>OU830598.1:41880245-46880245 GCA_917563855.2 Limnephilus lunatus | reverse complement strand
GGCTGAAGGAACACGATTAACGCTCATAAGACGTCGGACTCGCTTCATTTTGCATCTATATCTCCAGAACACAATGGAGAAACCTCAACCCTAGAGAGTATATCGCAAGACCCAGCATTGTTGTATGGAAATGAAAAAGCAACAGGGAGATGCTATCGAAGCCTCGGAATAGTTACGTTCATAGTTCTCAGTTCTCACCGGCACTGTTCCAGATTCGATGGAAACAACATTGCGTTATTTGATTTGATGATGTAGATCGAGACGAGAGATAGTCTTCACAAATCAACAAGTTTTGGTGCCCGTTCGTGAGATTCGTAATCACACGATGCAGCAAGAAAGTATTTTATTGAGAGATTTCAACTCAGAGTTCGATGGATGTAAATCTAGATAGAGTTCTGTTTAGAACCCCTTAAATCATGTGGCACAATTGAACAATGTATATTTTATTTTATTGTAACTTAAAATGAGAAAATCGGTGTTATGAAGCAGATAAACTACTAAGCGAAGCTCTAATTTTTAAATTTCAAGAAAAGGAGATTATAAATTAAATGCATGATAGAAATATTTGCATGCATGGGGATTTGATTTTTTCACCTGAAGTTCTACCTGTGTGTAATTTTGTGACATGTTGACTTAACTAAAAAAAAGCCATCGAGGATGGTTTCTATAATATTAACCAAACAACAATGGTAAACAAATAACAGGGAACACGACACAGGTTTAAAGGTGTAAGGAAGATTTTGAGATCAACGACCGCCACAACATTAAGAGTAACGTCTGCGCGGTATTTTTCATTCAAAACTAAAATTTGGATTTGAGGCCAAAATACTTAACCAAATTGAATAATTTTCGTTATTTATTTTTGGGGTGTGATACCTCCTTCTTTATCCAACGTTTCGGACAGCTTTACAGTGTCATCAGGGCAGATGTGTGTCACACAGATGTGCGCAACACGGCAAAACACCCACAAAAAAAAAACAAAACGAAAACAGATACTTTTGGCCGTGAAAATCTAAAATCACATCAAACTGAATAATTTTCATTGTTTGTTTTTGTTATGCCGTGTTGTGCTATCTCGGCATAACACCCCAAAAACAAACAATGAAAATGCTTTTGGCCGTGAAAATCTAAAAACGTATCAAACTGAATAAGGTTTTTTTTAAATTTAAATCAAGAGGTATAGAATATTCCTAGTACATCTATGTGCTACTCTATTTATTGGTGTTGTAAATTAAATAAAACCAATTTTTCACTATTTTAGAGGCAAGTTTGGGTTATTATTGCTAGTTAGTAATAATTATTTTCAAAAATAATTTTGCCCTACCTACTACGTAAATATAAAATAAAATTAATAAAAAAAGGTTTGAAAGGGTTAAATCCAATATTTCTATTTTTGAAACTGATAATTCGTGGTGGAAGTCCATTATAATAGATTATAATACATAGTATAATATAGAATACTGGTCCAAGACCAGTCTGAAGATGGCTCTGACGAGCTGAAACCGGTTACGGTCAAATAAAATTAAGTGGAATAAAGTTTTTTTATTTGTTTTATTATAATCGGTTAAATCTAAATTACAAACGACAGATTTATGTTGGAACATATATTTGTCGTAGGTTTTTAAATTTAAAATTTCGACCCAAAAACGCCTTTATTAAGATGTTTTATTATTTATTTCATATTTACATATTATAAATTTAATAATCTAATAGCCTATATTTTATAATTTAAAACACAAACAAATAACGTGGCACATACTTATAATAAATATTTGCTTAATCTTTCGATTAAAGTATTTTGGCCTTAAATCAAAATTGAATTTTTTTAACGAAAAAAGCCGCGCAGCCGTTCCTCTTAACAATAATAAAGCACTCGCGAACGGGGAGATCTGGTGTTATGAACTTTGCACAGATTTTTCTGGTTGGAGTTCGAACGCAGTCCAACGTAGCATATTTTCATCACAAGCTAAATATCCATTCTTTTGGCAATAAGTAAGATGGCTGGCTTATTCATGGGGTAAGACTCTTGACTTGCAATCCGGAGGTCGCGGGATCGAATGAATCCCGGCGTGGGAAAATAAATTTTATTTGATTAATTTGTGTTATTTCACAATTAATACATTAAAAAAATATATATAGTATATTTGCGGCACATTCCAGAGTTCCGTGCAATCTCATTATCGCCCTGGTGTAAGACCACCATTCAGAATTAAAACGATGCTTGAAATGGCTTTAGCCGTGTTTGGTTACCAAATCTGAATAGCCAGGTAATCCCGCATCTTCCTCTTCTCCATCTCCTTCCCCTCCCCACTAGTTTCAGCTTCACAACATACCCCAATCGGGGATGCCATAGGCTCACTGTGTCCAGACGGGAGCAGTTGGGACTCTTGTGCGGTATTCAAGTAAAAAAATAAAACTTATATTTTTTCATAATATACTGTCGAAACTTGGTAACATCTATCTAGCTGCGTAATATTTTAATTTAGAATGAACCATTTTTATGATTAAAAACAAACATAAAACGTGCGTACAGTTGCATAATACAAAAACTCTGAATGAAAAAAATCCGGAAGAATGACACGTACAGTTCACGTACGACCTTTTTTATGTCGAATAAAAGAACAAAGCAGAAATTAAAGCAAAAATCATTAGAAAAAGTGATGTTGGTATAAATGACCGTAGGCCCGGGGAGAAAGAAACAATTTACATACGTTCACGCAGAACAATGTTGGAAGCTGTAACGGCCGGATGAGCTATTAAAAAGACGCCTCCCGACCAGCACTACTATTCCCAAGTAGGTAACAAGCAAATAATATCCGTGCTTCGGTTTGTGGAACAACAGAAGGTTGCTGCAAATTACACTATTTAGAGTACCTAATACGGTGAGTTAAATAATAAGAGGTTAAAACCCGGACCTCTAATTAATAACAACGTTATGGCACTTCATAAGTATGCACAAAAAATGCGAAATCGCACGTGTAGACCGGGTTCTGGAATCTCCGCAATGAAAAAAGAAAACAACTTATAAAAGATTCTTGCCATATTACGTAATTTAAAGAAATATCTTGTGTTAAGTTGTAAGAGTTCAAAACACCGATCTCTGAAGCGTAAGAAAGTATGGTAGTATGCAATTTATAATGCTAAAGACATTTAAAAAAAAACGAGTGTGCTTTAGACCACACGACTGAAGTAAAACTTCACTAACTTAGGCCGTCCAATAACAATATAAAAATAACAGGAATAAAAATATCCCAATCCCCTCAACATCCCCATCAACTCAACTCAACTCAACTCATAACTCATAACAACTCATAACAACTCATAACAACTCATAAAAACTCATAACAAATCATAACAACTCAACTTAACACAACTCATAACCATTCATAACAACTCAACTCAACTCAACTCAACTCATAACAACTCATTAATTAGCGTTCGCATCGATTAGCGTTTCATATCGATTAGCGTTTCACATTGATTAGCGTTTCATATTTTTTCGTAACGTTTCATATTTTTACCCCCCAAGTGTCGAGCGTACGTAAAGAAGTTTTACTTCAAAAATAAAATGAAATAAATTTCTGTATTCTCATCGACCTTGACCTTATAGGAATCTAATAGGATTCTAGTATCAAGAGGTGTAGTTTTAAGGATAAGATAAAATAATAAAGTCAAACTGTAAAAAGTTACTTAGGTACTTTTTCTTAGATTTAATGATTGACTATAATAAATATTTGTACCAATTGCTCAAAAACCTTGAAGCTTATAAAATGACGTATGATGTAAAAAATTCTTCAATATTAATAAAAAAAAATGAAATTTATCAGACGCAAACTAGTGTGTGTCTCAAGGAGGAAACCAAGAGCAAGCTATCACTTCTGCCGGAGTCGAGCTGCCAGGAGCGCATAAAATGCAGCGGGTAGAGCAACAGAGGGTAGAGCGACAAGTGTGGGAGGCGCGGGCGGCCGTGGTCGCCTCGCCGCAGCCCGTCCTCAGCCAGCGGGCACCAGGCGCGCAGAGGACAAGGGAGTAAGCAGGAGGGAGGAGGGAGGAGAGCCGCCTCGCATCGCATCCAGCGGGCACCTAGCACCCACTAGGTACAGAGTAGACAGTAGCGTCGCTACTAGGAGCACGGAGAATGGACGTAGGCGGGAATAATGTAACATCTCGAATGGGATGATTCGTGAACTCCGCGCGGCTCTGCGCCCCGGGTATCGGGCCCACGGAGGTGAGGGAGGGGCTGGCGCGTCACTGGCGAGAGGCGGGTCCCTCTGAGGACCGTCTGGTTTACATTCGCCTCTCCTGGAGGGATCGCCTATGACTAACCATTTTACTAACGAATTAAAACTGGGCACGCACATGATATCATTAGTATTTTTAAAACGTGGTGATCATACAACATAACATATTTATCTAAATTACGTAGACATTATTGTACTAGTTAGAACAGTTTTTTTTTTAAAGAAAGACAAACATTCCTGGGTTACGAATAACCCAACAATGTTTGAAAATCTCCCACTACCCCCACAGTAAGCTGAAAATGTTGCTTGTGTCGTGATGGAGGACTTAGCCAGCTGAGGAATCGAACATGCGATGCCCGGGTGGGACCCAAACGTGATACCCACTCAGCCACTGACCAAGTCAAGTTAAATTGACACTGCGTCGCGTAAAATTCGGTATCAAGCCGCTAAAGGGGGCATCTAATAATTACGTGAGCAGTTTTTCTTCAAATCTCGACCCCCCCCCCCTCCCCCTCGGTGAGATAAAGATGGGCCAATTCGTATATTTTTTTCAAGTAACGTGAGATTTTGCTGGACCCCCCCCCCGTTTGTGCTCACGTAATTAATGGTTGCCCCCTAACAATAACACTCCTTATGTAGATTGTGATAAGGTTTAAATTCGTGTTTATCACCAGCCGCCCGCATCGGTTTATTCACAAAAAAGACAAAAAACTAGTTTTATTTTAGTTTGCGAGGCTCAGGCACAAATAATTAAATGTTTTACGCTCATTTTTAAAGAATTTAATTTCCCTCGGCGGGGCCTATGTCATCTTAGGGGAAGCCGTGTGCAGGTTTTGTTTAAGGAAAGGAAGGAGAGGAAGTTCTGGTAAGGAAATAGGTATGAGGGGTGGGTAGGAATCTGGGGGTCAGTGTATCCAGGCGTAACGGAGGTATGAATCCATCCCTACAATCGCGGTGCAAGGCGATGGGTCGATAGATTCCGACTGGAGGATAGAGTCCTTCCTCAACCAGTTTCTCTCGATCCTGCACACCACGCGGCAGGCAGGCAGACAGACACGTTAGCCGCCAAGACATGGACAAAACTCACCCCATGAACGACGGCACCCCTGCTAAGTTACCAAACGTAGCAAACCACTTGGGGTGACCTATGGCAGATGAATAAAAAATAAAATAAAGTTTTTCGGATTGCTCGTAACATTGTACTAAATGTTGTCTACAATATACAAAAGTAAGAATATCTATAATAAAAACATTGACATTAATTTTGCAACCTCAGACGACAAAATCTCACTAGCACTAGCTTTTTAATGGCCAAACACCATGATCCAAAAATGCATCGCATTTTTTAAATGTTGAAATCACCCTTAATAATTGATAAAACAGAAAACGCGATGTAAAAAAGCTCATAAAATAATACAATAAAAACAATAATCTATAAATAATGATTACGGGTCCCATGAAACTAATGTGTCTCACGCGTTGGGACACACCTGGCTCGTATCGGGGTAAGTAGGGCCTAATTGGGCTAATATGGGCGTTGTCATAACAGGAACATAATATACTGAAGCACACCCGTGAAAAATTACGGGAAATTATAACTTTAGGACTAGTGAAGCCGAAAGTATTTATACAATATTTGCCCCAATGTAAAATTTTACCACACAGGTACCATCCGCCTAAGATTTAGATCTGTCAAAAATCTTAACAAAAGAAATACAAATTTAAAATATAGAATTTTTACGGTGCTCCAGATTTTATGTCCGGGTTAAATCTTTCCCAAATGAAAGACTAAACCCTTCCACACACTTTCCACAAATGATTATCTAGTAAATTCACGCAATGTAACGTGCACTATATAAGTATAATAAATACAAAACAATACAAGAATAATACGTCAATCCACCAGAAACATAATGGGAAAATATTTCACTGACTCCAGTTATTTTCATATCAGAGGGTTCGGCTCTGATGAAATCCTAACTAGTCCGATAAATACTACTGATCCCTCAATATAAATATTTAAAAAATCTTTCGTAATTCACGTGTATTTAAAATAACTGCCTTTTGCTTAAAAAGATTATTATTATTATTAATATTATTATTGCCTTATTTATAAAATAAAATAAATTCATACCTACATTTTCGCTGGTCTGATATGATTTATTTGTCCTAATTTTAAAAATTAAAAGTTCTTTGAACTTAAATAATTTTACGCATTATGTAGGAATATACATGACGCAAGCAAGCACCGACAACCGAAATTAGTATGTTTTATTATAATACTACACATTGCATTATTAAAGAATGCTTGAAGAAAATAAAAATAAAAACAAAAATCTACGTAATGAACCTAGTTGTATGTAAAAGTAAAAGCAACAAACTGTTCGCTGAAAGTTGACAATTCAACGGGATAATAAAGATAAGCATCCACAGGTCCGCATCGCACACATTAGACGGATGGCATCGGACGAATCGCATCAAACTTATTTTAAAAGTTCTTTGCATAGTTAGTCGTACAAATGCGTCTACTGATCCTCACTGGACGGATCGCACAAATCGGACCAACGGCAATTCTTGGAGCCGATGGCGTCATCTGCTAGCTACGAAAATCCGAATGCTAATATTGAAAATTCGATTGGTCAGCAATCCGAAAACAGTGGACGCACTATTGCGCACTACGCCTAATGAATCCGATTGATGCGCTGCGTCCGATGCGGACTATCAACCCTCTTCATTTAGAAAATTGTTTCGAAGGCAGTGTTTAAATATTGAAAAGTTTGATTATTGATTACCTGACAAGATTACTTGACAATATACAGTAAGGGAAACACAGATCGATATTAATCTATGCAGTTGGCGCACAATGGCGGATTTTGAAGATTTGGAGCGACACCGCTCTCGGCGTTGATCCATTTGGTGGTCCGTTGTTGTTTTTAAGCGTTCAAATGAAATGCTTCTTTATTTTTGCTAATTCAAATGTTTTTAATGTTTTAAAAAAAATGTCTTGTGCGCTAGATATTGGACATTATTGACTACAATACTTCAAACACAGATAAAAAAATAAAAATAAATAAATAGAGGAATGGTACGTAGTTGAAAAATAAAAATCTTATTGATCATAAATATAAAATATGAAAAAAATTAAAAATTTATCACTTTCATAATAAATTTGAATTTCATTCATTAGTTAAAAATGTAATTATTGTAGTAAACGATGTAAAATTCCGCAGGTGCGTGGAGTCGGGTTTCCACCACTTTTCCCATATGATATAAATAAAAATAGATTTCCCATATGATATACATATGATACATAAACTAGATGCTATGTATAACTTTATGTATAGATCCTAACTGCAACTAATCTTTTATTTTATGTATACGTTACTGCCGCCATAGGTCGACCCACAGTCTCCTTCTTGACAATATCAAGGAGGATACGGTGTTTCTACTTTTGTCGTCAGAATTGCAATTATTCCAAAACATGGGAACACCTCAGCACAGGTCCGCCTAGTGAGGTGTTCACAAAATACTACTAGGTACTTACCTATATACAGTTACGGATCAGTAACATTTTATTTTTTCTCCTTATTACTTAACTTAATATCTATGTATACCAATGTAATTATCTGTAATATGTATGTATGTTGAAGAATAGAAATAAATAAATAAATAAATAAAGAAGTGGACTAAAGTTATTAAAGCGAAGTAAAAATATTATTGATATTGTTCAACATATATAAAATGCACAATGGAATACTTAATCATAGCGTGAAAAGAAAAAGGAAAAATGGGCGACGGTGCTTCGATTTCACGCTTATTATTGAGGCGATTGAGATATTTGAAAAATACAAGGCAAATTTAGCTAAATAAGTGTCCAAATCGATGCAGAAACAAAGATACAATCACCTAATTTGAATAAAACAAGCAACCAGCAGACAACAGCCAGCAGACAACAGACAGCAGACGAGGCGGGAATTTCTCTTTTTGTGGAATGCATTCCGCCATTGCAACAATAGCGGAGAGAACTATTATTAACGGCGACCAACGAAAGCACTTTTTGCACAATCAAATTACCCTATTACAGACGGAATGCGCCAGTGTCCGCTAAATAATTGCGAGAAAATAATCTAAATTCTCTTTTCCATAATTTAATATGCGCCGTTTGTGAACAAATCAACCGAACAATAGCAAGAAAGTGTAAAAAAAGTTAAACGTTTAAATTAAATGTACCTACTTATTTCAATTTACACAGCATAAGTATGTAGGTACATACCATTAATGATGATTTCCAGACTGATAAAATAACCTAAGTATCAAAATTTCTACATAAGCTGATAAGCTAGAAAATAATGAGTAAGTGAAGTAGTAATAATTAAGGCAGAGAAAAATAACTGAGGGTTGTAAAGGGATAATTAAATAAATGCACAATTTCAACGGTGAACACAATTAGTCTTTGTTTTGGTTACAATCAATTTGCAAATATGACACTATTTTTAGCGGTTCATCAATCGCAAAACAGTATAATAAACTTTATCAATAATTTTATGGGTTCACTGAGAAAGAGGTTACAAATGTGTCGATCCTCCCAAACGAAACTAATTGTTCCCTTATCCATTCGTTTTACCAAAGGGGTTTCAACGAATATTTTCTCCCTGGGTTAGCTGAACTCCGAAAGTAGACAGTTTACAAAGCGTCTCTTGGGTCAGTCCCGCCAAAGATTGAAGTAG
The DNA here is from genome assembly GCA_917563855.2 of Limnephilus lunatus. Taxonomy (NCBI): domain Eukaryota; kingdom Metazoa; phylum Arthropoda; class Insecta; order Trichoptera; family Limnephilidae; genus Limnephilus; species Limnephilus lunatus. The sequence goes on along the minus strand of OU830598.1, from coordinate 46,871,277 downwards.
TCCGGTAAGCACCGGAAAGCAAATTGCTCTCTAGCGCTAAAACTTGACCTTTTATCGGTCATCAAAGCTGTGACATCCCTTCCAGGGATCACATCTGTAAGGCTGAGCGCCGGGGTGAAAAACTATCCAATAGAACCCCTCGTCCTAATTAGTAAAAGATGAAGCGATGCGGGATTGAGAAAGTACTCGAGATCGAAGAACTAATCAATTGTACGCCCGGAAATCTGCATAACAATTAGATGGTTTGTTACAGGGTAACTAAGTATTTAAACAAGTACCAAAATAGGGTTTGCTCACCAAAACGTTCACGTTTATTTAATTCATCGGTCACCTACCTAATCAATACCAAAAATGGTAACTAACTAACGAAACATCACGTCGTTTCTTCGCAGGGGTAGACAGAGAGAACGGACAGCCAAACAACTCCCTCCTTCTTAACGCACACATCTTGCCTCATTAACATTCATAAATCGTCTCATAAAATACTCTTCTATTATTCCGACTCTTGACATGGCCTGACTTAAGTAACTACCACTTCCATCATATATTCTCCTTACACTCCTTTCTTCGATTAATCGATCTACATGACCAAATCATCTTTTTTTTACATTAACTCCACACTGGAGGCCCCGAGGAAAAAAATTCCCTCAGGGCCAATGTTATCTGAGATGCTGTGCGGAGGGTCTTTTTGAGGAGAGGAAGGAATGAACATTGGTCTTGAAGAGACCCATGTTGTAGGAAGGAGGAAAGACAAAGGGCGGTAAATTGTTCCACAGCCGAGCTGTTGAACACAAGAACGAGTCGAAGAAACGACCCGTTCTCATGTGAAAAAATGTCAATCGAGTACATATGTTAGGAGTTTCTTAATATTACTCAATACGCTTACATCAGCCTTGCATTCTTTGTGGGTCTCCACATTTCTAACACGATCATACATGGTTTTACCACGCATACGTCCCACGGATCCCAAAAACATCAAAAAATATCCTAAATATTTATTTTCTCCAAAAAGAGCAAAAATTTTCACAAGATAATTCGAGAACAAACACAAAAATGAACTTATACCATTTGGGTAGGAACCTACTGTGTACAATCATTGGTGCCACTAACCTCCGAACTGGTGCTCACATTTTGCGTTAGAATAGAATTCCCGGTTTTAATTTCTTTATATTCGACGACAAAGCTTTTTAGATTAGAATGAATAATAGATTAGCAACATTTTGCTCCTACAAATATTAATTTTGATGAGAAAATGTGAATACTTGGGCAAATAACCGTTGATTTGGCTGTTGGTCAAATACAAACTCCACAATATATTAGATAAAGATTGTTTTATGACGAAATAATTAATCTGAAAGTGGATCTGTAGATATATATTATATATGTGATGGGACTCTTGTCCAATGATAATGACTGCATTAAGCGCATCACGCAAACGTCAACTTTTCTCTGCCGCCGAGAGAATGCAAACATGTCTGGCCCCTGTTACTCCAAGGCGTGGCATGGTGCATTCGTATTCATTTATCGGCGGTTTTTTAAGAAAAAAATATCAATATTTAGACATGCAATCACGTAAAAGCGATGATTAATTTGCACAGCATTTGGTTCGGATTTACGTGCCACCACGACCACCTAGCAGAACAAGCGGCACTTGAAACTGTTAATGTTAATACTGTGAATAGATGATTGCGCCGTTGAATGCAGAATTGAATCATAAAATCTGTGTGTGATCTGTATGAAAATTACATTGCATTTCTGTCCACAATTTCTAGGTCAATCCAAAGTCAATTCCATTGATTTTTTTTTATTTTAGCTCCGCACAAGAGACCCTGAGGAAAACCATTTCTCTCGGGACCTATGTAATCTTTGGGGATGGTATGTGGAGGGAGGGAAAAGAAAGGAGAAGAAGTTCTGGGAAGGAAAAAGGTATGAGGGTGGGTAGGAATCTGGGGTTCAGCGTGTCCAGGAGTGAAGGACGTATGAATCTATTCCTCCTACTGCGGTGCAAGGCGATGGGTCGAGAGTGTCCGACTGGAGAGGTCAAAAGGTCTCCCTCAACCGGTCTTTCCCGATCAATAAGTGGAAAAACGCATCCGCCGCAAAGATCCAGAGAAACCTTACCCCATGAACCTGGGCACTTCACTATGTGAACCACTTGGGGTGACATATGACAGAGGTGTTGGGTACCGTTAATCGTTAGTTAGGAAACTTCCAAAAATATCTATTAAACTACGATAAAATAACGTAAGACGCCATAATGTTTATTCCATCATTTTCAAATCTTCAATAAGAGCGTTCAAATTTACATAGGGAAAAAAATAATTACGTATTAACAAAACTAGGCTAAACTAAAAATCAAAAGAAACAGGTATTCAACCAACAAAAAACCAAAACTCTAGAACACTGCGTCAAGAAATTTGCAAGGCTTTTTATGTCTGGAATCAAACGCAAATGTTCAAGACGTAAAGACATTTTCCACGTCTTGAGCTTTGAAATATTCATTTAACAAAAAAAATATAGAACGGACATCATACATATAAAAGAAAAATTAAATTGAAACTCGGGCAAAGCTGGGTGTTACCGATTAGGTCTATCATTACAAACCGCGCGAAAAACAGATTTTCTATCCAAAAACCGTCCAAGAAAAAAACGGTTTCCGGAGTCCAGGTCGAAACGCAAAAACGGAAATAAAGCGGAATTAAACCGGCGAATTAAGGTCGGCCACCTATTAATTAATTACGGGAATTAAATTATAATGCGGTCTCTCGAATTTATTTATGAGCTCATGAATTTTGTTATTGGGCCCCACTAGAATAATTGCGCGGTGGGACGATTTATTCCAAAATTTCATCAGAGCGTCGCGCATTGGAGGCCAACTGGGTTGCTCAGATCTTAGTAGTTTCAGCTTGACATGGTTAACTTTGCAGGCGGCCAAAATAGGCCCGAAAGACACCATGTTTCCTACATTTGTTTATATCTTAATTTACAATCAAAGAAATACCTACTTGTGTTTGTGATTATATTATTTGTTTTGAACACTAATATTTGAATTTTAATTTATACGATTTAATTTAATTTTAATTTTATTATTTACATTATACTAGCTGGGTACCCGGCTTCGTTCAGGGAGTTGAACTGAGGTTCGAACTCACGACGGATCTTACTTTATATACGGACCAATGGGTAGCTCCATCCATACAAAAAAGGCTTCGAATGGTCTACAATGTTTCAGAACATTCCACAACATTCGAAAGTGTTCTGGGATGTTCCACACTGATCTGGGATATTCCGAGATGTTCCCGAACGTTCCAGCCTATTCCCGAAAATTCCAGAATGTTGCGGGATGTTACTCTCAAATGTTCTGGATTTTTCTAGAAATTTCTAGAGGGCGAAACTTGCGCCATAATATTTTCAAAAGAGTGCCCTTCAGGTAAAAACGGGAAGATTCTTCATGAATGGGGGATAGAGGACTCCCACACCATATAACTCCATCGAATGAGCTTCAATGATGACTAAAATATATAAAATTGTAAAAATCTAGTCTTGAATAAATGTTTTTATTATTATTATATATTTTTGTTAAATGTGAATACCCCACAGTACTAACTGCTCCAAATGTCCGATGCCAGTGGGCTATAGCATCCCCAAATGAGGAATGTTGTGAGGCTGAAGGGAATGGGGCCGAGGAAGGTTGGGATGTACCTGGGTGTTCAGATATAGTCACCAAACACGGCTAAAGCTACTTCAAAGCAACAACGCGTTGCAACGGTTCGATTCTAAATTTCGAAACGATTCCAAAGACTAATATTGCACTGGTATCCTAAATACTTACAGTGACGACTGTAGGCACCAATTGCAAATTTAAGCATTTAAGTTGATGGCATTGTTTTATTAGAACAGAATAATTCAGAACTTGTCAGAGAGGAATTTAAGAAAGGAAAACCAAAAACGAGTCGATAATCGTCGTGAGTTATTTTTGATTTTCAAGCGAATTATTCGTGGGAACCGCAAAGCGAAATAATTTTATTCAAATACCTAAGGCTAAATATGCAGGTTGAAAATGTATAAGTGGCGCAATGGAACAGTTGCCGGGATGTTGTTATATATAATAATACGAGTAGATGCCGAAAAATAAGCTTTCTGATGGAAATAATGAAAACGGAACAAGGCACTAAGTATATTTAATAAAGGGTTAAGAGGACCCCCCCCTCCCTTCCGAATACTGAGTGAAAGGGACAAGAGCACCTCAAGCTGAATATGCCTAAATAAAATCGTCAATATCAAGGTTTTACACTCCCCTATATTCACCTTCAAAACCGTTTAAGAAGAACATATTTTACGTTTTGCTTTTTTAAAACTGGTGATCGGCGAACTCAGAATGAAACCAACTCAGAACCACCACAGAAAGGTCATTAAGAGTGATGATAAAAAAATGGTTAAATAGGTTAAGTTAGGTTAGGGGACCGGCTATTTTAAAATTATTTTTTCATAGCTTTTAATGACCTTTCTGAGGTGGTTTTCAGTTGGTTTCATTCTGGGTTGGCATGGCCACCTGAAAAAATAATTTTAAAATAGCCGGTAACCCTAACCTAACTTAACCTATTTAACCATTTTTTTATCATCACTCTTAATCAACCTTACTGAGGGAGGTGGTTCTGAGTTGGTTTCATTCTGAATTGGCCGGTCACCCCATATACATAAATGCATTAGTGCTAAAATCCAGAGACAAATGCCGTTAACGTTTCCTCTTAATATCATTAAAATAGGTTATTCTCATTGGAATTCTGTACTCATTTAATTGAAAGACAATAAACGGTTCGTGAAATAGTAAAATATCCCACAGCTGCATTGCGTGGTCGGAATCCCAACTCCCTAACCCTACCTAATCTCTATAATCCAAATCCCCCGGTCTGGAATGATCCGAGGGCGTCGATCCGAATGTCACTCGATTAAATGAACGATTCCATTGTTGGGATCGGATCGAATACATCCTCTCCTCATACCGTCTGCTCTCCTAGGGGCAGAATAGGAATATAATCAGTATACAGTTTGACACACCTAACCCCTCAGGCTAATTTGTTCGATTTTCGGAACAACTCATACAGGTCTCATAGAAATCGTTGTCTTCCTTACTAGTGATGGTTAGAAATATGATCTAAACAGTGTTAGAAAGAGAAAACAGCACGATTTACAATCAAATTAGCAACAAAATAATTAAAATTCACACCATTATGAATCCAAAGTTTGACGCCGCAATTTGAAAAAAATTATGAAACTTTGGGATTTTTATAAATTATTTTTAAATGAAACGAAAAAAAGGGAGTTAACGATAAGGTTTTCTAATACATTTGCCTAATAAAATATGTATGTTTTTTTTATTATTCTCTTTTGTTATCGGTAATTTTAATTTTAAAAAAGTAGGGTGGGCCAATTTTAAACTTTTTAACGTTTGCGTTCAAAATTTTTGTATTTGAAAAATTATGTTTTTTTTTCGAAATATAAAATTAGAAAGCGTGTTTCATTTTTAGTTTCGGATGCATTCATAAATACTCCATTTATTTGGATTTTATTGCAACGCCGAAATATTTTGACCTTCCGAAAAAATAGGCTTAATGCCTGGGTGGTTTACTTTTCAGTAGTTGTCGGGGATATCGGTGCAAAATAAATTCACAGAAGAAATTAATTATTATCTCAAAGCAGCAATTTATTTATGTATGTTATTGCCATTATTATATCCTGTGATTATACGTACACAGTCTTTAGAACTAAAGTACTCACTAGGTTTGCTCTTTTCTACTATTTATTATACTGTTATTATGTTACCGATTCTGCTATGTACCTCATTACCAATACTTTTGTGTTACCCCACTTGGGATTACTTCAATCATTATCACATGTTTGTTTTCTTAAATATTATTATTTTATGTATGTTATACTGTTTTCTAAAAATGGATCAAAATCGTATAGTAGTGAAATTTTCATTGCATCGCATTTCAACTGAATAATAATGATTCAATTACCTCATGATATTTATAATGACTCAGATATAACTTGCAACACGTATTTGATTGACGATCTCAACAAATTAAATAATCACAGTTGGAAGTCTTATAGTTTAAAGATTATTCACCAAAACATCAGAAGCATGTCAAACATTGATGATTTTTTGTTATTTCTAGATCATTTCAATCATACTTTTGATGTGTTAATTTTATCAGAGTGTTGGATCAACGAAAACTACACCTCTAAAATAATACAAACTTACACAGAATATCACTCAATAAAAAATTTAAATAAATCTAGTGGTATTGTTGTATACATCAAAGACGGTATTCAAGCACAAGTCGAAGAAATTTTATTATCGCAAGCTAACTGCCTTAGAATTATTCTGAACAATAATTTATGTATCTTTGCTATATATAGATCACCTTCTTTCCAGATCATAGATTCTTTTTTGAATTCACTCCAAACTGTTATCAGCAGTTCCGATAAATTTGAACGTCAAATCATTATAGGCGACCTTAATATCAACACTTTATCTCCATTTCACCACCAACTCAACGACTACTTATGCCTGCTCACAGAAAACGGATTCATAGCGACAATCAACACACCTACTCGTGAACAGGGCACGAAAAAATCCTGTTTGGATCACATCAACGTAAAAAATATTAACTTCACTGACTCATTCGTTATCCACTCATCAATTTCCGACCACTATACGACAGCACTGTGCTTTAAAGATAAACCGCCCCCACCTGCCAAAATAAAGTATGTCCCTCGATTAAACTTTAATAATTTAATTGAGGACTTGCATTTAGAAAACTGGCAAAAAGTATTTAATCAAACTGATACTGACATTGCGATGAAGGAATTCATTTGTATTCTACATATGTATATTTCTAAACATAGTAGTAACAAACGCATATCAAACAGCCAGTTTAAACTTACGCCCTGGATCTCTCCCGGCCTTGTCAAATCGATTCACAAAAGAAACCAACTCCACAAAAGGGCGCAAAAGTTTCCAGATGATATTTTAGTACAAATTCACTACAAGAAATATAGAAACTTATGCAAAAAGATTATTAAATATACGAAGGAAAATTATTATAAATCGTTCATTTACGAAAATTCTTATTCTCCAAAACGTATGTGGGAAGCGTTTCGTAATATTAGTAGAACAAAAATCAACAGGTCTTCCGAAATCAAATCATTAGATATCGATAACATTAACTCTTCTATTTCTAAAAATATGGCGAATTTCGCTAATAACTATTTCACATCGGTGGGATCCACACTTGCCAAAAAAATTCTCGACAAATGTAATAAAACTGAAAACGATCTTGCCAACTTGGTCACCTCTAACCTCGTCCATAAAATAGACAATATACAAACATCGACGAACGAAGTCCTGAAAATAATTGACGACCTAAAGCCATCTAACGCTTGTGGACCAGACAAAATCTCGACAAATCTGCTTAAAGTAATCAAATCATTCATAGCATCTCCGATAGCGTTCATTTCCAATCTAAGTCTCAAATCAGGAATATTCCCTAATCATCTAAAACATTCAATTGTTGTATTACTGCACAAAAATGGAGATAAATCTGCGATTCAAAATTACAGGCCGATATCTTTGGTCAATTCGGTGTCAAAAATTATCGAGAAAATTGTTAAAAACCGTCTCAGCTTTTACCTTGAAGATAATAACATTCTTTCTGAGAGACAATATGGCTTCCGACCGGGTTTAGGTACAGAAAATGCCATTGGCAATCTGACTAAAGTTGTTTCTAATAACATCGATCGAGGAATCAAAAGCATCGCGCTCTTTCTGGATCTGGCTAAAGCTTTCGATACCATCTCGCACAAAATCCTTTTGAAAAAATTACAGCTAATCGGTATACAGGGGCAGTTACTTAAATGGTTACGAAGCTATTTAGAAAATCGGAGCCAAAGAGTTAATATTAATGATACTCTAAGCGATCCAGCAAATATCGAATTTGGTGTACCACAAGGAAGTACTTTAGGACCGATATTGTTTAATATCTATATCAATGAACTTTGCAACAGTAACCTTGCCGATCATATCATCACTTTTGCTGACGACACGGTCTTAATATTTGAGGGCAAAAACTGGTACGAAGCGCATAGAAAAGCCGAAATTGGAATAAACAATGTCAAACAATGGCTAGACAATAATCTCCTTACTCTTAACACGGATAAGACCAAATTTATACGTTTTAGTGCAACACAAGCGGGACAACCCAAGGTAATTATTAATATTACTATTCACATTTGCAATGAACCGAACACTTGTACTTGCAATAAACTAGAATGCGTTGATAGTTTAAAATATTTAGGAATCATCATAGATAAATATCTGAGATGGGAAGAACACATTAACTCAACTGCCTCAAAAGTCAGAAAACTTACTCACCTTTTTATTACCATCAGAAATATTCTCTCTGTAAAAGACATGAAATCAATATACTATGCCATGTGTAATTCTTTACTTGAATATGCATCCCTAGGATGGGGTAGATGTGCCAAAACAATATTGGACTCCCTGGCTAAAGCACAGAAATCTTTACTAAGAGTCATCCTTAAAAAACCATTCAGGTACCCCAGTGATGCATTATTCACGGAATTTAAAGTTCTCGATGTTAGACAATTATATATTAGAAAGATTGTATTACATGCTCAAAAACGACGCCAGCACTACCCTTCCATTGACCACCTTCACGACACCCGACATTCAAGGAACAATCCAATAGTCCCAATAAAAACCACGACGTCCCTTGGACAACGTCAATTTTCGTACTTAGGACCTAAATTATTTAATATCATTCCTAATGCTTGGAAAACGAAAAGTCCCAATGTTTTGCGCAAATTAATCAACGACTGGCTCCTTGATTTAGGGAGGGTCAAAAGCGAAGATATGTTGACCAAGAGATAGGCTTCTTATTATTACCATCTGGCTTGTATTTGCTTTATTTACTTTACCGGTTTATTTACTTTACCGGTTTTATCTTTTATCTTTTATCTTTTATCTTTTATCTTTTTATCTTTTATCTTTTATCTTTTATCTTTTATCTTTTATCTTTTATCTTTTATCTTTTATCTTTTATCTTTTATCTTTTATCTTTTATCTTATATCTTTTATCTTTTATCTTTTATCTTTTATCTTTTATTTGTTTTTGTTTTTGTTTTTAAGCGCTCTAGGGGAAAATATCTGAATTTGATTTTAAGATATCATTATTTGTCTTCTTTTTCTTATGAGTACAAAATTATATACTGTTAGGAATACATAATTAACACCTTTTCCTGCTATAAATAACATGTTATGTTAGTAAACAATGTAATATGAATTTAAATTTGTCAATTTGACTGGCCTAAAACAGGATCCATTCCTAGTTGGCTAGTCAAAGTTTCCACATATGTTTTATTGTTCAATTTTATGTGAAATAAAGTTTATTATTATTATTATTATTTAAGTGAACGAAGCATATGAGACCCAACTGCTCCCAGTTGCATAGAACCAGTAGGACTATTGAATTCCCAATATTATGTGAGTAAATATTACGTACAAGAATCCTCGAAGCTCTCAACTGTCTGGAGCCTGTGAGACTATGGCACCCCATTTTGGGGTATGTTGCGGGGCTGAAGGAAGTGGGAAATAGTAGAAGTAGTAAAAAATATGAAACTAATGTAAAAAAAGTCATTGATTTATTTTCAAATAAATTTATGTATTTTATTTTTTCATTCAACGACCCTCAAATTGATCGACCCTCAAATTGATCGACCCTCAAATTGTGGTCTTTCAGTGAAAGACCACAATTCAGAATCGAATCTATACTTGAAGTGGTTTTAACCGTGTTTAGTGACCAGATGTGAATAGCCAGGTACTTTCCAAACCCCCCACTCTTTTCAGCCACATAGCTCAATTGAGGATGCCATAGTCTCACTGGCTCCAGACGGTTGGATCTGTTATAGATACCTAACCTCTTACATCTTTCTAATAAACTCAATTTCGGAGGCGGGTATGGGTACCGTCACCCCGGTAACCATTTATTGGATAACCGGCACCCCTGCCATAGGTGACCCCAAGTGGTTGGCTAAGTTTGGTAACTTGGCATGGGTACCCAGGTTCAAGGGGTAAAGCTTGTCTAGGTCTTGGCGGCGAATGCGTTTGCCCACCTACTGCGTGGCGGTTCGGACCTGGAGAGACCGCTTGAGGGAGGCCTAATCTAGTCCTCTCCAACCGGAATTTCTCGACCCATCGCCCCGCACCGCAGTGGGAGGGATGGATTCACGTCCGTCAATCCTGACCCCCAAATTCCCATCCAGCCCTCATAACTTTTTCGTTCCCAGAACTTCGTTTCCCTAAAAAGACCCTCCTAACAGCATCCCCAAAACTGACACAGAATGGAGCTATTGTAAAAAAACGGCGCCTTATCGGAAAGAAAGGTTACAAAGGAGCTATCACGGTATGCTTTTACCGGTGACCAGGCAACAATGTACTTCTTCTTTGAAAAGTCATTAAAAGTGATGAAGGGAAAACAATTAGGTTAAATAGGTTACGTTATGGGCTATTTAAAAAATCATTTCTTTGAGACGATGTATGAATGTGAGTGAGGCAAAGAGTGTGTGCCAAGACCGAGATGTTTGGCGGTCCGTCCTCTCTGCCTACCCCTGCGGGAAACTACGTGATGATTAGTTAGTTAGTTTTTTTAATGACTTCAGAGGGGCGTTAAAATGCCACTTTGTTGAGATGTCGTGGAACCGCTATTACCAACCACCACATAAAACGATTGTGGTAACCTCTCCTTTCTCCGAGGCAGAAAGAGAGGTTACAATGGAGCTCTCAGCGGCAGGAACATATACGGTAGGTACATTTAGAAACATCTCCTGACGCCTACGTCACCCCAGTACAACCGGCTGCCTGCACCCGGGGCGCGCAGCAGGAGGCGGGTTTTATTGCGACAACGCAAAGTGGATCAGTAACGGGGTGGGATGAATGAACTATATTATAACACATTTCGGGAGCGTTGCAGACTGTTATTCCAAATACGTATGACTGCTTTTCGCCAATAATTAGAGCAGGCGTAAGCCCCACAGACGACAAGGGGATAAATGTTTCGAAAAATCGATGAAATAAAATCACAAAAAAAAAATTGGACTAACAATGCGACTATAATTTAATAAGTTTTGAATTCTAAAAACTCATAGACTACGAAATAAATTTATTAGAATTGTGCTGAAACTAGTTGCGCTGATATATAAATTCAAGGCGTCTTGTTATAAATTTTATATATTTCAAAGCTAAGCAAAGACAGAACAGAGAATGCGAACTGAAAAAGATTTGCGTTTGTATAAAGATTCCTAACACGCAGAGACAGTTCTTACTACTCCAGATAAACAAATTTTACTTGCTTAACCTAATCAAAATTTAACAACAATAAAATAAAAATTGTTATGAAAAGAAAATACCAAAATATAAGCAAAAAAGAAAGAGCTTTAAGCAAAAGATGCCGACTAAAATAAAGCACTGTAAGCAAAAGATAAGAGTAAAATAAAATAATGTAAGCAAAATAGAAGCCTAAAAAAACACCTCCATCACGTGCTCCTTCTAGCACTTGTGCAGTAAAATCAAAAACGTTATTCTTGTAGCCCTAACACTTCGCTCATAATTTAATGTATATAGGTTTATGCAATGGGTATGATAATACAATAATGCACCACCAGTCACCCGCCCTGCGTATAAAGCATGGTAAGCAAAAGAGAACACTAAAATAAAACACTGTAAGCAAAACAGAAGACTCAACTAAAGCAGTGTAAGCAAAAGAGAAGACCAAAATAAAACAATGTAAGCAAAAGAGAAGACTCAACTGAAGCAGTGTAAGCAAAAAAGAAGACCAAAATAAAACATTGTAAGCAAAAGAGAAGACTCAACAAAAGCAGTGTAAGCAAAAGAGAATAATAAAATAAGCACTCTAAGCAAAATAAAAGTCTAAAAGAAAGAGCTGTAAGCAAAAGCGAAAACTAAAATAAGAAATGTAAACTAAAGAGAAGACTAAAATATACTGACTTAACAAAAATAAGACTAAAGTAAAGAACTGTAAGCAAAAAGGAAGACTATATTAAAGTAATGTATGTTAGCCTAAGCAAAGCACCTCCATCGCGTGCTGCTTATGTTATTCTAGCATTTAATGCACAAAATTAAAAAAATAACCGTAAGTAAAACAGAAGATAATAAAGTAACATCAGCAAAATTGAAGACTAAAATAAAAGCGCTTCATTCCGCGAAGGACCAAAACAGGTCCTGCAAACCTTAACCGCAGCAACATCAGAACGGTATTACACGCTTCGTTCATACGAGTGGTTTATTGTTCATACAGTTAACAGTGGGCATGATAATACAATAAAGCACGTCCAGTCACCCGCCCTGCGTACAAATCGCGCTCGTAATTCTGCGAAGAGACACTATAAATATAGGCCACGACGCCTCATGCCATTTCTTCATGCCTATACCCATTTGACTGGAGAAAAAAAAGCACGAGGTGCAAGAAACTGTGGCAGAACAAGCAATATGAACACTGAGCAGAAACTACCTAGAATACATAAACGTATTCGTTATTGTTTTTTTATAGAAGCGTTTTCTAAAAACGGACATGGACGATCGACATAGGTTTTATCGATAATGTCGGTAACTTGTCGTCGCTCCCGAACACGACTGAAGGGCGCTAATGAACAAACAACAGTTCACAACGACTAAGGGTTCCTAGTTTATTTGAGGTCAACTGTTGTTTGTTCGTTAGCGGCCTGCAGTCGTGCTCGGGAGCGATGACAAGTTACCGACATTTTCGATAATACCTATATCGATCGACCATGCTTTCTATACCGTATCCATAGTTTCTATACCGATCCAAAGTAAATATTTCTTGTCATTTAACATTAGACCTTTCGACTCCTAGCCCAAAACAGACCAGTAAAATAGATTAATTACAATTGGGAGGCGGGTATGGGAACAACCGCCCCATGCATTACCAACACCACTGCCGTGGTCAGTGGACTTAGCAGGGGTGACCGGGTTCATGGGGTGGGGTTTGTCTAGGTCTTTGCCCACCTAATGCGTGGTGGACCGAATCTGTAGAGACTGGATCCCTCTCGATCCATCGCCTTGCCACACAGTGGGCGGGACGAATTCATATGTCCGTTACTCCTGGACACAATAACCACTAGATTCCTACCGTCTCCTAATACCGTTTTCCTTCTCAGACTTTCCTCTCCATTTTTTCCAAAAAATATCCTTCACACAGCATCCCCAAATATGATATAGGCCCTGAGGGTAATTATTTTCCTCACGGCGCACACGGACACGCCTACAACACACTGCCATCGGTTTTTATATTCAGCGAGTAGGAACGAGTATCTCCCGAAGGCGGCCAGTCTTGGCACGAAGCGCCAGCAGAAATCAATAATGAATAATGATAGACATCCACTTATAACTCCACCATACTGTAACTCATTTCACTTCCCCTCTAAATTATTATGTTTCACTTCTACTGACTATACTTATCGGTCTTGAGCTTTTTCAATTAAGCTTACATTTAAATTATGGCAGAAACAACATTAAAAACGCCACACCTTCAACTTTCCATACTAATTTAAATATAGCTTTTACAATGTAACTACAATTTACCAAGACAGATCTCGATAAAACATTTTATCAAAACCAATTTATAAGTATGCAATTCCAGGTGACCAGATAACTCAGAATGAACTCAACTCATTACCTCCTTTAAAAAGTCATTAAAATAATGGTTACAGTTATATCAGGTTAGGTTAATGGGCTATTTTTCTTTTTTTTTCAAAGCTTTTAATGACTCTTCAAAGAGGGTTTGAGTTGACTTGATTCTGAGTTTTCCAACGGTACGATGATGATTGTCTTTTAATTTAAACGTAACATTGTGTTGTTATTCGTATTTCTGTTATAAACTGCGCCTGCTCTCAACACAGGAGTTACTAGTGAGACAGGCATAATCAATTATAATAGAATAAATAATAGAATAAAGAGGAAAAAAAATGTAATAAACGACTTATTATTTTAATTAATAATAATTGCTAGTTAACCAGGTTTCGATTAGCTCAAACTTTGTCGGAGCTTATTATATTAACTGTTAATATAGGTTCCATGCCAACTCAGAATCAAGTAAACTCAACACCTCTTTGAAAAGTCATTAAAAGCTATGAAAAAAATAATTTAAAAATAGCTGTTAAACCTAACCTAATGTAACCTATTTAACCAATTTTTAATAAAAAATAATTATCAATACTCTTAATAATGACCTTTCTTTGAGTTGGTTTCATTCTTAATTGACCGGTCACCGTTAATATAATATGACTTGACGAAGCTTGATCTAAGTGAAACCTGGTTGACTATTAATTATTAATTAAAATAAAAAGTGTTGTACTACAAAGTGTGTTTTTTCATTTAATGTATAATAATTATAATAGTTTATTCCAGAATGACACACCCCAAAATATTTACTGTCTTTGAAAAAAAATATATTAACGACAGAAAGAATAAACCATTTTAAAATAACACTCCACCTTTCAACGTCTTACTTATTTAAACAGATCTTAAAAATAAGTCAACAAGTAGGTTAAAAGTTAAGCGAACAAATGAATAAAGAAAACTACAGTAAAAACTACAGTAAAAACTGTCTATACTTAGTCAGAGCTTTTAAGAATTAACCACAATACAAAATGCTAGGAACTGTTTGTACTAATTGTTCCAAAACAGGGTATAACAGCACGTACCGTAGAAAAATTAAGCAGCGATTCCTGAGCATATTTGGAGTAAGAACGTAGATGTCATTTTTCTGTCCGATGATATTTTTTCTATTAATATTTTTTAAAAAAATCCACTGATCAAACTCCTCAAAATCGCGCCGGGATCACGTGATACGCACGCTCTTTCGTGTATTATCGTGACACCGTAACAAGGCGTGCAGCAAAATGACATCTACACTTTTTACTCCAAATATGCCGAGGAATCGCTGGTTAAAATCCTCCCGGTAGGTACGAGCTGTTACACCCTGTATTCTGAAATGTTTCACGGACGTAACATGTGTTTTTCTTCAGAAATGCTTTTTTGTAAAATACAATGACAATTACTTTTGATAAGCAATGTTTTACGGTATTTACCTACGTGAGAAAACATTCTAGGAGTAGGTAAGGTATATTTGTAATCCTATTCTGAGAATAAAGCTTACTTTTTATGGACCAATTGTTGATTCTATTCCACAGATTTCAGATTCTTAAATAAAATTCCAGTTCACGTGTAAATAACAGAACTTTGAGCCAGCCGTATAAACTGTGTCTGTGATACTGCGGTCATATTTATTGTTGTTGTAAAAGAAATGAGATTTGCTAAATACCAGAAGCCATTGGAACTAGTGCACAAACCACACGCGTACGAGTAAATCGAAAACAGTCTAATTATCGGTAATATTCACCATAAATGAAATGATTTCGTACGTTTTTATACGAACGAACTTAATGCAAGGCAATAAAGATTATTGTATGAAACTGATTATTTTTAATGCCATTAATAGGAAATATATGTAAAGGAAAGTGCGTTTTAAAAATATACTTAATTGTATACGCCTGTAATAAAAATAACTAATTATGCCCCCCCTTTAATTTTACCATATAAAATTTATTATGATGTATTATTTACGTTTGTTATACATTTATTCAGCAATATCGCAATAATTTATCACATAACAAAAGAGAATTTTCTTAATTACTATTTATTAAATTGATGTTACTATCTTTGTAATATTAGGCAAAAAAAGTAAAATGTTAAACAAATTTGTCAAAGTTAATTATAATCTCGACGCGCTCTAAATTGGCTAATTAAAAATAAGAAAGTGTTGGGTTTTTAAGAAGTGTTAACATAATCATTGAGATTGAATTCGAATTAAAATAGATTATCATACGAGGCCACAAACGTGTCGTTAAAAACACGAAATAGCACTGTAAATTCTTCTGCATACATAAGGAATATTAATGAGATTTTTGTATATTTAACGATAGAGAATTTTATTTCTCATCAAACAAGATAAATCATTTAACTATAATTAATACGATCTAATTTGAATCGGTACAGTTGTGCAGTAGATTGTATGCAAAAAAATATTCAAAGCATCTTTCAAGATAGGAAAATAAATCGTGTTTTTACGATGAGAAGTAGACTATTGCAAATAAAATTAAATGATTAGGTAAAAGTATCGTAAACAATGTTTATAATGGGTCCACACGCTTTCTTTTATAAGATATAGTTGGAATTAATGGACAGCATACAATATTTTTATACAATGAAGTGTGTTTATTGATTTTTATAAAAATCTGTAGTTTTATTCTGAGGTTGATGAAATTTTGCACACTTGAACTTCAAAACAAGATGAAGGTCACTGTATATATGAGATTTCGAAAAACGACCACCATTCTGTTTTCCCATTCCTAAAAGTAGAATTATGATATTTCTTGAAAAAAAAAATCACTTGACATTCAAAATAGGAAGAAAATAAATTGCTGTCCACATCTGATTTCTAAAAAACCTACTATTATATTGAAAATTAAATAAATCAAATTTTATATTTTTTTTAGAAATAGTTAAATAGTGTCGAGTGGATAAGTGTATGTATGTAATATTTTTATCAGATTTACGGATTTTATTTATGTCAAACACAGTATCTTAAAGTTATGGTGTTAGTTTCCCGTTATCATTGAAAATGTCATATATATAGCACAAACAAGAACTAAGTCACAAAAATACCTACATTTTATTTCCTACTAGACAACGGCGTTAGGTGAAATAATACTAAAAAGCGATAATAAATGTACATTTTTATTAACTACTTCAACTTATGCCAGGAATTATTGGTTAAAGTAAATCGAGTACCCTGAATATAAAAATTTCAAATGGGCAAAATATCTTCAAGAAATATCAAAAATCTGCTTTTAGGAGTGGGAAAACGGAATGGGGGTTGGTTTTCGAAATCGCAGACATTCATCTTGTTTTTAGTAATATTTTGAAGTAGATTAGTTTTGTTAGCTTTTTTGATGTTCCATCAATCTCACTGAAGGTTGTCATCATTTTCGATCCACGATATTTAATACTTTTAGTTTGGGTTACATGTTCATTATCTTTTATTTAACGTTATGTTTCTCATATTACAAAACTTTTACCCCAAAGGGCGTAAATTCGGTGACAACATTACTTCTCGACATAAATAATGCAAGAAAGGATATATACAATAGTGGGGCGCGGCAGAATTGAGAAATGAGTAACCCACAATGATATACACTTCAGATCAGACAAGGATCGTAACAGTCCTGTCGAAATAAATTAACATATCGATTTGCTGGAGATGACTGACTCAGCTGGCCCCGGAACAGCCCGGGCGAGTTGGGGCGGTTAGGGGAGGGTGCAACCCTTGCGCCGGAGGGGAAACGTCTCGACACCGGAGGGAAGCCGGGGACAAAATGGTACACGTGGCAGTCGAGGGGGTGGGAGATGAAGATACTAGTCTTATTCTGAAACACCACGTGGAAAAATAACACACTAACTGACATTTGCAGAAAATATTCAATATTTGAATATACAATTCCAAAAAAGAGTGTCCTTTGTAGCGGGCGGGTTGGAGGGCGGGTTTACGGGCAGGCAGCGTGGATTTGATTTGTTTATAAATCTACAGTTTTATTCTGAGGTTGATGAAATTTTGCACACTTGATCTTCAAAACTAGAGGAAGGCTGTCTATATTGCAAAAACCACCCCATCCATTTTAACACCCATTAAAACAGAATAAAGCCCGGGCAATACTGGTACCTTTATATAGTTTGTATATTATGGGGGCATACATTAATTACGTGAGCAGTTTTTTTTCCAATCTAGACCCTCCCCCCTTGGTGAGATAAATTTGGGCTACTTCGTATATTATTTTCAAGTAACGTAAGATTTTGACCCATTTTGAGCTCACGTAATTAATGTATGCCCCCTAAAGGAAAAGTTTGCAGTGCTTTAGATTGCTAATACATAACAATGTTTAGGAAATATTCTATTCGTCACTTCAGCCAAGAATTATCATTTCATAGAAATCGTAATGAATTTACCTATTATAATTACCTAGTACAATAAAAAAGTGTAGTATAATATACATATTTGTTCAAAGTTGTGAAGTATAAAAACACAAACTTTTCTGTTTATTGCAGTTTAATCGATATAGAAAGTATCTAGAACAGTATTGTACGAAGCCGTTTAGGTATGTAATTGATAATTGCATGTATATTATCCATTAAAATATATACGTTTATAAATAATAGGCATGTAAGTCCACAGAAGCAATCGTAGTGTAATTACATCCAACTGTAGGCTGCATGGGAGTGTTTTTTAAATTAATTTTTGATGATTTATTAAATGTGAAAACAATGTAAATAAGTACAAAAATATTTTTGTACCAGTGAATATTTTAACGCGGCAATGCACATATTTAGCATGAATGAAATTACGACAACGAAAAAATAAATCCCTGTTAAAATAATAATTTGCATGTTGATAACGCTTCACTGAGTTCAGAGGGAAAACTTTCATTATTTCAAAGCGAAATTAATGCAAAAAGGTGAAATAAATAAAAATTGTGGGTACCTCCTGCCTAGCTGCCTAGCTGCCTAGCAAGCATGTGGTCAGGAAAAGTGTACCCGAGTTCAATGCACTCGAATATTCCGAGTAGGCGTAATCAATAATATATTCTGCAGTTGATGGAACGAATGATAAAACGTAATACAGGTACCTTACTTCACCATGTTTCCTTTGATTTGAAACCTTCATGTTTCACTTGATTGATCTTGTATTTTAGAATTTCATTTTATTCAAAGGGTATATTTTTGAAGTGAAACTTCTTTAGCACCGTTGTTATGTGAAACTCGTTGAAACGGAAACGACACTAAAAAGAGGCAAACACATATTTACATCTATAGGATTTAGCCTGCGAGAATAAGATAGAATGAAACTGCGCGCGTCGGCCGCTTTGATTATGAGCTCACTTTTCCAGGCTCATATTGGTTGAGATTGTGTGAGTGAAGGTTTCACTTCTGCAATCGATGTATTTTTTAACTTTTTTTTATTATTACTAATTTTATGTTATGTTACCCACACACAGGCAGTGCCTTTTGTGGTTCCCTTCACTTACATTTGTTTTACAATTTATCTGTATGTAATTTTCTTAAATATGCTTCGTGTTGTAAAATTATTTGCAAAAATTAAAAAAAAAAGTTTTTTTTTTAAAGTAATTTAAGTAATATAAGAATTCAACGCCTTAAAGGCTGCACAGTATTATGCTAGTATTTAAGTGTATTGTTTAAACTAATTTAACGTTTTTATGATACAAAAATGTTAAATGTTATATTAAATTCATTTAATGTTCTCTTATGCTTTTGTATACCATAATTTATTTATTGGAGTAATTTTTTAAATTACACAATGTTTTTGGAGAACTTCTAGTTTTTATTTCGAATAATTTTGGTGTTTAAAATAGAGATATATCTAATGCGTTAAATACACTTTTATATAATGGGGTATTTCCACGTATTTTTTTTATTGCTTAAAAAAATTAAGCAAAAAATTACGATGTTTACAGCATTTTTATTTTATTTTTATGTTGACGAATAAATTTTCTAGAGCGAGTTGAAGTTTACCATTTTTAAGTCACCGCTAAAACGATGATTTGGGGCGTGGCTATCGAGTGACGTCGTGAGTGCGGATGCTCCCTGACAGTGCTTATTTGTGCTGGTTTAGCCGGGCGTAGCCAGTGACGTCACAAACCCATTTGAAAAAAATGGGCCGTTTTGATTTTGTCAGTTTTCGACCGTTTTTAAAATCAACAATATTGAATGAAAACATAAAAAACAAACATTTATAGTAGGATGATTAAAATCAGAAAAATCGTCTTTAAATATTCCGTACATTTTCAATGGAATCCCTCGTTCGTGGAAATACCCCATTGTGTATAATTTTTAATATATAAATTTTTTAGAACTTCGTTTTGATAATACATAATTTATTGTTAAATATTTTAAGACAAAAGCCACTACTTCATTTAATTAATTAAATTATTAGCATCGTTCTATATTTACAGATAATCGATTTAAAACATCAAAATGTCAATTAGGCGGCTCGCTCATGGCCCGGTAAGGAATCGTCATAAACCGAGTGCTGTAAGGCCTTGCTCACAAAAGTTCCACGATGGACTGCATTGCAAACCGTTATGTACCTTACTTTAGCAAATATAATTTTCTGGGTAGGGATTTTCTTACAGCACTCGGTTTATGTCGATTCCATACCGGCCCATGAGCGATCCGCCTCACGCGGGATTACTTCATCTTAAAGTCAAGATTATTGAAATAAAACTTATTTACGCACGCTTGACTTGGGGAGTAAGATGGTGAATGCGTGACGAGTTGAGAGGGAGATATAAGATAGTGAAGATGGAAAGAGAGAGAGTTACTTTTCGTATATTACTGCAGGGGCAAGAGAGAGAGGTGCGAACACACATTTTCTTTCTCTCTTTCTCTCATAGCCTTGTTACGTTTCGTATACCTAAGACACAGTGCAGGCCTATTGTCTGTATCACACTGTAGGAGTAAGAGAGAGCAGTGCACGCGCACATTTTCTTTCTCTCTTCTTTTATAAGTTAGTGAAGTTTTACTTTTGTCGCGTGGTTTAAAGCACACTTGTTTTTTTTTTAAATGGTTTGGTATTCTTGAAAATTAATTTTTGGCTAAATATTAATTCGTCATACAATCGGTTTTAGGGAGAAAACACCCAATCAAGAGCCTTTCAACCGACGAAGATTTGTAATGAAACAAATGTGCAAGAAATGAAACAATCATCCCCAACTAATATAAAATTTAATGTTACAACATAACATACAATGTTACAACATAGAATACAAGATTACAACATAATTCCGTGCATTACATCATACGGTCCCGCCTTCGAGCCCACCCTGTTTTTTGGGGCCAGCCTCTAACGATTATTATAGTGTCTGTTCCCCGCGCGGCGCGGTAACATCACTTGACTGCACCCCTGATAATATAATATTTGTCTTCATAATATTATCCAGCTTCGATTCTAATATTTAAGTATGAAATAGCTTCATTACATTTACAGAGGGTAGACTTACATATAACCGTACATTCAACTAAAATTTCTATTTTTTGGAAATGTCTGCCTAATCAACTGGATGATCGATAAAGATAGCAAAGCAGGAAAGTAAATCTGGTTAATAAAGCATAATTATGATAGCTGATAAATTCAGCAATAATTTGGGGAGTAAGTAACTCACTAGATTATTGATTAAACGAAATTCAGCATGAGATGTGGAGATTGATTACAGTCTTCGGTATACAAAGTGGCAGAAATAGGAAAATCTAATCAATAATCTTTTCCATCTTCTCCAAATCAAGCGACGTTAAACCAGCAACACACCGATAAGATTTTATACCAACATACAAGTATAGCTAAAGGTACTGAGGGAAACAAACAAAATAAGATGTGCTCCAATTTCTTTCTGTGGCTTTATGCTTTAGATTCCCTCATATATTGAAACAAAGCCACTCGGTCTCCAGGATTCCCTATTGGAAATACGACCCCATCCGTAACGAGTCCTATTATAATATTTCCCGGCACTAGTGAGCATTGTGTTTGCTCAGTGTGCTCAGTGTCAACCATCGCCATCGTAACGAGCCGTTTCGCAGATTACATTTCCCCGCCGCCCATTCGCCATTACTTCGGCTGAGACGGGGTGGGAATTAATTGCGACAGATTTATAATATCGCCGCGATGTCATCATCAATAGAGCAACTACAAATTATGCTGATTTTCGTTACTATAAATATGAATCTTTAGCACAATGGGATGGAAATTCAACAAGGCGAAAGATGCATCTTGATGTTATATTTTATAACTTGAAAATTTGAAAAGTTCATTTCGCATTTAGAAATTAATATTTTACAGCTTATAAACAACAACAAAAACTTGCAACGATTTTAAATTGTATAATGTTAATAGGTTTTACGCCCCCAGTTGGGCAAAACATTTTTCTGACACAGAATATAAGAACTAATTATTAATATTTTTCACAATAAATTATGTGCGATTAATTCGGTTTTATTTAAGTGAAATTAGCACCGTTGTGATTTGAAACTCGATGAAACCAAAAATAGCGACGCTAAAAAGATACAAACCCATAAATCTATAGGATTTAGTCTGCGAGAGAATGAGATAGTTTAATTTCAGATAAAAAACAACATTTCATTAAAAACATCCAGAATAAAGTAAGATTTATCTTTTAACAAATTATTATTAACAATTAAATTGAAGCACGGAGAAAATAGATTGTATGTACATATTTGGAAAGCGGAAATCAATCAACTTTGAAACGTAAAGCGACGTAAATTGGACTATCTTTCACAAAAGTTATGATATTATTAACTACGTGCTTACTGTTGATTTTCTTTGCCTATAATGGGTACCAAAATTTACAAAAAGTATAAATAATATTAAAAAAATATGTATAACTTTAATAAAAAGTCTTGGATTAAACTTAATTTGATATATGTCTGAGAATTATAATTGTTTCCGTTTATCGAACTATTGCATTATGCTTGAAAGAGTATTTCCACCAATAAGTATGACAATAGAATTTGGCTTCGTTGCTAAGGGCCGATTTGAATTTCACTCAGAATACTAATGACGTGTTTGCAGTTCCATCCAGTCTGGGTCCATTAGTGCTTAGTGCTTAGGCCCGGTCAGACAATGACATATTATTTACGTGAAAGGTGACCCCGGGTTGTCCTAGACCGGCAAGGGGAACATTTGAAGGATTACAAAATATACAAATAATATAACTCTGTATTATTAATTGTAATTATAACTTATAAATTGAGATGTTTAATGAGTGATCATTATGATAAAATAAAATATAGACGAAACCCAAAATAAATCAACCGCTAACAAATGTGTGGTTTAGAATTTGAGAAAGATTTGTTGGTTCACATAATACTCGTACGTACATAGACTGATTTATTTAGGGCTGGTACATCAGTTACATTTTAAGCTCGGCTTGAGAGATATTTACTATCGTCAAGTCACTCTCTACGAGCAAGATAAGCCTAATGACACCATTACTAAAAATACTGACATACGCGTTTTAGTAGTTTAATCTATCTACCTTGAGTTTTGCTAAAACATTTGAGCTGCTATTCAGGATGTTATCAGCACATACCCAAAAGATTTACATTACAGTGATTCCTGAACAAATTTTGAAAAAAATGTACTTAAATGTCATTTTGCTGTAAGATGATATATATTTTTCAATTATACTAAGCAAATATTGCAAATATAAATTTATTCAATAACCAGCACCCTGCCATAGCTCAACCCAAGTAGTTCGTTACGCTTGCGTGTCCGGTTTCATGGGGTGAATCTGGGTCTTGCCGGCAAATGCGTTTGCTCACCTACTGTGTGGCGGGCCGGATCGGGAGAGACTTGAGGGATATCTAAACTAGATCTCTCCAGCCAGACTCTATCGATCCATCGCCTTGCACCGCAGTGGGAGGGATGGATTCATACGTCGTCACTCCTGGACACATTGACCCCTAAATTCCTACTCACCCTTCACACCTTTTTCTTTCTCAGAACTTCCTCTCCTTCCTTTCCTTAAAAAGACCGTCAGACCGACATAGGCCTTGGGGGATTTTTTTCCCAAGAGCCTCCTGTGGGGAGTTAATGTAGAAAAAAGTGATAAAGTAAATTACAATATATAATGTTTTGAACAGAAAATCCAAAAATTTAATTGACATTTTCAAAATTAGAACTGATTTGTGGAGAATTCAGAATATCTGTGATTTTTCACGGGTTTGCGCTAGTAACATATCTACTAAAACAGTTATAAATAAAACGCAAAATAATGCGTAATTTATATTATTCTTAACGAATTAAAAGCAAACACGTGTTACTCAACCCGTATGAATAAAATTAAAGCGTTTGAAAAAATGAGTGGATGCTCCTTATGCATTTGTAGGAGAATTTCCACTCCAGACTTTGCACAGGGCCGCCCACCCCTCACCCCACACCCCACACCACCATCTAGCACCCCCTGGCGCCGGCATGTTCACGTTGGATCCAATAGACCAATGGTTCTCAACCCCCGTTGGTGCTAGAGAAAACCACGGCTTTAAGCGCAGAAAAAATGTTAGCTAATATTTTTTTCTTGTATTAAAAACATTTCTTCGCTTTTCTGTTATAACATTTGCTGTTCTTTTCCGAAAAAACATTCCAAATGCTTAATTAAACTTAAAAACCGCAAAAGAGTAACATTTTCATGAAGCGACTATGTCCATTACAGTGTGGTTTCCCCAAATCGGGTATATTGTGTGGCTGAATTGAAAGGGGAGGGGGGGGGAGGAGATGAGGAAGAATAAGGTTTTGTTTAGAAGATCATGAGTCCTGACAATTTAGATCCAGGCACTAAACACAGCTAAATCCATTTCAAGAAACGTGTCGATTCTGAATGATGAAATATCACAAGGGCGATTATCAGAGTAAGTATCCGCAACTCTGGCATTCGCATAATAAAATATTATCCGAGGTAGACACGGCAAGATAAAGTGAATCAAATACTTGAGTTCGGTCATTTCAAAAGTCAGAATAACTGATGTATGAATGTGAATAAAGCAAGCGTGCGCCGAGACAGCGTTGTGCGGCGGTCTATCCTTTCTGCATATCCCTGCCGGAAAACAGCGTGTTAATTAATTAGTCTTTTTCTTCTTCAGGAAGGCAGGCCTCGCAAAAACTGTTGAGATCATAAAAAAATATGATCTAAACTGTTTAAATGTTATGATCAAAATTCCTCAAATGTCTAGGCAGTTCTTTTCAATTCATTTGAAAGAGTTTCCTTGAGGAGGGAGATAGGTACCAATACTGCCACTGAAGACAAATATCTACTTTAATTATGTATTAAGTGATCCAAGTAAGTTTGGGAGCCTCCGCAATAAACTGAGGAGAGCGGAGAGCCTGACTCTGGGGGAAAATAATCCCAGACTGCACTATCTAGATCCAGCTATATATAGTGTACACTGCAGGACATATTTACTAGGGAGGAGGTACTCCGTGTCTTAATTAAACTCCGAGGGATGAAGAAGACGACAAATTGTAAAGAAAACTTGACGAAAAGGCGGAGAAAAACGTTGGGTTAACATTATTAAAGGGAGGATCATGGAGAATAATTGAAGGGAGGGATGATTGACAGAGTTTCGCTTGCTCCTTATGGCTCATTTTGGTATTTGATGGCGAAAAGAGGGTCACCGGAGACTAAGAAACATTAATTATTTAATGAAAATTTAAGCTTTTTTTTTCAAACGGTGTTTTGATTGTATTTCTAAGTGCCTAACTAACTAACTAAGCATCACACCGTTTCCCCGCAGGGATAGGCAGAGAGGAACAAATCGGTTTGGCACACACTCTTTGCCTTATCTCATACATACTCTTCTATTATTTCGACTCTTGCCTTCTTCTATCATTCATATTTGTATCACATATTCTCCTTACACTCTTTTTATTTGTTCATTCGCTCTACATGCCCAAAACATCTGAAGATCCCTTTGTTAATCTAACTCATCACGCTTACATCAGCCTTGCATTCTTTGCCTTTTTCAGCCCTACATTCTCAGCCTTACATTTTTCAGGAAAGCAATTATAATTTTTATTGACGGTTCAAAATAATCATCAGTCTAAATAAAAGCGGTTTAATTTGTTGTATAACCAAAATTTATCAACATAAAAATGAAAGTAAAAAATAGAGTGTGCAATTCACACGCGGTAGAAGCGAAACCTTCCGAAAACTAAAGTAGACCTGAGTGGGGAAGCTACGAAGCACCTCACAAAGAGGAGAACGATAGGCTACAATGCACCGCACAAATAGGACACCGATTATACTATCTCATTCTTTCGCAGGCTGAATCCTGTAGATGTAAATGTTTGTATCTTTTTAGTGTCGCTATTTTTCGTTTCATCAAGTTTCAAATCACAACGGTGCTAAAAAAAGTTTTCACTTCAAAATTAAATCTATTCTACACGCTAGAATGCTTACAAACATAATTAATTTTTCTTCCACCCTTTTGTAAAACAAACTGACAACCCGAAGTAGCAAATAATAATCCATAACATATCCAGAAAATTCTCTTGAGCCGTATTGTTGACACCAAGACTGCGATTGAGCGTAATTTTTAATATCAGTGATGGCTCAGTTTTTTAAGTAAAACTTTTTTACGCACGCTTAACTTGGGGAGTAGGCTGGTGAATGCGTGACGAGAGCGTTACGAAAAGTGTGATCGGGCAAAGCGAACGGAAGTTGAGAGGGAGAGATAAGTAAGTAAAGATAGAAAAAGAGAAAGTTACGTTTCGTATTTACTTAGGGGCAAGAGAGAGAGGTGCGAGTACACATTTTCTTTCTCTCTTTCTCTCATAGCCATTTCGTATATCTAAGACACAGTGCAGGCCTATTGTCTGTATCTATTGTTTTTTTGGTAAAAGCAAGCATAACAGTTAGTGCTTTTATAGACAAGTATGGTGGTTTCCTAAGGTAAAAATTTCATATTCACGTGGATTTTTCAGCTACTCAGCACGTAATGTACAGGTGGAGTTCATCAGAATAAAAATAGAATTCCATTGGCTCAAAAGCCGAGCCCTGGGGGTTATAACATAGTGCATCAAGTCCTCTTAGCTAATGGATATGGCCAATCGGAAATAATCACAACATCACGGAAATAGGCACAGCCTGGACACATCTCCATACTGACTTTCATCTAGGTAGATAAGATACAGATCAAAAATATTACAACCCTACACAAAATAAAGTTATCACAACTAAAGGATTAGCTTCAACCGTTAAATAGATTACACTTTTGTCAAATAAAATAAGAATATGAAGAAATCACTTGAAAAAATTGGGAGACTGTTCGTCCAACCATGCGTAACGAGGCTACGCTGTGATTTTACAGTAATTCTTTTTATTTACGGACACCTTCTTTATTTAATAGTAAATAAAGAAGGTGGCAGTTGAAAAATAAAACCAATCATTACATGAAATGCCATTTATTTGTAAATTTGACGACAGATTGGGTGAACGTACCGAGCTAAATTGATTTAGTATTTGCATGGGAAGCACAATTTAGGTTCAGTTGTTTCACAGAACTTGAACAATTCATCAAACTTCAATGTTAATGCTCAAGTTCTGTGAGAGTTGTATTCAAGTCCTGTTATTATTCCATGTCTTTGAAATAGCTGGCCCACAATAATGGTATAATAACAGAACTTGAATAGAACTCTTAAATAACTTGAATATTAACGTTGAGATTCAATGAATTGAAACAATTGGACCTTGGGATAAGAGTCCAGTGCTACGCAACGTTGAATCAATTTGGGAGGCGTGTATGGATACCACAGCCTCGGGAACCATTTATTAATTAACCAAAACCCCTACCATAGGTCACCCTAAGTGGTTCGCTATGTTTGGTAACTTAGCAGAGATGCCCGGGATCATGGGGTGAGGTTCATCTAGGTCTTGGCGGCGGGTGCGTTCGCGAAACTGGTTGAGGAAGACCTTTTGACCTCCCGAGCCAAACCCATCGCCTTGCACCGCAAAGGAAAGAATACAATCGTATGTCCGTCACTCCTGGTCACACTGATCTCCAGATTCCTACACATCCCTCATACCTTTTTCTTTCCCAGAACTTCACCTTCTCCTTCTTCTTCGTCTTCTCCTCCTTCCCTTCCATAAAAAGACCCTCAACAGAGCATCCACAAAGATGACAAATGCCCCGAGGATGTTTTCCTCAAGGCCTCACGTGTGGAGCTAATGTATAAAAAATTATATTATTGTTTTCTTTACACAATATTAAGAATATTTTGATGGCCAAAATAAAAATTATCCACGATCTGGTAACATAAAAATAATTCTAGATCCTCCAAAGGTTTTATCAAACTAAATCAATGGACCTGTCAAAGATAAAGGTGTGATATTAAACTGTAGGCCTCGCAAAAGTTTAAATCAGATAAATATGTATATATCTTACCTTATGACAACATAAAACAAGTGATTTAAATGTAAACATTACACGTAAATTATTGGTAAACGCTTTTGGGGGAAACGAAAAAGAAAATGGCATTCCATTTGGTGGAATAAATATTTAAAGAGAACACTTTTACATACATCTTCATCTGGGTGAAAACTGGGGGAACTTTTACCATCGTGGAGGGGTTAGTTCTGTCAATACGAGAGAACAAAATAATAGCATTTGAAATGCGATCGTATCAAAGAGATCAAACCTAAGCAATGTAAAAAGGTTAATAATTGTCAAATAGTAAAGACATGTTCAATAGTAAACACAATATAAATTATATGATACATAGGAATGTGAAAAACACATACCGAACAAAACTTTTAGTTACGTAGCTAATTACTTTTAAAATGCTGTCTGACGAGCCTAGTAAAAATTGCCAATATCTGAAGTGGTTTGATTAAGAAATAAAATTCCTCCTACGTCGCTGAACAGTCATTATAACTTTTAAAATCATTAATTCAAGCCAATTTGAGCTAGATACGTTTTTAAATTTTCACGGCCAAAAGTATTTTCGTTATTTGTTTTTGTGGTGTTATGCCGTGTTGTGCTACCTTCTTCTTTAGCCAACGTTTCGGACAGCGTTACAGTGTCCGAAACATTGGCTAAAGGAGGAGGTAGCGCAACACGGCATAACACCACAAAAACAAATAACGAAAAAACAATTTGAGCTAAATTAAAAGTTCTCTTCTTCATTAATTTTTTGTTAATGAACATAGACATTCAAATTAATGAACATACATTTAGATATAGAAAAACAATTATTGCAAAAAAAAAATTTACAGAAAATTTTAAAAGAATTAAATTTAAAGGAAGGAAAATAAATGATTTTGGAGAATATTGGAAAGTACGTAGGTGCTTGGGATTCCATGACAACTTCACAAAGTGGCATTTTAACACCCTTTCAAAAGTAATTAAGGTATACAAAAAAATAGCACATAACCTTACCTTACATAACCCAGTTATTTCTTCAGTTTTCATGAATTTTATGTGAAACTTGGTTGAGTTGTCCGGTCACCGGTACTTGACTATTCATATCCAGGTGGGTACTCAAAATTTTAGCGATTTTAGCAAAGTTCGATTCTGGTCGTTAGTATTTCACCAGAGCCACAGTATCTTCCACACTAGATGATATACCAATATAATTGCGTTCTCTCTCCAGGGTATACCGAAAGTACCTTCCACAAACATCGTAGATTCCACCCTCTGAGTGAGGTGGCCGACGTCCCACAGCGTGCTGGAGTGAGCCCAGAGAGTTATTCCGCCTAGAACTGCGAATATATCGAGACTCAATTGGTTCCCGGTGCATTGGCACAAAGGCCGCCTCCACTCACCAGACGTGGCGCACCGTGATGAAAAAACTGTTGTGAGTAGTAACAGGATGCAGCCCATAGTAGCATGGAAATAATTCCAAGATGGCGGCACTACATTTGCAGTTTTTCGAATACGAATTAATTATTATTATTTATCTCTTATTATTATTATTGATTGAGTTATTTTCCAACATATAAAGTTTCTATTACATGTAGATAATTCGTAAATTATTTAAAATAAATAAAAAAAAAACTGTTACAGTTAGTAATTTTTTTGGGTACTAATTTTCAAGTTTTGTAAACCGCATCGGAGGAATTATTTCACAAAAATGTCACATATAAATAAATATATTTATCCGAGACACTGTCTAGGTAACAAACCACTTCTCTGAAAATCGTGATCATTTAAAAAGGTAGCTACCAAAATATGGGGAAAAAAAAAGTCGAAGATAATATCTATAATTGAAAAATGACTTAAAAAGAGATGCGGGGTTCGAGTACCAATTGCGACCGTTACCTTTTTTTATTTTTCTGTGTCTTATTCTTTTTCATATTGTCGTTTAGATTTATTATCTTCTTCTTCAATGACCATATTTATGTCTAATAAAATATTAACATCAAACTTGATTCGTTAGTGAGATAACATAGAAGTCTCATTTTTATCCCTCCTGACCCTACCCGGGACGTGGGTGCAGTTTGAATAGGATATAAATTTGTGCAAATGGCAAAAGAAGAAGGAAAATTTGTTCCAATTAATGAATGTAAAAAAAGTGATGGATTTATGAAAATCAAAGTGTCATTAATAATAAAATTCAGCAACAGTCTCACCGGCTATAATCTCACTAGTAACAACTAAGTGCCTACCAACAGTTTCACAAGATTTCGTCGAAGATACAAAGTCTCAGATTTATAACAAACTTTAGCTCCTAACGACATTTTCTCTAGAAAAGTTCCACAGGTCCCTCTGTTATATTTTCTAGAGAGTACGGATGTAGCACGCGGCTGCAGTATATACCACCGTCGATATAATCGCTGTGCGGTGTTTGAGCAGGAACAGTCGGGAATTGAGAGAGGACATGCAGACGGGAGGGATCGTGAAACACAGCGAGATGAGGCTCGAATGACGGAACTTGGCCGCACGTACCCACATGACCGCGTACCGCTGATAGCCCCGTCGCAACCTCCCCCTCTTTCTCAAAAACGTGGTGTGAAGCAGAAAGAGAGGTTGAAAAGTTCAGCGGTAGGTGAGTATGAGGCAGGTTGAGCGCGATCGACCTGAAGATCCAGGCGAATTTGCGGGGGAGAGATGTTTGTCAACATCGCACGTGGTGGGTGTTCGGTAATGCGCACGATGTGCATGTTCATAGTCCGCACCACACGGAGATCCCGGTTCATATATGAACATAGAAAGGTGCCTACATACACATGCATGCACATTACATTGCACGTGGCAGTATTCAGGTACAAGGGGAGCGCGAAAAACATAAGGTAGGGAGGTACCCAATGCGTGGGAGGAAGTATCCATTACTTTTTCTCAGGAAACGTAATATGACAATTTTATTGTTACACGAAAACACAAATTCAGAAATAAATGGGTAAGCATGGATGCGGAAAGACCAAAAAGGGTTTGCGTCCTAGCTTCACAAAAATTCGGGTACAATAATCTTCGTGTTATCTTATCATCATTTTGACTAGCCCAAAAAGAGTGTTCAACGTCATTTTGTTACAAAAATGTATTCAGGTATTTTTGGAATGGAGACCTTTCCGCTGAAGCATGCCATGTGTGCGGGTATGCAAAATAAATCTAATAAAATGTGCGATAATGCGGAAACTGACAGAGGCCCAGACAGGTACATATTTTCCTGCCCCATGTTGTTACCCAATCTATTTTAGGAGAAGGGTTGGAGTGGTTGACATCTTGATAGCTTCTGGCGACAAGAATTCAATTCAACATTCGGATTTCCACAATGACGACCTGAGCTTTTCTGCTTTATTTATTGCACCAGCAGTGATGTTAAATCAACGATTCCCGAAAAGAAATATTTCTGAACAAAACTGATACTATGATAAACTTTTTACAGTGTCAACCCGTTGCATTGAAACATATTATGGAGCTTAAAGGTAGCTTTGATTTATTACGTTTAAGTAAATTGTTATCTAAGGCACTTAATTACTTAAGCTCTGCGGCGAGTGGTTGCTGAATGCACAGTCAACCGCACAACATCTTAATTGTTAAAATTCACAATGAAAGGAATACTTGGGTTTATTAAAATGTTCTATTTACTTGTTAGAATACCTACTTAGAATATTTTATTTATTTTTAATTTTATTATTATTTTCCTTACTTTTAATTTTGATTTAACATTCAAAATTCTGAATAAATAGGTGAGCAGTGAGCAGTAGACCCAATGTAAATGGAATCAATAATTTAAAAAATAATATAAAGAGGGGTAGAAATATGCAAAAATTTATTGACAAATTAATGATTTAAATATAATGTTTTTTTTATATAATTGATAAATTAATGTTTGACAAGATTTTTATGTACCTATAGCACAAAGGGTAACAATTGTAATAAGTAATAATTATTATTAGGAAATGACTAGGAAATCAGAAGGACGCGGGTTCGAGTGCCGTCGGCGGCATGTATCTATTCTCGGGAGATTTTTTCAATGTAGATGAGTGTTTGAGGCTAATAATTATTACTTATAATGATTTTAATATCATTATTAGTACCTACTTCATTATTAAGATAGAAAAAAGATTTTTAACTAAGCTTCTTCTCACCGTGTCAACATTAATAATACGTAGACTGACAAATAATTCACTAGTCCTGTGGAAAGTCAAGAACTATGAGAAATCTGATTGATTTCTTGAATCCGACTGATTGATGACGTTGATGACCACTAAATTTAAAGATAACAGTAAAATCAACCACTACACACCAATTTGATGGTTAACTTTAAACGACTCATGCGATTTATCATAAATAACGAAAAAGATAAAAAAAACTAACCTGGATGCTTCTCGATGGCCTTGTAGACCTCCAGCGCCACCTCATCTTCAGACACGAAGTCCCACAAACCATCGCAGGCCAAAACTATGAACTCTTCAAATCCACTCAGCTGGACGGAGGCAAATTCTGGCTCGCTGCTGATGTAAGGCTTCATTTTGAGATTACCTGTGGAGAAAAAAAAATAACATTAAAAGACAAAAAACATGTGATACATGAATATTTGTGTGAAATGCTTTTTTTAAACTAACCGTGCTTCGTTAGTTGAAAACCTCATGATTACATTTTCCCCCGATTAAAAAGCCACAGTTGTAAAACGTGTTAGAACCTAAGTAAGGGTGGAACAACACAAACAACTGGTAAATAAGAGACAGGGGGAAGAGGAAAAACAAAAAAGTCGCGTTAATGATTTCTCTCCCCCACAGAACACAGAAGGGATGAATTGTTCAGCCGAGGCAGGCGAAGATGAGTTTTCTCCTTCAGAAATATTTTTATAAAAGAGAAAAACTTTTCACATACTCGTAAATAAGTGGAAAAGAGAAAAAGATTCAATATTGTTTTGTAACATTCGGGGAAAAGCAAAACATATCAGGATTCTTTTTTTTAAATCAAATGTGAAAGGGTGATATCGAAAATGTGTTAAGCATTGGGCGTTGGTATTGCAGGTTATTTTTTTATGCTAACTTCACACGGTCCTATTAATGTATATCTTTGGGGATGCTGTGTGCGTAGAATATTTAGGAAAGTTAAAAGTGAACCTGGGGATCGAAAGATACAGACGTTGTAGGTGAGGAAACACAAAAGTCAACAAATCATTCCACAGCCGTGTTCTTAACTTCCAACCTACAGCCGCCGCTACCCGATTTTCTACCGATTTTTTTACATATGGGGGATATTAAACATTTGAAGTTTTTAAGCTCTTAAAAAATATATGTTATTTTTAAAGATAATACCTATACATTCCCTACGCCGAAAAGCGAATTATACGAAATTCCCTCGATAGAAAAAAATCGCAAAGTATGCTCCGAAAATTATTATTTTCACGTCCGATTTAGTTATTTTGCAAGTTATATGTATGACAAAATTCACAGTGTTTAATTAAATGCTGTTTTAGACAGCCCCCAAGAGATATTTTCTCTATTTTAAAGGAGTCGTATTTAAATAAACCTTTTTTACAATTTTCGCTTCAATTTTACCGTTTTAAATATTAGCGCACTCTCTCCAACATTCATAATTACATATCTCTCCATATTCTTCTTTTTGAGCGGGGATACGGTGCCTTAAGAATAAGTCGTGAAAATTACCCCTTCGTGACAAATCACAACTGTGTACGGATGTTGGGTACATATTTGGGGTATCTCTTGACGTGAGCTAGTGCCAAGAGATCAATGTCGGCAGTTTTTTGGATCATCTTCAGTTGTAACGATTAATGAAATAACGATTACAGCATATTCTACTAAGTATACATATTAAGCACATAGTTTTCTTATGACAAAACTAAAAGATTTAGAAATAATGGAAAAAATATATAATCTACATTTGAATTCCAAGAAACGCGCGTTTGTGAAAGCCAACTGGTTCCATTTTATTCGATTCAACCGAAATTGCTACGGTAAAAATTTACACAAAAGAATTCTTTTCAAAATAACAGACTCGCAAAAAACTCATATAAATTCAAGAGTTGAGCTTTTCCTCAAAAGCAGAAATATGAATATTCGTCCACAAGCATGTGGTGGGAGGCCGCCAGCATTCGAATTTACAAGTGGATTAATCCGCAGACTCGTAATAATTTGCGTTTCAAAAGTTACATGGCGGAATATGCACGGGTTCCTGAATGCTGAATCAAAGCCTCACAAGGGTAGCATATATTATGTAAGGGTGGGCATTGCAACATACGGCTACGGTTAGTTGGTATTGTGAGTAGTTGCGAACAGAGCACCCACGAGAGGTGGGTATCTCAAATATTTCCAAGTACCTATCAGTATTTTGCATTGAAAACAGTTCAGTTTTCCGATGAAATTCCAAGCGTGCCAGAAGGTCTAGTGCGTGAGAATGTTCAATTTGATGTGTAGATAAGTTAACCTTCAATCAAAACTTGTTTACATCACTTCGCGTTAGAATCACCAGGGAGGGAAATGGATTTTCAGGTGGAATTTAATTATCGAAGAAGTTTTGATGGATAAACTTTTGATAAAGCGATAAGTGGCTTTATTAGTTGAAGGTACTCAAAGATACGCGCGATAAGAGGATATTGCCAAATTTAATGGCCAAACACGCTTAATTAGAGACAATAGCTACAAAATCAATAATTTTGTGAAATAGACAAGGAGTTTTTAAATTTCCCATACGTCGTATTGACGTATACTTTTTTACATTCGCTGAATAAAAGTTAATTACATTCGAGTTCCTGCATTCCGAAGGGATTACGAAATAAATAATCAGGGTTTTTTTAGCTCAATGACAGTCACAATGAACTGTCACGCACAGTTATGGGATAATAATGTCTTGTTGTACCTTGGAGAAAATACGTACACATACTACATATTCAAACAACCATCGTTTGCAACGAAGCATGTTTTAGAACCGAATGGTGAATGGACTATTCAAAATTTGAATAAAGTTACTAGCAAAAAGAAATTTTAATAAAAAATAATATCAGATTTTTCAGAACAAACTAACTCGAATTCTGTGTAATATTTTGTAAAAAACAAATAAAATTTTTATTTTTATTTTTAACTTTATGAGTAAAAACTCAAATTATAATATTTAATTAAATGAAGACAATATTAGCGAAAGATAGATATATAAAGATAGCAGCCAATAAATATGTGCGTTAAGAAAAATGAAGATAGTGTTGGTAGTTCTTAGTCGAAGTATGATACAGTTAAAAGTGATCGAATTGGAAATGGGTTCCATAGCTCAATCGGTAGAGCAGTTGGCCATGAATGCTAAGGTATCTGGGTTCGAGTCCAAGTGGAACCAATATCTTATTCTGATTTTGATTAAGTTTCGCTAATATTGTCTTCATTTAAGCAAATAAAATTGTTTATCATACAAAAAATTGAGTTTTTTCCAGGACTTTTGTCTTCTCGAATCTTCATTATGGAGTTTTATAAAATATGTAAATAAATGCTTATTCAATTTCAGGACCAGTCGGTGCTCTCGCTTAATCAATATCACGATCCTGCGCGACGGGCTGCATTTAAAAATGTAGGACGCTACGTAGGTACCTACTCACTCGTAAATTTAGTATTTAATGTAATAACCGCTTGCCCGGTTTAGCATAAGGATTTTATAATAAAATTAAAGTTAGAATGTTCTGCTTATGTGCCTATTTCTTTCACCAAAACTGAATTAGGGTAAAAAATTACCTGTAATGTATCGTAATAGTCTATGATCCAGTACATACTTTACCATTGCAGTCTATGGGCTCTTCGGGTCACTTGGTCTCGTTGCCGGGTTATGCCGAGATAGATTTACGAGGTCTTTAGGTTTTCAGAAGCTCTTCATATTAAAACTAGCATGATAGGACTTTCGTCCTCGGAAATATTAATACAATTAAAAAATACAATAAAAACTCACTGGGTTACTTTTGAACCTTAGTCTTTCAATCAAGCATCCTATACTTTATAACGAGCATAAATAAAAAAAAATAATAAGCACTGGAGAATGCAGGACCCAGTACTTGCCATATGAAGATATTCTCTGGAGAGAATATAAAGGACATAACCTTCCCCTAAGGGAAAAATTACCTATTTTATTACAAGTATAATTATCAATGTCTGTAAAAAGCCACAATGCAAGCGAGGCATTTAAATACCAGAAAATGTGTATAATTAACTTTTTTCAGCTTCAGTAATCAAGCTTTGCGGTGGGAACACTGAGATTATGTCCGATTATGGATGAATTAATGCGAATTATCGAAGCAATAATAATAATAATAATACTTTATTTCACATAAAATTGGACAATAAAACATATGTGGAAACTTTGACAAGCCAACTAGGAATGGATCTTGTTTTAGGCCAGTCAGGTTGACAAATTTAATTTCATATTACATTGTTTACAAATAACATGTTATTTATAGCAGGAAAAAAGTGTTAATTTTGTATTCCTCACAGTATATAATTTTGTACTTATAAAAAGAACAACAGGGAATTTTTTTTAAATGTGAGAACTGCACAAGTGTACCAATTCTCCCAACTGTCTGGAGCCAATGAGACTATGACATTCCCAATCCCCAATAGGGGATGTTGTGGGGAGGGCAATGAGATGGGAAAGAGGAAGAAGGAAGAAAGGTAACATGGTGACTTCCCGGAAGCACTTAAGCATGCAGTAGTTACCCCAATTATAAAAAAACCACAGCTTGATGCTGACAACTTGGGTAATTATCGACCAGTGTCAAATCTGCCTTTCTTAGCAAAACTACTCGAAAAAATTGCTGCTTCTCAAATAACCTCCCACCTAAACCACAATAAATTAATTACCGATCATCAGTCCGCTTATAGAAGATTCCACTCAACAGAAACCGGGTTACTTCGTGTCCTGTCAGATATTACCCTTGCCATAGAGTCAGGTAAGTTAGCACTTCTTTCACTTTTAGATATGAGCGCTGCATTTGACACCATTGACCACGACTTTCTCATTAAGAGACTAGAATTAACATTTGGTTTACATTCTAACGTTAAAAATTGGCTACAATCCTATCTAACGGATCGCTCACAAGCAGTGAAGGTGGGAAATAAACAATCCAACTTCACAAAACTCTCTTCAGGGGTACCTCAGGGATCCGTTCTGGGCCCACTTCTCTTTATCCTCTTCACAAATGATGTCGCAAGAATTATCGAGTCATTTGGTCTCCTTTCTCAATGTTATGCCGACGATCAGCAAGTCTACTTTTACTGCACACCAAATGAGATTACCGGCCTCAAAATTCGCACAGTTGAGTGTCTAGAAGCAATTAGTCTCTGGATGTCCTCAAACAAACTGAAGCTTAATCCATCAAAGACCGAATTTCTGTGGGCAGCTACAAATAGACGTCAACATTTAATAGACAACTCACCAATTGCCATTTCCGGCAATGACGTAATTGCGAAAACAACCGTCAAACTTCTGGGAGTTTATCTGGATTCAGACCTTTCATTGAAAAGTCAGGTGAATAGGACCGTTAGCACAGGGTTCTTCTACTTAAGACAACTTAAGGCAGTTCGTAGGAACCTTTCGACAGAAGCAACTAAGCTTCTTGTGAATTCATATATAGTATCGCGTCTTGATTACTGCAATGGTATCTATGCAAGTCTTCCTAAATGTCAAACTGATAAACTACAATCAGTATTCAACGCCGCAGCACGACTAATCACAGGGGTACCCAAGTTTTCGCACATTTCGGAACACCTCCGAAATCTTCACTGGTTGAAGTGTCCTGAAAGGATCCAGTATAAGTTATGCTGGATGGTGTTTAAAGCTATCAATGAAATGGCTCCACCCTATATCTCTGAACTATGCATTCCGGAAAATATAGGTCTAAGGCAGTCATCTCTTAGATCAGCGACATCGTCTGCAATTGGAAGATTGAAAGAACCCAAGCGAAATCCGAACACTAATTTTGGTGATCGCGCGTTTGGAGTATCCGGTCCTGAGGCTTGGAATAAACTTCCCATGGAATTGAGATGCATAACCAACCCAGCGGAATTTAGATCCAAACTTAAAACTCATTTTTTCAAATACTCATTTCCATAAATTCGTCATTAAATTTAAACTTTGTAATTTAATTATACTCTAATAATTGTTGATGTCCACGAATATATACTATTTTATTTGCTATTCCCTACAACTACTAACGAAAAACTCAAAATGCTATTGATCTACCTACCAATGGTCTGTCAGTGGTAACCTAACACCTCAATCCGGTTAATGTTGAGCGATGAGTCATCATAATGCGGTAAAGATCGGCGATTAATTTCATTAATTTATTTAAGATATCCATACATTTTCGTAAATCCGATAAATTTTGCATCCATGTCCTTAAATAGTAATATGTATTATGTAAAAACTTCCTTCTTCTTCTGGCGCTGTGGAGTGATTCTGGCGAATGTATGATATTTATAAGATGTTTTCAAGTATTTTTAAATGTAAATAAATATGTCAGTTATAAATCTCTAACTTTAAGTCATATTGTAAATATATATGTCATTGAGCTCAGTTTTAGGTCAGCTTTTATATGACTTAGTCATAAGTCACTAGCAATAAGACTTAGATGTAAATCACTAGTTATAATTGTAAATCTTAGTTGTAAGCCAGTAATATTATTTTTTATGTATTTATTTGTGCAGCGCCCTTGAGGTGATTTTTCACGAAAACGGCGCTATATAAATTAGCCAAATATTATTATTATTATTATGGTATTAACATCTGATGATGAGCCAAACACGGCTGAAGCCATTTCAAGCAACGTTTCGATTCAGAATGGTGGTCTTCGCCAGGGCGATTTTGAAAGCATCTACCATGAACGATGATGGTGATAATCATGACGCTTTTAATTTACACCAAATAAACTGTTCACATTCGAACGGTTACCATTTTCAGTAAAATATTACATTCCACACTCTTCAGAATATTAAAAAAAATATCAGCGAGAACAATGAAACAAGAGAACACAGGAATTGCTACAGTAATTCTTAACAAGACTCTAACAAGGCTAGAGGCCAAAGGGATCGCACTAACTTCTAATTAAACCAATTTACTTGCACTCCTCGCTTCAGTAATGTCTGTAATAGTGGTTGTAACTACTTTACTTAAAGCTTTCATTCAACTAACACATATAAGTATAATACAGTATTTAGAAACAGACATTCCAATGTTAATTCTAATTCAAGATTGTTTGCAAGAAGTCAATAATTAAAATTAACTTCAACGAATTTGTCCAAATGACAAGGCAAAGCAAGTAGCTAGAGGTCATGAAGTTGTAGATTAACGACAAAATCAATTCCTCTAAAAATATTTTGAACATATTTCCTAAGAGAACGATTGCTTGAATAAGGATTTTGTTACTAGACTGGTACCTACCCGCTACCCGCATCTGTTAGATATTGTGCAAACATTGTACTAAATGACGCGAGTAACCTTAAGTAAGGCGGTAATACATTTAATTACGTGAGCAGTTTTTTTTATCCAAATTTGGGCCACTTCGAATATTCTTTTCAACGTGATATTTTTAGTTAACGTAATTAATGTGTGCCCCCTAACTCAGTGTTCCGCAAACTTTTTATGTTCACGGTACACCTAACTAATCAAGAAATTTTAACGGTACACCAACATGAGAACGGGTCGTTTTTACGACTCGTTCTTGAGTTCAACAGCTCGGATGTGGAACGATTTACCAGCCTCTTTGTTTCCTCCCTCCTACAACATGGGTCTCTTCAAGACCCATGTTCACTCCTTCCTTTCCTCAAAAAGACCCTCCACACAGCATCCTCAAAGATGACATAGGCCCTGAGGGAAATTATTTTCCTCAGGGCCTCCTGCGTGGAGTTAATGTAAAAAAAAAAAAGAAAAAAAAACAAGGTAAATTTTGGATAGGATTGGCTAGGCTTATTACGAATAACGGCGAACTTTGAGATAAAACTACGAAAGCTGCATGTCATCATAATTTTAAAAAACATTCCAGGTTTTGAATAGTTTGTTTGGCAAAGCAGGGTTTGTCTAGCCAGGTTTGTGTTATTATGATTGCTATGATAAGCTATGAAAAGTAAAGACCGATTTATAGAGCACTTTGTGAGAAGTGACGCGGGACTCGCGGCACACTTACAAATGGCCACGGCACACCAGTGTGCCGCGGAGCACACTTTGCGGAACACTGCCTAACTAATAAGATGAGATCAAGGACCGTAGAAAATTTTCATTTAAAAAACAAAATTTAAACATTCGAGTATGGGCAACACCGCCTAGGCAACCATTTTTTGGATAACCAACACCTCTGCCACAGGTCATCCCAAGTGTTTGGCTACGTTTGGTGGCTTAGTAGGGGTGACCGGGTTCATGGGGTTTGTTCAAGTCTTGGCGGCGGATGTGTCCCCGGATCGGGAGAGGCCGATTAAAGGAGACCCTTTGACCTCTCCAGTCGGATTTACGCCTTGCACCGCGGTGGGTGGGATGGATTCATACGTCCACACTGACACACTGACCCCCAGATTCCTACCTCATGCCCCTTTCATTGGGATGACAGAGGGATATTATTTTACTCAGGACCTCCTTTGTGCAGTTGATATAATAAAAACATATAATTGATATAACTTCATTATATTTTTTAATTTTAATTTTATACCTGTCATGAACCATAAACATGTACAATTTCTTGGAATGGCGAGAAACAAGGTATATTGCAACATTTTAATTTATCATTCGATTAGTAAATTTAATTTTTAGAGGCGATAAAGATATTTTTCTAGAAACAAGTCTTTAAAATAATCTAGTTGAAAATTGTACACAGGCCAAATTCCTGGTAAAGCAGCGCGACAGTGCCACCCCAGCACACAGTACTAGACGTTTTCAATTTGTGCCCAAACTCCGGGACATTTAATAACAGGCATTTTCATTTAATCGAGACGGGGCTGTCGGTAATTGAGCGACGCGCCGCTTAATATAATATAACAAGGCTGTTCGGTGTTTACAAAATTCGTGTACCGGTACCTACCCAAGAAATAAATAAAAACGTACACATGGGTATAAATAAGTAAATGCGAGTGCCTTGATGACGATATAAATTCTTTAGCACCGTAAAAAACCAGAGTTACCTCTCAAGTAAAAGTCCAACCATGTTTATCTACTTAAAGTGAGCAGGT
The DNA here is from genome assembly GCA_917563855.2 of Limnephilus lunatus. Lineage (NCBI taxonomy): Eukaryota > Metazoa > Arthropoda > Insecta > Trichoptera > Limnephilidae > Limnephilus > Limnephilus lunatus. Next base: position 46,829,862 of record OU830598.1, on the reverse strand, counting down.
AGGGTAAGGTACTAAGAAATATACCCTCATCCTAGTCAATATGTTGCAAACATTTTAGGCTTATATAAAAGAGACCGTACAATTTTTAATATATAAAACTGAATGTTTCTGAGTTTGTCCCTTATGAGTTCCTAAATCATTCATCCGATAGTCCGGATGAAAGTTTGGTGATTTCACGTGCGCATGTCCGCGATGGTTTATATGTATAATAGTGAGCTCTGGCGTTATGAAACTTTTTCCTATACTTTCATCCGATTGCGATGAAACTTAGGTGAGTTGCTGCGCGCACGCCCGCGAAGGTTTCTATATATATACTGGTGAATTCTGGCGTTATGAAATTTGAATAAAAAAATTCAATAGGTTGCTAGCGAGTTGTTTGAAAAATGAGAGTATTTCATATAAAGCGATGTCTGGGTAGGTACTGCAGATTATAAATTATTAGACAGGGCATAAAACTGTGGTATCCACGATATTGCCATGGAAAAATAATAATTCCAGGAGGCAGTGAGCCATTGGGGTATGTTATGGGGCTGAAGGTAAGTGGAGAAGTGAAGGAGGTGGTAAGGAGGGAGTTGCGGAAGTACCTGGCTGTTCAGATCTAGTCACAAAATACGGCTAAAGCTATTTGAAGCAACGTTTAAATTCCGAATGGTGGTTATTCACCAGGACGATACTAAGGGTATCTTCCATTCTGGAACGTGCCGCAAATATACCTTATATTATTTTTAATGATTAAACTGTTAAAATAAATCAATCAAATAAAATTTATTGCGCACGCCGGGATTTGAACCCGCGATCTCCAGATCGCTAGTGGAGAACCTTGACCCTCGTCCACACAGCCTTCAATGGACACCGAATTGGAAAACTCGCTATATAGGGCGCCAGTACGTACCCGAACTAGGCAAATAAATATAAACCCTAAACGGTTAAGTACCGCAGAGTATTCGATATCAGAGTAGACAGGTACTGCAATTTATAAATGATTAGATCGGAACATACACGTCTGGTATCCAGGAAACTGCTATGGAAAAATTATAATATAGAGTACAAGCTAGAGGGGGATTGGGAGGGGACCCCTACGAGCTAACACGGGCCTATCTATCGATAACCTTTTCAGGACTTTATCTGCACTCCAAATGTCAGCGGAGAGCAAACAACGCGAGCACGTTTTTTAATTAGCGCCGGCCGTGAGAGGGGAGATACGAGTTAAATATAAAATGAAATGGGTTAAAAAATGTGGTATAAATATATATATATTTTTTTTTTGTTTTTGTTTATATTGCACTCAATCCCAATTGCTAGCAACTGGAGCCAGTGAGACTATGGCATTCACAAATGAGGTGTTTTGTGAGGTAGGATATCGAGGAAGGAGAAGGAGATGGGGAAGAAGAAGATGGGGAAGAAGAAGATGGAGAAGTACCTGGCTATTCAAAAATGGTCTCCAAACACGGCCAAAGTCATTCCAAGCAACATTTCAATTCTGAATGGTGATCTTACTGAGTGGGTGACACATACGGCCGCTGTTCCCAATCCTACTAATCAACTGCTAAGCCGAAACTAAGTGTCAACACTGCTTAAGAATCGCTTAATCTAAGGAAACTGGACGTGTGGATTAAGCTCGAATGAGCAAAACAAGGTTATAAACCAATGACGTTATATTATAAATAGACTCGCCATAGTCTCACATACTCACAATATAATGTGGAAAGCAAGCAACACTCTTTTGTTTTCAGCGGTTTTCAAATATAATTTCTAAATTCAAAACTTTATTCCCGTGTGATAAAGATAGACAATCAAAGAATTTACGTGTGTGAATGTCATAGATATACTATAGTAGAGCGGCTTATTAATTTCTTCGCCGAATACTGCTTTCACATCACGGGTGTGACTGAGATAACAAGATACTCTCACTCGGTTACACAATGGACAGGGAAGGGTAAAGAATACAATGACGTATTATTATAAAATTAACTGTCATAATTATAATAATTGATAATAATAAGTAATTTGCGTGTACTTGCTAATGAAGTGTTATTCCTTCGCCTTTACGACTATTTGCCGTGTAATTTAAGCATTTTCTCATCACACATGAGGGCATTTTGGCGCTTTGCAATGAAATTTACTTACTGGTAAGACACGACCTCACTCGACGCGTAGCAGTTTAGTACTAAAGTACTAGGAATAGAGACAGCTACAATCGTATTGTGTTTGGCTTCCCACTTTGAGATTTCTACCCCGCGTCCAGTATTAATGTCTTTGTTATAAACAGTGTCAACAGAGTGGCGCTTACGCGGCAAACCTCGTAATTAATTCTTAAAGTCATGTACAAAAAAAAAATTCGTTATCCATCGAAACTACTTTAAAAGGAATCTAATGTTATGTGTATAAAACAGCTGTACATCATTAAAATAATTTGTAGATTTTTTATCAATACTAAATCTGCAGAAAGAACCCAACAAATCCACACCACTAGAATTGGCTCAACAATGAACTTTGTGGCAATACATACTAAAACATCTTTGGCCAAAGAAACTATTTATATCAGACTCCACTTATGTTTAATATTCTGCCAGATTACAGTAAGTCTTCCAATTCATTAACTAAATTTAAAAATAATGTTAAGAAATTTATGTTGACAGAGGATTGGCTTACTATTTTATCATCCTTGTCCTTTTTTAAATAATAAGATTTTTTTTAAATAATAAGATTTTTTTAAAATAATATAACACTTTGCTTTTGGCAGGTATAAATATTGTTACAAATCATTCTCAAATTACCCATCTGGTCTAGTAACCAGATGGGTAATAAGTATGTAATATTAGTGTTTTGAAAGTAGTGTTTTTATTTTGTGTTTTGTATGTAAAATGCATCCTCAAATTATAATTGTTAACCTCAATACAGGCATTAGCCCTAGTGAGGTTAATTTATGTAAATAAAAAAAAAAACAACAACAAAATGTATGGTTAGAATATAAATAAAAAAAAATTACATGATTAATTTAATAAAACCTCGTGGCGTTAGCGACACTCTGTTTACACTTTTCATAACTTTGCTTCCACGCGTCTGGCTTCCTTAGATTGAGCGATGCTTAAGCAGTGTTGAGCCTTAGTTTCGGCTTAGAAATTGATTAGTAGAATTGGGAACAGCGGCCGTGAGAGTATCTTCCACTCTGGAACGTGCCGCAAATAATGAATAAATTGTGAAATAGGTAACACCAATTAATCAAATAAATTTTATTTGCGCACGCCGAGATTTGAACCTGAGATCTCCGGATTGCTAGTCGAGACCTATGCCCCTTGACCACGGAGGCCTTTCCTATGTAATACATATGTACATTTTATATAGCAAAGACAAATTTGCAAAGTTGTGAAAAGTTTGAATTAGACAAAATCTTTAACGGTTGCTCTGGTATCATGAAATTTCTGTCCGGAATTATCGGGACAGAAAGAACTACATTCATTTTGGAATACCATTATCACAAAAGAAATTGATTTTGTCAAAAAAAATAAATAAACGAGACGCCATAATTCTGTAGCTTATTTTTTTAAAAACTTTAATAACAGTAAATTACTCTTATTTCGTAAACAACGAAAAAGCATATTTCAAAAATCGACGCTACCAAATAATTTCAACCAAACATGGAATTTTATAGGTAACATATGACCACACCCGAATTTTAAAAAAAATTTATTTAAACTAAAATATTCCCCTCATAAATTGGTCAAACTTTGAATTGTGGAGCATTGAATTAGCTCTGAAAGAGGGAGCCAAAATTAGAACATAAAAGTGAATGTTGATTTAATACAATTTTTTATTCAAGTCACCATGTTTTCTAAAGCAAAATATTCGTAAGAAAATAATAATACGGCAATTAGTGTCAATTGTATGAAATCGGCTTGTTTTCATTTGCATAGTAATAAACCGCAAGAAGAAGTTTTGTTCTACAATACGGCAGCCGCCACAGCGTAACTGCCATCTCGTTAAACCGACCATAAATAAATCTACAGCGAGGGAAGGCAAATACCTGATACTAATAATGTACCATAAATGATTCCATATCGCATTCCCAAATAATTAATGAAAGGACATGAATATTCAGCTAAGAGAGAAGAATAACATAAATTTAAGTAGCAGGTATGGTGTGACAGCTTATTTTAATAAACTACAACAAAATATTCTAAATTTTTGAACAATTTTTGTTATTTTGGTTAATTTGGTTTACAATTTATTTACGTTTAACACTTTAAAGAGGAAACGGTTAAAAGTATTCGTACGTACCAATAGTATTGAAATTTTTTCCAACTTGTTTGCGACACCCAATCTCAGTCCCCTCTTACTCCGCAATTTTTCAAAGATTGTGTAGAGAGTGCATAGCGACGTTTATCAATTATATTTAAATTTAAACACGTGATTCAATTTAACAATGTTCGTTTTATGTTTTTTTTTGCTTCATTCTTCAGCTTAGGTACTAAAAAAATACAAGTGTGCAATTTACACGCGGTAAAGTTAAACCTTCAGAAAACTAAAGTAGACAATAGTGGGGAGGCTACGAAGCACCGCACAAAGAGGAGACCGATTATACTATGTATGTGCTTGTCTCTTTTTAGTGTCCTATTTTTAGTTTCATTGAGTTTCAAATAAAGTAAGTTTTCACTTAAAAAATACTGTGTGCAGTTGATACGCTGTAGAAGTGAAACCTTCAGAAAACTAGACAAGAGTGAGAGACTACAAAACACCGCACAAAGAGGAGACCGATTATTCGATCTCATTCTCTCGCCTCCAAAATCCTACCGATGTATGTGTTTGTCTCTTTTTCGTTTCAGCGAGTTTCAAATCACAGCGGTGCTAAAGACGTTTTTACTTCAAATATAGCTACATCTCTTCTAATAAAAACCATTAAACATTTAAGAAACATATTATATGAGGGAATGTGGGATATTTATAGACAAACAACGGAATACTTGTAAACTTCTCTTCTACATTTGTACAAAAGCTTATAAAAGAAGTGAAGTACTATCTACCATTTAATCCCATGAAACAATATTGTATGCATTCATTTGAAATCAAATATTTAAATGCAAAACGCCGAAACATTCCGAATCGTTTAATTGCGAGTACCGTTATAAAAAACACACATACAATATCACCATTTGCTCATTAATCGTATTTAAGTGAACGTAAAACAACGCACATATCTGAAATTGATTTCTTTACGTTTTCCAGTTCGATAGGCGTATAAATTTGCGTTTCAGTACAGGCAAACAGTTTTGTTCAATAAATCGCGCAAGCAGTTTTTTCCTGTTGGTTTTATAACACTCGATTGTCCATATAAGCGAAGCTCTGTAAAAGGGTTTCACTCCACAGGTGGACTGGAAGGAATTAATTGACGGCAATCAGCGCAGCCTTCATGGTCTTACAACACTAAATCGGGCGGGGGAGAAATCTATCGAAAAGCTCAATACGAAGGCTGAAATCACAGTTGGATAACTGAATATATTATTGTATAAAGGCATTGAATCAATCTGTCAAATACAACTCCGTAATCGCACGATGTTCTATTACGAAAACCATACAAATTACTCTGATTTTTTCAAGAGAACATATTTTTAATATATCATTGAATAAGAAGACAACGCTAATAGTGAAAACGAATATACGAAATAGAACAAGACACATTAAGAGAAGTGTTTAGATTTTCACGGCCAAAAGCATTTTCATTGTTAGTTTTTGGGATGTTATGCCGTGTTGCGCTATCTCCTTCTTTAGCCGACGTTTCGGACAGCGTTGCAGTGTCCGAAACGTCGGCTAAAGAAGGAGATAGCGCACCAAAGCATAACATCCCAAAAACTAACAATGAAAAAAGACACATTAAAATCAAAAGATAACAGTCGCAATTGGGACTCAAGCCCAGACCCTCTCGTCTTACCGGGACAAACGCCTTACCAATTCTTATTTAAAAGTCATATTTGTCAATCTCACAAATTAAATTTCAGAATTGACAATATTATGTTAGACTTTTTTTTTATTATTGGAAGCAGTCGTTCGAAGAACTGGTTTGTAACCTAGACAGTGTTTCGGGTAATAGTTATAAAAATAGAGTTGTTCTATCAAAAATTGAATAATCATTAAGACTTTTACAAAAGGTCAATAGGTATTCCATATAAATAAAATCGTATGAATTTATCCAAGACACTATCTAGGTTAAAAACCATTTATTCGAACAATCGTTTCCAATGAAAAAGGTAGTTGCCTAAAATATGAAGAACGAAATTAATGAAATAAAATATTATTAATTCTGCAATTTAAAATGTGAGATTGACAAATATGACGTTTAAATAAGATGTGGCAGTAGCCGAATTGGTAAAACGTTTGTCCCGGTAAGACGAGAGGGTCTGGGTTCGAGTCCCAGTTGCAACCGTTTTCTTTTTATTTTTCTGCGTCTTCCTCTTCTTCATAATTTCATTAAGATTATTAGTGTTATCTTCTTTATCTTCAATGAAATATTACATTGATGGGAAGTAAGTCATAAAAAAGAGAGTTTTACTAATAAAAAAATATACTGTTTAACCATACCACTCCGACCCCTCAGCGTGTTTACACGATAATATAACAATAGCAGTCAAGTACAATAAGTTTATTTTTAACAGAAATCGTTACAACCCGTTATTGTTCTAGTTACAACCCTAAAACAAAAAGCAGAAGATCCGTATAAAACAATCACACCTCTATTCAAAGTTGTCCATAGAAATACAAAAAAAAAGACATTTTGTATTAACAGTTTTCAACCGCCAAATCGCCTGCGCGCCGTTAGATATTGTTAATTTTTTATCAAATATTCTTGTATGAAATGGTAAAAAGTGAGGTGACAAAATTGTTTATTACCTATACATTTATACGACAGAATAAGTGTTTTTTTTTACAAAATCCGTGATTTGAGTACCGTTTTCACATAAAAACATCACGTCAGTCATTTTTACATTTTTTTTTATGTTTGCATTCTAAATATCAATATTTACAAAAAATGTTAATATTTACAAATGTTAATATTTTTTTGTAATAATACAATTTGAAAGCTAATTTCACAAACTTTCAAAAACAGTTTTTGGTATTCGGCTACGTCCAGAAATATTTCATTTATAGAGCGAAAAATGTTATCCTAAACTATTTGTACAGTTAAAGTTAATTGCGAAGCGAAAATAACATAAAAGTTTATATAAATCTGACAGTTCGTTTAAGACAAAAAAACTTGCACAATAGCAAAACACCTGAGTGGTTAAGGGTGGGAAAGTGTAGTAACTGAAGAAATTTTGAAAAAATAATAATAATAGCATGTCAAAAACATCACTGCTTTCGGCTTACCACACGTGTATTTTATTATTCAGGGAAAACAAGATTACCAGAGCATCTAGACGGAAAATTGGGGCGACTTTTTTTAGGAAAATTCAGGCTTGTGCGGCATTACGTAATATTACGTAAGGATACGTGTGGCGGGCACTTTTATACGGGTTTCTCTGCAAGGTTAAAGTAAGGAGATACCCGATTCAAGGTTTATTCCGCCGCAGCGATTGGATGTCAGGCCCCGGTGGATTGGACGTCAGAAATTAGTAGCTGCCGGAAAATTTGTACAGGTAAAAGTCTTTTAGTACAGGTAGAAGGCATGAAACTGGATAAATGTAACGAAAGCGACAAAAAGATAATTTAGAAGGTAAAGTTTTACAGACGTTGATTGCTCGGTACAACGATCCAGAAAAAACAGCCCACTTCTGCAATATGCTTTTAGAGAATGTTTTGAAATAATTGTCAATTTTTATTAACAACCGTTTATTGGATAATCAACACCTCTGCTATATGTCACCCCAAGTGATTCGATACATTTGGTGACATAGCAAGGGTGCCCGGGTTCATGGGGTGAGGTTGGTCTAGGTCTTGGCGGCGGATGCGTCTGCGTGGAGGACCGGATGGAGAGACTGGTTGAGGGAAGCCTTTGGACCTCTCCAGCCAGACTCTCTCGACCAATCACCTCGCACTGCAGTTGGAAGGATGGATGGATTCATACGGCCATTACTCATGTACACACCGACCCCTAGATTCCTACCCACCCCTCATACCTTTTTTCCATCCCAGAACTTCCTCTCCTTCCTTTGTTTAAACAGCATCCCCAAATATGACATAGGTTTAAAGGGAAATGATTTTTTCTCCTGTGTGGGCATTAGGCAAAAAATAGAGTGCGCAATTCACACGCACTAGAAGCGAAACCTTCAGAAAACTAAAGTAGACCAGAGTGGGGTGGATACGAAGCACCGCACAAAGAGGAGACCGATTATACTATCTCACTACATCACAGGCTAAATCCTATAGATGTATGTGCTCTTTTTAGTGTCGCTATTTTTCGTTTTTTCATCGAGTTTCAAATCACAACGGTGCTAAATAAGTTTTCACTTCAAAAAGCAAAAGATTTCTACTGGGTGAGTATTATATTACGTAATTTTTCGCGCTTACATAAACATTCATGATGGATTGAAAAAATAAGTATTTTTGATGACTTTTGACCTATCATGGATCTCAAACACAAGCCAATTAGTCCTAATTAACCACCCACAAGTGTAAAGTGCGGGTCCAACATTGTCGATACGATCAAACAAGAATAAATATCCATTACGGTAACGAGGAGGTGCGTGTCACCGATTCCTGTGTCCAACAGTTAGGTATCTCATTAGCGGCAACTTGGAGGATTTATGATCTGCGACTATCATTGTGCAAGGTACATTTCCTAGGACGCCTCCGTGCTAATCGAAAGTGGATTTCACACCACCGGCACTGGTCGCCAAATGCACCTATCTGACTGTTGTTGCATTGAGTGGGATTATCTTAATGCAAAGATAATTGCATGGGGCAGGTAATTCATTCATGCAAACTGCTTACACACAAAGCGGGAGAGAACTTGTTCAGTTGTTAGAACTATTTGCATGAAATCCAAATTCGCAACTGCTTCACCTTCGGATTACGCAAAATAATAATTTGAGTGTGATTAATTTGCGTATATTTTTTATTTTTATTTATTTAACGCCCAAAGGGCTTTTACATATTTGGTAGTACAATTAATTCATGACAGATGATTTTTAAACAGATAAAGAAATAATTAAAAACAAAATAAGATAAAAAATGTACACAAGTCATAAAAATACAAAAATATAGCGATTTCATAGGTTTAGAAAAATACAGATAGTTTAGGAATAGTTTTGGAATAAGTTTTTTACAAGATCCACAAAAATCGCCAAGTTTATGTTAAATATGTCAACATCACCTAAGTATTTATTTCCCATAGTGTGAAACCGTTGTATCGGAGAGTGGGCAATGTAGTTCCGCTTATGAATGCTACAGTAGAATAGTGTATTTTGTCGTGTAGTTACTGTCGGTATTCGTAAGTTTATGAGTTGCAGGAGTTCGCATCGGTCGAATTTAGAGTTGAGTATTTTGAATAAAAATGTTAAGTCGTTTATTTTACGTCTGTCTTCTAGTGTGTGTATTTTAAGAATATTTAATAATAAATTATATTTTAAGTCTTCTAAAGGGATAATATTTAATTTAAAATTTATAAAACGCAGAATTTTTTTTTTGTATTCGCTCAATGTTATTAATGTGAATTTTATAAGATGGAGACCAAACTACCGAGTTATAGTCCATTAGGCTTCTAACTAGAGATACATATAATAATTTAATGGCTTGTATATTTTGATGGATCATTGTTTTATTTTAAATTCATATTATGAGAGAGATCTGTAACGTAGTAGAGTATGTAATTTCCCACGACGGAATTTTAATCTGCAAGCTCTCGGCCCAGAGCCAATGAGATTGCCGTTGAGACAACTCATAGTTCGTGAAGTGAGTGTGTTTTTTTTAAATTTTATTAGGAACATTTTACAGGTATATTTTATTAGGAATATTGACAGTAACATAAATAATGTGCCCAGCATGCATAAATTATACATAAAATGTCAATAATTTATTATTGCCTTTTTATAAACGTATTATTATCCATATAATTACATAGATAGGAACTAGATAAACTATCTAAACATAATATAAAAGATGAAATTCAAGCAATGTGCCAGTTTTATGACTGGGATATAAAAAAACAAACAAAAGTTAAATAAAATAATAGTAAACTGAAAAACACGAGACGTAAAGCAGAAAAATACGTACAGTTTATAAAAATTTCAAATACAAAAAATAAATTATAATAAAGACGGCAACATTTAAAAAAAAATAACGAAGTTAAGTAATTTACTACATTTTAAATATTATAAGGCTCTATTAACAAACTGTTTAAAAGACCTAAAGTAGTACACGTCAAGATGTCAGCATCAATGTACGCAAAAAATGTGTAGAAACGGAGATTGAAATGCACTCGCACTCCTATTGACGATTAATTAAAATTATTATAGGCAATAATTATTAGCCTGAAACACTCATTAACATTGAAAAAATCTCCCGAGAAAAGATAAGTGCCGCCGACGGGACTTGAACCCGCGTCCTTCTGATATCCGGTCAACTGCTCTGACCGGAGCAGAGCAGTCAACCGGAGCGGTCAACCAGAGCAGTTGACCGGATATCAGAAGGACGCGGGTTCAAGTCCCGTCGGCGGCATTTATCTTTTCTCGGGAGATTTTTTCAATGTTAATGAGTGTTTCAGGCTAATAATTATTGCCTATAATAATTGTTACCCTTTGTGCTATGCATAAAAATCTTGTCTTAAACATTAGTTTACCAATTAAAAATAATAATTAATTAAAATATTATGTAATATTATATTTGCGTTCGCAATATCCCGCGGTTACTAAACCCATTTATCTTGGACGCGGGGAAACAGTGATTGTTGCTGAAAGATAAACCATCAACTTGTATCTGTTGTTATACATCAAGATCTCCAGCACTTCATACAATAAGATGAATAATAGATTCAATAATCCAGTGAATTAGTTAACCGCGAAGTAGTCATTAATAACAAGTTGGTCGGATTCGCCGCTTCATCATTTATCTTGAGCATCTTTCATCCCATGCGAGCTTTTATCATGCTGTTATGGTGAAACAATCGGTAATGGGATTGGCGTGCCCGCAGCCCGGGGGCGGGCTCTGGACGTTCCGGAACCAGACCTGCCCACGACCCGACCAGACCGCTAACATAATGGGCAAATTAAGTTGCGACGGGCGTACCGCAGGGTGCGGCGCCAGGTCCGGCCTGTTAATCAAACAAGATGATGATTAAAAAGGATAGCCACTAGGAAGTAAGGACCCAGGATGTTCCATACTACACATAAATACTTAAAATCGAAAGATAAAAGTAACCCAATAAATGCGTGTACCCCTATACTTGATGAAAAGAGGGTTGGCGAAGGGGCAGAGGAGAGGGTGGTAAACACGGAAAAAGGGATGAAAGCATAACGAACCAGAAAATTCAAAAGGAAATTCAGTCTTTTGTATGATCGTTGGTGCTCAGAGCGATTGCTAGTAGAGAATGTAAAGCCGAACTTTTCCTTATTATTAGTTAGATAATATTATCTAAAAAAAACAGACAATGAATAATGATAGATAGAAAAATAATATGAGTAACATTGTGTCCTGCATGAGTGTAGAGATGATAACGGTAGCACCCTTTATTTATGATGTTGAAATTTCTGTAGTTAATTTATTCAGTAAATAATAACTATATTTACCGGGAAAGAAAAAGGATTGCGTGTAAAGTGGGTAATTCGGTAGCTAGAGACGGGCAGATGGGCATAACGAGGTATTTCACTTTCACAAAATAATGGATTCAAAATAAATCTTTCATTTAGCATTAAAAAAAATATATTGTACATATTTCCTTCCAGTAGTTTAAGAATATAATACTAAACCCTACATTTCAATTTTAAATCAATCGGGAGGTTTTGCATTATATACATGTTTTAATTATGCAGTGCATACATGACCGTATACAAATGGCGACAGTGGTGTATTTTATCGAATTTTATTTTGTGAATTACAAATCCATGGCATTTCTGAAAAGCTATCGATATTCCCCAAATGCCCATTAAAATAAAATATATGGTGGACCAATGGTTATATTGCGTAGAAGAGACAGTCAACTAGATAAGAACGTTAGAATGCATCAACTGGATGAAAAATCATTTAAATTTATATTTGTGATTCAACAGATTACATAATGGTTTAACCATAAATACTTCCGATTCAAATTGTACGTTCATTGGTACAACAGTAATCTCATTAAACAACTGTTAACGAGTGCCCGTTTCGCGATTTATGATGATGTGTTACACATATTAAAACGTTTGTAAATTAGTAAGGTTTCGACAATGCAAGTGGTAGTGCTACAACCGAATTGCCAAAGAGAGTTTATCCAATTTATGGGGATCAGACACGAACATACGATTAGAGAGATTAAACGAAATTTAAAGGCACTTAAGAGTGAAAAACTTTACAAACAAAGAGCTAAGATAATTTAACAAAAGGGTGTACTTACCAACAAAACAAGAGATGGCAACATCATAAATAAAGGATTGTGTAATATTCCGACGCTCCATCCAAAATATAAACCATTTCAAAGAGAGCATATTTTTTGCAATTGATCATGCAATGTGTGGTGTCTTGTTTTCTTTTCGACAGTTAAATGGAATTTTCAAAGCTACATAGCTCGTTCTGGAAATTTGTTAGTTTAAAAGTTGGGTTACTATAAAATCTTGTCACTAGTTTTGACTACTTTGTAGAACTAGTATATTTGTTTTATTTTAACATGATAAAAAGTGGGAACTTTCTCATAGTTAAGAAAACACATGAGAGCGATGTTTTGAAATATCTTGGGTAAAATATAAAGGAAATAGCCTGGTAACGCGTTATCCAACACGATTCACGAAAGAAATTTATATAGAAAGGTCATAGACATCAATCTAAAAAAAGTTGTTTCAAATCTTTGTCAACTGGAATCAAATTAAAGAAATAAATTATTTCTTTCTAATAAGTGGCTTAATTTAATTTACAAGTGCTTTCTTCCCGGAGACCAGAGTGTATCTTCGAATCTGGCAGACGGATGATGGACGATCAGCTGGGGGCGGTGGGCGGAAAAGGGTATGGGCAGAGTATGGGTTGGAACTACAGAACGATAATGGTAGTAATGTCTGCTGTCAAAGCAATTAGCTCCACGACTTGAAGGGTTGAGTAATGAATATTATAATGCGAGCTGAAAGAGGATCACACGTTACATAAAGCAGATGATAAAATGACAACCATATTAATATTATAATGTTGGAAGATATGTTCGAATTTGCATAATGTTAATATAATATCTTTCCTTGTGAATTCATTGTTGCAGTTTTAACGTAATGCTAAATTCCTGCAAATGATTCAATAGATTTTTAGCATTTAATGAGCGGACCACTCTCTCAGCTGGTGAATTGAGTCGTTATGACTTGCAAAATCCGCTCTGGAATTTGTCGTAAATTGTTCGGAACACTTTGAATATAAAAAGAATTTACCTTTTATGCTAAATATCAAAATAATTATGCATTGAATTATAAAAAATCACTTTGTTGAACACTACTTATTTGATCTAAATTATGAACATATTTCTAAACCAATGGTTTCTTCGTCAGAATCAGAAACCATTGGTTTTAAAACATGTTAATAATTCTGATTAAATAAGCGGTGGTTTACAAAGCTATTTGTTTTATTTTTTAAAATAGCAACATCAGTAATTATTATTGTATCATTATGAAGCTTGGTCGAAGCGAAACTGGTCGATGTATAAAATAGTAAATATTCGTTGTTAAAAAATAAGTTTTGGTTTTATTTTTAAAAATATAATGCCTAACCACAAATTAATTGTTTTTTAAGAAAAAAAAACTTTTGATTCAAGTAAAATGACGCCACAAAGTAATTTTGCAAAGATTGAAGAGATAATTATACATTAATCATTTTTGTTCAGCGAAAAATATTAATAATTTATTTATTTTCAATTTACTTAAAGCACTTTTTGTAAATGTATCAGAATGAGCAGAAATTTCCAGAGCGGGCCTTGCAAGTCGACGACTCAATTCATATATAGATTTTTGCGAGACGTTTTGAATTTTTTTTTTTTTCAGCAGGATTGGAAGGTTAGTGCAATCGCAGTCTAACAACTGTAATGATTTTGGGCTTGCATTAAGCTAAATATTTTAAACATTGACATGTATCTGAGAATAAGTTACAGACAGTCAATTTATGTTTAAGAAGTGACATCGTTACATTAGCATGCTAAATATGTCAGTATTGCTATTGTGAAATTACACCATTCGTTGCCAGAAGTGTGTTTTAGCCGTGTCTACGATCTGGGCTCCAGCCAAATAAAATACCCAAATCGGGGAGGCCATAGCAAATTTTGAAAATGTTCTAAAGAAGGTATCAAAAAAAAAAATCTGCTTGCATGACTAAGGAATAAATTAAATGGAAACACTACAGAGCTCATTTATAAAACTATAGTTACTCCGCATTTAGATTACTGCTCTACGATGTTATATTGATGTTCAATGAAGGAATTTTTAATAAGCTAGACGTTATACAGAACAGAGCTATGAGATGTATACTGGGAAAAGGGAAATACGCAAGGGTTAATCAAATGAGACAGGAGCTAAATTGGATTCCAATAAAAAAGAGACTGCTATTTAATGTGTTAATTTTTGTGCATAAAATCATGAAAAACCAAATCCCAATTTTTTTTAATTACGAAACCAGAAATATAAATAGAGTTAGATTGCAACATATGAAAAAATCAAAATCACAGAACTGCCTAATGTATAGAGGACTAAAGATGCATGATGAAATTCCTGAAAGTATGGAGAATGAATGTATTTAAAAAGAAATGTTATACTTACCGTAAAAATATTTAAATTTATAAAATGAAATGTTTCCTTGTGCATATTAGTTTATATTCTAACGTAGTATAAACTAACTACTTATTAAAAGTTGACGTTTCGGGCATTATTTCTGGCAGTTGGAACTCGTGTGAGTTTATCACATAAAACAGAGTGAAAATACACGTAGGTGGGTGACAGGCTGATATAAGTCTGTCTGAATAGAAAAGGCTTTTGTGATTGAGGCTCCAGTGAGTCAGAGAGATTTTCCCTCCCGCCCTTCCCCGCAAATAACAGAACGGAATGAAGTATGGGAACAGAACCTGACTTCTGCAAACAGTCGCCATCTGTCACACTCCATTGTTTCGTTTGCAAATTTCCCTCTATTAGTCAGCCTTGCGAGCGCTGTGCACTGTGTGCTGTTGATAGTGCCATGTTTGCACAGTGCATCACAATGCAATGAAAAAGATAAACGGTGTGGCAGATTGGGGAGATTAGCAGATATGCAGGCAATATTTATGCCGTCATAATATCAGTAATCTACAAAAGACAGGCATTACCTAGGATACAACACATAATAAACTTAGATAATGTTGCCAACGACTACTTGAATGTAGGCAATGTTCCTTGTATAGCGAAAATCTTTTCAATATTTTTACTTGTCATTCATAATTTATAATTATTCTATTGTTCATTCAGCAAGTAAAAATCATGTTTCACCGTAATTTATGTCATCGCAACAAATGAACAAGGTATTGCGTATGTAAATTACAGTGCGTTTAATGATTGTTTTGTACAATTCCCATATTTAAGTTTACCAAAATTTTTTATTTGTTTTTTATTGAAGACTAAGGAACAAACAATATGGTGTGCTGTCTTCAAAACTCCACAGCATATCTCGGAAATACTGGTGCAAATAGAAAATAGTTTAATTTACATTTATTTACAATGAAGACAATATTACCGACACTCAATCGAAAATCTGAAAATGAAACGGTCACATCTAGGAATCGAACCCAAGACCTTCGCCTTGCCAAAGCGGAGCTCCATCAGTGAGCTAATAAATCCGATTCGGTCATATTTAACTGAATCATACTACGATTAAGAACTACCAACAATATCTTCATTTTCGTAACGCATATTTTTATTGGCTGCTATCTTCATGTATGGTTTTCGGTTGAGTGTCGCTAATATTGTGTTAATTATTTTTTGAGGTTTCACTTATTAAGTTAAAAATAAAAATATTAATTTATTATTGTCAATAATTCATTTCGAAAACATCAGTAAACGGAAATCGCGTTTACAACTGTTTGTACAACATCAGATTTTTATTCGAACAGCCTCCAGACTGAGATAATTTAATGAAAAGTCTGAGACAGCAAAAATATTTTATGGTAGCACAAAGCCAGCCTTTATGATCTTGAAAACGAGGGATTAAAAGCTTTTCAAAGAAAAAGTTTTCATAAGTGCACAGTGCAGAATGATTTAGCAAAATCCGACCAGCAAAGTAGTATGTAGGCTCTTAATGACATTAACGACCCCAACATGATTAAGTTGTTTATCAAATACCACGGACAAAGTGCAATAGTTCTACTGCTCCTTACAGCAATGCACAATCCACAGTGTTGCATTATTCACACAGCCATACGACTCTATTAGTAAACATACCATATTTATTGGGTATCGCTGTTGCAGCATTTCCCATTAAATCACAAACAATAATTCATCCAATATTGAAAGCAATGTGGATCGAAGTGCAAGGCGGCAGGCGGCACATAAACCTGTAATCTGTATAATATCACCGTTATTTGCTCGTAAAGGTGGATCAGGATCATGGGTCGTAAACTAGCTGATATTAGTAGATAAAATTAAATAATTTTCTCAAAAGAAACATGTGAAGAAAACGTGATAAGAATAACATTGTGTTTTGATTACTTTAAGAGAAAACATACAAAATAATGTAGTTTTTCTTCATTTTTACAATACTGAATAATTACTGTATGGATTATGATAATTTTATTTTATTTTGTGTATGTGAATACGCACCTGCTCCCAACCGCCTGGAGCAAGTGAAATGGCATCCCCAATGGGGTATTTTTCCACTTTTTTTATTACTTAAAAAAATTAAGCAAAAAATTACGATGATAACAGCATTTTTATTTTATTTTATGTTGACGAATAATTTTTTTTACAGTGAGTTTAAGTTTCCCATTTTGAATAACCGCTAAAACAATATTTTGGGGCGGAGCTATCGTGTGACGTCATGAGCGTGGGCGCTCACAGACAGTATTTATTTATGCTGGCTCAGCTGAACGACGCGACGCTTGTGAAGTCACAATCTGATTTGCCACCACGGGCCGTTTTGATTTTGTATGTTTTAGATCGTTTTTAAAATCAATAATATTTAATGAAAACATAAAAAACAAACATTTTTAGTAAGATGATTAAATAAAAAAAATGATATTTAAATATTCCGTACATTTTCAACAGAATCCCTCGTTTGTGGAAATACCCTATTGTGATACTGAGAGTATCTTACACGTCGCAAATATACCTTTTATTATTTTTAAATATTGTGAAATAACCATAGAAGGAAAAAACACAAATCAATCAAATAAAATTTACTTGCGCACGCTGGGATTTGAACCTGCAACCTCCGGATTGCTAGTCTTACCCTTCGACCACGGAGGCCGTGCCGTTATTGAATAGTTATCAAAGAGACCGATTAATCCTCACAAAAAGCAATAAATGATAATCTTGTTTTCTATTTAAATGGAACACGATAAGCGGTCGTCGACATAAAATTAATTTTATGATTTATCGGTATAAATACACTTCAAACGGTTATCTTTTGAAGAATTTTAGGAAAATGTAGATCCTAGATAAAAAATATAAGATTTCTTACTTATCGAAAGTTAGATCTATTTTCATCTTGTCAAACAAATCTACCAATTTCTTTTCATTAAGAAACCTGCTAAATTGAAAAATTATTTATTTATTGAAGAAGATCAATATTTATTATCAACAACTCTCAATGAAAATCTGAAGCAGACAGAGAGCAACTAGGACTCGAACTCAGACCCATGATTAAATTATTACAGTGAGGTTTATGAAATACCTATAATAAAGTTGAAAAACTGTGGTCGAAAATCTTTACAATATTATTTATTTTAGATCGGATTGGTTTATCCCTCCCTGTTGCAGGCATACTATTAAAATATAATAAAAAATCAGTTTAAAGCAAACATAATAATTATATACCATATTATACGGAATGTTAAACATTTTCCGTACTAAGTTCACAAACAATAGAAAGCTTATCATTTTGAACTTAACCTCATATGAGCATTACATTATGTCGACGTTAGTTTATTCAGAAAGGACATTTGTCCAAACATGCTTGTCCAAACCGGAATGATCAATAGCAGATTGGTCCTGCAGATAGAAAGTCTAAACATGGAAATTTAATGTTGACATGAAATTATAATCAGGGACCTACAGGAAAAAATCTTATCCATCAAACTCACGGTATATAATATAGTATACCGTGAGTTTATATACTATATATACATAAGTAAGAATGATAATGGCGCCAAAACTCGTGTACATAGAGAATTAAAGTAAAAAATATTACAACACGAAAGAAAAGTGATTTAGAAGATAAAAGAAAATTATGACGTTAAAAAAAAGTTGTGAAAGTTTCTCAAAAACACAACCGAATTCAAAAAGGCTATATATTAACGTGGGGCGTTTTAATATCTAGAAAGAATTTCAGCTTCTAGAATCCAGCCAAAAAACCTTTTAGCAAAACTATATGCTACTAAATAAAATTTAGTATCAACCACTGCAAAAAGTCAGAACCTTTCACGATTTCCTAACCAAAGCCCTGCAACACAAAACGAAGGAAGATATGAAAGATACACGGATACATTAACAGTGCAATAATAACTTAAGTCGTGGGGCACAGACAGTAGACTCCAGCCTATATAGTACAGAGTATAGGCTGTATAGAGTACAAACTGTATAGAGGTGTACAGGTCCAGAGTGCAGACACCTGATAGCACTGCACTGGCCAGTGGGAATGGGTGTCCATTGGCAAAGGAATTATTATTGCTTCGCTCTTTAAAACAATGAACAGGTAGAAGGTACCACACCTTGCTGTTTTCATCTAAGTCACGCTTCTTATGGTATTTGAAATTGGAACTCAGCGTTGATATGATTCGCAGTACTTGTAGCTAGCAGGTTTAATGAAACTGCAATAAAATGACAAAAGGTTTTTTTAAATATACATACGTACCATCAAAGTCTAATAATGTCGCGAATCACCGGTTAAAGTAAGTCAAGCACGTCCTTTTACATCCTGTCTTCGTATATATAATAAATTAATTTTCCAAAAGGGAAAGATAATAGAAGGTTACACTACTTCTACTGGAATCCTCCCTTGATCCATTCACGTTCATACTCCTTCTTATAGACATTCTTCTTTGATATTTTGACTATAATAATAAGCCTTTTATTCTCGGCTTCAGTTAAGTATTAGACATGTTTTGTTTGTTACAATATATCCCGAAGCTCAGTTTGCCTCTTGGCATAGGCCTTCTCTAACATTTTCCATTGGGTCCTGTCACGCGCTAACCTTCTCCATTGATGTCCAGCCGTGAGTTTAGGCCGTCTTCCCATTTTATGTGTTGACGTCCTCTACTTCTCTCGCCAGAGACTATTGCCATGATCCAAATGATTAGAAGTATTAAAAAGGAGTATTTGCATATTATTTTTTTGTAAATTAGATTTTAACTTACATAAGTACAATAATATTTATCAAACGTATGTACTAATTTCGGTTCGGTTAATCTGTGCGTTTATTAGTTACTAGCTGTTTCCCGGCATGCGTTGCAATGCCATATTCAAAGAAATAAAACGTTTCTCCTTGCATGTTCTTTCCCGTGCGCTCCCCTCCAGCGTTCCACTTCCACCTTCCCCGCCACCGCTCTCCCGCTCCCCCGTCCCGCCAACCCCCCTTCCGCGTTCCAAATATTCAGTCCTAGACGGGTACCATAGCCGTACTGTACCCAGGGGCGTGCACAGACATTTTAGTGAGCTAAAGGGCTAAGACTGAAAAATACAACATTATTGATGTTGTTGAAGCTGAAAATGATATTTTTTTTTTTTTCAAAATTTCAATTTTTTGTATGAAGATTTTTATTTAACGTAGGCATACCTATAGGTATGCCTACGCTGAATAAAAAATCTTCATACAAAATATTGAAATTTCGAAAAAAATTAAAAATCATTTTCAGCTACAACATCATTTACGTCGAATTTTTCAATCTTAGCACTCTAGCTCACTAAAAACTCTGTGCACGCCACTGACTGTACCGTACTGTACCGTACCGTACCGTAGCCGGGGACCATAAACAAATTGAAGGGGACTTATGATATCACCAAAGATTCGGTTTTTTGGATCGGAGTTATAACCGCCTGGCCGCGCGGCACTTCATTTCTTGACTCCTCTCCCGCCCGGCCCGTAGCCAAGCGGGGTGACCGCGACCACGCAACTTTTTTCTAATACTAACATTTTTAAACTCGTGATATCTTTGGAAGGAAATATCCGAATTGAAGAATTCAAAAAGTTAAATAAAGGTGTTGAAGCTGTCTTGAATATGAAGTTATTTTTTTTGGTAAGGATTAAAACCAAGATACAAAATAAAGAGCCTTTTCAAGCGGCGACATTTTAATTAAATTTTTAAAATAAAAGAACACTTATTGTCACACAAGTATAATAGTTAGACATATGCTAACTCGATCATTTTTGTAAGTAATGATGTGTTATACAATGTCGTAGTACATTATTTTATTCTATCATCAATAGTTTTCGCAGCGCACGCGATGTAAAGAATATTTTAGGTAATTTTTTAAAACGTTGGGTTACACTTTTGGAGTTTTAGTAAGGATCCCTAATGTTTTTGAAAATATAATATAGCCTATGTCACCCGGGGATAGTGAAACAGTGAAAGATTTTTTCAAATCGGTTCAGTAGTTTCGGAGCCTATTCAATGCAAACAAACAAGCAAACAAACAAACAAATCTTTCCTCTTTATATTATAGTGTGTTAGATTCCGGCTTGAAATTGTTCCCGCGTTAACTCAAGTTTAATGAACTCAAATTTTATTTGAATTTAAGTGTCATTTTCAAAATTGGAAATGATTATTTGAAGAATTCAGATAAGCGATAAAGTACCGACCCGTAACGTAATATTTTAACAGTAAATTGCCTTTTTCAAAATTTGGAACTGATTTGTCGAGAATTTAGGCAGTTTTGTGAGGTAAGGTTTGTCTAGGGCTTGGCAGCAGATGCGTTTGCCCACCATGGCGGGCCGGATCGGGAGGGACTGGCTGAGGGAGACCTTTCGACATTTCCAGCAGGACTCTCTCGAAATATCGACTTACACCGGGGGGATAGATTGGGCCCACTAACCCCCAGATTCCTACAGACTCCTTAAACATTTTTCCTTCCCAGACCTTCCTCTCTTTCCTTTCCTAAAAAGACTCTCCACAGCATCTCCAAAGATGACATAGGTCCTGAGGGGAATTATTTTCGACCACCGCCTTTTACCGCATTGGAGGGATTGATTCATACGTCCGTCACTCCTGGACAAGTTATTTTTTTTTTTTTAATTATTTTTAAAAGAAAGACAAACATTCCCGGGTTACGAATAACCCAACAATGTTTGAAAATCTCCTACTACCACCACAGAAAGCCGAAAATGTTGCTTGTGTTGTGATGGAGGACTTAGCCAGCAGAGGAATCGAACATGCGACGCCCGGGTGGGACCCAAGCGCTATGCCCACTCAACCACTGACCGGTCAACATGAACACCCACCCACCATTTCTTTTTCCTTCCCAGAACTTCCTCTCCTTTCTTTCCCTAAAAAGACCTCTCACAAAGATGATATACGCCCTGAGGGAAATTGTTTTCCTCAAGGCCAGAATAAAAAAAAATACTCATAAAAAATACGGTTAATTAAAGCATTTATGAAATCGTATTTAGCTCTTCGCCAAGTCTAATAATTAGCTCAGGATAATTTACATACCTTAACGCCATTTTTTTTATTGGTGAAAGGAGCCGTTAAAATTTTTACTATCTTTTTAATTGCAGACGCAATGGACTAGGTATAAGAAACAGATATGTTAGAGAAAGTGATATGTATCGATGAGTCAATTCACTCACATAGCCTAATCGACTTAATGCAGTTAGTTACCTGTCTGGTTATACGTGACTGTAACTCGTAACAAAACACGACGCAATTCTCGTACATATGGATGAGTTGTGGTTGAAGCCATATGGTCGTCTGGTATCATGCACACATTAATATACAGGTTTGTTTATTTGTCGATGGTCCATGACTCATTTAGCGGGTATCTAACGATAAAGATTATCTACGAGCGATACAGATAACAATTCCCAGAAATCCTTGTTTTGCTTAGCAATAGGATGGTGTGGAAATTTGTCAATGAAGCAACGACTAATAAAAAAAATCAATAAAAGATTAAAAAATCTGGGTAATATACCGAAAAGTGGGACACGGTTAATAGGCACGTATAATTTTAAAAACACTTTGTAACAGTTAGATAACAATTACATATGGCCACAACTGTTAGTGGCCTTCAATTTAGGGGTCGGGTGTAGGCATCGCCGCCCCGGGAAACATTTATTGGATAACCAACACCTCCGCCGTAGGGTCACCCAAACTGGTTCGCTACGTTTGGTGAATAATCAGTATACATTAGAAGAAAAATATGAAAATTTATATGAATGGGTAAAAACCATCATAATCGTGTGAGAAATTTGGAGATCTGCAAAAAAAATCAAGGCTGCTGTAAGCGTCATGAGGCATGTGTGCTTAAGAAAAGGACGCTCACATGGTTTGAGCATGTAAAGCGAATGAACAAAGAAAGGAGTGTAAGGAGAATATACGACGCAAGTGTCAATGGTAGAAGAAGTCCTGGACGCCCGAGGAAGACATGGTACATCAAGTGAGTAGGGCCATGTCACGAGTTCAAGAGCCAGAAATTATTTATTTATTATTTATTAACGCCTTGGAGGCTTTTACATGTAGGTATACATTATTATAAATGAGTTGTTCAGGAATAAAATAATAAGTGATAAAATAATAAAAAAACTGAATACGACAGATAAAAGTTTTTGCAATACAAGTAGGTATGTTGTTTCATTATTACGTAAAGTTGAACAAAGGAGTTCAATAAGTTTAAATATAATAAGAGTAAAAAAGAAGTACTTAACTTTGTTGATATTATTATAAACATGAATAGTTTTTTGTAAAACAAGTTCATAATTAGCAAACGTTTATTATGCCTGATTAGATGTTCTACAGAACATAGGTAAATTAATACAGCGATAAAAGGTACACATGAAAAAAGGATGAAATATATACTTAAGTAGGTGCAATACAATATGTAGTTAAATTATCATAATAATAGAACAGTATGTATGAGACGATGCATAAATGTGAATGAGGCAAGGAGGGTGTGCCAAGACCGAGTTGTTTGGCGGTTGGTTCTTTCTGCCTACGCCTAAACGGTGTGATGGTTATTTAGTTAGAATTTGAGATTGAGAAAACATTATTTTTCTACAAATTATTGTGAAGAGAGCAGCATTCGTTTAATCTTGCCGTAAGCAATAAGTAATAAAATAAGGAAGCAAAACGGAAGTCCATAGATAAACGTCAAAATAAGATGAAGGGTATAATCTTCTATGTTTAAGTGATTTCACTTGGATGATAAACAAGTAGCTAAACATAATGCCGTATTATTACACGTCGGCCAATCAGAGGTGATAAATTAAAGTTTCCATAGAGAAATAAGGCTCGGTTCCGCGAGATTAGCGAGCTTTATTCGCCGTGCCGGGGCCGGGGCATTGCTCGATACTAAAAATATACAGTTTATCGAGCTGCGGAAATTATGGGCGGAAATGTTATAATAAATCCAGTCATTTATGGAGACGGAAAATGTGAAGGTGGGAGCGTCTAGGAGGCTCTGGGCGCGCCCGGACTGCACCGGGAATAGATTTAAGTACACAGGTAATGCAACTTAGTCGAGGTAACTTTGTCTGAAATAATTAAATGGTATGAGAGAAGGTAGCATTTTAAAATAATTGAAAAGCCAGCCGTTAAGGCGAAGGTTCACGTGAAATCTCTATTTAGATTAATCTTTACTACGAATCCATTTACATTATGAATGCCAAAAAATATGCTACGGATAAATGGAAGCTTTTTCTATCGATTCGCTTGATTAGAATTAAATAAAATTATTATTTAGATACTTTATAAAAAAAATATAAGCGTAAACTACTAAAATATTATCTTTTCATTAGAAATAATAAATAACTTTAAAAATGCAATATCTTTACATAGTAAAATGAAGTAGCTCCCACTGTCTTGGCGCTTAGATATGTTAAACTACGCAACGGATTTTCATACAGTTTTCACCAATAGATAGAGTGATTAACGAGGAAGGTTTTTAGATATATAATTTGTCAAGGTTTTGTGTAAATTGGTTGAAATATTGGCTGGCATGCCAGCGGTGTGGATTTGATTTAACTGATGGCGTAAAGGTTGGTTATTGGCGTGGCGTTGTGTTTCGTTAACCACAGCAACGTGTGGCCGTGTCTGCTAGTTATGACTAAGATTATTACATATGTTGTCAGTTTCCCTCGAATATTTTTTTTCTTTTTCATAAAATTATTCACAAAATCAATAAAAACTACTTTTGCGCTCGAAATCGAGCGTTTCTAGACACCATTTGTTAAGCGATTTTTTATGTCTATTACCTACATTCGTGGCGATATAAGGCACACCAAGAATATACCCACACGATTTTCCATTTTTGGCTAGCTGTTTCCTCTTAATGGCTTCTGTGAATGAATGTTAAGATCATTGGCTTTAGGCCCATATAGTTTGCGGGTTCGAGATTAGGCGTTATCTAAAAAATATAATATAAAATGTATTTGAGTCAATTTTAGAGGCGGGTACGGGTACCGCCGATCCATTTATTGGATAACCAACACCACTGCCATAGGTCTCCCAAGTAGGTCCGCTACGTTTGGTGATTTAGCAGGGGTGCCTGGGTTCATGGGGTGAGGTTTGTCAGGATCTTGGCGGCGGATGCGTCTGCCCACCAACTGCGTAGCAGGCCAGACCGGGAGACTGGTTGAGGGAGGTCTTTTGACCTCTCCAGCAATACTCTCTCGGAACATTGCCTTACATCGCAGTGGTAGGGATAGATTCATACGTCCGTCACTTCTGGACACACTGACCCCCAGATTCCTCCTACCCACCCCTAATACCTTTTTTACGTCCCACTTTTCCTCTCCTTTCTTTCCTTAAAAAGACCCTCCACACAGCACCCACAAAGATGAGAGGCCCTGAGGGGAATTATTTTCCTCAGAGCCTCCCGTGTGGGGTTAATAATACTAAAAAAAAAGTTTTAACTTAGTTAGGATGGTAGATAATCTTATTACTCATGGCCTTGCTGGGAGACTACTATTCAGGTTAAAATGGATTTAGCTTTGTTTATTGATCAGATCTGAATATTGTGAATAGTTAATCACTTTGCAATATTCCTCTTTCTCTCTCTTCATATAAACTATTTATTTATTTTTTGGGTGTTATGCCGTGTTGTGCTACGTCATTCTTTTCCCCAGTCTGGAACTCAAGATTCACCACTCGTCACGGAGATTGTCAAGAAACCGCACCATCATGTTTAAAAACACAATATTAAAAAAAAAAACACAGAACTGAGAGTGCGAGTTAGCATTGCGTTTTAGTAATAGGCCAAAAAAATAAAAAATATAGTGCATGTACCAACTAGCGTGATTTCTGAACACCGTTTGTATTTTTCATGACTGTGAAAAATTTACAAGAATTTTACGATGGAGATAAAACAGGGAGGTGGTTTGTTTTATTAGTTGTTTTTAATTGGGAGCCACCACGACACAAGCAATCAACTTTTAAAATCACGCTGGACAAGTAAACTGACTTTTAGCATCGTAAATCGTAATAATAACATACGTGAAAACTGGAAGGCTTTAAACTTGTCTGTGCCACTCCTAAATATTTTTTAAAATAACGTGACAAAATGTGTCATGTCGAAAATTTCTTGATTAATGAGATGACCTTGTGAGTAACTCAACTCACCTACTTCGCAAGTGGCTTATTGGCTGATTTAGCACAGTAATTCGTGAATGCTAAATTCAGATATTAAATTATTTTAAAAAAATTAAAGGCGTTTTTGGATACATTAAAGTTATCACGAAATTCTGACAGAGGTTAAAAAGAGAAAAAAGAGCCTAGCACGGACCCCCTGACGTTGTTTTATTTTCGTCAATTAAAATTTTTCGCGGACCCCCTGAATGATCCTGGGGACCACTATGCTAGATGATTATCGGTGTAGGGTATGGGAAAAAATTTTCTAGTACAGAAATACTCCTGAACATAATGTAGATTCATAGGTAATGAAATTTTACAAATCTAATTGGTAGTCTGAACCTCTTTGTCCTTGATAATAATGAGAACTACAAGTGGCGAATACATTTTAGTAATTGACACAATCATTGGAATTCCAATAAGACAATAAAGACATTTATAAATAGCCGAAAACATTTCTCTATCGCTGGCATTTCCGTTTCGATTGTGAAAACGACTCAATATATGTATAATAGCGTAAAGGAAAAAAAACAAATCATCGAAGCGTTTTTCTGGCCGGAAGACTAGATTATTGGGAAAGAAGACTTAAGGGACATTATCCAGTGGAAGTAGACACAGCAAGAGTTATGCATTATGCATATCTCAGACGACGCTATATGTAAGTTTAACCGCTCCGATCTATCGCGAATATTTTATTTTTTGTCTTAAACGAATTTAGATTTACTTTTAATATTATTAATTTTAGATTTACAAAAACTTTTGATTTATTAAAAAACGAATTAAGATTTTTTTTAAATATTAATTTTACAAAAACTTTTGTTATTTCCGCTTCACAATTAAAGCTCTATAAACGAAACATTTCTGAACGTAGCCGAATACTAAAAATTGTTTCAAATTTCAAAATTTAGAATGCAAACATAAAAAATGTAAAAATGACTCACGTGATGTTTTTATGTGAAAATGGTACTAAAATCACGGATTATGTAAAAAAAAAACAAAAGTTCTGAAGTAACAAACATTAAAAAAAAAAATTAAAAAAATACCGTCGAATTGATAAACTCCTCCTTTTCGAAGTCGTTTAAAAAAGATTAAATCCTCAAAATAAAAAATTGTTAAGTAGATAACGAAAATTCGTCTTTGCAAACTGTGAAACCTCAAAGGCGAAGTTAGAACCCTGTCCAACCAAAGCGACGAACTATAAGACGAAGTTAGAACTCTGTCCAACCAAAGTGACGAACTATAATGTGCCTCGTAACAACGATCAACTGTCAGATACAAACAAAATAGAGAGTGCAAGTGATGTTGAAGCTTGATTTTTAGAATTTCTTCAAACAAAAGTATCTACGGAAACACAATTGGTTCTGAAAATTATTTTGGTTATAGAAATGAGCAAAAGAAATGGTTTTGCATTCGAAGGTCATTTTGACAAAAATGTTAGTTAGAACCTTGTTCATCTGAAGTGACGATATGGCAACAATGTCGTGTACTGTGTACAGGGTATGCGGGTATGGGCAGTGGGCAGTGCAGCGGGTGGTGTGTATCGCCCGACACCGGCTTCGTGTGGCGAGCCCGCTCACCGCTGGCACTGCGCTGTGTGCTAGCTGCCCGCTGCCCGCTGCCCGGACACGATCAAATCATTAGACACTTGCACGACACCGTGTTGTGGCCTGTCACTCTTGAGCGATATTTTCACAAGATAAAGACAGAGATAATATGAACGGCTGGGAAGCAATAGACAATGCTACAGAATAATTGAACACCTCTGAGGAGAACGTTTTTGCAGTCGTATTAGAGCTAAATAATTGGATAAATTATGAAAAGCATTTGTTTGCCTGTCTGTGGAACTAAGTGCATCTTCAAAATAGCCTAAACAGAGAGGGAAACTGATTTATGAATTCATCACGAAGTTGTATTTAGTAGATACAAACGAAAGAAAACGCCAATATGTTGATCGCATCATCACAATTTGGGAGGCGGGTATGAGCATATTGCAAATTGTTCGCTACGTTTGGGACTCAGCAGAGGTGCCCAGGTTCATGGGGTGAGGTTGTCTAGGACTTGGCGGCGAATACGTTGGCCCACCTGCCGCTTGGCGGACCTGATTGGGAGATAATGATTTGGGAGAGAGTCCTTTTGACTTCTCCAGCCGAACTTTCTCTACCCATTTGATTGCCTTCCACCACCGTGGGAGGAATGGATACATAAGTCCCTCACTCCTGGACACATTGAGCACCAGATTCCTACACACCCCTCATACCCTTTTCCTTCCCAGAACTTGCTCTCCGTCATTTTTTTAAAAAGACACTCCACGCAGGATCCCCAAAGATGACAGGTCCTGAGGGAAATTGGTTTCCTCGGGGCCTTCTGTGTGGAGCTAGCGTAAAAAAACGAGGAGCGCGAATACAAGATTACGTAACTGACGCAGGAGGGGAAGATTGATGAAAGCTTCCGTAGAACCTGTACTGTACAGGTAAAATAGTACCAAAACGTACAAAAAAATCGTGCTTTCATTAAACTTTGGTCGTAAATTCATCTTTGCTAATTAATTGTAGACTCTCAATATAAGAGTTCCCAGTGAGAAAGGCACAGCATATCACATCTTGCCTTTGAAATAATCGAGTATTTTTTTTATATACCTAAGTCTTACTAAAGTATCGGGCCTTAAAAAACTGATTTATCTTTCAAAATTTCCTACTTACGAACTTCTTTTCGGTTATAGTTTTATTGTACAAGGTGGCAAATTAAGTTCTTGAGCAAATTATCGTAAAACATTTAAATATTTGGGCCTGAACTTTGCAAAATAAAATAAAACAAGCATTTTGGAGACGTTTTTCGTTGCATAAATCAAAACAGGCGTCTCGTGTGAAGCAGGAATTTAAACCTAATCGATATCCACATAAGGAGTGTTATTGTTAGCGACCCGGTTGCGAATGTTACACGACATAATGCACCGCTAATAAAGATGAATAAATAACAATTAAGGCAATTTTGGATGCGTCAGTTGATAGCACAAAACCATGATATAATTTTATTTGCGAAAGAATTAAAATACCGATTTTGATAATTAATAAAAAAAATATTTTTATATAAAATTAGGTCATATAACGAGAACGGCCAACTTGACAGTTTTCTCCGGCGACTATCATTGAAAAATAAAATAAATCAGAAACCTAGCTCTAATTGAGCAAAAACAGAAAAAAAGTAGCACTATTCCGTGTCCAGTGGTTTGCAGACAGTGGGGCGTGCCCCTCTCTACCGCAAAGTGCCCATTTCACTTTTTAATTAATTAATTGGACACGCCACCACTGGGCGGCGCTCGACACCAGACACGACCGCCTATTATTAATTATACCGTTTTAATCCAGAGGTCGAATCGGCGCAGAGGTCGTGCAGACAATAATTATTCAATCTGGGTGACAAAAAAGGATATTTCCATTACGCCGAGGGTTTGAAATGATTGTTGACAATATAAATAAACTACCACCATGATCATGTTACGGCACTGACAACCCAATCATGAACACGGTAATTCTCCCAGTGAGACAGGTACTGCAAAAACCAAAGATAATAGAATACATGCGAAAACCATTCTTGTGTTCGACAGATCTTCTTCTTCTTTTTTTTTTTTTTTTTTTTTTTTTTTTTATTTCCAACAAAAACACAAATTACATAATATAATTTAGACAATTTATCGGTAGTCCCGCGAAGCTGCCACATGGCTGCTTGTCTGCAGGTTCTACCTTAATATACACTCGTTAATATTAGAAGTTAAAAAATATATATATGTATAATATCAAAAATCGTAATGGAAAATGCAAATAATGACATCCTAATCCTAAAAAACTGATGCGATACAAATCTAATTACAACCTTACAATTAATGCAGAAAAAAAACACTTTATATTCTCAATGAATATGTCTAGCACTTACGTAATAATTCATTTACCATATTAAAACATACGACAAAAAAAAATTAACCTCGGTGTAATTGAAGATCAGTATATGAAATAGAACAGTCACATATGTGCTTTAGGAAATATATCCATATATTTATCAGATTAAGAAAATTACTCAAATTAAGTAATCTAAAAAATAAATAAAGTCTATTTCGCACTAGTCCAATCCTTAATTCAGTAGGAAATCAGTGGATGGGGTGGCGCATATGAAGAAAAATGTTAATGTGAAGGTGGTTGAAAGATAGTAATAACAAATAAAAACAATAAAAAAAGAACCAACATTCTCTCCAGCATCATTGTTCAAAATTTTGAAGTACCTACCAAAAATTTAATACCTCTGTAAAAAGATTAATTATTACAAATATTTAAAGAAAATGTAATAAATAATAAAAATAAAAATAAAAATGTTTAAACATAACTCATCATTTAGGCATAACATAACAACCAATTTTCTAAACCACAAATTTCAATATTTTCAAGGCCAAAAATACACAATAATTTTATTTACAAAGGAATACAATATTTTAATAGTCTTCCCGAAGAATTTAAATAAAATATCAGTTTTGGTATCATTCAAGAAAAAGTCAAAATATTTAAAAAAAATTAATTACCATAACATCACAAATCATTTTTTTTATTTTTTTTATTCTGTTTTATTTTACAGATACATAGATTTTTCATTGATAAGCCACATTTTTACAATTTTCATGGTTAAATTCTCATTTTCCTCAAACACAAAATTATTTTTAAGCTTATTAAAAATCACTGGTACACAGTAATCCAGCGTCCGACTTCCATACTTATTGGATATTTTAGGTATTTTCAGGCCTTTTTTTTCTGTGAAACGTGTGCTGTGATTATGTACCAGTGGTCTTTTATAAGTACTATCTCCCCAGTTATCCTTAATGGTAAGGAACCATAATATACCTTTTATTGAGAGCAGGCCCTCAGCACAATATAAGAGTTGCACATTGTGTCTTTGTCTATATATAGTTGGTGGTACAATTTGTTTTATGATAGAGGTTTGCAAATTTTGTATATACTTAATATAAGTCATGCTTGTATTTCCCCAGCTTCGAATTCCATATCTGAGACTTGATTCTACCAATGAAAAATACACTAGTTTGAGTGTGCTATGAGGCAAGACAAATTTTAATTTATAGAAATTGCTCACCAGAGCTCTTAGCTGGTTACATATTTTAGTAACTTGCTTATCCCATTTAAATGTGTTATCTACTTTTAATCCCAGGTAAGTATACTCGTTTACAAATTCAATTTTTTCACACTGGCAATTTATTGTTATTTTCCTATGAATGCATTCAAGGTTATGTGCGGTTAGATTCGGAATATTCCATATTTTCAAACTTGGTGATCTGATATACATGCATTTTGTTTTTTTAACATTTATAACTAATCCTACATCATGTGCCCATTTCAGCAGTTCATCGAAGTCGGTTTGTAATTCTTGCATCGCTATTTGTGGATTTTCATTTGATACAATAAGTGCGGTGTCGTCTGCGAAAATGAATCGACGCGCTTTTCTAAATAGTTTCGACATAGCTATAACATAAATTATATATAATTTTGGACCCAAAATTGACCCCTGTGGCACACCAGACCTTATAAATTTAGATTTACTCATCACATTCAATATTTTTACATTCATTTTTCTATTTGATAAGTAGTTACTAAAGAAAGTAAGCAGTTTACCTCGGATTCCAATGATTTGTAGAACTGTTATTATTTGTTTATGTGATAGTGTGTCAAAGGCTTTAGAGAAATCAATGAAGAGTACAAGTACATGTTTTTGAGAGTTGAGCTCGGTGTTTATGAAATTAGTAAAATTTTTTAGTAGTGCGTCACAGCTTTTTTTTTTCTGGAATCCGTACTGACATTCGTCAATGATACCAAATTTATTTAAATATGCATCTAAGTGTACCGCAATATATTTTTCGAGAATTTTTTCCAAAGCAGGTAACAGGGAAATAGGTCTATAATTATTTATAATTGAATGATCACCGCCTTTAAAAATAGGTCTAACAATACTAGTTTTTAATCCTTCGGGTATATGGCAAGTATCAATTATACTGTTAATGAAATGAGTAATTACTGGGCTCAGTATTTTAACGTGTTTTTTTATATCATACATACGTATTTGATCCAATCCTGGTGTTTTTGAGTTTTTCAATAGACTGATAATAGATTCAATTTGTTTTACGCTAGCTCTGGGTAGGTACATAGAGTGTGGTAAATCGTCAAGCAGGTATGAGGACGCACGGATGTCACATTCGTGTAATAACTTGTTAACACCATCGTCAAAGAAATTAGCAAAATTTTCAGCAGTTACGTCAGTAGGTGTGGTCTTCAAGAAATATTTCGATATAACTGCGTCACAGCTGGATTTGTTTTTTCTACCCAAGATTTTGTTTATTTCGTTCCACGTTTTTTTAATATCCTTAAAACAATTATTGAATTTGTTATTGTAGTACGTTTTTTTAGTATCTAATATTTGCTTATTTAAATTATTCCTGTATATTTTGTAGTCTTTTTCAAATTTTTTGTTTGTTGGCATGTTTTTCCATTTTCTCCATAATTTATCCCTTGTTTGTATATTTTCTATTAGAATATTATTCATCCAACTTTTTTGGTTATGGCGATACGTTTTTTTTACTAATTTTTTGAAACTATTTTTTTCATAAATTGTTTTAAAGAGTGATTTAATATCTTGATATATGATATTTGGATCAGTATGAATTTGAATTGAGTTCCAATCAGTTTTTATGATCATTTCTTCGACTTTTTTTTCAGATAGTGCAGTGTTGTATTCATGGTGCCTTACTTCGCTGTCATTAGTACAAAGATATATAGACACGGCAGTTATATAGTGATCAGCTATCCTTGTTTCACATACGCATGAGAACAATTCAGACTTCTCCCTTTCTCTAATATAAATGTGATCTAGACACGTCGCAGTTGTGTAGGTATTTACTACTGCTTCTCTCGTAATGTCATGTATGCATTTCACTAGTCCGTAGTTTGCCATAAGATTTTCGTACTGTAAAATTATTGAGTCATTTTCACATAATAAATTAAGATTAATGTCTCCAAGTAGCAAAAAGGTTTCCTTAATATTAATGTTTTCTATAATGTTTTCTAGTTGTTTTAGAAAGGTTTTTTTATTCGTATTTGGAGGTCGATATAAAGCCAACAAATGTATGCGTTTGAATTTGTTCACGGAAAATGTTCCGTAGACGCACTCGAATGTAGTTGCTATAATATCATTTTTTTCGAATATGAGGTTTTCTTTAATATAAACTATAATCCCGCCGCCGGATCTTTTTGTGCGGCAATGATGGAATGAATTAAATCCGGGAATTTTGTATAGATTTACATTGTTTTCATCTAATGAGGTTTCACAAAGTATGATAATATCAATGTTATTTAGTTGACTATAAATATTTATTATGAATGTATTCCAGTACTTAAAAATAGATCTTATATTCAAACTTACTGCAGTTATTGTTTTATCGCCTATTTCATGTTTGAATCGGGTCCAGTTTTCGAACTTTTGAATCCTTTCATATTCTACATCTGAGGTCTCATCTGAGGTCTTCTCGTGCCCTGTTCGTTAAACGGACGTTAGCAATCATGTTGGCTATGCGGACTTTGTTTACTGCGGCCCGGAACAGCTCTACAGTAGACTGGCCAAACCACTGTCTCAGGTTTTTCAGCCATGATGTTGTCCTCTTTCCAAGGCACCCTCTTCCGGCAAAAGATCTCGTACTTATCTGGATGTCTCATCACATGTCCTAGATATTGAAGTTTTCAGATTTTTATTGTTTTAACAACTTCTTTTTGTTTATTCATCCGAACCATAACATCTTCATTCGTAACTCTGTCCATCCAGCTTATCTTGAATATTGTTCTGTAGATCCACATCACGAACGCCTCAAGTCGCCTAATCAGTTCTAAAGTAAGCGCCCATGCTTCCATTCCGTAAAATAATACCGAAAACACGCATTCGTAATCCAAGGTTGAGATCATGACTGCTGAACATCTTTTTCATACGGATAAAGGTTGCACGAGCTTGCTCAATGCGGCATTTGATTTCAACCGAAGGATGCCATCTTTAATTTAAATTTTAGCCCAAATATACAATACTGCTTGTTGCTTCTCTAGTTTCGTTCCAGCAATATAAAGTTTTTCATTCAAGTCAAATGCATTATTTTTGTATTTTTTTTTGTTTTATTTGTATTCATTTCTAACCAAAAATTCTCACAAGTCTTCACTAATTGATTTAGCAGAAGTTGTAGATCCTCAATGTTACTTGTTAGAAGTACCGTATCATCTGCACAACGCAGGTTTTTCAGAATCTTCCCATTTATAACAAGTCCTTGAGTAGCTGCTTAGTAAATAAATAATTCATTAGCTAATTGAATTACACTGACAAAATGGCAATAGGAGTTTGTCTGTGTTGAGAAAAAAAATTATTTCAAAATAAGAAACAAAAATAAATAAGCTGTTTAGATGGCAATTATCATTAAAAATTTAAAATGCTGTAGTAAACAAGAAAACCAAAATTGAGTTAAATATGTAATTTTATTCTTTTTTCTCTTTCGATCCGCGTCGTCGAAATATTTCTAGGAAAATAAGTGTGCTCTTGACAACGTGCATAAGGAAGATTTTTTTCTGAAAAAATTTGCTATTAAAAAAATTTACAAAAAATGCTAAGTATTCTGAAAGATCTATTCAATGTAATTTTATAATAAAAATCGTAATTATTGCTCTGCAAAAACAGGAGATGTGATTTTTTTTCTTTCTCTTGTAAAATATACATTATGTAATTTTTTCATTCAATCAAATAAAATTAAGTTATTCAATTAAAATTTCCGCTGTCGATATTGGTTTACTCGTATAATAAAACACATCATACAAACTTTACTACATAAAGCTAGGGGGCGGAAGACTTCACCCAATTTAGAAGATTTTACCGATTGCGGGCGTGCTAGATAAAATCGACTAATCACTGATAATGTACGACCTCCGTAGTCCAGTGGGTAAGAGTCTTGACTCACAATCCGGAGGTCGCGGGTTCGAACCCGGCGTGCGCAAATAAATTTTATTTGATTAATTTGTGTTATTTCACAATTAATTCATTTAAAAATAATATATCGTATATTTGCGGCACGTTCCAGAGTGGAAGATACTATCAGTGTCGCCCTGGTGTAAGACCACCATTCAGAATTGAAACGTTGCTTGAAAATGGCTTAAGCCGTGTTTGGTGACCAGATCTGAATAGCCAGGTACTTCCCAACCTTCCTCTTCCCCACCTCTTTCCCCTCCCCACTACCTTCAGCCACACAACATACCCCAACTGGGGATGCCATAGTCTCACTGGCTCCAGACGGGAGCAGTTGAGATTCTTATGCGGTATTAACTGTAAAAAAAAAAAAATGTTGATAAAAACTTGATCCATACTGACAATCTAAAAGCGACTGTGGTAAGCGCCCCTGAGGAATCCCTTAGAAGGGAATATTTAAATTAATTTGTAGTATCGTACACAGTGAATATATTTTTCTAGGCATAGTTGGGGAAAGTTTAGCATCAGTAATAAAAACTTCAAAAACTGATGTAAACACGATCTACACGGAACCTCAAGCAAAACAATCTTTTAACATGATCAGGACAAATAAAAATGAAATCCTACGTGTCATATCTAACCTTAAGTCCAAAGCGGCAGCTGGTTCCGATGGGATAACCTCTCTCCTTCTCAAAAATTGCAAGGAGGAACTGGCGGATGATCTTGTATTCTTAATAAATCTCTCTCTATCAAAAGGTATCTTTCCAGACAGACTAAAGATTGCGAAAATAATTCCTATTCATAAAGACGAATGCAAAAAAAATGTCCAAAATTATCGTCCAATCTCTATACTTCCAGCTATCTCTAAAATTTTTGAATGTATCATTAAAGAAAGACTATTGAAATATCTCGAACACAACAAAATTCTCACGTCAAAACAATACGGTTTCAGACGACGATCTAACACTAAATGTGCAGCTTTCGATTTTATATCAAATCTACAGAAACATATTGATCATGGGGATTTTACGGCGGCAATATTTATTGATCTAAAGAAGGCGTTTGACACGGTGGATCACAACGTATTGATCGAAAAACTGAAACATTTGGGTATTGTTGGTCCTCCTCTGGAACTTTTCCGATCTTACCTATCAAATCGCGTTTCGGCAGTAGAACTGGGAGGAGAAACGAGTGAGTTGGGTAAAATAACATGTGGAGTGCCACAAGGATCAATTCTTGGACCGTTGCTATTTCTAATATATGTGAATGACATGACAAAGTGGGGTATTAAAGGAACTCTACAACTTTATGCGGACGATACAGTAATTTTTTACAATAAACTGAACCTAGCGGAGCTTGAAACGGAAATGAATGCTGATGTTTCTAAACTCACAAGCTGGTTAAGAATAAACAAACTAACTCTTAACGTAAAAAAAACTCATTATATACTTTTTGGCAACAAAAAAAATTTCAGCCTCAATATCAAAGTTGGTGATAACTGCCTCGAAAAGAAAATGAGCACAAAATATTTGGGCCTGATCGTAGATTCCCAACTTTCGTGGGATCTCCACATAAATCATGTAAAGGAGAAAATTACCCCCATAACTGGTGTACTATATAGACTCCAACGATTATTACCCATTCCTTTACTAACATCAGTGTACTACGCCATGGTACATTCACACCTTTCTTATCTCTGCTGTATCTGGGGATTTGCCTCAAAGAAATTGATAGCTGATCTGCAGGTGGTTCAAAACCGAGCTCTCAGAAATGTTTTTGGACTTCCATGGGACACCCATGTCAAAGACATCTATTCAGTTTCCGGTATTCTTCCAATCACAGTCCTTCCTAAACATGAAATCACAAGCACCATCCTACAAATTACTCAACAATCAACTCACACTAACATCAAGCCACTTTACAATCAAGACATTCACACTCACAATACTCGAAATAGCAATAAAATCCGCATACCTCAAACACACACTACAAAATATGGGATAAATTCTCTGAACTATGTTGCCTATACACTATATAACTCGCTTCCAGATATGTACAAGGGAAATCAGCAAAATAAAAAAGTTCAGAATAATGCTTTAAAAGAATATTTTTTAAATAAGTTTAAGGATGAAACTATGTAAATTTTCTTATCATGTCTCATTTGTCTTGTTTCCTTTTCTCTTCTTTTCTTTTCCATTTATTTGTAATCATAATCATCCACATTTGTATAACCTTGTTCTTTGTTTCTTTAATTATTTTCTATTGTTGTTTGCTCACTCAACCTGTTTTTTTTTTAAATTTATTTTTTGTCTATGTTGTATGTGAAACTTATATTTTTAATATCCATTTTCCAAGTAAAATTGTAACTATTTCCTCACACCCATTAATTTTCCTCCTGTCCTAAAATGAGTTCTGTAACTCATCGGGATTGCTCCAGCAAGTAATAAATACAATAAAAAAAAAAAAAAAAAAAAAAAATATTTTTCTTTATACTAAAAATAAATATATGTTTTTAAATTGGGTTAAAATTAATAGGTTTTTGTGTCGAAGATAGGTACAATTACTGCATTTTTTTTGCAATACCTTTATAATCGTTCTTATAATAAAATATTTAATAATCCAATTGAAATTTGAATCTAACTGAGCATTTAATTCGAGCAACTGAAGCTCGCCGTATAAGGCATGGTCTGACTCACGTTTAATGCTCCCCCAATCAGAAGGCTGTACTGAAAGCTGAAACGTACATTATATTTTAGCTGCACACGGAATGACTTGAAAGCAAACTTCATGACGAGATCGTTAACGATGCTGAGTGTATACATGCTTAGATGTATGAATAAGGATGGAGATGCAGAACTGCAGAATGAGATATAAACCTTTTATACCGCTATAAACTAAGAAACATTTTGGAGAGAATTTGAGCCTATGAAGCCAATTATTTGTGCAATAAATTCTGAGCTCTATTTCCTCACCAATCCGGAAAATATTAACCCACATCAACAAAACTGTTAAACTAGCTAACGAACCATCTGTTTCGGCGCACACTCCATGATTCATCAATTTTCAGTCACAACTTTTCTTCTATTCTTCAATTTGGTGGGGCGGGTATGGATACCACCACCCTATGAACCATTTATTAGATTATCTATAAATTCCTCTGCCATAGGTCACCTCAAGTGGTTCGCTATGTTTGGCGACTTGGCAGGGGTGCCAGGGTTCACGGGGAGAGGTTTATATAGGGATCCACCTACTGAGTGGCGGGCCGGATCGGGAGACTGGTTAAGGGAGACCTTTCAACCTCTCCAGCAGAACTCTCTGTTCCGTTTTGCACCGTAGAGGGAGTGAGAGTGATAGATTCATACGTCCATCACTCCTGGACATACTGATCCCCAGATTCCTACCCACCCCTGATACATTGTTCCTTTCCGAAACATCCTCTCCTTCCTTTCCTAAACACACCCTCCACACAGCATTTCCAAAGATGATATTGGAGGGGAATTATTTGTTTCAAGGCCTTGTGTGGGAAGCTAATTTAAAAAAAAAACTTCTTATATTTCGATTCTGAACATTACCGATTAAACTAGGTATATGACTTCACTACGTCACGTCTTTCTGAAGTGTTCACGACTTTTTCATTCATCAGTTTGCAAGTAATATATTATTTTCTTCACTCCTTTCTTCTTCTATGAGTTCTACATGACCAAACTTTGTACCTAAATATCTCTATATATTTTTTTTCATTTTTATTACATCTTTTCGGATACCCATATTCACAATAGGTAATAAATGTTTTTTTTACCGTATGTTTATTTTATCAACTTCAGACAGGTTGTGACAAACATTAAAACCCCCAACGAATTAATGGTCTCATAGAAAAATAGCATCCATAATCTTGTATTACCACTAAAATATCCGATATGAATCATCCAATAGTAAGTATTTTGAACAATAAGAAAAATGCAAAATATATTCAGTATTTCAGTCATCGAAAAACATTAACTTTCAGTTTATAAAATATATCCTACTGCACTGCATCAACAATCATTACAAAACGAACATGAATAGAGATGTCAAACATCGCTTGGCATGACGTTGCCCTCTGCTTTAATGTATTTATTATCTGATAATGATCTTTGCAATTTCACAACAAAGTGAAACCACCCCTGCTGGAGGCTGTACTGTAGAGTGTAGAGTGGAGAGTGTAGAGAGGAGGGTGGCGGGAGCAGCGGAGCACCCCAAATGGGGCAATAACCAATAAAACTGATGGGGCGGATATGATTCACGACCCCTGGCCTCAAATGCTTCTCTTATGGGGAGGAAAATTATTCCGAAAACTAGCAAACAGTTGGAAAACAAAGCCTTTGGTAGATTAAGTAGTAAGATTTAAGGGTAACAATATATA
Organism: Limnephilus lunatus; assembly: GCA_917563855.2. Classification (NCBI taxonomy): domain Eukaryota; kingdom Metazoa; phylum Arthropoda; class Insecta; order Trichoptera; family Limnephilidae; genus Limnephilus; species Limnephilus lunatus. The sequence goes on along the minus strand of OU830598.1, from coordinate 46,790,320 downwards.
GTTTTTTTTTGTTTTTTGTTTTTAAAATAACCTCCACGCAGGAGGTCCAGAGGAAAAATTCCCTTTAATTTACGTCTCCATTGGAGATGCTGTGTTGAGGATCTTTTTAGTGAAAGGAAGAAGAAGAAGTTCTGGGAAGCATAAGATATGAGGGGTGGGTAGAAATCTGGGGGTCAGTGTGTCCATGTGTAACGGACGTATGAATCCATCCTCCCAAGTGTGGTGCAAGGCGATGGGTCGAGAGAATCCGGCGGGAGAGGTCTAAAGGCCTTCCTCAACCAGTCTCTCTCGATCCGATCTGCCACGCAGTAGTAGGTGGCAGGCGCATCAGTATTTGTTGTTTGTAAAATACCTATGCTTCACTATACCTATAATCTACTTCTACTACACTATATAAAGAGGTAATATTTGTTTGTTTGTGTGTTTGTTTGTTTGCATCGAATAGGCTCCGAAACTACTAAACCGATTTGAAAAATTCTTTCGCTGTTGGGAAGCTATACTATCCCTGGGTGACATAGGCTATATTATATTTTTTAAAAAATAGGCACCCTTACTAAAACTTCAATAATGTAACCCAGGGTGTAAAAAAATTACCTAAAATATTCTTTAAATCGCGTGCGCTGCGAAAACTATTGATGATAGAATAAAATAATGTACTACGACTTTATAGAACACATCATTATTTACAAAAAAGGTCGCGAGAGCATATGTCTAACTATTATGGTTATGCCACAATAAGTATTCTTTTATTTTAAAAATTTAATTTCTATGTCGCCGCTTGAAAAGGCTCTTTATTTGTGTCTTAATCCTTATCAAAATAAATTACTTCATATTCAAGACAGCTTCAATACCTTTATTTAACTTTTTGAATTTTTCAATTCGGATATTTAATTAGAAAGATATCACGAGTTTAAAATTGTTAGTATTAGAAAAAAGTTTCGGCTACGGGCCGGGCGGGAGAGGAGTCAAGAAATGCAGTGCCAGGGGGGTTGGCGGGACGGGGGAGCGGGAGAGCGGTGGTGGGGAAGGTGGAAGTGGAACACTGGAGGGGAACGCACGGGAAAGGACATGTAAGGAGTAACATTTTATTTATTTGAATATGGCATATATTATAAAAGAAAGTCCAAAAAAACGTGCAGCTCGCAAAAACTCAGAAACGAGTCCCGGTTTGATCAAGGGAGTTATATGGTGTGGTAGATCTCTATCCCCCCTAGGGAATAAGGGTATCCGTTTTTACCTAAAGGGCGTGCTTTTAAAGATATAAGGGCTGAAAGTTTCGCCCTCTTGAAATTTCTAGAACAGTCTTCCGGAAAGTTCTAGAAGGTTCCATAGAGCTGTAGAAAGTTGTGGAAGGAGTGGCGGAGTATGTCGTGGAATGATCAGGAATAGGGAATCGGGAACATCATTGTGCAACATTCCAGAACACTATCTTATTGTCCTGAGCGAAGCCGGGTAACCCAGCTAGTATCTAATAAAAGAATGAAAGAAAAAATCCAACACAGTCTTTTCTTCATATTTTACATCACCATATTTGTGTACAAAATTGTGCATTGCAGAAAAAATCTTTGACGTTGACGGTGCCACACTGAAGGTTTCAAGGTTGCACGATACAAAATTTTCTCAATATACACGAATTTTATGGTGTCCTGCAATTGTTTATTAGAACGCAACTAGTTGCGTAATGAAAATTCAGCATTTAAGACGGTAAGGACTCTCCACGGGTATCTAGATGATTTTGATTACAAATTTAATATTATTTTGAATGAAATAAATTACTACATTTTCATCTATAAATAGCAATACGTTCTATTACACATCTTTAAATTCGTGGCACTTGTATGTTTTACTCTGATTATTTTAACCAAGAAAGAAACACAATAAATAAGGAAAATAAACGTGACGTTAAGAGCGTTAAATGAAAACGGTGGTAGTCCAAGAACAAAAGGGTAAAAAAAAAAAACAAAACAGAACAAGGTCATGACTCATGACACACGTTCATGTCAGATTTATGGTAATATCGTTTAAAGTCCCACCCTTTGGACAAAATCACATGCATAAAGCTCCTGGTCACGGCGTCGCACCAAAGGGTCATAACCACAATAACAATGACGATAAAGAAATAAGCAAGCAAAGAAAATGTTCGATGTTTTTGTTTTTGTTTGGTGGTATCGAACATGTGACTAGGACATGAGTTCGTGGGATGCGGCGAGTTCCCACGAGCGCCGAGCGCGCGCTGCCGGATACGAGATGGGTTTTATTCCATAACAGAGCGATCCATCTCTCCAGCGATAGGCATCTCGCGGAAGACACGCGGATATTAATAAAGATGCACATACAAGGAATGACACGAGCCTCTTTTTGAACGCGGAAATAAATAATAAACTGTAAATAAAATAAAGCGTGCATATACCAAAGTATACGTAATCAATCTGACAACACCATATTACGTAAATGAAGCACGGTGATTCTTGTTTACATTAGCTCCACAAAGAAAGACCCGAGAAAAATAATTTCCTCAGGATCTACATATGTCATCTATGGGGATGCTGTCCGGAGGGTCTTTTTAAGGGAATGAATTGCTGGGAAGAAAAAAAGTTGGAGGGGTGGGTACGTCACCACATGAACCCGGAAACCCCTTCTAAGTTACCAAACGCTGCGACCCATTGACATACAAACTAGCAAACCAGTTAAAAATGCGAGGGGTTATGCTGTTGGTTATCCAATAAATGGTTCCTGGAGCGTCGGTACTCGGTACCCATATCCGTCTCTCAAATTGTAAAGGTTGCTTCTGACGGATCTCCGCTAGTGCAGTTCTGGTGGGAAAGGACACAAGAAAAAAGAGCTAAGGAAAAAAAAACTGATTTGCTTTGAAGTGGTTTAGATTTTTGCAATCTGAAGGGTACAGATTCCCCTAATTATAGTAAATATCAGAAAGGGTACAAAAGAGAAGAAGAGGTAAAAATAAATGTTTTTTTTATTTACTGATTTCTGATTGAGTTTCTATACACCGTGTTCCACCATTATCACTAAAAAAATGTAATAAAAATTATCCAGTGTAATCGCAACTTTACTTATGCTAGTAATGCATGTGTTCGGTGTCGAACCGTGTTTAAGAAAACGACAATTCAAATCATAAATAGAACAGCTGACCGAGTGGGAAGACACAATAATTATTAAAGGGTATTTATACGAACGCTTTGTAAGTCACACAAATATAGAAAATTTATCACAACTTTTTTTCATTTGGGCACTAATTTCTCTACGTTTTCTGTGAACCCCTAAAAGTTTCGCAGCATGGGTGTGGAACGCGTAGGTGAACGCCTTTAGAAGAAATATGTAAAAAAAATCAACGTAGCGGTATATGACATAATTTCACCACCGCATGCATCATTGATTTACCTTAATTAAAAGCCTCTTTCGCTCTCATCACTTCGTCATCCAATTTGGCAATCAAGCGGACGCCGACGCAGCGGTAGTCCGGCGCTTTCCCGCCAAAAGCGTCGGCGTACCGGAAACAAAATGGCGGCGCTGGCGACAGTATCAATACGAAAAATCGATTACAATGCACCGGGATGCAATTTGTGCGTCGCCCGGGGCGGGGGCGGCGAGCGGGGCGGCGAGCGGGGCGGGAGCGGGCGGCGGGCGGAGGCGGCAAATTGCCTATTGTTTATCCGGAGACAATCGCCTGGTGATTGGAAGTGTTCCCACAGAGCGGGGGGGGGGGTGTAATGCATGTACACTAGTCAAAGTGCTCACATCGTAGGAGACAAGAGACGAACCCAACACAACTGCTGGTAACCAAATCTTACCTAAAATATAAACCAGTTATGCTATATAAAAGACATTCTAAGGCACCAAGGATTGTTTGTCTTAAACAGAATCCTGATTTTTGAGGGCGTTTTTTGGTCACCAACTATTTTGGCTATAAAATCTATTGAAACTACACCCGTAGATTTTGATGGAAAGATTGTTTAAACTAATTGCGTTGACCTAACTATGCAATTTAACGTCAAATAAAATAATAGGTACTTGCTGCTATGAGATCTGTTTTTTTTTTTAATGCGAGAATTGTAGGAAATCTTTCCTGACCTAACCTAAATATTTTTGGTACAAAATTTCTACCCCACATATTATATGTAGGTACATTGCAATTTTCTACAGAACACCTTTATTGCAAAACCCTTCAAACGAGATCTTTATTGATACATACATGAACATGTCTTCAGTGGGCGGTAGGCGAAACATGGATAAGGCATTACGGAAACAATTAAATTACAGAGATGAAAGACGGATCACTCAGCTATTAAAATTGCAAACCGTCATCTTTGATCTTTGAATTAGATGTTTTGTGAAAAGTGTAGTTATGTTCGATGATTGCAGATGATCACTCATGAAAGTAACACGAGGTGAAATAGACAAAACATCTGGAATATAAAAGTAAAGCTGGTTTTATTTTAATTAATAATACAGTTGAATCATAAATACAAAAGAACCTGTGAAAGAACTGCAAAAAAGAAGAATCGATGGAAACCGGATGAGGTAACAAAAGTTCAAGGAAAATGGAGAATTTTGCAATAGTTTGGTGCTGGTCCTATCACTTAAAACTCCCTTGTAACAATGTTCGGTTACGTGTACCTATTGTAAGAATTATATGAGAAAAAGGGAGAGATTATAACGGAGCTATCAGCGGCATGCTTTAAAACTGCAACCTGTTTAACAGGGACAAAATAATAAATTAACACTCGAAGTAGATTCGGAGATAATATAGAGGTGGTCGATAACGCATTAGATAGGACGCATGGCTAGCAATCGGACAAGTCGAAAATCACAATTTCAACAAAAATTACGCTTGTAATCTTAAGGTCTGAAGGCTTCTACTATATAGGGAAGTGGTTCTCGAACATTTTCTCGACTGAACGAACAATGACGACACGCGTAAGATTTTTTTGTTTAATTTTGAAGATTTTTTTTTTAAAGTCATTGAAAAAGTCACCGGAGACGGAGACAAAATTTTATTAACACTCTTTTACTCTTAATAATATCAGAAAACATTGGTTAAAGTAAGTCAAGTACGTCTCTTAACACCCTGTATATCTTGAGGTTTAAAGCAGATTTAAAAAAAAGTATTACCTAGTAAATATTCGTTATTCAAAATCGTTCTAAATTTTAGGCTATGTCACACATAATCCATGCTCTTTTCCCTTCTGATCCTTTTTGTCTGCCCTTTCGTGATTTATTAATTCATCAATTCAACTTGTAGATAGAAGCGAACAGGTGAACACAGGCGGCAGTGGATTCGACAAATGGTTATAAATTATGCACTTAGCTCGGGTGCGGGAAACCGGCCACGGCAGATGAATGGGCATGGGACCTAGAGGCGCCTAGATACATGTGGATTGTCATTTAGGTAATATGTATATTCTTCAAAGACGAACGGGTGAATTTGAGTAGGTAAGGCTTTCAGGAAAGACGAAGGAGATTAGTAGCTAATTTCTTTAAAGAATTCCTTCGAAGTAATAGCTAGTATCTACCAACCTAATTGTTATAGGAATAAGCCAACACGGACAAACCCAACCTGATGGATGGACCAGGCGAGGGATGTCACTATATTGGAATCGAGAGGCTTTGGTCCTCGAAGGAAAAAGTCCTGGGGTTACGATCCTTTTTTGTGCATGAAAAACTATTGTAAATCTCGCTTCCACAAAAAGCAAGAAAAAAAAACAAAATCCGCACCTCTCTTAGGCTTAGTTTTTAACCCAACCAACCTGACCAACCTGCTCTACATAACCTAACCCACTTAATCCACTTAACCCACCTAACCAACCTCACCAACCGAACCAACCTCACCAACCGAACCAACCTCACCAACCGAACCAACATAACTCTATACATTATATAAGCCTACTAATAAATAACACAAAATTCGCATCTCAATAAGACATAGTTTTAGTTTTATCTATTTATTCTATTTATTTTATCTATTTATTCTATCCAACCTGGCCGTCCTGGCAAACAATCTAACAAAACTAACCCACCTAGCCAAACCAACCAACCCAACCAAACCAACCCAAACAACCCAACCCAACCCAACCCAACCCAACCCAACCCAACCCAACCCAACCCAACCAAACCCAACCCAACAACTCAACCCACCTAACCAACCTTTTAATAAATAATACAAAATCTTATCAGCCTCAGGCATAATTTTATTTTTAACCTAACCAACCCGATGGACCTAATCGATCTTACCTAAAAAAACCCAACCAATATAATCGACCTAACCTAACCTAAACATCCTAAGCCACCTAATAAATATAACCCAACCTAACCTAACCAACCTAAACGACCTAACCAAACTATCCTAACTACCCTAACAACCCGACTCACCTAACAACTAAACTAAAACTAATCATCTGAAATTCCATACTCATATCATAGCATCACGGGTGAAAAAAAAACGGCACGATCGCCGGAGGATAAAAACATAATAAAACGGAAGTCACGTATCAAATATTGATTCACTATCAATGCATAATAATAATTTATGTAGATCCATAGTAGAAGGAAGTCGTATTTCTTGGAGGACCCCCAGGGATAAATAATTTAGTGACATGACCATTTATAATCCGCCAAACAAATATTTATTTGAGCCTCGTTGAAAAAACAGTTCTCAAGTATAGTATAGGCCAGGGTTATCCAAACTGTGTTCCGCGGAACACCAGTGTTCCGCAGAACCTGAATAGGGGTTCCGCGACAATATGTCGGAAGAATTTAATATAATATAATAATCACAAATTGATATTTCACATCTACTGTTGTCATTCACAATAAATTATTATTTTTAAATATTTCACAATAATTCTTAAGTTAGGTACTAGATCCTTCCCGGTAGAAGATCAGCCTTTAAATGATTTCTGGCGAGTCTGTCAGAAGAGTACCCCAATTTATCAAAACAAGCGATTATTTTTTTACTTCCGTTTTCTACAAGCTGTTTATGAGAAGCGGGATTTTCCAATCCTGCTACTTAATAAACTACTGTTATCAAGTAGTTTATTAAGTAGTTTATTAACTATTATTAGTTTATTAACTTAGTTTATTAACTATTATTATTATTATTATTATTAAGTCCAAAGTGCATGAACGGGCTCGACGTCACACCACATAATAGAACCCAACTTACCAATATTGGAAGAAGAAGAAGAGAAAAGTGGAAGATATTCTCAGTAGTGGAAGACCACCATTCAGAATTGAAACGTTGTCTGAAATGGTTTTAGCCATGTTTGGTGACCAGATACGAATAGCCAGTTACTTCCCTACCTTCCTCTTTCCCATCTCATTCCCCTGCCCACTACCTTCAGCCTCATAACATACCCCAATTGGGGATGCCATAGTCTCACTGGCTCCAGCCGGGAGCAGATGAGACTCTTGTGAGGTATTCACACAAAAAAGCTACGCAATTCACGGACTTAAAATCATTAAAGTCATTTATTTATTTATTTGTTTTGTTATTGTTACAAAGAATACATCAGATTGTATTCTTGTAACAATTTTGTTACAAGAATACAAAGAAGCGTTGACTGTCCAACTAGGATTCTCCCGTTCTAGGACAGTCAAATTGACAGAAACATTTTGATAGGCGTAAATTTAATTTACAGATGATTGATTTATATTGGGACACAAATCAAAAAATCATCGCCAAATAACTTTATCTTTCTTACTGAGGCAAAAAATATTTAATAATTTATAATTAACGACACAGTGTCCTTTTCGTACATGTTTTTTTTTTCAATATAGAAAGAAGAAAGAAATGTAAAATTTTAAGATTACTTCCAAATAAACCAAAGAAAAATAGTACATATATAATACATAAATAAAGCAAAAGATTACTTATAAATAAACCAAAAGAATAATACATATTAGTACAAAGTTAGTGAAAGCATTGAAGAAGAAACAAACAGAAAATACCTGTTATACAGTGACCTTATTAAAATATGTACAGCTAAATTGTTTAATTAGTACAGCTTTATACTTCAGTAGAGGCATACAAAAAATATCAGAATCATTAGCATAAAAGGTTTTCAAAAATGTTTAAAGTGTTTTCAATCGTACTCTAAAGAACTAATCAGCCACTACAATAAAACTAAATCCGAAAGAAGCTTCGTAAGCGTGGAAAAAATAGAGTTATATAAAAAATAAAAAATAGAGACGTAATATGCACTTTTCTACACATTCCAAAGCTGCAACTGTGAAGATTTGGAATGTGTAGAAAACATCAAATATCTAGATGTTACTGTAGACAACCATCTCAAACGGAACACCACACAGAAAACCCATCAACAAGGGTAAGAAAATTGATTAACATATTCTTTGCATTACGGAACATAAAACATATCCCGGACTGTGCATGATTGTGTGCTTTATTTATTGCATTTTTTTGTTATATTCCAATTTTTTAAGTATTATATATAAACAAATAAATTGAATATAAATGTTAAATAATGCACTTAATAACATTTTTTTCTTTTAGGAATTATCCAACCTAAAAAAAATAAGCCAAGTGTTCCGTGAAAATATACGGGTTTGCAAAGGGTTCCATTGCGGAAAAAGTTTGGGAAACCCTGGTATAGGTAATGTAAGTTAAGGTCGTCATCTGGGTATAAAAACAATAAAAGAACGACACTTACTTACACTCTTTTAAATTATTATTACTTTCTGGTACCTACATTGTTGTGTATTCTCACTTTTTTGGGCTTAACGTAAGGGATAATCTTGCAGCAGTTTTCCTAAAACTTGCAATGAAAATTATAATGTTTATTGTGTTAGTTATAGGTAATAATACACGCCTAATGAAGGTCATGCACCATGTCGTGGAAAATTCAGGATCAGGCCACTAACAATAACACCCCTTGTGTAGACGGCGATAAGGTTTAAATTCCAGTTTAACAGCCGCCTGTTTTGATTTATTCACGAAAAAAACATCTCCAAAAAGCGCGTTTTATTTTGTTTTGCGAAGCTTAGGCACAAATATATTTAAATGTTTCACGATCATTTTCTAAAGAATATAATTTTCCACATTGTACAATAAAACCATAACAGAAAAGGGGTTCGTTCGTAAGTCGGATATTTTAACTTTAAAACAGTTTTAATAGGCCTGATATTTTATTTTTTTCTGGGATTATAAATACTGATTATTTCGAAGGCAAATAATGTGTTCAACTCGCAGTATTTATTTAAAGCATCTAAAATATTTCTAAGCGATCTAATTTTTAAACCAAAATCACATGCATTGCTTAGTAGTGCTAAAACTAGTTGCTTAAAAAAGTGGATTTCTTACAAAATATACAGGTAGGTAGAAGGTACGTAACAATAATTGATATCCATAAGGGTTTAATTTCGACCCAATCATAAATTGTTTGACATCACTTAAAAAGGCATTTATTCATATGAAACGATCCGAGATTGCATTTATTCAAATGCATTAAAATTCATATCCAATTAGAAAGCAGATATTAAACGCATCGCTGGTTGCATACATCGGATGAAGCACCTGTCACTAGTCCAGACTGCCTAGCCCATAGCCGGCATAGACTGCGGCCCAGGCACTAGGCAGTGGTTAGACCGCCCACACGACCAAGCAGACTACCAAGAGAACCAAGTACTACTACAAATAGGAATAACAACTTTATCCTGACGCTGGTTTCCCAAGTACACGCGGGTACTAGGGCTTTCAATCCCGGGAAACTTTTTCAGAACCGGGATTACGGTGCTAGCATTTTTCTGTCCCGGGATCCTGGTTCTGGCACCGGGAATTTAAATGTTTAACTTATTAGAGTTAAATAGGAGTTGTAATATATGTTGACCGGTCGGTGGCAGAGTTGGCATAGCATTTGTGTCCCACCCGGGCGTCGCGTGTTCGATTCCTCAGCTGGCCAAGACCTCCATCACGATACAAGTAACTTTTCCACTTACTGTGGTGGTTGCAGGAGATTTTCAAACATTAACTAAATTCCAATAATATAAAAGTAGCTAACAAAATAAATTAAAATTATCAAATTTCAATTCTTCAATAAGATCAGAGTGCCTAAGGTTTCATTATTTAGTGATTGGTAATCTTATTTTAGTTGCTATTTTCCCACAACCTGAAAAATCGTTTCGGATTCCACGCTCTTGGGTGATAGATTTACTCCTCATTGCGTATCGAATTTAGCCAGATTTTTTAAATTATATTATTAAAATTATATAAGAGATTTTTGCAACTAAATCCATTATGAAATCTATCGAGCTTTTCTTGTAGACATAGACATATTTAAATCGACTTCCCTACAACTATTATGTCTAATTCCGACACAAAGAAAGATATCGTTTCTTCGGCTGATTTGGACATGTCGGCAACCACTTTGATTATTGTCGTTCTATTCAAAAGCCCAACATTTAACGGTGGGTCTAAATTAGTTTCTGCGTAATCTTGATTGCATTTGTGCAAAAACAAAAACGAATAAGAAATGCGAGTCCAACGTTCATGTATTCGACGATCAAGAGATTCTTTGAATTGAAATCGTTGTATAAGCTGACATAGCTGAAATTGAGAACTAAAAACTCGACTGCCTTAAAAATCTCGGTGTAGTGATGGCAAGACTAAATACTGAATGTTATTCAGGCTTCGATAAAACTTTCCTTATTTTTAAGAAACAGCATAATAAAAATAAACTACTCGAAAATCTTTATGACCTCTATCCTGCATTTCAAGATTTCAAGAATATTGTGCAATAAAGATGCTGTAGATAAAAAAAATATTTCCACGGTTGAAACAAGGTCGGGAAACCAAGAAAAAATCCCGCAATCCCGGGATTACGGTGCCGAAAAAGGTCCAGGAATCCCGGGATCCAGGTTCTCGAGATCCCGGTATTGAAAGCTCTAGCGGGTACCCCTATCCGCCGATCGCATCCAATACAATAACTTTTAAATTACATTGACGCAATGTATGGCGAATGAATCATCAATCACTACTACTTCTGATGAAGGCGGCTGACTATCATATATAGTGTTTACTTTTGCAGTGATGGGAGTTCTAGTAACAGGGTTGGACCTGACTGGAGATCGGAAATTTCTAGATGTGCCATATGGCCGACATTAAGGCTACTAACTAACTTACCATCACGCCATTTCTCCGTAAGGGTAAGCCGACAGGGTGAAACGCCACACAGCTCTTTCTTGCCAAGAAATATTTATATAATGAAATCAATAAACAGTATTCATGTAACATCCACTCATAGCTACCCACTCTTCTGTATTTCAGACTCATGACATGTTCGGGTTCGTACTCAAGTATTTGATTCATTTAACCGTGTCATATCTTCCTGGAGCGTTCCCAACTTTTATTTCATCCACTTGCATGTCTTGTATAATTTTATGATAATCGTTTCTTCGTTCAATCATTTTATATGGCCCAAAAAATTGCCTAAAATCCGCTGGATTAAAACGGAATAACTATACATATATTTAATATCATTAAAAAATCCTGACTGTAAGATTTAAAAACAAAATCTGATAAATATTAGCATCGTGATAAATCATCAAAATAAGCTGGGGGTTTATTATATTATAAGCATTCCTTTATGGATGAGCTCTAGTGGGAAACTTGGATGGACTTGTATTTTATCGTGATTCTAAGCTTAAAAATAAGTCTGGATTTTGCAGCATGTAATTCCGGTAAATCGAAGCAATCAATGGCCATTAAGAGCTCGACCATCGGTTTGTTTCTGATCGATTGAACATAGAAAGCATAGTAAGCCGGGGATAAACAGTTTTCAGTAAGTTCCTACAGCATGACTCGCAAGTAAATAATTGCAATCGAACTGCGGATAAGATGGTATGTTTGTTTGCAATTAGCAGAGAAGTTTACTTGTTCTTGGTTTGCAGATGCTGCGGGAATTCCAGATTTAGTATTAAGGTATGATGTGTACCTACCCAGTTAACTCACTTTGGACGAAAGCCAAATAGAAATGTTGAACAAAGTAGTGTTTACTCAGAGAATTCGGAATGTGTGAGTAAATTCAATTCGGGCTGGAATCTACAATGATATTCATATTCCCTTTGAGCTCACTCTTTAGAAAACTTGAATAGAAAACCTTTCGCTGGTTTCTCATTATAACCACTGGAGCGATTTTTGCCGTATATCTGCGCCATTTTAAATTTATCCGATGGATTTTCGGATAAAAAAGCCTATTATCTCTTGATTCGGCAATTTTTTTTTTTTTAATATTTGTAGCTCCCACGTATGTTATTTTGGACTTAAAACGAAGCTATTGAAATGCTTCATCTATTATGACCATGTATGTCGCAAATCCGAACTTCGTTGACTATTTTAGAACGATGTTAAAAATAAGTCCTTTTTCCATAAATATGCACCTTTCATTATCAAGTATTCCACAGACAACATACAGAAATTGAACACATTCTACGTTGACTCGAATAAGTACGGCAGTTTCAAAGTAACAAACGCTCCGCGCGGTTATAAACCTTACTATTTTTTTTTATATTTATTTTACAAATCCTACAAATATGCGGTAAAAAAACAGGTTAATTCATTGGCTATATAGCACTATAATAAATTTTTATGTTTCCATGTTAAAATTCAAAGATATGTTTTTTTAATGTTGATCTTCTGGAAATCCCGAGCACTCGAGGCAAATTTATTTATTTCGCGTGGTCGCTCCAGTGGTTAAATGTGAAGTTGAGTCTCTGATCTGAGAATGTTGTTTGGTATCGAAAGGAAATGGTTTGACATTATACAAATAATCAAATATCTCGAAGTAGACGTTCAACAGACTGAGATAAATTTATCCATTTGCCATTCCGGGAATCTACTTTCTCTCTTTACCCTTTTATCATTAATGGCTAATGTCTCCATTTCCTACACACAGCGGGGTATTGAAGAAATAGACTACATAAAAGCATCGATTTGTTTAACACTAGCAGTTATCTACCACCGGGTTTGGCACATTTCACTTTCAACACTATTTTTACTTGTACATAATGTACACATATTTTAAAATATGAAACAAACAATAATGAATCTTGTTAATTTTTTTTTTATCAAATCAATTTGATAAAAAAGCTACTTGATAAAAATTACAAGAATAATAAGCAAAGTAGCGATGGTCTAGAATTCATGAATCGGCCAAAAAATGCGAAAATTTCAATAAAAACAACATGTTTCTTTTTTTGATACTTACAATTCCTATTTTTGATTGTTAGGCAGGTGTCTATTACAATTATTAAATTCACGATAATATGGGATTTTGAATTGATTGTTACCAATAATATAATAATAATTAAACAGTTTAAGACGGATATTGCCCAAATAAATAATAAATTAATCTACAAACCCGAGGTAATTTTGCCTATTAGTAAAAACCAAATAATTGAATATTCAGTTCAAGATTGGAAAATCTCTAAAATTTTAATAAAATCATTGAATACCACCATTGTTAACCCCGGCCAAATGTTGTGTATGGAATAATTGTACCAGCCGGAAGATGGCCTTAATAGGCTGAAACCGGTAACGGTCAAAAATAAGTAGAAAAAGTTTTAAAATCGTTTTAATATATATATATTATTAGAAAAAATATGTAGGTACGTACAAAAACAAGCGATAATTTTTTTTGCATGTTATCATATTATCTTTAAGACGACGAAACCGGGCGGAGTTTTGTCCAAACAAACTTATTCCCTAATTTCCTGTGTGGATTTTCACACCAGTGGATTTATTGAAGTGAAAATTCTTTAGCACTATTGTGATTGAAACTCAGTGAAACGGAAAAAAAACACTAAAAAGAGACAAACACATACATCTATAGATAGAATAATCGGTCTTCTCTTTGTGCGGTGCTTCGTAGCCTATCGGTTTCCTGTTTTTGCGGTGCTTCGTAGCCACCCCTCTTTTGTCTACTTTAGTTTTCGGAAGGTACCATTTCTACCGCGTGTGAATAGCACACTCTGTTTTTTTTAAATATAATATAGATATCGGCCACTAGTGTGTCGGCAAGTTTTGCTTTTTTCGACAAGTTACTTCTTTCAGAAGTTAGGACCCTGCAAAAATCGTTAAAATTGCCTGGTTTGAACGCCAACAACAAATGTTCAGTATACAAACTAGACAAAATATTTATAAAAAAAGCAAAATGTACAGAGACGGATAAATTTCTTCTAATACAGTCGGTAAAAAGAATCTTAAAAAATCGGTCCTGTTTTCGAGGAGAAAAACGGGGAGTAGAAAACCTCGATTTTGACGATTTTATTTGAGTACTAGCTGGGTTATCCGGCTTCGCTCAGAACAACATTCGAGAGTGTTCTGGAATGTTACACAATGATGTTCCCGATTCCCTATTCTCGAACATTCCACGACATACTCCGCCACTCTTTCCAGAACTTTCCAGAGCTCAATGGAACCTTCTAGAACTTTCCGGAAGATTGTTCTAGAAATTTCAAGAGGGCTTTTCAGATGGAAACTTTCAGCCTTTATATCTTCAAAAGCATACCCTTTAGGTAAAAACGGGAACCGTCATCCTGGAGGGGGGTAGAGATCTACCACACCATATAACTCCCTTGATTATACTGGGACTCGTTTCTGAGTTTTTGTGAGCCGAACTTTTTTTTAACAATCTTTTATAATATAGATATATTGGTTATCAGCCTGAGGTACAGTTGTTCCTTTCGCTCAGTATTCGGGAGATAACAGTGATAGTGAGAGCTACAGTTTCGTAAAATGCCTGTTGTTCAAATTTATCGGCGACCAGGTTTCCTCTTAATTCATAAAGTTCTGTAATCTTAACAGAATCGAATACAGACGTATGGATTGCATGACTAAACGTATATCTATGTACTTCCATCATACTCGTACGTTGGGTCATCATAATTTTGCTTTGTTTATAAAGCTAAAAAAGGAAATTCAACTGCGTGTATTTTTCGTATATTTTAAATGTATGTACCTAATTAATGTGAAGTGTGGATTAAGATCGAGACACGCGAAACATTCGAGGGTTAGTGGTGTCGGCACGCTAAACGCATTTAGTACGTGGATAAACGTTAAGTACCTAGAAATTTGACCTACAGACGAAAATATGTAGCATTTAATGTTATTTACGATATAATAACGCAAAGTGCGCAGTAACTTTAAAAACACCCTAAAAACCTTAAGAGTTGTGGGCAGACAGAAAAAAAACAACTTTGGTAGAAACGCGGATTATAAATAAAAAATACTTATTTCGGGTGTGTGTCTGTCTGTAACTCCAATTCAATTAACTCTAACAGCACGAATTTGCTTTGAATTTAAATTTCATTTTAAACACAGGAAATGTTTGTTTGGAGAATTCAGACAAAGTGTCTCTTATCTACCTATGATAGCATAAATTTATTTTGATTGCCGTTTTCAAAATTGGAACTGACGTGTCGAGAATTCCGACGATCAAATATTGTTGTATTTATGGAATAAGTTCTGAACACAAGACAGCTTCTTTACCTCCTAACTCCTAAACTGTTTCGACAGAATAAAAACGTCATGTTATCCGTCATAATTATTTAAGAAATTATTTGATAAAGGTTACTCACCTTGGAGTAACACTCTTGCATACTCACAAATTATCAGGAATCATTTTGAAAAAACTAAGGTTGGGATATTTGAAGCTCAGTCCCATTTGATAGACGATCAAATGTGAAGAGCGTTGAAATACCCCAACCTAAATGTAACGAAATTATTTTAGTTAAAAAAAAATTAGGATAAAAGCTAAATATTATTAAAATGAAGATATGACACACAAATACAGTTAGAACTGAGATCATGCAGACAAAAAAGGTTTTCTTTTTTACATTCTCTAAACAGGAGGCACTGAGAAAAATAATTCCCCTCAGTGTGTCATTTTTGGGGATGCTGTGTGGAGGGTATTTTCAGGAAAGGAAGGAGAGGAAGTTCTGGGAAGGAAAAATGTATGAGGGATTGGTAGGAACCTGGGGGTCAGTGTGAGGAGTGACAGGCGTATGAATCCATTCCTCCCGCACTGCAGTTCAGGGTTATGTTCCGAGAGAGTCCGGCTGGAGAGGCCAAAAGTTCTCCCTTAAGAAGTCTCTCCAGATCCTTGGCTTGCATAATAACAGAACTCGAATAGGGCTTTAACAGAAATTGCTTAACTTTGAAATACGATGAATTGTTTAAATTCTTTGAAAAAAGTCTTAAATCCGTCTTAAGTCTTCATATGGATTCGGCCAAAACCCGATTTGACGTGGCAAATTGAAAATATATATACTGGTATAAAAGGAAAATGTAAAATAACGATTACCAAACCTTAACTTTTCAAAATGGTTCCGAATAATAGAAAGTGTTCGACATAGCAGATAGACTTCGATACTCACAGCGGGCACGGTTTTGCTCCCTTTTCGGAACAAGTCAAAATGTTTGAAGTATAAATCTCAGGGTTTAAATATAGCTTATTTTACTAAGTATCTACCTAACAACGCTACCCCCACAACGAAATTAACACCGTAGGTATTCTTTAAGAAATAAAAACCGAATCCTGCAACAACAGATTTTCGTTATTTATAAATAAATGTATTGCAATTCCCTTCAAACATTTTATGCATCTCGGTAGACGTCGGTAACACGATATTCCAACAGGATCGTCCTGTTGCTAACCGCTGTGATGGTTTGGTTTCTACCAAAATACACCCAGTAACAAGCCGCCTTATCCGGCGCGTATTCAAAACATTCAAACTTCATAATATTATATCCAAAGTAAGTGTACTTCATACGCAGTTAACTCCATATTCAGTGAACTTCATATGCAGTGAACTTAATATTCAGTGAACTTAATATGCAGTGAACTTCATATGTAATTAACTTCATATGCAATTAACTTCACATGCAGTGAAGGTTTTATTTAGTGAACTTCATACGCAGTGAGATTCAAATGCTCTGAACATCATAATACGCTGTGAATCCTTTAGGACAAGTCGTCGGTAACGCAATATTCCAACAGGCTCGTCCTGTTGCTAACAGTTGTGATGATTTGGCATCATTGACGTATACTTGGTCGAAGTTTGGCATCTACCAAAATACACCCAGCAACAAGCCGCCTTATCCGGCGCGTATTCAAAACATTCAAACTTCATAATATTATATCAAAAGGTAGTGTACTTCATACGCAGTGAACTTCATATTCGGTGAACTTCATACGCAGTTAACTCCATATGCAGTGAACTTCATATGCAGTGAACTTAATATGCAGTCAACTTCATATGCAGTGAACTTCATATGCTGTGAACTTCTTATATAATTAACTTAATTTGCAGTAAACTTCATACGCAGTGAACTTCATATGCAATAAACTTCATTTGAAGTGAACATCATATGCCATATGGAGTGAACCTTTTTAATAATCAACTTAATTTGCAGTAAACTTCATACGCAGTGAACTTCATATACAGTGAACTTCATGTGCAGTGAACTTCTTATATCATTAACTTAATTTGCAGTGAAGGTGAACTTCAAATGTAGTGAACTTCATATATAATTTACTTTATTCGCAGTGAAGGTCTCATTTAGTGAACTTCAAATGCAGTTAACTTCACATATAATTAACTTATCTTGCAGTGATGGTCTCATTCAGTGAACATCATACGCTGTGAGAGATTCAAATGCACCGAACTTCATAATATGCAGTGAATCCTTCAGGAAAACTCCAATGTTGGGCAAGGGTTCAAGGACAACTCGCTTAAACACATGCACATTTAATATGCAAACGTGTTCGCGTAGGTGGCGCGCAGAATCCGGTATTGTATTAGGTATAAAAGAATATTCTCGCCTTGGGTTCTTTTGAATAAACCATGTCATATTAGGCATGTATATGGACATCTGGAGACTTTAAATTGTGAATTATCACTTTTAAAAAGTTTGTGTCGCCCGTGGGGCCGTTGTGCTTTCTCGATTCTTTTACAGCGTTGCGTTTTTGGTCAACGGACTCAAAATGATTGCGAAAAATGGTCTTTTGAAGTTCTGTTTACTAGATACCATAATAGTTTAACTGTTTACTAGATAGTGAAATCTTTTCTTTGAACAACAGAAAAATACGAAACTAATAATATGGCGCCATAATTTTTGCTAAATTAAAACTGTTTTTCAAGCTCTCTGAATTGACGAAATAAGCATAAAATATCTGGGTTCAAAGGAAAATTCGAGACAAAAAAAGCTGTGTAAATTTCATAATGGCAGAGCTTACCGTTCGAAAGATAATGATACAAACGAACAGCTACTGATATTAGAAAAACCGTAGGATTACATTTAATTGCCGATATAATTCCATGAAGATTCTAGCTTGAAAGTCGTAAAGAACTAAAATACACATTTATTTACTTTCGTGGAAGTATGATTCCCATAGGCATAGTCATAAACATGAATAGCATTGATATGTATGATCCTGCCGTTTACAGTTCCGTTGTAACCCCTCTTTCAGTTACATGCGTCGTTTATGAGTAAGAGAGAACGGTTACAACGGAGCTATCACCGGTACTCCTTTACGTCGATTTCAGTCAGCATTCGCACACTATAATGATGAGGTCCAGAGATTCAGTCATCGAACTCTCCTACAGTCTTGTGATGATCCTCATTTAATATTCGTTGGACAGATTAACGATTCCCGCCCGATATTAAGGGGCCGCAACTCGAATTTCTACCGATTTCTTACAAATCTCCCTTAAACATTTGAAGTTTTTAAGCTCTTAAAAAAATATATGTTATTTTTGAAGATAATGTCTAGATGCTGCCCGAGCCGAAACGCAAATTATATGAAATTCTCTCCATGGAAAAAAATCGCAAAGTATGCTCAAAAATTTATTAAAAACAAGACTGTTTCTATTATCTTATAAATTATATTTGTGAAAAAATTCATAATGTTTCTTTAAATGATACTTACGATGCTCCCCAAGAGATTTTTGCTCTTTTTTAAACGAGTCGTGTAAAAAAGAGCAAAATTATCTTTTTTAAACATCTTCGCAATTTTCGCATCGATTTTGGCGCTGTAAATGTTAGTGCTCTCCTCTAACATTCGTTATTTCGTATCTCTCCATCTTCTTCTTTTAGAGCCCAGTCGCGGAGCCTAAAGCAGATCACGATCATACCCACATATTATTATAAAAGAAGAAATTCTTATATATCCAGGCGTGCCTTATTTAAAATTACGCATGCATATTTTGCACATTCACAAAGAAGGGTTAATTATACTGCCCTTTGTTGACATGACAAGAGCTCTACCAACTGAGCTATGGAACCCATTTCTAATTCGGTCACTTTTAACTGTATCATATACTTCGACTAAGAACTACCAACACTATCTTCATTTTCTTAACGCACATATTATTGGCTGCTGTTTTTATATATGATTGCAAGATTCAACCCGAACTAAATGCTATCTAGTTAGTGTCTGGATAAATATTTATCCATTTTATTTTTAATACGCGACAACTATTTACTTTTTCTGAAAGTCTAGGATGAATATTTTTATTTTTAACTTTATGAATAAGAAAATGAAGATAGGTAGTATTGGTAGTTCTTAGTCGAAGTATGATACAGTTAAAAGTGACCGAATTAGAAATGGGTCCCATAGCTCAGTTGGTAGAGCTCTTGTAATGGTCAACAAAGGGCCCTGGGTTCGAGTCCCAGTGGAACCAATATCTTTTTCTGATTTTTCCGTCTCCAGATTTTCGATTTAGTTTCGCTAATATTGTCTTCATTTAATTAAATATTATAATTTGAGATTTTACTGATTAAGTTAAAAATAAAAATATTCATAATTTCTATTCAGTAGTATTTGTATACAACAGCGACGTGCATTAACTTTCTAGCGATATTCGTTTTTTCTAAATAATATTGATATTATTTCCATTTCTAGAAAGCCACCACAAAGGAAAAAAACGGAGGCCTTTAAAAAGCCGGAATTATAAAACAAAACAAAAAAAATAGTAAACAGGTACTAAGTCTGTAAGTAGGTGGTGTAAGTAGGTGGTGTAAGTAGGTACTGCAAGAATTGGTACTGTTTAAGTAAATACTGTAAGTAAGTACTGTAGGTACTGTAAGTAGATACTGCAAGTATAAACTATCAGTAGATACTCTTAGGTAGATACCAAGATATTTTACCAAAAATATAGAATTTGACAGAAAATACAGCATCTACCCAATTCGTATTCAGGAACATGCCCTTTCACGGAGCGCAATTTGTCTGCCCTTTCAAAGATGATAATTGAAGATTCATCCGTTATAAATGAAGATTTGTCAAACTTTCCAAGCAGACGATTGAATTGAATAACATCGATCAAAGAGACGTTCCTTCAGACTGCAGGCACTTGAAAATCATGCGAACAGTATTATAACGTGCCATTTGCAATTTATTGTGATTCATCTCTAGTCTCTCCACCAGTCATAATAGTGTATAATTTCCACAGAGGTCATGCTAGCTGACGCAATCATTGTATGGCGAATCTACTTCACTTTTTTAAATGCCAAAGGGGAAAATTATAAACCGTTTAACTTTGTGATCGATGGAATATTCGATAGAACCGTGATTGGCCCTGTTTAAAAGAGGTTCCATGACAGTTGATCCGCCGACAATTGGCCCCCGGCGTACTTATATACAATGTGCAGTCGGTTATTTTCATTAAAAAGCATCATGGAAAAATCTGTTTCTCTATATACTGTGTGTACAAGCGCATGTACAAAAAATCGACACTGTATAGATTCGTTTGATATTCATACCAACTCATTAAGGATATTTTTGAAGTCGATTTTACGTTTAAAATAGGTAAATAATGCACAAAAAATATAATTTTATAGTAAATCTCATTTCGGCGGATCAGCTGTCCAATTGTTGGCGGATCAACTATCGGGTCATCAACAAAAAGTTAGGTCAGATAGGAGCTCTCATCGGTGAGACCATATTATGATTCATTTTTGCTCATAACGAAGTTAGATAGGTATTGCACACACATCCATGAATAAAGTAGGTATTAGAATTTTTATTTATAGATAAAAATATGATGCAGTGTTTACATTTTTTATGATCGATATCCCAAATGGCACGTTCAAATTAGTCAAATAGTGAGCCAGTGCGCGTCATTACGCAAACGGTGACAGAAATATTATTATTGCGGCCTAAAAATCTGGCAAAGAGATGAAAAATAATTTATTATTATTTACGAGCGTTGACAGTATCAGTCAGCTGTTGAAGATTGCACGCGCCATTTGCAATGCGCCACCTCTTCTGGCGCGCAAATAATTCCATGAAAAATATTCAAATTAAGAATCGAGAAAGGAAAAAAAATAGATTAGGTAGGTACCTGTTTCACTTTAATAATATGGGGAAACTGGGGTAAACGAACCGAGGTACTTAGACATAAGAAGGTACCTACCTTCTTCTCACGAGTAGTAGACAGTAACATCGCGAGACGAGCCTATTTTAGCTACGCCTCGTCTAGACTGAACTCTTTATGCTTGTAGTAACTATCGCATTTGGTTTGCGATGGAACTTGTAAATTATTATAACGCCCGTGCAAGGCGCGCTCACATTGTATTTTCGCGACGGGAAAAAGGCCATTCGATTTAATTAATGCGAATTAAAATAGAAAAGCCGGAATTCATTCATCATTCCGAGATTAACAGCCGTAAAATAAAACATTAAATTAATGTAATGAATTAAGGTAAATACATAGTATGTAGGTACTTAATTAAGTTGCAAAACTTAGGAGGCTATTAACATTAATTTGAAAGCAAAAAGTTAGGTATGAAGGAATACGTATGTAGGGTGACAAAAATAATTAGATTTTCAAGATACAATCTACTCATATATTTTCAACGTAGTATGTATAATAATAATTAATGAATCTATTCGCAAAAATTGTAAAAAAAAATGATTAACTGGAATTCTAAGCAATACGCACGCGTAGGGAGAGGTAAATTATTTGAAAAAGCGCACGTTTGAATGTATTTGTGCACACCGATAGTATCGACTGTTTCAAAAAAGTTAACTAGTTAGGAGTTAGGAATACCCGCCCACAGTTCCCTCTTACTCCGCAAATGCTTAAAGATTCTGGGTGCATAACAACATTTTTCAATTTAATGTAAATTTAGATTTGAGATTCAATTCGACATTGTTTTTTTTTATGTTTTTTGTTTTATTTTTCAGCTTCACAACAAATACAAAACTATTATTAAATTAATAAATAAAAAGAAAATAATTTGTTTTACGTCACTTTACAATAAAGTGACGTAAAACAAAGTATTTTATTTTTATTTATTTAAAATGTCAAGTCACAATGTGTTTGCTTCTTTAGAAATTTTTTTTTTTTTTTAACCATCCAGTACAACACAAACAAAAATCTGTTTGAAATGATTTGCCTTAACAAATAAGGCAGTCAACCTGTGAGCTCTGACGTAATGAAATTTGCAGCTTTTCTGACTAGAATTTCTCTGTCAACCAACCATTTTTATTTAACAAAAAATCGGTTCCACTATAAGCTGTGGAGCATTGAAATACCAATCTTACAGCACGTAATTAAAATAATAATCACAGAATGGTTTTATGTAAATTTAGGTGTGGAGTTAAAGTAAAAAAAAAAAAAATGGTAATAAACATATTTAATTAATGAAGACAATATTAGCGAAACTTAATCAAAATCTAAAGACAGAAAAATCAGAAAAAGATATTGGTTCCACTGGGACATTGATTGATTTTGATTGAGTTTCGCTAATATTGTCTTCATTTATTAAATATTATAATTTGAGTTTTTATTCACAAAGTTAAAAATAAAAATGATAATAAACATATCCACATACCTTTCAAAGGACCCACCATACTTATTCGAAATTATTACCTAAACTCATATTTATTGGGTAGGTACACCAAGAATGGACCAAACTTTATATTAGAGAAATAAAAAAAGTTGAATTTTAAATTTAATATGTAAAATAAATAGTTTGGTGATGAGAGCTCAACATGGGAGAATATTCAATTACTCTGGTCGACCTACATAGAACATTCCCCGTGCACACCTTGAGGGAAATTAAAATATCCATTAGCAAAGGATCGCGCTCTCGATCCCCGAGCAATCAAGGTAAAATAAACTTTACCCATCCCACCCAATTGCCCCACACTCCCCAATACCCTAAGAGGATGGCTTTAGAAGTGACTAGCAACTAGGAAAATCTGGAAAACCATTCGAAAGAAGAGATTTATAATAGGTCTAATGGTTTGGTATATGATTATCGGTAATGGTTTCGAAAAAAAAGTTCTATAATTTTGAATGTGGCTTTTCACAAAGCGGTTACTAACTAATAAATATGCCGTTTCCCGAAGGGAAAGAGGAATTAGACTACAACGCAACACTGTATCGGCCCACACTCTTTGCTTCATTCACATTCATACATCTTCTCATAATATAAAAATAAACTCTTCCGTTATAGTGACTCTTTACACAACCAAAAGTATTTGATTCACTTGGTCTTGATTCAATTCTTCTGCCATTCACTTTCGGGTCAAATATTCACCTGGTACTCCTTTCTTCGCTCCACATGTCCAAACCATCTAAGGTTCCCTTTCTTAATCTTATCCCATTATGCTTACAGTAGTCTTGCATTTTTTCTGGATCTCCACATTTTTATTACGGTCACATGTGATTTTCCCACACAGACATGCGTCTCATTTCCACAGTATTCGGTTTACCTTCATCCTTCCTCTGTCAGTTTCAAACCTCACTGCGATACAGCAGGGTTGGTGTCAGTACTCCGTTGTGGACTGCTAGCTTCGCTTCTTTGGACAATTTTTTTTTACCGCTACATAAATTTTATGCTTAATAAGTCAGGTACGTCTCATACGTCATTACGTCATCACATACGTCTGGCAATGTCGTAGGTAGTTTGAAAACAAGCTTATGGGTTCGAGTGGTAAAGCTAAATCTGTCCCTAAATATTCGTTATTTGCACCAAAATGACATCATTAAATTGGTACCTTACAATTTGGCGTACAGTTTTCAAAAATATAAATCGTCAACCTACCTGACAATATTTTGATGTTTTCAATTTGTCTACTGTTTTCTTGCAGGGAATAAATTTTTTCAGAAGTGACCTGTTTTTTTTTTCAGGTTATATGGTGAGCAAAATCTTGAATTTCCCTACAATACACAAAAATTATTATGTCCACTATCAGAACTAGAAGAATACAAGTATCGGGTACAGAAATAAGAAAATAAACATAATATATGTTCTGATAGCCAGGCAGGCAGTCCTAACCGACACTGGAATGTAACCGACGCGACTTCAGATTAGTGATGGAATGCAGGACTATTCTTAAAGAACTTGTTACCAACAATAAAATAACCCTGATCTGGGTACCAGGACATAAAGGCATTGAGGGTAACGAGAGGGCTGATGGGCAAGGAAGGAAGTAGAAGTGGCGGCTTGCCACACCAAACCATATATTGAAAGGTGGGTCAAATCCCTACACTGGAAAGAATGGTATAAGGTACCTGGAATGAGATTAGATTAAATAAATACAGAGAGCTACTAGAGGAAATATAACTAAGTTGCCGCTACCCGAATTTCTACCGATTTCTTACATATCTCCCTTAAACATTTGAACTTTTTAAGCTCTTTAAAAAATATATGTTATTTTTGAAGATAATATCTAGATGCGTTCCAAGGCCGAAACGCAAATAATATTAAATTCCCTAGATAGAAAAAATCGCAAAGTATGCTCCGAAAATTATTATAAACACGTTTGTTTCAGTTATTTTACAAGTTTTAGTTGTGAAAAAATTCACAATGTTCTTTAAATGATACTTAAGATAAGTTCCACGAGATTTTTGCTGTATTCTAAACGAGTCGTGTTTTATTAAACATTTTCGCATCGATTTTATCGCTTCAAATATTAGCGCGCTCCTCTAACATTCGTAATTTCATATCTCTCCATCTTCTTAAATTTATGGGTTTTTATTTTAGTCTTAACAACATTAATTACATAACATTGTCACAAGTGGAATGAAGTTTTGTACAAACAGATATAGATAATAATACATAATTGTTGTCAAAATACCTAGATTTTTTATTTGTGTACTCTCACGGACGTACAAAATATATGGACTTGCCCTTACGTGATAAAAGCGTGTTATTTCCCCCTCCCATTGGAACCATTTTTCGGAACCGGCTGGGCTTGCGAGAGCCTCGCGTTAATCTAAAAAAATGTGACGTCATCATTCTTGTCCGGACCAGTGTCGAGCTCTTATCGTACATTTTACGCACGGAGGTTGTATGTCTATGGAACACATACTATGACATCGAGATACATGGCGACGCGAAACACAAAGCGGCTGTTTACTGGGGTAAGTAAATCATGAAACATTTGTAAAAGTGTCTACGGAAACAAAATATTCGACTATGAAATTACTCAGAACCTTACTTTGCAAATTTGGACTTGACACATCTGTTCATAACGTGGCATGCAATTCGCGCTCCCATATAAAAAGGTCGATTCATTCAAATGCAGATACTTTCAAGAACTAAATGGTGATATTATAGTGCGAGGTGCCTATATACTGTTAGATTGATTTATTGGCGAATCACAAGTCTCTTTCCTCTCTTCGTCCCGCCATAGTTGGTTTTTACCCCTCATCTGTAAGTTCTCGTCTAGCTATTTGTATGCCTATGTGTACTCTTGTCTTTTACCATGATGTTAGAATAAATTAAGAAATCATTGTACAGTAAATGGAGGAAAAAAAAACAGTTGACCAACAACATTATTAAAAAGTTTAAAAAAATCACAGTCACCTGGGAAAAACCTAATGTTTAATGTCTTTATTTATGACTGTTGAATTGCAATTAGACATGGGCTATAGTTCTACATCATCAAGTAGAAATTAAAACAGATTTTCTAATGTATTGGAACGATCTACTAGAACTTATAATAGTATCGCTGCAAATTTCCACTTCGCTTATTCTACATACATATGAATATTATCAATCATCACTTCTATTGGTTTTTTGTCACCTTGGAAAGTGGCGAAACACAACTTATATTGAGAAGTGTTTGCATTCACTGTATTTGTACAATACAGTTGAAATAAAAAAATAACTCTGTAATATCTACCATAGATGCACAAAATGCAGAAATCATAAACAAATGCAGGTCATCTGTCGTACGGTTCAATTAGGAAAGTATGAAGAGGCTATCAATAAGCTGGGCAAAATTTAAATATGCCTCAACAATCTCAACATAGGTACATCTGAAATATCATTTAAAATCCCCCTTTACATAAAACAATATGTGTTCCATGTTACGAAATGTGTGTTTAAAAAAGAATTAAAAAAAATAATCATAGGATTAACTAGGTGCAAACTTTTACCGTGGCTGAATTTTGTAGCATATACCTATAAATTTTCAGTTGAATCAAATTCCCTTATCAATCTGTTTAAACAATATATTCATGACTTAATCTACGTGACTGGTACTGGTATGAGCGCAGTTCTGCAGACTTGTTCGGGGCTGCAGCCTGCAGAGGGAAAATGGTCCTGGTGATAGCCAACCTCCGATAAGAGAGGGCACGAGAAGAAGAATTCTTTCAAAGACTTACCAATAGCACGGGAAACCGCCAGGACTCCATTCACTCTCCAGATGCCATCGAAGGTGACCTGCCCTCCCAGCTGAACTATGCGGTTGTTCTCATCCTAGGAAGAATAATTTCCAAAAAGCTGAGTGGGTGCTTGTATAAGCACCCACTCACCTTCTACAATGATATTCAAGAAAATAACTAATGCAGTTGGAAATAAGAATGAGCGTAGATGGCCAAAAGACAAACAATTTTTTTTTTCGAACAGGTAGAACGGTAAATAAATATGAATAACTTAAATATCCTATAATAGTAAAATCATTGAGATTTTATTTAGCTTTGCGCGAAAGCTACTATTAACGCCATCTATGAATCTTGGTTATCATAAATTATTCATTAGGTTTGAGGCTTCGCTTAACTTAGAACCTAGTTCTAATAAATTCCACTAGATAGACTACATAGGTCCAAAATCGAAACAATTTCAGATACACACAAATATTTAAATATTTTGCAGTGCATTATAAATAAAAAAAGTAAATTACCTCTCGGGAAGGTTTGTGAGGTCTAACCAGTTGTATCAGGGATCCATCTCCAACCAGCAGTGCCTGACTGTCTCCGGCCCATCCGACAAGAAGGTTATTGCCCTTTAAATAGCATACAGCTGCTGTGGTACCCTGGAAAAAATAAATAAAACTCAGTATAAGAAAATAGCTAATTAAAGAAGGATTAAACTTGTTGAAGGTTTTATTTTTATCAATGTCATGGTGTCTATCATAATACTGTAATCAACAAAATTTTGTAAGAATACACACATGAATACCAATGTCTGGAGCCAAAGGGAACATGGCACATGTAGTCAGGGAATGTTGAAGTGGAAGTGGAGATAGTATATGGGAGGGAGAAGAGGTAGGAAAGTAATCAAAGGTCGACAAACGAGTATCGGTGCTCATGCACTGTTACTACATTTACGAGGCGCAGTACCGAATTCATAGAATTCAAGAAGCCAGGATGCTGATATATGTACCTACAGATTAACCAGCGTCTGACTCCTACAGATATCTCCTAAAGTGTAATTGTATATGGATTTGAGTTGGGATTTGAGAGATACTGGGTTTGATACCCAAAAGTGGCAGTGCAGAAATCAGTAGTTATGGATTTATTTTTATTGTGTGCATTTAAGTCTGCGTGTTGTAATATTTTCTGTTAATTAATTCTGTTTTATTAGACAAACATAATAAAAACGATTTTAAAACCATTATAAGAAACATTGATAAGTACTTATAACTTATAAGAACGAATCTCACATCTGATAAATTTAAACAAGAAAGATATATTAATTGTTTATTTATTTTTATTTTTAACTTCATGAGTAAAACCTCAAATTGTAATATTTAATTAAATGAAGACAATATTAGCGAAACTCAATAGTTAATAACTTGGTAGTTCTTTGTCGAAGTATGATACAGTTAAAAGTGACCGAATTGGATATAGGACACCTTAAAGTAGTTGGTAGAGCTGTTGCCATGAAAGCAGAAGGTCTTGGGTTCGAACCCCAGAGGTGCCAATATCTTTCTCTGATTTTTCTGTCTCCAGATATTCGATTGAGCTTCGCTAATATTGTCTTCATTTAATTAGATTTATTAATTAATAAATTGGTGAAAAATAGAATGATATCTGTTGATATTTATTTATTTATTGAAAAATTAGAAATACATAAAAACATAAGCTGCACATCTCAATAGGGCATTCCTGTATCGAGATATGCAGATATCAAATGACAATATGTGTAATAAATTAGTGGAAAAAATAAAATTACCCCGCTAGGTTCCTTTGATACGAAGCTAGAGTCAGTCTTGATGAATGCCTCCCTCATGGCGGCCTGCGGGTTGGTCTTGTAATGTGGGCTGTTCACGAAGTTGAGGTGGAGGTGGGCTGCTGAGTAGGAGGCAGCCAGGGGACCACAGTGGCCATCGTAGACCGCGTAGAAACTGGTCAGCTGATCGTCCTGGAAAAATTAAATTATCACACTGTTATTTGTATATAATTACAAACAGAAATTAAAATTTGTGGGAAAGACTTGAAGAATACAAAAATAAGTATATTGTATCTTGTAATTAGAACGCTTATAATTTTGATGCTGCCTTCTACACAAAAATGTAATTGCAGTAGAATCTAAGGATGATAAGAGCCAAGGGGGTTGGCATGGAAGCGTGCTGACTGTCATCGTGCAACGACTAAACTGCACAAACTAGCAAAGCGGCAATTTGGTAACACTTTTTTGGGTGCGATTTCTTACTGATAATGTATCATGGCCAACTCCCTTGCTTCTAATATCCATGGCACAATCACAAGTTATATAGTGCCAGATTAGAATCTACAATACATAGAGAATTGCAGGTTGAAACATTTTTTTAATAACGTAGTAAATGTAGTATTTAATAATTAATTAATGACATGTAAAATGTATAACAATAATAAATTGTAGACTTTTATATGCTTTATTCACCCGAGATTTTAGGTAGAATTTAGGTAGGTGATTTTCGTGTATTAAAATAAATTACAAATTGTGAGACAAACGGTGAAATAAAGGTGGATTCACTGGCTTTAACCCGCAGTAAGCAGTTCATACGTTTCCTTATAAATACTTTGAGATACAATATTAATTAAATTGAAAGGCCAAACCGAACACTCGGAAATATTCATCGCACGAGTGGTTATAGTTATTGCATCACAGTTTCACGGCATAAGAGAACATGCTAGGTACGTGATGTAAGCATTATTTTACTCAAGAACAAATATTACGATTCAAACTCCAGATCGTCCTATTAAAAAGAAAATAGATGATAACCCCTAGGCTAATGATTAATGTCTTTAAATGTCATGCATAATTTTAATGGTATTATGATTATAGCACCGCAGTCATAATAATTCTAATTCTAAATCAAGGTTTATGTTGACACTTTTTATTATATCATTGTGATGTCTATATCCATGCACCAGATAGAGAGGAACTGATGGTCAAATAAATGTATGTTTGAAAAACCCAAGTTAGTACACAACTACTGATTCTGTACAAATTGCAAGTGAGCACCATTGTCAGACAACTCTGATCTGGAGCCCTAAAATACAAGAAAAAAAAGGTTGAGTCTGCGCAAAAATGGGTGGTCCGTTTGTTAGATTCCCCATTATTAACAAATGTATTGCAATCTTTAGAGAACAGATTGGTCAAGTGGAAAAACTATCCTTTTTCTACCAGATGATCCAAGAAAGTAACATCTTTGATCCATTCTGCATCGGTACGCAGTCGGGAAACACGTCAAATGAGCGCCCAACATTCGTACACAGTTGACATTTGTCATATTAGAACTTGTCGCTTCTATGAATCATTATTGTGTTTAACAGCTAGGCTATGAAATGATTTGCCGGCTCATGTTTTTCCTCCCTCCTACAATGTAGTATGTACCTCTCTCGAACGAGACATGATATGGTTAGTATGAAACATTCCATAGGTGCGTTCTGGATTCTGCTCCTACGACCGGATTATCAAAATTTAGTAAAATTATAATTCATGCTTGACTTCTTCGTCTACGCTACTGTTTGGCGCTGCCAATGGTCAAGTCATATCCACAGAATGGTCTGTACTAACCTGCACACCAAAAAGCCTGTCGAAGTCGTCGATGGTGACATGTCGGTCTTCCATACAGCGCCGGCCGTTGCGGCTGGCGGCAGTGGCGGCCACGGGGGCCAGAGCCGGCGCGGGCAGGCGGCACGCGCGCTCATTGTCCAGCCCGGCGCGCAGCGCGCAATGTACGCTGGCAACGGCCGAGCGCATCAATGACATGCTCGATGCTGGAAGAAGGACAAATTGTCAGGTAAGATTAGCGGTTCGATGACAAAACAGAACATTCAAGAAAAGTGAAGAAAAGAACAAACATAACCTAAATAAATTACTGTTCTATTTATGCGGTCACTAAGATTAGCATATCAAACACATTTATATTAAAATTTTACATCACAAGAGTTCCAACTATCTGGAGTCAGTGGGATTATGGCATCCCAAATAATTTAGGTATGTTGTGAGTGGGGATGGAAGATGATGAGTAAGAGAAAGGTTAGGAAGTGCCAGAGTATTCAGATCTGGTCACCACACATGGCTAATGCCATTTCCATTAAGGTTCCGATTCTGAATGGTGGTGTTTTATCAGGGCGCTACTAACACTGAGATCTATCTACCACTCCGGAACTTGTGCAAATATACTACAATAAATTATTTTATAAGTAATAGTACACGTCAAATAAAATAAAAATTAAAAAAAAGGTTAATTAACTTAAAATGTTAATGTGTGTCACAAGTTGGGAAATAAGGAAGAATCCTATTTGCAAAACTAAAATAACCTAATAAAAATCTAGATTAGGTATTGAAGTTAAGTCTATGGATGACATCTGTTAACAGGGCGTGAAACTAGATAGCTGTTATAAGTTAAATAAGGGTTGGTTTGAAACTAGGCTTGGTTACACTACAGTAATTTTGATTAATTATTTTTTTGTATAATATGATGGCACTACCAGGTTTGGATGTTGTGACGTTGATTGTCAACTTAGGTGGCTCCGACATAGGTCAGTATGAAATAAACAATGCCTGCGTGCAGCAAAAAAGCTGGTAATGTTGCGCAATTTGGCACTGCGTGAACTCGCACAGGTGTCTAGATACCACTAATGTCGGTATATGTGTAGCCACTAAACTTATTTTATACATATATTTTTAATTAAAATTATTTAAGGAAAGTTGATGAAAAAGGTGACGCGATAATATCGAGAAGCTACTGAAGCCACGTATAACTTGCCCGATATGAAATTATAATTATACTGAAATATGCAGTACCGCTCCCGAGCCACACTGACCCATGTAAAAGGGCCAATTGAAACATATGGAACTGGGTGCTCTCGGCATCAAGCATTCTTATAGCACACGGTTTAGATTGATTGCTTACCGAACTTTTAGGGAGCAGTCTTAAGCCAGCCTTTCTCTGCAAGCGGGTCGACTATCAAACGTTAACTGCGTACAAGTGCTTCCAAGGAGGTGAACTTGCATGCAGTTAACGTTGGCTGGTCAAGCGGAGTCCGCTCCGCTCACAGTGGAAGGTGGGCTTTAGATCCCTTGATGGACCTTACAAAAATAACTTTAAGAAGCTTCTTATTAAGAACGTTGATAAATAAATAAAATAATATTCGAAAATATCCATGATGCCGAAGAACAAAGAGAAGCACACCTTCAGCCAGTGGGGCTTTGATTATTATTCCCCACAAAGTCCAACAACAGCACCCAAGTGATTCACTACGTTTGGTGACTTAGCAGGTGTGCGCGGGTTCATGGGGTGAGATTTATCTAGGTCTTGGTGGCTAATGTGTTAGCCCACCTACCGGATCGGGAGACCTAACCTAGACCTGGAGAGATGGATTAACACGTCCGTCACTCCTGGACACATTGACACCCCAAATTATTACCCACCTCTTCAACTTTTTGCTTCCCAGAACTTCCTCTCCTTCATTTCCTTAAAAGACCTTCCACACAGCGTCCCCAAAGATGATATAGGCCCTGAGGGGAATTATTTTCCTCAGGGTAGCCATTACAATTAGAACTTAGAATTTGTTCATTTTTACTCTTTCATTCTTTCATAGAGTTATAGTAGAGTTGAATTTGATGAAAAACTAGAATTTTTACACCACGATAATTTTTACACCACGCAGTAGCTGAGTTACATTTAATGAAAAACTAGAATTTTTACACCACGTAAATTACATTACAAATAAAGTATGAAATCATTAAGGTTTTTACTGATAAAATTTAAAAACTTTAATTCACTTCCTGTCATGAAAAATGTATTTGTCTCATTAGTTCATAACCAATTAGAATATAATTCCGCCATTTGGTCACCTCACCATAAAATTTATATAAAAAAATGTCGAAAGAATTTAGCGAAAGTACACGATTTATTAAGTTTTAAGTTAAATATTCACTTTTTTTATTAAAATACCTTAAAAATACATACGCTTTAGGATCGGCGAAGGAAAGCGACCTATGTTTCTTTTTTTAAATTGTAAATTCTGAGTTCGACTGTTGCGAACTCTAGAGTGTAGTCAATTTAAGAGTACCTAGTCAACTCACTGGGCATAAGGACCTATTTCAAAGCCACCATTCATAAACAAATTATGTGGCATACTCGCCAATTCCTCGCTTACATAGTTTAAGTTTAGCAAATAAACAAATATACAAATGATATCGACATTTTTAATGTAACAATTTATGTGTCTAAAACATTGATATAGTATATCTCTATGGTCTACAACAAAGAGACAATTTTTTGTGTATTACTAGCTGGTACCCGGCTTCGCTCAGGACGACCGACAACATTCGAGAGTTTTCTGGAATGTTCCACAATTATATTTCCGATTCCCTATTCCCGAACGTTCCACGACATACTCCGCCACTCCTTCCAGAACTTTCTAGCTCTAGATTCTTCTATGGAACCTTCTAAAACTTTCCGGAAGACTGTTCTAGAAATTTCAAAAGGGCGGAACTTCCAGCCCTTATATCTTCAAAAGCCTGCCATTTAGGTAAAAACGGGAACCGTCATCATGCAGGAGGGATAGAGATCTACCACACCATATAACTCCCTTGATCGTACCGGGACTCAGTTTTTGTGAGCCGCACGTTTTTTTTGGACTTTCTTTTTTAATATATATTGATTTTGATTAGATAGACCTATTATTTATTTCTAATCTGTAAATTTTATATACCAAATGTTAAAGGCGCATGGACGTAAAAAAGAGTAAATAAATAAATAAAATACGTAGAGAGTAGTATGGGGTAATGGCAATGAATGCCATCTTTTCCCAGCTTATTTGAGGCAATACAATTTGAAAAATAATTGGATTGAATCCAAAGAGATGTTGTCATTTGTGTTTGTGCACTAAAACAATGGATGACTCGTACAAATTTAATGCTCACATACAATCAGGCGATATTTTTATCTTTAGTGCTAAGACTGCTAAGTGCTACATATACTATGAATAACGAGCTAAATTCCTAGGAAATCGATTAGTGTCATTTTAAGATAGTGCGAAATATTTATCTTTCAGATACAAATGGTTAAAAATGCCTTAGCAACCGAAGAAGGCGTGTCCCTTTTGGCAAGTTTTTTTTTTTACAATCACTCCACACAATTTTATGGTGAGGTGACCAAATGGCGGAATTATATTCTAATTGGTTACGAACTAATGAGACAAATACATTTTTCATGACAGGAAGTGAATTAAAGTTTTTAAATTTTATCAGTAAAAACCTTAATGATTTCATACTTTATTTATAATGTAATTTACGTGGTGTAAAAATTCTAGTTTTTCATCAAATGTAACTCTGCTACTGCGTGGTGTAAAAATTCTAGTTTTTCATCAAATTCAACTCTACTATAATTCTATGAAAGAATGAAAGAGTAAAAATGAATAAATTCTAAGTTCTAATTGTAATGGCTACAAATAATAACCGTATCGTTGATATAACCCACATATGTGCACTGCGATAACTTAACCAAAGAGAGAAAATAGATAACAATTACAATTATGAATACTGTGAAATATGAATACTGTGAAATATGTATTACTGTGAAGATAATATTGTACGTTTGAGAACAGAGATGCGGAATTATGGGAAAGGAACGAAGCGACTGCTAACGGCGCGAAACGCCGCTCATAGTTTCGTAAGCATATTATGTTTTTACAACAACAAAATTTAAAATTTTCTTGGTTGTGTACTTTTATACCGAACATCAAAATTCGGTGACGGGAAGTGGTAGCAGCGAAATATGGTAGAGATCTACTTTGAGTTGGGAGGTTACAGGTTCATTTCCAAACAAATACGCTTCAGCATCATGCTTGCCCGGTCGGCTCCCACCTCCCACTGCGCTTGCATCCTACCAGTTCTAATCATCGAGGGCTTTCTTAGTAAGGCTAACCCAGACTGAACTAGATAGGAATAATTTCAATTGGAGGCAATTAAGTCCTGGAATAAATTGAGCTCTAAAAAACATGTCATGCTCGTCATCATTATTTTCATAAAAGCAAACGTGACCGAAATTATTGAATGATGCTTTTTGCAACAAAATACTCGTACATGGCCAAACTTTCTAAGTTCGTCCTCGAACATCGTGGAGAGGGAACATCATCAATCTGTTTCACATCTAGTCTAGGCCTGAGATTCTCAAACTTATTTGTTTCATCGCCCTGTTCACCATGCAAAACTCCGTCGCTTTTTCACTTGACATTCAATTTAAAACAGATTCGCGGTAAAAATAAAACTCGCTTTCAAAATAAAATACTGTATCTATTTATTATTTAATCAGTGAAGAGAATACTACTGCGACTCTCAAACGAATATTTGAAACAGAAAAGATTCGGTCGCATCTAGAAATTGAACCTAGGACCTTACTTAGCCTTGCCGGAGTTCTGCTCTAAATACTCGACCCTATCCCCTTCGGGAATATTTAACTATATCGTACTTCGACTAACACTACCAGCATTATCTTAATTTTCTTAATTGGCAAGGCTAAGATCCTGGGTTCAATTCCTAGGTGCGAATAAATCTTTTTTATAATTTTTCTGTTTTAATTTAATAATTTCTGTTTGAAATATTTGTCGTATTTGGTGACCAAATCTGATTAGCCATGTAAACTTCCTCATCTTCTTTCCCACCTTCTCACCCTTCTCATATCTTTCACCCTCACAATATACTCCAATTGAAGATGCCATAATCTATTAATTGTTTTCGTGTTTAATTCGTAGAACTCCATTTAATAATTTTTTTTTTAATGCCATAGTCTCACTTGCCCCGGTTAGCAGGGAGAAGTTGGGAAACTTGTGCGGAAAATAATAAGATAAGTAATTAAAAAAATATTTCGTTCCAACGACTTTTTATAGATACATCCCTTGATGTCCTATTTCCTCCCTCCCAATGTTCCTCTGTTCACGATGCTCCTGAGATGGTTCCACGACAACTCAACAAAGTGGCATTTCAACAACCCTTTGAACAGTCATTAAAAGTTATAAAAACAAAATTGAAAAAAGGCCCATAACCTAACCTAACGTCACCAATTTGAACATTTTTTTCGTCTTTTTTAATGATTTTTCAAAGGAGGTGACGAGGTTGCATATTGTTGAGTTGTCCGGTCACCTCCTGAGATCATCCTGCCCCCCTCTGTAATTTTCCAGCTTCCCCATCGGATGCCACCCACTTTGGGAATCACTGGTGTAGTACACTGGCCTAATAAACTGCAAGCTGATTTGTTGTAGTAGGTACTAATAAATAAATCAATAAACCTTTGCCAAGTTGCCAAAAGTATTTTCATCCTGTAGACAAAGCTGTTTTTTCTCGAGTTGCAAGAATTACAGAGGAATTATGCGTAAAGAAATAAACAGAATAAATGTCTCAGATCTATTCTGAGAAAAGTGTTTCATGAAGAAACATTATTCACACTCGGGTGTAGGTACCTGCGAATTTGTGGTATGAAATAATATTTTTATAAATGTTGAATATGCCGTAATTTCCGCCAACGTGACTCAATCCGTGCTGCAGGTACCTACAGACGATGATCAGATCTATTACGAAACGTAGTTAAAATTAAGCATTTTTTTTATTAATTTCAAGTCGTGGTAGGTACAAACGTATAAAGTAGGACGGCCTGGTAAAGGGATTTCTGGGTGCTTGATTTCTTCCATGTTGGCAATCAAATTTTCTTTTCATTCTTGTCTTGTGTCCGTGGATCTCAAAATTGTAATTTATTTTTGTTTTCAGTTCTTTAAACATTATCCCTTTTTAATCTATGTATATAAATAAATAAAATGAAGTCACTATTTATCTTTTTGAAAGATTTCTCTTAATTCTGCAATATAAATCATCGGTGAAATCTAAATATGACTTTATTTAACGATTCTACCTCAAAATATGCAACCCTTTCATCGGAGTACCCTAAGAGTATGGATATTTAGTTCCATGGGAGTACCCTAGGGTTCATTCTGGGCCCACTACTCTTCATAAATTAAGTAGCTAAAATAGGTACGTGCCTGTTACAACCAGTAAATATATTTGCACACGCCATGTTTCGAACCTGCTGTCGCTGGGAACAAATAAGATCCCCAGAACTAATCCAAAGCCTACCGCTCTGCCACAGAACTCCGATCATCAAAGAAAACGAACATAGAATAATAAAAGCAAATGTTTTAAATGTTGGACGATGCGTTATCAAAGAAAAAGTAGAAAAAATCAATAAATCCTATCCGAGTCGGCTTTGCGCGAGATAACGACTCGCGTTCAGCGCTCTGTGTTTACAATTTGCCAGGGCCGTAAAATAGTGAGTCACCGCCGCCTAGTAAAATGGCTAATGGCCGCAGAGGAACATGGAAAAATACTAAAATGAACCACAAAAACAATATTTATGTTCTTTTAGAGACCATTCCAGAGGGAGTAGAGAGAGGTATTAGAAAATCCAGGAGTCTATAAACCAAACAAAACAAAATCCGCTTTTCTAAAGCAAGTTTTTTGATAATTTTGTCCCATTTATCAAAAAGAAACTTCTCTCTGTAGCTGAACTGAACGATAATTTTTAGAAATTTCTTTGGAAAATTATGAATTGTTGATACTTACCTATTTTTTAAGACAACTTAATGACTACATAATGTAAATGGCTATGACTATGACTAAGTAATGTAAATGGCCATCACGAGAGATGATCACCGGTGAAATCATGAACTACGGAAAATGTCAACAAACACAAACATTTTTTGTACCAAAAAAGCAATAATTCCAGATTCCACTAACCATACGTTTGACATGTCGGTAAGATTTTATTCAAATAAGCTACGAACGTAAGCTACTTGTCAAATTTAGGAACAAAATAGAATAATCATTAAAAGTTGAAAAACTTTCCAAAGTTTAGAAAATGTGTATATAGGTATAAGATAAATAGATTGATTGAATTGATTGGATGAATTTTATAAAAATGATTTTTTCTTATCTGTCGATTGGAGATTAAAATGCAATCGATAGATATATCGAGGGTGAGATTCGAGAATGACGAATGCTCTTAGTATTAATGTGAAACAATTGATAGTGAGTCAATTGTTTGGTCATCGACACGAGATTTAAATCTGATTACGACTGCCGCATTTTGATTCGAGTGTTATTTGAAACTAACACTGAGACTCATAGGATTGTGCAAAAGGAAAACACTGTATTCCACCTAGAATCTAAACCGATATAAAACCCTAGAAGGATGACAAGAATCCCTATTGTTTGAATTCAGAGGGACCATGACTATGGCTTCCCCAATTGGGGAAAAGGGAAAGTTGGGAAGTACCTGGCTTTTCAGATAAGGTCGAAGATGAAGAGCGGTTGATTTAGGTTCCACAACAATTCCGAAAACACGACACCTACCTTCTTCAAATCTGATCAATAAATCAGAGTTTGATTAGACATCTGATATTTGGTTTTACACAATGCCACCCACGTCTAACTTCAAAAGAGCATCGAGTGCAGGCCACACTAAAGATTTCATTCGAAGCGTCAACCTCACAAAGTTAGAAGAGCCTGCGGAGTAAGTACCTGGTCATAAACTAACGAATTACTATTGTATCAAGGTGTGAATGGGTCTCGTAAAATAGACATAAAACCACAATGTAGAATGTAGACGATAAAATTTTCGACACCTGTCTATTCTCTATCTAGTTCGTCCACTTTCTACGAATGCGGAACTTTAAAATCTATATTTATAAAAATCAAAATAAGTTTACTTGGGGATATATGAGAATATGGGATGTCTATGTATGCTATATTATGAATGAGAATGTTTGAAACTTTAAAAATACCTTCTTTAAACCCCCGCTAAGGTTTCTGGGTTATTATAACCACATGACAGTATTTCTGAAAAGTTTTTTAATTATTACAAAAACTCTTGCGAAACTGTCAAAATGTCAAAATTTGAGAATGATATTTTGCAAAACAATGATTGTTAAATCAAAATTCAATTTTCAAAACTGAATTTATTTGAAGTGCTCGCCTTATATTTCAAATTGAATCAAGAATTGTAGATATTTTAAATAGGTAGATAACTATGTTAGGTACGAGTTTGATTGATTGTTATCATCTTACTATCTTACTAATATCTTACTAATATTATAAATGCGAAAGTTTGTATGCATGGATGTGACTTACTCTTTCACGCAATAAATATCGAATGGAATTTAAAAATTCTTTCACTAATCGAAAGCTACATTATTTGCGAGTAACATAGGCTATACATATCGGTAAGCTCTGGCGTTATAAATAAGCTGTGGTATTACGAAATTATTTATTACACGTTTATTGGCAAAGCGTGTTGCTAACTAGGCTGTCATATTGTTATTTGTTTAGGTTACTATGGAGATTTCTTTGATAGCAAAAATTCAAATATGAGTATTCTAATATTAATATTTAATGTACAGATATAAAATAGGTACTAATTTACATTTTGACCTAAGCCAATAGCTATACTAATATTATGAATGCGAAACGGCGCGTATTTGATTGTTGATTGATTGGGGGAAGGGGAGGGGGGGGAGTAGTGCCAGGGGGGTGGAGTGGGAGGGGGAGAGTGGTGGGGCGAATATGCGAGCGAAGCCGGAGGCAAAAGCTAGTAATATATATAAATGAATATTTTTAACACATGAAAAATGAACATTTGAATTAAAAAAATGTAAACGGTAATAGAAAACTGAATGTTCTGGGACTGAATATATGGAACGCGGTAGGGGGTTGGCGGGACGGGGAACAGGATAAGGGAGGGGGGAGGCGGGGAAGGTGGAAGGGGAACGCGGGAGGCGAAGGGGACGCGACATTGGAACGGGCACACACGGGAAAGAATGTATTTTTAGGGAGAAACAATTTATTTCTATGAATATGGCATTGCGAAGCATGCTGGGAACCAGCTAGTTTTATTATAGAATTCCATAAGAATTTAATAAAAAATCTAGAATGTATAAGAACAACTTATAACCTATTAACCTATAAAATTCCCTATTCATATTGCCACTAAATATATCGGACGTCAAGACGTCTTATTGAAGTCAAGGAGTCCGAGAGCTTCACTTTCCACTCGGATTGTGTTGTGTAATGGCAATGTTCGTTGTTGGATATCACTTCGGGTCACTGACTCAATAAAAATACCCTAAGAGAGGACTTGGCATACCAACAAAACATTCTGCCCAAACTGTTATACAAAAATGGCGGCCAAGAGGGAAACAATAATTATTATAACTTATTGTTATGTCCTTTATATTCTCTTCAGAGTTTATATTATGACAAGTACTGGGACCTGTATTCTCCAGAGCTTATATCCTTATAAACTATAGGATGCTCGATTGAAAGGCTTAGGTTCTTAATAGCACAGTTTTTATTTTATTTTTTATTTTATTTTTCTTTATTCATTGCTTTAATATTATGGTTACATTATTTGTGG
This sequence comes from Limnephilus lunatus, assembly GCA_917563855.2. NCBI lineage: Eukaryota > Metazoa > Arthropoda > Insecta > Trichoptera > Limnephilidae > Limnephilus > Limnephilus lunatus. The sequence goes on along the minus strand of OU830598.1, from coordinate 46,750,142 downwards.
ATTTTTCGACCTGCATGCTAGGCTGATACCCGTGTTATGGTGGCCTAATACAGTGACGTATTGTCGTATTGTAATTAAAATGATACTTCTGAGGACAAACGTTCTTCCAGGCTGAAGGCTAGTTTTGATCTCAAGAGCTCCTGAAAACCTAGAATGTACCTTCGGTCACTTTCGGCAGAACTCGGCAACGAGACCACGTGACCCGAACAATCCATAGACACTATTCACTTATCATATAAACTGATTAATAACCACGGAAACCATTTGAATGTAACGCCATTTTTATGTAACCGTTTGATCAGAATGTTCGGTTGTATTTATTTAGATATGCTAAGACTTTCTCTTAGGTATTTTTTAAAGTCATAAATTCGGGCATATGAATCGGGATCAAGTATCGGCGAGGTTTTTTTTTACAATAGCTCCCCACAGGAGGCCCTGAAGAAAATAATTACTCTACCCTCAGGACATATGTCATCTTTTAGGATGCTGTGCAGAGGGTATTTTTAGGAAAGGAAGGAGAGGATGTTCTGGGAAGGAAAAAGGTATGAGTAATCTGGGGGTCAGTGTGTCCAGGAGTAACGGATTAATGATTCTATCTTTCCCACTGCGGTGCCTGGAGAGGATGGAGATCTAGAAGTTAAAGGGTCTACCATAACCAGTCTCCTGATCTGGCCTTGTTGGTGGGCAGACGCATTACGACCCAGACAAACCTTACCCCATGAACCCGGGCACCCATGCTAAGTCACAAAACGAAGCGAACCACACTCCATCACCTCCCAAATTGAGGTGATGCGAGTAACGGCGAGGTTGGCAAGCGTGTCTACTACTCTCTCGCGCCCACTCGTATTGTCTTGCCGAGAAAGAAAGCAATAAGTCGTCCATCATAGAATCATTGAGTGAAAAAAAATAATTACCTAATCTTATCTAATTGTATGTAGGAATTAGGATTGCCGATCCCTGGACCACGCCTCCGTAGGCCACGTAGGTCGAGCGAGGAGCGAGGAAGAGGGGGACAATTGATCTCAGGTTAATTGTACAGTTTTACGGCACCGCTGGGACATGAATGGCCGTAGTACTAGCAGCTAGCAGGGAAGAGGGGGGCAGCGGGCATGCGCAGGGCGTGTTATGATTCGCCACAGTGGCGCGTCTGCCCTACGCCCTTTACACGTGTACCGAACACGCCGAGGTGTCGTAAAGGGTGAACACGGAGAAAAGCAAATCCCATAGGTACTATAATTTTTGGTAAAATTGAAAAAAAAACAAGAAAAAATCGTGAAATTCATCCCTGAATGAATTATATATTCAGGTACCACGGTTAAAATGATTGACTTTTTCTTAATTAAAATTAACATACGAGTAACACATCGTTCTTCGTCTATTGATAGACATAATACAGATTGTTCTACCCGGTATTTCAATGGAAGATACTCCGAGGAACTAGCGTAATTGATTACTTCGGCACCGGTGCAAAGTCAGGAAACGCGCCAAAAGCGCACCCAACATTTGTACCTGGTTGAAATTTCGTCACATGAAAACGGATCATTTCTAAGACTCGTCTTGGGTTCAACAGCTCGGTGTGGAACGATTTGCGCCGGCATCTGAGTTTCCTCTCTCCTAAAACATGGGTCTCTTCGAGACCCATGTTTTTTCTTCCAGGTTTACCTACTCATTCCCTTCCACAAAAAAACCCCTCTAGACTGCATCCCCGTAGATGACACAAGCACTGTCGGAAATTATTTTCCTCAGGGCCTCCTATGTAGGTATATTTTTGCAGTAGCATAACAAGTTTTTTTTTTTTTAATTATTTTATTTATTGATTTTTTTTTTAACTTTATGAGTAAAATCTCAAATTACAATATTTAATTAAATGAAGACAATATTAGCGAAACTCAATCGAAAATCTGGAGACAGAAAAATCAGAAAAAGATATTGGTTCAACTGGGAAACAAACCCAGGGCCCTTGTTGACATGACAAGAGCTCTACCAACTGAGCTATGGAACCCATTTCTAATTCGGTCACTTTTAACTATATCATACTTCAACTAAGAACTACCGACATTATCTTCATTTTCTTAACGCACATATCCCAGTGGGACCAATATCTTTTTTGATTTTTCTGTCTTCACATTTTCGATTGAGTTTCGCTACTATGGTCTTCATTTAATTAATTTTTTTTTTTATATTTTGGTCGAAAGCAGTCACTTTGTGGTTTGACATACTTAATGAAATAAAATAAAAATTCTTTCTTTATAACCACGTTTTTTTTTTTTTTTTTAATAGATACATTCATTCTTCAGACTTTCAGGCCATTTTCAAGTATTTAGTCCTCTCTACATTAAGCAATTCTGTGATTCTGTTTTTTCTCATAAGCGGCAAGTATAGGATAGCATGTAAAGGGTATTCCAATAAGAGGTGTTATTTCGATATTCAAAGAAAAATGCCATTTTTTAATATAAATGATCGTTTGTTTATTTCATTATAAAGAGGAAACTAAACTTTAACTTTACATTTTCTCATTAATGTGATAAAAAAATTGAGTTTCCTGCGGTTTATAGTAATGTCCTTATTTACCGGTTTTTCTTCATGCAATTCAGTATCACTTCGTTTGGAATTTTTCAATTAATTAGATTTTTCGCATTCCACGGTAACTACATCCAAAGGCAAACCTTTTTCAAGTACATCCGCTTTTAAGCGATAGTTTTGGACAAGTTTTATGTTGTCATACCCTATAGAATCTAGACTCTAGACCTAGAGTAAGGCTGAACATAACACTATAGAAATCGCATTATCTATATAATTGACAAGCCTCTGCATCTATTGCAGCTTATTACTTCATTTTGAAAAGATTTATACAGACTAATTCAATTCTTACTCACTCGGCAAACTTTCAAGGAATTACAACATTCTAAATTAAAAGGAGTTTCCGTAGCCATTGATCAATCCCGTGCAATCAGAATTTCCATAGTACTTACTAATCCATTCAGTAAAAATGCAAGTTTATAAATAATGAGAAGTATTAATACATTCTAAATAATCACAAGTTTTGACTACCAAGAAGTATCCATAGTACCTATCAATAAATATTTTATAATCACAAGTTTCAAAGTAACAAGAAGTGTTCACAAAAGTTATACAAGTTTCAAAGTAACAAGAAGTGTTCACAAAAGTTATGCAAGTTTCGAACCAACTAGAAGTTTCCACACTATTAATAAATCCCGTATAAATCACAAGATTCAAAGTCAAGTTTTAAGTTTCAAAGTGTCCGCAGGAGTTGTACAAGTTTCGAACTAACAATAAGTTTCCACAGTATTAATAAATGTTGTATAATCTCAAGTTTCAAAGTAACAAGAAGTTTCCACAGGAGTTAAACAAGTTTTGAACTAACAAGAAGTTTCCACAGGAGTTAAACAAGTTTCGAACTAACAAGATGTTTCCATAGTATTAATAAATGTTGTATAATCTCAAGTTGCAAAGTAACAAGAAGTTTCTACAGAAGTTAAACAAGTTTTGAACTAACAATAAGTTTCCATAGCATTAATAAATACTAGCTTATGCCCGTTGCAAATGCAACCAACGGGTTTAAACTAACTTGACTTACTAACAGAAAAAAATATTAATTCATAGTAAGTGGGTAGGTACCTACTGCCCTGCAGGCATGGTAGGTATGCGCACATCAAAACCCAAAGTTTCATCGCAATCGGATGAATGGTTTAGAAACGCTTAGCGGTTAAACATACAAATATATAGAAAGCCGCCCGCAGGGCCTAGCAGCAAAAACCTGACATTTTTTGTATATAGACACAATTGTAGGCATGCACACATCAAATCCCCGAAATTTCATTGCAATCGGATCAACGGTTTAGCAATGCGTAATTTCATGATGCCAGAGCTCACTCTTGTATTCAGAAACCAACGCGAGTATGCGCATATCAAATCCCCAAAGTTTCATCGCAATCGGATGAATGGTTTAGCAACGCTTAGCGGTTAAACATACAAATACATATAAAGCCGCCCGCAGGGCCTAGCAGCAAAAACCTACCATACGTTACTATATGGACACCATTGTAGGCATGCACACATCAAATCCCCAAGATTTCATCGCAATCGGATGAACGGTTTAGCAATGCGTTATTTCATGATGCCAGAGCTTACTATTGTAAACAAAAACCATCGCGGGCATGCGCACATCAAATCCCCAAAGTTTCATCGCAATCGGATGAATGGTTTAGCAACGCATAGCGGACACACAAACATACTTAGATGCAAACATATTTTTGATTTTTATATATATAGAAGATAGCTGGTACCCGGTATGCGTTGGTATACCATTTAATAAAGAAAAAAATTCTACCTGCGTGTCCTTTCTCATTTGTTCCAATCCCCTTCCCCCCCCCTTCCTGTTTCCACCCCCACCTGCCGCATTACATACACTAATTCCCGGTACATTTAATTTTCAAACAGCTCGCGCGCCACCAATTCATTTTTTTTTTACAAATTTCGTAATGCCAGAACTCATCAGTAGTTTTATACAAACCTTGTACTAACAATAACGAACACAACAAAAAAAGAATTTTTCAATTTGTTACAGTCGTTCGAAAGTTATGAGCGTACGTACATTTTCATACAAATTTTATAATGCCATAACTCACCAGTAGTTTTACTGCTTAAAAATAAGCGCTATATGAATTTAATACTTGAAAAAAAATATCCCGTTCAACTTCGAGTAATTTCATTGTAAAATTAGAAAACTAATACGTATGCAATATAGTCGGATGACACCGATTTGTTATGTGCAGATGGGTACGAACCTAAATTCTGAGTGCAGGTACTTGCACATACGTAAAAAGAAAAACATGTTTAGGCTGGGTTGTTTAACAAAATTAAAAATTCTTCGATTTTTCAAGTCAATTTTAACGTTGTTAACCTAAATTCTGAGTGCAGGTACTTGCACATACGTAAAAAGAAAAACATGTTTAGGCTGGGTTGTTTAACAAAATTAAAAATTCTTCGATTTTTCAAGTCAATTTTAACGTTCTGTAAAAGTTCGGTTCGAATTCTATTCAAGTTCTGTAATTATTTCAGTTTTATGGTGCAACTGGCATTTACTGATTTAAAAAAAAAACAGAACTTACACAGAACGAGAAAATGAACTTTAAAAAATGTCAAATTATTCAGTATCGTGGAAACAACATTACCTTAGTAAATTAAATTGCATCAAAAACCTAAATAATTGTCTAACTACCCATTCCGGCAGGTACCGGCGCATTTCCTTAAAAAATTCCGGCAATGTTTTTGCTTTTTTCATCATATTTGCAATACTACCGAAATAAGTAGGTACCTACCCTGAATTTTAACATTTAACATATCAATTTATACTGGCCGGTAAATATCTACCCTTTGAAGTGAATCTATGGGCGCATATTGTCGTGTTTTTTTTTGGAAAATTTTATAGGTTTTTCGGCGACCCTGAACTTTTTTACATGGGACGGACACGTCATATCGGTATCAAAAGTTGCGGAATATTTCCGAGTACCGTATTTTTTAAAAACATCTAAGCCGGAATCGTTTTTTGGGCCGTAATGCCGTATACCGCAAAACAACAACCCAAACCGCTGAGAGATCCGTTTTGTTTTGACATCTCGGATAACTGATAACTGACCTGTCTCAACATTCTCTCTAGTATTTTCCATTGCATTGAAACTAAGGCCTAATTTGTGGTTTTTTTTTTAATGCGAACCTGTCGGCGAGAAATGTAACCCAGCCGAATTGAGTGATTTTATGAGTAGTTCCAGTTTTCGCCGCAAATTTATATAATTTTTCGCTCTTAAAATGTGTCAGTTCAATTTTATGTGAGTTTCCTGTCTAGTCTATTTTTTGTGAAAATCTTGAAGCTAGCGTATTTATTTAAATTCAGACGAAGCTGCCGTTTCGAACGGATGAAAATAGAACTACAATAGTATTCGATAGACATTTGATTTTTTCTAATGTGAATAATCCATACTTGTATTCCGCACCGCTAGAAGTCTCCCGTAAAGTTTTGGCAAACATATTGATAACGATGAAAAATGTTTCCCCTAACAAAAACGAAACAAAAGCTAGTGGCTGGAAAATAATCGACTCTTCGAAGGATTGTGAACTTTGAAGCGTTCCAAAATATCGAGTGCTAATGTCCATTCTCGCGTGTCAGGCGTCGGGATAATTCCCTTTGAACAAAATTGAACCTTGAGGTGTGCGAAACTCGAGGATCGGAGAGGTCGTTTTGGCGTGCCAGCGGCATTTTTGCGTCGCCAAGCCAAAGTGAACCTTGAGGTTGGTGAAACGCGAGGGGCGGTGAGGTCGATTTTCGCATCAAGGAAAAAGTGAGTTTTTTCAAAAACTGAGCATTAATATATAGTATCGTATAATCACAACTTGCAAAGTAACAAGAATTTTCCAATGTAAAAAAATTAAATAAAAAATTCAAATTAAAAAAAAATTGACATAATCGCCAAAAATAGATAAAACTGGCTAAAGTATCGCACGATGTAGGCTAATTTTCCATTTCATTGTAAACAGAATATTCACACTGTATTCAAGTCATTAGGGATTTAAAGCGAGAAAAAACGTTGGGTTATAAATACACACAGAATAATAATAGTACATTTCGTCGAGTAATAATGTTTCTGTGCCAAAAATTCGCTGTTAATTTATTTGTTCATTTTATTACCTGAGCCACACTTGGGCTGAATTGCACGCTTAATTCTGGGGGCGTTGATAGAAAGTCCGACAGCCTGTTCGCATTTCGCGTCAACAATAAATTTAAAAAATTTACACTCTGACGGTATTATTATGAAATCAGTTTGTATTTTATTGATGACTGAGATTTATGACTTTATAATTTTGAACGATTTCTTTTATCAATTGAGGATCGTAAATAAAACTTTATTAACGGAGTGCATGACTAACTAACAATACGCCACTGTCCTGGTGTACATCCTCGTGCATCTTTTCGTTTTATAATGATCTGTTATTCCGACGCTTGACAGGCTCATATGATTGTATTTTATTCAATTCATCTATTCTTGGAAGTCTATTTGGGAGGCGGGTATGGATATCGCCGCCCGGGGAACCATTTATTTGATAACCAACACTTCTGCCAAGGTCACCCCAAGTGTTTCGCTACGTTTGGAGACTTAGCAAGGGTGCCTGAGTTCAAGGGGAGAGGTTTGAAGGGGTCTTGGCGACGGATAAATCTGCCCACCAGCTGCATGGCAGGCCGGATTGGGAGAGAATAGTTGAGGGAGTCCCTTTGACTTCTCCAGCCGTACTCTCTCGGAAGATTGCCTTGCACAGCAGTGGAAGGGATGGATTTATACGTCCGTTACTCCTGGACACACTGAACCCCAGATTCCTACCCACCCCTCATACCTTTTTTCATTCCCAGAACTTCCTCTTCCTCCTTTTCCTAAAAAGACCCTCCACACAGCATCTTAAAAGATGAAATGGGCCCTGAGAGGAATTGTTTTCTTCCTGTGCGGAGCTATTGTAAAAAAAGAAATTCCTGGAAGTCACCGATTTATTTTCCCATTCCCCTGGACGTTATATAATAATATACCTACTATTCTTTCCAACCATTAACGTTATCGTTATTAAATGTTTTAGCACGTAGGAACTCGGGGACCTCATTTCTACTGTTTTCAGTCTAGTACTTTCTACGTTAATTTAACGCCTCACTGCCAAAACAGAACTTCGTCGTGGACCATCCTATCTCCCTTGCTTTCACAACAAGTAGTGACTAATGCATTCTGTCTTCCCTTAATGACTTAATTGTACTGCCCGCATTCACCCTCCTTGACTCTGTATCTTACGAAAACATTTCCTGAGCTCAAAAGCTTAAGAGGAAACCGGGTGGTGTTTTTTCCATACAAACGTATTCCTCATTTCCCTCTCTGAATTTTGACACTAGAGAAAATATTTTTTTTACATAATATGAATATTGACCGCAAGCGTGTCGGTACGTTTTGATTTTTTTGATAAGTTACTTTTTATAGGAGTTATAACCCTTCAAAAATTGTTAAAATTGCCTTTTTTTAACGCCATCAACAAACGTTCAGTATACAAATTAGACGATGTATTTTTAAAAAAAGCAAAAGGTACAGACATAGAATGTTTTCTTCCAATACATTTGGTAAAAAAAATCTTGGAAATTGGTTCAGTTTTGGAGTAGAAAAATGAGGACTACAAAACCTCGATTTTGACAATTTTATTTAGGTATTATCAGGCTGAGGTGCATGTGTCCCTTTCTCTCAGTATTCGGGGGTGAGGGGGGGCGGAGAGGGTTTTGTTGAATACGTATACAGTCAACGAAGTGATGTGACATTCTCAATAATTATATCGATACACTAGTCCACTAGTGTTGTCATGTCCCGAGTTATCGATGTTTTTTTAAAATTATTTTTCTGTTTGGTGACTTATTTTGAGTGTGCCAATACTTACCGAGCTTATTTACTAAAGTTATTGTGACAAATTTAATTTGTTTACGTCAAATAAATTAATGGAAAAAAATTGAAAAAAAAACACCTGTTACAGACAGACCCCGAGATGATTCCGTTCCGTATTGCCGAGTTGGATATGGAACACAAAAATTAATTAAAATATTTTTTGATAACTTTTGAAGGTTGTACTCAACATAATATTATCCCTTTATAGGACACTTTTTTTAAGATACAACTACCGAACCAAAAAAAAACTTTTATATTTGACTAAATATATTGTTCTAGATTTTTTTTTCAAAAAAATTATATTTTACAAGAAAATGTGTGATGGTAAGTACATACACCACTGATCGTTTGATGGAATGCTGGTACAGCGTATGTTCAGTGGTACATGCATCTACCACATGTTGTTGAATCGATTATGTTATTACAATATCATATTATACAAATGAATATTGAAATCTATGTATAAGAGGCACCATATTGTTTATTGTGCTACATATTAGGTACATACACATAACTAGTTTAGTTTTTATTTAACTTTTTTAATACGTTATATTATTACAGAAAAATGCACTTTTGGGAATACCTCCTACATCACTTGACATTTTCAATCTTCTTCAATGATCTAATATTTTTTGTTTTTAAACGCTTTATTGTAAAAAAAATTACTGTTTAACATCTACACAATGAAATTAAAACAATTTATGGTCCAGACCTTTCCCTCGCCGGTAAATTTCTTGGTATGCGACCGTCAATTATTTCTGGTAAAAGGCATTGGTGGTAGAAATTTTCTAACAGTGGAACGATTTTTTGCAAGATTTCATCGTCCCTCTCAATTTTTTCATACAGCAAACCTTTTGTACTCCACACAACAAAATAACAATAATTACGACGAGTAATATGTAACTGGCCTTGTACTTGGTAGAAGTAATTATGATTCCGTTTTAATGTTAAAGAATGGTCTTCCAATTTACAGTAATCAATTATCTTTTGTGCAATTCCCTCTTCTGGTGACATATTTGCTATACTATAAGGGCATTTAATTTCAATTATAGAATCCTCACCGATAAGGCCATCCGGACTTGCCGCTAAAAAGTTTTTGGTTTTATCGATAAATAGCCCACAAGCGGATACCTGAAAACTTGTTTTTTTTGAAAATTGCTCTATTGCTAGGCTTTCATTTTCTTTTCCATAATTTGTGGCCATAGTTCCTTTGAATTGTGAGTACAGTAAAGAGTTTAGTACTCCCGTAACTGAAGTTTTTTGCCGAAGCTTATATATTTTTCCAAAGTTAGACGCCGTTATCCGCTTACGTCTTTCAATTGCCCACAGATTGTTATTGCTTTGGCCTACCGTATTCCGTTCGAGCTCTTCCTTACTGGTTGAAGATAATTCTTTGAGAAATTCCTCTTTTTTCGTTTCAAATATTTCAGGTGGCATATCTGGTTCTAATTCCAATTGACCATAATTTTCATCGGGCCCTGTAACTTTTTTTCTTTTTTCTGTCGTATTTTCATTATACTTAAGTTTTTTTTTTCGACACATTTGTTTATTCTCCTTCGAACGTCGTTTTCTCTCTATAAAGTGCTTCGTGTATTTGCCGGGACTGTGGCCTTGGATTTTCTTTTGTATTCTTGAATGGGTTGCCAATTCACTATTTCACGAAGTTACTGCTCCAAAACATCTTGCTTGGTAAGATCCTCTTGTAGTAAAATTTACCCTTTTTCCACCTATAAATTTGGCGATAACGTTGTTGAATTGCTCCACAGTGTTATTTGTCACGTCAATAATAAGACTTTCTGCATTTGCTATTAGAGACAATAAGAATTGTTGGATATCAGTCCATATTCCACAATCTCGAAGATCGCTTACTAAATTTGGATCATCAGTATACTTCTCCGGCTTGCAATAGTACGATGCACAATTTTTATGATCACCAAACACATGATTTGCGGTATTTTTTATGTCCATTTTCAAATTTTTTATTTTATCACTTTGTACTGTGTTTTCTTGCTCTTTCCTGTAATTTATTGCTCCAACTACAGCTCTTCTCATGCGTAAAACGTTTGCTTCAATCTTTTTCCTTATATGAACTGGTACAAAGCCTTTAGCGTTGTTGGTTTTTTTTCCAAGTGCTTTCATTTTGTTGCAAAAATTGCGGAGTAAGTGATTTTTGCACTCTATTTTTTGTACTATAAGGTTAGGACCATATGGCATTTGTTGCATTATTTTTTTCATGATGCTGGAGTCGCCATCACCAACTAGTTTGTTAAATTTCAATCCATGCATTTCCATGCTTCTCGAGAACCCTTCTGCTATAATGTGGGCTTCCATGGCATTAGCACTGTCACGCCAGTTTATGAAGCACCTGTGCTCAGAAGCAACTATGTGTAGTTTAGTAGCTCTAGCACATATGCAGCAGTATGAGTTTCGCACTCCCAGAAATAAAACCTTTTTAGTTCGTAGTCCAACTATGCACCCTGCGCCAGATGAGGAGCTAAATCCACTTTTGTACGACCTCTTTGCCCAGGAGCCATCTGCAACCACCGTTACCAAAGGATAGCCACCCTCGTCTACGTCACCGTTTAAAATGGCTAGCCTTTTTTCTTCTTCACCAGCTGCGATCATTTCTTCTAAGGCACATTCTTCAATTGTTGGCGCTAAACATTGTTCTATGTTCGTGTAAGTCTTACAATCCATATTTGGCATATTTAAAACCCCACAAATTTCATTCCATTGTGAATACCCATTTCCTGTACACATCACTCCTTCGACGACAGCAGTATTTATAGACATTTTCCGTTTCGGGTCTTCGGAGTGAATGTATTCTATTTTCTTGCACATTTTGCACTCGAAAACATCCTGGCTTAGAAGACCATTTCGTCGTTCCTTCATAAATTTTAAATCGGAAAATGTGCAGTTGGTGTGTTCGTGCTTTATATTTGATATCTCCGAAAACAAATATTTTATATCCACAATCAATATGGTCTGGTTCTATCACCAAATCATCAAGCGTTGTTGATGATGATGAACTTGCGTTTTCGTCTATATTTGGAGCAAATGATTCATCCATGGAAGTTTCATGCATTAGTGAAGATGTAGTTAAGTTTCCAAAAGTAGTATCGATGACATCCATATCCCTGTAAATGCAAATGATTTATTTATTTAAATTTGTCCATCCCATTTTCCCGTTATACATGCTACATAATACACGGCTCTCATAGCATAAATCTTTAGGTTTTTCTCGTAAGTCGCTCACGTAAGAGAGTTATGGCAAAATTATCAATGTAAACGATACCCATTGGTAATTTTGCCATAACTCTCTTATGTGAGCAACTTACGGGAAAAAAAACTTTACGTACGTAAAGGTAACCTTAGGAAGGTTCAGTAGTAAGAGTGACAGGAAAGCGATATTTCGACTTACCTAGATGTCGAACGTGGTGCAACATGAATCTGTCGTTTGATACTAATAATCGGTTTTTTTCGTCTAGCAGATAAAAACAAACGCGCTTTGTTTCCATTTCTTTTACCCATTATTTATCTGTAAGAAAAAAATTTTTGAGTTGAAGGTAGGTAATATAGTAGTCGATTTTATGTAACTCAATTTCTAAATACACATATCTTATGCTACGTATATATTTGCGAATAGTGGCGTGCACAGAATTTGAAAATTGAAATTTCGGAAAAAAAATAATTTTCAGCTTCGACAACATCATTAATGTCGTATTTTCAATCTTAGGATTCTAGCCCACTGAAAAATCAGTGCACGCCACTCTTTGCGGACAGAGACGCGAGCCGAACCACGAATTATGGTAAAGGTACGAAGCAACCGCAAGCGGCGCAGCGTTTCGGGCAGTTTGCTTTTGCTTCGTTCCTTTCCCATAATCCGTTGTTCGGCTGGCGTGTGTATACGCAGCCTAAGACGTAGAATAATATTTATTATAGGTTACTAGATATGTTAACAAATGTACCGACTTGCACTAATGCACTTTATGCATACAGTCAAAACTGATGAATTTACGTTATTCAGGGAGAGCCAAAAAACAACAACATTTTTAGCGATATTTATATGTTTAATTAAAAAAGGAAATTGTGTTGTAATATTGAGTTTTTATGAATGAATAGTTTATGTTTATAATAATAGTTTATGAATAATTTATGAATAGTTTAGTAGGTATCTACTCACCATATGTCCTATATGTGTAAATCGTGAGAAATGACCAAACAGATTTCAATATTCAAGGGGGTTTCAGGGTCAAAATTCGAAGGTCTGTATTTGACGTAGAATAGTTTCCAGTAAAAAGGCTAGTCAAAAACAGTAGAGTGATGCAGCCAGCGAAAAATAAAAACACTATACAATCACAAAGTACGTGATGTACCTACTGCGCCTATGCTGCCGTTTTATAAAAAAAGATGGTATGAATCTCCCGATATTACTAAACCAAAACAGCGTGCATCTTACTTTACTAATAGTAACAAGATGAATGAACTATGAGTGCAGAAGATATCTATTATATAGGAATACGCACGCTCAAGTCGCGACGCGTATTGACTTATCTGTTGCAGCAGGCAGCAACCTGTATACACGCACCCACAAGTCTCATTGACTTGTGCGTGTGCAGAAGATGAGCTCGGAGCAGGCAGTCACATGTATTTGTAGTAAGTAATAATAATAATAAAGTTAAGTACAATACAATATTAAATAATAGACCTCGCTATTTTATTACGAATATGTACCTAGGCACCTACTTAATTTTTGGAATAAATGAATAACAGTAAATGAAATAATAAGAACGCGAACTCGCTGGCGGGCGCGGCGCGGCGATTCGTGCTTCCAACACCTGCAGCCACGCACACACACGCATTGGGGTTCACCAATACACCGATAGCGCTTTTGCTGTCCCCGCTGAGATGAACGAAATAGAAATAATTTATACAAATACCTATCGATTTAAAAATACTTTTTTCGGAAAAGGTTTATCATAATAATAAAAAAAATTAAAATCGATTTCGCGGAACCAAGCAACGTTGAGTCCAGGGACGTCCATACGCCACCGTGGCGGAGCGTTAACTGATACAAAATGTACATAGTCTTTATGCGGACGGCATAAGTTTAATACTGAAATCCAAATTCGTTTAACGCCGCCCATTTTGATTCATACCGAAAAAAGTAGCTTGAATTTACATGGTTTTTTTCTATTTTATAAATTTCTTAATCTAAGGATTTACCGTTCACAATAATTATTATATTAGACAAATGTCTTCACCCCCTTACATACTTCGTAGTGGTGACTATAATACCTAATTACTCATTATATCCCATTCAAAAATGTTAGATATAATCCAATCAACGATCTAACGCAATCAATTTAAAAGTTGGTCAGCTTCACAAATAACCCTCAATCACCACAAATGAACGGAATATAGCAATATCTGCTACAGTCACAATTCACTTTCATTGACATTGATTGCCCTAATTGACAATAAGATTGATCATATTTTGAAACCCACAACCCACTCGGTAAAACAAACAACAAGACCACACTCGCGGCACAATTAACCGATGCAATTCACTGATACTTCCATTGAACTGGACATTTGAAGGGTTGGACAAAGTGTATTTGACATTGGTATCCAGAGACAAAATTTATGGAGCAAACTCAGTGTGGGAGAGGTAAAGTCACTCGGCCTTTAAACTGCATGCATGTAGGTAGGTACCAGCCATGAACTTTTATAGCACGGTACCAGAAAAAATCTAATGGCATTTTATTAAGCCGAGCGAATGACTTTCAAGCGCTTGGCAACAATGTATTTTAATTCGTCTGAAAACGTAGGTACCGTTTTATTTCACTATTGCTTATTCGCTTATAGGCAGATTCGGCTTTTTTAAGCCGACATACGCAATTTTACTACAAGGCTGACTCCAGTAAAAAATCAAATTGATAAGTCAAATAAATTCTCTGATATTTCTCTAGAATTTAAACATATTTTTTATCGAAGGATGCAAATACTTTTTGGGTGTGACATATACGAGGGTTGTCCCAAAAGTACCCGACCTAACAAAGAAAACACGAAAAATTTGGGAAATTTTTTTGTGCTTTATGAAAATAGTCTTATTTCAGCTAGACACACTTTTCTCAGCGTTGTTCATTAGCTTCGATACCCTGTTTATAGTGAGAACCGTCGAGCACCTCAAAATAGCCATCTACCGCAGATTCCACCTCTCCATTGTTAGCAAATCTTTTACCACCGAGCCATTTTTCCAAGTTTGGAAATACATATAAAATAATGCGAGGGGGTTAAATCTGGCGAATAGGGTACGTGAGGAAGCAATTCGAACTTTAATATATAGCAATTTGAACTTTAATTCATTGATTTTGGCCATCGGGATTATGAATGTTTGAACTGGTGCATTGTCTTGATGAAACAACACTTTCTTTTTCGCCAAATGCGGCCGTTTTTTCTTGATTTAATCGCTCAAATGCTCTCCAATACGTTCGTATAATGCTCGCCGTTGATTGTTTTTTTTTTCTTTTTGAAGATAATAATTCAAAATTATCCCATGAGCATCCTAAAAAACTGATGCCATGACCTTGCCTGCTGATAGTGATGGAACCGTCTCTGCATTTTGCATCCGATTCTCCACTTTTAGTCCTTTGTTTTGACTGTTCCTTCATTTCAGGTGTGAAGTGATGACTCGTGTTTTTCCATCTTGCGCACAGCTTTCTCATGTCCAAATTTTCAGTCAATATGCGATGTACAGCACTTTTTGAAATGCCTACTATGTCTGCTAGCTCGCGCACTTTCAATCGATGGTCATTCAATACCATTTTGTTGATTATCTTTACCTTTTCTGGCGTGGTCACCTCATTTGGTCGACCACTGCGATGTTCCTCTCGGCAGCTCGTACGTTCTCATTAATTATTAATTGTTTTTGTGTTTAATTCGTAGAACTCCATTTTAATTTTTAGAAATTTAATTAAATTTAAATTTGATATGTTAATATCGAGTTCTGCAAGTATTTAAGAAAGTATTTTAGTTACAGCTGTTTCGACTTGTAAGGTCATTTTCAAACTGTGTGCAAACAACCTTGAACAACCCAAAACAAAATGACCTTACAAGTCGAAACAGCTGTAACTAAAATACTTTCTTAAATGCTTGCAGAACTCGATATCGTACGTTCTCGTTTAAACTCTGCCACCCAATATTTTATTGTTATAAACGAAGAAGCAGACTCCCCCAGAGTAGAATCTAAGCTTGGCTTCGATATTGGTTGGACTTAGACCTTTCAAATGAAAGTTTTGTATCACCTAACGATGACCAATGTTTCCATATTTACAAATTAACTGAGAGGGCTTGCTATTGATGGCTGCCAAAAAAACACTAAACAACGTAGCGCCTTAAAACTTGAAACTTAAGCCCTAAAAGATTGGTGCTTTCTACCATAATTTTTTTTTAAGCAACAACCACCAGAAGTAAAGAAAACACATATATGTGTCTGTATGTAATTAGCTTCAGTTAATATAATGAGCTCTGACGAAGCTTGAGCTAAGCGAAACGCGGTCGGCTGTTACAATTAACACTATTTAAGTGTATTTTTTCATACACATAATTTTTTGTTGATTTGAGTATACGGTAAGCATCGAAACTTCTGCGTCATTTCCTTGTTGCAGAACTAGCCTACAATGGTTTTTTTAATAATATGAATACTTTTTCATAAAGAAAAATTCCTTTTTCGATTCTCCATTTGGTACTTGGAACCAGAAGAAGCCTCTCTGAAATCCTCAATATTAAACAAAAAGTTATCTGCTAAGATCATTCCCAATCTGAAAATGCTAATTAAAAAAAAAACAAAGTTTAAAAGTGCTCTCCTGAAAAATTCCTGAGGTAGTTAATAATAATTAATTATTCCTGAGGTAGTTAATAATAATTAATTTCAGTTACGTTAGTTATGCAAGAGGACGTCATGTTCTAAATATAAGCAAGTTTCAGTGGTATTAATAATACCAGCATCTTTGCACGCGATAAAAGAGTCTTATACTGACTTTGACACAAAAGAACCAAGCCTTTGTATTAGAGCTAACATTTACCAGTATATTCAAATTCTCTTCAAGAAACATGAAATCACAGCAAATCATTTTTGTAAATTTGAAACTGCTTTCCTGAAAAGATACGCTTTTTCAATAAATTGGTCCATCATAAAATTGTACTATTTTATTAAGACTGCTACGTGATGTTATAATTAAATTCATTATTTTATTTATTAAAGTGCATTTTATATAAATACATAAAGAAACTGTTTTTGTTCTTTAGATCTTAATTAAATCTGGTTTCCACTAGTTAGTGCTCCAGTGACACAATGACACAAGAAACCGCTTTATATTCTGTGGCATTAGTCTGAATAATAAATGAATAAATGCGCGTTACTCACCTCCACATTTAAATTGCTAATTAAAACTTAACTTTAAACAAGTTGCGTGCAATTCATCTTCCCATTAAAAACGCACATTTCGAGCAGTGGAGCAAACTTTCTCTTCCCTAATTTCACTATTAAAAAAGTTTAATTCCGGAATATTCTGGCGACGTCACGGGATGTCGCGTATTATACTATTTTTGTAAAATGGATTTATTATTTTATTTCGAGCATGGATCAATAAATGTATGAGCGGAGCTGAGTCTAGTGATTTGTCGGAGGTGAATAAATAAAATAAAATGGCCGCTCCAAATCTCTGATTAAAAGGGCTTATCATTTAGGAGATCGGAAAACTATTTAGGTATCTATCTCACAATTTCACGATACGACATTGCTGTGTATAGGTTAGTCATGTAGTTTCAATATTCCTCAAAAGATATCGTTAGTATAGTTGCTTATACGAAGTTTTGTGGTATTTCAACAGATGTCAGTTAAGTATTATTTTGAAACAGTATCATATCGTCGTTCGTCTCTAGAGTACGAACGGTTCCGATGATAGCCGAAGGCATTTAACAGTCGCGTAGACGCTATCATTCTGGCGCCCGTAACGACAAATAACTTAGTGCTACTTTTTGGGAAAGGACGTCTGGTCCAGTTAAATATTCATTGTAATATTTACGATTAAATAAATAAAGCAAATTTGTAATCTCAAAAAATTGCGATCTTATTTGGAAGTTTCCAAAACATTTCAAGTAATCTTAATCATTGGGATCAACAGATACTACAGAATTCTAAGAATTTATGACTAATTTTAAGTCTCATTTTTAGAAATTACAAAGCAACATCTAATAACGAAATTTACATATTTTATATATTAAGACTGTTAAAATCGGCTGACTTTAAAATGAAAGATGAAAAAACATTATTAAAAATTTATTTCAAGTTACATATGAAATTCGGGAAATTGGTGCACGTCTTTTGGCTTACATCGGCCGTACGAGCAAAACGATGGAAAGAAAAGTACTTTTTGGCAAGAACACAAGCAATACTTATTCTATTTAAATGTGTCTATAAATAAATATGGAGTAACATGACGGAAGCGTATTATGACCTAACAGTGCATGCCACTCTACAGCAAATAGAAGTAAATAATCTGTGTTATTTAAACAAACATTGCTATGTTCGCAATAAGAATAAGACCAGTAAGTAAGTATTACCGATGGCATATTATTAGAAAAGTCTAGCGACCGGTTTCCGGCGTCGCACGGGATTCAGGAGGTGCTGATATAATACCATAAACTTAATATAATTTTATTTAAAAAAAATCTGTGGTGAATAAACATATTATGGTAGACCTGTGGCAACGTGGTGAAGAAGTTTTATATTTTCAGCAAAAGAGGTTGTTACTTAAAATGACATGAATTAAGTGTTTGAATTACTTGAGCGTGCATTGTTTCCTGAGACACGTCGATTCTAATACTTTTTCATCAATAATATTATATTCTGTATGCTGGGTATTAATGGGCTCGCCAATAGAAAGAAAACTGCTTTGCTGATAAGAGCATATAATATTCTGAACGGTCATATCATTATTCCTGATATAATATAAAAAAATTGAGTTTTTGTTCCCGACAACTTCACAAGAGCGTGCGGGAACAGGGCTTTTGTTGTTTCGAGACGCAAAACAAACCTACCATTGGTAATGCTGCTCGGAAAAATGATTCTGCTATTAAGACGACACAATACCCCTAAGCTACACGTGCGGTTCTGTCACCGCGGAAAACCGCCCGAGAGAGCTGCTGCAGACACGAGTGGCGGTTTCTCGCCAAGCTACGCGAGCGGTTCTACCGCCCAATTATTTAAGCGCACGACCAAACAACAACGCTTTCTCGCACGAAATGATGCAATCGCGTGAAACCGCCCGTGTAGTTTGAACGTGGCGGTTATCCGCGGCGGGAGAACCGCTGCAAGTGGCGGTCGAATTTCTCCCGCCTGTGAACCGCGAGCACCCGCGGCGGGAGAACCGCTCGTGTAGCTTAGGCCTTAACGATGTAAGTAAAGAAGGCGCGTACAGAAATAAGCGACGCGCGACCCCGGTGTATTGGACGGACCTACGGTCGAATTCGCCTTGAAATTTGATCTTTACGCTGGGTTTATTTTAATTAATTCTGATGAACGTATTACTAATATTTCAGATGTTCCTAAACGAATCCCTCCTAATGTTATTAATTCATCGTCTAGATCAAGAAAAATAAAATCTAGTGTTTACCGCTAACATTATAGTTGAAAAAAACGGGTTATAACATTTTCAAACCGTTGTTCGTAAAATACATTAATGGTAGGGTATTGTTTTTATTAATCTTAAATACAAAGAACCATACCCGGTTATCGGTTTGAATTTTTTAAATTATAGTTTACGAAATTAATTATAACGTGAGTTTTGAGTAAACTCCCATTATTAGGGTATTGTACCGCCTTAAATAATTTATCCCTTCACATATATATTTTTCAACCGAATGTAAGAAAAAAAATAATACTTAACATGTTTATTTTTATTAACTTAATGTTAACTGTAAATTCACATAAAAATATATATCAATAAATTATTTATCCAGTTTTTTTTTTTAATTGCTTGATACGTGTAGAATGATTATATGTCAAGATTGACAAGGACGAAAAGCCATTTTCGTAAGAAATACAACATCTCTGATCCACACCCACGACTCGTGTACCTGTAAAAACTACAATGAATGGGCATTAACCTTTTGACGTCGCGTCGCGTCATACTCTACAATGAATAGTAAATTATAATAAACATACACTACCTCATGTCGGAACAGTACCTAAACAAACAAGTCTGTCTTTTACATCGGATCTGCTAATTATTATTCTGGTCGTTACCCGCAGCAGGGAAATCCTCATTCACAAAATGAGTCCTTTAGTTTAGCGAGACGCAATTGTCGCCATTCTCAACAGTCTGAGAATCTGTTTATACCAAGTGGTGACTATTACCCCTCAGGCTATTTCTTTCTTATTTGTTACTTCGGAACAAGTCATACAGGTCTCATAGAAATCATTGTGTCTCCCTTACTAACATAGTTAGAAATATGATATAAACGGTAAACCACAAAATAATTAAAATGCACACCTTTATGAAACCAAAGTTTCCGACCGAAATTAAAAATATTTTTATGAAACTTTGGGAATTTTTAATTAATTATTTTTACATATAAGTGACAAAAAGTAAGTAGACGGTATCAGTAATTTTAGTTAGAAAAACGTAAGGTGAGCCATTTTTTAAACTTTTTGCGTTCATAATTTTTACATATTTTTTATTTAGAATTACAAAGCGTATTTCATCACTTATCAATATCTTTTAGTTTTCGGGTGTGTTCAGAAATATTCCATTTATTTGGATTTTATTCCAAAGCGGAAATATTTTGACCTTCCGACCAAATATGCCCGTTAAATAATACCGGAATAGATTAAATTAGCCACAAAATACACAGTTAGTCACAAAGTTTGAAATTAAACAAAATAGCATTCTAACTTAACAAATTTATGATAAAAATATCGTGCATGCTTAGATTGCAAAATGTCAAGCCGATAAGAGACAACGATTTTGCTAAAAAAAAAAAAGCTCTCGGCACTGAATATTTTACTGCCATGTGAGTGGGGTTTCAATGAAGCAAAAAAAACTAATAACCAAAACATAATTTCCATGGACACTAATGTGAAAGCCCACGAAAATATTTACACACAAAAAATAAGGGTAACATAATAATAGGTTTGCTTCTACGTATGTAAATATACTGAATTTATTGAATTACGGGGGTTGTTTGACTTTTCTAGTTGAAAATGCTTTATAATATAGGGTTCTCTAAATACTGATTCGGTCAACAAAAGGTTGCCATAAAAATATGTAAAATAAAATACAATGCAGAAATTGCAATGTATACAACAGGCATATTGAAAATCACTTTTCCAGTAAGATAACGCTGCCCAGAATTCATCCCCTATTCGGATGGTATCTAAATCGAATAGGGGCGGAGGGTTGAAGTGCAAGTGAACACGCATTGGAAATCCCAATATGTTGCAGAATGACACGACCCCATGTTTCCCAAATGACTTTCCCACTCGGGTTGACGTATGCATTTATATTGCCCTAACCATGCTCCGAAAAGGGAGATTTTTATCATTTGCCGTTTTTATCAGTGTACGAGGATTTATGGTCTTGCCACTGAGAGCTCTCTAGTAAATCTTCTTTCTGTTACACGGGTCGTTTATAATAACAAGGAGAGGTTACAACAGATCTATCAGCTTATTCAATTCAATTTGTACATTTTTTATAACACTACAGAGTTAGATCTAAGTCGTACCATTTAAACAATGTATTTGCGGTGCCAAAAACCTTGTAAATGCGTTATAGGACATGAAATCATATCGTTCTTTTGATCAACTGCATTTAGGAAGTATGAATGTGGCTCTCACTACAGGTGAGTTCACGAACAAACCGGTGCGACTGGCTCTACAGTAAAGGAGATTTTGGTGATGTCCTCGTGAGTGAAACTCTGGTACAAAGAAATTTATTTGAGCCAGAATCTCAATGGTGGTCAATTTCACTGGTATTTTATTAAAATACAGAAATATTTAATCAGAACGATATCTCTACGTGTCTCTAAGAAGTGGTAATTGGTATTGCCCAAGATATGGATGGATATAATCAAGGGTAATATCCGTAGAGAAGCAAAAATAAACATCTTTAAATTTCTTGTGGACTCTTTCAATGCACAAAATGTACGTTAGTTCATATGCCTATGAGCACAACGAAATCAATATGATCTTTAACAATTTCCCTTTCCTTTTTTTGTAATTTGAATGTCTGAACGAAACCAAAAAAAATGCCATTTACGTTTTTTATCCACACAGGGGAGGCCTGAGGAAACAAATTCCTTCAGGTCATATGATATCTTTGGGGATGCTGTGAGGAGGGCGTTTTTAGGAAAAGGAAGGAGAGGAAGTTTTGAGAAGGAAAAAGGTATCAGGAGTGCGTAGGAATCTAGGGGTCAATGTGTTCGGGAATGATGAATCCATCTCTCCCACCGCGATGCAAGGCGTAAGGTCGAGAGAGTCAGCTGGAGAAGTCAAAAGTCTTCCCCAACCAGTTTCTCCCGATCTGGCTCACCATGCGGTAGGTGGGCAAAAGCATCTGCCGCCAAGACCCAGGCAAACCTCACACCAAGATATTTCGCCCCGGGAATCATTTATTGGATAACAAACACCTCACACATAGTGGTTCGCTACGTTTGGTGACTTGGCAGGGGTGTCCGGGTTCATGGAGTGAGGTTTTTCAAGGTCTTGGCGGCGGATGCGTCTGAACCCACAATCGCCTTGCACCGTAGTGGGAGGGATGGATTCATATGTCCCGTGACTCCTAGACACACTGACCCCCAGATTCCTACCCACCAATATACCCTTTTCTTTCCCAGAAATTCCTCTCCTTCCTTTCCCACAGAGCATCCCCAAAGATGACATAAGCCCTGCGGGGAATTATTTTCCTCAGGACCTCCTGTGTGGAGCTAATGTAAAAATATATATATATATATATACATTTCATATCCATATAGATAATTCACATAATTATGAAGAATAAATTAAAGATAACAACAAATTTTATGAATAAATTGTAAATGAGAATAAACTCATTAATTTCATTCGATTAATCATTCTCATTATCCATTAACAGTCGCTCGCTAGGTGGTCGGAATGACTGACGACCTATATAATAGTGACAAAAGTATAATAGTTTATAAGGTTTTCAAAACAAACGGTTTTATTTATAAATTATTAACAAAACGTCGACTCATGCTACTTCTTCGATAATGTGAGAGCATGTGATTTCTTCTTCTTCGTGTGCCCTGTCAGGTCCCTCCGACACGTTGACGATCACTCTGGTGAATGTATCACTTTCACGCGCTGCCCGGAATAGCTCCTCCACACTTCTAATACCGGTCCACTCTCGTACATTTCGCTTTGGGATTTAGTAAGACCTAAATATTATTTACTTATATGTACATTTCGCTTTGTGATTTAGTAAGACCTAAATATTATTTACTTATATTCTGGTGGAAGGCAATTTCCCATTTGCAATGGAAAAAAAGGTGTGAACAAGTAATTAATCTTAATCTCATATATTAGTGCTTTGAGATTATCAACCGGCGTATATCAATAAACAAACACGATGTGTATTTTTAAGCGGTTATCATCAAATGTTCAAACATCATTTCGGTTGTGTGCCTCTGATTGTAAATCTAGTTCAATGAACTTGGATTTACTTTGACTTTAAGTATCATTTTCATTCTAATAAAAAGACAAATAACTTCGTTTATATCACTTTTATTGGTACACAATCAACATGTTTCGTAAACAATGTTTACTTCATCAGGATCAAACGTATACTAAAATTAAAAATTAAATATAGATTACACATGAAAGGAAAGGGTAGGAGGGAGGGGGAGGGGTAAGAGTGGGGAAAGTTTATCAATTAGGGATTTCAAAGACATTAGCAGGGAAAGACCGGTTAAGTGGGAAAAGGTACAAAAGAGGGTTTATAAAAATTTGCTGCTTATTAATTATATCTGCTTTATTATTTACATTTTTTCTAATTTCTAAAATCTCTAAATTATTTATCTGTAATGCCTTATAGCCTGTATGTAATATTTTAAGTCCACGGTATTTGTCAAAATTATGATTATTTTTTATTAAATGATCTGCGAACTCAGACTCGCTGTTGCCATTTAATGCCCTGAGATGTTTTTAACCCTTACTTCAAAGTTACTATTTGTTCTACCTATATAAAAGCTATTACAATCTTTACAATCGAGTTTATAAACACCCGATTTTTTTGTTTTGATATCGCTGTCTCTGTTGTTTAGGATGATTTTTAAAAATTTGTTATTTGTTTAAAATGCAGGTTGTATATTACTGGGAATATTTTTTCTAATTATTTTTGACATATCGTTATTAACAAATAGAATTCTACGCCATTGATTATTATTATGTTTAGAAAAGGGTAGATATATAGTTTTAAGAATTTCTGTTTATTCGTTTTATTAAGTATTTGATCTATTAGTTTAGTAGAATAACCATTATTAAATGCAATTTGTTTAATGAGATTTAATTCCAAAGTAAAATTAGGAACAGACAAAGGAATCTTCCTTTTTCCTTTAAGGACATAATTAATAAGCAGCAAATTTTTATAAACCCTCTTTTGAACCTTTTCCCACTTAACCGGTCTTTCCCTGCTAATGTCTTTGAAATCCCTAATTGATAAACTTTCCCCATGACCGATCGCATGAGGAATTCAGAAAGCGATAAAGTAACTATATTCATTTTTAGAAAGAAAGAGAAGCATTGCCGGGTTACAAATAACCGGACCATTATTTGAAAATGTCCTATATACTACCACCACAGTAAATGGAAAATGTTGCTTGTGTCGTGATGCCATCCAGGAATTGAAAACACGACACCTGGCTGGGACCCAAACGTGATGCCAACTCGGCCACTGACCGACCATGTAATTTACGTGTATGTAATATATTTTTTTTTTTTACAAGAAAATTATGTTAATTCTACATTTGAAATTTGTATTTCTTTTATTTAAATTTCTTAGTTTTAATCTTGACAATATAGTCAGATTTTGTGATTTTTCAAGGGTCGCTTTTTTAATAGCTAACTGTAAATGTTCAATCTTACAATAATTATAATATTCGGGGTTTTTCACGGGTCTGCGCTAGTAATTTATTAAAAAAATATTTACGAATTTTACCCATTATCTACTTCTCAAATACGTTTTTAGATTTTCACGGCCAAAACGACACTGCAACGCTGTCCGAAACATTGGCTAAAGAAGGAGGTAGCGCAACATGGCATAACACCCCAAAAATAAACAACCAAATTTAACTACTTTTGCTTTAAATATAATAATACGTTCAACGATTCACACAGCTTGGGGGCATCCATTAATTACGTGAGCAGTTTTTCTTCCAATCTAGACTCCCCCTCCTCCCCCTCGGTGAGATAAATTTGGACGACTATTAATATTTTTTTCAAGTAACGTGAGATTTTGCTGGACGCCCCCCCGTTCATGCTCACGTAATTAATGGATGCCCCCTTACAAGCTCCTAATTGTATGAGGGCATTATTTTTGAAAGAAAAACCTTGTTTCATCTGCAATTTATGAGGAAAATTCAATAGTTTACCAACAATACAAACATTTGCTTCATCTGCAAGGTTCATAAAATCCACGTCCCTACACCTGAAAAACCAAAATGAAATAGAATGACTTCATTTAACGTGGTGAATCGGTCCAAATCGATTCACCAATATGAATAAAGCTGCCCATATTTACTAAGAGGAAGTTTGGGTATATAATAATAATTATTAAGGTGATGCAACACCTTGGTGTAAAACTCGGCATCAGGCCGCTAACAAAAACAGCTCTTATGTAGATGGCAATAAAGTTTAAATTCCCGTTTAACATCAACCGTCTGTTTTGATTTATTCACAAAAAAACGCCAAAAAGCGTGTTCAAATTTATTTGGCGAAACTTACAATAAAACCATAACCAAAAAAACGATTTGTAAGGACGAGATTTTGAACAACCGGTAATTGGCCGGAGCCGCGCGGATGCGTCCGGTCTGTGCGCATGCGCGCGGAAAAAAGTTCGAAAAAAATATTTTTGAATGCGATTTTGACCCTTCTGTGTACAGAATTTGTATGAAGAACAAGGTCAGAATAGCTTGCCCAAATATCGTAGAAGATATAGCAACTAGTTTCATTCACCTGGCAGCACCAGAATATTTTTAAATGATTTTTATCTGTGAAGTCGAAGTGTCAAATTTTGCCGCGATTAAATCTGATGCGGAATTCTTTACAAAAACATCGTAAAATCTATCAATTTATCAAATTAACGCAAGTAATTAAGTTTTAGTACATAGTTTATTGTTCTAGGAATGTGTTTCGGTCAATAAAATATATGAGAGCTTAAAATTAATTCACAAAACATTCAATTCAAAATTCAAAGTGGTGCTTCAAAATTAAAAATTTTGGAAAAAAGAGGAAAAGGGCCGGTAAATGGTGGCAAATGACAGGAAGCAGTTTTTAGAGGTCTGATACTTTATTTTTTCAGCTCTGTGACGTCACATGTAAATATCTAAATTACCAAAACGCAAAAAATTTTTAGATTGCAAATAAATTAAATTGCAAAATATGTGACGTCACACTAGGGGGTCTCACAAATGTGTGACAGGAACGGTGGGGAGCGGGAGTCAAAAAATCATGAAAATCGTGTGACGTAATTTATGGACGGTCCCTTATAAAAAAATTATAAAAAGATACTACATCATTCTTTTTTTTAGATTAACTCCACATAGGAGACCCTATGGAAAATAATTTCCCTCAGGGCCTATGTCTACTTTGTGGATGCTGTATGGAGGGTCTTTTAGAGGAGAGGAAGGAGTGAACACAGGTCTTGAAGATACCCATGTTGTAGGAGGCAGGAAACACGGAGGCCGACAAATCGTTCCACAACCGAGCTGTTGAACTGAAGAACGAGTCGTAGAAACTACCCAAAATATTTCATTAAAGCATCTAAAATAGTTTCTAAGCCATCGAATTTTCAAACCAAAATATCATGATTTCACATTGCTTAGAAGTGTATCATTGAAATGAAAATAACAAACTTTGTTAACACGAATATTTAACAAAAACTATCAACTTGTTTCGAAACCATCAGCTATGTTTCAAAACCATATTCCTCATTAGAAGAGCGATTTTATATCTTTTGGGGGATCGTTATGAGATAACGGACGTGATCTCCTGTCAGATTCGTGTGATTTTCTAGGGCTGTTTTTTGCTTTTTCTATGGGCCGATGTCAGGTTTCAGCTGTGAGCTTAAACACGAAATCCTATTAATAAGAGCCATAGAAAATCACACAAATCTGACAGGAGATCACGTCCGTTATCTCATAACGATACCACAAAAGATGTAGAATCGCTCTTCAGGATGCAATATAAACGTAAAATAATATTTATTATTTACTAGAATGAAATTCATTGCATTAGTTCTACATTGTAGCGGAAAAGTAGATTATTGCGTCAAGTGTTTTGTGTGGTTAGAGCAGCTGGAATAGCAAAATGCAAACTAATTAAGCCGCCAACTGTATTGACTCAACTAACTACTAACTAGGTAGGTACTTCATCCATCCGCTCACTGCTGGGTCTGGCCGAAATTAGATTATTAAAACACATAACGGGGCAATTATTCCGGTAGGCAATTCCCCCCCCCCCCTAACCAATAATAGATGATATCAATAATTAAAATGAAAAAATAGAAGTGCGCAGTTTACACACGATAGAAGAAACTAATGTAGACAAGAGTGGGAAGGCTACGAAGCACCGCACAAAGAGGAGACCGATTTTAATCAATATCTCTTTTTAGTGAGCCTTTTTTCATCGAGTTTCAAATCACAACGGTGCTAAAGAAGTTTTCTTTTTTAAAAAAAATAGTCACCTGTGACGCCCAATATATAGGCAATACACAGAATTGAGTTGAGTCACCCAACAAGCAAAGCAGGCTGCTTCGTATGTTTTTGAAGTGAAAACTTCTTTAGAACCGTTGTGCTTTGAAAATCGATGAAACGAAAAAGCGACACTAAAAAGATCCAAGCACATACATCTCCAGGAATTAGCCTGCGAGAGAATGAGTTGGTGAAATCGGTCTCCTCTTTGTGCGGTACTTCGTAGTATATTGGTCTCCTCTTAGAAGGGTGCTTCGTAGCCTTCCCACTATTGTCTACTTTAGTTTTCTGTACTTCTACTTCTACCGCGTGTAAATTACACATTCTATTTTTTTTAATCTGGTAAGGCTTAGTGCGGTACCGATGATTTTAGTAGGTAATGAATTCATGTAGGTACATAGTTTAGGACATTTAGGATATTTTATTATTTATTTGTGTTATATTAACAGGAAAAATAATTTTAAAGATCTCAACCACTATTCATAAACATGTTTTATGTTTTTCCAGGAAAATATAATACTAAATGTTTTTTAAATTTATTAACGCCATGAAGGCTTTTACATGCAGGTATACATTTTTTTTTCTTTATTCATTGTAATAACATACGAGGGCTATCCGTAAAATAAGGTCTCCAAGATGCCGAGGTCGCAAGGAACAATTTTTCGCGAGATCCGGCAATACTAGCTTGTAGCCTGATTTCCCTACGCCAAATCCCCACCACGCTGCACTCTCTACGTCACTTAGCCTCGGCGTGGCAGCCGTTCCCGATGGAGCTTCCTTACTATACAGACAGTCCTCGTAATTTGAGGGTTTTTAACCACCATGGGACTATCAGGCTGATAGTCCCATATTTTATTTATTCCGTTAATCTCCATTGAAACTATTTCCTTTTTGCTTAATAAAGAAGTGGTGTAAATTAATAAAAAAGAAGTGGTGTATTACAAAGTGTAGTTTTTCATTTAATATATAATGTCACACCCCAAAGTATTTGCTCCTTCGATAAAAAAGCATATAATTTTCATTACAGTATAACAATGGTGCATTGCAGCGTAAGCCGATTAAAAAAAACCACAGTTTATGTAGCTTCTAAACCGCAGAATCCTTTTGAGTTGAGTCACCCAACAAGCATTTTCTTTTAACAAGTCTTGACCTATTTCAATGCGCTGAATTGAATGTCAAACATTAATTGAATAACTGAATGTCAGGCGCAATTAAAATGTTTTGTAGTATTATATATTGACAACTTATTCTAACAATTGATGATCGAGGAAGTAGAAATCAACCTGCTATAACTTTTCACATAACACTATTTTTAGGGTGAATTGCCTTAAACAACAACAAACTTGCTATAATATAAAACGAAATTTCGGTGCCAATTACCAAACAAAATGTTACGTAGGTATTATATAACTTACCATAAAATAGTGTTAGAAATGTTATTTAAATCCATGCTAAGATCCTTAGATCCGGTCCCAGAGATATGACAGGTTCGAATTTCGGAACCCGGGGTAAAACAAATGGAAAATTATTTCTTTAATAACATACTTATACCTCGACCTAGTGAAATATCAACCAATCAGGGATTTAGGATCCAAAAAATGCCTAAAATGATTTAAGCTATGTTTAGTTAACATTTCTGAATAGCTTGGAGCTTTCTAAAATTCATATTTTTCTCCCTATCATTTCCTACAGCCTCACAACAGTTCGTAGTTCCAATTTCTCCGGGCAGTGAAAGGCTTATAATGTGGTGTTCATATACATAGATAAAGGTTTGTTTTACACAGTGCAGATATAAAAACAGCCACGACAGCAAATCCCAATATAAAAGTTGAAATAGAAAGCGATCCTGGCCAGTGGTCAATCCTGCTACACATAAAAAGGAACAAAACCATACCTAATTAGTTTCAAACCGAAACCTAAAAACCTTATCCAAGCATAACAAAGCGATAAAAGTTGATACTGTTAAGTAGGTACATAACTATCTCATACCTACGGTCAATGTTGTGTACACTAACACGTTGTTATCTAAGCCTAAGCCTTGTTTTTGTGGAATTTTGGTGAAAACGACCCTCAAAACAAATTGGGCCAATTTATACGTACTTTCCCGACAAATTCATTCAGCTGAATACGACGTAATGGCTTACTCAAAAAGCGAACCAACCGAGAGCCCTGATTTTTACAATCTTCTTAAATAATCTGAAAGCCTGACAAATCATCCCACGTAAACTTTAGCTTCCAGATTCATCTTGGGAATTTGTAAAGATGGAAGATCTTCATATTACGAGAACGGCTTTTAGAGAAACAATTTTAGAAAAAAATTACCACACAATAATCAGTAAAGATAAGACCACCATGCCATATTTTTCTACAATTCGTACATATTACAATGTTATAAAAGATGGCACCAAATTATGTTCACTTATTATACTGATGATAACCAATTTCTGTAAAAATGGCTTACACAAATCTTTCGCAAACATGTGAAAAAGCATGATATTATTTATTGATATTAAGTTGATTTATTTATTTAAATAACGCAGTAAATGTTTTTTTTAATTACGATTTGACAAAAGACAGGTAACATAAAATATACGAAACAAAAAATAAACAAAAAGGTTACATAGAATATAAGAGTTGACACAAATTAGGTAACATATAAAAGTTAAGTAAATTTAGATAATTCTAATATCCTCCAAATCAAACAATAATATTAATAAAAGTGTTGAAAATTGGTGTTCACAATAGCTCATAGGTAGAAATAGTTAGCATATATGAAGTTCGACAAATTAAAATTATTGTCAAATACATCCATATTGTTTAAGTATTTGTTACAAAGACTGTGTAAACGTTGTATTAGAGAATGCAAACTATAGTTGAAATGAGATGCGTGTATATAAAGTGTTAATGTTTGTCTAGTTGTTCGTGTAAGTTGATCAAACGTGGCGTGCCCTGGTGCATGTAATTATTTATTGTTGTTTTATATAAAAAATTGTGAAACTATCCTCCTGCCGACAAGCTTGCATTGGAGGGCACAATTGTATGAACATAATTTAAACAACAACAAATTATTCAATATAAAAAATGCTCCCTCCAAATTAGCTAGCAACTATTTTTTTTTTCAGACGATGTTCATGATTATGAACAAACAGTACCTAGTGACTAGTGACCAGATCATTGTAAATAACATAACGATGATTGAATTACAAAACATCCGTACATACTACGCGTACGTACGTCGCCCACGTACGATATAAATAAACAAAACAAAATAAATATGTTATACATTTGCGCTCAGACTTTATTTACGTTGATTGTGTTACTAAGGGAGGGCTTATCCAGAGGGTTCTATTTCAATGAAAAATCTTTACTACGCCTCCAAGGGAACGCAGTTGGTTATTGATCCAAGCTAAAGTAGGTATTCACAATACTACGGCGTCCGTCACCCCCGAATTTCCCTCTGCGTACTACGTGCACGCAATACTAACTTTCACAAACGAAAAAACACCATCACGCCAGTCGCAATCCACGAAAACAGTCGTGGCATAAAGGGGTTCATTCCTACGCATTGTCTCAGGAAATTAACACTGAAACAATAGTGTTTTTTACTTGGTTGGTCCGTTTTACCACACACCCGACTTTTCTTATTATGAAATAAAGGACGCAACTAAAGAAAACAAAGGGGAAAAACGTGTTTTGTTTTGTTTTGTCGCGTAGTTCTCAAGAAGAGAAAATATTGTTTGGGTATTTAATGGGATTTGCGGCACGATATGTTGTTAGAAAATATCACGGACAGAATAACTATAGGATTTCGATACTTTTTTCCTAAGTAACCCTTTTGTAGTTCTCGCAGATTCATAAACTGGGAATAAATGAGTGAAATATATCACAATCGATATATACATTATAAAAGAAAGTTTACTACAATGTGCGTGCCGCTAGAACCTAGAACTCAGAAACGAGTTCCAGTACGATCAAGGGAGTTACATGGTGTGGTAGCCCTCTATCCCCCATCCATGAAGAAGGTTCCCGTTTTTATCTGAAGGGCGTGCTTTTGAAGATATAAGGGCTGGAAGTTTCACCCGCTACAAATTTCTAGAACAGTCCAGAACATTCGAGAGTATTCAAGAGCATTCCAGGACATTCTGGAATGTTGTGGAATAGTCTGGAACGTTCGGGATCAACCCAGAATATCCCAAATCATTGTGGAACATTCCAGAACACCCTCAAATATTGTGGAATGTTCTGGAACATTGTGGACCATTCGAAGCCTTTTTAAACGACTTCGAAAAGGAGGAGGTTATCAATTCTACGGTATTTTTTTGTATGTTTGTTACCTCAGAACTTTCGATTGGGTGAACCGATATTGATGATTTTTTTTTATTAGAAAGCTGGTGCTTCCCGTGTGGTCCCATTTTAATTTGGTCCAGTTCTGACAATGGGATTCATGAAAAAACCATATATGTCTTAAATTTGCAATAAGTTTGTTCGCGACAAATGGACGAATAACTTAATATTACGTCACTAAAAATCTAAAAATAAACAAAAATTTTAACAAAACAAAAAACGACTTAAAAAAATGCACTAAAAAGTAGAAAAATAATTTCGTACGATTGTTATTTTTGAAGTCGGTGTCAGCCAAGATCTCCACATCTCACCTATAATTACCTATGTAATTTATGTAGTTACCTTGGCTGACATCGACTCCAAAAATAACAATCGTACGAAATTATTTTTTTACTTTTTAGTGCATTTTTTTAAGTCGTTTTTGTTTTGTTAAAATTTTTGTTTTTGTATGACGTTTACCAATTGGTAAGGGTGTTCAAAGCAAGATCCGTCGTGGATTCGAACGTTCAATCTCATATCAACTCCCTGAGCGAAGCCGGGTTTCCCACAGCTAGTATGTAACAAAAATATTTGTGGAACATTATAATGCATGTCGACACGCTAATCGTTTTCTTCCGTTCTTGATTACAGCGTACACATTTTTTGTATCCATATCGTCCTTAAATCAGAAAATATCATAAACACACAAACACTAGAACAGCAAAACGGTGGATTTGAACAGCTATAGAAGGGATATGGAACCATTTATTTATTATCAGATCAAACCGATAACACGTATAATTCTACGCCACAAGTTATTATTCGCGTGTGTTCGCAATATTTTGATAGCGAGAGAAATCAAAATTAATTATTGTTGGTGGTGCCCCCTACATCGAAATCCCCGGCACATATACACAGTAAAGTGGGTCATTCATGTATGACAGACGGATGGACGACGCTCCGTGAATATGCTACTCAATACAGTAATACCTCTATCAATGAAGCAGATTTTGCAAAACAATTCGTTATCAGAGGAAAAATTATCACAGGAAAGATAAGGAAGTTTCATGTATCTATACCAAGGATATTGAAATATAAGAGATGAGCCATCCGTAGTTTTTATTGGGACTGTGATTTCTGGTGTCGTCGATATTGTTAACCAATATTACTGCGCACCTTCAAAAAATCAACTAAATGAACGATTTTTTTCCGTATTCAAACTAATTACATTAGGTAGTAGTCCGCCCGACATACCATATCTCTTATATTTGAATATCTTTGATCAATACATTATTTTAAAACGCGCTAAGGAACGTTATTCGCTTACTGTGGTGGTAGTAGGAGATTTAAAAATATTGTCAGGTTATTCGTTACCCGGGAATATTTGTCTTTCTTTTTCAAATTAAATTAATTAAAAATGCTTTTGAAAATTAATTTTCCTAGAAGCAGTTTGTAACATGAACATTTAACAAAAAAATAATTTTTCGTTCAAAGACTTGCAATGCTGTATTCGCAAGATCCCCTCACACACATTTTCTTTTTACTAAGCAGTTTTCTCAGCAAAAATGTCTAAATTCGAAAAATATTCATGTTACGTTACAGTGTTTTCAGACGGTTTAATCGTTATCTTAAAAAAGAAGTGCTTTAATCTTAAGTAAAATATTTACATTTTTCTTATTATTTTTAATTGATAAACTAACGTTTAAACAAGATTTTTATGCATAGCACAAAGGGTAGATAACAAATATTATAATCAATAATTATCAGCCTGAAACACTCATCTACATTGAAAAAATCTTCCGAGAAAAGATACTGGCCGCCAACGGGAATTGAACCCGTGACCATCTGATTGCCGGTCAGCTGATAATTATTGATTATAATATTTGTTATCTACCCTTTGTGCTATGCATAAAAATCTTGTTTAGACGTTAGTTTATCAATTAAAAATAATAATTAATATTTGACAAGTTAAAGTATTTCAGCAAAAAATGCAGACATAATTAGTCTCGACGCCACCTAGCGGGAGATTTAGTATTAAAAATACCTCTCTCACAAAAATAAAGTTGGTTGTTTTCAGTTGGAAAAATGTAATAATGAGTAATTGTCGAATGAAACACTAGTATATATTGAATTATTTGGCGGGTATTTGATAAGCCGCCATAGCTCAGTGGTCAGAGCTGCTGACCGGCAATCAGATGGTCACGGGTTCAATTCCCGTTGGCGGCCAGTATCTTTTCTCGGAAGATTTTTTCAATGTAGATGAGTGTTTCAGGCAGATAATTATTGATTATAATATTTGTTATCTACATTTTTCTCGTTATCTGTGCATTAATGTGCTAAATTGCAAATAGTGATGGGCATAATAGTCTACTCGAAATGATCTATTATTTCAACAATTGAAAAATGTCGAAATAATCGATAAATTATCATCTATTTACAATATAAATTTGTTTGAAACTACTATACTTTTTTCTTCCTTTTAAAAAGAAAGACAAACATTCCCATGTTACGAATAACCCGACAATATTTGAAAATCTCCTACTGCCACCACAGTAAGCGCAAAATGTTGCTTGTGATGGAGGACTTAGCCAGCCGAGGAATCGAACATGCGACGCCTGGGTGGGTCCCAAATGCGATGCCAACCGGTCTATAGTGAAACCATATGGTATGTTAGTTTTAAACAATGAAGTCATAAAGTAAGTGCTATTTTCGATTACGAGGTAAATATTCATTTGATCAAAATGGAAGATCGAATATCTGAATTCCATTTATTTATTCATCTGTTAAAATAACATTGTCGTTACTTTAACTAGGAAATTTGGCGTTGGCGATTGGCCGTGTCCAAACGATGAATTCGAAACATTATCGTTTAAATTAATGTTTCGAATGAGGAATCGAACGAACCGATTATGCACATTGCAGTTCGAAATATAGTTTAAATCTGAATTCATTTTAAATTTTGTAATATCGAGACATCACTGTTAAGTGAATATGAAATATGACTTTCGCGAAATGCCCATAGAGCCGTAGCAGCTCCGCATCGCTGCCCAAAAGACCCGCTACACATAGATCGAGAATAAAAATGTAGGTTATTGTATAAAGAGGAAGGAAAACGATTTATAGCTGTGCTCGCAGTTTTGTGTGCATTGAAGTAAATACACTCATATCGAATGTTTTCACGATACTTCAGAATCCTTTATGTTATACCTACTGTTTACTACTTATCGTTCTTCAAAGCGGAAATCAAATAAATATTACTTGTTTTATGGCAATGTTCAGTCAAGAAGGGAAAGAAACAGACAGCATATTTTATAACTTTGGGATGGGTATCACGGCTCCGGAACCTTTTATGGGATAACAACACCCCTGCTTTAGGTCCCCCCAAGTGGTACGCTACGTTTGGTGACTTAGCAGGGGTACCGGAGTTCATGGGGTGAGGTTTGTACAGGTATTGGCGGCGGAGGCTTTTGTTCACTGCATGGCAGGCAGGCCGGATCGGGAGATCTTTTAAATTCTCCAGCCGGACTCTCTCGACCGCAGTGGGAGGGATGGGTTCATACGTTCGCCACTCCTGAACACATTGAGCCCCAGGTTCCTCCAAACCCCTCATATCTTTTTCCTTTCCAGAACGTCTTCTCCTTCCTTTCCCTAAAAAAGACCCTCCACACAGCATCCCCAAAGATGACTTAGGGGCCATCAATAAATTACGTCACACCTTAAGAGGGTGGAGGGGAGTAGAGAAGTGTGACATTGTGTGACAAGGGGTATGGGGAGGTCATAGTGCTGTGTCGAAAATGTAAAAAAATTTTGAACATCTGTTTTGATTATTTTTAGAAGTAAAATTGCAAAATATCACAGTAAGGGGGAGGGGGACACTCAAATGTAACGATGTGTGACAGGCACGGGTGGGGGGGTAAAAAAAATCATGAAATTCGTGTGACGTAATTTATGGATGGCCCCTAAGGCCCGAGGGACTTTTTTTAAACTTTTTAGAGATAATGCAAAAAAGGATTGTAAATGACCGTGTGATAAAGACTAGTACCTACCTAATTGAAAATATAAATTTATATAAGTTGTAACAGCAAAACTAAGGAAAGGCAAGAAAAACCTGTTTGCTAAGGAGGAAGACAGTGTTAAAAAATCAAGTAAGTACTGCACAAAATAATGATTAGAATCCTGTTCACTACTCCGTGCCGAGGAGAACTGTTAATTGCATAATTGCTTTTAATATAGTAGGTCATTGACCGGCTGATCCATTATTTAGCACTTGCATAATTTGATATGAAATAAAAAAATAAAAAAAAACAGTATTATGGTAAAAAAGTTTAAAAAAATCTAGTTACAACAAAAAAGTATTGAAGATTGAAGTTTATTTATATTTGGAGCATTTGTTACGTGGAATTATGGCGTAGAATCATTATAATATCTTTCCGATTGATCTGGCATTGGTTAAATGGTTTCGTATCCCTTTTGGGATAGCTCGTTACATTAATTTATGATATTTCCTAATTTACACGATATGCAATATGCATAGAAAAATGGATGTACAGTTATAAAAAACGGAAGAAAACAGTTAGCGTGTCGATATATCGTGGGGTAATTACTACAACTAGGGAAGTCCGAAATCAACGTTTTTGAGTTACACACTAAAATCATTAATCTATTTCGAATGCCACCAAACAGAAAAGTCGTAACGCACTGGAGTCATTAAATTATTTGAGTATCTACAAAAACGGTAAAGTTTAATTCTATATTTGGGTAACTCTAAAATTCGTGGAGCTGCTTGAGTTGATTTCATTGCATTTTGTATGTAATAACTACGTAAGTCATTTAATTTTTACAAATAAATACATAAAAAGTGATTAGCCATTTTATTATTTCCAAAACGGAAGTATTACGGTTTTCAACTTAACAATCTATGATTTAACCATTCTTATTGGTATAAAGATACAACAACCGATTTATATGATTGGTTGCCATCTTGTAAATCAATTTCCCAACAAAGCTGATTTCAGAGTTACCTAGTAATAGTAGGTACCTAATTACCCCACGATATAACGAGGTTCCACAAATTCGAAGTTATTTTATCACTTATAGTGTTGAATCTGGGAGAAATATAAAGTGATTATTTAGAAAAAAATTAATGAAATCTTATAATTTTTTACTGTCCGTGAGTCCTTTTCAGAACTTATTTCGAAATCACGATTATTTAATCGAAGGTGACACATCACTTCGATGCATTTGTCCAGCCTTCATAAAATCTAATATGACGTAAATATACATAGCGTATTGTGATCGTGCCTACCTGTCTACCTATCTACCTACAGAGTTTGGGCGACGGCAGTCTCACGCGCGAGTAGGCGAATGAGGCTCTATTTGGACAGATACCATTATCATTAGATGCAAATAATGCTTTTGCGCACTACCTAAATGTGACTTATGGAGGTGCTTAAAATAATTCACTCCATGTTTGCTTAAATTCAAATTTCAGCAGACACGATTTCATGAAAGTGCATAGGCAGGTTTAGAGCAACATACATTTTTAATTTACATTCATTCTTTAAGGCCCAGTTCTTTCGCAGAAATTCAAATGTAACTTTGTCATCAAATGGCCATTTAGCGCCATAATGTTTTTTGACAGTTGAAACGTTCTCGCTGCCGATTATGAAGTTAGTTTTAGCTTTGTTTCTATTGTAATAAGCTGACAAGCTTAACATGATGGTTGTCTTCTTCTGCTGATAACAATTTGTTCAAAAGCTGAAACGGACTCAGAATCCGCATTTAATGGGAATCTTTCAACTGTAAAAAATAAAAATGGCGCTGAATAGCCATTTGATGACTTTGTCACACGTTAATTTCTGCGAAACCACTGGGTCTTATTGTTCTAAAATTAATTGTTCCAAAATTTTTGAACTAGTTTGTGCACGAATACATTCTTGATTTGACTGCAAGTTCATGAATAATTTATATTATTCAACAGTCTTTAATAATTTGTATCATTCACAGTCCTTACGATAATTTGTATCATTCACAGTCCTTACAATAATTTGTATCATTCATAG
The DNA here is from genome assembly GCA_917563855.2 of Limnephilus lunatus. Lineage (NCBI taxonomy): Eukaryota > Metazoa > Arthropoda > Insecta > Trichoptera > Limnephilidae > Limnephilus > Limnephilus lunatus. Next base: position 46,712,287 of record OU830598.1, on the reverse strand, counting down.
TCCTTACAATAATTTGTATCATTCAACAGTTCTTACAATAATTTTTATCATTCACAGTCCTTACAATAATTGGTATAATTCAACAGTTCATACAACAATTTGTATCATTCACAGTCCTTACAAGAATTTGTATCATTCACAATCCTTACAATAATTTGTATCATTCAACAGTTCTTACAATAATTTGTATCATTCAACAGTTCTTACAATAATGTGTATTATTCAACAGTCCTTACAATAATTTGTATCATTCACAGTCCTTACAATAATTTGTATCGTTCAACAGTCCTTATCATAATTTGTATAATTCAACAGTCCTGATGATAATTTATTAGTCAACAGTACTGATAATAATTCAATTCATTCAACAGTCCTGATTTTTTCTACCGCTCTTTGTATTTGCATACAATTAAGTTAGAATATTTAAATACGTAAAATGACTACTGTATTTATTATTGCCTGTAAAAACTCATTATAAAACGTAAACATGACAGTTTTTATATAACCTAATCTAAATTATGAAAACAACAATAAATTTATGCGAGATTTCGCTACGAAATTCCATTAAGGTGAAACAGATGTGACCATTCCCATACAATCTATTTTTCAACCGCATTTGAAAACTACAGATAATATTTTATTTATTTTAATGTCGAAAAATAATACTCATAATGAAATATTCGCGAACGAAAATTTCACAGTTCTATCACTTATAATAACCCAGTAATTAAATTAACAAAATTAATTATTTTGTGCAGAAACTGCTAGCCAAAATGCCCTAATCTGCGTTAGAAGGAGACAAACCTATGTGCGAGCCATACGTTTCACGTGCACGCTTTCAACCCATTCCTATGGTGTTAAAGTGGTCAGTATATTTGTAGTAAAAATGTCAATTTGCGTGGCGCGATTTGCTATTCTGATAGAATGTTCGTTTTGCTTTTTTATGAATGTTCCAGTATTACTCGGCGCAAGGAACATTTGCGGTTTTGGCACGCAGTAAAAAAGGACAAATTAACTATATAATTATAGTGAGAACGACTGTAATTATTTATAACTTTCCTAAATCTCCAACTATCACTAGACGCCCGCCTAGTTATTTTGTTATTGAGACTTGCTAAACAATAAAATGCATAGATCGAGCTGGGTACCTACATTCTGTCCGATTCTCGTCTGTCTGCCACGAGTTTGGAAGTTGAAGCTTTTTTCGACTTTGTACAACGCATTATTGTTATTCCATAAAAATGAGGCGTGCTCTTTATAATAATCAAAAGTATTATTAGAGAGCATACTTGGTCGAAGGTAGAGAGTAAATCCAAGACTAAGTTACAAATTTTTTTACAAATATTTTCTCGGTAACTACCTACCTAACTAACCATCACGCCGGTTCCCCGCAGGGGAAAGCAGAGAGGACGGACCGCCAAACAACTCGGTCTTGGCACACACTATTTGCCTCACTCACATTCATACATCGTCTCATACATAGTCTTCTATTATTCTGACTTTTGACATGACCCGACTCAAGTATCTGATTCATTTGATCGTGTCATGTCTACCTCGTGCGTCCCCAACTTCTTCTACCATTCATATTTGCGTCATATATTCTTCTTATACTACCTAGGTACTTTCTTCATTAATTCGTTCTATATCCACATTTTATAGGTACATTCTGTAGTAATTTATATAAAATTAAAATTAAATAATAAATATTTAAATTACTAATAAATATTTTAATTTTAATAATTAAATTATTTTATTCTGCAGTAATTATTACATTCTGTAGTAATTGTGTAATTTTTACTAATTATCTATCCCCGTTTTCTCGCTGAGAGGATGGGTCACAACTAAGAGTTGAAAGAGAATGGGAAGAATACGATTATTCACATTCATACACATCTCTTCTATTATTCCGACTGACTGTTCCCAAATAATTAATTCGCTTGATTGCGCCGTTTTTTGCGAAAAATGATCTCAAGAGACACTATACTATAATGTTAGTTGGTATCACAATAACAGAAGAAAAAAAATTGTTAGATTTCGCAGAACGAAAGTTGAAGTCGATTTTGTGTTTCTATTGTACAGAAATCGGGTTCTCACTGATATTTTTCATAGATTCTATGAAATAGATCATGTGGGATCCCAGTTTTAGCCTTGCATTCTTTCTTGATACATACAGTACACATTATATTATCTATTTGACGCTTGTAGAACAATCATACACGGATTTACCACTCATACCCCTCAAGGATCTCATTTCTATCACACCACGTGCCACATACTATATTATTATGTATTGTGATGTTGTTGTTATGGGAAGCCGTTGTATCCTGACTTGAGCACACGACAAATTTGTTTCTCCATCTGGCAATTCTAACCACTTCGTTGGTTTGATAAATGCGCCCCATAGAAATGTAAGAATTAAATGTAACTTTTTGACTTATTCACGAAATATTAGCGAGCAAGCAACCGAGAGAATGCATGGTTAATGAGTAGGTATGTACCTACATCGCTTGTTATGAATTAGCCCGTTTAGCAAAAGCGGCCTCTAAAAAAAGGTCCAGCTCCCGCCACACATGCCGTTGTTCCCAGCCGGTTCCTTTTATAAATTTATACAATCTTCCCAGGCGGTGATTTAAATTTACTGAATACAACAAACCTCTATCTCGCGTCTCTCTTCCAAGCATGCGAAACATGGTAAAATTTTTGAAATACATCTTTTTCGCGAATGTTTTTTGGTTGGGTAAATAAAAATGTTCTTTACCAAAGCGCGCGGAGCTGTGGAATATGTCTTTTGTGAATATTTTTTGCAATGAAATTGTGTATTTTTCACCCGTTTTCTACAATTATGTAATTATAGGTACCAAATTTTTTTTTATATAGATTAATATTACTAATATACGTTCGCAAACCAATAATTCATCTCAATATTAAAAAGCATAACGTGTTAAAAGTGTTTTATTAGACGATATTGAAAATAGCACCATCTATCGGCGTAAAGTTTCTAAAAATATTTTGAGAATACCCTTAATATCAAAATTATTAAAAACACTGAAATAACTGGCCATAGGCGAGTGTATGGTAAGCATGCATTTTAATTACAAAATTAATAATCCATCCCACACTCAGCACTAAACAATAATGTTAATTGGAATTAATATGATTTGCAATAATTGAGCAGATATTATTGCAGAGTTATTCCTCGTGGTAACGGGATCAAACAACACACGACAAAACAGACTATGACAAACAAGACATGATAAAAACAGAACAATTAAAAACGTAAGGTTTTTAATTTTTAAAAGTTGTATCAAAAGTTATATTAATAGATACAAAAACAAATAAACTTCCGTAAATAATTTAAATAAAAAAGGCAAATAATGCATTTTCGATGCAAAACAAAATAAAATAAAATACGCATACATGTAACATAATATTATAATGCTGGGTAAGTAAGGTTATTAAGAGCGAATAACCAGCAAATTTAAATTCAGATTCCGACGTCAGCGCTACACACTCGCTAGCGGGCATTTTTAGAACTAGAGTTCGTTCCGCTCCAAGCTTGGTTTCGAGATATACTAGCTCACGCGCTAGGACTGTATAGACGCCACAGTATGGGTCAGATGAAGATGTTAAATTCTCGCTTCCAGAATTTTGATGAGTAGTAGTTATTTGTAATTTGTATATCGAAGTGCATAAACATAAATAGATACAAGTAAAATGCGTAAACCCAGTAGGTATTAAGTAGATACCTACATGAATAAACAATTTGTTATATTCTTTTTAATATTTTGTTTTTAATTGTATTTTACGGCCATTAGATATCTCAGTATCGCCCTGATGTAAGACCACTATTAAGAATTGAAACGTTGCTTGAAATGGCTTTAGCCATGTTTAGTGAACAGATCTGAATAGCCAGGTACTTCCCCACCTTCCTCTTCCCTATATCCTTCCCCTCCCCACTACATTCAGCCTTACAACATACCCCAATTAGGGATGCCATAGTCCCACTGGCCCCAGACGGGAGCAGTTGGGACTCTTGTACGGTATTAATGAAAAAAATAGTAATATTCAGTTGGATTGTAAAAAATTACTCATTTTAAAATATTTATTCGTGTGCATATTTGTTTATTTTATATTTATGTGAATACCGCACAAGAGACCCAAATGCTCCCGTCTGGAGCCGGTGAGACTATGACGTGACTATGGGGTATATTATGAGGCTGAAGGTGGTGGGGAGGGGAAGGAGATGGGGGAGAGGAAGGCGAGGAATTACCTGGCTATTCAGATCTGGTCACTAAACACGGTCATAGCCATTTCTAGCAAGTTTCAATTCTGAATGGTGGTCTTACACCACCCAGGGTGATACTGAAAGTATCTTCCACTCTGGAACGTGACGCAAATGTATTATTTTTAATTTAAATAATTGTAAAATAACCCAAATTATTCAAATAAAATTAATTTGCCTACGCCGGGATTCGATCCCACGACCTTCGGATTGCGAGTCAAGAGCCTTACCCCTTGACCACGCCGGCCGTCAATAGGTAGTATCAGTAATTTGGAAGGCGGGTATGGGTACCGCCGCCTCGGGAACCATGTATTGGATTATCAACATCTCTGCCATAGGTCACCCCAAGTGACTTAGCAGGGGAGCTCGGGTTCATGGGGCGAGGTTCGTCTACGTGGAAGGTCGGATCAGGAGAGACCGTTTTTTTTACAATCGCTCGACACACTGCCTATCTCTACTTTGGGAATGCTGTGTGGAGGCTCGTTTTAGGGAAAGGAAGGAGAGGAACTTCGGAGAAGGAAAAGGGTATTAGGGGTGGATAGAAATCTGGGGGGTCAGCGTGTCCAGGAGTGCGGATGTATGAGGCCATCCCTCCCACTGCGGTGCAAGGCGATGTTCCGAGAGGGTAAGGCTGGAGAAGTCAAAGGGACTCCCTCAACCACTTTTTCTAGATCCGACCTGCCATGCAGCTGGTGGGCAGACGCATCCGCCGCCAAGACCTGAACAAACCTCTCCCCCACGAACCAAACGTTGCGAACCGTTTGGGATGACCTACGGAGGACGTGTTGATTATCTAATAAATGGTTCTCGGGGCAGTGGTACCCATACCCGATTATCGTGTTTGTTATTTTTGTAATACGAAAAATGGATATAAAAAAGGCCTACCCTCCCACCCCCTCTCAACCCCCCCCCCCCCCTAAACCCCCCTCCCCTTACCCCCCACCTCTAACACCTCTCCAACCCCGGCTCCTTTACCCCCCCCCCCCCCCCCCCCCCTCAGCCACCCCTTTCATCTCATCTCAACTCTCCTCCAACCTCTCTCCCTTGGGAGCTGTTGGACTCTTATGCGGTATTACATAACAATATTTTTTTGGAGCATTTGGGACTCTCGTGCGGTATTCACATAACAATAATTTAAAATATATATATTTTTTTAAATTTAGTGTGCTTTAGAGTCTTTAGACCACACGATTGAAGTAAAACTTAACAAACTTATAACAATAAATTTTTAAAAAAACATGCTTCTCAAACGGACAGCTGTATGCGACCTGCGGACGTGTCGGACGAAAACACAAAAATTTATGTGAACCTATTCAAAAGCACTTCAACAAACAGAATTAAAGCGCACAAACCCTTTCTTTCTTTGAGTGGCCTGGCAACGCCCGCCGGGTGTCCGCTATATATAATGTTATATAGTGCAGGCGCTTGCATTATAATGCAGTTTTCCGGGACTTGGGATGGAACCATTACAGTTTAGTTGACCCGGAGGTTATAGTGGCCTTGCAACGCATGCCGGGTACCCGCTGTATTTAATGTTATATAGTGCAGGCGCTTGCAATATAATGTAGTTTCCCGGGACTTGGGATGGAATCATTACAGTTTAGTTGACCCCGAGGTTACAGTGGCCTTGCAACGCATGCCGGGTACCCGTTGTATATTATGTTATATAGTCCAGGCGCTTGCAATATAATGTAGTTTCTCGGAACTTGGGATGGAACCGTTACAGTTTAGTTAACCCCGAGGTTACATTGGTCTTGCAACGCATGCCGGGTACCCGTTGTATATTATGTTATATAGTCCAGGCGCTTGCAATATAATGTAGTTTCTCGGAACTTGGGATGGAACCGTTACAGTTTAGTTAACCCCGAGGTTACATTGGTCTTGCAACGCATGCCGGGTACCCGTTGTATATAATGTTATATAGTGTAGGCGCTCGCAATATAATGTAGTTTCTTGGGACTTGGGATGGAACCATTACAGTTTAGTTAACCCCGAGGTTACATTGGTCTTGCAACGCATGCCGGGTGCCCACTGTATATAATTTATTTATTTATTTACGGAAAAATAGTCCATTAACAATGATACGAATAAAATGCGTTCGTTAAGGCCCGACCCGCCTAGCAATCGATCACCGTTCGCATCGATTACCGTTCGCAGGACATTTTTCGTAACAATCATCACTTTTCGTAACGCATTTACCAGCTTACCCCCCATGTGTCGAGCGTGCGCAAAGAAGTTTTAGTTCAAAAAAATTATTTGGAAGCTGTTGGGACTCTTGTGCGGTATTCACATAAGAATAATTTACAATAAAAAAAAATTTCAAAATTTTCATAAAAATATTCGATGAACATGAATTTTTGAAAAGTATTTAAAAAAATCTTGAAATATATTAGTTTGGAAGTACGCAAATAAATACACAAACTGGCCAATTTACGTCAAGAAACACATGTACGTATATATTTTTTAATGATTTTATTTAAACTAAAATTAAAATTCTAAAACATACGTTTACCAGATAATGTATGGATTTATTTAACTGCATGATTATATGATTAGAAATTGGTGTTGTATAATACATGTACTTTTTTGAAAATATAACAAATCTGCCAACGACCTATGGTATAACCTTATTATACTTAAAATAAACATTTTTTCTCAAAATTTAATCCATAACTTTACTAGATAAAAGAACAATCTTTCAAAATCAATTTATAATTTTTTGTGGAAACGAGTCAATAAGTCTAAACACTGATTTAAAAATGACATATTTCTGGTTTCTCTGGTAATGTCCTCTTAAGAGGCCTAATGTTTTAACCAGTGATTTCTGACATTATTTGAAATAAAAGATGTTAATGAAATTTTAGTCTCCGGTGACATTATTGATGATTTTTTTCAACTAAAAGCATACAAAATCAGTAGGTATTGGACAGTTAGGGGGCGGGTGAGGGGTTGATTGGTTACTCGGATGAGTTACCAGTGGCGACATGTGGAAGATTTTAAAAATATTTTTGTAAGAAAAATTTTTAAAAAAACATCAAAAAATTCACCGGAGTCCAAAATTTCATTTACATTTTTAACTCCAAATAATGTCAGGAATCACTGGTTAAGTACCTAAGTCCGTTAACACCGTGTGCATGTTAGGCAAGATCGAGTGAATCGAACACAAGGATTATGTCAACAGGAGCGAATGTATGAAACACGGACTGTGTGCCGAGACGGTTCTGTTTTATTATACTGCTGCTTTATTATCGTTCTTTTTCATCGTGTTCTGTTGTATTATGTTCAGTTTTATTACAGAATTCCTTTAATTATCTAAATAAATTTTAAATTTATTTATAATATTGGTTATTTAACTTACCACTTCCAGAATTCTTCCCAAAGGCATTTGGGTCAGTCTCCAGGGTTTTCCTTGTGTCTTCCAGGACATCTCGGCAGATAGGGGTCACCAGGCCAGCAGGACATTCTCTGCGAAATTAAACTTAATATTTAAAACATCGTGATTATTTGGAAATAAACTTATTTTAAAGAAAACACTGTCACATTTCACGTTCCTTGCGACATTTGCAAATCTAGAGCCATGCCTTATGAGGTTCATTAAACCTCAAACAACCATTATGAAATACTTTTTTTTTTAAATCTAGAAAATGAAACCAAATGCCATCAAATTTATATTAAGTAATTTATGTATCGTACAATTGAAAAAATATTGAACAGATAATATTTATCGTTTTTGTCTTTTATTTAAGAGTTACATGCGAAGATAATGCAAAGTTTTACAACTCATGAAGGGAAATGACGTTTTGTGCATAAAATAAAAAAAATTTGAACCATTAAAAGCTGTGCAAAAGTTCATGATGCCAGAGCACATTGTTCGCGAGTTTTTTCAAATTCAAATACAAAGATTTTCTTCTCATAAAAGATGTCAAAACGTATTGAAAAAATATGTTTAGTGAATAAAATATTACTTAAAATAGGGTATTAAATCGAACCCAAAACCTTGCAAATCTAATGAGTAGACCATTACATCGTGCAGGACTTTTTTCCAATAACAACAGAACCCCAAGTGAAAACTTGTACGAGTTTGTTGATTTGATCCCTGCACATATTATTTTGATAAGCCTTCAACCCACAATGATCGATTGGCTGTTGATAGAATGAGGATGGATTGATTGACTGTGGAATTGTTTGCAGTAGATTGATTACCTCTTCGAGAACCGTGATGAAATAGCTGAAATAAGGTCAAATTGGCATTATTCAGATGACTTTGTTTACAAAAACGTGTAGAGATAAAAAATAATTTCGCCAGAGGTCTGTTGTTATCATAATTTTTGTTTGATTTTGGTATCGCTTGTTATTAAAAACACAAGCCTTTTGGTGTTCACAAATAAAACCGGCATTAATATTGGAAAAAGTCGGAACTAAGATAATAATTTTTCTTTTATAATTTGAGAGAAAGGTTGGGTGGTACTGCGCGGTATCTCAAACTGAAGCCATTACTACTACGGAGCCTCGAAGATTGCCTTTTCGTGACCGGAAGACATTTCTATATTCGGTCCATTAGATGGAAGAAACGTTCACAAAAGAAGACGCTTGGTCGTAGGCGTAACAGTTTTTACACATTTAAAAAGTTGCCCATTTATATTCACGACCCGCAAGATACTTTTGGCTCTTAGCCCAGAAGTCCTGGGATAAAACTAAAGGAAAACAAACATTCACTAAACCAATAAGGGTTTTTTCGTCATAAATCCTCATGATAAGTAATCCTGATACGCGGCGGTAAATCCTCTTAGTAGCTTTACAACTCACGTGCTCAGCTTGAGTATACGAAAGCTAAAACCTAGGGACGCGCTATCGGCTATAGGCTCGGGAGATCGTGTAGCTCCTCCCAAAAGATTCGGGCCACTCCTAGAATCTAAAGGCAGTTTGAAAGGTGGATCGCCTTGTTCCTTTGGGTAAAATAATATTAAATAATAAAGGATGCCAGCACTGAGCTCAATGTTCAGGGTTGACTCGGGAAAAGCGACAACACAAGCAAAAGGCAGCGTATAAATAGGAGAAAAAATGCGCGAGCCAAACCACGAATCAAGGGAAAGGATCGAAGTAACCACAAGTGACTTTTCATGCCGCCAGAAAAAATGCGCGGGCCGAACCACGAATTATGGGAAAGGAACGGAGCAACCGCAAGCGGCTTTTCGCGCCGCCAGAAAAAATGTGCGAGCCGAAACACGAATTATGGGAAAGGAATTAAGCAACCGCAAGCAGCGCTTCGCAACAATTCCGGTTGCTTCTTCCCTTTCCCGTAATTCATGGTTCGGCTCGCGCTTTTTTTTTCTCCTGTTTGTACGCAGCATAATGGTGCCGTGACCAGGAGCAACCTCAGTACAAGGTGGATCAACTTGGTCTATTTGGTAAAATATATTGAATATTAAAGGGTATTAGCGCCAAGCTCAATGTTGAAGAATGTTTCCCTCGAGACTTGAAGAATTGCAGCTTTGGAGGCATTTGCCGGGAGAATTGTGTCTTTCGACTTTTTTTTTTATATGAATACCGCACAAGAGTCCCAACTGCTCCCGTCTGAAGCCAGTGAGACTATGGCATCCCCAATTGGGGTATGTTGTGAGGCTGAAGGTGATGGGGAGGGAAAGGAGATAGGGAAGAGGAAGGTGTGGAAGTACCTGGCTATTCAGATCTGGTCACCAAACACGGCTAATGTCATTTCAAGAAACGTTTTAATTCTGAGTGGTGGTCTTACACCAGGGCGATACTGAGAGTATCTTCCACTCTGGAACGTGCCGCAAATATACTATATATTATTTTTAATGAATAAATTGTGAAATAACACAAATTAATCAAATAAAATTTATTTGCTACACCGGGATTCGATCCCGCGACCTTCTCTGTGCGAGTCAAGAGCCTTACCGCTGGACTACGCCGGCAATCAACTCTTTAAAACAAGATATATAAAACCTAAGGGTTTATACTCGTAGCTCTCCTTCAATTTATGTAAAAATCACAAATTAGTCCTGTTGCGTAGCCAAGATTCTGGTTTCCAACCAGGCGTAGAGGGTTCAATCCTCTTCTAGCATTTAATAATTGCATAAGTAACACTTACGGAGGTTTTTTAAATATTGTCAGGTTAATCGTCACATGGGAATGTTTGTCATTCTAAAAAAGTATGTTGGTTTAAAAAGAATTCAAGCTAATTATAATTAAGTTACTTACTTAATACTTGAAAAAAAATGGCCTGCCTTCAAGTATAAAACGAGAATGTCGAGCAAAGCGAGGAAGCGCTGAAACGAGGCTATTGAGGAGAATCTGCTGCCATCGATAATGTCTAAATAATACACTCTGAAGTTTCTGAAGTGCGGTCGGAAACAGTCCATTTGAATCGCTAATTTTAACTGTTGTATTTGCTTCCAGACATGGGTGGTTTGGTATATTTATGTTCCCGTCATTTTAAATATTGTTTTTTAGTATATCGATCGTCGATTTAATTAGTCAGACATCCCTGAAAAATCCAAATTTGAGTTGGCAGTTGTATGTAAACGTGTATCTTAAAAATTTAACTTAAAATAAATTTAATAATGTTATTAAGGCTCCGTTACCGGTCCCAAAAAGAAAAAGATGGAGAGATACGAAATTACGAATGTTAGAGGAGAGCGCTAACATTTACAGCGCCAAAATCGATGCAAAAATTGCGAAAATCTTTAATAAAACACGACTCGTTTAAAATAGAGCAAAAATCTCTTAGGGGCTCTTGGGTCTAAAACAGTATTAAATGAATTTTTTCATACATATAACTTGTAAAATAACGGAAACAGACTTGAAAATAAAAAAATTTGGAGCATACTTTGCGATTTTTTTCTATCGAGGGAATTTCATATAATTTGCGTTTCGGCGTGGGGAATGTATGGATATTATCTTCAAAAATAACATTTTTTTTAATAGCTTAAAAGCTTCAAATTTTTAAGGGAGGTTTGCAAGAAATCGGTAAAAATTCGGAAAGCGGCCTCTTAAGTTCGGCAAGTATAAAAGTTATTTTTTGTGACAGCTGTTTCGGCTTACAAGACAATTTTCAAACTGTTTCAGATAGTTTGAAAGTGGCTTTGTAAGCCTTTATTAAAAAAATCTTATTAAAAGAGTTCTACGAAGTAAACATAAAAACCACTATTAAAAGTGTACCCTCTATCTGCACAATACTCAGATTACTCATGAACACCACCAAATCGATTATAACGCACAAAAACTTAAATGTTGATGTTGTCTGCGTCACTAGCAGGATTTTGCAAAATGTAGGTACTAATGTACCGGACCGTTACGCCACCCGGCGTTATTTTATAACACATTTAATACGTAAAGAAAAGAGAGATGTAAATAACATTTGATTTCTCGTGGGCATTCAAATATTGCTTTCATCATTATCTCAAAACTTGGTATTTGGAGATGTCTGGCTAATCAACTGGACGATCGATATTATATAGTATATAAAGGCCCAAACTTTGCGTGTTAGCGCTTTCTTTGAAGAAAAGTTTGAAAGGAAACTGACACATTGGTGAGAATTGACAACTTTATTTGAAACAGAAATAAAACGAATTCCTACATAACCTTCTGTAGGTAAATGACAACAAGTAAATTTCACTCAAGAATCCCAACAGCTCTTGATTATGAAAAAAAAATTTAATGGGGGCGGTGAGCTACATTCGAAAACGCTGTTTTAAAGTAATCCACCTGTTTCCTATTTATGCAAAAATGTTTATAAAGAGAAACTGTATCGATTAGTAATTAATTTAAAGAATGTTCGTGTAAAATTTGAATTATCAAGGAAGGTTTGCAATATATCATAATAATAGGAAGGAATGTAACATAATTACATACAAAACTACTACCTAATCGTATTCCCGCCAGAGAGTGTTTGAATGTTTGCAGGTGCTAACCAAAGTCACCCAATGCTGACTTTCAAATGGTTGCAGCTAAAATAAAGGACACATCCTTTGTTTCTATCTATATTCCCCCATCATCTCACTTCAATAAGCAAGCTTGGTTACAAATTGTCCGTCAACTAAGCCCTCCATTCTTTTTATTGGGCGATTTTAATGCCCATTCCCCCGTCTGGGGTTCTGCTTTTTCTGATCGAGATGGTCGAAATGTTATGGATTTTTTAGATGAATCCAACCTTTTCCTTTTGAACGACGGATCTCCTACGAGAATCTCTCGCCCCAACACAAACCCCAGTGCAGTGGATCTCTCCATATGCTCTACAAATCTGGCACCTCTCTCCTCGTGGGTGGTGTCCCCCGATCCTTGGTCCAGTGATCATTTCCCGATCACCATCACTTATCAATCTTCTTTCCATTCAGAAAAGTCCCATATTTCGACGAAGATTAAAACAAAACACACCAAATGGGACGAATTTAACTCGCATATGGATAAGTTTATACAAAATTTACCCTCTTCCGATGTATTATCTGTCAAAGATGACTACGATAACTTCAAATCGATGCTCATAACTGCAATACATAAATCAAATCCTCCCCCTAAAACCAAATCTCTTAAAAAACTCCCTCCGACTCCCTGGTGGGATGAAGAATGTTCTAAGGTAGTGAGAATTCGGAAAGCTAAATCTCTTTCGTATCGTCACAATATGACTATGGAGAACTATCTTATATACAAAAATGCCGAAGCCAATGCCAAAAGGGTATTGAGGTCAAAAAAAAGATCTGGGTGGTACAACTTCTGCAGTTCAGTATCTCCGAATACTCCAATTTCGGAAGTTTGGTCTATGATTCGAAGATTTCGATCCTCCTTCAGTTCAACATCTCCTCGAGCGTCTCATTCTAAATGGATAGATGAGTTCTTGGACAAAATTGCCCCCCCTTCTGTACCTAATTTAGATGAAATAACTCCCATCCACAACACTCCTATGTCTGATCATTGGCTAGACTCTCCATTCACTTTAATTGAATTAAAAAATTGTTTATCAACAGTCAAAGACTCATCTCCAGGCAGAGATGGTATTCCTTATAGCATTATCAAGAATAGTAATGATAATGTTCTAAATCACTTCCTAAGCATCTTAAATAAAATCTTCCAGTCTGGCATAATGCCTGATGACTGGAGTTCTCAAATAATCATCCCAATCCTAAAATCAAACAAATCACCCAATTCTGGATCCAACTACAGGCCAATTGCTCTTTCATCCACCCTCAGTAAAATTTATGAAAAATTAATTAAAAACCGGTTAGAATTTTTTGTCGAAAGTAATCAGCTTCTCTCTCCATCTCAATTTGGATTTAGGAAAAAAAAATCTACGCAAGATAACCTTGCCATCATCAGCACTGATATTAATTTATCCATTTCTAACCATGAAGTATGTCTTGCAGTCTTTATAGACATAGAAGGTGCCTTTGACAATGTTTCCATCCCAATCCTTAAAAAAAAACTTTTAGGCCTTGGCCTTCCCCCCATGTTTGTCCAATCTATTATTAATCTATTTCTTGATAGAAAAATTTTCATTGAGCTACCAGATGTTACTCCTCAGAGTAGATCAATTTGGAAAGGTTTACCCCAAGGCGATGTATTATCCCCTATACTGTATAATATATACACGTACGATATGCATGTCTCTATTCCCCCTCAAGTAAAAGTTATTGAGTTCGCAGATGATTTAGCTTTCTTCTTATCATCCAAAATCATCCCAATTGCCGTCAAATATCTTAATGAAGCCATGGATGCCCTTTGCACATGGCTCACTTTAAATGGTCTGGAACTTTCAGTCCAAAAGAGTCAGTGTGTCACCTTCTCAAACCGTCATAAAAATCCTCCTGTTCAAATTTTATTTAAAAACTCTCCAATCCCCAACGCCTCTGAAGTTAAATTTTTAGGAGTAACATTTGATAGGAAACTTAAATGGTCTTCCCATATTCACAATATAGTTACAAAATGTGAAAAAAATTTAAATATCATCAGATCATTGACTGGCGTTTGGTGGGGTGCTCACCCTACCTGCATTAAGTTGCTTTACAATGCACTTATTCGAAGTCATCTCGACTATGCCTGCCCACTTTTTAGTACGGCCTCCAAAAATGCACTCAGTAAATTAGACAAAATTCAATCGAAGTCATTGCGAATAATAACTGGAGCGATGCAGTCATCGCCCATCAATTCCCTTCAAGTGGAATGTTCTGATCCCCCACTTTATTTAAGGCGACAACTGTTTGCTGACAAATTTGTTCTTAAATGTTTAAATTCTAAATGTCATCAGGTTATTCCCAGAGTTTCGTTGTTCAAAGACTCAACACATTCATCTACAATCAGAGCTCGAACTAAACCTCTTCCTGCCATCTGTAAAAATTTTCGCTCTCTCTCAGAGCTTCAAATTATCCAAAATGATCTTCTTCCACTATACAAATTAAAATATAGTCACGTCACCCTATCCCCAACAATTTTGGAAGGGATCGGCATCCTTAAAAGTCATTCCAATCTCCCAGCCCGTACTGTTAATAATATGTTCAATGACATTATTTCTTCTAAATGGCCCAACTCTTCTCTTTTATTTACTGATGGCTCCAAATCTCCTGACTCTCCTAACTGTGGTATAGGTATTAACGTTTACCACAATAATTCTAATGATAAAATATTTTATTCAATTTCAAACCAATTTTCAATATTTTCTGCTGAGTGCATTGCAATTATTGAAGCACTCAAATATATAATCAAAAATAATTGTGAACATTCCCTTGTTCTCTCTGACTCTCTCAGTTCCCTCCAAAAACTTAAATCCTGTCCTCTTCTTCATCCTGATGATCACTTTGTATGCCTCATTAGAGTGCTGATAGCCTCCATTCAAAGCTCTGGAAAAACCGTAATTCTTGTTTGGATCCCTGGACACATTGGCATAGTGGGTAACGATATTGCAGATTCTTTGGCAAAACAAGGAGCGTCCAACCCTATTGTTACCCTCGTAAACCATATTCCCCTATCTGATATTTTTTCCATCATCAAAGATAGATCCCGCAATGTTTGGACAGAGTATTGGAACATTGCCAGTCAATCCAAGGGAGCTCGCTACGCCTCAATACAAAGGACTATCCCATCAAAACCGTGGTTTCAAAAATTTCCCCATTTTTCCAAAAAAGAAATTTCCTCACTTATTCGAATGAGAATCGGTCATTGTTCCGTTCCTTCTCACCTTTTTAAAATTCACATCCTTGACTCCCCAGATTGTACGTTCTGTGGTCTAGATGCGGGCACTTTAGATCACATATTTTTTGGTTGTCCCTCTCTAAATAAATATCCTCTCTTCTATCAAGCGTTATCTAAAATTGCCTCCCCTCCATTCAACATTTCATCTCTTCTAAGTCTGAACTCGACTCCAATCTTCCATACAATTCTGAAATTTGTACATTTAAATAAAATTAATATATAAATTTATCTATCCCTTTCTCTGTAATTTTAAATGATGGCCTAGAACACCCTTGAAGGGTGAAAGCCAGAAATAATTGAAAAAAAAAACCAAAGTCACGCCACATTTGCTGCACCGAATGCGCTTAGAACTGCATTTTTATCAGATTCGCTAGACTACACAAACCAAAGTTGAGCACGTAAACGTTGACATGACACTCAACGTAAAATTGCAAAAATAAAAAAAATCGAGTGCAGTTCACACGCGGGAAACTTAACCCACCAACACAATCTCAACCAATAGGAGCCTTGAAAAGTTAGCTCGTAATTAAAGCGGCCAATGAGGTTATTATTATTAGTAGTATTAAAAAAATTTAGCTCAGAGATTGACATAAAAATATATTTATGTTAGGCCAGCAGACCAGCATTTTCGTTTTTTGCTATTTGTGGTAAATCTTTGATTGAGTCACAGTGGCAACGCTTTTACAAGATTTCGGTCATTAGTGTGAGGGTCATTAATATACAACTAGCAGTTAAAAATCCGATTCGAAGCTTTTGGTTCGGTTTCGTCCAGTTTGAGTGTTGGTGACCATTTTATAAATCCGATCCTCGGATCCACTGTGATCCAGAGGCAGCTAGTCACCGATACAAAGTAACCGAGACAGACAATGACGTCATATGTAATATATAGCCGCGTGATACTATTATTTACAACTCTAAGTATTACCGTCAGTCTTTCCATATCTGGAGAGATACTCAAATTCCACGTATCCGTAGTACTTATACCTAGGGAGGGCACGTCCTCATGAGATCTGCTAACGTAAGTTGCGCCATCCTTTGACGAATTCTTGAATTCCAAACCGAATTACAAAAGTAGCTTTTTAACAAACTTCAAGTACGGAGATGACTTGGCATAAGGCGCGGCGTCAGATTTGCATTCTTAGCCGGATTCTTAAACTTCATCCGTACAGACTTAAACGTAAAAATAAAAATAACGTCCGATGGCAGCACTTCCGTTTGTGACTATTTGTGATTCGAGTGTGTACGACAGACGTTAGCGTATTACTACTGTTCGATCACCGCCATATTACAGAAATGTTACAAATTTACACCATTAATAATACTTTTATTCAAGCAATAAGAATACAATAAAAAAATGTTATAAAGTATTGGTTGCTTTCATGTCATATATTCATAATTATTGTGCAAACGCTGATCCTGTTCATAGAACCTTTCGTGCTAAAAGATGTTCGAATGGCGATAACCCAATAATAATTACCGAGTTATGGCATCATTAATGAGTGAAATATTCACAATTGAATTTGTAAAATCACACCCAATTGATATTAGACATTTTGGAGAAGGCATTAATAAATGTGTAATAACGGTCAAATTTATCGGTCACGCGAGGGTGTATTTGAATTAACAATTTGGGCAATTTGTTCGATTTATTGGGCTGTTGTACTTTAACATTATTTTCATAATAAAAACCACCTTTATTCGTAGAATGAGTATACTCAGTGAAGTCATGCGTAGTTTTTGGTGTTTCCATAAATCTATTTTGAAGTGATTTTAATATCATATCGACGCTGCCACGCAAAGTATCTACTTATGCGCACGTAGAGAACATTCTAGCTTTTCTTGAAAAGTATAATAAAATTTTACACACTTACGGTAAAATATTCATACTCACACTATCTTAATAACATGGAGTATTAAGATAATAAATATAACGGCTTAAGAGAGCACGAGGGATTTTCAATATTTTATGTTTTTTGCGTATCTTTAAAGTCACCCGTGCACACAATAGAGGCAAAAAAAATTAACAATTTTTTTCATTTTAGATTCAAGTATGTTCGAGTCCCAGTGGAACCAATATCCTTTTCTGGTTTTTCTGTCTCCAGATTTTGATTGAGTTTCGCTAATATTGTCTTTAATTAAATCTTATAAGTAACTTATCAAAAAAATCAAAACGTACGGACGCGCTAGGGGTTGATGTCTGAAATATTTGCAGGCGTCAAAATCCAGAGAGGAAATTGGGGAATACGTTTGTACCATGGACATACAAATAGATGGACCTGCCCTAAGTGATAAAAAGCGTATTATTTCCCCTCCCATTGGAACCATTTTATCGGAACCGGCTAGGCTTGCGAGAGCCTTGCGTGAATCTAAAAAAATGTGACGTCATCATTCTTGTCCGGATCAGTGTCGAGCTCTCATCGGTATATTTTACGAAATAACCACGGCAAAAATGGTGACTTGTGTTATTTAAACATGTAAAAATAGAAGTGAATAAGATAATAAACCCAATTTTCGTATTACATTCCATAGGAAAGCATTATTTTAGGCTTATTCAGATCATATAATATGATAACACATCAAGATAGCCGCTTTTTCCTCAAGATACATGGCGACGTGAAACATAAAGCCGCTGTTTCCTGCGGTAAGTAAATTATGAAGCATTTGTAAAAGTGTCTCAACCAAATACGGAAACAATATATTTACCTTCGAAAATAAGTGAAACTTTACTTTGCCAAATTTGGACTTCAGATATTTGTTCATATCGTGGCAAGCAATTCGCGCTCCTATGTAAAAAGGTGGATTCATTCAAAAGCAGATTTTACTTTTAAGAACTAAATGGTCATATTATAATACGAGATGCCTGTATACTGTTAGATTGATTTATTGGCGAATCACAGTCATCGTCCCCCTCTTCGCCCCGCCATAGTTAGTTTTTAACCCTCATCTGTATGTTCTGGTCTATCTATTTGTATGTCTATGGTTTGTACGGACAAAAAGGCCGCGTGGTTCCCTCTTAACCCTAGAAGCTAGAAGCCCAATTTAGGTCATTTTTACATATACGCGAATAAATATCTGCTTTCTCTTCCGCATACTTCTCTCGATTGCCCTGATTGATCGAACCAACTTAGTACCCGCCAAGAGCCCACACGGGACGGCGGTGTTGCCTTGTTAAGTCCTCTATTGGAGTTATTGTACTGTTGTAGGTCAATTTGACCTATGTTTCAGCTTTTTGTAATTTAATGATATGTATGAAAAGTCTTTATAAAGAAAAACTAATTATATAAAACTGTTTAATTGTTATAAAACATTTATTGGTTAGTAGAAAAAATAAGATTTAATTTGCTTTTTTTAATATTTTTAGTTTAAAAGAAGCAAACCGAAAGGATCTAATTTTGTACCAAATTTTTGTATTAATGAGTAATAGTTGTTTTAAGTCTAATAAATAAATATTATTATAATTTTGCCTTTTTTCATTTCCTAAATAAATGAAAAAAGAACGAATAAATAATGATAAAAAATAATAAATTACACAGAATAAACTATGTTACAGTGTATTTATTCGTGTAGGTAAATTTGACCTATGATTGGGCTTTTTAGATAGCAAAATATGATTGGGCTTCTAGGGTTAAGGGATAGTTTGCAGGTAAGCACATTATTCTTCCCCATGATCCCTAAAACTATAATAAATAATAACGATAGTATACCACAGTAAACTGGATACCTTCCTATCATCAGAGCAGGTGTTTCCAGTATCCAAATTACCGAACCACACCCTGGTGTGCCAATCGAACTGGGAGTACTCTTGCCTGATAAAGTACAATAGTAAAGATATAATGCCTAGAAATAGATTATAAAAATATGCAATATACATATTGAATGCGATTCAAAGAATCCAGCGATCACATAATAATTGCGTCATAAGACGACTCTCGGCGTACCGAACAAAGAATTTCTATCAAGTAAAGACAGATGTGTTGCATTCTTCCGCTGCTCTCCAGGACGTTGCTCTAGAAACGCGTAAAAACGCATTCCCGAAAATCTATAATTATACTGACTCGTATGTTCCTAGTAAGTATTATTGTGTAGTACGGGTACATGTTTGTTTAGTTAATGTCCTTATCAAATAATAGTATACAACACTTCCGCCGTATGCTTTACTCCACTCTTATTATAGACACACTGTCTGCGGATGTGGCAGTGAACGAGTGAACCAAAATAAATCACTTTAAACAAAAGGGAAAGTCGACAATGAAAAAAATGAGAATTTTTATCTATGATTTTTTATGTTTCAATTGAAGAACTCAACTCAACACTACAAAACAAACAAAAAATGTGAAGGTCTCGCTTAATATTTATTTAGCTGTCAAAAAAAATAAGATGCTTGTTCCTAATTAATCTAATTATTATTAAAAAATATGTTTAAAAATTTTGAAACTCTTGACAATAACTAGTACATACTTATCTTCTAATTTAGTAATAGATCAAATATTATGAATTTGTAACTCTCGAAAATGTTTTCGAATTGTTTGACTATTATCATTAATATTGTTAATGTCAGTTATAAAAACAAGCAAACAAATTACGTACTTTATTTTTTAAAACGCACACAACGGTAATAAAATTAGCACAGGATGAGGTGGACATATAAAATTAATTACCGCAATAATTTTACCGTAAAAATAATATGATATTATCGTTATAAAATGATTAAATTTATATGGATTAATTTGTGTTATTCCACAATTATTAGTTAATTAAAAATAATAGATAGTACATATTATACTGGCGGCACGTTCCAGAGTTGAAGATACTCTCAGTTCTCAGTACCGCCTTGATGTAAGGTGGCATAGATTAATTACGTGAGCTCAAGAGGGGGGGGGGGGGTCCAGCAAAATCTCACATTACTTGAAAAGAATATACGAAGCGGCCCAAATTTATCTCACCAAGGGGGGAGGGGGGTCTAGATTGGAAGAAAAACTGCTCACATAATTAAGGTATGCCCCCTAAGACCATCAATCAGAATTGAAACTTTGTTTGAAATGTCTTTAGCCGTGTTTGGAGACCAGATCT
This sequence comes from Limnephilus lunatus, assembly GCA_917563855.2. Classification (NCBI taxonomy): domain Eukaryota; kingdom Metazoa; phylum Arthropoda; class Insecta; order Trichoptera; family Limnephilidae; genus Limnephilus; species Limnephilus lunatus. The sequence continues at coordinate 46,691,733 of OU830598.1, read as the reverse complement.
GAATAGCCAGGTACTTCCCGACGGTCCTCTTCCCCACTTCCATTCCCTCTCCACTATCTACAGCCTCACAACTTACCCCAATTAGGGATACCATAGTCTCAGTGCCATGTATATAGAAGAAGATAGATGGTAAGAAAAGTTCAAGTAAAAAGACGTTAATTTTGCCATTTTCACGAGAATAATGCCAAATTTTCGGACAAATGACACGAATTTCAAAATTTTCTCGCTATTTTCTGGTATTTTAAAATAAGACAGATATATTAACATGTATATATTGTATGTGGTTGGGTCATGCAGAAAGAATGATCGAACATCAAGCACCAAAGTCAATGCTGAACTCAAGACCGATAGGGCGAAGGAGCCTGGGAAGACACCAAGATTAAGATGGAGCGCCCTCAAAGTTATATCTATCTACCTTGGAGATTCTAAACTGGAGAGAGCTGGCACAAAACCGAGATGAGTGGAGAAAGATTCTTGAGGAGGCCAAGATCCACCAGGGGTTGTAGAGCCAAGAGTGGTGATGATATAATGTATATATATCATACATGCATATGATATGGGTACATTCAAATCATTTCTTGTATATGGTTTTGGCAAGCTTTAGCCATAAAATGAAATTCAGTTAAATTCACATCCAAAACGCTGGGCATTGTCTTTCATTGAGATTATATAACAAAAATAAAAATGGCATTCCGCCACTTTTATGCCGCAAATTATGAAAAAGATCACCTTTGTCGCAAAATACAACGTATCTTCCGAAATAATTCGCGAAATTTGCCAAAAATAAAGCGAATTTTTCAATTATTTTTTTATTATATTTTAGTAGAAAGCAGTCACTTTGTGGTTAAACAAAGTAATTGTTTTATTTCACGAGTTAAATATTAGATTTCGAGCAGTTCTTATTGTAAAGTTCCGCTTGATTTACATTATTTTCACACGTGACTGATATCTGTTAGTTAGTTCATTAGTTTTGTTATCGGCACACCTTTGTTTGCAAGCCGACAACAGAGTGGAAGATACTATCAGTATCGCCCTGGTGTAAGACCACCATTCAGAATTGAAACGTTGCTTAAAAATGGCTTTAGCCGTGTTTGGTGACCAGATCTGAATAGCCAGGTACTTCCCAACCTTCCCCTTCCCCACCTCCTTCCCCTCCCCACTACCTTCAGCCTCACAACATACCCCAATTGGGGATGCCATAGTCTCACTGGCTCCAGACGGGAGCAGTTGAGATTCTTGTGCGGTATTCACTGTAAAAAAAAAAAAAAAAAAAAACACTTCGTAATACGTAAACGTGATTCAATAAATCTATTGTGAACTGTCTATACCCATGAATATTTTATTTTTATCGGGGATAGTCGTTAGTCATGACATGAGTTAAAAAATTAGAGTTCTGATAAATTAAAACAATGTAAGTTAAACCGTCAAGTCTATTAATTCGGTGTTCGGAACAACTCACAGGTCTCATAGAAATTGTTGTGCCTCCCTTACTCTCATGATTAAAAATATGATCTAAACTATTCTAAACGATCCTATTTCTAAAAAATATTTGATTTGCGGTGAGCATTCAATAATTGCTTTCCTCATTATCTCAACACTTAGTATTTGGAGATGACTGACAAATCAACCGGGCAATCGATATATGTATATTATTTTTAATGAATTAAATGTGAAGAAACACAATTTTAATTAAATAAACTTCCCACGCCGGAATTCGAATCCGCTACCTCTAGATTCCTAGTCGAGGACCTTACCCTTCAACCACAGAGGCTGTAAAGTACAATTTCTACGTTATCATGTTCCTACCATTGGTAGTATTCTAAATGGCACTTGTCAATAAAATTATTCGTCATTATGTGAATATTAATTATCGTTTACTGAAGCTTCATCATAGTAATTCTACAAACATTTAGTTTAATATACAACTTGCAGCACAGCACACAGAACGCCCGCATTGTACGAAAATTTGTACTGAATTATTGTTTGACAAATAGTGCAGGCGACACGACATAATGATTTGGCTTATTTACAGAGACATACATTCATGTGATATGTACATGAAATATGCATACGAAATTTTAACCTGTTGATAAGGCATTTGCTCAGTAGATGAGCTGCTTACATTGTTCTTCAAAAACTGTCCGCAGTAGAAACTAAAATGATAGTATAGAACTAGCAGTTAAAAACCCGCTTAGCAGGTTTTTGCTGCTAGGCCCTGCAGGCGGCTTTTCGTTCGGCTTCGCCCAGTTTGTAGATAACAATGTGTAGGTAACCATTTTATAAATCCGATAAGAACTGGTTCCAAAAATAGACAGTTCCTCCGATCCACTGTGATCCAGTGACAGCTAGTCACCGAGTTACAGTAACCGTGACAGGCAATGACGCCATATGTAATCTCTCCATATCCGGAAAGATACTTAAATTTATTATACATTGGTTCTTAGCAAGTTACAGGGAGAAATTAACCCCTTTGTCTTGCAAACTGTAGTAATGTCACCTGATGGATTTTTTTTTTAACCCGATGTTCGGGCTGCCTTGGGCAAGATGAAGGGCATTAATATTTTTTTATTGCTTGTTTTAAATCTGCGAGTGGCATATATTTTGTATAAATATATGCACACATACAGACATTTTTACATACACCCATGCATGTATGTATTCATATACCACAAATATGTAGGGGAGACTGGGGATGGTTGAAACACTTTTACTTTAACTAGGCCTAGTAATATTTCTTATGTATTTATGGAAAAGATGTTTATACCAGATGTTCTATGATCTATCTAGTTATCAAATTAAATTTATTGTATGGCCACAACTCATACAGGTAAGCTACAATGACCACTTAAAGACGATGGGGAAAACTGTTTCAATTATCCCCATAGTGTGGACGATTGAAACAGTATGTGGGGATAATTGAAACACTCTAAATATCTATGGAATAATTGGAATAATTTTAATCAATTTTCAACATTTTCATTATTAAAACAGTACTCAATGAGATCATGAATAGTGATTAAACATATCACAAGTATTTAAAAAATTATAAACTTAAATGTCTTGAAATGAAACAACTTTAAATATATTTTTTATTATTTATGTTTACGTGCTCTTAGTTATACTTATTATGAGTATTTGGCAAAATCAACCTACTTTTACTGCGATATTATCCTGGAGCAGAATAGAACGGTATTAAAATAAGTTTTTTGCTTTCATACAAAAGTGCTTGTTTCAACCATCACACTGTTTCAATCATAACAATGTAGAATTTACCTCTGAATTAAGAACATTTTTTGTGTGTAAAATTCAACAATTAAGAAGTCGAAAACATAAAAATTTATTGAATTTATGGTTTGGGATGTGACATCATTATACAAAATATCGCAATATTGTAGTTTTTTTTTTAAATAATCTGTTAAGTGGCATTAAAATCTATTAAACAAGTAAATATTATCTATTAAAAGAAAAGAAAAATCTGGAAGTGCAATTCACATGCGGTAGAAGTGAAATATACAGAAAACCAAAGTAGACAAGAGTGGAGACTACGAAGCACTTTTTTTTATCAATGTGAAGGGTGATTTTTTTTCATATTTTTGTCCTCGGATTCCAGTGCACCTTTTCCTATACATTGGTCATCTTGTTTGTGGTTTCTTCTTCGGAGTCTCTAGGTGTAGTTTTTTTTTGCCTGTTCATTTTGGAATGGTTTGAAGACTAAATATTGATTTTACAAAATAATATTCTTTTTTAATTTCGTAGGATTCGACCGCGATGAATGATTATCAAGTTATAAAAGAACTTTGCGATCTAAGGACGAAATGGTGAATTTTTGAAAATGAATAAGAAATTTGGTAAAATCTTCTTCTTGCATCCAGACAGATTTGTTCGTGGTACCGATACTACCAATCGGACTATCTTTTAAGAAATGGCTTAATTGATAAGTAGAAATGTGAACATCGGCGGAATTGAGTTTCCAATTGCATTTGCCGCTACAGACAGTTATGAAAGTTCCTCGTTCGGCCGACGTTACTGCATCTACTTGCCAAGTTCCTCTCCTGGCTATAAACCGATTAGGTGTTTGAACAGTTGTGACACCGGTCTCATCTACGTTATAGACGTCCTTTGGTTCAAATTTAAAACTATCAAATATTATAATACTATTCAAATTGTTGAAAAATTCATCAACATTATGTCAATTAAAACTTGTTGCTTGTGCCATACCTACTCGTGGCTTGGGCACATCTTATAGATAATAAATTTTGGATGGCGCGCAAAAATCCTCGGAGCCATTCTATTCCGGCCATCCCATTTGTGTACCATGAATCTGGCCTTGTGTGGTCAAATCAAATGCCAATTGTCTTAAATTTGAAGATAGCCCAAAATAGGTAAATGTTGGCTGTTTTTTTAGCATAGTTTGCAACCTCGGTTTCTTGAGAAGGGGAACACACTTTCTTCATAACATAATTTTTTTCTCTGTTGTTTTGTACTTACATAATTGATAAAACAATGTATACTATTATCGATGATTTTTTTTTAGTTATAAATGTAAGAAAATCAATAAATATATGTTATTACGAAATTGTCACGTGAGGGTGTGTGACGTCGAATGTGGTTGAATGAGATCGACTTCATCAACCAAGATCACAGAAGTTCACCATTCAAGATCACAGAAGTACATTAGACTTAATGATTTGAATTTGAATAATACTTAATGATTTAAATTTCTGACATTTTTTCATTATAACTTTTAAATTTTCTCTCAGTGTGGACGATTGAAACATGGTTATGATTGAAACGTTGCAATCATCCCCACACGAGTTGTTTCAAACATCCCCACGCTGCATTTTCTGCTTCAAAGTCAAAAATATGCCTTTTATATAGACATTAACGCCACGCAAATGCATTATAAATACTCTTAAATAGATAAAGAAGAGAATGTAATGAAACATTTCGTCAAGCTGCGAGAGTAAAATGAGTTATAAGATAAGCAATAATGTCTTAAATATTTACGTTTTAGTGCGAAATTCAATAATGTCCCCTATGCACGATTGAGTCACTCGCAGGCAACTGCATTTTTTAGAAACGTCCCAACAGACCTGACGGAGTTTCGAGTGTTGTATCACACTCTTAGGTATTATAGTTTTCGAGTAAATTGAGATGTTTCAATCATAACGTGTTTCAATCGTCCCCAGTCTACCCTATACCATAATAAATATATGCAAGTATTTAATTTTTTATATAAGAATATAAAGGTAAATTTTGTTATAGCCCGCGCATCAAGGTGGATGAAGGATGGATATGGGCAGGCGGTGGAGGGGATTGTCATCGGGACTTGAATGCCCGAGACATGAGATGCTTGGGTTCGGATTTGAAGCAAGTTTTGAGAAAAATGTTTTGGCCAATTCTATTATGTGTTTTTTAAGTGGAGGGATTTTCGTGCCTGAATTAATAATGCTATTTCGGACGAACCAAGGGCTTTTGGTGAATCTTCTAAGCAAGACATTTTGGAAGGTTTCTAGACTCTTAGTATTGCTTGTGGCCCAAATTTGAGCGGCGTAAGTCATGATGGGTCGTAATTTTGATTTGTAAATGAGAAGTTTGTTCTGAAGCGACGTTTGACTGTTATAATTTAAAAGCGGGTAAAGGGATGAAGCAGCGTTTTTGGTTTTTTTAATTGTATGTTTGATGTGTGTGTGCCATGTGAGTTTTTTGTCGAGTGTGACTCCAAGATATTTAACATTGTTTTGCCAGGGTATTGCTTGGCCGTACATATAAACTTGACCCTTAGGAGTGCTGCGAACCTTTCTTCGTGAGAAGAAAATAGCAGCGCTCTTGGAAGGGTTCAAATCTATACGCCATTTGTTATAAAAGTCTTGGAGTATGTTTATGTTATGTTGTAAGCGAAGTGTGATCATCCTGGGAGAACTGTATCGAACCATAATGGCGGTGTCGTCAGCGTACAAGGCTTTATACGAATGTTGGTTCTCCGTGAGTGGAATATCGTATAAGTAGATATTGAAGAGGGTAGGGGAAAGCTATTAATCTGTAGTACTTATACCTAGGGAACAAACGTCCACATGCGAGCTGCTGACGTAAGTGGTGACATCTTGTGTCGATTTCTTGAATTCAAAACCGAATTATAACAGTAGCTTTGTGTGAAATTCCACGTATACAGATGTTATTTGTGGCGCGGCGCGTATGGCATGACGTCCGACATGCACTCGAAGCTGGGTCCTGAAATTCAACCACGCAGACGCCACGGTAATAATACTGTTCGATAATTGACTGATATTTTTGTACTAATCATATAGAATCAGCGCAGACCCGTGAAAAATCTCCTGACATTATAATAATTATTGTAGGATTGATAATTGCATGTCAGCTAAAAAGCGCAGCCCATCGAAATCTGACTTTACTTGCCAAGATTAACCGTAAGAAATTCAAGCACAGATGGAATTAATTACCAATAAAGAATTCAGAACACTTCGATTACTTCATGTGTCCATGAACCAAGTATAACCAAATTACGGAATCTAAAAAGCAAAGGGACTGCCGATAGCTCCGGTAAAACACCTCCCTCTCTTAAACAACGTAATAAAAGGGATGGTGCAATTAGCTCTCAACGGCAGGACTATACAACCGAAACTCAGATTAGAGGGTCCAAATTCATTCGATTGCTCTCTATTAGGCTACTAAACTAGTATCATATCTCATAACAATGATTACCCTTCGATCAACATCGTCAACAGCCGTATAAGTAGACTGTCAGTATACAATTTTGGAGACCGGGTTTTTGCAGTAGCAGGCCTAACAGATCGGAACAAACTCCCTTTGAAACAAACCATCTAATTGTTATGCATATTTCCGAGCGTACATTGATTATTTCTTCGATCTCGCTTCGTTTCGTCTCTTACTAGTAATTAGAACGAGGGATGCCATTGGTTAATTTTCACCCTACCGCTCAGGCTTACAGATGTGATCCCTGGAAGGAATTTCACAGCTGCGATGACTGCTATAAAATCATGTGTTAACCTTAAGGCATGACCAAACCAGCGCGTTCAGTTTGCGTCCGCGGTGGCGTGCACGGTGGCGATCAGTTGCTGTGTACGAACTTGTATCGACGTGTTCAAACCGCGGCGGCCGCGGCTAGATCGCGGCGGTTTGAACACGTCGATACAAGTTCGTACACAGCAACTGATCGCCACCGTGCACGCCACCGCGGACGCAAACTGAACGCGCTGGTTTGGCCTTCGCTTTAGAGAGTAAGTTGCTTCCTGGTTCTTACCGCGCATCTTCGGGTAAATCTCTGGCAGGACTGGAAAGATTTCAGCTAACCTAGAGTGAATATACTCGTTGAAACCATTTTGATAAAAGGTTAAACTAGCGGTTAAGGGAACAATTAAGTTTCCTTGAGTTGGAAGTGAACCCATAAAGTTATTTTTAAAGTGTATTATACTGAATTATGTAACTGTGTCAGTCTTGCAAATTGATTGTACACAAAATAAAGACTAATTGTGTTTAGCGTTAAAATTGTGCAATTTATTTAATTATCCCGTTACACCTTCACATTTGCGACAGATCGACAGCTCATCTGAGTTCAAATCAAAATTACTTTAAAACTTTTTCAAATCATGGTATCCAATATAATGACCGCATTTTTCAATAGTATTTCATTGCTCAGTCCAATGGATTAGATCGATTTATCTTTCTCCTTGACTACCCACGTTAATGTTATAATAAGTTATTATACGTAAACTTTTTTTTGTAATATTTTTTCATAACTTACCACTAATCGCACGGGCAGTAATTATAAGAGTACGTGCTTGTAAATGTAAATAAGTATGTAAGTCATAAATCCCTAGTTTTAATATAGTTCTAAGTCATACCATAGAAGCATTGTGTAAATAACCACTCGGTCATAAAAATATATATAGTTTTAGGTACTAGTTATAAAACCCCGTTCTGATTGGGCAAGTATTTTAGTCGAGTGGCGAGTATTTTAGTAACTAAACGTGTCCAAACACCAAACATTTAGTAGTGCCTAAGAAGGAACATTTTGGTCAGTCAAGTGGCGAGTTACTCGCTACTCGACCAAAAAATTACTTGCCCAATCAGAACGGGGCTTGTCTTAGTTGTAAGTCACTATTTATCAATCTTAGTTATAAGCTAAGAAGTTATAAGTCAAGTAAAAGGGTTATAGGTTAAATGTATAAATTAAGTTGTAAAGTGCTTGAGACGATTTACTCACGGAAAAGGCGCTTTGGAAATGATCCAAACATTATTATTATAATATCAACAGCAAAGCAGTGTTTGTATATCGCGCGTTGGATGTTAACACCTTACAAACTCTGGAACATGACGTAAATCATTTTCTACACGAGTTCTAATAGTGAGATTCGCTTTGTTCGGGTTGTTCCGCTCCGTATTAAACTCGTAGTTAAGAGGAAACCGGGTGGTGTTTTTTCCATACAAACGTATTCCTCATTTCCCTCTCTGAATTTTGACACTAGAGAAAATATTTTTTTTACATAATATGAATATTGACCGCAAGCGTGTCGGTACGTTTTGATTTTTTTGATAAGTTACTTTTTATAGGAGTTATAACCCTTCAAAAATTGTTAAAATTGCCTTTTTTTAACGCCATCAACAAACGTTCAGTATACAAATTAGACGATGTATTTTTAAAAAAAGCAAAAGGTACAGACATAGAATGTTTTCTTCCAATACATTTGGTAAAAAAAATCTTGGAAATTGGTTCAGTTTTGGAGTAGAAAAATGAGGACTACAAAACCTCGATTTTGACAATTTTATTTAGGTATTATCAGGCTGAGGTGCATGTGTCCCTTTCTCTCAGTATTCGGGGGTGAGGGGGGGCGGAGAGGGTTTTGTTGAATACGTATACAGTCAACGAAGTGATGTGACATTCTCAATAATTATATCGATACACTAGTCCACTAGTGTTGTCATGTCCCGAGTTATCGATGTTTTTTTAAAATTATTTTTCTGTTTGGTGACTTATTTTGAGTGTGCCAATACTTACCGAGCTTATTTACTAAAGTTATTGTGACAAATTTAATTTGTTTACGTCAAATAAATTAATGGAAAAAAATTGAAAAAAAAACACCTGTTACAGACAGACCCCGAGATGATTCCGTTCCGTATTGCCGAGTTGGATATGGAACACAAAAATTAATTAAAATATTTTTTGATAACTTTTGAAGGTTGTACTCAACATAATATTATCCCTTTATAGGACACTTTTTTTAAGATACAACTACCGAACCAAAAAAAAACTTTTATATTTGACTAAATATATTGTTCTAGATTTTTTTTTCAAAAAAATTATATTTTACAAGAAAATGTGTGATGGTAAGTACATACACCACTGATCGTTTGATGGAATGCTGGTACAGCGTATGTTCAGTGGTACATGCATCTACCACATGTTGTTGAATCGATTATGTTATTATAATATCATATTATACAAATGAATATTGAAATCTATGTATAAGAGGCACCATATTGTTTATTGTGCTACATATTAGGTACATACACATAACTAGTTTAGTTTTTATTTAACTTTTTTAATACGTTATATTATTACAGAAAAATGCACTTTTGGGAATACCTCCTACATCACTTGACATTTTCAATCTTCTTCAATGATCTAATATTTTTTGTTTTTAAACGCTTTATTGTAAAAAAAATTACTGTTTAACATCTACACAATGAAATTAAAACAATTTATGGTCCAGACCTTTCCCTCGCCGGTAAATTTCTTGGTATGCGACCGTCAATTATTTCTGGTAAAAGGCATTGGTGGTAGAAATTTTCTAACAGTGGAACGATTTTTTGCCAGATTTCATCGTCCCTCTCAATTTTTTCATACAGCAAACCTTTTGGACTCCACACAACAAAATAACAATAATTACGACGAGTAATATGTAACTGGCCTTGTACTTGGTAGAAGTAATTATGATTCCGTTTTAATGTTAAAGAATGGTCTTCCAATTTACAGTAATCAATTATCTTTTGTGCAATTCCCTCTTCTGGTGACATATTTGCTATACTATAAGGGCATTTAATTTCAATTATAGAATCCTCACCGATAAGGCCATCCGGACTTGCCGCTAAAAAGTTTTTGGTTTTATCGATAAATAGCCCACAAGCGGATACCTGAAAACTTGTTTTTTTTGAAAATTGCTCTATTGCTAGGCTTTCATTTTCTTTTCCATAATTTGTGGCCATAGTTCCTTTGAATTGTGAGTACAGTAAAGAGTTTAGTACTCCCGTAACTGAAGTTTTTTGCCGAAGCTTATATATTTTTCCAAAGTTAGACGCCGTTATCCGCTTACGTCTTTCAATTGCCCACAGATTGTTATTGCTTTGGCCTACCGTATTCCGTTCGAGCTCTTCCTTATTGGTTGAAGATAATTCTTTGAGAAATTCCTCTTTTTTCGTTTCAAATATTTCAGGTGGCATATCTGGTTCTAATTCCAATTGACCATAATTTTCATCGGGCCCTGTAACTTTTTTTCTTTTTTCTGTCGTATTTTCATTATACTTTAGTTTTTTTTTTCGACACATTTGTTTATTCTCCTCCGAACGTCGTTTTCTCTCTATAAAGTGCTTCGTGTATTTGCCGGGACTGTGGCCTTGGATTTTCTTTTGTATTCTTGAATGGGTTGCCAATTCACTATTCCACGAAGTTACTGCTCCAAAACATCTTGCTTGGTAAGATCCTCTTGTAGTAAAATTTACCCTTTTTCCACCTATAAATTTGGCGATAACGTTGTTGAATTGCTCCACAGTGTTATTTGTCACGTCAATAATAAGACTTTCTGCATTTGCTATTAGAGACAATAAGAATTGTTGGATATCAGTCCATATTCCACAATCTCGAAGATCGCTTACTAAATTTGGATCATCAGTATACTTCTCCGGCTTGCAATAGTACGATGCACAATTTTTATGATCACCAAACACATGATTTGCGGTATTTTTTATGTCCATTTTCAAATTTTTTATTTTATCACTTTGTACTGTGTTTTCTTGCTCTTTCCTGTAATTTATTGCTCCAACTACAGCTCTTCTCATGCGTAAAACGTTTGCTTCAACCTTTTTCCTTATATGAACTGATACAAAGCCTTTAGCGTTGTTGGTTTTTTTTCCAAGTGCTTTCATTTTGTTGCAAAAATTGCGGAGTAAGTGATTTTTGCACTCTATTTTTTGTACTATAAGGTTAGGACCATATGGCATTTGTTGCATTATTTTTTTCATGATGCTGGAGTCGCCATCACCAACTAGTTTGTTAAATTTCAATCCATGCATTTCCATGCTTCTCGAGAACCCTTCTGCTATAATGTGGGCTTCCATGGCATTAGCACTGTCACGCCAGTTTATGAAGCACCTGTGCTCAGAAGCAACTATGTGTAGTTTAGTAGCTCTAGCACATATGCAGCAGTATGAGTTTCGCACTCCCAGAAATAAAACCTTTTTAGTTCGTAGTCCAACTATGCACCCTGCGCCAGATGAGGAGCTAAATCCACTTTTGTACGACCTCTTTGCCCAGGAGCCATCTGCAACCACCGTTACCAAAGGATAGCCACCCTCGTCTACGTCACCGTTTAAAATGGCTAGCCTTTTTTCTTCTTCACCAGCTGCGATCATTTCTTCTAAGGCACATTCTTCAATTGTTGGCGCTAAACATTGTTCTATGTTCGTGTAAGTCTTACAATCCATATTTGGCATATTTAAAACCCCACAAATTTCATTCCATTGTGAATACCCATTTCCTGTACACATCACTCCTTCGACGACAGCAGTATTTATAGACATTTTCCGTTTCGGGTCTTCGGAGTGAATGTATTCTATTTTCTTGCACATTTTGCACTCGAAAACATACTGGCTTAGAAGACCATTTCGTCGTTCCTTCATAAATTTTAAATCGGAAAATGTGCAGTTGGTGTGTTCGTGCTTTATATTTGATATCTCCGAAAACAAATATTTTATATCCACAATTCTGCGACCTTCGAAATTATCGGTTTCATCAATATGGTCTGGTTCTATCACCAAATCATCAAGCGTTGTTGATGATGATGAACTTGCGTTTTCGTCTATATTTGGAGCAAATGATTCATCCATGGAAGTTTCATGCATTAGTGAAGATGTAGTTAAGTTTCCAAAAGTAGTATCGATGACATCCATATCCCTGTAAATGCAAATGATTTATTTATTTAAATTTGTCCATCCCATTTTCCCGTTATACATGCTACATAATACACGGCTCTCATAGCATAAATCTTTAGGTTTTTCTCGTAAGTCGCTCACGTAAGAGAGTTATGGCAAAATTATCAATGTAAACGATACCCATTGGTAATTTTGCCATAACTCTCTTATGTGAGCAACTTACGGGAAAAAAAACTTTACGTACGTAAAGGTAACCTTAGGAAGGTTCAGTAGTAAGAGTGACAGGAAAGCGATATTTCGACTTACCTAGATGTCGAACGTGGTGCAACATGAATCTGTCGTTTGATACTAATAATCGGTTTTTTTCGTCTAGTAGATAAAAACAAACGCGCTTTGTTTCCATTTCTTTTACCCATTATTTATCTGTAAGAAAAAATTTTTTGAGTTGAAGGTAGGTAATATAGTAGTCGATTTTATGTAACTCAATTTCTAAATACACATATCTTATGCTACGTATATATTTGCGAATAGTGGCGTGCACAGAATTTGAAAATTGAAATTTCGGAAAAAAAATAATTTTCAGCTTCGACAACATCATTAATGTCGTATTTTCAATCTTAGGATTCTAGCCCACTGAAAAATCAGTGCACGCCACTCTTTGCGGACAGAGACGCGAGCCGAACCACGAATTATGGTAAAGGTACGAAGCAACCGCAAGCGGCGCAGCGTTTCGGGCAGTTTGCTTTTGCTTCGTTCCTTTCCCATAATCCGTTGTTCGGCTGGCGTGTGTATACGCAGCCTAAGACGTAGAATAATATTTATTATAGGTTACTAGATATGTTAACAAATGTACCGACTTGCACTAATGCACTTTATGCATACAGTCAAAACTGATGAATTTACGTTATTCAGGGAGAGCCAAAAAACAACAACATTTTTAGCGATATTTATATGTTTAATTAAAAAAGGAAATTGTGTTGTAATATTGAGTTTTTATGAATGAATAGTTTATGTTTATAATAATAGTTTATGAATAATTTATGAATAGTTTAGTAGGTATCTACTCACCATATGTCCTATATGTGTAAATCGTGAGAAATGACCAAACAGATTTCAATATTCAAGGGGGTTTCAGGGTCAAAATTCGAAGGTCTGTATTTGACGTAGAATAGTTTCCAGTAAAAAGGCTAGTCAAAAACAGTAGAGTGATGCAGCCAGCGAAAAATAAAAACACTATACAATCACAAAGTACGTGATGTACCTACTGCGCCTATGCTGCCGTTTTATAAAAAAAGATGGTATGAATCTCCCGATATTACTAAACCAAAACAGCGTGCATCTTTTTTTTTTTTTTTTTTTATTGTATTTATTACTTGCTGGAGCAATCCCTATGAGTTACAGAACTCATTTTAGGACAGGAGGAAAATTCATGGGTGTGAGGAAATAGTTACAGTTTTACTTGGAAAATGTATATTAAAAATATAAGTTTCACATACAACATAGACAAAAAATAAATTTAAAATAAAAACAGGTTGAGTGAGCAAACAACAATAGAAAATAATTAAAGAAACAAAGAACAAGGTTATACAAATGTGGATGATTATGATTACAAATAAATGGAAAAGAAAAGAAGAGAAAAGGAAACAAGACAAATGAGACATGATAAGAAAATTTACATAGTTTCATCCTTAAACGTATTTAAAAAATATTCTTTTAAAGCATTATTCTGAACTTTTTTATTTTGCTGGTTTCCCTTGTACATATCTGGAAGCGAATTATATAGTGTATAGGCAACATAGTTCAGAGATTTTATCCCATATTTTGTAGTGTGTGTTTGAGGTATGCGGATTTTATTGCTATTTCGAGTATTGTGAGTGTGAATGTCTTGATTGTAAAGTGGCTTGATGTTAGTGTGAGTTGATTGTTGAGTAATTTGTAGGATGGTGCTTGTGATTTCATGTTTAGGAAGGACTGTAATTGGAAGAATACCGGAAACTGAATAGATGTCTTTGACATGGGTGTCCCATGGAAGTCCAAACACATTTCTGAGAGCTCGGTTTTGAACCACCTGCAGATCAGCTATCAATTTCTTTGAGGCAAATCCCCAGATACAGCAGAGATAAGAAAGGTGTGAATGTACCATGGCGTAGTACACTGATGTTAGTAAAGGAATGGGTAATAATCCTTGGAGTCTATATAGTACACCAGTTATGGGGGTAATTTTCTCCTTTACATGATTTATGTGGAGATCCCACGAGAGTTGGGAATCTACGATCAGGCCCAAATATTTTGTGCTCATTTTCTTTTCGAGGCAGTTATCACCAACTTTGATATTGAGGCTGAAATTTTTCTTGTTACCAAAAAGTATATAATGAGTTTTTTTTACGTTAAGAGTTAGTTTGTTTATTCTTAACCAGCTTGTGAGTTTAGAAACATCAGCATTCATTTCCGTTTCAAGCTCCGCTAGGTTCAGTTTATTGTAAAAAATTACTGTATCGTCCGCATAAAGTTGTAGAGTTCCTTTAATACCCCACTTTGTCATGTCATTCACATAGATTAGAAATAGCAACGGTCCAAGAATTGATCCTTGTGGCACTCCACATGTTATTTTACCCAACTCACTCGTTTCTCCTCCCAGTTCTACTGCCGAAACGCGATTTGATAGGTAAGATCGGAAAAGTTCCAGAGGAGGACCAACAATACCCAAATGTTTCAGTTTTTCGATCAATACGTTGTGATCCACCGTGTCAAACGCCTTCTTTAGATCAATAAATATTGCCGCCGTAAAATCCCCATGATCAATATGTTTCTGTAGATTTGATATAAAATCGAAAGCTGCACATTTAGTGTTAGATCGTCGTCTGAAACCGTATTGTTTTGACGTGAGAATTTTGTTTTGTTCGAGATATTTCAATAGTCTTTCTTTAATGATACATTCAAAAATTTTAGAGATAGCTGGAAGTATAGAGATTGGACGATAATTTTGGACATTTTTTTTGCATTCGTCTTTATGAATAGGAATTATTTTCGCAATCTTTAGTCTGTCTGGAAAGATACCTTTTGATAGAGAGAGATTTATTAAGAATACAAGATCATCCGCCAGTTCCTCCTTGCAATTTTTGAGAAGGAGAGAGGTTATCCCATCGGAACCAGCTGCCGCTTTGGACTTAAGGTTAGATATGACACGTAGGATTTCATTTTTATTTGTCCTGATCATGTTAAGAGATTGTTTTGCTTGAGGTTCCGTGTAGATCGTGTTTACATCAGTATTTGAAGTTTTTATTACTGATGCTAAACTTTCCCCAACTGAAAGAAAAAATGCGTTAAATGCAGTTGCAATCTCCTTTGGTCCCTTTACTTCTTCGTCATTTATGACTAGAGATTTACAAGTTATTTTTGGGTTTCGCGAGCTATTTGTGAGAATGGAATTGATTGTTTTCCAGGTTCTCTGTGGCTTGTTCATGTTTTCGTTAAGCAATTTTGTATAATACTTGCATTTAATATATCTTCTGTAATTTGTGACAGTATTACGAGCTTTATTTTTTTCTATTGTCAAAGGAATACTTCCTTGATTTTGTTTCCAGAGTTTAAATATGCGATTTCGTTCTTTAATAAGTGAATCAAGTTGGGCATCAAACCATGGCGTATTGTTCAGTCTTTTGTCTCCTTTATTAATTTTAACTTTTGTTTTGCACGAATTTACAGCATTTTGTAGATAGTCAGCGAAATTATTATAATTTTGGTTTACATCATCAGACGAATGGGTAAATTTACAAGTTTTAAGTGACGTTTTTAATTTTTGATAATTTATTTTGTAAGCGTTTAAGAGGTAGTTTGAGGTTCTGTTGTTGGGGAGGTTTTTCAGGGAGTTTTCGTAATCCAATATAAGTATATTATGGTCACTAAGGGGATCATCAATATTTGAAATTATCCCAGAAACATTTGTTCTATTTGTGATAATGTGATCTATCAACGAGCTGGTGTTATTTGTTACCCTTGTGGGAAACATTGTGTTACACAAATAAAAGTTGTACGATTTTAAGGTGTGAACATATTTCCGTGCAATATCAGTATCTTTTGAGATATCGATATTAAAATCTCCAAAAAGTAATGTGTCTTGTTTGTTTTTATTTAATATTATTTCTAAAGAGTCGAAAAAATCTGTTATATTAGAGTTGGGCTTACGGTAAAAAACATACAAATTGAGAGGTTTAATATTTTTTGCCGTGATCGTAATTCCAAGAAAGGTATTTTCACTGCAACATTTTTCTATTTTCTTATTGCTTAGTGTGTTATGCATGTAGATGGCGACTCCTCCTCCTCGGTCCAGCTCACGGGAAGCAAAGATTCCAGAATAGTCAGTAATATTGAAAAAAGTTTCCTCTCCTTTATGCAGCCAGGTTTCCGTAATCACGAGAATATGTACCGTTCCTGTAATGTTTTTTAGGGTTTCTTCAATTTCATCAATTTTGTTTCTGATGCTTCTAGCATTCATGTACATAATACGCATACAGGACTTTTTGGTGGTGTATTCTTGAATATTGAAACATTTTTTTTCCTTGATGTTGCCTTTAGCAGTGGCCCACGTAGCCTTTAGCAGTGGCCCACCTTACTTTACTAATAGTAACAAGATGAATGAACTATGAGCGCAGAAGATATCTATTATATAGGAATACGCACGCTCAAGTCGCGACGCGTATTGACTTATCTGTTGCAGCAGGCAGCAACCTGTATACACGCACCCACAAGTCTCATTGACTTGTGCGTGTGCAGAAGATGAGCTCGGAGCAGGCAGTCACATGTATTTGTAGTAAGTAATAATAATAATAAAGTTAAGTACAATACAATATTAAATAATGTAGACCTCGCTATTTTATTACGAATATGTACCTAGGCACCTACTTAATTTTTGGAATAAATGAATAACAGTAAATGAAATAATAAGAACGCGAAGTCGCTGGCGGGCGCGGCGCGGCGATTCGTGCTTCCAACACCTGCAGCCACGCACACACACGCATTGGGGTTAACCAATACACCGATAGCGCTTTTGCTGTCCCCGCTGAGATGAACGAAATAGAAATAATTTTTACAAATACCTATCGTTAAAATTTCTCGGCGCTCCTGCGCGCTCTTAACGCGTGATGATAGACTGGGGCGATTAATTTTGTTAAAACTCTTGTAGAGAGATGTTAGTTGATCAGAAGTTATCCACGAATGGTACAAACCAACAGCAGAATATTTAAAACAAAAAAACTAGGAGAGAACGCTTCATTAATGTAAGTTAATTATTTCACACATAAATAATTTAATTAAAATAGTACATAGAAGATTGGATACTCTCGGTATCGCCCTGGTTGCTTCAAATGACTTAAGTCGTGTTCTGCGACCAGATATGCTTAGCCAGGTACTTGTCAGTACCTACTACCTCCAGTCACAACATAGCCGGGAGTAGGTACGCCAAAGTCCGCAACCATTTATGCGCAATGAATTTAAGTGAATTATTTCACACATAATTTAATTAAAATAATACATAAACACCTAAGTGCTTTGCTATATTTTCATACAAGAATAAAATGATTTTTTTTTTATTAGGCGTTTGAAAAAAAAATAATTTGATTTAAGTGTACATTAATTTTACCGTGAATTAATAAATAAACATTGAAATATATCATTATAAAAGCAAGAGAAACAATTAACGGTGGCTTTTATTAAACACACAAGGCACATCCCTGATTCCCTAGGACTCTAGGAGTATGTTTGTAATTATTTATAGATGTGCAACCCGATATGATAATATTAGTCTTTTTGGTTAAAAACGTATGATCAGCCCCCTGCGCAGAAAAATCCCACAATGAATTATGCTGCAAACCGTTACCTTACTTCAGCGAACTTTACTTTTCTGTGCAAGGTCTGGTTATTTCAATGATCGCTCGCCGGCGGTCAATGTAAGAATGATGTCGTCATTTATTCAAGGCATGCTGGAGCTGGAACTCTCCTGGTGCCAAAATGATTGTCACGTGGTTTGTCTCCAGCTCGTCGAAATAATAATTGTATTATGGCAGGTCAACTATTTCTTATGTCTATGGTGAAAACCTGAGAGTTGGTATCAAACTTTCAAGTAAATTTACAAACCATTCATTGAAACCAAAGATATTAAAATACAAAAAAATGTGCGGACAACACATCTCCTTATATTTCAATATCTTTGATTGAAACAAACGTTGAAATGGTTAATTACACATCTGCCCTGGTGATGGCACTGTAACGCTGGCTAAAGGAGGTAGCGCAACATGGTATAATACCCCAAAAATATAACCCGACCAAACCATGGTTAAGTTTGTTTTTTGATATGCAAAATAAATGAAGACGTAACATTTTAATTCGGGTCAGTGAATCCAGCCATCCATCTATCTATCCCCTGATTAATAACGATCGTAATTAAAGCCATTATAATAATATACAGTTGAATTGAGGTGCGTAGGTACTCGATGACCCTACTATTAAATAGACTGGGTAACTGCTAATTGCGTAGGTGCCACATTTGTTAGCATGAGTTGCGTAACTACGTTCACCGTTCAATTCATAACTAAAGATACCTACCACGGATACTACGAATGTACGAATAGATACTTATTATTATTAACCTCAAGAAAGGCTTGTGCTAGTGAGGTTAAAAATTCAAGTTTAAACAATAATACCATGTAAAGAAACAATAAACCTAAAAAAATTGCGTTATTTTTTGGTGAAATTCGCGCTATTTTCAGTGGATTTTTTTAGAAAAGCGGTATTACAACAAACCGTCTTTGAAATGAAGACTTCAGAGTGTTTATTGATTAGTTCTCTAACATTTTCTTAGAACACTTTCTCATTCCCGTATCGCTTCGTCTCAGGAGACTATTAATGCTATTGGTTAATTTTTACCCGCCGCTCAGGCTTAGGGCTTTTTTTTACAGATGTGATCTCTATAGGGGATGACACAGCTGGGATGACCGATATATGGTCATGTGTTCATCTTCGGCAACACTCTAGCAGGACTGAAACGATTAGTGTAAATATACTCGTTGAAACTTTTGGTAAACGAATAAACGAACGGTTAAGGGAACAATTAAGTTTCCTTCGTTAACCCATAAACTTATTGTTAAAGTTTATCACACTGTCTTACTAGTGTTGAACTTCTATAAATACGTGTTGATTGTACCCAAAATATATGATACAAATTGTTTGTACCCAAAATAAAGACAAAATAAAATTGGGTTTACCGTTAAAATTGTGCATTTTATAAAAAAAAAATACATTAACTCCACAAACTTAGGAGGCCCCGAGGAAAATAATTTCCCTCAGTTCCTATGTCATCTGAGATGCTGTGTGGGGGTTCTTTTTGTCAAGAAAATGAAGATAATGTCGGTAGTCGAAGTATGATACAATTAGAAGTGACCGAATTGAATATAGACACCTTATCTCAGTTCGTAGAGCACTTGCCACGTAAGCAAAGAGTCCTGAGTTCGAGTCCCAGAGTTGCCAATATCTTTTTCTGATTTTTCTGTCTCCAGATCTTCGATTGAGTTTTGCTAATAGTGTCTTCATTTAATTAAATATTATAATTTGAGAATTTACCCATAAAAAGTTATAAATAAAAATAAGTAGATACTTAGAAAGGTTAGTTTTTTTTTTTAATAATGTCAAACATTCCGGGGTTACGAATAACCCAACAATGTTTGAAAATCTCCTACTACCACCACAGAAAGCCGAAAATGTAGCTTGTGTTGTGATGGAGGACTTAGCCAGCCGAGTCCCCAGCGATATGCCCACTCAACCACTGACCGGTCGAAAATAAAGTACTTAAAATAAAGTATAACATGTACTTATAATTAAGCAAACAATACCTATTTCTTTAATTAAGATAAATGTATCGTTAAAACTCTAAATGTACTTAGTAATGTCATACATTATACATGTTGTTATAATTAAGTAAAATATACCTATATCTTTAATTAAGTTAAATGCATCCCTAAAACTTTATTATCCTTAGAAATGTTATAAAATATATTAAAAATTAAGACATATTGATTTGGTAGAACCTACAGACAAGCTGTTCTTGTGACAGGGTTGTCGGACTACTATTAACTTGTAATAAAAAATGTATTCTGACTCTTGACAGGGCTCGACAAAAATATATCTAGTATTTGATTGTCTTGATCGTGCCACGTCTTCATCGGGTGTGTTAAACAATTATGTTATTTAAACACCACAGAGCACAAAACACCACAGAGCACACGTAAAAATATATTTAACAATTTATAAATCTAATCTACAATCAATAATACAAATATTTTCGTGGGAATTGATTAGCAGCAATTTTTATTCGCAAATAATGGTATTTGCTAATAAACAAGTTGTTGTCGAAGAAAGCAAACACCTTTCAATGACGCTCTAATCTGTCGTGTTGTGTTTTGTTGGGCGAGCGAATTTCGCTGCAAATTCCTGAATGAATGGACGTCGTTTTTTACGAGACGGCGCCGGTGGATCACGTGACGACAGTCACACCGACTCATCAGCTCGTCAGCCCATCAGCTGGGGTAGACACGCGACACCGACGCTCTACTATCTAGTACTTAGTACTAGTACTACAACCGATAAACTATAAATCGCAATGTTCGCGTATTTCTTTCTACCGTCGAGATATTTGCAGTTCCGAAATCAGGAGCTTTAATAAAATTCATTTTATTAAATATACTGTAAAATAAAATAATAATTTATTTTTTAAATTAATTCATTATCAACGTTTTTAATGGGCTTTTACAAAGAAATAGTGGAACTTTACAGTTATTTTTTTCATTCGTTGATACAGGATGTAAAAGCACGTACCCGATTAATGCACGTAGGTACATAATCATAGTATTACATACTTACGAAAAGTCAACTAACGTGTAATGCGGAGTCAGCATTTTTCTGGGCACTAAGCAGGGATTAGGGATCCGTTTACAAGTCATATAGGGTGGTGAGGGGTGAGGGTGAACAATGAACATCAACACCAAAAATTCATCAAACTAATGCACTCATTAGGTGGCATAGTACAAAACGGTTCAGAAAACAAAAAATGTCATTAGGAAATGATTACATAAGGAAAACCACACTATGTAATTACTATGATGGTAGTGTTGGTACGGATGTTAACTTTAAGGAAAATTTACGAAATTTGTACATCCTTATTTAGGTACCATTTACAGTCTGCCAAATAAATAAAATAAATAAATTAGAGTGGCCCGACCGACAGTTGGTCCCCAAAATTATAATTATTATAAAACTAGCTGGGATACCCGGCTTCGCTCAGGGAGTTGATGAAATTGTACTCACGTTCGAACCCACGACGGATATTGCTTTATATACCCCTACCAATGGTCCACAATGTTCCAGAACATTCCACAACATTCGAAGAGTGTTCTGGAATGTTCTACAAATCATGTTCCCGATCATTCCACAACATCCCAGAATGTTCCGGGACGTTCTGGAATGTTGTTGAATGCTCTCGAATAATTGATACATAATTTACATGATAAGAAAATGTAAGTATAAAAAATACAAATTGGAAAGTGCATGAGAGTTGATGAAAAGTTCATAATATGACAAAAGATTTAAATACTAAATATTTTAGTAAGAGCATAGAAGTACAAAGAGCAAGGCTATTATAAATACAAGTATGAAGAAAAAAAAAAGATACACCACGGGTACCTACCTAGGCACCTACTATACATATACAAGATATTATTTTGAAAAATATTTTGAAAGTACAAAACTTCGTAAATAATAATAAAAACAAAAATTTTAATTCATCAATAGATTTTTAACAGTGTTCTACATTTTGTTATTTTATCATTGAGTCTATTGATGAAAATGTTCCTACTGCTCAGTAGTGCTCAGCTACAATTCAGGATTTCTCCTGGAATGCAGCTGGTTTTCAGCAGTACCTCCGTAAAATACATAATAAAAATAAATTTTAAAATCCCAGAAGTAAATTGTGTGTTGAAGAATATAAACATTCAAAGTATGTTTGATTATAATGATTATAATCGAACTGAGAAGCGCCGACAAACAGCTACATTTTGATATTTCTCGGTAATTTTTTTTGTATATAAATGGTTCCTGACTAGAATGTGCAGGTAGGTGTCTACTTAGTCATTC
Organism: Limnephilus lunatus; assembly: GCA_917563855.2. Taxonomy (NCBI): domain Eukaryota; kingdom Metazoa; phylum Arthropoda; class Insecta; order Trichoptera; family Limnephilidae; genus Limnephilus; species Limnephilus lunatus. The sequence goes on along the minus strand of OU830598.1, from coordinate 46,669,368 downwards.
AAGTACTGTTTTCATCACAACGAACTAAAATGCTGATATGATTACGATAAGAATCAGAAAGCAATATTATTTACTCAAAACGTTACTGCAATTTGAATTTGAACAAAATTAATTTATAAATAAACATAAAACGCTTTACATTTTTCAACTTTCACCCAAACAATTAGTAAAAAAAAACAAATATTCATTATTATTTTCCAAATATCATCATTATAGTTGTTATTGTTAAATGCAATTTTAACAGGTAAATAAAATAATAATTATCACAAGAGACAACTTTGTGATTCAAAAATATTATTATTCAAGGTCATCCAGGTTAATAATATTAATTATATTAATATCCCTGTTCTCTTTTCGTGCACCTACCAGCGTGTTTGTAAAAACTTCTTCAAAACTTATTTCAGAGGGTCAGCTTTATATTTAGAATAGAATGTAAATATTGACATGTTGTGGGTGAAGTTTGTTTACACTTACATGGCGTCCAGGTACTGCAGGGTATAACTCAGAATCTCTCCAGGAATCTCACTCTCCGTCACGGACAGGCATCCGATAACCTTGACCGGCAGTTGGTCACCAGAGCCGGTAACATCAGCAAACTTTTCAAAGAACTTCCTATATTCCACGAGGTAATCTTCCTTCTCAACGGACTCACACTTCTTCAACTCCTCGGCAGGGTTGGTGTAAGAGTCCTGCATACTCGCCATGATGACTCGTATTTAATTGGACGTTAACACTTTGGTAATATGTATTTAAATCACTTTACTAAAAACACATTTGTTATGACTACTTGATTTAAAAATATTTTAAATCAAACTTAGCACTTCGTTATCAAAGACGGAATCAGCAATTTTCATTTATACTACTGATTTACACCGGTTACACTTATTTTATTTTGTTTTATCAAGAAGCGAGTTCAAAGAGGTTATATCACAAAAGTGTTTCTGAAACAAAAAAGAATAATGGGTATTCTTTTAATCTGTAAAAGCATTTGTACAATTTCGTTGTAATATTAATATTATCGTTGATGTTAAAAGGGGGACAGTGTATTTAGGAATGATTTGAAAACACTTTGTTTATAAAGCGATTTTAAATTAAAACCATCAAAACTTTAAATTGTAAAGCTATTTGAACTATTTAAAAAATTTGGTTGACTAAAATGATTCAGAAGCAACGCCGCACACTTAAGTTTTTTTTTTTAATTATCCTGGATGTATTCAATCACTTGACAGCAAACTGCATTTGAATTTTTTATAAAACTTGCCGCAGCATGAAACGTAAGATGGATTATAAAAATGGGATGATAAAACTGTATAATTTCACAGGCTTAATAATTAATGTCAATTTACGAAATAAAACTTAGGTTTAAATCAAATTATTGTCAACAAACAGACAAACACCGAGCACCACTCCTATAGGGATAACCGTGAAGTGAGGATACGAAGAGTACACAATATTCGTACACATTATAGGCAACCTAAAACTTTATTTTGGTAATTTGACAACCAAGATGCCAACAAAGCGGGTGAAGCATTGAAAGTTTTTTTTTTAATTTATGACGGCGTTGCGTCGACTACGGAGTTTGTAAATTCCTTTATGAAGATTACAAAACAGCCGATTACAAGACAACAGTACTATTGGTCGAATAAAAATTATCTCTTTGTTCTTTGTGTGTACCTTTGTGCAAAAATTTACCACAAAATAATTGTTGCATGGCGCCACATGGCGCCTCCTGTTTTATTCCCCTTAGAGGCAAATAAAAAATAAAAATTCTTATGTGTTAACAAGTTTTAATTTGTTATTCCTTGCGTGGTGGCCGATGATACTTACCAAGCTGAAAAGCAGGAATTGCCTGCGTAAACTGTTTGAGATAATCTGTGACTATCTAAATGGTAGGACAGTTATCATAGGGCACGAGGACGTTTTAATCACCCGAACAGTCGACATGGGATGTCCACAGGGGTCGGTCCTTGGACCCGACCTGTGGAAAATCTTGTTCGACGACTCCTCCAGGTTACCCTTGCCTGAAGGTTGTATATCGGTCGACTACGTAGATGACAAATTGTATTTGGTCTCTGGGAACAGTAGAAGGGAAGTGGAATCTAAGGCTGAAGAAGGTTTACAAGTGATCCTTGAATGGGGAAAGAGAAATAGACTGAACTTCGTTCCCCACAAGACAGTGGGTCTCCTCATGAAGGGCATGCTCAGCCGAGGCAGGAACCCCTTCATCAGAATGGGAGACTCATCTATTCGATTTGCTGAAAATACCAGGTATTTAGGCGTCATTATGGATAGATCTTCTTCGTTCCTAGCCCACCTCAAGAACGTCTCTGACAGGGCCCAGGCCTTGTTTCAGAAACTGAGAAGAATCTCAACAGCCGAGTGGGGATTGCGTTCTCCGGCGATTCGCCTGCTGTACGAGGGGGTATATGTGACGCAAGTCTCGTATGCTGCCTCCGTGTGGGAGCACCGCCTGGATAATGTCTTGATAAACTCAGCTCTTAAACGAGGCCAGCGGACTCCCCTGTTGGCGCTCTCGGGCGCTTATAGGACTGTAGCCTCAGATGCATTACCGGTTCTGGCCTGCGTTCTGCCTATTGACCTTGCAATTAGGGAAATATTGACAAAAAAGGAACTTATTAGAGGCAGGGCTGCTGTCCACCTTGGAGTCGAACTGACACCGGGAGGAGTCGTGGCCCTCCCCGGCTTGCTCAAAGCGATGCGCGAAAGGACTCTGAGTGTATGGCAAGAGTGATGCGATAGATCGACGAAGGGCAGATGGACTTTCTCCTTCTTCCCTTCAGTTAAAGTCAGAATGGAAGGGGCACACAAGTTAAGTAAGTGAAAATGTTATTTTCTTTTTTACTGGAATAAAAACTTATAAAAAAAAAAAAAAAAAAAAAAACTGGATCACTACATGACACAGATGCTCTCCGGACATGGGGAATTCAGGGGTCGGCTACATAGCTTGACCCTTTCTCCCCATCCAAACTGTGCGTGTGGTGATACTAACCAGGACGCCAGGCACATTCTGTGGCACTGCGAGTTGATGAAGGAAGCACGAGAGGAAATGTTGGATGGCTTGCGCGTAACAACAAGACCAGCGTGGAACGCTGACCTTGTGTCAAACAAAGAGAATTTCGAGTGCCTGAAAAAGTTTGTCAAGTCCTGGGTGGAGAGATGGTCTGTACTTAGAGTCGCCGATCTAGACTAAATTCATCTTTGTTTCAGGTGCTACACGTATTGCTCCTGTCTCCCTCGGTATATCCTCCATTACTCTTCACTAGTGTATACGCTTTGAACTGTTTATAATATTACTCTAGAGACCCGTAAATTACTGGTTACATTTGACTTATGTACTGACACATTCTTCTTTTCATGTTTTACTTATTTTCTTTTAGCTTTAGTTTCACACCGCTTACAAGTCTACAACCTATCGGTTGTCTTCTAATGTTTCAGCCAAAAATGATTTATGCTTTTACCTCTACAGGCCATGTTCCATCGTAGAGGGCGATGGTGGTGATGACACCATCGCCCAATATATCATGACTTCTGTACTCATACTGTAATTATGTTTCCAATATATAATTGCTCTTATTATTTTCTTACTTTATATTAGCATTGGTTTCCATATTTTGGTGGCGCAACTGAACTGTACATATTATGTATCGTCGTCACCCCATAAAAGGGGGTGGGATAGACCCTGTCCGTGCATACAGCCAGGCGAACACACACCGGAGCGGTTTTCCCGCAATCCTCCCGCGCCTCCCCCAATGATATGCGTAAGCCTGAGGAATAGCCGCGTGATCTCGACGTCCTTCCGCCCCCCCTCCGACAACCCGACGCTCATCTTTTCCCCAGAGTCTTCTAAAACTTTCTCTTCTTTCCCACATATATTTCTTCGAGGCAAAATCGGGGAGCCGGCTAAAGGGCGCGGACTCCGGGTTTCGTCTGCGGTTAGGCCGATAGCCATGCACATTGTCATTGGGACTGCCTGGTGGTTTGTGGAATACCTTCTCTGAATATTTTATTTTTATGCATTTTATTATCTCTCTGTTATTATTGTAAATACTTGCATTATATTATTACTGTTATTTTTTTTTTTTCTCTTATTCCAGGCTTCCTCAACCGGGCGCAGCTCTTATTTTTTATATTTTTTTACTTACTAACACTTTTATCTGTATATATTATTTATCCTATACATTTCAGAAGAATCATTCCACGGGCTGCAACATTTATTATTTTTTTTGTATTATGTTAATGTAAGTACTTGCATACTGCTTTCTAACCCCGTATGCATGGACATTGGAGGGTCTAGAGTCGTTCAAATAAATGTAGCTTCGTTCAATAAAATAGAGTCCTGAGGTGTACGGTGAAGGAGGAAACCATATGTTTCCTTAGAACGCCGTGGGAAAGTGGTTGGACACCCTCCAATGTTATTCCTTGATTACAAAAAAGCAAAAAAATATGTTTTTTGTAGTTCAAGGCACAACTACATAACTACAATATCTTGACAGAAAAAACAGACGAAGGCAGAACAAAGATTTTTAACCAAACACATTTTGTCTCAAACATTACCTTTTTAACGTGGAAACAATTTCCCCAGGGCAAATAAATATCATATTTGGGGAGGCTGTGAAAATGATCCGCATTGAGGGCACAGGACTTGTAAAGTAATATTTTAAATTTTACCCCACCTAGAATTTTCCTAAAGCCCCCACCTCGGAAAGGGTCTGGTAAGTTGCCGAATACAAACTACTCTTTTTTTAGGGTGAATTGCCTATATCAAAATAAGATGAAAATTTTTTCTAGGGCCCCAATCTTGGTGGGAGTCCTGATTAGGTGCCAAAATGGTACCCATTGCGGACGTATGGAAAATAAAATTTTGATTTAATTATAATTGATTGAATTTCTGGTTGCAATGATAAAAACGATTAACAAATATCTCTGTTTTACTAAATACAATAGGGTATCAAACTGAAACAAACGTGTTTGTAATAATTTTTGGAGCATACTTTGCGATTTTTTTCTATCGAGGGAATTTTATATAATTTGCGTTTCGGGGCGACGAATGTCTAGATATTATCTTCAAGAATAACATATATTTTTTTAAGAGCTTAAAACTTCAAATGTAAGGGAGGTATGCAAGAAATCGGTAGCGGCCTCTTAAAGAATCAGGAAAAATTTACAAAAAAAGCATACAACATTTTAGATACAAAATAACTAACTAACCATCACGCCGTTTCTCTGCAGGGGTAGGCAGAGGACGGACCGCCAAACAACTCGATCTTGGCACACACTCCTTGCCTCGTTCACACTCATACATCGTCTCATACATGCTCTTCTATTATTCCGACTCTTCACATGGCCCGACTCAAGTATCTGATTCGCTTGGTCATGCCATGTCTTCCTCGGGCGTCCCCGACTTCTTCTACCATTCACATTTGCGTCATATGTTTTCCTTACACTCCTTTCCTCATTCATTCGCTCTACATGCCCAAACCATCTGAGCGTCCCTTTCTTAATCTTACTCATTATGCGATCGTACATGGTTTTTCCACACTTAAGCCTCAGGGATCTCATTTCTACAGCATTCAGTCTACTTTCATCCTTCCTCTGCCAGTTCCATGCCTCACTGACATACATCAAGGTAGGTACCAGCACTCCATTATGGACGGCTAACTTCGCTCCTTTGAACAGTTTTTTGTTGACGCCAACGGCATTCATTCCTCCATTAATAGAGTTGCCTGCATTTACCCTTCTTTCAATATCTCTATCAGCCTTCCCATCTCTCATAAGTTTTAGATACATATTCCTCTATTTTTCATAGAACTCGACCGCCAAAAATGTTCTCATTCTCGTCGGTCTCCAAACGTTTTCCAGCCAAATGTTGCTTTAGGTGAGGAAAAAGATGGAAATCATGTCATTGATTGCTTTTTTGATTCCAGTTTTTGAACTCAGGTTTCAATCCAGAAAAGTCTCGCCTTGGTTGGAAAAAGGTTCAAAAAGACTCAAGCCCTTTCCATACGATTTTGCTCGTCCGCATTTTGGGGACCCAACAAGCACACACTATGCATAGGTACCCCAATTTTTCCATCAAAATCGTTTGTATGGTGGACTCACTGACATATGGAATCAACATTTCGAGTTCACAGACTTCAACAGGGTAGACAGACCTGGCTAAGAAAGCGAATAATTGAACGTGTTGCCGAAAATGAGTAAAAGTCCTTAAATCTTGGACAACCCTTGTACGTTAGTCTGAAAGTGTTTTGAAGAGCCCCCCAAAATTACCAACTTTTTCAGTTGTCTAATATTTCAAGAAAATAAATACATCAGGATTTTATGGTTTCACCAAGCAGAAATTTTTTCCACTGTAGCTTATTTTCTTATGGTCGGCATTTGTAAAATATTTAAGATTTCCATATAAACAAAACTAAAATATTTCATTTTAAAAATACCATAGACTTCCGTTTTAATCTTCTATGCTTTTTTTTAAGTCAGTCGCTAAGGTTTGTAGAAAATGCTTTTAAGATGAAGTTATACGTGAAATCCTATTTAGATTAATCTTTACAACGAATCGGCTTACAGTATGAACATCAAAAAATATGTTACGGATAAATTGATGCTTTTGCTAGCTTTTCTCCAATTACAATAAAATTATTATTTACGTAACAAAGAATATAAGCGTAAACCACTAAAAAAATGTTTTTTCGTGACAACTATGAAGTAATACGAGAAACAATTTTAAAAAAATACCCCTTTATGGCTAAGACTATTTTTGAGGTTTTCTATGTTCTAACTTTTTTTCATTCTTAAAAAATTATGTACAAAATAAATAAAAACCGCTTTTCGCTTACTTGCGGTGTGCAAATAAGACGCTCGATTTTAAATTTTGCAGGCGGGAGAATCGAAATATTTCTAGCGTTTGCATTCCTCTTAACAAGGTTAGCTCATACGGGCCTTTTTCGAGCTTTCAACTCATCAGGCCGCTTTCGAAATTTCAAACTTGTGAGGAAGCTTGAAGTAAAAGACTGCCACTTGTATTGCAGTTAATTCGAATCTCTAAGTGGAACATGGACTGCAAGCTACGTCACAAATTTTTAGCCAATCTCAGTTCTACCCCCTTGATTAAAAGTATTTTTTACGAACCTTGGTCTGGCACCCAAAATACCAGATTTAAGATTTTCTTTAATATTTTGTTGTTTTAACTAAAGTGGGAAAATTCTTTTGTCTGTGGTCTCTGAAGAGATAATACACAATAGAAATGCTTTCCGTGGAGATTTGAATGGAAATCAATGTCGCCGCTGATTTGGTCCTAGCCCACTCAGTATGCAAGTCTCTCTTACACTTGCCTGACATGATGATAATGAAACACAGTTTTATATTGGAAATTTAAGGCCCGATTTGCCAGACTCTTGGGTCATGAGACATGAAACACAGCCATTTTGGGCCAGTTGTTTCACAGAATATTTAATGAGACCAAATGAATGCCGAAGTCAATAAAAAATAAAATAACACACTACTGCGCCATCCTGCAAAAAGTGTATCTGAGCTACCACTCCTGTGCATCCTGTGGTAATAATAGTCTATAGAAAGATGAACAGGAGGAATTTTCTGACTTTCAGTTTTATCGAAAAGGTCAAAATATCTCTCTCTGGTTTCAATCCTGGGATTGGTTTGCAGCAATTTCCTCTATTGTTTTCTTCCATTCTTCCCTGTCTTGTGCGGCTCTTTTGAAGTCTGCATATGATGAGCAGCACACGTCCACCAGCAGGTTCTCCAGGTACTCTCGGCGTGGGTGTCCCCTAGAGTTTGTCCCCTCGGTCATACCCTCCATTAAGGCATGCAAGAGGCCTTGTCGTATTATCAAAATATATTAGATTGTATAATTATATTATATTGTAAATGGGGTAAACCATAAAAAAGACTCAGAAAATGTAACAATTTAAAATAAATTCTTAGAATCACTACATAAGAACTAGAGAATAATTTATTACATAATAGAGCATGAACTTGTTTCAACATAAGAAATATCCTCGCCTTTCGATTGCCTGGATTTTATGTCTAAATAAGAATTTTTATCCCTTTCCACCATCCATTCTGGTAAAGGTTTAGACCAGTCGCGAGGGGGCTCTTTTCTTTTCTTCCAAATGTCGTTTTTATAGTGGGGCTCCAGTCGTGCCTTTCGCTTCTCGTATTCACTTAGTATGAGATCCTTCTGTGAACAAAATATTTAAAAATTACTTCTTCAAACACAGCAAATTTATTTCGTGGCACCATTTTAATTCAAAATTAGTTATATACCCAGAAGCAACTTTATATGCCATAGTGGTGAAATTACATCGCAAAAACCCGTTGGTTGTCTTGTTGAATTATATTAACTCCTGACATTTCAATGCTAGGTGAGCTCTGATAAGGTACTTTTTCATTTATACGTCGATCATCCTGTTGATTAGTCAGACATTTCTGGAAAATAAAAATTTGAGTTGAATATGCAGTTATTTGTAAAAGTATACTCTATCTGGTACAATACTCAGATTACTCATAAACGCCACCAAATAAATTATAATGCACAAAAACTTGTAGTGAAATTAACAAAAATTGATGTTTTCTGGGTTACTACTAGGAAATTTCAAAATGTCTGCTAATGTAACAGACCGTTATTCTTCCCGGTGTTATTTTATAGTATATTTAACCTATAAACGCTTGTGCGCCGCGCGCAATAAAGGTAGCCCACTGCCCAAGCATTTTTTGTGAAATATTCGCACCATAATCACCGTTCCCATACGGGACCGTTGAGCATTGAACGACGCAAATTCGCAGTCCCGTATGGTACCACTGGGCTTCTAAAGGTTCCTTTAAACGCTCGTACGCCGCGTGCAATAAAGGTACCCACTGCCCAAACTTTTTTGTGAAACATTCGCATCATAATCACCGGCCCTGTACGGGACCGTTGGGCAATGAATGACGCAAATCCGCAGTTTGGTTTATGGTGAGCATTCGAATATCGTTTTCCTCATTATCTAAAACTTAGTACATACTTAGGAGATATCTGACTGATCAACTGGACTATCGACGTTTCCACAAGACTACTGATGTTACATCAGAAAAAGGGGCATGTCCGCGTACAACGGTTTAATAATACTGACAAATCTTCAATTTATTTAAATTCATAAAGATTTATTTAATCCATACGCAACAACGTTCTGATTAGTATTAGTGATTAGTTTCTGAAGCTTTTATAATTTTTAAATTCAATACATACTTTGGCTTGTACATCCTTTGACTTATCCCATTGAACACAGTTTTCGTGATCTGTTTTCCATTGCGAGCACTCTAGATATTCTCCAAATATGAAGTACTGATTGAACCTGGCTTTTAAGCTTCTGCAATCTTTGTATTCATCTCTGTAGACTTCACAGGGGCGAATCTATAAACGATGATATATATTATATTATTCATAATTTTATTGTTAAATATCAAGTAGTGTATATCAAGGTGTAGTTTTGAGAGTTTGGCGATAAAGTATAAAGAAATTCTACACATCACAAGAAAAAATGACTAACCACCCATAAATATCTGAGACTTTTATAACCTTAAAGATCAAACTTTAAGGTTATATTTAATTATGTAAGTCAAAAATAAGAAATATTCTAAATGAACAAACCAGCCATTCATCATTTTCGTAGTCTTCGGGTGGTTTCACTATATCCTGGCTCATTGCAAATCCAATTTTAATGATTTACAGCCAATAAAGCAATATTATGAAATAAATTAAAAATTAATAGTTTTAAAATCTTCAAGTGACAGACAGACTGACAGATACGCACCTACCATAGATAAACCACGCGTTTATCGTATTTATCTAAGCAAAACAGTGGCCTGGTCTATCCATCGCATAGGCCACTTGCGTCAATTTAATGGAGGATTGAATGGCGTTGGCGCTAACAAAAAAACTGAAAAGTCCAAAGAAGTTAGTGAAGTCAGTACTGTACCTGATGTATGGCAGTGAGGAACTGGCAGAGGAAAGATGAAAGTAGACTGAATGCTGTAGAAATGAGATCCCCGAGGCGTATGTGTGATAAAATCTTGTATAGTCCCTTTCTGCCTGTACTGAGTATAATGAAAGCTATATGTGTATATTTTACGCAGCATAGCGTTTATTGGTCAAAACGAATGTACGAGTATAGTTTCATATCAGTGATCGCTGAACCGGTGGATGAAATTTTTTGCTATAAGTTAAAGTGGTTTTCTACTTTATTTATAAGTTTGTGCAGAGCGCCTTTGAGGTGATTTTTTTACAAAACTGGCGCTATGCAGATCATTAAAATATTATTATTTATGATCATGTGAGAAATGTGGAGATTCGCAAAGAATGCGAGGCTAATCGTAATGAGTAAGATTAAGAAAGGGACCCCCAGATATGTATATGGGTATGTAGAGCTAATGAACGAAGCATGGAATGTAAGTAATATGACGCAGATGTGAGTGGTAGATGAAGTCAGGGATGCCAGAGGAAGACCTGACACGATCAAGTGAATCAGATATTGCCTCGGGCCACGTCAAGAGTCAGAATAGTATGTATGTGTCGATTTGTAAATGAGGCAAAGAGTGTGTGCCAAGACCGAGTTGTTTGGCGGAACGTCCTGTCTTTCCACCCCTGTGGTGAAACGGCGTGATGGTTAGTTGGTTATTCTTGTATTTCCTGTTTTTAACTAACTAACCATCACGCCGTTTCTCCGCAGAGGTAGGCAAATAGGACGGACCGCCAAACAACTCGGTCTTGGCACACACCCTTTGCCTCACTCACATTCATACATTGTCTCATACATTCCTATTATTCTGACTTTTGACATGGCCCGACTCAAGTATCTGATTCACTTCCTCCGGCGTCCCCGTCTTCTTTTACCATTCACAAATGTGTCGTATACTCTTCTTACCCTATTTTCTTCGTTCATTCGCTCTACATGCCCTTGTATTTCCTTCTTCTTGTATTATTGTATTGTATTTCCTGTTTTTACCTGTTTATAATAAAATATTAAAACATATTATTGAGTTTTCATTTATTATGACATTCCATTTTATTTTTAAAATAATATTTTAGGCTAAAAAAATTGGGTAGGTACTGAAAGATGATTATATTGTTTATGGTCGAGCCTTTTATTGTTTCCTCTATTCTTGTCGATGGTGTCTACGACGTCATACCGCGAGGAAAAAAAAAAAGTTGTCACATTTATGGCGTATCTATGGTGAAATAGCGTTGAAATTTTGTCTGAGCAAAAAGCAGGAAGTTATCAATCTAATGACTGGTTTATTTATGCGTCACATTTTTTAAAATTTTTTCCGGTTTAGACAAATATTCTAAGACATTCCGTATTTTTAATTTTTTTTAATCGTATTTTTGACAGTGTTGCCAACACCGCTTGGCCTAATATCGCCGTTTCTCATACGTAAAGTAGCCTAATGTAGCCGAATTTCAGTTGCAGTAGCCCAAAGTAGCCCAAACGCCAAAATATCAATACGAATAAAATCAAATGTAATTTTTATCAATTTATTCTTAACATATTTATTATGTATTGATAAATAGGCCTAAGCCTATTATAAAACACCGTAATGTATCTTTAAAGAAAGTTAAGTACCTAATAGCATTTTAAAAACAAAATAAAAAAATTGACAAAGATTAATATGATTCCGATTCGGAAACAGCGGCACGGGAAGTAGGACTGCGGGTTCATGTTGACAAAACGAAAATGATGGTACAGAGCAGGAACCCTTCACAGAGAAAAAGAAGTAGTGCACAATTTAAAGACAATTACTCATACAAAGTGGTCGATCAATTCACCTACCTGGGTTCTAGTCTGACAGAGAACAATGAGGATCCAGCAGAAATCAGAAGGAGAATCACAGCAGCCAACAAAACATACTTCTCTTTGCTGCCAGTGTTTAAGTCACGTAGTGTCCACAGAAAAACCAAAATAACCATATACATATAAGACCATTGTCAGAACTATATTGGCATATGGATGTGAGGCGCTGACACTGACGGTAAAGATGGCTGAAATGCTGGATACTTTTGAAAGAAAAGTGCTGAGAAGAATATGTGGACCCGTGAAAGAGGGTGAACAGTGGCGCATCCGGCACAATGCAGAATTGTATGATATTTATAAGGCCCCTAGCATCTCAGCACATATGAGACTCCCCAGACTGAGATGGGCTGGGCATGTACAGAGAATGCCGGATACACGCGTCCCAAAAAGAATTTTGACTGGACACCCAGGTGGAAAGAGAAAAGTGGGAAGACCCAGACTGAGGTGGGAAGACGAGGTAAGAGGGGATGCAGCACAGCTACTCCAGGTACGAAATTGGAAGTCAGCCGCTGAGGACAGGAGGAGTTGGAGGCGACTGTTGCAGGATGCCAAAGCTCGATATGGGCAGTAGCGCCATCGAAGAAGAAGAGGAATATTATTCCGATTCGTCTTCTGCTAGAAATAATAAAGGCATCAACAAGACTTTCGCAGTAGTATTGTCTACTACACTATATAAAGAGGTAATATTTGTTTGTTTGTTTGTGTGTTTGTTTGCATCGAATAGGCTCCGAAACTACTTAACCGATTTGAAAAATTCTTTCGCTGTTGGGAAGCTACACTATTCCTAGGTGACATAGGCTATATTATATTTTAAAAAAATATATGCATCCTTACTAAAACTTTAATAATGTAACCCAGGGTGTAAAAAAATTACCTAAAATATTCTTTAAATCGCGTGCGCTGCGAAAACTATTGATGATAGAATAAAATAATGTACTACGAATTTATACAACACATCATTATTTACAAAAAAAGGTCGCGACAGCATTTGTCTAACTATTATGGTTATGCCACAATAAGTATTCTTTTATTTTAAAAATTTAATTTAAATGTCGCCTCTTGAAAAGGCTCTTATTTGTATCTTGGTTTTAATCCTTATCAAAATAAATTACTTCATATTCAAGACAGCTTCAATACCTTTATTTAACTTTTTGAATTTCTCTATTCGGATATTTAATTAGAAAGATATCACGAGTTTAAAATTGTTAGTATTAGAAAAAAGTTTCGGCTAAGGGGCGGGCGGGAGAGGAGTCAAGAAATGCAGTGCCAGGGGGGTTGGCGGGACGGGGGAGCGGGAGAGCGGTGGTGGGGAAGGTGGAAGTGGAACGCTGGAGGGGAACGCACGGGAAGGACATGTAAGGAGTAAAATTTTATTTATTTGAATATGGCATATATTATAAAAGAAAGTCCAAAAAAACGTGCAGCTCGCAAAAAATCAGAAACGAGTCCCGGTTCGATCAAGGGAGTTATATGGTGTGGTAGATCTCTATCCCCCTAGGGAATAAGGGTATCCGTTTTTACCTAAAGGGCCTGCTTTTAAAGATATAAGGGCTAAAAGTTTCGCCCTCTTGAAATTTCTAGAACAGTCTTCCGGAAAGTTCTAGAAGGTTCCATAGAGCTGTAGAAAGTTGTGGAAGGAGTGGCGGAGTATGTCGTGGAATGATCAGGAATAGGGAATCGGGAACATCATTGTGCAACATTCCAGAACACTATCTTATTGTCCTGAGCGAAGCCGGGTAACCCAGCTAGTATTAGATGTAGTTGCTGTGCTAGTACTGGCGCAAGATCCACGGGAGACGTACACTTTTCTTTTCTTTTCACGCTGGTGAAAAATGCAGATTGCTGAATTGAAAGTTGTTGCAAACACATACCTCTTACATTCTTATGGGTATGATTTCTAAAAATGGCAATCAGCATGGGAAGTTACTAAGTTACAAGGGATTCCCTAATTTTGTTTTAATTGTCCCCATTACGCTGAAATATCTTTCAACGACAGCATTACTCAAAGGTAATGATATAGGCATCGTATTGAAAACTCTGCTAGGTCTAACTATACTAAACACAATAATCGCACAGGAGAAGTTGCACAAATCGAAAGTGACATAATAGCTAACACTAATTCAGGGGATTCTCCGAAACGAACGAATCATAAACAAATATGGTGACCATTCACCATGTCAATATCAAATTGTACCTACGTTACGCACACACACACACACACACAAATTTACATTTGCGTGAAATATTGTATTTTTTTCTTAATTTTTTGCGATTCGGTTGATTTAAATAACTTGTCTCTTAAGTAGCCTAATCGGCGACCAGTCGCCTTTTAGATTTTTTCGTCGCCGATTCTCTTTCTGAGTAGCCTAAATGGCGAAAAATCGCCTACGTTGGCAACACTGATTTTTGAAACCCTGGCGATTTTTAGAAAATTTCAATCCCAAAAATCAGGCCATTTTTTATAAACCGGAAATACGGAACATAATTTTATGTGTGCGAAAAAACGATAACTACATTTACATAGCCGAAAATCATTTTTAAAAAAATAACGTTTTCCACACGAATGGCAATAAACTGTACTTCGTAACATCTGTAAAAATATCGCCATCTTTATCAAAAAATGAAACCAAAGGATAAGTTCGCATAGAACAAACAATAAATCTAGTGAACGTTAAACGCAAATTCAAAAATTCACCGGAAATCAAAGTGTTAAAAAAATTAATCAGTGTGGAATTTTACAAAATTAAGGGAACATAATATGAGACAGGACATTTTCACGTAGTGACGTCACGAGCTCAAATAATGGATTTATTTATTTAAAAATAAGAAAACCTATACATTTCTAAAAATTTTTACTAACATTTTCGTAATCTTAGTAAAAAAAATCTATCCACACGATTTTTTCCAAGTCGTTATGAAATCCATGCAAGTGGCCTATTAGTGATGGGAGAATCGAAATACCTACTTATTCTTAGAATATTCCAAAATACACAACAGATTTCTTCGTTCGTACTGTTCGTAGTCATTAGAAAATTTTAAATAAACGATTTTAAAAACGGTTTGATAAACGAGATTCGTAAAGTGTGAATTTTTAGGGGAAAAAATCTTTCATCAACGTTTTTTTTCAGCGACATACAGTTAAAAAAAACCATGTTATGTTTGTTCCATAATTATTCGATTAATTTTTGAAAAAGAATATTTCGAATAACAAAAAGTTAATTTATGAGCAACATTACTTTGAACGAAAGGCTAGATCCAGTCCGTGAAGGCAAGTATCCCGGTATTGAATCGATATAATGCGACGTCCCTATCTCCAGTTATAAGGTAATGTTTTTCCTTATAATTTATATGGAATATTGGGAATGACTGAATAACTTTTCTTTTTGTTACATTAGCTCCACACAGGAGACCCTGAGCAAAATAATTCCCCTCAGGACCTATATCATTTTTGGGATGCTGTGTGAAGGGTCTTTTTAGGAAACGAAGGAGAGATAGTTCTGGGAAGGAAAAGGGTAGGTATTAGGAGTGGGTAGGAATCTGGGGGTCAGTGTCTCCAGGAGTGACGTATGAATCCATCCCTCCCACTGCTGTGGAAGGCGATATTCTGAGAGAGTACTGGTGGAGAAGTCAAAGGGACTCCCTCAGCCATCCTCTCCTGATCTGGTCCGCCACGCAGCTGGTGGGCAGACGCATCCGCCGCCAGGACCTGGACAAACCTCACCCCACGAACCAGTGCTAAGTCACCAAACGCAACGAACCACTTGGGGTGACCTATGGCAGAGGTGTTCGTTATCCAATACCCATACCCGCCTCCCAAATTGAATTATAAATAACAAATATTATATCACAAAAGCCTATTAGGAATATATTTCTTAACACAGCTATTAAGATCGTTAATAAATAAATAAAACTTTTTTTTTTAATTACTTTCTGTTTTTTCCCATTATCCTCTGGAACGCTGAGTTCCCGCGAGTATCCTCCGCCGTGTACCGACGCAAAATTTTTGGGCGGCTTGCTGATTCCAAAGTTTGTAGAAAACTTCCGGCGCAGAAAAATGATTAAGAAAAAAGTTTGTAAAACGTACACCACAGCCTCTGTGGTTGAGGGGTAAGGCTTTTGACTAGCGATCCGAAGGTCGCGAGTTTGAACCCCGGCATGCGCAAATAAATTCTATATGATTGAATTGTGTTATTTCACAATTTAATCATATAAAATAATATAGGCTGTATTTGCGGCACGTTCCAGAGTGAAAGATACTCTGAGTATCGCCCGAGTGTAAGACCACCAATCAGAATTGAAACATTGCTTGAAATGGCTTTAGCTATATTTGGTGACTACATCTGAATAACCAGATACTTCCCCACCTTCCTTTTCCCCATCTCCTTTACCACCCCACTTCTTCTTTTGTATGGTGGGGGGTCAGAGGGGGACATCTAGGTCAGCCAGCCAGTCTAGGGCCTCAGGCGTTGCCCTGTGGACCTCATCAATCCCGCCGGGGAATGAATGGAGCGGGCATTCGTTGACCATATGTTCAGTGGTCTGAACCGCACCGCATTCACACATCGCCGACTCTTTAAGGCCCCATCTATGCATCATGTGAGCACAACGGCTATGGGAGCTCCTTATTCTATTGATGGCGGTCCAGAGTTTGCGAGGCAATCAGAACCCAGGCTGTCTCTCAGTGGGGTCTTGAATGAGATGGGCGTTTTTGACGTTGGCCGATTGCCACTCAACCTTCCACATGTCTTCTGGGGTGAGAGGTGTTCGAAGGAGTCTTTCTCCTTCCGTCCAGAAGGGTTTTCGAGACTTCAAGCGGCATGCCGGGTGAAAAACGACATCATCGTGCAAAGGTATTGCGCTTTTTAGCAGCGCCTTCGTGTATTCCCTCAGTGTTGCAATCTCTCGCCTGATATTTGGCGGGGTTATGTTTGCAAGTACGGGGAGCCAAGGAAGAAGAGTCGATTTTAAGGTTCCGCTGATGATTCGCATTGTGGCATTAAGCTGAACGTCGACCATGGAGGTGTGGGCGCTTCTAGCCCATACTGGAGCACAGTATTCAGCTGCTGAGAAAACCAGGGCAATGGATGCCATTCTGAGCGTGTTGGCATCGCATCCCCAGCTAGTACCAGCTAGCTTACTGACTAAGTTTAGTCTTGTTCTGGTTTTTTTGCCCACTGTTTCCATGTGTTTCTGGTAATTCAGGCTCCTGTCCAAAGTTACTCCAAGATAGCGGGGATCATGCGGGGATGGGGGTCATGGTAAATATTTTTTCCATCAAACTGAACACAGAGTTTGGCGTTTGTCTGTGGCTTACTGAGATGGAAAGCTGTCACAACTGTTTTCAACCCATTTGGCTTTAGTCGCCAATTGAGGAAAAATCCTTCCATAGCCTAAAGGTCAAAAGTAAGGATCTCTTCTGCTGCATTGAGGGTTTTGGCTTGGGCTGTGATGGCGAAGTCATCTGCGTAAGCAAATTTTCTGCCTTCAGTGTGAGGAAGATCTCGAGTATATATGTTAAAGAGTGATGGGGCCAGCACTGAGCCTTGGGCAAGACCATTATTTAGGGGAATTCTTTTGCTTTTTAGCCCGCCTAGAAAAACCCTGAAAGTACGGCCAGTTAGTAGTTGCTCGATAAGTCGTACAGTGTTGCCATCCTCTATGGTGTCGTAGAGCTTGACAAGGAGGCCTTTGTGCCACACCGTGTCGTAGGCCGCAGAGAGATCAATGATCGCTGCCGCAGTCTTAAGCCGTTTCTGGAAACCAGATTCGATGTGTGTTGTCAGAGCTAGCACCTGATCACAGCAGTTATGGCCTGGTCTGAAGCCAGCTTGCTCTTGTGGAACCACTTTCTCTAGAATTAGGGTAAGTCTGCGGAGCACCACTCGCTCTAGGAGTTTGTACATGGTACTTAAAAGCGAGATGGGCCGATAGCTGTTTGGATCTTCTGGTGGTTTGTTGGGTTTGAGGATAACTTTAGTTTTTTTCCAGATATTCGGAATTACTCCAGTTTTAAAAATTTCAGTAAACAGTTTTGCGATCCATAATTTTGTCCGTGGCCCAGCATGTTTCAGAAAGTCTGGAAGAACTCCGTCGCATCCAGCCGCTTTCCTAGCTTTTGTTGAAGTGAGGGCGATGTCTACATCATCAGCTGTAACGGTGACCACATCGTTTGGGTTCACCGGCCATTTTAGCCGCGCCGCTTTGAGAGATTTTTTGGTCTGGTGGCTTATGTTAGACCTTGTTGTCGTTTTTGAACTTCAGTAGTGTGTGTGAGCAGTAGTGTGCCAACCGCCACACGCAGAGGTAGTGTCCGCCGCGCTAATCGCAATGTCACCGGCACGTACATTGTTACCGTGCGTGTAAGGTAGTGAGTGCAATGTGGCGGCAACCAAATATTAAGAGGGCCTCCGACTACAAATAATTATGCCGCTACGTAAGGGGCCAAAAACCGAAAGGTCTCCCGGCCAAGGGGAAATATTAAATATCCGGGAACAATTGAAAATATTGTCCCTGAATATTGAGGGAATATCTCTCTCAAAGGTGGACCCACCCCACTTACCTTCAGCCTCACAACATACCTCAATTGGGGATTACTGGCTCCGGGCAGCTGGGAGTAGTTGAGACTCTTTTGCAGAACTCACAGAAAAAAAATACAACTACTAATAATTCATGTTTTTAATAAAAGATAAGAATGAAGCACAATGAAATAAATCATAGATTCTCAACCTTTTTTTGCCCACCGCCCAGATACCACGATGGGTTACATTTGCCACAATGGAGGGGGCGTAATAGGATAGGGAAAATATTTTTGTGGATGGATGGCCCCAAATGGGATGGGATGGGGCAAGATAGGAAGGGGGGGATGGGTTTCTCCGAGTGTCTCCTACCGCCCCCCTGAAAGTATGAAATGCCCACCAATTTTCTTTTGGTCTTCTACCGCCCCCCTGAAGGTCTGAAACACCCCCAAGGGGGTGTTATCGCCCACGTTGAGAACCTATGATATAAATGATTTTGCAAGAACTAATGCGACAGATGTAAGTATTAAGAAAGTAAAATGCATTGTGGAAATAGAATAAGAAATGCACAAACCATTTATACGAGTAGACGACAAGACTGGGTTGGAAAAGATAACAATTTAATATTTGTTTTTTTGTTGTTTTTTCTTTTATATTTAAAACATAATAATATTTTATGTTTTTTAAATAAAATTTCATGAAAACATGATACAATACAATAAATAGTACAAGAATAATAAATTACAACTAAAACTAAACTAAAATAATTTAATATCTACAAAGTTAGTATAATGTATTTAAAAATATTGGAATAATTCACTTATAATCTTCATCTTCCTGAACAGTTTGCATTTAAGTGCACATAAGACTTATTATATATTGCTCATCTAAATGGCACTAGTTTGTGACATTTTGAGGTTCAAATGTACTCGTATTGTCATCGGTAGATTGCTGTTCATCCTTCTGTGGAGACAGGATAAAATTACCAGATATGGGAACGGGATTTTCCTCAAATTCCTTTTTTTTATCTACATTGTGATTTTTAGAGTGCTCTTCGAGGCTTTTGAGATCACGCAACAGTCTTCCACAGGTTACGCATTGTAATGGATTAGCCACCGAGTGTTGAATTAGGTGTCTGTTGAGGCAAAATTCTCTGGTGAAAGCTCGGGGGCAAAATTTGCACTTGTATGGTCGGCCGTTAGAGTGACTGAACGAGTGGCGCTTCAGCAAGTGGGCTGATTTGAATTTGGCATCTGAAATAATTTAAAATATCATTACATTTTTCATTACTTTTTTCATAACATTTTTGTTACTATAATAAGCTTTAATATTTTATGCCAATTATTCTACCTTTTTTTCATACTTTTAAGATTTTCAATAATTATAAGTAGGTACATGCATACTTGGGTGCTACAAAACTTCACAATGTGGGTAGGTACCCCAAATAACGTTCACTATATTAGGGGGGTAAAAAACAACCCCTAAAATGAGAGTTTTGTGCAATAAATACATAATTATAATATTTGTCACTTCGCAGTCAAAATATTCATATTCTGTGAAAGTTATGTTCAAGTTCTGTTATTTTATTTTATTTTCATTTATTTATTTTGCAGAAACAAACAGTACATAATTACATATTAGAAAGTAGTTACAAGTTATAGAATTAATACAATAATTGGTACCAATGACATGTCGCTGTTATATAATATATTTTTTATGTGACAAATTATACATTTTACCTTTATTAAATTAGTAAATTATTGAGGGAGAGGGGTGTGTGTGAGTGTTTGTGTGTATGCGTATGTGTGTGTGTGCAGTGGCGTAGAGAGGGGGAGGCGGGGGGGGGAGGACCGATCCGACCAATTTTGTATGAGTCGAAATTAGTGTTTGTCAACTTTAATGGGGGGGGTGACACCAACCACGTTATCCGCCCTATCTGCCCCGGGTGCCACCCATGCTAGCTACGCCACTGTGTGTGTGGATGTGTGTGTTATGTGTGCAAATTCAATGTGCTAGAAATGTTTTTTTTAGAATAGTTTCATTTAAGTTATATGAAATAACTGGCCAATAATGATATAAAACAGAACTTGAATAAAACCAGATTTTGAAAATTAACTTTGAAATTTAATCAATTGTTTAAATTCCAAAAAAAGATATACCTAAGTCTTGTGAAATCCTATTCAAGTTTTGATACTATCCAGTACTGTGAAATAACCGGTCCATGATGAAATAATAACGAACTTGATTAGAGTTTTCACAGAACTTGAATTTTAACTTAGATGAATTGTTCAAATTCTGTGAAACAACTTGTCCTAAGAAAAGTTGTATTTATTGAAATTTAAGATAGTGAACATACCACAGAGTTTGCAAAGATAATCTATTGAGTCAGCAATTTGATGAGATTTCTTGTGGCGGTGCAGATCTGTTGCGGACTCACAGCACAAACCACAAGACCCGCATTTATATGATGTTTCCTTGATATGCTCAGCAGAACGTTGTGATAACTCTGAGGAGTAATTCCCATATTTGTGAGATTTCATATGGGTTTCTAAGGTTTGTCTTGTAGCAAATTTCCCATGGCAGACTTGACACTGTTTAGAATTATCGATCGGCATCTCTTTAAGTTGTCTTGTTGCGATATGCAAATCTGAAATGTAAGACGGAAAGGAACTATTAAACAACATTTCACATTTGAAAAATATTTGTCAAGGTTAAATTTTTTTTTTATAAATGTTTAACATAAATGAAAAAAAGTCATAATAACTTTAAAAATATCTTTGTTTAATTAAATATGTTTTTTGTTTCGCATAAAGTGGTAATTACAGTTTAAACAATAAAAATCACAAATAAGGGAAAAAAACTTTATCTATATTTGCATTCAATATTTTTAATTGCATATTAACTCCTCAGACTAATTTGTTCCCTTTACGGAACAACTCATATAGGTCTCATAGAAATTGTTGTGTCTCCCTTACTATCGGTGTTAGAAAGAGAAAAAATCACACTATATAATCAAATCTAAAAGTTAACAATAAAATAATAGAAAAGTACACCTTTATGAAACCAAAGTTACCGACTGCAATTAGAAAAAAATTAAGGCGAGACACAACTTCGGTCATCGAGGTTTTCCCCGAGGCTCACATTTTAATTTATTTCGGCGAAATTGTAATTAAATTTAAAAAACAAAAATGATGCCGCACAAGGGAAGCGAGTTATTTATATTTTAGATTAATAAAAACAGTATGTCACCATCAGTTTTTTTAACGTACAACGCCTTTAAAAAATTGT
Source organism: Limnephilus lunatus (assembly GCA_917563855.2). NCBI lineage: Eukaryota > Metazoa > Arthropoda > Insecta > Trichoptera > Limnephilidae > Limnephilus > Limnephilus lunatus. The sequence continues at coordinate 46,647,701 of OU830598.1, read as the reverse complement.
AATACGTTGTACAACTACAACTTTTGCGTTATGATCAATTTTATTTTTCTATGCGATGAATTCATGTCTTCCCTAGTGTTTTATCTGAATATATCTTAGATTTTATTCATGTGTTCATCAGAATTAATTAAAATCCACCACTTGGAAAAATCAAATTTCGGGCCTGACAAGAGATACCCAACCGTAGTTACTTCAAAATGCCGTTGCCCCCCATTATGTTTCTATGCAGGAAGAGAAGCACTTAAGCCATTGTTATTCAGTTGCCGAAAGGGTTTCGGCAAGCAAGGACGTATTCTTTCCGGCCGGTCTCTACAGTGATTTTTTTTAATATTTTTTTATTTAATCAATCGAATACTTTTAAACTCTATTAGCGAAATCTTTCGTTTATTTTAAATTTTATTCCTTCTACAAGTAAGTAAAATGTTTCTTGTGTGTTTCCACAATTTAAAATAATATTATTTTTTTAGTACTAATTTGAATTTAAAATACACACAGTGGTGAAGTTTCAGAAAAATATGGACAATAATTTTTGTTGTTTGTTTTTGGGGTGTTATGCTGTGTTGCGCTACCTCCTTCTTTAGCCAACGTTTCGGACAGCGTTGCAGTGTCCATCATCAGGGCATCCGGCATCTGTCGGATCGGCCGTATCTGCCCTGATGATGGACACTGCAATGCTGTCCGAAACGTCGGCTAAGAAGGAGGTAGCGCAACACAGCATAACACCCCAAAAACAAACAACAAAAATAGAATTAGGTAATCATAAATAATGTATGTATGTATATTGTTTTACAAATTATTTATAATATTATGTAGCTATAGGCCACAGCATTTTTTGAAAGTGGAATATTTTCATCAGTTTATTTTTTTTTTACATTTTCAGTTCAGTCGTATATTTACGAAAGCATACTCCGAGAAGTGTCATTTTTCTCGGTTTGGAGGAATAAAACTTTAAGGCCGCCATTTTGGATTTTAATTTGGAAGTTTACCTGACCTCCGTGGACGAGCGATTAATAACTACGAATCTAGAGGTCGCGTTTTCAAACCCCAGCGTAAGTTAATACATTTTATTTGATATGATATTAAGGATGGGATATTTAACTTTTTTTATAAGCATACTCAAGATTTCAATAGTTTGTGCATCATTCGCGAAATCTGGTTCAATGAACTCAAATTTGTTTTGAATTAAAGTGTCGTTTTCGAAATAGAAAATTATTATAATTACCTATTATGTAAAAAATTTTATAGAAAGCCATTTTTCTTTAAATTTCTAAATTAGAACTGATTTATCAGGAATTCAGACTATTCTGTGATTTTTCACGGTTTTGTGGTAGTATAAAATAATAAACAAGGTGACCGTTTGTAAAATTTTCAAAATCCTAAAATTTTTTTGCTTGCAAAAAAAGTCTACGCAGAAATTTTTATTCCATGCAAAGATAAAGATTTGTTACATTCATTCGAATTTTAAAACATTTTTTCGTATTTTTAAATTGTACACTCAAGTAGATCTTGAGATTATATATTGTAGATAGAGTTGCATAATTACCTCCCCAAGTTACAGTATCCCCTTAGTTAAAATGATTTTCAAATTCACAAGTCAAGATAAATCTCATAGCTAATATAAACGTATATTTCAGTAAAATATGGGAAATAACAGGACACAAGGAATATCCAAAAGAAGATTACGACAAACTACTGTTGGAATTAAGAAGGTTAGTAATAAAAATAAAAAAAATTGTTTTTGAAATTGAATTTTATACGCTTTAATTTATTTTTTTGTAAATTTTATTAGAGGCACTGCTAAAAGCCACCTGCATTTCAGGAGAAATTGTTCAATTATTATTATTATATATATGTTCTCATTACAGACAAAATTCCGTGGGACATCATCAAGACAATATTGCATCTAATAAAGAAAATAAGCCCGAAGATGACCGTTACCGGTCCCGGGTCCAGTGTATAAAATAAAAGTTAAACGAACTTAAAATTTTTTTTATTTTAAATCTCATTACTATGAAATTCCACGAGATATAATATATGTATTACCAGATAAGATTTTAGATTTTCACGGCCAAAAGCATTTTTGTTGTTAGTTTTTGGGGTGTTATGCCGTGTTGCGCTACCTCCTTCTATAGCCGACGTTTTGGACAGCGTTACAGTGTCCATCATCAGGGCAGATCCGGTAGATCCGAACATGTGTCGCATCCGACGATGTGTCGCATCGTCGGATCTACCGGATCTGCCCTGATGATGGACACTGTAAAGCTGTCCGAAACGTCGGCTATAGAAGGAGGTAGCGCAACACGGCATAACATCCCAAAAACTAATAACAAAAATATGTATTACCAGTTTGAAAAATATATTACTATATATTTATCGTATATGAATTACTTCATAAATAAAATAAATAAGTTAAGGAAGGAAATGTGATTTACGATTACTTGAGATCTCTTATTGTTGTTGTAGATACCGCTAGTTTCCGAGCACCATGTAAATTATTTTATTACCTAATTACTGCTAACAACAATGTTTATTATGGCAAGCATAAAAAAATATATTGAAGAAATTTACTAAAATTTGTCCAGGTTAAATTGAGAACTGTCACACTGTGCGATATTTAAACGCAGCCAACAACGCTGTTTGTCAATCACCCATGCCGTGAGTATTTAGCCGGTAACGCCCGGCCGTAGGCCACGCCTGTGGCCCCGCCTGTAATGGATTTTTTCTTTGGGTTGAGTACCGTATTAATGAAACTTTGGGAATCTTTTATTATTTTTAAATGAAATGACAATAAAATGTGAGTTGACAATAACGTTAATTATACATTTCCCTAATAAAATATGTGTTTATGTTTTCTTTATCAAAAATTTTTATTAGAAAAAATGTAAGGTGAGCAATTTTTAAAACCTTTCTTACATTTGCATTAACATTTTTTTTATTCTTAAATATATTATATTTCTTAAAATTATATGTTTATTTTGAATTATAAAGTATGATAGCTTATTTCATCACCTTCCAAAAACATTTTTTAATTTTTGGATGCGTTAAGAAATATTCCATTTATTTGGAATTTATTGCAAGGCGGAAATATTTTGACCTTTCAACAAAATTGGACCGAGACATGAAGGCTGAGTCCGAATCTATGTATATATGTAATTGCATATTAAGTCGATTTGTAAATCTGAAAGAGTCTTTCAGCTACTTTTAAAAATGGTATTTTATTTAGAAACCCGTTAAGTGGAATTGTAATAGGTACTATTTTTCACACAAAACTACATCGAGCGCCCCAAGCGGACGTTATGGTCCTTTCGAGACATTTGGAATATTTTTGGTTTCAAAAAGTTTGATTTGTTTTCGAAAGATGTCACTAAAAAATGAATTATTTCACCGTTGTCATTTTATATAGTGCGTGTGGTGTATACTGTTTTAATTATATATATTTTTATTTATGGAAATAAAAGTAGAAGAAAACATAAACAAAAAGTGTTTAATTTAAATCACAAAAATATTCACAAGTAAGGTTCGCGTAATATATTGATATAAAATATAATATTACTATTATAACAAATTATTTTTATCAAAATTATTATAAAATAAAAATAAAAAATATTTACAAACATCGTTTTAAAGAAAAACCTTCATATAATTTATAAGGGTTTTCATAATTTATTTTAAAAAAAAATCTGATTTGTGTTTGATAAAAGCTAAGCCCTTGCAACCATAAATTTTTTTTCCTGTTAACATTATTTTTATCGTATTGCGAAATAATATTATCGTTATTTCTAATTAATTAATCATTACATTGCACATTGTGTCTTTCACGCTCAGTTTTTTTTATTTACTAGCCGAAGTCCCCGGCCTTTACACATAGTTTTCGAAATAAAATGTAGACAGTGTCTTTCCTCTTGTTTTGAAGGCCACATGTGCAAAATTTTATCAACCTCGGCATAAAACTGTAATTTTGCATACAAATCAAATCCACACCGTCCGCTTGCCAGCCCGCTCGTGTACAGACTTTCTTCTTTATATATTATTTATTTAAATCTTTACACAAAACCTTGACAAATTATATACTTAAACCTTCATCGTGAATCACTCTATCTATTGGTGAAAACCGTATGAAAATCCATTCAGTAATTTTTGTGTTTATCGCGAACAGACAGAGAGAGCGGCGGAGGATTTTATTTTATAATATGTATAAAATGTAGTATATACTTGTTATGATGCTATTGTACAACTTACCAATGTAACATGTAAAAGCCTTCAAGGCGTAAATAAATTAATTACATTTCAAGAAACTTTATAAAATCAGTCCACAAAATGTTTTTCTTTCCATAATCTTAAAACCTACAAAAAAACCGTAAAAAAGGTTTTTACCATCTACTTTCAGAAATCTTTTAAAACTAAGAAATTGGATGATCTGAGATTTGAACCTCTCGCCAGTGTCGACACTAATTCTACTAGCCGATAAGTAAAATAAAAAACGGAACATAAAAACATTTTATGTTTCCATTGAGACCCGCATTGTATACATGTCTACACGTGGCAGAATTCCGACTGAGGGAAGCAATCGTAATCACGAATAATAATAATACTAGAACATTTGAAAGCGGCTAGTGGCCAAATGGGGTATTTTGTGAGACTGAAGGTTGTGGGTCCTTTTTTAAAATTATCTCCGCACAGGAGGCCCTGAGAAATAAAAAAATCTCTTAGGGCCTATGTAATCTTTGAGGATGCCGTGTAGAGGGTCTTTTTAGGGAAAGGGGAAGTTATGGGAAGGAAAAAGGTATGTGGGGCGGGTAGGAATCTGGGGGTCAGTTGTTATGAACGTGTGAATCCATCCCTTCCACTGTGCTGCAGGGCGATGGGTCAAAAGGTCTCCCTAAACCTTTCTGTCCCGATCCGGCCCGCCACGTAGTAGGTGGGCAAAAACATCCGCCGTCAAGACAAAAAAAACTCACCCCAAGAACCCCTGCTAAGTCACCAAATGTAGCGAATATCTTGCTGTTGGTTATCCAATAAATTTGTGGGTTCCGCTGCCCCGTGAACCATTTATTGGAAAATCAACACCTCTGCCATAAGTCACCCTTGGTGGTTCGCTACGTTTGGTGACTTAGCAGGGGTGCCCGGATTCATGGTTTGTCCGGGTCTTGGCGACGGATGCGTCTGCCCACCAGCTGCATGGCAGGCTGGATCGGCAGAGAGTGGTTGAGGGAGGCCTTTTATCCTTCCCAGCCGGAATATCTTGGAACATCGATCGACATACTTCCCCCAGATTCCTACTCACCCCACATATTTTTTCTTTCCCAGAACCTCCTCTCCTTCCTTTTCTACCCGCCTCCCAAATTATACCTTGACCGTTTTTTAGATTTAAAAAAAAACTATATTGCACAAGAGTGCCACCAACTGATCCCGTCTGGAGCCAATGAGACTATGGCATCACCAAATTGGGGTATGTTGTGAGGCTGAAGGTAGCGGGGAGGGAAGGAGATGGGGAAGAGGAAGGTAGGGAAGTACCTGACTATTCAAATCTGGTCACCAAACACGGCTAAAGCCATTTCAAGTAAAGTTTCAATTCTGTTTGGTGGTCTTACACCAGGGCGATGCTGGTATCTTCGACTCTGGAACGTGCCGTAAACATGGTATTGGTATTGGTACTCAACGCATTTGACGTAGGTACTATAAATACATAAAAATTCATTTTTTTACAACACACACACATCACTGAGCATTCTCTTTTTGACAAACAAGACCTTAGACTCAGAAATTTGAAAGCTCACGACCACATGGCAATGGCAAGATTTGTGCACGGTAAGGTACCTAAATGACCCTGTTGAAAGACCACATTTCCGAATTCAGATTGTAATATATGTAGACCCCATAAATACCTAGTGATAGGTCTACATAAAAATAAAAATAAAAAAGGAACTTTATTATTTTTATTGTGAATACCTCATAAGGGGCCATCCATAAATTACGTAACACAAATTTTATGAATTTCTTCACTCTCACTTCTTCGACCCGATTTCTCACTGCGATTTATTACTGCCATCTTTTGAAATATTTAGAAAAAAGCTTTTAGTTTAAAATTGAACCGTAAGCAGAAAGATAAAACGGCGCCACACGACAGAGGGCATTTGCTAGTAATTAAAAATCCCCTATGTCATTGTTAAATTGAAGTTTAAAATTATAAAATTGTCTTTAAAAATGGAGAAATATAATACCAACAATGTTTCATAACGTTTTTTTAAATAAACAAATCCAAAGATTTTTGATCAGGTTTTAAAAATACACGAAAATTGGTGTTTATGAAAAAATTTAACTAAGAACATATTTATTTATTTAAAAAATATATATTTTCGAGGTTTTAAAGAAAACTCCTAAAGCTATATTTTGAGGATATTCAGCAGTTAAAAATATTTTGTAAAACATACCTAAAACGGTCAGAATAAGGTCGTATTTCTGATTTGGTTTTGATAAATACTAAGCCTATGTTAATTTTAAAATGTATAAAAAATATTTTTCATATTAAAAACTTTATGTTTATCGATTTGCGTAATAATATTATCATTATTTCAAATTAATAAATGATTACATTTGGCCTTAAAAAAGAGCAAATCTATCTGGAAACGAATGTAATGCAAAAATATTTCACATACATAATACATAATTGTTTCTTAGAGTAGGAGTGAGCTTTAGGAGTGAACTATTTGCCGCTGCCAAAAACTTCCTTAAAAATTTGAAAAACATCATATTAACTGACATTTTAGTCATTCAGTTCAAAATTTTGTATTAAAAAAAGTCTAAAATTCCTCTAAAAGAGGCAAAATGTAGAGGCTCCAAGAGATATATACAAAATAATCACCGGAATGAGCATCTAGTTCAGTCTGCGTTGAGAAACCCTTCAGGCATGTCTCACACTTGGCAATTTTCTCCAGGCTTTCTGATATGGTGGATTGATGTCTCGACATGTGAATGTCCAAGTTTATCCGGTGAGAAAAAGAGATGCCGCACTCTTCACATTTAAACGGTTTGAAGTCAAAGTGGGTTCGAACGTGTTGTTGGAATGAATCGGTACGCACAAAATTTCGACCACACTGTTCGCACCTCAGGTCCCTAGAAAGCAATAGAATAATAATTATTTTAATTTTAAGATAAATAAAACACATTATTACAAAAAATATTACAAACTACACTGTTTTTAACCTAAAATATTTTATCCACCCACGTAATATTATACATATAAAATGAGTGTCTATGGGTGGCTTTTTTAACCACTCAGGCTAATTTGTTCGCTTTTCGGAATAACTCATACAGGTCTCGTAGAAATCGTTGTATCTCCCTTACTAGCATAGTGAGAACTATGATCTAAACCAGGGGTCTCCAAACTTTTAAGCCGGAGGGCCGTACTGATTACTCCAGAGAGTCCCAAGGGCCAAAACCTATAATTTTAACTTTTCCAATTTATTTTCCTGCCATTATCTATAATTTATAGACAATTCGCCGAGCACGCGCTCTGAGCAAGCACACGTGTGCTAAATTCGCTAGTTCAATTACTAATTGTGTTATATTGTTTTGTCACGACTGCGACGCTTAACGACATCTGGTGGTTAGGCCTCAATGACACACGGCGAGTTTACAAGCTACTACCTACTAAGTTTAAAAGCGGGTGAATCGGCGAGTGAGATTGTCATGATGACACACAAAACTGTCAACTCGCTCAGTAGCTCGCGATATTTTTGTAGAAAACTAGACTCGCACGTAGCTGCTAGCGCCAGTAGCGGAAATAACGTGAAGTAATTCTTCAGTCAGTTGACAGTCGAAATCAGCTGTTAATTGGCAGCCATATTGGAAACATAAATAAACCAATCACGAGTTGGCGTGTAGCGGGTAAAGTTGACGACCTCTCAACTTTTTTCGTAGATTGTCAACAATTTGCTAGTTAGCAAGTAACACCATAACACTGAGCGAGTTTACTAATAGATAGTGAATTTCTCAGATAGTAGCTTGTAAACTTGCCGTGTGTCATCGAGGCTTTACAAGCGAAAATAAACGTGTTTGTGTGTTTTTAAAAGACATTTATGTAACAGTGTTTTGGTTTGAATTTGTTTTTTGGGTGTGATTTACTATGGAAAGTATGGCAAAGAAGCGAAAAGTAGACCGTGAATGCAGAACATTCCAAGATCAATGGAACTTTCAATATTTCATAATTGAGCCCAGTAAGAAAGCACTTTGTTTGATTTGCAATGAAACCATGGCAGTTCTGAAAGAATATAATAAAACGTCATAATGAAACGAAAAAATTTCAAAATATCTCAAAATATACAGGAAGTTAGCGGACAGAAAAAATTGAAGCTTTGAAGCGTGGATTAAAACCGCAGCAATCTTCGTTTACGAAACTCAATGCTGAACAAGAGGCTGCAACTCGTGCCAGCTTTCGTGTGGCTCTTGAATTCGGCGAATTCGCCGCTTCTGAGGAAGGTTTTAGATATAAGCTGTCGCGGGCCTGATTGATGACACTGGTTCTAAGATGTCGCGGGCCGGATTGAGGACACTGGCGGGCCGGATGCGGCCCGCGGGCCGTAGTTTGGAGACCCCTGATCTAAACGGTATTAGAAAGATAAAACACCAAGCTATGTATTCAAATCTAAAAGTTAACCATAAAAGAATTAAAATGTACACCTTTATGAAGCTAAAGTTTTCAACCATAATTTGAAAAAAAATTACAAAACTTTGAGACTTTAAAAAAAATTATTTTTAAATGATATTAAAAAAAGCTAGGTGATGATAACGTTTATAATACATTTGTCTAATAAAATATGTGCGTGTTTTATTTTTTTTCATTATCAGTAACTTTAGTTAGAAAAATCGTTAAGGTAAGCTATTTTAAAACTCTATAAAGTTTGCATTCAAAATTTTTAAACTTTAAATTATCGTAGAAAGCAAACACTTTGTGGCTTGACATTATATAGAATGAAGTAAGTACTTTGTTTAAAAACCACTTTATTTGTATTTATATTCGTCGACCGGTTTCGGTTAAACTCAACCTTCTTCAGGACAATAAGATAATAATGAAGAAGGTTGAGTTCAACCGAAACCGGTCGACGAATATAAATACAAATAAAGTGGTTTTTAAACAAAGTACTTGTTTCATTCTATACTTATAAAAATACTTCATTATTTCTAATAATAAAATTTGAAACTCTATTTCATCGTCTTTCAAAAAAAGTTTTCAGTTTTCGGATACATTCGCAAATATTCTATTTATTTAGATTTTAATTAAAAGTGGAAATATTCTGACCTACCGACAGAATATGGCGAGGCCTGTGGGGTTAATATAAATCTAACATTATTCCAACATTGATGAAATTTTGCACACTCCAAATTATACATATGACCGAAGAAGAGGTGGAAAAAAATCAGAGAAGAATGGGAACCTTAGGACTGGAAAAAAACTGGTAGATAATGGAGGAAACCAATTTTCACCCTGGGATGTAGCACCATGAAGATGATAAATATAATATAACCACAGTACTTACTTGCTGTCAGTGTGGCGTTTTTTATGCAAGTGATAAGTTCCCTTGGAACTAAATGTTAGTCGACACGGTAAACACTTAAACAGAGGTTTTTTAGGAGGCGTCGAGTTTTCATTACTTGATTGGATATTTTTTGATGGAATTATCGCTTCTTGTTGTTCCTGCGAGACTTGATGTTCTTGTTGATCATTAGTCTGGGAATGCTGATTTGACAAACTGCAAATAAAAATAAATCATTACCTTTTTTATTTTGAATTAATTCTTAGAATATTTATTCAAACCAATGACGTAAATCATAAAGATTTCATGGCAAGTATTTTAGTATTGGTTTAATTCACCTAACAAAGTGATAATCTGGCTTTGCACATCCAGGATTATTTATAAGAGTCTGATGCATATTTTGATGGCTGTTTAGATTCTGGACCGGTTGAAGGTTCACATAATGGTTTCCCAGATGAATCACAGTATTGTCTTTGCTCATACTGGAATTGATATTCATGGGCAGATTGCTTTGGCCGCCATTGTGACTGTTATTTTGAATCAGATGGTTATTCCCAGAGGAGTAAATGACGTTGTGCTGTTGGTTGGGATGATGCATCAGATTATGATGGGAGGGATGCATAATGTAATGGTTCTGTGCTTGAATTTGAATGTTCTCCATGTTTTGTTGCTGCAGATGGTGAATATTGATCAGGTTGCCGTGTTGCGGTGCGGTTAATTGATGTAATTGACTTTCGTGAGAAGACATTTGCTGTGAATTATTGTGACCGTGGTTTCCATCTAAAATGTGGAACTCCAATTCAGTGGATGGGCGTATCAGTAAATTGTGCAATATCGGCATCTGAAATTAAAAAAAAAAAAAACAGTTTCATTCATGAGACAACAAAATGTTAAATATTGGAGATTTTATTAAATCTTTTCAATAAAATATACCTGGCCTAAAGGTTGTTCCGTATGATGATGTTGATGAGACTGGTGTTCCTGATGAGATTGTTGCCGTTCATGATGATTTTGTTGTCCTTGATGATTTTGCTGTCCTTGGTGATTTTGTTCCTGATGATTTTGCTGTTCCTGATGATTTTGCTGTTCCTGATGATTTTGCTGTTCCCGATGATTTTGCTGTCCTTGATGATCATGCTGATTTTGACCAGATTCCTCTTCAACTACATTCTCGTTTTCTATCGCTCCTTGTTGCTGCTGTGTTACAGTCTTTTTATAGTACACTTTCTGATTGGCAATTTCAAATTCCAATTCATCTCCTGATTTCCACTCCATTTCCCCGAGTGGTTCTCTGGTCGCCGGGACCGGAGCAAATAGGAAACGCTCTCCGGGGGGGAATGACATTTCTAAAATCTAAAAACAAATTCATTCATTTTATTTTAGTACACACTTTGTAATCATAAAGATTATGTTTTAATTCAAGAGCTTAATGTAAAAAAACATTATCCACAAAAAAAGTGTCAAATGCGTTATCTACAAAAAGACGTACAAATAAGAATAATTATTAGAATGTCTTTTTGAAGTTAATATCGTTTGACTTTAAGCCCTAGAACTGCTTGCATGGTTTTTGTAGATACCATATTTTGACACTAAGCCCTCTGTCTTTTTTTAGTGATTGTCGATTTGTGGTGATTGTTTTTCTTGTAAGAGCACTTTTTTTGCAGTATTATAAACCATTTTTTTGTTTGTTTTAACACACCAACTAATCATGGAAATCTACAGAGAAATACGATATAAAAAAGTAATAGAAATACATTGAAAAAAAATTATGTCACTTACCTTCAGTTCCATATCTTCTTTGTCGGGATCATTTTTTTTTTTTGGTTTGACTTTCTTTTTCGCTGGACATCTGAAATACGACGCAGGCAATATTTATTTATTTTATTTGTTAGCGTTATAAACAGTCATTACAAGTACATATATAACAGTGTTAGAGATAATCATATCATTGACCAATAAAATAACGATATAAAAAATTGAGACCATAATAAAAAGAAAAACAAACAAAACAATATATGTATGTAATATAAACAGTTGTGAAAAAGTGCATCTACTCACTTAAATCTACAAAAAATGTATTTTCAAGGGTAATATATACTCAGGGTGGCCACAAAAAACGGATTTCAAAATTCCCTGATAATTCCAGGTTTTCCAGGGCAGTTTCTACATTTTTCCCTGATATGTTAAATTTGATATATGTAAGGGGATATCGTTCGTTAGATAAATAATAAAGGGAATTCCGTCATCTATAGCATTTATTTTTTCTTTGCATCCCAATAATCCATTAAAAACAAAATACACTTGTTACAAATTTATGATATTTCGCCTGAAGATAATTTGTGAATAAATGAAAAGACCAGACAAAAGTAGACAAATAAACAAAAAAAAACATTAACATCAGAAGAGATACTAAAAAAATATCACATGAAACAATATTTTTCACTGCAATCGGTGAAGAAATGGAGAAAAAGCCGCAGTTATTATTGTGAGGTTTGAAAAACATCATTTAGAGTGGTTGTCAGAAATGACAGTTGTCTCCAAATCTTTGGGTAGACCAATAGAAGTGTACCGGACGTATTTAAGATTAATTGTAGTATAATTTCATGTGTAATTGTTATGTAATATTTATGAAAGAATAAAAATATTCACGGGGTCAGGCAGTCAGCCTAAGACAAAAAATAAAGCTTGACCCCAACCCTCAGTGTACATACCTACACACTACCTTATTTAAATTGACTTTTTCCTTTGCACAAATTCGATCTGTGCGAAGCCGTTCCTATACAAACCTTCGCACGGGTCCAATTTGTGCAAATCTCTATTATTTACACTTGCACAAATTCAAATTTGTGCAACCTATGTATTTGTATCTTTATAACACTTGCACAAATTCGAATTTGTGCAACCTATGTATTCGTATCAGTATAACAGTTTTGCACAAATCATTCCAATTTGTGCAGACTGTTCATACCCTATGTAAAATGTAAAATGTGCAAACTCACAAAATAAACGAATGATCGGAGAGGCATCGAGAGTAGGTCGAGATAAAACTCTGTGGCGTTCTCAGCTTCGTTGCGCAATAGCGAAACGAACGAGGTGGCGTTTTACAACTCTAACAGTCAAAATTCTAAGAATTTCATCTCAGTTCGTAGAATTGAGATGAACAAAGGACTGAGATGGGCAGACTCCCGTCTCTGAACCCTTTAAATACGGCTGTTAGACCGCCAGATCGGCAGAGCTCCAGATCTCATCACCACAACAGCATCTCGCCTTCTCTTCTGCCTTCTCCGATCGACCCCTGGACAACTTGGACTTTTCTTCTTGGCCCTGGCCGAACCGCCCTCCCTGAAGACTTCGAAAAATACAATTGGTCGATCGCCTTTTTCAAGGCGAAGGTTTCCCCTCTACCTCTACCCCCCTTCCGCCCCCCTCGCCTTCTACCTTTCTCCCTACATTTACCCAATTTTCCTGAAATCTCCCCACTTTTCCCTCTCCCTACATTTTTTCCTCACTTTCTCCCTAGGTGTCGAAGTGGCCAGCCGACAACTTCCCACTTCATCGTCTGTGCGGCTGGCGACTACAGTGCCTGTCCCGTACAAGAAGTATTTCAAGAAAGTGGTTCTAGATCAAGGAAGAAAAAAAGTGCATGATATGTTAGAGTCTCGCACTCTTGATGAACTCCAGTTAGCAGCAGAAATGAGATTGCACAAATGTATAAAGGTACAGTGATGGAGAATATCAAGATGACTCGAATCTCCCTACAACGCCGTAGGTGCCACTTTAGCTCTACAGCGAAGGAAACTCAAGAAGCAAGACTATTATATAGCTAAACCCACGGTCTTCACCTACAAGGAACTTCAGACCAATAAGATTACAATTTAAAAAAGAAACTCCCGAGATAATAAGAAATGAATTTGCATTTTGCAACCACTTCCAAAAAAAAAAGGTTCTATTTACCTACTGAAGTTTTAAGTCTACTAAAAATTTGTTCAATGGTTTTGGAAATTTGTGTGATGATTTAGACTCAAACGACAACGCAAACATCTTTAGCACTTAGATTTTCTACCATTTTTCGATTAAAATATGTGTGTAGGTACCTAATTATTGCCCGTCTTTTATTGTTTATATATGTGAAATATAATATGTAAAATTTAAAATTAATATGTTTTTTTTGCCTAGATATTTGTATATTTTCACAATGTATTATTTTGTTGTTGTAAATTTCTACGGAAGAGTAAATTAATAATTTTTACTTCAAAATAGTTATAATTCATTAATAAGATCAAAAAAAAAAATTGCATTAATATTTAGTCAGCAAGGAATTAATTCGTGTTTTTTCTTCATTCCGTCCACTGTGCGTCGCAAGTTAAAGTAATAAAACACAACTTTGGGGTTTCACAAATCGCAAAATAACGAATTTAGTTTTATTTTTGGAATTCCCTGATATTATAATTTTTTTTTGAAATTCCCTGACATTTCCCTGATAATTCCAGGTTCGGTAAAATTCCCTGATAATTCCAGGTTTTCCAGGTCCTGTGGCCACCCTGATACTGTAACATTTTTGAATAGGTTATTTAATGCAAACTGCTGAAATCAAAAAAGAAAATGTAACGAAAATGAAAAAAAAATATGTACGTTAATTAATAAAACCAAATAGTTTTAATTGAATTAGTAGGAAATCACAATCCTAAAGAATAGAAATATAATTTATAAAAAATATTTACCTATAACAGTGTTCCTTTTCCTTGTCCTTGGAAACACCAAACGATATGTTGAAATGCTTTGTGAATATAGTCCGGAAGTAAGATTCCACAACCCTGGAAAAAATATTACAACCTTAAACCTAAAATAACTAAACAGGACAACATTACAAATCCTAAAACTAGAAATATTATTGTTAATGATATCAAACATAACAGCGGGCATTACGGGCGTAAAAAAAGTCGTATAATTATGTCAACCAGAGATATAAGGCTGTGTGTTCCAAGAAAGTATTGAGTGTTAATTTTCATTTAGGAGGGAATAACCAGACAAAACCGGAAATATGTCATTTTTAAATCAAACTTTTCCACAAACATTTATAAATTGATTTCGAAAGACTGTTCTTTTATCTAGAAAAGCTATGTTGTAAATTTTGAGAAAATATGTTTATTTTTAGTACAATAAGGTTTTACCGTAGGTCGTTGGCAGATTTGTTAAATTTTAAAACAAAATTTTGTATTATACAACACACATTTCAAATCATATGGAAATATGTCATTTTTAAATCAAACTTTTCCACAAACATTTATAAATTGATTTCGAAAGACTGTTCTTTTATCTAGAAAAGCTATGTTGTAAATTTTGAGAAAATATGTTTATTTTTAGTACAATAAGGTTTTACCGTAGGTCGTTGGCAGATTTGTTAAATTTTAAAACAAAATTTTGTATTATACAACACACATTTCAAATCATATATGTAATCATGCAGTAAAATAAATCAATAAATTATCTGGGAAAGCTATATTTCAGAATTTTAATTTTAGTTTAAATAAAATCATTTAAAAAAAGATCCGCACACGAGTTTTGTGACGAAAATAATTCAGTTTGTCTATTTATTTACGGTCTTACAAACTTTACATTCTTATTTTGCTTAGACATTATTCAAAAATTATAAATACTTATGATCAAAAAATAATTACAAAAGGTACGTAATTTTAATAGTTTTATCATCACCCCTTTCAGCATTTTTGAATGTAAAGCAAATTTTGAATGAAATAAAATTTATATTGAGTTATTATTTAAAAAAGCTGGTACGGAGAATAATTAATCTTTCTCAGTGGAACCGCCTGTACGATCTTTAGCCGCTGGCTGGTTAATGGCCCTTAAATGGGAATATCTTTCTTCTTTTTCTTTAAAGGATATATTCAGCTTTGTAGACCCATGGATTGCCATATTATGATGATGGAAACCACAATCTCCCGTCTCACAGGGCAAGCGCCGTATTACAATGAAAGCTTTCAGTGCAGTTAACATTTCAGGAAAAGATATACATACATAATATTATATCAGAACAAACCTCAGATCAAATGGCACATTCACATTGTAACTGTAGAGAAGTTTTCTCATGTCTTCCTCTGCAGATAGCAAAAGATATACATACATAATATTATATCAGAACAAACCTCAGATCATATGGCACATTCACATTGTAACTGTAGAGAAGTTTTCTCATGTCTTCCTCTGCAGATAGCAAAAGATATACATACATAATAT
Organism: Limnephilus lunatus; assembly: GCA_917563855.2. Classification (NCBI taxonomy): domain Eukaryota; kingdom Metazoa; phylum Arthropoda; class Insecta; order Trichoptera; family Limnephilidae; genus Limnephilus; species Limnephilus lunatus. The sequence goes on along the minus strand of OU830598.1, from coordinate 46,631,916 downwards.
TATATCAGAACAAACCTCAGATCATATGGCACATTCACATTGTAACTGTAGAGAAGTTTTCTCATGTCTTCCTCTGCAGATAGCAAAAGATATACATACATAATATTATATCAGAACAAACCTCAGATCAAATGGCACATTCACATTGTAACTGTAGAGAAGTTTTCTCATGTCTTCCTCTGCAGATAGCAAAAGATATACATACATAATATTATATCAGAACAAACCTCAGATCATATGGCACATTCACATTGTAACTGTAGAGAAGTTTTCTCATGTCTTCTTCTGCAGATAGTATCTTCTTGGTGGCACCACATCGGGCGCATGTGTCCACAGCGCCGGAGAGGTTAGTCAGGAAGTTGCTGACCGACTGCAGTTTCTTCTGGAATTTCTTGGAATGTCTGTCACCACCTCGGTTTTCAGTTGGAATCTTCTTCGATTGAATGTATCTAGAAACAAAGTCGGAGTGTTTAAAAAAATTCAAGTAAAATTATTGATTATTTAACCACTCAGACCCACAAGATTGTTTTCAAGATAACTTATTGTTGCCAGACATACGTATGACATAGGAGGCATACCTCACTTATTAAAGTAAACTTTGTAATGCCATTTAAATATAATATACATATTTTTTTAATAATAAATATTTTACCTCAATGTTAAACTGTCTGATGGTGAAATAAATCTCTCCAATCCTCAGACTATTTTAGGCACTTACCTGTTAAGAACTCCCTGCACCCGACTGCTTTTGATGCCCAATAAACTCGTGAAAGTTTTCCTACAAACAGGAACTAGGTTTCCCAGAAGCGTTGACACATTGTAGTGAACAACCATAGACTTTTTCTGGATTCCATCTTTAGACCGACACCTACAATTTAATGATAATACATTAGATTGTGACTAAAATAAAAACTGAATGATTAATAATAATAATAATATAAGATCACTTAGTTACCTTTTGGGTGCTGAAACAGCACAATGTCTTAAGATAAATATATCTTGTTTGACTTTAGAAGAGTTTTCGATAAAGCGCTTTTGAAAGTTACTAATATCGCCAGGCTTCAGTTCATCACACAGCATTTCTTTCTCACAGTGGCCACATTGAGCGCTTGATGGAAGTTCATTGAGAGGAGGACTGAAACATAAACAAAATGATATCATCATTCCACTAATTAAAAATATAGCTGGGAAATTAATTTAGTTTAAATTCAAACAATTCAAAAATCATTATTATTTGCAACGTTCTGATCTTTTGCTCAGAAAAAAAAATTGTACTTGTATGCCCCGGTCCCTGCCACGAAAATCAGACTGCAAACTGTTATCCGCCTGCTCCGTCTCTTTTAACAAAAGCAGCCCACTTTACCTCAAGATCAATGGCCTTTGCACGATTAAAAAAACTCTGCATCGTTTTATGAACTCTAGCTAGCCAAATTTTCACCTGCCATATCAAATAGTCATAGTGATAATGATTCTTGATTCTTCACCATTATCACCAATACTTAAATCCAAAGGCCTTCAAATTGCCCAGCCACCTAAGCGTAGGTAATCCCAAACAAATTCGCCGTCCCGCAAACTTATCGAGGAGATTCTTTGGTATAATGATAATAATTAAATTTGCCACAACAATAACACAGATGGATAAATTATCGTTAAAGAATATCAATCTCGTTTAGATAGCTGTCTTATGACAGGGAGTCAGAACATACAAGGACCGAAACAAATAATAATCATTAAACTTTTATTACTTATTATATTTTATTCGTCGCCTCTTCCATACATCAAACTTTTTATCTTTTGGTTTCCTTTTAGGCTTTTCTGATTGATTTGAAGTAGCATAGCTTTCTTTTCGTGCACCAGTATGCGTTATTGGATCTGTAAGCGATGATGGATCCAAAATTTGACCGGATGATGCGCCTAGGTCTAGGGAAGCCATTTACAATTTGAATCAAAACCTTAATTAACTCACTCTGAAAATATTATTATTTTCTGCCTGAAAAACGGATGTTACGGTATTGGTAATTGTAATTTCACTTATAAATATTGTGAATCGTCGAGCAATAATAATAACAAAAACACCGAGCGAAATGCTGTCACCGCTGTCAAACTGACATAAAAAATAAAATACGAGAGGCAAGAGGCACGAATTAAAAAGGTGGCTATGGCTACAAAATAAAAAAAATTGTGTAAATCTATGTTCTATGTTATGTTCATCTATGTTATAAATTTAATCTATGGACAAACCATATTAGGCTCCCCCACACGCACACTTCGGCGCGACCGATTCCCGCGCCACTTCAGGCCGCCGCGCAGAAAAGTAAAGACCGAAAGTAAGATAACGGTTTACAGCGCAGTTCACTGTGAGACTTTTCTGCGCGGCGGCCCGAAGAGGCGCGGGGCACGTCCTGCTCCGAACTCTACGTGTAAAGGGTTCTAGTGCCTAGACTTTTGACAGCGTTGACATATTTATTAAGGTGGGTCATTTAAAAAAAAATGATAATTTTAGATTCTGTTAGCGATAAAAGGGTGCCAAATGGGTTCAAACCGACGTATTTAAAATTTTTTAAATTTCTGATACGATCTTCTTCCTCCGGATTCACTTCAAAATTTTGAAATTTTTCATTTTTAGAGGTATTTTCTAGTGTGTATAAAAGTTACTACGAATCCTTTATACTATTTTTTTGTAATATTCTATGGCAAATATGGTACGTATTTACGAATTCATTTACAAAAAATCCGAGTTTTGACTATTAGTGGCTCGAGGTGAGGGCGGGGGAAGCACCGATTGCACTAAGCGCAGCGACTCTGCGCAACCGACGTCGGAGTTTGGAGTCAGTATTGCTACTTGCTACGTACTCTACTTGGAACGTACTCGAAATGCGTTAAAAAGTCCCATATTTGGTGAAATTTTGCGACGTTAAAGACAATGTTTTACCAACTTATTGTGATGTTATGAAGTTTTTTGAGTGGACCAGGCATCAAATAAAATTAAATCAAAAGACCAAACTAGAACCCAAATTTCAGCAAATAGAGTGTACTGTGACAGCACGAATTGAAGAAATATGGAGAAAAGCTTCTATTCCCATCGTTACACACTCGCGAGTAGCACGCATGTTGAGGTCATATCATTTTAAATGCAAAAACCTTCTTAAGTCACATCCTAAAATACCGGAGAAAAAAATGGAGGAATTCCGTCGCAGAAGTAAAGTGCTGTTTGATATTTCGTCTTGCAAATGCAAAGATTTCAGTAAATGTGACTGTCCTTAAGATAAAAAAATACCTGTAAATGAACAGAGTTTCATTAGTGACCAACGTACTACACGAAAAATGATAATAGGAAATGTGGATACCGCTACAACAAAACGAATGAAAACTGCGTTGAAAAGAAAACTTCTGAAGCAAAAATCCTTGCGTACGTCTTAAAAGGAAAGCACAGGTAAGCCAACTACCTCTCTAATCGATATTTCCACGTCTTCTGCATCAAATGAATCCGATTGCAATGATGTTTTTAAACCAAATGTTGTATCTCAAATGCCTCAGAAGCAGGCTGCGGTCACTATTGATTATTCTACACTGTCGAAAACTTGTGATAGATATGGAGTTTCGGATAGAGCAGCGGCAGCCATTGCCTCAGCAGTTCTGTATGACATCAAGTCTAATATTCCAGTTATTGACAAAAGTAAACTTCGCAGAGAACGAAAAAAAACAAGGGAAAATATTAAGGCACAACACATAGTTTTACAAATACCCGCATTATATTTTGATGGCCGGAAAGATAAAACATTAATTATCAGGGAAAAAGGGGGGAGGCATTACAGATAACTAATCATTGAAGAGCATATTTCAATGATAAAAGAGCCAGACTCAATATATTTGGGTTATATTGCACCAAACTCTGGCACGTCGAAAGTTATAGAAAGAACAATTGTCGATTATTTTTTAAAGGAAGAAATACCATTTGAACCATTAATGGCTATTGGATGTGACGGAACGAACGTGAACGTTGGAAAACATGGAGGTATAAAACGTTTGCTTGAAAAACGTTTGGATAAACCATTGCAATGGATAATTTGCTTGCTTCACATGAACGAGTTACCATTTCGTCATTTGTTCACACATCTTGACGGTAAGACATCTGGACCTCAAACATATTCAGGGACAATAGGACTAGCTTTAGAAAACTGTGAAAAAAAGCCTATTGTTCATTTTCAGAAAATTGACGGAGAGTTGCCTGAATTATTAACTAAAGACCTAAGTACAGATCAGTTATATTTGTATAAAATCGTATCTGCAGTTACGGTGGGGGAATTAACTGAAGATTTAGGCCACAAATCTCCTGGAAAAATGTCTCATGCCAGATGGCTTACGCGTGCTAACCGAATTCTTCGTCTTTATGTTGCAACGGAAGCTCCTACAGAGAATCTTATTATTTTAGCAACGTACGTTGTTAATGTTTATGCTCCGACTTGGTTCAGTATTAACACTCATCCCACCTGTAAAGATGGAGCACGTCACCTATGACAGATAATTTCAGCGTCTAGATACTTATCCCCTGAACTAAAAACTATAATTGATCCAGTCATAGAAAGAAACAGTTACTTCGCACACCCCGAAAATTTACTACTTGCAATGTTAACTGACCCTCACAAGCATATCCGGGAATTAGCTGCGCGTCGTGTTCTAAAAGCACGCAGTAAGAAACTAAGTAAAACAAGGCTGTTCCAACTTCCAAACATAAACCTCGATGCATCATATTACTACGACCTTATTAATTGGCAGCAAAATGTAACCGAACCCCCAATACTGAAGAATATATCGGATGAAGATCTTCAATTATTTGTAGCACAGGGGGGAGAAGGTAAATTGCCTCTTCTGCGTCTGCCATGTCATACTCAAGCAGTTGAAAGAGCTGTAAAGACTGTTACTGAAGCCTCGACTACTTTATGTACGAAGTCTGCAAGAGAAGGTCTTTTTGAGTCTCGCAAAATAATGCCGAAATTTGAGAGTAAGAAGGATTTTGCTGGTATTTGAATACACTGTCTTGAGATAATGTTAATTATAATCATATATTTTTTTAATAAATAAGTCAGAATATTCTCTCTAATTTGTATTTTATTGAAAAAAAGTTCATTTTTAATTGTTTATCTAATATTTTTTACAGATTTAACAAGGGTGGGTTTTTCTCTATTTTGTGAAATTTCAAACTCAATCCGGAGGAAGAAGATGATATCCAAATAATATTAAAAAAATTACGTGTTTTTACATCTTCATTTAACACCCTTTTATCACTAACAGACAAACCAAAACAAGTTTTTTTTTTCACCCATACAATCGTGACCCGCCTTAATATTTATCACAGCAAAATGAAAAAAACCCGCATTTTATTAAGAAATATAGTACGTTTTATGTGTATTATGTTTTTAATAATGTTTATTTCCGGTCGGGTGCGGAATGGACGTAACGGTGGTGTTTAATTATATTTTTTCAAGAAATGACACTACCAGTTTTCCAAAAACAAAGTGGTAGAGTACCTACCGTTTTGCAGTTAGCCATGACTGGTTTATTTATGAGTTAGCCTCTGACCGACATCCAATCTCAAATTGTTGAATTCCCCCAGAAACGCAAGTGGTTTACCCTTCCTACAATCAAAGCCGACTTTTTAGACGCTCTTGGTTGCAGATATATTTGAAAATCATGTTTACTTGTATTAGGCGGGGAAGTGGGAAACCATTGAGCGGCCACACGAAAGCTGTAGCTGTAGTGTAGCTGTAGCTGTAGTTTCCTGCTGACAAGCTACTTGCAGTAGCTTAGCGGATAAGAAATTCCAATTGTATGCAATTTTTTATACAATAATTTAAAAAAAAAAATGAATGTGTCAAATTATCTGAAAAAGCAAATTGATAAAAACCCGCATGATTTGCGATATCTTCCTCAAGAGGTGGCGATAGCTGTCGGTTTGTCTGTTCAATGTTCAATCTGTTAAGCGTGCTATGACCGAGTATGAAGGTTGTTTGCGGTCATCTATAAGAAAGCCTCCTAATTCTAAGAAAAGGAAGTGTATACGTAATAAAAAAATATTTTTAAGCCATTTTGACAAAACTGCGATCCGCCAATGCATAGTTTATTTCACAAAATAGGCAATGAAAATTTGAATGTGAGAAAGATTCGTGAAAAATTAGAAGATGCCATTCAGTTTAAAGGCAATGATCATTCACTCCGGCGCATTATAAGAAATCTGGGTTTTCGCTGGTGTAAACTAAAAAATAAGCGTAGAATTTTAGTTGAAAAGCACAGCTATCGTTTTAAGCGAATTTCATATCTTCGTAAGATGGCTTTTTATCGTGCCGAAGGGAGAATGTTTCTATTCACTTCGGAAACATATCTCCACTCCACGTACAGCTCCCCGCAAAGTTGGTCTCAAGACTCCAACAGGAGGTTCGGTGAAGCAGCGTCCAGGGGGCAGAGCCTCAACATCATTGTGGCCGCAGGAGCTAAAGGCTTTACATGGAGAACTCTACTGGTCTACAAGGCCAACCAACCATCCGGTGAATATCACCGACACCATTATGACTGATTCATTAATTCCCATTGTAAAACGCAGTTCTGTTATAGTTATAGACAAACTTACTAAACATAATAGATTTTTATTTCGTGAGCCAACAAAATACGCAAAAAAGAATTTCATGATAAATTAGTTGTAGTTGAAAGGCGTAACAGTTTCTAAAAAAATTTTAAAACCAAAAATAAATGAGATTGTTTTGGAGAACAAAACTGGACGTAAGGACGTTGCGATTGACCATTTGCTTAATTTTTGCGGGCTCACCGTTCTACACCTTCCACCAAACCACGCAGATCTCAACCCAATAAACAAGTTCTGGCCAGCCATAAAGGGGCATATCACCACGGACGAATATAAGGGGGGGGGGGGGGGGGGGGGGGGGGTCCGGACCCCTCCCTATTCATATAATACTTACTTGAATTCAAATGCTGCTACCTGAAAAAAAACAGTAATAACTCCAGGATAAAAGAAAATCTTAAAAATATTGCACGAACATTTCTGGGTGGGGAAAATGAAGGTACAATATTTCTGAGTGGATATGAGATATGGCACAATCACTGGAAATCTGTAGCATAAAAACCTGCGACTGTGATCGACGCTATCGATAACTGCGATGATCAGTTTTTCCCTTTAATAAAAAAAGCTTCTCTTTATTTTAGCCACACTCCCAGTGTCCACTGCAACCCCTGAAAGATCTTTCTCTACCTTAAGGCTCCGCAACCGGGCCCGAAAAGAAAAAGATGGAGAGATACGAAATTATGAATGTTAAGAGGAGAGCGCTAACATTTACAGCGCCAAAATCGATGCGAAAATGTTTAATATAACACAACTCGTTTAAAATAGAGCAAAAATCTCTTGGGGAGCATCTTAAGTATCATTTAAAGAAACAATGTGAATTTTTTCACAAATATTATTTGTAAGATAATAGAGGCAGACTTGTTTTAATAATTTTTGGATCATACTTTGCGATTTTTTTCTATCGAGGGAATTTCATATAATTTGCGTTTCGGCTTGGGCAGCATCTATATATTATCTTCAAAAATAACATATATTTTTTAAAGAGCTTAACAACTTCAAATGTTTAAGGGAGATATGTAAGAAATCGGTAGAAATTCGAGTTGAGGTTAAAAACTTACCTAAGAAATAAAATGGGCGATGAAAGACTTACTGGTCTGGCTTTAATGAGCGTACACCGAGATCTGGCGGTGCAACTTGATTCCGAAGAAATTATTAATCAGTTAGCAATAAAACGTAAAAGACTATGAATATTCAGGTAAGTTAGCACTTATCTCACTCCTGGACATGAGTGCAGCGTTTGACACGATTGATCATGACTTCCTCATTAAGAGATTAGAGGAAACATTTGGTTCTTCATTCATTCATCTATCCAATCGCTTACAAGCCTTTAAGGTTGGAAATAAACTCTCTAACTTCGCAACACTTTCTTCAAGGGTACCCCAAGGATCCGTTTTAGGTCCACTTCTTTTCATCCTTTTTACAAATGATTTCGCCAAAATAATCGAGTCATTTGGTCTCTTGTCCCACTGCTACGCTGACGATCAGCAAGTTTATTTTTACTGCTCTCCAAACGAAATCAATAGCCTCAAAATCTGCATAGCTGAATGCCTAGATGCAATAACTCGTTGGATGTCTTCAAACAAGCTGAAGCTGAACCCATCTAAGACTGAGTTTCTCTGGGCGGCCACAAACAAACATCAACATTTCATAGACAATTAATTTATTTCCATTTCCGGCAACGATATTATTCCAAAGACAGCAGAAAAACTTCTTGGCGTTAATTTAGATTCAGAATTTTTGCTTCGAAGTCAAATAAATGGGACAGTAAGCACCGGTATTTTTCACCTAAGACAACTCAAGTCAGTTCGAAGAAACCTTCCTACAGAAGCGACAAAACTATTAATCAACTCTTACGTAGTCTCACGGCTTGATTACTGTAACGGCATTTACGCTAGTCTTCCAAAATACCAAATTGACAAACTTCAATCCGTGTTTAACGCGAAGAAGGAATAGGTATAATATCCGTACTAAACTGCAACAGAGCACTCCAGCGGTCAGAACGGTCTTTATCATTCATTTTGAGATTATTTTGTTTTCAAAAAGTTTCGTTAAAATCCGAAAGATGCCACTAGAAAAATAAATATTATTTATTTTATTATTCAACATGTCGCATCTGGTAGCATCAAATAATTCGGGCGACTAGCCGGCCAAGGGTACTATGCACGTGTCAATACAGTAAAGTTTTGAGAAAAAACTACCTGAAGTCTTAGTGCCTAATAATAATTCTAGAACATATGAAAGCGTAGGTACCTATCGATATTCCAGATGTGGTATGTTGTGAGGCTGAAGGACGTGGGACCTTTCTTTAAATTATCTTCGCACAGGAGGCCCTGAGAAAAAAAAACCCTTAGGGCCTATGTAATCCTTGAGGATGCCGTGCAGTAGGTCTTTTTAGGGAAAGGGGAAGTTATGGGAAGGGCAAAGTTATGTGAGGCGGGAAGGAATCTGGGGGTCAGGTGGGATGAACGTGTGAATCCATCGCTTCCACTGCGCTGCAGGGAAGGTCAAAAGGTCTCCCTCAACCTTTCTGTCCCGATCCGGCCCGCCACGTAGTAGGTGGACAAAATCAACCGCTTTCAAGACAAAAAAAACTCGTAAAAAACTAATAACGGATAATGATAACATTTTATATTTCCGTCGAATTCGTCGGAATTAATTATTAGCAAGGAGTTATGTGTCAAGACAGAGATCCTATACCTACTGATTTATTATCATTTATGAATGGTCAAACACCATGCACAATGATTCTCAAATGGTAAAACACCGTACACAAACAGAGAATTTGCTTCTGCGGAGAGAGCTTATGACTAAAGCTGTAATTTATGGCAGAATCAACGAAAAGACTGCGATAAATTTATACGAGGAAAGACATAAGGTAAAAGTATTGCCATGTGGTCTTTTTTTATATTTTTTTTTATAGTGAATACCGCACAAGAATCTCAACTGCTCCCGTCTGGAGCCAGTGAGACTATGGCATCCCCAATTGGGGTATGTTGTGAGGCTGAAGGTAGTGGGGAGGGGAAGGAGGTGGGGGAGAGGAAGGTTGGGAAGTACCTGGCTATTCAGATCTGGTCACCAAACACGGCTAAAGCCATTTTCAAGCAACGTTTCAATTCTGAATGGTGGTCTTACACCAGGGCGATACTGATAGTATCTTCCACTCTGGAACGTGCCACAAATATACTATATATTATTTTAAATGAATTAATTGTGAAATACCACAAATTAATCAAATAAAAATTATTTGCGCACGCCGGGTTCGAACCCGCGACCTCCGGATTGTGAGTCAAGAGTCTTAGCCACTGGACTACGGAGGTCTATTTGTAAGAAAGGAATGGCCATACTTGGGGGCAAGTCCAGATGAATTGGTTGGAGAAAATGGTTTGGTGGAAGTAAAATGCCTACCCTCAATAGGAAATAAACCCATTTTTGACGCTGCTCTGGAAGACAACATCTTCGTCGCCGTGCAAAACGGAATACTTGAATTGAAGTAGTCACATAATTATTCATTTCAAGTTCAAGGCCAATTGTTCATTACAAGAAAGGACTTCTGTGACATTATAATTTATTCTGAAAGTGGAATAGAAGTAATAAGAATATATCCTGACAATGATTTTGAGCTGAAAGTGTTACCACGACTGACAAAGTTTTTCAACGAATCACTATTGCCAGAGTTAGCGGATAGCCGAATTCAACGCGGTATGAAGATTAGAGAACCTGAACATGTTATAAATGCTCAAAAACCAAAATGTTCAATGTGATCAGATGTATACAGCTATTATATGTATATCAGATATATATGAAGTTATTATATTAATAATAATATTTGGCTAATTTATATAGCGCCGTTTTCGTGAAAAATCACCTCAAGGGCGCCGGGCTTTATTGGATTCTTTGTGTTAGTTTGTGTTGGTTTAAAAATTTTATTTTGGTAAAAAATGTATTTAATTTTATATATTTATAGTACGTCAAATGTGTTGAATACCAACTTGATCCATGTCAGACATTCGTTTTGTGTAATCTTATAGATATTATAAAGGCGAAAGTTTGTATGGATGAGTGTTATTCTTTCACGCAATAAACACCGAATAGAATTTAAAAATTCTTTCACTAATCAAAAGCTACATTATTTGCGAGTAACATAGGCTATATATATTGGTAAGCTCTGGCGTTATGAATAAGCTGTAGCGTTATGCAATTATTTTTCATACGTTTGCTGTCCCTAACAAAATCAAATTATTGCAAACGTCAAACAAATTGTTACCTTGGAAACAATGTTTTTTTTTTTTTAATTAGGCAATTCACCCTAAAAATAGTGCTTTGTTGGCGTCATAGTTAATATCTACCTATCTCTAAAAGTGTTAATTGTCCGGACGAAAAGCATAGTCACTTTTAAAACTTTTTAATATTTGCATTCAAAATATAAATATTTCAAAAATAAAATGCTTACTTCTAATGATATAATTTGAAAGCTTATTTAATCACCTTTCAAAAACAGTTTTTAGTTTTTGGATACATTTAGAAATATTTAAATTATTTTGATTTCATTGAAACGCGGAAATTCTCAAGAAATCGCTGGCATTTGACAGGACTTTTATGAGCAGTACCTATCAATAATATAACTCAAATCTTGAAGGGTTAAACAATAATTATTTTTTATTAGACAAAAAAGCAAGAATAATAACAATTATGCCAATAATTATGCCAGTAATTTCCCACTAATTCCATGCGAGCGAAGCCGTGGGTAAAAGCTAGTACTTTTATAATAGTTTTGATGTCCGATTTTATTACTATCTATTGCTGAATTTATTGTTTCCATTATTTGATGTATCCATCTGAGATTATGATCAATCATGATATAGACTACTACTAAATATGAAAATATAGATTTCAATACTATATATATTATAACATTGCTTTTTAATACTATCTATAACGCTTCTATTATTAATCATTACATGTATAAAATGAAGTCGCTCAAAATGTTGTTGCGCTTAGATCTTTTAAACTACGCAACGGATTTTCATGCGATTTTCACCAATAGATAACGTTTTAAGAGTAAGGTTTATATGTATAATACATATTTATTATAGTAGAGAAAAGCCGATAAATTGAAATATTCAATTCAGGCAGCAGGCAGCGGGCAGCTGGCAAGCGGGTGGTGTGGATTTTGTAAAGGTTGGGTAATGGCGTTGTGTTTCGTTAGTCACAACAACGTGTGGCCGGGTCTGCTAGTTCTGCTGCCCCGGGAACCATTTATTGGATAAGCAGAGGTGCCCGGGTTCATGGTTTGTCTGGGTGTAGTTAGTCCGGGTCTTGGCGACGGATGCGTCTGCCCACCAGCTGCATGGCAGGCCAGATCAGGAGAGAATGGTTGAGGGAGGCCTTTTATCCTCCCCAGCCGGAATCTCTTGGAACATCGCCTTGAACCGCAGCGGGAGGGATGGATTCAAACGTCCTCACTCCTGGAAATACTGCCCCCAGATTCCTACCCACCCCACATACCTTTTTCTTTCCCAGAACTTCCTCTCCTTCATTTCCTACCCGCCTCCCATAGCCGCCTCCCAAATTATACCTTGACCGTTTTGTAGATTTAAAAAAAACATTTATGTGAATACTGCACAAGAGTACCAACTGATCCCGTCTGAAGCCAGTGAGGTGGGGAGGGGAAGGAGATGGGGAAAAGGAAGGTAGGGAAGTACCTGACCATTCAGATCTGGTCACCGAACACGGCTAAAGCCAAATCAAGTAACGTTTCAATTGTGTTCGGTGGTCTTACACCAGGGCGATACTGGTATCTTCCACTCTGGAATATGCCGTAAATATGGTATTGGTACTCAACGCATTTGACGTAGGTACTAGAAATACATAAAATAACATTTTTTTACAACACAAACACACCACGTGGCTATGGCAAGAATTGTGTACGGTAAGGTACCTAAATGACCCTGTTGAAATACCACATTTCAGAATTCAGATTGTAATGTATGTAGACCCCATAAATACCTAGTGATAGGTCTACATAACAAAAATAAATAAAGTAGTTTTTATTTTTTTTTGTGAATACCTCATAAGGGGCTATCCTAAATTACGTCACACGAATTTTATGATTTTTTTACCTCCCATAATAATATCTTAGATTCTCACCGCGTTTGATTACTGCCATCTTTTGAAATAATTTGAACAAAGCTTTTAGTTTAAAATTGTCCCGTAAGCCGAAAGATAAAATGGCGCCACACGACAGTGGGCATTTGCTAGTAATTTAAAATCCCCTATGTCATTGTTAAATTGTAGTTTAAAATTATAATATTATCTTTAAAAAATGGAGAAAGATTTTAATATGTTGTTGTCATTTCGTTTTTTCTAATAAACTTAACCTACGTTTTGTAATTTGAATTTTAAAAAACATTTAATTTAGGGTTTATGAAAAAATTTAACCAAAACCCTATTCTTGATTTTTTTTTAAATTTACGTATGTCGGTTTAAAGAAAAACCTCCAGAGTATTTTTAAGGGTCTTCATCATTTGAAAATATTTTGTAAAACATATGGAAGAGCGGTCAGAAAAGGGTCTGATTTCTGATTTATTTTTGATAAATGCTGACCCCCTGTAAATTTTAAAAATACGAAATATTTTTTTTTCCCAATAAAAACATTATACTTATCGTATTACGAAATAAAATTTTCGTTATTTCGAAATAATTTATCATTACATTCCGCCTTAATGCAGCGGCAAGGCTCATAACCGGGGTCTCTAAATATTCACACATTTCAGAACACCTTCGTAACTAAACTTCACTGGCTCAAGTGCCCTGAAAGAATCCAGTACAAATTGTGCTGGATGGTGTTTAAATCAATCAACGAAATGGCCCCACCTTACATCTCTGAATTATGCATCCCGGAAAATACCGGTCCGAGGCAATTAACCCTTAGATCGGCAACTTCATCTGCTATAGGCAGACTAATAGAACCCAAACGAAAGCCAAATACTAAGTTCGGAGATCGTGCTATCGGAGTATCTGGGCCTAAGGCTTGGAATAGACTCCCTTCGGAATTAAGATGCATAAAAAGCCCAACAGAGTTTAGGTCCAAACTAAAAACCTACCTTTTCGGGCTCTCATACCCTTAACTTAATTTAAATATACCTATCTGACAGTATCATACTTGTATTGCCTATGATGTGTCTTAATCACACTTTTCTTACTGAATTAAAATTTCTCGAATCCTTACACATAAATCTGTCTCTAGGAAAATCAAATTCTTGTACTACTGCACCGCCCACCATTAAATGTCGCTTTTAATTTTTAAAATACACTCGTTAGAATATATTACATATTAATATTAAAATATTTTCAGGATTAAACAACATGTGTTCACAATTATGTCCTCTGCGTGCGAACCCTATCTAAATTTCTTTAAATAGACAATAAACAGTGTTAATTTCAAGCGACCTCCCAGGTAAGTATGATCCTGTATTAATTCATTTTTAGGCAGCATCGCGTTCATTTGTCAAAATATTGTACATATATTTTCGTATCGGTGATCAATGAACCGGTGTATGCAAATTTTAGCCATAAGTTGTTTTTAATTGTTTATCTAGCTTGTAGTCTTTCTAGATTTAAGGCATGTATTGTAAGTTTGTACAGCGCCCTTGAGGTGATTTTTCACAAAAACGGCGCTATATAAATCGTCCAAATATTATTATTATTCAATTTTGCTTCAAAAAAAGTTACAAAAAAAAGTTTTTCTTATAAAATTGATTATTCATTTAGACTTTTATAAAAAGTCAATTTTTCCATATAAATAAATTCGGATATATATATCCGAGACGCTATCCAGGTTACAAACCAATTCTTAGAATGATTGTTTCCAATGAAAAGGGTAGTTGCCCGTAATATGGAAAAATAATTTAGTTGATAATAATGTAAAATTTGAAAATATGAGATTGACAAATATGACGTTTTGACAGATGGTGGCAATAGCGAAATTGGTTAACGCGCTCGTCCCGGTTAGACAGAGAGTTCTGGGTTCGAGTCCCAGTTGCGACCATTGTCTTTTTTCTGTTTTTCTGTGTCTTGTTCTCTTTCATATTTTCGTTTAGATTATTATTGTTAACTTATTCTAATAAGAATTTATATTTTCATAGTTTTGGAAATATTATGTTTCTTATCGCTTTCAAAATGATGCAGCTGACCGGCAATCAGAGGGACACGGGTTCAATTCCCGTTGGCGGCCAGTATCTTTTCTCGGAAGATTTTTTCAATGTAGATGAGTGTTTTAGGCTGATAATTATTGATTATAATATTTGTTATCTACCCTTTGTGCTATGCATAAAAATCTTGTTTAAACGTTAGTTTATGAATTAAAAAAAATATTTTTATTTATTTTTTTGGCTTTCACCCAGTGGCGTAGCGAGGAGGGGCGGTCCGCCCCAGGTGCCACCCGATGGGGGGGTGCCACTCGACCGAGTATCACCCCCAAGAGCGCAAATTCTCTAGCCACCCCCCACCCCAGGACTGACCAATTTTTTATGAAGTTGAAATTTGCGTCTGTCACCTTTAATGGTGGGGAGGGGGGGGGGGGGGCACCACGTTTTCCACCACGTTACGCCACTGCTGCACAAAATCACCCATTGAGGGTGATTTTAACCATTTATAACGGTTATTTACATTTTTTTTAAATAAGTAACATTTTTAGAAAATCATGTAATGGGCCAGTTGTTTCACAGTATTTCGATAATAACAGGACTTGAACATTAACTTTGATGAATTGATAAAATTCAGTAAAAACAACCTGTCCTTTTACTGATACCCATGTACATTTTTAAATTTAAACCTAGGTACTAAGTACACATTTCATAATTATACTTTTTGTAGCTACTTCATCAAAATTGTTTTATATTGCCCTAGCTCTAGCTGGTCCCTGCCATGCGTTCCAATGCCATTCAAAGAAATAAATTGATTCTCCCTCCATGTACTTTCCCGTGCGTCCCCGTTTTCTTCCACCTTCCCCGCCTTCCCCCTCCCTCGTCTCTTCCCTCTCCGCGAACTTACCTCCCCATTTCCATTGGCAACACTGGCTTCGGTCCGTAGTACACGTATTTTTTATATTGTTCGTTTTAAACATCACTTAACTGCATTTATTCGTATTACATTTGAAAAATTGCTACTGTACTATTGAAGAATTGATTTCAAATCAGTGTCTCTATTAATTATAACTTGTCATAAGGAGTTTATCTTAATAATTGAAACAATATGATTCACTAAATAACTGTCAAAATATAAATGTGTCAATAACATTACGCCAGTGTATACCTAAAGTCCTGTTGCAGGGCAGTTCAACTCATCACAAACAATTAACACTATTTATTAATTTTTAAAAAATCACAATCATCATGAACACCAATGACAGTGCTCAGCAGTACATGGCCTATGCCAATAGCTTGGTGAGTTTTTTAAATACACCAATTATGGCCCCTTCTAACAGATTCAATAAAGAACAAATGGCAAAATTATTGCCCAAACTATCAGAACTGCTGGGAACCATTGGCCAAATGGGCATAAAGTTGGGTATCATGGAAGGCGAATTAGGCGCCTACAAACAAATTATCCAAAACCAACCACTCCAGTCTAACAACACTCAACTTGCAAACGCCCCTAATTTATGCAAGGCCCTCGATGAAATTGAAGACAGAAAAACAAGATCAAAAAATGTAATTCTTTTTAACGTTCCTGAGAGCCAGTCAACAACTCAAGCACAATGTATTACCGATGACACAAATCGTGTCGCAGGTATTTTAAACAAAGACACCTCTTTAAATACCAATAATATAAAACTGTACAGATTGGGAGCCAAACGTAGTGACAAAACTAGTCCCATAAAAATGGAATTTCCAGATCAGTCTCAAGCGAAGTTAATTCTCCAAAACAGACACGTTGTCTCAAATGAGATAAAAATCAAATGTGATCAGACTGTATTACAGCGACCTGAGAAAAGAATTGGAAGATCGTCTACAAGGTGGTGAAGCGAATTTAACTATTAAATACATCAACTCTTGTCCTAAAATGATAAGTACATTGCTAAAAAACTCAGGACATTAACATCATTAAAAAGTTATTATCAAAATGTATGAGGGATGCGAACAAAACTTCAACTATTTTCCAAAACTGCGTCAATTCTTCCTTACGAAGTCGTCATTCTTACAGAAACTTGGCTTGTTTCTGATATCAACACAGCGGAACTGGGACTACCAACCCACAATATCTACAGATTGGATAGAAACAAGAATACTAGTTCTAAATCAAGAGGTGGTGGTGTTTTGATAGCAATTTCTAAGAAATTAGTCTCTAGACAGCTTAACACTACGTATAAAAATGTGGAACATGTTTTTTGCATGATTAATACTAACAAAAAAAATAAAATCATAATAGGTTGTGTTTATTTATTCCTCCTTAATCTGATCTAATTATCTATAAAAACCATATTATTAATATCTAAATACCCCAAAACAAAAATAATCATTGTAGGTGACAATAATCTACCTAATACAATAATAGTGTTTACAATATGTTACATAAGTGCAACCATAAGACAACTAAATTTGAACCAGAGGCGATGCCTCAAAGCATGTACCTACCGAGGGCAACAGCGGCGGATATAGAAAGCATTGTTAGACAAATGAAGAGTTCTTCTCCAGGAATTGATAGTATCAGAATGAGCGATATTAAAAAACATATTTTAATCCTAGGTCCAATTATAACCCATTTTATAAACAGAATCTTATTTCAAGCAAAAATCCCCGGTGACTTAAAATGTAGTATCATAAGACCTGTATATAAGGGAGGTGACCACACTGTATTGGGTAACTACAGACCAATTAGTATCTTGCCATCTCTAGAAAAAATTCTTGAAAAATATATTCAAATAAAATTAATAAAATATTTAGAAGATTTTTCTATAATAGATACTAATCAATACGGTTTCCAAAAAAAAAGAGTACAGAATTGCTGCTTCAAAAATTTGCCAACATGATAAATAATGAATTAAACTGTAAAAAACATACATTAGTCTTATTTATAGATTATTCGAAAGCTTTTGATACTATTGATCATGGTAAATTACTTAAAATACTAGAAATTATAGGAATACGAGGAAAACTACTAAAACTTTTTGAAAATCACTTAAACAACCGATGCATGAAATTAAAACTCTTAAACTCTTTAAGTAAAAAAAAGAAGTTTTTTGCCGGCGTTCCTCAAGGTTCCATATTAGGTCCAATTCTGTATATTATATTTGTATCTTTTATTAAATTAATTTTTAGACATGTAAAGTACTTTGTATACGCGGATGATACTGCTTTAGTGATTTCTGGCAGTGATTTGCAAACTTGTATAGATCTTTTACAAAAAGACTACATTGAACTCTTAAAGTGGTCTCATGACTCTGGCTTAGTCATAAATGCCAAAAAAACTAAATTGTTACACATAAGATCCCCTAATGTTAAGGTATATATTACACCTGAAATAAAGACACATACATCAGATTGCTTACACAATGGTATTCCTGCAACGTGTACATGTGAAAATATGGAACTAGTTAAAGAATATGTTTATTTAGGTGTTATTATTGATTGCTTTTTCAAGTGGGATATACAAATAAACAAAGTTTGTGCACGACTAAGATCAATTGTTAGCAGATTGTATAAACTAAAATTTTTTGTTCCTATCTGCACACTTCGAATAATTTATTTATCTCTAGCTGAATCTGTTATAAGGTATGGAATAACAGCTTGGGGATTTTCCTGTAAAACAAATATAGACCATGTTCAATCAGTGCAAAATTCATTGGTTAAATTATTAGCTGAAAAAAATTTATACAAAGAAAGGCATAATATTCCATACTTTTATCAGAGTCTCAAAGTTCTTTCAGTGAGAGCAATTCTGTGGTACAAAATTATATTTCAGCACATAAATAATCCTTTATATATTAACAGGCTGGAACACAACCATAATACTCGTTTTAACTTTAATGAAGGGCTAATTGTACCTAAGTATACAAATAAATATGGACAAAGAACGTTAAATTACATGATTCCCAGTTGTTTAAATATGTTACCTGCTGAAATTAAAAACTGTGCACAAAACAAACAATTGATGAATTTACTGAAGACTTGGCTTACGGAAAGAATTAATTTGTATTAGCTTACAATGACATATTATTCTAAAGACTTTAAAAATGTTATTTATGTTTTCAAAAAAAAAATTTTTATCTATATTTCTGTAAAAAATTAAATTTAATTTTATATAATTGTAAAAATGTAACTATTAAATCACTATTATAAGATCTTTAACGTAAAGAACCCGTTAGACAAACTGCTAAAAAGTAGTTTATCGGGACTTTTTGTCTTGTATTTGTAAAGTGTATAAAAAAAAAAAAAAAATAAAAATAAAAAATAAATATTAAATGGGATTCACTATTCTCAGAATTATATGGAACTTATAACCCCGGCGCATCTATCATTGAAAGAGAAATACTCGAAATGTCCAATTTTTTAAACCTCAATCAATTAAACGATACCAAAAATAGTAATAAAAGAACTCTGGATCTAGTTTTTTGTAATGACAAATCTATAACTGTTACTAAATCATTAGATATTCTTCTTCCTGTGGACAATTACCACCCATAATTAGATATAACCATAAACAACACCATAAGTGAAAATCCAAAAATTAAACAAATGTCTTTAAACTTTCATAAAGCAAATTACACACATATGTGACTTCCTCCTCAAGGTTGATTGGTCATTTCTAAACGATGGTGAATTAAATGACAATATTGAACAATTCTACTGTATCTTAAAAGAAATTATTACAAGTCATGTACCTGTTACGTCATATAATATATCAACTTTTCCTAAATGGTTCAATAATGATCTCATTAACTTAGTTTTTAAAAAGAAGCATGCATACCACAAATTCAAAACAACGAGATCACTTCATGATTATACTGAATTTCATAAGTTGCGTAAGCAATGCGCCGAAATTTCAGATAAATGTTACAAAAATTATATAAAAGAAGTTGAAAACTCTATCAAATATAATGTTAAATCTTTCTTTAATTATTCTAAATCATTACAAAACAATTATTCTTCTATTCCTAATATTATGAACTATGATGGCAAGACCTGTGCCAAAACTGAAGATATTGCCAATCTAATTGCAGACTTTTTCAAAAGTGTATATGAGGATGATGTCCCTGTTGATAGTGATCCTGAATTTGTCACTAATATAAACTTGCAATTAACTGAATTAGTAATTGAACGTAACGAAATCATTGCTTCGATTAAACTCTTGGAACCAAAAACAAGTTCTGGTCCCGATAATGTCCCACCCATATTTTTGAAAAATTGTGTTAATAGTCTTTCTTATCAATTGTACAAAATCTTTAACAAATCTCTTAAAAAAGGTCAATTCCCCAATAGCTGGAAATCCTGTTACCTCACCCCCGTATTCAAGAAGGGTTCAAGAAATGATGTATGCAATTACAGACCTATTTGTATTCTGTCAAGTATTCCTAAGCTCTTTGAAAAAATCATTCTTAGTAAAATATTCTCTAATATTAAACATCATCTAGATCTACTCTCACAAACCTTACAGTAAATGAAAACTACATAAACACAGCATTGACTAACAGGCAACAGGTTGACTCCGTCTATACTGATTTTTCCAAGGCTTTTGATAAGGTCTGCATCAAAATACTAATAAATAAACTAAAAAAATTAGGGATAAGTGGCAACTTTTTTGCATGGTTGATCAGCTACTTATCTGATAGATTACCCTTTGTAAAGATCAACGACTGTGTATCCTACGAATTTATTGCTACCAGCGGTGTCCCGCAAGGTTCGCACCTGGGACCTTTATTATTCATCCTGTTCATCAATGACGTTACTAGCGTTTTCCACAGTGTCGAAGTTTTACTCTTTGCCGACGATATGAAGCTGTTTAAAGTCAATAATGATGTGCATGATTGCACAATCTTGCAAGAGAACCTTAACAAATTTTTCAAATGGTGTTCAAGTAATAAACTTCAGCTAAATATTAACAAATGCCAAGTTATGAGGTTCTACAAAATTAAACCACCAATAATATATAATCATGCACTCTCTAATGTTGACTTAATCTCTGTAGTCGAAATACTTGACCTAGGCATCATTTCTGACCAGAAACTCTGTTTTGTATCTCATATAACTTCTATAGCAAATAGGGCTATGAAAATGTTAGGTTTTATTATTAAGGATTTCCAAAGATTTTAAAAATATTCACACATTAAAAATTCTGTTCACATCTCTCGTTTGAAGCATTCTAGAATATAATTCTACAATTTGGTCACCTGTCTTTAATAATCACATTAATATAATTGAAAGAGTCCAACGCAAATTTTTGAGGTGTATTAATTTTAGACTTGGAATTCCTTCAGAATCAATAAATTATGATTTTTTATTAAATTCATTGAAATTGTTGAAGTTAAGCGATAGAAGAAAATTTTTTGATCTAATATTTTTATATAAAATTGTAAACTATCAGTTGGATAGCCCTAATATAATAAAGTTGATTCACTTTCATGTACCTACCATTAGATCAAGGTTCCCTAGTATGTATTATTGTGACAATTATAAGTCGGTCTCAGGCTACAATTCTGTTATAAATAGATTACATACAATTGGTAATTTTTATGTGGCTGATATTTTTAATATTTCCCAACTGAAAAAATACAAGGCTGTACTCATGGAACTATTATCAGATGGAAGCGGCTTAAGCTTGTCGGAACGTGTTAAACTGCCAAAACCCGTGTAGCTCGCTCCATTTTTGGCCGGCGAGAAGAGGGGATAGAGACGGGGTTTACCGCTCAGCGAGCGGGGGGAGGGTAAGCGCTCTACAGAGCAGGGCCGAACTGCTAACGGGCTTAACGTTATTTAATTAATTTTTTAATTTAAAAAAAAAAACTTTTGTTGGTTTTTTTTTTCTTCATATTTTAGGCACAAAATATAATAACCCATTACGCATTATTTTCTGAACGAATTACTTTATCAAAATTAATAGTTTACTTAGTTTTAACCACGTTTATTGTTTATAAAAAACCGACATATTTCGTGAGCAATGCCTACTTCCTCAGGGTTTAATTAATTAAAAAAAAAATGAAGACAATATTTTAGCGAAACTCAACCAAAAATCTGAAAACAAAAAAAAATAGAAAAAGATATGGGCATATATGGAAGGTTTTACTCATAAATTTAACTAAACGACATCTATTGACTTGCATAAAAGTCAATAGATGTCGTATATTAAAAATAAAAATATATCCAAACACTTTCTAGATAGCATTAAGTTCGAGTTTGAATCTTGCAATCATACATGTATGGGGGTGTGGCTCTGGAGATAAGGGCCGAAATGTGAACGGAAATATTATTTTCATTGTTTGTTTTTGGGGTGTTATGCCGTGTTGCGCTATCTCCGTCTTTAACCGACGTTTCGGACATTGGAGGGGACCCACCACTTTCCCACGGCTGTGTGAGGAAACTGATTGTTTAACCTCCTTAGCCGCACACGTCAGGACTCTAATTTTTGTAAAAAAGGAAGCTACATTTATATTTAAAACGAATCTAGACCCTCCAATGTCCCTGCATGCATGATTGTTAGTAAAAAAAGAAAAGTGTATGCATACTTACATTTGCAGTAATTAACAAGATAAAGACACATCATAGATGTGTTCGCCTATTGGTTCAGCATCATCCAGATTCAGTTCTAGTTAGAGTGAAATAATAAAGAAAAAGAAAAATATTTACAGGTGTAAGTATGATTAAAACCGACGTTTCGGACAGCGTTGCAGTGTCCATCATTAGGGCAGATCCGAGATCCAACGATGTGCATAACACCCCAAAAATAAACAATGAAAATGCTTTAAGCCGTAAAAATCTAAAAACGTATTATTTTATTTATTAATTTATTTATTTTAAAATTTTTTAAATTTTTTCTCACATTTTGGACATAAAATATAATAGCCCAATTGAAAAATAATAAATGAGGAAAGGGGAGTAACAAGAAACTTATGTATTGTTTATTTTTTATTAATCCCTTTACATGTTATTTTACCTTAATCTTCTTCGACATTACTCATTTTTTTGCGAAATCAAGATTATGATTGATTCGTGTTGCGCTCGTCGAAATACATCGGCCTCACTTTTCACTTGACAAGTGCAAATGGGTAAAAAACTAGTGTTATAAACTTGCTGTAACTCAAAGCACCATTCATCATTGCGTAACTTCGAAAAGTGATAGGAGCAAACGCGGGTTGATTTGATTGGAAACCAGTCATCTCTCCGATTTAGGGCATCAACCCACTTTCTTTTTCTCTCAGGGTCTTTTGGAAACCTTTATTAATAATAAATTGTATTATTTAATTTTATGTATGCATATTGTAGGTACATACTGTGCGCTTGAGGTGATTTTTCAAGAAAACGGGCTTTTTAAATCAATAGCATATGATGTATATGGTGTGTATACATAGTGTGTGATAAAATATATATATATCACAATAATCCCAACTGCTTCCATCTGCACAAATCAATCGAATAAAATTTATCTGTGCGCACCGGGATTTGAACCCGCGTCCTCCGGATTGCTAGTCAAGAGCTTTACCCCTTGACCACGGCGGCATGTCAATGTGACTTTTACATAACAATACAGTGATTATATACCTACGTACTTTGAATTAACATTGTAAACATATGCAAAAGGAGTGTTAAATTAGTACGAAAAGAAATAAAAACAACAGTGCAAAAAAGACGAAGCAAAAATGTTTAAAAATGAACAAGCTAAATGATAAAAAAACAAGTATTTATGACATGTGTAAATCACAACTTTATATTTGTGCTTTATGATTAATAAAAAAATAAAAGTATTTGGTAATTTTTAATTATTATGATTTAAGTTGACTGATTCGGCCCATGCTAGTCGGAATTCACGCGGTAACATCGGGCCCATGGCGATGGCGGTTGAAAGGACTCGTCGAAAATTATAAAATGTTTATTTAAGCTATGTTTAAACACTTACATGTGAAAGGTAAGACCATCTTTCTTCTTAAAGGTCTTCATAGAACTACTTTTACACAATTTTACGGCGCATTGGACCATTTTTCTATGTTTTATGAACGTTTTACTGGGAGCTCTATACGCGACCGAGGTGTAAAAGCCAATGTCAGCCACCTAAAAACCGTTCGGTAAAATTTTTGAACAAGCACGCTTTGTGCCAGTGTGCACACTTTACATGCCGTCTCTCTAATATCCATACTCTTAGGCTGTACTGATCAAACATTTCAGCCAAACATATTTTAATGAGGTCACTACATGCCTTTTTTTATTTTATTGTGTTTCTTTTAATGCTTTCATCAAGTTGTTCAATTAATTTCCTTCTTTTCTGTTATGTGTAATTTAAAAAAAAATCTTTCTTTAATGTACTACGACTGTTAAAAAATATTTAATAAAAACGTGTTTGTAAATGGCACTTTGTGCCGTAAATTTTAAATAAATAAATAAATTTCCCCTTCCCCCTGCCTTTCCTCCCTGCTGCTAAAATATATTAGTACACACATTTTAAATTACAAATTTCATAATGCCAGAGCTTATCATTATATATAGCCTGTGTGTTATTCTGATGTATGTGCTATATTATTGTAAAGTTTCATTAAAATCTATTCAGTAGTTTTTACGTAAAAGAGTAACAAACACACATACATACATTCACACAAACTTTCGCGTTTATTATATTAGTAAGATTGTTACATGCATTTTTATTTCGATCTTCAATTTTAAATGTTGGAACTTTATTAGTCAATGATCCTAACTTGCCATATATGTTGTTTATAATGCAAAATAAAATTTCTGAAGTTTACCGCAAGTCACTAGCGCATAACCATATCAGAATCACAAACTACGACTGTAAAATAGACTGATGTCTATTTGATATAATACTTCAACGTTTTATAATTGAACTTTGTTATGTTCAATGACACTCTCTTATAAGGTTTCCAGAAGAATCAGAAAAAAATCTTATAGGGATAAATTAGACCATTTTTAATTTCAGTCTTCAAGGGACCGTAAAAACAAAACTTTTATGTGAGAGCCTTAGGGGTCATCCATTAATCAGGTGATGTTTTTTAGCAACTTTTTAACCCCCCCCCCTGGTGATATGTGGTGAGGTTTTAGACTAACCGCCCCCCCAAAATCACGTGCATTTTTTTTAGTACAAAGTATATTGAAATTTTCAGAATAATAATAATAATGATTTATTGTCTTCCTTTCTTTACAATCATCTAGAGCATAGATTCTCAACCTTTTTTTGCCCACCGCCCACTTGACAGTATTATTTTTTTCTAGCGCCCCCCAACTGCTTTTACATACCATCTTGGAGGGGGGGGGGGGGGGGGGGGGGAGCGGAGGGGCGATAGGTTTCCTGAAAGTCCGTTTTTATTTTTTACATACTAGGTACCTAATATGTAAAAAATAGTCGCGAATCTGAAACCGCTATTGTCACGATTATATTTAAACGTGTAATTACACTGTAATATTACGTAATCGTAAGAAATGACTCCTATCATATTTCTGAGAAGAAGATTGTTTTAATGAGACGCATACTTAATTGTGTAGAGAAGTATTTTTATTAACATTGAAAAGATATTGAATTTATAACTTATCTAATCAGACGGTTGAATTTAATGCGTTTTAAGAAGTTTGTTTATATTAGGCTCGATTTTACTTAAAAACAAACGTAAGTCGCCGCATTAGTAATATGGAGCCTGTTGGTGCCTAGCATTGCTCATTTACCTTTATTTTTTCCAACTTTTAATTTCTACCTACCAATCCTACCCACCTACCCACAAATCATACCTATCCATGCCGACCAGACAGTTTAGTTACAAATTATCCACTGTTCTGTCAACACATATGTTGAATACGGAGCTCTTGTACCGAACATTTTAAAGTGAAACTCATAAGTGAATGTTTTGTGTGGAAATATTACAGCCGTGCTGTGTGCAAAATATTACTATAATAAATGTTTTGTGAAAACTCAAAAAGAAGAACCAGCGGATCAGAATTAGATAAGCGAAGGGAGAAAATCTGCGGGTAAGTCGGCAATCCCCAAATTTTTCCTTCCCTTCCGCTTTGCGGGTACATGTTGAAACCCCAACATTTGGTCGATTCGAGCCAAGATAAATTGAAAATTTTCATTAATTTAATATACATCAGGATTAAATTGTTCATAAAGTTGATCTGTGAAATGCGCATCAGCCGTGCTGTGTGCAAAAGTTTTCTGTAGGTAGTGAAAAAATACCTTACTGCTTACAAATTATTATTATTTTGATTATATACTGTAGAATTGATTTGATAATATTCTTTAAAGTGAACATAATTCAATTCTTCACAAAAATATTTTTTTTTGTCGTAACAATGGCGGAGAAAAAAGCAGTTTTGTTAAAAAACCGGTGTGACCGGATAGTTTCGAGAATTCGTGTAACACATGAGCTTATAGCTAACATTTACGATGATACAAAGAAAAAAGATACATTTCTGGCTAGATGTGAAAAGATAAAAGAGTGGTTACAGGAATTTGAATGGATTCAAAAGGAGATTGAAGAACAATTATTGGAGTTAGACAAAGTGAAAGAAATGTCTGATTTAGGAGTGATTGCTATTCAAGTAGATGAATGGTATTTTAATTTATTGAAAACGAAAAACGCTATCAGTAGTAGTTTAGAAAATTCAATTGTTAAAACGCCAAATAATTCAACGGTTCGTGCTCCAATAATAAAGTTACCTACTTTTGACAGTGAAATTAAAAATTGGTGTACATTTCATTCTTTATTTAAAAGTATTATACACAATAATAATGCGTACACAAATGTAGAAAAATTTCATTACCTCTTATCGGTAATTACAGGGCCAGCACTAGGACTGATAAAATCATTGCCTCTTATTGAAGAAAACTATGACATAGCCTGGAATATTCTGGTAAATCAATATCAAAATTCTAGAATGCTTTTTACGCATTACGTTGATGAAATTCTTAATTTCAAATGCCTACAAACCGAGTCAGCGGCAGGTGTAGCGCGTATACTAAGTAATTTTCAGGAGAATTACGCCGCGATAAATGCGATGAAAGTAGAAAATATCCTTGATAAATTCGTGGGTCACATTATAATAAGAGCAATGGATCCGACAACAAAACGACAGTTTGAATCCAAATTAGCTGACGAGGAGATTCCAGGGTCAGATTCAATTTTCGGGTTTCTTAGAAATCAATCACGCATGTTGGAGATGTCATCTCCACCTACGACAAAAGAGAAAAAAGGTTCATTGAAAACGTTGTTAACGGCAAATAAGGATAATAACATTCGTTGTCCGTTATGTCAAGGTTCACATTTTCTTTATAAATGTGCAACTTTTACGTCATTAAGTCCCCTTCAGAGGAGGGACAAAATTAAAATTTTAAACCGTTGTTTCAATTGTTTGAAACAGCACCATATTAAAGATTGTGTTTCAAAGTTTACATGCCAGTTTTGTAATAAAAAACACCATTCAATGTTGCATATGGCCGCCGAACCATCGGGTAATAACGACTTAAATAATGTGGGAACAACCCTAGCAGCGACAGTTTTACAAAATGCACCGTGCGTATCTACTATATTACTGGGTACAATTCAACTTGAAGTTCGTAGCAAAAATAATGAGTATCTACCTGTCCGTGCGGTTATAGACAGTGGTAGTCAGGTATCTTTAATTACAGAAAGATGCGCCAAGCGTCTCGGTTTGTCAATAAAAGCAAATCGAATTCCACTTAACGGTTTAGGTAATTGTAGTATAAATTCTTGTTATGGCACAACAAAATGTTTTATAAAACCTAAAAATAAAAAGGGGCCTATTTTTCAATGTCAAACTATTGTGATTACGGAAATCACTTCTAATCTTCCGTCATATGATTTACCATTGAGTGTGACGTCACAATTTAGTAATTTAAAATTAGCTGATGAATCTTACGACAAATCAGGCCCAATAGACATTTTGTTAGGTGCTGACATATACTTGGATATATTTAATGGTAGACATGAAATAATTCGTGGATATCCTTGTGCAGTGAATAGCATTTTCGGTTACATTATAATGGGAAAATTAGATAATTCAGCATGTCAAACGCCTTTGTCATTGTTTGTTGGGACAAATTCCTTGAGCGATGATCTTAGGAAATTTTGGGAAATTGAAGAAACGCCTTCAATGTTGACTAATCCGGAAGACGAATTAGCCGAAACAATTTATGCTTCAAAACACTATCGAGAAAGTGACGGGAGGTATGTTGTCCCGTTGTTAATAAAATCTGAAACTATGCCAGCACAGAATTCGTTCAAACTTGCCGAATCACGATTGAACAACTTAGAAATTCGTTTTAAGAGGGATCCCATATTAGCAGTTGATTACGGAAAATTTATAAAAGAATATGAAAGCTTAGGACATATGAAACGGGTGCCTCGGAACTTAGGTGCATTCTATTTACCTCATCATTGTGTTTTGAATCCTAACAGTAAAACAACGAAATTGCGGGTGGTCTTTGATGGGTCGGCAAAAACCCAACCTCAAAATTTATCTCTGAATGACCTCTTATTGAACGGTCCAAAATTGCAAATTGAAATTCCACGTATGATTTTAAATTTTCGTTTTCATAAATATGTATTTACAGCCGATATTTGTAAGATGTATAGGCAAATATTAATTATTCCAGCTCAGCGTAAATTTCAAAATATTTTGTGGAGAGAGTCTCAGAATGAACCGGTTATTGATTTCGAATTACAAACGATAACTTATGGGCTCTCTAGCTCACCCTTCCTCGCTATAAGAACCCTTCGTCAGCTAGCACAAGATGAAGGATCAAAATATCCTGACGCCGCCAGGGTTCTATGCGATGATTTTTATGTAGACGATTTGGTAACAGGGACTGACACGATTAGCACGGCCCTCAAACGCAAACAAGAAATCATTGCATTATTGCATCTTGGGAAACTAGAACTCAGTAAATGGCAATCTAATTCATCTTTACTTTTGGATCAGGTTTCGCAAGAATACCAGCAAGATGGTCATTCCTTCGATAACGCCGGAACTGATCAAACTGTGAAAATATTAGGCATTCAGTGGAATCCGATGACTGATAATTTTACCTATAAGGTAAACATACCTAGAAACGAGTTATGCAAAAAAAGAACTATTTTGTCAACGGTAGCTCGTTTATTCGATCCACTTGGGATCATCACCCCAGTGAAATTTTTTGCTAAATGTCTATTACAGGAATTATGGAAGTTAAGGGTTGATTGGGACGATTGTGAAGTTCCACCACATATTCGTAATATGTGGAGTAAATTTGTAACTCAGCTTTCATTACTTCGAACAGTAAATCTCCCAAGATATTATAACACAGTGGGCACAAGCCGTCTGGTCCTCATAGGATTCTGTGATGCCTCAGAGTTAGGTAATGCTGCAGTGGTGTATTTATTAGAGCGTAGTAATAATACCACTCACATTTTAATGGGGAAATCGAAGGTCGCAGGTTGAAAACTTTGTCAATTCCACGATTAGAATTGTGCGGAGCTGTACTCCTCACAAAACTTATACAGTATATTATGTCATCTGTAAAATTTACCGAATGTTACGTAATTACGGTTTTGAACCGCTTGATTACAGACTTATTGGTAAATTAATATAGAATAAGACCACAATGTTATATTTAAATACTTACGAATTCTCACCGCTAGCTCATTCGGTAGATTATCGTGTTTGCAGTCCGCTCGGGTACTTGATTCAGAACAATCCTCGCTTCATTGGTAGAATTTAATACAGGTAAGGTGTAATAAATTAAAAGATTGATTGTCGCTTTAAATATTGAAGAATTTATTTATGCTTCGACGCTTCTAGGAAAAAGCTTTTGTTATCTCTTTGTGAATGGAAAGTTAATGATTTTAAACCAAAATAAAAGGAATGAATTGATAACATAATTAAATAAGGCTTACGTACGTTATCTCGCACGGGTTACATCTGCAGAGCTGGCTCCTCGTCAGAAATAAATCACTGAATTTATTTAAATCTCTAAACACAAAAAACTGTTGTGAGTTGTGATATTAAGGATCTCAGCAAACTATGAAGGTGGCGTGACCACCCCCTAGGGAGGCTAAAATAAGCTGGCTTGGAAAGCGCCCGAAGCCTCTCGGCTCCGTTACTTACCCCCTCCCACCGAAATCTCGGCCAATCAAGGCAACGTCGGTGTGGCAAACATTACAAAAAATAATACTGAATTTAGTACCTAGCGCAAATCATCGTACAGGGGTTGGAAGTAAAGATTCAAGAAAGTACTTCATAACACATCCCCGAAAACACCAGCAAAAAACCGCCGTTGTAACGAAGGTTTTTTGACTTTAAACCCTTCAAAGAATTCCCACAATAAACTTTACAAAAAAACATCATTCACATAGAGATTCAGCATTAAAAAACCTAGGCAAAAAGTTGTACAGTTTACATACATATTAAGTAATAAAGTTTACAGTCTACATGAAAATATCAAAAAACAGCAAAATCCACACGTCCAATCGGCCTAGCAGGAACATCGTTAAACGCAGCTTTCAGGTAGTAATGTCCATCAGGGCATCCAGAGCAACAGTAACGATCTTCGGCAGCGGAGAACGACTCAAAGAGAAGCGTCAACATGAAAGCAAAAAATAACATAATTAGAAAAGTACAAACATTTAGGCATCGAGGCACATAGAGTAAACAAAATTATCTGAATGGTAAATGTATTTGCAACAAGAGATAAGAGCATAGGGGAACTCCACATTATATGTTTATCGTGATGTATGTATATAGAAGAGCATACGAAGAACATTAACCCCCGTTTAAAGGACAGGCAATGTATAAGTGTAGTCAGTATTCCACCTTTTAATGGTACGGATTACTGGTTTAAGACATATTAAAAAACAGTCAGTATTCCACCTTTTAACGGTACAGAATACTGATTAAAGATATGTCCATAGACCCACATAGCGTCAGAAATCTTATAAGATTCCGACGTAGGTACCTATAATTTAGGACAACACCTGAAAAAAAACATTGGAAAACCGCAGCGATCCACATAAAATTAAATTGTCTTAATAGAAACGGCTAGACTCCAAGATTTCTTTAGACACACATTAATAATACCTCAAGTTAATTGGAAAACCGCAGCGATCCACATAAAATTAAATTGTCTTAATAGAAACGGCTAGACTCCAAGATTTCTATAGACACATATTAATAATACCTTAAGTTTTATCACAGTTCACTGCAAAATAATTGTCGTCGATGTATTGCGTTTTAAGGCAATATTTATAATTATTATAGTCAGATCATTAGGGGTATCTTTTTAATGATGACAACAATAATAGTAATTCGGGTTTTATTTAATTTTGGTTAGAAAATAGTGTTAGAATATATTACATAAGAATAATGAACTACGTCATGGGCGCCAGCTTATTTTTGTACCGAGAATAAGACAAACTCGAATCAAAATAACGAGGGCATCAATGACCCGCGTTACTCCCACCAGAGAACTGCAATATTCAGATTAAGTAATTGTTACTATAAAATACAATAAAAATATTGTATGATATAGCCGTATTATAAAATGTGAAGTGTGGTCATCACATTCGGTTAATTACTCCGATGCGATTGTAGGGTGAATTGTATGTACACACTGTCTCAAAAGCGTCCTTTCAAAACAGTGCTATGTGAAAAGGGTGTATGGATATGTGTAGTGTAAATTTCATATCTTATTTTCATAATGCGTTGATTTGTCATGTTCTTACAAAACCACTTGAATGATAAATCAATCGAAACACGATTCACGTCGCAAAACAAAAAAATTTCAAAATTATTTGGAGAATTTTCCACTTGGTATGGGCCAATATTTCTAATTGGATTCCATCTCGATCTTCTTATCAACTTATCAAATTCCTGTAAATAAGTTCGCTCCTTATCACCACCGGCGGGTGATTCCGAATAATATCATTAAAGTTCATTATTGCCTATTGATGTCGTATGCAATCAGTCTTCCCCGTTAGTTGAATAAATCCAGACTCATGGCCTATGCTGAGCTTTGTGTGTTAATTTAATCATTATAAATCGAATAAAAATCCAAACAATTAATCGAACCCACCTCATCCGCTACAATATGATTAATTAATAAATACCGATTATATAAGTCTATTTAAAAAAATCAGCCATTGTTCTTCCATTTTCATTGATTTCGTTTTCCTATCAATTTGGGTTGCGGGTATGGGTACCGCCGCCCCGGGAACTATTTATTCTATAACCAGCACCTCTGTTAATTCCTACATTTGTCACTCCTGGACACTGACCACGATATTCCTATCCGCTCCTCATACCTCTTTCCTTCTTCTCCTTCCTTTCCTTAAAAGGACCCTCCACTCAGCATCCCCTAAGATGACATAGGCACTAAGGGAAATTATTTTCCTCAGGGCCTCCTGTGTGAAGCTAAATTTCATCGTAAATAAGTCTCTACTCTTCGTTGGAAAGATCGGTGTGTTTGGAGATATGTAAATTCGCAAGGGATCGAACCCGCGACTGAATCTTAAAGTAAGTTGATTACATCGGTGTGCTTTGCATTATATATTATTTCAGATTCGAACTGGGAAATATTTATATCCTATAAAGAAGGCACTAAAAATGATATCATTGAACACTAAAAATGATATCTCACGGTTATATCACGAGGATTGAACTCGAATTTAGGACAGTTCTTTATTTCTGTCGTCATTTTAACTGGTAGGTATAACTCTCAATATGTAAATACCTATAACATTACCACACATACGTAATGATGTATCGATGTACCTGACCGATTAGATATTATTTGATCGCGTAGCTTTTCTAGACATGGAACGCTTCCAGAATTACCTCAGTCCATATCATACATTGCCAGAAGGTATTATTTTCTACCTCAAACTAAGTATCAAACTTATCTTTTAATATTGTATGTAATCTTAGAGTAACATATATTGTTACTCTGAGTATGTAATACAATATCATTAACACTAGTCAATATATTCACTTTGAAAGGATATCGTACCAAGTACCTGCTTTCCCATATTTGAAATAAATGCTAATCCCAGAAAATAATAAAATGTGCATTTCTCCAATCCTAGCAGACAATAGAACTTTCTATTTACAAATGGACCCAAAATATCCATTAGCCATCTGCCGACGGGTCATAAACTGGTCTGTTGCTTTATCTAACTTTTATGAGGGTGTCTACATTTAATTTTTAAAGAATTTCGAATTCCATTATTTGCGTACTATCTAGGTACCGACCCGGTCATAAAATAACTCTAAGCTTTATGGAGTTCTCCGAAAAATAAGGAATGTGTTATAAATATAAGACCTTTCTGGGGTGCCATAAAATTAACATTGGCAATGGGTTTTTCTGAAATGCCGAAAGCCGAATAATTACAAATAAACATAATATTTGTTTTTACTATTAATCTGGAAATATTATCTCGTTTAAAAAGATTTACATTTAGTTTGTCTTAAACTATATAAATAAATCCATAATATTCAGATTCTTTTATCATTTAGACTGAGTTCAAATCACGTCGATTCTAGCAGAAGTTCACATTATGTGGTCTCCGCATATGTCTAAAACCATTTCGAGGAAGGTTTCGATTCAGAATGCTGGTCTAACACCACTCTCATCGTGATGGGAGACACTGAACCTACAAAATACTTTAATAGTTTTATTTTTCAAAAGATTTAAATGCGCTGTGGTAACGTATTTAATTTACAACCGGCTTCCCGTATTTCTACCGATTTATCGAATTTTTTTTTTTCGCTCTTTAAAACATAGATTTTACTCTACATTTTTTTTTTCACGCCGAAACGGCAATTATACCAAATTCTTTCGATAGAAAAAAACGCAAGTAATGCTCGCGCATTTTCTAGTTATGGTGATTCTATAAATGCTATTAGACAATCCCCACGAGGTTGTCGCTCTAATTTAAACAATTCATGTTTTATGAAACACCTTCACAATTTTTGCCTAAATATTATCGTCTTCTATATTGGCGCGCTGTCTCTAATATTCGAATTTAAAAACGGTATCTTCTTCTTTTTGAGCGGACACGCCGCGCCTTGAGTTTCAAATTTGGCGGTAAAACTAAAACGCGTGGGTGGACCAACGGTTTAAAATGGCGTTCTTTCGAAAGACGGCGTGTTTCCAAAACAGAGCCTGTCGATTTTGATTATTCAACGGTCAAAACACATGCTGGTTTAAGATAACGGCATTTGAAAAGACGCGCGAACTTTTTAAAATGCGAACACTTGAGATGCGTGATTTAAAATACCGGCGTTTGAAAAAACACGTGGGTCAAAATGGATGCTAGCGGTTTAAAATATCTCTTTAAAAAACGGCGTGTTTCTAAAACAAAACACGTGGATTCACAGTTCAATTAACAATTCACAATCACTTATTTACCTATATATTTAAAGGGAAAAAATAGTTATTATTTACATATGTATACATACATCACGAAAAAAAATGGAGTTATGAAAAAAATCAAAGAAGCGATAAGTATCCCGAATCAAGTTGGCCTCACGTTGGAATGCGCTAGTGTTACGTAATTACGGTTTTGAACCGCTTGATTACAGACTTATTGGTAAATTAATATAGAATAAGACCACAATGTTATATTTAAATACTTACGAATTCTCACCGCTAGCTCATTCGGTAGATTATCGTGTTTGCAGTCCGCTCGGGTACTTGATTCAGAACAATCCTCGCTTCATTGGTAGAATTTAATACAGGTAAGGTGTAATAAATTAAAAGATTGATTGTCGCTTTAAATATTGAAGAATTTATTTATGCTTCGACGCTTCTAGGAAAAAGCTTTTGTTATCTCTTTGTGAATGGAAAGTTAATGATTTTAAACCAAAATAAAAGGAATGAATTGATAACATAATTAAATAAGGCTTACGTACGTTATCTCGCACGGGTTACATCTGCAGAGCTGGCTCCTCTTCAGAAATAAATCACTGAATTTATTTAAATCTCTAAACACAAAAAACTGTTGTGAGTTGTGATATTAAGGATCTCAGCAAACTATGAAGGTGGCGTGACCACCCCCTAGGGAGGCTAAAATAAGCTGGCTTGGAAAGCGCCCGAAGCCTCTCGGCTCCGTTACTTACCCCCTCCCACCGAAATCTCGGCCAATCAAGGCAACGTCGGTGTGGCAAACATTACAAAAAATAATACTGAATTTAGTACCTAGCGCAAATCATCGTACAGGGGTTGGAAGTAAAGATTCAAGAAAGTACTTCATAACACGAACAAATAGAAAACGTTTTTCTATTTACAGATTCGACTATTGTACTAGCTTGGCTAAAAACGCCGCCCTATTTGTTGAAAACATTTGTCGGAAATCGCGTTGTCCAAATACTGGAAAATACACCAAATGCTATTTGGAAACATGTTGTCTCAGAGGAAAATTGCGCCGATTCAGGTTCAAGGGGTCTTTTTCCAGCAGACATTATCTCACACCCATTGTGGTTTACGGGACCAAAGTGGATTAGTCAACCAGTGGCACACTGGCCGTGTTCAGGTGTGTCCAATCAATCTATCGAAGAGGTACCAGAAATCAAAACTGGCAACCTTAAAACCTTTGTATCATCTCAAATTGTACCTAATTCAATTATTAGTAAATATTCTTCATTCAATAAATTGCAACGCGTCGTCGCTTGGATAATGCGTTTCGTTAATAATTGTCGCAAACTTCCTGGTACAGGTAATACAAACTCTACTTATCTTAGCTCTCGCGAATTAAATGACTCGCTTTTGAAAATTATACTTCTCGAACAGGAAACGTATTTTTCTGTCGATATATGTAACATGCGAAATAACGTTCCATGTTCAACGCAAATTCTAAATTTGAAACCGTTTCTTGATAGCCACGGTATTATCAGGGTGGGCGGTCGACTCAAGTACTCCGATCTGTCTTACGAAAATAAATTTCCGATCTTATTACCGAAAAACTGTCATTTAGCTTATTTAGTTATAGATTATTATCATAAACTATATTTTCATATTGGCCCGCGAAGCCTTCAATTCACAATTCAGCGTAAGTTTTGGATAGTAGCGGCACGAAATAAAATTCGTTCGCAACTTTCAAAATGCATTGTTTGCCATAAGATGAAATCTTCAACGTTACCACCTCCATTGATGGCTGATTTACCACCCTCTCGAGTGCAACAGAGCCGTGTCTTTTCTCGAGTCGGAATTGATTTCGGAGGTCCTTTCACTTTGAAAGATCATAAACGGAGGGGAGCTAAAACGTCAAAGGGTTATTTGTGTTTATTTGTATGCATGGCAACGAAGGCAGTTCATTTGGAAGCTGTGTCTGACTTATCTTCTGAAGCCTTTATTGCAGCCCTTAGCCGGTTTACGGATCGTCGAGGGTTATGCTCCGAAATTATAAGCGACAACGCTACCAACTTCATAGGTACAAATCGGTACCTACTCGACATAAATAAATTCTTGGCATCACATCGTGATGTTATATCTAATCACTTAACTCAAAGTGGCATTATTTGGTCGTTTAACCCTCCGTCTAGTCCGCATTTTGGAGGTCTATTTGAATCTGGGATAAAGTCTGTGAAATACCATTTAAAGCGGGTAATAGGTGAGACCGTTCTAACTTACGAAGAATTTGCGACAGTTCTTACCAGAATTGAGACCATCCTCAACTCCCGCCCTTTGTGTTCAATGAGCTCAGACCCTGAAGAATTAAATGGACTCACCCCAGGTCATTTTTTAATCGGTGGATTCTTATTGGGGTTGCCTGAATATGACTTTCTTGACACCGCGTCTAATCGCTTAAGTAGGTGGCAACATCTCAAAAAAATTTTCTGGAAACGTTGGCATTTAGAATACTTAAATACTCTTCAACAACGATCAAAGTGGTGCAAAATTAATCCTAACATGAAGATAGGGCAATTAGTGTTAATAAAGGACGATCGTCTTCCACCTATGAAGTGGTTGTTAGGACGAATTATCCATGTTCATCCCGGTAAGGATGGGATAGTTAGAGTAGCTACGGTTAAGACTCAAACTGGTTCGTTGGTTCGACCAGTGATAAAACTGTGTCCGTTACCGGTAGAATAAAGCTAGTATTAGTAATTATTCAGTATGTACAAAAGGGAAATGCCTATTCCATTTCAATTTTCGTTAATTTTATTTTATTTATTATTATTTTATTTTTTTTGGATGCCTATACTCGAATTCTCGTTAGTATCCTACTCACATCATAGACCCGAGGTGTCTTTACAAATTTTCATTATTTTTCAAAATATTCTTTTTTTTTGTTTTCTGCGGGAACCGTACTCCCGACACATTCATTATTATTTTATTTGATTTTTTTTTTGAAAGTATCTTCGAAGCAGTACAGATACAGCGTGCATGAACAATTTATCTTGCTTTATATATATATATTTTTTTTGTTGTACCCTCCATGGGGATTCTTTGTAATTTAATTCGATTTGGTTAATTCGATCAAATTAGGTGGGCGGAAATGTTGGTGCCTAGCATTGCTCATTTACCTTTATTTTTTCCAACTTTTAATTTCTACCTACCAATCCTACCCACCTACCCACAAATCATACCTACCCATGCCGACCAGACAGTTTAGTTACAAATTATCCACTGTTCTGTCAACACATATGTTGAATACGGAGCTCTTGTACCGAACATTTTAAAGTGAAACTCATAAGTGAATGTTTTGTGTGGAAATATTACAGCCGTGCTGTGTGCAAAATATTACTATAATAAATGTTTTGTGAAAACTCAAAAAGAAGAACCAGCGGATCAAAATTAGATAAGCGAAGGGAGAAAATCTGCGGGTAAGTCGGCAATCCCCAAATTTTTCCTTCCCTTCCGCTTTGCGGGTACATCTTGAAACCCCAACAGAGCCTATTTTTCTTTTTGGTTACCAACGTTGCTACAGTACTGAATCCACGTTCAGCTAAATAGGACGATGGGAATGCTAGTAAAAATCGTTGAACTATCGACCATAATCCAAGGAACAGTTGTGAAATCGGCTTCTGCGGCCAAAATTCTTGGTAGCCATTCTTAAATTTAATTTTTAATTCCTCATTTGTCGCCAGTTCTATTAGTTATTCTTCTAACTGGGATGATCCTGCTGTGTTGACATTTGAAAAAGGATCCAAAACCCAGTCTGGTAAATTTCATTTTTAATTCCTCATTTGTCGTCATTTCTATTAGTTATTCTTCTAACTGGCATGATCCTGCTGTGTTGATATTTGAAAAAGGATCCAAAACCCCAGTATTATTAAAAGGAATTTTCTTTTCGTCACAAAACTTTTCCAGTGTATTAAATATGGTTTCTCCTTTTGCATTTGTTTCCAAATTTGTAACAAACAATAGTTCTTGACATATTTTCTCATCTTTGATGAACCTCACGTATGACAATAGCAATGCTTCATTGGTTGGTAGAGTGGACTCATCCAGCTGAATTGAAAATCGACAAGACTGCAGATGATTGCACAATGATTCTTCACATTTCATCAATTCGTCTTTTCACAGAACTATTGCTCAAAGGAATTTTTCGGATAATATCTGCAGCTGGTTTATGGAGCGCAGTGGTAATTACTTCTTTTACTGCTGGTAAAATTAAATCTTCCTCAATAGTATGTGGTTTGCCTGTTTTAGCAATCAATAATGAGATATTGTACGAAGCTAGAAGTCCATCATCGTCATGCTTACAAGCTGTTGAAAATTATTTTCATTTAGTTGGCTGAATTTTGAACTTCTTTTGCATGTCTTGAAAATATGTCACATCTTTGTCTTTCTTATCCGGGTGGATTTTATTAAAATGATCTTGAAACCTAGAAGGCTACATCGCGTGGATTTATGGGATCTTCGATAAATCCGTATTTAATATAATCCACACCATATTGCCGTATCTTCTTTTTAACTTCTGACGTGGGTTTTTAATAACAAAAATTAACCAATATTAAAGTTCACTTTGCTTTATTAGTATGTGATTAGAGTGTTTTGTTTGTCTTTTTTAGATCATATTTTTTTACTTGCCAAAGCCCCCCTGTGCCATCTCAACGCCCCCCAATTGTCTCTGGATCTTATACCGCCCACCTGAAGGTCTCAAACGCCCCCAAGGGGGCGTTATCGCCCACGTTGAGAACCTATGATCTAGAGATAATGATATCCTCACTGGGATTTCCCGTGCTGAGGATTTCATTTACATATTATAATTTAATTATAAGAAATTAATATGAATTTGTTATAAACATATAGGTTTCATGTAGTATTTTTTTAAATAATTAAAAAATAAATAAAATTGTGTGTTTTTTTTTTTAATTCAGTTCAGTAGAGTCGGTTTTCGTCTGTATTTCATATCAGTATATTTTCTATTTCTGTTCTCCCTATATTTAGTATCCAGCTTTGTATTTGAGATTTAAATGTTATACTGTTGAGGTTTTTAAGTGAGAGTGGTATTTTATTGTAAAGTTTAATACCATAATACAAGAAGCTTTTTTGCCCAAATGTTGTGTTGGTAGTTACTTGTTGGATATGTTTTTGACCATGAGATCTAGTGTTTCTAATGTACGTGTAAGTTGTCATTTCTTGGGTTTTATACTTATGAATGTAAATGAGTATAGTTTTAGAATACAGTTGTTTAATTGACATGATGTTAAGATTGTTGAAGATTTCATCAGTGCTAGTTCTTACAGGAACTTTCAGTATAATTTTCATTATGGATTTTTGAGTTTTAATTAGTGGATTTAGTATGTTTTTATTTGCACTGCCCCATCCGATAATACCGTACTCTAACAGTGATTGGCAGAGAGCCATGTAAATCTTGATTAAGTCTTTTTTAATGAGGACATTCCTGATAGTTTTGAAAAAATAACTTAGTTTTTTAAATTTTATTATTTAAATAGGTAATGTGTTCGGTCCATTTTAAGTTTTGGTCAATTTTTAGACCCAGATACGTTATATGATCAACGTTTTCTGAGGGACAATTACAATGCTCATTTAAGTGATGCTGACTATGAATTTTCAAATTCAGGTTTTCTTCAGAGTTTTTCTTATTTTTTATTTTGAAAGTGATGAATTTGGTTTTATTAGCATTAAGTGTAAGTGAATGGTAGTTTAGCCAATTTTTAATTCTTTTAAGTGTGTCTTTTTTTCCCTTTTATTAAGAGAACAGTATCATCCGCAAAACTGATGATTTCTCCGTCACATTCTATGTGGCATAGGTCATTAATAAAAATAAGGAACAGAATCGGACCCAGAATACTTCCCTGAGGCACCCCGAATTTGACATCAATACACTCACTGGTTATGTTGTTAAGTTTCACAGTTTGCTTTCTATTTCCCATGTAACTTTTTAAAAATATTAGTTCATTATCAGTAATTCCCATGTTCTCTAGTTTTTCAAAAAGATGTGAGTGATTTATTGTGTCGAAGGCTTTAGAAAGGTCGAGAAATATGCCAATGCATTTTTTATGTGAGTCTAGAGAATTTTTAATATATTCAATTACTAAGGCTATGGCGTTGGATGTTCCTAAATTTTTTCTGAAGCCAAATTGTTTTGGTGATAATAGTTTATTTAATTCTAGGTAGTCAACGAGTTGAGTTTTAACTGTTATTTCTAAGATTTTAGATAATGTGTTTAGAATTGTGATTGGTCTGTAGTTATTGATATCTTTACGATTTCCTGATTTAAAGATTGGTGTAATAGTCCCTATTTTGAGTTGAGATGGAAATCTGCTTTCTGTGATAGATTTATTTATTAGAAAGAGTATCGGTTCGGTAATTTCGTCTTGTAAGAATTTTATTGTTTTCATTTTTATTTCATCACTACCAGATGAGGATGTTGATTTGAATTTAGATTACATTAGTGTTAGTTCTTGTTTAGTGATTGGTTTTAGGGCAAATTTAATCCTTTGTGGATTTGGGTGTTTGTTTATGTTCGGGTTAAAGTGTTGAGGTTTGGTTATTTTGTACGCTAAATTCGAGCCTATGTTTGCAAAAAAGTTGTTTGTGTAGTTAATTAGTTTATGTACGTTTTTGTTGACCGCGAGTGTACCGTTATCTGTGTTGATTTCTTCCAATGGGTTTGTTTTGTTTTGATCTGTGTAGGTGATTTCTTTAATTATTTGCCAGATAAGTTTTGGATTATTATTGGATTGATCTATTTTAGATCTGTAGTAATTTTGTTTAGCCGATTTAGTAAGATTGGAGCAGATGTTTTGTAAAATAGTTTTTGTAAAATAGTTTTAAAGAAAAGTCATAAGGATTGTTTTTTACTTGCTGATGGATCTTGTCTCTTTTTCTTATACATTTAAGTAGGCCAGGTGTGATCCAAGCTTTTTTGATAATTGTATTGTGTGAATACGTGTAAGTTTTTATTGAAGTGTGGTTTTGTATTTTTAATTGCAAGTGTTCAATAAACATTTTCCGAGTAACTTCTATGTCTTCAGCTTTATATATTGACTCCCAGGTTTCAGTTTGTAGTGATTTTTTAACTTTTGTATAGTCTATAACACGTTTATTCCACGTTAAGTTTTTAATCGATGGTCGATTTTTCTTTGCATGAATGTTAAGAATTAAAGTGTAGTGATCAGTGATGGTGGATTGATGTATGATTGTGGAGTATTTTTTATTCGTTTTTGCAATTATGTGGTCAATGCAAGTTTGCGAGGGGATTGATTTATTCATTTTGTGATCCACTCTTGTTGGTTCCCTTATTGCGGCAGACATCCCGTGGGAGAGGAGGAGTAATTGGTACTCCTGTGTTTGTGGATGTTGCCTTCCAGTATCCAGTATATTAATGTTAATATCCCCAATAATGAACAGGTTCCTGATGTTTCGTTCTTGAAGTAGTATGGAGTCTAGTGATCCAAGAAACGGTGATAAATTTGCAGATGAAGGCGATCTGTAGATAGCGAAGATGCATGTATCTTGATCGAGTTTTATTTTCAAACAGTTTGCATCTTGTAGTTCAATTTCTTCTATTTTGCATTCCATCTTATTTTTACAATATACAATTACTCCGTCGTTTTGATGTTTGTGAAGTTTAGTATTGAAGACTTTGTAGTTGTTGATGTTTTTATGCACATATGTTGAGGAATTTATCCAACATTCTGTGAGGATTAATAAGTCAGGTTCTAAATTTAATTCATTTATCAGCACAGTGAAATCCTCGAAGTTTTTGTTAATACTTCGAATATTTTGATGAATTATGTTCAGGATCAGGAACTCTTCCTGGAGTATACGGTTTAACATGCAGGTATTTGTGGTGATTATTGGTTGAGGTATTAGTTTTTCAAGTGTTTCCGTTGTGAAAGAGACCATTATAAAGATATAGAGTAGATGGAGTGTATATAGGGTTTTTTTTTAAAATTATCTTAATAGGTATATCGTTGAGATGTCTTATTTCGATAACCTTTGACTTTAGTTTTTCTTAGAAGAATTTTTCCATTTTTTACCCAAACATATTTATATTCTTTTTCTAGGGCTCTTTGTTTGGTGTTCCAATGTAAATTTTTATAGTACTGTGTTAATGCCGCATTTAGATAGACGTATTGGGCTCCCGTTGAATTTTTTTATTGGGTCACTATGTTTAGCAGCTAACATGATGTGTACTTTTTTATTGTCTACAAAATTAATTGTGATTTTTTTTGTTGTTTGGTTTGGAAGTTGTAATTTTAAAGGTGTCCTCTGGTGATATGGTAACGCCTGCGAGCTCAGCGATCTGGCTTACAGTATGGGCTGGGGGTATGTTTTCCTGTAATTTAAGGCCGCTTATTTCAATACTGTTTAACAGGGCTGATTGTTCAATGTCTGCCAGGTGAACCTCCACCGTAGCCAATCTTTTCTCCTTTTCTGCCATTTCTTCCTTAAGTTTGTTTATGTGTTTTGGTGTATCCATGATTTGCGACAGTTTGTTTATGATATCGTCATATATATCATTAATAAAGTTGTTAAACATTTTTATTTCTTGAAGCTCAGTTTCTATTTTTTTAAACATAACTGATTTCATTTCCTCGAATATTGAATTGATGAATTCGAATATTGGGTCATCTTTGGTATTTTTGTTAGACCTTGTTTCCATGATTTTAGTTGGTTTGGACATAGTGCTAAATAAATAATCCAATGTGCACTAAAAAAAAAACTTTGACCGATTTACTTCGAACTGTCACTCCACTTTATAAGTTGAATAAATTAACTTGTACACCTTAGTAAGTCACTGTTTATTATGGAATACTATCAATTTTATGTTTAAAATTATATTTACACTTTGAAAATAGGAGTAAGTAAACTTTTTACTGTATTAAAAAAAATCTTAATATTATCTTTAAATACAGGTATAAATAATCTGAATAAATTTCACAAAATTGGACAGATGGACGTTCACCTTTTGAAATCGTGCGTTTAATGAAAAATAAATACACGTGATCTCATTTACCCCCCCCCCCCCCCTCGTGACGTTTTATGATTTTTTCCGACCCCCCCCCCCCCTCTTTCGAGCCTCACGTGATTAATGGACGACCCCTTATATTTCAGGGTTTCACTTTATTGCAACTTTTTAGTGTAGGCTTTTTAATTTATATTTATATTAACTCCACAAGGAGGCCTG
Source organism: Limnephilus lunatus (assembly GCA_917563855.2). NCBI lineage: Eukaryota > Metazoa > Arthropoda > Insecta > Trichoptera > Limnephilidae > Limnephilus > Limnephilus lunatus. The sequence goes on along the minus strand of OU830598.1, from coordinate 46,588,474 downwards.
ATTTTAAGCCTGATCTTGAAGCCTAATTGATAGTTGGGATGCTGTGCGGAGCATTCACTAAAATATAATTCTCAAACCAAATATGTGTAGATTTTTTGATATTTTTATTAAGACTGGTTTTAAGTTTTAAGAAGAATGGCTGAACGGCCTTTTTCATACAAAACTTGATTGATAATAATTTTTTTAATGAAAAGTTGTTTTAAATTTCAGGTATGGATATGTGTTCTTTTATTAATTTTTGCTTAAAATTATTTATTTATTTATTTATTTATTTACGCCCTTTTTCGGGGCTTTTACATATACAATTTAAAAATTACACTTGAATAAATAAAATATAAATACTATATATTTCTTTTACCAATAAATATAAAAGGTATATATTTCTTTTACTAAGAAATATACAGTATTTATTTTACATAACTGAACTGCCTCAGTAAAAGCATTTTGTATTTGTCTAACGATAAATTGAAGATGTCCACAGACTTGGTAAAATTATTTCCCTCCATTAATATTCTGGGCCAAGAGGAATACATATGGTAGTTAGTTCCAGAATTTCTGCACTGAAATAAATCCTGACTTCTAGTATTACGTAGAGGAATCCGGAAGCTTATTAATTCAAGCAAAAATGGACTATCAACCAAATCATTTAGAATTTTATAAAGAAATACCAAGTCTGTGAAAATTCTTCTGTCTGACAATTTGAGCATATTCATATCATTTAAAATAGTGTTGTAATTCAACATAATTGCTGGAATACCCATTTTAAAATTTAGAAAACGTAAGAATTTATTTTGTATTCTTTCAACATGTGTATTATAATATGGGTTCCAGAAGGGAGAATTGTACTCAAGTTGAATTCTAACAAATGCAAAATATAACAGTTTAATACACTTTATATTTTTAAAATTTCTAGTTAGCCTAGTTATAAATCCCAACATTTTTAAGCCCTTATTAGAAATTTCTGTTATGTGGTTAACAAATGAAAGATTTGATTGAAAAGTGATGCCTAAGTCTTTAATTTGTGTTAAAGTCTCAAGAGTATTGTTATCAATGTTGTAATTAAAGATCACTGGATTTTTTATTCGAGAAAATCTAACTACTTGACATTTTGAGATATTTAAGAAGAGTCTATTTTCATTACACCAAATCAACAATTTGTTGATATTATCTTGAAGAATGTTGCAATGGTAAATATTTTTAATAATTCTAAACATTTTGAGATCATCAGCAAAAAGTAAGAAAAATACATCATGAAATACTTTTGTTAGATCATTTATAAACAAGATAAATAAGACTGGGCCAAGGTGTGAACCCTGTGGAACTCCACTTGTTGCATAAATTTTTTCGGACAAAGAGGATTTTATTCTAACAATTTGTTGTCTTTTAGTAAGATAGCTTTCAATCCAGGTTAATAAATTGCCACGTATACCAAGTTTTTCTAATTTCCAAATGAGAATTTCATGGGAAACTGAATCAAATGCTTTACTAAAATCAGTATAGACAGAGTCTACTTGTAGTTTTTCTTTAAAAGCATTAGTTATAAAATTTTCATAAATAATCAAGTTAGAAAGAGTACTTCTACCCGGCATAAATCCAAACTGGTAAGGTGATATTACAGGTTTTATATGTGTAAAAAGTTTGTCAAGTATTAGGCTTTCAAAGAGTTTCGGTATGGTGGATTGAATGCATATTGGTCTGTAATTACAAATATCACTTTTATCGCCCTTTTTGAAAATTGGAGTCAAATAACTAATTTTCCACTTATCGGGAAAAATTCCACTAGATAAAGACAAATTAAAAAGTTTGGTCAATGGAAGAGCAATTACTTTGATACATTCTTTAATAAATATTGTAGGGATATTATCCGGTCCCGCAGATTTGTGGATATCTAAGAATTTAACTTTAGTAATTACATCAGAGAGACTTATGGTACACTGTGAAATATCAAGAGTTTCATCTAGAGTTGTTGTTGGAACAGGAGCATTATTTGAGTCTGTTGAATAAACACTTTTAAAAAATTTTGCAAACAAGTTCACAATACCATCAGTATTATTGCTATGGCTGCCATTTAGGTGCATAATGCTCGGGAAATCAGAATCATCTTCTTTAAGTGATTTTGAGTATTTCCAAAAAGAACTAACATTATTTATTATAGAGTTTTGAATTTCATTTATATAGTTACGGTAGCAGGTCATAGACATTCTTTTACATGAGGTTCTTATATTTTTAAATTCAATGTAATCAGAATATTTTTGATGTAATTTATATTCTTTATGTTTAAGTTTTTTGGTGATAAGCAGATTTATAAGTTCTTTGGAGTACCATTTTGGATAGGTTTTTGGCTTACATTTCATGGTTGGAATATACATGCTAATAGTCTTTTCCAAAACAGAATAAAATTCATTGGTAGATGTGTTGATATCATCATATTGCATAGATGACCAATCAAAAGAGAGAAGATAATTACAAATTTTCGCGTAATCAGTTTTGAAAAAATTTTGGTAACTGAACGATAGTTTAGAAGTATTAATATGTACATTAGAGATAATAACTTCTAGTGGAGGATGATAAACATCAGTGGGCACCAGCGGCTCACTACATTCTTCAATTTCTAGTGAATCTAAGTTAGAAAAACATAAGTCAAGAGTACGATTAATTACATTTGGTAAAGTATTTGCCTGATTAAGACCTAAGAATAACGCCATGTCTAGAATAATGCGACCAGACTCACTAACACTGATATTATCGTCACTGTTCACCCAATTCACGTTTGGAAGGTTATAATCACCAGCGAGCAAAAATGTCGCACTAGGATTCCTTTTTAATATAACTTCCACTTCCTCACTATGGCACCTGTATACTAAGGTGGGTCATTTAAAAAAAAATGATAATTTTAGATTCTGTTAGCGATAAAAGGGTGCCAAATGGGTTCAAACCGACGTATTTAAAATTTTTTAAATTTCTGATACGATCTTCTTCCTCCGGATTCACTTCAAAATTTTGAAATTTTTCATTTTTAGAGGTATTTTCTAGTGTGTATAAAAGTTACTACGAATCCTTTATACTATTTTTTTGTAATATTCTATGGCAAATATGGTACGTATTTACGAATTCATTTACAAAAAATCCGAGTTTTGACTATTAGTGGCTCGAGGTGAGGGCGGGGGAAGCACCGATTGCACTAAGCGCAGCGACTCTGCGCAACCGACGTCGGAGTTTGGAGTCAGTATTGCTACTTGCTACGTACTCTACTTGGAACGTACTCGAAATGCGTTAAAAAGTCCCATATTTGGTGAAATTTTGCGACGTTAAAGACAATGTTTTACCAACTTATTGTGATGTTATGAAGTTTTTTGAGTGGACCAGGCATCAAATAAAATTAAATCAAGAGACCAAACTAGAACCCAAATTTCAGCAAATAGAGTGTACTGTGACAGCACGAATTGAAGAAATATGGAGAAAAGCTTCTATTCCCATCGTTATACACTCGCGAGTAGCACGCATGTTGAGGTCATATCATTTTAAATGCAAAAACCTTCTTAAGTCACATCCTAAAATACCGGAGAAAAAAATGGAGGAATTCCGTCGCAGAAGTAAAGTGCTGTTTGATATTTCGTCTTGCAAATGCAAAGATTTCAGTAAATGTGACTGTCCTTAAGATAAAAAAATACCTGTAAATGAACAGAGTTTCATTAGTGACCAACGTACTACACGAAAAATGATAATAGGAAATGTGGATACCGCTACAACAAAACGAATGAAAACTGCGTTGAAAAGAAAACTTCTGAAGCAAAAATCCTTGCGTACGTCTTAAAAGGAAAGCACAGGTAAGCCAACTACCTCTCTAATCGATATTTCCACGTCTTCTGCATCAAATGAATCCGATTGCAATGATGTTTTTAAACCAAATGTTGTATCTCAAATGCCTCAGAAGCAGGCTGCGGTCACTATTGATTATTCTACACTGTCGAAAACTTGTGATAGATATGGAGTTTCGGATAGAGCAGCGGCAGCCATTGCCTCAGCAGTTCTGTATGACATCAAGTCTAATATTCCAGTTATTGACAAAAGTAAACTTCGCAGAGAACGAAAAAAAACAAGGGAAAATATTAAGGCACAACACATAGTTTTACAAATACCCGCATTATATTTTGATGGCCGGAAAGATAAAACATTAATTATCAGGGAAAAAGGGGGGAGGCATTACAGATAACTAATCATTGAAGAGCATATTTCAATGATAAAAGAGCCAGACTCAATATATTTGGGTTATATTGCACCAAACTCTGGCACGTCGAAAGTTATAGAAAGAACAATTGTCGATTATTTTTTAAAGGAAGAAATACCATTTGAACCATTAATGGCTATTGGATGTGACGGAACGAACGTGAACGTTGGAAAACATGGAGGTATAAAACGTTTGCTTGAAAAACGTTTGGATAAACCATTGCAATGGATAATTTGCTTGCTTCACATGAACGAGTTACCATTTCGTCATTTGTTCACACATCTTGACGGTAAGACATCTGGACCTCAAACATATTCAGGGACAATAGGACTAGCTTTAGAAAACTGTGAAAAAAAGCCTATTGTTCATTTTCAGAAAATTGACGGAGAGTTGCCTGAATTATTAACTAAAGACCTAAGTACAGATCAGTTATATTTGTATAAAATCGTATCTGCAGTTACGGTGGGGGAATTAACTGAAGATTTAGGCCACAAATCTCCTGGAAAAATGTCTCATGCCAGATGGCTTACGCGTGCTAACCGAATTCTTCGTCTTTATGTTGCAACGGAAGCTCCTACAGAGAATCTTATTATTTTAGCAACGTACGTTGTTAATGTTTATGCTCCGACTTGGTTCAGTATTAACACTCATCCCACCTGTAAAGATGGAGCACGTCACCTATGACAGATAATTTCAGCGTCTAGATACTTATCCCCTGAACTAAAAACTATAATTGATCCAGTCATAGAAAGAAACAGTTACTTCGCACACCCCGAAAATTTACTACTTGCAATGTTAACTGACCCTCACAAGCATATCCGGGAATTAGCTGCGCGTCGTGTTCTAAAAGCACGCAGTAAGAAACTAAGTAAAACAAGGCTGTTCCAACTTCCAAACATAAACCTCGATGCATCATATTACTACGACCTTATTAATTGGCAGCAAAATGTAACCGAACCCCCAATACTGAAGAATATATCGGATGAAGATCTTCAATTATTTGTAGCACAGGGGGGAGAAGGTAAATTGCCTCTTCTGCGTCTGCCATGTCATACTCAAGCAGTTGAAAGAGCTGTAAAGACTGTTACTGAAGCCTCGACTACTTTATGTACGAAGTCTGCAAGAGAAGGTCTTTTTGAGTCTCGCAAAATAATGCCGAAATTTGAGAGTAAGAAGGATTTTGCTGGTATTTGAATACACTGTCTTGAGATAATGTTAATTATAATCATATATTTTTTTAATAAATAAGTCAGAATATTCTCTCTAATTTGTATTTTATTGAAAAAAAGTTCATTTTTAATTGTTTATCTAATATTTTTTACAGATTTAACAAGGGTGGGTTTTTCTCTATTTTGTGAAATTTCAAACTCAATCCGGAGGAAGAAGATGATATCCAAATAATATTAAAAAAATTACGTGTTTTTACATGTTCATTTAACACCCTTTTATCACTAACAGACAAACCAAAACAAGTTTTTTTTTTCACCCATACAATCGTGACCCGCCTTATTGTGCATGCATACAGATGTATAGTTTTTCTATTGTGTTGTCAACAATGTATGAAAAATGTAGTTTTGAGAAAAACGCGTTCAAAGTTTTGCTGAAGGATAATTCAACACACAAACTGTTTAAAACGGTTTTATATAAGATGTTGTATCTCCGTCAATTTTACGAATTTCCTTACAATATTTGGTGAAAGCATTATTAACAAATGCATATCTTAGAAAATGAAATAAAAAATGAATTTTTTTTTTGGAGCTGGTGCCTTTAAAAATTCTTATTACCTATCTAAAGGTGATTTGGAGTTGGGAGGTCCCATACAAACATCATCCCATACAGATAAAATAGTAATAAATAGTGAGGAGGACTAAGAACAAACAGATGAAATAGTTATATACATTATCATATCTTGTAATTCTCATCAAACCGGTAATTAAATAGTTACTAATAAAAAATTCAAAAAATACTGCCTGAACCGGTAATTTACAATTTAAAAAAATTACTACTAATATTCTTTATAATGTCTATACAGTTTTAGTTCTAGTTTCACTTGCGTATTGCACTTCGTATTATTTTTATTAACTTAGGCCCTTTGCCAAAGGTTATCTTATAATTACAGATAATATAGAAAGTAATAAAATAGGTAAGTAATTAGAAAGATTCAGTAGCGGACTAACGGGGGGGGGGGGGGGCGGAAGGGGCAGCCTCTGGTCCCTGGGGCTTCCAAACGCCTTCATGTTTCCTTGATCAATCATAAACAAGGCTTTAAGCCGCGCACCGCTATCCGAATTTCTATCTATACATTTCCCAGGCCGAAACGCAAATTATATGAAATTCCCTCGATTTAAAAAAAAACCGAAAAGTATGCTCCGAAAATAATTATAAACACGTCTAATTCAGTTATTTCACAAGTATGGAAAAATCACAGTGTTTCTCTAAATGCTGTTTTAGATAGCCCCAAAACATTTTTTCTCTATTTTAAACGAGTCGTGTTTTTTTTTTTTTTTTTTTTTTTTTTAATTTATTTTATATATTCAATAATTTTATTATTAAATTAATAAAAACAGTTTATTTATAAACAAGTTCTGCTGGTAATTATTATTACGCATGACAGCTGTTTCTTGACAATGCCCTCAGAAGGCGAAACAGCTGTCACGCGTAATAATAATTACCATCAGAACTTGTTTATAAATAAACTGTTTTTATTAATTTAATAATAAAATTATTAAATATATAAAGTAAATAAAAATTAAAATGGAGTTCTACAAATTAAACTTGATAACAATAAATAAATGAGTCGTGTTTTATTACACATTTTCATAATTTTCGCTTCAATTTTACTGTTTTATTCCTAATTATATATCTCTCCATCTTCTTCGTTTTGAACGGGGATACGGCGCCTTAAGGCACCAAGACACTCTAAAAAAATTATAATTTTTTTTTTAGAGTGTTCATATCTAAAAAAAAGAAAAAATGGCGAACTAGCGAATTTTATATTCGATTTCTTATGGATAATTTTCTTAAAAAAAGTAGAAGGGAGGCCCTTTATAAAAAAATGTGGTGCCATAGTGACTGGTTGGTGCATGCAAACCGGGTGTATAGATTTTCTAATATGTTGTCAACCAGGTTGAAAAACGTAGTTTCGAGAAAAATGCGTTCAAAGTTTTTGTGAAGGTTAATTTAACATACAAACTGTTTAAAACTTTCTTGATTTTTTTTAGAATTTTATTAAAACATTAGGTGATGAGCATTATTAACAAATGAAATTTTTACAAAATGAAATAAAAAAATGACAGTTTTTTTAACAGTAAAGCCCCCCAGGACTAGAGGCCCGTGTGAACTGAATAAAAATATTGTAAAATTATAACAACTTTTTATACAAGGGGGGGGAGGGGGGGCCCCATTCTGCTTTGCCGCCCCGGGCCTCTGACGGGCTTAGTCCGCCACTGGGTGGTACCCATTCCCGCCTCCCAAATTGTGCCTATGTACATAAATTGTATCATCAAATACTAAAACAATATATAAAAATTAAAATTATGCTATATCCTGCCTATCCAATGCCTACATTTTTTTTGTAAGTTCTAAGCTGAAAAAAAAACTTCAGATATGTCACTGGAGACCAAAATTTCATTTAAATTTTTTACTCCAAATAATGTCAGGAATCACTGGTAAAGTAAGTCAAGTACGTCTCCATCATGTATATAAAGAAAAATACCAGGGCTGAGAATCGAAACCTGATCAACTGCTTGGAAGGCAAAATGCTTACCATTACACCACCATTTATTTTTAATAACAGCAGTATAAATTCATTATATTATTATGTACCGAAAATATATGTCCAGGGGCACACAATCAACTTAAATTGCAGGCAACAGTTGCGTCACTGCATATATGGTGGTGAGCACGTGAAGCGACGCGACACTAGGGAGATTTTTTTGAATTTGTATGGTTTTTGAAATAGTCACCAACTGTGGCTGCAACTAAAGTTGTTCGTGTGCGACTGGCAGTGGCGTTTCATGAGCTCTTTTATTATTTTTTGCACAAAAAAATGAAATTTAAAAAATATAGGTATATATATATTTTCGACAAAGACCACCGCAATGTCTTACTTTTCAATATTACTTCTATTTATTATTATTATTTTTTCAGGTACTCCATAAAACAGTTATACAACCAATTATTACGGAGAAGATTACTCTACATAGTTCGCTGAAAACTCGCAGACTGCCACTGGCATCAGTACGTAGAATGATGTATTTTTGAATTTTACTTCAAAAATGTTGTATGCAAACTACTAAATAATATTGCCTAATACCTAATAGATCTGTTAATGTTTTATTGTAAGAAGTAGCCATTTACTTTAGAAATTGATAGTAACCAACTTTTTTTATTGTCTTAGTTGTATTGTATACTTTATCTCAGTCTTATCATTAAATGTCACTAAAGTTATCAGTCTGTACTCTCGTTATCTTCACAAGTTCGAGGCAAATGGTGTTTATTTTACATTCACTGCACAATACTGTAAAGAGTGTAAATTAATAAAACTATATTATAGCGGAAAACTTATTTTCTTGAAGCATTTTCTTTGACCAAAGATAGAACAAGCATTTAATGACTACAAAACATCAAAATTTGAAATATTTATCTAAAATATTATCTTTCATGTTTCATAACGGCAATGTGTTGGAAATACATACAACATAACTGATTATTTTGAATACTCCGTAATTTTCGATAATCATTCCTCTATGAAGTTTTAAAAAAAAAGACCGAAAAACCTTTCCAATAATAACTTCTCTTATCGACGATCACTAAGAACAATGTTGGATCTGCTAAAAATTGAAAGCCGTTTTGTTAGTTTTATTTTTGGTGATTTAAATGTCTGTATTTTCGGAATTTTCAATGAAATTAAATGAAATGCGAAATATTAAAACAATACTATATTACTTGATCACAAAAACAGTAAAAAATGCAGAAACGAAACACTTTGTTTAGGGGGAAGGGGGGGGGGGCAGGTGTGGGGGGGGGGGGGGGGGTAGAGAAGTGTGACAAGGGGTATGGAAGGTTATCAGCTCTGTGACGTTACATGTAAAAAAAGGCTTTTGTTTTGATTATTTTTAGATGTAAAATATGTGACGTCACACGTCAATGTGATAGGGAGGGGGGGGGGGGGAAACCATGAAATTCGTGTAACGTAATTTATGGATGCACCCTTGGCTCATGTGGGCATTTTGTTAACGAGGTACTAACTAAAATTTTGGCTGACTAACTTGAGTACCTATAAGTCCCAATTCTGTGTCTGAGGCCCTCGGGGCCCTAACCGTATTTTAAATTATAAGAAAAGAAGCAATAAAATAATTAAAGACAGATGTTTTACTTCAAAAATACATTTGAAACCGTATACGGTCAAAGTTATACAAATTCATGTAAAAATAATACATAAAAAAAGGAAAAGTAAAATACAAATAAACGTACAATCTTTATTTAGATACGTAAGTTATGCGGGTACAAAAAAAGCTTTTCTAATATTTATCCTATTTTTCCACGATGCACACAAAAATTATAAACTGAAAAGGTAATAATAAAAATTAATTTGATTCTCACAAACAATAGGCTAACGACGTAATATTACTTAACGGTTTGTGAGCATTCCTGCATCTTTTAGTGGGGGGGGGGGGCAGCTGCCCCCCCCTGCCCGTACCTCGCTACACCCTTGTACATACATGACAGAATTGTAAAATTAAACCAAACATAAATTTAATAAAAACATATTTATATTTGAACACCATGGATAAAGAACACACATTAAACACATACAAAATATTATGTATAATAAGTAACATTCATAGTGGTTCGGTTAATTTTGCCCCTCATTCCTCTATTTTTTAACAAACTGATAACACATTTATTTATTTAAGAAACCACAGTGGAAATGACCATTTCTTCAGTGAATAGGCTAGTGTTCTCTAAGTTTAGGTTTTTTAAAATGTCACAAAGTGCAAAGGCATTCTCTAATCAATCATTTCTGATTGACGATCCCAAGTATGGATTTTTAAAAGACCTGGGAATCGAAAGGTCCAACTTAGGAGTCTACAATGGGAAATGGACTGCCTCTGGAAGTGTGAGTAGCTATAAAAAATATATTTTATTATGCTTTTAATACACTGCAAATATTTCAGTAGGTAAATAAGTAATGTGTAGGTTTAAACTTATAAAAAGTTGTTTCATTGTGTATTAATTAAAAAAAAAAAATCCTGTTCAAATTATTTCAGTCCATAACCTCAATTAGTCCCGCTAATGGCAAAATAATAGCTGAGGTGGTCGAAGGGACAACCAAAGACTATGATAGTTGCGTGAATGCGGCTGAGGAGGCTTGGCAGCAATGGGTGGAGCTGCCCGCCCCACGGAGGGGAGAAATCGTCAGGCAGATTGGAAATGCTCTGAGAGAAAAATTGAACCCTCTTGGAAAATTGGTATCTTTGGAAATGGGTAAATATCTAAAGTTTTAAAATTTCTCAGCATGATGATTTTGTACAACATAATAAATAATATCGACGTTGGAAAGGGAAAATGGCTAATGCACCATACAGCTGTGACATTAAAAATGAACCAACACAATAAGCTATATTGTTTGTTTGTGCTTGGTTCATCAAATCAAGTTTTCTAGAGTTTCCCAGAACTCATGTGGGTACAGTAGGGTATTTCGAAAAAACGTATTTTGGAAATTCAAAATTTCAAGTTGATAAACTTGAAATTTTGAGAAAAAGTTTTCGATACGGATCTGCATATCTATAAACAAAATTGGCCCAATTGAAAAACATTCAGGTCTCCTGCAAGGGGCTAAAAGTTTATAATTTACTTACTTAAAAAAAAAAAAAAAACATTTTTAAGGAAAGGAATAATGAAGGATAAAGTGATTTCTTTCTAATTTGAATGATTTAAAATTCAAACAATAGAGTGTGAAATTAAAGTACATAAAAAATACTCTAATGCAAGGTTTAGGTCTTCCGCATTTGGCCTAAAATTGAGTATTTTTGACAAATTTAGCTTATTTTCAAAAATTAGTTGTCCATGGAACATGGAAACAACAAATCTAACAGAATTAAAGAATTTAAGGGATTTTTATTAAACTATTTGTCGGCATACTTTTTTTTAATGACAAAAAAAATTTTAATTTTTTTTTTTTAAAGAATATTATAAACCGCAGGCCTCTTGCGGGAGATCCAATAATGTTTTTCATTTGGGACAATTTTTTTGTGGTATATTGGAAGAGACAACTTTTTATCAACTTGAAATTTTGAAGAATATTTTTTTTTAATTCACCAAATGTACAATACTAGAGCACAAAACAAGTTTCCGTGTCAACAGAATGACGCCTTTCACGCTCCTTAAAAATGTCCTAACTCTACCTAGACATATCTAATCATTAACATTTTCATAAATCTATAACTGTGAAATAATTGAACAATTTTAACACACTTTGCTCAAAATTTTTCTTATGAAGCAAAGCAAGCAACTTTCAAAATAGCAATGTTGTTATTTATTATACTATTAAAAAATTTAATAATTAGTATAAAGAGGAGAATATAACATCCACGTAATCTAATTATTAACAGTGCAAGAATCTATTCAAGCCAACAACAGCTTCAAGTAGTGTCAATAAAGATTAGATAACAAAGAAGCTAAAACTGTAAATTATTTGCAAAACAAAACAAAAAAATACACACAGTTAATTTTGTACAGAAACAACTGTTATCTCGTGTTATAATCAGTTGATAAAAATTACTTTTATTGAAATTGTTTGATAAGTACCTACTTCTAGTTTACTTGATGTGCTTTGTTGTTCAAGATTTTGCTCAGATGTTGTGACATTGGATCTTATTCTATGTAATTTTGCAGGTAAAATTTTGGCAGAAGGCTTTGGTGAGGTTCAAGAATATATTGATATTTGTGACTACGCCGTTGGCCTTTCAAGGTGCCTACCCGGCTCCATCTTGCCATCAGAAAGGCCCGGTCATATCCTTTTGGAAAAATGGAATCCTTTAGGGGTCGTCGGAGTTATTTCTGCATTCAATTTCCCCGTAGCGGTGTACGGGTGGAACAGCGCTATTGCTATGGTAAACTTAAATTCAATATTTTATATAAGAATAACTTTTGAAGGTTACCATTAATGTAACACATAATTAAAGAAAAGATAATTTTTTTTTTTTTACATTAACTTCACACAGGAGGCCCTGAGGAAAATAATTTCCCACACGGCCTATGTCATCTTTGAGGATGCTGTGTGGAGGGTCTTTTTGAGGAAAGGAAGGAGTGAACATGGGTCTTGAAGAGACCCATGTTGTAGGAGGGAGGAAACACAGAGGCCGGTAAATCGTTCCACTGCCGAGCTGTTGAACTCAAGAACGAGTCGTAAAAACGACCCGTTCTCATGTGACTAATGTCAACCGTGTACAAATGTTGGGCGCGTGTTTGGCGTGTTTCCCGACTATGCACCGGTGCCGAGGGGATCAATGACGCTAGTTCCTCGGAGCATCTTCCATTCTAATACCGGTAGAACAAGGACAGCATTCCCACCTGACGCCTGTGCTCTAAAGATTGCAATCTGTCTGTTAAGATGGGAGAATCTATTAAACGGACCGCCCGTTTCTGAGTCAAGGGTTTTTTTAAGGTATTTTGGAGCTCCAGACCAGAGGTGGCTGCCAAATTCAACCGTGGGGTGCACTTGCAATTTGTACAGGGTTAGCAGTTGTGTACTATTAAAGTATCTGCGGGCCCTGTACAGTACGCCCAGTTTCTGAAAGGCTAACTTAACTCTGGTTTCGATGGAGCCCCCATACCTGAGCTGGTCACTTAGAGTTATACCAAGCAATGGAGGTCCGGTTCGGAAGAATGCTTCCGTTGAAGGAGACTAGATTATCATTTCGATCCCTTTTAGACGTTATCAAACATGATTGGGTCTTTGAAACATTAAATTCAACGAAGTTATTCTTACCCCAAGAGAAAACACTCTCGAGGTAACCGTCCATTCTCTGCTTCAAAGCCCTCCGAGCTATTGGGGTTTGTGTGCTCTTTGGAGGCTTGTCAAACAAAAAACTATCATGGACTGTACTGTCATCCGCGTAACAATGAATCGGTGCACATAACAAGAGGTCGTTGATGTGCAACAGAAACAAAATCGGAGACAGAACCGATCCCTGTGGGACGCCAGCATTTATCGAATGCGAGGAAGAGGTGAAACCGTCAGCAACCGCCTGAATCGACCTCCCCCTCAAAAAGTCGGCAATCCACGCACACAAGGATTCGGGAAGTCCGTAAGAACGCAGTCTGTTGACAAGCGCTCGATGCCAAACCCGGTCAAAGGCCTTGGAAATATCCAGTCCAACCGTTTGGGTCTCACCGAAACGTTCCAGGCACCGCCCCCAAACATGCGTCACATATGCGAGAAGATCACCGCACGAGCGGTTCCGCCGGAATCCGTATTGACGGTCATTAATAATTTTGTTCTTCTCGAGGTATGTGAGCAGTTTGTCATTGATCACACGTTCCATCACTTTTGACAGAACAGATGTGATCGCTATGGGGCGGTAGTTGGCTGGGTTGGAGCGGTCACCTTTCTTTGGAATGGGGTGCAGTGGCGGATTTCCCCTTAGGCCTAATAGGCCCGGGCCTAGGGCGGCCAGATATTAGGGGCGGCCAATCGCGACAAAAAAGTCACAGATCATAACAAGAAATTACTTTCTAAGTACCTAAATATTCTACGTACGAGAACGTCATTGCTAGCCGCAAGGGTCTCGCGCTCGTGCTCGGAAGTTTCATAAGAGCGTGTTCACACACAGCTATAATATGCGTGGGATGGCGTATTTCGGCCTATCGCTCGCTATATATTCCCAATTGGAATATATGGCTAGCGATATGCAAGAGCGTGTTGTTATATTCTCCAGACCTATGCTATAAATCACACATATTAATGTCAACCTTTTACGCACTCATGCGTTTCCAACAAACACATTATTTTTAATTGAAAACGATTAAGAAATATCGAAGGGATTAACACCAAAAACTGATTTCCTGTGTAACCCATTTTTTGTGCCTAGTAGGTACTTACCTATGAGTCTCCCCACCATTCCTCTATTCGGGAATACTGAAAATAGAACCTATATAAACGAGGACTTAGCATTTCTCGAGGTTCACTTTGTTCACTCTTATTTCTTATTACGTGCAGTCTCCACGCTGCACTTTTGTTCGCTAATTGACATTGTCTAAATTATAAGTTGATTATCTTAAATAAAGTTATTAAATCTAAACTTCCAAGTTATCATTCCTACACGGTACTACTTCCAAGATATCACCTACATTACCTCAAGACATCACCTTAATCTGCATACTTCATAAACTGCAGATATCCTCATCAGCAAATCCATCGACAACCGGAGAGAATTTCTCGAACACTGCTCGCTGCGAGGGAGTTATTATTATTTTCTGCGTCCTCAACCGAGGGTCGTAGCAAAATTGGTGTCAGAAGTGGGATAGTTTAATCGCTATCACGGATAGTTTAATCGCTATCACCGATAGTTTAATCGCTATCATCGATAGTTTAATCGCTATCAACAGCTACGGATAGCTGATATTTCTTCACGCAAGGATCTTCTGTGACGACGGAAGACCATCTCCAATAAGGACACGAAAGACTAGTTTGGCGGACATTCTCCTCGGAGAAATCTTTCCTCGGAAAGCAGGTGCGGCTCTCACCTGAAACCCCCGTCTACCTCACGACATCGACGGAGCCTGGAGAAGGAAGAAAAGGCAACAACGTGGACAACGGAAGCTTCGCGCAGTCCAGCGTCTACGGTGAACTTCAGTTCTTCAAGCAGCCAAGAATCCGATCCTGATATTCCCGACAACGAGCTCGAGATCTTCACTCCACCTTCTCTTCAAAATGAATTGGGCACTCATCGTTTTTCTACTGTGAGTACATAAAAATTTTTGTCCTGTAGAAATTTTTATTCCTTGCTTCCAATTCCTCTTAGACATGTCATAATTAGTGTAACCCTTTTCCTTTCACTTTATGTACCGTGAACCGTACATAAGTGTAACCTTTCCTTCTTACTATTTGTACCGTGAACCGTACATTAGTAAAAATATATATTTTTATTAAGAAATAAAAATATTTTCTATTTCTTCCAACATAAAAATAATCTTATTAATTTCGCGTAACAGATATAAAATTCGTAAAAACGAAACGTATATAAATTAAATTAATTTCTAAAATTATTAACAAACAATTCAATAAAAAAAATAAAAAATGGCTACTGCTTCAGCCTCATCAACTTCAAATTCTAACGAAACAATCTTACCTATACCTGTTTTGTTTAAATTTATAAAATCTTACGACGGAAACAGAGAAAAACTCTGCGCGTTTTTAACAAATTGCGATAGAGCCGTAGTGTTATCTACGCCTAATCAAAAAAATACATTACCTTCTTATATTCTAACTTCATTAGAAGGGCAGGCAGAAGTAAAACGTGCTAATCATGTAATTAATAATTGGACGGAACTTAAAGATTTAAATGAAGCTTTTACTATATCCTTAGAAGAAGAAAGAATAAACAAATTACTTAATTCGTCCAAGACTTATTATAATAATTCAATAAAAAAATGTACGATTTGTGGAAAATCGGGACATTTTAATGACAATTGTTATAAAACTAAAAATAAAAATGATAATTTCGATAAACGTAAAGTAACATTCGTAAAAATTAATAATAATAATAACTCAATTAAAACATGTACGATTTGTGGAAAATCGGGACATTATAATTACAATTGCTATAAAAATAAAAATGATAATTTCGATAAACGAAAAGTAATGTTCGTAAAAAATAATAATAATAATAATACAAATTTTACCCCAAATTCGGGATACAATTATAATAAACCAAATTATAATCAACCATTTAGTCCAAATTCGGGACCAAAATATAATACAAATAATAAAACGTGCCGGTATTGCAAAAAACCTGGTCACTTAATACAAGAGTGCAGAACGTTAAAATATAAAAACGAAAATTCTAATTCTGCATCTCCTAATAATAATAATAATTCGTCTTCCCAACCAAGGAAATACGATTCGAAAGTGGATCATTTTAACTCCCGATCTGCAGTGGAACCCCGAGCCGGTCTACTGTAAGTCACGAGCTACGCTCAGGAGTATATTAGAACATTCCATGCTAACAAAAAAAAAAACATATTTATTATAATATATATTGCAATTATATATTATGTGCCATCTCGCGTTATCTTGCCATTTCCAATTACCTTTGTGGTATTATTTATTTATTTATTTATAAAAGACATGAAAATGTCTCGAACACCATCTCATGTAGACGTGATCTTTAGACCACTTTGAGATAAATGGGTTCGGTGCCGTATAATTCGGGCAAAAAATTAGTAGAATCGATTGAAATTCGATTGAACTTTCGGTTGATTCTCGTGGAAATGTGCAAATGAAAAAAAAAGACTCTCAAAATGAGACAATTAATGAGACAAATAGTCTTGGTACCGTAAATTCGGGCAAATTTATTGAGATAGGCTTTAGCACCGTAAAATCGGGCATTCATTAGATCGAAAAAATTGATCGAAACTCTTGGAATTGTTCTAATAATAATATTAAATAAAAAAAAAATAATAAAAAAATTAACGATTTCCACACGATGGATAGTGAAATTTTAAACCTTGGGTATGATGAATTTAAGGGAACGACATTTTAAAAAAGCAAAAATTCTAAAATTGATTTTGAAAATAAACTTTTAATAATAAAAACTTAAACTTTTAATAATAAAAACTTAAACTTTTAATAATAAAAACATAAACTTTTAATAATAAAAAAAATAAACAATTCTTCTATGAAACTCTTATTCAAAATTGATATTTTAAACCCTGAAATAAAAGAAGGGATAATAATAATTAAAAAAAATACCTATCGAAGGTATATATAATAATAATGCTTAATAATAACGATAAAAATGATTAAAAAATATATAAAATAATATAATAATAAAATAATAAAAAATATCAATGCAATTACCAAAGTCATGCGAACAATAAATCGTATTGCACTATTTTAAATTCAACAAATGAATATGTTGATATAAATTGTATGAAAGTCTATTTAGACAATATTCCTGAAAACGTTTACCATTTTAATCAAAATTCTAACGATAACGGTAAAAAACGTATAAAATTAATTCGTGATCAAAATTGTATCGATCAATTAAATTCAAAGGAAATCAATTCCTTATTCTTATTAGATATTTGCGACAATTATAATTCTATATTTTATTCGAAGGCGACAAGCTTTCCACCACTTTCCAAAGATTAATGAATAATCATTAATTAGTTTACAAAGATTATATTGCTTTGTTTATTTAGATGCCTTTGTCATCTACGCAAATTTTACTGAAAATCACGCAAAGAAACTTACAGCTATATTTCAAAGACTTGCTGACAATAACTTAAAAATTCAACCGGATAAGTGCCATTTCATGCGAAAAGAAGCTACTTATCTAGATCACTTAATTTCTAACTAAGGTGTCACACCTAATCCTGAAAAAAAAATAATAGCAATCTCTGAATTTCCTATTTCCTGGAATCCTAAAGAAATTAAATCGTTCTTAGGTCTAGCTGGTTATTACCGAAGATTTATAGAAAACTTCAGTAAAATTAATAAACCCCTTGAAAAACGAACAGCAAAATGCTTTCGACACTGAAAGAAAAATTCATTCCCCCAGACATTTTTGATCGACTTTCAAACGAAATGTTTTGAAATAATAAATGTTGACGACTTAAGACAATTTATAAACTTAATAATCTATCTACAATTAATTTAGATATAGATAATAATAATTTAGAATTAGATGATACTTATAAAATTATATAAGATTTTACGCAGATAAAAACAAACTAAATATATTTTACTTTAATGAACATGATTCATTCTTTATAAATAATATGTCTAAAATATGGCATATCCAACTTCAATCGATCTAGATAATCAAAACCCTTTTTGTGCGGAAATATTATTAAATTCCTCAGATACTGAATAACTTTTAGAATTACCAAAAACGTTATACGGTATTCATTCTATAGATAATAAAAATCATATTTTAATTGTTTTACTAAAACTCACTATTTCGATAAAGCAAACCCTAAAGAGATTTTCTTAACAATTAAAAACTTAAGATCGAAACTCATCGAGAAACGTGTAACTGAAATTACGTTACCAAACTTTCAAAACCCTTTTGACTACAGAGGTACAGAGCTACAAAGGTACAGACCTTTTATAAAAATAAAAGAAATCATTCAATATCTTTTTAGAAACTTAAAGATTAAAATTAATATTAATCACAACAAAATTATTAATCCTTTAACTTCACAAATCCCTATAATATTAAAGGAATGTCATGATAGCCCTATGTCAGGACACCCAGGTTTCATCAGAACCTATAATCGGATCAAAGAAAGATACCGATGGGAAAAAATGAAAGATGATATTGAAAATTACGTAAAAAATTGTATCCACTGTCAGAAAAATAAAACTGACAGAAGAACTTATAAAGCTCCAATGGAAATAACGACAACTTCCACTGAAGCTTTTGAAAGAATTGCGGACGACATAGTCGGACCACTTAGCGAAACTGCTTCAAATAATAAATATATAGTCACTTTTCAAGATGATCTAACTAAATTTTCGCAAGCCTATGCGGTTAGCTCTACAGAAACAGAAACTGTTGCTAATTGTCTAGTTAAATTCTTTTCTCACTACGGAATAACAAAATCAATCCTCACGGATCAAGGTGTTCAATTTACAAGCAACTTAATGAAAAATCTTACGAAACTATTTAAAATTAAACATTTAAAAACTACTGTGTATCACCCACAAACTAATGGAGCATTGGAACGCTCTCATTCTACTTTGAAAGATTATTTAACGCATTATATTGATAACGATCAATCAAATTGGGACGATTATATCCCTTTAGCTATGTTTTCGTATAATACAAGTACACATTGTACAACCAAATTTACTCCATACGAACTTGTCTTTGGACATAAACCTATTTTACCAAGTTCTTTGGAAAACACTGATTCAAATCCAACATATGAAAGTTACCTGAATCAATTAAAATATAAATTCGCTATTACTAGATCAATTGCCCGTGAAAGAATCGGACATTCTAAGGAAACTTCCAAAAAATATTACGATAGAAACGTATATAATAATACTTATAAAATTAACGACTTAGTATTACTTAAAAACACGAATAAACCTAAATCATTAAGCAAGAAGCTTACTCCTAATTGGAAAGGACCGTACAAGATCGTACAAGTCCATAATAATCAAAATGTTACTCTCAAAATGGAAAATAACTCTCTTAAAAGATTCCATGTAAACAGAATTAAGCCATATCGCGCTTTATCTCCTGTTCCAGGTACTTCAAGACAAAATTAATCTTTTCACAAAATATATATAATAATTATGCTTTAATTAAAAGCATATGTTCAAAACAACTATCGTTCGGAACGTACAATTACAAGTCTTTAAATCAACTCTGACTAATTTTAATAGCAAGTGTAGGTTAAACTGAACTATGATGAATATACTATGAATAAAAATATTATAAAAATAAATAATTACTTCAAGGAAGACCACGATAAAAATAATTTACAAGATATTAAAAACGTACTTACTTCTCAAACAAACTCTTTATTCGAGACAACAGAATACTTTTATGACCAAATTGACTCTTTAATCAATGCTATCTTATTTTCTAAACAAGGAATTTTACATCCAGATATTATTACACCTCAACAATTATATTTCGAACTTAACTCGAATATTAAAAATTTACCAAGCGGAAAAGAATTCCCCTTGAGTTTGAAACTTGAAAATATTCATGCTCTAATTGATGTATCAGAATTAATTTCATATTATATTGACGGTAAACTAATCTTCATAACGAAGTTACCTTTGGTTACATCACAAGAATATAACCTTTTCCATGTAGTACCCCTACCTGTTCCAAATATTGATATCCCAAATACCTTTTCCTTAATTATTCCTAAACATAAATACTTAGCTATTACAAAGGACAAATCTTTTTATGTATACCTTGATAATCTTAAGAATAATTGTAAAACTATTACTAATGAAAATTTTATATGTAAGGATCTAGATGTTTTATCAACTTTCTCTGATCCAATATGCGAGACGATATTATTGTCTGCTTATATTAATGAAATACCTAACGAATGTTTTAGTAGAATTATTAAAGGCAACATACTTTTATGGCAGCCTATAAGAAACAACAAATGGATATTTACTTATTCACATCCATCTAAAATAACTATTGATTGCAAAAATAGAAATAATATTTTTGATATTAAATTATTCCACACTGGGATATTAACTTTAAATTCTAATTGTAGAGCCTATGCTGGACTCACACAATTAATTGCAAAAAGCAATCTTATTACTGAATATGTAAACCCTGTTTCAACTTTAAATATTGTCGATGACAATTGTTGTAACATGAAAAAATATAATGAAACTCTAAATGAACTTGAACCTATAAATTTAATTAATTTGCAACACGATGACCTTAATTTGGCATCTCATAAAATCGATCAATTTAATGATGATCTTAAATCATATAATTCAAGACCACTTACGGTTAGACATTCATCAAAACTTCAAATTGTTATGTATACATTATTCACTTTTCTAACTATGTTTATAATTTACAAATTATTGAAATGTTGTAGATTCTTTAGAATACTTAATTCTTATTTTACTAATGATGACAATGATAATAAATGTTGTGTCAGGATATACAATCAATGTAATAATCCTAGACGATCCACTACAAGGATCCAACCAAGAATGACATTCAGAAATTCAGATGGGTTAAATTGCGAAAACGAAGATATACCTCTACAAGAGTTAACTTCGAATGAAAATGTTTCAAAATATAACTACAGCAACTAACTTTAAAAATGTTGCTTTCATCTTAAGGAAGGGAGGTATGTTATATTCTCCAGACCTATGCTATAAATCACACATATTAATGTCAACCTTTTACGCACTCATGCGTTTCCAACAAACACATTATTTTTAATTGAAAACGATTAAGAAATATCGAAGGGATTAACACCAAAAACTGATTTCCTGTGTAACCCATTTTTTGTGCCTAGTAGGTACTTACCTATGAGTCTCCCCACCATTCCTCTATTCGGGAATACTGAAAATAGAACCTATATAAACGAGGACTTAGCATTTCTCGAGGTTCACTTTGTTCACTCTTATTTCTTATTACGTGCAGTCTCCACGCTGCACTTTTGTTCGCTAATTGACATTGTCTAAATTATAAGTTGATTATCTTAAATAAAGTTATTAAATCTAAACTTCCAAGTTATCATTCCTACACGGTACTACTTCCAAGATATCACCTACATTACCTCAAGACATCACCTTAATCTGCATACTTCATAAACTGCAGATATCCTCATCAGCAAATCCATCGACAACCGGAGAGAATTTCTCGAACACTGCTCGCTGCGAGGGAGTTATTATTATTTTCTGCGTCCTCAACCGAGGGTCGTAGCAGTGTTCACACACAGCACACAGCGCGCCCCCCCCGCCCCGCAGCTGCCCTCGCCACACCTATCATGCGCCGTCGCTCGCCCGCTCGCGTATTTCCAATCCCTACCGGGATTCAGTCGCGCTAGTGCCGCTAGTGACTGAACCGCGTTAGGTATTGTTATGCATAAATCACCTTACAAAAGCTATAATAAATAAATAAATCAGAGATTACAAAATAATACAATAATAAGCTGTTATTTATGCCAATTATGAACTTTCCACTGATGATAAATAATAAAGTGTGACATTATAAAGGGTAGGTATTTTCTTAAAAAAAATATATTTTTAGTTAAAATATATGAAAAAGGAGGGGGGGGGGGGGGAGGAGGAACATAGGAATAGGATTAAGAGGCAAAGGATTTTTATTTATTTTTAACATTGTTCTAAAGTAGCCTACGGATTTCGGATTTGTGACATCATGGTCAAAATAGATAAAGCATTGCAATAGCTCCGTGTAAAAATGGTAGGAAATGTGGTCCATTTTTGGACCAAAATCAATCGCAGAAAAATAAAAGTGGTCCGTGGTCCATTTTTCAATCGAAATCGTTCCAGTGTAACAAACCCTATCGCGACTGAAAGGCGGTAGGGATTGGAAATACGCCCCCGCTCGCGACAGGCGACAGCAGTCAGTCAGTCAGTGGTCAGTGGTCAGTTCAGTCGTTCAGTGTGCGTACAGCAATTGCAGCGAGGGGATGAGCGTTTTTCTAATTTCGTAAAGGTATTCGCGACGCGACGTGTATGTATGTACTGCAATATTATCAAAAATCGAAATATTTTACAGGACGTGGACGATACCTCACGTTAAAAGTGTTATTTCGCATAATTAGATATGGATGGAAAGAAAAGGTTAAGTGGGGCTGAGTATCGCAAGCGAGCTAAAGAAAAAGATAATAAACAACAGGATGTAATTAAAAAAACGCGGAAATTAGACGATTTCTTTGGAAAACCATATGTCATTGATCCAACATGCGACGTTCCAAGTGGTAGCGGTGTTATATCAACTGATTTTTCTTTAGTGTCTTCAAGTGCAGATATTTCTATCGTTGTGGCAAGTGGATTAAAGGAAGAAGCCAAAGATGTTCCACTAGTACCAGGAGTGCAGCCTTATCCGGATCAGGAACTGTGCGAAATCAGCGACGATCCAGCCAAATGAACAATCGACGAGTTCACGCGTGATTACATTTGTAAGAACGGAGCTAATCAAAACATTCAAAATAATTTTTCTAAGAGTGTGCGAATTTACAAAGATAAGGTGCGACAGTTGTCAGAAAATTTATTCGAACGTCAACTTCTAAATGGCGAAAAAGTTCCGCGAAAGTGGCTAATATATTCCGGAAGTACTGGACATGTTTTTTGTGGACCTTGTCTTCTTTTTAATGGCGGGGAGAGTCAGTTTGATAGAAAGGAAGGTTTTAATGATTGGAAAAATTCCAATTACCGAGTATCGACCCATGAAAATTCGTCTACTCACAAAATATCTGTCCTGCTTATGAACGAACGGTTCATAAGCAGGACAGATACCCATCACTGCGGTGCAAGGTGATGGGTCAAAATAGTTCGGCTGGAAAGGTCAAAAGGCCTCCCTCACCCAGTCTCTCTCGATCCGGCCCGCCACGCAGCAACTATGAATGATAATAGCAGGAAAATTAAAACGGTTTTGACCTTAGGAACTTACTGGAACTTACTGAAAAGTTTGGATACTCCTGGTCAATATGATGGGTACTGAGAAAGGGGCGGCTACATGGCCTGGGGCCTAGGGCGGCCAAGACTGCAAATCCGCCACTGATGGGGTGAATGATCGCTTTTTTCCAACCAGAGGGCACAGAGCCAGACTTCAGGGACATCTTGAAAAGCTTCGTCAAAATTGGAGCTATTTCTACAGCGCACCTCTGCATTACCAGGGCAGGTATTCCGTCAGGCCTGCTAGCTTTTTTAACATAAAGCCCTCGCAAGACTTGGAGTACATCCCGATGCCGGATCCTCAGCGTTTTCATATGAAAACTGCAATGAGGAACCGACGGCGGGGTAGCACCTTGATCATCGAGGGTCGAGTTTTCCGCGAACATATTGCCTAATAAGTTAGCCTTTTCGGCGGCGGTATTTGCTAGAGAGCCGTCAGGTCTGGTAAGAGGTGGCAGACTGGGTTTACAGAAATTGCGACCTATTGAGCCCGCAAGCGACCAGAACGCTCCGCTGCCGTGCGGGCAGGCAGCCAGCTTTCTGCTACCTAATCAAAGCAAAATATGAAAAAGAAGAAGACACAGAAAAATAAAAAGCAACTGGGATTTAAACTCAGGATCTCTCATCTTACCAATAAATGCCTTAACCAATTCGGCCACTAAGACCTCTTATTTTTTGGTCATTTTTGTCAATCTCACAATTCAAATTTAACTTAAATTAAATTATCTTCAATTGATTTTTTCCATATTTCACCTAGACACTATTTAGGTTACAAACCACTTCTCCGAAAATTTGTTTCCATTAAAAAAGGTAGCTGCTAAAAATATGGGAAAAAAATATTCGAAGATAATATTGTTAATTCCGAATTTTAAATTTGAGGTTGAGTCTCCTACGTCGTATGTATGCCTGGCAATGTTTAATTAAAAATAAGAGGTCTCAGTGGCCGAATTGATTAAAGCGTTCATCCCGGTAAGACGAGAGATCCTGGGTTCGAGTCCCAGTTGCATCCGTTAGCTTTTTATTTTTTTGTGTCTTGTTATTTATCATATTTTGTTTAGATTTGTTAGTGTTATCTTCTTCTTCAACGTTAAATTCGATAGGTTTAATAAAAAGGTAATATGTCTCTATTATGGTATAACATTGTTTAAGGTTTGTGGTGATACTTTAGTATGGAAACCCGCTCCAAGCACGCCTCTCACTGCAGTTGCCGTCACCAAGATCGTCTCCAAGGTGTTGGAAGATTGCAATGTGTCTGGATCCGTGGCTTCACTCTGTGTCGGGGGAGCAGATGTGGGCAAGCTCATGTCCCAAGACACTAGGATTAAGCTGCTATCATTCACCGGCAGCACCGCCGTTGGCCAGCAGGTAAGGATCTAATGCTTGTGTTATGGTCTTTGCTAATTTAAATAATATTACCTCCACAGGATGACTAATACCTAACCCCTTAAGGCCAAATGAAATGATTTATTAATTTGAAATAATGATAATATTATTATGCAAAACCGATAAACATAAAGTTTTTAATGTGAAAAATATTTTTTATACATTTTTAAAATTCACATAGGCTTAGCATTTATCAAAAACAAATCAGAAATACGACCTTATTCTGACCGCTCTGCGTATGTTTTACAGAATATTATTAACAGCTGAATATCCTCAAAGTATAAGTGTAGGGATTTTCTTTCAAACCTCGAAAAGAAATTAAAAAAAAAAACATATGTATATTCTTCGTTAAATTTTTTCATAAACATCAATTTTAGTGTATTTTTAAACGCTTATTATAAATCTTTGGATTATTTTATTTAAAAAAACGTTACGGGACATTATTAGTATAACATTTCTCCATTTTTTAAAGAAAATTTTATAATTTTAATCTTCAATTTAACAATGAAATCCAGGATTTTTAATTGCTAGCAAATGCCCTCTGTCGTGTGCCGCCCTTTTATCTTTCCATTTACGGTTCGATTTCAAACTAAAAGCTTTTTTCTAAATATTTCAAAAGATGGCAGTAATCAATCGCGGTGAGAAGATATTATTATGGAGGGTCAAAAAATCATAAAATTCGTGTGACGTAATTTATGGATGGCCCCCTTATGAGGTATTCACAATAAAAAAGGTTCATTTTTTATTTTTGTTATGTAGACCTATCACTAGGTATTTATGGGGTCTACGTATATTACAATCTGAATTCTGAAATGTGGTCTTTCAACAGGATCATTTAGGTACCATAATACTGTGCACAAATTATGCCATTGCCAGGTGGTCGTGAGCTTTCAAATGTCTGAGTCTAAGGTCTTGTTTGCCAAAAAGAAAATGCTCAGTGATGTTTGTTTGTGTTGTAAAAAATGATTTTTTATGTATTTACAGTACCTACGTCAAATGTGTTGACGTAGGTACCATACCATATTGGGCCAATACCATATTTACGGCAAGTTCCAGAGTGGAAGATACCAGTATCGCCCTGGTGTAAGACCACCGAACAGAATTGAAACGTTACTTGAAATGGTTTTAGCCGTGTTTGGTGACCAGATCTGAATAGTAAGGTACTTCCCTCTTCACCATCTCCTTCCCCTCCCCGCTACCTTCAGCCTCGTCGTGTTTTATTAAAGATTTTCATGATTTTTGCATCGATTTTATCGTTGTAAATGTTAGCGCGCTCTTCTAACATTCATAATTTCATATCTCTCCGTCTTCTTCTTTTTGGCGCCGGGAACGGAGCCTTTAAGAGAATTTATTACACATTGCCAAAATCAATCTGAGAAAAATATTGGAGGAGCAAAAGCATTGTATTTAACTGAAAGAAATCGTTCAATTTTGTGGACAAACAGCGTAGAGGGTTTTTTTTAGAGAAAGGAAGGAGAGGAAGTTCTAGGAAGGAAAAGGTATGAAGGTTAGGAATCTGGGGGTCAATGTATCCAGGAGTGACGGATGTATGAATTCATCCCTCCCACTGCGGTGCAAGGTGATAGGTTGAGAGAGGGGAATGGGACGTTTCTACGCCGCCGGTTCTTCGCCGCCAGTTCATCGCCGCCGTTTCTACGCCGGGACGGTTCTACACCGGCCGTTTCTACACCGGCCGTTTCTACGCCAGCCGATTCTACGCCGCATTCAAATTAAATTAACAATTACAATTAAACTTTATTGTTTAAACACATACATACAGTCATAGAAAATAAAATAGAAAATACAAAAATTATCGAATCATTTAAAAAGTAGCATTAACATTTATTTTAATTTAAAAGATATTTTGTACATGCAAGTTACAATCGCCGCACAGTGGCTGAAATTGGAGCGCTGGCTGGCGCGACATCCCTCTCGGCGTTCGACCATTTGGTTGTTTATTGTTGTTTTTAAGTGTTTATATGAAATATTACAAAATTTTTGAAAGATTCTCTATAATAACTTCATAAATTGAAGGAGAATCCCAAACAATAAACATAACATTGTTAATCGATGTACATAGCAATAATACTTAGGATTTTCCAGACAGTGGGGAATAACGTTAAATAATGATAACAGGGGCCGGTGACGCGCCAGCGTTCCAATTTCAGCCACAGAGCGCCGGGATTACCAGATTGGGACCCATTGACAAAGCAGGTAAGCAGAAGTTTTAATCCGGGTTATCTTAATGGTGTTATGGTTATCAACACAGGCCCATTAGCACAAAGGAGGTAATGAGAAGTTTTAATCCGCTTAAAATTCTAAAAACTGTTTAACAGTATTTGGTATAAATATGGGGCAGGAGCCCTTAACACATCACTCTAAGTGTATTCGTCACAAAGTAATCATTACGTTAGTTAACAGTGATCTTAATAATGGAACCAGCAGTTCTCAGCAAGAAAGGAAACGAGAAGTTTTCATATAACGGATATTTGTACGTTTTCGACAAAGTTAGTAAAAGGGACGCTAGTTTAAAATTTTGGCGGTGCGAAGAAGTGGGTCGCTGTAAAGGAAGAATTCACACGAGGGCTGGAGAAGTGGTCAACGAAATCAACAATCATTCTCACCCTTCCTCGGCAGCAGCCATACAATCAGCAACTGTTTGCACTAACATGAAACGTCGTGCAGAAGAAACTATGGAGGGCACAAGTGTAGTTATAAATCAGTGTATAGTCGACGTGCCTGAAGCTGTTTTAGCATCGATTCCAAATAATGCAGCCCTGAGAAAAATAATCAGAAGAAAACGGAATCAAATTAATGCTGCACCTGCTGATCCCGCAGACCTAAACGATTTGGTGTTGCCAAATCGATATAAGCTATATGTGCCTCAACCAGGAACAGAAGAAACTTTTTTGCTAAGCGACGATGGAGAGGGAGCAAACAGAATTTTAATTTTTGGAAGAGGGAGCTGGTTGCAGCATTTGCATAACGCCAATACATGGTACACTGATGGTACCTTCGCAATAGCACCGATGCTATTTTCGCAAGTTTATATTGTTATGGCAACAAAACACGGAGGAGTGCATCCTATAGTGTATGCTCTGTTACCTAACAAGCAGCGTGTTACATACACACGTATGTTCGAACTAATTAAAACACTAGTGCCAAATTTAAGTCCAGGATCTATCATTTGTGATTATGAATATGCAGCTTTTAGTGCCATGAAAGATTGCTTTCCTGAAGTAAATGTAAAAGGTTGCTTCTTCCATTTAGCACAAAATATGAGGAAGCATTTAGCTCAGATTGGTGTTATTAGTCAATACAACAATGATGCTGAATTTGCATTGAGAGCTAAAATGGTCATTGCATTAGCATTTGTGCCAATAGCTGATTTAGATGAATACATTGATGCTTTAGCAAATGATTTGCCAGTAGAACTTCAGCCGCTTCTAAATTGGTTTGAAGACAGCTATGTTGGCCGTTTAAATCGACGCGGGAATGGTAGGCGCCCGCCTATGTTTCATCCAACAATGTGGAATTTATACCAGAGAACAATCGATGGAGAAGATCGCACCAATAATCATGCAGAGGCAGCCAATCGTCGATTGCGTTCTGAATTATGTATGCATCACCCAACTATTTGGAAATTTATAGATGGATTGCGAAAAGTACAAAAAGGACGAGACGCTTATTTTGAGCAACTTATCGCCGGACATTTACCACCGATGAAGCTGAAAAAATACCGTGACGCTGATGAACGTATTCGAAGAATTGTCTTAGATTATGAAAACAGGGAACCTCTAGATTATTTACGTGGCCTAGCACACAATTACCAAATGACGCAATAATCTTATTTTTCCTATTTATTCTTTTAATTTAATATAAATGTTCATGCTACTTTTTAAATGATTCGATAGTTTTTGTATTTTCTATTTTATTTTCTATGACTGTATGTATGTGTTAAAACAATAAAGTTTAATTGTAATTGTTAATTTAATTTGAATGCGGCGTAGAATCGGCTGGCGTAGAAACGGCCGGTGTAGAAACGGCCGGTGTAGAACCGTCTCGGCGTAGAAACGGCGGCGATGAACTGGCGGCGAAGAACCGGCGGCGTAGAAACGTCCTAGACCCTTGAGAGAGTCCAGCTGGAGATCCCGCCCGCCAAGGAGAAGATAGAGAAATGCATCTGCTGCCAAGACCTAGAGAAACCTCACCCCGTGAACCCGGGCACCCCTACTAAGTCACCAAACCTCTATAAAGAACCCATAGCAAACCCATGACTGGTTTATTTATGGCAAACCCCTTGGGGTTACCTATGGCAGGTGTGTTGGTTAGCGGCGGTACCCATATCCGCCTCCCAAAATACAAATGAATTACTAGATGAATGCGGAGAGTGTTCAAATAAATAAAGGCTAACATGTACAATATAAAGGTACTTCAGCAGTGTCAGCACCGATATTAAATGATTATTTATAATCTATAAATATCTAAAATAAAATTTAAAAAAAATATACAACTGTTGCCTTACAGCAATTAAAGAAGATTGTATGAATCTGATTTTAGGTAGGAATTGAGGTTCAGAAGAGATTTGGCAAGCACCTCCTGGAGCTGGGGGGTAACAATGCCATTATAGTGAATGACGATGCAGATTTGGATATGGTGGCAAACGCCACAGTATTTGCCTGCATCGGCACAGCTGGACAGAGGTGCACCACAACTAGAAGACTTATCCTGCACACAAAGGTTGGCAAAAAAAACTCTAAATACTTGTTCACATTGGGCAAGTAGTAAGTCAAGTAGCGAGTATACTTGACTCGCCGAAAACCATTCGCATTACTTTCAAGTAGAGTACATTTGTGCCCGCCCCTCATTGCACGATGACGGCGGATGACGGGCTGCTACAAAGCAAAGTAAATATGCTAATTATGTTTGTGGAAGAATTATTATTTATTTTTATTTATGCATCTATATAAAAAAGTTTACATTTTTTTTGGCCTTGCCTGTCTCACTAGGAAATCCTGTGTCGAGACAGACTGGTTTACAAATATTTTACAAATATTAAATAAAATACATTTTTCAATAAAGTAAAAATATTTGATAAATAATAAAAATATTTAATAAAAAATTTGAATACATTAGTAGGATGAAAATAAATAAACTATGGGCACGAAAAGAGATTAATAGCAGCATAAATAAATAATTTTAGCATATTCGCTCCATCGCCACGACATTTCCGTGCATTTACAAATGAACTCTGCTAAAACGGCCGGTTTGCGCATGTCAGTGCACAGGGAAGCGTGGAGGGGGTCCTTACTCGCCCGAAAAATATAACGAAATGGATTGAATCTACTAAAGAGCTGAATCACCCACCCAATTACGGTATTCGGACGCATTTAGTTACTTCTATGCTCTCCACCCGACTAAAATACTTGGGGTGTTCGAAAAGCTCTTAAAGATGAGCGTCCATCTGCTTGCGCCGGCCGAAACGGATTTTTCTATATCTTTATATGAATTAGGCCACCGGTAACCGGCAATTACCGGTGGTCCGGCTCGGGCAACGGATTTTTCTATGTAAAGATATAGAAAAATCTGTTGAGTGCCGTGCGTGCGTTGTGGCCGGCGCGGGTAGATGGGCGCTCACCATAAGTCTCTCAGTACGCATTAACTCTTTGCCAAATAAAAAAATATTAGCTGGAGTAAGTATGTATAAGTTTTAACCCATTGCATCCGAACACCTTCACTCTGTCAGCAGTCATCAACATCAATATGCTACGCTAGTGCCTCTAGCGGCCAGCGTTGTTGATCCTGCCAATATTTTACTGGCGTTGGACGTATTATTAATATTATAGGGTATTTGGTAGTATGTACTCATTTTTTTTATGAGAACTAATTGTATTTGTCTGAAACAGGTTTACAAGCAAGTGGTCGACCGTCTGAAGAAGTCTTATGCACAAGTTGTGAAACGTATCGGAGATCCACTTGATGCCGAGACTTTGTACGCACCGTTGCATTCCCAAAATGCTATCGACCAATATGTCAACACAATCAAGAAAGCAGTGGCAGCGGGGGGAAAGATTGAATTCGGCGGAAATGTAAGATATCAGTGAAATATTATACTCACGTCATTGATTATTAATACATACAGTCCGTAAAGCCTAGAAATAACATAAAATGGAACAATTTTTTTTTTCACCATTTTGGCAACACTGATTTTGGAACAAATTTTAGTACATTCAAATGTGAGATTATGTTTGGCTCTAGAAAACTACTATTTAGAGAAAAAACAACATTTATTTTTTCTAGACTTTCTTAGTAGTGTTTCTGAAAATTTGGTAATTTTTTTTTTTTACATTAAAGTCAGGTATGCTTCATATGTGAAATCAAGCTTATGGGTCCGAGTGGGTAACTCCACACAGGAGGCCCTCAGGAAAATAATTTCCCTCAGGGCCTATGTCATCTTTGTGACATCCAAGAGACCCATGTTGTAGGAGGGAGGAAACATAGAGTCCGACAAATCGTTTCACAGCCGAGCTGTTGAACTCAAGAACGAGTCGTAGAAATGACCCGTTCTCATGTGACAAATTTCGACCGTACGAGAATACGTATGTTGGGCACATATTTCCTGACTATGCACCGGTGCCGAGGGGATCAATGACGCTAGTTCCTCAGAGCATATTCCATTGAAATACCGGTAGAACGAGGATAGCATTCCCACCCGACGTCTGGCTAAGGATTGCAATCCGCGTGTTAGGTTAAGAGAATCTATCAAATGGAGTGCTAATAATATAAACATTATTCTTACTTTGTTCCAGGTTATTGACAGACCAGGTTTCTATGTTGAACCGACTATTATTAGCGAACTTAAGCATGATGCTGAGGTTATAATGAGTGAATGCTTCGCTCCCATTGTGTACTGCCTGGAAGTTCCCGATATAGATACAGCCATTGCATGGAACAATGAAGTGGATCAGGGTTTATCGTCCAGTCTCTTCACTCAAAGCTTGGGCAATGTTTTCCACGTAAGTGTTAAATTATTACTAAACATGTACACATGTATAGTATTTTAACTATAAAGCTATAAAATAAATTGTCTGTCTCAGTAAAAACAGGGAGCTCTGGTGTCATGAAAATTGCACAGGTTTTCTGTCTGGAATTTCTAGATAAATACAATTATTGGACCTTTGAAATAAAAAAAAATTGTCAAAAAAAAGATGCCTCACTGTTTGTTTCATAAAACATATTATTAATTAAGAAAAAAAATGTTGAAACCATAGACATGAGAAAAAATAGACAAGAAAATAAAGGTGAGGGGAACAAACATGTTGTGAGGAGCGGTTATGTAATGTAGACGTCACCCTTTCAATGAATGAATCCGACAGTTTTCAGGCATCTCGCATTCTGCCATCACTATGACTTTCAAAATAAAATCTGCTTTCAAATTACTAGCCCTTTTTACAATAGTGTTGTAAGCAGCAGTAATAAACGTTTTTGAAAATTCCAAAAAAAAATTCCATTTGTTTCCAAAATCGAATATTTTGTTACAATACTTAGGTAAGACACTTTTACTAAAGGTGCACAATTTACTTACCGCTATAACAAACACGTGCACGCTGAGTAAACGTCCGTGATATATTATGGAATGGATCAGGTTAAGATTGATAATTTTCATTCATGTTAAAATTAGTGATTATGTAATAAATATTCTTTCTGCAAGCTAATCTTATATGTTTTTATTTTCTCAGTGGATCGGCCCCAAAGGATCAGACTGCGGAATCGTCAATGTCAACATTCCGACTTCCGGAGCCGAGATCGGTGGAGCCTTCGGCGGCGAGAAGCACACCGGAGGAGGGAGGGAATCCGGCAGCGACTCTTGGAAGCAATACATGAGACGCACCACCATCACCATCAACCATTCTAAGGAGCTGCCCTTGGCTCAGGGCATCAAATTCGAATAAAAAGACAAATACATGTGCACTTAAAACGTGTTTATTTTTATTAATAAAAATGACAAAATATAAGGGTTGATTACTTCAAAGTCAAGCCGTGTCCAGAACTTTGAATCTCCAAAAGTCAACCGCTATGTCCACAGAAGATTTTTTATGGAATTTATAAGATGATGGAAGATTGTATTTGAGTTCAGCTACAACTTTTGATTCAAGACCTAGTTCCTTACTGTTTTTCATGATGAATTTCCTAGTAACAAAAACACACATTCATTATTAAACGATATAATTTCCTTGTCTGTAAGTACATACATACTTATGTATGAGAGCGAAATTTTAAAAATTTGGAACCAATGTTTGTGTTGAGAATATCATAAAAATTTAAAAATAATCTTCAAATTCAGAGAATTTATAAAGTACCTGGCTATAATATATTTTAAAAGACAATTATTTATATTCTAAATTTGAAATGTGTGTTTGACATGCCCGTTATTTTACACTGGCAACACTGGTAACTACTAGTTTTCTAAATAAAAATGGAGGAGTTAAAAATGACTTTTTATTTGGTATAGAAGCATCGTTTTGAGAGAAAGAGTTAAAAAACTGTGCGTGCCCACCTAGTGGAAGTTTTATGTAAGGAGTAAACAGCGGATGAAGATAATTGCGAAGCCACTTTTAGGAATTCCATATCCATTCCACTGTTGTTCTTGGTACCAAATGGTGGATTCATCACAACAGTATCAAATTTCTTGTGTAACCTGGGGATGGTAAAACAAATTCTTCAATTTTAATAAGAAATAAAAATTGTACAGGCGTACTGCTCTGATGTTCAATCTCTCACTTTGTTATAAACAAAGAGAGGGTGTAACAGAAAGACAGGGTGCAACAAAGCAGTCAGCGGCAGTGTATAAATGCCATTGAGTATCGAACCCGCGATTTTGAGTGTCTACTCAGCCATTAATTAACCGGTCGACCATTTGTTTGCGCTATCTCTTATGTGTATTAAATTTACAAAGGGTGTTAAGAGACATACCTGACTTACTTGCCAGTATTCCTGAGGTTACTTGAAGTAAAAAATGTAGAAGACATTTTGGTCTCCGGTGATAACATAAAAAAATCTGTAAATATTGGACAGTTAGGGTCCGGGTGGGGAGTTGGGCAGTTTTTGAAAAAAAAAAACGAAAAACATTTAAAAGAAAAAACAACAGAAAATGTCACAGGACACCAAAATTTCAGAATTTTTTTTTACTCCATATAAGGTCAGAAATCAATGTTTTTTTGACATAAGCTCCACACAGGAGGCCCTGAAAAATAAGAAAATCCCTAAGGGCCTATGTCTTTTTTAGAGATGCTGTGTTTTTTAGGGAAAGGAAGGGGAGGAAGTACTGGGAAGAAAGAATTTGTGAGGGTTGGGTCCTACCCTATCTACCTATCTGGGGGGTTAACATGTCCAGGAGTGACGAATGTTTGAATTCATCCCTCCAACTGCGGTGCAAGGCGATGGGTCGAGAGAGTCTGGCTGGAGAGTTCAATAGGTCACCCTCAACCAGTCTCTTTTGATCCGGCCCACCACGAAATAGGTGGACAAACGCAAGACCTAGACAAAACTCACCCCTTAAACCCGGGCACCCCTGCTAAGTCACCAAATGTAGTGAAACACTGGGGGTGACCTAAGGCAGAGGTGTTGGTTATCCAACAAATGGTTCCTGAGGCGGCGGTTCCCACAACCGCCTCCCAAATTGTACGTCATTATAAGTAAATTATATTTTTTATGTGAATACCTCACAAGAGTCCCAACTGATCGATACTATCCGAAAGCAGTGGGACTAGGACAACGAGAAGATATATTGTGAGGCTGAAGGGAGTGGAGAACGGAAGGAGAGGTAAGAGGAAGGTTAGGAAAGTACCTGGTTATTCAGATCTGGTTCAAGCATCGTTTCGATTCTGAATTGTTGGTCTATCACCAGGGCGGTACTGACAGTATCTCTACAACTCTTGCAAAATAAATTTTCAACTCACCTATCAGATCCCTTGTTTAAAATGTTAACCAGCACAGCGTTCACATTGGAGACTTCCAATTCCTCCATGTTCTTGGAGTAGATGTCCAGGGCATCAGGGTCAATCTCCAGGCCGGTGACGATTCCCGCCTGCAGCAGGGCCGCGCCAGCGCTCAGCATGCCGCAGCCCGCTCCCAAGTCACACACTGACATGCCTTCGATGTCTTCGTACAGAGTCTATGGAAAATATTTATAAAATAATGAAAATAAATTAGAGGCATGTATCTCATTTAGAACAGGCCTCGGCCATATTTAGTCAGAGGGTCAAAATATTTCCGCTTTACAATAAAATCCAAATAAATGGAATACGTACTTATCCAAAAATTGTAAAAATATAGATTTGCATACAAATCAAATCCACACCGCTCGTTTGCCAGCCCTCTCGTCCACCACATACAGACATTCTCCTTTATATCTACTACACCATATAAAGAGGTAAGATTTGTTTGTTTGTTTGTTTGCATCGAATAGGCTCCGAAACTACTGAACCGATTTGAAAAATTCTTTTGCTGTTGGGAAGCTACACTATCCCCGAGTGACATAGGCTATATTATATTTTCAAAAAAATTAGGGATCCTTACTAAAACTCCAATAATGCAACCCAAGGTGTAAAAAAATTACCTAAAATATTCTTTACATCGCGTGCGCTGCGAAAACTATTGAAGATAGAATAAAATAATGTACTACGACTTTGTAGAACACATAATTATTTACAAAAAAGGTCGCGACAGCATATGTCTAACTATTATGGTTATGCCACAATAAGTATTCTTTTATTTTAAAAATTTTATTAATATGTCGCCGCTTGAAAAGGCTCTTTATTTGTATCTTGGTGTTAATCCTTATCAAAATAAATTACTTCGTATTTAAGACAGCTTCAATACCTTTATTTAACTTTTTGAATTTTTCAATTCGGATATTTAATTAGAAAGATATCACGAGTTTAATAATGTTAGTATTAGAAAAAAGTTTCGGCTACGGGCCGGGCGGGAGAGAAGTCAAGAAATGAAGTGCCAGGGGGGTTGGCGGGACGGGGGAGCGGGAGAGCGGTGGCGGGGAAGGTGGAAATGGAACCCTGGAGGGGAACGCACGGGAAAGGACATGCAAGGAGTAACATTTTATATATTTGAATATGGCATTGCAACGCATGCCTGGAAACAGCTATCTACTACACTATATAAAGAGGTAAGATTTGTTTGTTTGTTTGTTTGCATCGAATAGGCTCCGAAACTACTGAACCGATTTGAAAAATTCTTTTGCTGTTGGGAAGCTACACTATCCCCGAGTGACATAGGCTATATTATATTTTCAAAAAAATTAGGGATCCTTACTAAAACTCCAATAATGCTACCCAAGGTGTAAAAAAATTACCTAAAATATTCTTTACATCGCGTGCGCTGCGAAAACTATTGAAGATAGAATAAAATAATGTACTACGACTTTGTAGAACACATAATTATTTACAAAAAAGGTCGCGACAGCATATGTCTAACTATTATGGTTATGCCACAATAAGTATTCTTTTATTTTAAAAATTTTATTAATATGTCGCCGCTTGAAAAGGCTCTTTATTTGTATCTTGGTGTTAATCCTTATCAAAATAAATTACTTCGTATTTAAGACAGCTTCAATACCTTTATTTAACTTTTTGAATTTTTCAATTCGGATATTTAATAAGAAAGATATCACGAGTTTAATAATGTTAGTATTAGAAAAAAGTTTCGGCTACGGGCCGGGCGGGAGAGAAGTCAAGAAATGAAGTGCCAGGGGGGTTGGCGGGACGGGGGAGCGGGAGAGCGGTGGCGGGGAAGGTGGAAGTGGAACCCTGGAGGGGAACGCACGGGAAAGGACATGCAAGGAGTAACATTTTATATATTTGAATATGGCATTGCAACGCATGCCTGGAAACAGCTATATATTATAAAAGAAAATCCAAAAAAACGCGTTGACCGTAAAAACTCAGAAACGAGTCCCGGTACGATCAAGGGAGTTATAAGGTGTGGTAGATCTCTGTCCCCTCTCGAGAAAAAAGGTACCCGTTTTTACCTAAAGGGCGTGCTTTTGAAGATATAAGGGCTGGAAGTTTCGCCCTCTTGAAATTTCGGAAAGTTCAAGAAGGTTCTATAGAACTCTAAAAAGTTCTGGAAGGGGTGGCGGTGTATGTCGTGGAATGTTCGTGAATAGGGAATCGGAATCATCATTGTGAAACATTCCATAACACTCTCAAATGTTCTCCTGAGCGAAGCCGGGTAACCCAGCTATATAGTATAAAATGAAGTCGCTTAAAATATATGTACGCTTAGATCTTTTAAACTACGCAACGGATTTTTATGCGATTTTCACCAATAGATAGAGTGATTCAATAGGAAGGTTAATATGTATAAAACATACTTATTATAGTAGAGAAAATCCAAGAAATTCAAATGTTAAGTTCAGGCAGTGGGCAGCTGGCAAGCGGGTGGTGTGGATTTTATAAAGGTTGGGTAATGGCGTTGTTTTTCGTTAGCCACAGCAACGTGTGGCCGGGTCTGCTAGTATTATATATTTCAACCAATTCACACAAGAGATTGACAAATTATATACCTAAACCTTCCTCATGAATCACTCTATGGCCCTCCGTTCATGGAGATACTTACAAACGTGATACTTACAATTGTGACGAAACCACAAGTACCCTGCAGATATACCACTCTTTAATGCTGATTTCCGTACACGGCGGTATCCGAAATATACTGAACTTCAATCCTTTTTCACGTGGAGTTAACACAATGTCAAGCGATGTCATATGACTTTTTTTCCAACATCAATCCATGCCTTCTCCACTAAATCCTTTCTTACGATTCTGGTAAAATATAGTTATATAAACATGCATTTTTTCCACTTCCAGAACAAATCTAACATTACTATGTTCCGACGCCATTTCTGTCGTCAAACGAAAAAGTATCAGACAGAAATGATGCAACGCATCGCGTTTGATCAACACCGCCGGTTGCGTGAAACTGATTTGAAACCAACAGGCGTTGCGTAACGCCGTGTATGGGCACCAGCAAAATCGTCATGGGGGGTACTTACGATCGGCGCGAATGACACGCTCCCGAGGATCAAGTAGCTTGTAAGTAGCGTCATGTACGGAGGCACTATCTATTGGTGAAAACCGCTCAGTAGTCCAAACGTTCAGTCGTTTTTGAGTTTATCGCGAACAGACATTGAAGCTTTCACCCACCTATTCCCACCCCGGTATAGGCGACTTATGGTCGCCCCTTCGGAGTTCTCGCAAGAATCTAATTTTTTTGAATGAACGACTCTACATTTAAAATATGTAACGATTCTAGAACTTAAATGTCCCCGCATACGTTGTTAGAGGGCGGTATGCAGGCGCACCTACAGGAATGTACTGTGATAGTCAATTCTACAATTCTAAAGCCCATGAAAGTAATCACTGCTAAAGCAGTGAGCCCCATGGACAGTCAAACAAGGTGTTAGTAACAAAACTAGGTAGTAGAGAAAATATAAGGAAAAAACAAAATGAACGACAACCGTCATGAGTGGGAAGCTCATGGCGGCGAAGGACCACACAATGATCCAGCAGGCAGCACCGTGCACTGTACATAAAAAATGGAAGAAAAAATAAACATATATACAATGTAGAACTGGTGATACCGAAATCCAGCCACCGGCAGTCCCAGAGACAGTGAAGAAGGCTGGATGTCAGGCCTCCCGATAACCGGCAGCGTCGTCCGTAAGCCAGCTACCCGGTGGTGCCTAGACGAGGAGTGTGTGGAAATCAAAAAGAAGACCCTAGGGAGAGAAGCGTCGGGTCGCTGGAGGCGGGACGGACAGCTTTCGGATGGCGTTTAGCCCTCTCCCCAACCTCTTCATGTCACGGGGGGTAGCGCGGTGGCCGGGTGCAGCCCCACCAGTTCCAAGAGATCGGCCATGGCACGTACACGGGGACACGTTCTAGGGTCCGACCCCTTAAATGGGGATAAGGACGATACAAAACGGGCAACGGAGTTCAGTTCTCTCTCGTTAAACAAAACTAAAAGAAATGAAAAAAAACAGTAAAGCAACCAAGAAAACCAAAATAATATGAAATAGGCATGTGCGTTTAATTACGCTATATGTATCCGGAACCAAAAAAACTAAAGTATAAATAAAAATGGCAAAAAAATAAATGTAAAAAAAAAAGAAGAAGACATGAGCGTAAAATCACGCGGACATGTGTGAACATGATAGTGCTAATAGCTAATAAAAAAAACATAAAAAATATACATACTGTACAGTATTCAATTATAAAATTCGAGGGTATAAACAATAAACATAAAAGTGTAAAATACAAAACAAAGGAAAAAAAAAAACAAAAAGAAACTGTCATCCTTGGCAAATTAAGATGATAGAGTAATATGGGATAGTCCGTGGTAAAACAGGAACAAGTACACCTGGTGTCAAAGCCAACTAGTCAGCGAATCTAAGCTCAGGCCATCTCTCAACCCAGATCCTTGCAAATTTCTTCAGACACTCGAAGTTCGTCTTATTCGAAACCAGATCAGTATTCCATACTGGTCTGATAGGTACATCCAAACCATCGAGCATTTCCTCTCTCGCATCCGTCAAGATCTCACAGTGCCACAGAATGTGCTCGGCTGACTGGTTCGTCGATCCGCATGCGCAGTTGGGATGGGGAGACAGGGCGAGGGTGTGAAGTCTCCCCCTGAATTCCCCATGCCCGGACAAAAGCTGGGTGATGTGGTGGTCCAGTTGTAGATATGCCCCTTCCATTCTGATTTTAACTGATGGGAAGAAGGAGAAGGTCCATCTTCCCATATTCGACCTATCCCAACGGACCTGCCACTCTTGGAGCGACAGATCCCTCATTTGACGGAGCAGTCCAGGGAGAGTCCCCGGCCCACCCGGTGTCAGAACAACACCTAGGTGAGTGGCCGGGGTTCCTCTGGTTAATTTCTGCTTAGTGAGCACTTCCCTAATTTCCAGATCGATTGGCAATATGCCAGCCAAAACGGGTAAAGCGTCCGAAGCAACGGTTCTATACGCACCAGAGAGTGCCAGCAAGGGGGTTCGTTGGCCACGCTTGAGAGCTAAGAGAATCAGCGAGTTGTCCAGGCGGTGCTCCCACACAGAGCTATAGCGTTCGCAGAGCCGGATTTCGCAATCCCCACTCAGCTGTGGAGAGTCTCCTCAGCTTCAAGAAGAGAGCCTGGGCCTTGCTGGATACTTCTTTAACGTGAGCCAGGAAAGAGGACGATCGATCTAGTGTAACACCTAAATATTTAACAGTTTCGCAAAATCGGACAGTAGAGTCCCCCATTTTGATGACAGGATTTCTTTTTCTGCTGAGAAAGCCCTTCATCAGGAGGCCCTGAGTCTTGTGGGGAGCGAAGGTCATCTTGTTTCTTTTCCCCCAATCGAGGAACATGTTCAAACCTTCACTGCCTTTGCTCTCAACTTCCTTTCTGCTGTCCCCAGCGACCAAATACGTTTTGTCATCAGCGTAGTCGACAGCGATACATCCTCCAGGCAAGGGTAACCTGGAGGAGTCGTCAAAGTTGATGTTCCACAGGTCAGGTCCAAGAATAGAGCCTTGCGGGCATCCTATGTCAGCTTCCCTCTGGATCAAAAAGTCTCGGAAGCAAATCGTGATAGTACGATTGGAAAGGTAATCGTCGATTGCTTGGAACAAAAGTTTGGAACACTGCCTGTTTTTCACCTTTGTCCGTATCATGTCCCACCACGCGTGATCGAAGGCACCAGTGATATCGAGGAATATTGCAACTACATACCTCTTTGGACAAGCCTTCACCCAGTCAAGCACATACGACAGGGCGTGCACCGTGGATCTACCGGGGACGAAGCCGAACTGCAGGTCACTTGCCGGAGACAGGGTTTGCCGAAGTCGCTCTCGTATCAGTTTCTCCAGAATTTTGCCGAGTACCGGGAGGAGGGTAATTGGCCGGTACGCCTTGATGTCGGTCAGTGGTTTTCCGTTCCCCTTTGGTATGATCCGGAGCACGCCGCGCTTCCACTCAGAGGGGAAAACTCCTCTCCTCAAGCACGTGTCCATCACCTGGAAGAGCTCTTCCTTAGCGTGGACCCAGACTTGCTTCGCAATCACGCCATTGAGCCTATCATGCCCTGGTGCCTTCTTAGGACCCAAACCCTTAATTATCACATCAATTTCAGCTTTAGTGACTCTAGTGAAGTTAGCCTCTTGGGCGAGGTCTCTAGGTGGTAGCCGTGCTAGATTTCTAATCTGTTTATGGTGGTCACTTTCCCCAACTACTGACTCTAAAGGAACTAACTCGCCCAATAGTGTCTTGAGAGTGGAGGCCACATCCACAGTCTCAGCGTTCCTCCCATCTGTTAACCCAATTACTGTTGACAAATACCGATCAGATCCTTTCCCGGATTTTCCAATCGCGCTGTGGATTTCCCACGGGTTGGCGTTTCCCACGTCTTTAACCCAGTTATGCCAAGCAGCTCGTTTCGCTCGAAGGACGGCCCGTTTAAAGGCCGACCTGAGGCTCGTTTGAAGAGCAACCGTCTCCTCCTCCGTACAGTTGCCACTTCTGGACAGCCCCAGCGCCCTGCAGGCCCTCTTGAAGGCTCCCTTCAGCGAAGTCAGCTCAGGTGACCACCACGGCGTTCTAATAATCGTCTTCGGGTTTAATCTTCCTAAAGACGAGTTGGCGGCAGATACAACCGCCCTATTGAAAAAATTTCCCAAATTGTCCGGATCAGTAGCTGCTACGTGTTGAAAATCCCTTAACGTATCTCGTATCGCGAACAGACAGACAGACAAACGCAGCGGAGGATTTTAATTTATAATATGTAGAGATATAAAAACCAATATTTGTTTGTTTGTTCGTATTTTATGCGCTGTCATACCGTTACTTACAATTGTGACGAAACCACAAGTACCCTGCAGATATACCACTCTTTAATGCTGATTTCCGTACACGGCGGTATCCGAAATATACTGAACTTCAATCATTTTTCACGTGGAGTTAACACAATGTCAAGCGATGTCATATGACTTTTTTTCCAACATCAATCCATGCCTTCTCCACTAAATCCTTTCTTACGATTCTGGTAAAATATAGTTAATAAACATGCATTTTTTCCACTTCCAGAACAAATCTAACATTACTATGTTCCGACGCCATTTCTGTCGTCAAACGAAAAAGTATCAGACAGAAATGATGCAACGCATCGCGTTTGATCAACACCGCCGGTTGCGTGAAACTGATTTGAAACCAACAGGCGTTGCGTAACGCCGTGTATGGGCACCAGCAAAATCGTCATGGGGGGTACTTACGATCGGCGCGAATGACACGCTCCCGAGGATCAAGTAGCTTGTAAGTAGCGTCATTGACGGAGGCACTATCTATTGGTGAAAACCGCTCAGTAGTCCAAACGTTTTTGAGTTTATCGCGAACAGACAGACAGACAAACGCAGCGGAGGATTTTAATTTATAATATGTAGAGATATAAAAACCAATATTTCTTTGTTTGTTCGTATTTTATGCGCTGCCATACCGTTCATCAGATTGCGATGAAACTTCGGTTATTTGTTGTGCACACGCACAATATTATCATAGAACTAATAATAATCTTATATATAAAAATCAATATTGTTTGTTTGTTTGTGTTTTACGCGCTGCCATACCATTCATCCGATTGCGAAGAAACTTTGGTGATTTGCTGTGCACACGCCTACGAAGGTTATAGGTTAAATATTATGGTGAGCTCTGGCGTTATGAAATTTGTGTAAATGAAAATGTGTGTATTTCATATATTTTAGCGGCAGAGGAAAGGCAGTAGGGGGAGGGGAACGGGGGAGGGGTTCGCGGGAGAGGTGACGAGGGAGGGGGAAGGCGGGGAATGTGGAAGGGGAACACGGGAAAGGAAGGGGTCTCGAGAGGTGAACGGGGACGCATGGGAAAGGACAGCAGGAAGAATCAATTTATTTCTTTGAATGGCATTGTAATGCATGCCGGGTACCAGCTATTTTGAATAAAAACATCATCAATATTAATCCATGCAAATAAAACATCAGTGAAAAACAACATTTGTGCGTGCAAAAACTACTTCCTTCCTCTGACGACCGCTGAATGACGCAAAAAGAATTACTAAAACTGTGAAGTCGGTATTTTAGGTATGCCTTCCAAAACTTCGACAAACCATGCGCAGATGTCCATAGATGCCACTACAAGTCAAATATTTTCATTAAATACGACGGTGTTTGAATAATAGCCGTGGATGCAAAGTTTCGGCCATATTCTTCTGGGCATTTTTTCGCTTCGCCGTACCATTTCAGCCAAAATCGTGGAGAGGTGAAAAACCTATGCCAATGAAGTTGACATTTTTAAAAATTATTTCGGATAATATATGAGTAATGAATGAAATGTTCGATGTGTGCTTGACACGCCAATTAGGCAGAAAGGTAGGCAGAGAGGAAGAACCGCCAAACAACTCAGTCTTGGCACAAACTCCTTGTCTCATACATACTCTTATATTATTCTGACTCTTGACATGACCTGACTCATCTGATTTACTTGATCGTATCATGTCTTCCTCGGGCGTCCCCTTATTCTACCAGCCACATTTGGACGCAAGGAGAGGGGCGCTGGATAATTATACTGTGGTAGAGGATGATTCTTTCAATACGGTTAATAAACACTGCACTAGAGCTGTTATGGCCCGTACAGACCAGGCTAGTAGTTTAATCGAGAAGCGAGTAACTAGCCACTTGACTGACCAAAATGCTACTACTAACTACTGAATTAAAGGTGTTCGGACACTTTTAGTTACTAAAATACTCGTTACTCGACTAAACTACTAGCCTAGTCTGTACGGGCCATTAGACTCGTTACCGTGTCTGCAACGGTTACCAAAGGTGTAGATTACAGCTCGTAGGTGAGTATGCGGCTTAAAACAATATTGAAACCAACAAAAAATTTTTGGCATGGCAGAAAGGTGATCATTGGGGTAAATAAAGAATGAATCATGCAACTGAATAAATAT
This sequence comes from Limnephilus lunatus, assembly GCA_917563855.2. Taxonomy (NCBI): domain Eukaryota; kingdom Metazoa; phylum Arthropoda; class Insecta; order Trichoptera; family Limnephilidae; genus Limnephilus; species Limnephilus lunatus. The sequence goes on along the minus strand of OU830598.1, from coordinate 46,544,443 downwards.
GACTATACCTGCATAGTATGCATCATACAGCTAGCGATGTGTGGGGGTGTTGCATATTGTTCCAAGATCACTTTAGGCTTTTCAAACTCGTCTAATCCCTGCAACCACTCTTCAAGAACTCTTAACTTCATACAAGCACTCATTTTGAAAAGAAAATAGAAAGTCTCAAAATTAATCAGAAAAAGTCATAAAATTATAGTCCAATGTTCGGCCACACACTTAACAGTTAGGATTTGGAGTCGAAACGCGGTAGAACGGGGAGGATTTGGTTTCCAAAAGAAGAATCCTGGGGTACAAAAAAACCACAGGATGTGGCGTTGGCGTTGTTTAAGGCAGCTCTCTGTGATGTGTTTATAAGATGCCCATCAGCCATTTGCGGTAATATCTAAAAAAAAATAAAAAAGTAAGACACTACTTAGGAGAAACTAGTGGGGGTGTCCTTCTCTACAATACATATATGTTTTTACAAAAGAGACTGATTCACATACCATACTACTCGATATTGCTGGAATAGAGGAAACGGGAAGTTGCGTAGTCGCCGGAGTAGATGATAAAGAAACAGAAGAACTAGTAATGGAAGGCGTGGAGCCCTGCTTCAACAAAATTTGCTTTTTGAGCTGCAGTTCTTCCAGTATTTTCCGGTTCGCGAGTTCTAAAACGAGAAATAAAATTGTAATAATTGTAATTGATAAATTTAATATGTGTGTGTACACTCAGTGTACAGGCACTCTTGTATTGTGTGTGGTGCGGTACACGTACACGGTTTTCGTTTTCAATTCATTATTGAACTACTTACCTCTTTGTGCATTAGGTTGTGGAAACGCCATCGGAAAGGTGGAAATAGGTTTAAAAATAAATCATAAAGATAAACGAGTTACGATATCCTAAATCTTGCGCAAAAATAGTAATTCAATACAATAGAACAACAATAATAACGAAGGCTCAGAAACATAAATGAACAGAAAGCGAAGAAATGTCAAATTTTAATGTTGACGTTTTGAGGTTATGGTTGTATATACCCATTATATACCTATTATTTATGGGAAAAATGTGAAAGTCAAAAAGTATCGGTTTTGCAGCGCACCAGCCACATCACTAGCAAAGATAGAGTGGACATTATTTTTGGGAAAAGTTTACATTCTTGCTACACGAATATAGCCATCGATGCGTTAGAAAACAGGTAAATTAAAGGTAGTTTTAGCGTACCGATTAAAAGTAACTTGGTTGTGCTTTTAGCCGCTCGTAAATACTCTGGAAAAGTGACAAAATAAACATACGTTTTTATTTTCGTTAAATTGGTAAAACATTTTATTGATTGTTTTCTTTCTACACTTTTGGCCAGACGATAGAAAAAAAAGTATTGAAAAGGTCGGATATTATACGTAAAAACTGTGATTTATTAATATTCATGAAAATCGTTTTTAAGGCATGTTAGTAAGGAATGGAAGGGCCGGAATTGGGTGGCGAGCAACAATTTTGCTTGCGATGGAACAATTTTCAGGCGAATATTACTTCCCAATTCGAGGCACTTCGCGATGATGAGGATTTTGTGGACGTCACACTCGCCTGCGAAGGACACAGGCTGGAGGCGCACAAAGTCGTCTTGTCAGCATGCAGCCCCTATTTCAAGGAGCTTTTCAAGGTTAATATACCCTCGCATACCTATCCATATTTCTCTCACAAGTTATTGGAATAATCTCTTAACCTTTAAATAGTATTTTCAATCTTAAACCCGTGGTTGGTGGCTTTTTTTGTGTGATCAATGTGTTTTTTCTAAAATATGTCACCATCAGGTGCCAAACATGGTTAGTTATTTAAATATTTATCCTTCACTTAGTTTATAACATACTATATTTACATGTGAGCAATTTACAATATTTCCCCCTGCAATATTTCCATTCTTGTACTTTTGAATTTCCAAGTATTATTATATGTCAAAAAACTATTGACAGAAGTCTTAACTTTGGACTGTTTCCAATGATGTGGTTTTGGAGAAAGTGTGCTTATAACTTGACAGATAGTAGGGCCACCACATCCATATTATTATTATACATTATCTTTTAACATTCAGACAACCCCTGTAGTCTCATGGTTAGAGATATTAGCATAATATCAATCCAAAGATGTCTAATCAGATTCCAATTGGAAGTAAAAAAAAACAGTCATACTGAAAACACTCAATTGTATGACGATTAGTGTATATCCCGCATGTGTATCATAAATTTCAAAATGATTTATCTTTGGATTCTTATTTACTACTTTACTGTATTCAGCTTAAGTTTTATCATTACTTATTATTACTTTCCAAGTTATAACATCCATAATTTAGTGTAATTGCGATGGATCAAGGTTTTATCAAACATAGACTTTTCTTACTGAACAACTCCGATGGGGTCAATGATCTTTTCCGCATTGGCATTGAGTTTGACGTTCCAAATGGTGAAATCTGCAGTTTTTCTATGCAATCTAAATGGTAACTAGGCGGAATATACTCATCGAGATTAAGGTAGATTGTAGTACCAATGCACATTTGATTTTACAATATTTTTAAATAGTTAAAATAATAAATGCATACATTCAGCTAATAACAAAGTAAAATAATGGATCGCCAATGAATATTCAAGTCCCCCTTGATGGTTTTCTGGAGATAGGAGGATAATCAACATATTCATGTATATTGAAATATTACTTTATACATATACCCTAAAATAATGTTTTTTACAGTAAGTGCTTCGTTCTAATGAGTTATAATCCGTGTTTCAGAGCAACCCTTGCCCGCACCCCATAGTTTTTATGCGGGACTGCGAACTGATTCACATCACCGCTCTGTTAGAGTTCATGTACGCCGGGGAGGTGAACATCTCCCAGGCACAGCTCACCTCCTTCCTCCGCACGGCTGAAGCTCTGCAAATCAGGGGACTAACCGACTCTTCGGATAAAAATAAAACTGAAACTAAGGTAAATTGATTTAACCTTTTCTTGTACTTGTTTTTATGATACTTCATGAATCACATATGCGACACTAGCTAATGCCGTAGGGGGAGATTCTCACAGCAAATGGATCAAGTTGTTCACTTTTGGAGTATTTAGTTGTGTTCCGCTCCCTTCTCGAGCCAATGCTTTGGAACAGCAAAAAAGGGTATCAGAACATGTACGAGCATGCAGACTAAGTTATCCGTTCCGCGATATAGAATTGTTGTACTCTTCTTTCTTTTCATATATGACAGGGAGATACAATAACAGGGTGGCCACAGGACCTGGAAAACCTGGAAAACCTGGAATTATCAGGGAATTTTACCGAACCTGGAATTATCAGGGAAATGTCAGGGAATTTCAAAAAAAATTTATAATATCAGGGAATTCCAACAAATATCTAGGCAAATAAAACATATTAATTTCAAATTTTACATATTATATTTCACATATATAAACAAAAAAAGACGGGCAATAATTAGGTACACACATATTTTAATCGAAAAATGGTAGAAAATCTAAGTGCTAAAGGTGTTAGCGTTGTCGTTGGAGTCAAAATCATCACACAAATTTCCAGAACCATTGATCGAATTTTTAGTAGACTTAAAACTTCAGTAGGTAAATAGAACCCTTTTTTTAGGAAATGGTCGCAAAATGCAAATTCAGTTCTTATTATCTCGGGAGTTTCGTAATCTTATTGGTCTGAAGTTCCTTGTAGATGAAGACTTCACCGATTGCAGTGAAAAATATTGTTCCATGTGATATTTTTTTAGTATCTCTTCTAATGTTAATGTTTTTATTGTTTATTTGTCTATTTTTATCTGGTCTTTGCATTTATTCACAAATTGTCTTCAGGCGAAATATCATAAATTTGTAACAAGTGTATTTTGTTTTTAATGGATTATTGGGATGCAAAGAAATAATAAATGCTATAGATGACGGAATTCCCTTTATTATTTATCTAACGAACGATATCCCCTTATATCAAATTAAACATATCAGGGAAAAATGTAGAAACTGCCCTGGAAAACCTGGAATTATCAGGGAATTTTGAAATCCGTTTTTTGTGGCCACCCTGAATAATAAAAAGATAGGTTAAAACTAGGGAATGCAATCCCGATCGCGCGGGATCTCGATCTCGCGAGATTTTTCGGGATCAATCCCGAAGCATAATATGACGAGATCCCGTTCGAGATCGACGGGATTGGGCGGCAGTAGTCAGCGACGTAAACCACGACTCAACTTCTGGTACCGTGATTAATACCACAGAAGCAAAGACAGAAAACGAAGATGACTTGCCTCTTTCTATGACTAATACGTCACAAACTAATACGTCACTTCAAGAGGAATTAGAACAGACTCTGAGAGTATCTAAAAGTCCTTTTTCGCGTGTATCCACGAGTTTAGATAAATTAGAGTCAGTCATAAAAAAAGAAATTGATCTATTTGAGTGTGGAGGAACAGCGCCCTTGAGGTGGTTTTTCACAAAAACGGCGCTATATAAATCGTCCAAATATTATTATTATTATTATTAAGGGGGAGATTTTTGCAGTTTGCATATAATTGCCTAGTCACGCTGCTGCCAACCAGTGTTGAGTCAGAGAGTCTGCGTACATTGCAACGGACATTAGATGCCGTTTAGCAGTTATCACCCTTAATACACTTTGTTTTTTAAGAAGTTACTTTCAAAATCACCCGTAATTACTTTCTAATCTCTTTGAGCTATATTTTTTCTTTTGATTATTTTAATTTAAAAAAAAAACTGTTAATTATTTAGTAACTAATATTAAAGAATAAAGGTTTTTGTTTTCTTTCAAACAATATTTTCTTTTAATAAACGAGATCCCGAAAATTCAGAGATCTCGCGAGATTGTAATTTCTAATCTCGCGAGATCTCGAATTTGCGATCTCGAGTCGAGATTCCATTCCCTAGTTAAAACATAGCCCCAAGCATTTACTGGCTATTTATTTGGGAAGGCTGAAAATTTATCAGGTTCGTCTAATTACAAAGGCGATTGATATTTACAAATATCCAGTGAATGTTCATAGGTACAAAGGTTAAACACTCGGCATTCTACGACACGCACAAGAGCCCCAACTGTTCTCAACTGCGTGGAGCCAGTGAGACTATGGCATCCCCAATTAGGGTATGTTGTGAGGCCGAAATTAGATGGGAGGAGAAGGAGAATGGAAAAAGAAAGGTGTAGAAATACCTGGCTATTCAGATCTGGTCACAGCTAAAAGCCATTTCAAGCAATGTTTCAACTTTGAATGGTGGTCTTACATCAGGGCGATATTGAGAGTGTCTCCAACTCTGGACCTTGCCGCAAATGTACCTTATATTATTTTAACCCTTATAGCACGGCTGGCTACATTTGCAGTCCAGTGAAATAATGACTACCGTGCTGTGCACTGCAGTTTACAGAGTGTAGAGCTAGGTTTTAGAAGTTTTTAATGTATTTCATTACCGTACATGAAAATTCCGAAGTAAAAATGTTGCTATTATAGAAGTTTGTCTTTTACTTCAAATATAATTTTCAATATTTTTTATGTATTTGTACACGCTCAATTATATTTGGCTTTGAGATATTTACTAAATTTAAGCCGCACAATAGGGGTTAAATGATTAAATTGTGCAATAACACCATTCAATCGAATAAAATTTACTCGCGCATGCCGGGATTTGAACCTGCGACCTTCGGATTGCTAGTCGAGAGCCTTACACCTCACCACGAAGGCCATCGAAACTGAGATAAATTATTAACAATCTTCAATAATTTATTGTAAAATCACTTTGCGGCATCCTTTTAAATAACCACTTGGACCCATTAGCTTGTTTTCAAGCTACCCACAACACGGCCAAACGTATGACGTGTGAGGCGTACCTACCTATTAAGTGAAAATAATTATCTTTGTTTAAACTTCTATTGTAATCAAAATCACCTACATGATTCAGAATCAGAGGTTCCTTCATCAGGATACAAAGTGTACCTTATTAAAATAGTGGTTTAAACAGTGATAATTATTTTCAATTAATTTTCTTAACATTCTCATCGCAATCAGTGACGCAACTGTATAATGTGGACCTTGACCTCTTTGTTCGTCTTTGACAATCCAGTTGGTTCTCCGTTTTGATTTTCCAGAAAAAATATTATTTCTACATCTGGTTTATCAGCATCCTTCTCCGTAACATTGGAACAAAAATATATAATACACACACCTTTTGCATGGCGCAACTACTAAGTTGCAACCAATGTGAAACCAAGGTGATATGTTAAGTGGATTTCATTGTTACCCAGTATTTTTAGAGTAGGAATACCTAACTATGTATCTATATGAGTTTCTATTAATTACGTAATGCAAATGCCCCATATAAATAGATTGATGGTGGAGACTGATTGCAAGTAGCTCTTTTTTACATATAGAAAATGGGTTATACTTTTCCTTATTGCAGTGCTTTTTATTATTTTTAAAAATATTATGCAATTTATTCTCAGCGAACTGATTATAGAAAGTAAATGTATATATATTTTTTACTTTAACTTCACACAGAAGGCCCTGAGAAAAATAATTTTCCTCGGGTCTTTTTGAGGAGAGGAAGGAGAGAACATGGGTCTTGAAAAGACAGCATACCTACCTGACAGCTGTGCTGTAAAGATTGTAATCCGCTTGTTAAGATAGGGGAATCTATCAAACGGACTGCCCGTTTTTGCGTCAAGGAGTTTTTTCAAATTATTTTGGGGTTCCAGACCAGAGGTGGCTGCCAAATTCAACAGTGGGACGCATTTGCGATTTGCACAATTTCAGCAGTTTTTTTTTAAATATAAATTTTTTAATATTAGCTCCACACAGGAGGCCCCGAAGAAAATAATTTTCCTCAGGGCCTATGTGATCTTAGGGGATGATGTGTGGAGAGTCTTTTTAAGGAAGGGAAGGATAGGAAGTTCTGGGAAGGAAAGAGGTTGTAGGGGTGGGGTAGGAATCTAGGGGTCAGTGTGTCCAGGAGTGACGGATATATGAATCCATCCCTCCAACAGCAGTGCAAAGCGATGGGTCGAGAGTGTCCGGCTAGAAAGGTCAAAAGGCCTCCCTCAACCAGTCTCTCTCCTCCACGCTGCAGGTGGGCAGACGCATCCGCTGCTAAGACCTGGACAAACCTCACTCCATAAACCCGGGCACCCTTGCTAAGTCACCAAACGTAGCGAACCACTTGGGGTGACCTATAGCAGAGGTGTTGGTTATCCAATAAATGGTTCCCGGGGTGGCGGTACCCACACCCGCCCCCCAAATTGAGTTGTGTACTATTAAGCACAACTTGCATAATATTAACCACTCGGAACATTAGAGCGTCAAAAGACGCCAATATAATAATAGCGGTCAAGACATGAGAGCGTCTTTTAACGTAAACGCATGAGATTTTACAAAAATTGATTTATTTCCATCACTAGTATATGGATTACCATGAAATAAAAAACGGAATATCGATAATGAACAACGCTACGCGTCTGTATTCAACAATATCTATGGAACGTAGAGATTAATTATCTGAGCCGAATGGAACCTCCATCTTTTTTGATTGTCATTTGTTCAAGACATTGTTAGTTTTTTATTAAAATATTTTTGTATGAAATTGTAAAAAAGTGAGGTGACAAAATTGTTTATTATACGTTTATACGATAGAATAAGTGTTTTTTTTTTTACATAATCTGTGATTATAGTACCGTTTTTACATAAAACATCACGTGGGTCATTTTTACAATTTTTCTTTGTTTGCATTCTAAATTTTAAAATTTACAAATGTTATTATTTATTTGGAATAATACAATTTGAAAGTTTTTTTTCATAACCTTTCCAAAACAGTTTTTAGAATGAGGCTACATTTCCCAAAACGTGATTTATGAAGCTTTTAGTAAAAATCGTAAATAACACAAATATTATCACGTTTTGACAGTTTTCTAAGGGACACGTAATAAACAAAACGTCTATTTCTGAGAGGTTAAATAAACTTTTTTAAAAGTGAGTTTACAAGATTTTTTAAACTGTTACTTGCCTGATGCCCATATCGGATGGTATTTGGTTCCAACGAAGACTCTTACCACTGAGCCACTTCTATCGCCGACTCACTTAAAAGGGCCCAGGGAGTTAACCGCCCAATTTAGAAAACCTCCCACTGAACAGTGTATCTTCACCTAACCACTTTTATTTTCAGTAATACATTGGTTTATCAAGTAGAAGATTTTATTATTAATTTGATGGTATCAAATTAATAAGATTTTAAACTAGGATGAAAATTGTCTTATCATAATCATAACTAATCTATTCACCTCTATTCCAGAATACAACTAAGTCCAATCCATCCCAGCTAAGAAGCTTGCTGTGTGGGAGATTGCGCCAACAGACTTCGCCTGCCAAAGACTCGAGCCAAAACGCTGGATCCAATGATATTTACTTAAAGACTGTGAAACACTTTAGCCAAAGCCGGAGGAATGCCAGAGCTGAAAGTGAAGCGACCAATACTAATCAGTCGCACAATGGCATCCCTGATAAGGGATTCTATTCTGCCGCTCTTCCTGGATCTAGCAATAATAACTGTGAATTAAAGGATGACGCTCTAAGATTAAAAGAAAACATCTTAGCCAACAACCAAAATGACGAAAACTACTCCTACAATCTTTCCGAGAGCAACTCTGTACTGCTCAATGAAAATGACATTCTCAGTTCGGGAAAGATAAATCCATTCGCTGTGGGAAATATGAACTTCAACAGTCTTCATGCAGAGTTCCCACACGAGATGATAGAGCCCAAGCTGGAAGCGCCTGACTATACCAGTGAAGATGACACCAGGCAGGATCGACCGTTCAACCCGGAACTGATGTTTGGATTGGAGAATGCACATCTAGCCAACCCATTCTTAAGTCTACAAGGTAACTACACAGTTCACTATTCGTTCATTTTTACAGGTTCAGAAATATTCAAACTTGGAGAATAGGACACTTGCATGGATTTCATAATGACTTGTGAAATCGTGTGGATTGACTTTTCTACTAAGATTATGAAAATGTTGATTAGAAATTCTTATATATATATATATTTTTTAAATAAATAAATCCGTTTGGGGTCGTGACGTCACTACATGAAAATGTTCCGTCTCCAATAATATTCAATTAATTTTGTAAAATTCCACCCTGATTTTTTTTTACATGGCAATGCTTTGATTTCTGGCGAATTTTTGTATTTGACACTTAAAATTCACTAGCTCTATTATCTGTATGTAGCATGCGAACTTTTTGTTTGTTTTGACAGATGCTAGATTAGGGATGTTACGAATGTGATATTATTCTCATTCGCGAATGCTAATGCGAATGTTCAGAGTGCAAATGTGCGAATGCTAGGAATGCTAATGCGAATGTTAAGGAATCACATAAAAAAAAACTTTAGTCAACATTAATCATCGTTTTAATAAAAAATAAAAACAATAAATCAATTCTTATAATGGTTGCTTTCTATTGGTCGAATGAAATACAAGTGATGCCGGCTAGCGCGCTCATGCGCTTGCGCAAAAAACAAAAGACACGTGGACAGTGGGCGAGTCACGACATGATCTGCACACATTCACATTCGCTAAACATTCGCATCGATTGTTGCGAATGTTTAAAATGATGCGAATTATTCGCATATGCGAATGTGAATGTTCGTAACATCCCTAGTACAGATAGCGGTTGACTTAGAAGCGTAATGGTGATAATGCTGATTTTAACAAAATCAAATTTTATAATCATAATTTACAAGTACAGTTTTTACAAGTATAATTTAAATCACAAAATTTGGATAATATCAAACAAGAGCCACATTATAATGAATAATAATTAATAAGATGGATTAAGGAAAAAAATATTTTTGAAGATATATTTTGATGATATTTTGAGATGTAATATTTTTGGTACGCCTCGTTATTCTCCTCTTCCACTCGTGTGGAATACGTGGTTTTTTTTTAAAAATGATTTTCGGCTATGTAATTTTGTTTTTTCGCACCCATAAAATTATGTCCCGTCTTTCTGGTTTATAAAAAATGATCCGATTATTCAGATTGAAATTTACAAAAATCGCCAGGGTTTCAAAAATATGATTAAAAAAAACCGAAAGTCTTAGGCAAGGGTTACACTCGTAATTAAAATTTACGGATTACATAAGATTTTGACAGATCACAGGATCACAGATGACAGGAGCGTTTACATACGCATTCGACTTGTGGTAATTAATGATCACGGAAGTTGTTCGGAAGTTCGACCCGTATATATGCTCATGCGACCGTTTACATCTGTAAATTTATTTGCGGTAAGATGGCTTCCTCTCAAAAACGACCTGCTACTGTCAAATTTACGCAATTTTGTCAATAAAGACGAAAAGGCACAAATAAAGTGTTGAAATAGATTTTGGCTTTAATTAAACAATTCTCCACTCGCTTTTGTGCCGTCAAAGGCGGCAATCAATTTCGTTTTATCCGAATGACAGTACCTACCTGACAGCAACCGACTTCGAATTCAAAATTTCAAATACGTAAATGTTAAAAACAGAAACATCAAGATTGGAAAGGATTGGACCGATAATTGAATAGAAGGATGCTCGTTTTCCAGAAAACATAAATAAGTGGAAATAAATACTAGTTTTGTAGGAAAAAAATCCTATGACAACAATTGTCTTTTAATTTTTGACATTTCGCAACGGCGCATTTCGGAACTATTACTTGCGGTAAGCTTCTTAGCTTATCAAACTGATTTTATAAGCTCTAAGAAGGCTGGAAATTCGCGCGGGCGCAATTAGACCTATCAAAAAACTTCCGAAAGAATAAGTACTGTAACTTGCAATAAATTATGTTAAGTGACTTTTGGTGTTGTTCACATTGGTAATTTGGCCATAAATCACTTACAAGAGCGATTTACAGGAAAATACTTACGAGTATTACCAGCCCTTAGAATATTTGCCTAAACTGAAAATTTAAAAAAAAAAAGATGCAAGAAGCCTATTAATTTAACTATGAAAACAGACTCTAAAATACGGGTATTTATGTTTGGATGTGAATATTGATAAAAAAATGTACTCAAATTCCTTATTGTGGATTATCAAATGCAACATTTAAAATTTTGCACAGAAATTCCTAGTTAGTGAAAAATCATTCTGTCTGACAATTATTTAAGCATATTATTTAGATCATTTAAAAGAGTGTTGTAGACCAAAATTGCGGGAATCCCATTTAAAATCTTAGAAAGCGTAAGAAATTATTTTGGATTCTTTCAATGGCTTGTTTGTAAATATGTGTTGTAATGTGGCTTCAAGACAGGAGAATTGTACTCAAGTCGACTTCTGGCAAAGGCAAAATATAAGAGCTTAATGCACTTAATATATTTTAAATTTCTAGATTACCTGGTTATAAATCCCAACATAAGCCCTTGTTAGAGATTTCTGTAATGGTTGGATGCTCTGTTGGGAACCCGCTTGCACAGCGCGGTGAGACCTAAACTTTAAGTTTAGACATAGAATTCAATACTTCATTTGCGTGAAAGCACTATGAAACCATACATGATTATTTCATAATGCTTTCACAATGATGCTTCAATGAAAAAAAAAAGATAGATTCTTTTGAAAAGTGACGCCTAAGTCTTGAACTTGTGTTAATGTCTCAAAAGCATTGCTATCAATGTTGTAAATAAAGATCACTGGATTATTTATTCGAGAAAATCTAACTACTAGACATTTTGAGATATTTAAGTAAAGTCTGTTTTCATAGCACCAAATTAACAAGTCCATCAAGTATAATGTCATTCAATCATGTAATGTCATCATATAATGGAATCATTACATATTACTTTTCTGGCTTTGTTCTACAAAAATCTGCTTAACCACTCAGCAACGTAAGCAGATATACACGTTAATATGACAATAGCAGTCAAGTACAATAAGCGTGTTTTCACATCAACGGGTATGTTTCCACAGAAATGGTTATAACTCCGTTATTGTTCTAGTGACATCCCTAAAACAAAAAGTAGAAGCTCAATAATAAATCAAGCTCCCCATCACTATTCAAGTTGTCCATAGAAATACATAAAGAGACCTATTCTGTCAGATACACGGATGATTCATATTTTATCTGCGAAATTGCCTACGGGCCGCTAGACATTGTTAATTTTTATTAAATATCCTTGTATGAAATGATAAAAAAGTGGACTATATTGTTCATTATACATTTATACGATAGAATAAGTATTGTTTTTTTTTCATAATCTGTGATTTTAGTACCGTTTTCAAATAAAAACATCACGTGAGTCATTTTTACATTTTTTTATGTTTGCATTCTAAACTATAATATTTACAAATTTTAATATTTATTTGTAATATAACAATTGGAAAGCTTATTTTGAAACCTTTCAAAAACAGTTTTTAGTGTTCGACTACGTTCAGAAATGTTTCATTGATAGAGCTTTAATTGTGAAGTGGAAATAACACAAAGTTTTCGTAAATCTGACATTTCGTTTAAGACGTAAAAAGTGCATATTTGCGATAGATCGGAGTGGTTAACATTATTATGGTGCAATAGCGTTGCAAACATTTCACAAATTTCATTTTTCCAGGTGACGCCGGGGCTGGCACTAGTCAAGACATCAAAGGGGAAATTGATGGTAAGTTTTTGAATTTCCTTTTGACAATGAATTAAAAATTCTCAAAGAATATTGTGTCATAGTGACAGCGAATTCATCCAAGATTTCTATAAACATACATTATATTGTCTTATTGTATCTTTTTTATTATTTGCAAATATCGTTACTTTACGTTTTACGCAATCTAATGCCATGTCCCCATGCCTGTTCATTTTCGATGGTTTTACGTATCAACAACATTCGCTCAATGCTTTTTTGTTCCATGCAAAAAAGATTCAAGGTCTATAATTCTTGTTGAGGTTTGACAGAAATTCAGTTTAGCATATCTCAATGTGTAGACTCGGAGTCCACGTAGAGTCCGATGCGCTTATTGTCCTTGTCATTGGAGAAAAAAATGGATATTCAGAGTTATCCTCGCGATTTTATTGAATATTTTATTAATTTATATTGTGAAGAAGAGTGCTTACGTTATAAGAAGTCAGCAGATTTGATATTTGACCATAAATATACCACTCACATTTGAACATAGATTTCTGAGACAATTGAGTGGCGTCTCTTGTCTGAGCTGCTCGACACGAGACGCTTGTAGACGCAGTGACGCAGTTTTAAGTGAACATGTTTGATTGAGCCAAACTGTTGAATATGAACGGGCGTGGGTACAAGGCTTATTAATTATTATACATACATGTAAATATACAAGTTGCTTTTTGTCGTTTTAATGAAAACGTATTATTTACGAATACATACTATTATATTTTATTTATTAAATTGCTCGGTGTTTATTTTGCATTTTTTAAAAATAATTTGCGACTACGCGTTTACACGCACGTGGTAAAGTTTGTTATAAAACTGTTGGTGGTTTTGATTTGATATGGACTATCAGTGTTGCGTGGTGTTTGCTTTCGGAGGATGAGCCGAGAGCGGGCGGCAGGTTGGTGCAGAGAGGCTCAGAGCAGCAGGGCAAATATGTTATTCCTATAATCAATCTAGTTGTGTCACAGTAGATCTAAATGTCTTACTCATTCTAATGTGTAAATTCTAGAGAGACATTTCTTCCGCAGGTAATAAACCTCCGTACAAAAACTCTTCTGGCTTTATTCGCCTATTCTAAAAAGCTTTCATTTGTATAAAAAAACAATTTATTTTGCAAAGCGTTTGCAATTAATTTTTCTAAAGCCTCTATTTGTATATTTTGGCTTTTCTTGTGACTTGGGATCACATCTGCACCGACTTTGTATTTTTCATATTACAAATATTTTATATGCTTCTTATATTATTTTTGTTGTATACTAGAGATTATATTTTGAATACATTTTGCCCTGTTGGCTGCCGGAGTGCTATTATCTCTTCATATTTTTTGTTTGGGTCTCATCAAAGTTCACATAGTGCCGAACATGTTAAATTGAATTCTAATTTTGGAATTGAGGACCCTAAAAGATATATCAGAGGTAACAGTAGTCCCGCACCAACATTACTGGTGCAATCCAATTGTTTTATTTAGTTCTTGCCAATCTACTATTTCAACATCAAATGTTCCCGGGGAATCAATCCATCCCAAAGAGTGATATCACAGAAAAGATGTACATATATACAAATAACCACTCTAATGATAATAATCAGCATTTACCACAAAACAGAGAATTATTGGCAAATTCTAAATCTCCTGGAATAATGTTTTGATTATCTCATAATCGCTACAACTCTTAAAATGATGTAGATATAGTATGAACAGACGAGCAATTCTATATCTTTTGTGTCACGAGATAGTTCTCGGCTCTGATCTGCTGTAAGATTTATGTAATTTTATATGGCTGTTTCTATTGGCCGATGTCAGAATTTTAGCTGTGAGCTGTCACATATTTTAGTTTAGGTTGTTTTAAACACGAATTCATGCAAGTATTCATGATTATTTATTCATTTAACAGCCTTAGAAAATCACACAAATCTGACAAGAGATCTGTTAAATGAATAAATAATCATAAATACTTGCATGAATTCGTGTTTAAAACAACCTAAACTAAAATATGTGACAGCTCACAGCTGAAATTCTGACATCGGCCCATAGAAACAGCCATATAAAATTACATAAATCTTACAGCAGATCTCGGCCAAGAACTATCTCATTCCCACAAAAGATATAGAATAGCTCGTCGGTGAGAAGTAGGAGTTTCTCAATAGGATATTTCTGTTTATACATTGGGAACTCGTTGTAAGACCTGTTTTAATGCAGGGCACAATGATAGACAATATTACCAATTAAACATGTTTGATATTAATCAGCTTCCTTTTTAAAGCTGCACTCAGATCTCGTGGAGTGCTCTGGCTCTATGCTTGTTTTAGTCAAAGATATCTATTATCTAAAGTGCTACCATTGGTCAGCCATGATAGATTTTGTCAAATGATGCTAGGTGTAACTGATTTTTAATCAGGGTGTACAGATTTTGAGATAGTCAGGATTGATTGTACGGAGCTCTGGAAAACATTGAGATTGCACGTATGTATGTTGTGTGTGTGTGGAGCAGCGGGGCGAGGGAGGGAGCGCGTGAGCTGCCCTGAGTGCGGGCGCCGCTACTCCAACCTGTCCAACCTGCGCCAGCACGTGCGCCTCATCCACCGCTCGCAGCCCGTGGCCTGTCCGCAGTGTGCGCGCTGCTTCAAGACCCCCCTCTACTTGCGCCGACACACTCTCAGCCAGCACACCCCCAGAACCCAACCCAACCCCTCATTCGCTCCCCCCTCAAACCCCAACCCACATCCCAACACCCCTAGACCTATCCCTACAATACCGGGACTGCCCCCGCTCAAGAAAATGTGTCGCTTACCGGTTATGACTCTGGACGGTACCAGCTCCGAAAACAATAGTGTTCTAACGTGCATTAATGGAAAAAACAACAACTTTAACATCGCCAATGGGGACATGATGTCTTGCGACTCTGCGGAAGAAGACATGATTAGAATGGAAGGCGATATGATCAAATTGGAAGAAGATTTGAAGATGGAAGAAGTTATCCTCAGTGACATTTGAAACGAAGAAAGCTTTATAATCTAGTTGCTGCGGTTTGTAGGCCTTAGTTTGTAAGACCTGTAAATGGTGAAACTAGTCTCGATGAACTTAAACTATAGCAGTTTGGAAATTATCCATGATGATAAGTATTATGTTGTAAATGTCCTAATATTAATTGCAAAATGTAGAAGCTGAATGGCAAATAATATTTTTGTGACTGATTACTAAATTGACATATTGAACTGATGTTTTGCGGTGTTCTGAAACAGTGGACAAAGTTCACGCCTTGATTAGATTTCTCACATTCAAAAGAAATTTTATTATTTTATAAAACTGCTATTGATTAAATTATAAGTTGCTAGGGGCCATTCCTGTTAACACATCTAAAGAAAAACAGTGAGAATGTTAGGGATTTATTTCCTTCAAGGACAACTAAATAAGAACTGTGGCAATATTACAATTTATAATGATATAAATTTTTTTCTTATATTTCCAGTTAATAATTATGTAATTCTGATCTTAATGAGATTATTTTAAATCTTTACAGCGCTTCGCCCTCCCAAGAATTTGTTGTATTTATATTTTTTATTGAAAAATGATAATTTTTCAAGCTGTACGAATTATTTCAGAACATGTCAAGCGATTAAAAAAAACAATTTTTTGTATTTTGCTTACCTTTGCTTATTGGCAGAATCCATTCAAAATTCGAATAGAATACTAGCATATTATATGAATTACATATAATTTTTGTTTTAGAGATGTCATACTATTATCTATGCAAACATATTTTTTCACATACGGGTAGGTATCTATGTAAATATACATAAATATGTCAACTAAAATAAAACTCTAAAATACATATTGCTAATTATTTAGGGTTAAATAAAACACTTGAATACTACATTAAATTATAGCAGTAATTATCCACACAGTAAAGCCTCGATGACATTGAGCGAGTTTACAAGCTACTATCTGGCAAATTCACTGTCTGTTAGTAAACTTGCTCAGTGTAATGGTATTACTTGCAAACCAGCAGATTATTGACAATCTACGAAAAAAGTTGAAAGGTCGTCAACTTTACTTGCTACTCGCTTACTCGTGATTGGTTTATTTATGCGCTCAAAATGGCAGCCAACAAACAGCTGATTTCGACTGTCAAACATCTGACAGAATTAGTTCACCCAGGCGTCGTTATTCTCGCTACTGGCTAGCTGTGGCGCTAGCAGCGACCTACAAGCTCAGTTTCCTACGCTACTGAGCGAGTGGACAGTTTTGTGTGTCACCATGACAATCTCAATCGCCGATTCACCCGCTTTTAAACTTAGTAGATAGTATCTTGTAAACTCGCTCAATGTAATCGAGGCTTAAGTGTGGATAATAAATATCTAATCATTAACATTCTACTGAATGGCAAATTGAAATATATTAATAAAAAAAGTCAATGAAACCTGTGAAAGTTGTTTACAAAATGGCATTTATTATGTAAATTAACTAACGCTTATTTAAACATAGCGCAAAAGCCAACACGTTATTTGTTTTACACATTTAAAGTACAATATTTTGTAGCAATTATTTGTGATATGAATAGATTTAGGATAGCGTAGTTTATGTATACGGAAAACACCAAATTATAAGATTACCAAAACATAATAATAATTGTTAATGCCTTGTGTTGGAACTAATTTTGATAATCATTGTTGGTGTAAATTGGATGTCAAAAATAAAATCTCCATTATGTATCACACGAATCCAGATAAAAAATATGCAAAATGATCTTTGAGATATTTATTCCGGAACAAGTTCATAAATATTTCACAGCGTTAATATTTGACCGTACCTTGTGTTTAAAGTTTCTAATTCATCAATACAAGGATTAAATATTGTAATATAGTTTTACAACACAACAAGGAATAATATTTATTTATACAACATGTTAAAAATAATATAAAGACGAAGGTGTGACAAATGGCTTCCTAGAACGTTTTTTTTTTTTTTTTTTAAATTTTACTGATTCTTATTATTTGTGTACACAAATTTTCTAGTCACCCTGTATATTTTTGCTGCATTTAGCACAATAATAATAAACATGTACATATATTTATTTACCTACATAATACAGACGGTTGAATTTTTTAGAGTGCCTAATAATAATGTAAGCTTGTTTAAACTCTAACAATTGCAAATAATTTAATTAAACAATAAACTTATACTACACATGGTGCTTGATTGAATGTAGTTTTAAATAATTTGTAACGTTAATGCAGCAAGAATACATTAATACCCCGAGTTACGTAAGTGATGCGATCCGTATAACTTAATTAAGTGAATTAACGTATGAGTTTTTTTTTTTATTCGTTAGTTCGCATCTTTGGGGATGCTGTGCTGAGGGTCTTTTTAGGAATAGGACGGAGAGAAAGTTCAGGGAAGGAAAAAGATATGAAGGAGAGGTCAAAAGGTCTCTCTCAACCAGTTTCTCCCGATCCGTACTGCTTTGCAGTATGTGGGTTATCTCATCCGCAGCCAAGATCTAGACAAACCTCGCCCCATAATCCCTGCTAAATCACCAAACTTAGCGAACCACTTGGGTACGAGATATTTCAGAATAATTGTGTGCAAAATTGGGTGACCAGACAACTCAGAATCACGCAAATTTAACACCTCATTTGAAAAGTCATTAAAGTGATGAAATTTTTTTTCAATAAATAGGGTTACATTAGATTAGGTTATGGGCCATTTTTCAATTTTTTTTCAAAACTTTCAATGACTTGAAAGAGATGTTGAAGTTGCTTTATTCTGAGTTATCATGGAACCGTAAAATTGTACGTAACTCTATTCGGATTTTTTTTCTAATTTTTGAAATATTGCATATCTGCGAATTTACGTTAAATCGGGGTGTTGCTGTATAATATATTAATTTACCACATTACCTCTGAAATGCCTGTATATTTGTGAAATATTTTTAATAACAGTGCCATATTTATATTATTATTGTCCTCACAGCTTTACCTACTAAGACAAGAGATGTTTATTGAATACCGGATTTATTTTATAATACACATGAAATAGATTCTTTTTATATACATAATTACATTGATAAATATTAAAATTTTATTAATTCAAGACAATACATACTTAAATATCTCCGATAATTGAATTCACTATAAATGCCTACAAATAACATATTAATATTGATGTAACATTCAATGCAATAATAGTTTGTTTTAACACGATTCGAATATATTGTTTTTATTTTTATTTTTTTTATTGCTTTAACTTGAATAAAACTTAAATTTTAATTTTGTGACAAAAATTCAAACAGTTTTACTAATTAGCCTAATGGTTATGGCTGACACTAATATTTGATTCCTAAGGCAGGTCTCCTGCGCACAAACACAAAAACTTTGGGACATAGCCATAGCATAGCATTTTTCTTAAAAGATTTGGACATGGCTGTGCTTTCTGTGGCCGATGGAAAACATTCTTCACGTGGGTGTGTTGTGTAAATCTTAAAAATAAGAAAAACAATTTGTGCGCAGGAGACCCGCCTTTATAGGCAATGGCTACACAACTATTATTCATGACAAATGAAAACTGACCCATGTTGAAGATGTTGGATCTTATTTCATGAGCATGGGTAGAGTTAACCAAGAATAATACCCATAAAATCGATCTCAATAAGTTAAAAGGGTTAACTATTTTAAGAGGAACGCCTAAAAAAGCCTTTTTCATAAAATAAATTTAATTTGGATTTGAGGCCAAAATACTTCTTTTTCTTCTTCGTGTGCCCTATCAGGTCTCCCCGACGTTGGCGATCACTCTGGTATTGATCTATCTTGCGCTGCCCGGAATAGCTCCTTCACACTTTTAATTCCGGTCCACTCTCGTACATTTCACAGCCAAGACAATTTGTATCCTACCAGGCCTTGCCTGTCTCTATCTTGCCTTTTAATATTAATTGTAGCAAGTGATATTTCTCTCCTCGAAGTATGTGACCTAGATGTCAAATTTTCCTGACTTTTACTAATTTGAGCAGTTCTCTATCTACTCTTACCCGCCTGAGAATTTCTGTGTTGGTGATCATGTCGGTCCATGGGACTATGAGCATCCTCCAGTGAAGCCACATTTCAAAAGCCTGTAATCTGTTCATGGTATTTACTTTCAAAATTTTTCCATTTTACTTTCTAAATACTTAACCAAACTGAATTTGTTTTAATCCAATCATATAGCAAATATCTTCAAATGATATGTGCTTCTTTATTTATCTGTGTTTTGATTTATTAAATGTAGGTAAATAAAAAATTCAATTTTCCATGATTTTTGGGTCAACTTTGGCAATTTGTTGTGAGTTAGGGCATAATTATTTCTATCTACCGTGTTAATATAATGAAAAATAAAACATTGTAAAAAAATATTTTGTTCGGCAGAAATTTTAATATATCGTTTGTAATTTTAATTTACCCCAATGTAAATGCATTTTTTTTTATATTTCATCATATTTATACGGAAATTAAATAATCATCATTGACTAACAAATAATTGCCAAAGTTGCCTCTAAAATCATGAAAAATTGGGCCTACATTTTCTGATTTTAAACACTGCTAATTAAAGTAGCACATATCCATACTAGATATTTTATAAACCTTTTTTATTAAATAAATAATTATACAGTTTGGTTTGATATTTTGGCCACAAATCCAAATTTAAGTTTTGTATGAAAACGGTCACCCAACCGTTCTCCTTAATCCATAACAAATTAATATTTGTATATTACATTTTCTTATTTATTTGTTTTTAAACTAGATATGAATTATAAGATAATATGGTTTGTACATCAGATTACCTGCATTAAGCTAAAATAATAAGCAATTAAAGAAAAAAAGTGGTCATATCTCTCTTTATTTATTCAAGAGTTAATTACAGTAATTTACCGTTGCGTACGCTACGTTAACATTTTACGACGAGTTAATTTGCCCACTTCAAGTAATTATGATTGAAACCTTCATTATTATGATGACGTAACGAAACGCTACATTCTAATTACCCGTCTTATCATTTCTGTTGCAAGTAAATAATGAATATTACACATTTATGTCTATTTTTTTTTATAGAATTTAGTTTCCGATTGATCTCCACAAATGAAATGATTGTGCCATATATTACATGTTGTATGTGTTTAGCTTAGCTGACAATTTTTTGTCGAATGATAACTATGTAATTCTTTACCAAAATTATGCAAAAGATTTCTCAATACTGCGGCTAGCATTGTTTATTATTACATTTTTTTCTTGTTTAATTTAACCACTCGGGCCACATAGTGCTGTATTTGTCACAAAACATTGAAAGCCGTTGAGTCACATTGTGCTATATCTGTCACTCTTTGACAAATCACACTATAATGGTCAAACATAGTATTATCATATAAACGGTTTTAGAATGGGGGTCGTCCATTAATCACGTGATGTTTTTTTAGCAACTTTTTGACCCCCCCCGGTGATATGTGGTGCGGTTTTAGGCTAACCCCCCCCCAAATCACGTGTATTTTTTTTGTACAAAGTATAGGACGTTCACCTTCAGAAATCGTGCGTTCAATGAAAAATAAATACACGTGATATCTCATTTTACCTCCCCCCTCCCCCCTCGTGATGTTTCGTGATTTTTTTCCGACCCCCCCCCCCCCCCCTTTCGAGCCTCACGTGATTAATGGAAGGCCCCATGAGAGAACACCAAGCTTTCTCTTTGCATTTAAAAGTTGACCATATCGATCGTCCAGTTAATTAGTCAGACATCTCCAAATACTAAGTTTTAAGATAATGAGGAAAGCAATATTCTAATGCTCACCATAATACAGATAATATTTATACGTGTTTGTGTTTTACAGTATTAAATACGCTATAAAATAACATCGAGAGGCATGACGGTCCGATAAATTAGTATGAAATTTTGAAATATTCTATTAGTGACCCAGACAACATCAACATTTTATTTAATTCACTACAAGTTTTTCGGCATTACAATTGATTTGGTTGATTTTATGAATAATCTGAGTATTGTACCAGATAGAGGGTACACTTTTACATATAACTGCATACTCAACTCAAATTTCAATTTTTCGTAGATGTCTGACTGATCAACTGGACTATCGATATATAAGTTAAAATGTTTTAAATTGAATGCTTAGCAGAAATAATAAAAAATAAATCTCTTATGACAGATTGTGTAATTAATGTGATATTATTATATTGTCTAAACCCGAGAGGTTAAGAGTACATACTATGCTAAAAAAAAAAAAATCAATGAAAATGTTTTGTGCTTAATTATTTTATCTCCTTGATTTTTTTTTTTATATTATGCAAAATTTTTGGTGGGTGTACTGTATTGAAAACTAACTGTGTGTATATAAAATTATACCTATTTAATTTGTTGTGAACATTATGAAGAAATGATGCAATTAAATAAAAATTTGCAAGGATTAATATACAATTTCTCGTTTCGTAAATCTGATGGTACAGTTGATATATGAGCAGTACATCGACCCGCATAAATAATTTAGCACTAAAATAGACTTATACCGTGGTGCAATAAACTTTATTTTCATAAATACTTTCGGTGTAATGCAATGTACAATGTAAAATTGAAATTCTTCACCGAAATTTTTTTATTTAATGTATTTATTTAGATGTAAGTACTAACTGGATGTTTGCATCCCTCTTCTGTTTTAGAGACTCGTAAATACAATATCATACGCATAAATACTACATTATATTTCCTACTAGTTTCTAGTCATTATTTGCCAACGTAAATACTCAAATGGCTGCATAATACCAAACTAATAAATATAATTATGATGTAATGTATACTTGTAATGATTAAGATGAAATAAAGGTACAATCTTTTGTATAATTCGTTGTATTTATTTGTTTTCAGGTGTCATTAAAAATTTTTGCTCCATGATCTGCTGGTTAAGGGGAAAGACTGCGCCGCCCTTTTTGTTCAATACTTAATTTGGTTTTGAGGTCAAAATACCCAACCAAACTGGAAAATTATTTTTTCAATAGCAAATATCTAGTACGGATATGTGTTATTTTATTTATTTGTGTTTTTATAAAATATGGGCCATTAAATAATTTAATTCTTCATGATTTTAGATGCAACTTTGGCAATTATTTGCGAGTTAATAATATTTATTTAAATAAATAATTTTACTGTATTTACTATGTAAGTATGATGAAATATAAAATAAAATAAATGCGATTAATAAAAGCAATTTGATGGGTGTAAATTAAAATTACAAACTGTTGGAACCCAAATTTGTCATACATAAATTAAAATTTCTACCCATTCTTTATGATGTTTAATTTATTTTTCATTTTATTATCATAGTAAGTAAGGCAAGGTTATTTTTTTAAATAATTATAATTAATTCACAAAAAAATGTCTAAGTTGCCTCGAAAATCATGCAAAATTGAATTCTTTAATTGTATAGGCAATACATCATAATCTCAAAGACAAATAATAAAGCAGAACATACCCGTACTAGATATTTGATAAGCATTTTGATTTAAAAAACAATAAATCAGTTTGGTTGGGTATTGTTTCCCTCAAATCCAAATTAAAGTTTTGTGTGAAAAATGGCGCGCAGTCGTTCCTCTTAAATGATTCTTTATAATGTTTTAGGGTCACATATAAATACATATTAGATATAATTTTAAGTTATCAATCAGTCTATTCGTGTTATATATCAAAATCAAACACCACACGGCTATAACAAACATTTAAGAAAATAGAGATTGTGTACAAATTTACGTGTGCAGTTAGGGTGTCCCTTCTGCAGTTACCAGTTAACAAACAACTTTGTTCGTTAATTCCTCTTCTGTCCACCTGTACATAAGTTGGTAAATTTGTATAATTTTGAAGTTAAACTTTTATCACTTATTAACTCTTTAGGTGCGTTAATTGTTTTTTTCATAAGAAGTCTATGTATAAACCACCGAAAAATAAGGTAATAATATTTATTATTTTTATGATATGATTATTCAATTTATTAAAATGAATATTCAGTATTTCCGATGTCGAATGAGCAGTTGACAGGGACACGTGTTCAGCGTATACATACAGGGTGTTAAGAGACGTGCTTGACTTACTTTAACCAGTAATACCTGACATTATTTGAAGAAAAAAATTTAAAATAAATTTAGGTCACCAGTGATATTTTAAATTTTTTAAACCTTTTTTCAGTTTT
The DNA here is from genome assembly GCA_917563855.2 of Limnephilus lunatus. Classification (NCBI taxonomy): domain Eukaryota; kingdom Metazoa; phylum Arthropoda; class Insecta; order Trichoptera; family Limnephilidae; genus Limnephilus; species Limnephilus lunatus. Next base: position 46,520,574 of record OU830598.1, on the reverse strand, counting down.
TGCCAATTTTGACCCCGAAGGTCTAATTTTTCAGCGAAAAATGTTCAATACATTTTTAAAGTAGATAAAATTTTCTATAATTTAAGATAAGTGAAACAATTTATGAACTTAATGGTTTTTGAGATACGGAGGGGAGGAGGGACTCTTTTGATGCCAGGTTTGGACTTTTCGAATTTTCTGACCCCCCAGTAGGAATATTCACAGTTTTCCAAGTTAAAACCGCTACAATTGACAAAATGTGAAAAATTTTGGGTAATTTTTAACGGCTGAATCTCGAAACACCATTGTTCACAGAATTTAAAAAAAATTCTAAATATAGCATATTTAGTCTACTTTAAAAACCATTGAACGTTCTTTGCTGAAAAAATAGACCTTTAGGGTCGAAGTTGGCATAATCTGAAAAAAATGTTCAAAATTTAGCAGTTTTGTGAATTTTTGACAAAGATCCGGAGTTCGGTCGAGGACGAAATTTTTTTTTTTAATTAGGCCTCCGTCATGTACCTACAACATACCAAAAAATAACAAGCATCCCATTTGGTGCAAGGTAAACTTTTAAGTGATAAATTTATTTCTATTTTTGCATTAGTGCATTTTTATGGATGAAGATGTAAAAAACGTTAAATGTTACAATAAATATGGCATCGAAAAGTAAAATGCTTATTTAAAAATGATAATTTTAATTATTGAGTTGCACGCTCTATTTACCGATTTACCCCAGACTAGCGTGACAAAGAAAAGTTAAATATCTTTTGGTGGCACCAAAGTCGTCACCCTATCGAATGATGCTCTTATTTTTACAATCACAAATCACGACTTTAAAATTTGTGCATTAAACAGAAGCATAGTACATGTTGACAAACCATGGATCGCTATAACACCCCTCAAGAACGCGGAATAATCTTGGCATAAATATACCAAACCACCCATAATCTTGGGTTTACAAAGTTACTGCCAGGGAATTGAGTGAGGACTTTTGTGCCACTAGCATAAATATATCGAACCACCCACGCCACTAGCCATCACGCATTCCGGGACTGCGGGGCGCACGAGTATTGTTGTCATTTCATTCGAGGCCATTATGCGGAGTATGGAAGTAATGGCTCCATTATATGTAGGAGAGTAGGCTCGTGATAAGCGACCAGTTAATCGTCTATTAAGATAAACGCCACCACCAGGGTCCAAGCCCGCTGGAAGGCTTATGAGATGCAGTGTGTTCTGAATTAAGAATCCTGCGGATCACACAAAATAATCATTTTTTAATGCGTCTCTTTCAAAATCGTCACTTCATTTGGATAGGGTTCTAACTTCACTTCACCTTGTTCTGAGATATGAGGTGTCAAAAGTTTGCAAAGACGATTTCTCATTATCTTTTTACAAATTTCCAATTTTGAGGTTGAATCTTGTGTAATGTATTTTAATTGAACATTTTAAAAGAGAAAATATTTAAATAGGAGTGCACTTATACTTTTGGAACATACCTAAACATGAAGATGGAACCATCTACAACCAGCTAGGGCATAATAATTCATTGCACAGTACCTAGTTCTAAGGGTCGACCGAGATCTCGGTCTCGGTCTCGGTCTCGGCATTCTCGGCTACAAATTCTACCTAGAACTCTGTCTCGGTTCTCGGCGAAAAATCGCCGAGAACCGAGACAGTAACCGAGACCGTTGTAAGTAGGTACGGTATAGGATAATGGGATTCAAATCTACCGCGCGCGTCCAAATTCGTCACTTGGTGTCACGACAGCTCTCTCACGCAGTGCGTGAGAGGTTTTACTCACAGCAGTCGCAGTCACAGCTCACAAGTGCTGTAATAGAAATAGCGCTTGATAGCTTTCTTAAAGAACCAAGACTGTAAAGAAATGCTAATATTTTTGAGTATTGGTATTCGTCATCGTATAAAGTACTTAGACTTGCAGCAAAAAAGTTTTTGTCAGCACCGCCTACTAGTGTAGCAAGTGAACAGCTCTTTAGCAGAGCTGGTCAATTATACGACATGAGGCGACACTCTTTGAAGGGTGAAAATGCAGATAAATTGCTATTTATGTGCTACAATATCATGTTATTCAATTTTGATTACTAAAACTTAAAACTATGTAAAACAAATTATTGTTTCTTTTTTTTTTTACTTTGTGAGTAAAATCTCAAATCATTATTTAATTAAATATTTTATATTATATTACATAAAATCTCAATTATTTTATTTTTATTTTTAACATTGTGAGTAAAATCTCAAATTATTGTTTAATTAAATATTTAATATTACATATATTATATAAAATCTCAATTGATTGTTTAATTAAATATTTAATATTAGATATATTATATAAAATCTCAAATTATTATATGATTAAACATTATTACATTCTTAAAAATATAGTATATTATGCAAAAATAGCGCTATTTCATTTTTTTGCTCAATTTATCTATTCTCGGTCTCGGCTCTCGGTCTCGGCCGAGATTTTAATTTATTCTCGGTCTCGGTCTCGGCCGAGAATGAAAAACCTGTCTCGGTCGACCCTTACCTAGTTCTAATTACATTTCTCTAATGGGCCTAATGCAATTACAAGCTAGGGCCAAGTCCTATTTAAATATTTTACATAAAAATATGATAAACTAAAATTGTTAAATAGATTACGAAAATTATTCTATGGAAATTTTCAAACCTTTGAAAATGGTAAGGCGAAGTTAGAACCCTATCCAACCAAAGTGACGAACCATAATACGCCTCGTAATTACGATCAACTCTCAGATACAAACAAAAAAGAGAGTAGTGATGTTAGAACCTTGTAAACTAAATAATTATTTAAAATGCTTAATGTTAGAACTTTATCGCCTACGAAAATACATACAACACAGATGGTTCTGAAAATTATTTAGGGTATAGAAATGAGCAAAAGAAATGCTTTGGCATTCAAAGATCATTTTTGAAAAAAATGTCAGTCAGAACCCTATCAAAATGATGAACCATTTTAAGTTATCAATTTTGGAAATGTATTTCGTCTTTATTAAAAAAGAATGTGACTTATTTGCGGGATTGACTGCAGAAGAAGATCCTTTGGGAGGATTTGTTTGAGCTTTTTAAATTTGATTCGGACGCATGAACAGGTTTTCATAGGTAGAAGGATGTGGATGTTTATAAGGATTGCGCGAAACCAAAGATTTTTATAGCAAGAAATTCCATATTTCGACATAATTGAGAAACCCTTGTCTTTGGGACTCCCGAGGCTAACCGCACTACTTTATTTTGAAATATTTTTTTTGCAAGAAAATAAGGTTGCCTCAGTAAATTAACTCAACAACATGAATAAATAATAATAATATTTGGCTAATTTATATAGCGCCCGTTTTCGTGAAAAAAAAACGTCAGGGGCGCTGTACAAATAAATATATTAAATAATTATTGTAACAATGGCTTACAACTAAGATTATTTACAATTGTCAATGTCAAAAGAAAATACTTCAATTGCATAAATTATGTCTTTTTGTCATTGTATCCTTTGTGATGTACAATAATTATTCCTTTGGTATTAAATGAAACACGTGCCCTTTAACTTGTTTGCTACAAAGAGCTTATTAAAGTAGTTAAGTCCTGTCCTTCCGATAATAATTATGATGTAGTAGTTGCATCTAAAGTGCTGGTTACCGAAATACTGCCAACTCAAAGGAAGTTCTGACTAATAAAGCTACAGTAGGTAGTTAAACTCCAGTCATTCGTGACAAGGCTTTGGTATAATTTTCTCATAATATACCCGAGTAAAACTTCAACTGCGTTCAAGTAGGTTTACAATTCCTTTAGTAGGTATTGTAAACTGAGCTATTTAGAGCTGAGTCAACCGATAGTTTAACACGACCGGGTCGCTCATGATCTACTGACGTCGTGAGCGGGTCGCGAAAACCCGCTCTTATCAGGTCACATGCGACCCGAATCCTGAAAAGACCATTTCGTAGATGTGAATTTGTTTAGACCGGGCGTCCCAAGTGACTCAATGTATACTCTCATTCTCGCAACACCGAAATAGGGATGGTTAATCTGAAATGAATTGACTGCGGTTGCAGTAATTAGTTAGCGGAGTTACATGCACATGGATTATTATTATTATTTTGATACTGGGATAGGAGTACAAGAGGATGTACAACACCCCAAAAACAAACAACGAAAAAATAAATGTTTGCATGATTTTGGTTTTATTTTACGATTGCATCATTTTTAGATGCATTTCTATTTTGATCGCAGTGTTTGCACGTCAGCGAAAACATCTTAATCACATTTTTTTGTATTTCTTGTGCATTAACTATGGAACATTTTCTAGACATTTTGTTTTGAAAAGTTTTATTTTCACTGTACATTTGTTAGATACTTAAATTTTCAATAACAAATTTACATGGAAAATAAAACTTTTTAAAACAAAACATCTTATTCACAGTAAAGAAAAACTTAAATGCAATGTACATACATAATACAGATAAGATTCAAAAGAAATGAAAAATTCAAAGTTTACACGGAAAGAAAATTGCAGAAGAGAATAAAAGCAAGTAGAGAAGACGGTCTACAAAATACATCTTCTATGGTCGTTCGCTCCGCTCCATCACTCATAAGCCTCGATGACACAGGGCGAGTTTAAAAGCGGGTGAATCGGCGAGTGAGATTGTCATGATGACACATAAAACTGTCCACTCGCTCAGTAGCTCGCGACATTTTTGTAGGAAACTGGACTCGCACGTAGCTGCTAGCGCCAGTAGCGGGAATAACGTGAACTAATTCTTCAGACAGTTGACAGTCGAAATCAGCTGTTAATTGGCAGCCATATTGGAAACACAAATAAACCAATCACGAGTTGGCGTGTAGCGAGTAAAGTTGACGTCCTTTCATATTTTTTTTGTAGATTGTCTACAATCTGCTAGTTAGCAAGTAACACGATGACACTGAGCGAGTTTACTAACAGATAGTGAATTTCTCAGATAGTAGCTTGTAAACTCGTCGTGTGTCGTCGAAGCTTTAGGTCAGCGGTAACTTTTTTAACCATTACCCCAAAATATTTTTGCGTAAGTCGATCTTACCCCTTCCCCCATTTTGAAAAGAAGAAGAAGAAGAAAAATTCAGATTTTCAGGTTTCCCTTTCAGTTTTTGGAGAAATGATGTTGCTTCATGTTTGAAAAAATTACTTCAAAATTGGGACTTTTTGATGTAAGAGCAATTTGAATACAGTCTTCGGCGTTTTATCGATTTCTGTTCTTCGTTTTTATGTTCATTAGAGTGGAAAAGCCTGAATTGATTAAGTTTGTAAAAATATTAACACGTTTATGAAACTTAATACCCAAAAAAAAACACATTTACCCCATTTGGGTTATTTTACCCCGGTTCCCCGACCGCTGCTTTAGGTACTTTTCTCTGTGGTCGCTCGCCTCGCTACACTGGCACCCGGGTCGCAGGAGTGGGTTACGAGAGTGGGTCGCGAGACCCGAATGATGACGAAAAAATAACTCGCTCGCTTTGGTGGTTCTTGAGCGGGTTTCAATGAGCGGGTCTCAATGAGCGGGTCTTTCACGATCTACCCAGGAGCCCAGGACTACTGTAATCCTACTTGAAGTCAGTCATCAGTTGTGTTATTGGAGTTGGTACTTGGCTGTATTCTGGGAATTTTTTACCTTGCATGGTATTGAAGTGTTCTAAAGTTTTGATATGTGTTTGTGTAGTATGTAACTAGTAGTTTTGCGAACAGTAGACCTCACGTCCAAAAATTATGTTTATTATTTAAGAGGGAATAACCGGACAAAACGGGAAATATGTCATTTTTAAATCAAACATTAGAGATATTAGTCCCGTTGGCGGCCAGGATCTTTTCTCCGAAGATTTTTTCAATGTAGATGAGTGTTTCAGGCTGATAATTATTGCTTATAATAATTGCAAACATTAGACGTATTGACTCTTTTACACGAAAAAATTAAAATTTATTTCGAAAGACTTCCTTTATCTAGTAAAGCTATGTTTTAAATTTTGAAAACATATGTTTATATTTAGTACAATAAGGTTTTACCGTAGGTCGTTGGCAGATTTTTTTAAATTTTCAAACAAAATTTTCTTTTATACAACAAACATTTCAAATCGTATAATTATGCACTAAAATAAATCAATAAATTATCTGGGAAAGCTACAACGCGTATGTTTCAGAATTTTAATTTTAGTTCAAATAAAATCATAAAAAAATAATAAAATATCCGCGCCCTTGTTTTGTGACGAAAATACTTCAGTTTGTCTATGTATTTACGGTCTTACAAACTAATATATTTAAAAAAAGTTCCATTCTTATTTTGCTTAGACATAAATGAAAAATTGTAAATACTTGTATATATGATCAAAAAAAATTACAAAAAGTACATAATTTTAATAGTTTTATCATCACGAGTTTAAGCATTTTTTAATGTAGGTATTTATCAAAGCAAATTTTGAATGAAATAAATCGATATTGAGTTATTATGGTAAAATGCTGGTATGGAGAACAATTAATCTTTCTAATCGGAACCGTCCAATTGCAAGGGTACGATCGCAAGATCATCGTTCGACGAAATTTAAATTCTCGGCCGCTGGTTAATGGCTCTGAATAAAGCAAAACCAAAATTCCCCTGAAATCATGAGATTTGTAGGTAGGTACCTACTTAAATACATACATACTTAATTGTAAACCTTATACGTACATATAAATTACGTAACATAAAAAAAAGGTATTATACAATTTCTCCAAAGATACGTCACTATCTCAGTGACAATTTGTTTTTCCAATCTTTTTTCAGGAATGTAGGTAGCATGTACCATAATTTTGAAAAAAAAAACAATTAAGAAAGTCCAAAGGGACACGACGATTTTACTTAAAAAAATAATCTTTTAGTGAACCATTAAAACGGCGACCATCTTGGAATGTGTAAACAAATTTACAGACAGACGAAATGCAAAACTGTCGATTTAATATAAAATAAGTATAAAGATTATCTTACCGTTTGATCTTATTTTCGATTAACGTAATCAATTCCACGAATACATAACATTGTTACTTTATTTCTAAAACATTTCTATCAACTCAGAATTCTGTGTTCACTCTTTTTGAGTTCTGCTTATTTAAACTCGGCATGCGTTAAATAAATAATGTTTATAATATAAACCGTTTACAATTTTTTTGGAATATTTATAAACTATACGTTTTCGTTGAAATAAACCATATTATTAGATATGCCAGTGAGATGAAATTTTATTGATATAATACTTAATATGTACGTATGTATGATAATGTGGGTCTCGCTGGGTACTTGCCTATGCTGAAATCCTCCATTTATTTTATTTTGCGATGATTGATAAAAAGTATATAAAATTTTTGTACATTCAATATAATTTAGAGCGGTTCTATGTACAGGAATCGAGAATACAAAACATGAAAAAGTTTTATTACAAAATGTTTGTTGTTAAAAAAGAAGTAGATAGGTACAGTATATACTTTTAATATATACTTTTAATTGTTCGCTTTTAGGAACAACTCATGTAGGTCTGACAGAAATCGTCTTCTCCCTTACTATCATAGTGATAAATATGATCTAAACGGTGTTAGAAAGAAAAAGACCACCCTTTATATTAAAATCTAAAAGTTAACCACGCAGGAAGCAAAATGTACACCTTTATGAAACCAATGTTTCGGACCACAATTTAACAAAAAATTAAACATGTTTTTTTTTTTTATTAATTTTTTTTTTTAAATAATAATATTAATTGGATAATTTATAGAGCGCCGTTTTTGTGAAAAATCACCTCGAGGGCGCTTTACAATTTATTAAGAATTCTTAGGTTCTATCTAATTCTACTATTTACAAATAGATACAGAAACATACTTACCTACCTCGCAGGTCACTTCCGACTTCCGATAAACACACTTTAATTAGAAAGTTGTATATGTTTTATATGGAAAGACAAAAAAAGTGAGTTGGCAATAACGTTTATAATACATTTGTCTAATAAAATATGTATGTGTTTTTATTGTTTTTCGTTATCAGTATTTTCATTTAGAAAAAACGTAAGGTGAGCCGTTTTTAAAACTTTTTTAAATTTGCGCACAAAATTTTTATTTAAAAAAAATTATATTATTTATTATTTCGAATTATAAAATTAGAAAGCGTCTTTTAGCACACTTGAAAAGTTTTCGGATACGTTCAGAAATATTCCATTTATTTAGATTTTATTGCAAAACGGAAATATTGTAACCTTCTGACAAAATACGGTCGAGGTACGAGAGGTTAAGTATGCATTTAGTTTGCATGCTTTTTTGTTTTCATCGACTGCTACATAACAGTGTCCATTGTTGCAGAAGTAAAACTTCACCACCACTATATTATTTCATATACTTGCATCTTCAAAATCAGCATCTGAATCTTTGGCGATTGCATAATACACTTAATGATAGGTATAAAATATTATGTGATTACGTGATATAAAACGGATATTCATGTGTACGTATGCAATATAAATTAGCTTTTTTCGTTTCCTAAGCATTTTATAGACAACATAATGAATTACATACATACATACATACATCTTCTTCCCCTTGTACTATTCGGGTCGGGGACCCATTGCATCGACAAGGCTCCTCCATAAGTCCCTGTCTTGTGCTGATTGTTCGGCCTTTGTCCATGGTAGACCCATCCTCTCCTCACACAGTTTCAGGAGTTGCCTCGCCCAACTGTGTCTAGGGCGGCCCACTGGACGTCTTCCCTCTGGAATCGCACTCAGTATTTTCCTCGGAATTCGGTCATCAGGCATTCTTAGTACATGCCCAAGCCACCTCAATTGTGATTTTTCTATGAAGAGTAACAGTGGTTCAATGTTTAGATCATCTCGGATCGTCGAGTTTCTTATATGATCCCATTTCGTAACTCCTGCCACTCTCAAGTATCTCATTTCGGCAGCTTGGACTCTGGAGCGTGTTCGTTCATTTAGCATCCATGTCTGGTGGCCGTAATTGAGCGTTGGGCGGTATACCGTTTTAAACACTGCCAAATGAATTAAATAGATTTACACTTCTTCAAACGTAGCAAATTTATTTTGGGGCACTATTTTAATTCAAAATTAATAATATACGTAGTTTTCATCACTTTTATTGTTTACAAAACCATCTTGGGAGGCGGGAATGGGTACCGCCGCCCCGGGAACCTTTATTAAATAACCAACAACTCTGCCATAGGTCACTCCAAGTGGTTGGCTACGTTTAGTGATTTAGCAGGTGTCGGGTGCCCGGGTTCATAGGGTGAGGCTTGTCTAGGACTTGAAGGCGGATGTCCAGGATACACTGACCCCCAGATTCCTTCCCACCCCTCTTACCTTTTCCTTTCCTAACGTCTTATTCTTAATTTCCTTACAAATTCGCTCTTTCCTCTCCTCAAAGAGACCCTCCATTGGGGTGGTTATAAGGTATAAGGTGAAAAAATATTTTCGTCCTAATGCCGGCCTGACCCCCCTAATATTTGCCATTTGTCTAGAAAATAAGATTTGGAAAGTTTTAGCTCAATTGGATAATGTTAACCCGTGCCTCATCGAGCTTAAATTTGAAAAAAAAGTTTTTGCAAAATAAAATCGTCGTTTTTTTCTCATAAAATGAAAACTATTTGTCCTAGAAATTTTATTCTTATTTCATTTCATAGGAAATATTGCTATCTTCAAGTTTTACTCTAATCACTTTTTTGATAAAACGTTTATATTTGAAGATATCTATTATTTTCCAAGACCGGACATGATCCGAATCCTCAGAGTCGCTATTTTTAGAAAATATGGAAAATGGCAATAAAGATACTTAATTTAATCACTTTTAATGAAATTTTATTTTTATTTCATTTCATAGGAAATGTTGCTATCTTCAAGTTGTACTCTTAATCACTTTTTTTGTTAAAACGTTTATATTTGAAGATATCTATTATTTTCCAAGACCGGACATGATCCGAATCCTGAGTCGCTATTTTTAGAAAATATGGAAAATGGCAATAAAGATACTTAATTTAATCACTTTTGATCAAATTTTGTTTCCTTTGAACATTATGCATTATTAAACAAATAATAAACAACATCATATTTAATAAAATAATATAATATATAGGCAAAAGCTGTATTTTCAGCAGTTGAAGAGTGGGGGGCAGTTGAGAAAATCCAGGCAATGTGTTTTGATACCACTGCGGTAAATACTGGTCGCTTCAACGGAACCTGCGTTTTGTTGGAGCAATTATTAGAGAAAAATCTTCTTTATTTAGCATGTCGCCACCATATTTTTGAAAATTTTCTCAAATCAGTTTTTGATTTAAAAATGGGCATAACTACTGGACCCCACTCAAATATTTTTAAAAAACTTTCAGACTAGATGGTCGAAGCTAGACAAGACAAAATACAAAACTGCTGTTGAAGATACAAATATTAGACATAAAATAGGGAATTCAGATGAAATATCAATTTTTCTTACAGAACAATTAAAAAACCAACAGCCAAGGGATGACCACAAAGAATTAATTCAACTTTCGTTAGTTGTGTTAGGACGTACTCCCCCAAAATATACTTTTTTCAAAGTTCCTGGTGCCATTCATCACGCTAGTAGGATGGCAAAGGCCATTTATTGTATCAAAATATATCTTTTCAGGGATCAATTTACATTAAAAAATTTAGAAAAAAGCTATCACTGACGTTTGTTTATTTTTGATAAACATTTATGTAAAAGCGTGGTTTAACGCCCCTAAACCCACTTTGGCCCCCAACCAAGACCTACAATTTTTAAAATCTCTTGTAAAATATAGAGAAATCGATAAAGAACTTGCAGACAAGGCACTGTCTAAAATGATAAATCAACTGTGGTACCTCAATTATGAGCAAGTCGCATTTTCTTTCTTCGATGAAAATTTAGAAAAAAGTGTCAAAACAAGCATGGCTGTAAAAAGTCTACAATTAATTCCAATTGAAGAACAAACATGTGATAGGGATGTGAAAGCAAAACTCAGTCTCCATCAAGTAGATAATTTATTGGACAAAGATATCGATTTTTTTGTTTCTCATCAAACTCTAATTTTTTTCAAAAGATTTGAAATTGATACAGAATTTTTAAATACGGATCCTGATATTTGGTGTGAAAATGCACATTATTTAAAAGATAAAAAAAATAGTGAACGGTTTCAAGGTTGTCAATGACACAGCTGAAATAGGGGTAAAATGAATTCAAGATTTCAATTCCTGTTTGACAACAGTTTCTGTTACAAGTTGTATCGGAATGTCGATATCGGACTCTTCAAAAGCCACGTTATCTAAGCCATTACCACCTTAATCTGATAATTAATTGTAAATGTAAATAATAATAACTTTTTCGTTCATAATGCTTTCTTTTGTATATTTTAAACAATAAAACTTTGAACATTATTTCTTCTTGTTTTTTATACCTTTTTGCATTTCTTTTCTCGTAAATCCATCATTTTCATTTTGAATTGTGCTGTATTTACTTTGAAAACAGTTTTAATTACACCCTTTTTTATGTACCAATTGAGAAAATAAATAAAGCAAAATCTGGACAGCACATGTAATTAAATCTTGCAATATTGTTAGGTATTTTATAAAAAAAAAATAAAAATTATAGAAATTTAAACTTCAACCTTGATGAGGCACGGGTTAACCTTATCCAATTGAGCTGAAACTTCACCAATCTCATTTTTTAGCCAATTGGCAGCTTTTAGGGGGGGCAGCACAAAAAATTCCAACATTGATTTTTTGTAACCACCCTACCCTCCATACAGCATCCCCAAGGTGACATAGGCCACGAAGGAAATTATTTTCTTCAGGGCTCCCTCAATGGAGTTAATGTTAAAAGAATAGTACAAAGCTAGTAAAATGAGAACCTACTTTCGTCCAAGCATTTAAAAGCTTGAACCTAAGCGCTTTTGCTAATTAGCTTTGCGTTAACTGTAAAGTGGAAGCATTAAGTTGGATTGTGATAAAATTTTCTATTCCCTTTTGTAAACTCGACAATTAAATACCCGGGTTTTAAACGGCGTGGGTGGTCAGTTCTCTTTGTTCTTACAGATAAAACTTTCTATTGGGGATTTCTTACAAAATTTTGAAATATGGTTCTATTCCCTTAAATGTCAAATAATATATCATCTCAATCTTCCTTAAATATCTTGTTTTATTATTTTTGATTAAGTAACCTATTAATTTGTTTTTATTCGAACAACTTTTGAAGGTTATACCCATCAATGTAATATTTTAATCATTGAAGAAAACTATAATATTAATAAATCTTAACGAAATATGAAACAGAATAAGACACAGAAAATAAAAACGTAGTATTCACAACTGGGAATTGAACCCAGAATCTCTGTTCATTTAATTCAACGTCTTTAACCACTCTAACCCGAGTTTTTTGAGGCGTTGTTCCGATAAGTCGGAGATTCTAGGTTCGATTCCCAGTTGACCGTTACCTTATTATTTTGTGACTTGTTCTGTTCCATGTTTCGTTTAGGTTTATTATTATTATCTTCTTCTTCAATGATTAAACCTTTTAATTGCCTAACGAGGGTAAACCGTTACTTTGAGATTTAGTTTAAATATCGTCGTTTGTATATTGTGGTTAAATTTTGAAAATGTCAGATTGTCATTATTCCATAACTCTTTTGTATCGATAACGGATTAGGATATGTTGTAAAGGTCAAAATGTTATTTGTCCAGGAAAGCGAAAAGAAAGTTTTTTTTTTTAAAATCTCCTGTTTTTGTACACATGTATTAATGATTTTTTTAAATAAAATGACATTCAATTGATCTTTCCGAATTCTTCGGAAAATCTTCGGAAAAAATTTACAAAAAATATCAATACTTGATATTTTTTGTAAATTTCTGTAATTACGGAATTTAATTTATATTTAATTTTTCAGAAAAAACCTCTTAAAATGCACGTCGTAGAGGACACACTTATTATTCTAGAAATATTTTGACGACACAAATCGAAAGAAAGAAAAAACAAGAAAAGTGGCATATTTAATTCATTTTTGAATTTCTCGTCCTTATCATTATCAAATATCATTTATCGGTATGTTGTGTTGTAAGTTCAAAAACATTTAGTAATGTGAAATGATAATTTATTCTAAAACTTGTTGTTAATTTACATGATGCATAACGTGACCAGAGTTCCCGTTTTCACCGGGACAGCCCCGTTTTCAGACAGCCAGCTTGTCCCCGAACACAGCCTCGGGGCGCCAAAATGTCCCGGTTTAAAAAAAAAAGAAACTCGCAGTAGAATTAAAAAAAAAAATTAAAATCGCGCAAATAAGAATCCTGGTGGTAGAATTTGGAAGGTAGGTACTAGTAGATGAAGACGTGGGTGGTTAATTAATTTATCAAGGGACTAGAATTCTAATAATCCATGTGCTTAATAGCTGCAAGACGAGTTGTGATCTAACCTCCTACATAATAAAGTAAATTCACTTGTACCATCCATGCCAATTTTAGTCAAAAACATTTTTACTGTAACATGCTACTTTATTTCGTTTATTGGTTAAAAAAATCTCTTTAAATTTTGAACTAGGGTCTACAATTCCAATCGTCCATGCGACTGGTAGCTGCAAGATGAATTGTAATCTAGCCTATTTTTTACAGCGCTCTTAGGCAATTTTTGGCGGAAACAGCGGTACGTTTTCCAAATTTGTTATTATTATTAAGTACCTACCTTTTTTTCGGTATCCCGGTTTGGGAGAAAAAAATAATGGTCACTTTAATCATACACTGACTGCAAAACTGTTATTTTTTTTTATTCGGCATGTTCTTTGTTGTAAAAAAAACTACGTCATTTTTCGCTACAGCAAATCATTATGGTTGAAATTTCACCTGTCATTTTTATACACCCTCAAAAACAACACATGTCAAATGCAGTTTTTTATCAAGAGGGAATAACCAGACAAAACCGGAAATATGTCATTTTTAAATAAAATTTTAGCCGTGTTGACTCTTTTCCACAAAAAATATAAATTGATTTCCATAGATTGTTCTTTTATCTGGTAAAGTTGTTTATTTTTATAAAATATGTTTATTTTTAGCATAATACGGTTATACCGTCGGTCGTTGGCAGATTTGTTAAATTTTCAAGCAATTTTTTGTGTTAAAGAACACACATTTCAAATCATATAATCATGCAGTAAAATAAATCAATAAATTATGTGGGAAAGCTATGTTTCAGAATTCAAATTTTAGTTTAAATAAAATCATTGAAAAAAACATCCGCACACCTATTTTGTGACGAAAATACTTCAGTTTGTTTATTTATTTGCTGTCTTACAAACTAGTATATTTTAAAAAAATCCATTTTTATTTTGCTTAGACATAATTAAAAAATTATAAATACTTATGATAAAAAAAAATAGTTACAAAAAGTACATAATTTTAATAGATTTATCATCACGCCTTTCAGCATTTTTGAATGTAGGTATACATAAATTTAAGCAAATTTTGAATGAAATAAAATCGATACTGAGTAATTATTTAAAAAAGCTGGTACATAGAATAATTAATCTTTGTAATTGGAACCGCCCTGTACGATCGTAAGAACATCTTTCGACCCAATTTGAATTCTCGGCCGCTGGCTGGTTAATGGCCTTCCTTGTTCAAAGAGTCAACGCTTCCACACGGCGCACAAAACATATTCCCAAACAGCAAACAAACAATTAAGCCGCAAAAGGGCAAAATAAACTGGATCAAATCATTTGTGACTATAATAATAAAAACGTTATATTTATATAGCGCAGTTTAGTCTTATTTCACTTCAAGTGCGCATAATACAGACACTATAATAATATATTTATGTTTTATTGTTTAAATTATAAAGCAAAGAAGCCGCTGAACTACTGAAGTAGAGTCGGCAGTAGTTATGAAGTTGATAATATTAATAATGTAATTAATATTGAGATATGATCTGAGATTTTCCCTGCCAAAAGTATTATCGTGATTTATTTTTGGGTCATTTTGCCGCGCTACCTCCTTCTTTAGTCAACATTTCGGACGGCATTACAGTGCCCATCATCAGGGCAGATGTGTAATTACACAAACACTTGACTAAAAAAGGAGGTAGCACACGGCATAATAACCCTGTCTCAACACATGTATACCCTAGCGAGACAGGCATCGAATTATATATTGTAAACATCACGTATATAGATCAATAAAAAATAAATAAAAAAAAAACCAAGAATAACGATAATATACTTCAAATTCAATGTCAAACCGTCTCCAATAGAAGTCAAGCTTGTGACAGTCTGGTACTTAATTTTAAATCGATTTAATTATGAATAATATTAGCATAAAAGCACCTGAACTAGTTTGGATTCAATATTACTTTGGTATTAAAGGGCTTTTCTATTAATTCTATAGACTTTTTGTGATAAGTTATTGATTCTGCGATAAACAGACGGTGTATTGCTTTTCTTCATTGGCTTTCATTATATAATTTGACATTCTTTCTTCATTCATTATGTATTTGAATTTAATTCTGAGTCATCGTTTGAATATCTAGTTGAATTTTAACAGCCTGGCGATTAAAAAGTATTCTCCGCCTTGAAATAATCTCTTGGTTCTTAAACTTTTTGTATTTCAAAATAACCACTGACTGACCCCTGTCGAATAAAATTGTTTTATTGGTTAGTTTAAAATGTTAGTATTAGTTAGTAGAGTAGCTTACATTAATACTTAACTAAATTATATCATAACTCGATTAATGAGAAGGATGCTGTTGTTTGGACTGAGTGAGCACGTTAAATTCAGGTATAATCTTCGATACGGCAATGCGTTATTATTAATTTCTATATTATCCTATTGACATGGACCCCTCTGTAAGAAACACCGCTGTAGTGCTATTTGCTGTACAGAAATGTATCGCTTTATTGGAAATTGATTTTTAAACGTTACAATACGCCATTGGTCCCACACTAGTTCATTTAGTGTCACCGCTTTTGTTAAATTTACCGAGTTCTAAAAACCTATCAGAGTTTGTAAATAAATTTGTTGGGTACGCTATCTTCTACTGCTTCTACCACTTTTGTCTGTGTTTATTCGGACGAGTCGTGAAATAAACACCTATTAGATTAAATCAAATATTTGGAACATATTGTATCTACCAATTGAAAAAAAAAGTAACAATTTTAATTTTCCACTTCTATTTATTTATTTTTGACCGTTACCGGTTTCAGTCTATTATGGCTATCTTCAAACAGGTACATTTATTCCTTAAACTATTTTTTATACACAATATTTAGTGGAGGCATTTTATATAGTGGAGGTGCCTATTCCTGCCCGACAACTAACCAAAATGGGTGAAAACAATTCAAGTAAGGTATTCCTCAAATAAAAAAATAGTAATTAATCAAATAATTGAAAAATCAGTACTGAAACACGACATAGCAACGAAGATAACAATCTAACAAATTATTGACGTCCATTGAAACCCCCCTCCCTCAAATGTAGTTTACGGAATACATAATCATTAATTTTTATTTATTGTTTATCAATTTTAATTTGTAGAACTCCATTTTAATTTTCGTTTTACATATTCAATAATATTATTAAATTTATAAAAAAAGTCTATTTATAAACCAGTTCTGCTAAGACTCAGCTAAGTAATAATTATTACGCGTGACAACTGTTTCGCCTTCTGAAGGTATTATGAAACAGTTTGTTTATGGCTTCAGAGTGCGAAACAGCTGTCACGCGTAATAATAATTAAATAGCAGAACTTATTTATGAATAACCTGTTTTTATAAATTAAATAATAATATATTATTGATTATATACGAAAAAAACAACAAAAAACAAAATAAATCTACCGCTTTGAAGATGGACATCATAGGCACAAATATATAGGTTACATTAATAAAAATAAAATTTAAAAAGTTTTAAAATGTTTAATTATAAATAATTAGTGAGTAAGGCTCTCGACTCGCAATCCGGAGGTCGCGGGTTCACACTCCAGCGTGTGCAAGTAAATTTCATTTAAATAATTTGTGTTATTTCACAATTGAAACGTTTCTTGAAATGGCTTTAGCCATGTTTGGTGACCAGATCTGAAGAGCTAGGTATTCCCCACCATCCTCTCTCCATTCCCTTCCCCTACCCACTCCCTTCAACCTTACAACATACGCCAATCGGGGTATGTTGTGTAGCTCTTTGTGCGGTATTCACATAAAAAAATAATGGGATTCCACCACGAATTGCCGGTATCAAAAATAGAAATATTAAAAACGTGCCATACGTTCAGAATGGAATAAAGTCAGTAAAATAGTAAAATACTGCCGGTTGAGTCTCAGATTTTCGGTGTTTTATGTGAAACCTTTTTAGAATAATTCGCATTATTGGTAGTTTCCGTGACGTTGAATGAATTTCAATTTATTGATATCTCAATTTCTTTTTACGACTTGCCGAATTAGAATAGTTTATGCTGTTACGATGTATGGCTAGTTTTACTGCCTCCCTTTCTAGCTACATGGCATACACTATCCAGATTTACACATTATAATATTACACTGAAAAAAAAATCAATAAATTTAAAATGTTAACGGCTTGTGATTACTATTGTTTACTTGATTTTTCTATTATTCTAAAGGTGGTGTGCACTACATTATTCATTTTATCTTATTTTATTTAAACGCCCATAGGGAAACAAGTCCGAAAACCATAAAATATGCGATATGGGTATCAAAAGATCCGCCAAAAGGGTCTCTTACCAGTTTAAAACGGTATCAAAATTAATAAAAAATGTTTGATTCTTTAAATAAAATTGCATCCATAAAAATATTCCAACTAATTGTAAATGTGAAAGTTTAGAATTAGTTACGGAATATGTGTATCTTGGTGTTACCGTAGATTGTTTTTTTAAATGGGATAAATATATTAAAAAAACCTGTAAAAGACTCAGATCAATTGCTGGCAGAATGTACACATTGAATTTTTTCTTACCCATTGAAACACTAAAAATAATTTATATGTCACTGGCAGAATCCATTATAAGATATGGACTAACAATATGGGGAAATACTTCTGTAACAAATCTGAAACAAGTCCAAGCTGTACAAAACGCAATTGTAAAATTATTAGTTGTTCCGAATATTTTCAAACAGAGACATGATACACCATTACTGTTTCAAGAGTGCTAAAATTTTACCTGTTAAGGCAATACTATGGCACAAAATTATAATTCAGTATATATTTACCCAGCAGCATAAAGAGAAATTAGAACATAAATACAGCACTAGATTCACGCGCAACGACGGGTTAATAGTTCCGAAATTTAATAATAAGTACGAACAGAGAACGTTTGAATACAACATACCGAAAATATTTAATTTATTACCTGATAGTATAAAACAATGTAATTCTATGAATAAGGTTAAATATATGCTGAAAAATTGGCTATCGGAAAAAAATATTTATACTTAGATTGATTTGTATGAATAATGTTGAATTTGTAGATATAAGATGTAAAATTATAACACTTAAAATTTATATGTAACTTAATTATAAGAACCTGCTGACAAGCCAATTTAATTGGCTTAGCAGGACTTGTTTGTGATAAAAAAAAAATATATATATATATATAAATAAATAAATAAAAACCTCTCAGGCCTCGGGTCTATTTTGTCATACGGTCAAATTATTTCCGCTTTGCAATAAAATTCAAATAAACGGAATTTTTCTGAACGCATCAGACAACTAAAAACTGTCTTTGAGAGTTGATGAAATACGCTTTCAAATTTTATAATTCGTTATTCAACGAAAAATGCTCCGAGGAACTATCGTCATTGATTCCTTCAGCGCTGCTATATAGTCGGGAAACACGGCAAACGCGCGCTCAACATTAGTACACGGTTGATATCATGACCCATGACTTCAAGATCAATGTTCACTCTTTCCTTTCAACAAAAAGGTCCTCCATACAGATGATGGCGTAGGTCCTGAGGGAAATTATTTTCCGTGTGTGGAGTGTTACTGTAAAAAAAGAAAAAAATAATGTTAAGAAAGAAACAATAAAATGTACTAAAATACTATAATAATTTTTTGCTTCTTCAGTTCTATGAACCAATCATTTATTAAAATAAAACACTGCTCAATAATCCATTTAAAATTAAGAGGGTATAACCAGAGAAAACCAGAAATATGTCATTTTTAAATCTGATTTTAGACGTATTGACTCTTTTCCACAAAAAAATATAAATTGATATCGAAAGATTGTTTTTTTTTTGTCTAGTAAACGTATGTTTTAAATTTTGAGAAAAAATGTTTATTTTTAGTATAATAAGATTATACCATAGGTCGTTGGCAGATTTGTTAAATTTTCAAAAAAGATTTTGTATTATACAACACCCATTTCAAATAATATAATCGTGCAGTAAAATAAATCAATACATTATCTGGGAAACGTATGTTTCAGAATTTTAATTTTAGTTTAAATAAAATCGTTAAAAATATATACATACATGTTCTTGACGAAAATTGTTCCGTTAGTGATTACAAACTAATAAATTTCAATTTTTTTAACATTTTTATTTTGCTTAGACATTATTGAAAAATGATAAATAGGTACTTATGATTAAAAAATAATTTAAAAAAATGCATAATTTTAATAGTTTTATCATCACGCCTTTCAACATTTTTGGATAAGTTATAATTTTAAAAAGCTGGTACAGAGAATACATACCCGCCATAACACATGGTCTTCCCTAGCATGGAGGGTGAAATATCATAAAAAACTATATGTACCTTAAATTTTTCATGTATTAAATAAATAAAAGAATAATTAATCTTTCTAACCGCCCTGTACGATCGTAAGAACATCTTTCGACGAAATGTGGATTTTCGGCCGCTGGCTGGTTAAATACCCTTAATAACGCCTCTATTTGTATTAGACTATAATTATGCGTATAAACAGCAAACAAGCAACGGAAAACCGCATTTCACGTCATTATTCGTGGTTCGTATCGCATTTTTTTCTCCTGTATATACGCAGTGTTAGATTGTACAATGAAAAAGATACCTACCAGGATAAGGCGTGGGTTAAGTCTTGGATTCCCTCAAAGATTACGTTCCTTAGCCCCAATAAGAGTTGGATTTCAGATTTTTATGTCACAAATAATAAGTAAAATAAATACCCCTTATTTCGTAGTTTCGTATCTCTTCTTTCACGAAACACCTACATTTTGGGATGTTTTTCTTGACGTGATTGCCTCATCAAACGTACCTACGTATTTTTCGAGACATGAGCATCGAAAAATGTCATCAGTCAGTTTAAACTTTATGACAGTGTTTTATTTTGTCAATATTCTTCCAGACAGGAGCTGCCTCGTAAAATAATGATATCTCGAGACGCCAGGCCATTATTTTTGACAAATGGAGAAACATTTGGTTTGAGATGTTGCTTTTATTGGCATCAGTTCTTGCTTTAACACTTTGTCTATTTTGGAGGAATTTATTTATTTATTTCCAAAAACAGTATGAAAAACCTGTATCTGAACAGAAACGATAAGTAAATTACATGTAAAAAATATTTGGCATAGTAAATACATTTACACGTGGAACAAAAAGTTTACATGTAGGTTTTTCTTTTTTACATTAGCTCCACACGGGTGACCCTGACGAAAATAATTCCCCTCGGGCCTATGTCATCTTTTTCGGATGCTGTGTGGAGGGTCTTTTTTAGGAAAGGAAGGAGAGGAAGTTCTGGGAAGGAAAAGGGTTTTGGGGGTGGGTAAGAATCTAGAGGTCAGTGTATCCAGGTGTGACAAACATATGAATCCATCCCTCCCACTGCGGTGCAAGTCGATGTTCCGAGAGAAGTCTGAGGGACTCCCTCAACCATTCTCTCCCGATCCGGCCTTCCATGCAGCTGATGGGCAGACGCATCCGCCGCCAAGACCCGGACAAACCTCATCTCATGAACCCGGGTACACCTGCTAAGTCACCCAACCTTGCGAACCACTTGGAGTGACCTATAGCAGAGGTGTTAATTATCCAATAAATGGTTCCCGGTGCGGCGGCACCCATACCTGCCTCCAAAATTGAAGGTTTACACAGAAAGCTCAAATAATACTTCACTCTTAAATTCGTTGTAGAACATATGAAAAATATCCATATTTCCTGCGAGGCAGTTAACCTAGTATGTTTTCCCATGGGCTTCACCATTTAGTTAGTTAGTTCTGCACCTGAGAAGAATCAAAAGCCTATGTTTGCGGCCTCGCATGAAATTATCCGGGACAAAGAATCCTATTTTAGCCAGAATGTCTGTGGTATCTTTACACAGTATAAAATGAAGTCGCTCCCGCTGTCTGTGCGCTTAGATCTTTTAAACTACGCAGCGGATTTTCATGCGGCCAGAATCTCTGTGGTATATTTACATAGTATAAAATGAAGTCGCTCCCGCTGTCTGTGCGTTTAAATCTTTTAAAATACGCAACCGATTTTCATGCTGTTTTCAATAGATAGAGTGATTCATGAGGAAGGTTTTTAGGTATATAATTTGTCAAGGTTTTGTGTAAATTGGTTGAAATATATAAATAAAGGGAGCGGGCTGGCAAGCGGGCTGGCAAGCGGGCTGGCAAGCGGGCTGGCAAGCGGGCAGCGGGCAGCGGGCAGCGGGCGGTGTGGATTTGATTTTAACGTTGGGAATTGGCGTGTCGTTGTGTTTCGTTATCCACTGCAACGTGTGGCCGGGTCTGTTAGTTGATAATAAATCGTTCAGAAGCTTACAATCCACCATTAATGCGACTTCCCTTCTGGAAATAAGGCTTCAATTTTTTTTTCTTGGCTTTGGAAGATGCGAATATTGCTATGAGAGATAATATTTTCCACTCTTTTAATTAGAGAAGCCCGATTTCGTCTTTTAACTTTGTTATATTTTTTAACTCCTTTAAAGTAAACCTTTTTTTCTCATCACATGTTTTAGTTTTTTTTTTTATTCTTATCAAAATTAAAACTCCATAAATTTTTTTAATATTTTTTATATATTCAATAATATTATTATTCAATTAATAAAAACAGTTTATTTATAAACAAGTTCTGCTATGTAATTTTTATTGCGCATGTCAGCTGTTTCGCCTTCTGAAGGCATTATCAAACACTGTTTACAGTTTGATAGTGGCTTCAGAAGGCGAAGCAGCTGTCACGCGTAATAATAATTACATAGCACAATTTGTTTATAGATAAACTGTTTTTATTAATACACATGTTTTAGGCTTAACAATTGTTTTCATAAAATTTTGAACAGTAGAGGAGATACAAAATCCTAATGATGAATTTAATTAAACTTTTTTAGTAAATATTGTAAGATATTTTCGTATGTGATTAAAGCGATTTGTGGTAGGATTTTATATCATTATAATTGCGAATTTCTGCATCACGACTAAAATATTTATTTGATGAAGATGAGAACTTCCAGTTTTGCATTTCATGAATCTACATTCGAAATGGCGGTTTTGCATCTATCTGAAATTCAAATTAGCAGCCGAGTTTAACCCTCTACACACCAACAGTATATTATTATTATTTTCCCTGTAATTAATAATACTACTATACATGATCAAAATATGTAAACATTTATGTATGTTTTTTTTTTTACAATAGCTCCACACAACAGGCCCTTAGAAAAATATTTTACCTCAGGGTTAATGTCATCTTTGGGGATGCTGTGTGGAGGATCTTTTAAAGGATATGAAGTTCTGGGAAGAATAAGTTTTGAGGGGTGGGTAGGATTCTGGAGCTCATTTGGTCCAGGAGTGACGGACGTGTGAACCCATCCTTCTCACTGCGGTGCAAGGCGATGTTCCAAAAGAGTTCTACTTGAGAGGTCACAAGGTGTCCCTCGATCAGTCTCTCCCGCTCCGGCCTGCCACGCAGCTGGTGGACAGATACATCTTCCAAGAATTAACAAACAAACCTCACCCCGTGTACCCGGGCACCCCTGCTAAGTCACCAAATGTACCACTCGGGTGACCTATGGCAGAGGTGTTGATTATCCAATAAATGGTTTAGATGAAACCGAAGTTGTATTTTCTTGCGTTTTAAACCGTATTACACTTCTCTTCATCTTTCTTAATTTTAAATCCTTTTGTTTTCTCTCCTTTAATATTACATACTTATTTTGTTTCATAATTTCAATACTACGCTAGTTTCAATAAATAAAATTCACGCAATCTTATAGTGTGATGTTTTTTCTGAATTTTCTTCTAAATAAAAGTCTCTTTAAAAATCTTATACATAATTTTAAGCCCAAAAATTAATTAGCCCTCAATCCACCGGTAATAAAAATCCACACATTCTAATACTAAACAATATGATTTGTATATAAAGTTGGCCAAAGGCGTGAAAGGGTGGGGGGGGGGGTTAGGGTTTTAAACCCCCCTACCTATCGGGCTCAGTATTGTGTATGAAAAAAAGAGAAAAGATAGTACTCGGAGACTTCATTTATGGAAAATACTACAATAGTATTTGCACAATCTCCTTTATCAATGTGATCTAAATAATAAGTTGTGGTAGGTAGAGGTCCCAAAAGACTTTTTCCCTTGCCTTACAACCAGGATTGAACCCCCCCCCGTAGGGTCGAATTCCTCCCATGTGAATCATATAGAGCTACACACTTGCAAGTGACTATTATGCATCTCGAACTGTAGAGGGTTTGAAAAACTCCCTCCGGAGTAATATGAACATATCGCCATCAAAATAAATATAGCAATACAATTATATCCACTTTGTTTCGAATGCTGTCGTATCTCTATAAACCGTTCGGAGGTCGACAGATTTTCACATTACTCGAAGAGTTAAATGCTCCCCTGAGTGATACCGTATCCCTGAGAGAAAACCCTCAGTCGAAATGCCTATTGTCACACACATTAGTTTTCAAGGAGCTTCTGTACTATATTGTGTATTAGCTATTCTTTTTATGTTCTATACTAGAGATTCCCATTAAGCATAGAATAAAGAAGAACACAAGAAATGGCTTGTGAACGTGTTTCGTGACCCAAATATTTGTCCAATCGGACCTTAAATTTCCAATACAAAACTGTGTTTCACCATGCTTAAGAAATTCAAATGGACGGAGATCTATGATGTCAGGCGAGTGTGAGTGAGACAGAGCGCGTGCTAAATAGGCTAAATGGAATTTGCTTTCCATTCAAATTTGTATGGAAGGCACTTCTAGTTTTCTTCTTCAATCTGCGGTTTTGAGTAAGACACGAAAAGTTTCATAAAATTTGTTTGAAGATATTTAGATTAGACTAAAAATATGACTTTGATACATGGACATATAAATAGATGGACCTGCCCTAAGTGATAAAAGGCGTATTATTCCCCCCCCCCATTAGAACCATTCCATCGGAACCGGCTGGGCTTGCGAGAGCCTCGCGTGAATCTAAAAAAATGTGACGTCATCATTCTTGTCCGGACCAGTGTCGAGCTCTCATCGGTACATACGAAATAACATGGCAAAAATGGTGACTTGTGTTATGAAAACATGTAAAAATAGAAGTGAAAAAGATAAAAAACCCAATTTTAGTTTTACGTTCCATAGGTAAGCATTATTTTAGGCTTATTCAGATCATATAATATGATAACACATACTATCACATCAAGATACATGGCGACGCGAAACACAAAGCCGCTGTTTACTGAGGTAAGTAAATTATGAAGCATTTGTAAAAGTGTCTTAACTACATACGGAAATAAAAGATTTCACTCCGAAAATAAGTGAAACTTTACTTTGCCGAATTTGGACTTCACATATTTGTTCATATCGTGGCGAGCAATTTGCGCTCCCATATAAAAAGGTCTATTCATTCAAAAGCAGATTTTACTTTTAAGAACTAAATGGTCATATTATAATGCGAGATGCCTATATTGGCGAATCACAGTCATCGTCCCTCTCTTCGCCCCGTCATAGTTAGTTTTTACCCCTCATCTGTATGTTCTGGTCTATTTATTTGTATGTCTATGCTTTGAAAGTATCAAGGAAACATCTCTTGAGATGCCGACGTTATTTTCAACTTTCGTAAGAAACTATTGTTTTGTAATAAGAATTTTTTTTGAAAGTTAAGAAAATCAACTTATGTATTTATTTATTCATAAATTGTAACAAATTGGGTGAAAGCGGATTACATTTTTGCGAAGTATATAAGTAGTACTTCTTGGGAACACGAGCACAAGTAAATCAACAAAACCAGACTACTAGATAAAGATGCAACTTCAAAATATGCTTTATTATCAACCGCGGGCCCAGGTGAAGAAGAGTCAAGGCGAAACTTAATGCTAAAATACTTTTAAAGTTAATCTTTTCTACGATTACGGTTTGAATTTTATAAATACAAAAAAAAATGCTTTGGATAAGTTTAGGCTTCTCGTACCGGTTCCATTTATTTATTATTTTTTTTACATTATGTAGGAAAATTTTTCCCTTGGGGCCTAGGTCATCTAGAGGATGCTGTGTGGAGGATTTTTATTTAAAGGAAATATTGGAAGTTCTGGAAAGGAAAAAGGTATGAGGGGTGGGTAGAATCTGGGGGTCAGTGTGTCCAGGAGTGAAGGACGTATGAATCCATTCCTCCCACGGCGGTGCAAGGCGATGAATCCTGAGAGTCCGGCTGGAGAGGTCAAAATATCTCCCTCAACCACTATCTCCCGATCCGGCCCGCCACGCAGTATGTGGACAGACGCATCCGCCGCCAAAACCTTGACAAACCTCACCCCATGAACCCGAGCACCCCTGCTAAGTCTTCGAACGTCGCGAATCACTTAGAGTGACCATGCAAGGGTATTGGTTAGTAAATGGTTTCCGGCGCGGCGGTACCCATAATTTCCTCTCAAAATAAGTAGAATTCAAATAAAACTGTTAATTACTTTATAAACGTAAACCACTAAAAACTGTATTTTTTCGTTAGAAGTGTGTGAACAAATGCAGAAACAACTTTTTATAAAACAATATTTTGGCTAAAATTGATATCTGTGACAGTTTTCATTGATCAACTTTTTTTCGTTCTTAAAAAATTATTCACGAAATAAATAAAAACCATTTTTGCGCTCAATTGTGCATTACCTAATATTCGTGGCGATATAAGGCACACTAAGAATACAAACGTTTTTGACTTGTAGCTTCCTCTTAACGAAGACTAATTATTCAGAGAATCATTCGGCACCGGTGCACAGTACTTGCACAGTAAACACGCTAAGCGTTTGTACACAGTTGATATTTTCGCATCGGAACGGGTCGTTTCTACGACTCGTCGGTTTACCGATCACGTTTACATCTATGGGTATCTTCAAGACCTGGTTTCACTCCTTCCTTTCATCAAAAGTACCTCTACACAGCGTCCCCAAAGATGACAAAAGTTATGAGGGAAATTGTTTTTCGCAGGACTTGTGAGGAGTTAATGCCTCTACTCAAAGTGTGATCATACATAGCTGATAGCTGTAGCACAGAGTTTGTGTGGGGTCTCGGAAATTCATCACAGTTTGGTAACCTCTGTTCTACCCTATTATATTGAAATAGAACAGTCTATCTGCGATTGTCTTGTTGAGCGAATTTTTTTATAAAAACTTTTATATTTTTGATTTTGCACTGTGAAATTTTAAAATTTTTCACTATGGAAAATTTTAACCCCGGAAAACAAATATAAAAATTTCTTCCCGGAAAATTGGAAAATGATAAAATAATTATCGGAAAATTGTACCTATAAAACTTTTTTAAGCTGAGAAATTCCGAGTGTCTTTTTTTTTTCTTACTGACATTTTTTCATCGAAAATGCTGTTTGCAAACTTAACGGTTCTTTATTAATAAAATAACAGAGGGCATCACTTTCGTTTATCGTTAATCCAAACAGTACAGTCATTAAAAATAATACTATCAGATGCATTCGGCGTGAGACAGTGTCAACAAAAAAATCGCCACCGGTACAAATGACGTAACCTCCTCTCGTCAGAGATCGATCAACCGATCAACTATGTGGATCGCGGTAATACCTAATGTTTGATGGCCTCTATTCTCCACTATCGTATCGGAAGTGAGAGATTTTCCGCTGTGGTATGTCTGACAATCTAAACTAACAAGCTCTAATCCGATCTTTCGTCCAACGAAGGCGAAGAGTGGATTCACAACTTGATCCCTACTTAATTTGACAGCCAACTGTATAGGTTACTCGTAGTAAATTTAGGAGATGGGGGCTGAGACCTGAGACCTGAGACTGCTGAAGAGATTAGCCGTTAGATGTGTAGTGGACGTGTCCACGTATCCGAAGCAAGCTCAATTTTTACTAGCTTACTTCTGGTAAAATGGTCGTTTGGTCATCATTATTTGATTACACATTTTCAAAAATCATTTTTTTCTTTAGTAGATTAAATTATCATTTTCTGTCTTCAATTTTATTTCTTTGGGCCTTGGAAACCAAAATGTCTGAAATGAAAGATTGTCGGCTTCAGTTTTCTTTAATATCGGTTTATATTTATATTTGGTAGGCGGGTATGGATGTACCGCCATTGGAAACCATTTATTGGTTAATCAAACACCCTTATCATTGGTCACCCCAAGTTATTCGCTACGTTCGGTGACTTACCACGGTGTCCGGATTCATGAGGTGAGGTTTGTCTAAATCTTGGCGGCGGATGCTTTAGCTCACTTACTGCGTGGCGGATCTGATCGGGAGAGACTGGTTGAGGTTGACTGACCTTTTTACCTCTCCAGCCGGACTCTCAGTGGGTGTATCACTCCTGGACACACTCACCCCAAATTCCTACCTCATACCCTTTTCCTTCCGAAAAATTCCTTTCCTTCCTTTAAAAAGACCCTCCATAAAGCACCCCCAATAATGACATTGTTCGCTAAGGAAATTGTTTTCCTTAGAGCATTATTCTTCTAGAGCAATTTTTCATAACTTCTGTGCAATTGATCAAACATTTTCAAATATCGAGAACCCTTCTTCAGCAATTTCATTAGTCTGTCTCTCGGAGTTGAAATATGTTTTATAAATTGGCATCATCAGTTTTCTTTGAAATTGGTATAGATTACTCTCCTAGAAATTAATTTGTTCAGTGCGTGAGATTGAAGACACGATACCCACATGGTCAGCTGATCGATGTCTATCTCAAATGAAAGAACCAAAGTCCCTTAGCCTTTCGTTATCATTCTTCATATTTAGGTAATTTTATTATTTTATTATTAAAGTGAAAACTTCTTTAGCACCGTTGTGATTTGAAACTAGATTAAACGAAAAAGCGACTAGCGACTGTATTTTTTTGTTTAGCATATTACTGATAACCTTGTTATTTTTAACGAAAAAGTTTCAACAAATTTCTGACTTTCGAAAATGTGAATTTGTATAAGTATAATTTTTCCTCAAATATAAGGTCGAATTATATCTATCATTTTGGCTCCGAATTAACGTTTTTAGAATATAAAGCACATACATCCATTTCTGAATACTCACAAGCAGGAAGGTAATTATTGAATTATACATTGTATTATGTAGGTAGGTGTACCTGTATATTATTTTTTCTCCACTTCAATGTCAGAATTGGAAAACTGGATTCGGAAAGCAGAACCGTATCTGATGTGAATATTAATTAGCTTGATAATTATAATTATGTATTTAATTACCGGCTCGTGTTTATTATGTCTTTCATAGAGACAGGTTTCAAACACAGGTTTCGACACAGGATTTTCCCAGTGAGATGGGCATTGAAAAATTAATTATAATTAGCAAAAGAGTTAAATATTTGGTTTTCCTTGTTAAATTTAAAACTTTATTTATGATTAAATTGCATATATAATTTTGTTTTTAAAGGATGTAATTATATTACTTCTGACTTCAAAAACATCATTACCCTAAGAACTCTTTACTGCTCATTGGTTCGCCCCACCTTAAATATGCTTGTGTTGTTTGGTCTCCTTTTTATGCTGTCCATATTCGACATTTTGAATCCGTTCATCGGTTCTTAAAAGGGATTGCTAGGAGGATAAGATAAGAGAGAAGCCATTACTCATATGATGAAATTGAACTAACTCTAAACTATACTCCTTTGGAAGATCGTCGAAAAAAATTGATCTCATTTGTTTCTTCAAAATGATTAATTGTACCTATTATTATTGATTCAGCGACTTTACTATACTCATCCCTTTGAATAAACCTTTCCGTAGATTTAGAAATAATGAACTGCTCTTCCTCAATGAACACTCAACTAATTATGGATATTATTCACCATTGTCAGTAGCGACCGGTTAGTAGCTGAGTGGGCATCGCGTTTGGGTCCCACCCGAGCGTCGCGTATTCGATTCCTCCATCACGACATAAGCAACATTTTCCGCTTAGCGTGGTGGTAGTAGGAGATTTTCAAACATTGTTGGGTTATTCGTAACCCGGGTATTTATGTCTTTCTTTTTAATTATTATTTAATTTAAATTTAATTTAATTGTCCAGAATGTGTAGACTGGTCAACTCATGTCAAGATCTTGATTTTGTTAGTATAAGTCTAAATGATTTTTGTCGGTCACTAAACAAGTGAAAAAATAAGCCTTGACTTCTAATTTCTGTTTATATATGATTTTTGTCTTTGCTTTCAAAAACCACCCGTTACCCTTATTTTTTCACATTTATAACTTTTTTTAAAAATTTCGTGTCATTATTTTGTAAATTAGATGTAAGTATTATAATATATTTTTTGAAATGATATTATTAATTTCTTTCTCCTTAAACGAAGAATAGCTGCATCGCAGTACAAATCTATGTTTAAATTGAATCTTGAATAGAAGTATCCGGTCCATTGGGTAGCAGGTGTGGAGTTGAGAAGAAATCTAGTGCGGGGTAGGTACTGTCTCTCATTAAAGAGCATCTGAGTAAAATGACTTTATCGCCGTTATACCTTGATTGGTTCAAACCGGGTGGGGGTTATACGAATGTTCACCTTAAAAAATATTTGCGCTCGTCGCCTTGTTAGAGATGGAATTCACTTGGTAAGTTTGAAACTAAATTGTGGAGTATTTTTTAAAAACGTCTAAAAAAGATAGTGGAAACTGCCATTCATTGGTTGCCATTTTATTAAGAATTAAAACTTTCCGACACGCTTTCTGCTAATGCTTTCAGATAATTTAATTAAAGTTTTACATAATTATGCATAAAAAGGTTTTTATCTTTAAAAGTTTGGCACTCACAATCTGTTAAAACGTAGGCAGAACAAGAATTTCAGCTCGTTTTAACAGCTATGTTCTGCTAACCGATCTGCTATAAAAAACTTTCACAGTGTCATTCTTACAGCCTAACACATTGCTATCTAACAAGGGTGTTAACCAAATTTATCAACTCTTGGAATTAGAAAATTATAAAACGAACAACACTGGTAGGTAGACTGGGTTGGTATTTTCAAATTATTTTGTAGGTATTTTCAAATTATTTTTGTAGGTTCGAAATAGTTTCAACTACTGCCAACATTTTATTATCACATTTTTCTTCTGTAGATCCACTTGTATATATTTAATCTGCAATTTTAAAACTATGTTCCTGCAAACATTACTTTGTATCACAAATACATTCTATTCCATATTTCCCGAATATCTAAAAATAGTGTTTTACGGGTGTGTTTGATTATTTGTATACATTCAGTTGACATAGTTACATTCGTATATCGTACGAAAAATTACACTACAATTTCTGCATTTTATCATAATATGGTTCAAATACCACATATTATAATATTTGCTACTAAGTTTCACCTTCCTTAGACATCATAAACAATCGGACCAAATCGGAAAGGGTTACGCATAATAATAAATATGCACATCTAGCAGATCAATTTGGGAGGTTGGTATGCGTACTCCCAGTAGGAGTGTTCTATGGCAGAGTGGTCCGCTACATTTGGTGACTTAGCAGGGGTATCCGGGTTCATGGGGCGAGGTTTGTCTAGGTTTTGGGGGCGGATGCCTCTGCCCACTTATTGCTTGGCGGGCCGGATTGGGAGAGACTGGTTGAGGGAGTCCATTTGACCTCTCCAGTAAGACTCTCTCGACCCATCGCCTTGCACCGCAGTGGGAGGGATGGATTCATACATCCGTCAATTCTGAACCCACGGACTTCCCTCATACCTTATCCTTCCCAGAACTTCCCCTCCTTTCTTTCCTTTAAAAGACCCTCCACACAGCACATACAGATGATAAATATTTTCCTCAGGGCCTCCTGTGTGAAGCTATTGTAAAAAAAAATAGAGTGTGCAATTCACACGCGGTAGAAGTGAAACTAGAAAGTCACTAGATGTCGCTTTCTTTTCTTTTGCCTGTTTATTAAGTGGTTTGAAGATTGTATATTGATTTCACAAAAATAAAAAAATAAATATTTTTTGGATTTCGTGGGATTTGAACTTCCGTTCGCTGGATGTCTGTCTCTCTGGCCGCTGAGACTTATCCAGTGCCTTACCCGTTACGCTATGGGAGGCTTGCGACGACCCGTCAAATAATAAATTTTAGTGACGCACTCCGAATTTCAAATCACTAACGGAGCTAAAGAAATTTCCCTTCAAAAACTTGAATTACACATTTTTAAAAATTATTTATCGTTGTTCTTCTAAAGATCCCTGTAATTGGATAATAATAGTTAGACATGAAATTGTGTTTCCGTTTAATTTTGAAACGCTCACTAATTTCCCGATTGCCTCGAATCAAAAAAATTCGGCAATATTCACGAGGCCTTTGGGGCCGTCTGTTTCTCGGCGTATTATTAGTTGGGAAAGTTGGGCGGTAATCGACCTATCCACTCGTGGAATCTAACCGCGGAGGGTTTTACTTCAACTCGCCCATCTAAGTTTTTATGCCAAATTACTCGGTTAATTTGCGGCTTTTGATTTGGTAATTGATTAAGAGTTTTAAATCGTTTCGACACGACCCTCTAAAGTTATGGTTGATGACGAGATTGGTGCTCGTCGACACCTCTGAACGATGGTGATATGAAACACGGTCAACACATACAGCCTTACTAAAAAACGTTGTTAAGATTTTATTCAATTTATGTGAAAACCTTACTAATTAAAAACTAACAAAAAAAGTTCATCTAATGATATGTAGGTACATTGCTTATACAGCCAAAGAGGGTAGTTTATCTGTTGTACATACTTGTTTTATTTATAATTTCTCGTCGACTTTCGGTTTTTCACAAGGTATTTTAAATTTCTTTAAGATGTCGTTAAAACAAATACCGTTTTAGAAACAAGATATAAATTCCTTTTAGATTTTTGAATTTGTAATATACTTTAGTATTTAAAAATTGCAGTATTTTAAGCTTCAAACACGAAAAAACTATACTAAAACCTCGAAAAATTTCGGAAAATTCAAATACAGTCCTTGTATTTAAAGAATTTGCAACAAAACTATCATTTCACCTTTTATCTCGTTCAAACAATAATTTTTTTTTAAAATTCCAATAATGGCTTGAAAATATGACATTTTGGATTGATTTATTTTTGCACAATTTAAAGGCTGATTTCTCGAATTTTTAATTTTGGCCAACATAATAAAGGAATTTTCTTATTAGTAACGTTCAAAAAAATAAAATGTATATCTAGTCATTATACAACATGTAACAAAAACACAGTTTAACGGTCGTGAAGTGTTTTTTATAAGTAAGGCTAATAATGTTTGAATGCTATTTTGGAACTGTTTTTTGTGATAAAATTTCAATTTAAGCTTTTCTAAAAAACGTTATAACTTTATTCCCTCAGCAGTTACTTTACCCGACTTTGTCTGGGCATCTACCCCCTGGAATTGCCAACAGTATTTTGTGTAGCATGTCTCTATTCCGAAAATAGTATTGTATAGGTTATTTTATTTAACTTTATTCCATTTTTGAAGTAAAACTTCTTTACGCTCGCTGTACTTGGGGAGTAAGCTGGTGAATGCGTTACGAAAGTTTTAAGAAAAGTGTGATCGGGCGAGGCGAACGGAAGTTGAGAGGGCGATATAAGTTAGTGAAGATAGAAAGAGAGAGAGATACGTTTCGTATATTACTGTAGGGGCAAGAGAGAGAGGTGCGAGCACACATTTTCTTTCTCTCTTTCTCTCATAGGCAGTTACGTTTCGTATATTTAAGACACAGTGCAGGCCTTTTGTCTGTATCACACTGTAGGAGCAGTTTCTTTCTTCTTTTATAACTTAGTGAAGTTTTACTTCAGTCGTGTGGTCAAAAGCACACTCGTTTTTTTTTAAAATTAGACCGCACCGGTTTTACCCTTCTACGGGCATCTTAAGGCTTATAAATTTTAAACTTAAGATTTATATCGGCAAGTTACATCGATGTAGAGTTCGGCAGCGGTCTCTCATACCCTATATCACCACTTACGTAACTTTTAAAAATAATTTTGATATATATATTTTTTTGGTTTTTTTGAATGCCAGGCCAAAAACACGGAAAAACCTGTGCTAGTTGTCCTCCGAAGTTAAATCGCAAATCTAATTACCAATGTAGGTAATTTGGGTAAAAAACATGTGTGCTTGCAATGTGCACAAACAATTATGCCCTGACTGCCAATAAAAATAACCAATTTTTGACCATTGCCAGTTTTGTAAAATGATACCAGTGATCAGAGCATTATTTTATTTATTTATTGATTAGTATCTTAACTATAAGGAAAATTAGTATTTTTGTTATAATACATTGATTTAATTTTTTTTGTTTGTGATTAATGATCTCATCTCTAGTTTTTTGATTTTAATTACTACATACATTGTAATAACAAGTTCGTCATTAAAAATTACATTTTGAGTTTATTGACTAGTTTAATTTTATCGTTTTATATGTTATTAAACTGTTTTTAAAGACTGCTGTACGCTACATTACCTAATTTCTATGCTATAGATCGGTTACGGCAGCGGTCTCTCAGGCCGTTAGTCACCAGTTACGTTACACAAAAACCATGTCACCAGTCAAAGGTTAATAAAATATATCAGTCTGAAGAGGCCTATAAAACGTTGATATATTATCTTGCCTAAATAAAAAAGTGGAACAAGGATGTAAAGTTGCAATCACATTGATATTTCTATAACATCAACGCCGGAATTGGTGTTTCCTGAAATATTCACGTTGAATCTTTCAATATATCAGCAGGTCTTTAATCATCAATCATTTTGTTTTTATTTTTAGAAATTTTCCGCTTTTTCCATTTGTAGAAAAATTGTGTGTAAACAAATTCTTTTAGTTTTATTTCCGCGCCATTTAAAGTGAAAAGTGTGGCTCTATCTATTTTCCCATCGATAATGCGTCGTTTTTCTCATTCGCTCAAATAAATTTCCCCGACCGTAATTGTGTTTCCCGCCTTTGACGGTGGAGTATGTTTTTTATGGGATTTCCGAACAGAAAAAATGCATACATGCACACAGAAAGCCTGAATATGCATTTCTAGCGGAAATTGCTACGGCACTCTGCTATCGGGGGAAATCCTTGTTTTGAAACCTTGTTTTGAAGGACTTACGCGTTTTATGCCCGTTGTATTGAGAGGGAGGGAGAGAAGGAAAATTAGAATATTCATGACCTCTCTTGGTAGCAATTGCATTGATATGTGGAATAATATATTGCTGCGCATGGAAATAAATGCTTATTTTAACCCCGTGCTTTCGTGGACCTTTGGGACTCTAGAAAAACCTAAGCCTAATCTAAAAATTTTGACGCCCAGTGCAAACAGAACATGATGCCAACACCCCCTTGGTTATTCACTTTTTTCGTTTTTGTATCACTTTAAACACACCGCTTATTTAATAAAAAAATATTAACATGTTTTTTAAGGTGAACGGTGTAACTTTATCACTCCTTTGAAAGGAATTAAAAATGATACAAAAAACTCGGTTAAATAGGTTCCGTAAAGTTAGGTTATGGGCAATTTTTTTTTAAAATTTCATCACTTTTAATGATTTTTAAAGGTGTGTTGAAATGCCATTTTGTTGAGTTGTCATGGAATACTTTTGTGGGTACTTATATTACTTATTTGTCTATACTTGTTTTCATTTTTGTTAATTTTAATTTTATCCTGAGCAAGGAAGCCTTGGCTGCAAAATGTGTTGATAATTTTGATTAAATAAATGGTGTATACAAAGTGAATTGTTTTCATTTAATTAAAATGACGCCATAAAATGAGTTTGCGAATATTGAAAAAGAATATTTTTTTCTTAACTATTTGCTGTATGTTTTCTGTGAACGGAGTTCTAAAATAGTTATATTTTATTTTTATTAATGATTTTAGCCTGATTGACCTCCACCATCAAAATAATTATTTTGCCGTGACGTAACGTATTGTATAAATATTTAGATGTACTGAAATAAAATATATTTTAACTCGAAATGTGTCAAAAAGTCAATCCCTTAGCTTTGAAATTTCCTTCAAGTTCATTCAATACATTTCGGCAATATTTCACGCACTGTCTTCAAATTAATCAAGCCCACTCTCCTCTGAGGGAATTGTATACAAGTCAAGCGTGTTATGTTTGTATGTGAAACTATTCAAGTGTTCGTTACTAGATTTATTTTGTTGTTACCGATGTGAGTTTTTAATAGACAGGAGTGAGTGCTCGTTATGTGCTTTGTTCGTAACCATCAAATTCAAAATGGTAATATGTATTTTGCTTTGATATCAAAATTCGTGGATTTTGTATTCTCAATTTATCAATTTGGTGATTACCACCTAGGACTTTGTAATAACATTAATTAACTTTATGCTGATGACACAATATTATTCTACCATAATACTAATTTAAACGAAATGGAAAAGGACATGGAAAGGGATTTGGCTCATCTAGCCGAGTGGCTGAGAATTAATAAACTTAGCCTTAATATTAAAAAGACTCACTATGTGCTATTCGGGAATAGGAGAGGACAACGCCTAAACATTTCCCTGGGAATAAACAAACTGGAACAAACAGATGTCGCGAAGTATCTAGGACTTTTAATTGACTCACGGCTTACATGGAAAAACCATTTTGACCATGTTAAATCAAAGATTGCTCCAGTGACCGGTGTAATGTACAGACTACGTAGATTGCTTCCCACAGCCATACTGCGATCTTTGTACTATGCTATGATTCACTCCCACTTGGCATACCTTTCGAGTATCTGGGGTTTTGCTACCAAAAAAATGATATCAGAGGTGCAAATAATCCAAAATAGAGCCCTACGTAACATTTTTGGCTTGCCTTGGGATACACCTGTTAAAGATATTTACCGTCACGCACTTGTATTGCCATTTAAGGTTGTTCCTTGCTTTGAGATAACAAACACCATTTTAAATATTATTCAGTGCAACACCCACACAAATATAAAACTGAACTATAACAACGACGTTCACCAATATAATACACGACAACACAACAAACTACACATATCAAAAATACACTCAACAAAGTTCGGACTGAAATCATTAGAATACATTGCCTACACTAACTATAACAAACTGCCTGAAAATTTGAGACAGGTATATGCCTCTAACAAATCTCGAAATGATATATTGAAAACATATTTTTTCAAATGTTATTTGGAAAACGAGTCATAAGTAGGTACAAACTCTGTTCTGATAGCCCTAATTATCTTCAAATACTAAACTTATAGTATGATGGGCGCGGTTTATACCTTACTTAAATCTCGTCATGTATTTGTATGTAAACATCTTGTATTAGGTCTGTATATTTTTGAGCCCGTACCTTATATTGTATTTTCCTGATTTTGTTTTATCTATGCATTTCTTAGTCCATCTCATTAGTCCATCATGGAGAATTCATAAAATGTTATAAGACATGTTTCTGTGAAATATTTGTAAAGTGATTCTTCATATGTTTGTATCTGTATGTTGCTTCTGTGAAATGTTTTGTAAATTTTTTATTCATAAATTGTGTCTACATATTGGGTTGAGTTGGGTTTAACTTCTCAAAAGTACCAATTGGCGATCCCTTAATGAGTTTTGATAACTCATGGGAGTGCAACTTCGTTGTATGTTTTTAATAATAAAAAAAAAAAAAAAAAAAAAAAAAATAACGTTGTCTAAAATATGTTTATCCTTAATGAAGGATAGAGTTTTTTTATATGTAGGTATAGATTTTAGATTAGCTGCAAACATGTCTAGCCCTGAGGAAAATGATTGCCCTCGTGGCCTATGTCTTTTTATGAAAGGAAGAGATGAACTTATGGTATGATGTGAGGGGTTGGTAGAATTTGGGGGTCAGTGTGTCCAGGAGTATCGGACGTATGAATTTATCCCTCCAACTGCGGTGCAAGGCGATGTTCCGAGAAAGTCTGTCTGGAGAGGTCAACAGGCGTCACTCTCCCTCTACCAGTCTCTCCCGATATGGCCCGCCACGCAGTAAGTGGGCAGACGGATCCGCCGCCAAGATCCGAACAAACCTCACCCCATGAACTCGGACACCGCTTTTAAATCACCAAACATAGCGAACCTACGACTATAATTTGTGGGATAACTAACACCTCTGCCATAGGTCACCCCAAGTGTTTCGCTACGTTTGGTGACTTAGGCGGGATCGGGAGAGACTGGTTAAGGTGATCTGACACACTGACCTACAGATTTCTACACACCCTTTATGCACTTTGCCTTCCCAGAACTTTTCCTCCTTCTTTTCCTTTAAAAGATCCTCCACACAGCATCCCCAGAGATGACAGACCCCGAGGGGAATTATTTTCCCCAGGGCCTCCTGTGTGGAGCTAATGTAAAAAATAAAAATGATAATGCCTCCATTAATTGGCGAATTTCGAGAAGTGCTACTAAACAAAGCTCTCCAGACAGTCAGGTAGTTCATCCCGACATGACAGTCAGTACGACCAAGTTTGCAATCGAGTTAGAAAGCTAAGCCATCCTTTGTCCAACCGAAGCTTCGCCCTCGTTCGGTCGGACACATCTGCACACGATTCAATTTTACCTTTGACTCAACCTAATCTGATTCAACCTAATCTACCCAACCGTACGTTCAACCAAAATAGGGTTCTTCATGCAGCGTTTTATCTATCTACCTATCTTACCCGATCATTTTCCTTTCCGGAATGAAGTCCACAATTTTATGCATTTTTACTTATGTAAATTAAATCGGTTTATTCAGTTTTATTTGTACAGCTGTTCACTAACTTATAAGCAATGCAAAATCATGTGATTTTGGTTTGAAAATTAGATCGCTTACAAATATGTTAGATGCTTTAATTAAATACTGCGAGTAGAACACACGCCTTTGAAATAATTGAGTATTTTTTATTACTCTTTTTATAAGCTCAGAAAAATTAAAGATCCGGCCTATAAAATATTCAAAATCTCCTACTTATTGTATAATATGGAAAATTAAATTTTTTACAAAATGATCGTTAAACATTCTAATATTTGTTCCTGAGCTTCGCAAAATTAAATATAACACGCTATTTGGCGATGTTTTTCGTGAATAAATCAAAACAGGCGGCTGGTGTTAAACGGGAATCTAAACCTTATCGTCATCTAGACGAGGAGTGTTATTGTTAGCAGCCTGATCGTGAATTTTACATGACGTGGAGACTGAAGATGGAGCTGTACTAAATAATGCAAAATCATACAAAATCATAAGTTTTGTTTTGAATATTTGATGGCTTAGAAGTATTATAGATGCTTTAATTAAATACTGCGTGTAGAGCATATCTTGGCCCTTAAAAAATAGGTAATTTTTTAAAAATATAAGTCTTTGAATAAGCCTAGTAAAAAATAAAGTATAAGGTCTTTAAAAAACACTTTCAAGTCCAAACTCTCCTATTTATAAACCCGTTTTCGGATATGGTTATATTGTTTAATGTGGCAAATTCAGTTTCTTTTATAATAATCGTAAAAAACTTTTTTATCAGTACGGCGCCGGCCGGGACGGGGAATATACATATTATGCTCCGCGTCGCTTGGTTCCGTGAAATCAATTTTAAATTTCTTTGTTATTACAATAAACAATGCGTCAAGAAGGAGTTAATGTTTTTTACAGGCCTTTACGAAATCAACCTGTAAAAAAATTCACAAATACCTTTCCAACATTTCCAAAAGCTTTTTCTCGAGTATTTTTAAACTCCTCCCAAAAAGGGGCGTGAGTTCCGATTTCGATTTCTTCCTGGACATTGGATCGGCTTAATCTCGGCCTGCCCTGCCACGGTGCTCCCCCCGCTTTTGACTTCAGAAGTGTGTCTTGACCCACAAGCAGTTACATTCTTTATACTACTTGCTGGTTTTGCTCGCAAGTCGTGACCTCACCTTTGTTTCACTCTCAACAATACACAATGCCTAGTATATAGAGGGGTTACAGATTTATGTTTGTTTACTCCTGTAAATCTTTCGTTAACAAAGATCCCCTTTAAAGATATCCCAGTTTAAGAGGGAATAACCAGACAAAAAAGGGAATATGTCATTTTTAAATCAACTTTTAGACGTATTGACTCTTT
This sequence comes from Limnephilus lunatus, assembly GCA_917563855.2. Taxonomy (NCBI): domain Eukaryota; kingdom Metazoa; phylum Arthropoda; class Insecta; order Trichoptera; family Limnephilidae; genus Limnephilus; species Limnephilus lunatus. The sequence continues at coordinate 46,481,104 of OU830598.1, read as the reverse complement.
TCCACAAAAAGATTATAAATTGATTTCGAAAGACTGTTATTTTATCTAGTAAAGCAATGTTTTAAATTTTGAGAAAATATGTTTATTTTTAGTAAAATAAAGTTTTACCGTAGGTCATTGGCAGATTTGTTAAATTTTCAAACAAAATTTTGTATTATACAACACACATTTCAAATCATATAATAATTCAGTAAAATAAATCAGTAAATTTTCTGGGAAAGTTATGTTTCAGAATTTTAATTTTAGTTTAAATAAAATCATTTGAAAAAAGATCCGCACGCGTTTTTTCGTGACGAAAATTCTTCAGTTGGTCTATTTATTTACGGTCTTACAAACTAATAAATTAAGTATTTTTTACATTCTTATTTTGCTCAGAAATTATTGAAAAATTATAAATATTTATTATAAAAAAATAATTACAAAAAGTACATAATTTGAATAGTTTTAACATGACGCTTTTCAGCATTTTTGAATGTATGTGTAAATTAAAGCAAATTTTGAATGAAATAAAATCGATATTGAGTTATTATTTAAAAAGGCTGGTACTACTGAGAATAATGTATCTTTCTCTTTATAACCGCTCTGTACGATTGTAAGAACATCTTTCGACGAAATATGAATTCTCGGCCGCTGGCTGGTTAGTGGCCCTTAATCTTAAAAAATAATGCACCAGATTTTCTAGAATTTATTTAATTGCGCATTTAAATAAATTTTTATCAAAAACAATTTGAAATCCACTGGGGACGATTAAAACGCAATTCACGTACGAGTACCTTTAATGTCCGTGCCCGCCAATGGAACAATGGTTTTTTCTTTTAATTAGCCGATCTTTTTCGCTTTGTTGACTTGCGGACTGAACGCAAATTGTATAAATATTTTATTTTATTTGTGTGATTCAGGTTGAACCCATCTTGGCCATCTGAACATTGAATTCCATCTATTGTTGACGGCGGGTATGATTTTAATTATACGCTCTAAAAGCTCTCTCATATGTTCCAAATTTTCTGATTGGTTGCTTTAATAAATCTTTCCTCTGTTACATCCTATTTCATGCTTGGAATATAAATTATTTGCACGATAAGTCGAGTTGAATTTCACTTTTATGTTATTTCCATAATCTGTTATTTTTCATTTCAGGGAAGTCATTAGCTATCTCTTTTATGTAATTTTTATAACTGGATATTTGTGAAGACTGAACACGTTCGTTTCGTCGTTGGCGGTTTTTTTGAGGGTGTTTTGTATGTTGTATTTCTCACAACAGAAAACCGCAATGAATTTTAAATTTATCGCCTTGTAACAGCCTTTTGAGGCAGTTAGAATGATAATTCATAGTCGTTCATGGAATATAAAACAATGTTGCTTTTTTGATTTTGATATACATTTAGCAAAATAGCCACAATATTCGTCCCTTCTATACATTATTTCACGGATTTTTTTTTGCGTCATCCGTTGTAGTTCTATATATATTCTATACCAGCTGGTTCCCGGCATGCGTTGCAACGCCATATTCAAAGAAATACATTGTTTCTCCGTGAATCACATTTATCGTGCGTCCCCGTTCCCCTTCCGCGTCCCCTTCCTAGCAAACTTTATAAATTATAGCCTATATGTTATTCTGATGTATAAACTATATTTTTGTAAATTTTCATTAAAATCCATTTAGTATTTTTTTCGTGAAAGAGTAACAAACACACATACATCCATACAAACTTTCGAGATTACCATTGGTTTAAAAGTTCATTGTTTTCTTTTTTTTATTTTCTTTCTTCCAAACAAACCGTAGGATAATGTAATGAATTCGTTCTATCTAAAATCACCCATTTTACATCCCATGTTAAGTGGGAATGCAGGATAGAAAATTTATTACTTGAAATTTATTTGAAAACCACCCTTAATTCATGTTTAAAGGTGGTGCGGTCTGAGCTTTTCCATTTTTTTTCCAAACATCATCCATCAAACTACACCGAACGACATCAATCACCATCATTCATTGAAGGAATTCCTTCCTGACTTGTGTTTGAAATGAAGGAGTTTAACGACGCTAATGAACCAGGTATTATTTTATGTAATATACTCAAATTACTGGTTCAATTAATTTAGAGTTGAAATAAAAGCTGACTAATTAATACCCTTATGAGAATGGTTTCATTTGCGTGTCCGGAACAATGTTCAAATCACCCCTTCGCTCATTGGAGTTACTAAACTCAACAGATTACCAAAAAATGTTTAAAATTTTTGACAGCCGAGCTTTCAATTAAATTACGTCAATATTTAAATTTGTTGGTAAAGCGAAATCTGAAATGCCTCCGCTTCAAGCATTCGGTTACCCTGTTCGGGTTGTTCGCAACGTTATTAATGTGATAGAATTAATAACAAGAAAGCAATTACGCTTTCTCTCGTTTACTATTTCCGTATGATAGTAATAATTATGATTGTAACGTAATGATATTGCCTGTATTTATGGCATCTCCTTTGTTAGGATAAACAATGCTCCCGGATTCAACCAAAAGACCCCTTTATATTACAAATGTAATTTAAGGGGATTCTCGAAAACCTGGACCATTCTCATTTTTATAGAGCTTTTCTTCAAGTCATGACATAGGCACATTATTTCATTAGGAAAAACACTTTTATACTCTTCGCTGGAATTAATTCCGTTTGAAGTTCAAAAGAAATCGTTTTAGCTTCACAGGGATGGATTTAAATTTCAAGACATTTTTTTTTGATCAACGTGAAATTAAAAATCGTAAACGTTTTAAGGTTTTTTTAATTTTTTTTTCTTTATTTATTGCTTGATGGTTACATAATTTGTGGATTTTTCAACCACCATTCCAAGCTCATGAACGTGTTATGGTGGATTATATTTAGAAGCTTTTATCGTCATCCAAATAATTCTAAATCCGTCAGTCAAATATATATATTTGTTTAATTTTAAACAAAACACCTGTGCTTCTTTTATTTTTCGTTATGGAAGTAGACGTTTTGAATATGGACCAATTTTAAAGTTTCATTGACGCTTTCGTGGATTAACTAAATGATATTAGGTTGATTCTGGATGATATAACTTACTCTACCTTTGTATAATTGGCAAATTTAGCACTAACTACGTATGTATTGGAAGGGCGTAAGGCGTTTACCCGAGATAAATTTGAAAAGGGTTACGCAAATCGTGATCCTAATGCTAATTTCCTAATTGAAACATTCAGAGCTTTTAACAGGTAAAATTAATTGGCCTAATAGTGGGTCATAACATTTTGCAGGGCATTGTTGAAGGCAATTCCGGTCCTAGCAATAATCTGACTGTCCCTTTCTTGAAAAATGTTTTTCTCGAACCAACTGAGGTATACATTGTATTGATTTATTTATCTGTCGAAAGTAGGACGGATAGCCTCTTCTACCATGGCGAGTAGAATTTGGCATTAGTACAAAGCTACCCGAGTCCTGAGTACATACTACATTATAACGTCTTTCAGATAGCAGTGGATTTCAAGTTGTTTGCACGTTGTCACTTTTGTTATAAAGGATAAACATGGTTTATTTTTCTTTTCTCGATATCGTTCAACCCAATATGTGCTACTGACAACCATTTCTCTTCGTTTTATAATGACAAATGTTTTAAAAGGTTTCTTTGTCGGAATCATGTCAAGTTCAGTCAACCCTTCAACAATAATAATTGTCAACAATATTCGAATCATCTTAAATCCAGAAAAAAATGTCGACTGTCTAAATAACAATGAAACAATTTTCGGCATTATTAAACGTTTTTATTATTATCATTTTTATCGGCATTATTTCCGCTGAATGGATTTCCAATCAAAAGTTCTTGTAAGTTAAATCTGCCCATTCATCAAAGAGCAGGTTTATATCTAACAAATTTTCTAATACAATTGAAAATCGCGTTATTAAAAAAGTTTTTTTTTGTTTATTTCTAAAATCCGTTTTATCCGGTTTTCTGAACAACTTTACTATCGGGGGTAAATAATTCATATTGCGACTGGTTCCATTTATCCTTACTTTTTCACTTTTGATATCGAGGTTTGAATATTTGAGGCTATGTATATATCTACTACACTATATAAAGAGGTAAGATTTGTTTGTTTGCATTGAATAGGCTCCGAAACTACTGAACCGATTTGAAAAATTCTTTCGCTGTTGGGAAGCTACACTATCCCTGGGTAACATAGGCTATATTATATTTTCAAAAAAAATAGGCATCCTTACTAAAACTTCAATAATGTAACCCAAGGTGTAAAAAAATTAACTAAAATATTCTTTGCATTGCGTGCGCTGCGAAAACTATTGATGATAGAATAAAATAATGTACTACGACTTTGTAGAACACATCATTATTTACAAAAAAGGTCGCGACAGCATATGTCTAACTATTATGGTTATGCCACAATAAGTATTCTTTTATTTTAAAAATTTAATTAAAATGTCGCCGCTTGAAAAGGCTCTTTATTTGTATCTTGGTTTTAATCCTTATCAAAATAAATTACTTCATATTCAAGACAGCTTCAATATCTTTATTTAACTTTTTGAATTTTTAAATTCGGATATTTTATTAGAAAGATATCACGAGTTTAAAAATGTTAGTATTAGAAAAAAGTTTCGGCTACGGGCCGGGCGGGAGAGGAGTCAAGAAATGAAGTGCCAGGGGGGTTGGCGGGACGGGGGAGCGGGAGAGCGGTGGCGGGGAAGGTGGAAGTGGAACGCTGGAGGGAAACGCACGGGAAAGGACATGCAAGGAGTAACATTTTATTTATTTGAATATGGTATTGCAACGCATGCCGGGAAACAGCTAGTAAATATATAATACGATAACTGTATCTAAATTGATTCTTCGATGACTGCTTTTTATATTAGTTTAAGTGTTTTTAATTGAGAAATGTGGATATCCACAAATAATGTAAGGCTGATGTAAGCATAATGAGTACCTAAGATTAAGAAGGGACCCTCAGATGGTTTGAACATGTAGAGCTAATGAACGAAGTAAGTAGTGTAAGAAGAATATACGACGCAAATGTGAATGGTAGAAGAAGTCGGGGACGTCCGAGAAAGACATGGCACGATCAAGTGAATCAGATACTTGAGTCGGGCCATGTCAAAAGTCAGAATAATAGAAGAGAATGTATGAGACGATGTATGAATGTGAGTGAGGCAAAGAGTGTGTGCCAAGACCGAGTTGTTTGGCGGTCCGTCGTCTCTGCCTACCCCTGCGGCGAAACGGCGTGATGGTTAGTTACTCAAGTGTTTTGACTACCTTGCAAAAACAAAGCGATTTATCTACGTTGTACAGAGTCTAGTCAGCATTTTCTACTTAGCAGTGAATGAGCTTACTTTGTGCGTTCGTGTTTGAACGACAAATGGGATATTTTTGATTTATAGAACCCATAAATCACGAATGACGGACATGTCGTTAAAAAATACGCATGATTTTTTTTGACGTTTATTTGATTGGATAATTTACATTGCTGGAAAGCGCGTTAGACCGTAGTTAACAGCTTTACCTAAATACACTGCACCTTGTGTTGTAGTTTTTTTAAAAATACGTAAGCTTATTTAAATTACGGTGATTACCCAACTTTATCCATGAATTTAATTCTCTCAGGGTGGAATCAGCTTTATTCTTATTGCATGATTAAAAAATATGGAACAATCATTTCGTTTTCTGTCAATAAACATTTCAAAACTTCTTTGATGAGAGTGACAAGGAAGCGAACTGATCATAGTCTGGAAACCTCGAATAGAAAATATGATGACATTAATACGATTACCAGAAAACAGTTTTTCAGGTTTGTAGTTAATGTATACTAATTTGTTTTGAATTTAGTAGGTAGTTATGAAGTTATCATTTATGCTATTAACGTTAACTAATACCGTTTGTTGCATTCGAAACTGCTTACGAATTACAGCTTCAGATGCACTTGTAAATGGACTGAAAATACTAACAATGGAACGAAACGAAATGGTGTTTGCTGGATTTGGGTGATAATATGAATTGGGTGAATACGGTATTATAGCCTGGGACGCGCAAACGCTGCCGCCATTGATCCGATATTTAAAGCACAGATACTAATTATTAAGATTTAAAAAAAAAAATTAATGTTGCTGCATTATTTTACAATTTTTCATATTACAATCCAGTAATGTTGGCCTCACTGGGTTGTTTACCCGTGCTGAGGCCCCCATTTTATAATATAAGAATTTATACATAAACAGTAAAAACATTTAAAATAAAGATAAATTTAAAATAAAATAAAGATTAAAATTTTAATTTAAAAATTAAAATTTAAAAAATAAAAGATTACATTAAAACTACCGATCACAAGCAGTTCGGATGAAATCTTTAGGAGAATCTGTGTCTTGGACATTAGACAAATTTATGCCAAAGATACTTTGCAACAAAACTATATAATACACTTCCACTGGCAATTAGACAAAACACAATGTATCTTAAATATAAATCTGACACCAAGTCCTGGATTACCAGCCAAAACTGATCCAATATCAAAGATTTTATCAAAACTAACTTATTTATTTTTAATATAAGTATTTATTTTTTCAATGGTACGTTGATGATTTTTTACGGTGCTCCAGATTTCATGTCCGGGTTGAATCTTTCCCAAATGAAAGACTAAACCCTTCCACACACTTTTCCACAAATGAATATCTAGTAAATTAACGCAATGTAATTGCACTATACAAGAACAATACGTCAATCCACCAGAAACATAATGGGAAAATATTTCACCGACTCCAGATATTTTCATATCAGAGGGTTCGGCTCTGATGAAATCCTAACTGGTCCGATAAATCCTACTGATCCCTCAATATAAATATTTAAAAAATCTTTCGTAATCCTACATGTATTTAAAATGACCGACTTTTGCATTTTTATGTACAAATTTTTTGACAAATCTAATACGCCTAAATTTTGAATGAGAGAGCTAGGTATAATGCCAGTAGCCGAAATAACAAATGGTAATATTTTTATAGTCTGAGAATGCCAAATTCTTTTAATTTCATTTCCTAAATCTGTATATTTTCTTATTTTTTCAGAAACAGTTTTCTGAATATTACAAGAATTTGGTATAGCGACATCAATGATATAAGTTATTTTCTTAATTTTGTCATGTAAAACTATATCGGGTCTATTATGACTAATTGTTCTGTCTGTCAGAATAGTTTTATCATAATAAATTTTATAAAATTCATTTTCTAAAAATGAATTTGGTTCATATTCATAATATGGTACATTACGGCAGTCAATCAAGTTATGTTTAATTACCAAACTTTGGTGAATTATTTTTAAAACTTGATTGTGCCTAAATGTATACTCGGACGGCGCTAATACAGAACATCCCGATATAATATGTTCTATAGTTTCCGGAAAAGCCAAACATTTTCTACATAAATCATCAATTTGATTTGCATCTTTGATGATATGCTTCCTATAATTTTTAGTATTAATGACTCTATCTTGTATGGCAAGCATAAAGCCTTCTATTTCTGCGCTCAACTCTCCAATACTCAACCATTTGTTTGACGAAAATTTGTCAACATATGTTTGGTTGAGATAATTGAAGTGTTTTGCGTGAAGAATTTTATTTGACCAGGAATCTAATAATTCCTGGTTGGTATTTATAAGAATGCTGGCATTCTCGTCGTATAAATTTAATGGTGAAATATTTCTATCTGCCTTGCATATTATTTTGTGCATTTCTGAACTATCAGCTTTCCTATGGAAAAAATTTCTTAGCATTTCTACCTGATTATGTTTTAAAGATGTTATTTTGACTATACCTCTACCTCCTAAATTTCTGGGTAAATTAATACGTTCTATAGCTGAATTTGGATGATGGCAATGAAATTTAGTTAATGTAGTTCTAATTAATCGTTCTAAGCTATCTAAATCTGTATTAGACCATTTAATTATGCCAAATGAGTAAGTTAATAGAGGTATTGCCCAAGTATTTATCGCCTTTACTAAATTTTTAGCAGATAGATTGCATTTCAAAATTTTTCTGATCCTAGTTTTAAATTTAATCCTAATATCATTTTTAATACTAGTATGATCTAATCTATTTGATTGCGGATATCCTAAATATTTATAAACCTCACCCCCTTTCATACTTTCAATTTTGAAATTTCTAAATATACCCTCGTCTCCATCTACAATTTTACCTTTCTCTATATGGATCGTTCTACATTTATCTAAACCAAAAGTCATTTTAATATCATCTGAAAAAAATTTAACTACTTTAATCATTTTCTCTAAATTTGGTTCAGAATTTGAATATAATTTTAAATCATCCATAAATAATAAATGAGAAATTATATTTCTCTCTCTAGTATTACCTTTAATTTTTATTCCAAACTTGCTTTTAATTAACATTTTAGATAGAGGATTTAATGCTAAGCAAAACCAAAGAGGACTCAATGAGTCTCCTTGAAAAATCCCTCTTTTTATTGAAATGCCCGGTACTATAATTTTCTTATCTTTCAAATTCAAAAGCAAATCGGTATTCCAAAATGCCATAATTTTTTCCAAAAAGCTAATAATAATTGGGTTAATTTTGTATATATTTAAAACTTTTATCAGCCACGAGTGCGGGACACTATCATAAGCTTTTTGGTAATCTATATAACAAATATGTAAATTACGTTTTTGGGTTTGAATCTGTTTTAGAATTACAGAATCAATAACTAATTGTTCTTTACATCCCATATGTTTTCTGCGACAACCTTTTTGTTGTTCAGATAAAACATTTTTTTCATCTAAATGAGTGTATATTAAATCTGTCAAGCAAGAGGTTAAAATTTTATATATTGTCGGTAAACATGTAATGGGTCTATACTGAGAGGGATTATTAATATGTTCGCTTTTAGGCAACATATAAGTAATGCCCTTAGTTAGAAAATTTGGAAAATTTTGAGGTTCTCTGACAAATTTTGAAAGATTTTTTGCCAAAAGGGGATGTAAAGTAGTCAGACGTTTATACCAAAAATTATGTATCCAATCGCAACCCGTGGCTTTCCAATTATGAGTATTTTTTATAATTTTGGCTAACAATTCAACCGATATATCAGAAAAACTCATTTGTTCAATGTCTGAACAATTGAGTTCTTCATTTTCTATCCACGGACCTGACTCATTATGTTTTATATCTTTACTCCAAATATTTGTCCAAAAATCGCGCATATCTGATTCAGATGGCAACGGATTATTATTATTCGAAATAATATTTTGTTTATCGTCAAGTTTGGAATAAAATATTTTCTCATTTTTCTGAAATAAATAAATATTATTATTTGTATTTTGTAATATTATTATTTGTATTTTGTATGTGTTAGATATTAGTTATTATTATAAACTACGCTAAGCGCCTGCTCTCAACACAGGTTTTCCTAGTGAGACAGGCATAGAATAAAACAAATTGTAAGTAAAAAATTAATAAAGATGAATAATAAAAAAATAATAATAAAAATATGTATAGGAAAACTAGAGATGAAGGGAAGTAGGATAACCAATCACTTACCACAATACAGGTATTGGTTACGCCAATACATATACCTACACATATACACACCTACATAGCACACATACATACTGTTACTGCTTGGGATTGGTATTAATATTGTTGCAAATCCTGTCCTACCTTGTTCCCAAAATCCGCACCTATAACTACCTTCACCACGTCAGTCTGCAATCAACAGCCCGCGCCGCAACATACCCTATAGCCTCCGTGCTCCCGCTATCTGTTAACCTAATTCCGCCGTGTTCGCCGTGTACACGAAACGCACGCTTATTGCTGTTTTCAGTGCCAATTGGACGGGGAGAAAGAAGACAAAATTGCCAGCATACAAGTTCTTTATCCTGTTTCGGTGAGTCCTTTCCTTTATATGCAGCATATGTTTTTTCCTCATTCCAAGCAGTAAACAGTAACACAAAATTCAAGGTCCTTCGTCAGTCAATTTTCGCACATATCAAATCCACTCTACACACACACTATCTCATTCATCTTGATCCAAACGAGCCGGATATTTTTGAACCATAATATTAGTAGATAATAATCCAGCAGAGTGTGAATACGTTTTACAATACCGCATATAAATAATTACCCGCATACCCGCAGTTTGATATACCTACATGAGTAATTTTGTTTCTTTATACCTATCGTATTATGGTTGGAAATAACATATTTACCCGCTATTAGAATAAATGGATACAGGACACTGCTTTGATATTTATTTCTGATAACTCATGTAATTATATCTTGCTAATCAAATCGCATTACCTACCTTATGAATAATACGATTATTTCTTAATGTTCGTATTGTTTATATTATTGGATTACATTACAAATAGAATAATACGATCGTAATATTTATAATTTGTTAATGATAATAAACGCAAAATAAAATAGTGCACGGCGCATCTGTTAACCTTTCACAGCTCACCAGTCAATTTAACCCCGTGCGGTTATCACTGTGAAGTAATGAAATATTTATTAAATATTAATTAATTAATTCCGCATAAATAATACAGACACATTATTTTAACCGCAGTTTTAGTTGTTTATCGTCTCATATTTTGTAAAATATAACCGGAATAAATAAAATGGCTACAAGCGCGTCATCCGGGTCGTCTCGGGACGAAAGACGTCTCAAACGTTTAAATGCTAAACTATCAGCTAGCTTTGCAAGCTTACAGTCGGTGTATGACAAGATAAGGAAAGCTTCGGAAGGCATTAGCAATCGCCAATCTTTTTTGTCAGGCGCAACTACTGTTGAAAAAATTCGTTCTGAATTTATAACAATTTTAGATGAAAAGGTGGATTGCGAACTGGAATTGAATCCGGAAGCAATTGCTGAATACTCTCAATTAAATGCATTTGAAGAACTCTTCGGGGTTATTAAATATACCGAAGCAAATATGCTGTCCAATCCAGTTGCGAAACCTCGCCGTCAAATTAAGTTACCGCCTTTGGAAATAGCGTGCTTCGACGGAAAATTAGATAATTGGCCTCTTTTCTATGAAACATATAATTCGGTTATACATTTGAATGATTCTCTGGATAATGCTGAAAAGATGCAGTATCTGATGTCTAAATTAACCGGAAAAGCATTAAATATTTGCAAAACTATTACGCCTACTGGTACAAATTATCAAGTTATTTGGGACGCATTGTGTACTAAGTATAATGATCAACGCGTTCTTGCTGAATCATACTTTGACCGATTGCTGAAATTGCCTCCAGTTAACTCGGCCACGCCCGCTTCTTTAGAGAATTTCGCAGATGCATACTCCGCTAACATCGCCGCGCTGAAGCAATTAAAAATAAAAGACCTCGCAGAATTCATATTGCTACAACTGGGTCTTAAACGGCTTGACATAGAGACTGTAAAGGCTTTCGAATCTTCTATTAAAAATAATGAAAATCTACCTTCCAGCGCGGAACTAATCGACTTTGTAAGACAACAGCAACGAATTCTCAACCGCGCGCAAATTACGCAACCGACCTCGAGCCGCGTTGGCTCCAACATTAATTATACCGCTAAACCGCAAAAAATTAATTCCGCAAAGGCATTTATTAATGTCGAAAAAATCGATAATCACTCCATCGAAATTTGTTTTTGTTGTCAAAAGGGATCGCACCCTTTATACCAATGTTCTAAATTCACAAGTCTAGAACCACGCGATCGATTTAACTTTATTAAGTCATCGAATATTCGAGTTTGTGTGAACTGCCTCAGTACTAGGCACATCACAAAAGCTTGTAAATCAAAGAGTACATGCAAAACATGCGCGCTCAACCATCATAGTTTATTGCATTTCAAACAAACTGATGGGCGGAAGTCACAAACAGACCCAATACCATCTCCCGCGTTACAAGCAGATGCCGATAATGATAACTTAAATTCTTTTAATCCGGTTTCGCTATGTGTAACAAATTCATGCCCTAGTGCAAATACTACTGCACTCTTAGGAACGGCTGTTTGCACTACCAGAGACGCTAAGGGCCAGGTACAGACGTTACGGGCTCTAATAGATAGCGCCTCCCAAAGGGACATAATTACGCGCAAATGCTGTTCACGCTTGAATCTTACGGTGCGGTCATCTCCAAGTACTTACGTCACGGGAATAGGTGACGTAAGAAATGTGACAAATGGCGTAACTTGCTTAAAGTTACATTCCCGCTATGACATCACTCAGTCGTATACGATTAAACCATATGTAGTAGAAACTATAACCAGTGAGTTGCCTACTGTTAACATTAACCGTTCCTCTTTGTCGTATCTTGACAATTTGCCCTTAGCAGACACAACATTCTGTACGCCCGGTGAGATTGATATTATCTTAGGATGTGACATATTTGCTCGCATTCTAAAGGCAAACAAAATATCAGGTTCTCTCGGCCAGCCATTTGCTATTGAAACCACTTTGGGATATCTCATCTTGGGTACTGCCCCAACGACGATTGAAAACCCAAGTATAAACGCCACGCAATCATTTTGTACGTTCACGCAAAATAATGATTTTTGCCTGTCGCGCTTCTTCGAATTGGAAGACATTCCAGATGAGAAGTTTTTAACGCCTGATGAACAAGAGTGTGAGGACATTTTTAAACTCACTACCTCTCGTGACACGGCAGGTCGTTATATCGTCGCGTTGCCGTTTCGAAACAGTCCCTCTGTTCTCGGTGAATCGTTACCCGCCGCCGAACGCAGGTTTCGATCTCTCGAACGCCGCTTGATATCTCAACCCGCAATAAAGTTAGAATATGACAAAATATTACGCGAATACCTACAGAAAGGGTACATTTCGCCGGTCGACAATTCTGACTTACCTCATTACGTTATACCGCATCATATTGTAGTTCGTGAAGATAAACTTACTACTAAAATTCGCATGGTGCTAGACGCGAGTATGAAATCCGATTCGGGTTATTCGCTTAATGACATCCTACATACCGGAAAGAATTTACAAGGTGATTTGTTTCGCATTATCCTCAATTTCCGATTGTTCGCAATAGCTATAACCGCTGACATAAAACAAATGTACCTACAAATCGTAGTGCAAGAAGAATGCCGTCGTTATCAGCGCATGCTGTATAGATTTAACAATAGTGACCCTTTACAATTGTTCGAATTTAATCGCGTCACTTTCGGCATGTCTTGTAGCCCATTTTTGGCTATGCGTTCACTGCGTCAACTCGCAACGCATGAAAAACCTCGTTTCCCACTCGCGGCAAACTTGGTGGAAAATGGCTCATTCTACATGGATGATTTCGTCACCAGTTGCTCATCAGTCGAGGAAGCTACCGAGTTGTCGACGGAATTAATTCAGTTATTCGCTGCCGGAGGATTCGACCTTGTAAAATTCTCTTCTAATTCTCCAAAGTTTTTATCCACGATTCCTACAGCTCGTCGTGTTAAGGAACATGTGGAATTTAATCCCGATGAAAACCTAAAAATACTAGGGCTTCATTGGATACCCGCTTCTGATCATTTTGTATTTGTCGTACACACCGACGAAAGAACGTGTACTAAACGAAATATTCTCTCGACGATTGCTCGTCTTTGGGATTTGATGGGTTTCGCCGCACCAGTTGTATTATTGGCTAAGCTGATAATTAAATCTCTATGGGAGTATAACCTGAATTGGGACGATACTCCTCCTGAAACAGTTGTCACACTTTGGCGACAGTTTAAAAAGGAATTGCCATTACTGCAATCTATTAAAATTCCTCGTTTTTTAGGTGTCGAACCCCAATGTGTATTAACGCTTATCGGGTTTTCAGACGCAAGCGAACGCGCATATGGAGGTGTTATTTACTTACATGTTTACTGTCCGAATACCGATAAAACCACAATTAATTTATTATGCGCTAAATCCAAGGTCGCTCCGGCTAAGACGATTTCACTTGCGCGATTAGAACTATGTGGAGCGCTAGTACTTGCACGATTAATGCATACGGTCAGTAATACCTACACATCAAATTCGAAAGCTCATACGACTTTAGCTTTTTGCGACAGCACGGTTGCTCTAGCTTGGATAAATTCACCGCCTGCAAGATGGCAGACCTTCGTTGCCAACCGCGTCTCACAAATACAAAACCATCTTGGGGCTGAATGCTTCCATTATATAAGAGGTCAAGACAATCCCGCCGACTGTTTATCGCGGGGTCTTACTCCCGCTCAGCTAATAGACCATCCGTTATGGTTTAACGGTCCCGTATTTGCCCAATTACCTAAAAGTGATTGGCCTTTACAACGTTTTGATACGAAATCGATATCTGATCCACCCGAATTAAAAACAAAAATTTTGATGTCCGTTCAAGACAATAACCGCCCTAAAACAATCGCTCCACCGTTATTGTGTGCACTAGCTTCTCGTGTTAGTTCATGGCCGAAATTAATTCGTATAGTAATTTATGTTTTTCGTTTCATTAAGAAATTACCACGAGCATTCGAATTAAGCCATATCTTAGTTGCAGAAATCGCTGTTATAAATTCTATACAGCAAGAACATTTCTCCGAAGATATAAAGGCAGTCAAAGATGGGAAGAAGGTTCGGCGAGCGATTGCAAAATTGAATCCGTTTCTTCATGACGGAATTCTAAGGGTAGGAGGCAGATTGAGTAATGCTGAAACAGAATTTGACAGTCGTCATCCCATTCTATTACCCGCTCGTGATAATGTAGTCAATTTAATAATAGACTACTATCATATTAAGAACCTACATACGGGTCCTACGTTACTGATGTCGCTGCTAAGACAAAGATTTTGGATACTTTCTTCGCGCAATTTGGTTCGGAAACGTGTGCATCAGTGCAATACGTGCTTCAAAGTCAATCCTAAACCACAATTCCCATTAATGGGAGATTTACCCGCATGCCGCGTCCGCGAAGCTAAGGCTTTTCTTCACACGGGGGTTGACTACGCTGGCCCGCTTCAAATAATCCCTTATAGACGTCGGGGGGTGCGAAGTCAAAAGGCATACATTTGCTTATTTATTTGCTTGGTGACCCGAGCAGTTCATATTGAACTCGCTTCGGATCTTTCCACCGAAGTCTTCCTCAACGCTTTCAAGCGTTTCCTTTCTCGTCGAGGTCCTGTGAGTATAATGTACTCCGATAATGGGACGAACTTTGTGGGAGCCAAATCCCATTTAAGGTCTTTATTTGCACTTATAGAGTCACCCAATTACAAAAAGGAATTCTCAGACAATCTGTTGGAGAATCGAATCGAATGGAAAATGAATCCACCGCAAGCTCCTCACTTTGGTGGGATCTGGGAAAGTAACATTAAATGCCTGAAAGGTTATTTAAATAAAATAGTAGGCACCTCTCTACTGACTTATGAAGAGATGCAAACAGTGCTTTCTCAGATTGAAGCAATTCTAAATTCACGCCCGCTATCTGTACTTAGCGCTAACGATGTTTCGGCTCCATTGCCGCTAACCCCCGCGCATTTTTTAACGCTCACTCCCTTAAAATCTTTACCCGCTGCTGATTTGTCAGACGAGCCAGTCAACTTGATACAACGCAAACATCTCGTGGATCGTCTTGTTCAGACGTTCTGGAACCGATGGCGAATTGAGTATTTAAATACTTTGCAAGCTCGCCAGAAATGGAATACAAATGCTAATTCGGTAAAGACAGGCACGGTAGTAATGATTAAGAGTGACAACATCGCGCCCCTTCAATGGCCTATTGGGGTAATAGTCAATGTCTACCCCGGGGCAGATGGGGTGATCCGGGTTGCGGAAGTTAAAACTAACTCCGGAACATACCGCAGGGCAGTCGTTAAACTCTGTCCCTTACCGTCACAATAGATTTAACGACATCTTAGAAGTTAGTTCATAATACTTTAATTTTTAAAAATCAATTAAATTAGTTTCATTGTTAAATAGGTACCAAACCCTACTAGTTTTATCTACCGCAGGTTCAGTATTATTTATTGAATCCTTTCAAGTCATATTTTTCGTTTCAATGTTTTTTATTCTTTTTATTTCCTTGCTATATCAGTCATTTTGACCATTTGGTAAAGCATTTATATAACTTACATAATATTTTCTTAACTTTTACATAATTTATTACATTCTACCGCGTGTCATTATAATTTTGTTTGCGCATTGAAACGTATTGGCACTCTTTTGGTTTATGGAAGTGGATTCTTTCATCCCCTTCCAGGCGGGGGGCATGGTTACGCCAATACATATACCTACACATATACACACCTACATAGCACACATACATACTGTTACTGCTTGGGATTGGTATTAATATTGTTGCAAATCCTGTCCTACCTTGTTCCCAAAATCCGCACCTATAACTACCTTCACCACGTCAGTCTGCAATCAACAGCCCGCGCCGCAACATACCCTATAGCCTCCGTGCTCCCGCTATCTGTTAACCTAATTCCGCCGTGTTCGCCGTGTACACGAAACGCACGCTTATTGCTGTTTTCAGTGCCAATTGGACGGGGAGAAAGAAGACAAAATTGCCAGCATACAAGTTCTTTATCCTGTTTCGGTGAGTCCTTTCCTTTATATGCAGCATATGTTTTTTCCTCATTCCAAGCAGTAAACAGTAACACAAAATTCAAGGTCCTTCGTCAGTCAATTTTCGCACATATCAAATCCACTCTACACACACACTATCTCATTCAGGTATATTAGTTCCACCGCAATACCCCGCCACAACACGAATAAGTACAAAACGATATTATTTACTCTCGAGATGTTCAAAGAGGTACCTTCTTTTTAGTTTAAAAACGAGATCATGGTTACGAAAAACACTAACAACTTGCTTCCAAGTAGACCCAATTCTTCTTCTGTTTTACAAAATGGATGCACTCGAATTTGGTATTTTTCTTGTCATTGTTCCAAATTCAAAATTCTTTTTCAGCAAGGTGATATGGTTAGGGAGATGTAGGTACTGGATAAATGACATCCCGGTAGGAACTATGCATATTCTCATTTCAAAACCGAACACCGTTATTATCTAATAGTTTCGGCAAGACGGCTATCTATAAATCTTCGTAATACACTCGTAATAGAATATCCACGAGAATTTATTATCATCATATATTTTTATAGTTTTGAAATTATGAACTACTTTTATCTTTTGTAATTTTCCACACTCAATTTATGGGCTTTATTAAAGAAAAGTAGTCGTAGATTGCCGAATTCAAGTTTGGTTAATCATTATTTATTAATACCTTTCGTAGTCAAGAGAGACTTTAAGTTGATGGGGTTCGTGAAGTGCTTGAGTTACAACAGATATTCTTAATTAATTAATTGTAGATTTTACGTCTTGCTGGATGTACTTACGACTTACGAATACAATATTACAAGAGCTAAACCTTAATATAGTTAATAATTCTGATCTGGTGTAAAATCGTACGAAAACTGAAACTAAATATTACATATAATGTATCAATAATTAGCACGATGACGTCAATCAGCCGCCTACAGAACGTGAGAACACCATTTTATTTAAATAAAATCCGTTCTTTGAAGTTCTAGTTAGTGTAGTTACTTTAAAGTTAGACAGTTGTTTCGCCTTCCGAAGTATTGTCAAACTCTTGATCGTCCGTATCTAAGAGTATGGATATTAGTCCCACGGTCTGTATAGTGTAAAAAGAATCGCATTTCATTGGCTTCACAACCTCTTGTCAATGCCTAACCACATTTCGGAACACCGCACTGTATGTACGTAATGTAGAAAATATACATTTTGCGTTTGCCCACCTACTGCGTGGTGGGCAGGATCGGGAGAGACTGGTTGTGGGAGACTTTTTGATCCCTTCAGCCGGACTCTCGACACATTAACTTGCACTTCAATGGGAGGAATGGATTCATGCGTCTGTCACTCCTGGACATACTGACCCTCAGAATCCTACTCACCCTTCATACCTTTAACTTCCCAGAATTTCCACTCCTTCCTTTCACTAAAAAGACCCTTCACACAGCATCCCCGAATATGTTTAGGCCCCGATGTAAATTGTTTTCCTCGCGGCCTCCCGTATTGAACTAATGTGAAAAAAATACACTCGGATTGGATTAGCGTGCTTTTTAAATCTACATTAGTTTCTCTTTGAACCATCGTAGTGTTGGCATTTAAAATCATTTAAAAGGTCGCAGCTTATCGTCAGACTGTGTTTATTTCAAGATTCCAATTAGTTGTCTTTGTGAATGCGCCAACTGTGATTGATTTAATTTGCCAGTTTCCGGAAATAGCCATCGACGAAGCCCTGGGAATGTAAATTGCTATCGGATACCCTGCACAGCACACTCGTTGCAATGGTATCAATTTGCTAGTCGTTTTGAGCCCTTGTTCACAACAAACAGCCTGCATATATATTTTAGTAACGAGGACCCCATTACTGACAATGGTATCGATGTATCGTTATTTTGTTTACTGCGAAAAAAATAATAGAAAACTATCGATGCACCGTATATGATATCAAACGCCGAAGAAAATATGAAATTCTAATGGCAGAATATCGAATATTGATATCAAGGGTGTGTTTCGAAATATAATGGTTTTTGTGAAATTGCTGCTTTGCGTTGCTAAGGTTTATAAAACGTAATAATCAACACAACTTGGGGGTATAGGTTGTGAGATTTTTTTTTTCAGTTTTTGAAGTTTGGGAGACGGGTTTGGTTCAGAACATTTATTGGATAACCAACAATTCTGCCATAGGTGGCTCGCTATGTTTGATGACTTAACAGGGGTGTCCGGGTTCTTTGGGTGAGGTTTGATCGGATCTTGGCGGTGACGATGATCGTCTGCCCACCAACTGTGTGGCAGAACGGATCGGGAGAGACTGGTTGAGGGAAACCTTTTGACATTTCCAGCAGGTTTCTCTCGGGACTAGGCTTTGCACCGCAGTGAGAGGGATGGATTTATACGTCACTCCTGGGCGTACTAACCCCCAGATTCCTACCCACCCCTTATAACCTTTTCCTTCCCAGAACTTCTTATCCTTCCTTTTCTAAAAATACCGTTCACACAACATCGTTAAAGATAAAATAGGCCATGGGGGAAACAATTTTCCTTAGGGCCTCCTGTGTAGGGCCTAATTTAAAAAAATGCACGTCGGAATTTCATTGTAATAAATTATTTAAGCTAAATATTATCGTCATAACATTTTACATCGAAAACAATATAGCAATCATAAATATTATCTATATTATTTATTTTCTTGCGATTTTTTTTAGTAAAAGTTGCCCGGAGTAGGTGAACAATAATAGTGTCTTAAAATATCACCAGACCTGCTAACCCTGTACAAATCGCAAGTGCGCCCCAGGTTGACTTTGGCATCCACCTCTGTTCTGGAGCCCCAAATTACCTGAAAAAACTCTGGACTCTGTGCAGAAACGTGCGGTCCATTTGATAGATTCTCCTATCCTAACAAACGGATTGCAATCTTTAGAGAACAAGCGTCGGGTGGGAATGCTGGCCTTGTTCTACTGGTATTTCAATAGAAGATGCTCTGAGTAACTAGCGTAATGGATTCCTTCGGCACCGATGTACAGTCAGGAAACACGCCAAACGCGTGCCCAACATTTGTGCACGGTTGACATTTGTCACATGAGAAAGGGTCGCTTCTTCGACTAGTTCTTGAGCTTAACAGCTCGTCTGTGGAATGATTTGCCAGCCTCTATGGTTCCTCACTTCTACAGGTTCACTCCTTCCTTTCCAAAAAAGCATCCAAAAGACATTAGACCAACGATACTCAACCTTTTTTCTCTTCGGGCCACAAACATGTATTTGTAAAGTTACGCGGGCCGCATACCCCCTTCCCTCCCCCCCCCCAGGGCGGACCTTTTTTTTTTGAAGTTACGCCACTGTAGCAATTTTCAAGTAGGTACCTGTCTAACCAGTGACATTAACTAGTTTTTTTATGTGTTTCATAATTTTCTAGAAGTAGAACTTTTTTTATTTACAAATTATTTGTGCGCGTACTTTTGTGTGTCAAATATTTGTTTTTTGGAAAAAAATCTAGCGTTTGCAATAGCAACACTCTTACACATCTGCCCTGATGATGGACACTGCACATCTAAAAAACGTATCTCACTCTTAAACCAGATTATGTGGACCATAATGACAATCCTTTTCGGGTATCACTATCTGTGCGTCAAAGTCGAAACGTATCTCAAGATATACGAAATTTAGAATGATAGTTTTTTTTTAATATCAAGTTCCTGATAATAAAGTGTTTAGGGCCGCACACAAAAGCTTGCCGGGCCGCAGGTTGAGTATGGTTGCATTAGACCCTGAGGAAAATTATTTTCCTTCTGCGTGAAGTTAATGTAAAAAAAAATACATAGCAAAATGTGTTTACTCCAAATAAGCTCAATAATAATTACTGGTTGGTTGGTCGGGTACGTCTTATTTCCACGCTTGCGGGTGTAATGACGTATTTTCAAGTATTTTTTAATAATATTTTTGGAACACAACACAAGCAAGATTCCAAAAATATCTTTGTCCTACATTTTCTTTTCCATAAAGAAAAATTCGACTAATTTAACTACTACCTACGTCGACATCAGCTCTATAGTCATGAGTTTCAAAATTGCAAGAATGTATAATATTCCTAACATTTGCAATTGGGTGACATTTTTATTTATCTTATTTATATAAAAAAAAATCTGCTGAACCTAAATGAAATTATATATTTGGCATTTCGTCCGCGTGCCACACAAAATGTCCTTTGACATAGGTTCGCCATCCTCGCTCCTGTCCCAAAATCAAGATTTTTGGTCACGGAAATCAATTTACCTTTACGATAACATTATTAGTATTGAAGGTAGGTACCTGTTATTTTCATTCCGGGCAAGAATATCAGGTATTGTTATTTTCCCGAGTCAAGTTAGTATGTAGCATACACCAGTAATGGACATTTTGGGAACATTTTAATAATGGAATAATCTTTAAAATTATTCGCTCTGAAGCATTGGGAACATTTTAATAACGGAATAATCTTTAAAATTATTCGCTCTGAAGCATAGGGAACATTTTAATAATGGAATAATCTTTAAAATTATTCGCTCTGAAGCACACTTGGGAAACGTATCTAGATTCATTCTGTCAAATAAATTTTAGAAACATTGATCGAATTATTTAACTAAAGATATAGCCAATTTCTATTTAATATTATCTGGTTCCTTGTCCCTCCTCCCGCTTTATTAATATCCTCCCTCTGACGGCCAACCCGATGTCCGCAATAAGAGGAATGAGATGCCTTTGTACCCGGGACCCGTGGCTTCAAACCGTACTTGTTTACTCTCCTCCCCCAATTTGTCAGCCTTGGAGGTGTGCTTGTACGATCGCGGAGGTTAATTAGCTTGTCGTTCTACGGGAATATGTGACAAATCCCTCTAGCTTTAGGAAACGGAAAGTTATTTTCGTCATCTTGTTTCTGTAAGTGTAAGTTGACATTTATCCAGCGAATTAATTTGTCTTCGTTATTTATTTATTTAATTACCTACTGTATTTAGGGCCGTCTCTTTCAATGTTTCCTAGAGTAAGAGTAAGAAAGAGTAAGAGCAAAAGAAATTGCTTGCAATTTATTCACCTGAAAAGTATTCCTCTGCAGCTTAAACGTTTCGGCCTTTGCTATGGTATATTAAAATCCACAAAGCTTATAAGCAAGGGTGCCATTTTGCCGCCTGCTGCTGACGCCCAAATCTATTATTTTTAAAAAGTGTTTAACCCTCTCCCAGTTTTCCGATAAGCCCGCTCCATGACAAGTTGTTCACATCGCTGGATTTCCCGGATATTATGATTTCTCTTTTTCATCCCACTTCCCTCCCCCGTATTCGTTATAATTTCAATTTTACTTTTTATGCTTCCCCGAATCGTACGGACTGAGGATAATCCAAATAATCAAATGGATTTATATTAAAAACAACGATGATATCACTTGAACTGAACAACATTACATTTTCTCAGTAGCTTTATCAATTTTTTCAAACATTTTAAATGTCAAGTATCCCCTTTTCTAACAAATTATCTGAATTACATTGTAACTGATAATCTATTCGTATACCCATAAAAAATATAACGGTATTGTGAGCATTTTCTCTCTGCAACGCTATTTTTTTCCTACCTGAGCTCTTTCACTTTGTCAATAAGACAAAAAAATCGGTAATCTTAAACGAAGCCGAGTAGTATCAGCTGTTACTATTCGTTCTCCGTATTTATGAATACCTACCCTTTGTACCCAGCGACCATCATGACCTATTACCTTTTTACTTGCCCCTATTTTATAATATTATAATAAGTTTTATATGTAATTTGTTTGCGAAGGGTAGACGTGGTGTGTAAATAAAGTATTGTGACTGGTGGCGTTCGATTTGGCAATACTGGTGACCTGCAACGCTGGAGTGGTGGTAGTCCGTAGCGATTATTTGCAACATATTTCTATAAAAAATTAGGCAAGTGAGATAGAAACTTTTGAAAAACTTCAACAGGCCTATGGATGCAGTGTTTTGTTAAGGGTCTGGGTTTTCTTGGAAAGCCAAGACTCGATTGAAGAAGAACCTCGAAGCAAAAGGTCTTCATCTGCAAGAACTGTGAAATATTCCAAAGAATTCAGCTTTTTGTGCGTTCTGATTGTCGCGGTCGGTTGACGGTCGGTGAAGAGTTGGATTGACTCACAATCATTTATCAAGTAAATAAATTGGGGATGGGGAAAATCTGCGAAAATGATCCCAAAAAACCTTTCGCCTTGTCATACAGAGTGACTTCACACAGAGTCAATTGACGAGTTTTATGCAAGTAAAAACATCGAGAGAGAGAGAGAGAGAGAGTAGTATATAGCTGTTGGTCTTCACGAGGCATTTACTTTAAAATAAACTATGTGAAATTATAATAATTTAAATGAAAAGTTTAAAAAAATCTCATTACTTTATTTATACACCTCGTATCGTTTATCTGTGTTCATTCAAGTGAATTGGGATGTCGCATGAATATGATCATACGTTCACCATTTGATCTTTCAATATTATTATTCAATACATTGTTTAGAAAATTTCTTGGACCCCGAGTGGGGGTAAAACTTCCAGATTTGTATTGTATCACTCCCCTGATCCCTCTGAGCCAAATCTCGACTTCACAGTCTACAGATCCAGCTTCTGCCCAATTTGAAAATACGTGTTGCCAATTATTTTACGAATGGAAAGCATCCGAATGTAGCAATCTCGCGGAACAAAGTCAAGTGGATCCGAATCGATTCCTACATTTAACTACTCTCTACACGCGTCCTTCTGTTTATAACTTTTCTGATTCATATGAATGTTTAATATCACTGGCGCTATTCGTAGAGTTTTACCGCTTACATTTCATATTATTCAATGCTTTCGTTTTGGTTTACCAAATCGGTTTTCTGAAAAATTTTTTTTTCTTATTTAATTCAATGTTGAAACGTGGTTACTCTCAATCAAATCACATATACATGAAAAACCCGCTGTGGTTAAAGGTGCAACAGGACTCGAACCAGGAATCTTTCACCGTTTGCTTATTTTTCTAATCTGTAAGATTAATGGTTCCACGACTGTTGATTGTTGATCTCCCATAGTTGGCCCAGACATACTTATGTATATACAAAATGCAGTCGGTTAAAGTAAAATACGGTATACCTAACTAACTCCCGTCACGCCTTTTCCCCGCATGGGTAGGCAGAGATGACGGACCGCCAAACAACTCGGTCTTGGCACACACTCTTTGCCTCATTCACATTCATACATCGTCTCATACATATCTACACTTCTATTATTCTGACTCTTGACATGGCCCGTACCAAGTATCTGATTCTCTTGATTGTGCCATGTCTTCCTCGGGCGTCCCCGACTTCTTCTACCATTTATATTTTTTATATTTATATTCTTCTTACACTATTCTACATGCCCAAACCATCTGAGGGTCCCTTTCTTAATCTTACTCATTTCGCTTACACCAGCCTTGCATTCTTTGCGGATCTCCACATTTCTCACACGATCATACATGGTTTTACCATAAAAACGCATCAGGGCTCTCATTAGGGTAGGTACCAGCACTCCATTTAGGACTGCTAGCTTCTCTTCTATTGACAGTTTTTTTATTAGCGCCAACGGCATTACACAAAATATAACTAAGTGCCCCGAGGTATGCAGAGAGGATGTACTGCCGAATAACTAAAGTATAAAACACATTTTCATTCAAATGCATCGAGGATAAAATTTCTTGCCTGTATAAATACTGTGTATATCAGCATATAAGTATGAAAAATCGACACTGCAAATAAATTTTATATCCATACCAACTTATTTTTAAAGGTATTTTTTTTCGATGTTTGAAGTTGGTAAATAATGCACAAATAATTATTACTTTATAATAATAATATGATTAGTTTTGTTTTAATATTTTATGTCGAGAAAAATTTTAACACATTTTTAGTAAATTTATATTCAATAATGCATACTTTCCACAATCCATCATTTCTTTCACTTGAAGTCTTTTATTTTTTTATATTTAGACTAGCAGACCTGGCCACACGTTGCTGTGGATAACGAAACCTTTATAACCAACGTCATCTGTTAAATCAAATCCACACTACGCTGCTCGCTGCCTGCTGCCCGCTGCCGCTTGGCCAGAAATATTATGTATTTCAACCAATTTACACAAAACCTTAACAAATTAACCTATACCTAAAAACCTTCCTCATGAATCACTCTATCTATTGGTGAAAACTGCATGAAAATCCGTTGCGTAGTTTAAAAGATCTAAATGCACGTACAGCGTAAGCGACTTCATTTTATACTTAGTAAAGATTGTAAAAAAGTTAATAGTTTTTTTTACATATTCACGCCATATTGTTATCATTTTTTGTTTGTAAGAAATTGCCACGTGGTAACAAGCCCACGTGAATAAAGCCAAGCAATACAATGTTAATAAATCAAATGATAACATGAATCGGTTTTGATTTTCTTTAAAAACTTAATTTTGTAAAAACCCCTCGACAGCTGTTCTTACAGGAAATTTGAATTATTTCGAAATTTTCTGAAGAGCTTTTGAATACGCAATTAAATTGCGTTTTCAATTAGAACAAATTTATGATAACCCTTCCCAATGTCGAGTGAGAAAATTAAAATCTAAATGATTTTTCCTTCAGCAGTTAAGTTAATCTCTGCTGATTAATTTAGATTTTTAATTAAGTAATAAATACGACACTAAATTACATTTTTTGTTAAAAAATTAGTTTGAAGATGTCCGTCGCAGAAAGAAATCGATCCGGTCCCAAGTAAATAAGCGAAACAAAGTTGTAAAAACGTTTGATCATTATGATTTAATCTTCTGATTCAGAATTTATTGTCTAGATCTTTTTTAAGTTGATGGTAAAATAATAAGATAGCGAATAAGTAATGCAAGCACAGCAAGTAAAAATTTCGTTTGAATATATTTAATAATTGTTTTACATAATAATTCATTATAATTTTATTTACATTAGTAATAACTTAATGCGTAAAACCTCAAATTGTAATACTTAATCATCGAAGACAATATTAGCAAATCTCAATCGAAAATCTGAAAAAAAAAATCAGAAAAAGATACGGTTGCTTTTATCCAGGACGGTAGCCTTGCCGGGGCTCTGCTCTACCACTGAGCTAATTTGACCCTTTCCCCTCCGACATATTAAACTGTATCACACTTCGACTAAGAACTCCCTTATTGCATTATCTTATTTTTCTGGCGCTAATTTTATGTATGATTGCAAAATTCTTCTCGAACTAAACTAAAAGTAACAAACACACATACCTCCATACAAACGTTCGCGTTTATAATATTGGTAAGAATCTATTGTAATAAAGATAATGAATACGTTTAAAACTTGTGAGCTTTCGTTTAGTTTGTCAAAATCTAGTTATATTCGAATACGTGTTCTAAGGATATATTAGTGCTTTTTACCTTCATCAAGTAAACACGATGTTTGGCGAACTTATCTACTACATATAATTCGAGGTAAATGTTTATTCAACGTTAACAATGATTGGAAGTTCTACGTAAACAAGTTTCTTGATAAAATTTTATTCAATACATATTATTTCCATTTCGGGCTTAAATTTTGAGCGTGTATTTATTTAACATAAAGGGTTCCTAAATGGTTAATATCATAAATTTTGTATACAATGTATTGAATGGAATATTATGTAATATCTATGGAGGACTTTTCTCGCTGTTATTGAATAAGCATATTGCTGATATTGTAACTTCTTCCCTTCTCTCATGAACTACGCAAGCAACACGAAGGGGTTAAGGTTAGAGGTTATAACGGAGATTTCAAAAGCACCATACTATACACGGTGTCCGGAAACTTATAGTATAAAAGGGAAACTAGTGAATCTTAAGTAAGGTAAGCCTCTTGAATCGAATTCCTGCGTGGACAAATACATTTTATTAGTTTAATTTGTGTTATTTCACAATTAATTCATGTAAAATAATATATAGTTAACTGCGGCACTTTCCAGAGTGGAAGATAATCTCAGTATCGCCCTGGTGTAACACCAGCATTGAAATGGCGTTAGTCGTGTTTAGTGACCAGATCTGAATAGCCATGTACTTCCCCACCTTCCTCTTCCTCGTCTTCTTACCCTCCCCAATACCTTCAGCCTCACAACATATCCCAATTGGGGATGCCATGGTCTCACTGGCTCCAGACGTGAGCAGCTGGGACTCCTGTAAGATATTCACATAAAAAAGATAGATAACTTAAACATACTTAACAATAATTTTTTTCGAGAGGTTTAAAACCCCTTAGAGCCTTCGCTCACGGAGAAACTGAAAAAAAAACAGTTAAGACGCAATCAACCTTCTGAACAAAATCGATATTTTTCTGATCTGACATGTCAAAAGATGACAAAACTTGACAGTTCGTGAGCCGCTACCATGGCAACCTGTCTCAGTTGCATTGTTGACGGGTTGCCATGGTAGCGGCTCACGAACTGTCAAGTTTTGTCATCTTTTGACATGTCAGATCAGAAAAATATCGATTTTGTTCAGAAGGTTGATTACGTCTCAACTGTTTTTTTTTCAGTTTCTCCGTGAGCGAAGGCTCTAAGGGGTTTTAAACCTCTCGAAAAAAATTATTGTTAAGTATGTTTAAGTTATCTATCTTTTTTATGTGAATATCTTACAGGAGTCCCAGCTGCTCACGTCTGGAGCCAGTGAGACCATGGCATCCCCAATTGGGATCCGTCAACAATGCAACTGAGACAGGTTGCCATGGTAGCGGCTCACGAACTGTCAAGTTTTGTCATGTTTCGACATGTCAGATCAGAAAAATATCGATTTTGTTCGGAAGGTTGATTGCGATTGCGTCGAAAACTGGTTTATTTCAAGTTTTGTCATGTTTTGACATGTCAGATCAGCAAAATATCGATTTGATTCAGGAGATTGATTGTGATTGTGTCGAAAACTGATTTTTTTCATTTTATCAATGAGCGAAGGCCCTTAGAGTCGGGTCTACGCTTCTACGCATTAAAAAGCCATTAATCAGTTGATATTTTTCAAATTTAACATAAATAATTCCAACTGTGAACTCATATGGAAGAAATCTGTTCTGCATAGTGGACTTCAAATGTGATGTAGATTCATCGCCGTATAATTTCACGCTTGTACCACGAGTTTCCGGACACCGCGTATGACATTCCACGGTGGCCTGTGGTGAATTTTCCCATCGCAGCGATTTTCAAGTATAGTTCTTTTATTAACGAAAAGTAACTGTAAAACTGTCTTGTTCTTTAAAAACTGGTATTTGAATAATCATTTCTCATTTTTGTTAAGGTTCCTTTTTTGTATTGTCCTTGTTCCATGTTCCAATACAATTTTATTTTTGTTTTGTAGCATCTCAGGGTGAATCTCTAAGAATTTTGGAAAATCACGAGTAAAATTCTGCTCAATCTATTATTATGTTTGCGAGGATTTTGTTCCAGTGTGTTTTGTTTGCATTTTGTTGATTTAGTTGCGCGCTGTGGGAACTATTGTATGTGTATGCGATGGATTTAAGTACATTATCAGGCTATTCCCTTCCATTGTCAATCAGCGGCAGTTATGCGACATCCCTATTCCTATCCCTTTGTCGTGACGTGAATAAATTACCCGCGCGGGGCTTTAGAATATACACCGTGCAATGCCGGAACAATGAAGTTGCATATTATCGGACTGCGCAGGGAAATCGGAAACCCTCTCCGGGATTCGGATCAACCTAGATATTGTGAAATTCGTTACAATGTAGCTACATTGGTAATGGCTACATAGAACATCTCAAATTCAGACGGGAATAGACTCTATAATTCATTCGCGCAATTCACTGGATGGATTTTGTGTAGCCATAGAAATTACATTATGATTTTCCTTGTCGAAGTCCTAAATCAGTAGATCGGCATTTTCCCAAAAGTTTGTAAGTTTATACATATTTTTATCCTTTTTTGTGCTTTCCATTAATTTTGTTACTTTTACGTTTTGTTTTTAAGTTTCCACCGATACTAGTTTTCTATAAGTCGATTGTTTTTCGGTGCAGAAATTCTGAGACCTACTACCATAATAAATATGTAGGTACTTATCATTGCCCTATAATGGCCTATAATAATAATGGAGGGTCCTAATGCGGATTCTTTGGTGGGCGTTTTCTATTTATCACTTAACAAATACAAAACATTTTTGCTGTGGCAGTTCAATTATGTATAAAAAAAAACTGTACAATGGGGTTTTAATGGTTTATAAATTTATAAAACTATTTCTACATACATGTAAAAGCCCCTAAACATTGTGTTAAAAGGTTGATATGGTCACGGAATGGAAATAATGGATTCTACGCCACAAATGTTAATCGTGATTTTTTTCAATGTTGTTCGAAATTTACGTGAAAACTGTATATTTTCCAAAAATATGTTAGGTGAGTTGTTTGAGAAATCACCAAATTTGTCGACTTTGTTTTATTGAATGTAGAAATTGAACATGGTAAAAACAACCTTTTGATCCTTGTAATTAATTTAAAATATAAGCGGGTTCGATACATAAATATAACTAAATAATTAAATATAACTAAATAATTAAAGTAAATTAATAAATATGCATTTAAAAAATATATAGTATTCCAGAATTCTGTAACACATATCACTATGAAGCTAATGCTTTCATGGAAGAGTAGTATTAAAATATTATATTATTATAATCAGAGAAAAATGTACTTACATTTTATTTCATTTATTTAATAATCAAAATCGTGGGACATGACAAAAAAGCAATGAACAAACAAACTTTGGCGAAAGTGCCCAGAGAACCGGTTAGTGGTTGAGTTGTCATCGCGTCTGGGTCCCACCCCGGCTTCATTGTCTGGTTAAGTTCATTGTCTGGCTAAGTTCTCCATCACGACACAAGCAACATTTTCCGCTTACCGTTTTGGTAGTAGAAGATTTTCAAGTATTGTCAGATTATTCGTAACCCGGGGATGTTGGTCTTTCTTTAAAAAAAAATAACATTAATAAATTTTCTTACCAAAGATTCTTATGCGTCACTCATTAGGTTAAACGTCACGTACCTTATAATCTACGCATTCACAGATGGCGCCAATCAAATTATTTTAGGTTTTTAATGCTTTTTGCACGTTTTTAAAATATTAAGGTAAATTAATTGTTCGCGCCCGTACATATTTAGTTAAAATATAAATAAATAGTTTTGTCCTTAAACAAACCCAAATCTTTCAAGAAAGGCTGAAAAATTCAATTTTGTATCGGTGCCTCAATCCAATATAAAAACTTAAATAAATTCATAATCTGCTCTTTCATAGATGGCGCTAATTGAATTATTTTAGGAAAAAAAAATGCAAGTTATGCTTTAAAATATTAGGATAAATTCCTTGTTTGCCCCGTACTTATGCAATATAAATAGGAATAAATAGTTTTGTGTTCTTACAAACTCTATTCTTTCAAGAAAGGCATATAATACAAATTGTATCGGTGATTCAACTCAATATTGTATTTGTATGCCTTTTTCGAAAGAATTGATACGGATAAACCTCTTTATTCATATTCTTTTTGCGTATGTTCGGGCGTAATCAAATAATTCATCTTAATATTTTAAAGCAAAACTTGTAAAAGTGTTTTTTCCTTAAATAATTAAATTGACGATATCTGTGAAGCTGTGAATATAACCTAAACGCTTCCTTCCAACTAATAAAATTACATCAATATAAATATACCCTAACAAATTATTTACGTCATAAGACCGAAAATGTCCCTTTTTGTAACGTATTTTTGACACTATCTCCTTCGTACTATCCGTCGTTTAAATTTTGATTGATGTTTAAAAAAAAAACCGTGTCCAGGGGATGTTAAAAGGTCGTTAATTGAAGCGTAATAATTGAATAGCTGTCAGTGATTTTCTCTGCTTTTATTAATTTAACAGGACGTAAAACGTTTTTTGAGAATTTATTTCGAAATTACGCTAAGGATTTTGTTTGTTCTCTCTTCAATTTATTTTTTTAATTTTGTGCGAAGCCGAGTAAGTAGTTATTTGATTAGCCCCGGTAGGATTTGGCCTCCTCCACAAATTAATGTTCTCCATTTGCTCTAAACATTATTCTCGAGGCCTTCCTAACCTGCTCCAATCCGCTTCCAACTGGGGTTTGCAAATCCGGCGGGATTTCGTGAAGTTTAGAATTTAGAAATCGCGCGGGATCTGCGGAATTATGAAATAATGCCGACATTTCATTTTTTTATTTATATTAATCATTATTGGATCTAATAATACATTCACAAATTAATATAAAAAAATTAAGAAAATTTACTTAAAAAACATATTAAAACATAACTGTCACTGACACGACTCTCCACAGTCATTTGCGATCAATTATTTTGGGTACTAGTAATATTGTAAAAAAATACATTGAGAACGTAACGTATCGTTAAAAAGATTTTGGTTAAAAAAATATGATTGTATCAGAATCGTGCAATTTCCACACCCCTTTGAAAAGTCATTAAAAGTTATTAAAAAAAGAAAAATATCTCATAACCTTACCTAACGTAACTTATTTAACTCATTGGCCAAATAATTAATAAGCTAAGAAATTGGCCCTCAACACTGAATAAATTTTGTACCAAAATTTCAAATCTGCATTGGTGTACTAAATCAAATGTATCTTTTAAACCACGTTTTCAAATTAAAAATTTCAATCAATTTGTTTATGTATTGGATTAATGTAAGTAAAAAAAATAGGTCGAATAATAAAATATATATGTGTGTGTAAATAAGTATACAAACATAACTTTTTCTTTTTTCGTAAGTTTTTTTTCAAGTTTTTATTCATAAAGATACAAAAAACCATAATCATAAATCTAACATGAAAAATATTTTTTTCATTTATGTAAATATACCTGTACTAACTAAACTAAACATTAAAAAAATTACTTATAAAAAAATATAAAAAAAAAAAAAATTGGTATGGTAGTCCTCAAAGCAATCAGCGACGTGCAAGGGCCACTGCCAAAAGCCTAGAACCACCCACTATTTTGAAGAAATTACATGGCGGATGGCTGCTTACAAAACTTCGAACATAAATTATCAGGAAAAAAACTGAAAATACTTATTATTGCCAATACTAAGAAATCAATTCATTATCCACAGAGCATTTGGTCTTTAAAATTTTATTCAAAGATGTCAGGGTTATGCTAGTTTTTCGTTTTTTGGCCGATCTACTCTAGGCCCTTTGTGAACCGGGGTTTGTACTTAAGTCTCGATTTGCACGCCCGGCTCTTCCTAATATCAAGTTCTGTTCCTATTTCATTGTCAAAGATTGAGCACAGCTTATTTACATAAACAATTTTTTTTTGGTTTAAGTTTACTATTTTTTTCAATCCCACAGATCCGTGGTACTAAATATTGCTGAATCCCGCGAGATTGCTGCATTTCATCCTACTTCCAAACGGGATTGATATTAAATTTAATTATAAAAAAATGTATTTATATTTTCGCTCATATTATTTTATCTTCAATGTAAAAACTCACTTGCGATTTACATTATTTTTTGTAGAAAACATTGTTTTACCAGGAATTTTATTTTTAGATTTGTATTTGACTATGTATATAATACTTTCTGTGCAATTATTTTATTTTATTTTTTCTTAGTAGGACTTAATTAAGCCAATCATACCCACATTATAATCGCATTAACCTGGATAGACGTATTCTTAATCTGAAAAGATGGTTTTCGGTTCCCAAATCCAGATGATTGAAATCCTTATTACTTATTAGCATTACTCTACTTTTACCCTTTACATTTAATATCCAGTTTTTAACCAAATCGACTGCACACATGTGGGCTTATGGTATTCAACGTGAAATTTAACACTGCCTGTTTCGGGTCTTTAAAAGCGGGGAAAAAAAATTATTTTCCGAGCTTGATACTGCGGGGGAAGATCGTTATAATTATAATTTTTCATTTTTATTGAATATCACTTCAAAAGCGCCTAAAAAGCCCTAAAACTATATTTAAATTACATTAAATATGCTTTATTACAGTAGGTACTTGGGTCTAACTCTACTTTATGAAATGAATTATAAATATGATATTTGCACATTTATAGTTGTGGCAGCCTGTGGAAAGATTAAGATTTATGGGGATAATTTGTCAAGATTTAAAAATTCTTAAATAATAGAGGATAGAATTAAGGTACCTACTACAGGATAGCTCTGAAATGTCGTTTTAACTTAATTGTATTTTTATTGGTGGGACTTTCTGAATATATAAGTTTTGATTTTGTCTCTTGAATGCTGTTTAGTCTTTGTCTTACTTAGTTGGGTTTATCTGATAGTCTATCTCAACAGTTAAGGCCCGTGAACTTAGTATCTGTATTTGGCTCTCTGGAAAGCAAAACTGGTGACTTAAAGAGAAACAGGTGGCAGCCCAACTTGTCTGATTAATTATGGAACTTGATTTTGTACCTGGGGCTTAACACGCTTGGCGGTCTATTTCATACGACAAAATTTTGTTTACGTCACAAATTTATTGATTAACTGAAGAGCGTTATATTCCTCTTTTATATAAACGGTTTCCAGGTGTGTTAGAGTTAGAGAATCCTCTTGGTACCGGGATTGATATTTTTATATGTGATTTGAATGGTAAATGAAATAATTTCACTTGGTTTAGTCGCTTGGGTCTCCTGGAACTTTTGACCGCACTTTGTAGATTGAGTTTTTGCGGAGTCGAAATTAATGAAACCGTACATAATAGGCTTTTCAAAGTACCAAAGGGTTGGAATAGAGTTTGCTTTTCCCTATATAAACTAAGTTACTGATATCTTCATCATTTTAATACAACTGGCTCGTTTTGCATGTTGGTTACCTGACTCGATTAAGTTTAGTTTCTTTTCTCAGATGACAAATTTGTTAATCCGGTAATATTAATATATACGTAATATAAGTACTCTATCATTATAGTAGGTCTTCGTGTCTCATATAATTGAAATCTCTTACCTTACCCTCTCCCTCATGGATTACGGGACTAATTGATTTGTGATCGTTCTACGTCCTTCTGCGAATCTGTAGGGAGCTATTTCATGTAAGTATCTACCCACGCACAGGTATACCGACTCATGTACGATCGTTCATCTGTACTCTAATTAAGGATTTAGATTTAACCATCTACGACAAGATACTTAAGCGACATGGATGATCCTTCCCTAATCGAAGAGATTCACGAATCTTACAAAATAGAGCGCCCGTTTAAGAAATATCGCTTAATTTTACCAAATATCGTGTATCTATTTTTTATATTGTCGCACACAATGCCGAATAATCAAATCACGACGCCAAAAATAAATATTTTTATTGGATTTTCCGATTCGAAATGCTTATTACGAGACTACATAAGAAAAACTTTCATAAAAATATTTAATTAGAGTTAGAGGAGTCAGCTGCTCGTAATATTCTAATATATATATTTTTTCATATAAGGTTACCCATTTCTTTTTTTAAATTAGTAAAATAAAGTATATATAACATACAATTATGAACTGTAAAATGATGAAAACTTGTAAAACTGTTCATTTTTAACATTATAAATATATATTTATTTTCTCTTAATCCTCATTTCCTTTAGATAGGGGTCGCCAAGACTATCTGAAAAGAATTCGCCCGATTTAACAAAGGGGAACATATTTTTAACGTTTTTTATATTATTTGTTATATATTTTTTCGAACAACTGAAAAAGAGTAGTTGTAATGCTAATTATTTTTGTAAGAATTCGCTAAAAACGGTGAACTGAAATGTAAATGTAATTTAAAAGTGAAATTCAAACTTTATTGGAATGTCATCGAAATTCCCTGACTCTTTAATTGCCTATTTAAAAAAATCCCTAAAATACAGTTTCACTGAAAATACATTTACGTACTTTATTATGTTTCATTCCAAGCGAATAATGTATTCTAGGATGTACATGGATACTCTGGGATATTATATTCAAGAAGTTCTTCTCAAAACTTAAACTCCCGTGGTGTGGTCCACATAATATAAACAACCCGTGTTACAACTTTGTAATTAAATATTAATATTAAACAAACCTCACTACATGTGTAAGATAGATGTTGTAAACATTGAAGATCTAATTAAATAATACATTATTTTATACGTATGATTATAAACTAGACAGCTGTCGAATATTACATATTATAGAGTTAAGTGGTAACTTTGGCAGCGCTTAATTATTATAAATTACCAAATCACTTCGTAATCTTTTTTCTTTGAAAGTTGAATTATTGTGCCTTAGGTACAATATTCTTGTAATGAGTGACACAGTGTCTGAACATACTATAGGTACTCTAGAAACCATTTCCTTATATTGATCTATATGTTATATTATCATCCTCTAACATCTAACTCTTCATAATTACCTTGTAAATTATTAGTTTATATGGAAGTGAATACGGTCTTCTGTTGTATTTATAAATTAGAAAAGTTTTAGGTTGTCGGCGAAAAGCAACACATTAATATTATTAATATCAAATTCAGTAACAAAAATTAAAAAGGGCCTTGTTTTACCCCTGAGGTAGGTACACCGCTTTTAGCCACGAATTTTTATGATAGTTTGGAATTATTTTTTACTTAAAATAGATATATCGTTAGTTAACTATTCATCCATTTTAATAATTTACCCTACACAAAGTTTATTACGAAGGATTTTGTAGTTTATTTTGTCAAATTCTTTAACTGAACTTTATTTTCAAGGCAACATGAAAGATATTTTTAAAAATTTATATATTATGTTTTTTGTTTTTAAGAGAACATTTTGTTGTAATCTCAAGTCTATTGGGGGATAAATTATTCGTAACTTGCCCGCACCAGTACTCGACTGGTGTACCTAGTACCTACCTGAGTGGATTTATATCAAGAAACTCGCAGCCTGTGTTCCTCGGAGTGCCCTTCTCAACAATAATTAGCAAAATAGGATAAATTTACTTAAGTAATTGACTTGGATAAATCAAGAGTATTC
Organism: Limnephilus lunatus; assembly: GCA_917563855.2. Taxonomy (NCBI): domain Eukaryota; kingdom Metazoa; phylum Arthropoda; class Insecta; order Trichoptera; family Limnephilidae; genus Limnephilus; species Limnephilus lunatus. Next base: position 46,445,559 of record OU830598.1, on the reverse strand, counting down.
TGTTGTGGATTTCGGTCTATTTTTCTACCCCATAAGTTTTCATTTGTCTAATTCTAATGCATGGATATTTGTCATGGAGTAAATATACCATTTGCGGGTAGGTGGACCACGATTCTTGTTTAAGTCCGGTTTGAAAAATTCCTTCTTAGATGAGAAAGGTTTTAATTTTTGTTTTCTCTTGTCATATTTGACCACCATAGTGTGTTGTTAGAGATTCTTTAAAAAATTGTGTGTTAGAGGGATGATGAATTTCTGTTATATTTTAAGGTTACATATGTTTATAATATTGATATCGAATTGAAACTAATTAGACGATTAACGTTGCAAGAGAGAATGTAAATTTAGTTTGAGCTTTATTAACCTATTAGGTCAGTCAGGTCAGAAAATTTCCGCTTTGCAATGAAATTCAAATAAATGGAATATTTCTAAATGCATTCACAAACTTATAACTGGTTTTAAAAGCTGATGGAATATGCTTTCAAATGTTAATATTAGAAATAAACATATAATTTCTGAAAAATTTAAATTTTTTATCCAAATATAAACAGGGTTTAAAATGGCTCACCTTACGTTTTTTCTGTCTATAATAATTACTGATAACGAAAAGGTCATATTTTGTTTTTTTTATTTGTTCATTTATTTAACGCCCAAAGGGCTTTTACATATTTGGTCGTACAATTAATTCATGACAGATGATTTTTAAAGAGATAATGATATAATAAAAATAAAATTAGATAAAAAATGCACACAAATCATAAAAATGCAAAAATATATCGATTTCATAGGTTTACAAAAATACAGATATGTTTAGTATGTTTAGAATAATTTTTTTACAAGATCCACAAAATTCGCCAAGTTTATGTTAAATATGTCAACATCATCTAAATACTTATTTCCCATAGTGTGAAATTGTTGTATTATGTAGTTGTATATTAATCTTTGTATTATTTATTTACTTTTAATCTATTTGCATCCGTTAGGAGAAGAGATCAATTGGAACTTAAGGAAGTAAGTGTGTTATTGTTTGTAGCCAGGAAAAGGTTTTATTGGAAGAGTTTTGGAGCTCAAGGTTGAAGTATACATATTGGGATGTCGTGGGGACGGTTAATTATTGTTCATTAATCTAATGCATTAACCAAGTTCTTGTGCCTGGTGGATATAAGGGCGGCAACAAAAAAAACCCACCGTATTTAATAATTGTGGTTTCATTTGGATTCTAGGGAATTTCGGGGAAAATTTTGTTTGTTTTTCAGGGGACAAAAATCGACATCCATCACAAACAACAACAGAATGTGCCAGGAGTTCTTATGGTGTTACCGTTATTTAAAAAAAATGTATGTATGTCATTTGTAAAATTTCCTGTTAAACTCGATACTATGCCAAAGTCCCCGGAATTTTGGTTTCTGGTTAGTATTTTTACATTTCAATGATCACTCCATTTAGTTTGTTCGAATAAATGTCACCTTTATTTAGCTAGCTGGTTCCCGGCATGCGTACTATGCCATTTAATAAAGAAATTGTTTCTCCCTGCGTCCTTTCCTATTCGTCTCGTTCCCCTTCCGCCTCCCCTTCCTCTCCCGCGTCCCCTTCCCCTCTCGCGTTCCCACTCCGCCTCCTCCACCTTCCCTCTCCTCACTCCACTCCTCCTTCCCCCATCCCGTGAACCCCCCTCTCGAGTTCCCCTCCCCCCTCCCAGTTTCCCCTTCCCAGGTTTCCCCTACCCCCCTCCCCCCTCCCGCATTCCATACATTCACTCCCGGTACATTCAGTTTTCAAACAGCTCGCGTGCCACCTATTGCAATTTTTTTATACAAATTTCATAATGCCAGAGCTCACCAGTAGTTTTATACAAACTTGACAATAAAGAACACATAAAAAAGAATTATTCAATTTGGTGCAATCGTTCGGAAGTTATGCGCGAACATACATTTCGGCGATTCATTTTTATTTATATATAGATTTCAATCCATCACTGCGCAGCGGAAATTCGCCCAGAATCATCAATTTTTTTCATTTAAATGCGTGAAACTGAATCTTTTACAAATTCAACCTTTAAACGGTGTCTGCCTTCTGTGCACTTTATATACGTTATCAATGCTTGCTGTCATTCTTTTATTATCATCTGACAATAATAATGATCTATTGACACCTATAACTCATCAAAAAATACATAAATGTCCAAAACAAGAGTTATTATTTGCTTTTGTGTATTTTTTTAGAACTCAAATATGTACCTATCCATTTAAAATTAGTTTTATTTAATTCAAATTCTTTTTTTTTTAATCTGCGTTTTAGCTTTTCAAAGACATTGTTGATTTGTGGTGAAGCCTCTAATCAACGTTATTTTGAATGATGTTAATGAAAATTTACGGTAATGAAAAAATTAAAAAAAGGTAGAAGGTAGATTTACAAATATTTGAAACTGCTTTTAATTTATACAAACACGAGGAAACAACTTCGCCAACCCCCTTGCATAAAGAAAACAAAATCGGAAAACTTAAAAGTAAATAGTTGGAAATAAAGAAAAAAAATTCAGTCAGAGCTTTTTTGTCTTAAAAGGTACATGTGTATGAAACGATTGCTGCTTTTCGAATATTACCCGTGTTGATAACAAAATTACGGATGGTGGTAGTATGTTACAGGATGAAACCCAAACAATTAAGATTGTAATTTGCAATTGCAGGTATGAAAACCGCCCCGGGGACCAATCATCTTTCAAAGACAGTTTTTAGTTTTCGAATAAAATCGGAAATATTCTATTTATTTGGATTTTATTGTCAAGCGGAATTTTCTGACCTTCCGACAGAATTTGCCCGGGCCTGAGGGGTTAAACCACCGACACACGATATGTTTGATTCATGCATTACATGCACTACTGCTCCTCATTAATCCTCAGATCATATTTCGGGATTTGGTTTTCACGTCTGAAATTCGTCTAAATTTCCCGCGGCGGTTTTACCCTAAATATCGCATTACTTAACTTAACCGCACCACGTGTCGTTTTTCAGGACGTGAGCAGAATCAGACATTAATTTCCAGTATAAATTATAACTTTTTCAGCGTCGAAAGAATTTACCAACTAAAAGTAGTTTATGCTTTGTTTCGTTTAAAATGTATGGAAGGTGCTTGTTTTGGACTTTGGGTGGCAATTGGCGTTTGGATCTTAATCCTACATCAGCTTGGCGTCTGTTTTTTTTGTAGAACCAATATTTTGAGAATAATAAATATATATAGAAGAGTGTCCCGGGCGGCGTGGCTTTGTTTTTTATGCAAAGCTATAGTTTTATTCCGGGATTGATGAAATTTTGCACATTTGGCATTCACAACAAGAGGAAAGTCACTGTCTATCTGATTACTCTTAGCTTATGGTTTTTTTATCTGATAAATCTTGGTAAAGCCCGAGCAACGCCGGGTGTATAAAAAATATTTTTGAATGCACGTTAAAATGGTTGTTTCCTTTAAGGCCTAGTAGTAAGCGTTCCAAAAAAGCGATAGATGGTTTTAAAGGGAGATATTTAAATACGAATGTTAGGGGAAGCGCGCTAATGTTAAAAAACTATTATAATTGAGCGAAAATTTGAAAATATTTAATAAAACACGAGTCGTTCAAAATAGAGCAAAAATCTCTAAACTAATGTCTAAAGTAGCATTTAAGATGTAGGTACTGTGTATTTTTTATTTACCTTGCCTTAACATGTTAAATAACAGAACAAAGTGTGTTTTTAATAATTTTCGTAGCGTACTTTGCGATGTTTTCTATGGAGGTAAATTCATATAATTACCGTACAGCTCGGCAAAAGTACGGATGTAATCTTCTAAAATTTATTTTTTAAGAACTTGAAGTGTTTGGGAATTATGTTATAATTCGGTAAAAAATCGGAATGCGGTGTTTAAATTTTGGTCTCAGGAAAAACGTTGCCAACCGCCATTGTTCGAAGGAGAAATAAGATGTCGATGGTGTTCATTCTGGGTTCAGTTTATTAACGATTCATTCCCCGCGCGCTTGTTTCGGCATATTGAAACAAAGCACTGTGAATTGAAAAGGTCAGATCTGCCAGATTTCTCTGTTAACGACATCTTATTTTTAAGAGAATTGTGAACCCAAACATGACCTTTCGTCTTTAGAAATGATCATGCTACAATAATTGTATCGCTATTGTATGCTACCATACAACCCTATCGTTAGAATTTCACGCGAACTGATCTCGTATTCATCCGTATGAACGTTCTTACTGTAATGCGTAATGAGATTATTGTTCAAAAGTGCGTGCCTAAATACAGCAATCCTTCCAAGCACTGACGAATAATGAATTTACTCGTATCTATTTTTGGGTACAGAGTAAATCGGCATACTCCTTCACGTGTCGGTTAACAGGTGGTGTCGTTCTTTTTGTCTAGTGGAGTCGGATGGCAGTGTTTCAGTGTCGAGTGTTGCCAGTGATGTGAGAATGGGTATCTCGGGTGACTTCATTAGGCGTTCGATGGATTGATCATGGCACTTCCAGTTCTCGCCGCCGGGGCATGTGTTTAGGGCTGATGGATGACGTCGCTCAGTGCGATGCTTTGCGTCATAGCCCACGCCTTGTACACCTCCCACCCAGTGCCCCGCTCCGGGTTACCATTAGTTTAATTAATAAGGTCATCATCCCGCGCAAAATACGGTATTTGCATATTGCTGGTTGGATATTTTTATTTTAGTAGATAACTATTTTTAAAGAGAAGACTGTGCATTGCCGTAAATTGGCATTTAGCGCGTGCTTTACTAAAAATGATCAATTAATTATGTTGCGCCTGTAGAATTCCTAAAGCGTACTTGTTTTTTTCTAAACTTTTAAATACCTATTTAAGTAGATATTCTCTTATTTCGCTTTGAAGATCAATCCCTTTCAATATTTCAAATAACTTTGTAATTATACCCTCGCATTGAACTAAAGTTTTATCTATTTCGTGTAAATGATAAATACGCAGGTTGTCCAAGAATCAAAGACCCTTTTACTTATTTTCGGTGAAGCTGTTTTTATTTCTCAAAACAAAGACTTTATTCTCCTAAACGATAGCTGCTTCCGTGCGACCTTTGCGTGCTCCGTGCTCTGCTATCGAATCACGCTGCCTGCGAAGTTCGTTCATTTTGTCAACACGGCTTTCAGCTTTCTCAACTCGGTCCGCCCTGTTGAAGTCCGTGCTCTCACAATTTTGATCCCAGACGTCAGCAAGTCTATCATACAGACGATTTTGAGGAAATACTTAACCTGTGCAAGGTGTGTGCTGGTTGAGTGCCCAAAATGCTGAAAAGCCCTCGGGTCTTTTCGAAACGTTTTTTCAACCGAGGCAAGGCTTTTTTGAGTTGAAACATGGGTTTACCATCTAACCCCAGAATCAAAAAGGGAATCAATACATAATACGATTTCCTGCTAAATTTTGCTTTAAGTGAAGAAAAAATATGCAAATCATATCATTGATCGCCTTTTTGATTTCGGATTTAGGTGGTGGACCCATGTTTCGACCCAAAAAAGCTTCGCCTTGGTTGTAAAAAAAAGGTTCGAAGAGATCCGAACGCTTTCCATATGATTTTGCTCTTCAGCGTTTTGGGAATCCAACGAGCACGCTATTTGCAAACGCCATTTTTCCTTAAAATCATTTGTGTGGTAGATTTATTGACGCCTGGGATCAAAATTGCGATCTCACGAACTTCAATAGGGAAGACTCCAACTTAGTTGAGAAAGCGAATAATTGAGCGCACCTCGCAGGCGGCGGGATTCCTCAGCGGAGCGTCGATTGCAAAGATCGCATTGAAACAGCTGCCAAGCTTGATCACGCTCGTTTTATATGGGAAAGTCTGAGCTACACGCTAGTGCCGCCATATTTTGAGAAATAATGTTCATGTCGCCGAAAATGAGGAACGATCTTTAATTCTTGGACCACCCTTGTACATTATTTGTTGCCCACTTGTGTATTTATCGGCTATCATCAAGGCAACCTTCAGGCTGCATATTGTAGCCTTGAACAACTCAGCTTACCTTCTCTCGTTCCAGTCGCCCAAGTTACGAAACCAAGTAGATCATCGTCTTTTCCTACTTGTTGGGAGTATTGAGAACCCACATTGCTAATGCAAATCTTCCGCAAACATAAACAAACAACCAATCATAATTATGCAAACTTGTGATCTTCAATCTCTCAGAACGTTATTTCTTCATTACTGAAAGTGCATACTTCAAATGTGTTTCTTAATGAAGTTAATTATTTGTGGTAAAGGTTGGAGAAACCTGTGACACCTTATTAGATTTCAATCCAATCTTACATTTATGCACTCAAGGTAAATCAAATTATTTTACAAGCCATCTGCTTTTTGAATTTGTTGCGAGTGTAAATTTTGATGTTGATTATTGGGTATTTTAAATGGAAGTATTTATCTGTGAATAGATGTCTTTAACTTTCGTATCCCGCGGTAGACAATACTTATTTTTCAAGCAATTGCCCATTCATTGATCTTGGAAATAACATCTTATCAGATTGTTCTAAAGTAATGTGAGGCTGTTCATTAATTATTGACAATAATGGATTGTGCCTCTTCTATTTGATCTATCTAAGGTAAATTCAAATGCTTATATGTACTTATATAACTTCCTTGCTTGAATATTTGATAAATTTAACCATTTGAGAATCATATCGACAATCAGAACATTCTCGGCCACCACAGACGTGCAGTTAAACGGTATTAAGTTCTAAAAGATTCCTATGGCCTGGTATATCAGTCTATCCTTATCCTTGCTAAGGATAGATGTCTTTAACTTTCGTATCCCGCGGTAGACAATACTTATTTTTCAAGCAATTGCCCATTCATTGATCTTGGAAATAACATCTTATCAGATTGTTCTAAAGTAATGTGAGGCTGTTCATTAATTATTGACAATAATGGATTGTGCCTCTTCTATTTGATCTATCTAAGGTAAATTCAAATGCTTATATGTACTTATATAACTTCCTTGCTTGAATATTTGATAAATTTAACCATTTGAGAATCATATCGACAATCAGAACATTCTCGGCCACCAGAGACGTGCAGTTAAACGGTATTAAGTTCTAAAAGATTCCTATGGCCTGGTATATCAGTCTATCCTTATCCTTGCTACGTACATTTCCCGATCAAATTTAAGCGGGCTAAACCTGCCGCTCAAGCTTTGATAAGTCGCAGAATAGTTCCTATTTTAGACGCTGAGGCGCTAGCAGTCACACGCCAAATCTGACATGTATGTAAATAATATTCGAATAGGTACTTCCCGCCGAAATTTAAGTAAATTGCCTAATTTTATAAGTATGGACTCTTATATCCAGCGATGAGGAACGACGAGGTTATTAATTGATAAAATCAATCTAAAATAGTCAGATAAGGGATTTTAAAAGTTTGATTGTCGGGAAAGTTTGTTTTCAGTGGTTACTTTCATTCATGACTCCGGCAAAATAAATACTATTTAAACATAGCGTATCGTGTATGTATAGCACTATGCTAATTGAAGTGGGGAACTTTATCAAAAATTAACATAAATTAAATGAAAGTAAATTAAACCCGTCTAAAAATAAACTGCCATCGTTTTTGAAAGATCGCGGTGAAAATATCGCGATTTCCCGATGAAGATGACAGTAGGGAGCATAGATATACCACTCATGTAGACAAAGATTTGTTTTTCAATGAAAAAATAAACACATTCCTCTATTAAATTCATAGACAATGTACGCAATGTTGGTGACATCTAGGCTATCGACCTATTTACGAATTGTGTTCCAAGCCGTGCTAAGCTCGACATTCCAATCAAGCCGAGCTTATAATCAGCTGATATACCAGGCCTATGTGCCTGATTCGAATAGAGCGAAAACAAATCCGTTTAACGTATTATTCGGTCGATTCTGGTGAAGGGAAACAGCTGTGCGGTTTTTTCCTACAAATATTAATTTTTGATTTTAGGCTAAAAATGTCCCAACCAAATTGAATATTAATTATTTTTTTAATCAAAAGGTATATCAAATATCTATACGGATATGTGCTACTTTTTTTTATTTGGATACCTTTACCTATGAACGACGGTAAAAACATAATTTGGTTTTATTGGCTTCCTGATTTTGATGTGAAATTTATGTTGTTTTATCGAAGGTAATATTAAGTTTATCATAAAACATAACCGATGTGGGATGGTACCGCACGCCTCTGCAGGCAACGTATTGAATAAGCATCCAGTGTTGGTGATATCGGAACTTGCGGTAAGTTTGAGGTTCAACTTCACCGATATCCCTGAGTAATTACTACTCAGATTGATCTAGTGCCTCCTCTCTCACCCTTCACCCTTTAGTTCAACTCTTAAACACTACACATCCCCTCTGGTCTTCTCACCGTGATTATTATATGAATTTAGTCGAGCGTAAAATTTAGATTGAAATTTCTAGATACCGCCGTTTAATTTGGAAGTTGTCTTTCGCATAACTCTGATAAACACAAGTTGAAGATTCCTCGTGATAAGTCATTAGAGACTCATTACGTTCCCATAGAGGGGAAGAACCTACGCAATAATTTGGTTAAAGCATTAACCCTTCAAAAATTTGGCATTTTTTTCAGATGGTCAAAATATTTTCGCTTTACAGTAAATTGCAAATATTTGGAACATTTTTGAGCACATTCAAAAACTAAAAAAGTTTTAGAAAGGTGATGAAATACGCTTTCAAATTATATAATTCGAAATAAACATATATTTTTTTTATTATAAAATTTTTGCATACGAACATAAAAAAGTTTTAAAAGTGGCTGACCTTACGTTTTTTCTAACTAAAGTTACTGGTAATAAAAAAATAATAAAAACACATATATATTTTATTAGACAAACGTATAACAAACACATATTGTTATTTCACTTTTTTGTCGCTCTATGTAAAAATAATTTATAAAAAATTCCCTAAGTTTCAATTTTTTTTTTCAATTTGCGTTTCAAAACTTTGTATACATAAAAGTGTACATTTAAATTTTTTAGTGGCTATTGGAATATAAAGCGTGGTGTTTTCCCTTTCTAACACCGTTTAGAACATATTTCTTACTATGATAGTAAGGGAGTTACAGCGTTTTATACGAGACCTATGTGCGTTGGGACAAATATGGTCTCCTGCCATTCAAAGGGTTAAGGCACCAGACCACGGTGCGTGGGCGTTACAAGGGTGTATTTTTCGTTATTTTTTTTAGCAAACGATGAATGGAATTGTTTTTATTAATGCTCATAGTGAATATATATACATTTAGAAGACTGTATACCATTATTTGTACACGAATCTAAAGTATAGTTTGCGGTGTACGACGCTTTCAACACGATACTCCGACGAAATTGCTGCTCGGCGGTTGACTGCGAGTAAGCCATACCGTTCATCAGAAAAATAAAATAAAAAATATATTTAGAAACTGGACATACAGGTTTATAGCAACACCTAAGGAAATTTTGAAATTTAAAAAAAAGGCCGACAATCTAATTTTATTTCAGGTTTTTATGGAAAATTTTCTCGTTCATAAAAAAAAAAATAGGGGGCCTTTTATAAAAAAATCCCAACGTGGTGCCATAGAGGCTGGACTTTCGAACAGTTTAAGACTTCGTGCATGCAAATCGCATGAATAGTTTTTTTTATTATGTATCAAACATTGTTTCGAGAAAAACGCTTTCAAAGTTTTGCTGAAGGATAATTCAACATAAAAACTGTTTCAAACGGTTTCACATAAAATGCTTTATCTCCGCAAATTATACGAATTTCTTTAAAACATTTGGTGAGAGCATTCTTAACAAATACATCTTTCAGAAAATGATATTAGAAAAATGACATTTTTTATAGTGGTCTGGTGCCTTAAGTATCCTGGTAATACATCTCAACACTACCACCAACTCTTGCGAAGCGGCGATAAATGTAGTGATTGATACATGGAAGAAAGAAACAAACAAAAAAAATCACCATTGCAGCATTCTTAGATTTCAAAAGAGCATTTGAAACGATAGAAAGGAAAATACTATTGGAAAAACTAGAAGACGCAGGTCTTTGTGACGTAGCTCTGAATAAGAATATCTCCAGGAAAGAAAACAGGTAACGAAAGTTGAAAGCTCAGAATCAGAACCGATAGAAAACAACCTTGGTGTTCCGCAAGGGGCGGTATTAGGTCCAATTATATTTATAATTTACATAAATGATATTATTAAAACTATTAAATATTAAAAATAAGACTATTTGCAGACGATACCCTAATATATATTTCGTGTGAAGATTACATAGATGCAATTAACAAAATAAACGAAGACCTACAAAATATATCAAAATGGCTGAATTTAAACAGATTGAAACTGAACGTAAACAAAACAAAATATTTGGAAATGGGCAATAAAAAGCGTAACACAGGGTTAAATTTGACAATTAATGGTGAAAAAAATGGAAAAGTAAATGAAATCAAATACCTGAGTGTAATATTCGATTAAAAACTGACTTTCACAGCAAACTTTGAATATGTGCTAAAAAAGGTAAATTTTCTTAGAAGACTAAGACATAAGTTAAATAGAAACACTACGGAGCTCATTTATAAAACTATTGTTGCTCCACATTTGGATTACTGCTCTACGATGTTATATTTGGCCAATGAAGGAAATTTAAACAAACTAGAAGTTATACAGAACAGAGCTATGAGATGTATTCTGGGGAAAGGCAAATACGCAAGGATTAATCAAATGAAAGAGGAGCTAAATTGGATTCCAATAAAAAAGACTACTATTTAATGTGCTAATTTTTGTGCATAAAATTATGAAAAACCAAATGCCAAAATACTTTAAGGATGAAATTGTTTTTAACAGAGACGTACATAATTAAAGAAATGTAAACAGAGTTCGATTGCCACAAATGAAGAAATCAAAATCACAGAACTGCCTAATGTATAGAGGACTAAAGATGTATGATGAAATGCCTGAAAGTATGAAGAATGAATGTATTTAAAAATAAGTATTATGCTTACTGTAAAAATATTTAAATTTATCAAATGAAATGTTACATTGTGCTTATTAGTTTATATTCATGTAGTATAAACTAACTCAATAAATAATAAAAAAAACACAACATTACATTTTTAAATAATAAAAATATGTTACGAAGACAAGATTGTAGAATCCGCAACGGTGAAATTAATAATAATAGTTAGAGTTAATATCAATCTTGATAATGATCAATTGTATATCACAAGAAAAATTTGTTTAATAATATTTTTATTAACTTATTGAGTAAAACATGATATTGTGATATTTAATCACTGAAGACAATGGGATGGTTAACCGCATACGAAATACGTGAAACAGAAAAGATAGAAAAAAAGATTCGGTGGTTAATATAGTCTTCATTGATTTAATATTTCAATTCGAGGTTTTACTTAATAAGTTAAAAAACATGTCGGTTTTTTATAATCAATTATAGTGGTAAAAACAAAGTAATTTATTAATTTGAATAAAAATATTGCATATTTATCCAAGACTTGTAAAAAGTCAACAGATGTCGCATATTAAAATAAAAAAAAATGGATATATGTATTTAAGACACTGTCTAGATTGCAATTTATTTCGGATGTGTATCTTACCTTACAATCATACATAAAGCAACAGCCAAAAAATATGCGTTAAGAAATTGAAGATAATGTTGGTAATTGTCAGTCGAAGCATAATGCAGTTACAAAATGACGGTAGTTGAAAAGGTCGAATTAGCTCAGTAGCCAGAGCACTACCCGGCAGACAGCGGTCCTGGGTTCATTTCCCAGATGCGACCGTATCTTTTCTGTTTCACATTTTTTCTATAAGAGTATTGAATATCATCTTCAATGATTAAATTATATTTTATTTCGATTTTTATGTTTCAGTGTTTAATGATATTTATTAATTTAAAATTTATCTACACGATTTTATGAAACCCACTTCGAAATTTTGGTAAATTATTGGAAGTACCTAGTAAATTTGTGATATAAGTTTGCACAAGTTGTAGAGATTTATTGGTATTTGATAAAAGTTTTGTAAGTTATCTGTTCGGTCCACAACCTAGGTTTACATTCTGCAATACATTATTAATTAATAGGTTTGTAGCTTCGACCAATGTTTTTGTAGCTTCGTCCATACTTGGTCGATGGCTTGTAGTAATAATTAATGTTAGTTATTTGTTTGTTAATCATATTTTAAATTACTAACACAGTCTTCTTCTTTCGTATGGTGTGGTCGGAAGTGGATAGGTAGGTCTGCGAGCCAGTCTAGGACATCAGACGTAACTTTTTATTATTATAGTCGGTAGTTTGTAAGAGAGATAAACTTTCGATTCACTCCTCAGTGTTTCGTGTTTTTTTAAACTATTTAACCAATTAAAAAGCTCCCTTGAGGTAGTTTTCATTAACCACTCTGGCTAATTTGTTCGGTTTTCGTAACAACTCGTTGTGTCTTCCTCACTATCATGGTTAGCAATATGATCTTAACGGTGTTAGAAAGAGAAAACACCACTCTTTATGATCAAATCCCACACTTCACAAAATAATTAAAATATCCACCTTTATGAAACCAAAGTTTTCGACCGCAATTTTCTTAAAATTTTTCTTAATTTTTCTTTCCCTAAGAACCTTCTACAAAGTATTAGAAAACTTAAAAGAAAATATGAATGTGATAGGTAAAGTTGTTCTGAAGTTATGGCGTGACCAAGGGAAACAGGGATTCATTTATATGTATATATATTCCTAATACAACATGTGTGTGTTTTTATTTTATTTTTCGTTATCAGTAATTTTAGTTAGAAAAAACGCAAGATGAACCGTTTTTAAAAACTTTCTTATGTTTCTTTCTTTTATATTCAGAATTTTTGTTTTTAAAAATTATTTGTGTATTTAAAATATGTATTTCAAGTAGGTATTTCATCACCTCAAATACAGTTTTTAGTTATCGGATGCGTTCAGAAATACATACTTATTCCATTTTTTTTAATTTTATTGCAAAGCAGAAATATTTTGACCTTCCGACAAAACAGGCCCGAGGCTCGAGGGGTTTAAATGATGCAAATAATGGTGTAAATTACATTATCGTCAGCCAGTATTAGAAGCGCTTCCGTGAAAGATTCCGCGACTTAATGTAACATTTCTTAGAAACGCTATAATATTTATTTTAGTTATTTTGCTTCAGCAAGCGCACTGTATGAAACTCTATGAATGCAACGATTGTGTAAAAACTTGTTCGGCTTGTATCGTAACTTTATTTCTCCGTGCAAAAGGGATTTTTCCAACGTTTCAAAGATAAATCGTGCTCCCTTTTAAAGTTCCCGCTCACGAACAACCGCGGGAAGTTTTCGCCTTCAGTAGATTTGTTTTGGGGTCGCACGAAAAATATTGAATCGAAATTTTTGTAATATCTGATGATAATCTGTGCAGATAAAAGATTAAGTTTGTACATGAAGACCTTTGTGGACAAAATGCTTTACTTTATACATAGGTACAAAATAATATGCTCCTATAGTAGGTATTCATATTTGCGGCACGTTCTAGATAATCTAGGCATCGTCCTGGTGAAAGACTACCATTCAGAATCAGAAACTTTGCTTGAAATGTTTGGTGGCCGCATCTAAATAGTCAGGTACTTCACAATCTTCGTCTTGCTCATCTGCTCCCCTCTCCAATCTATTTCCCTTATCGGGGATGCCATAATCCCACTGGCTTCGGATATTTGGGAATCGTGTGAGGTAAAAACTTTTGACAAAAACCCTAAGTCTTTTGTAACTACGAGAAATATTAGTATAAATGAACGAAGGTCGGGAATAGATGGGAAGGGTTCCATGACAGTTGATACGGCGAAAATTGCCCCCCCCCCCCCTTGGCATACTTTTATACAATATGCAGTTGGTTTAGGGAAAATACGGTGTATTTAATTACACAAAATTTAACAAATATTATAATCAATAATTATCAACCTGAAACACTCATCAACATTGAAAAAATCTTCCGAGAAAATACCCTGTGCTATGCATAAAAATCTTGTTTAAACGTTAGTTTATCAATTAAAAAATAATAATTAATATTGGACAAGTTGAAGTATTTCAGCAAAAAATGCAGACATAATTAGTCTCTACGCCACCTAGCGGGAGATTTAGTATCTAACAATACCTCTCTCACAAAAATAAAGTTGGTTGTTTTCAGTTGGAAAAATGTAATAATAAGTAATTGTCGAATAAAACACTATTATATATTGAATTATTTGGCGGGTATTAGATAAGCCGCCATAGCTCAGTGGTCAGAGCAGCTGACCGGCAATTCCCGTTGGCGGCCAGTATCTTTTCTCGGAAGATTTTTTCAATGTTGATGAGTGTTTCAGGTTGATAATTATTGATTATAATATTTGTTATCTACCTTTATGCTATGCATAAAAATCTTGTTTAAACGTTAGTTTATCAATTAAAAAATAACAAAATATAACTTAAGTGACCCCGGAGAAATGTGCAGAGAGAATGTTCCGCCGAATAACAAAGTATAAAACATATTTTCATTCAAATTCATCAAGGAAAAATCTGCTTGTGTATTACTGTTTGTACCAGCGCATAATAATATATATAATAAAAATAAAACTATATTTCCGTCAACAACGCTTAGAACATATCAGCAACTTTCATATTAACTGTATTGTAAATGGAATCTTTAGAACTATATCTTTAAAATTTAAGAGGTGTCAGAACTAAAACAAATGGTTTTCTTCAAAATGTACTATTAAACAACTATGACATTATATGTCTCACTGAAACATGGCTTAATAATTCAATCTTTAATGAGGAACTTTTCGATTCACGTTATCATGTTTACAGAAGAGATAGAGATTATGATAACCTTAATCAGAAACGCGGTGGTGGAGTTTTAATATCAGAAAAAAATAAATTCATTTCTGACCAAAAAACAGAATGGAGTTCTGAAGGGGAAGACATGTGGGTAACTATTTTACTTCCTGGCAAAAAAATTCACATATATGTACTTCATATATTCCACCAGATAATAAACACTTAATAAATATTACATCACACATAAACAAAGCATCAGAAATAATAACAGACAAAATAATAACATGACAGTTTAATCATGGTAGGAGATTACAATCTATCTCACTTTAATTGGTTGCCAATAAATCAGAACTGCGATTATATGTACCCTGAACCCATCAACTCATTAAACCCCGCCCATCTGAACTTTATAGAATTTCTAAACAACTTCGAAAAGGAGGAGGTTATCAATTCGACGGTATTTTTTATTTATTATTTTTTTTTATGTTTGTTTCCTCAGAACTTTCGATTGGGTGAACCGATATTGACGATTTTTTTTTTATTAGAAAGCTGTTACTTCCCGTGTGGTCCCATTTTAATTTGGTCCAGTTCTGACAGTGGGATCCATGAGAAAACTATATATGTCTTAAATTTGCAATAAGTATGTGCGCGACTTAAATTTGCAATAAGTATGGACGAGTAACTCAATAATACGCCAACAGATTTCGATGATTCTTTTTTTGAATTAAAACTTCTTTACGCACGCTCGTCACTAAAAATAAAAAAAATAAACAAAAATTTTAACAAAACAAAAAACGACTTCAAAAAATGCACTAAAAAGTAAAAAAATAATTTCGTATGATTGTTATTTTTGGAGTCGGTGTCAGCCTTATAGCCTTACCCCTTTCTTTGATTTTCGATCGCTCTCTAACCCAATGCACTGTCCCTGTTATATGGAAATCCGCGTTCGTGTCTTCCATCTTCAAGAATGGTAAAAAAAACTTATGTCACAAACTACAGGCCAATCTCCAAATTTTGCATATTTAACAAAAAAATTGAAAAAATAGTCTACGATCAACTATATGCTGCTCTTAAATCTAGCCTGAATATGAACCAACACGGTTTCATTAGTGGTAAATCAACAACCACAAATCTTTTAACTTTCACAGAGTACCTCCTGGATAATTTGGATAACAGAATAAAAGTAGAAAAGTGGACAGTGTCTATATCGACTTTGGTAAGGCGTTTGACAGGATCGAACACGCGACTCTGTTAAAGAAGCTTTTTTAAATTGGTATTCACGGCAATCTTTATCCTTGGCTCTCTTCTTATATCTCCAACCGTAGCCAAATAGTAGTGGTTGCAGGATTTAAATCCGATTCTGTTGCTGTCACATCGGGAGTTCCTCAAGGCAGCTTGTTGGGACCATTATTATTCAACATATATATCAATGATGTTGGTAACTGTTTCAAGTATTCAATATTTTACAGCGGATTTCCATTCAAGATACCTTCAGATATAAGAGTATCGATTTTGGTTGTACGGCCGTATATCCTCTTTGCATACTTACTTGAAGAAAAAATCTTCTAAATGATCACGCCGGATGAATTGTCGCCGGATGAATTGTCGGGCGGATGAACTGTCGGCAGGATGAACTGTCGGCCGGATGAACTGTCGCCGGATGAACTGTCGCCGGATGAATTGTCGCAGGATGGACTGTCATGGAACCCATTTTGGTTAATATAATGATCTGAGAGAGACTGGAAATATTTTCCGATGTCGGGTTTTTCGTTTAGTTCGATTGGTTGGATCGGTTGGTTGGGCAGGATGGAGGTGGCACCTCCTCGTGGTGAATTCACTCAGAACACTGGCTCGTTTTGTTGTGACAAAACTGTCGAAGAGCAGTTACACAATGCAATTGAAAAAATTGTGTAAGTTCTCGTTTTTTCGAAAACATTCGCGCAAAGCATTGAAATATTAATGATGTTCATATTCAACTACTACATAAACAAATCATAACGTGTCGATCGTAGTATTTTAAATACCTAATATTAAAAATAAAAAATAAATTTAAAAAAAAACATGCCATGGAGAAAACTTGCTGATGAATGTGACAGGAAGGCCACTGTCTAGGTCCATTTCTGCAGAAAAAACTTGTATAAAAAAAACTTGAACTTGCATTGAAAATGAACTATGTATATACAGGGTGTTAAGGGACGTACTTGAGTTACTTAAACCAGTGATTCCTGACATTATTTGGAGTAAAAAATGTAAATAAAATTTTGGTCCCCGGTGACATTTTTTATGTTTTTTTTTTCTATCTACAAAAACATTAAAAAATGGTAGGTGTTGGACAGTTGGAGGCGGGGTAAGGGGTGGGTCAGCTACTCGGCGGATTGACCAATGACGACATGTGGAAGAATTTTTTTTGGTTTGATTTTGAAGAAAAAAAAAATGAAAAAAAAGTCACCGGAGACCAAAATTCCATTTACATTTTTTACTCCAAATAATGTCAGGAATCACTGGTTTAAGTAACTCAAGTACGTCGCTTAACACCCTGTATATTAATGTTCATTATTATTATTACTTGAAGTTAAACTTGCATTTTGTATAAACCGTTTGCAGGTGTTTTATCAGCGAAGTGAGAAATGCGTTGACGTTCAAAGGGATTACATTGAAAAACAAAACAATTTTTTAGAATTATTATTTTTAATTGATAAACTAACGTTTAAACAAGATTTTTATGCATAGCACAAAGGGTAGATAACAAATGTTATAATCAATAATTATCAGCCTGAAACACTCATCTACATTGAAAAAATCTTCCGAGAAAAGATACTGGCCGCCAACGGGTATTGAACCCGTGACCATCTGATTGCCGGTCAGCAGCTCTGACCACTGAGCTATGGCGGCTTATCTAATACCCGCCAAATAATTCAATATATACTAGTGTTTCATTCGACAATTACTCATTATTACATTCTTTTCTCGGAAGATTTTTTCAATGTAGATGAGTGTTTCAGGCTGATAATTATTGATTATAAAATTTTTTAGAAATCGTTTTACGTTCTACTCAGACCCATTTTCCACCAGAGGCCCCTAGTACTTCCAGCATTCTAGGGGAATCAAAACAAGGTGTGATTTTTTTATGAAATGTTGTACGGATGAAAATGATAAAAATTTTGACAATATTAATTGGTTTTTCAAATGTACGTAACGCGTTAAATACTTTAATAATACCCGGCAAAATGAACAAAACACCTGTAAGTCATTTGTATCTGCTTCATTTACTCGAAAAGGCTCCCTTGAGGGTTGGAAAAAACCAGCTTATAAAACACGGTGCAAAAAGATTCTACTCTATGTTATAAGAATATTCTCCAACTAGCCATTTCAGAACCTATTCTTTTCTTTTGAGCTTGTTTTGTGTGAGTAAAATGACGTACGTAGGTTCTTTTTACAGCGATATAAAATATTTAATATTTTCACTTTTTACACTCTTTATATGTCTCATGTTCGGGAGTATATTTATGTGGAAGTTATCGCCGACATCGCCTATCTGATTCATTTGTCGACATAAAATCGAACTTAAACTGGGATTATGAAGGTTGTCTGTTCATAAACTGAGCGATGTTCTTGAATCAAGTTTTCACATCTACCTAAAAATGACGAGCATTATTTGGACGTCGGCGCTCTATAAAAAAATGAACAATGGCGGTTTATGATCTTTCTTTTGCCCAAATTTGTTGCTTTGTGCTGCAAAACTATTACTAGCGGCTCGAAACGGAACAATTTGTAAAAATAACTGTGATGAATCAGAACAGTGATACTACAACAGAACATTAAATAAAAAGAACGCCGAAGAAAATTAACCTAAAGCAACATAATATCTTTATACGTGTTGTCAAGTGACTTACATGATTTACTTTAACCAGTGATTCCTGACATTATTTTGAGTAATATATATAAATGAAAATTTGGTATCTAGTGACATTCTGGATGTTTTTTTTTTTTTTAAATCTTAAAACATAGAAAAATCAGTAGGTATTGGACAGTTGGGGTCGGGGAGAGGGCTTGAGAGGTCACTCGGCTGAGTGATATGTGGAAGTTTTTTTTTTGCTTTTTTTTTAAAAAAATATTATGAAAAAAAAATCAAATAAGTCCCTGGAGACCAAAATTTCATTTACTTTTTTACTCCAAATAATGTTATGTTAGGAATCATACGTTAAAGTAAGTTAGTACGTCCCTCAAGACCCTTTACATATATAATATGTTTTTAAATAAATTTATAACGTGTTACCTATTACAAAATTGAAGGTTTATTTTGGATGGTTCTCTTTTTTCATTTGTCTGCTATATCGCTGTTCTGTTCTGTTTTATTACGCTCTCTTTTATCGGGTTCTGTTTGTTCCGTTTACAACATTTACCAACTCTTTCACCATGGGGGGAGACGTTTTGAGGCGAATTGTGTTTTTTTCTCACTTTTCGCTTCCATTACCGCTTTTTTGGAAAGCGCTGAAAATCTTTCAAACAGTTTTTCGTTTCTTTGCAATTCTCCATCGATTGATGTTACCTAGTCGTTTCAAGGATCGTTTACAAAATTTATCGTAGCTCTCAGATGTGAAATATTAGCCAAGATAAGACGCGATAAACTTTTCACAGCAAAGCACTGTGATTTTTTTCAATCTGATTAAAGAACTCGAATTGAAACTTTAAAACAATAATGGTAATTCAGTAAAGATCACACTTTTAATCTGGGACTTATTTCCCTTCGTTCCGTTTAATGTAATTTAAAAAAAAAGATTATTTATATTATATTAACAGAAAGGTTCTTCTGGGTTCGGTCTGAATGGAAAAAGTCGGTAATGTGTTTAAATTTATAGCTCCATTAACATAAGTTGTATCTTTATTTTAAACTTAGAATTCAATTAAACAAAGACAATATTAGCGATACTCGGTCGAAAATCTGTTTTATCCGTTTTCAGATTTTCGATTGAGTTTTGCTTAGATATATTGTCTTCATTTAATTAAATATTATAATTTTAGGTTTTACTCATTTAGGGGCTATTCTAGTCTAGAGGCATGAATTGTAGGTATTTTTGCAGGCGCAATTAAAAAAAAAACAAATAATATTTTAGTTGCCATTTTTTTTTACCAAATATTTATTAAACATTAAAGAATACATAAAAAAAATGAAACTAAATAATTCAAAAAGTTACAGAGTGTTGAAGTGGGAGTTTTCCCAAAAAATTGCGCGCCTGGTTGACACGATTGCAAACCTCCTAGTAATCAGAAAAAAAACAAATGAATTTTTAATCCAAACCAATGCTGCTATGGCCCGAACCTCGGAAGAGTAAAAATTTTTTTTTTCGAAAAATGGCGGCTGTCTGAAATAATAATAAGACATTTTTTAACCAGTTTTTTTGATTATCCGAATTTTTTAAGAATAGTAAAAATTGTTTTTTTTTTTTATAGTTTTGGTTCATGCGATAAAGTAGTGTATAGATATGGGTCACGCTAAATTTAAAGTAAATTGGTTCAGTGGAACTTGAGATATCGTGTCAACCGTCACGAAAAAATAGTTTCGAGATAAATTTGTTTAAAGTTTTGTTCTATTTAGATTCTAGTTAAATTCCGTCTAAACCGCGACACTAAAATGGTTATAACTTTTAAAATAATTCGAAAAATGCTTTTAAGGAGATATTTTTGAATATCTAAACTATAAAAAACTTTTATTTTATTTTTTTCTAGACTAGAATATACCTCCTTAAGTTGAAAATAAGCGAACTTGATGTGAAATAACACAAAACTTTTAAGTTATTATTATTATCAATGCATAAGTAATGGTACAAATATTTCTGGAATTATTACCAACGTGTCATAAACAAATCATTGCAAATGCATGACGCAAGTTGTATTGCAGTAAATTCAAACCTCCCTGTGGAAAACGGACTTCTAGTTTCGTAACGAGTTTATAGCCAATCACCGCTATACTCCCTCGATGAGCTAACTTGTTAAATACATTTTCTACGAACCTTGTGTAGATATTAATCCCTTAGGCCTTAAGCATATTTTATTCGGAAGGTCCAAGTATTTCGCTTTGCAAAAAATCTAAATAACTTGAATATTTCGGAGCGCATCCGAAAACAAAAAACTCTTTAGAAACTTATGAAATACGCTTTCAAGTGTTATTTTTAAAAATAAATAAAAATTTTAGAAATACTAAAATTTTGAAATTAAAAAATCTAAAATGGCTCATTGCTGGTTTTTTCTAACTAAAATTACTATTAATAAAAAAAAATAAAAACAAACAAATTTTATTAGGAAAATGTGTTATAAACGTTATCGCAAACTCAATTTTTCGTCGTTTCATGTAAAAATAATTAGTAAAAAATTCCCAAAGTTTCATATTTCTTTTCAAATTGCGATCGGAAAATTTTGTTTCGTAAAGATGTACATTTTAATTATTTTGTGGTTAACTGTTAGAGTTGTATATTTAGCGTGGTTTTTCTCTTTCTGACACCTTGTAGATGATTTTTATGAAACCTATATGAACTGTTCCGAAAACCGAACAACTTTGCCTAAGGGGTTAAACTAAAGATTCATAGATTGGCAAGCGTCTCACAAGAGCGTTATACTTTCATAATATAATATGTTGCCTTTTTATATACGCCTATTTCGCTATTGGGAACGTATGGTGAATAGGCCAAGTCCATATATATATTGTCAGAGCACAATGTCCGTGTGAGACTAGCATTATGCTAATTATCATAGTGATATTATTGATTATTTCCACAATATTATGATAATAGAGAAGTCCAGTCCAATTTTTTTATATTTTTTTATGAATAATGACCTTCTAACTTAAATAACTGCATTTTTTTTAAAGAGTTAGTTTTAATAGTTAAAATAATTGTCAAAGTTTCAATTTTTCAAGGTCCCTCAAAAACCCGCCAAATTTAAGATGTATTTTGTGACGTCATCAACAGACCTACTTAATAACGATACGCATTTTATGATTTTCATGTTGGTCTCCCTGAATCTCACATAGATCTATCTGCGCAGGCGCCTCACAATGGTTTTACTAGTATGGGAGAGTTGGAAACAATTTGAAATTTCAAATTGCAGGGATCACTAAATTTTGTTTCTATATCTTGACACCACATACAGCGCATCTTTCCCCATACCACCAAACTCATCAAAACGTTTCGTCACTGCGTAACACGTCAGCAAAGAATGACTTCCCGAGCAGTCAGGACGTTTGTGTGAAAATGCAACGTTTGCTATATAACATTTAGGGACTAATAACTTTTTACACCGCTTGCTGGCAATCTTTTTTCAACATGGATCCAATACCTTTGGGTGTGTACTAAAGATGTAAAGTATTTTTTTCATATATTTAATATGACAAATTAAAGATATCTTTTTTAAAAAATATCTCGTGAATTAAAAAAAAATACGACGATTTCTGAAATAGTTAAGGTTTTGGTTTAATATTCCGTAATAAAAAAAAATCTTACCTATTTTTGCGTCTCTACGGCCCAGTAATTTTTACGTAATTTACTTGCTGTAAAATTTGAGTGCTTCATAAATATCATTATTGTCACAGGTTCGGTTTCAAAGGATTTTTTCTTCAGACAAAAGGAGTTATTTGACATAGTGATTTTTTATATTTGAAAAAAAAAACTCATAAACCTCACCAATTGCCTTAAAGAGGGGTTGGTTAAACTCTGTAAAAAGATCGCGGGCTTCAAATTTTGCTTTAAAAAAAGATGGAAAATTGCTCGTCGAGATGAAGCTACATTTATGATGGAAAATAAAAAAAAGTGACTTTAGACTCCGATTGGTTTTATATTGCACGCGATTTTCCCTAAAAACGGCACGTCGTGGTCAAAAACACAATTTGAATGTAGTTCTGACCGATCCAAGCGCTTGAAAACCGAAGATCTTCGGAAAAGTGCACCACTTTCTCATTTGGCGTTTGAGAAAGAGGTGAACTTTTCGGTCAATCGGTTGCATCAAAATTATTAGAAGACATTATTCTAGGCGCTCATCTTTTAACAGACAAGTGTACAAAAAATTTGAAGATAATCGCTCTTCTTAAAAACAAATGTTCATTGTGACGTGAGAGGATGCGATTATTCTAGTATTTTTATATCTTCAAGTGTACCTACATATGCGATTAGTTTGCAGGAAGTCTGACTATTGTAGCAGAATCCTTGCCCATCATTCACCAGATATTGCCGCCCGATTAAGATTATCATAAGAGGCTCCGGAAGCTCGGAAGAAAGATTTTTTAAAATATCGCGAAAACTATTCTAGAAAATGTTCTAGTGAGAAATTTATTGAGGATGTTCTTAATTTAATGTTAGTTATATCTGATCCTGTCATAACTAGTTACAGGTAACCCCCAAATAAACAATTAAATCGTTTTCCTAAAGAAGTTTTCGATTTAATATTTCCTCCGGATATTCATTATATAAATATCTTTGGCACCGACGATGATGAAGATTGTTCATAGTCTGCATCAGAATGTTGAAAAGCAAAATTAAACATTACTCGGCCTTTATTTTCACATGGATCTGGACATAAATAATTTCAATTTTAAGATTTAAAAAAAAAAAATCTTTTTAATAAAATCCAGAAATCGTTAATAAAATCCAGTAAAACTTACTTAAATCAAATATTCTTATTTTTTGTAACCATACCGAAAAATAATATCACTTTTTTTCCTCGTTAATCCTGCCTGTGAATTGTTTCCAACTTTTGGGGTATTCGGAACCACTGCGCTGCCGGCCATCTTGTTGTAGCCATCTTGTATAGCGAGATCAAGTACAAAATGACATGATGAATTATGCTTGCAGTTAATTTTATGTTTTTTAAGATAATTTTTGTTTAAATGATCAATTCATTGTGATATTAGTGTAGTTCAACATAATTACCAATGCTAGCGTAAATTTTTTTTTCAGTTTTAGTCCTAAATAGTGTTTTGTTGGTGATTTATTTTCGCTTTACAAAAGATTTTAGGTTACGTCTGAAATTTTTTTTAATGACTTTTCCGCGTGAATTTAATAAAACTTCTATAAAAGTAATATTATTTAATAATGTAAAAGCCTTATGCACGTGTAAATAAACACAAAATAGAGAAATCAACCCATTAAATTGCGTAAAACCGAGTCCAAGATGTCATATTTTTTCAGTTATTTTTTTGGAATCATTAAAATATTTTTTTATCCTTTTTAATTGTATGAACTAGATAAAAAGTGAAGTGACAGTTTTATTCCAAATTCATAAAGTAAGAGGACTGTATTTTTTTAATTTTGAATTTTCCTAAATTTTTCGACCATTTAATAGAATATGTTTACTGTCAGCTGTTTTTTTTAAAGTTTTTCATTTTGAAACTTAAAATACTACAATTTTCAAACACGATCGTATATGTCAGATACAAAAATCTAAAAGGCAATTCTATTTAGTTTCTATAAAGGTATATGCTTTAAGACATCTTCAAAAATAAGAAATATATAGAACATTCGTTTGTGTCATACCTAAATTCCCATACAAACGACGTACCTGGTTTATTTATGTGACGTACAGTGATTACCATCGTGACGTCACCACAGAGCATACCAACTTGACGCTGTGTTTTATTGAAAATATTAAAAATGCACTTTTTAATATTTTTTTTTAAAATGTACGTTTAATATTATTTATTAAAACTTATATATTCAGAAGCAGCGTTTATTGGTCTATATGAACATATTTTTTTAAAGCCATAATATTTTTCACTGGAGTTCCTTATTATATCTTTGATCTCTCCTCGAGACCTGTCTTTATTGTTTTACAGATGCGTTTAACTCTTATGGATTGTTTTACTCTACCATGATTATTATGACTTTAACTCATTATTGATGATTTTCACAATATTATTAATTATTATATCTTTGATCTCTCCTTGGGAGCTGTCTATATTGTTTCACATGTGTTTAATTCTTATGGATTGTTTCACCCCACTACATGTGATTATTATGCCTTTAACTCATTATGATTATTTTCACAATATTATGATTATTATATCTTTGATCTCTCCTCGAGGCTGTCTTTATTGTTTCACATGTGTTTAATCCTTACGAAGTGTTTCACTGATTGATTGTTATGTCTTTAACTCTCTGCTCAAAGGCCATTTTTGATTGCTTCACAGATTCATTGAATTCTTATTGTTTGTCCCACCCCCCCTTCATTCAGATTTATACCTTTAGCTAACAGTTCATTTGTATTCTCAGGTGGGGTGTGCGTCTCGGCGGGCGGACGCGTCACGGGTACGGGACTGGGCGGGGGCCGGCGCTCCTGGTTCGACCTTCCCTCCACGCTGCATCACCAACAGCGCCGCCTACTTGCCAAACACGACCCCGGGCCGCCCAGACTGGTAAGTCAAACAAATGCCATACCTACTTTCAACCATCGCAGTAGGAGTATTTGTAGGTACTAGATAATCATCGTCCACTGAACGGCTGTCAATTCACTGGCTATAACATCCCCATTTCATTTTAAGTGGTGTACTACCAAGCAATGCAAAATCGTGCGATTTTGGTTTGAACATTAGATCACTTAGAAATATTTTAGATGCTTTAGTCAAATACTGCGAGTAGAACTATTGAAATAATCGGGTATTTTTTTTTATTAGTCGGCTTGTAAGGAAGCCCAGAAAAAATATAAAGAATCAGCCCTTCATAAACTGCTTTAAATTTCAAAATCTCCTTCAAAAGTTTAAAAGAACCCCTTCTCCGTTATGGTTTAAAATAATGTGAAAAATTAAATTCTTTTGAAAATGATCGTAAAACATTTAAATATTTGTGCCTGAGCTTTGCAAAATAAAGTAAAACCCGCCTTTTGATGATGTTTTTTCGTGAATAACTCAAAACAGGCGAATGGTGTTCAACGGGAATTTAAACCTTATCGCTATCTACGTAAGGTGTGTTGTTGTAGGCAGCCGGCTCCCGAATGCTACACGACGTGGTGCGTCGTCTTAAATAGTGAGGCCATTACCAAGGCGTTCTCACTTACACTAAGCTGGTTGAATTATTTCTTGGAAATAGTTTCAAAAGCCAGGTAATTAGAGTTTAAACTAGTCCCACCGAGAGCTCGTACGGACGTAATTGACGTCCGTCATCGTCGTTCTCACTCTTGTTTGAAAACAAAAAAGACAGAATATACTAGACCGATGACATCACGTATGAACTCTCGCTGGCAATAGGATTCATTGAAGAAGTTATAATATAAGCGGGGGTAAAGAGGGGGGGGGGGGGGGGGGTTGATGCTACAAACGTAATATATTTTTATTTTAATAAATTCTTACTCGTAAACATTTATAAACTGTTACACTAGTTGTTTCTCAGACATGTCAAAATATGTACAAAAGTGCGTATTTATGAGAAGACACATCACTCCACTTTAAGATGTATCACCTCTTTTCAGAATGGTTCACAAAGAAAGCGTCAGCCATCGGTTTTGCTTGAAAAAATATTATTTTGTATAAATTCTCTTATACCCCAAATTTGGGAAGGTGACATGTCAACCTAATTCTGCTATAGAAGGAAATTGTCGATTCTCTTCAAAGTAATACATCATTAAATTTTCCTATAAATAAAGTTAGTTCACGATGACATGGTGATAGATTGTTATTGACTCAACGTCAGTTTTTGGAGTCCTGTGTAATGTAAATAGAATGTTTTTTATAATATAAGGGTGAAGGTATACCACAAGGATTACAGTCAAGGATGGTCATACATTTCATTAAATTAAATATTACTATAATAGTATTAATTAAAATAAAACAATCACTTTGTTTGTAACCACGATTTTATTAATTTAATTTTTTCAATACCGACCGGTTTCGCGTAACACAAGCATCTTCAGGTTATAATATTATGTTTACGGCACATACCAGAGTGGATTATACTCGTAGTATCGCCTTGGTGTAAGGCCGGCGAATCCATGCAAACCTTTTTCCGTAAATATTGTCGATGCGCTGCTGTACCTTCTGTATACATATTATATTAGTGTCCGACCGAAACCGAATCTTTGGTATCTGTCTCAGTTTCGGCTGAAACCGAAACCAAAACAGACATGGTATAAATCTATTGTTTTCTGAAATTTGGCTTATTTTTTACACGTAGGTCGTTGGCAGATTTGTTGAATTTTAAAAAAAAATTGTATTATACAACACACATTTCAAATCATTTATTCATGCAGTAAAATAAATCAATAAATTATCTGTTCAGAATTTTAATTTTAGTTTAAATAAAATCATATAAAAAAAAGATCCGCGCACGTGTTTTGTGACGAAAATACGTCAGTTTGTCTATTTATTTACGGTCTAAGTGTTTAATAAAAAAGTGTTGTTAATTTGTTCTAAGGGGATATTTAACTTAAAATTAATAAACCGTACCTAGTAGCTGAATTCTTTCGACATTTTTAACTGAATAATCAACTGGACGATCGATTTACCTATAATGTAATATTTTTTTGACCAGAAAATTATTTCAATTCTCCATATACATTTTTATTAAATTAAATTAAAGTCAAATTTCGTGATATCTCAAGGATCTGCACTAGTCTTAAAATAAAAACTTTTCTGAACCTTTGTTATGAAAATACGTAAGTGGGGCATTGTTTTGAAAAATAAAAATGTATGCAATTAAAACGTCTGTTATGAAAGGATATAATTGAGATATAATGTTTTTTATACCGGTGCATAGTTACCGGTGCATTTCATATATAAATATTACATTATAGATATATCGATCTTCCAGTTGATTATTCAGTTAAAAATGTCGAAAGAATTCAGCATATTATGCTACTACGACTTATTAAGTTACTACTGTTTATTAATTTTAAGTTAAATATCCCCTTAGAACAAATTTACTACACTTTTTTTTTAAACACTTTAAAAATACGTTCGCTTGAGGATTGGCGAAGGACATGCGACCATTGTAAATTATAAATTTGGAGCTGATTTACTATTAATAAGGACCTATTTGATTGACACCATTTACAAACAAATTATGTGGCACACTTTATTTTTAATGTAACCATTTCTTTGTGTAAAACTTACTTAAACATTTTTTAATGTGAACATTATTTATGATAATTTCACTTTATCATTTTATTTTCTTCAAATTTATCCAATTGCAATAAATTATTTTAATGAACCTATCCTTTGTTACTAACCCTTGTTTAAAAAATGTAAATATTGTGTACCAAACGTAAAAGCCTTACGGACGTAAAAAAATAAAATAATTAATGACAATTTGTATGATCTTGACAGGTGCTAAATAGACAAAGTCTGAAATGATTAAAACAGCTTCCATAAACAGTTATACAAGATCATGTGTATGGATTTGAGTTATCGAGTTTATGATGAGCCCCTCTGACAGACTAGGGATCCGAATGAAGATGGATTGGTGATCGGACGATTGGTCGTCCGTCATTCCGTATGATAAATCACTCACTTGATGAGTTGTCTATTTTAAATAGAGTCTGTGTGCCTATTGTCTATGTCGTTAGTGTTCGCTTTATTAACGTGCGGCACCTACGCAAAACGAATCAATCAGTAGCTTTAATAGCGTTTTTATTATATATATTGGCTTCCGATTTTCGAAAGCAATCCGGAATCCCTACTACCACCTTCATCAAGGATTTAGTGAACATATCATACAAGCTTCTAAGCTTCATAATTAGAAATTCATATGCTTTTCACAAAACACAAACACTGAAGTTATTATACTTTTTACACTTTTTAAATAAGCATGAAAAAAATGCTACGAGAATTTTTTCAACCACAGTTGCAGCAGTTCGTTGGTACAACATTAGGACTTGTATGCATCAAGATGGCGCAACCTGCCACGCATCCAACGAGAGTATACTCGTTGTTAAAGAAATGTTTCCTAACAAGCTGATCTCGCGTAGAGGAGATACTCCATGGCCTCCACGCAGCAGGGATCTAACTCCAGCTGATTTTTTATGGGATTATCTTAAACGTCGTGTCCACATAAATAAACCAATGACGATACTCCAGTTAAAGAAGAACGTCCGTCAAGATATCTCTCTGTGTCCTTTCACTTTGATTTAATCCATATATTCTCAACGTGGGCGATAACGCCCCCTTGGGGGGTGTTTCAGAACGTCAGGGGGGGCGGTAGAAAACCAATGGGGGGCGTTTTAGACTTTCAGGGGGGCGGTAGGAGAGGTAGAGAGGTAGAAACACCCATCCTACCCCGTCCTATCTTGCCCCATCACTTAGGAGCCAATATTTTATCGAGGTATCCCATTATGCCTCCTCCGTCTTAGTATCCCGTTACGCCCCCTCCGCTGTAATGATGTAATCCATAAAAAAATTATTGGTTTATAAAATGTTCAATTTTACAAATCTTTAACGAAAAACAGTCAATAACTTACACCTTAACAATGACTATGACTCCAAGATTTCAGAAAAACATTAAAATTCTGAAGTAATAACAGAATCGGTAATATAATATCGACGGGTTCGTAGGCTGATCGCGGCTTTTATCTGTAAGAAAAAAATAATATGTTTTGAGATTTATAATTTATTTTAATATAGTAGATCCACTCACCATTTTTAATTATCACCATCATCTTTTTGCTTTGCAATTTAGGCAAGAAATTATTTTTCATTGGTGTTCATGGAGGAGGCATATTGCTTTCTTGCAAAAATTGCAAAAGGTTTTTGATTTTCGATCCTGATTTCTGTGAAAAAAAGTGCATCAAGTGCTTTTTGCCACCTCCTGCAATATAGCCGGTTCGGTTGCCGGAGGAGTATTTTCATATTTTACAACTCGATCTATCTGTGTATCTTCGCGTGCATTTTAACACGCGTAAATCATTTTACACAGGTTTTCAGAAGGAACAAAAAACCGTTTGGTTTATTAAATAAAAATAGCATATCTTTGAAAAACAAGGGTCAACTAATATTTAGGGATCAGTTATTTGGAGAAGTAATTTTTTTATTGTTAGATATTTTAGATGACATACGTTCTGTAATTCAGAAAAAAGACTGAAAAATAATGAGTTATGCGTTGTTCTAGTGAAATATACAATATTTTATTCAACATTTTTCAAATAATAAAATAAAAATAATTATAAGATCACTAAAAAATATAATAGTTTTATTCTGATTAGTAAATAAAACTTGTTTAAAATGAAATACGCAGTGTTCTAATGTGAGGTACGAAATAAATCAACCGTATCAATAAGCGTCTAGACTCGTAAAAAAATTCGAAATTAGTGTTCCATGTTTGTTCACGTAAAATACGTTTAATTTCTTAAAATTTACAGATTTTCATAATTCCGAATCATTAGTGTTCCATGTTTGTTCACGTAAAAAAGGTTTAATTTCTTAAAATTTACAGATTTTCATAATTCCGAATCATGCACCTAATAGAAAGATTGTAAATATAATTAGTATTTTTAATTTGCTTTTTTCTGTCTTTGATATTGTTAATTCGTGTTGGTGGGGTTTGTAGATGGGGAGTGGGGAGGTATAAAGACATTCGATCAAATAAAGGAGGTAAGACTTCATCATTTCACTTACTTGCCATTTTATAAAAGAACTAGGTGTTTCTTCGACTCGTTATCATACTGCCGACACCAACTGTAAATATATGTATCGCTCTTTTCGCCTTGTTTCTCGCTTGTGCATCGTTCCCGCGGGATACACGCTTCTAGTTTCTTCTAGCAGGCTCGATTTGAATATACGTGAAACGTATTAAGCGGGCTAACGTTTCGTCTGTTCACTAGATTTATCAGACTAAAGTGTGCGCAGATACAGAAGGTTAATAAAGTGTTTCAGGGTGACTAGCAAATTCATACTTGAGATCTGTACGGTACAAGGTCAAAAGCTGTTCATTATTGAATCTGAGCACTGTTCAGAAGATCCAGCTTTCTGGAAGCCAGATTAACTGCGGCTTCAATGGAGCCCCTAGCCACTTGGGTCTCTCTGAGGTACCTATTCTCTGTAAGCATTTCAATGAGGTCATAAGGGCCCCTTTTGATTGCGTTGCCACGTCCATCATCAGGAAAATAATGTGAATTATATTAACTAAAATCTCCATTACTGACTTGTGTTCAAATCAAAGTAATAATAAGTTTGATGTTTTAACATTCTCTTCTCGATGATGGATAATGTCAAAGGCCAATGACCCAAAATCTTCAAATACCAGACAATTATGTTAAAACTTGAATGCATAAATGAATAGTGCGTCTTTAGTGACATGACGAAACTTAAATCTACACTAAACTTCTTGACTCTGAACTTAAAGGTCGCGGTTTCAAAACCCGGCAAGGGTAAATAGAAATGTATTTAATTTGTTGGGCTTTGTTAACAAATAGAATTAAAATTACTTAGAAAGTGAAACATTGCTTATAATACCATAAGTTATCTTAAGTGACCCAGTCTGAACAGCTGGGTGAATTCTAACTTCCTCTTCTTCCCCCCTCCTTTTCATTTAGGATGCCATAGTCCCATTGAATTTTGGTGGTAAGACTAAAAATAATAAAAATAATTTATTTCACATAAAATTAAACAATAAAACATATGTGGAAACTTTGACTAGCCAACTAGGAATGGATCCTGTTTTAGGCCAGTCAAATTGACAAATTTAAATTCATAATTTCATCTTACATGGTTTACTTACATAAATGTTATTTATAGAAGGAAAAAGGTGTTAATTATGTATTCCTCATAGAAGCTTGAGTAAAATATATAATTTTGTAACAAGAAAAAGAAGAGAAAAAGTAATATCTTAAAATACAAATTCATTATCGGATGCTTATGTTTGACAATAGATAGTTGTTTGGTTATTTAAGATAGAAGCTAGATTTAAATATATAATTTTGTACTTATAAGAAAAAGAAGAGAAAAAATAATATCTTAAAATACAAATTCAGTATCTAATGCTTATGTTTGACAATAGATAGATGTTTAGTTATTTAAATCGCTTGAAAAAATCGAGAATCAAGACATTCTTCAAGCGTGATTACAAAATATCATAAATTAACATGGATGTTTAAATCGCTTGCAAAAATCTGGAATGAATGAATGAATCAAAAATCAAAAAATTGGCGTGAATACAAAATATTATAATTATTATAATAAAACTTTGCTTATGTTTAACAATATTCGAATGCTTACGTTTAAATAATATTCGAATGCTTATGTTTAACAATATTCGAATGCTTATGTTTAACAATAAATAAATGCTTGTTTATTTAGACGCTTGTAAAAATTGGTAATCAAAACATTCTTCAAGCGTGATAACAAAATAAAATAATTAACGTGAATGCGTGTCCCCCAACTGTTGTCATATATTTAATATCTTCTTCCTCTTGTCTTATTCGGCGGCGTCGGTCCATAGAAGGTCCAGCATCTCCTCGCACAATGACTGGAGTTGTTTCTCCCAACTGGGCCAGCTCACTGGACGTCTTCGGTATGGAATAGTACTCAGGATTTGCAGCGTAATTCGATCCTCAATTATTGCGGCTTTAACCCTGCAGTGGTCGCGCTCTTAAAAGTAACGCCAGTGGTCGCGTGGATTGCGTACGTAGGCCATTTTTAAACTAAAAGAAATTTGTGAAATCATGTATATTTATTATGTATTTATGTTTTAATCTTATAATCTAAGCGTTGTTTATTAGAAATAAGCAACATAAATTAAACATAACTTCTATGTTTCTCACAATTAACCGAAACAAAAATGACCTCTTTTTTAAACTAAAAATTACATCTTTCACTTTTATTCATATAACAAAAAAAATAATACAAATAACAAATACTAATTTGATTGCTGATTTCTGAGCAGGATAATCATAAAATTATAGAATGATCAGGAAAAATGATTTTTTTGCATTTTGCACACACTTTTTGTGTATGCAAAATTTGTTACGTAATTGGTCGTGCGGATTATAGGTGTAGACCATGGACTTTGCGGAGCTCCTGTAACACAACCAATGCGTGCCCGACACCAGTGCTGAGCTGAACGAGTCCGTGAGTTAACCAAACTAAAGTACACGGAAGATGAAATTATAATATGTAATCCACGCGACCACTCCAGGGTTAATATGAACAATTTAAGGGGTTCGATGTTCTTCTGTTCAGTTCTTCTGGGATAGTCGAGATATTCTCAATGGATCTCATTTTGTAACTCCTGCCACTCTTAAAACTCTCATTTCGACAGCTTGGAACGTGTATTCTCTTCGTCCTAAAAACTTAAAAAAAAAAATCAAATGCACTTTGGCAACACATCCGTCAAATCAGATTGAAAATTTAGAAATTGGTATTAAATGTCATTATATTATCAATCGATGACATAACCTCCCTATTACAGTTAACTATGAATTTGTAAAGACTCTTTATAATGAAAAATGAAATACAATTGGGTTACTGCGAACGCTCATAATAAATATGGCAACAATCATGGGATAAATAATCAACCCATAGCTCGTGGCATGTTAATTGAAATTACAGGCGTTAGTTTACCAGCATTTCAATTTAAGACTGTGATGAATGGTAACCTCCAATTTACGAGAAGGCCTACGAGAATTTTTTTTTATTCTAAGGAGAAAAGCGCAGTGCTACGACATCTGTATGGTCAAATTCAAAACTTGCTCGAAAAAAAAGAGGTATTATTAAGTTGATATGTTATAGTTGCCTTAAATATACACAGATGGTGATGAGATCGATATTTAACGGGAACCCCAGGTTTAGGGACGATTTTAAACGCGAGAGTTGAGACAACCAATTAAATAGCAGGAAAAACAATTAAAAATCAACTCAGCCTATCAGCAAGAAGGAGGTCGTGCCCATTTTGGACACAAAGGATTGTACTTTGACCCGAGTGATTAGTGAAGAAATTTATGGTCTAGACGTTCCCACAGAGATCAGGGTTGAATGAACTAAGAGATAAATATCGAACTATTCAAGGTTTTTAGTACAACGAACCCAAGTAATGTTATTAATAAAGGGTACCTTTAAGGGGTCGGGAGACCTTAGTTTCGAGTGCATTAGAGCGTTTTTAGTTGCGGAAAAACACACTTGGATAACGATAAAAATTTTTTATCAGTAATATATTGAGTGGAAAACGCGGGGACAACGGGGCATGCTTGCGGGAGGATTCTCAATTATAGAATAACTACATATGACGGCCGAGAGGCTAAATTCGAGGAAAAACGTACGAAAAGAAAATGAATATACATAACACAATGGAAAATTATTGTTATCAATTCTAGACGGAACGGAGAGATTAGGAAAGCGAATTGGGAAGGAAAATTTCAAAAAGATTTAGAGTTTGAGGTTTGAACAAGAAGACGAAACAAAGGTTTGGTGCAGTAGCAGGTGCTTGGAAAGGAATTGGAATAGTATACCTAGGGGGGGGTGGAAATACTGCAAACATTGCGATAGATTTAATTCATAAAAAGGAGTCATTTTACGTAATTAAAATAGGGATCATAACATAAAGTTACACGAGACTGCGAGGGAAAATGAAACATTACAACGGTTGTCGACCCCACATGTATATTGTTGATATAAACAAGGAATATTCGAACATGCCTTTTGTTTATTTAAGGCCCATTATCCATTAAAAAGGGTCATAAAAATTAACATTGCTCTTACCTAGTATTTAGATTATAGAATTTCCGTAAAATTTAATTATAAACACATTAAAATGGATTTATCGCCAAGTATGTAGAAATCGTAATGTATACACACGTCAGGGCTTGCAGTTTATGGGATTTTGAACAAGAGAGAGATGGAAAATTGGGCGGAATTTGATCGAAGTAGTTAACTTGACAGATATCCCAGGATAGGAATAGTTAGTGGGCCGGAAAACACCATAAATAATATATCAAAAAAGGAAAAAAGGGTTTTAGCGGGAGATGGAATCACGGCAAAAAGGCAAACGTCAAATTTCAATAAGGGATCATTGGGTTAGGAGTGGGGGGAGAGAACGGAAAACCGACATAACCGGAAAACTCAGATAAGGAAATGGGAAAAACTCAAAACGTTATAAGTAGAGTAGATACGGAACTAGGATATGATTCCTTATTAACAACGAAGGGAAAATCATTTAAGAATAGTTGTTAAAACACCGTTACTTGAAGGAAAATTAGATGGGAAAATGGAAAAGTTGAATATGCCACATAAATAATGGAAATACGGTTCTGAGACATAATTGCTTACGTAGACTAGGGGAAAAGAAATAATTTTCGTGGAAATTTATACAGGACAACTAGCGTTTAAAACTAGGAGACTGAAGAATCTACGTTTTCCCTAATATTTATGCCAATTAAAACACAGTTTTAGCAGATCACTTATGGACATGTTCAAATTGGAAAAAAAAAAACAAGATTAAAACCATGTTTATAAAACATATTATGAAGACAGAAGACATGTGGAAAATGGGCAAACTGGATGGCAGCTTACTAAGTCCGGGACTAAAAACCTTAGAGAAGCGAGACAAAGTTGTGGGACGAACCGAGATTTAGGAAGAGGCAAAATCGAAAGAGCTTATGTAGGAAAAAACCATAACGAGATGGGGTTTTCAAAAAATTTCGAGTGATTACAGATTATAATTCCTCGTCAAGGAATATACGATTATGCCCTTTTGGAGCTGTGATGGGTATAAATTAGCATGTTTGGGATGATTCAGGGGTCCTTCGACAACTGGCAAGGTTGATTAAAACGTCGCGCATGTCGTGAGAATTACCCTGGTAATTAATTAATAGAGTCTAGAATCAGTTTTTATACTTTAAAAATACAGTGGAAAAGTAGTCAGTTTTATACTTTAAAAATACAGTGGAAAAGTAGTCAGTTTTATACTTTAAAAATACAGTGGAAAAATAAAGTCAGTTTTATACTTTAAAAATACAGTGGAAAAGTAGTCAGTTTTATACTTTAAAAATACAGTGGAAAAATAAAGTCAGTTTTATACTTTAAAAATTCAGTGGTAAAATAGAGTCTTCAATCAGTTTTATACTTTGATAAAACAGGGAGTGAAGTGCCCGGATAGGGTTAATCGTGCAATTTAACGGAGTGTATGATCTTATAATAAATCTAAAATCAGTGTTTGCAATAATTTCCGATTCAATAAAATCTAATAATTAATTAATTAATTACAAATTCAATGCGGGAGGAGTTTAATATAGTGTGTTTGAATTGCTTTAAATTTGTTCTATGAAGGTTAAAATAGAGTTATTTAGTCCGAGGTTATATAAAGAAAATTACAGTCTAATAAGTTTCATTAAATAAAAAATTTACGTTTAGGTCGAAAGTTGGAAATTTTATTACGAGATATTAATTATCGTTAGGTGACAACGCAATAATAATAATTGATCCGAAGTCTGGAAAATACTTAGCCGAAGTTTAAATGAATAATCCAAGTGATTAATTTGCTGCTAAACAAAAGTTTTGTTGTAATCTGAGTGACGAATAATATTTAGTTATTCGTTACAAAGGGATTCTAGTTCAAATTGGAAACATAAATAAAACTTTAGCTTTGTCCTTAAGTGGAATAATTCAAATTTAAAGAAAATCTTTAGTTGTTATGAAAAAAAAAATATAATTTAAATTGAGAAAAAAAAAAAATAAAACTTAAATATTTTTATAAAGTGGAATAATACAAATTTAAAGGAAATTCAAATTAATAAATTAATTTATTAAAGAGTAAATAGGTATAGTTATACACCACATAATAAAATAATATTCGAGCGAACGATTATTAAGAATCGATTCCCCTCTTTAGATTGGAATCAAATATGGAAGGAAAGGGGAGGGAGGTGAGGGATGTCGGGGTTAATTAGATAGGATCGTTCTTCTTCAATAATAACGGCAGATATTAGAGGAAAACGTGAGGATTTTTTACACCAGAGATCTATTCAAAGGAGAAAGGAAGGAGATGAGTTCCGGATCTTGTAGGTTTAAATCGTTAAAAGTGGGAAGTCGAAATAAAAGTGCGATAAGTTACACAGGTAGTCTGGATGCTCTAATAAGTTTCTCGCCGATGATAGTAACCCGGGGGAGCTGAAATTAAGACATTAGAGCTTGGTGAGTCCTTACAATATTTAAGCTTTTACAGGTTCCTGTGGATATCCTGACACTGATGGACGTAACGCCAAGTAAGGGTAAATAAATAACTAACCAATTTATTAGCATTCGCATGTCACACCTCCCATACAGAATGAAATGTTGCTAAACAAATACTTAACACATAATTAGATAGAAACGCATCACTAAATCAATTTTGGTATCTTAGCGTATTTGTAAGATAAATACCTATCGTTTCTTTCCACTAGCACGATTAGGGTATGGTTATATGACCTTCGATAGTGTACCAAAATTTCGATTTGAGTTCAAGGCCATCCATTGACCCAGTCACCTAAATTCATTAACGAATAAACAAAACAAAACTTAACGTCAGGGACAAGTTTATCAATTATAGCTTGAGATGAAACCTGCGGTCAATATGTGAAGGCGACATTGACGTTTAAATTCACTCAATTCTAAACGACTTGATTTTACTAGAGCGATCGCCAATAGGTAGCATTGATGCAGCATGCAAAAATTTCGCAAAGTAAAGTACTGCGACTAGCTTCAAACTCTAAGAGAGCACATCACAATTATTCAGGAGGTCATTGATTCAATGTCGACTTGATTTATCTCATTTTTAAATCTTTCTTATAGGAAGTAGGTATCCAAGAACCCATAAATACCCATTATCCTAAATACCTAACACACGAGGAGCTAGTGACCTCATTTAAACAACACTGGTGTTCAAATACTCATACAGTCCTGAATCCTAACTTGTCTTCGAACGTAAGCTTCAAGGCTTCTGTATGTAGGTATGAGCCATCTGGAAATGTAAGTGTCAACCTTTCTCGAACGGACGGCTTTGATCTTGTGGCGGTATTGTCGAGGTGGGCATGCGGGGAAGAGGAAGGACGTATGCGGACAGTACGCTGACGCGGCATTAAAGCCACAGGTTATTTGCATACCGTGAGTCTAGTCGAACCTGAAAGCAAACATAAGGTTCACGAGGTGAGTTTTATGTCAGCTAGTCAGAGGTGGAATGTAACGCTGGGTCGGTTACGTGGGAGGAAGGATCTGCCCGTCACAAGCTTACGCCACATTTAACGGATAGAGGCATGATAAGGGAAGACATGAAATACCCCTTCTAGACTCAGTAGAGTTAAATTCAATCCGGCGGAGATGGAAGTCGGAGTGAGGCAGAAAAACGGCATGAAGACTTGGTATTCCCCCATCTGGCGTGAAGAGCCCCTTTCGTAACAAGAGACGCTCGTCGAAGAGAGTAAAACTCGGACTTAAGGATAAGCTTAGCAAACGTACTTGGGAGAATCCGGTTTGAAATTGTTGTTCATCGGTTTTCACTTGGTTAGCGGAGGTGCCGACTTTTTAAGCAAACATATTATCCCCTCCCCATATCCCTCCATTCCTGCTCTTTCAACAATTTTGCGAATACTAACCGATAGCACTAACTATGACTACAAACACATTATGTTAGGAGAAGTTGCAGACAAAGGACTTCAATTGAGAAAACTGGACCTTCGAGTTCGATCATCCTAAGGTAAGGTTTGCTTTCTTGAAATGTTTAATTTATTAACTGTTGTTTATGTTATCGATGTATCAGCGGTGATAGGAAGAATTAAATAAACACACTAAATTCCTATGGAAATCAAATAGACACAAGGTTTAGGGCGGGGGGGGTAGTTTATCAAACTCGGTTAAATATTCTAAAATAATAATAAATAAATTGATCGGAAAATTCTCACCCTTTCTCTAAAAGAATCTATGGGTTACCACACGTAATACATTATCTTCTCTACATATGTGTGCATATTAAGTATGCAAACAGATGTAAAATCTAAAACAAAAAAATTACACAACGCAGATTATAGAAATAATGTGAACAAAAATCTTAAATCTTGATTACTGTGAGAAAATCGCAGGGATTTAAGAAGATAGGGTAGGTTTAGCTAGATTATAAGGTATAGGGGTTTAGAAATCACGAGCCTGAGGTAGAAATAAACCGAAAGGAGGGTTGAGTCAGGCCATCATACCTAGTGGTGTGATCAGTAGGACATAAGGGTAGAATTATGAGCGTGGCTACGAGACAGGAGCTACGAGATTTAAACTACGAGGTAGAAGCTTAGAAAAGTAAATCAGCTAGGTAGGGTTCATCACAATTGGAGTCAAAAGCCAAGAGTGGCGGACCATTACAACTGGCGCCGCGGACCAGGAGAGTAAAGGTTACAAGTTGAGAGAATTCTGAGATATTATAAAAATAAAATAGAATGAACAAATAAATGAAATTATAATTAATTGGAAAAAAAAAGTGAATATTTTAAACGAAAAGTGAAAAACGTGCCATAAAAAAAACTTCAGATTACATAAAACAAGTGGAATAAAAAATTCGCATCATTAAATTATACAGTAGAAATATAACAATAAATCAAAAAAATAATTTAAACGAAAAGTGAAAAACGTGCCATTAAAACATCTTCATTAAACGTGAAACAAGTGGAAAAAAAAAACGTACCATTAAATAAAACAGTCGGAAAAAAAAAAATAATAACTCAAAAACCAAATATTTTAAAACGAAAAGTGAAAAACGTGCCTTATACCAGATAAAAATCATAAATCACATAACGCCTAGGAATGTTGACCCAGATTTAGAAGGGTGGTGCGTATTGAAAAAAAAAAAAAAAAAAGCCGTTATATAAATTAAAGCGCATTCCTTCGGTGATCAATAATATTATCATTCAAATTAGTTCATTGACTGAAGCCCGAATGTAAACAAGCGATTGAATAGACACCGTCGCGAGGGTATGTTTGTGTTGCCACAAACATAAGTGGTCTTACTGATAAATATGTTCGTAACAGAATAGATAAATCTTTGTTATGTTCGCATTGGAACATCTCGAGATATTACTTTAAATAATAAAGAGATACTTAGATAGTTAATCAAATGACGTTGTTTATGTTAATAGTGGTCGAGGGTATTATTGGTTCCTTCGAGTTGAAGGATTTTATAAATAAATACTTCTTTTGACACGGCGACATAAAAATAAATAAAATCAACATAACATACAAAGCAAAGGACGGATAAAAATAAAATAAAATATTACACATAAAACATAAAAGTGAGCTTTTCAAATCGTTGCATTCAAACATTTAACAGGGGTGGATTGGACCTTTAGATACACCATTACATAGATGTCAGCTGAATAAATTAGAAATTTAGCCTTACTGGGGGTTGGCATATTTCTCGGGTGACCGGTTTATTTCCGATTTGCAATAAAGAGCAAATAAGCGGAGTGGTTTAAAACGCATACGAATTTAGGAGGGGGGGGGCTTGTTTAAAACGGGGTTTAGGTACATTATACAATTGTGTATACGTGCAAATAAATAAATAAACAAACAAAGCCGGTGTGAAAAAAAAAAATGAGATAGTAAACGTTATGGAGTGCATTCGGATGAGTAAACATACAACATAGATCAAATAAACCTCAGATAAAAGATAAATAAGAACAGCATATGAAGAGATTACATAAAAGTTGATCCCATTCAAAAAAAAAAAGGGTGTGTATGTGTGCATATATGTGTAATACGTGTATGTTCATATGCGCATTGTTGCCATTAAAACGTTCCTGCGAGAAAAATTCGTGTGGAATTCTAGAATCGCGAAAAAAAAAAAAAAAAAATATATATGAATAAGGAAAATCAAAGGTTGGAAACCGTCTCGATGAAGAAGAGGGAGTAAGGGTCATAGGGGGGAAGGTATAGTGGTAAGAATCTTAGGGGGGTAGGACAAAGAGTAGGGACAGCAACCGACGTAAGTTAGCCGACTTAAATAGGCCATTGGGTAGACAAGAGTAAATTGAAAAATGGTTTCAGCTCAGAGGAACACCGAACAGGATTCTACGATATGAAATAGTGAAAGGTAGGGGCGCGCAACCAGTTAGAATTTCGAAAAAAAATGCAAATAAGAATAAAGAAGACTTAAAGAAAATTGTAGAAAATTAGATCGCCTATGTTTAGTTTTAATTCCATCAACTAACACTAGGAGGCGTGTTTACCGCTGGAATTATAACTATAGGGGGGCTGTGATGAATGGTAACCTCCAATTTACGAGAAGGCCTACGAGAATTTTTTTTTATTCTAAGGAGAAAAGCGCAGTGCTACGACATCTGTATGGTCAAATTCAAAACTTGCTCGAAAAAAAAGAGGTATTATTAAGTTGATATGTTATAGTTGCCTTAAATATACACAGATGGTGATGAGATCGATATTTAACGGGAACCCCAGGTTTAGGGACGATTTTAAACGCGAGAGTTGAGACAACCAATTAAATAGCAGGAAAAACAATTAAAAATCAACTCAGCCTATCAGCAAGAAGGAGGTCGTGCCCATTTTGGACACAAAGGATTGTACTTTGACCCGAGTGATTAGTGAAGAAATTTATGGTCTAGACGTTCCCACAGAGATCAGGGTTGAATGAACTAAGAGATAAATATCGAACTATTCAAGGTTTTTAGTACAACGAACCCAAGTAATGTTATTAATAAAGGGTACCTTCAAGGGGTCGGGAGACCTTAGTTTCGAGTGCATTAGAGC
Organism: Limnephilus lunatus; assembly: GCA_917563855.2. Taxonomy (NCBI): domain Eukaryota; kingdom Metazoa; phylum Arthropoda; class Insecta; order Trichoptera; family Limnephilidae; genus Limnephilus; species Limnephilus lunatus. Next base: position 46,404,050 of record OU830598.1, on the reverse strand, counting down.
GTTTTTAGTTGCGGAAAAACACACTTGGATAACGATAAAAATTTTTTATCAGTAATATATTGAGTGGAAAACGCGGGGACAACGGGGCATGCTTGCGGGAGGATTCTCAATTATAGAATAACTACATATGACGGCCGAGAGGCTAAATTCGAGGAAAAACGTACGAAAAGAAAATGAATATACATAACACAATGGAAAATTATTGTTATCAATTCTAGACGGAACGGAGAGATTAGGAAAGCGAATTGGGAAGGAAAATTTCAAAAAGATTTAGAGTTTGAGGTTTGAACAAGAAGACGAAACAAAGGTTTGGTGCAGTAGCAGGTGCTTGGAAAGGAATTGGAATAGTATACCTAGGGGGGGGTGGAAATACTGCAAACATTGCGATAGATTTAATTCATAAAAAGGAGTCATTTTACGTAATTAAAATAGGGATCATAACATAAAGTTACACGAGACTGCGAGGGAAAATGAAACATTACAACGGTTGTCGACCCCACATGTATATTGTTGATATAAACAAGGAATATTCGAACATGCCTTTTGTTTATTTAAGGCCCATTATCCATTAAAAAGGGTCATAAAAATTAACATTGCTCTTACCTAGTATTTAGATTATAGAATTTCCGTAAAATTTAATTATAAACACATTAAAATGGATTTATCGCCAAGTATGTAGAAATCGTAATGTATACACACGTCAGGGCTTGCAGTTTATGGGATTTTGAACAAGAGAGAGATGGAAAATTGGGCGGAATTTGATCGAAGTAGTTAACTTGACAGATATCCCAGGATAGGAATAGTTAGTGGGCCGGAAAACACCATAAATAATATATCAAAAAAGGAAAAAAGGGTTTTAGCGGGAGATGGAATCACGGCAAAAAGGCAAACGTCAAATTTCAATAAGGGATCATTGGGTTAGGAGTGGGGGGAGAGAACGGAAAACCGACATAACCGGAAAACTCAGATAAGGAAATGGGAAAAACTCAAAACGTTATAAGTAGAGTAGATACGGAACCAGGATATGATTCCTTATTAACAACGAAGGGAAAATCATTTAAGAATAGTCGTTAAAACACCGTTACTTGAAGGAAAATTAGATGGGAAAATGGAAAAGTTGAATATGCCACATAAATAATGGAAATACGGTTCTGAGACATAATTGCTTACGTAGACTAGGGGAAAAGAAATAATTTTCGTGGAAATTTATACAGGACAACTAGCGTTTAAAACTAGGAGACTGAAGAATCTACGTTTTCCCTAATATTTATGCCAATTAAAACACAGTTTTAGCAGATCACTTATGGACATGTTCAAATTGGAAAAAAAAAAACAAGATTAAAACCATGTTTATAAAACATATTATGAAGACAGAAGACATGTGGAAAATGGGCAAACTGGATGGCAGCTTACTAAGTCCGGGACTAAAAACCTTAGAGAAGCGAGACAAAGTTGTGGGACGAACCGAGATTTAGGAAGAGGCAAAATCGAAAGAGCTTATGTAGGAACAAACCATAACGAGATGGGGTTTTCAAAAAATTTCGAGTGATTACAGATTATAATTCCTCGTCAAGGAATATACGATTATGCCCTTTTGGAGCTGTGATGGGTATAAATTAGCATGTTTGGGATGATTCAGGGGTCCTTCGACAACTGGCAAGGTTGATTAAAACGTCGCGCATGTCGTGAGAATTACCCTGGTAATTAATTAATAGAGTCTAGAATCAGTTTTTATACTTTAAAAATACAGTGGAAAAGTAGTCAGTTTTATACTTTAAAAATACAGTGGAAAAGTAGTCAGTTTTATACTTTAAAAATACAGTGGAAAAATAAAGTCAGTTTTATACTTTAAAAATACAGTGGAAAAGTAGTCAGTTTTATACTTTAAAAATACAGTGGAAAAATAAAGTCAGTTTTATACTTTAAAAATTCAGTGGTAAAATAGAGTCTACAATCAGTTTTATACTTTGATAAAACAGGGAGTGAAGTGCCCGGATAGGGTTAATCGTGCAATTTAACGGAGTGTATGATCTTATAATAAATCTAAAATCAGTGTTTGCAATAATTTCCGATTCAATAAAATCTAATAATTAATTAATTAATTACATATTCAATGCGGGAGGAGTTTAATATAGTGTGTTTGAATTGCTTTAAATTTGTTCTATGAAGGTTAAAATAGAGTTATTTAGTCCGAGGTTATATAAAGAAAATTACAGTCTAATAAGTTTCATTAAATAAAAAATTTACGTTTAGGTCGAAAGTTGGAAATTTTATTACGAGATATTAATTATCGTTAGGTGACAACGCAATAATAATAATTGATCCGAAGTCTGGAAAATACTTAGCCGAAGTTTAAATGAATAATCCAAGTGATTAATTTGCTGCTAAACAAAAGTGTTATAAAATAAAGTGGAAGGGGTTCTTTCAGTTTTGTTGTAATCTGAGTGACGAATAATATTTAGTTATTCGTTACAAAGGGATTCTAGTTCAAATTGGAAACATAAATAAAACTTTAGCTTTGTCCTTAAGTGGAATAATTCAAATTTAAAGAAAATCTTTAGTTGTTATGAAAAAAAATATATAATTTAAATTGAGAAAAAAAAAAATAAAACTTAAATATTTTTATAAAGTGGAATAATACAAATTTAAAGGAAATTCAAATTAATAAATTAATTTATTAAAGAGTAAATAGGTATAGTTATACACCACATAATAAAATAATATTCGAGCGAACGATTATTAAGAATCGATTCCCCTCTTTAGATTGGAATCAAATATGGAAGGAAAGGGGAGGGAGGTGAGGGATGTCGGGGTTAATTAGATAGGATCGTTCTTCTTCAATAATAACGGCAGATATTAGAGGAAAACGTGAGGATTTTTTACACCAGAGATCTATTCAAAGGAGAAAGGAAGGAGATGAGTTCCGGATCTTGTAGGTTTAAATCGTTAAAAGTGGGAAGTCGAAATAAAAGTGCGATAAGTTACACAGGTAGTCTGGATGCTCTAATAAGTTTCTCGCCGATGATAGTAACCCGGGGGAGCTGAAATTAAGACATTAGAGCTTGGTGAGTCCTTACAATATTTAAGCTTTTACAGGTTCCTGTGGATATCCTGACACTGATGGACGTAACGCCAAGTAAGGGTAAATAAATAACTAACCAATTTATTAGCATTCGCATGTCACACCTCCCATACAGAATGAAATGTTGCTAAACAAATACTTAACACATAATTAGATAGAAACGCATCACTAAATCAATTTTGGTATCTTAGCGTATTTGTAAGATAAATACCTATCGTTTCTTTCCACTAGCACGATTAGGGTATGGTTATATGACCTTTGATAGTGTACCAAAATTTCGATTTGAGTTCAAGGCCATCCATTGACCCAGTCACCTAAATTCATTAACGAATAAACAAAACAAAACTTAACGTCAGGGACAAGTTTATCAATTATAGCTTGAGATGAAACCTGCGGTCAATATGTGAAGGCGACATTGACGTTTAAATTCACTCAATTCCAAACGACTTGATTTTACTAGAGCGATCGCCAATAGGTAGCATTGATGCAGCATGCAAAAATTTCGCAAAGTAAAGTACTGCGACTAGCTTCAAACTCTAAGAGAGCACATCACAATTATTCAGGAGGTCATTGATTCAATGTCGACTTGATTTATCTCATTTTTAAATCTTTCTTATAGGAAGTAGGTATCCAAGAACCCATAAATACCCATTATCCTAAATACCTAACACACGAGGAGCTAGTGACCTCATTTAAACAACACTGGTGTTCAAATACTCATACAGTCCTGAATCCTAACTTGTCTTCGAACGTAAGCTTCAAGGCTTCTGTATGTAGGTATGAGCCATCTGGAAATGTAAGTGTCAACCTTTCTCGAACGGACGGCTTTGATCTTGTGGCGGTATTGTCGAGGTGGGCATGCGGGGAAGAGGAAGGACGTATGCGGACAGTACGCTGACGCGGCATTAAAGCCACAGGTTATTTGCATACCGTGAGTCTAGTCGAACCTGAAAGCAAACATAAGGTTCACGAGGTGAGTTTTATGTCAGCTAGTCAGAGGTGGAATGTAACGCTGGGTCGGTTACGTGGGAGGAAGGATCTGCCCGTCACAAGCTTACGCCACATTTAACGGATAGAGGCATGATAAGGGAAGACATGAAATACCCCTTCTAGACTCAGTAGAGTTAAATTCAATCCGGCGGAGATGGAAGTCGGAGTGAGGCAGAAAAACGGCATGAAGACTTGGTATTCCCCCATCTGGCGTGAAGAGCCCCTTTCGTAACAAGAGACGCTCGTCGAAGAGAGTAAAACTCGGACTTAAGGATAAGCTTAGCAAACGTACTTGGGAGAATCCGGTTTGAAATTGTTGTTCATCGGTTTTCACTTGGTTAGCGGAGGTGCCGACTTTTTAAGCAAACATATTATCCCCTCCCCATATCCCTCCATTCCTGCTCTTTCAACAATTTTGCGAATACTAACCGATAGCACTAACTATGACTACAAACACATTATGTTAGGAGAAGTTGCAGACAAAGGACTTCAATTGAGAAAACTGGACCTTCGAGTTCGATCATCCTAAGGTAAGGTTTGCTTTCTTGAAATGTTTAATTTATTAACTGTTGTTTATGTTATCGATGTATCAGCGGTGATAGGAAGAATTAAATAAACACACTAAATTCCTATGGAAATCAAATAGACACAAGGTTTAGGGCGGGGGGGGTAGTTTATCAAACTCGGTTAAATATTCTAAAATAATAATAAATAAATTGATCGGAAAATTCTCACCCTTTCTCTAAAAGAATCTATGGGTTACCACACGTAATACATTATCTTCTCTACATATGTGTGCATATTAAGTATGCAAACAGATGTAAAATCTAAAACAAAAAAATTACACAACGCAGATTATAGAAATAATGTGAACAAAAATCTTAAATCTTGATTACTGTGAGAAAATCGCAGGGATTTAAGAAGATAGGGTAGGTTTAGCTAGATTATAAGGTATAGGGGTTTAGAAATCACGAGCCTGAGGTAGAAATAAACCGAAAGGAGGGTTGAGTCAGGCCATCATACCTAGTGGTGTGATCAGTAGGACATAAGGGTAGAATTATGAGCGTGGCTACGAGACAGGAGCTACGAGATTTAAACTACGAGGTAGAAGCTTAGAAAAGTAAATCAGCTAGGTAGGGTTCATCACAATTGGAGTCAAAAGCCAAGAGTGGCGGACCATTACAAGACGCTCCGAGGAACGAACGTCATTGATATTTTCGAAACCGGCGCAAAAGGCTGTCATCATACAAAAGATGCATTAAACAAAATTTGTCTGCTAGTACTACCACATAATCATAAAATAATCATGTAACCATAATATGTCCTACCAGTTTCGCACTCTAATATCATGGATTAGAAACATATCATACTTTAAAACTCTTTTATGTTTTTAAAATTATATGTTATCTAAATTTTTTTGCTCCTAAGAGCATTTATTACTCTTTACTTTTTTATATTTATAACTTTTGAGCTTTCTATTATTCTTAAAGATATCTTGTAGTCTATACATTTTAATTTTTACTATATTATTTCCTGCATTTAAACTTTTTATTTAACTTTTTACTTTTACATTATACTTCATATTTTATGCTTTACGTTATACTTTCTTTTTATACATCTTACTTTTTTACGACTTATTACCTTAACTCCTTTTTTTACCTTTTGTTTTTAGATTTAACTTTACATTTATGTGTTACTTTCTCTATGTTATTGTATTATAATATATATCTATAAATATAATTATGTTAATGGTACATATTGTGCCGTATGTTTTTGAAATAAATAAATAAAAATAAGTTAAACTGTATTCAATGACTAGATCTGAATAGCCCAAACCTTTAGGTTTACCAACTTTTTCCCTTCCCAACTCCTTTCAACCTCACGTCATATCCCAAATAGGGATATTATAGTCTCACTGTCCGTGCGAATTTCACATTAAAAATAAATACGCACTATAAACATTCAATTAATTTGGATGTCTATGATCCGCACCCCATTATCTTTGTCCGCACCCTGTAAATATATTACTTGTATTCCATTTATATTACATTCCTGTTCTAAGTATCATTGTCCACGTAGTTTTGATAGAGAAAAACCTAATTGTGTTGTGGACATGAATTCGTTTTGTTTCAGCTTTGATATTCGGTTGTAATGAAACGATCCGCGAATAGCGTTTGTCCGGAGGGCGAGAAAAGTTGTTTTTGCCTTGTCACTCCCTCCTCCTCTCTGTGGGAGCCACCCTCACCACTCACCACCCCCTCTCGCCATCTACAACTAATAATACCGCCTGAATGTGGGCAGGTATAAACACATTATGTTACCACCGCTTGCTAAGGTCTGTTTTTCTACTCTGTCGTTTCCAACTAGTGGGCGGTCATTGTTTGATGAACAACTCATAAAATTGAAAGAATATCAAGAAAACATGTTGTGTTGTTATTTTCCTAGTTTTCCTACGCGGTGTCTCTCTGAAGTACCTAAATTTTAATATTAATTAATTGTAATTCAAAATTAAAAGATTTCTTTGTTTTAACCACTTTCTTCCCCAGGGTTTACTAAAAACTAATTATTAAAAAAAACTTAACGGTGTCAATGGAAAGGAATGGGAAGGGAGGAAAAGGGATAATTGAGGGCATAATTTATATTGTTTAAACAATAATACGCAGTAGTAGTTTCTCGGAGGTTGCCAATAATTTGTTGGAGACTAGTCACACTTTTGACTTTAATAGTGAAATCGAATTATTTAATTTTAATTTTAATGGAGTTCAGTTGGATAAATTCTAAATATTAGAGATTATAAAGACCGTAAATTTAAATATAAATATTATAATAAAATAAAATACTGTTTTGTTTAAAACCACGAGTTTTATTAATTTTTTGAACCGACCGGTTTCGCTTTACTCAAGCATCATCAGGGTACAAATTAATACACTAATAACTAGTATTAATTTGTACCCTGATGATGCTTGAGTAAAGCGAAACCGGTCGGTTCAAAAAATTAATAAAACTCGTGGTTTTAAACAAAACAGTATTTTATTTTATTAAATATGTCAAACCACAAAGTGATTGCTTTCTACAATAATATAAATATTATAAATAATGCTCCCTTTGTAAAGTATTGCGCCCTCAATTACCCTCCTTCCCATTCCTACCCTTCCATTGACACCGTTCAGTCGGCTGGTTTTATAGACAAAAAGTGGTTAAAACAAAGAAATCTTTTAATTTTGAATTAAAATGGTGCCACTAAATAATTTGCTGTATTTGACGAAATTAATTTTAATCATTTTTAGATTATTTATAAATTGATAGATGTGGAACAATCAGTTAGACCTGATCCTTAACACACATTTAAAATCGCCTTAGCTCATGATGAAAAATGACTGCGTGTTGAAAATGGCCGTCCACCTATTAAATTCCGAAAAGAAGGGTTGTGCTTGTTTTGTTATGATTTATTTTTTTGCTGGATAAATGGACACACTACGCCTAAAATAAGTATCTTGTAGTGAGTATTAAAAAAAAAGATTGTTTGAGGTGGGGAGATACATAAATACGAATGTTAGAGGAAGTACGCTAATTTAAAAAAATAAACGATTATAATTAACAGGCGAAAACGAAAATATTTATTGAAGGAGGACACTTATTCATAAGTAAATTTTCAAAATTTTAAGCAACCTCCGACACAAAAATAGCTGATGACCTTGAAACGCTTGAACAGATTTTCATGAATTTGTAGCTAAAAACCATCCCGATCACGTCAGATTTCAAACAAAAAACAGCATCACAATCGGTCCATTCGTTTAGGAGCTACGATGCCACAGACAGACAGACATACAGAAAGTCAAACTTATAACACCGCTCCTTGCGTCGGGGGTTAAAAATAGAGCAAATGTCTCTCGACGAATGTCTTCATTAGGGGGCATCCATTAATTACGTGAGCAGTTTTTCTTCCAATCTAGACCTCCCCCTCTTCCTCGTTGAGATAAATTTGGGCCAGTTCGTATATTTTTTTCAAGTAACGTGAGATTTTGCTCGACCCCCCCCTCCGTTTGTGATCACGTAATTAATGGATGCCCCCTTAGCATATAAATAAACACTGAAGGTTTTCATACCTATAACATGTTATAAAAACAACTAACTAATATTAATTTTGTGATTTTTTTCTGTCGAGGGAAATCCCTGGAATTATATGAAATTTCAAATATGTAATAATGTAAAGAGTTTCTTTTTAAATAAATGCACTTTTTTGCATGTTATACAGTGTTATTTATTTATTTGTAAGAGACAAATAGCTTTTACATAAAGTATTGAGATACATATATTAAAAAGTGAAATTAAGCCAAGCCAAAAAGGTGTCATATGTTAAAGTTACTTGGAGATGGAGTTTTGTTATTAAGGAAAATACAAACTGCTCATCCTCACCATAAATAAACAAGACTCTTGTGTTTGGTGAGGGATTTCTAGCTCTCTATTATTATGAATATAGTATCATGTAAGTAAGTAAATAATAAACAGTAAACACATAAATAGTAAACACATAAGAGAAATCTCTAATAAGGGCTTAAAAATGTTGGGATTTATTACAAGGCTAACTAGAAATTTTAACAATTTAAAGTGTATTAAACTATTATATTTTTAATTAAATTATTAAAACACTTTGTTTTTACCACAATAATCTTTATTTAAAAAGTCAAAAGTCATATTATATTTTTCATTTGTTAGAAGTCAACTTGAGTACAATTCTCCCGTCTGGAGCCCATATTATAATATACATGTAAAAGCTGTTGAAAGAATACAAAACAAATTCTTACGTTATCTAAATTTTAAAATGGATATTCCAGCAATTTTATGTTGAACTACAATACTGTTTTAAATGATATGAATATGCTCAAATTGTCAGACAGAAGAATTTTCACTGACTTGGTATTTCTATATAAAATTCTAAATGATTTAGTTGATAGTCAGGTATTGCTTGAGTTGATAATCTTCCGGATTCCACTACGTATTACTAGAAATCAGGATTTATTTCAGAGCAGAAATTCTGGAACTAACTATCATATGTATTCCTCTTTGCCAAGAATACTAATGGAGGGAAATAATTATACCAAGTCAGTGGATCTTCAATGTATCTTTAAGAAAATAAAAAAAATTCTGTTACTGAAGCAGTTCAGTTTGTATAAAGAAATATATAGTATTTGTATTTTTATTGTAATTTATAAATTTCATATGTAAAAGCCCCGAAAAAGGGCGTAAATAAATAAATAAATAAAATACTGCAAGCAATAATACGAATATAAGCAAGAAAAACGCCAGATTTACCAATAACACATTTGAAGATCAAAAAAATAATAATAATAGAAATGAACTCTTTTAGTAGTTTTAGTTAATTTTTCAATTTAAGCTGAAATTCACGTTCATTTTCGATGATTTTTAGATTTAATGGAGGTTGCTGAAATAAGTTACACCTAGATAGAGATAGGTATTTTGAATATACTTGGCATTAATATTTCTGAACCTTAAAGGATAAACCACTTAAGTCCTTAACAAAGTCTATGGCTATGAGTGGTTTATGCTGGTACAAATTTGTATTTTTATATTATTCTGTTATCTTGCTGATAAATTGAATTTTAAGTTATTTTACTGTATTTCTTTAAAAATTTTGGTATTGAATATTTTTTTTATATAATTTGTCTATTGTGGGTATATTGAATATTGAAAGGAGAATTTCATTAGAAAATGTAGATGGTTTTATCAAGATTACTTTCATTATTAATCTTGGAACTATTTTAAATGGTTTTAAATATTATCATACGTTCCTCCCCAACATAATATATACTTTTTTGAGAGCTCAAGAGGGGAGTCTGATCCAGCCGATCCAAAAACTCGACTCTTTTTGTCTAAAATCTTCCTGTATTCATTTCCAAAGTTATGGCATCAAAATCCACCTTGAAATATAGTTAGCAACGGAGTAGTGCGAAAAATGTAGTTTTTCTCAAAACCACAAGTTGGTTGGTAGCTCATCGAATTTTCATCCGATTCACTTCATTCAAAGTTTTAATTAAAGAAAATTAAATTTAAATGCTGATGAACCTCGACTTACGGAAATTATTATTATAGGACAAAGTTGTTGCAAAGTCAAGTTTTGAATTTATGTCCGTCAAGTTTGTAGTCGACAACTTTTTTTGCAAACTGTGGTTCATGCGCATTCTACATTCATACTACCTATAATTTTTTTTTTTTAAATTTCATGTTTCAAATATTTTCCAAGGACAGGATTCTAACCGATTTGGTCAAACCCTCCGCTTGCGGTCGCTATATAATATATCTATATAGATATTAAACTCAAATTTTCAATGGTTTTTTTTCTTGTTCAAGTGTACCTTTTTACAACACAGGTGAACTCCTAGCGTGGGAGGACAATATACTATACCTTGGTAATTTAAATATATAAAGAATAGCGTTATTTTAAACGTAACAAAAGTTTCGTGAACGAAAATAAATTTTATCTTGAAAAAAAAACCGCGTTGAATAAAACTCTGCTAGACCAGACTCCCCACTTAATATTTTAAAAGTATTCAAGGCAAATATGTTATAAACTGGAAGAAATTCAGAGTTAATGTTAGTTAGTTAAAGCTAATATATATTTTTTTATTATTAGATATATTTTGAAAATAAAGTGTAAATGTCTTTAAAAAATAAAATTCTAAAAGTTTTTATTTCTGAAGGTTTGCGCTCGCTTGAACCGTGTCGTGTGTAACAAGCAGGTTTGATTATATTTGCATAATCCGAGTTTGAGTCTTGGGAACATCTTGATTGTCTCATTAAATAATATTCAACATACGCTCAGGGCTCAGGTTCAGGCTCGGGGGATCTATTCTTAGAACATGAGCAGTACGAGCTCTTCATTCGTCAAGGAAAATACAAACAAGTTTTAGTTTAGTAAGGTCGGAAAATAAATTGCATCTATGGGTAGCCCTGAACAGATGTCCTTTAGAGTGTGATACAGGTAATCTATATTTATTTCAAAGAAAACTGATTTCGTCAATTTAGAAAAAACTTTTTCACTTCTAGGCCCTAGATAGCCAACGAAATTCACTTTCTGTTTTAGGTAAATATTCTTTATTTTATTTACACTCCACACAGGAGGCCCCGAGGAAAATAATTTCCCTCAGGGTCTATGTAATCTGAGATGCTGTGTGGAGGGTCTTTGTGAGGAGAGGAAGGAATAAACATTGGTCTTGAAGAGACCCATGTTGTAGGAAGGAGGAAACACAGAGGCCTGCAAATCGTTCCACAGCCGAGCGGTTGAACACAATAACAAGTCGAAGAAGCGACTCGTTCTCATGTGACAAATGTCAACCGTGTACATATGTTGGGCGTTTGGCGTGTTCCCGACTATGGGCCGGTGCCGAAGGGATAAATGACGATAGTTCCTCGGAGCATCTTCCATTGAAATACTGATAGAACAAGGATAGCATTCTCACCCGACGCCTGTGCTCTAAAGATTGCAATCCGTCTGTTAAGATGGGAGAATCTATCAAACGGACCGCCTGTGTCTGCACAGAGTCGATCGAATTTATACGAAGTAATGAAAAATCATTTGTTTTTTGTTTGACAATTTTATAACTTGGACATATTTTTGATGTTTTAATTAAATACTGCTAGTAGTAGACATCTTGTTCTTTGAAATAATCGAGTATTTGTTTGAAGTTTTTTTTTATAAATTCAGAAAAAACAAGTAATCAACCTATTAAAAACTGCTTTAAAATTCATGCTTACTAACCCTTTTTCGATTATGGTTTTATTGTATAATGTGGAAAATATGGTTCATTTAGTAAGGTTAATTTAAATATTTGTGACTGAACTTCGTAATATAAAATAAATGCGCTTTTGGCGATTTCTTTTCATGCATAAATAAAAATAGGCAACTGGTGTTAAGCTTTAATTTGAACCTTATCGCCTTTTGTATAAGGAGTGTTACTGTTGGCGGCCTGATTTCGAACGGGAGTAAAAAAAAACGAGCGTGCTTTAGACTACACGCCTGAAGTAAAACTTCACTAACTTATAAAAGAAGAGAGAAAGAAAATGTGTGCTCGAATCTCTCTATCTTGCTCCTACAGTAATATACGAAACGTAACTCTCTCTCTTCACTAACTTAATAATAATAATAATAATAACTTTATTTCACATAAAATTGAACAATAAAACATATGTGGAAACTTTGACTAGCCAACTAGGAATGGATCCTGTTTTAGGCCAGTCAAATTGACAAATTTAATTTCATATTACATTGTTTACTTACACAACTTATCTCACAACTTCCGTTCGCCTCGCCCGATCACACTTTTCGTAACTCTCTCGTCACGCATTCACCAGCTTACTCCCCAAGCCAAGCGTGTGTAAAGAAGTTTTACTTCAAAAATGTTTCGCTCTTCGCCTGCAGTTCAATTCATCCGATGAATAAATCTCTAATATACGTGAAATCGAAAAATTCGATATTTGTTAATATATTTTCGATAGAAATTAATGCTAAGTCATGTTTCGAGTAAAGCCTCTTATTGTGAGATATTATTTTTCGCAGAGATTACGTAATCCCAGGTCTAAACTCCCTGATCCCTTATATATATATATGTTATGGTTTTCACGGGTGTAAGATGTAGAACAATTTTCTCGGTTTACCCGCGTAACGTAGTCCTTAAAATGACTTTTTAACTCCTGACGTTTCGGACAGATCACACTGTCCATCTTCAGAGGCCTTATGTCTTGAGTTTTTGTCTCAAACTGATAGCTTTCGCATATCTGTTCGGTCCAGAAGCTAAGACTTAAGTGAGTGCAAGTCACTTCTTATGTCTAGAACGATAGCTTAACCAATCAGGTATCTACTGCCGGCCCCGCCCCCAACCCCCTCCACCATCAATCACCTATAACCCGGGTACTTCGTTCTAGACATAAGAAGTGACTTGCACTCACTTAAGTCTTAGCTTCTGGACCGAACAGATATGCGAAAGCTATCAGTTTGAGACAAAAACTCAAGACATAAGGCCTCTGAAGATGGACAGTGTGATCTGTCCGAAACGTCAGGAGTTAAAAAGTCCTTTTAAGGACTACGTTACGCGGGTAAACCGAGAAAATTGTTCTACATATATATATAGTTCGCTACTTGTCTGCCATGTAACGCGGACGTTTTGAATATGCACCTTGGATGTGTTCTTGCGTTTAGAATTTGTCCCCGCATAAGCGAGTATTTATTCGTTATACGTGAGTGACAACTTAATGTTTAAATTTGCGTACAAATCGTCCGGCGCTCGAAGGAGGGATTGTTGGACGCCTCCAGTTAAACGGGTCAGTTAGGGTGGTGGGTGCATTTTACCCCACACAATCGATTTTATAATAGAAATGATACTTCGCAATGAATAATTTGTTTCCGATTATAAAATCCTTTTGTTTATTTTCCGGTGAAAAGTTCCCGATTCTTTTTTTAAGTGAAAACTTCTGCAGCATCGTTGTGATTTGAAAATCGTTGAAACGAAAAATAGCGACACTAAAAAGAGGCAAACATATACATCTATAGAATTTACCCTGCTAGAGAATGAGATAGTACAATCGGTCTCCTCTCTGTGCGGTGCTTCGTAGCCTCCCTATTCTTGTCTACTTTAACTTTCTGAAGGTTTCACTTCTACCGCCTGTGAATTGCACACTCTGATTTTCTCTTCTAAAAATTTGCATGTAACACAATATGAAACTTTCAACAGGCCTCTCCGAAGCAGGACCATAGATTTTTTTTTATTTAGATCCGCCCGTTTTTATGTTATTTGTGTCACAATCTTCTTACTTTTTCATTTTCAAACTTTATTCTTGAATAATGTTTAATTTAGCATAACATGTAGGTTAAATTTATAAAAAAATAATTACAGCTTTTTTTTTCGTTATTTTTTTGGGGTTTATTCCGTGTTGCGCTACCTCCTTCAGCCAACTTTCAATCAAAGGGACAGCGTTACAGTGTCTATCATCAGGGAAGATGTGATCACAAATCTGCTCTGATGATGGACACTGTAAGGCTGACCGAAACGGTGGTTAAAGAAGGAGGTAGCGCAACACGCCATAACACCCCAAAAATACTTTCGGCCGTGAAAATCTAAAATCGTATCTCAATTACAGCTTCGCCTAGGACAGAAAAGCTGTCCGTAACATTCTATGAAATGACTTTCTCATTCGCGAATTCATTTCTATGGAGTAATATCACGAACACTTGTCTATGATTGACAAATCAGAATAAACCGTTGTAAATATTTTAATTCTACCATAATAATACAAACTTTTCTCCTTTTTATGTAAGTGTTATCAAGATTGAATGGTTGACATTTATTTTAAGAACCAAGTCTTTTTGTGTAAAATAACAGTCAAGTTGGCTGAGTTTGCCTGAATTCTCAATAAGGAATCCAAAAACACACCCCCTGTAGGATCTCTGAAGAATTTCGTTAAAATGACTGAATTTGAAGTACATTTACATTTATATTGGGTTCAACGTTTGGGTCCCCATTTATAAAACATGCGATTGAGCCTTCAAAGCGACCGCATTTCTCTCGTCTAAGACGAGTGTTTCTTTTATTTGGTCTTTTATTTCATATAAATATTGAAATAAGTAAGTATTTTTTATTACAAATTTTCTCTCGGCGGATAAAGAGCGCGCTGTGGTTTAATCCCACACATCCTTGGAAGCCATTTTCTCGAGGTGGGGTAAAACCTTTCAAACCAGACGTAAATATCCTAAAAGGTTTAGTCGCTGTTTGTTTAGGCGTCGTTTCGTCGGTTGTTACTTTTAACACGCCTTTCTAGAAGCTGAGTTGCGAAGTGAAATCCCTTTGATTCGATAAACGGCAGGTATATGCTTTAAACTACGCAATTATCCTGGCGTGCTTGTTCGTTATTCTTCTTCACCAAATTGCTTGAAGGTATGACATGGAACGGTTCTCATCTTTTTAAACTTATTTTTTCTCGTTTGTGGGACGAAAGTTTAACCTTTATGTTAAGGTTAAAGGTACATTCCCCACCCGTGTAGGTTATTACGTAGTATCTTTGAGATGGCACGATAAGATGCATTTTCTCCTTTGTCGCTGCTCATGATGTGACCAACATATTGCACTTTTATTATTTTTATATCTACACTAGTGGACTTAAGTATGGACACTTTTCGAGATTTCTTGTATGTTGTCGTTTGCCTTATAAAAAAATGACTTATTTTGTTACGGAACCCTTCTAAGTTTTTTTTTTGTATTTATTGGGCATTAACTATGTAACAATTTCTAGACATTTTGTTTTGAAGAGTTTTAATTTCCAATGTACATTTGTTACTTAAATTTTAAATTTTCTGCGACCGGTTTCGACACATCCGTGTCATTCACGAGCAAACTTAAAACTAACTTAAAAATTCTATACAAGTACAAAAATTAATTAGGTGGGGGTAGTGGGAGGGGAGATTTTGGAGGAGTGGGAGAAAGGTGGGAGGAGTCAACGTTACTTGGAAACATCGTAAGTAAAGGTGATTTACATGGGGCTATTATTTTATTCACTAAATTAATTTTAGATTTATTTTTTTTTGTTAATTTCTAAAGTTTCTAAAGCGCACAAATTAAAATATGAATTTACATTGCAATGTTTAAACTTAGTGTTTTCTTTTTTAAAGCTATGACCTGACTCTATTAGATGGTTAGCAAACTCGGAGTAGTTATTATTTCGTAAACAAAGTTCATGTTCCCTGATTCTAGTTTTAAAATTTCTAGTAGTCATCCCTACATACTGTGCGTCACAATCGTTTTTTTTCGTGTTCCTTGTGCTATTGTTGATTAATAAACATAACATACGATATGCCATATGGTGATTCAAAATTCCTACCACTCTTTATGAGAAATGGGAGCAAACACCTTTAAAACAACCAATTTTTTAGAATAAAGTTTTTGAGTTTTGGCAACTCTACAATGTCTCGTGTTCTACCTAAACCAACCACAAAGTGCAGAGTATCGTCGTGGGCTCCAATCAAAACACTTTAAAATGCAACACGAATAAGTTTTACACCCGTGTTAGTCAGTCATCCATTAAAGAAAGGTGATATGGTTTTTTTTAAATAAATATTATTAAAATGGCTCCAAAGGTGCCAAAACGTGCCGATTGGTCACCCAAAGAGAAGCAGAGGTGTTGTACTTCGTGTAGAAGGCTACCTACACATACGAAGAAATTGCAAAAATATTGGGTGGAGGAGCTACCAAGTCGTCAGAAAGGTTTGCCAACGCTGCAAGGAGACTAAAACTACAAAAACAGTCCAAAAATCATCCAAAAGCCAAAATGAAATAAGCATATGTTGCTTTACCCTGCAGAACCATCGTCAAACATCCAAAGATATAAACAAAGTCATTAAAGCTGCCGGATTCGATATTACTGATATAACATTTAGGAAGAAATTAGGCAAGAATAATAAAAGTCTAACCGTAACATGAAAAAGAGGTATAAACGAATGAAATGGGCTGTAACACATAAGGAATGGACCTCAAAAGACTGGGCAAAGGTGATAATGGAGTGATGAGACCAAAATTTTCACTTTTGAGAGTGATGGAATCAGATTTGTTCGTTGCCATCAAGTTGAAAAATTAAATTATATTGAAAATCGAGGGGTAGTTCAGCAAAATCTCAGTTACTTGAAAAAAAAATATACGAATTGGCCCAAATTTATCTCACCGAGAGGGGGGGGGGGGGGGGGGTTCTAGATTGGAAGAAAAACTGCTCACGTAATAAATGGATGCCCCCTTATGAAAGACGTAAAATAAATGATTTTACTTTTTTTTTTCAAAATACTGAACTCTAAATTCAACTGTTGCGAATTTCTGCAACTTACGCATACCCACAATAACAACGCGACCAAACATTCTATTCTACTGTAGCTTACATAAGCGCAACTACGTTGTTAACTCTCTGATACAACAGTTTCACACTATGAATGCTTAGGTGAGTATTTGCTTATTAAGGTTGGCATATTTAATGTTAATTTAGCGAGTTTTGTGGATTATATAAAATATTTGTTCCATCAATATTTCTAAACAGAACTTGTATTTTTGTAAACCTATCTAATCGCTGTTTTTTTAGTTTTTGTTTCTTGTACTTTTAATTATTGTGTATATTTTTTTATCTAATGCAATTTTCTTTTTATTATTTGTTATGTTTCAAAATTAACTGTCAAGTGAAAATTATACCACCTACATGTAAAGTTAAATAAATAAATAAATACATAAATAAATAAAATAAATTATGTGTAGGTACTCAGTATCGGGACCCTACGAATTCAGCAAAATTCAGAATACTCACAAAGTGTAATTAAGAAATAAAGATGGTAGATAGGTACAGGATCATGACTTTTAGGATGTTTTCTCTCTAATTTTCACGGTTTGAGTTCGCCCAGATTCTCCAATGTTAATTAGACTTGACGGGGATCCTTTTTCCTTTATTCCGTTAATTATCAAAGAGGTCCATCGGACCCTTTGTTCGTCCTTAAATGTTGACTGGAGATTGTTTCATTTGATACTGTTCACAGAATTCACCTTCTAACACTCGATTCCCAGGCAAAAGTTTTTGCCTTTATTCCATCCTTTTCCTTCCGAACCTATTCAGCCCATAAACGAAAAACTTACTTTCGCGAACATTTCTATCTTATCTTTTTCAAATCAAATATCTACATAATATTATGGTGTGTTCGAAAATTTAAAATAAACTTGATTCAAATTATGTACCAAATGTAAGAGCCACATGCGCGTAAAAATAATGATTAAATAAATAATTGCATTCAAAATTAACAGAATACTTAGTTTTAAGCACGATTATTGTTAAAAATAAATAATAATAAACGTGGTTAAAAGTAACTATACTATTAATTTAGAATTAAATTGGTGCACAAAATAAGTTTGATGTGTTTGAAGAATTACATATGTCTCAATGGATGGAAACGACACGAAAAAAGTTAACGCGAAACGCCGCTTGCAGTTGCTTCATACCTTTCCCATGATTCGTGATTCGGCTCTCGCATTTTCACACGGCCTTACCGTTTCAAAAATAAATTTTATCCACATCTTTTCATATTGTTCTCGTGATTTTCAGTCTGGCGACCTCGCTCTCGCCCTCTCCCTTCCGACGCGACGCTTCGGTCTGAAACTGAAAGTAATAAGATGTCATGCCGTTTTATGTTTCTCAGAAGTTTTTTCCCCATCAGTCGCTTAATGTATTTTTTTACAATAATCTTTTCTCCCCACCTGTTTTGAATAATTTTAACTTTTTGCAGAAACTCGTTTAAACACCCCAGGCTATCATCTACTTGTGAATCAGCTCGTTAAGCCTCGATTATATTGAGCGAGTTTACAATCTGCTAGTAAACTCGCTCAGTGTCATAATATTTACTAGCTAACTAGCAGATTGTGAACAATCTACGAAAAAAGTTGAAAGGGGGGCTACTTTGCTCGCTACTCGCTAGCGTGTGGGCTTATTAGCTAGTAAACTAACCTTGTGTCATCATAGTTGCTAGTGAGCTAGAGGCGAGTATCTCAGTTTTCTACAAAATGTGGACAGAATTAGTTCGCATGTTTAGTAAGAGAAACATAGCAACACGTGATTTCAACTCGTTAGCTAGCTCGCTACTGAGCGACTGGAAAGTTTTGTGGGTCATCATCACAATCGCACTCGTCGATTCGCCCGCTTTTAAACTTGCCGGTTAGTAGCTTGTAAACTCGCTCAATGCAATCGAGGCTTTAGATTTAGGCGAGTTGCTTGCAGTCATGTTTTGTCAAAAGATGTCTAATAAAATTTGTAAAATTATTAACTGCTGCTGTCAAAGATCTTTTGGACAGTTATTTATTTACCATAGGTATTCATCGAAATATCTTTTTTTCCGGCATGGGTTAGTAGCATGATTATGTATGAAGGCATTAAATGAAAACTTTACCTTATATAATTATTATTTAGGGTCACTTCGCATAGTTTCTTCCGAGAATGCGGATCGAAGTAAAGAGTCGGATGTTATGCCTTTAATTAAGCTTTATTAATTTTCGTGAGTTCGTTAGACGAGCTGGAGAATGTAGGGAGAAATTCCCTGTGCGGCCGGGCCTAACCTTTCGATTCCTGAGGGTTGTTGCCGTAGATACCCTTAATCTAATTACTAGTTGAGGCCGCGTTAATGTGGATACTTGTAGGTCATACTCATCATCCGATTTGCAGGACAGCATGCTAGGATTCTGTAAATTAGATCGTGAGTAGGCGATACCGCCAAGTGAAATATTAGACATTATTCCATTTATCGGGCTGTCGGAATACTAATAATATTATATATACTTCGTATACTTTTATTCCTGAAGAAGTGAACATGTTTCACGAAACATGTTGATAGTGTACAAAAAATAAAGTGATGTAAACTAAGTTATTTTCTTTTAATAAATAAATAATGACATCACAAAGTGACAACCTTTTAGAAGAAGTTTTCTTCGAAAAACTAATAATTCAGTTGGCGGTTCGACATGCAGTCCTTCAAGCAGTTCTGCAAATTGGAAAGTGAGTAACGCGTATAAGTTCTCATCCACCACAGATATTGATGATCCGGCAGATCCTGTTTTTTTTTTACAAAGAGTCAACCTTTTTTCTTTGTTTTCTTCTTGTGTCCTTTCTTATCTTTTGTCCTTTTTATCAGGGCAATCTTCACCCTTCAAGCTACGTTCCGGAACAATTCTGCGCATCTACACACTAACTAGTTACTTAAGTATTATTTTTTAACTTAATGATTAAAACCTCAAATTGTAATATTTTAATTAAATGAAGATAATATTAGCGAAACTCAATCGAAAATCTGAAAACAGAAAAATCAGAAAGGGTTACGAATAACCCGACAATATTTGAAAATCTCCTACTACCACCACAGTAAGTCGAAAATGTTGCTTGAGTCGTAATGGAGGACTTGCCAGCCGAGGAATCGAACATGGAACGCCTAGGTGGGACCCAAACGCGATGCCCACTCGACCACTGACCGGTCGAACATTTTTCGAAAACTATGTTTGATTATGTAGTGGTTTTTACAAAGTTATTTGTTTACATTTAATTAAAAATGACACCAGAAAGTATATTTGCAAAGTTTGAAGAAGTATTTGTTATCTCTTCGTCACCAGCAATAACGGGAATGTTCTTTGAGACCCTTTTCACTTGAATCATCAAAAATTATTATTACCTCGATATAAAATTATTCCGATATGCGAGGCGTCGCTATATCGGTGTGGAGGCATTTCTCCACTATCCTAATGGAAAATATTTATTATTTTCAATAAAATTGCCTACGGAAGCTACTCATTTTTGTTCTTCGCGTTGCAATTTTTCAATTTCACTAAGCGCGATGAGCTCCGAATGACTTATTGATTGGGTTGAAGAATTTGTTTCTTGCTTTCCATCTGAGCTAAATTGGTCATTAAGTCGCCGCGTTAATGCATTACCAATTGAAGTCAATTTTTTAAAGATCATTATTGAAATTTTGCCGGCTTAAATGCTTTTTAATGACATCTAAACTAACCGGACATCAGATATACCTAATAAAGTACACTAATAAAAATGCTTTCTGTTCCCTTTTCTGTACGGCACATGGTGCTTTTTAAAAATGTCCCATATTATTATACTAGTGCGTCCTGCGTAATTTTGGTTCAAATTTGCTTTGAATTTAAGTTTAATTTTCAAAATTAGAACTTGTTGTGTGACGAATTCCGACAAGCAATGAAGTATCTACCTATATGCGCCACTTCAACGGGTCAGAAAAGATGCTCAAGGTCATCCCTATTTAAATAAATACCCGTGGTTCCCAACGAATTGGATGCTTCCCACACACCAAAAGCAAAGTATCTCACATTAACGTACTTAGGGCAGCGGGTGATCTGATGTGTTTAAGCTTGGGGCTCACACTGCTTTTGGACTTTGGCACTTGGATTTGCGCTCACACAGTTAGAGTAGATATTATCACAGGTATTTGTATAATTAGTATAGGTACAATAGATTTCATGAACTGTATGGCGTGGTTGACTCACACAAGGCGATAGTTACTTTAAATAGAACACTGATTATTCCCGGAGAACATCACTATTTAAATAACCTTGTACTACCTTTAACACACCTCAGAATGTTACGTGGTATCAAGGCGAGTAGTAATGCCACACGGATTCATCGAAACTATAATAACATTATGTTGTTGCAACAGTACTTGATGGCGGTTGCGATAATACATGACTGTAATTAACACACGTCAGAGTGTTACTTGGTAACAAAACGAGAAGTCCTTCCACACTATGCGGCGACCAGTCAGCACGCACTGTGCAGGTTCAAATTCATATTTGAATCCATTGCCATTGGCGGAGAACAGAACAAAGTTACCAGAAACCAATGGCATTACGAAATAACTATTTAAAAAAAGTAGTTGTATTGGTGTTACATCATGATTTCCTCATCTTTATGTTTATTGACTATGTTTGTTAATTTCCTCATTTTGACGTTTTTTTGGTTTACCCATATTTTAAAATATATTTAACAGAAAATTAATTTAATAGTCATTTTCAAAATTGGAACACTGATTTTTCAAGAATTCAGACTATCCCGTAATTTTTCACGGGTCAACGACGGGGTTCCATGATAGTAATACCAAAGCAGTTTATTAGATTAGCAATATTTATAAAATAGGGTGCATTTTGTATGTTAATTTATTTTAATTCATATATTTAATTTTTTTTCACTTACTCATAGAAGAAGAAAAGGTTTTTTAATGTTTTAAAATTCTTAATTTTTAGTTATCCAAATATTTACACATTTAGTACAATCCATAAACCCAATGTAAATCGAGGACATTTTTATTGAATTTTGCAATTTGTACACGATAAATTGAATATTTCAGTCTATCGTACTAATTTATGTTTTAATGTATTTGAGACGACTCTTGATTCATATTATCTAGATCCGATCCATTAATGAATATTTAAAATATATTATATTATATTAATTCGATCCTTTATCGTTAATGAATATTTTCAATATTCCAACTTCAGAAAACATACAGAAAATAAATGATCTAAACTTTTTATAAACATTATTAAACTCTAAATTCGATCGTTGTGAACTCCGGCATTTAATAAATCTACATGTAATCTATACGAACAACTAGACAAACATTAAAATTTTATTTATATACATCTCATTCCAATTATAGTTTGCGTTCTCCAATACAATGCTTACATAGTCTTGCCAACAAACTAGCAGTTACTGCTAGGCCCTGCTGGTAGCGGGCGACACGACAGTAGCTTTGCAACAATGTACGAAAATGGTTTTGCATAAGGCGGGGCGTCAGAGATGTGCTCGAAGTCGGGTTCTTAAATTTTAACCGTACAGAAGCTAGCACGTTTCTACTAACTATATGGATGTTTTTTACAATCATTTGAACTTGGAAAAATTCAAACGCCGTATATGCGAACTACGAGCATTTTTACCTATTTCATAAACTCTTTTGAGTACCAATTTCAAACATTTTTATTAATATTATTGTTGATTTGGAGGATGTTGGCAGATTTATCTATTTTTACTTCGCCTATATTCTATTTTACCGACCATTTGTAATTTAAAAAAAAGATGTGCTGCATTATAATATGTAAGAGTCCTATGGCCGTTTAAATAAAATAAATAAATTCGATTCCTGTCCATTCTAAAGCCTCGTGATGAAGTGCGCGGTGTGTCTGACTAGAGCCGCTGAAGCCTACAAACTATGGGCTGAGGCACGCAGGAATCCGACCGCACGCACACCGTGAACTCTGGATCAACACAACCCTAATCCCTGTTTAGTGTGTATTAACACCGCGAGCCTTGCTTGTTCAAACTGTTAAACTATTCATTCTAAAGCCTCGTGATGAAGTGCGCGGTGTGTCTGACTAGAGCCGCTGAAGCCTACAAACTATGGGCTGAGGCACGCAGGAATCCGACCGCACGCACACCGTGAACTCTGGATCAACACAACCCTAATCCCTGTTTAGTGTGTATTAACACCGCGAGCCTTGCTTGTTCAAACTGTTAAACTATTCATTAAGTTCCTAAATGCTTTTTGTGCTGTTGGGAATTATTAGGAGACTTAGTTTTAAAATACAGGTAATATGGAATATACTTATGCTTCGAATGGATTTTTAGATTTCCACATGTTAAAAAAAGTATGTATTTTTTATGGTTTCATAATTCGTACTGTAAACTCATACCGCCTAAATTTAGAAAGGGATTTTTCCCGAAAATCTTAACTTCTCAGGCTAATTTGTCCAGTTTTCGTAACAACTCATATAAGTCTCATAGATATCGTTGTTTCTCCCTTACTGTGATAGAAATATGATATAAACGGTGCTAGAAAGAGAAAACACCACGCTTTAAGCTCAAATCAAAGTTAACCGCAAAATATTTAGAATGTATTCCTTTAGTTTAGTAGTAGTACCTAGTGTGGTTTCAACCTCAGTTTTTTAAAAAAATTATAAAACTTTGGTAATTTTAATTAATTATTTTAAACGACACAAAAGTGAGTTCGACGATAACGTTTCAATACATTTGCCTAATTTTTTTCGTTTTCAGTAATTTTAGCTAGAAAAAACGTAAGGTGAGCAATTTAAAAAAAAATTATGTCTGCATTAAAAAAAATTATATTTAAAAAATTATGTGTTTATTTCGAATTATAAAATTTGAAAGCGTATTTCATGACCTTTTAAAAACAGTTTTTAGTTTTCGGATGCGTTCAGAAATATTCCTTTCATTTGGATTTTATGGGAGTTAAGAAAAGCTACGTTTTTTTTATTTTTTATTTGATCCACAGAAAAAAGTTAACTTTTTTATTTGCCTACGACCCACAAAAAGTTCGTATTCGGCGCATTCCAAATATTTTGCAAACACGATAATAAATAATTTTGAATAGAATATATTGGTTCAAGCCGTTCTTCACGAAAAAAATATATATGTAAATAAAATAAAAGGACTTTTTTCAGAAAAATCAATTATTCTGAAAAATTGTTCCAAGATTGTTCTGTCTGTGTTCTGGAAGTAGAAGTGGGAATATTAGATCAAATATTTTTTGGTTGTCCTTCTCTCAAAAAATATCCTCTCTTCTATCAAGCCTTGTCTAAAATTACCTCCCCTCCATTCAACATCCTATCTCTTCTCCATTCTTCCATATAATTTTGAAATTTGCCCATTTGAGTAAAATCCCGGGAACCATTTATTGGATAACCAACGTCTCTGCCATAGGACACCTCAAGTGCTTCGATATTTTTGGTGACTTAACAGGGATGCCCAGGTTCATGGGGTGAGGTTTGTGTAGGTATTGGCGGCGGATCCGTCTACCCATTTTCTCCATAGCGGGCCGGCTCGTGAGAGACCTGTGTGGGAAGACCATTGCACCCTTCCAGCCGGACTCTCAACCCACAGCCTTGCAACGTTGAGAGGGACATACTCTTATATCAGTTGCTCCTGGACACACTGACTGATTTTTACCCACCCTTTACGGGTTGTCCATTATTCACGTGAGGTTCGAAAGGGAGGAGGGGGGGAGGGGGTTTGGAAAAAAATCACGAAATATCACAAGGAGGGGGGGGGGGGGGGGGTAAAAATACACGTGATTTTGGGTACAGGGGGGGGGGGGGGGTAGTCTAACACCTCGCCAAATATCACCAGGGGGGTTAAACATTGGCTAATAAAAGAACATCACGTGATTAATGGACGACCCCTCATACCTTTTTCCTTCCCAGAAATCCTATACTTCCCTTTCTTAAAAAGCCCCCCCACACAACATTCCGAAAGATGGACTAACGTAAAAAAAGTTTCGTTGTTTGTGCGTGAAATACGATGTAATCATATCATGTGTATCACTGAAAAATGGCTTCCATTTAGATTTGACTGGAAACCAAGGTCGCCACTGACTGACTACTTTGATTCTAGCCCATTTAGCGCGCGCTCTGTCTCTCTTACTTGATTTACCCTCGTCAAAAAGGTATGTTGGTTTGTGGCTATAAATGATTGTGTTTCTTTTTTGCAGATAAAACTGGGCGAGGGCATAGAACTGCTTGAAGAGCAGGTGCGCGCCGTGAAGTGGGCCGACTACCGCAAGCTAACGCGCAGCCTGGCCGCGCTGCTGTTCAGCCCAGGCGAGCTGGCCACGTGCTCCGTCACCGGCCAGCGCTGGAGCCGGGCCGGGCTGGAGGAGAGGCCCACCAAGCCGCCCCTGGACCGCCACAAGGTGCAGGCCATCATATGTGAGTAGAACTTGCTTGCTTCTTCTAATACTCTGAGCGGCCGAATTGCATGCTCCTACTACTCATGTGAAATAGATCTCTGCAGCTGGATTCTCTCGACCCATCGCCTTGCAGCGCAGTGGGAGGGAAGGATTCATACGACCGTCACATTGACCCCCCAGATTCCTACCCACCCCTCATTCTCAGAACTTCCTCTCCTTTTTCCCCCTTAAAAATACCCTTCTCCACCGCACTTCCCCAAAGGTGACACAGGCCTAGAGCGAATCTTTTTTCCTCAGGGCTTACTCCTCTGTGAAGCTATTGTAAAAAAGTCAACAATATCGTTAAATTCGTATAATTATTATATTTTGTGTTGATAAAAACTTTCATCAGTCCATGTGGATAATTTTAAGTTATAATCCTCCAGATTTAAAAAGCCAGTTTCTTCTCAGCCTTTCCCTCATCCGGCGAAATCTTTAACCAAATAACATTCCCCAAAATTAAGATGCCATAGTCCCTTTGCTCCGAGTAAGTCATATTCTTGTACGGCATCCATAGTTTATCTTATTTATTTATCTATATAAGGTATGTTTACATTATATTATTCGATGCCTGTCTCACTAGGATATACTTATGTCGAGGCAGAGTAAAAGACATAGTAAAAGAGGGATGGTTAATGAGTCATTGCATAACCAACATTTAGATTGAGTAATAATCGAATTTAGGTATCTACGCATTTCTTTGATCGTATTATATCACATTACTGATTTCTGCCAATAGCATTTTTTTAATAAAAAAAACGCCCGTGAGTTAAAATATTATTTGTGAAAACCGGTGTTGATATATCCACACAGCCTACAGCCTGTGAACTTATTAAGGAAGACTGATTTTCCGTATTGTATAAGAGCGAATAGCTGGAGAAACCGCTTCAAATGATAGGATAGAAGCGTGATATGAAACCGTAATTTCTGAGTAAGTGAAAGACGTTATACAATGAGATTTCGGGTATCATTCTACCGTGAAATAAGAAATAGGATTGATATTAATTTTTCGCTTAGCAAAGCTCTGCGGAAAACGTAATATGAACGCTGTTTTGTCTGAGTGCAAATATTCCAATTCGTTATACCGTGGCTGAGATGTCATTTTATGTCGACAGCTTGTGTTAAGTTTTTTCTTGCCAATACGTTTATTTATAGGGGAGTTTTTTTATTACCCATTGAATGTAGGTTGTAGGTGGGGGATCTTAAAATGTAAACAAAACGTGTTTCTATTACTATCAAGCATTATTTTTTTTTTAAATTTAATCCATTGGAAACGTAAACGCCATGTGCCATGTCAGGAAGTGTTTATTGTGTTTATTTCTTGGATGGGTTTTTCCGTTTTTGTTATGATCATATTTATGTTAATATTATTTAAATGTTGCCATTCCAGATGGAAATAGTATCGATTTATACCTTTGCTTGAAAACCTGGAGAAAATTCGTAATTCTGGTGAACTTTTTATGGTAAGTGCAGGTATATAGGTGTCTACAGATAGGCAATGATTCCCATAAAAGGCGGCCAAATACTTTTAAGGGGCAATGAAGACGTTGAAATTTTTTGATAGAATTATTTTCCATTTAACTATATAACCGATCTATTATTGTCTGAAGAAATGCCCTCTCGGCAGATAATATTAAAGTTTTTGACGATTTAATTAAAAATAAAATGTTAAATTGCATTTTATAACTGTTATTATTATTATTCCTTGGCATGATCAAGTAAATCAGATACTTGTCGGGCCATGTCCAGAGTCAGAATAATAGAAGAGTATGTATGAAACGATGTATGAATGTGAATGATGCAAGGAGTGTATGCCAAGACGGAGTTGTTTGGCGGTCTGTCCTCTCCGCAATATCCTGCTGGGAAACAGTGTTATGGTTAGTTATTATTATTATTGATACAAACAGTAAAATTTTCCAAAAAAATTCTAATTGTAATATTTTAATTAAATTAAGACAATGTTAGCGAAACTCATTCGAAAATCGGCTTTCCGGGCCACAGCTCTGAGCGAAAGCTGAAGGTCCTGGGTTCTAGTCCCAGAGGTGCCAATATATTTTTCTGATTTTTCTGTCCAGATTTTCGATTGAGTTTCGCTAATATTGTCTTCGTTTAATTAAGATGAAAAATATATTTAGATAAATAAGTTTCTAAAACCATAAAACCAAAACAAAAGAGTTCAAAGAACAAATATTATAGCTAAAACTTCGCGAGGACAAACTACTTACCGTCGTTTTAAAAGTAAACACGTGAATTTTTCGAATACAAAAGCTCTCTTTTTAAGCTCTTTTCGCCAGCGGCCTTGACACGAAATTTAATCGCTGACATCTTTGCGAAATGTTTTTCTTAGATCCTCAAAGTTTCAAGACCCTCGTCCTTGCTTGTGTATCCAATGTATTTGTATAGCTATCGACTTCTTAATTTATAACACAAGCCTTAAAAATAACGAGGATCTTCGGGAATTTACGATCAAAATACACACAATTAAGTTAGCGTCTGGGGCGGCTCGATAGGGCGATGTTAATCTACCATATAAATCCAATAAAGCGAGTGTGGGGGGAGACTGAAGATACACTTAATTTAATCCTAAAAAAATACTCCTTCGGAGGTGGAATTACTGTCCAACATTCCCTCAGTTTTTTAGAACTAGAATGCCAATACTTATTTTTTTAGGTCACGGTTAGGGAAAATATTTTTAACGCTGTATTATTATTAACGATTTCTCGTCACATTTTTAAGACAAGAAGTAAACAAGTCTCATGCGCAACTTTTGTCGTAAATAAAGATTTATTTAGATTTTTTTGCAGCGTTTTGCCAAGTTTCAAAGTGTATACTTTTCTAATATTTATTGTAGAAAAAATTAACCTTAATGCTAAATCTTACAAATTACCCTATTTAATAATTGAAAAAAAAAATGACGAAAACCATTGGCGATCCAGTAAACCGTGTCGGGGTATAAATAACAGAAAATAACCTATATTTTAGGCGATTTATTAATGTGAATGAAGTAAGACATGAGCAAATAAGCCCACACTTTTCGTCGATACTTTTTTTCTCATTGTTTGAGCTTGTTTAATAACAATAATAATAATCGGATAATTTGTAGTGCGCAATTTATTGTGAAAAATCACCTCAAGGATGAATACTCCTATTAGTGTGATTTTTAAATTTTATTTTAGTTATTGACTTAGCCGACGATGATCATTTGGCTTTACAAAATAACTAGCCCGGCGTTGCTCGGGTTTTACACATTGTTTTTCAAAATCAGACTTAGACAGTGACTTTCCTGTTGTTTTGAAGGTCAAGTGTGCAAAATTTCATTAATTGCGGAATAAAATTATAGAATTATATAAAATACAAAACCATAGACTTAGTACCATTAGGACTCTCTTATTTACATTTATATAGATATACCTATATAAAGCTGAAGTCCTCTGTGTTGCCCGGGTTTTATGCAGAATTTTTCAAAATTAAATCTAATTTTGAAAGTCCAGTGTAGAGTAGCACCAAAGTTATACTTTAAGTGGTGGGAAAATGGGATGGGGAGGTTTTTAGAATTCTCACGTAGACAGTGATCTTATTTGAAGGTCAAGTTTGTAAAGTTTCATCGACCTCGAAATAAAACTGTAGATTTGTGTACAAGTCAAATCCACTCCGCTCGCCCTCCATTAATAGACAATCAACTTTATATACGAGAAGAAGAAGATTAAAGTTGTTTTAAAAAAAGAATAAGTCTTCAAGTCGCGGGATTAATGTTATCCGTTGACCTTCAATTCACCAGAATAAAGCAAACATTCCGTGCTAAGTGATCTGGGTCAAGACGAGAACAGAATTTATTGCAGTAATGTAATCTACCAACCCGGGAATAAAGCATCCTATTCCCTTGTCGTGGTGACCCCGTGGTACATTGTTCCTGTTAAAGGGCTTTCAGAAAACATATTTTTTTTAATTCTTTAATAAAAAGGCATCCAATATATATTTTAATTGAAAATAAAAAGCTTTCAGTGGCGTGCAGTTTATTTTAACGATTTTCTTCATTCATGAGAACCCGTACCCGTTTTGTAAATTTATGTTCTTTTAAGGGGGTCATGGGGGAAGACTTTTTTTGTAGTTTTTTTTGCGAACTAAATAGACGTACGACTGCGAACTTTTCACCACATATTTATTTATATGTTAAACAAACTTTACAAATTTTGCCGAAGTACACGGCAACTTAGACACTCATCTTCAAAAACCAACAACGAAAATGCGTTTGGCCGTGAAAATCTAAAAACGTACCAAATCAAATGGCGTTTTAATCTGTAAAGTATGAACTAGTTTTTGAAAAAGGATTATTAAAAAATACTGAAAGGTTAATTTTTGGTATCTTGTCGAACATTTTTTCGTAAATTCTGCAAGGTTTGTTTGGTGTTCAACAAGATGTCAAAATTTACCTTCCTAATTTTTTAATAATCCTACTTACACATACCTAAGCAAAACGTCTGCAATCATGATAACCGGAATTTTTAAGATTAGTGGCTTAGTTGCCGTGCACTTCAGAAATGAGCGACGATTTCGAACCGAAAAAATTATAACTGTTGCTGGATGGCGAATAAACTATCGCATTTGTGGCGAGTTATTACTTACCATCACCATCCAGGGGTTATGTTGGCTCTTAATTTATAGGCAATAAATGAAAAGAAGTTATTGAATACTGAACATAATTTTGTTATATTTATCACTTCAGGTTTTTAATGTACGACAATAATTTACAGTAAACTATGTTAAAACTACAAGTACCGACCGAACTAAATCAAAGCGCCAGCAAGAATGATTCCAGAACTTCACAGAATGTGTCAACTCAGCGGAGCTCACGGTTTCAGTGTTGCTGTGCTACAAAACGTATTTTAAGGTTGTTACGTGTCGTGCTGTTGTATTGTAGGTACTACCACAAAATTATAAAATGTGCTCAAAATATGAATAAACGTGTGCTGAAGAGTTCGTAGTTATATGTTTATTTAGTTCGCAAAAAAAAATCCAAAAAATCGTAAAAACAATAGCCGTCACACGGGATGACCCCTTAATGTAAAATGCTATCATGAGATTATTATTTCTGGAAAAGGGTTTTTTTTTCAAGTATTTACGTATGGTTAGATCTAAGAAAAAGTTTTTTTCGTAAAATGGAAAAATTGTGACGGCACGCCAATAAACAGCTTGATATCTTAGTAATATCACTTGTAATGTATTTAATAAATATGTATATAAATAAATAAATAAATAAAAAAAAAAATAATAAAAAAATCTTTGTTCAACCTCCAGTTGGTCCCGCTGGAAGTTGACCTTCCCAAATATTTCCTCTCTAAAGGTACAAAGCCTTTTCAAATTATTTTCTTCAGAAAAAGTTCATTACGCGAACAGCGAACATGCGCTGGGTTTTCGCTTTCACGATTTTAACATAAATTTGGTTAAATATCTACGTATTGAGTTTCGCCACGTTTAGATGGAGGGAGATATCTCTAGATACTTATTTTGTACCCTCGGTTAGTAGATATTGAATCATAATATCTTATCTTCCTATCTTTAAACACATCTTCTAACAATGAAGTGAATGTCGTAAACTGTGAATATCCTAAGTTTGTGTTTTAATGGACACTCTGAAATACAACTATCAACATTATCGTTACGTTGTAAGTGTTTGGATAAGAATATTATTATGTGAGGTTTCCAAGTATAATGAACGTGGGTTGACGTGCAATCGGTTTGTGGCTAAGTGACCTCTACCCTTAACGTGTTTACCCTGTCGTTTAATATTGTGGTAGCATTTTATTATTAATAATTTATATAATGATAATGATATGTGGTGAGGTTTTAGACTACCCCCCCCTACCCAAAATCATGTTTTTTTTAGTACAAAGTACATTAAAATTTTCAGAATATTATCTTTAAATACAGGTATAATCTGAATAAATTTTGGAAAATTAAGCATCCTGATTAAAATTTCCAGATAGATATTAAGGTTGCAGGTTGTTTTTGACTGGCATTTGGTTTAGAAATCGTGCGTTTAACGAAAAATAAATACACGTGATTTCTCATTAAATCCCCCCCCCCCCCCTCCTTGTGATATTTCGTAATTTTTTCCGACCCCCCCCCCCCCTTTCGAGCCTCGCGTGATTAATGGACGACCCCTAATATAAACTTACATAACATTCTATACTATTTTTAGTAATATTTATTTTTTAAATGCCTGAGAGTGTGGGTTGGCATTATACATGTATATAAAGAAAATGCTAACCCTAACAAAAACGTTCTTAGCTCCTGGGTAATATAGTGTCATGCTACTTACCTCGATTCCGATACTTGGAGAGTCAACACTCCAATAATATCTGGTTCTCAGACAGAATCGTCAGAATCAATGATTATTGTCAAAATTGAGTCTCCTGCTGGCCGCCCCTAACACTTCACCTATCGCCGCCATATTGGCTTGACACTGCTTTGTTTCAAAATATTTTGAAATGAATCTACGGAGAAAAAAATTATCTATGGCCAGGTATCTAACCTATCAACAAATGCGATGGTTGCTAGATAGACAGATGGCTTATATTTTGTTCATACTCAACATATTTTGACACAAATGGGGGTTGACACTATCTTGTGTTGGGAACAATTCATACAGTTCTCATGGGAATCGTTGTGTCTCCCTTACTATCATAGTGAGAAATGTGATAAAAACAGTGTTTTAAAAAAAAAAATTATTAGGTTTGTCAACAGTGATTTACATCAACGTTTTCACAGATACAATTACAGTGAATATGGTTGATGCTATCACTAATTAAACACAACATTGATAACATAATACTTACATATATATATACAATCATTCACACACACACACACATACCATACATTACAAAATAATAAGTTTTTGCAACAAGTTTTTAGAACAATAATATTATAAAATAAGTTTAAAGGTTTAGTTTATAGGTTTATAAGTTTATATAACAATATAAAAGGGAGTTTTAATCTTGTTAAGAGATGATTTGAAGTTGGCCAATGTTGGTATTGTCAAATTAATGGAATGTTTTTTATAATTAAAATTACGGCACATTCTTGGTAAAGCTGAGTCATACCCCAGCTTAGTTCGATATTTTTTAATATGTAACGGAACATAATTTATAAGTCGTAAACCAATTCTAGGAACATTGAACCTGATTTGATGAAATAGATAAGGGCAGTTTATTAAACCATTAACAATTTTGAAAAGAAAATTTAAATCTGTATTTAGTCTTCTCTGTTCAAGGGTGCGTACATTGTAGAATTTTAGTCTATCGGTGTAGTGAGGAAGTGATCGAGCTCGCTTATCGGAATACGCTAGGTGGTACATAAAATGTTTTTGAACTCGCTCTATTCGCTGAATGTGAACTTTGTAGGTTGGACTCCATACAGCACTTGCGTACTCCAACACGTTGCGGGTGAAGGAATTGTACAGCGTTATTTTTGATATGGGGTTTTGAAAATGTTTACTATTTCGTTTGATAAATCCTAGCATTTTCAAGGATCTAGAAATGATGTTGTCGATATGAGGTGTGAAAGTAAGTTTTTTTTTATCAAATAATACGCCTAGGTCCCGAATGGTTGGGACTTCCTGGAGTTTAGTACCGTCGATAAAATATTGAGTTGGAATAGGATTGTGTTTACGTGTATATTGTTTATGTGAACACATTTTAAAGAATTTAGAAAGAGAAAACACCACGCTTTCTATTCATAGATAAAAGTTAACCACAAAATAAGTAAAATATGATCTTTATGAAACCGAAGTTTCGGATCGCAATTTGAAATAAATTTATGAAACTTTGGGGAATTTTTATTAATTATTTTTATATGGAAAGACAAAAAAGTGAGGTAAGAAAAACGTTTGTAATGCATAATAAAATGTGTAGGTGTTTTTATTTTTATTATCAGTAATTTTAGTTAGAAAAAACGTAAGGAGGGCCATTTTTAAATCGCTTTTACGTTTGTATTCAAAAATTTTATATTTAAAAAATTTCATGTTTATTTTGATTTATAAATTTTGAAAGCATAGTTTATCACCTCTCAAAAACAGTTTTTAATTTTCAGATACGTTTAGAAGTATTCCATGGATTTGGATTTTATTGTAAAGCAGAAATATTTTGACCCTCTGACAAAACATCGTCGAGCCCTGAGGGGTTAAATATTAAACCGTGTTCTTATTTTTTTTTTAATATTCGCGTGTAGAAAAGTATTCTTTGTCACCGTAGTTGAAGAAAAAACTGTTTACTTTATTTTTTTGCATTTGACGCGTTAAGTCTCGGGTACGTGTACGGTTCGTTTATTAATATGCGCACATTGAAAGGCACGACAAATTAGGTTCTGCGGTTGAAAGTTAAATATTTGGACGATATTTTAACGGGGGTTAGAAAACGTTGAAGATGTCGAGGGGAGTCTAAATATTTAACGAATTCCGCGAGATGAATCTATTTGCAAAACTTTTATTAAAATTTTAGTATAAATTTTCTTTTTGAGTTTGCCAAGCTTTGTTACATGAATAAATTTTGTATTTCCCTCGTCATTATTGACGGAATTTCAACCAGTATGAATATATAATGGCAGTGGACTTAACTAAAAATAGGTTCGAACTAACAGTCAGCAAAAATATATAACCATCCGTACCAAGCATTTTTATCATACAATTTTAATGTGCGATGAAAGTGCTAACTTGTAATTGAAAGCGTTATTTCTCTTTACTATTATTTTTTTTTTAACTAATTTCTAATTTTCTTGGTCTGGACTGTTTCGCGAAAGTTGCCTCTCCTTGAAATTCCAATTACCTCATTTTCCATCTTATTTTGTGCTACTATGAAGATGAACACCAATATCTTAAGATTGATCTCGTTGTATTTTTATTCTTCCGATTACGTTAGAATCTATCTTTCCCTACTCTCATTGTTTACAGTTTACACCAAACATAAGTTATATAACAACTTGAAGAAGAAAATAATTAAATTTAAATTCCGGCAACCCGGGAGTTTATTCAGATAAAATATTCTGTTAATGTTAGTAAATTACTTGCCTCACTAGAAGATGTATGTTTTGAGGCACGGGTAAGCAATAATATTATCAATGTGAAAAATACAAATTGTGTGAACCAAGAGTACAACAAGAGACAAAAATATATAAAATATGGTGACCAGACAACTTAACAACATTCAAATTCAACACCTTCTTTGAAAAGTCATTCAAGTGATGAAAATTTTTTAGTTAAATAGGTTAGGTTAGGTTATTAGGTTTTAAAAAAAAAATAACATACCTTTTAATGATTTTGGGAAGGGTCGTTGAAATGCCAATTTCAGGTAGGTAATTTTTAGCCAATTTTACTATATGTCGAGTTGTCATGGAACCATAAAATATCTGAGTAAAGATAGATAAGTATTTACTAGCGGGTCCCCGGCATGAGTTGCAATGCCATTCAAAGAAATAAGTTGATTCTCCCTGCATGTCCTTTCCCGTGCGTCCCCGTTACTTTCCACATTCCTCGCCTTCCCCCTCCCTCATCTCCTCCCCACTCCGCGGATCCCACCTCCCCCGTTCCCCTTCCCCAGCCTTTCCTCCCTGCCGCTAAAATATATGAAATACACACATTTTCATTTATACAAATGCGTCACGCCAGAGCTTACCATTATATATAGCATATATGTTATTCTGATGTATGAGCTATATTATTGTAAAGTTTCATTAAAATCCATTTAGTAATTTTTGCGTGAAAGAGTAACAAACACACATACATCTGTACAAACTTTCGCGTTTATAATATTAGTAAGATATACATTCACCCACACACATCTAAATTATTTAAAAATATTTATTATAAAATGTTAAATGTTTAAAATAGTACAAAAAATCATGATAAATACTTAATTTCGTAAAGTCAAAAATTTTAGTACAGTACTTCAGATGTAGGTGGAAATGTAGCATCTAAAACTAACTTTTAAAATATCAATAAATTAATCTAAATAAAGATACCTATATAATAACTACTGATGTGGTATAAATTATAAATGAATGAAGCTTTATAGAAACATCTATAGGTATTATGAATTTGAATTATAGGTAGGCAATTTACTCAATTTTATTATTAAAGTCAAAATCAACAACGTCCGTATGATATTACGTACTTCGCGGAGAGCCATCATCGCCACTTTGAGATTATTGATTTTGTGTAACATAAATTTGTTGAATATTATATTACATACCTTGCTTCCTTAGGGATGAAGTCCTTCCTAATGAGCGTAATACACGAGCCCAATTTTCAGCCCGATTCCAATCAGAGACAAAAGTCAACATTTTTCGATTTGCGCGATCCCTATTTTCACCTCCATTTTCATATCTAGGATTTCAATTGTCATCACTGCAAACAACACATGAACCATACTGTTTGTTGTGATGCCTACTGACATCGTAGGTATAAACATAGAGTTGAAAACAGCGATCGCATAAAGCGAAAAATGTTGACTTTTGTGTCTCTAATTGGAATCGGGCTGAAAATCGGGCTCGTGTATTACGCTCATAAGGAAGGAGTCCTAAACTTAGGCGGTCTACTTTTTACCAATCAGGTCTATATATGAAAAAAGTACTTTTTTTTCAGTGATGAGACTAGTTTTTACTATTTAAATTTTCTCCGCCTATCCATCGTCACTCTCGCGTCACTTTCCGGTTGTCCAGGTGTCCCGGTGTAGGTAACTTCGTGCTTAACTTTTCCAAAGCACTTAGCGTCCGCTTCTCGCCTTCCAATTTCCAATAACCCGCGGGCAGTTAAAATGTGAAACTTGACGCGAGGAAATACCTCCTGTTTATCTACAGGCGTTTTTCACACGTCAGTAGCCCTGCGCCGTTCGCACTAGGACCAGAAGGTTTATCGGCTTTTCCTGCTTTGGAAATATAACATAACTTATTTACTGCTCGAGCCTGTTATGGTGTTCGGAAGATTCAAATAAAATGTTACATTAAAAAATGTTCAATAATAAAAATACCTAATTAAATCTATTTTACGTACAATGTAAGTTTTTGATTATGTTTCCACATAAATCCCAAGTGTCAAGTGTCCTCCCAGGTAAGTATGGTCCTGTATATTTTCTGTCTATACAGAGTGTCAAACTTTTTACGCAGCATTGCCTTCATTGATCAAATCATTGTATGTATGAGAGATGAACCGGAGGATGCAATTTTTAGCCACTTGGTTTTAAGTCTAGTGTAGTTATGATCACCAACACAGAAATTCTCAGGCGGGCTAGAGCCGATAGAGAACTGCTTACGTTAATAAAAATCAGGAAAATTTCATATCTGGGTCATATACTTCGAGGGGAGAAGTAACACTTTCTCCATTTAATATTGAAAGGCGGCAAGATAGAGGTTCGCCGAGGGTACTGGTAGGAGACAAATGTCTTGGCTGCGAAATGTACGAGAGTGGACCGGCATTAGAAGTGTGGAGGAACTATTCCGGGCAGCGCAAGACAGAGAAACATTTTCCAGAGTGATCGCCATCGTCGGGGGGAACTGATATGGCACACAAAGAAGATGCCGAATGAAGGTTTCTTCAGAATATTTCTGCCATTTCCATCAAGTTTGGGATTTAGGTAGGCCTTCAATTTTTATTATATTGTATTTATCACATCCAACAGGCAATACTTAAGTGCATAAAATTATGTTTATTTATTATGTAAATTTAATCCTAAATTTCAACCGTTGCGTCGTATATAATATATCCATTGCAACATGGCAGTCATTCTGTAAAGTTGAAAGTCAAAACATTTATTTTAAATCTCTGCATTATAGGATAAAATACAAATCCAAATCCCAAAAACAATCTTGGTATCTCCCTACATAAGTTTATAAGACACTTCTCAAGTCCGAGTAAAGGTCGTAGACTATGCTAATTTATTTTTGGAGATTATCCTCGCAGATCATTTAGCGTTTAAAACTTTCGCATTAGTTAAATTACACTTTCTGTAGAATATATGAAAAATGACTTTTGCGTTGCGCGCCGTCTCAAGTGAAACAAGTTCCAACACTAGTAGTAGTTGGTGAAAAAACTATAAAGAAAACGTCTCTTGACAAACTGTTTATATATTTATGGAATCATCTTTTTTTTATATTGAGTTTATGCTTTATTTATATATATTTTGTAATCTTTTTTAATTATGTTATAGGTATTGTTGTTTTAAATGATATTTATATTTGATATGTAAAAGCCCAATAGGGCGTCAATAAATAAATAAATAAATCTCTTTACGCCACTTTGGGCATGCATGTTCCTGGGGGAAATTTAAAGGAAAATATTGCAAAGGTTATTAAGAGCGTATAACCAGAGAAAACCAGAAATATGTCATTTTTAAATTAGTGTTTAGACGTATTGACTGTTTCCACCAAAAAATTATAAATTGATTTCGAAAGATTGTTCTTTTACCTAGTAAACATATGTTTTAAATTTTGAGGTTAATTTAGTATAATAAGATTATACCATAGGTCATTAGCGGATTTAAAATTTAAAAAATTTTTAAAGTAAAATTTTCAAAAAAGATTTTGTATTAAACAACACCCATTTCAAATCATATAATCATGCAGTAAAATAAATCAATACATTATCTGGTAAACGTGTGTAACAGAATTTTAATTTTGGGTTAAATAAAATCAAAAAAATATATACGTACATTTGTTTCTTGTCGAAAATTGGTCTATTTGTGTGTTTATTTGCGCACTTACAGACTTATATATACACCCCACGAAAGACCTTTTTAAAGACTTCAAAGTTCTTAATATAAAATCCATATATGTAAAAAATATTACCCCTTATTTTAAATTCAAATTTACAAAAATATATATTATAAATCCAATCGAATTATATTATTCCAACAACAAAAAATTCATTGGAACAGTCCCAGTTTAACTTTCTTGCACCTAAAATTTTTAATAACTTATCAATTGAAATAAAGTCTAAAGCCAAATACCTCACTTTCAGAAAGGCGCTTACTGACCTTCTGATGAGTGACTATGACAGTGTTTCCAATTTATTTCATATACTCAGATAGAGATATAAATTTTCAACATCATTACATACTAGTACCATATGTTTACAGGTTTATTTTATTTACATGTTTGTTTTACGCACTTCTTTTTCTCTTTTCTATTTTTTATTATAACTTTACCATAACCATGTGTTTACACTAGATTACACTCAAAGTTATTATCCTTAATTAATCACCATGAAACAGGCATTCGCCTAGTATGGTGATTTAATAAATCTTATCCATGGAAATATCAAATATATGTAACATGTATTATATAAATAAGAATAAAATATATTTAAGATTGTTTTTACATTCTTATTTTGCTCAGACATTATTGAAAAATGATAAATACTTATGATAAAAAAATAATTACAAAAAGTACACAATTTTAATAGTTTTATCAACACGCCTTTCAGCATTTTTGGATGTAGGTATAAATTGAAGCAAATTTGGAATGAAATAAAATCGATATTGAGTTATAATTTTAAAAAGCTGCTATAATTATTTTTTCTCATTGGAACCGCCCTGTACGACCGTAAGAACATCTTTCGACGAAATGTGGATTTTCGGCCGCTGGCTGGTTAAACGCTCTTAATATTATTATTATTATTCAATTGAAATATTTCGTCTCTCAAATTCTCAAAATTAAAAAAGACTCGGCGGACTTGTTTTGTTCTCTATACTTCGATAGAGCTTTTTCGTGTTCCCAGTTCCCACAATCTGGGTTCACTTTAATCCTACGCCACGTCCTTGTCGTATTCTCAAGTCTTTGACTAAAAAAATCTTATCTTTTTTGTTTTCATAAGACGAAAATTTACTCTATTTCTTTTTTATGAGTTTCGGGGGCGCTTACTCTTCATATGATGTTAATTACCATCCTGACAATTTTCTCTTAAATCATCCGAGAGAGCTCCTCAATTGATGATTGTTCTCCGGTCACGACAATCTTCCACGCCCTACAACCCTTCGACATTTCCTAGTTCCTTCTTCAATGTTCATTTTGGACATATTGCACTTGTTGGTCTGTAGCAATATGCATCCTAGTTATGCCGTCTTTCTTATATGCATACTGAAGTACTTATCTCCTCGTTGAGTTCCTAACGTTTGTGACCTGTTATGTTACTGTTACCTTAAGAAATTTCCTTAGACTCCTCCTCTACGAATGGAGCCACATTTCTAAAGTTTCGACCTTATTCATTGAGCTTGCTTTCAATGCCTAAATATTGAATGTATACAGAATAGATTCGTTTTTAGATTTTCACGGCAAAAAGCATTTTCGTTGTTTATTTTTGGGGTGTTATGCCGTCGGATCTGCCAGATCTGCCCTGATGATGGACACTGCAACGCTGTCTGAAACGTCGGCTAAAGAAGGAGGTAGCGCAACACGGCATAACACTCCAAAAACAAACAACGAATAAGTATACAGGATATTTCTTCTTCTTACAAATGATATTTTTTTAAATATTTATAACAGTAAAGTTATCTTAATTCCAGAGTAGTTCACTCTAAAGAGGCAGAGAGGTCGTAAATCGATAAGCAAACACTTTTCGTTGCCCTCGCAGCCCAGCGGTAGTATGTCAACTGTCAGTTTTCCGGCCAACTTTGTTTCCAGTTTGGAAGCTTCTGGTTTCACCGGCCGCGGCGTTGTGTGGCCGCCAAGATCGATGGTCTTTGTGAGATGGACTCATCTGTTGTTTTTGCTACACAATTACCCAAGTCTGGTGAGAGGAATGGAAAGAAATATTATTAGTGATGAAAATATAATATGACCATGTGGTCGCTTAGTTTCAATCCTTATCGCCCTTTTCGTGATGACGGTGGTAGTCAATTACAATTAAAATATGATTTTTTTAAAACTATTTTTAAACATGTCATTTTTAAGCAATCAATTCGTGATTGCTTAAAAAATGGTTTTTGTACGAATACCACTTTATTAAATATATAAATCAACCTGTTTAGGTACAACCTGAACCTTCATTTATATAAATACCCACAATATTAAACGTTGTTTAATGTTTATGTGAAATTATTAATAATTAAAAAAAAAAAAAAATTATTTAAATTAATAAGCGAAACCGTTTGGTTTATATATTCAATAATAAAACGGTGAAATTTTCTTATATGCAGATGATTCTGCAATATTCTACTAGGGTAAAGATTTAAACATAACTACTACTAGAAAATGCACAAAGTGACCTAGAAAGAATTTGCAGTTGGCTCTTATCAAATATCCTAACAATGAATATAAAAAACAGGATACATGATTTTAAGCTCAACCCGTAAAATAATTCCACCTCATGTACCTTTAAAAATTGAAAATAACGATTTGCAAATCCCGATACAGGAAAAATATCTTGGGCTGTGCATCGACAAGCATTTAACTTTTAAACAACACATACAAGATGTAAAAGATAAAATCACACCCTTAATTAACGTTTTTAGCCGGTTATCATATTTATTGAAGGTTATAATTCACTGATGGGAATAATTTTCAATAAAGTATAAAAATAATTTTTTTCTTATAAAAATTGGTTATCATATCTATTACCAATTAAATTTAAAACAAGTTTATATTATAGTCTTGTACACTTACACCTAAATTACCTGATTGAAATCTGGGGAAATGCGTATGAAACATACATTAATGAATTACAGGTAATTCAAAATAAGCTAATCAAAAAACTATTTCACTACGAATCCAAAACATCCACAAAAAAAATATATTTGGGAACAAAACTGCTAACATTAAGAAAACTATACGAGTACAATATATGTCTCCTTATGTACATAAAATATAAACACAGAATTCATTAAAACGTCCCAAGTACACGAACATTTTACACGACAACACGATAACATACGTTAAAACACCATTCATACTAACTACGGTAAGCAATCAATTAGTTACGAGGGGGGTAATTTATATAACTGCCTTCCAGATGATATCAAAAACGAAAAAAGTGTGTGCATATTAAAAAAAATTATTCATGTTTATTCACAAAAAACAAAGTAGTGAAAGTGAATAATATCGTATGGTAATATAATGTAATGTAAATGTTAGTACTGTAATATAATGTAATTTAAGGTAATTAAATGTAAAAACTATGTAATGTAACGTAATGTTAAAACTATGTTAAATAATGTAAAAAGTACATAATTCAATATTCTAGTTAAGTAAGTGAAAATGTTATTTTATTTTTTACTGGAATAAAAACTTATGAGAAAAAAAAAGTCGTGTTGAAACAAAAATATATCAATGGTTAATAGATATTTTCATTCAAATTATATTATTTATCTCATTTTTTGTGTGATTTTCAAAGATCCGGTACGGCGCGTTAAGTGGCCCACTTTTTTTACAACTTAAAAATGTCGTTGGAAAAACAGTGTCTTTAAGTCCCTATTGAAAACGTAGGGTATTTTTCAATCATACCTACATCCCAAGCCAAGCACATAAAAGCCAAAAGCCGCCTCTGTCGCTGAAATTTTTTTCCTGAGGTTACCGACTAAATTTTTCCAGTTTCACAAGAATGCCTCTAAGAAACTTTCGACAACGATGCCTCGTTATAACGAAGTAAAGAAAAAACAGCTTTTTGTATTGCAAGTTCGTTATTCGAATTCACTCGTACCTTTCAACATACAAAGTAAGGAGTTTAATACAAGGAGAGGGATGAGGTTTTTAGCGTATTTTCACGATTCATCACGGGTACCTGACGTACCCGCTACGTTTGAACCCGTTTAATCACAGGAGACTAAATTTGTACCGGCGCACGCAGGTCTTTTGTATATCATGGTATATCTGCCTTACTGTGATAGTGAGAAATATGATCTAAACGGTGTTACAAAGAGAAAACTCCTCGCTTTATATTCTAATCAATTTAATTTAATCATAGAACAATTCTAATGTGCACCTCCATGAAACCAACGATTCCGATAGCAATTTATGAAAAATGTATAAAATTCCGAGAAGAGTTTTTTATGAAACGATAAAAGTGTAAGGTGATAATAACGTTAACTTATTTTTAAATGGAGAGACAAAAAGTGAGTTGGCAATACGTTTATAATAATTTGCCCAATAAAATAGTTGTGTGTTTTTCTTTTTTTTTTCGTTCTTTTAATTCGATAATTTTAATTAG
Source organism: Limnephilus lunatus (assembly GCA_917563855.2). NCBI lineage: Eukaryota > Metazoa > Arthropoda > Insecta > Trichoptera > Limnephilidae > Limnephilus > Limnephilus lunatus. The sequence goes on along the minus strand of OU830598.1, from coordinate 46,361,459 downwards.
TAAAAACGCTAGGTGAGCCATTTTTAAAACTTTTTTATGTTTGTCTTTAAAATTATAATATTTCAGAAAGTAAATGTTTATCTAATCTAACACACTATATAAAGAGGTAATATTTGTTTGTTTGTGTGTTTGTTTGCATCGAATAGGCTCCGAAACTACTGAACCGATTTGAAAAATTCTTTCGCTGTTGGGAAGCTACACTATCCCTGGGTGACATGGGCTATATTATATTTAAAAAAAAATAGGCATCCTTACTAAAACTTCAATAATGTAAAAAAGGGTGTAAAAAAATTACCTAAAATATTCTTTAAATCGCGTGCGCTGCGAAAACTATTGATGATAGAATAAAATAATGTACTACGACTTTATAGAACACATCATTATTTACAAAAAAGGTCGCGACAGCATATGTCTAACTATTATGGTTATGTCACAATAAGTATTCTTTTATTTTAAAATTTTAATTAATATGTCGCCGCTTGAAAAGGATCTTTATTTGTATCTTGGTTTTAATCCTTATCAAAATAAATTACTTCATATTCAAGACAGCTTCAATACCTTTATTTAACTTTTTGAATTTTTCAATTCGGATATTTAATTAGAAAGATATCACGAGTTTAAAAATGTTAGTATTAGAAAAAAGTTTTGGCTACGGGCCGGGCGGGAGAGGAGTCAAGAAATGCAGTACCAGGGGGGTTGGCGGGACGGGGGAGCGGGAGAGCGGTGGCGGGGAAGGTGGAAGTGGAACGCTGGAGGGGAACGCACGGGAAAGGACATGTAAGGAGTAACATTTTATTTATTTGAATATGGCATGTATTATAAAAGAAAGTCCAAAAAACGTGCAGCTCGCAAAAAATTAAAAAAGAGTACCGGTTCGATCAAGGGAGTTATATGGTGTGGTAGATCTCTATCCCCCCTAGGGAATAAGGGTATCCGTTTTTACCTAAAGGCCGTGCTTTTAAAGATATAAGGGCTGAAAATTTCGCCCTCTTGAAATTTCTAGAACAGTCTTCCGGAAAGTTCTAGAAGGTTCCATAGAGCTGTAGAAAGTTGTGGAAGGAGTGGAATGATCAGGAATAGGAAATCGGGAAAATCATTGTGCAACATTCCAGAACACTATCTTATTGTCCTGAGCGAAGCCGGGTAACCCAGCTAGTTTATAATAATACCATTTGATAGCATATTCTATCACCTTTCAAAAACAGTGTTTAGTTTTCGGATACATTCAGAACTATTCCATTTATTTGCCCCAAGCCTGCCGTTTACATTTTTTTTTGTGTTTTGAGTGGTAATTACAAAGTAAAAAAAGTGAAAATCGCGAGTATAACCTCACTTTGGTTACCGCGCTCGCGAGTGATTTTTTCTTTTCAGACGTCTATTACTTACTATTGAATGTTTTAAATATAAATATGGCTGGAAATAATTCGATGATGTCGATTGAGAAGTTGACTGGCCGTGACAGTTGGGCAAGTTGGAGTTTTGCGGTCAAAGCATACTTACAACACGAAGATTTATATAGTTGTATTTTGAAAGAACCAGTGGCTACAGATCCTAATTCAGTTAAACAAGACACCAAAGCCAAGTCAAAGTTAATATTATTAGTAGACCCGATTTTATATGTACACATTCAAGAAGCCGAAAATGCAAAACAGGTATGGGAAAATTTGGCAAAGGCATTCGAGGACAGTGGATTGACTCGAAAAGTGGGTTTATTATAAGAACTCAATAACACCAATTTATAAAATAGCATTTCAGTCGAAGACTACGTAAACAAAATTATGACAGCTTCGCACAAGTTAAGGAATAAAAAAAAATCCATGTTGACGATGAGTGGTTAGGCACATTAATGCTTGCAGGTTTACCAGAAATATATAGGCCCATGATAATGGGCTTAGAAAGTTCCGGTATAAAGATTATTGCTGATTTAGTAAAAAACAAATTACTACAGGAAGTAAAGTCATCAGACACTACCGCACTTTTACAAACACAAAAAATAATAAGCCCAAAAGTATTAAGAAAGGCCCAAGATGTTTTAATTGTAACAAGTACGGACATCTCAGTAAAAATTGTTGGCATAAGAAGACAAGTGATATTAATTTAAAAAAAACAGATAAAAATGCAGGGTATGTTGTAGCCTTTTCAGCATCTACAACAAACGACTCTCATTCTTGGCATGTTGATTTAGGGCATCTATGCATATGACCATGCACCGTGACTGGCTCACTGATATCACTCCCTCGTCTTTACCGAGTATCAGAATTGCTAATAACAAAGTATTAAAGGTTGAATGCTGCGGTAATATATGTATCAAAATAACTGCAAACAATGACAGCACCGATTCAATACAGATGAGGAATGTTTTATATGTACCAGAATTAAAAACAAATTTGTTGTCAGTTAGCAAAATAATTAATGGTAGATGCAGAGTAATATTTACCGAGCATGACTGTCAAATTTACAATCCGAGTAACAAGCTAGTTGCAAAGGCCGAATTAATCAATGACACATATCTGTTAAATACTTGTGATAATCAAAATATGCAAGTCATGATGGCTAAAACTGATGATGATACTTATCTATGGCACCAGAGGATAGGTCACTTAAATTTCACTAGCCTTAATAAAATACCTAACTGTACAGAAGGTGTAAAGCTGTCACCAAGAACAGAAAATTCCATTTGTGTTACCTCTCTTGAAGGCAAGCAAACGAGAAAACCGTTCCCCACTGAAGGCTCCCGTGCAACCAGCTTGCTAGAGTTTATTCACAGTGACGTGTGTGGACCTATAGAGGGGCAAGGTATTTTGTAACCTTTATTGATGATTTTTCTCGGAGAGTATATGTATATTTTACTAAGAATTTATGAATGTATATTTTATGAAGTATTTGAAAAATTTGTGGAATTTAAGAATAGATTGGAAAATGAGTTAAGTACAAAAATGAAAATTTTGAGAAGCGATAATGGAACTGAATACAAAAATAAAACTTTGAAGCCTACTTAAAAAAAACATGGAATACTGCACCAGACATTTAATTCATACACACCAGAGCAAAACGGCCTCAGTGAAAGAATGAATAGAACTTTAATAGAGCGAGCTAAATGCATGATTTTAAATTCTGTTTACCACGCGCGCAGTAAACATATAGACGTCCGCTATCACTTCGTGCGCGAGAAAGTTGCTGCCAAACAAATCATGGTTCAATATAGATGCACTGGAGATATGGTCGCAGATATTTTGACGAAAGCACTTCACCGACCGAAGCATAAAAACTTCACCTCATCAATGGGCTTAATTTTAAAGCGTCTGCGTTCAGGAGAGGATGATGGAAGTATGAACGCCTAGGCTGAATTTATTAGCAATGCGTCTAATACACCTGACTGCCGTTAATTATCTATGGCGCTCTCTCGTCTATTAGATTGTGCGCTGTCATTTACGTTGTCCAATTACATTTATTAAAATAAGTAGTTCTAGAGTCCTAACTGTTTTTTTTTCATTTCATCAAATTTGATAGAAACTCGGGCGCCACCCTAATTCATAAAAAAAAACAACTTGAACTAAGGAAAGCCATAAACACTAGTAAATAGTAAGGTAGTTAATAACCAACTAAATTTAAATAAAAGTCCCATACTAAGATTGTTCCCTATTGACAAAGAACACGCCCGTTCCCTTCCCAATTCCCCATCTACACTTATGTCTTTTTCCTCCTTCACTTAAGGAGTCCAGCCCATTTTGTTAAATCATATATATTTTCTATAACACACATGTTAGTAGAGTATTATACTGCCATGAAGAAGCTACGGTTGTAGCGAAACCCAGTCGGCATAAAGTATAAAAAATTAAAGTGGTGTTTACAAAGTTATTGTTTTATTTTAAACTAGCTTTTACCCACGGCTTCGCTCGCATAGTATTAGTAAGAAATTACTGGCATAATTATTGGCATAATTGTTATTATTCTTGCTATTTTGTCTAACAGAAAATAATTATTGTTTAATAGAAAATTTCAAAATTTGAGAATGACATTTCGCAAATAAAAATTCTATTTTAGAAAATATTTAAATTATAGAAATAGAAATTTATTTTAAGTACCTACTCCCTTTATTAGTATTTTATTCATATTTGAATCCAGAGTAACCTAAAAAAATAAGAAAATGATAGTCCACTTCAAACGCTATGCTTTATAGCAACGTTATGCTTTTTGTTCGGAGAATAAACATTTTTAGAAATATGTAGATATTAACTACGTCGCCAAAAAAGTACTCTTTTCAATCACAACAAAGCACTCGTTTTAAGCCTAAAATTTAAAAAAAAACATTGTTTCCAAGGTAACAATTTGTTTGACGTTTGCAATAACTCGATTTTGTTAGGGACAGAAAACGTATGATACATAATTTCATAACGCCACAGCTCATTAATAACGCCAGAGCTTACCAATATATAAAGCCGTTGTTACTCGCAAATAATGTAGCTTTCGATTAGTGAAAGAATTTTTAAATTCCATTCGATATTTATTGCGTGAAAGAGTAAGGACCATCCAACCATCCATACAAACTTTCGCATTTATAATATTAGTAAGATTAACTCTATTCATTTTATTATTTAACGTTAGGTATAATTCAAAAGTTTTCCATTAAAAATTCATTTGACTCTGTCGAAGCGTGAATAAATTTCCTGTTTTCAATAATGTCAGTAATTGGATGGGTTATGTTAATTTTGAATTACATTTAGTATGCACAACTACACAATGCTCAGGTAAACACATTGGGTATTCTGGTGAATATTTAAATGATATTATGTAAATGTTTTCATACGTTATGAGTGAACAATTTCGCGTTCAAATGAAAATATTACCGTCTAATTACCGCTGAAAATTCATTTCGGAAAAATTACAATAATATTTATTAGTGTCCATAATAACATTTCAACCATGTTATTTACATAATGGAGGGTTTGTTTTGCGAAGAAAAATAATTCGTTTATTTTTCAATTCATCGCTTTTTACGAACTGTATTTGTCCATTCTGGCATGCTCCCGCTGTAGAAAACATCATTATTTGTGGTTTTCAAAATAATGGAGGTGTCAGTTTCGATAAATTTGACGAGAGCTATTTGCTTCCACAATTTTTCGTTGGCTTTCCACTAGATTCTACCAAGAAAAATGTAGGTTGTTTTGTTTTTATTTATTGTTTATTTTATTTTAAATGCATATTTACAGTTAACATAACCAATAATAAACATATTTTGTTAAGTAATAATAACATTTTTAAATTGTTAAATATTCAGTTGAAAAGTATCTATGTCAGGGGATAGGTAATTAAGTAACAGAATCATTTTTCGGAGCGGCATTATTAACGGTAGGTTAATTCTGCATCTCGGGACAACAAAAGTTGTGTTCCTGCGCGCTCTTGTGAATTTATCGGGAACATAAAAGTCATTTTTTTGTTTAATATCGGGAATATAGATATTACCGTTTAGAAGATTATATGCTGTTGGCTAATCAGTTTTCCTTCTATCGGCGAGACTATTAAAATAAATTCCCAGCATGCCGGACAGAAAGGCTGATGAATATAAGTCTCTAAGATATAAATATCTCAGAAACTTATGTAGTTGTTTCCTGAGAGCCTGTTGACATAACGTGTTCTTTTAGAGTAGGTTCATAGTTATTATAGCTTATCGGAGAATATGGTTTGATTCGTAATTCGCATTGGACGAGTATTTTGTGAGATGTATATAATGACGAAGTATCTATAGTAATTGAATCTTATGTCTGTTTGTCCCCATGTTTTCTGTGAAGTACTACATTAATTATTAATTTTATATAATACAAACTACAGACCTTTTGACACTGAAGGGTCTGTTATTATAATTACAGTAGTGATGTAAAATAACAAAATAAGCTTGTTGCAGGTTCGCGTACGAAAATTCTGCTACTGATTTGAAAAAATATATATATATATAGTACGATTTTGATTTAGTCTCCGAAATAATAATCTCCGTCCTAGAACGGGAGGACTTCCTAGTTGGACAGGCAAAGCTTCATTAAACTGTGAATGTACCTACTTTTATAACAAATAAATATACATAAATAAATGGAATCTATCAGAATTTATTTTATTTCTCAAGTTCTGAAGTGAAGCCTGACAGCCAAACTTATTTTTATTGCCAAAACTTCTGCCCTCGAACACTTAGCTTTTCGGAACAACTTATATAGGTCTCATACTACCATACTACCATAGTGAGAAACATAGTATATCTCTATGGAGAAACATGATATAAACGGAAAGAGAAAACGACAAGCTTTACATTTAAATATAAAAGTTTACCACAAAAGAAGTAAAATGTAGACCTTTATGAAACCAAAGGTTGAGATCGCAATTTGAAAAAAAAAAAAAGTTTGGGGATTTTTTTATTCATTATTTTTACAAGTAACGACAAAAAAGTGAGGTAACAATTAAGTTTATAATGCATATGCTTATCTAATTAAATATGTGTGGGTTTTTTAAGTTTATATTAATAATTTTAGTTAAAATAGGTGAGGCATTTTAAAAACTTTATGCCTATATTATTTTATATTTATTATATACTACTACTACTATTACTTATTTTATATTTCAAAAAAAAAAAATTTTTTTCGATTCATAAAATTTTCAAAATATATAAATGACACAAAGTAAAAATTAAGATAGTTACGAAGGATCAGCTTATAAGATTTCCCCCAGTTACTGAAATGCAAATTTAATTCTCGTTCGTTTTTTGTGTTCATGTTTTCTTAGTAGGTATGTATACTGTTTGCACATCTAGTCCATAACTTCATGACTTATGGTAATTGGTACTATTTAGTTTGCTCACTGTATAATTATCGTTGTTGCAGCGTACGTGAGCCGACGCTTTCCTCTGGTGGAGGTGAGCCGCATCAAGCAGGTGCTTGCCTACAAGTGCAAGGAAAACTGCACTGCACTTAGGATGAAGAATGTCAGGTAAATTGATCTCTTTATTTTTTACATGCTGCGATTTTTTACATTATGTTAGGAAATTGTTAAAAAATAGAATTTCTGATACTGAACTTCATTGTGATTATTATTAAATTTAGGTTAGGTTGTTGGATCTTTTAACTATGGGTAAGACAAATAATATTTAAAAATACAATAAATGCGATCCAAAGGTCTGGAAATTCGGGCGCAAAGTTACGGATAGACGTGCTTATTAGTAGCACGTCTGTCCGTATGACGCAAATGAGAATAGTAGAAGTCGGGGACGCCCGAGGAAGACATGGCACGACCAAGTGTCAGAATAATAGAAGAGCATGTACGAGACGATGTATGAATGTGAACGAGGCAAGGATTGATACGTTTTTGGATGTCAGGGTAGATCCGGCAGATCCGACAGATGTCAGATCTTCCCTAATGATGGACACCGCAACGCTATCCGAAATGTTGGCTAAAGAAGGAGGTAGCGCAACACGGCATAACACCCCAAAAACAAATAACGGAATAAAGAGGCAAGGAGTGTATGCCAAGATCGAGTTTTTCGCCGGTCCATCCTCTCTCTCTGCCTACCCCTGCGGCGAAACGGCGTTAGTTAGGAAGGTATCGACTGTGAATAGATGAACGAGCCAATAATTAGTAATTTTTTGCTCTTCGTAATTAAATTTTAATTGAAAACTAGAAGAAAAGGGTCACAAGAAAAAAAAAATGTTTTAAAAAATATCTTTTTATATCTGAATAGTAAAATGATTGCGATTATCTGTGCCCCACGAAAATTGTATCTAAGTTAGATCACTCTATCTCCGTGAGATGTCGCTAGTGTCTCTTTTCGACGGGACCGCTTGTTTCATGAATCATAATTTTTTCGCTGTCCTGTAAAATTTACTTTTTTGACTTACGTACAACCCTTTTCTACGGTATGTGATTTATGTTTTAAGCAATTTGAAAGTAGTGTACTGTAGAAATACATAATACCTATGGGCGAAAGGAACAAAGGAATGAGTCGATAAAATCGAGTTTTGAGTTCAGTATACAGAGTTGTTCATTTGATACATATCGAGAGGAAAACGAGATAAGTCAGAATACTATATCATTTAAAAAAATAAAAATTATATTTTTTTTATTTTTAATAATAATTTTTACATGGTACATAATTTTAATTTTACATCTTAGGTTTTTTGCTACTCTTCCATTGAAAGCATTTGTATGCGCATATTTTTTAAAATGGCATGATACATAATTGAAAAAATGTGGCAAGGACTAAAATGTTGAGCGTACTTATATTGTTGGAGTATACAACACATAAAAATAAGTTTGCAACGTTATTTTGGCAAGGAACAACGGTATTAGTCAACTTGGCCACTGTTTTTTAAAGTACATACTACAGATACAAGTTAAAGCTTTTTAAAAGTTTGTTTAAAAGTTTATGGCTGCGCCTTACGTCTTCCTGATTCAACAGTATTGATTTAACAACTTTTAATAATGCTTAAGTGCGAAGGAAATAATTTTCCTTGGTTTGCCTTTAACTTTATTAACGTTGGTTTTTTGGTCATGATAATACGTTGGAATGAAGTATATTTCATTGATTATTATCAAGTAATCGATTAAACCATCTCTCCGCCCGACCTGAAAATTTAATTAAATCATCGTTCCGCCATGGCAGGTGATATTTTAGAATACTTTACTAAAATAAACAAACAACATCTCTTTCGTTTCTTATATACAATATGCAGTCGGTTTAGAGAAAATACGGTGTACCTACTTACTCAAAATATCACAAAGTTTTTCTGAAGGGGTGTGCAAAGAGAATGTACCGCAAAAACACAAAACTTTAAAACACATTTTCATTCAAATGCATCAAGGAAAAAACTACCACATACTGCATATACCAACATATAAGTTCGGCGGCGTCTTTGTTAGTAACAATAGTATGAACAAATTTCGTCTGAAATCACAAGACTTGTAAGTAAGTACTTAATTTTAAAACATTTCATGTTACCTACATGTCTTTTTTTCAAATAAGGAATTATAAATTTTGTCCAAAGATATGTCACTTTCTGAATGATATTTATTTTTTAAAACTCTTTTCAGGAAGTTAAGTACCATAATGTTAAAAAGCTCAGTCAAAGTTAGCCATTTAGTCAAATTTAGCCATCTTGTCGATGCAAGGCTTGCTTGAATAATAAAGTGGATGCAACAGATTTTTTAAAACGGGAACGGAACGTACAAACAAATTAAATTACAGATATATGAAATGCAAAATGGTAGAGTTAACTTCGATACGCTCAGTCAATTATGGTACCGTAATTTGGGGATTTGGCTCGAAGCATACGAATTGCACCAAACACTCGGAAAATTTACACTTTTATGTTCTGTGCTGTACTTTTTATGGACCCTCTCTTTATAAAGTTTATGTTTTTTATTCGACTTTCTCCTTTTCAATGCAAAATGGAACTGCGAGGAATTTTCTTTAAAAAGGTGAAAAGATGCTGGTCATAATACACTAACTCTCAAATTTTATCTTTTTACTATAAGTCCAATGTCTTTGGTGGGAAAATCCATTCGAGATTCTGTATTAGGATTTTAAATCACGAATTTTACGATCGATAAGACTAAATAATTTATTCTTTGATTTTTACTAAACCCGATAAGTTGGGTACTTGTTTATTGACCTTTTTTATTTCCTTTTGCCCAAATCCGTGTATTCCGAACGCGCAGTGAACCTTAAATTGTACATTTTATATCTCTAATAAAATTTTCAGACTGTTGCGTGTAAATGGATGGATTGATGATACCAAATGGAATAAATAATTTAATTAATTAATTTATTGTTCAATTATGTACCTCTTAGCTTTGTTGATGCGTGACATTAGGCAAATAGAAACAATATACATAATTGTGGTGAAGTAGGTTTGTTTCATACATATTATCTAATTCTGAAAAAATGCCTAGTAAATTTCAATATAATATGGGCACTGGTCTCTGGTTTTGATTGCTGTGTTGTTTATGGTCTCTTTGGAATAAATGTTTGTCAGCGTGTCGAGACTATTTATGGGTATCTACTTACTTTCTTTTTATTGTATACTTATTGATTTTTTAACATAAATTCACTATTGTTACCTGCTTGTAGGCCTAGCTTCTTGTTTGGAACCGTTATTCATAATCAAACTTAGTCTCTACTGAGTTGTGTCCGTACGTCCGAACATGGCCTGGCGTATTTTAGGGTTTTGAATATTTGCTAAACGTTACTGAGAAGCTGCATTTTGTCTGGCTTAATTAGTCTACGTAGTAGTAGTATCTTAATTAGTCTACGTAATGCTGCTTCTATGAAGTCAGCTTTAATTATTAGAGTACAGTAACTTTAAGTAGGCACATGGCCTTTCCATTGAGAGCTACGTTGTAACGCTTTGTTTATGAGAAAGAGAGAGGGGGGAGGGGCTTATTACATTTGACATATTAGCGGTTTGCCTTTGCCTAGCTGAAGCCGCTGCATAAATTTCAATATATTTCGTCTCATGTTATGTTCAGTCCATTAAACCTCAATATCTGTTGGGAATTGACACCTCTTGTTATTATTACCTTCCAATATTTCGGTTGAAATACCATTTAACATGTATAAGGTTATGGTATATAATCCACCATGCTGATGTTAATATGAGGTGATTTTGTCAGAGAAATCCTCCTCATTCCACCATTTCACCACTTCTGTTATTAGCGCACGTGACGTTTGCTCTATTTAACTACTTAATCTAATCATATACCTAGTATCAATGGCGTGGATATTAACGTCCACGAAACTAACTATTATTATATTAGCCAATGGCGTCTCCACTCTTCTTTAATTTTGAGGTTACGTATTTTTATATTTAATCTCTTTTACATTTATACCTTTTTTAGGGAAACAAGCAGTCTTAAGATTACTTTTTAAGATGAATCCGTACTAAATAATGCAAAATCATACAAAATCATATGTTTTTGTTTTGAAAATTTGATCGCTTAGAAGTAATATAGATGCTTCAATCAAATACTGCGTGTAGAACATACCTTGGCCCTTAAAAATGACGGTCATTTTAATAACAAGTCTTTTAATAAGCCTATAAAAAAATAAAGTATAAGGTTAATAAAAAAACACCTTTAAGTCCAAACTCTCCTATTTATAAACCCCTTTTCGGATGGTTTTATTGTATAATATGGCAAATTCAGTTTCTTTTTTAATTATCGCAAAAAAAAAAGATATTTACGTCCGAACTTCCCAAATTAAAATAAAATATGCATTTTCGCATTGTTATTTTAACGGCCGCTAGTCGACGAATTTGGTTTTTCAAAGTAAATCCTATGCCGTCCACCGAGGAACTACTACTGACCACGTCACACCTATTTCATATCAGTCACGCCCCGGCCGGAGCGGGAAATAGACGTGTGGCTCTGCGTCGCTAGATTTCGTGAAATCAATTTTAAATTTCCGTTTTATTACAATAAACAATGCGTAAAAAAGGAGTTAATGTTTTTTACGAAATCAACCTGTAAAAAAATTTCTCAAATACTTTTCCATTCTTTCCAAAAGCTTTTTCTCAAGTATTTTCAAACTCCTCCCTTAAAGGGGCGTGAATTCCGAACTATTGGATTGCCTTAAATATGATATCTGGGATTGAATGGGTAATGCCTGTGTAAATCAACTAAGCAAGACTTTGTAATTGCAGGTTTATTAAAGAATATTCAACCCCAAAAATTTACATTTGTGTCAGATTATTTATCAGAAAGCGGGAAGCGATTGAGCTATGGAGAATGGAGCTATGTATATGAGCGATGAAGCTATTCGCGAACAGGTGAGTAGACGGCAATCGGAAACAGAATAAATTGCATTTTGGTTCGGCACCAGTCGCTGATGGTAAAAGTTCTAAGGTTATTGTTCGCTTACCACAAGAACATCCCCTTTCAAAAAATATTAATTTTCTAGACAGCGAAATCGACGTGAAAAATAGCAACAAACTTACAACCAACCATGGTTTATATAAAGTTTAACATATTTTTGAATATTCTAATTACGTCTTTCCTTTTCATATAAATTATGCGACTTCCTGGTATGAATTGCAGAACATTGCGACTGAAAATGGGTTCCACTCTCGAGCTGCTTAATTCAATTGAATACATACATAATTATTCACGTCTCGAGATTCTTTATAAGTTTTATTTTACCTTTCTTTTAGCCCAACTAGACGGGAATGCAATTCTGTCAGAAATCGGCTTTTTCGCTTGTGAATTCCTCTAGTAGTAAAAATTCTGAAATAAATTTTTCCCCGTACTCTTGAAATAAATCCCTTTAAACCAATTTTCTTCTTAGTAGCCCGATCCAATCAAGGAGTAATTAGTTTTTTCTTGGAAATATTCGGACATCTCTATCGCTGGGGCGATACTGGAACAATTTATTGAACCTGCGGATTCTTTAATCCAACAAACTTTCCCAATTATCTGAATGTTATCCCTACCCTTCCCCCCCTTTCCAGTTCCAGCAATGTCTCGTGGATTTTCAATCGGTTTATTTTCAGCCAAACTTGGCCGGGAGGGTTCTATTACCGTTTAGAAACTTATAAATTTATCGATGTTTTGAAGATTTGCTTTCCTAAATGTATCCACAACCAAAATATTATAATATTGCTATTAACGAAAGTTTATTTTATTTTAGTTTATTTATGTGATTTTAAAATATTTTTTCCTTCAGTATTTATCAATTTACCTTTTTATGACTAGTGGAAGGTTCTTCCGAAACCTATTGACAATATAAATTAATAGTGGTAAAGTATTTATTTTGCTGTGATATTTTTTTAAACTTTTGTTTATGTACTTAGCAGTTTTAAACATATTTGATTTTGGTGTTTTTTTGGGGTGAAAAATAAAAATCGTTTCACTTTCCCCTAAATATCCTAGGTTTTTACACATAATTTCTAATTTTTAAAAATGCTCGAAAAGTTGTGCTCATACGTAAGTTTTATATTAACTGTTCTCTTTTGCAGGGCCAGTTGAAATGTAATTTTATTTGAACTTGTGGCACATGAAGCTAATACTCTTTCTCTGTGAAATACCTTTAGCCTACCGCAGTGTCATTGTACACAAAATTGCACTAAATAAATAACAATACAAGATTATGGTAGGAAAATTTCCTGTGGATATGCTGCACTACGCGATTGAAATAATAAAGTCAAATTAAATAAGGTGTTTCACAAGGTTATTGCGCACCCCGGAGAGTTTGTAAGTGGGGTAAGACGGGGCTAATTGAGCATAGGGGCAAGTTGTGCAATTGAAATAACTCAAAAACTTTCACTCGCAAGACAATGTTTGAAATGGAAGAAAGAAGAGGACGAGTGAAGGGAATAAGTGCGCGGTAATCAATTGCCGCGTAGCGATCGACTGAGACAAAAGGGCGCTTTTTTTCGAGTGAAAAGTAAAAAAAAAATTTAAAATTTTTCTCCTTGATTTTTTGGAACGTGCAATACATAGTTATCGTACTTTAGATTTTTTGGGGTTATATTTACGAATAATTTGAAGGTCTTTGGTACAATAAAAATACTTTTTTGCTTTGGTTTATGATTTTTACCGTTTACTTCAAAGTCTTAAATTCTTTCTTACCTAACCATTTAATTTATTATTCTACAATGCACAATTCATAATAAGTAAAACTCTCATATTTTTTGGGAGGCGTGTATGGGTACCGCCGCTCCGGGAACCATTTATTGGACAACCAACACCTCTGGCACAGGTCACCCCGAGTGGTTCGCTACGCTTAATTGACGTTTAAGGAGGGGTGCCCGGGTTCATGGGGTGAGGTTTGTCAAGGTCTTGGGTGCCGATGTGTCTGCCCACGTGCTGCGTGGCGGGCCGGATCGAGGTCTTTTGACCTCTCCACCCAGAATCCCTCTGCTATGCCTTGCACCGCAGTTGTAGGGATGGATTCATATGTTCGTCACTCCTAGATACACTGACCCAAAGATTTCTACCCACCCCTCATACCTTGCCAGAACTTCCTCTTCTTCCTTTCCTTTAAAAAACCTCCACACAGCACCCCTAAGTTGACGTAGGTCCTAAGGGGAAATTATTTTCCTTACTACCTACTGTGTGGAGCTAATGTAAAAAAAGACCGACTGGTAATATCGTCACCAAAAATTAGGTATTATCCAAAATGTTTCCCGATATTACATGATTAAATTTTGTTTTATTTATTTTATCAAGAAAATTCACTAACCGCCAATGCTTTGTGTTTTGTGCATTGTGCCTCGTGCCATTGTGCATTGTACCTCTGCCTTCCACCCTCACCGCCACGTATTACCGGAGCGGGGAAGCGAGACTTGGCGGATTTGTCCCTTGCCAGTGCACCCATATTCCTGTGTGCCTGACTTGTGTACCCGTCCCTCCGTGTGCCTATGTGACCGTGTCCCTGTATGACTCTGTGCCTCGACGATGCATATGGAATATAATACGTATTATATTCTTGCCTCGCGCCATCTCCCGATGGCAACTCGTCCCGGTGATAAATCGTTGAATTGCACCGCATCAGATACGAGAGACCTGTCACATAAATCCTCGCGGCGCAGTTTTCAAGAAGATTTGATTCCACATCGACTTCTTATTTATGAGATTTTTGTCAATGTTCAAAATTTATACGGGCTCCCTTGGGCTTTGTGGTTGGTGGACCCTAACAAGCTGGCTTTATTCGAGGGATATTCGAGTGGAAACAATTCGTTGTTTTTACTGATCTTTTAAAGCCTAACATAAAACTCAACTGGAACCTTTTTTGACCTAATCGACATATATTTGTAATTTTAATAAATAGCGATCAGTTTGGTGTATTTTACGCTCGCGATATTCACCCTACGATTTTCGGTTATTCTTTTTGTCATTATTTACGATGTAATGTAGTAACGGCCTTACTAAAAAAAAACCACAGCACGCGCGATTACCTGTGTTTTTGTAGTATCATGGATACAACACATTTACACTAAAACACGAAAGATTACTAAAAAAGAATTTTACTCTAAAACACGTTTAAATTTGGCAACACTGCAATTTTTCAAATTTTATATACAATTTTTTTTTGTTTTCATTCATAGCCGCTAGATGGTGATAGCGTCGCGCCTGTACATTTGCACTCTCTTGCCCGCGCGAAGAATAGCAGTTTACTTTTTATGTGGCGGGAATATTTCTAGTAAATATTGAGATTTTACTGAATGATTTCTATTATAGCGACCGATTCACTCTTCTATTCATGTAATTAATATATTTGCCGTGTTATTTATGTGGTTTTACATTAGTTTTATCAAGTTATTGCACAACAAACAGTACTTTAAAAGTTGAACTGTCAAAATATTGTTTTGGGTTACATAAAAGTTCAAATTTACGTTTTTAAATCTTTATTTTATGAGAATTTCTTAAAAGTGGTGTTTTTTTTAAATATTAATATCAAATTCACGTGTTGGTATACTTATCAAAGAAATTAACATCTTTAGTAGTGCAAGAAATTTGTTGAAATGTCAGAGATATTTTTAAGGTTATTTTTTTGGCATTAAAAAAAACTTTGAAATTTTTTATCATTTTTTTATTGTATCCACGAGGAAAAAGTGAGGTGACAGTTTCGTTTCCAATTCATTATATAAAAGGTCTGTATTTTTTAAATTTTAATTTTTTTAATATTTCTGTACACTTTCATCAAAAATGTTTTGGTAAGAAATTATTTTACATTTTTTTCCGTGTTTAAATCTTAAAATATGGCAGTTTCTTAAAACTAAAGTGTATTTCAAATATACAAATCTAAAAGGTAATTTTATCTAGTTTTTAAAAATGGTATTTGTTTTTACGGCACCTTCAAAAATAAGAAATATATAGAACATTCAAAATACTTTGGAAAATTCCAAATTTCGTTCAGACATCATCCCTAAAACAGAGATAAACTATCCCCCCAGGCTGTGTAAACGGCGTGCATTTTTTTCCAAGAACAATTTTTAATTAGTAATGTTTTCACATCCGCGGCCGTTTGTCAATTGAATAAATTTTTCACGGGGTTTTTTAGTAAGGCCGTTAGTGTTTTAAATAGTTACCTTAACGAACGGTTCTCTCTCAAACACGGTGACTGCAAGACAAGGTTTGTAGAAAATGCGTTTAATAAGGTTAACTCATTGAGGGGTTAGATTGACTTAAAATTCGTGACGTAGCTTGAAGTCCATATTCCCCTGGGAGATTCGAATTAACTGAAGTACAAGTTGCATACTTTTACTTCAAACTACGTCACGCGTTCGAAATTTCGTAAACGGCCCGATGAGTTATTTTTTTTCTAAAAGGCCCGTATGAGCTAACCTTGTTAAACGTATTTTCTATGAACCTTGACTGCAAGGATGTAGTGTAGTCCTCAACTTGACGTCGCGTGTGCCCGTGTTCTGATAACGGCATATTTTGGCGTCTCGTAGCATTCTTTCGGGACAAAGAACAGGGTATCCGTAAACGGGACGCATTGTCACGTTAGGCATTGTGCTTGTGAAAGCTATGAAAAGACATAACTGGTAGGACAGAATGTGAATCAAGTATGTGTGTATTGAGTGATATTTTAAGTGAATTAGGGATGTTAGGATCTACTGCGGTATTAATGTGTTTTGGTAGTATTTATTGTATGGAATTACGATTTTAAATTTTAAGTTATTTGGCTAATGTTTGATTTTGTTATGCACGATGTGAATCGGTCATGCTTACAAAAAAATATTTAAATTTGTTCAGTGTTCTTTATAAAACGAAATAATACACGATCATATAATATATTTTTATTATGCAACATTACAAATTTATAAAGATAATATTCAAAATAAAGTTGCACCATTTAAAAACAACAGAAATCTCTCGGAGTAATTTTTTTTAATTCACTTCCTGAAAAAATCAGAAACATGAACAGTAAAATCAAAAAATTTAAAACTCACCTTAAAAATTATACCGAAAATTTGAACTGAATATAAAAAATAAAACAATTAAACCAATATAATAACACCCCCATACACACAAGCCCTGCTTTTTTATGGGGATAAATCAAATATGTACACATATTATGTAATTAATTATTATATTGAATTTATTGTAATTTATGTATCTTTCTCTGAATAAAAAAAAAATAAAAATATTGCGATGGAATGCTGCCCAAAACTTTGGGTAAAGAAGGAGGCGGCGCAACACGACTTAACACCCGAAAATAAATTGCGAATTATATGTATATATATATATATATTTATTCCAGTTCAAAGAAAATTACATTTTCACTAATTAAACACATTAAAATAAACAAAATTTTTCAATATAGCGCTATTCTATTTCATTATTTTGTTTATCTTTACATGAAGTCGCTCACGCTGTATGTGCGCTTAGTTCTTTTTAAACTACGCAACGGATTTTCATGCGGTTTACACCAATAGATAGAGTAATTCATGAGGAAGGTTTTTAGATACATATATAATTTGTCAAGGTTTTGTGTAAATTGGTTGAAATGCATAATATATCTGGCCAAGCGGCAGTAGTGGGCAGCAGGCAGCGTGGTGTGGATTTGATTTAACAGATGGCGTTGGTTATAAAGCTTTCGTTAGCCACCGCAACGTGTGGCCGGGTCTGCTAGTGGAGAATAAATATTAATAATTTTTTAAAATTTACCCAGCTTTTTTCGTTTTTAATTATATATTATTTCGTTTGGGAGTCAATTATAAAAGTTGCCCCCCTCGTAACCCCTTGGGACGTTTTAATGAATTCTGTGTAAGAGTTTATTATTTATTTTGTATATAAGGAGACATGCATTGTATTCATATATAGTTTTCTTAATGTTAATAGTTTTGTTTCCATTTACAATTTTTTGTGGATGTTCTGGGCTTGTAGTTAAATAGTTTTTTTTGATTACCTTGTTTTGTATTACCTGTAATTCATTTATGTATGTTTCACATGCGTTCTCAGATTTCAATGTGAGTGTACGAGACTATAATATAAACCTTTTTAAAATTTATTTGGCAACAGATATGATAGCCGGCTAAATACACTAATTACGGGGATGATTTTGTCTTTAATTCATTGTATATGCTGTTTAAATGTCAAAAGCTGATCAATGCACAGAATCTTAAATAAATAAATCAATACAAATTATTTGCAAACGGATTGCTTTAAATTACGTTTGATCTGGCTGTGAACGGGTTGAGTTGATTTTGAGGGAAATTATGTAATTGATAATTTGGACGATAAGTAGGTATTGTTCGGTAATGTAAGTGGTTCAGATTTTTTTAATTTTTTTATATGAATACCGCACAAGAGTCCCAACTGCTCCCGTCTGAAGCCAGTGAGACTCTGGCATCCCCAATTGGAGTATGTTGTGAGGCTGAGAGTAGTGGAGAGGGGAAGGAGATAGGGAAGAGGAAGGTGGGGAAGTACCTGGCTGTTCAGATCTGGTCACCAAACACGGCTAATGCCATTTCAAGCAACGTTTCAATTCTAAATGGTGGTCTTACACCAAGGCGATACAGAGAGTATCTTCCACTCTGGAACTACTATATATTATTTTAAATGAATAAATTGTGAAATAACACAAATTAATCAAATAAAATTTATTCGCCACGCCGGGATTCGATCCCGCGACCTTCGGTGTACGAGTCAAGCGCCTTACCGCTGCGCTACGCCGGCCGTCTGAGATTGTCACTTGAATAGCCACTCTGTACGATAAAACGCCTATGGGTATCGATGCGACTTTGTCCGCTCTAACCAAATGGAAACGGTATTTCACAAAAGGGTACTCACCGCAGGTGCTGCATCTTTTAGTGAAATTGCTCCTTCTGGTGTAGACATTAGCATAGTTGAAGTTTTTACCACAGGTGCACGACAATAGACTTTGTCACGATTCACTCACAAAAACGGTCATACGATGGATTGATCGAGTCGCACAGTTTAGAATTTCACATAAAGCAAACGATGATAGCGGCGAGATGGGATTTTGCTTAATACCATGATTAACGATGGGAATAACACGAATTAACGATTTGAACAATGTTTTAGACTAGACGAACTGGCTGGTAATTGACGGCCCGCTACTCTCGTAGGTACCCCGATGTGCGAATTCATAAATCCTAAATTCTGCCAATTCCACTGACTGAACAGAACAAATCCGCTAAGATACCAATCGGCGTTACGAAACAGGTATATAGCGTAAAAGCTTTGTTGGTAATGACTAACTACTAATTATTTACCCTTAGGTTATAAGGGAGTTGATGTTAAATAAGTGCTTTGTCATGTTACTCATTACCTACTGTAATATATATTTTTTTAATAATTGTAATTTATGTTTTGTTTTGTTTGTTTGTGTCTGATAAGAATTATTTTGTTACTCAGTGACAGCGCGGGACAGCAGAGCGGAGCGGGTAGCAGCGCGGCGAGCGGAGCGGCAGCGGGCGCGGCTAGCCGGCCCTAGGGAGGGCACACACCGGCCCGGCCCTAACCCGCTACTCCCCAACCTAGTAACGAAAGCAATACACACTCTACCGTACACGTAGAATATTTAAAAGTTATAAAAGTATAGTTAATTTTATTAAGAAATATAGGTACATATTGTGATGGTAAATCGCAAAAATGCTGTGAAGAAACATAACCTTTATTCCTTCCGTAGTGTTCATTTATAAGTTGTTTTTTTAGTCCTCGTCGATTTTATGTGAAACTGTGCAATACAGGTCCCTTATTATAAGGCCTCGTTTGATATCATCGATTGACTTATTTTTTTTTACTGTTATTATCTACCTACACTATTTTACTAGCGTATTAAAATTACTAAAGTTTTGAAATATCAGCATCGAGAAAAAAAGATAAAGCGTAGGTACTCTATTTTTATCTCAAAGTAATTGCTTTATTAAAAATCCCCTTGTTTAATTTAAGTGACATAATATTACATATACAAAGAGTCACTTCCCTCCTTTTTCAGCTTTTCGCTTTATTTGGTGATGCTTATTTTGTTAATTCGCTTTGTTTTGGTGACACCGAAATGATAAATATTTTTTTTAATTAACTTACTTTATTTAAATAATATGGTTTTGGAATCCTGATAATAATAAAAATTCATTATATTAATTTATTGGTTGACTGATTTTCGTAATACTTCGAAAACGTTTATTTGTCATTGGTTAAATGTGTAATATTTTTGCCTAATCCACACTAGTCAACAAATAAACATTTAGCATATTATATTTACCATTTTAATAATCATAAACATATTATATATTATATTTATTGTATTATTATGAATAATAGCAATTAATACTGATGTAAGGGGCGTTATTAATTTTATATAAAGAGTTGAATAAATCAAATAGAGCACATGTCCTTAAATTAATTATAGGTGAAAGAAATCCTCAACTCGCCACACGTTTTTAATATGAAGTTTTTAGGATCTGTGCAAGGTTAATATCGGCTATATTTTGTTCTGTTTTTGGCCTAGGCAATAGTTCTTTTCAGACCAAAATGAACTCAACCAGGGTAAGAACTATAACTCAATTATTAACCGTACAAAACAGAATCTTTTGGTTTGTACACATTTGATATTTCGGTGGAGTAGATGGTGAGGAGTATGGTGCCAAATCTTGCATTTTAATGTCTGTTATAAATATTTGATTGACTCAAAAGAATCAAAGCAATACTTTATTAATTAATACAATTAGTTTACATAAATATCACGTATTTACCCCGTCTTCCCTTAGGTACAACGTCCATTAATAATGTTAATTGTTACCTGAACATTTTATTAAATTGTAAGTTTTAAAAACTTCGTTTAACTGTTGCAGCATAACTTATCAAACAGATTACTCGATGGAAAATGTATTTCGATATTTTTATGTGCCAATTATAAAATTATTTGTATAATTTATTATTGAATACATCGATCGTCCAGTTCCAGATCGTAACAGTCAAGACATCACTAAAATATCGAAATTTGAGCTGAGTACGCAGTTATATGTAAAAGTGTACCCTCTGTCTGGTACAGTACTCAAATTACTCATAAACATCACTAAATGAATTATAATACACAAAAACTTGCAGTGAAATAAAAAAAAATGTTTTCTGCGTTTCTAGTAGAAAATTTAAAAATGTCACACTAATAGTACCGGACCGTTTTGCTTCCCGGTATTATTTTATAGTATGTATATTTAATATGTAAAACAGAGATACGTGTATATTATGATATTTAATTTATGGTGAGCATTCAAATATTATTTTCGTCATTATCTTGAAACGTAGTATTTGGAGATGTCTGACCAATCAACTCGACGATCGACATGTCTTCATGCGAAAGGAAGGATGAGATGGTTAATAAAAGTTGGATTAATTAAATGAGAAAGGAAAAAAAAGAGTTGGAATATAAAATATGATGAGCTTTCCTTCAAACAAAGAACAAAGCGGAAAAATATCTCAACGAGAAATAGTTGAGTTTAGATTTCATTTAAGCTAATATTGAATCATCTCATTTTTCCCTTCGCACAAAGAAATCGTTCCATAAATTTTATTTAAATGAATAAAATAATTAACAGATAGTCTTCATACAATAATTTGTCCAGATTTAATAAAAAAAACTACAAGAAAGACCTATTGTCTATATCGATTTGTGCTACGACTTTTGTTAAATTATAATATTTGGTATTATTCCTAGAAATTATTGTCAAGGCATTAATACCAAACATTTTACTGTTTTTTGTTATGTACGCAGCATCCCCTTAATGATTGTTCCTAAAGCTCCAAGACAGCCATTGAAAGCAGTAAATAATAGATTCTAGTCAGAATTTCAACCTTTATCTCAAGGTTGTGTAAAACTTTCCCCTTGAATAATGGCTGTTGATTTTAATTATTCATAATATTTTCCTTTTGATTTGATTGTTTTCGTATTTCTTTTTGAAATAATGATTATTTTATCAAACAGCTCATTAGATGTATTATTTGTTTGTTATCAAAATGGATTAAAAATATTACAATTATAATTGTTTTCTCTAACAATGCTTAAAGTAAAAATCTTGTTATTTTAAAAATATCGCCAATGGTTAAAGGCCGTCCAAATTAGAAATCAATTTTTATTTGTAACTTTTGGCTTTTGATTTCATTTTTTGAAGAACCAAACCTTTCGGTGTTAAATATCATATCGTACTGTTACCCTTTTTAGACAGGGTTTTTTTAGTCTAAGATCACCGAGTGTCAAAATAAAATAAGGTGTATTTAGATTATAGACCAAATACACCAACCATTGTTTGAAGTTTATTAAATACATAATTGCCATACAAATGAAGGTACCTACCACATCTTTTTAAACGTTTGTGCAACTAATAATATAACAGATAAATTTTCGAACCCTTGTTTAGACCCTTATATTATTATAATATTATGTACTTATTACACATCCTGTATTCGAAAACTGTCAAAAATATATTGTATTGAATTAAAAATAATTACATTGACGGAAATAATTTTTCATATCTAATTATTTAGGTAAGAGTTCTGTTCTGATGAAATAAGTAGAATCACCATATTTAGTGTCGCAAAAAATAAAGCAAGGCAGAATTCTAAGCAACACTTTGTTAATTTATATGCTTATTTTGCCAATGTTACTTTTGCTGAATTTTGATAAATGAAAAGTCCTTTACTCGCTTTTTGATTATTTTATCTGCTGACTTGTGCAATAGTTTGTTAAGGATGTTTTCAATAGTGACTAGTGGCCGATTGGTCACGTAGGTAGTTTACGTTCTTTGCTTTTTAGAGGCTTCACTTCTTCAAATCTCTTGTGCCAAATAAATTAGCCTATTTTGCTAATCGAGTGGTATTAGACTGACATGGGATTGTCTGTGAAAATATTGAATCGAATTTTGGATGTCATATTTCCTTTAATTTTTGAGTTAGAAGACTGTCAAAATATCCATTTTTGAACTCAAGTTTTTAGGTAGATAAGTTAGATTTTGAAAATCAAATGTATATTTATAAATATATATATTATATGTATCAATAAAAACTAGGATTTAGTGTAACGAAGAATACTTCGGAGAGGTAACATTTAAATGGTGATTTATTGAGGGATTTGTTAAATTAAAAGATGTTGATATTTTCCTATGAACACGTTGACCTATATTATAATATTTTAAATAATTTGTTATGATTATTTTTTCTGCTTCGCTGCTTCAATCTATACAGATGGGCTTTTTCACAGTCCAACGGCTTGGGCTAGTCACCATTCTTTTATGATATTAATAACTGTTATTTATTACCGTAATAATGTTCTCCAGTCATTTAAACTTTATATTCTCAAAACTCAGAGCATCACTTATCGTGGCTTTGTCACATATCGTGGCTTTGTCAGATATCGTGACTTTGTCAGATATCGTGACTTAGTCAGATATCGTGACTTTGTCAGATATCGTCACTTTGTCAATTATCGTGACTCTAATATGGTGGCTCTGTCAGATATCGTGGCTTTGTCAGATTTTGGGGCGGTCAGATATCGTGACTGTCGTATATCGTGTCTTTGTCAGATATCGTTACGACGGATATGCTGTGGTTCTGTCAGAAACATCTCGATAGATGGTGTCGTTTTGTGAGGCAAATTGAAACAAGTTGTCTGCATGGGCCAGGAAAATAACTAGTCTCGTTGACTGTGAATTTGCTTCTGAAATAATATGATTTTCTTGCTTTTCCTGTGGTCGTTAAATGCAAGTAATATTACGAGATCTCTTCACCTGAACCCTTGCCTTATTGCAATATTGGAACTTTGTTACATGGTAAGCTTCAAATTATTAAATTGATACTTAATAATGGTTATATTATGTTAATATGATTTTTTTTATGGATTACAACACCTTTAAAAATTTCTTCGACCGAAGACAGTTATAAAGGTGGATCCTGTTAAATGAAGGATGATCCATATAAAAGTCACATTAAAATGGAATTCTCCATAAATTAAAGGTTGCAAAATTAGAAATAATTATGTTATGTTGTTTTAAATTTTACGATCCTACATTTAAATTTTTTGTTTTAGTCAGTTTGGACGATGTGCAATGACCCTGTGTCCCATTTCTCCAGGTTTATATATTATTATGTTATCTTTTTTGTAATTTTAAAAGCATTGTTATCGTTTTGAGTGCTAGTTTTGTAATCTATCTATAGCGGTATCGAAGTTTTATTGTATTGGGTTTTAATTAATAAATTTATTCTGTTTTTAATGGCTTTATTTTATTTTGATATATACTTCAGCACATACAAAAGTAGGTACTCTGAATTTGGGAGGCGGGAATGGATACCGCCGCCCCGGGAACCATTTGTTTGATAACCAACACCCTTGCCTTAGGTCACCCTATGTTGTTCGCTACGTTGGATGATTCCTTCGTTTTCACTACGTCTCATGTGGTGAGGTTTGTCTAGGCCTTTGCGGAAAATGCGTTTGCCTATCTACTGCGTGGCGGGTCGGATCGGGAGATACTGGGTGAGAGGAACCTAATCTAGACCTCTCCAGCAGGACTCTCGACCAATCGCCTTGCACCATAGTTGGAGGGATGAATTCATATGTCCGTGATTCCTGGACACATTGACCTCAGATTCCCACCCATTTCTCAAACCCTTTTCCTTCCCAGAACTTCTTCCCCTTCTTTTCCCTAAAAAGACCCTCCACACAACATCCTATGTGGAGCTAATGTAAAAAAGGTTTTGTAATATTTGACTTTGTTGGTAATCCACGATGTTGTCTCTTAATTTTAAAGTGAAATGGTATTTTCAGGTTTAAATTCACCATATTTTATTGTATTAAAAACCCATCCCAAGAAAACAAAAATATAAAATAAATCAAAAACCGAGTATTTTTTTTTTCATAATTTCTGTTAGAAAATATTCTTATTAGAAACTAAAGAAATTAAGTTAAAATAAAGGTAGTTGTAGCAATATCGTTTTTCAATTAGCTTTGTACTGCTAACAACAGGGTGGATAGTAAACTAACTGTAAACCCTGTAAATATAATGAAAACAGTTGGGTTTTATCTGAAATTACAGTACGCGTCCGACCAATTGTCAGGGGATCAGGGGAAACCCGGGCGCTGAGAAATTTGAACAATAGGTGTTTAACTGCTGCTGTCACTGTCGCTCTTACTCCCCCGAATACTGAGCAAAAGGGACAACTACACCTCTGGTGATGATACCCAAATAAAACCATCCAAATCGAGGTTTTGTATTCCCCCTTTTACTCCTACTAAACTGAACCGATTTTTAAGATTTTTTTACTGACTGTTATTAAAAGAAAATACTAGATTTCTGTACGTTTTGCTTTTTTAAAAAATACATTGTCTAATTGTGTATACAGGGAGTTAAGGGACGTACTTGACTTACTTTAAACAGTATATTTGGAGTAAAAAACGTAAATGAAATTTTGATCTCCGGTGACTTTTTCGATGACTTTTTTTTTTCAATTTTTTTTTCTTCAAAATCAAACAAAATTTTCTTCCGCATGTCGTCATCGGTCACTCAGCCGAGTAACCGACCAACCCCTAACCCCGCCTCCAACTATCCAACACCTACCTTTTTTATGTTTTTGTAAAAAAAAAAAAAAATCAAAAATGTCACCGGAGACCAAAATTTTATTTACATATTTTACTCCAAATAATGTCAGGAATCACTGGTTAAAGTAAGTCAAGTACGTCCCTTAACACCCTGTATACATCAACGCCTGTTGATGGCGTTCAAATCGTGTCGTTTTAACGATTTTTGGAGGATCCTAACTCCTACAAAAAGTAACTTATCAAAAAAAGCAGAACTCTCCGACACGTTAGTAGTATATCTATATTATATTAAAAACTATATGCGCTAGAGTCAAAATCCAGAGGAAATTGGGTAATACGTTTGTCTGGAAAAAAAACACCGCTCGGTTCCCTCTTAACTATTCCGACTCTATGAAGTAGGGCAGCGGTTTTCAACCCTTTTGAGCCTGCGTACCCCTTGACCCCTTCTAAAAATTTATTGTACCCCTCTTGTCTTCCCCGCGACTGTTGTACCCCGTACCCTTTATCTATCACGTGTAATGAAATACATATTTTATTTGTAATTTTTTAATACTCTCATTTAACGATCAAGTCACACAAGTACAATTAATGCAATTTTATACGGATTTTAACAAGACTTGGGCCATTTTTAACCAGTGATTCTACATGCTAAACTGAATAAATTTTGTACCACTACTTTTTATTTTGACAAAAAAAAACATGTTCTCTATACACAACTCCTAACTCACAAAGTGAATTAAGAGGATGAATTTTTTAAACTTCAATTTATTTATTTTTTAACTTACTCTTTATGATGCTTCCAGAGCTGTTTCCTGTACTTTAGTAGCTCTTGAGAAAAGCGAACCTATATTGAAAGTTCAATGTTTCTCTTTTATTTCAAAAATATCTATAAACTGAGATGACTGCTGACTGACGTATGGGGTCACGGCAGGCTGCTAAACCACCGAGCGTGAACCGCCGAAATTTGAAAACGTTGAGCGGAGTTTTAAATCCTGCATTCGTGCCGCGTACACCCAACCTTGCTTCGCGTACCCCTAGGGGTACGCGTACCACAGGTTGAAAACCACCGAAGTAGCAAGTAACCAGATAGTTATTTACAGTTTTAATTATGATGAACTTTATCAAGTCAAGTCAGTGAAACAAGCTTACCTAATATGAAGTAGGAAGTTACCAAATAGTTATTTACAGTTTTGATTATGATGAACTTTATCAAGTCAGGTCAGTGAAACAAGCTTACCTAAGGAAGTAGGAAGTTACCAAATAGTTATTTACAGTCTTAATTGTGATGAACTTTATCATGTCAGGTCAGTGAAACAAGCTTACCTAATATGAAGTAGGTAGTTACCAAATAGTTATTTACAGTTTTAATTGTGATGAACTTTATGAAGTCAGGTCAGTGAAACAAGCTTACCTAGTTGGTAATGTTTTTATTTTTTATGTGAATACCGCACATGAGTCCCAACTGCTCCCGTCTGGAGCCAGTGAGACTGGTTGTATTGATCTAACCCATCGGGTTATGTTGTGAGGCTGAAGGTAATGGGGAGGGGAAGGAGATGGGGAATAGGAAGTTGAGGAAATACCTGGCTGTTCAGACCTGGTCACCAAACACGGCTGAAGCAATTTCAAGCAACTTTTCAATTCTGAATGGTGGTCTTAAACCAAGGCGTTCTTCGACCCTGGAACGTGGCACAAACATTTTATATATTATTTTTAATTAATTATTTGTGAAATAACACAAATTAATCAAATGAAATTTATTTACGCACACCGGGATTTGAACTAGCGACCTTCGGAATACTAGTCTAGAGCCCTATCCTTTGACCATGGAGGCCGTCAAAAGTAAATCCTTTCATATGGTAGGTATTTGATGGTTTGGATTGGTGACGCTTTGGTAAATGCAAGTCGCAATACGCAAACCCATTCAATAAAAATCGCTGTCTTTCTATGTTGGCCCAGTTACCAAAATATGGTATTAATTCAATAAAACCAGGCGTGCGTTGCAATGCCACTTATATAAAGAAATTGTTTCTCCCTGCGTGTCTTTTCCCATTCGTCATCGATCCCCTTCAACCTCCCCTTCCGCCCCCCCTCGGTAATATTGCAATCGAATGAATAGTATAGGAAATAATTTCATAACGCCAGAGCTCACTATTATACATAGAAACTATCGCGGGAATGCGCAAATCAACTCACAAAAGTTTCATCGCAATCGGATGAATGGTTTAGGAGCTAAAAAGGGACCAACAAAGAAACATTCATTTTTATATATTAACCCTCAGTCCTCGACCCTGTTTTGTAGGAAGGTAAATATTTCGGTTTTGCAATAAAATCCAATTAAATGAAATATTTCTGAACGCATCCGAAAACAAAAACTGTTTCCAAAGGTGATAAAATACGCTTTCAAATTTAATAATTGGAAATAAATATTTAGTTTATAACTATTTATACTGCAAAAACAAATTCGAAAAAAATGAAAACAGAATCAGCATTAGAAATAATAATTTTTTTTTTTATTGGTGCCCTTTTTTACTCATTTAAAGTACGCTCTAGCGTGTTTAAATCGCACTTTATGGAACGCGCGTTTTTTAAATGTACCATGGCAACATCAACAAATCAACAAAATGTGAAGTTTAAATGTCAACTTTTAACTATAAATCTGACAGGAATATTTTAAACGTCAAATGAAACATTACAAATGTTTCAAAAATTTTATTCAAAGTTTACATTCTTTTTTACATCGTTTACATTCTAATTATTTAAATGGATGTGAAAAGAGCAGTTCGTATTATTTGAAATATTAATACCTCCGTTTTTTAAATCGGAGGAAATGCTGTTCAAATTAATAGTATTCTCGGAAGTCAATGAGGCTGCACTTCCATTAATGGCAGTTCCAATAATGTTTGAAACATTCTTCTTATTTCTAATGCTCTCTTCCACGTAACCAGTCGCCACAGCTGCCGATTTCCATCCTACTTGTCGTTGGATTTGATCAATTGTCATGCCACTATTTGCCATAATGGTAGCGGATGTACGTCGAAACGCATGTCCTGTATATTTCTCAGGATCGTTTAATTTAAGATAGCGTGCGATTTGTAAGGGGCATGATCCAAATGTGTTAATTTGCTCCTCCATCCATGTTATGAACCTTTCATATTCTTTTTTTATAAACGTCTTTGGATTTTTCAGGTATTAACCGCGATTCTGCTTTGGTATTTAAATTATCAATGTTAGAACTCATTTTACAACACACAATAACTAGTAAAAACTGTGATGTCAACTATTAATCTTATGTGACAGATTGCAAATTAATGTTTGTGTTTTTCATTTCCATGACAACAAGATATTGTGATGTCACATCACGAATTCATTAATAGTTCTTATTTCCAAATTTTTAATAATAATGTCAATATTTATGTTTTCAAAGTGTACCAATAAAAAAAAAATAGCGTAAAATATTCGTGGATAACTGGTCTTTAAAACACTTGCTTTGTTTCGAGCACTCGGCTACGCCGTCGTGCTCGAAATATCGCGCGTGTTTTAAAGACCTGTTTATCCACTTATATTTTAATATACTATTATAACCCCCAAACGAATACCAAAATAATGCAAACGTACAGCAGTTTTATTGTACCTCGTACTTTCAATCTTTTACCGAAAATTATTCATTTGGCTACTAAACTTCCCCAAACCTAAGAGTTAAACATATGGCTTAACAATGCAGATGTTGAAACTTTATTTTTATAATTTATATCACTTTTATTTTTTCACACAAACTTTAAATTTATTATTACACTGTTCACTATTGTATACACTTTTTGTACAAACTATTAAGACAAATTTTAATTATGTTTTTGCTTAATACCCACTACTTTGTTTTTCCTAGGTACAACAAAATATATTTAACTATATTACCCACGCACAGGCTGCGCCTTAGTGGGTCCCATTACACTTATGATTTTCAAAATATGTATACATAAAATGTAAAAATTGGGAAAACTAAAGGATTTAAAAAAAAAAAGTTTTTCAAATATAACATTTTTTAACAAAACATAAAAAAGTTTAAAATATGCCCGACTTTATTTTTTTATAAACTAAAATAACTGATAACGAAAAAAATAAAAACGCAAACATATTTTATCAGGCAAATGTTTCATGTAAAAATAATTAATACAAAATTCCCAAAGTTACATAATTTTTTTCAAATTGCAGCGGGAATCTTTGGATTCATAAAGGTGCACATTTCGATTGTTTTGTGGATATCTTTTAGATTTAAATATATAAAGCGTGGTGTTTTCTCTTTCTAACACCGTTTCCATTAGATCTATTTCTAACCATTACAGAATAGGAGACATAAACGATTTCTATGTGACTTATATGAGGGTTAAGAAGATAATCCGAATAATCTTAATTCCTTGTTATAAGCGTAATTAATTAATTAAATTAAAATATCAATGACAAACGGCGCGGTGTTTCTGCCGACTTGAAATGAATAAATCCCCGGCAGTTTTCTAGGTCAAGAATGCCAACACTACAAAAAGCTTTCCTCTGGTACAAAGCGCCATCTATCTTATGGTTGTTTCGAGCAAAATTATACAGCCCGTTGAATTCTACCGATTTTAATCGTGACCTACGACCCGCATAATTTTATTCCTGACAAAAGGATTAAATTTAGATTATTCAATATATCTTCTGCCGTTCACGATCCCTTCCACTCCTTACAGCTTTCTTAAAAAAGGAACGAAACTATGTATGGATAGACATAAGATCTACTTAATAAACTTTTTCTTATATTTTTTGTTTAAAATATTATCTGTTAATTTTGTACTATAATCGTTTTTGATTAAAAAATTTTTAAAGATTTTTTTATGTTATCTAATATAATTTAAAGTCAAGGGAACATAAACTAGGTTTCCCAGACAGAGTTCGTATTCACACCATCACTAATATCCATACTCTTAGATCACGGAGCATTTTGATGGGTGACAATCAATGACCATTCTTCTATAATTAACGGGACAATAGGATACGCAAACACACACACACACATATGATTTGTTTCCATTTTAAATGACGTCACAAAGTGAATTTGCGAATATTGAAGTATTTATGATATTACGTAAATGTTTCAAAATTTAAAAAAATCTAACTGTGTGATCTTATTACCGACACATCACAATACTATTATGCAAAACGATTGTAAAAACTACACTTTTCCTCGTTTAACTACGCCAGTGGTAAAAAATGGTCCACCATTTTCACATTCTCGTTGAAAATATCGCAAAGCATTTATGACAACCTGTCGAGTTTGACTTTTTTACGGTTTATCATTGCGATTTATTCTTCAAATTTTGCATTTTTAGTGTCGACATTTGAATTCAGTGATACAACTTTATAAAGATGTCGAATGTTCCTGGAAAATAACTTAGTACGTGAGATGTTTATAACGATAATACCATTATTTTTACTTTAAAATTATTAATGAATAAGTATGTGAAAATAGTATATGTCTAACGTAATATTTCATCGTTCACATCATCCTGTGCGAATTGTATTAATTGCTTTGATTATTATTTTATTGCATTGATTTTTTTTTTTGATTGTTTTTACACTGGCAGTACCATAAAAGTTCTAAAACTGGAAGGAAACCTACGTTCATACAATGTCTAAAGGAATACGATTAAAGACATTGGACATTCTAGTACCTTCTGTCT
Organism: Limnephilus lunatus; assembly: GCA_917563855.2. Lineage (NCBI taxonomy): Eukaryota > Metazoa > Arthropoda > Insecta > Trichoptera > Limnephilidae > Limnephilus > Limnephilus lunatus. The sequence continues at coordinate 46,330,214 of OU830598.1, read as the reverse complement.
TTTTCGTTTTCATAAAAGAGTGCGAGAAGAAAGATTTTTATGGACGGCTTTTAGGACGATCGTCGATGACGTAGATACAATCTCTCCCTGGGACAAATATAATCTATGTACTACGCATGGTACGAAACGATGCTATTTTTGAGCGAATGGGTTCGATGTTTTATGTTTAACGTGTGTCTGTGTATCTTTGCAAAATATGCAAAATAAAAGTTTATTATTGGAAATAGAAATACTAAAAACAAAAAAAAATTTTGCAATTTTCCAATTTCCGGGAAAAAAAAATTTTTTTTGGGGAAAGTTTATTAATGAAATTTAAGAATTTTTAAAAATGTATTCGTACCAGTCTACATATTAGTACCACTTTTAAAAAATAAACATATTTTAATAATAATGCACGACTACCATAAACATTTTATTTTCCAAATTATTTAAAAATACTAGCCAGTACTAAAACCCATTGTGAAGCCATGTTTATTTATAAATATTTTCAAATTGAAAATAGTTTTGTTTAACAAGAATATTATATTTCAATTGGGAGGTGGTTATGGGTGCCGCCGCCCCGGGAACCATTTATTGGATAACCAACACTTCTACCTTAGGTCACCCCAAGTTGTTTGCTACGTTTGCTGACTTGGCAGGGGTGCCCGGGTTCATGGGGTCAGGTTTGTCCCGGATCTTGGCGGCGGATGCGTCTGCTCACCAACTGCGTGGCAGGCCGGATCAGAAGAAATTGGTTGAGGGAGATCTTTTGCCCTCTTCAGCAGGACTCTCAACATGATTTGGACCGCAGTGGAAGGGATGAATTCATTCGTCCGTCACTTCTGGACACACTGACCCTCAGATTCCTACCCACCCCTCATACCTTTTCCTTCCTAGAACTTTCTCTCCTTAACCCTAAAAAGACCCTCCACACGGCATCTCCAAAGATGACACAGGCCCTGAGGGGAATTATTTTCCTCCGGGCCTCCTGTGTCTTTATCTTTTGACCTAATAATGGAGCTGACCTAAAATGTGTACCATGCCCTTGTTCACTCTTTACTTATTTACGGATTTATAGGTTGGGGAGGATCTTATAAAAACAATCTAAACTCGGTAAAATCTTTATCTTTTGACCTAATAATGGAGCTGACCTAAAATTTGTACCATGTGTTTGTTCACTCTTTACTTATTTACGGATTTATAGGTTGGGGAGGATCTTATAAAAACAATCTAAACCCCGTAAAAGTTTCGCAAAGAATGATTATCATAGTAATATTTAAAAAAAATCTACCTTCTTAACAGAATCACTTTTTAAATTGTTTCCAGTACCAAATATCGATGATATATTCGTATTCAAGCAAGCATCCATTATAAAAATGTGTAAAGAAAAAATAACAAAGAATATCAAGAATTTTCCAAGCTAATGAGAAATGGAAACCAATTTATTACACATAATTTTAAAACAACTCAATTGCAAAATGATACGTTTTTAGATTTTTACTGCCAAAAGTATTAAAAGCATCACATCTGTCGGATCTGCCTTGATGATGGACACTTCTACGCTGTCCGAAAAGTTGGCTAAAGAAGGAGGTATCGCAGCACGGCATAACACCCCAAAAATAAGTAACGCAAATGCAAAATCATTATATTTGCCAAGCCATAAAAAACTATAATAACTTCCTTTCTGAATGGCGCTGTATCATCAACCAATCAGAACAAATCAATAAAATTAAACAATTTAAAAAAAACTTACATTAAAAAGTAAATATTTTATACAAAACATATTAAAACATAGGTACAACCTAAGTAAGAATCGTGGCTTCGTTGTCAGGCAGAAGAGCTCCTCTTTTCTGACCAATGATGACCTAATATAATATTTTGTAAAATATATATGTATAAATGTAACTCATATTATTTATTACAATAAAAAAATATATATTTAAAAAGAAATTTAAAAGTTTTCATAAATCCTGAGAAAAGTTTTTAGAAATGTTTCAAGAATCAAGTAATTCTTTTCTAATAAATTTAGTTTCAACAAAAGGAATACTTGAAAATCAAGTTGGCAACATCAAATGATATTAACAAAACAATGCATTTTATGGATGTCCGAAGATTTCGAGTTATCTATTAATTCAAGGGAAATTCGTCTATGGGGTCAAAAATTTAGTTATCAAAGTTACCTAGTTAATTGTAGATGTGAACTTATAGTAAGAAGTAGTACAATTAGATACAACCGGTCTAATTGGTTTATCAGGTTTATGAATTTTCATTAGTATTTAACGAGAAGTGGGTAAGCATTTCGGCGCTGTCAGTAGGTTTAGGTTAGGGAACTCAGACTGTAGTTACATTGACTGCGAAAATCAATGCACACAAAAAAAAACATTACACACGCGGTAGAAGTGAAACCTTCAGAAAACTGAAGTACCCAAGAGTGGGGAAGCCACGAAGCATAGAGGAGACCGATTATACTGTCCCATTCTCTCGCAGACTAAATCCTATAGATGTATGTGTTTATCTCTCTTTGGTGTCGCTATTTTTCGTTTCATCTAGTTTTCACTGCAAAAAAAAATATTTTTTCAAAATGACTCACCTTAATTTCACACAGCACGTTATTTTGAGGTTCAATATTACGGCACTGAGGGAACACGAGGTTATGCACTACCCAAGATTCCGAACGAATCGATATTGAAGTGACCGAGGTACCATAGGAATCGTCAACTGCACGGACGTAGATACTATAGGACGTGATAACACACTTCAATAGACAACAATCAACACACTGAGAGACCACAAGATTTCTGATCATTGCACAGAGGCTTCTTTAATGTAGTCGATATAAAAGAACTGAGAGATCAATAGGGAGACGATCATTGCATTGGTTACTTCAATAGACTGATTAGTTCCTCTGAGTTTTTGTTCCAAATGTCACATGTAGGTTATATCGGCATATATTAGGAGAGGTATGGAAAGTAATATGGTTAAGTTTTATGGGTTCGATTGTCGCTCGAGTAGGTAGGTTAGGTATAATAATAACAATTTATTTTGAAATTAGTTTTTTCTAACTTATTACGAATAATATAATATTTTAAACAATGTAACTTCTTTAATACATTATCAATTTATCACCGCCTTGGTAATCGATAGCCTGGAGCGGACTGCTCCAATTGCGCTCATGTAGAATCGGCTACAATGCCATGTCCCGGCTTACCAAAATACTGCCTCCCACCCTCAGAGTTACTGTTCCTAGATCCTAACAAACAGAGTAGATTCCCACAGGCACTGGGAAAGGATTTCTCTTTGCTGAGGAGGCAGGTATAATCTTGACGGATTGTGAAAACTTATGGTACCATAGATATTATTATAAGACATTACCTAATCAATAAAAAGAAATGTTACATATCTAATAAGAATAGAGACTGGAATACAAGGGGAGGCAGGAAACCTCAGTGGGTTTTTCTTCATTCGCAGAAAAAATCCGGAATCTGCAACCTAAGAGAGAGAATCTGCGCGACAATTGCGACTGTGACTTCTGATATACCTACTATGTGAGTACCTGGAGGGAGGTCAACTATCCTTAGATGTTTGCCGTCGAACATGAGAAACTCGTATCAAATTGTCTAAATAATGTAAAAAATAAATTAAAAACATTTTTAACGTTTTTAATTATTCATAATTATTATGAATCATCTATAATTTTATCTTTTTTTTACTTAATGAGTAAAACCTCAAATTGTATATAATATTTAATTAAATGAAGACAATATTAGCGAAACTCTATCAAAATCTGGTAAACAGAAAAATCAGAAAAATATAAATAAACAAAAATTTTAACAAAACAATAAAACGACTTCAAAAAATGCACTAAAAAGTAAAAAAATAATTTCGTATTCTTCTGCAACTTAATAATCAACTTACTTTTTCTATTCATCGATATGTAGGTACGATTGTTATTTTTGAAGTCCGTGTCAGCCAAGATAGGTTTGTCGCGCGTCTCACCTGTAACTATGTATGTAGTTGCCTTGGCTGACACCGACTCCAAAAATAACAATCGTACCTACATATTGATGAGTAGAAAAAGTAAGTTGATTATTAAGTTGTAGAAGAATACGAAATTATTTTTTTACTTTTTAGTGCATTTTTTTTGTTTTGTTAAAATTTTTTGTTTATTTTTTGATTTTTAGTTTATCTTAAGTACACTAACTAATTTGCCTGAATATGGGTAGACTTACTAAACGTGCTGCTCATATGAGACAGACATTACTTGACCATAACGGCGTTAGGGTAGGTGACTCAAAGATCCGGATAGCCTATAAAAGATTCGGCCGAGTATCGTTAATTTGCTCCTAAGAATTGAAAAGTTCCGTTATTTTGTCATGTATCCTATAATCAGAACCTAACCAAACTCTCATCAAACTACCCTTGAAGTACATCCTTTCGAATAAAAAAACGAGTGTGCTTTAGACCACACGACTGAAGTTTAACTTCACTAACTTATACCGGGTACCCGCTGTACATAATGTTATATGGTGCAGGCGCTTGCATTATAATGTAGTTTCCCGGGACTTGCGATGGAACCATTGCAGTTTAATTGACCCCGAGGTTAAAGTGGCCTTGCAACGTATGTCGGGTACCCGCTGTATATAATGTTATACAGTGCAGGCGCTTGCATTATATTGTAGTTTCCCGGGACTTGGGATGGAACCATTACAGTTTAGTTGACCCCGAGGTAACAGTGGCCTTGCAACGCACGCCGGGTTCCCGCTGTATATAATTTATTTTTTATTTACGGACAAATAGTCCAAACTATAAACACAAATAAAGGCCCGACCCGCCTAGCAATTGATCACCGTTCGCATCGATTACATCGTTCGCAAATTTTTTTTCGTAACAATCACTACTTTTCGTAATGCATTCACCAGCTTACCCCCCAAGTGTCGAGCGTGCGTAAAGAAGTTTTATTTCAAAAAAAGAATCATCGAAATCGGTTGGCGTAATATTGAGTTATTCGTCCATTAGTCGCGCACATACTTATTGCAAATTTAAGACTTATATGGTTTTCTCATAGATGCCATTGTCAGAACTAGACCACATTATAACGGGACTACAAGGAAAGCACCAGCTTTCAAATAAAAAAACGAATCATCAAAATCGGTTCACCCAATCGAAAGTTCTGAGGTAACAAACATAAAAAAAAAAAAATTAAAAAAAAAAGTCGAATTGATAACCTCCTCCTTTTTGAAGTCGTTTATAGCAGACGATAAAATATGAGTTAAGAAAATGAAGATAATGTGGGTGGTTCTTAGTCGAAATACGATACAGTTAAAAATTACTGAATCGGATATCGACACCTTGGAGCAGTGGTAGCGCATTTGATCGGAAAGCGAAAGGTCCTGTGTTCGAGTTCCAGAGGTGCAAATATCTTTTTCTGATTTTTCTGTTTCCAGTTTTTCGAATGAGTTTTGCTTATATTGCCTTCATTTAATTAAATATTATTTTATCCTCAAGATACACTGGAGGAAAAATTGAAAACATGTGTGGGCATAGACAGGTACCTATACATTTTTTTAGTGATTTAAAATTAATACATAACATAACTTCTGGTGTACCACAGGGTTCAAATCTTGGCCCCCTGCTTTTTCTTATATTCATAAATGACCTTGGCTCGAAATTAAACTGTGATTATGCTTTTTTCGCCGATGATCTTAAAATTTTTCGTAAGATTAAGTCTGTTTCCGATCATCAGCTGCTTCAAAATGACCTCGACACACTCAATAACTGGTGTACTGTCAATGATATGCACCTTAATGTTGAAAAATGTAACATTTTAAACTTTACTAGAAATAGAATTATAAAGGATTTTTCTTATGTTATCAATAATATTATTCTCAAAAAAGTTTCTTCAATAAAGGATCTAGGAATCTCTCTTGATTCTAAATTCATATTTGATGTACATATTAACAACATTAATTGCAAATCATTAAAAATGATGGGATTTATTCACAGAATATTTAAACCTTTCAAAGATCCTCGATCAATTCTAACTCTTTACAATGCCTTATTTAGAAGTAAACTTGAATATGGAAGCACTATTTGGAATCCAGATTACTGCAAATATGAAAACATTGTAGAATCAGTTAAAAAAAATTACTAAGAATGTTATCCTTCAAATGTGGACTACACGACCATCTCAGATCATACGATGTACGTCGTGATTACTTCAAGATTGATACACTTAAAACTAGAAGGCAATTGACTGATCTGATATGTTGTTTAAGACGCCATAACATTTTTCATATCAATATATTTAAAAAATATATCGCCTACTTCAGCCCTCTGACCCAGATGTGTCGACTGTATAACAAGATAGAGTGCGCTGATGTGGATATTTTCGTTGATAATTTGTACAGTTTTAAAAAAAAGTTCTAGCGCTGTTGAAAAGTACTAACTAATTATATCGTGTGAATTGTCCCTCTATGTATGCTCGCGTATTTCATGTCTTTTACAACTCATTGTAATGTGTTACTTGAGTGACCTTGTATAGATTTCTGTATTTTCATGTGTGATGTTTTTGTTTTTCTAATTGTATTTATTTGTATTTAATTGTACGTAATTGTAGATTTTTATAATTGTGTAATAACTGAGTTTTATAACTGGATTGTTCTCATGTAAATGTAAACATCTGTAAAACCCAGTATAAATAAATAAATATACCAATAGGAAGGTACTAGATTGGTATAATTATAACAAAGCAATAATATAAAAGTATGCGTTTCTTATGAACGGTGTCCAAAAACTGATTAAACTACATTATATACCACATAGAGAACCTACAAAAACTATTTTACGATCCGTTTTTTGGTATTTTTAAAAACTTTAATTCAATTTATTTCGGCAACAAAAGGATTATAAAATGGTTTGAAATCCGATCTACACTTCTACGCATTTACAAAAAAAATATTTAACAGATGATATTAACTCCCCAACAACCGATTTTTTTTCATATTTATTTATATGAAAAAAATAACTTCGGACTGGATTTACTCGAAAACGAAGGTTGAATCACAAAATTTAAATAACAAAATCGACTCCAAATGTAATACGTCCCCAGTTTTCCGCTAATACTACGAGTTTCCGAACACACGATTATTTTGCTACGACCGCCGCTACGAAGAGCTACACACAACGCATCTGGAAAAACCATTCATATTTTGGTATATCCATAATGGTAGAGTACTGTCCGTGTTTTTTTGTTGTTGTAAAAGTATTATTTTCCCTACTGTAGCGACATCTATTAACCTAAGCGAAAGGTTAGATAAAACTCTATAATATAAAACAAACAATATTTATACAAATCCACTCGGGCCTTAAAATGCTGCGTACCAAGAAACCAGTTTTTTAGTTGTCCGATAAAACCTTTAGAGTTAATACGTATTTTTAAAGACTAAGTTGGTTCTCGTGTGTGAAATGATGGACTTTTTAAAAAGTTTGTTGTATTTAGTGTTAATTTCTTTGGGAGGTAGATACACTTTTTATAAATACTCTTACAAATTATCTTTACAAGAATTTATTTTTCTCAGAACTTTTCTAATGGAACTTTTCTAATAGACATTTTCCAATGTAACCAACCGTAAACTATGAACATCAAAATTATTTTTTTGTAAGCAAAAATATTTGAAAATAATATTATAATTTACAAACGAAAATAAAAGGTGTTGTGTTTTTTGTGCACCGTGTTATATTATATTCGATTTCCTTTGAAGTGTTTATATGATAAAAGTAGAGAATAATACGATTAGCAGATTAACCAAAAAAATCACACAATCTGTAAGTAGGTACTCAAATACTTACCTACTTGATTATAAACCATGTAATATTTCATGTAACATTTGTTTTTAAATTTTAAAATAAGGTAATACACAATTTGTTCAAAGAAACGTAACTATCTCAATGACAATTCTTTTTTCAAACTTTCTTCAGGCAGGTAGTTGCCATAATATTAAAAATCTCAATCATATTTAACCACTTGGTCAAATTAAGGCTTGCTTGAATAATAAGGTGGTTGCAGTAGATTTGATACTGGAAACGGAAATTAAAAACAAGTTTACAGACAGATGAAATACCAATCGGTCTTGTTAAAATCAGATTTGAAAAAATATTTGGTTTCCGGAGACCCCCTTAAAAGAAAGTGTCCTTGCGGTGGACAAGATTACTCGTGATTAATTCATCATCTGAAATTGAAAAACAATTCTGCTAGTAGAGCTCGTGCTTGAAAGAAGGATTAAAAAAATAAAATTTTGTTTTCGCTGAGTTGTATGCAAAACACAAATTAATACAAAATTTCAGTATGTAACAATAGCTTGGAAAAATTCCAATTTTCAAATTTTTTAAATCTTTTTGTAAAGCAAGAGTTATAGGTACTAACCTAATAGAAAAAAAGTTCAATCATGAATTTTATTATCCTGTCCACCGCAAGGACACTTTTTTAAGGTGTCTTCGGAAACCAGGCCCCACCAGCAGAATTTTTCAAATTTTTGGATGAAAGTTTTCTAAAAACTTGCTGGTACCCGGTATGCGTTGTAATACCGTCCAAAGAAATAAATTGTTTCTCCCTGCACGTCCTTTCCCACGCGTCCCCGTTCCCCTCCTGCGTCCCCTTCCCCTTCCGCGTTCCCCTTCCACCTTTCCCGCCTTACCCCTCCTTTGTTATCACTCCCGCGAACTTACTCACAAATGCCCCTCCCGTGGGCATTTGTGAGTAAGTGATAAGACATTCAAAAAAATAATTTTATACCTTTGCTGTAGAAATGATGAAATATAAAATAAAAAATAAAATTATTAAAAGAAAGCATTTTTCAAAAGAAATTACAAATTACCCATTTTTTGTATTTCTTGGACATTAACTATGTAACAATTTCTAGACATTTTGTTTTGAAGAATTTTAATTTTCAATGTACATTTGTTACTTAAATTTTAAATTTTATGCGACCGCTTTCGACACATTCGTGTCATTCACGAGCAAACTTAAAACTAACTTAAAAATTCTATACAAGTACAAAAATTAATTAGGTGAGGGTAGTGGGAGGGGAGATTTTGGGGGAGGGGGAGAAAGGTGGGAGGAGTCAACATTACTTGGAAACATCGTTATTAAAGGTGATTTACATGGTGCTATTATTTTATTAACTAAATTAATTTTAGATTTAATTTTTTTGTTTATTTCTAAAGTTTCTAAAGCGCACAAATAAAATATGAATTTACATTGCAATGTTTAAACTAACTATTTTCTTTTTTAAAGCTATGACCTGACTCTATTAGATGGTTAGCAAACTCGGAGTAGTTATAATTTCTTGAATAAAGTTCATGTTCCCTGATTCTAGTTTTAAAAATTCTAGTAGTCATCCCTACATACTGTGCGTCATAATCGTTACATTCTAAAGTGTATATCCCGTTTTTTTCCCATTTATTAGAAACATCCTTGTTATTAATCAAATGTTTTATTTTAGAATTAGTGTAGAAAGCTGGAGAAATATGGTCTGGTAATATGCGGGATATTTTTAAAGATAAATCACCTGTATAAAGAAGTTTATTTGTATATTAGGTTGTTACTAGGTTTGATGTTATTATTACCACTATAAATATATCTTTTTGTTAAATATTGATTTATCTTTAAAAATATCGCGCATATTACCAGACCATATTTCTCCAGCTTTCTATACTAATTCTTGAATAAAAAAATTGATTAATAACAAGGATGTTTCTAATAAATGGGAAAAAACGGTATATACACTTTAGAATGTAACGATTATGACGCACAGTATGTAGGGATGACTACTAGAATTTTTAAAACTAGAATCAGGGAACATGAACTTTATTTAAGAAATAATAACTACTCCGAGTTTGCTAACCATCTAATAGAGTCATGTCATAGCTATAAAAAAGAAAATAGTTAGTTTAAACATCGCAATGTAAATTCATATTTTATTTGTGCGCCTTAGAAACTTTAGAAATAAACAAAAAAATTAAATCTAAAATTAATTTAGTTAATAAAATAATAGCACCATGTAAATCACCTTTAATAACGATGTTTCCAAGCAATGTTGACTCCTCCCCCCTTTCTCCCCCTCCCCCAAAATCTCCCCTCCCACTACCCCCACCTAATAAATTTATGTACTTGTATAGAATTTTTAAGTTAGTTTTAAGTTTGCTTGTGAATGACACGGATGTGTCGAAACCGGTCGCATAAAATTTAAAATTTAAGTAACAAATGTACATTGAAAATTAAAATTCTTCAAAACAAATTACTTATTTAAGTCGCAACACATATTTGTAGTATGTAAATTAAAATTACTACCCACAAACATGTTTTATTTCTTAATTTATTTTTCATTATATTAACACATTAGGTAAGGAAAGATATTTTTTTTGTAAATATAATTAACTCACCAAAAAAATCTGAAGTTGCCTGCAATATGAAGCAAAACTGAATTTTATAAATAATCACATGTCATCATTGTGCGCACTTGAAGTGAAATATCACAAAACGGCGCTGTATAAATTCTATGTTTATTATTATTAGATATTATTATTATCAACAAAAAAAAACGAAATAAATAAAATAGCAAATATCCGTACTAGATATTCAATACAAATTTAGATTTAAAAAAAATATACTATTCCGTTTGATTGGATATTTTAGCCTCATTTAAAAAATTAAGTTTAATATAAAACTTCTAAGTACCAATTAAATAATGTACTTTTCTAATAATCAATTATTTGATGTGATGTATTTGTGTACTCATTTTTTCAGGTCAACACGGTTCAACATACGACGACGATGCAATTGTATTTGAGGATAGTTTGACATATGATGATAATAGAATTCGTTTTATTGACAAGCCAGAAAAATCCCTGTCTTTTAGGGAGGATTACAAATATTTAGAGAGCACGTCCATGTTTTATAAAGAGCACAGATTGACAGTGACATGGCAGGACGCAGTCGGCAAGTGCCAGGCAGAGGGCGCAGAACTGACCCTGCCGAAGTCCAGAATAGAAGTCCACGCCTTGAAAAAGCAGTTCAGTCCAATGACTGATAAAATTTGGCTTGGCTTGCATGATCCCGCGGGGAATGGAAATTTACAGGGTCTGGACGGTAAGAACTTGTTATTAATCATATTTAATATTGGCTTGTTTTTATTCACAATATCCCCAACATACTTTTGAGGAGTATGAAAACAAAATGTCAGGCTTTAATTCTAATGCATTCCAAAGAAAAAACACGTTCGTACGAGTAAATTCTTAGATCTGATTTCTAATAATAATTGAAGTTTCCATTTTCGTCACACTAAACACTAATACATATGTTATGGTTTTATTTTATATAACACAAACTTTGGTAAACGGGTAAATCAAAACAGTGATATATAGTCATAAAAATAGTTTAAAAAAACTGGGTTAACTAGGTTAGATTATATTTAAGATTAGATTTTTCTTCACTTTAATGACTTTATATCAATTATTATTTTTAATTGGTAAAGTAATGTTTAAGACAAGATTTTTATGCATAGCACAAAGGGTAACAATTATTATAAGCAATAATTATTAGCCTGAAACCACTCATCAACATTGAAAAAATCTCCCGAGAAAACATAAATGCCGCCGACGGGACTTGAACCCGCGTCCTTCTGATATCCGGTCAACTGCTCTGACAATAATAATAATAATAATAATAATAGAAATTTAGGAAGTAGAGGTATAGTCAAAATAACATCTTTAAAACATAATCAGGTAGACATGCTAAGAAATTTATTCCATAGGAAAGCTGATAGTTCAGAAATGCATAAAATAATTTGCAAGGCAGATAGAAATATTTCGCCATTAAATTTATACGACGAGAATGCCAGCATTCTTATAAATACCAACCAGGAATTATTAGATTCCTGGTCAAATAAAATTCTTCACGCAAAACACTTCAATTATCTCAACCAAACATATGTTGACAAATTTTCGTCAAACAAATGGTTGAGTATTGGAGAGTTGAGCGCAGAAATAGAAGGCTTTATGCTTGCTATTCAAGATAGAGTCATTAATACTAAAAATTATAGGAAGCATATCATCAAAGATGCAAATCAAATTGATGATTTATGTAGAAAATGTTTGGCTTTTCCGGAAACTATAGAACATATTATATCGGGATGTTCTGTATTAGCGCCGTCCGAGTATACATTTAGGCACAATCAAGTTTTAAAAATAATTCAACAAAGTTTGGTAATTAAACATAACTTGATTGACTGCCGTAATGTACCATATTATGAATATGAACCAAATTCATTTTTAGAAAATGAATTTTATAAAATTTGTTATGATAAAACTATTCTAAAAGACAGAACAATTAGTCATAATAGACCCGATATAGTTTTACATGACAAAATTAAGAAAATAACTTATATCATTGATGTCGCTATTCCAAATTCTTGTAATATTCAGAAAACTGTTTCTGAAAAAATAAGAAAATATACAGATTTAGGAAATGAGATTAAAAGAATTTGGCATTCTCAGACTATAAAAATATTACCATTTGTTATTTCGGCTACTGGCATTATACCTAGCTCTCTCATTCAAAATTTAGGCGTATTAGATTTGTCAAAAAATTTATTCATAAAAATACAAAAGTCGGTTATTTTAAATACATGTAGGATTACGAAAGATTTTTTAAATATTTATATTGAGGGATCAGTAGGATTTATCGGACCAGTTAGGATTTCATCAGAGCCGAACCCTCTGATATGAAAATATCTGGAGTCGGTGAAATATTTTCCCATTATGTTTCTGGTGGATTGACGTATTGTTCTTGTATTGTTTTGTATTTATTATCTTATATAGTGCACTTACATTGCGTGAATTTACTAGATATTCATTTGTGGAAAAGTGTGTGGAAGGGTTTAGTCTTTCATTTGGGAAAGATTCAACCCGGACATAAAATCTGGAGCACCGTAAAATAATAATAATAATAATAAATAAAATAAAATTATTTTTTACGGTGCTCCAGATTTTATGTCCGGGTTGAATCTTTCCCAAATGAAAGACTAAACCCTTCCACACACTTTTCCACAAATGAATATCTGGTAAATGAACGCAATGTAAGTGCACTATATAAGAATAAAACAATACAAGAACAATACGTCAATCCACCAGAAACATAATGGGAAAATATTTCACCGACTCCAGATATTTTCATATCAGAGGGTTCGGCTCTGATGAAATCCTAACTGGTCCGATAAATCCTACTGATCCCTCAATATAAATATTTAAAAAATCTTTCGTAATCCTACATGTATTTAAAATGACCGACTTTTGCATTTTTATGTACAAATTTTTTGACAAATCTAATACGCCTAAATTTTGAATGAGAGAGCTAGGTATAATGCCAGTAATATTATAAAATTATTATTTCATTATTATTATTAATTATTATTATTATTATTTCTCTTCATTTCGGATGGTTGTAAATGACATATTATCAATTTACAAAACAACACGAAAATGATTTTATTTTATTTATTAATAATAATAATAATAAATAAAATAAAATCATTTTCGTGTTGTTTTGTAAATTGATAATATGTCATTTACAACCAACCGAAATGAAGAGCGGTCTGTTATGTCATCTACACAGATGAACAATGATAGTCTGAGACCACCAAAAACAAAAGCAGGTATTCCTAGGCAGCGTATGAAATGGACGAACGATGTCAATATGTTCATCGTTCGTTCATATTTTTATGTAACTAAATTAGAAACAGATATGTTATTGTATAGGAAAAAATTACATTTAATTTCTCACAAAATTATCCGATTGCCCAAGTAAACGAACAAAGATTAGCAGACCAAAAGAGGGCAATTTTCAAAAATAATTTAATTCCTGTAGTAACATTAGATCAGATAAAAAAGGAAGTAGCAGATAGATTGCAATTAGAAAATAATTTAGAACAAGTTAATACGAGTAGTAATGTTATATCAGATACATTGAACGTAGATAGTTCAGATAATATTCTAGTCGAAGAATACAATGATATTACAGTAGACTCAAATAACTTAGATGTTATTTATAATCTTAGGGAAATCAACATTGCAAATTTAAACTTACTAGATGAAAATATTATAGAATTAGCTAACTTACTTCTTAATAATATAAATAGATATAGAGCCCACAGTTAGACCAAAATTACCAAAATTACATACGTCAAAGAAATTATCTAAATTAATTTCTGAATTAAATAATATAATTTTACCAAAAATAATATTTGATGACATTAGTTTTTTAGATCTTCATACAATAGTGTATGCTAGTGCTATCACTATATGTAATAAGTTAGGAGTTAAATTAACGTCTTCTGATGATAGATCATATAGTTATAGAAAACCAGAATGGCAGAGTAGATTAGAAAATGATGTAGTATTTTTAAGAAGTAGCATAGCTAGAGTAATAGAGTATAAAAACGGAAATAGAAGTAGGAATATTTTGGGACATGTAGATGTAATTGGGAGAAAATTTGGTTATAGCATTGGTAGTAATAATAATGAAAATATAATCAATGATTTATTAGATTTGTTAAAACAAAAATTAGGTGTAAAAGCTAGTAGATTAAAAAGATATAATTATACGTATAATAAAAAAAAAAAATAGATTATTTCAGAAAAATGAGAAAATATTTTATTCCAAACTTGACGATAAACAAAATATTATTTCGAATAATAATAATCCGTTGCCATCTGAATCAGATATGCGTGATTTTTGGACAAATATTTGGAGTAAAGATATAAAACATAATGAGTCAGGTCCGTGGATAGAAAATGAAGAACTCAATTGTTCAGACATTGAACAAATGAGTTTTTCTGATATATCGGTTGAATTGTTAGCCAAAACTATAAAAAATACTCATAATTGGAAGGCCACGGGTTGCGATTGGATACATAACTTTTGGTATAAACGTCTGACTACTTTACATCCCCTTTTGGCAAAAAATCTTTCAAAATTTGTCAGAGAACCTCAAAATTTTCCAAATTTTCTAACTAAGGGCATTACTTATATGTTGCCTAAAAGCGAAAATATTAATAATCCCTCTCAGTATAGACCCATTACATGTTAAGAGTCACGTGGGGTAACCGTACGCGCAGTGATGTTTCCGACAAGATCGTACCAATTTCGCGCCCGTGCGTTCCTTAATTCCTTAGAGTTTTGGGTCGCATTGAAGCAGGATATGAGTATAGTGAATCCTAATTTGAAAATAAAAATTGGTAGGTAAATTACTTTTTTTCTTGCTTTTCTTAAAATTTTCATCTCCGTTACCGATGTGTTCTATTTTGTAACCAATTGTGTCAGAGCGATGTGGTCTATGATAATTTTTGGTGTAATATTGTTAGTTACACGGGTGTAAAGCGGTAATTCTAATAAAGATAACCACTAATCTGATTTTTTAAGTTTATTGAATTTTGGTGTGATGGGGTAAGTGTGCTGGGATAAGCGTACGCAGTTGGATGAGTGCGAACACTTACCCCTCTACATAAAATTGATTTTTTGTAGCATAATATTTCAACTCTCGTTATCAATAATTAGCACGAATATTCCTAACAATCAGATCTCTTGCTATGCCGAAATACATGGACCTAATAAAAATATTATTCGTCTGGTCCTTACTGCTCCGATTGAAGATGTAATTGAGGTTCAGGCCAGCTCCCCATTACAAGTTCAGTCCTTCACTTCCCAATATTTGATATATGTAAGTCCTCGGCCAAAGCAACACATACACAAAAACGACGAAAAAACACGTGCAAGTCTGAAATAATTACCTCAAGACCCTATAAAAAGAAATTTCAGCAGGAACAGAGAGAGGCAGATGCAAAATGATCCAAAAACTGATAAATAAAATCATGGAAATCCGACGACCACCTCTTTTAAAAAAAGCTGCACCACAAAGAATCACCACAAAGTCATAATGCGGCAGATTAAAGAGTGCACAACTGTTTTAAGAGCACAAAAACAGGCTTGTAAGGACTATTTTTGCCCACAATGCGAGGAGAAATATCGAGATCCACCAACAGAAGATTGGATAGAATGTATTCTATGCAAAGCATGGTGGCATGAGAACATGAGAACTGCACAGACTACGATAACGGGCAATTTAAGTGTGAAAATTGCAATGAGGGGTAACTGTTCGCGGTGTGAACATTTACCCTACGGTATGCGAATACTTACCCCGCACAGGGGGTAAGTGTACGCAATCGACATGCACTTAAACTTTTTTATATAACTTTTTGATTTATGAACCGAATGAGGCTTTTATGCTTATTTGAGATGCCTTAATAATCAATCATATTAATAAACAAAATAATTGAGTAAAATACCTAAAAAAAATTAATACAAAAATCTCAATGTAAAAATTGCACACGGTTACCCCACGTGACTCTACCGACAATATATAAAATTTTAACCTCTTGCTTGACAGATTTAATATACACTCATTTAGATGAAAAAAATGTTTTATCTGAACAACAAAAAGGTTGTCGCAGAAAACATATGGGATGTAAAGAACAATTAGTTATTGATTCTGTAATTCTAAAACAGATTCAAACCCAAAAACGTAATTTACATATTTGTTATATAGATTACCAAAAGGCTTATGATAGTGTCCCGCACTCGTGGCTGATAAAAGTTTTAAATATATACAAAATTAACCGAATTATTATTAGCTTTTTGGAAAAAATTATGGCATTTTGGAATACCGATTTGCTTTTTAATTTGAAAGATAAGAAAATTATAGTACCGGGCATTTCAATAAAAAGAGGGATTTTTCAAGGAGACTCATTGAGTCCTCTTTGGTTTTGCTTAGCATTAAATCCTCTATCTAAAATGTTAATTAAAAGCAAGTTTGGAATAAAAATTAAAGGTAATAATAGAGAGAGAAATATAATTTCTCATTTATTATTTATGGATGATTTAAAATTATATTCGAATTCTGAACCAAATTTAGAGAAAATGATTAAAGTAGTTAAAATTTTTTCAGATGATATTAAAATGACTTTTGGTTTAGATAAATGTAGAACGATCCATATAGAGAAAGGTAAAATTGTAGATGGAGACGAGGGTATATTTAGAAATTTCAAAATTGAAAGTATGAAAGGGGATGAGGTTTATAAATATTTAGGATATCCGCAATCAAATAGATTAGATCATACTAGTATTAAAAATGATATTAGGATTAAATTTAAAACTAGGATCAGAAAAATTTTGAAGTGCAATCTATCTGCTAAAAATTTAGTAAAGGCGATAAATACTTGGGAAATACCTCTATTTACTTAATCATTTGGCATAATTAAATGGTCTAATACCGATTTAGATAGCTTAGAACGATTAATTAGAACTACGTTAACAAAATTTCATTCCCATCATCCAAATTCAGCTGTAGAAAGAATTAATTTACCTAGAAATTTAGGAGGTAGAGGTATAGTCAAAATAACATCTTTAAAACATAATCAGGTAGAAATGCTAAGAAATTTTTTCTCGTGTCCCGCACTCGTGGCTGATAAAAGTTTTAAATATATACAAAATTAACCCAATTATTATTAGCTTTTTGGAAAAAATTATGGCATTTTGGAATACCGATTTGCTTTTTAATTTGAAAGATAAGAAAATTATAGTACCGGGCATTTCAATAAAAAGAGGGATTTTTCAAGGAGACTCATTGAGTCCTCTTTGGTTTTGCTTAGCATTAAATCCTCTATCTAAAATTTTAATTAAAAGCAAGTTTGGAATAAAAATTAAAGGTAATAATAGAGAGAGAAATATAATTTCTCATTTATTATTTATGGATGATTTAAAATTATATTCGAATTCTGAACCAAATTTAGAGAAAATGATTAAAGTAGTTAAATTTTTTTCAGATGATATTAAAATGACTTTTGGTTTAGATAAATGTAGAACGATCCATATAGAGAAAGGTAAAATTGTAGATGGAGACGAGGGTATATTTAGAAATTTCAAAATTGAAAGTATGAAAGGGGGTGAGGTTTATAAATATTTAGGATATCCGCAATCAAATAGATTAGATCATACTAGTATTAAAAATGATATTAGGATTAAATTTAAAACTAGGATCAGAAAAATTTTGAAGTGCAATCTATCTGCTAAAAATTTAGTAAAGGCGATAAATACTTGGGCAATACCTCTATTAACCTACTCATTTGGCATAATTAAATGGTCTAATACAGATTTAGATAGCTTAGAACGATTTATTAGAACTACATTAACAAAATTTCATTGCCATCATCCAAATTCAGCTGTAGAACGAATTAATTTACCCAGAAATTTAGGAGGTAGAGGTATAGTCAAAATAACATCTTTAAAACATAATCAGGTAGAAATGCTAAGAATTTTTTTCCATAGGAAAGCTGATAGTTCAGAAATGCACAAAATAATTTGCAAGGCAGATAGAAATATTTCACCATTAAATTTATACGACGAGAATGCCAGCATTCTTATAAATACCAACCAGGAATTATTAGATTCCTGGTCAAATAAAATTCTTCACGCAAAACACTTCAATTATCTCAACCAAACATATGTTGACAAATTTTCGTCAAACAAATGGTTGAGTATTGGAGAGTTGAGCGCAGAAATAGAAGGCTTTATGCTTGCCATACAAGATAGAGTCATTAATACTAAAAATTATAGGAAGCATATCATCAAAGATGCAAATCAAATTGATGATTTATGTAGAAAATGTTTGGCTTTTCCGGAAACTATAGAACATATTATATCGGGATGTTCTGTATTAGCGCCGTCCGAGTATACATTTAGGCACAATCAAGTTTTAAAAATAATTCACCAAAGTTTGGTAATTAAACATAACTTGATTGACTGCCGTAATGTACCATATTATGAATATGAACCAAATTCATTTTTAGAAAATGAATTTTATAAAATTTATTATGATAAAACTATTCTGACAGACAGAACAATTAGTCATAATAGACCCGATATAGTTTTACATGACAAAATTAAGAAAATAACTTATATCATTGATGTCGCTATTCCAAATTCTTGTAATATTCAGAAAACTGTTTATGAAAAAATAAGAAAATATACAGATTTAGGAAATGAAATTAAAAGAATTTGGCATTCTCAGACTATAAAAATATTACCATTTGTTATTTCGGCTACTGGCATTATACCTAGCTCTCTCATTCAAAATTTAGGCGTATTAGATTTGTCAAAAAATTTGTACATAAAAATGCAAAAGTCGGTAATTTTAAATACATGTAGGATTACGAAAGATTTTTTAAATATTTATATTGAGGGATCAGTAGGATTTATCGGACCAGTTAGGATTTCATCAGAGCCGAACCCTCTGATATGAAAATATCTGGAGTCGGTGAAATATTTTCCCATTATGTTTCTGGTGGATCGACGTATTGTTCTTGTATTGTTTTATTCTTATATAGTGCACTTACATTGCGTTAATTTACTAGATATTCATTTGTGGAAAAGTGTGTGGAAGGGTTTAGTCTTTCATTTGGGAAAGATTCAACCCGGACATAAAATCTGGAGCACCGTAATGATTTATTGTCTTCCTTTCTTTACAAACATCTAGAGATAATGATATCCTCACTGGGATTTCCCGTGCTGAGGATTTCATTTACATATTATAATTTAATTATAAGAAATTAATATGAATTAGTTATAAACATATAGGTATCATGTAGTATTTTTTAAATAATTAAAAATTAAATAAAATTGTGTTTTTTTTTTATAATTCAGTTCAGTAGATTCGGTTTTAGTCTGTATTTGATATCAGTATATTTTCTATTTCTGTTCTCCCTATATTTAGTATCCATAGCTTTTTATTTGAGATTTAAATGTTATACTGTTGAGGTTTTTAAGTGAGAGTGGTATTTTATTGTAAAGTTAAATACCGTAATACAAGAAGCTTTTTTGCCCAAATGTTGTGTTAGTAGTTACTTGTTGGATATGTTTTTGACCATGAGATCTAGTGTTTCTAATGTACGTGTAAGTTGTTATTTCTTGGGTTTTGTACTTATGAATGTAAATGAGTATAGTTTTAGAATACAGTTGTTTAATTGACATGATGTTAAGATTGTTGAAGTTTTCATCAGTGCTAGTTCTTACAGGAACTTTCAGTATAATTTTCATTATGGATTTTTGAGTTTTAATTAGTGGATTTAGTATGTTTTTATTTGCACTGCCCCATCCGATAATACCGTATTCTAACAGTGATTGGCAGAGAGGCATATAAATCTTGATTAAGTCTTTTTTAATGAGGAAATTCCTGATAGTTTTGAAAAAATAACTTAGTTTTTTAATTTTATTATTTAAATAGGTAATGTGTTAGCTCTCCCGACTTTATATCACTTTTAATGGGATCGAATTTCATAGATTATAGAATTTGCATGAAATTGGAACTTATTTTGTAAAGCAAAAGTCTGCTTTAACTGACCTCACATTAACTTTTAGTTCTACTTTTCGAATTTAGCTTCACACTATCATTATTGTTTAAATTGTTTATTTTCAGTAAAAAAAAAAGGTTTTTCCTTTTTTTACAGCAACGGGAGCAAATATAAGCAATTTGTTCATAAGAGTGCTCCAGACTGCAGCTCCTGAATTTGGGGGAAATTACGAGAAATGCGGCACGATGAATAAAAATAAACATTATGAAAACTCTTCATGCGACTTGAAGATGAAATTTATTTGTTCGAAAAGACGATCGTCTTTGCAATACAATCCGAATTGTGGACCTTACATAAGTAATTAAAAATGTTATATCTTTTATCATTTCATTAAATGTTTACACACATTTCTTAATCGCCATTGTTTACAATTTACAACACACTCTTTGTTTATTTAAAAATATTTTTTTAAGAAAATTTAGACAATTTACTAATTAGTTTCAACAGCACAGTTAGCTTGCAGATCAAAATTTACACCTACCCCAAAAGCTTAGAACATTTTAATTTAAAAAAACTATTTGGTTAAATAAGGTACTACTGAACATAATGGTTATCTGTTTAGTGACAGGTGCACATTTTAATAAATACCTGCTTACCTATTTATCTAACTCAATAATTTAAATTAGTAGACTTACACTGATCAAAAATGAGGCTAAACATGTTTTCTAAAACACACATTTTTAATTTCAGGGTATTTTCTTAAACCCAAAGCACTGAGTTGTTTCAAAATACACAATGGACACAAAAGCTGGATTGAAGCGTCCAAGATATGCAAGGAAGAGCAAGCCTCTCTGGCCACTGTAGATAATTTAGACGAGATGAACCTGTACGTTGAAACTATGATAGGTCACCCTGGAAATAAAAACGGGCAGAATTATGATAATGATGTCTTTTGGCTCGGTTTCAGCGACCACACAGGGATTCTAAAGACCGTTCAAGGTAAGGGTCAGAATTATAACACTGACATCTTTTGACCCATTTTCACATGAAGATCGTTCAATCAAAGCGAAGAAGTTATAACGACGTATTTTGGCCCGGTTTTAGCGACCATACAGGGGTTCTAGAAACTTAGTCATAATGATTTATTGTCTTCCTTTCTTTACAAAATCATTATTATTATTATTATTATTAATAATAAGAATAATAATGATTTATTGTCTTCCTTTCTTTACAAACATCTAGAGATAATGATATCCTCACTGGGATTTCCCGTGCTGAGGATTTCATTTACATATTATAATTTAATTATAAGAAATTAATATGAATTAGTTATAAACATATTGGTACATATAATAACATATTTTGGCTCTAGATCTTTACCACAGTACCAATAAATTACCCAACATACTTACTAATATATGTTTTTCTGCCTATGTAATGACTAATGACACTTGACCAAGGATATTTATATTTCCGTAAAAAAATAACTACAATACTGTCGCCTAGATATCGCAAAATTTCCCTTTCAAATTCATAATATTTCAATGCGGGTGTTTTTTTTTATTTTTAATTTTTATTTTATTAAAAATCAGTTTACAAAGTATAATAACTCTGAATAGAAATTAAATTACATTGTAAGTTTTCACTGGTTATTTTTTTAAATGACATTTCTCTTCTATGGAAGCAGACAATTGTAATTAGAAGAGGGACGAGTATCGGCATGAAAATATATTTAAAATATCGGGATGAAAATATATTTTGTATCTTATAATAAATTATGTTAGGAACTTTAAAAAAAGACAAATTTAATAGTTATTTAAGTTATGAAGATAATTTAATCATTTTGTTAATTTACTTTGAATTGCTCTTTAATTGCTTTTAGTAGGCATTTATCGTCTTCGATTGTTCTTATCTTAGTAGGAGGCTATTGAAGTATTTTTTCCCTAGATATGTGTAATGATGTTGTGCAAATGAGGTGTTACATTTTTGTGTTGGAAATACCTATATGTTTTTGACGAGTAAGACTTTCAGTTAAAAAGCTATGATTTTGTTTTTCTTTTATTATTTGAATTATTATATTTTTTCGGACTAGATCTTTAAATTTTAATACTTCAAAAATATGGTGTGTTGGATAATCTCTTAGTTTTTTAAATATAATTTTTATAATTAGACGTTGTACAATTTCAACAGGGAGTAGACTTGTTTTGTATGCAGCTCCCCAGCTTACTACAGCGTATTGGAGATTTGACTGAACTATAGCATGTAGACGGATGTTAGATTTTGTAATGAGAGAAAGTTTCGGATTTTTATAAATATGTAAATTAATTTCCTTATTTTGTTAACGGTAAGGTTGATTTGATCCTTCCAGTTTAGGTTTTTATCTATTGTTATTCTTAAGTATTTAATTTTATTCGAAATTTTTAATGTGGAACAGTTTAGTTTTTTTTGTGATCTTTAGAATTGTCATGTATAATTAATTATATTAAAATTTTCTGGAACGTCCTTTGATTTTATTGCAAATGGTATAACGTGAGTTTTTTCACTATTAAGAGATAGTAGATTTATATCAAACCAGTGTTTAAGTATGTTTATGTCTTCTGTTGCTTTTTGTTTTACTACTTTCCATGTAATTCCACTTTCAATAAGTACTGTATCGTCGAAATAAGAGGTTATACTACCATGAAGCGACGTGAAGATGAATAATATAGGACCTAGCACAGTACCTTGTGGAATTCATATTCAGATGTCTCTTCGCCGCTATAAATGTTATTTATTTTGACACACTGAGGGCGATTTTTTAAGTAGCTTTTTATCCAATTTGCTACGTTTTCATTAATGTTCAAATTATCTAATTTTTCATAAGCTTTATATAAGATATGCTGTCAAACGCTTTTCTCGGATCTATAAATATACCTATACATTTTTTATTCATATCAAGGTTTTTACATATGTGACATTTGCAAATCGCGTCTTGTGGGCTGCGCTCTTTTCGGAATCCGTATTGATTGTCTTAAGTATTTTGTTATTTTCAATAACCTCCATTAGTTGAGATTTTACGATTTTTTCAAATACTTTTCCAAAATTTGAAATGAGAGAAATTGGTCGATAGTTATTACATTTTGTGTGTTTTCACTTATATATTTACACTTATAGGTGAGATAATTGTCCTCTTATAATTAGACGGAAATATTCAATTTTTTAAACTTAAATTAATTAGGTGAGTTAATGGTTTTATCACGTGGCTTTTAATAGATTTTAACATTAGTTAAATTTTATTCACACAGAGCGGACGCAAAAAAACGCTCCACAAAGTTCATCTGAATTTATAATATATAATACATTAAAAGCAAGAAAATTATCGCTAAACGTTTTCGTGAAGAACAGTTTCGTGAAATACCCTACTTTAATGAACTCTGATCGGTTTTATTAAGTGATAAAGTGAATTGATAATCTTTTGCAAAGTGACAACTAGTTTTGCCGTTGAAATACTTATCAGCTTATTTCTAAACGTACTTCTGCGAAGATTATTGACGGTCAATAGCTAAGGGGCGAGAAGGGTCACTGGAACGGCTCAGCTATCTGAAGCAAGTCAGTTCGAATCCTACTCATTCTGATCTTTTTTTTTTTGAGATATCTGAAGCAAGTCAGTTCGAATCCTACTCTTTCTTAAAATTTTTTTTTGTACCTCTTGCAAAAGTTTTTTTTTTTTTTTAAAGAAATAAACAATACTACACAAAATGGATTCTCAAGCGTATATAAAAGTGGCCAAAGACGCCGTAAATACACTAACTAACATGGTAATGGACCCCAACAGTAAATTTACAAAAGAATACATCGCGAAAATAATTCCGAAGACGAATGAAATACTGGGAATGTTAGCCGGTATGGCTGCCAGAATGGCAACTCTCGAAGGAGAACTAAACGTATATAAAAGCCAACCACCGCATCCTCAACTTCCTTCAAGTACCAGTGCGGACGTTTCTGGAATATCAGAAACAATAGCTGAAATGGATGAGAGAAAAAAACGCGCCAATAATATTATAATGTTCAACGTTCCTGAGAGCACAGCAACAATACAATCGGACTGCATAAACGAAGATCGCAATCAAGTTTCCAGTATACTCCAAAAAGTTGACAACATTGACACCACCCACCTCCAAATGTATAGGTTAGGACGAAAAAATGCTGAAAAAACTCGCCCTATCAAGATTGTACTACCAGATTCGAACCAAGCCAAACTTATACTACTGAAAAAAACTCTACCTCTGGATAAAAATTCTATTAAAATAAAACACGACCTAACCGTTAATGCAACGTCAACAAATTACAAGCTTGTGGAATGAGTTGGAAAATAGACAAAACAATGGTGAAACAAATTTGACTATAAAATACATAAATTCAACACCCAAAATAGTTAATTCACTCCCAAAAACTCGTCAAGCCGTCATCGAGAAGACTCTACTACCAGAACGTCAGAGGCCTAAGGACAAAGCTGAATGAATTTAGGATAAATGCCCCAATTATTTCTCACGATGTCATCGCTCTTACGGAAACCTGGCTAGAACCGTCGATCCACTCAGCGGAGCTCGGTCTACCCTTTCATCAGGTCTACCGGCTCGACAGAAATATCAACACCAGTTCCAGATCCAGAGGTGGAGGGGTTCTTATAGCAGTCCGCAAAAAAATGTCCTCAAAAGTGTTAAAAACTAAAAATCGTGATGTTGAACAAATTTTCATTATGGTAAACGATAAAAATCAAAATTACGTCATTGGTTGCGTGTACATTCCTCCCTCAGCTAATATATCTATATATAAAAACCATTCCGAAGATGTTGAACTTTTAAAATCAAAATATAAAAAGCATAAATTCATAATTTTCGGAGATTACCAAATTGTGATTTCAACTGTATCGATTCCCAATCAATAACATTATGCGAAAGGGAAATCTTAGATATGTCAATATTTCTAAATCTCACCCAATTTAATAATGTACATAATTTGAGTAATCGCCTACTAGATCTTGTTTTTTCAAATGAATAAGACATAGTAGTTACTAAAGCATCAGAATCTATCCTTCCCATAGATAATCATCATCCTCCACTGTCAGTAATTATTCCAAACAATGTAAAAAGAAGTAATAAACTAACAAGTTCTAGTTATAATTTTAAAAATGCCAGTTACAATGAAATCAATGAACATCTCAGCAAAGTGGATTGGTCATTTCTCGAGAAAAGCGATATGAGCTATAACATAGATTCGTTTTATTCCAAACTCAGTGCCATTATCGTAGACTGCATACCATTAATTGAATACAAAGAATCAAAGCATCCAAAATGGTTTAGTAAGGAATTAATCCAACTCATAGCTAAAAAAAATAAATTACATAAAACATATAAAGAAGAGAGATCCCTTACAAATTATGTAGAGTTTAATAAAGTAAGAAAAGAATGCAAAAATTTGTCAAAAATCTGTTACAACAATTATATAAATAAAGTAGAAAATTCAATTAATGGTGACATAAAAATTTTTTGGAATTTTACAATTAAGTCAATGAAAAATGATGACGTTAGTATACCCTCTAACATGTTATACGAAAGAAAAAGAGCCAACGACACTCAAAACATAGCTCACCTATTTGCAGACTTTTTTAAAAGTGTTTATGTCCGTGACTCAACAGCAGTCAATGATTGCTCGCCCAGTTTTTCCTCAGATCATTATTTAAATTTATCTAATGTAACAATTGAATATAACGATGTACTGACTCAGCTAAAACAACTGGATCAAAGTAAGAGCGGTGGTCCTGATAATATCCCGCCTGTTTTTTTTAAAGAATTGCGCCATCACTCTTGCATATCCACTACATTTTCTTTTCAACCAGTCGTTACAAACGGGACATTTTCCTGAAAAATGGAAATACAGTTTCTTCACCCCTATATTTAAAAAGGGAGACAAAAATGAGGTGAGAAATTATAGACCGATCTGCCTGTTATCAACCATCCCAAAATTGTTTGAGAAACTTATTATAAATACAATCATCCACTGTATCAAGCCATTAATATTACCTAACCAACATGGTTTCACTTCAGGAAAATCTACCTTGTCTAATCTTTTAATTTACCAAAACTATATATCCGAATCCATTTCTAAGAAGTTACAAGTTGATTCAGTCTATACCGATTTCAGCAAAGCATTCGACAGAGTTAATCATGAGCTCTTGTTAAAAAAACTTCAGAAATTAGGAATAGTGGGGTATACGAGTGGTTTAAAAGTTATTTAAGTAACAGGGAATTAGCCGTTAAAATTGACGGCTTTACTTCATATATATTTATCGCTACCAGCGGCGTTCCACAAGGGTCACATTTGGGACCAATTTTATTTTTGTTATTTGTGAATGATGTTCTTTCTATTTTCAACGATGTTCAAGTCTTAATGTTTGCAGACGATATGAAAATATATAAAGCTATAAAAAATATTAATGACTGTAAAACATTGTCTAATAACTTGTTTAAACTTTTTGTTTGGTGCCAAGAGAACCATCTACAACTAAATTTAAGTAAATGTCTTATTATGAGATTTCATAGAATAAAAAATCCAATCATTTATGAATACTCCATTAATGATGTAGTACTAACAACTGTAACCGAGGTGAATGATTTAGGTGTAAATTTTGATCAAAAACTGAAATTTATAAATCATATTGAAATTACATCAAATAAAGCTTTGAAAATGTTGGGTTTTGTAATAAGAATTAGCAGCCAATTTAAAAATATTCAAACCATTAAAAATTGTACATGTCATTGGTTAGGAGTCAAATCGAGTACAACTCGACAGTATGGGCACCTAGTTATGCTAGTCATTCACTCACGATAGAAAGAATTCAAAATAAATTCTTAAGATATATTAATTTCAGAATGGGTATTACAAGGGAATGTATCAACTATGATTATCTACTATGTCAACTTAATTTATTAAAATTATCCGAACGCAGAATAGTATATGACCTAACATGTTTACATAAAATCATAAATTCTATAATTGACAGCCCAGAACTATTATACTTGATTTATTTCCATATACCTCGCAATTCAACATCGAGGCACTATCTACCATTCTATTGTGACAACTCCAACACAGAATCACAATTGTATACCCCTGTTCGCCGTATACAAAATTTGGCTAATGACTATAAAGATGTTGTTGACATATTTAACACATCATTCACTAAATATAAACAAGTAATAGTAAAATTTATTTCAGAAAGAAGAACCACAAATTTAATAATTCCAACTGCATAGCTCTGCTTCGAATTATTTCACATGTATTGCACTTTTCCCAGTCTACAGTTTTTCCATCTTACATGGTGGAGTATTTTGTTTTTATTTCAATTTGTTTTTTTACTCTATTTTTGTTTTAGATTTGGTTATGATTTTGATTTTGATTTCGATTTCGATTTCAATTTTGATTTTGTTTTTGTTTTGTTTATGATTTTGTTTTTTATTTTGTTATGCACATTTAGATTTAGATGTTCTTTGTTTTAAAAATAATGTATGTAAAAGGCCAGCCGGGCGTGAAATTCCAAATAAATAAATAAATAAACATATTCACTGTTATGTTGTCAAAATCCGGTGACGACCCTCCTCTCATATTTTCAATAACGTTTAGAATATCTACATCGTAGATCATTTTAAATTGGGACAGTGAGTTTAGGCTTTGTATATATTCAATAATTGGTTAGGTTTTCGCTCACTTTGTTACATTAATTTTTTTGGCGAGGTTTTGTCCAACTTTCTCGAAGAAGGAGTTGAATATATCAGCACATTTTTAGGGGTTTCCTTTGCATTTATTTTTACGTCCTTTTCATCTACAATTCCCTTGATTGAATGTTTTTGTTTATTGTTGTCTATTGCACAGTTAATTGCTTGCCAGATTATTGAATATATCAGCACATTTTTTAGGGTTTTGCTTTGCATTTATTTTTACGTCATTTTCATCTACAATTCCCTTGATTGAATATTTTTGTTTATTTATGTCTATTGCACAGTTAATTATTTGCCAGATTATTTTTGGATTGTTTTATATATATTCGCCTTTACTTATTTTTATTGAGCGTGTCAATTTATTTTAATATTTTTTATAATTAAATTCTATTTTTTTGTCGTTTGGGAATTTTATTGTTTTTTTGAAAAGCTAACCTTTTTTTTGATTGAATTTAATAAACCCGGAGTGATCCTTGGTTTCAAGTAGGTATTTATTTTTATCTAGATTACGATATGTAATTTCTGTTTTTGAGTTTTCTACGTGCTTGAATAAAATGTTTTCAAAGTACTTTGAGTATATTTCAACTTCTTCAGTTTTTAAGTTTTCAATTATTTTTTGCAGATTTATTCTGGTGTCTGGTATATTTTTTTGTTGATTTATTTTTTGTTTGTATTGTTTTTTCTTCCTCATACAAAAATATACACGTATGATGATCGGTGGTGTTATTTTTCCAGACAATGGTTTTTATTTTACGAAGATCTATTATGTTAATATTAGTCCAAAAATGATCTAGGCAAGATGGTTTCTGACAAACTGTTATAATTTATAAAAAAAACATTGCTTTTATCAAGGAGCGAACTCAGTTCCTTCGGACCTGACTTGAAATGAGCGACGCTATCCACTACACTACGGCCGATTTGAGAGTGACCGTGATAATGTTGGTTTATCAAGTGCTATTTGCTTTTGTACTGGCAGGTACAGTTTCTGTTAGTTCATGCGTCAACACTCTCACTGAGCACTTCACAAATTTTAAATCACTTTAATTGACTATTTCGAGTGCGTTTTAAGTTGAATAAAGAAGGGGAAAGTTCACTACTGTTCCATAGTTACATATTCACTAATATTTTTTGATTATTCTAATCTATAAACTATGAATTTAATTTATTTATGAAGAGCAATTTTTTGGCGTGCACACTGTTTGTAGGTACTTATCTCTTTCTAATAGGGAAGGTAATGGCCCTCTTTGTGAATTCATTTGCTTTTACATTTATTTGTTTATCTAATTGTTTTTGGTAGTGTCGCTACTTTCATGAAACACCTTAGAATGTTAATATCCACCTCAGTATCACTTTTTTGGACTTATTTCTGCCTTAAAATTGTTTATCGATGTAGATGTATGTACATAAAATGTATGTCTGCGGTTGTGTAAAATTGTCCGAGTCTTCACTATACACTATTGCGTAAATTATTATTTACTCGAGCCGTTTGCAATAATATGGCGATTATTGTTAACCTTGTCCAATTGATCGTTTACAGGTGAGGCACTAACCGGTGAGGATTACATCAGGTGGGCACCACGACCTAGAGAAGATACAGGAAATATACACTGCGGTAGTCTGCTCAGGGATGGAAGGCACGAGGTCAACAATTGTGGAACGATGGCCATGTTTTTCTGTGAAAAGAGTTTGACAGCCCTCAACTTAAATGTAGACGAGCGATAGTACGGTGCAATATAGACGTTACTAATGATTATCGCGTTTGTCGCGAGAAAGTTTTTGATTCCGATTCGGGAAATGGATATTATATGTTTGAAGAAAAGTTGGTACTAAAATTTGTACATATGTAGGTAATAGACAATGATGTCTCTTGTAAAATTCAGAAATCATTGTTTATAGATTTTTCTGTTCCTCATGTGATTCATTTTATGTTTACGCTTTACTTTATATGAATAATATCTAAAATGTAGAATATTGTGGCTTGCCATAAATAGAATAAATAAAAAAACCTTTCCTTTATCCACTAAAATTCACAATATATTCATGACCGGTCAGTGGTTGAGTGGGCATAGCGCTTGGGTCCCACCCGGGCGTCTCGTGTTCGATTCCTCGGCTGGCTAAGTCCTCCATCACAACACAAGCAACATTTTCGGCTTTCTGTGGTGGTAGTAGGAGATTTTCAAACATTGTTGGGTTATTCGTAACCCGGAAATGTCATTCTTTAAAAAAAAATGTAGACACCTACCTTATTTCCTTTGAATGCAAAGCCACTTCTTTTGCTTATTTCTACAACCAAAATACTTTCAGAGCCTTTTGTGTTGTATTTACGTAGATACTTGTATGACGAAGTTTTAACATTTATTTTTAAAGCTTATATTTATTTTACAAGATTGAATCATCCCTTTGAACCGTTGCAATTATTGTTTGGTTTGCATCTGACAGTTGATAGTTATTATTTTATTATATTATAGTTTGTCGCTTTTGTTGAATGTTCTAACTTTGCCTAACAATGTTATGAGGTGTTAAAGTTTTGTAAAATGAAGTTAAAACCCAGACCAACCAAAGTGACGATAGGGTAGGGTAAAAATTAATTAGTTTTTTTTCACTCATTTCATGCATCACGATGCTTAGATCACACCAGATATCTGTCCATCGTATATTATAATCCTGCCATTGAAAATTCAGAGGTAGAGCGGAACTCTGTCATGCACCAGTATATATATATATATATATATATTTATCTCCTCTCGTAAAACGTTGATCTTGCGCGACGGTACACCAGTTTTAAGTTGATCCGTTCGGACGTGTTGATCCATCCGGATATGCTGATCCATTACACAAGCTGGCATACACATCCTGATCCATGTGGATCAATTTATACCATCAAGATTTCGCTGTAAGCCACGCCCATTGTTCGGTGTCTTATACATTTTACACGTTTTTTTTTGTTGATCCATATAAATGCCAAGTTTTGACCGCCAACAAAGGTGCCCGTCTGTCGTACTTTTTAGCTTCTTTTAGTAGGTACCTGTACGTTCTTATTTCAATTCGTTCTATTTCATTTCTTTTTTAATGTATTTTGGTTTAAGATTTAATTTTTATTTTGATTTTGTTTTTGATTTTGATTTGGATTTCGATTTTGATTTTGGATCGAGATTTTAATTTTGATTTTGGTTTGAGATTTTAATTTTGATTTTGATTTTAATTTTTATTTGCATTCTTATTTTGATTTTGATTTTTACTTTCATTTTGATTTTGATATTGCTTTTGGTTTGAGATTTTGATATTGATTTTGGTTTTGATTTGAGATTTTAATTATGATTTTGACATTGATTTTGATTTTGGTTTTGGTTTGAGATTTTGAATTTGATTTTTGATTTTGTTTTTATTTTGATTTTTGATTTCGATTTCGATTTCGATTTTGATTTCGATTTCGATTTCGATTTCGATTTCGATTTCGATTTCGATTTCGATTTCGATTTCAATTTCGATTTTGATTTTGATTTTGATTTTGATTTTGTTTTCGTTTCCGCTTCTAAGACCCGCACAAACCTCACCCCATGAACCTGGGCACCCCGGTTAAGTCACCAAACATAGCGAACCACTTAAGGTATACCTTAATTTTGGGAGGCGGGTATGATTACCACCGCCCCGGGAACCATTTTTGGGTAATCAACACCTCTGTCATATGTCACTTTGCAGTGACATTCGTGACTTAGCAGGAGTGCCCTGTTCAAGGAGTGAGATTTGTCTAGGTCCGTGCGGCGAACGCGTTCGCTCACCTACTGCGTGGCAAGCCGGATTGGGAGAGACTGATTTTTTGTGACTTAGCAGGGCTGCTCGGGTTCAAGGGATGAGATTTGTCTAGGTCTTTGCGGTGAACGGGTTTGCCCACCTACTGCATTACGGACCGGATTGGGAGAGACTGGTTGAGGGAGACCTTATTTTTTTTACATTAGCTCCACACAGGAAGCTCTGAAGAAAATAAATCCCGTCAAGGCCTATGTCTTCTTTGGGGATGCAATGCATTATCGGGGAATACGTATGATTCCTCGATAATGCATTGCATTACGATCTCTACGAATTCGGAAGTCGCAAGAACAAATTGCATTACGATCAATACGAATTCGGAAGTCGCAAGAACAAATTGTTGCGTGCGAAAGTAAATATTATTTTGATTTAAATGTATAATTCAACGATATCTAAGGGGCATTGCGACCTTGACTACGAATTCGGGAGTCGCAAGTTCGAATTGTGGCGTGCAGAGGTAATTTTTATTTGATACGTTTGTATAATACAACAATAATGCAGTGCAGTGCGATCTTGACTACGAATTCGGATGTCGCAAGTTTAAATGGCATGCGCCAGTTAATTTTATTTTGATAAATACATATAATTCCTCGATAATGCACTGCCTCACTATCTTGGCTACGAATTCGGAAGTCGCCAGTTCGAATTGTGGCGTGCGGAGGTAATTTTTATTTGAAACGTTTGTATAATACAACAATAATGCAGTGCAGTGCGATCTTGACTACGAATTCGGATGTCGCAAGTTCGGATATTGATTTTGATTTTGGTTTTGGTTTGAGATTTTAATTTTGATTTGGTCTTTGACTTTGATTTTGGTGTTGGTTTGAGATTTTGATTTTGATTTTGAATTTGATTTTGACTTTTGATTTCGATTTCGATTTCGATTTAGATTTAGATTTTGACTTTTGATTTTGATTATAAAAGTGCAATATAAAATAACTCAATGTCTATTTTTAAATTATTGTGGCATTGTAAATGAGGTTTTTTCGTAACTCAAATTCTCAATAGAAATCAACACAAACAGGCAATTCCGAAAGCGTTGTTAAAATCAATGAAATAGACGTAAGCTTCTATATTCATTTTAATTTTAAAATACTTACATAATACAATGTTATTTTAACTAATTAATTATTTTGACAAATGCCTATTTATTTGATTGAAAATTAGTTTCTGTTGTTGAATAATAATATTAATTATAAGACATTATAATATCTATGTATTTACAAATGACAGCAATTGGGATCAGTTTTTATTTTTATCGTTTTATTGTTCATTTTTCATATTATAATATCAAAATATATTATAATATGAAAAAAGTTTAACATTTTACTAACATTACTTTGCGAAACTAACATCAAAGATCATTTACTAACTGACCATAAACATATAACAAAAATACAATAAAATAAGGTATAAAGGTTGGTTTTATTTTTTATTTTTTATTGTAACTGCAAAATTTCATCGACGGAGGAATTAATGTTTGGGTTAGTCTCATTTTGAGCCTTTATTGACTGGCCTACAAGGCAGGGGCCGCCTCTGGTTACCGGCTATTTTAAAATTATGTTTTCATAGCTTTTAAGGCGATCCACTAGTACAGGAAAAAATCGAAATTTGAATTCACGCCCTTTTATGGGAGGAGTTTAAAAATACTTGAGAAAAAGCTTTTGGAAAGGTTGGAAAAGATATTTGAGAATTTTTTTTACATGTTGATTTCGTAAAGGCCTGTAAAAAACATCAATTCCTTTTTTATGCATTGTTTATTGTAATAAAACGGTATTTTTAAATTGATTTCACGAAAACAAGCAGCGCGGACCCTAACACGTTGTTTCTCCGCTATATAAGAAACTGAATTTGCCACATTATGCAATAAAACCATATCCGAAAAAGTGTATAAGTAGGAGAGTTTGCACTAAAAAATGTTTTTTATAGACCTAATACTTTATTTTTTCTAAGCTTATTAAAAGACATTAAAAAAATGACCGATATTTTTAAGGGCCAAGGTATGTTCTACACGAAGTATTTAATTGAAGCATTTATAATACGTCTAAGCGGTCAAATTTTCAAAACAAAAACATACGATTTTGTATGATTTTGCATTATTTAGTATGGCTTCATCTTAATGACCTGAATTATGAGTTGGTTTCTTTCTGAGTTTGCATGGAACCAATCTAACACTATTTAAAGAGGAAAGATTTGATTGTTTGTTTGTTTGCATTGAATAGGCTCCGAAACTACTGAACCGATTTGAAAAATTCTTTCATTGGTAGGAAGCTACACTATTCCCGGTTGACATAGGCTATATGATATTTTCAAAAAAAAATTAGGGATCGTTACTAAAACTCCAATAATGTAGCCCAAGGTGTAAAAAAAATACCTAAAATATTCTTTACATCGCGTGCGCTGCGAAAACTATTAACAATAGAATAAAATAATGTAGTACGACTTTGTAGAAAACATCATTATTTACAAAAAGTTTCGCGACAGCATATGTCTAACTATTATAGTTATGCCACAAAAAGTGTTTATTTATTTTAAAAATTTAATTAAAATGACGCCGCGTCAAATGGCTCTTTATTTGTATCTTGGTTTTAATCCTTATCAAAATAAATTACTTCATATTCAAGACTGCTTCAATACCTTTATTTAACTTTTTGAATTATTCAATTCGGACATTTTATTCTAAAGTTACCACGAGTTTAAAAATAGCCCCGTTTGGGGAAAGGGTTGAGAAAGTCTGATTGGAGAATTCATAATCCATCCGGTCCGCCACGCAGTTGGTGGGTAAACGCATTCTCCGCCAAGACTTAGACAAATCTCAACTTCTAAACCCAGGCACCCCTGCTAAGTCACCAAACGTTGTGAACCACTTGGAGTAACCTACGGCAA
Source organism: Limnephilus lunatus (assembly GCA_917563855.2). Taxonomy (NCBI): domain Eukaryota; kingdom Metazoa; phylum Arthropoda; class Insecta; order Trichoptera; family Limnephilidae; genus Limnephilus; species Limnephilus lunatus. Next base: position 46,295,328 of record OU830598.1, on the reverse strand, counting down.
GGATGTTGGTTATCCGATAAATAGTTCCCGGGGCGGAGTTACACATATCCGCCTCCAAATTGATATTCCTTTGTTGGGAGACGGGTCGAGGGACTAATATAGGTATTTTATGAATGTACCGCACAATAGTCCCAGATGCTCTCTTCTATCTGGAGCTAATGAAACTAAAGACGGGTTGTTTCAAAAAATTTTACGGATTCATCAAATATTTGAAATTATTTTTTTACGACCTGTGTAAGTTCTATTCAAATTCTGTATTATTTCAGATTGATAGAGCAACTGGCCTATAATGATATAATGACGGAACTTGAATAGAACGTGAAAATTATCTTAAAATATTTGATTATATTACAAAATTACAATTTGAGGTTTTACTCATAGTTAAAAATAAATATTCCTCCTAGACTTGCAGAAAAGTCAATAGACGTCGCATATTAAATAAAAATTGATAACTTTATCCAAGACACTATCTAGATTATATTTAGTTCTGGTTGAATTTTGCAATCTTTCATACAGATAGCAGCCAATAAAATTTGCGTTACGAAAATGAAGATAATGTTGGTAGTTTCTAGTCGAAGTATGAAACGGTTAAAAATGACAGAATCGGATGGGGACTAATTAATTAGCTTAGCGCAATGGTTAGAGCTGCTGCCCGGAAAGCCGAAGGTCCTGGCTTGGAGTCCCTGATGTGACCGTACCTCTTTCTGATTTTTCTGTTTCAGATTTTGGATTGAGTTTCGCTAATATTGTCTTCATTTATTTAAATTTTACAATTTGAAGTTTAACTCATTGTTCTAAATAAAAATAAATATTCATCCTAGACTTGCAGAAAATTTAATGGCCGTCCTTAACCAGTCTCTCGATCTCGATCCGGCCCGCCACGCAGCAGGTGGGCAGAGGCATCCATCGCCAAGGCCTGGACAAATCTTACCCGAGGAATCGGGCACGCCCGCTAAGTCACCGAACAGAGAGAACCACTTGGGGTGACCTATGGCAGAGGTGTTGGTTATCCAATAAATGGTTCTCGGGGCGACGATACACTTATCCACCTCCCATGTTATTCCCAGTTGAGAGGCGAGTTGAGGGAGTTCTAGGTTAGGACTCTTTCAATTAGTCTCTCCCAACCTGGCCCGCCACGCAGTAGGTGGGCAATCGCATTCGTCGCAAAGACCTGGACAAACCTCTCCCCTTAAAACCGGGAATCCCTGTTAAGTCACTAAACGTAGTGAATTTCTTGCGGTGACCTATGGCGGAGGTGTTGGTTATCCAATAAATGGTTCCCGGGGCGATGGAACAAATCGGACTCCCTCAACCTCCCAAATTGGGTTGAGAGAGTCCAATAGAAGAGTTCTAGGTTAGGTCTCCTTCAATCAGTCTCTCCCGTTCTGGCCTGCCATGAAGTAAGTGGGCAAACACATTCTCCTCAAAGACCTAGACAAACCTCACCCCTTGAACCTGGGCACCCCTGCTAAGTCACTGAAAGTAGTGAACCGCTTGGTATGACCTATGGCAAAGGTTTGGTTAATCAATAAATGGTTCCCGGGGCGGTGGTGTGCGTAATCCTCTTCCCAATATACCTATAATATTAATGATAAGTTTTTAGATTTTCACGGCCAAAAGCATTTTCGCTGTTTGTTTTTTAGGTGTTATGCCGTGTTGCGCTACCTCCTTTTTTATCCGACGTTTTGGACAGCGTTGCAGTGTCCATCATCAGGGCAGATCCGGCAGATTGTCGCAGACATCGTCGGATCTGCTGGATCCGCCCTGACGATGAACACTGCAACGCTGTCCGAAACGTCTGCTAAAGAAGGAGGTAGCCAACACAAAACAAAAAACGAAAATATAATATTAATGTATGTAGGTTTGCTGAATTGCTGCCAAAAATATTTTAAAACATACATCATGTAACATGCATATCTTCAATGGATTACAAATGTCAAATATTTCAAAACGGTTCACAGCAATGTATTTTCTTTACTTTTACGTAAAAATTAAACCAACTCGTTCGGTATCATTTTTTACGGAGTGCCTTGAAAATAGTTTCCATAGTGTGGATTATCATTGTGGGTGGTAGAGCCCGTTCACACTTCTGGCTAGGCATGAGTGCAGGTGTTCAAAACAAACTGGGTGTTTAAAAATGTTTGGAAGAAAATAATTATCGATTTTTTCTTTTTTAATTATTTTATTTATATAGATGTTTTTATTATTTGGAATGGCTAAAAGCTTATCAACTTTGAACTTCAATGAAGAATGCCCGAAGTAAAAACCATTGAAATCCCGCTTTTTTAAATATTTAAAAACATCTAATCGCATATCCCATTACTAAAAATTGCGTTTTAACTGAGAAAAATGAAATTATGTGTGGTATATTTTTGTTTATCAGTTGTTTAAAAAATAAAGCACGTTTTAATAAGTAAGGACATTTTTTTCGAAAAGTAGTTCTTTAGAGTAGGTATTTATTATGTTATTTTTTTGGGCAAAAAATTGTGTTACCTTTACATAGTATAAAATGAAGTCGCTTCCGCTGTCTGTGCGCTTAGATCTTTTAAACTAAGCAACAAATTTTCATGCGGTTTTCACCAATAGATAGAGTGATTCATGAGGAAGGTTTTAGAGTATATAATTTGTCAAGGTTTTGTGTTAATTGGCTGAAATAGGGCTGGCAAGCAGGCAGTGGGCATCGGGCAGTCGGCAGCAAGCGGGCGGTGTCGATTTGATTTAACAGATGGCGTTGGTTATAAAGGTTGGGTAGTGGCGTGGCGTTGTGATGGCGTTATGTTTCGTTAGTCACAGCAACATGTGGCCTGGTCTGCTAGTTTTTAACTAAAAGTATACTATCTCGGGAATGACTAGCTTAATTAAAAAAAAAAAAAATTATATCATTGTTTTTACCTTACTTAAGAAAATATTTTAGAAATCATAATTAATACTTTCTTACGACGGCGACGGCCAAGGAGCCGCCTTTTTATATTAAAGTGATATTAAAAAGATTTCACAATTTACTCTTTCATAGATGGCGCAAGTTTAATTATTTTAGGGAACACGCTTTTTACAAGTAGTGCCTTATTAAGATGAATGAATTGTTAGCGCCCATTCATGCGTAATATGAATATGAATAAATAGTTTTTTTGGTTTAAATAAATCTTTCAAAAATGGCAAACAAATACCATATTGTATCGGTAATTCAATCCATTATTGTATTTGTACGCCTTTCTTGAAAGATTTATTCAAACCAAAAAAACTATTTATTCATATTCATATAAATCAAACTCAAAAAATTTGACCAACAAAAGACGTACTTACAAGACGTTTCACACTACTTAATACAAACATCAGGAGCCATAAGGAAAATCCTTCTTAACTTTGAAAAAATAAATATAAAATACCAAAGAGTCCCAATTGACGACGTTAGCCCCCTGACGCAGTGTTACCACTGCTTGAAATATGGACACACTGCCCTAAGATGCCTTAACAGAACACAGCCACCTACCTGCCCCCACTGTGCACAAGACCATACCCTAGAAAAATGCACAGAGAGAAACAACAAACCAACCTGCTTCAACTGTTCCAGCAACAATAAAAAATTCAGGGCGAACATCTTGGAAGACCACCGTGCTGATAACATCAATTGCACCTACAGGCATAAAATGCTTCAAATTGCCAAAGAAAGAATAGATTATGAATGAAACAACACAACTTTTATTAATGATAAAAAAAAACACAAAGGCTTTCAACAAATCCGCCCTCCAAAAAATCCTATCCCATCAGTGCATTAAACAAGTGTATTCATGGCCACTAATGCATTCATTATTATTATTTCTTCGAAATGGATGATTTCGTTATAAATGCTATAGATAAAACCATGTCAATAGACGAAAGAATTTATACATCAGTGAACGATACAAATAACATTTTAGCGACGAATCCCGAAGTTAGCTTAATCATATTTCATATGAATGTAAGAAGCATCGAACGACATTTAGACGAAATCCTGGTAACAATAAAATCACTTAATAGACTGGACTGCATAATATTAACAGAGACGCACTCATCGAGCGATATAAACTATAATATTCCGGGTTATACATACTATGCAACAAATACCCGAATTAATAAGAACAGCGGAATCGCAATATTTATTTCAAATAAATATGTTGTGACTTTTAACAGAGAAATCCAAATGCACAATGTAAACATCCTAAATATGGAAATCAGTTACCAAAAGTATACATTTAGCATATTCGCTATATATAGAACTCACGCCTCAATATTACCAATATATGTAGATGATCTAAAACGCATTCTTCTTGCGAACAGAAATAAGAAAACCATTGTTGTCGGAGACATTAACCTCAATATTGCAAATGATTATTCGTCAAATGATAAAGATAATTATCTTAATATGATGGCAGAATTAAATTATATATCGTGTATTAACTCATTTACGAGAATGATTCCAGGTCAACGACCTTCGTGCATAGATCATGTTTTCACAAATATTCAAGACATACAAAACATAGTATCTGCAGTTATACAAACGACAATCACAGATCATTTCGGGTGCATTTTTACCTACAATTACGAAAACAAATATTCACCATTACCAACCCAAACTCCGGAGAATGAAAACAGCCAACGCAAAATGCTCAACATAAATGCCTTAGTACATAATCTGGATAAAGAGAAATGGCTCGATATTTTTAATTGTAATGATACGAACAAATGCTTCGAACTATTTGAAGAAAAATTATCAATGCACGTAAGTACTGCATATTCTATTGATTCCAGAAAACAATCATCAAAATTTAAACCGGTTAAACCATGGATAACTTTTGGATTAATTGTATCAATCAGACACAAAGAAACAATATACAAAAAAATAATCCGACAACCTACAAACGAAACCTTAAAAAAATACCTAAAAGCATACAAAAACAAACTTACGTATTTAATAAAAACCACAAAAGATAATTATTTTCGGCAAAAACTAGAAGCAACGGAGAATGATGCAAAAAAAGTCTGGAATATTATAAATGAAATCATAGACAAGAAAAAACACAAAAAAAATGAAATACATAGTATTACACATAACAATATCAAAATACGATGCAAAGAAAATCCATCGGCTGCCGCTAACATATTTAACAACTTTTTTGCAAATGTAGGCAAAAACCTTGCAAATCAAATTAAAAAAATACCGTCTAATGACGAACAGAACATTAACGCCAATATGTTAAACAAAATTAACATGTTTCCTCTCACTTCAGCACAGGAAATCGAACAAATCATTTCAAGCATGAAGGGAAGATCAGCACCAGGTTTCGATGGGGTTACTGTCGAAACACTGAAAAATATCAAAAAACATATTTCAAAACCATTAACACATTTAATCAACACTAGTCTTCAAAGCGGAATATTCCCAACGATATATAAACAAACCATCATCGCTCCAATTCATAAAACTGGCAACCCAGAAGAAGTGACAAATTATCGTCCAATATCGCTGATTTCAAACATTGCTAAAATCTTTGAAAAAATTATCAAAAAAAGATTGACTGAATTTATTAACAAAAATAACATAATACACGACAACCAATATGGATTTATGAAAAATAGAAGTACCCAAGATGCGATTGCCAAATTATCGAACATTATCCAGAACACATTAGACAAATCTTTGAAATGCCTCGGAATCTTCATAGATCTTAAAAAAGCTTTCGACAGTATTTCTCATGATAAACTTATTAAAAAATTAAACTGTATTGGGATAAACGATAAAGCTCTAAAATGGATAAAAAGCTATTTATTTGAACGACACCAAGTAGTCAAGATAAACAACTTTCTAAGTCTACCACTAACAAGTAATTTCGGGATACCTTAAGGCACAGTCCTAGGCCCCCTACTATTTATAATTTATGTCAACGACATTTTCAAACTACCAATTAACGCAGACATAATATCATATGCCGACGACACAGCTATCATAGTGAATGGGATCGACTGGGATATAGTAAACGAGCAAGCAAATAATAGCATGAATACCTTAAAACATTGGTTTGATACAAATCTTCTCTCATTGAACACTAACAAAACATACTACATACACTTCTCAATTAACAAACTAAAAACACTCCCCAACACTAAAATAATTATCCACAATAACAAATGTAATAAAATCACATGTATTCAAGACTGTTCAACGTTGAAATCAGTATCAGAAACTAAATATCTCGGAGTGATAATAGAACAACATATGAAGTGGAAGAGCCATATCTGTGAATTGGTTAAGCGTATCAGAAAGTGTATATATATATTCATAAGATTAAGAAATATTTTAAAACTCAACAATCTAAAAAGAGTATACTATGCGCTAATCCAGTCATTAATTCAATATGGAATTATTGGATGGGGGGGGTCTTACAACAATATTCTAAACCCGATCAAAGTGATCCAGAAGCTAATCATTAAAGTAATCCTAAAGAAACCCTCCACATATCCAACAGAAACGCTTTTCGCAGATTTTACGGTGCCTCGAGTAGAGAATATCTTCAAAAAAAATGCAATTATCCAAATTTACAAAGATAATATCATCAAAAAATTTGAAACCTACCAATCAATAAGATATCAAGACAACATCAAAATACCAAAATTTAATACCAAACTAATGCAAAACAATTATATCTACTTAGGAATAAAGTATTTCAACAACATTCCAATTGAAATAAAAAAAACCAAAGATATCAATAAACTGAAACTCAAACTGAAGCTACACTTCATCAGGAATAATTAAAACTAAATAATTACCTGTTTTTCTCTTTCTTTCCATTTATTATAAATTATATTCATCTCTATTTTATTTAGATTTTTCGAATTTCGTACCGTATCCTATGTATGTACACCTACACATATTGATGATCCAGAAGGCTCAATTGTTCGTATTATATACTTACCTTTTGCAAAATGTTATTCTATTTCTGTTATAATTAGTGTAACTCGCTCATCAAGCACAAGAACTAGCTTCTTCTTTGATGAGATTGCAATTTTAAATAATTTTTGTACCGATATGTAATTTATGTAACACCTTTGTACACTTATATATCTATATTAAATAAATAAAAAAAAAATAAAAAAATATTGCAACTGTACGGGCGCAAACAATTAATTCATCTTAATATTTTAAAGCTCAACTTAAAAAAAAAAGTTTTACGCTAAAATAATTAAACTCGCGCCATCTACATATAATATAGAGGCGTTCTTTTAAGGTGAAGTTATACGTGAAATCCTATTTAGATTAATCTTTATGACGAATTGGCTTACAGTATCAACATCAAAAAATATGCTACGGATAAATTGAAGCTTTTACTAGGTTTTTTATGCAATGGAATTAGAATAAAATTATTATTTACATAACAAAAACAAAATAAGCGTAAACCTCTAAAAAAATGTTTTTTCATGACTTAACTATGAAGTAATACAAGAAACATTTTTATAAAAATACTCCTTTATGGGTAAGACCATTTTTGAGGTTTTCTATGTTCTAACTTTTTTTCACTCTTATAAAATTATGGACAAAATAAATAAAAACCACTTTTTCGCTTACTTGCCGCGTGCAAATAAGACGCTCGATTGCAAATTTTGCAGGCACGAGAATCGAAATACTTCTAGCGTTTATATTCCTCTTAAGTATCACATTTACTTGGAATTCTGAGTTTGTTTGAGTCTCAAAAGTCTAAAAAATCCACTTTCCGTCACATAATCAAGATGAAACTTGGTACACAGTCGATTCTTTCTGTCCCTGAAATTTTATGTTTATGTAATAAATAAAATTTGCCAATGCAGTTCGGCCCACATTTTCATTAATTAATACTAATGAGGCTACTGTGAAATAAGTTTTAACATAAAACATAATCGTAAAAATTGATTAATTTTTATTGAATTTGTTACCACACTGTAGATTTGCTAAAAATTTAAAATAATATTCAGATATATTTTTAAATAGCGGCAACATGAATATATCAAGTTACCGACATCCGGTCTTTAATACAATGGTTTTTAGAATATTTCAACCACTCGGATACGTAAGCGTGTTAATATATATAACAATAGCCGTAAAATAAGCGCGTTTTTTCGTGTGTTCCCACAGAAGTCGTTATAACTCTGTTATTGTTCTAGTGATAACCCTAAAACAAAAAGTAGAAGATCCATATTGAATGCTTCACATTTCTATTCAAAGTTGTCCATAGAAGTACATAAAAAATACTAATTTTGTAGAAACAGTTTTCACCCCCAAATCACCTACGCGCTGTTAGACATTATTAATTTTTTAAATATTCTTGTATGAAATGGTAAAAGGTAGGTGACAAAATTGTTTATTTATTCAATAGAATAAGTGTTATTTTTACATAATCAGTGATTTTAGTACCGTTTCCACATAAAAACATCGCGTGAGTCATTTTTACAATATTTTTATGTTTGCTTTCTAAATTTTAATATTTATAAATGTTAATATTTTTTTGTAATATAACAATTTGAAACCTTATTTCAAACAAACGTTTCAAGTTTTTAGTTTTTTTCTGTTATTTGTTTATGGGGTGTTATACCGTGTTGCGCTACCTCCTTCTTTGGCCGACGTTTCGGACAGCGTTGCAGTGTCCTTCATCAGGGCAGATCCGGCAGATGTGTGACAGTTTTTAGTATTCGGCTACGTTCAGATATGTTCCATTTATTGACCCTTAATTGTGAAGCGGAAATAACACAAAGTTTTATAAATCTGGCAGTTCGTTTAAGACAAAAAACTTGCATAATCGCAATATACCTGAGTGGTTAAAATATTGTGATACATATTAATTTTAAAAGTAAACAAACGATTTCCGACCAGAGGTGACCATAATTTCTGTTGAACATTTACAGGAAATACAGTTTTCTACTCCAAAACTTATGGGAAAACTATAATATTAATCAATGTGAATAGTGTTATAATCACCGCCAGACTTGGCAATGTCTGTAATCATGACGTCTGTTTATCGTGTATATTAATTAGTGCATGATGCACATTCGAAATCAAATATGAAGTGTAGGTAATTTTTTTTTCTTCAAACTTCGCAAATAAACTTTGTGGCTTCATTATTGCTTCAATGAGAATAAGTAATTTTGTAAACACCACTATTTTATTAATATTATCGACATGTTTCAAAAACAATGTTATCTTCGTCAGCATAAAAGATTAATAATTTTAACAATTAATCATTATCCGGTTATTATCAATTGAACTACGGTGTCCCCATACAACATATTGCGTGGCTGAAAAACTTTATAAGTAAATGAATAATACTATGAAGTACACTCCCAAACCAGATCGTGTTTTAGATTTTTTGTGAAATTCTTTCTAAACTAAATGTAGCTTCGTTCTTTCAAAAAAATTAGAGTCCTTGCGAGAGCCTTGAAGGAGTAACCATCTGTTACTTATACCAGGGCGGGTAAGTGGTGGATAATAACCTCCAATGCTCGTAGCCAGTAGGACTATTGCATCCCTAATTGGGATATGTTGTGAGGCTGAAGGGTGTGAAAGCTCAACTGTTTGACTACCGGTGTGACTCCAAAGTTCATCAAATTATTGTAGATTACCGGTTTCACTTTAAACCAAAGTTCACCGGATAGTAGTTTACCGGTTTGACTTAAACCAAACCAATTTTTTAATGTAGTTCAAGTACCGTACCGATCAAAGTTCATAAGAATTGAGCTGTAGCTCAAATGTGTTGCTGTAGGCAAATCGCCGGTCAGCAGCTCTGACCACTGAGCTATGGCGGCTTATGGCTTTGGCGGGTATTAGATAAGCCGCCATAGCTCAGTGGTCAGAGCTGCTGACCGGCAATCAGATGGTCACGGGTTCAATTCCCGTTGGCGGCCAGTATCTTTTCTCGGAAGATTTTTTCAATGTAGATGAGTGTTTCAGGCTGATAATTATTGATTATAATATTTGGAATCTTATTTTATATAATTACATTTTTACAGTACCCGTATTTGATTGTGTAACATTTAAAAAAAAAATTATTATACTTTATACTTGATCGACGCTTTTATTGCACATTATTAATTATTTTATTGAGACTAAATTTGGTAAACTTCTTTTCAAGGGATTATTTCATAAAAAAATATTTTGCATTATGATAAACTAATAATTATTATCTACCTTAAAAACAAACTAAAACTACGAAACTAAAAACTACGTATCCGCTGGTTGAATTCCTTTGTACAATTCACTTATCGAATACTCATACCTCTCATACACAATGAGTATTCGATAAGTGAATTGTACAAAGGAATTCAACCAACCTTTGTACAATTCACTTATCGAATACTCATTGTGTATGAGAGGTATGAGTATTCGATAAGTGAATTGTACAAAGGAATTCAACCACCGGATTCGTAGCTTTTAGTTTAGATTTAGTTTGTTTTTAGAGTAGATAATAATTATTAGTTTATCATAATGCAAAATATTTTTTTATGAAATAAACACTTGTGTTGTGCCTACTTATGTCTCTCATGCTCTGTTTATTATTTTATGTATTATGTACTTCTTATTATGCTATATACTTGTTATAATGCTCCTGTACAATTTAATCACATGTAAAATCCATCAAGTCGTAAACAAATAAATAAATAAAATAATATTATTATTTGTAATTAACTGTATTTCATTTACCCCGTCCCATATACATCGATTTAAAATTTCTCCCCATATTTAAAATTATTCCCCGTCCACATCGATTTTAAAAAAATGTCCTCCATATCCCAATTCATTTTGCCTCAGAATTACTAGCCTAAAGGTTGTTTAGTAATGTATTATAAAAAAAATGTAGAGAGGGAGTAAACTGGCATTCTACCAACGGTTTATCCATGGAACATGTTTTTTTATTCAAAAGTTGTGTGTTTTCGTACGCTTGAATACTATTTTATTTAAGTACATTGTCTTTAAATTAAAAAAGATAGGTCTTCATAGATGACGATTTTTATCGGTGCTTTATTAGAAAAACCTTGGTAAAAAAAATTTGGTTTGAAGTATTATTGCATACCTATATCACACAAAAGCAATAAAAAAGAAAGATTTTATTAAATAATTCAAAAAGTTGTATACAGATATTGAAACAGTCTTGAATATGAAGTAATTTATTTTGATAAGGATTAAAACCAAGATACAAATAAATAGCCTTTTCAGCGCGACATTTTAATAATTTTTTTAAAATAAAAGAATAATTATTGTGGCATAACCATAACAGTTAGACATATGCTGTCGCGACCTTTTTTGTAAATAATGATGTGTTCTACAAAGTCGTTTTACATTATTTTATTCTATCATTAATAGTTTTCGCAGCGCACGCGATGTAAAGAATATTTTAGGTAATTTTTATACACCTTGGGTTACATTATTGGACTTTTAGTAACGATCCCTAATTTTTTTTGAAAATATCATATAGCCTATGTCAACCGGGGATAGTGTAGCTTCCCAACAGCGAAAGAATTTTTCAAATCGGTTCAGTAGTTTCGGAGCCTATTCAATGCAAACAAACAAACAAACAAACAAACAAATCTTACCTCTTTATAGTGTAGTAGATAGTAGAAGTGTGTTAGATTAGAATGATCGCCTTTCGGAACGGTGAACGGTGGAACAACTCATAATGAAACATACTGAGAAGCACTTCAGAAAACATAGGTTGAATAGGTTAAGTTAGGTTAGGGTTACCGGCTTTTTTTAAATTATATTTTCATAGCATTTAATGACCTTTCTAAGGAGGTTCTGAGTTATAATGAGTTGGTTTATTTCTGAGTTGACATGGAACCTTTCGGAACATCGCCTTGCAACGAAATGGGAGGGATGGATTCACACGTCCGTCACTCCTAGACATACTGACCCCCAGATTCCTACTCACACCTACTACCCCATTCCTTCCCTGAACATCCTCTTTTTCCTTTCCTAAAAATACGCTCCACACTGCATCCCTAAAGATGACATTGGCCTTGAGGGGATTTATTTTCTTCAGGGCTTCCTGTGTGGAGCTAATGTAAGAAAAAAGGTCTCACTCAACCAGTCTCTCCCGATCCAGTCCGTAACGCAGTAGGTGGGCAAACCCGTTCGCCGCAAAGACCTAGACAAATCTCATCCCTTGAACCCGAGCATATACATATATTATCAAAATAAAATACAATATGAACTTACGACTGTATTGTAATGCGTTACCGAGGAATAAAACAAATTTATTAAATAAAATTTACTGATGCACGCCAATTTTGAACTTGCGACATCCGAATTCGTAGTCAAAGATCATAATGCAACGCATTATTGAGGAATCATACATAGATATTTATCAAAATAAAATTTACTTGTGCACGCCAATTTTGTACTTGCGACCTCCGAATTCGTAGTCAAGGATCACAATGCAACGCATTATTGAGGAATCATGCATAGATATTTATCAACATAAAATTTACTTACGCACGCCAATTTTGAACTTGCGACTTCCGAATTTGTAGTCAAGATCGTACCGCAACGCATTATCGAGGAATTATATCTAAATATTTACCAACATAAAATTTATTATTTTTGAACTTGTGACTTCCGAAATCATAACCAAGATCGTAATGCAACGCGTTATCGAGGAATTATAAAAATTTAACAAAATAAAATTTACTTGCGCACGCCAATTTTGAACTTGCGACATCCGAATTCATAGTCAAGGATCATAATGCAACGCATTATTGAGGAATAATACATAGATATTTATCAAAATAAAATTTACTTGCGCACGCCAATTTTGAAATTGCGACATCGGAATTCGTAGTCAAGGATCATAATGCAACGCATTATTGAGGAATTATATATAGATATTTATCAAAATAAAATTTACTTGCGCACGCCAATTTTGAACTTGCGACATCCGAATTCGTAGTCAAGGTTCATAATGCAACGCATTATTGAGGAATCATACATAGACTTTTATCAAAATAAAATTTACTTGTGCACGCCAATTTTGTACTTGCGACATCCGAATTCGTAGTCAAGGATCATAATGCAACGCATTATTGAGTAATCATACGTAGATATTTATCAAAATTATATTTACTTGCGCACGCCAATTTTGAACTTGCGACTTCCGAATTCGTAGTCAAGATCGTACTGCATCGCATTATCGAGGAATTATATCTAAATATTTACCAACATAAAGTTTATTATTTTTGAACTTGTGACTTCCGAATTCATAACCAAGATCGTAATGCAACGCGTTATCGAGGAATTATACAAATTTAACAAAATAAAATTTACTTGCGCACGCCAATTTTGAACTTGCGACATCCGAATTCGTAGTCAAGGATCATAATGCAATGCATTATCGAGGAATCATATATATTTATCAAAGTAAAATTTATTGCGCACGCCAAAATTTGAACTTGCGACTTCCGAATTCGTAGCCAAGATCGTAATCCAACGCATTATCACCCCTCGAACCCGGGCACCCTTGCTAAGTCATCAAAAGTATCGAACCACTTGGGATGACGTATGACAGATGTGTTTATCCAATAAATGTTTCCCGGGCGGCGGAGCCTAGCAACAAAAACCCGCGGAAGTATATTATTAGAATTTTATAAAATACAGAAAGATATATTTTTCAAGTCGGTGCCGCGGCCGTTATAATATAACGTTTTGCAACTTCCATATCGGCTCAACCAATGAGCAGTAAAACCAGATATAGGTATATGTTTTTTTATGACCAATCAGAAGGCTTCGTTCATAACGCCATCTTGAACGCCATTCTGATTGGTCATTGTCAGATCAACAATTTTATAGTAAAAGCACATATAGGTACATAAGATATACGATTATGTGGATCAACAACGCATGGCAATTTGGGCGGATCATCAACGCATGGTAAATTGGGCGGATCAACAGTTACGAAGCGTATGATTTCCATACAAACATCGAAAATTTTATGTGTAGTATTTCGTTTACTTTTACTGGGAAACTGGCAACCTTGCTATTTAATGTAACGTTGTTGCAAATTCATACAGAAGTAATCCATTAAAGCCAAGTTATTCGGTGTTAAAGGTGGATCAACACTGTCAAATAACTTCTTACTGGATCAGCATATTACGAGAAGAGGTCAATATATATATATATATATATATATATATATATATATATATAGCGCTATTGTAGCGGACGTGTTATCGTGAAAATCGAAGACGAGGATGTTTAGATTTGGCCGTTCTCGTTTTCTATTTGCTCTCACAGTTATTTTGCATCAACATAAATACGCTTAAAAAAACAGCATGTTTCGAAAAATATTTTGTTTACATGAAGAAACTGAAAGAGTGAAATACAAAACAATAAATAAGCTATGTAACATCTGAGTGTATGCATTCCATAAAAATGTTTCAAAAGAACAAGCTTTAAATAAACACGTGACAACAAAATTATCAGTACTGTAAATAATAATATTTTTAAACAATTTGAAACTTTTTTCCACTTAATTTATTTCTGACCGTAACCGGTTTCAGCCTAGTATGGCCATCTTAAGACTGGTTACTTACAATTATTCCTTAAACTATGGTTTGTATGCATAACATTTAAGGGATGGAGACCTTTGTTTATATTATCTGTGGATGGAGATTAACGGCGCTGTGGTGTACAAGGATTTTATTCAAATTATACGGATTCTCCCATACTTGGTGCTACGAGTATGTCGTGTTGCACGACTGAATTTCCAGGTATTTATTTATTTATTTATTTATTGAAAAAAATAAGAAATACATGAAAAAATAAGCTGCACATCTCACTAGGGGATTCCTGTAACGAGATATGCAGTTTTACAATAAAGAAATTTAAAAAAAAAAAGAAACATACATATACCTAAACTTAAAAGAAATATAATAATAAACCTACAAAAGAAGCACTGAGTACAGTTATTTAAACATTACTAATGAATAATTATTACAGCTGGGCAGTATGCTCATTGTTGACAAAAATACCATTATACTGTAAACTAAATATTAAATATGTAAATACAAGGTACCTGTTGTGGCTTACCAGATGCAATAAGAGGGTGATCATACCACAGTAGCATTAAATTATTAACAAAAAATAAAGAATAATAAACAATTATGTAATAAATTTATAAAGTTTATGAAATAAATATAATATATTAAGTAAATATGAAGATATAAATAAATTAAACAAATAATATAATATAATATAATTATGAGTAAACAATAATAAACAATTTAATAATAATAAGTAAATAAACATAAGTAAATAAAGTACATAATAATTATGAGTAAATACTAATAAACAATTATAATATTGTATAGTAAGTAAATTATGGTACGAAAGAAGTAGATAATAGTAAGTAAATACTTATAACAATAAGCAAATTAAAAAGTACATAACAATAAATAAGTTAAGTACATACAGAGTAATTAAATATGGATTGTATCAAATATAGCTTAATTCCATAGTGATTTATGATATAAGCGACAACATGGGTAATCCAAAACCATCACTCTCAGTTAGTATACATATTTTGACCATTTTCTTGAATAAATGTGATGTACCAATAGTTTTTATTTTTTCATTGAGCATATTATAAAGCAACGGAGCTTTATATGAAAAACTTCTTTGTCCAAAGGATGTTTTGGTATATACTGGCTGATACATTAAAGAAGAGCCCAATCTAGTATTGCGTACTTGTTGAGATCTTTTAGCAGTGATAATGTTGTTGAAAAATTTACAGAGAGCATGTATTATGTACAATTGCCTTATTGTCATAATTTTGCTTTCGCTATATAATAACTGTGATGAATACATAAAACTTTTCTTGAACATTATTTTTAAAATTAATTTTTGTGCAATATTTAAAGGCTCTAGAGTAGTCTTGTGACAAGAACCCCAACAAATAACGTTATATGAAAGTATTGATTGAACAAGAGCATAATAAACAGTTTTTAGTGTAACTTTGTCCAATATATTTCTTAGAGTCTTGAAGATATAGGCTAGCTTTCTTATTTTGTTTGTTAATATAGCAATATGATTGTTCCATTTTAAATGTTTATCAATAACTAAACCAAGATATTTGATATTGTCTACTCTTTCCAAAGATTGACAATTACACTTCTGCATGCAACAATGTATTTTTAAAGAGCGGTCCAAAGATGGTTGATTTACAGAAGAAATACTAAAGGTAATATATTTAGTTTTGTTCATGTTTAAGGTTAACAAGTTTTGATCAAGCCAATTTTTGACTGCCCTTAATCCTGTCTCGCACTTAGCATACGTTTCATCCCAAGTATCACCAGAAAACACTAAAACAGTGTCATCTGCAAATACAATTGAAGAACCAGAAAATTGCAAATTATTACCAGTAGGCATAATTGCATTCGATTTAGTTGGGGAATACCTTACATTAATTTTATTGATATCAAGTAGGTGTCTGTTAATATCATTATTTCATTTTTAATAAATGAAGTGAAATAAAGTTTAAAATTGTTTTAATGTACGAATATTATTATAAAGAAATTCCACTACGAATTGTCAGTATCAAATATAGAAATATTGAAATGAATAAATATTAAAGTAGAAAAATATTTTATCAAATGTAATGTATAATGATAAATATCTCATGCTAAGTTGTAATCCTTAGAAGAACTTAAATTTTTCGTTTTATAATAAAAAACTAGAAAATTGAGGAGAACAGCTCATTAAAATTACTTTTCGTCTATAAAACCCACATTAGTGAGGTCGAAGATAGTCGCGGTAGACGATATTGCAAATAAATATATGTATACGAATCATTCTCCTGAAATCCAAAAACAACTTACCTGCTTACAATATTAATGGGTTAATTAAATAATTTGATTAATTTATTCCTGTCCCCAGGGGTAAACCGACGTACCTATACTGTGTTTTTTGAAATATGATTTCAATGAATTGAATTATTTTACTCTATTTATTATAAAAAACATGATAAAATGTAAAATAAAAAAATAATTTAAAAGAGCACTTGAATGGGCGTAAATTTATATTATAAGTGCCGTATGTCCGAACACGAATTTGTCATATATACATTTAAATTACTACTCAAAAAACGCATTTTCTATGAATTTTTATTTTTCTTTAAATTAGCGCAGTAGGTAAGGCGAGATATTTTTTAAAAATAATTAAGTTGCCTTCAAAAGGAAGCAAAATTTAACACTTTAATTACCTATATCTCATTAAAAAAACAGAAATAAATAAAATAGCACATGTCCGTATTAGATATTTAATATTGGTCCTTACATACGTAATTGGCGTTTTGCCGTACTGGCAACTTTGATCTCAAATATGTTGTCTTTGGTTAGGAATTCTAAAATCAAATTTATACAGCTATTTACTCATGTATTTGTTATTATTATAATTATATTTCATTTGTTTTTTCCTTAATTGTTTTTTTTCTTTGCGTCACTTAGTTTACAAAACGGAAAACTTGAAATATCGCGTTATTTACGAGTACGAGTTCCACCGTGTCACCAGTGCTGCAGAAACGGCTCGAAGGATTAATGATGTGTATGGCGATGTTACCGCAAAAGAAAACATAGTGCATTTTTGGTTCGAACGTTTTCGTTCTGGAAATTTCGACGTGCAGAACAAGCTCCGTGGACGGCCGGAGACCAAAGTTGAAAATGAAGAATTGAAGGCTATTGTGGAAGCGGATCCATCGCAAACCAAGCCCGAGTTAGCTGCAGGCTGCGGTGTTAGTGATAAAACTGTTTTAATCCACTTGAAGCAAATTAAAATTATTATTTTTTCCAACAGAGTGCATGTCATAAAACGCTCCACTAATACATTCAAAATTTACAGTCTAAAACTCCGAATAACCACACAATTCATCGCTAAACGTATCCCTGAAGTGAAACCCGTACATGTGAAACTAAATCTCTCTAAATTTACAGTGATTACATAGTGTTTAAATCAATAATTGTGAAGTGCATCAATATTGTTGCAGTAAAACTAAATTTTTATATTCTCCATAAATATACCTGTGCAAAGTCAATTTATATTACACATAATTCTCACGGAGCTAAAAATAGCTGATAGCTGAGTGGCTAGAGTGGCTGCCTAGAGATCCGAAGGTCGGCGGTTCGAATCCTAGTGATACCGAAGTGATTTTTTTTTTGAAGACTATTTCGCAGTAAAATTGACATTTTATAATCACTATAAATATACCTGTGCTAAGACAACCTATATTAGATCTATTATTAGTAGAGTAGCGCTGCAGACTGTTATATTGATTTTGCCTACTAACAGGCGCAACCGCCAATATAACAATGGATCAAGAAAACTCGGCTCAACAATTCCTGGCAAAGGCAACCGCTATTTTAAACCTTTTGAATGTCATCTTAATGGACACATCTAACAAATTCACTAAGGAACAAATATCTAAACTCGCCCCCAAATTCACCGATCTTTTGGGTAATGTCGGTCAAATGGGTGTAAAACTAGGGAGCCTTGAAGGAGAACTGATGACCTACAAACATATGTCTTCCGAAAATAGGAACAGAACATATAGCTCAATTACGTCCAACCAAGTCCTCCCCAAATACCCACCGAACACGAGAAACAATGCCCCTATGCTTCCCGCAAGACCAGCGGTACTTATCTTCCCCAAAGATGACAAGTCACTTCTTTCCAGCAGTACCCTTGAAACCCTCAAAACATCAACTAACCCATCATCTTTGGGAATTACAATCACGGGAATACGTGAAATTAGGAACGGAGGTGTAGTCGTGCATCCGAGTACCGATGCAGAGGCCATTAAACTTGCCAATGCACCGACCATATCCGATGCTGGTCTGAAAGCAGCAGTTTCTTCGCATAAACTTCCTCGGATAGCTATCCATGGCCTTCCTCAAAGTGTGCCCCTAGAAAACATCACCTTGGCTATACACCAGCAAACACACGAAGAAACTGGTCTACATCTAAATGAATTAAAAGAAACACTGCAGTTCTCTCATAAAGTTGGACCTCGTACTGGATCATGTACGCATGTCTTCAGAGTTCCTCCTTCTGTTCGTCACTCCCTCATTCGCTTCTCCAAACTGGCTATGGACTGGCAAATACATACCGTAAGGGACTGGATTGACAGTTTTAAATGTGGACACTGTCAACTTTATGGCCACACAGCGTCAAAATGTAACGCTGACAAGCCTACCTGTTCTCACTGTGGAAAACCTGGACACAATCGCGACGCTTGCCTGACTCCCGAAAAGCCACCAGCATGTGCCACATGCAAATTCTTCAGAAAACCGGTTACTCACAACACTGGCTCCCCTGACTGTCCTGCCCGCCAAGCCGCTGAGAGACGCGAATTATCTCGTGTTAATTTTTTAGGCTGAATCAGAATCGACACCTTGTTAATACTAACTTTTCATCGTATTATCAAAATATTCGTGGTCTCAATACCAAGCTTAACTCCTTTAGATGCTTCGTTAATATATGCCCTTATGATTTTTTATGTCTTTCTGAAACATGGCTATCAGATAATATTGCTTCAACCGAACTTGGACTACATGACTACAATATTTTTCGCTGTGACCGCTCTTCCTCATCTAACAAGCGTAGAGGTGGCGGGGTAATGATATGTATTAAAAAAAAAAATACTCTTGCCACTTTCTAGAATCGTCTAATAATGTATCTGAACAATTATTTATTTGTGTTCTACTTGGTTCCAAGAAACTTGTCATTGGTTGTGTCTACATTCCCCCCTCATCTTCAACAGAAATCTATAAGTCACATACTGAAGCAGTTGAGCGTGTTTCCATTAATGCCGATTTCTTATTTATTTGTGGTGATTACAATCTACCTAAAATAGTGTGGCTTAATGATAGTCAGGGTGTGAAAACTCCTAATAATGTTTCCCTTCAAGCTTTTATAATAGTAAATTTTTATGCCTACTTGAATATGTTCCAAGTACTACTATGGTTAAAACTACTACCTACAGTGTTAATTTCTGCTCCCAGTATAAAAACAGTAAAAAAATAATAAAATTAAACTTTGTGTTATAAAACTTGTTGATTTAAGATACTTGATTAATCCCGACGGTGTCAAAGTATTTATTCTGCTGTGAAACTTGTTTGAAATTCGTAAACAGTGCAAACAAATAATATCTGACAGTTAGAATAATTGTCAGTCCATAGATAAAGTCCGAAAAAAGAAATACCTTATCAAATACATACCATAAAGAAGAACCGGGGCAAGTTGCATCCTTTTACTTTATTCCAACAATATGGCTAATACACGAGGAGGTAAAGTAAATAATACATCGGAAAATGAAGATAAAAATATGGAAAAAATTATTCAATATATCGACAAAAAAATTGATAATATGAAAAGAGATATAATTGCTAATATTGAAAAACAGTCGGAGGAAACCAAAAAAAGCATTGAATTCATTAGTAACCAGTACGACGATATCATAAAAAAAATCGACCTGGCAAATGAATATAACCGAAAAATAACAAATGAATTTGAGATTATTAAAAAACAGCACACAGAACAGAACATAACAATAAAAAAAATGGAAATCCGAGTCTCGGAACTGGAGTACAAATCTAGATCTAATATCTTAGAGATAGCGGGTATCCCCCAGAAAAGTGGAGAGCAACCCATCGAAATAGTAAGGAGAGTTGCTGCTGCAGCCGGTGTAAAAGTGCAGCACTCTGACGTTGGTGAAGTAACCAGAATTACAGACCGGCGCAACCAGGCACCCCCCAAATTGCTTGTGAAGTTTTTAGACACAAGAATAAGAGATGTACTTTTAGAAAAAAGAAAAGACATTAATTATAATTCAATTCAAGATCTGGCTACAGACTCGATATTTATTGGAGAGGACATAAGCCCGTACCATAAAGAAATTTTATGGAAGGCGAAACAAATAGCCAAAGAAAAAAAATATCAGTACGTATGGATAAAAAAAGGACAGATAATGCTACGCAGGGCCCAGAATGAAAAAATTGTATACATAAAACACCTAGATGACCTGAACAAAATTATCTAATCAAATTTGTCTATATATACTACGTACCAAAAATAATAATTTACCAAAATGGATGAACAAATAACTATATCTGAACCAGAGAACATAATATCACTTAAACATAATTTTAACATCTTACATAAAAACATAAGGAGCATTAATAAAAACTTCAATGAACTACAAGTACTAATAAAAAGCTTAAAATTAAAATGGGACATAATTATACTTACCGAATGCTGGATAACCGATAAATACTCTGCTTTACAAATTGACAATTACATCCCTCACTCAACGTTAATGAATAAGGGAAAAAGTGATGGTGTAGTTGTATACATTAATGAAGATATAGAAGTTAATGTTAAAGAGATCAGTATAAATAATGCAAACTGCCTAAAATTATCAATTGGGAATGATACAGCCATACTAGCAATTTATCGATCGCCCTCAACCAAAAACATAGAACCTTTCCTTAATTCTCTATCTCATGAACTAAATCTACTCAAAAACATTAATAACGTGTTTGTTATTGGTGATATAAATATTGATATTCTTCAAAATGGACATCCAAAAAAATTTGACTATATGCAGACGCTTGCTTACCATGGATTCAAAAGCCTCATAAATGAACCAACTCGAATATCAAATGAATGCAAAACTTGCATCGATCATATTTTCAGTAAGACTAATAAACAAATTCAAGCCATCATATATACATCCACCATTACAGACCATTACTCAACAATTCTTTCCATTAACAAAAATAAAACAGGAAAAATTCAAAATCATAAAATTGTACTGCAAATATCAGAAACCAATTGGAAGGAAGTAAAACAAAAATTACAAAATACTGAGTGGACAAACCTTTATGAAATAGATGATACAAATTCTGCTTGGAGCTATTTTAACGAAATTATACAACATACAATACTATCGAATACCACATTAATAGAAAAAAAGATATCCCATAAAAATAAGCACATCAAACCTTGGATTACACAAAACATCATCAACTGTATAAGGAAAAGAGATGAAATACATTTAAAAGTTAAAAAAGACCCTTACGATATATTTAAATTAAGATTCTATAAAAGATACAGAAATATATGTAAAAATGTTATTCGCAACGCCAAAGAAAACTACTATAAAAGGAAAATAGAAGAATGTAACAATGACTCCAGAAAAATATGGAAGATTATCAAAGAAATCACTAACTCTGAACCCTCCTACAACAAGAAAATGATTGGAGAATTAAACATTGACATGATTCCTACTTCTTTTGCAGAGTATCCTGACAAAATTCTGGAATATATTAATAAATTTTTCACTAACATAGGCTCGCAATTGGCAAATAAAATCACAAAACCAATTACTTATGAAAAGGAAATAGAAAATAATGAAGACTTAATCCAAGATAACACACTAAATCTAAACCAAATAACTAGCAACGAACTTAGAAAAGTGATTGCTTCACTAGATAACAACACTTCTTCGGGAAATGATCCTATCTCAATCAAAACTATAAAACATCTCCAAGATGAGTTGATCCTCCCCCTGACA
This sequence comes from Limnephilus lunatus, assembly GCA_917563855.2. Taxonomy (NCBI): domain Eukaryota; kingdom Metazoa; phylum Arthropoda; class Insecta; order Trichoptera; family Limnephilidae; genus Limnephilus; species Limnephilus lunatus. The sequence continues at coordinate 46,272,712 of OU830598.1, read as the reverse complement.
TACCTTATAAATCTCTCTATATCAAAGGGGATTTTTCCTTCTTGTCTAAAAAATGCTACAGTTTTACCAATTTATAAAAATGGAAGCAAAAATGATGTAAATAATTATCGCCCTATAAGTATCCTAAGCACTTTCTCAAAAATCCTAGAAAAAATTTTGAAAAGCCAAATCGTTCACTTTCTGGAATTTAATAAAAAAATTTCCCCGACACAATATGGATTTCGGGAAAGTTTGAGTACCGTGAACGCCATTGAACATTTTACAAGAATAGCCATAAAAAGTTTAGACGATGGAAAAAAATGTCTGGCTGTTTTTATAGACCTAAAAAAAGCCTTTGACACAATAGATCATAAAATTCTTCTCACAAAACTTAAAAAAATTGGCATATCTGGCACTCCACTAAATTTACTGATGACGTACTTGACAGGACGAACACAACAAGTACAAATAGGTCAACAAAAAAGCAATCCTCTTCCAATAAACTACGGCGTCCCTCAAGGAAGTGTCTTGGGACCAATCTTATTTCTCATCTACATAAATGAAATTACCAAACTTCCCATCAATGGAAACATAATTAGTTTTGCCGATGATACTGTTATGTTATTCCACGAAAAGGACTGGATGGACACTTATAAAGAGGCTGAACATGGACTAACTGTACTTCAAAATTGGCTTCGGATGAACTCTCTTACGCTCAATGTAATTAAAACTAATTATCTAGCCTTTTCAATAAACTCAAGAGGTCAACCGGGTAAAGAATACACTCTCAAATTGCACGAGTGTCAAAACAATAAGTCACATTGCTCTTGCCCTATTATAACAAAGGCAAAAAGTATTAAACATCTAGGAGTGGAAATAGACGAAAACCTTAGATGGGACATACACATAAATGGAATCACTAAAAAGCTCACGAGACTTGTGTATTTCTTCAAAAACCTAAGAAACATACTACCTAGGAAAGACATAAAAAAAGTTTTTTATGCCTTATGTCATTCCCGTCTTGAGTACGGAATTCTAGTATGGGGATCTGCTACAGCCAATCATATTAACCACTTAGATATTGCTCAGAAGAGCATTATAAAAACCATACTAAAATTACCCATCAGAACCCCCTCAAAAGATATTTTTAAGTGTTTTGACGTTCTTAATTTAAAACAAATATATGCCAAGAATATTCTTATACATCATTTTAAAAACAGAAAATCTCCTAATGAAACTCGGATACATGACACAAGAGCCTCAAAAAAGGATATACGAGATGTTCCAAAATTCAAGACAAGTTTTGGCCAAAGAAACCACATATATCTTGCAACTAAACTATACAACATCCTTCCTCCAAGTCTGAAAAAGATAGAAAAGATAAATAAGTTTAAGGAAAAAATCAAAACATGGGTGAAAGAAATTAATGCAGACATACTAGAGAATGTATTAAAAACATCATAGAAACTAAATAACGGAAAATCAAAGAAATCTACCAGTCCGCCTCAGCACAGGACCACCTAGTGAGGAGGACTAAGAACAAACGGATTAAATATTTATATATATCATCATATCTTGTAATTGTCATCAAACCTGTAACTAAATAGTCACTAATAAAAAAAAAAAATAAAAAAAAAATTAAACTCGATCAATAACTGTGTAGGATACTGTCTTGATCTGATATTTACCAACATGCCTAGCATTTGTGTATGTGAAGCTACTGACTCAATTTTACCAATAGATAAATATCACCCACCACTCGACATTAACTTCTCTAATCCTTTCAAAAGTGATACTCTGAAATCAACAGCTACATACCACTACAAATTTAACAAAGGTGACTATACTGGCATGAACAGGTATCTTGCCCAATATGACTGGACTTCTATGTTATCAAACAACAATATTAACGATGCTGTATTTAAATTCAATGAATGTTTAACTCATGCTATAGACTTGTTCGTTCCAAGGGGAACTTATTCCCAGCCTAAATTTACTATTTGGTTCAGTGTGAAATTAAAGCAGTTGATTATTGAAAAAAGAAAATACACAAGTTATTCAAATTAACGAACAACTTAGTGCTTTATCAAAAATTTTCTCATTTAAGAGAATTATCCAAAATTGAATCTGCCACATGTTACAAATCGTACATTGAACTCACTGAGACAAAATTAAATCTTAACCCTAAACAATTCTGGAAATTTTTTAAACAAAAACGTATTGTTAACGATCTCCCTTCAAGTTTATTCTTTAATGAAACTCACGCTACCAACGATTTCGATATTGCCAATCTTTTTGCTAAACATTTCTCCTCCGTCTATTCCGATAACAAATGTACCATCCCTCCACTTAAATATGCTAATACTATTGACCTTAATAATTGCGAAATCACACTTATTGATGTCTTCAACTACTCAAAAAATCTTCCCAGCAAATCAAGCACTGGTCCTGATGGTATACCTGAAATATTATTGAAAGAATGTAAATCTACTGTATCTGAGCCAATTTGTTTATTATACAACTTATCACTATCATCTGCCACCTTTCCGGATTCCTGGAAGGTTTCCTATATAAGACCTATTTTTAAATCGGGTAATAAGTCGAACGTAGAAAACTATAGACCTATATCGATTTTATCTCATATTCCTAAAATCTTTGAGTCTATAATCACAAAGAAAATAACACCTATTTTCAAAAATGTGCTGATTGAGGAACAGCATGGCTTTAGATCTGATAAATCTACCACTACAAACTTACTCTCCTTCACCAATACCATAGTCAACGGCCTAGAAGATAAATCACAAGTAGATGTTCTATACACCGACTTTTCTAAAGCTTTTGACAGAGTAAAACATGCAATCCTCATGGCCAAGCTATATGCTATAGGTATACGAGTCCCATTTCTATCCTTTATTAGTTCTTATTTAAGTAATAGAAAATAAAGAGTTAAAATAAATAACATTATGTCTATTATTATTGAAGTTACATCCGGCGTACCGCAAGGAGCACATTTAGCCCCGCTTCTTTTCAACTTGTTTATAAACGACATTATTAGTATTTTCTCACATACGCGCTTTTGGCTCTTTGCTGATGACAACAAGATCCTAAAAATAATAAATAATTACCATGACTGCCTTCTTTTCCAATCAGATATTGACTCATTCAATGACTGGTGTAAAATTAATTGCTTGGAACTAAATATCGATAAGTGCAAAATTATATTCCTTCTACAGATCTAAAAATCCGATCGTTTTCGAATACAAACTAAATAATAATTGCCTAACAACTGTTCAATATATTAAAGACCTTGGTGTCATTCTTGATAGCAAGCTTTCTTTTCGGGAACATTTAAATGTGATTATTAATAAATCTCTCAAACTACTTGGTTTCATCACTAGAATCACTTCCGACTTCAAAAACATAAATACCTTAAGAACTCTTTACTGCTCCTTGGTTCGCCCCCATCTTGAATATGCTTGTGTTATATGGTCTCCTTTTTATGCTGTCCATATTCGTCATATTGAATCCGTTCAACATAGGTTCCTAAAAGGGATTGCTAGGAGGCTAGGATTAGAGCGAGGCAATTATTTGTATGCTGAAATTGAAAAAAACTCTAAACCTTTCTCCTTTAGAAGACCGTCGGAAAAAATCCGATCTTATCTGTTTCTTCAAAATTATTAACTACATAATCGATTCACCTACATTACTACAACTCATCCCATTCAATATACCTTCTCGTAGACTCAGAAATAAAGACCTACTCTTCCTCAATCAGCACTCCACTAATTATGGTCACAACTCACCACTGTCCAGAATGTGTAGAATGGTCAACTCATGACAAGACCTTGATTTTTTTGGTATAAGCTTGAATGAATTCTGTCGCTCTTTAAATAAATGATGATATTTTATATTTACTGTAATTTTTGCAAAGTCTTGACTTGACTTGACACTTCTATTTTCTGTTTGTCTTTGCTCTCACGTACCATGTTCATCCTTACAATGTACATTCCCAAATTTTCGTTATACCATGTTGTAAATTGGACGTAAGTCCGTAAATAAATAAATAAAAAAAAATGAAGGTGAAAAAGCTCCCATACAAAACTCCCATAAGCTCCCATACAAAGTTCCTCTCATACAAAACGCCAATTTCATATGTAGGGACCGATGTTGAGTTGCCGCATAGCATGCATCTGCCCAAAGCTACCTGTGAAGATATACGTAAGATTATCATCAGTCAACTAAATAATTCCAAATCGCCGGGTATTGACAATATTCGAATGTTCGACATTAAAAAACATATAACCATTCTATGTCTGATAATTACCCATTTAATTAATAACATCTTGTCCTAAGCAGTTATACCTGATGAGCTTAAATGTAGTATTATTAAGCCAATATACAAAGGGGGAAAACATACTAAGATAGAAAATTACAGACCAATCAGTATACTGCCAGTTATTGAAAAACTTCTAGAAAAATACATCTACGTAAATTTAATAAAATACCTAGAAAGTTTCTCCATTATTGATCCTAACCAATACGGTTTTCAAAAAAAAAATAAAAGCACTGAAATGTTACTACAAGACTTCTCGAATTAGGTAAATCAAGAACTCAAAAATAAAAAACATATTCTGGTTTTATTTATAGACAACTCTAAAGCGTTTGATACCATTGATCCGACAAAACTATTACAGATATTGGAGGCGATAGGAATTAGGGGAAAATTACTAGAACTACTCAAAAACTATTTAAACAATCGACAAATTAAAGTGAAACTCTTCCAAACTTACAGCAAAGCTAAATATATGTCAACAGGAGTCCCGTAGGGGTAAATTCTCGGTTCAACATTATACATAATATTCGTTTCACTCATGAATAAAATTTTCACATTCGTTAAACATTACGTTTATGCTGATGATACGGCACTAGTCATTTCGCATGAAGAATTATACAATGCAATAAAACTCATGCAGCATGATTTCTTTTCCCTACAGAAATGGTCACATGATGCGGGTCTTATAATAAATTCCAAAAAAACTAAATTAATGCACATACGATCTCCACATGCCAAATATGCCATCACGCCTTTAATAAAATCGCATACATTTGAATGTATACACAATTCGTCACAATCCTGCAAATGCGGAACCATTGAATTTGTACAAACGTATGTATATTTAAGGATAACTGTAGAATGCACATGAAATGGAATACTCACATAAGAAACATTTGCAAACGCCTACGAGCTATTGCTGGGCGAATTTACAAAATTAAATATCTTATGCCCATAAGTACTTTAAAAATAATTTATTTGTTACTAGCGGAATTTACTATCAGATACGGAATGACGTCTTGGGGAAACTCGTGCAAGACAAATATAGGCTACATTCAAACAATTCAAAACTCTCTGACTCTCTTGGTAAGCAAAAGTATTTATGCACAAAGAAGAGACTATTATCAGAAAGAAAACTATGTATTTTTAAGCCGTAAATTTTCTGTATCCAAAATATTTACAATGGCATCGTTGCCAATAGGGTCGTCCCTAACTGAAAAGTTGAGACTGTCAATCTGAACACTTATTGGTAATGGTTTTTTAAACATTTTTTTACATTCTACATTACAGATTTTGTGTAGATATGTAGGTACTGAAATATTTTTACGATAATTCGAAACAATAATAAAACATATATTATGAATTTTCGTTATTTGTTTTTGGAGTGTTATGTATGACGTGTTGCGCTACCTCCTTCTATTAAGCCAACGTTTCGAACAGCATTGCAGTGTCCATCATCAGGGCCGATCCGGCAGATGTGCCGAATCATATGCCGGGTCATCTGCCAGATTGGCCCTGATGATGGACATTGCAACGCTGTCCGAAACGTTGGCTAACGCCCCAAAAACAAATAACTAAAATACTTTTGGCCGTGATAATCTAAAAACGTATTATGAATATTATTTTGATATGCAACACCAGCACTCAGTTGAATCACTCAGTTGCAAAATTATATCCACGTCTTATGTCATGAAATATAAAGCATGATTATGCTGTTTTAAAAATGATAACTTATTTTTAAATTACTGAGATAAATTAATTGTTATCAAATGTTAACGCACAGTGCAAAATAATAATGCAACTATGTAATGGCAATAAATAAAAATCATTTTTATACATATACATGTGCTTAAAATGATAATATCAATAAACGTTTTTTATCAGACTTTGCTATTTTTCATTGTTTGTTTTTGGGGTGTTATGCCGTGTTGCGCTATCTCCTTCTTTAGCCGAAGTTTCGGACAGCGTCGCAGTGTCCATCATCAGGGTAGATCCAGTAGATCCGACGATGTGAAAATCTAAAAACGTATAAGACTTTGTTATGTTTTAGCAATTTGGTAGGCAGGTATGGGTACTGCCATAGGTCACCCTAAGTGGTTCGCTTCGTTTGGGGTATTAGTAGGGGTGCCAGGGTCTGCCCGCCAGCTGCATGTAAGGCCGGATCGAGAGTTAATTTGGTAGGTGGGTATGGGTACCACTGCCTTGGGAACCATTTATTGGATGACCAACACCTCTGCCACAGGTCACCCCAAGTGGTTTGCTACGTTTGGAGACTTAGCAGGGGTGCCCGAGTTCATGGGGTAATTTTTGTCTGGGCGGGTGCGTCGGCCCACCTTCTGCGTGGCAAACCGGATTGGGAGATGCTGGTTGAGGGAGACCCTTTACAACCGGTTACCGTTGTCCGGGCCGCTCGGTAGTACAGGGGCCCGACCCTCAGGCTCACTGAGGCCGCTGCTGTTGTGCCGGTTCGTGACCGGAGGAGACCCAGCAGTTGCGTTTGGGGCGCATTGGGCGATCTCTCCAGCCGGACTCTCCCAGCCCATCGCCTTGCACCGCAGTGGGTGGGTTGGATTCATACGTCCGTCACTCCTGGACACTGATCTCCAGCTTCCTACCCACCTCTCAACCTTCCTTCCCAGACCTTCCTTTCCTCTCATAATTTTTTTTTTTTTTTTTAAATGTATATAAAAAAAATAACACCAATAAAATCATGAATTTGAACATAACAGCAAGTAACATAATCACTTAGCACTCTTCTTAGGGTGAATTGCCTTAAACAAAAACAAAACAGTAACATCATTACAACGGCGAGAAGCAGGAGTCCCCGGTGCAGGCCAAACTGTTGGTGAACTTCGCTAACGTTCAGTCCACCACCACCTTGTCTCCCAACGTCCCAACCTTCTCTTCCTTTCCGAAACGCAGATAGCTGAGCCTACAGACGCCTCCTATCTGGATTGCCAGGGTTTCACCCTCATGGGCAAATTCAGACCCAAAGGAGGTGTCTGTCTCTTCAGTCGAGCTGACGTCAACTGTGTACGACCGTTGAATCTGGAGAACTCCAGATTCAACGTAATGTGGGTGCGCGTCAATCTTGACAGTACGGTAAGATTTTACGCGTGTTTATACCGCTCACCGAACCTTAGTGTTTCAGGTACGTCCGAATTCTTCAAACATCTAAGCAATACTGTTGATGATCTCTTGCCCGGCTTCCCTACAGCAGAGTTTGTGGTCCTGGGGGACTTCAATTTTCATAACGAACCTTGGTTAAAGTTCTCAGGACCAACGGACTCGGCTGGACGAGAGGCGGAATCCTTTGCCGTCTGCTATGGACTGGAGCAAATGGTTCAGGAGCCTACAAGGGTTTCTTATGTCCAGACACACCTCTCCAATCTGTTAGATCTGTTTTTAACCACTGTGCCACACGGTTACAAGATTGAAGTCACAGCGGCTCTAGGATCGTCCGACCACTGCCTGGAGATGACATCAATCCCCGTAACCTTCAGACTGCCAAACGAGCGGCTGAAGAGAAAAGTGTGGCACTATAGATCAGCAGATTGGTTTGGTCTGCGGGCTCATTTCAATGCTTTCTCGTGGTCAGCTGTCTGTTTTTGGACTTCGGATCCCTCAAGATGTGCCCAGGAAATTGGTGAAGTCATCACATCCGTGATGGATGGCTTCATCCAATCCACTGTTAAAGAAACTGGTGTGGGCTCAAAGCCGTGGTTCAGTCGACAATGCTCCGAAGCAGTGCGACGAAAAAACCCGGCTTACTGAGCCTACAATACATCTCGAACGTCCGAAAACAGAATAGTATATAAAAAAATGGCAAAGGAATGCAAGAGGATTATTAACAGGTCAAAATTAGAGTACGACCTGCAGATCAGCAGAAAGCTGGCTGCCTGCCCGCACGACAGCAAAGCGTTCTGGTTGCTTGCGGGCTCAATAGGTCGCAATTTCTGCAAACCCAGTCTGCCACCTCTTACCAGACCTGACGGTTCTCTAGCAAATGCCGCCGCCGAAAAGGCCAACTTATTAGGCAAAATGTTCGCGGAAAACTCGACCCTCGATGATCAAGGTGCTACCCCGCCGTGTCGGTTCCTCATTGCAGTTTTCATATGAAAAAACCGAGGATCTGGCATTGGGATGTACTCCAGGGCTAACGAGAGCTTAATGTGAAATAGCTCCAATTTTGACGAAGCTTTTCAAGATGTCCCTGAAGTCTGGCTCTGTGCCCTCTGGTTGGAAAAAAGCGATCATTCACCCCATTCCAAAGAAGGGTGACCGCTCCAACCCAGCCAACTACCGCCCCATAGCGATCACATCTGTTCTGTCAAAAGTGATGGAACGTGTGATCAACGACAAACTGCTCACATACCTCGAGAAGAACAAAATTATTAACGACCGTCAATACGGATTCCGGCGTAACCGCTCGTGCGGTGATCTTCTCGCGTATGTGACGCATGTTTGGGGACGGTGCCTGGAACGTTTTGGTGAGACCCAAACGGTTGGACTAGACATTTCCAAGGCCTTTGACCGGGTTTGGCATCGAGCGCTTGTCAACAAACTGCGTTCGTACGGACTTCCCGCATCCTTGTGTGCGTGGATTGCCGACTTTTTGAGGGGCAGGTCAATTCAGGCGGTTGCTGACGGTTTCACCTCTTCCTCGCATTCGATAAATGCTGGCGTCCCACAGGGATCGGTTCTGTCTCCGACTTTGTTTCTGTTGCACATCAACGACCTCTTGTCATGTGCACCGATTCATTGTTACGCGGATAACAGTACGGTCCATGATAGTTTTTTGTTTGAAAAGCCTACAAAGAGCACACAAACCCCAATAGCTCGGAGGGCTTTAAAGCAAAGAATGGACGGTTACCTCGAGAGTGTTTTCTCTTGGTGTAAGAATAACCGAGTCGAATTTAATGTTTCAAAGACCCAATTATGTTTGATAACGTCTAGAAAGGGATCGAAATGATAATCTGGTCTCCTTCAACGAAAGCATTCTTCCGAACAGGACCTCCATTGATATGTTTGGTGTAACTCTAAGTGACCAGCTCAGGAATGGGGGCTCCATCGAAACCAGAGTTAAGTTAGCCTCTCAGAAACAGGGCGTACTGTACAGGGCCCGCAGATACTTTAATAGTACACAACTGCTAACCCTGTACAAATTGCAAGTGCACCCCACGGTTGAATTTGGCAGCCACCTCTGGCCTGGAGCTCCAAATACCTAAAAAAACCTTGACTCTGTGCAGAAACGGGCGGTCCGTTTGATAGATTCTCCCATCTCAACAGACGGATTGTAATCTTTAGAGCACAGGCGTCAGGTGGGAATGCTGTCCTTGTTCTACCGGTATTACAATGGAAGATGCTCCGAGGAACTAGCGTCATTGATCCCCTCTGCACCGGTGCATAGTCAGGAAATACGCGCCAAACATTTATTCACGGTTGTCATTAGTCACATGAGAACGGGTCGTTTTTACGACTCGTTATTGAGTTCAACAGCTCGGCTGTTGAACGATTTACCGGCCTCTGTGTTTCTTCCCTCATACAACATGGGTCTCTTCAAGACCCGTGTTCACTCCTTCCTTTCCTCAAAAAGACCCTCCACACAGCATCCTCAAAGTTGACATAGTCAGGGAAATTATTTTCATCAGGGCCTCCTGTGTGGAGTTAATGTAAAAAAAAAGAGAGAATGGTTGAGGGAGTCCCTTCGATTTCTCCAGCCGTACTCTTCCGGAATATCACCTTGCACGCAGTGGGAGGGATGGATTCATACGTAGGTCACTCCTGGACACGCTGATCCCCAGAATCCTACCCACCCCTCATATCATTTTCCTTCCCAACCTCTCCCTCATTTCCTAAAAACACTCTCCACACAGCATCCAAAAAGATGACATAGGTCTTGGTGGGAATTATTTTCCTCAGGGCCTCCTGTGTGGCACTAATGTAAAAAAAAGAAAAGCGTTTGGTTATAAATCATTAACGTGGGTCCCATTTTTATCCAACATTAGGTTATCAATATTATTGTTATTTATGGTCAGTGATTCTACAATCGCAATTCAACGAATTTTTTCGCTTTTGAAACGATATAATATTTTTAGTAATATTATTGTAGTTTATCATTTGGCCACTTGCAAATACCTATATTTATTTTATCTGTGAAAAAAAGTCATAATAGTATACTTATATATACCAACTTAAAACAGATCCACTCGGGCCTTAAAATGCTGCGTACCGAGAAACCAGTTTTTTAATTGTCAGATATAACCTTTAGAGTTAATACGTATTTTCAAAGACTTAGTTTGTTCTCGTGTATGAAATTATGGACTTTTTAAAAAGTTTGTTGTATTTAGTGTTAATTTCTTTGGGAGGTAGATATCCTTTTTATAAATACTCTTTCGAATTATTTTTACAAGAATTTATACGTCTCGGAACTTTTCTAATATTATAACCAACCGTAAACAGTGAATATCTAAATTATATTTTTTTGGCAAATAAATTAGAAAATAATAAAATTAACAAACGTAAATAAACGTTAATTTTTTGTGCACCATGTTATATAATATTCGATTTGAAGTACTTATATGATATAAAATCATTTTTTAATTAATAAATAATATATGCTCCCCAACCCGAAGAATTTATAGAGGAAAAAAAAACAAAATCATGCCACATAAAACTTGTAGGTTCATTTGACCGGTCAGTGGCTGAGTTGGCATCGCGTTTGGGTCCCACCCAGGCGTCGCATGTACCGTTCCTTGGCTAGCTAAGGCCTCCATCACGACACAAGCAACATTCTCCTCTTACTGTGGTGGTAGTAGAAATTTTCAAATATTGTCAGATTATTCGTAACTCGGAAATGTCTGTCTTTCTTTAAAAATTATAGTACGAGAGCCCACGACCAAAATTTTTGTCTCATAGCAATACGGCCAAAACCGCATCAAATCGATAGATACGATTATCCTGAACTCGAAAATACCAATATCAGACATTTTCCGCGTAGCGTTTGATCTGACCGAATTTTCAAAATTGTCAAAGAATTTTACCGAACTGCATCATAGCAATATGTCTGATTTGCAGACTGTAGTTGAATGATAGTTCTGAGATACCGGAAACATATTTTTCAGACGTTAGTGGTGTAGCGCAAACCCGTAAAATCACTTAAAAAAATTAAAAATGAGACAAAAAAAATGTCTCATAGCAATACGTCTGAAAATCTTTTTTATTAGTAAATTTTGGTTATTTGATGCGAACAAAACAATTTTCAGACGGAATTGTGAACGCATTAAATTTTGGGACCGTTTTGAAAATGTTAACAAATTTTACCGATCGGTATCATAGCAATATGTCTGAAAATTGTTGGACATGATAAAATAAGTTGTCCACATGTGCAAAAAATTTATATCAGACAAATTAAGTGTAGCACCTTCTCTATCAGACAACTTTTCGATACTTAGATATCATTTAAAAATCGTATTGAGGCATCTTGAATTTTCTGTTACAAACCAATGAATACGTTGCGACCCTGAATTTATTAGATGATAATTAACAAAGAATTTACCCGAAACCGTAACATTGAAGTTGAAGGAATGAAATAAATCGCACAAAAGGAAACTGGGATGAAGTTGAAAAAAAAAACGGTTTATTCAAAGTTACAAAATATTCTCGTATTCAATCGCTGTCGGATTCGGAATCGTCGTCTTCGAAATCACTCTCGACGTCGCTCGGGAGATCTTCAACGTCCTCTTCTGTAAAATAAACATCGTTAGTGAAAATCACGAACTTATTTATGAAATTAAAATGAAATTAAACAAACTTTTTCGTAATACAATTATAAAATCTATGTACATTTTCACTATCAGACGTATTGCTATAATACCGACTGTCTTTTTTTTTTGACACAGCAGAAATGGCCTCCCACGCAGTTGCTACACTTTCGACCGTTACTACACACCTAGTCGGGTTCAGAATCATACAATCTAACGATTTTATAGGGTTTTTGCCGTATTGCTATGAGACATGGTTTTGGTCGTGGGCTCTCGTACTATTAAAAAAAAGACTCCTGTGTAGTCCTGTGAAGAGTAGACTCGCGTCCAAGTGCGTTTCTAATTTTCTCTAAAAAAACAAAAAAAAATCGCTGAAATTGTAATGTATATAATTACAATATATATATCAATGAAGATCTGTATGTAGGTTCTCTAATACCTTTTTGTTTTGAAAAGTTTTAATTTTCAATGTACATTTGTTACTTTAATTTTAAATTTTCTGCGACCGGTTTCGACACAAAACAAAATGTCTAGAAATTGTTACATAGTTAATGCCCAAGAAATACAAAAAACTTTAATACCTACCAACTTGATTATAAAGCTAATAATATTGGTGTCATATTTAAAAAAAAATTGAAATAACGTAATATAAAATTTGTTCAAAGAAACGTCACTATCTCAATGAAAATTATTTTTTTCAAACTTTCTTCAGATAGTTACCATAATAGTATTAGTACTTACTAGAAGATTGGCACCATTCATGCAAGGGGAAGCTTCATACAGTCACTACTACAGCTTGTTAGAACAGCGTATTTATTTCGGCTTTGCATGTGTGGGTAGGCACTGGCGACCGTCAGTTGACACGAGAGGGCGTAATGTGTTTTCGCGTACACAAAGTAAATATTTTGTCGATGTTGGTGGATGTTTCGTGCTTTAGTGAGGCGTCAAATTCTACAGGATTATTGCTCAATGGTAGATGACTACAAAGATAATAATAATGTATCTATTTTGTGGATTTTTCTGCATGATCTATGTGTCGGTAAAAATCTGTTATTTTTTACCTTTGGGGGACGTTCGTACGCCTTATCCAGGGACACATTCGTACGCGCCTGAATGTACCCCCGTCAAATTTTCTTTTTGCTTCCGAAAATTTGCAAAATTGTCCGGAATTATAAAAAGAGGTGCAAAGAACATATCATTCTAAATACAAAAGAACTGTAGAAGAGTCACAATTGATCGAATATATTGAAAAAAGTTCAAAAATGCACTACGGGCTCACGATATTGCAAGTCAGAAAGCTGGCATATGATTAAGCCAAAGCTTTGAAACGTAAATATCCACCAAAATATAATGAAACTGGATTGGCTGATATTGACTGGATATACGGTTCTCGAAAAAGAAATAATAATTTGAGTTTAAGGAAACCAGAAAATACTAGTACTGCCAGATCTTTTGCTTTCAATAAAACGATCGTAAATGTGTTTTACGATAACTTAAAAACTGTGTACGAAAGATACAAGTTTACTGCAGATAGTGCAGATTGTACATTTAATTTCGATGAGTCTGGTATATCTACAGTTTTAGATACGTTAAAAATGTCAGACTTGTTTTTGTAAGACACAAAAATAAGTCAGTCAAATAGTGTCTGCAGATAGAGGTGAACTGGCCACATTTGGCGGTATTATCTCAGCAAGCGGTAACACGATTCCGCCAATATTTGTATTTCCACGAGTAGGTACATTTTAGACCATTTTAAGGGAGAAGCTCAAAAAGGTAGTATTGGGACTAAAAATAGAACTGGCTGGGTCAATTCTGAAATACTTCTTGATTTATTGAAACACACGCTGAGTAACTAAAGAAAACCCAATTTTATTGCTGTGCGACTATCATGAAAGTCACGTTAGTTTGGCAGCCATCAACTACGCCCGAGAAAATGGCATAATTTATTTCTCATTCCCACCACACACGTCTCAGAAGCTTCAAACCTTAGATGTTGGCGTGTTTGGGCCATTTAAATCGAAATTGAAAACAGCATTCAACTATTGGCACGTGAAAAATCCAGGGAAGAATATCAACATTTACAATTTACTGCTAAAAATATCATCAGTGCGCCAGGCATATGGCCTTTTAATCAATTGGCTTTTAGTGATGAGGATTTCGCACCGATTAAGGTATATATGTCCAGTAATGCAAACATTGATTGTCATGTTCAGATTCCAAAAAATTCCAACGCAACTGATAGTCGAAAGACGCAAAAACCTCAAAATAATGCTAGCGACACATCTGAAACTTTGGCTTCTAATCAAGCAGCTTCTTATTCTCAGTTACATATGCTAGTGCCCACTGAAACAACTGACCTTGATTCTGCATCGGTAATTGAGGTGACGCAAAAAACTCCTCGAGTACTTGAAGTTCAGTATCGGACTTCTGGGTCACAAGAAAATCCAGGTCCTATTTCACCAGCAATGATGAGGCCTTATCCTACAGCTGACAAAAAGAAAAAAAAACGACAAAGAGAAGACAAGCAGGAAAGTCCAAAATTTACACCAATAAAAAAATAGGCTGGAAGATTTAGAGAATGCGAAGCAATTGAAGAAACTAGAAAAAAATAGGCTGGAAGATTTAGAGAATTCGAAGCAATTGAAGAAACAAGAAACTAGAAAGAATCGAAAGCGAGAGAGATAACACACACTTTAAAAATTGCCGCACTCTAAAAAGCAATCGCAACCAAAAAAAAAGTTGAAAGTAATTCGGAATCTAAAAATTCTGAGATTAGTTTATAGGAAGTTAGACATCGATAGCAGATTATTCTGATGACAATGAAGGTGAAGATTTTGATGCTACCGTGAGCTCCGTAAAAATCAATGACAACTGTTTTGTTTTAGGATTGCAAAAAAGAAATCGATTGTCTATTACGTAGCAAAAGTTATAAGCCATAATTCTAAAACAGATTTTAAGGTCTCATATTTAAGAAGAAACCAGGAATATTCTGGTCGTTTTGTGTTTCCCAATATTGAAGACGAACATAGCGTGGGAATTTCTGACGTCGCAATGATTCTTCCTAACCCAGAATCTCCAGGAGCCTCTATACCCTACGGCCAGGACCTCTAACTCATACACATTTCCTATAGATATGACACAATTTATTGTACGATATTTAATTATAAAGATTTGGTTTATGTTTTATTTATGTCAAATGCACCAGACAACTATTTTACTCTTGTGACAAATAACTAAAAGTTTGATCTCTTCTTGACTTCTTAGTAATTAGTGTAGATAGTCTACACCATTTTGTGTTTTTTCACATAATGGTTTTTTTTAAGTAATGTATATTTTTTGTTAACAAAAGGTTTTGTCGTTTAATTTATTTCATCCTTGGTGTATTAAGGGCAATAAATACGATTTTTATAATTATTTTGCTGTTTTACTTAATCTGTATGAAGCTACCCCACACTATCAGAATGTTCCCCTACCCACGTACGAATGTGTCCCCGTTAGTGGGGTAGATTCGGACATTTGCTAGCTTTTGCTAAAATTCAATCCATTAATTTATTTAAAAAGTTATTGACTTTAAATTTTTCGAATAAGGAGCGGAACGTATGCTGAATGTTCTAATAACTGATGAAGCAATCTATCTCGAATTACCAATTTAAAAAAAATCAAAATGTAAAAAGTGTACTAATGGTGCCATATGCGGTCTTTTATTTATTTGTGTTTTAAATAAAAAAATATAGGCCTTGAAGATTTTAATATTTCATGATTCTAGAGGCAACTTCGGCAATTATTTGTGAGTAAATGATAGACATTAAAAAAATATATTTTACTATATTTATTGATGAAAATAAAATAAAAAAGTAAATCATTAAAAGAAATTACAAATGACCTATTTAAGTTGGAACACATATTTGTAGTGTGTAAATTAAAATTACTACCCAATTATTTTTAATGATGTATGATTTATTTTATTTTTAATCAATATTATCACAGTAGGTAAGGTAAGATATTTTTTTACCTAATTATAATTAACTCACAAAAAATTCCAAAGTTTCCTCCAAAATGAAGCAAAATTGAATTCTATAATTTACTTTATATCACCATTAAACACAAAAATTAAAAATAAAGAATAAATTCGTACTAGATATTAAATAAAAAAATTCAGTTAGGTTGGGTATTTTGACCTCAAATCCAAAATTAAGTTTTGTATGAAACGGGCCACGCCGCGTACGTAATGAAATAATGTACTTTTCTAGTAATCAATTATTTGATGTCATGTATTTGTGCACTCATTTTTTCAGGTCAACACGGTTCAACATACGACGACGATGCAATTGTATTTGAGGATAGTTTGAAATATAATGATAATAGAATCCATTTTATTGAAAAGCCAGAAAAATCCCTGTCTTTTAGGGAGGGTTACAAATATTTAGAGAGCACGTCCATGTTTTACAAAGAGCATAGATTGACAGCGACATGGCAGGACGCAGTCGGCAAGTGCCGGGCAGAGGGCGCAGAACTGACCCTGCCGAAGTCCAGAATAGAGGTCCATGCGTTGAAAATGCAGTTCAGCCCAAAGACTGGTAAAATTTGGCTTGGCTTGCATGATCCCGCGGGGTATGGAAATTTACAGGCTCTGGACGGTAAGAACTTGATATTATTCATATTTATCGATGACTTGTTCTTACTCACCTGTGAAAATTAAAAAAAAAAAAAAAAAAAAAATTCTTTTTTTTCATTATAATTTTTTTAAATATAAAATGGTCGAACCACTGGCGTGTTGGTATGTATTGCTTTTTTGATAAGTTACTTTTCATAGGAATTATGACCTCCAAAAATCGTTAAAATTGCCTGGTTTGAACGCCATCAACATACGTTCAGTACACACACCAGATAATGTATTTTTTTTAAAAGCAAAACGTGCAGGCATATAATATTCTCATTTAGATATTATCACCCTGAAGTGCAATTGTCCCCAGCGATAAATATGTGGGGGGGAGGGGCTAACAGCGACAGTGATATTGACAGCAACAGTTTGGTAAAATACATATTAATCAATTTTCTCGGGACCTTTTCAGTACGTTCAAACCCCGTATGTATTAGAGCATTAGAGGAGTGAGGAAGCAAAGACAAAGGTGACAGGTTCGAAAGATCGCACGAGTACATTCTTAGATCTGATTTTTAATTGTTAGTTTTCGTCACATTGACACTGACATATATGTTATGGTATTATTTTATATTACACAAAATTTGGTAACCGGGTAAATCAAAACAGTGACAATCACGAAATCAATAATCACTATTCAAAGTGATTTAAAGTCCTTAAAAGAGATGTAAGAAACTGGGTTAACTAGGTTAGATTATATTTGAGGCTAGTTTTTTTCTTCACTTTTAATGACTTTATATCACTTTTAACGGAAAGAAATTTCATAGATTGTAGAATTTGCATGTTACTGGAACTTTTTTTTTAAATTTTAAAGGCAAACATTTCCAAGTTACAAATAACCTGATAATATTTGAATATCTCCTATTACCACCTCAGTAAGCGGAAAATGCTGCTTGTGTCCTGATGGACAGCCGAGAAATCGAACACGCGACACCTGGGTGGTACCCAAACGCGATGCCAACTCAGGCACTGACCGTGACCTGTAAAGTAAACGTCTGCTTTAACTGGTCTCACATTTACTTTTCGCACTACTTCTAGAATTTTGCTTGACACTGTCATTTTTGTTTAAATCGTTTCATACTTATTTGTAAAAAAGTAACGAAGTTTTTTCTTTTTTGCAGCAACGCGAGCAAACATAAGTAATTTATTCATAAGAGTGCTCCAGACTGCAGCACCTGCATCTGGGAGAAATTACAAGAAATGCGGCACGATGAATAAAAACAAACATTATGAAAACTCTTCATGCGACTTGAAATTAAAGTTTATTTGTTCGAAAAGACGATCAACTTTGCAATACAATCCAAATTGTGGACCTTACAAATGTAATTAAAAAATGTTATATCTTTTATCATTTCATGTTTACCTTATTTTTGTACACATTTCTTAAACGTCATTGTTTCCAAAAAATCTTTGTTTATTTAAAAATACTAATAGCATATTTTCTCTCTGTCTATTTAAAAGGTTCTATACATAATCCAGCTCAAATCAGTCAGTGTGATGAAAAGATTTTTAAGTGACGTTTTCTCCAATAATATAATTTAACTGTTTGGTACACTAATTAAAAATAGTTTTATAAGAAAATCCAGAAAATTTACTATTAGTTTCCATATCTGCAGAACTATATCTACACCTACCCCAAAATCAGACAATATTTTCATTTTAAAATTTTCAATTATTTATTTAGACGAAGTTACTGAACCCTTTAGTGACATATACAAATTGAAATAAATACTGCTTACCTATTTATCTAACGCAATCATTTAAATCAGTAGACTTACTCACTGATAAAAAATGAGGTTAAACATGTTTTTTATTCACACATTTTTAATTTCAGGGTATTTTCTTCAACCGAAAGCACTGAGTTGTTTCAAGATACACATTGTGCACAAAAGCTGGATCGAAGCATCCAAGATGTGCAAGAAAGAGAAAGCCTCTCTGGCCACTGTAGATAGTTTGGACGAGATGAACCTGTACGTTGAAACTATGGAAGGTTACGCTGGAAATAAAAAGGGGCAGAATTACGATAACGGTATCTTTTGGCTCGGTTTCAGCGACAACACAGGGATTCTAAAGACCGTTCAAGGTAAGAGGCAGAATTTATTATAACAATTGCATATTTTCACTCCGTTTCAGCGATCATACAGGGGTTCTGGACACAGCTCAAGGTAAAGGACAGAATTATGACATTCACATCTTTTGATCCAGTTCAAGGTAAGGGACTATAACATTGACATATTTTGGCTCAGTTACAGCGAAAACACTGGGGTGGAGACCATTTAAGATAAGAGAGAGAATTATAACATTGACATTTTTTGTCCCAGTTATAGCGAAAACACAGGGGTCCTGGAGACCGTTGAAGGTAAGGGACAGAATTATAACATTGTTTTTTTTTTTTTTTTTTACATTAACTCCACACAGGAGGCCCTGAGGAAAATAATTTCCCTCAGGGCCTATGTCATCTTTGAGGATGCTGTGTGGAGGGTCTTTTTGAGGAAAGGAAGGAGTGAACATGGGTCTTGAAGATACCCATGTTGTAGGAGGGAGGAAACACAGAGGCCGGTAAATCGTTCCACATCCGAGCTGTTGAACTCAAGAACGAGTCGTAAAAACGACCCGTTCTCATGTGACTAATGTCAACCGTGTACAAATGTTGGGCGCGTGTTTGGCGTGTTTCCCGACTATGCACCGGTGCCGAGGGGATCAATGACGCTAGTTCCTCGGAGCATTTTCCATTGTAATACCGGTAGAACAAGGACAGCATTCCCACCTGATGCCTGTGCTCTAAAGATTGCAATCCGTCTGTTAAGATGGGAGAATCTATCAAACGGACCACCCGTTTCTGCACAGAGTCAAGGTTTTTTTTTAAGGTATTTTGGAGCTCTAGACCAGAGGTGGCTGCCATATTCAACCGTGGGGCGCACTTGCGATTTGCACAGGGTTAGCAGTTGTGTACTAGTAAAATATCTGCGGGCCCTGTACAGTACGCCCAGTTTCTGAGAGGCTAATTTAACTCTGGTTTCGATGGAGCCCCCATACCTGAGCTGGCCACTTAGAGTTACACCAAGCATATCATTGGAGGTCCTGTTCGGAAGAATGCTTCCGTTGAAGGAGACTAGATTATCATTTCGATCCCTTTTAGACGTTATCAAACATGATTGGGTCTTTGAGACATTAAATTCGACGAGGTTATTCTTACCCCAAGAGAAAACACTCTTGAGGTAACCGTCCATTCTCTGCTTCAAAGCCCTCCGAGCTATTGGGGTTTGTGTGCTCTTTGGAGGCTTGTCAAACAAAAAGCTATCATGGACTGTACTGTCATCCGCGTAACAATGAATTGGTGCACATGACAAGAGGTCGTTGATGTGCAACAGAAACAAAGTCGGAGACAGAACCGATCTCTGTGAGACGCCAGCATTTATCGAATGCGAGGAAGAGGTGAAACCGTCAGCAACCGCCTGAATCGACCTCCCCCTCAAAAAGTCGGCAATCCACGCACACAAAGATGCGGGAAGTCCGTACGAACGCAGTTTGTTGACAAGCGCTCGATGCCAAACCCGGTCAAAGGCCTTGGAAATGTCTAGTCCAACCGTTTGGGTCTCACCAAAACGTTCCAGGTACCGTCCCCAAACATGCGTCACATACGCGAGAAGATCACCGCACGAGCGGTTACGCCGGAATCCGTATTGACGGTCGTTAATAATTTTGTTCTTCTCGAGGTATGTGAGCAGTTTGTCGTTGATCACACGTTCCATCACATTTGATAGAACAGATGTGATCGCTATGGGGCGGTAGTTGGCTGGGTTGGAGCGGTCACCCTTCTTTGGAATGGGGTGAATGATCGCTTTTTTCCAACCAGAGGGCACAGAGCCAGACTTCAGGGACATCTTGAAAAGCTTCGTCAAAATGGGAGCTATTTCTACAGTGCATCTCTGCAATACCAGGGCAGGAATTCCGTCAGGCCCGCTAGCTTTTATAACATCAAGCCCTCGTAAGACTTGAAGTACATCCCGATGCCGGATCCTCAGCTTTTTCATACGAAAACCGCAATGAGGAACCGACAGTGGGGTAGCACCTTGATCATCGAGGGTCGAGTTTTCCGCGAACATTTTGCCTAATAAGTTAGCCTTTTCGGCGGCGGTATTTGCTAGAGAGCCGTCAGGTCTGGTAAGAGGTGGCAGACTGGGTTCAGCCAGCTTTCTGCTGATCTGCAGATCGTGCTCGAATTTTGACCTGTTAATGATCCTCTTGCATTCCTTTGCCATTTTGTTATATACTATTCTGTTTTCGGACGTTCGAGATGTGTTGTAGGCTCGGTAAGCCGCGTTTTTTCCTCGCACTGCTTCGGAGCATTGTCGACTGAACCACGGATTTGAGCCCACATCAGTTTCTTTAACAGTGGATTGGATGAAGTCATCCATCGCGGATGTGATGACTTCACCAATTTCCTGGGCACATCTTGAGGGATTCGAAGTCCAAAAACAGACAGCTGACCACGGGTGACACTCAGAGTTTCTGAAAACCGTTCAAGGTAAGAGACAGAATTATAATATTGCCTTTTTTGTCTCGGTAACAGCGTTCAAGGTAAGGGGCAGAGTTCTAACATTGAAACCTTTTGTCTTGGTTATAGTGAACACGCAGGGGTTCTGAAGACCGTTCAAGGTAAGCGACGAAATTAAAACGACGTCTTTTGGCTCAGCTTTAATTACCATGCATGGGTTCTAGAGACCGTTGAAGGTAAGGGGCAGAATTCTTTTACAACAATCATTGACGTGTATACTTGGTCGAAGACAACAATGATATATTTTGGCTCGGTTAAGCGACCGTACAGGGGTTCTGGAGACTGTTGCCATGGTACCAACTTATCACAAAAACTACTTACTAATATATATTTTCTTTTTATTTATGTTTTTCAGCCTATGTAATGACTAATGACACTTGACCAAGGATATTTATATTTTTCCGTAAAAAAAACTATACAATACTGTCGCCGAGATATCGCAAAATTCTCCTTTCAAATTTATAAAATTTTACTATAGGTGTTGATTCCAGTAGGGAAGGTAATGATCCCATCCGTGAATTCATTTGCTATTACATATATTTGTTTATCATATTGTTTATGGTACTGTCGCTGCGTTTAACGATTTCATAAACACTTTAGATTACTTTAGAATATCCATATTAATATCACGTGTTTGGTATTTTCTATTTCTGTCTTGAAATTGTTTATCGATGTAGATATACATACATAAAATGTATGTCTGCGATTGTGTAAAATTGTCTGAGTCTTTACTATACACTATTGTGTAAATTATTATTTACTCGAGCCGTTTGCAATAATATGGCGATTATTGTTAACCTTGTCTAATTGCTCATTTACAGGTGAGGCACTAACCGACGTGGAATACATCAGGTGGGCACGTCGACCTAGAGAAGATACAGGAAATAGACACTGCGGTAGTCTGCTCAGGGATGGAAGGCACGAGGTCAACAATTGTGGAACGATGGCCATGTTTTTCTGTGAAAAGAGTGTGACAGCCCTCAACCTAAATATAGACGAACGATGATAGTACAGTGCAATATAGGCGAAACTAATGCTCATTGCATTGTAGCGTGAAAGTTTTTGATGCTGATTCGGGAAATGGCTATTATATGTTTGAAGAAAAGTTTGTACTAAATTTTGTACCTGAATTCTCTCCAGTAAAATTCGGAAATCCCTGTTTATATGTTTTTATGTCCCACGTGTGATTTATTTTATGTTTATGGTTTATTTTAAATGAATAATTTCTAAAATTATTGTGGCATGCAATAAATAGAACAAATTAAAAAGGAGTCTACTTTAGCTACTTAAATCTACAATATACTCACGTAGGTATAGCGTCACCTCAGTTGGACAAGGTTCCAATTGACATTTTCAAAACCATTTCTTTTGTTTATTTCTACAATCAAAATACTTTTCAGGGCATTCTTTATTGTATTTCCGTAGATACTTGTATTACGAAGTTTTTACATCCAGTTTTTAAAGCTTCCCTTTATTTTATAAAGTTTTAACATCACTTTGAACCTTTGCAATTATTATTTGGTTTATATCTGACATTTGATAGTTATTATATTATAGGTCGTCGCTTTGTTGAATGTTCTAACTTTGCCTTACAATGTTCTGAGGTGTAAAGTTTGCAAAGAATGTAAAGTGAAGTTAGAGCCCTGTCCAACCAAAGTGACGACAAGGCAGGGTAAAAATGAAGTAGATATTTTCACTCATTTCATGCATCACGAATCACGATGCCTAGACCACATAAGCTATTAGCCCACCGTATATTATAACCTGTCACTGAAAATTCAAAGGTTGAGTGGAACTCCGTCATGCGCCTGTATGTATAGCGCTACTGTAGCAGATGGGTTGTCGTGAAAATTGAAGACGAGGATGTTTAGCTACGGCCGTCTTCGTTTTCTATTTGCTCTCACAGTTATTTTGCATCAACATAAATACGCTTAAAAACACCAAAATATTTCGAAAGAGCGAAATATAAAACAATAAATAAGCTATTTAATATATCTGAGTGAATGCACACCATCAAAATGTTTAAAAATAATTAACTTTAAATAAATACGTGATACCAAGATTATCAGTAATGTAAATAATAATATTTTAAAACAATTTGAAACTTTTTTCCACTTAATTTATTTCTGACCGTAACCGATTTCAGCCTATTGGGGCCATCTTTAGACTGGTATAATTATTTCTTAAACTATGGTTTACATACATGCATTTTATATGGATTTTATTCAAATTATATGGATTTTCCCATAGTCTTTGCTATGTCGTGTTTCACGACTGAATTTCCAGTTATTTGGTTATTACCAGTAGGCATAATTACTTCGGATTCATAGTTGGAGAATACTTTACATTAATTACTAACAACTCATTTTACTGTTGTCGTGCCGGTGTCTATTAATATTATTATTATATTTACAATCAATTAAGTGAAAAAAATGTTTTAAATTCTTTTAATATATTATTGTAATGGAACTCCACCACGAATTGTCAGCATCAATAATTGAAATATTAATGTAAATACTGTTTTATAGTAGATCAATATTTTATCAAATCTCTATGTAATGATTAATGCATAAATATACCAAACCACCCACGATTAATGACAAATATTTCACGCAAAGTTGCAATCCTCAGCAGAAATTATTATTTTCGTTTCATGTAAAAATTACAAACTTTCAAGCGAACAGCTTGTAAAAATCGTTAAAATTCCTTTCCGTCGATAAAACCCACATTTTAGTGACGTTGACGATAGACGATATTATAAATGAATAAATGTATACGATTCATCCTTCTGAAATCCAAAAATAACTTACCTGCTTATAATATTATGATTATAAATGGGTTATTAAATAATTTGATTGATATATGCCTGTCCCCAGGGTAAACTGCCGTATACTGTGTTTTCGCAAATGGAATTTCAATGATTTCAATTATTTTACTTGATTTAGTATAAGAAGCATGATGAAATTTAAAATAAAAAGTTAAAATTGTTATAAAAAGCATATGATTATAGTAAATTTAACAAACTATACATCTTTGTATTTCAATTTGGATGGGGAGGTAGCGGTTTCGTTCCAAAAAGATATATTTTTTATTGTAATATAAAAAATATGAGTAATATTTATTTATTTATTTATTTATTAACATTAACGGTATAAATATACCATAAATACAGATTACATGACATGTCACAATATCACAGTTGTACATAAGATATAATAAAAGAGAGAGAATAAGTTAGTTGTGGCATTTGGTTGAGAAGTGACACAAGGAGCTACAATTACATATAATACTAGTGTAAAATAAAATTTATACTTATTGATTGAAAATATTTGATAGAATAGCCTTCTTGTACCTAGCTCCCGTGTAGTTAAATAGATCCGCCACATCTGCGTATCTATTACTAACTTCATGTAACCTAGGTACAAGCAAGTTTTTCATGTACTCAGTCCTGGTGTTGTTACATTTAAATAGCATTTTGGAGCGAGTTGTTCTAGTGGGTACATGAAAGTCGACGAGATTAGTTAAATCAGGACTGTCTATTCTACCATTTACAATTTTGAACATAAATATTAAGTCAGATATAATTCTTCGATCTGAGAGTTTTATTAAATTTAATTCTTTCATCAAGTAATTATAGTTTATGTTTTCAATGGGAATACCGAGTTTAAAATTTATGTGTCTTAGGAATTTGTGATGAATTTTTTCGATTGTATCTGAATGTATTTTAAAATGGGGGGACCAGATCGAGGAGCTATATTCGACTTGACTACGTACTAAGGATGTATACAAAAGTTTTAATGTAGAAATATTCCTAAAAACTTTAGAATTTCGAAGAATGAAGCCAAGCATTTTCATTGCTTTGTTTCTGATTGTGTTTATATGGGATATAAAATTTAATTTAGAGTCAAAAATTATGCCCAGGTCATTAATTTCTTCGACAGAAGTAAGGGTAGAGTTATCAAGTACATACGGATGAATTATTGGTTGACTTATTCTGTAAAATCTTATCGAATGACACTTATTTATGTTCAGAAAAAGTTTGTTAAAAGAACACCAATTTATTAACTTGTTTAAATTATTTTGTAGACAGATACAATCTTCGGCAGTTTTAATTATTTTAAATATTTTCAAATCATCTGCAAAAAGCAACAAATTTATATATGCTTGTATATTTTATAATTAATAATAAAGGTCGTTTTTTTCATGTATACTTTATCAGAAAAGAGGAGCTCTTGTGCCACAATTCTTACTTAGGTTGTAAGTTATAATATGTTTTGTTTAAAATATTTACTTTTTACTGTAAGTTTTTTATGAAAAATTGTTTAATTTTATTTTTTTGTTTTGATTGGTTGATGATACAGCGTAATTCAGAAGGGAGGTTATAATAGTATTTTATGGCTTGGAAAATATAATGATTTTGCATTTGAGTTGTTTTAAAATTAGGTGTAATAAATTGGTTTCCATTTTTTAGCAAGCTTGCTTGAATTGACATTTTTTTTTTTTACATTTACTCCACAGGAGGCCCTGAGGAAAATAGTTTCCCTCAGGGCCTATGTCATCTTTGAGGATGCTGTGTGGAGGGTCTTTTTGAGGAAAGGAAGGAGTGAACATGGGTCTTGAAGAGACCCATGTTGTAGGAGGGAGGAAACACAGACGCCGGTAAATCGTTCCACATCCGAGCTGTTGAACTCAAGAACGAGTCGTAAAAACGACCCGTTCTCATTTGGTACTGGTAACAATTTAAAAAGTGATTTTGTTGAGAAAGTAGATTTTTTAAAAATATTACTTTAATAAACCAGGATATCTTTACACAGAAAAACTCGAGCCGATTCACAAGATCTACATTACAAGATAAATTCCATCAACCTACAAATAAAACGACTTGACTTGAACAAAGAAATATGCAGTACTTCTCTATAAAAGTATTTAATTTACTCCATCTTTCAATTTAAACCATTAAAAAAATAACCGACTTCAAAAGAAGCATAAAGATATGGATTATGGACATGTGAAGGAAGAATATAGATACAATTTTGCAAACTAACAAATATTAATCGTGTATTGTACTCTCTTTTAGATTTAACTTGATAATTTTCCTTTGTAATATTTTAACACAGGTATTTACGTATATTTAGTATTGATTTTTTTTTTATATAAATCATCGATTGTAGATACTTTGATATTGAAAAGATTTTTTTAAGTAGAAAATGTAGATGGTTTTTTCAAAATAACCTTAATAGAGAAGTCCAGTCCAATTTTTTTATTTTTTTTTATGAATAATGACCTTCTAACTTAAATAACTGCATTTTTTTTTTTTTTAGAGTTAGTTTTAATAGTTAAAATAATTGTCAAAGTTTCAATTTTTCAAGGTTCCTCAAAAACCCGCCAAATTTAAGATGTATTTTGTTACGTCATCAACAGTTCACCTACTTAATAACGATACGCATTTTTTGATTTTTATGTTGGTCTCCCTGAATCTCACATAGATCTATCTGCGCAGGCGCCGCACAATGGTTTTACTAGTATGGGAGAGTTGGAAACAATTCGATATTTCAAATTGCAGGGATCACTAAATTTTGTTTCTTTCCCCATACCACCAAACTCATCAAAACGTTTCGTCACTGCGTAACAGGTCAGCAAAGAATGACTTCCCGAGCAGTCAGGTCGTTTTTGTGAAAATGCAACGTTTGTTATATAACATTTAGGGTCTAATAACTTTTTACACCGCTTGCTGGCAATCTTTTTTCAACATGGATCCAATACCTTCGGGTGTGTACTAAAGATGTAAAGTATTTTTTTCATATATTTAATATGACAAATTAAAGATGTGTTTTTTAAAAAACATCTTGAATAAAAAAAAAATACGACGTTTTCTGAAATAGTTAAGGTTTTAGCTTAATATTCCGTAATAAAAAAAATCTTACCTATTTTTGCGTCTCTACGGCCCAGTAATTTTTACGTAATTTACTTACTGTAAAATTTGAGTGCTTCATAAATATCATTATTGTCACAGGTTCGGTTTCAAAGGATTTTTTCTTCAGACAAAAGGAATTATTTGACATAGTGATGAACTCAAAGCGTCAACAGATGGAAAAAGATTTTTATATTTGAAAAAAAAAACTTATAGACCTCACCAATTGCCTTAAAGAGGGGTTGGTTAAACTCTGTAAAAAGATCGCGGGCTTCAAATTTTGCTTTAAAATGGACGATTGCTCGTCGAGATGAAGCTAGATTTATGATGAAAAATAAAAAAAAGTGACTTGAGACTCCGATTGGTTTTATATTGCACGCGATTTTCCCTAAAAACGGCACGTCGTGGTCAAAAACACAATTTGAATGTAGTTCTGACCGATCCAAGCGCTTGAAAACCGAAGATCTTCGGAGAAGTGCACCACTTTCTCATTTGTCGTTTGAGAAAGAGGTGAACTTTTCGGTCAATCGGTTGCATCAAAATTATTAGAAGACATTATTCTAGGCGCTCATCTTTTAACAGACAAGTGTACAAAAAAATTGAAGATAATCGCTCTTCTTAAAAACACATGTTCATTGGGACGTGAGACGATGCGATTATTCTAGTATTTTTATATCTTCAAGTGTACCTACATATGCGATTAGTTTGCAGGAAGTCTGACTATTGTAGCAGAATCCTTGCCCATCATTCACCATATATTGCCGCCCGATTAAGATTATCATAAGAGGCTCCGGAAGCTCGGAAGAAAGATTTTTTAAAATATCGCGAAAACTATTCTAGAAAATGTTCTAGTGAGAAATTTAATGAGGATGTTCTTAATTTAATGTTAGTTATATCTGATCCTGTCATAACTAGTTACAGGTAACCCCCAAATAAACAATTAAATCGTTTTCCTAAAGAAGTTTTCGATTTAATATTTCCTCCGGATATTCATTATATAAATATCTTTGGCACCGACGATGATGAAGATTGTTCATAGTCTGCATCAGAATGTTGAAAAGCAAAATTAAACATTACTCGGCCTTTATTTTCACATGGATCTGGACATAAATAATTTCAATTTTAAGATTTAAAAAAAAAAATCTTTTTAATAAAATCCAGAAATTGTTAATAAAATCCAGTAAAACTTACTTTTTTTTTTTTTACAGTGAATACCGCACAAGAATCTTAACTGCTCCCGTCTGGAGCCAGTGAGACTATGGCATCCCCAATTGGGGTATGTTGTGAGGCTGAAGGTAGTGGGGAGGGGAAGGAGGTGGGGAAGAGGAAGGTTGGGAAGTACCTGGCTATTCAGATCTGGTCACCAAACACGGCTAAAGCCATTTTCAAGCAACGTTTCAATTCTGAATGGTGGTCTTACACCAGGGCGATACTGATAGTATCTTCCACTCTGGAACGTGCCGCAAATTTACTACATATTATTTTAAATGAATTAATTGTGAAATAGCACAAATTAATCAAATAAAATTTATTTGCGCACGCCGGGTTCGAACCCGCGACCTCCGTATTGTGAGTCAAGAGTCTTAGCCACTGGACTACGGAGGTGGTCAAAATCAAATATTCTTATTTTTTGTAACCATACCGAAAAATAATATCACTTTTTTTCCTCGTTTATCCTGCCTGTGAATTGTTTCCAACTTTTGGGGTATTCGGAACCACTGTGCGCCGCCGGCCATCTTGTTGTAGCCATCTTGTATAGCGAGATCAAGCAAGATCAAGTACAAAATGATATGATGAATTATGCTTGCAGTTAATTTTATGTTTTTTAAGATAATTTTCGTTTAAATGATCAATTCACTGTGATATTAGTGTAATTCAACATAATTACCAATGCTAGCGTTAATTTTTTTTTCAGTTTTAGTCCTAAATAGTGTTTTGGTGATTTATTTTCGTTTTACAAAAGATTTTAGGTTACGTCTGAAATTTTTTTTAATGACTTTTCCGCGTGAATTTAATAAAACTTCTATAAAAGTAATATTATTTAATAATGTAAAAGCCTTATGCATGTGTAAATAAACACAAAATAGATAAATCAACCCATTAAATTGCGTAAAACCGAGTCCAAGATGTCATATTTTTTCAGTTATTTTTTCGGAATCATTAAAATATTTTTTAATCCTTTTTAATTGTATGAACTAGATAAAAAGTGAAGTGACAGTTTTATTCCAAATTCATAAAGTAAGAGGACTGCATTTTTTAAATTTTGAATTTTCCTAAATTTTTCGACCATTTAATAGAATATGTTTACTGTCAGCTGTTTTTTTTAAAGTTTTTCATTTTGAAACTTAAAATACTACAATTTTCAAACACGATCGTATATGTCAGATACAAAAATCTAAAAGGCAATTCTATTTAGTTTCTATAAAGGTATATGCTTTAAGACATCTTCAAAAATAAGAAATATATAGAACATTCGTTTGTGTCATACCTAAATTCCCATACAAACGACGTACCTGGTTTATTTATGTGACGTACAGTGATTACCATCGTGACGTCACCACAGAGCATTACACAGCATACCAACTTGACGCTGTGTTTTATTGAGAATATTAAAAATGCACTTTTTAATATTTTTTTAAAAAATGTACGTTTAATATTATTTATTAAAACTTATATATTCAGAATCAGCGTTTATTGGTCTATATGAACATATTTTTTTAAAGCCATAATATTTTTCACTGGAGTTCCTTATTATTAATCTTTGAACTATTTTGAGAGGATTTAAAGCAACATCATATTTTCCTCCCCATCCTATAATACCGTATTGTAATATAGATTGAACAATTGCATGGTACACTCTTTTTAGGTTTTCCAGTCTAAGAATATTTCTGAGTCTTTTGACAAGTTCACAAATATGTGTTTTCCATTTAAAATGTTGATCTATATATACACCAAGATATTTAATTTTGGAAGTTGAATTAAGTGTAGAACATGCTGGAGTGCAATTAGTTCCACTGCATTTACTATGATGTATTAGAATATTTATTTCTGGTTTTGATTTAAATTTATTGATAGAGAATGGGATAACGTTTGTTTTTTCGGTACTTAAAGAGAGGAAATTTTTTATCGAACCAGTTTTTCAGTGAATTAATGTCAATATTCGCTAGGTTGTTTACAGTATTCCAATCAGCATCTTCAATTATTATGACAGTGTGCAGTGCATAAGATATTTTTCCGTTTATTCTTTGTGTAAATATGTCATTTACAGAGATGATAAACAGTATCGGCCCCAGGACTGTACCTTGGGGTATGCGTTAATTAGTTTTAGTTAATCGAAGCCCTTTAATCTTACATTTGTAATTTAATATGGTTTACCAAATATAGTGTGCAGTGGATTAAATTTGAGGGTAAATAAATCAATAATTGCCATGGGTGTTTCATTTCCAACATGGGCGCTGTCAGACTGGGTTTCTAAATATTTTTGTTGAATTTTCTTAAGCCTCACAAAAATAAATCTTCAGGCGCTGTCCTAACTTTTTAACGTTTCATTAACATTTGTATTAAAAAAATCTTCCTACTTATGCCTTCTTAACCGCTTCAAGTTTTTCCTCAGTAGGATCAAAGTGCCATAAAACGGAGATGCAGGTATATAAATTTAAAATGCAAGATAAGATTAAAAAAAAAAACAAATTATTGAACTAAAATTAGTAAGATAAAAAAGATTTTCCTCATTCAAGAAAATTCATAAATTATACTTTAAAAATAGCCGCCTCATTATCATTATGATTTTATAATCATAATGATGTAAAACGGAATTTTTATATGCATTCAAATTTTTAAATGCAAAAGAAATGTTATGACTTCATCTTTTTTTTTACCTCTCTATTTTGTCGAGTGGTAAGGCTCTCGAATCCCGGGTCGCTGGTTCATATCCCGGCGTACGAAAGTAAATTTTATTGTAATAATATGGGTGGCTTCACAATTAAATCATTATAAATAATACGAATATAATATGGAAGGTATACTTGCTGCGCCTTCTTGCGGCATCACTCTTAATATTGCCCTGGTGAAAGACCACCATTCAGATTTGAAATGTTGCTTGAAATGGATTTTGCCATGTTTGGTGACCAGATCAGAATAGCCAGGTACTTTTCCATCATCCTCTTTCCCATCTCCTTACCTCCCCAATACCTTAAGTCTCCAGATGGTTGGGAGCAGTTGGTTTTTTAGGTATTGTGCTTAAGCTTATCGTTTGATTAATCTAAACCACTGAGCTACATTGTTGACATACTTACATTCAGAGCGTCAGACCATAAATATGTAAAAAATTTTAATTCTACTGGATAGAAGGAGAGACTTCTCCGATAACCTCTCCCTCCAGAGGATATGTGGAAACTTGAGTGACAATCGGCCAACTTGGGAAATTCCTCTCATACAAGACGCCACTGAGACACAGCCTGGGTTTTAATTGCCTCATAAACTCTGGTCTGCTATCAATAGGATAAGGTGCTCCGGGGCCTCAATAGTACTGACACACATGATCATAAACTGTAAACATTTGCTCATAAATGAGCAAGTTTGGTTGGAGCATACTCATGCATGAGCATGGTTCAAGCCAGCAATTGAACACATATGCTCGTTGTGAGCATGCTCATGTCAAACAAATGTAAAAAAATGGAGTCAGTTCCATTCGCCCAGAAGTAAAAAAAAACTTACTGTTTCCTGCGCAATTATTTACGAATCTACCTACTGACGAAAAAAAAAAAAACTCCAAAGTGTCAACATATCCGAAAATGACTAGATATTTAAAAAAATACGAGTAAATGCTAATTTCAATAGAACATGGTTTCATTTTATAGGAAAAGGTACTTTTGTTTAATTTGAAAATCTATTGGTGATTCTGTGTTCCAAATAAATTCGTGATTCTCATAATAAATCACGAAATGTAAAGTTTTTTTTGTCTCTCCAGCGAGCCATTTTTGATATTTTTGCAAAGAATGCGCAAGCGCGAATTGATATCACATTAAAATAAGCATACTCAAAAGCAAGCCTGTTCACTCACACATCCTTAGAGCGCTTCCCTTTCCACTCGCAAAACCAATGAGCATGCTCAATAATAACAACGCCACTGACACACATGCTACTAGGTAGCATTTAGCAGCATGCTCTTTTGCTACTAATGAGAATGTCTGTCAGTATGTGGTCAACGAATGCCCGCTTCATTCATTCCCCGCGCCCCGGTGGAATCGATGAGGTCCACAGGACAACGCCTGAGGCCATAGACTAGCTCGCAGACCTAGACGTCCCCCTCTGACCTCCCACAAGATGAAAGAAGAAGAATATTTAATTTAATTGACTTTTTATAAGTGCGTAAATTATAACTGTTAACACTTTAGAAAAAGGGATTGCACCAATGTAAAAAAAACCTGTTACTATGCTGTTGATACATAGGTAATTATAAAAGCATCAGCCGTGATCTTTCAATGCCTTCCTACATACCTGTTTAAAAACAGGTAATTCCTAGTTTAAAAAACGGCAATATTATGTGATATGGCGACGTTAACAGTCTGTCAGTGTGGCCGTGTGGCCTGACGTACATTGTTGCGAACGGATCTTAGTGCTAGAAAATGTTTTTTAAATTTTTAACGGCATTATGTGCGTGTGCGGCGATTTCTCAGACGGCAGGTATTTAAATTTGCATGACGCATTTATCTTTAACTCATTTATGTCACGGATGCAAATAAGTTTAGAGTGTACACATTTAAAACGTGAAAATATCCTTAATTACCACGCGTCTTTAAAAAAAGATTCAACTTAGTTCAACGTGCATTTAAATGTTATGAATTAAATAGTCCCAGTGAGAGCTGATCATAGACTTCCGTCCTCTTCCTTCTTATGGGTCTCGTTTAATAACGAAAATTACTGAAGATGCTCAAACGATTTTGGGAGGGGGTGTCGGTATCTCCGGCCAGGTAACCATTTATTGGAGAACCAAAACCTCTGCCATAGGTCATCCAAAGTGGTTCGCTACGTTTGGTAACTTAGCAGGGGTAACCGGGTTCATGGGGTGAGGTTTGACCGGGTCTTGGTGGTGGATGCATCTGCCCACCAGTTGCGTGGGGGGCCGGATCAGTTGAGACTATTTGAGGGAGTCCTTCAGACCTCGCCTTGCACCGCAGCGGGAGGAATGGATTATACGTCCATTACCCTTGAAGATCGGCGTAGTCCAGCGGTAAGGCTCTTGACTCGCAATCCGAAGGTCGCGGGATCGAATCCCGGCGTGGCAAATAAATTTTATTTGATTAATTTGTGTTATTCACAATTTATTCATTTAAAATCACATATAGTATATTTGAGGCACGTTCCAGAGTGGAAGATACTCTCAGTATCGCCCTGGTGTAAGATCACCATTCAGAATTGAAACGTTGCTTAAAATGGCTTAAGCCGTGTTTGGTGACAAGATCTGAATAGCCAGGTTTTTCCCCACCTTCCTCTTTCCTATCTCCTTCTCATCCCCACTACCTTCATCCTTACAACATACCCCAATTGGGGATGCCATAGTCTCACTTAGCTCCAGATGGGAGTAGTTGGGACTCTTGTGCGGTATTCATATAAAAAAAATATTAAAAAGACACTGAGCCCCAGATTTCTACCCACCCCTCATAATTTTTCCTTCCCAGAACTTCACGTTTTTCCTTTCCTCAAAATACCCCACACACAGCATCCCCAAAGATGACATCGGCCCTGAGGGGAATTATTTTCCTCAAACTAACTTAAAAAAACAACGTCACGTACGATCTCTCACCGGAACTAGTTTACTTGCTATTTCCAAGAGGCTAGCAGAAGTCAATTCCACCAAGTTCACACTTAATTAAATCTTTCATTGAAAACGAAATACCTACTCAAAGAGAATTATTATTGTTTTATCTTTTATTGTGTTCGTCCGACCATTTTGCAAACAGAATAAAACATATTATTTTATAATTATTCGCGCCTCTTAGTAATTAACTTGTCTGAAGGTAATTTATAGAATTATGTGAAGAAATACGATAATATATTTTCTACATAATCTAGCAGACGTTGTAAAATTTCGTTTCAATAACCTGCACACAATATATGTACCTACGTTTTAATAACCTGCACACAATATATGTACCTACGTTTTAATAACCTGCACACAATATATGTACCTACGTTTTAATAACCTGCACACAATATATGTACCTACGTTTTAATAACCTGCACACAAAATATGTACCTACATAGATTCCTGAACATTATTTACAGCACGCATAGAAAAGTATAATTAATAAATACCTTGAAGCACTACGCATATAAAATAGAGATTTTTATAAGAACGTATTAATTTATATAATTATTTGCGATCAATGCGATAAATAGAACAATAATGGAAATATTAAAAACGAAATTGAATTGAACGGAAAATATATACCTAATAATAAATAAGTACGTACCTTTATACGCAAGTCTATAAAACTCCATGTATCTTCTATACCAAAAACATTTTTTTACATTTATTCCATCAGTTCATTATTGGACATTATTTTATAGATCGGCATTTTTTAATGCTTAGTTACGAAAACGGACAAGAGGAGAAATTGTTTTGCGTTGAGTCGACATATCGCTTAACCCCGGGGTTAACATTGGCATAAGTCCAAAAATGGCATTTTTGAGTTAGTACGCTAAGGGTATAAGTTAGTATCCCGAAGGTCGCGGGATCGAATCCCGGCGTGGCGAATAAATTTTATTTGATTAATTTGTGTTATTTCACAATTTATTCGTTTAAAATAATATATAGTAGATATATTTGCGGCACGTGGAAGATACTCTCTGTATCGCCCTGGTGTAAGGCCACCATTCAGAAATGAAACTTGCTTGAAATGGCATTGGCCGTGTTTGGCGACCAGATCTGAATAGCCAGGTACTTCCTCACCTTGCTCTTCCCTATATCCTTCCCCTCCCCACTACCCTCAGCCTCACAACATACCCCAATTGTGGATGCCATATTCTCACTGGCTTCAGACGGGAGCAGTTGAGACTCTTGTGCGGTATTCATGTAAAAAAAAAGCGAAAATATCTTTTTTTTCATGAGCTCCACACAGGAGACTCTGAGGAATTGTTATTCCCCGGGTGCGATATGGTTAATCGAGTTTTTTTTCGAGAAGGTAAAATGAGATAAAAACATTGTTTGAGATTGTAAACCAATAAAGTCAATATCCATAATTTTTTTTAGCTATTTAGGAGTAAGCAATTAACCATATTAAAGTATAATTTTTTTTAAAAATACCGTCGAATTGATAACCTCCTCCTTTTCGAAGTCGTTTAATAAAATGAAAACAATTAAATTTTAAGGCAAATTGTTACTTCCCCGCCGGTATAAATATGTACCGGAGGAATTTTCCCTGTAACGAGTTTCAAGCTACAAATAACAAATAATTCACGAAAAAATGAATGAAAGTCCTTTTAATCTTTGTCCAGCGATCAAAGGGTTAAAAAACCACAAGTAATTGAAGATTGTGATTTCGAAAGGTCAGTTTCATTTTAAAGGTATTCTTCAGATTATGAGTAATTAGTGGAGTTAGTTACTAGCTCAATTAATTAATTAATTTTATACTTGAGTCGAGCCATGTCTAAACAATATAAAAGTATGTATGAATGTGAATGAGGCAAAAAGTATGCCAAAACCGGTCCATCCCCTCTGCCTACCCCAGCGGTAAACGGCGTGACGGATAGTTATTTAGTTAGTTTTTAGTGTAATTACGATATCCTTACAGATAACTGAATCAACGAATGCATTCTAACGTTATACTGTCGTATTGTTGAATTAACGCACCCAAATACGAGGCCTGTCTGTAAAATAAGGTCTCCAAGGTGCTGCGGTCGCGAGAAACGATTTTACGTGCGATCCGGCAACACTGGCGTGTAGCCTGGTTACCCCACTCCAAATCCACCATGCTGCATTCTCTGCGATGCTCAGTCTCGGCGTCGCAGCCGTTCGCGACGGAGCTTCCACTCGCCAGGTGTGAATTACGCTCTGTAATTCGTTTTTTGAGTTCAAAGAACAAAACTCCGGTGGACCTTCATTTTACGACAGCTACGTGAAGTGTACGGAAAACAAAAGTGCGCAAATGGTGTAGAGAATTTTAAAACATAAGTATGAACGTGTAAGACATCAAACATGTAATACATAAAATAATATTTTTCTTTTCTTCAGGAGTCAACTTCAGGCCAGATTACCAGTTGAATGAAGACACTAAGATATTCTACAAGGTCCACAAGGAGTATTTGAAATGGTCGGATGCCGTGGCCACCTGCAAGCTGGAGCAGTCGGAGCTGGCCCTGCCCCTCTCGGAGGTCCAGGCAGAGGTCCTGAAGACCAAGATGGGCGCCTCTAAGACCACTTGGGTGGGTCTGCATGACAAGTACGTCGAGGGAGACTTCTACACTTTGAATGGTAAGTTATCATTTTAGGGCTCTACATCGAGACACCAATGGCGACACCGAACGAAATGTGGAGCATATTAATTGGAGTATGCTAAGTACAGAACTTTTGAAATTTTGGGAAATACCGAAAAGTACCAATTTGGAAGGTGGTTATGAGTTCCACTGCCCGGGAACCATTTGTTGGATAACCAACACCCCTGCCATTTTATTTTTTCTTCTTACGTCGGTTCCTCTTTGCTGAGGATCGTGACCCCTACTATCCATGGTGGACAAGGCTCCTCCACTCATAGCGGGTCTGCGCTGCGCGGATTATGTATCTGTGTAGTATGTTAACGAGAGATGGGAAGGCTGATAGAGATATTGAAAGAAGGGTAAATGCAGGTAACTCCAATAATGGGGGACTGAATTCCGTTGGCGTTAATAAAAACTGTCAAAAGAAGCAAAGCTAGCAGTCCACAATGGAGTCCTGGTACCTACCCTGATGTATGGCAGTGTGGCATGGAACTGGCAAAGGAAGGCTGAAAGTAAACTGAATGCTGTTGAAATGAGATCCATGAGGCGGATGTGTGGTAAAACCATGTACGATAGTGTGAGAAATGTGGATATCCGCAAATAATGTAAGACTGATATAAGCATAAGTAAGATTAAGAAAGCGACCCTCAGATGGTTTGGGCATGCAGAGCGAATGAATTAAAGAAAATAGTGCTAGAAGAATATATGACGCAAATGTGAATGGAAGAAGAAGTCGGGGACGCCCGAGGAAGACATGGAACGATCAAGTGAATCAGATACTTGAGTCGGGCCAAGTATGTAAAAAGTCAATAATAGAATAATATGAGACGATATATGAATGTGAGTGACCAGAGGCAAAGAGTGCGTGACAAGACCGAGGTGTTTGGCGGTCCATCCTCTCTGCCTACCCCTGCGGGGAAACGGCGTTATGGTTAGTTAGTTAGAAATTTTTTGTTTTACATTCTGAAATGCAATGAAAAAATTTTTTGTCTTGTTAATTGGCTAATATAAAAAAAGTTTTTTAATCAATGATGTTTGACTCCCCTCGCGGAGTTCCATTAGTTACGTTGTTAATTCCATGAAACGGACGCCTAAATATACCACCGAGCGTCAATTTTTATGGTTTGGCGACTTTCACGGTAGTGTGTTTGAGCCAATTTTGATTATGTGGTCGCTCGCTTTGATTACTGAATGCGGTCTGAAACCGACATTTCCGTGATGACTCGTATAAATGTGTTTTACCCTCATATTGGGAAACGGAAAATCTAAGGAAAACCCATAGAATAGCTAAGGAAAACATATGGGTTTTTCATTGGGGCTCATATTCGGAACGTTATTTATTTATGTTTGGTTGGCACTGCCGTTATTAAGAAAATAATAGTAATGTAAATATATATTTCCTTCAGCCGGGTTCAAGGTCACTCGCGTTATGCGAACACATTATAAGTGTCTAATACAGCATAATTTTTAATTAGCAAGTTTAGACGGCCTCCGTGGTCCAGGGGTAAGACACTAAACTCACAATCCAAAGGTCGCGGGTTCGAACCCGGCAGCGTATTTCCAAAACCTATACCGGTTCAGTCGTGGTAGTGACGATTTACATTTTAAATACACCTCTATATTGGTATTTTTAATTACTTTGCAAAAACAAAAATTTGTCTAAAATCTAGATATAATAATCTTTCCAATGTGTATATTAGAAATTATTAATTTTATTTCTAAATATTTAAATTTAGATATCGAAAATGTACCGCGACTGAAATGGTATAGGTTTTGGAAATACGCAACCCGGCATGCGCAAATAAATTTTATTTGATTAATTTGTGGTATTTCACAATTAATTAAATAAAAATAATATACATATAGTATATTTCCGACACGTTTCAGTTTGGAAGATACTCACAGTATCGCCCTGGTGTAAGACCGAATTCAGAATTGAAACATTACTTGAAATTGCTTGAGCCGTGTTTGGTGATCAGATGTTAATAGTCAGGTACTTCCCCACCTTCTTCTTCCCCATCTTCTTTGCCTCTTCATAAACCTTCAGCCTCACAAAATACCCCAATTGGGGATGCCATTCACTCACTTCATTTCTCACTGGTTTCAGACGGGAGCAGTTGGGACTCTTGTGCGGTATTCATATAAAAATGAGTAAAAATAAATGAATAAAAAGAAAATACTTTGTTTTAGGTCACTTTATTGATATTTTATAGTCTACCGGTTTCGGTACCTCCGTACCATCCTCAGGACTGTTATAAAAATACTAACAAGTACAGAGTAATATACATATATATATATACAAAATTGTTTGGGAAAGAAAGAGACAGTAAATTAGAGCGGGACAGTGCGACAGTCGTGCAGGGGAGGGGAGTGTGGGATAACGGGAAACTTACTTATAATATATATTAATTGTTAAGAAAGAAAGAGACAGTAAATTAGAGTGGGACAGTGCGTCAGTTATGGGAGGGAAGTGGGGGAGGAGAGTGTGGGATAACGGGAAACATACTTATAATAGGGCTGAATGTTAAATTAAGTTGATTATTGATGATGTCGGCCTTTGAATTAACCGATTTTTTAATTTCCAACGCCTCTAAATTATTTAATCTTAAGCCTATCCCATTTTTGTGTAGCACTTTAATACCCGTATCCCGGTTAAACGTGTGATCTTTATTAATTAAATGTTCTGCGAATTCCGAAAAACCTGAACTTGTTAGGCATCTTAAATGTTCTTTAATTCTAGTTTCTACATTGCGTGACGTTTGTCCTATGTAGAACGCGCCACAATCATTACAATTAATTTTATAATTAAAAAATCGGTTAATTCAAAGGCCGACATCATCAATAATCAACTTAATTTAACATTCAGCCCTATTATAAGTATGTTTCCCGTTATCCCACACTCTCCTCCCCCACTTCCCTCCCATAACTGACGCACTGTCCCACTCTAATTTACTGTCTCTTTCTTTCTTAACAATTAATATATATTATAAGTAAGTTTCCCGTTATCCCACACTCCCCTCCCCCGCACGACTGTCGCACTGTCCCGCTCTAATTTACTGTCTCTTTCTTTCCCAAACAATTTTGTATATATATATGTATATTACTCTGTACTTGTTAGTATTTTTATAACAGTCCTGAGGATGGTACGGAGGTACCGAAACCGGTAGACTATAAAATATCAATAAAGTGACCTAAAACAAAGTATTTTCTTTTTATTTATTTTTTTTTATTTTTTTTATTTTTTTTATTAGCATATAAGTTATAGTATACATTTATATAATGTTATAATTAGCATACATGTTCATGTTCGAATGTTAATACCACTCTTCCATAGAAGCATTAGCTTGTGTCTGGAAGAGTAGTGTACATTTTTTAATGCTATATTATGTTATGAGTTCTTAAATTACTATGTGAATGTAAAAAAACAATAAGTTGTAAGTTCGGTGATATGTAATTAAAAGTATTTTTCTACTAATAAACAATTTTACTATTAGAATAAGGTATCTTGAGTTATTGTAATTAGTTGTTAAAAACAAAACAAAATTAATCAATAAATTAGTTTAGATTAATTATTAATTAATTAATTAATTAGATTAATTAGATTAGATTAGTCGGAAACTTTTTTTTTTTTGAGATTATCTTTAAAAAATTTTTTAACAGAGTTTATTAATTGGATTTTATCATTAATTTTTCTAATTTCCTCCGGTAATCGGTTGAAAATAAGTCTTCCTTGATAAGTATAATAATTTTGTGCGAAGGAAGTGTTTAATTTTGGGCATGAAAAAATATATTTATGTCTAGTACGATTTTCAGTTATAAATTGATACTTCTCTTTTTCTTTTATAATTTGAATCAATGTATTTCTATTGTACAGATCTTTGAAAGAAGGTACTTGGAATTCCTTAAATAATTTATCCGTTGGGTAGTCAGATGGTTTTTTTAATATGATTTTAATAATTAGCCTCTGCACAACTTCAATTGGGGAAAGATTAGTTTTGTATCCATAGATATAAATTTTTTACAGATAAAAAATTTCTGATTCTTAAAAATATGTAAATCAATTTTCTAATTTTTTTTACAACTTGACAAATTTGTTCCTTCCATTTTAAATTTTTATCGATAATAACTCCTAAATATTTTATTGTGTTTGTTGTTTTTAATATTGTGCAGTTTTGGATACAATAATTTTTACTATGTGTTGTAGAATTATCATGAATGATGATATCAATGTTTTTAGGGGTATCATTTTTGTGTATTGCAAATGGAATTACGAATGTTTTATCACCATTTAGTGATAGTAAATTTACGTCGAAGAAATTCTTTAAAATATTTATGTCTTCGGTGGCTTTAAATGTTACTTTTTCCCAAGTTTTATCGCTAATTATTAGTACCGTATCATCGGCATATGTATTTAAAATGTCAAGTCACAATGTGTTTGCTTCTTTTGAAAAATTAAAAATAAATGCTAGGCTAACTGACAGAAATTATTCAAGTTTTAAATCAGTGATACCCAACAGAGGTGGTACCGCAACTGGTGGCCGGCCAACTCAAAATGAAACAAACTCAGAACCACCTCAGAAAGGTCATAAAGAGTGATGATAAAAAATATAAAAAAAAAATTTAAATGGGTTTGGTTAGGGTTACCGGCTCTTTTAAAATTATTTTTCATAGCTTTTATTGACTTTTCAAAGAGTTGTTGAGTTGACTTGATTCTGAGTTGGCATGGAACCACAGCAACTAGAAAGAGGGAACACCTTTGCATCAAATAAATAATCAGGGCTTTGTGTAAGATAGGTATATATAGCCCCCCCCCCTGTTATTTATTCGGTGCAAAAGTGTTCCTTCTATCTTGTACAATACTCATAAAAGCATTAAAATCAAATAAAATGCAGAAAAACTTTAGTGAAATAAACAAAATGTCGATGTTGTCTAGATCACTAGTAGGAGATTTCAAAATGTCATACTATTGTACCGGACCGTTATGCCTCAGGTGTTAATTTGTAGTATTTTTAATATTATGTAAAACACAAACAAGTCTAAATAATAATTGATTTATGGTGAGCATTCGAATTTAGCTTTCCTCCTTTTTATCTCAAAACGGAAATGTCTGACTGATCAACTGGACGATCGACATATCGAATTGCTCAAATCGATTTTTTTTTGGATTCTCTATATTTTATGTGATGAAGATTCAACAGTTTCACCATTGTACTACAGGTTTCCGTGTACAAAGATTTGTGTATTATCTGATCAGTGAATTTCAAATGTTAATACTATTTATTTTCAAAATGTGTATCAGCTGTTTTAGGCTCCAAGGAAATTGGTGTATCACGACGGTTAATACTTGTTTTGTTCTGTAGGGGTACCGGCTACAGATATATATACAAACTGGAAGGCAGGAGAACCCGATGATGACGATGGACACGCAGACTGCGTAAAGATGGACCAGACAGGGGCATACAGCGATGGGTTGTGTGATGAGAGGATGATGTTCATCTGTACCAAGGAGCAAGCCAAGGTCCAACCTGAAACCGACTGTGCCACTACCGACAGTGGTAGGTAGCAAAAAGTTAAAAAAAAATCTTTTTACATGTCTTGAAACATCTTAATTCTGTTGTGGGTTTTTAAAAACTCTCGGATTGAGAGCTCTGGCGCTGTGGAATAATATTTAAAAAAAAAAAAAAAAATATTTCTGAAAATAAAAACATTTTTGGATTGCTATTTCATCGTTATCCTGGAATCTTTTTCGAATTTTTTTTTTTTCATTCTAGTTTTTAAAAACCTGCTAAAATTGAAATTAAACTGAAATTGCAATTTATCAATATTAATATAACAATAAAGCACACAAATTACTCATAGTAATATTTGTACATAAGATTACCAACAATATCTTATATAGTCTTGATCTATTAGCTATTTTTTTAAAGATCTGTGGTGTAATTGGATCCGATGTTTATGTTCATCGGCATCTTATTAAGTATGTAGGCACAAGATAAGTGAATGTCAATTGCCCGTATTTATTTATAATTTTCAGAATGGATAAACCCTCATTTTTAATAAATCTTGTACCATGTGCATGATTGAACTGGAAAAATGATTAACCTTGCTTTTTGAAAAATGCTATAATTGTACTTTTTTCTGTAGTTTTTCAAATTATTTAATTTGATTCTTTGTTTCCATCAATTAAAACCGATTAAGAAGAAACTGTGCGGCGTTTTGTCCATATAAACGCATTCCCCAATTTCCTCTCTGGATGTTTACACTAGAGCAATTATTTTTAATGTTATATAGATATAGGCCACTATCGTGTCGGTACGTCTTGATTTTTCATAAGTTACTTTTTATATGGTTTGAAGACCACCAACACACGCTCTTTGTACAAACTAGAGAATGTATTTAAAAAAAAATACAGATATAGAATATTTTCTTCTAATACAGTAAAATGGGGAATACAACATAATCTTTATTATGACGATTATATTTAGTTTTTTTTAATATTGTGAGAATTGTTGTCCATTTCGCTCAGTATTCGGGAGGGATAGTGACATCGACAGTTTGGTAAATTACTTATTATTAAAGGTCTCGGCGACCGTGTTTGTTAATTATTACAGATATTATTTACTGAAATATACAATAATAATTTATTTTCAGCGTACTTCTTGGTATCCAAGGCCCAGAACTGTTACAAGTTACATACAGAGCCCAGATCCTGGCCAAATGCTCTGAAGACTTGCAACAGTGAAATGGCAAGCCTGGTTACCATCGCAAGCACCGACGAGACCAAACTGCTCACCGACAACTTGAACATTATCCCCAAGAACACTTTAAGGAAGAACCATTTCAACAAGGACATCTTCTGGCTGGCTTTCAGTGACCGCATTAGTAAACCTGGAGACTACAGGACGTTAAGCGGTAATATACCATATAATATTGAAACAAAATTAAAAACAATCACGTGTTTTAGAACAGAGACCAAAAATCATAGCAGGTTTTGGTTTTTCGGAACTTTACCAACATCAACAGCATCCCACCAGTCTATAACTCCGGTTCAATGAAGTCTAGAACTTTTGCTTTGAATTTCAGTGTCATTGTCGTCAACCCAATCGACACACTGGACCTATTTTTATATTTATTACATTAGCTCCACACAGAAGGCCCTCAGGAAAATAATTTCGCTCAGGGCTTATGTCATGTTTGGGGATGCTGTGTAGAAGGTTTTAT
Source organism: Limnephilus lunatus (assembly GCA_917563855.2). Taxonomy (NCBI): domain Eukaryota; kingdom Metazoa; phylum Arthropoda; class Insecta; order Trichoptera; family Limnephilidae; genus Limnephilus; species Limnephilus lunatus. The sequence goes on along the minus strand of OU830598.1, from coordinate 46,228,810 downwards.
CAAGGAAATGAAGGAGATGGTACCAACACCCGCCTCACAAAATGTACGCGTGAATACAATCATTCTTTCACGTTCAATGAAAACAGGTTCAGTCCTTAATAATGTTGTTTTTTATTTTAATTTTTTAAAGATGCTGATGTAACCATCTCAACTTATTTTTTATCTTCGGATTTTTTTTTGGTCCATTTTTACTGATCACTCTAAACTCTAAAGGTTATCTGACACGTATCAGCTCATAATCGAATCGGTACCGCCTCGCCTCATTTCACTATCTTGCATTATGGAGTTTCATATAAAGAATTCTGAACGGCTCGACCTGAGGCGATGCTGATCTGGTGCCGGGGTGATAAGTGTGAGAAAACCTAGTCATCATAAGTATTTAAAGTCAATCATCTCTGATTTTCACATTCGTGTTTTCCAAAACTGAACATTTTTAGCATCGCTACGTAACCCGATTTTTAGGAGGTTCAGTTTTTAATCGTTTTTACGAACATTCCGATCCTGCGCAGAAAAGTCCCGCAATGGACTGTCCTGCAAACCGTCGCCTTACTTTAGCAAAACTTTACTTTTCTGCCCAGGGTCTGATTATTTTAATGTGCGCTCTTCGGAGTTTAACGTACAACTGATGTATTGACTGATGTAGATTATTCAAAACATTCTCAAACCCTCACGGTGCCAAAAATGTGTTTGCATGGTTTGTCTCCAGCTCGTCGAAATGATACTAATGGGCACGTCTATCTCCTCTGATGCCAGAGAGTTCCTGCCTTTTTATGTTCTGTATGCGTTTCTGCGTGTACGTTATTTTCCCTTGCATTACCTACGTATTTAATGAACACTTTTTTTTTACATGAGCTCAACACAGGAGGTCCTGCGGAAAATAATTTCTCTCAGGGCCTATGTCATCTTTGGGGATGCTGTTTGGAGTTTTTTAAGGAAAGTAAGGAGAAGAGAGTTCTGGGAAGGAAAAGGGTTTAAGGGGTGGGTAGGAATCTGGGGTTCAGTATGTCCTGGTCATCCGCCTCCAAAACCTAGACAAACTTCACCCCATGAACCCGGGCACCCCTGCTAAATCACCAAACGTAGCGAACCACTTGGGGTGACCTATGGCAGAGGTGTTGGTTATCCATTAAAGGTTCCCGGGGCGGCGGTACCCATTCTTGCCTCCCAAATTACTTTATTACCTTTAGATACTTTCCAAGAATGTTGAAATGTACGCGTCGATACTCCTTTCATAACTCTTAGATTAAAAGCCTTTTTTATCATTAGCTAGATATTTTTCAATTTTAACACAACTTCTGATGTTCTACCATTTCTAAACGCATAGATAGGCAGATATACGAGTAGATGAGTTGCATGTTGCATGGTGTGATGAACCATTTACTCTTTTTGAATAGACCTAGAACGCATTACATGAACACACGTTTCCCTTGAAATATAAAATATCCCATAAAGGCGTTTACCTTTTACTTATAGGTAAGGTTCAATTCAAGTGGGTTTTTTTAAATTGGCTTTGTGTGGTGTCAACCTACGACACAAAAAATTGAACGCCTCGTTAGTCAATTTTACGTAGTTTTTCAAAAATATTTAAATAATGTTTATGACAAAATTTTGTACATAACTATAATTAGATACATATGTAAGTTTTCTCATAACATTAGGTCCGACATGATACCAAATTTGCATTTATTTTCGCTATGAAGTGATGGTTTTAGCCACGTTTCATTAATAAGGAATACATCTAGATTATATTCGTGGAGGAATTCTATTATTTATTCGCGGTATGCTAGTACTGTGCCGTTGGCATTCCAGTACGCCGTCTGTAGGTTTGAGTTTTTGACGCGTTGTCTATCCATTGTGTTTATTAATAAAGGTCTGTATGGATTTCAGCTCCTTAGCTGCGTTTTGCATGAGAAACTGGAGTTCAGTGGCCCTTTCGATTAGTGTTTGAATTTCGGAATCACTGGGTTTCGATGAAGGTGGAGTGGGGGGAGGCAGGGGAGTGCCTTGAAAAAATTGTGGGGACTCGGGATGACGTTCGAGCCGGTATTGTTGGCTGGAAGCCGGGTTATTTTGAGACCGTTTTTCCTGGGAAGAACGGTTTTTATAGAAGTGAGGTGCCGGCCATGTAGAAGGCGCAGGCGGGGCGCGATGGGGAGGCTGTTGATTTGTCATAGTTTCAGACCTAAGTGGCTGACTTTGACTTTGTGACGTGGATTGATCGAAATCGGTATTATGGCTATAACTTTGACGGTTATTCTGCCAGTGATTATACGGCTGATCGACTAGGTTTGAAGCAGTTTCAGGCCTGTTCGGCATAATTGGCTGCTGGGGCTGAGTACGGGATGACTCATAATTTGAGCGGTGCTCGTAACGGTAGTCATTTCTCGGATTTTGCCGATTATACTGACGATTAAAGTTAGAGTTACGGCTCCTGTGATTATTTGGCCTTTCAGGGCACCCTTTATAACTGGCCGTGTGTGGTCCCTCGCAGAGGGCACACTTAGCGGGCGTGTCTCTCGATTTCGTACAATCGGAAGACCTGTGTTGACCTGCGCATTTCACACAGCGCTCGAGACCATGGCAACAATTTGCCGAGTGTCCGTGCACGGAGAGAAATCGATTTTTGCCGTAACGATAAACTAACAGGTCTAACGAATAAAACTTCAATCTATAGATATATTATCCATCTGCTATGACGATATATCCTGGCGATCCCGTTGAAAATACTGTGCACTAATTTTATATTAGTTCGAAATTTTAGGATTAATCATTTGTTCAGTCATTTTTATAATAAGATATTCGAACGTCCTAATAATTCAACGTTTCTCGAATGCTCTGTCTATTCATCATGACGTCTTAATATTTAAATAGTTCAAAAATATCTCTGTTTCAATAGATTATTCATTTTTCCTGTTAAATTATGGGTTACAGAACGACAATTTGGTTACGATAGCATTCCTAAAATATACTGCGGTGTTGTCCTGATGAACTATTCGTCCTCCGTACATAATGCAGCGAAGTGTGTTGCCGCGTCATACAGGGCTAACTTCACATCAGTCTCTCCGCTTGACGCTTGCTCTGTGGCAGCCATTACACTCAGTTGTTGTTTTGTTATTTTTAAACATTTGCAATTAGTTTATTTTCATTAAAAAGCTATGAATAAGCTACTAACATGAATCAACACACTCTGGATTAGTTAGCAAAATGGAGAATTGCTGAAGAATATCAAGAAGTGAGTACCTATATTATTATCTAATATTGTTGATGTAGTAAATTTTATCGTATTATTATTAGTTCTAGACAATAGCTGCCCTTTTATAACTTTCGCTCAAACTTGTCACTCTAAATAATAATATTTTAAAGAAAAACCTTTAGATTTACCTTATATTCTATAATAGACAACTTTTTGCATTCGGGACGATGCGATGGAAAATAATGCATTCAAAATTTCAAAAATTACTTTTGCATACGACACCGCGTCAATTTGCGGCCATTTAGAATAATTCCTGTCATTATAAATATGCATTTTTGTTTTTAAAGAATGGATGCACTGAATAAGACGGAGGAGGATTCTGAACTCCGAAGGATGGATCGCGGCAGACACCAGCGTTTTACCCCGGAACTACTGTGCTGCATAAATACTGGCCGTGCTGCATAAATCATTCAAGTACATATTATTATCACTGGAAGTCATCCTTGACCAGTCTGTGACTGCTTTAAGTATTGTACTGCTGTATGGTATTGTATAATATGTAATTATTTTTACCTATTTTTAGTAATTTTATATTCGACATTCGTTGAAATTTACCTATAATTTACACAATATGTCATTTGCGATTAATAATTAAATACACAATAAAAAAATACTTCTTTATGAATCATTATCTGATAAATCTTCCTCTTCCCCGTCTCCTACCCTCTCTCCAATACCTTCGACCTCACAAAATACTACAAATGGGGTGCCATAATCCTCCAGGTTCCAAGGAAGATATTAAAGAGTGTAAGTATTTTTTATTTGTTACATTTTTATGGATATTTTTATGCATATTTTAATGGATTTGTTTGTTAATTACCAATACTTACTGATATAATGATATTATAGGATTGCTTAGTTATATTTTATATGATTGCGTTGACATTACATTATTCCAATCCTAGTCCAGTTTGGACCGGAATGATGTAATTTCAGTGTTATCCTTAAAAATATTAGTAAGAAGTCTTACAAATATTCTATCAGTAAGTAAATGGCAATTAATATGACAGTATGCATAAAGTATCAGGACAAGAACGAATCTATTATCAGTATTTTCCTTATGGAATATCAGGAAGACCCTATAAGAATTCGTATGAGAACGAATAAAAGGTTCGTAATTACCTATAGTATATCAGTAAGGCCTTATAGAGTTTTCGTATAAGAACGAATAAAATGTAAGTAACTTTGGTATAAGAACGGATAAATATCAGGACAGCTGTCAAAAGTTTCGTACAAGGACGAATAAAATATTAGTAACTACTGGTAAAGTATCATGCATACTCATAAGATATTCGTAATTGTAATGCAAAAATACTAGAAATGTCATGCAGACGACGTCGAAATTGCGAGCAATCATGATAATATATTCGTAATTTAATAAAAGTTTATCAGGACACATTGACAGTCCCCGTCCGAATATTTATTCGGTCTAGAATTCCTGTTAATTCGTTCGTAACAACTGCAGTCCCGTTTTTAACCGTATTTCCGAATAACCCGACAAGAATTCCGAATGCATTCGCCGAACATTTTTCTCCGTGTGGTTCTGGCAACGAAAGCATTGCCCCATCCTTGTTTTATTGCGTAGACTTTCGACCTGAATCCTCAGATGGAGGACGGTTTTCAGACCGTTAAAGATGCGTTTGGCATCATCATTTTTGGTCAGAGTGACCATCATTAGTGGAATCGGTTTACGGGTCCGACCTGATTTCATTCGGTGAACCGAAAGAACTGGATAATTGAGGGCAAGTTCTAATTTGACCTCATCTGTTTCAATATCCTCGGGGATACCTCTAATTACGACTTTAAGAGGCTTTTCCTCCGGTAGCCTATACGAGTGATGCTCGATACTGCGACTAATCAGCAGCCTTGTGATGCTGCTGTGATCTCGAGGAGTTTTCGTAAGGATATGGATATGTTTACCCATATTCTTTGCCGTGAAATCAATCCCTTTGTCCTCAAATGAGCGGAAAAGGGCGGATGTTTCTACTTTTTTTATGTAGAACAATGGGTGGAATGCGGGCGAATTTACGGGGCGGTTGGGCCTCTGTACGTTGATCCTCTGCCGTTGCAAGTGGAACAGGAGAAGGTGTTCGGAGCACCGAAAAATTATTTTTGGTATGAGCGGGTTCTGGAGAAGGTGAACGCGATCTTACATTGTAATTAGTCTTTTTTGAACGAGGTGAAGAAAGAGGCGAGTTTCTTGGAGAGTTTACAGGGGTCAAAGTGCCACCTGAACTTGCGCGGGTTCTTTTACGCCTGGTTGAGACAACTTGGTACGCAGAATCATCTGAGGAATAGGATTCCTCCATAGGTGACTCAGGGTAGTGAGAGTAAGCCGGATGAGGAGAAGATGGACGTTGGCTTTGTGAAGATCATAATCCAATTCTGTTAACACTATCAGATGGTTCCAATCCTCTGGTCCCACATAAACCAACTAGGTCCAAAATCAAATGGCATAAACTTAGTGAGCTATTAAATACCAACTTATCAGTGCCAATTTCCATTCCCGACGAAGCTAGTTTAAATACAGCCACTTCAAACTTAATAAATTCAATAAAAGCATGTATCAACGAGGCATCCGTTGAAATCCCCAACGACTCTAATCGTCACGGAATTCCCGAAGAGATCAATGATCTTATTAAGGAAAAAAATTACATTCGTAAAGTGTGGCAAAAAAGCTGTAATCCTATTGACAAAATGCACTACAACCGATTAGCACGCCAAGTGAGAGATGCCCTAAGCGAATTTCGCAATGAACGCTGGCATGAATTTATCTCTTCCCTCGAGGATGACAGATCAGCTTTCTGGAAGCTATCTAAAACACTCAGACGTCCTAAGACCAGAATATCCCCCCTTCAAGGCCCAAACGGAGTAGTATACTCAACTGCTGACAAGGCAGAAGCCTTTGCAGATAGCCTTGAAGCACAATTCTCCCCAAATACAGAACACGACGATCCCTCATTTGTTTCAATGGTGGATTCAAAAGTAGCATCAATTATAAGTACTGAATCTGATGACTTGCCCATCAAATTCACATCACCTAAAGAAATTCAAAAAATTATCTCATCTCTAAAAGTTAAAAAAGCTGCAGGGCCTGATGGCATTTCAAATAAAGTCCTTAAATGCCTCCCAATAAAAGGAATATGTGCTATAACAGCAGTCTGCAATGCGTCACTGAGATTAAATTGTTTTCCAAAGGCTTTCAAACAAGCTAACGTTATTTTACTTCCAAAACCGGGTAAAGACCCTCGTTTAACAGAAAATCATCGCCCAATTAACCTCCTTCCTTGCTTAGGAAAAATACTAGAGAAAATAATACTCATACGACTAGATTCATTTATTCAAGATAATAAAATAATACCTGATTTCCAACATGGCTTCAGAGCGGGTCATTCTACCTTGCACCAACTCCTCCGTGTGGTTGAGCACATTACGGACGGATTTAATACAAATAAACATACGGTTATCCTTTCTGTTGATGTAAGCAAAGCTTTTGACAGAGTCTGGCATTATGGCCTTCTCTATAAGATGTTCCTCCTAGGATTTCCAATATCATTCATCAAAATCGTTCATAGCTATCTTACTGATCGCACATTCAGGGTTAAATTAGACGAGATCTTCTCCACTGAACGTCTACTAAGGGCCGGCGTCCCCCAAGGCGGACAGCTGTCACCTAAACTATTTAACGTATATACTAGCGACATTCCCAAACCAGTCAATCATAATGTAAAAATAACTCAATTCGCCGATGATACCAATCTCATTTCAAGTTCGACTATCACTGCTACAAGCCGCGTTCAGACCCAAGCAACTCTAACTGAAGACTTTTGCAAACAATGGAGAATTTCAATAAACCCCTCCAAAAGTGCTGCCACTGTATTTACAAAAAGACGGTTCAAGCAGCCCCCGAATATAGTAATGTTTGGGAAAAAAGTTCCATGGGTAAAATCTATAAAATATTTGGGAGTCACCCTAGATTCAAAATTAACGTGGCAAAAACATATTAAAGAAAAAGTAAAATCAGCAAATAAGTCAATAGCTGCTCTCTATCCCATGCTAGGTAAAAAAAGTAGATTATCATCAGACAATAAATTATTACTCTACAAGACGACTATCAGGTCGGGCTTTACTTACGCTGCACCTATTTGGGGCCACGCAGCTCACACTCACTTAAACAAACTACAAACTCTACAAAACAAAGCCATTCGACTTGCGTTGAATGCGCCAAAGTGGATCAGGGTTTCCACTCTTCACAATGACACAAACATTCCTCTGATAAAGGATTTAATTGTTACACATTCTGAAAAATTTTATGCCGGATTAGCCGGTCATAAAAACCCCACCATAAATTCTCTCGCTACATATAGTGAGAATGAAAAGTTTAAATACATTAAACCCAAGAATATCCTCCGCAAGGAGTGAAATCCTGCCTCAAGTTGCAGAATAGTTATTAAGTTTCATTTCCCCAAAAACCATTTAAAAAAAAACAAAAATTCCATGTAAAGTATCTTTAGATAATCCATTAGTCATTACGTTAGAGTCAGTAAACGCAAGTTTAGGAACTCTGAACATAAATAATATCCAAATCCAAAAAATAATAAATCAGTTCAACGTTTTCTTTAAATCTTCGTGTTTTACTCCTTCCTCTGGAAGAAACCTCTCTCCGACCTGCCTCCTGCTGAAGCTCTGCCTGAACACAAGTCTGGTGCCTACCTCCTCAAGACTAGCCGGCCCAACTACTGGACACCGCAAGGCGCCAGGCTCAGGCAGAGACCAAGGACATCCAGGGCTACCACTCACCAGCTCTGGGTGCAGGGAGGCAGATCCAGGGTTACCACCCTCCAGTACAGCAGGACTGTCACCTTCAAGGAAGGCCAGCCAGTACTGCTTTTCAAAACGATATTACAATAGTCGACATCCACGTGCACGGCCACCGGTGCCCTTTTCTACAGTCTTGTAGCACACGTCTGTTACAATATTGATGTATTAACTGTGTAATTTTTAACGTTTTTTTGCAAATAATGTTAATAAATTTTTTTTTTTAATAAACAAACATTAATTTTTCAGGCTTTCAAGCTACTTATCATACATTTTTAGTAATTTCTACGGTAAGCACTTTTATAACCCTGCTTTTCTCACGTGTGGCAGTCTAATAAGCCACTTGCATCAAATTTTAAAAAAATTCCGGTTTGGGGAAATATTCTAAGACATTCCTTTTTTTTTTAATCGAATTTTTGAAAACCTGGCGATTTTTTAAAATTTCAATCTAAAAAATCAGACCATTTTTATAAATCGGAAAGACGGGACATAATTTTATGGATGCGAAAAAACGATAATCATATAGCCGAAAATCATTTATAAAAAAGAACGTTTTCCACACGAATGGCAAAAAAATGTAAGGGGTTCTCTACGTAACATCTGTCAAAACACAGCCATCTTTATAAAATCGTCAAACCAAAGGATAAGTTCGCAGAGAACAAACTATAAATCTAGTGAACAAATTGAAAAATTCGCCGGAAATCAAAGTGTTGCCATATAAAAAAAATCAGTGTGGAATTTTACAAAATAATAATATTGAACATAATCGGAGACGGGACATTTTCATTTAGTGACGTCACGAGCTCAAATAATGGATTAATTTATTTAAAAAAAAAACTATACATTTAAAAAAAAAATTACTAACGTGTTCGTAAAAAAAATCTATCCACACGATTTTTGTCGTTATGAAATCCATGCAAGTGGCCTATTCTATTTGCACTACTGGTTTCATATTAGTGGATGTTTTTATTGAAAACAATTTCATCCATTAAGTAATATGGTATTTGGTTAATAAAATTTATGTTAATAAAAATTGTCAAGTTATATTAAAGCAGTCTTTTTTTAATTTGAATCCAATAAAGCTCTCTTTTCTCGTTTTATTAAGTTTTGCATATTTCCTTATCCTTTTACATATCCTTTCCTTAGTATGCACCTCATATTGATTCATTTTGAATAGTTTCTGGTTTATTTAGGTTTCCCTTATTGGCCAAATATAATATCATAGAGCAGTAATCTACATATGGAGCAACTATAGTATATTTCTCTATTCTGGATATGATTCCAAGCAATATTTCCCTATATTACTATCTATTTATGAATGTGAATGAAGCCAGGAGCAAAGCATATGCTAAGATATACCTATATAACGTGGCGGGGTAACAACCAGATAAAACAAACAGTGCTTTGCTCCCTTTTTTCATGTTTTTTGTCAATGTTGACAATGGTTTTTATTTCATTAAGTCGATACAGGTGGCCCTGAGGAAAACAATTCCCCTCAGGGCCTATGTCATCTTTGGGGATGCTATGTAGCGGGTTTTTTTAGGGTAAATAAGGAGAGAACGTTTTGGGAAGGAAAAAGGTGTAAGGGGTGAGTAGGAATCTGGGGGTCAATGTGTCCAGGAGTAACGGACGCATGAATCCATCCCTCCCACTGCGGTGTGATGATGGGTCAAAAGAGTCCTGCTGAAATGGTCGGGTGGTCTCCCTCAACCAGCATCTCCTGATTTGGCCCTCCACGCAATTAGTGGGCAGACGCATCCGCCGCCAAGATCTAGATAAACCTCACCCCGTGAATCCGAGCATTCCTGCTAAGTCACCAAACGTAGCGAAACATTTGGGGTGACCTGTAGCAGGGGTGTTGGTTATCCAATAAACAGTTCCCGGGGCGGCGGTACCCATCCCCGCCTACCAAATTGGTAGTGAGAAAACTGTAACCCTTTGTAACTAAAATCTATTTAATAATATAAATAAAGCCAGGAGCATGTGCTAAGACAGACTTGTGTGGCGGAGTAACCAGATAAAACAAACTATTTATAAAATAACTTTTGTATACAGTTTTTTACAGGTGTTTCGACTACCACACTAGGCTCATGGTATATGCCCGTATTATGATATTCAAAATGTGTATATGTAATTATATAAATGGGTTAGTTTGTTAAATAGTTATTTATTTATTTATTCATTTTGAACGTTTAGTGTATGATACAGAGGCACAGTTTTAAAATTAAAAAAAGATTAACTTGAAGAAATTAACATTACGTACATAAATGGTAGCTCAAATTAAGTGAAGATAATGTATTACAAGAAAGGATCAAGTTTTTAAATTGCAAATGGCTTTGCTCCCTTTCTTCATGTTTTTTGCCAAGATAATTGATAAGTTTTTGAATCATTTTGAAATAAACGTATTCATTATTTCCAGGCGAACCCCTGCCGGTGGACCTCCAGTGGGCGGAGGGCAAGCCCGGGGATGCAAAGGAAGACGAGAACTGCGTGGCCTTGCAGCGAGACGGCAATATCACTTTGGGCAACTGCGACTCGCTCGCTCTTTTTTTCTGTGAGAAGTTGGCCAGTTCGTCGACCCCTGATGTAATACCTACGTAGGCAAATAAACAAATTGTGATAGCCTTTACGTTTTTATTAATTACATTCGACCCGTCAAAGGTTAATCCATTATGATAAAAAAAAAATTATAATAAAATAAACGTTTTTAATAATAAGGTGTTTTTATGAGTAATATAATTTTTAGATGTACCTACCTATGCTAACATTCCGAAGTCATAATAATATTATTTACAACATTGAAGAAGAAGATAATACTAATAAATTTAAACGAAAATATGAAAAAGAACAAGACACAGAAAAATTGAAAAGGTAACTGTCGCAACTCGTCCCGGTAAGACGAGAGATACTGAGTCCGTGTCCCGGTTGCAACCGTTACAACGCTCTTGCCAATTCAATTCTGTGGCCTCTACCACCATCTCTGTCTTTCCTGAACACATGGAACTGCCATCGAATAACTCCTAGTTGTACACACTGAAGTTCAGTTAAGTCCTAAGACATCAAAATTGTTTACCAAAACATTAGAAAAAAATAGAGAACATTTGGTTTTAAGTCCTTTAAGGTTTTGGTAAAAAAAGAAAATGTTATTGTAATGTCAACTAGGTTTGATATTTGGAAGCGGATCCTGAATAGGTATAAAAAACGAGTGCTCAGGTTAATGCTTAGACTGTAGTAATTCTGCCACCGCTGACCCGGGAACACCGAGTTAGCAGTGTGATAATTAAACATTATTACGTAAACATTGCTTAGCATACAAACACAAAGTTTTTTAATGGTAAGTTTTGTTTTAAGTGAAAAAACTTTAATAGCTGCTACTTAGTTTTTATTTTATTCCAGTCAATACTCTAAAACACGCAATGAATTTTAACGACTTGTCGACAGCGAATAAAGTTACTTCGTAAAAACGTTCGTCAAGTAATCGCGAAAAATGAAATTATCGCAGTAGGTAGGCACCGCTTGGAACGAATAATGGTTTTTAAACATAAATTATTTTCACCCACTCCCCAACATTGTTTTAGGTACCCACAGATTCCGTACAATCACCCATTTCCCAGTATTGTTTTAGGTACCCACAGATTCCGTACAATCACCCACTCCCCAACATTGTTTTAGGTACCCACAGATTCCGTACAATCACCCACTCCCAACATTGTTTTAGGTACCGACAGACTCCGTACAATCACCCACTCCCAACATTGTTTCAGGTACCCACAGACTATGTACAATCACCCACTCCCCAACTTTATTTTAGGTACCCACAGACTCCGTACAATCACCCACTCCCAACATTGTTTTAGGTACCCACAGACTCCGCACAATCACCCACTCACAACATTGTTTTAGGTACCCACAGACTCCGTACAATCACCCACTCCCAACATTGTTTTAGGTACCCACAGACTCCGTACAATCACCCACTCCCAACATTGTTTTAGGTACCCACAGACTCCGTACAATCACCCACTCCCAACATTGTTTTAGGTACCGACAGACTCCGTACAATCACCCACTCCCCAACATTGTTTTAGGTACCCACAGATTCCGTACAATCACCCACTCCCCAACATTGTTTTAGGTACCCACAGATTCCGTACAATCACCCATTTCCCAGTATTGTTTTAGGTACCCACAGACTCCGTACAATCACCCACTACCCAACTTTATTTTAGGTACCCACAGACTCCGTACAATCACCCACTCCCAACATTGTTTTAGGTACCCACAGACTCCGCACAATCACCCACTCACAACATTGTTTTAGGTACCCACAGACTCCGTACAATCACCCACTCCCAACATTGTTTTAGGTACCCATAGATTCCGTACAATCACCCACTCCCAACATTGTTTTAGGTACCCACAGACTCCGTACAATCACCCACTCCCAACATTGTTTCAGGTACCCACAGACTCCGTACAATCACCAACTTTCCAATATTGTTTTAGGTATCTACTGACTCACATACAGTCATCATAACTGACTCTGTACAATCATCATAAAAAAATATTCATTTCCAAACCGGAAACAAGTCACTAGAAATGCCTGTAAAATAATTAAAAGAATTTTTTAAATTGAACATTGTATCGATTCAAAGATAATCAGGAAAATTCAAGATTCATAGAAAGAAGGATGAATAAAAAACCAGTTTCATTTCCTGCGTTGCGTGTTTTCCGTATACTAGCAGCCTCAGGTCAGTAACAGTCAAGTCTCTAGTCGATAAACACGTTTTTGAAACATCATTTCAAAAATGATGCTGAAATTAAGTCCCATCGTTTTATTTATTTACGTTGCAGCGGCGTCTGCACAATTAGGTATTTAATTATTTTATTTTTATTTTTGTTGGTGGTTTTCCTCATAAAGCCTCGCTTAAGTCTTTGATTTTACTCACAATCTGTGGTTCTGTGAATTGTGTGTACCGCTATGAACATGCATGATCACGATTTTATAATAATTTATGGTGGTGTACATAATAAATTATCTTCAAAAGGAAAAGAATTCCAAACTTGATATATTATTTTATAAACGTTTGCATGTGTGTGTGTGTTTTTTTTAAATAGTTAAATTAAAAAGATTAATGGCGTAAATATTGTCGTTAATCTTTTTCCCTGGAGGGGTGGGAAGAAGGGATACACCGCCAGAGAACCCTTTCTTGGCACACACTACTTTCATAAATATTCATACATCATCATATAGATTAAATTCAATATTAAGCAAATGTCAACGAAATGAACTGAACTGAATGAATGAACTAGAGTGTATTTTAGCTGTTTTTTTAACACAAAACACTATTTTTATTGTGTAAATTCACAATTCAAATTTGTTTAAATTTCACTTTTTCCAATTTTTTTCCGGATTGTTTTATTTAACTCACTTTAATAGGTGATAAAATCCTAGTTAGATTATGTGTCAATTTTTAGATAGAAATAAAATCACTTTACGAGTAGAATTTCGGGAGACAAACACACCGGGTGATAGCCCTTGAAAAACACTGTACCTCAGTAACTAATTTGTTTTGATTTGCACACTGTGTAATATTATGATTCTTTAGAAACTGGAGCTAACGAAATTTAGCGACTGATCAAAGTTATTATTGTTGTGGTAATGATAATCATCATCTTTATTATAATGTGCTAAGCTCATTCTAACTGACACTAAAAAGGGAACCATTGCCTTAAGGCGAATTCAGACGATTCACTCGGAAGAAGGTTTACTCGATGAAATGTTCCATTTTCGTTTCACTGCGTGTTGAGACGGTTCCTTCTAAATAAGAGTTCACTCGACATTCTTACTACAAAGTCGTCGAGCGCAGTCGCACGCTTTGGTCGGCGCTGACGGCTAAAATTCAGTTCGGGAATATTTACTATTTCAAATTAACATTTCCGATAATTTCGAACTAAATTACGAGAAATTGGCGATTCTTGTAAATAGTAAATACATATCAACACCATAAAATGATCATATGGTTAAATAATAACCTGAAAACTGATATAGTATTTTTGCACCATGAAAATTTCATGGTGCAAAAATTTTTTTATTCCAAAATAGGCCTCGGCTTGCCATTAAATCCATATAAATGGAATATTTATTAACCTATCCAAAAACTGTTTTCGAAAGGTGATGAAATATGCTTCCAAAATTTATTACTAGAAATAACCATGTAATTTTTTAAATAGAATAATTTTTAATGTAAACTTTTAAAAGTTTTAAAAATGGCTTTCCTTGCGTTTATTCTAATTAAAATTCCTGGTAACAAAAAAAAATGAAATATAAACGTTTTTATCATCTCACTTTTTTGTCGTTTCATATAAAAATAATTCATAAAAAATTCCCAAAGTTTCATAATTTTTTTTTTCAAATTTCGATTGGAAACTTTGGTTCCATAAAAGTGTACATTCATATTATTTTGTGGTTAATTGTTAGATTGAATATATAGAGGGTTATTTTTTCTTGCCAATACCGTTTATTTAGATCATATTTTTTACTATGATAGAAGTAGAAACAACGATTTCTATGAGACGTGTAGGAGTTATTTCGAAAAGCGAACAAACGGAGCATTTTGACGTTTATGCCGCTCCGGCCACGCCAGAACATTCTTAGCCGACTAATTCGCGAGTAAAAGACTGTTCACTGAGTGTTCACTCACATCATTCGCGTCACGTGATGTTAATTCCGGTTGCGAGTGAACAGTGTTGAATGAAGCATTCCAACATTGTTGGAATGCTTCATTCGGTTCTGTCTCTCATCACTTTCGTTTCATCGCGTGTTCAGACAGGTCATTTCGAGGGAAAGAAGCGGAATGAAATCACAAAATCAACGATAAATGAATCTTCTGATTTCAGCCTTAGAATAACAAACGAGCATTCATTATTTGTGTACACGGATGATTTTTATGTTTGTGTTTAGCGTAGTGCTGTAAATACATCTTCTTAATATATAAAACAAAGTCGGGTTAGTTACACTATTTATAACTCGAGAACGGCCGGGCCGATTTTGATGATCTTTCATTTGTTGGATTTGTCTCCGCCCCGGAAAGGATAATAACTATTAAAACATCACAAAAATCAACGAAAAATATAGTTATTAAGAAAATACTTTTTCCCATACATTTTATATGGAACGAATTCTCATATTTGAAAGAGCTGCGGGCATTTTGTAATAAGTACCTATAATATTGAACTGTGCTTGAATTCCAAAAATTCAAAAACATCAAATGTCAATGCGCTAATTGTTTTGCATTTGTTAGTAATTTTTTTTTTATTATTTATTTGGCTTTCACTTATTAAGGGCGATCTTGGCCATTTCTTAAAGTATTTACATTTTCAGTTTTTTTTTAATTAGTTACAATATCAGTTTTTTTAAATTAGTATTTTCAGATCAATTTTTTTTTACATGTACCTAAGCATGTTTTTTTACATATTATATTAGCAAACATAGAAAATGGGCCAAGACAAATATTCGTATGATTATACAAGTTATACAAATATTCATATGGTTAAACATAGTTGATATTAATTGTAATTACAAAATTGTAGACTAAAAAGATGTACAGGTTCCCAAAAATAGGAACCTCTACGATTGTACATAATAACACTGCAAGAATAAATGCATACGTATGGAAGAGAAAGAAATCTGATTGATGCTTAAATGTTAAGGCCATTTTTACAAATAATTTTTGCTAACAAATATCGAATTTAAGAAGAGTTGAGACTAAGAAGGCAGGGAACACTGGTAGGGAATTCAATTTTAAGTTTTATGATAATAATATAATATAATAATAATTTGGACGATTTATATAGCGCTGTTTTTGTGAAAAATCACCTCAAGGGCGCTGTACAAACTTACCATACATGCCTAAAATCTAGAAAGACTACATGCTAGACAAATAATTAAAAACAACTTATGGCTAAAAATTGCATACACCGGTTCATTGATCACCAATACGAAAAATATATGTACAATATTTTGACCAATGAACGCGATGCTGCCTAAAAATTAATTATTACAGGACCATTCTTACCTGGGAGGTCGCTTGAAATTAACACTGTTTATTGTCTATTTAAAGAAATTTAGAAATTTACACTGCTTATTGTCTATTTAGAATTTTATTAATTCACGTATGAAGTTTGGAAATTGGTCATTGATAGGACACTCAAAAAATTATGGTCTAAAGAATCCTCTGAACCATAATCACAATAAGGCGAATTGACTATGTGGAATTTGGAGAAATGGCTAAGACAACAATTATGACCTAGGCGCATTCGAGTTATGGAAGAGATGTATTTTTAAGGCATGGAAGTGTATTTGTGAGACCAGGGCTTGACAGAAAAGGAGGTTGAATTAATGAGTACTGGTGACCTTTTATCAGAGATGACGATTTCCATTCAGAGGACCATTGGCGTTGTAACTTATTTTTAACATTATTTAAATAGGGATATAGTCTCTAACAGGAATAGGTATACTACTTAATGGACCATGGACAATGGATTCCTTAGCAATAGAATCAGCCTTTTCATTTCTAACAATACCAAAGTGTCCTAGGATCCAGGTCAAGACCACTGACACTTGAGCCAGCAAGATACAATAGAGCAGGTAAGAGAGTCACTACTGGAATTGAGAGGGGATATGCTTATTTTTTGTAGTGAGCTAAGTGAGTCTGAAAGGATGAGGGCATTTTTAATGTTGGGAGATTTGACGAGTCGTAAAGCTTCTATGATAGCTTTGCATTCAACAGAGAAAATGGAACACTCTTTGGGAATTCTGTGTGGGAAACACAATTTCCTGTGAGATGCAGAGATACTGGCTCCACAATAGGAGTCCGGACTGAGTTTGGAACCATCTGTGAAAAAAATTATATAATTTGGCCAGTTATTTTCAATAATTTTGTTGAATTCTGCATTATTGGATTCAGCTGGGTTTTTTATATTTTTTTTTACATATTCCTATAAATTGGTGCACATTTAGATATAAAGTAAGACTTTCATAGGGATACGAGTATAAGGTGAGAGATTCATTGCGATAGGAGTTTGTGGATACATTCAGGAAAATTGAAAGGGGAAAGAGTTATTGTTATTAAACATATAATGTTGCCCGTCTTTCTTACACACTCAATGTTAACAGTTGAAAATGGGACAGACGGAGAACGTATGTCTACACCCCTCCAATGGAAAAATACAATAATTATAATAAATCTCCGTCACACTTATGAAGAAAATGAAACGCAATTCCCGTAAGTAAGTCGAAAAGTAAAAAAATCACATAAATAATAAATCTGTTTACAACGCCATCCCTGATACTGACAAAAATAAAATGAGGACAGTTACGCATCGATAATTGATTCATTGTGTAATATTTAACTTAATAAAAAAACTGAATTTGAATTTAAGCTAATTAGTTAACACAACAGTTATTGATTCTGAGGCGGTACGAAGTTCTCCGGGTCAGCTAGTAGTAAATAAATAGTAAAGTTTATTACACTTTGAATACACTACTAAAAATTAAAACTTAATCAAAATTATCAACATGTTTCGAATCCAATGGCTTCTTCGTCATGATAAAATGAAGTCCTTTTATTCTGACGAATATACCATTGATAATTTTGATAATTGGTGGTGTAAATATTTGATTGGTTTACATTTAATTAAAATGATGCCACAAAGTTAATTTGCAATTATTGAAGAAATCTAATTATAAATATTATCATTTCTTTTTTTTAGTTATTTGTTTTTAGGGTGCTATGCCGTTTCGCTACCTCCTTCTTTAGCCAACGTCTCAGACAGCGTTACAGTGTCCATCATCAAGGCAGATGTGTAACACCCCAAAAACAATTAACGAAAATACTTTTGGCCGTGAAAATCTAAAAACGTGTTATTATTCCAAATTCTGTAGCGAAGATCAAAATTTGGCATATCATCTTGTTCCCAAAACTAATTTATTTATTTTTATTTACGTTGAAATTTGGAAGATCGGCATAAGTGTCAGGTTCATGGGGTGCGGTTTATCTAGGTCTTAGCGCCAAATGCGTTTGCCGTCCCATTAATTGGCAGGCCGGATTGGGAGATACTGGTTGAGGGAGTCCTAACCTAGGACTCTCAACCCATCGCCTAACACCGCAGAGTGAGGGATGGATTCGTAAGCACTCCTGGACACATTGACCCCCAGATTCCTAACCATCCCTCAAACCCTTTTCCTTCCCGGAACTTCCTCTTCTTCCTTTCGGATTTTTGAAGGATTTTTATTCCTCAGTGCCCCCTGTGTCGAGCTAATGTAAAAATAATTTTTATTTTTTTTTGCAAAAATGAGTAATAATTTATTATAAATTGAGGTAATACGTGTAAGTTGACGTTGCCACTGTCAATATTAAAATTGTTTGTTCTAACGAAAAAAATAAGTTTCGAGTATCAAAAACAAACACAGTTTTTTTTTATCAACATAAATTGACTCACGAGATTTGGTTAAATATTCTTCAAAAAAAAAAAATATATATATATATATATATCTCAAAACGGGTTTTATACATTATCAGTTTTTGAATATTTGATACCTGCGTCATAATTTAACCTTGAACTATCGCCAAAGTGTCGTTCAAGAATTCACGATTAATTGGAGTATTTATTACCTATAACCAATATTCCAATTTAGTGTTTTAAGTTTCTTGTGAGATATGTAAGGTAACATTCTGGTATGAGTTTGTTCAAGAAAGAATTGTCTATGGAAGCTGTCGTTAACCTAGTTGAGCCTGCGTACCCCTTGACTCTTACTATAAATTTGTTGTACCCTATTATTGTTGTACCCTCTATCTATCGTGTAATGAAAGACACATTTCATTTGTAATTTTTTAAAACTCTCATTATTACATGAATTTAACAATCAAGTCACACAAATACAATTAATGCAATTTTGTACAGAGTGTAACACGATTTTGGGCATTTAGGGCATTAGGGTGAGTCACGACTGTATGGGAAAAAATATTCTTGTTTTGATGTGTCTAATAGTGATAAAAGGGTGTTAATTGGAGATATACAATCAGGCAATTTTTTTACTAATATTTGGATATCGTCTTCTTTCTTCGGATTGACTTTGAAATTTCACAGAATAGAGAAGAACCCACCCTTTTTAAATCTTGCAAAAATGTTAGATAAACCATTAAAAATGAACTATTTTTAATAAAAAATGAAATAAAGGAAATATTTTGATTTATTTATTAAAAAAAGCATATTAATATAATTCAAATTATCTCAAGGCAGTGTATTTAAATACCACCAAAATCCTTCTTACTCTAAAATTTCGGCATTATTTTGCTAGATTCAATCTAGGGAAGATTACAAAAAATATGGTTTAAAGTTAAAGGATTCTTAGTAACTTTTATATGCACTAGAAATAACCCCTTAGAATGAAAATTTTAAAAACTTTGAAGTAAATCTAGAGGAAGAAGACCGTATCAAAAATTTAACAATTTTACGAGTATACATGGGAAACTGTCACGATAAAAGGGACGAGTACGCGTATCACAGGTTTCAGGAAAAATCCCAAGGGGTACGCGTACCACAGGTTGAAAACCGCTGGTCTATGGCACTGTCTTAGAATTTTGTTGGTCGGTGTTATACAAGATTAAGAAAAGAGTAACACCATTGTTATATTCCAAAAATGCAAGGAAGCTGGTACCTGATGTGAAATGTTGACAACGTAAAATATGAGACACGGACAAGACACAAACCAAAAAATTTAATAAACACGGTGACATTTCTCAATACATACAAGTTATGTTGATAATGAGATATTAGTTTTTTTATTCTATTTTTTGAGCCCTCAAAATTCAAGGCCCCCAGGAAAAATTATTACCCTCAGGGCCAAATTCATCTTTGGGGATGTTGTGGGGGAATGTGATGGGGATATTGGGGGATGAGATATTTTAAGGAGAAGAGGTTCTGTGAAGGAAAGAAGTATGAGGGATGGATAGGAATCTAAAGCTCAGTATATCCAGGAGTGACAGACGTATTAACACGTCCATCTCACTGCGTTGCAGGGTTGAGAGAGTTCTGCTGGGGAAGTAAAAGGGTGTCTGGGTAACCGGCAGATCCGACAGATTTGTCAGATCTGCCGGATATGCCGTATCTGCCCAGATGATGGACACTGCAACGCTGTACGAAACGTTGGCTAACACCCTAAAAACAAATAACGGAAATACTTTTGGCCGTGAAAATCTAAAAACGTATCTAATCCTAATCAAATAAATAATAATTTGTGTGAACATTTTTAGCATTTTTCAGGAAAGATTATAAATATGAGGAAAAATTCAATACGTTCTATAAGGAACATCGATCAAAAGTGAGCTGGTTTGACGCTAAGGATACTTGCACTAGTGAGAACGCTGAACTGGCGCTGCCGGGGTGCAGCGAGGAGGCAGACCTGATCAAGAGTCTGTTCAGCGAGGACACTGAGGAAGTTTGGATTTGGCTGACTGACTTATATGCTTCTGGAGAATTCTACACTGTTAATGGTATATTGTTTATATCCTTTGAAAAATTGAATAACTTTTCAAGATCTATTTTTAATTTTATTTAATTTTTTCATTTTTATTTTAATGACTCTATAAAATAATTTTATATAATGGTGAATTTAAGTACAGATATTTTATTTCTTAGTCCCCTCACTAGTGGGTCCTAAAGTTCTTTAAATAATAGTGGAGGAGGACTAAGGTTCTTTAATTACAGTTTGTCTTTTATGCCGTTTTATAGTGTCTTTTATATGGTTTTTTCATTGACTTCTGTCAATCATGTTTTTATTCTTGATTTGTACTCATTTAATTTTTTTTTAAGCTTTATATCTTTGGGAAGAATGTCTTGAATTTTGTTGCAAAGTAAGTGTAGTTTCTTTGTCCGAATGTGGTTTTATAACTTGGAATATTTTTTATATCATTTTTATTCGATCTAGTGTTATGCATTCACGGTCTAGTAGATGATTTATTATTTTTAAAGAGCTTCAATAATTATTTTTGGCATGTATTTGCTGTACATTTGGTACGTCAAAGGTATTGAATATTTCAATTGAAGGCGTTCTAATTGGTACTTTCAATATGGTCTTTATGATTCCTTTTTGAATCGTATTCAGGTTGTGTAGGTACGTATGTGTAGCAGATTCCCATCATATGATTCCATATTCAATTATTACTTGTACATCATCTTGGTTTTTTAAAAAATATTTTTTTTTGTAGCATCCCATATTTACAACGCGAAAGAAAAGTTAAAAACAACATTTTTCTTCATCCATATTAATTTAGTTTTATAACCTGTTTTAAAGTGTTTATAAATGTTAAATAGTAAACGTTTTCGGATTCTTATAACTTTCGATAGATTAAAAAAAAGTTGCATAAAATAAACTAATTGATACAAACCTCATATTATAATACTTTTTGTTCAATGCTGTCTGCGCTGATTCAAATTGAGATAAAACAAATGCAATCGGTTGTTCACGTTTTTAGCTGGTGTCTATAAAAAAGAATCACGTTTAAAAGTGGCTCACGAAATCATGGATTTAAATTATTCTTTAAACATTAAACCCGTCATATGCCCGCACAACGTCAATTAATTATTATTGAAATTTTCCTTATCGTGCAAAAACTCGTCTTAGATTTGTGTTTTTTTTTAATTAAATTCTAATATCATTTTAGTTGAAATATTAATGCTTGTATTAAAAAATATAAATGTGCCTATACAAGTATATCGTATTAAACAACATTGGAAAAAAACATCAAGGTGGACATCAAAACATCCAAAATAATTTAATTCTTAGATATATTTTTAAACGATTTACCAGAAAAGACACTAAGCGGACTATCATAAAATCGTATAAATCGATTTGAAATGGGAGAAAACCATTTAGTCATTCCACAATCGAAGAGTAACACAAGAACGAGTTGTAAAAATTAGCCGTTCTCTTACGAGCTCTTACGGGCTTGTTGCACAGAGTGCTCTTGAGGTGATTTTTCACAAAAACGTTACTCTACAATTGTCCAATTATTATTGTTATAATTATTGAGAAAGATTCAATTTATTTTATTATTAAAGACACTATTGCCATGTTCGACAGTTTAGGCTTACAAAATAATATAGTTTGTGTAATAAAGGAATATCAAACATTTCCTAAAGACTTAAAAAAATAATAAAGGAATATCAAACATTCAGTAATAATCCCGTTGAAACGATTATAAATAATAATTGAAAATAAGACATTGAATGCCATAACGCAAAATCAGTTAGAAATAGAAATATTTTTCAAAGATTAGTAGATATTTTGTTTGTTTTTGGAGAAACAAGGATTATTATTTTTTAGAAATTTAATTAAAATTAAATTTGTTATCGAGTTCAATAATACTTGCAGAAAGCGATTTTTACATTATCAAATTTAATATCAATTAAATTTCTAAAAATTAAAAGGGATTTCTATGAATTAAACCCAGAATTTATATTAATCACAAATGTAGCAACCAGTGCCATCTGTTGGTACCTCTATTAATTAGTAACTTTACTAACAACGTAATTATTATGATATGTTTGCTTTCTTTCGTGCAATTGTGCGGTCCAAAGAAATATGATAACTTTATATGTCCGATAATTAATTGGCGTGTAATATGCATAAATGAAGAGGTTATTTGAATATTGGATATTTGATGTAGCAGATAATCCCAACGAATGTCGACTATGGCCAGCAGTTCAACCATTGCGAAAATTTACATACCCTAGGTATATAATACATATCAGTAAGATGAACCTTTTAAATTTGGGGCCAATTCATCCATTTTCTATTTGTTCGCGGGTCGCAAGGTGTAGGGTACATGCAGCTTAACAACACGGTTACGGTCAGTGGGGTCGCAAACCTAATCATATCTTGTGAAACCGTAATTTTCTAATCAAACTTTTAGAGTATGTGTTAAGATAAGGCCAAAACAATAAATGCTGTCGGTTTTGGTCATTCTGAAATATGCAAACTTACAATTTTGGGCAATTGTTGATTTTTATGGTTCTGAAAGATATGACAGTATAAGTTATGACAAACAAACATAGATCTCTACAAAAAAGCCCTGTGCTGCGAAGATGAAATTTAATATGTGATTAAGGTCGAACCACGAAATGTTGTCTTTTTATGAATATGTAAGAAACTTTTATTATTTCGAGCGGCTGATTCAAAACTTTGTAACCCTTATACAGAACAGAACAGAAACCGTTGAATATTCTTTACCGCAATTTTTTGATATTTTGTTTAGTCAAGTTGTTAGTGGGCAGTACGAAGAGGCTCGCGGGCAACACGAAATTACCACGTTGGCCGCGGGTTGCTCATCACTGATACACATCACACAAATTAATTACTTGTTTTTCATACTACATATTCTTGACAAATACAATGTTTTGATAGTATTTATATAACGAAAGTAATATGATGCTCTTAAAATAGGGCCCAGCATTTGCAAAGTTTTGTTGGAATGATTTCTATACGCTTGATAAAATTGAGTTTCCCCTCAAACCACATATCCAAGTCATTAATTTCCGAGACAGAATGTAAAAAAATATTACTAATGGAATAATAAAAAAAATATTGGATTCATCATTCGATAAACGTCATAATTTGAAATTTGTTTACGACGAGTCCTGTGTTATTTTATCGTGACACAATATAAAAAGTTATTTTAAAATACGGTCAATCATTAACATTTCTTATTGCCTTGAATAATTTCAGATCGTCTGCAAACATTAAGACTTGAACATCATTGAAAATGCACAAAACATCCTAACAAATAAGAAAGCAGGATTAGTCCTAAGTGTGACCCCTGCGGAACGCCATTCGTAGCAATAAATGTACCAAATGATGATTCGCCATTCAATTTTAATAGCCGGTACACTGTTGATAGAATTACCTACTTTTTAACCACTCACATCATGTATTATGGTGACTCGTCACTCATTATTAATTCATTTTTCGTCACTGCTTTCTCTCAATGTAATATAAATTATGTGCACTCATATGTATTACATTATTTAATATTTCATTTTAGGTTCTGCATCCAACTGCCTCTATACTAATTGGAAGGAAGGTGAACCAAATCCCTACGACACTTCTTGCGCTATAATGGGGAAGGATGGATTTTACCGAGATATAGACTGTAAAAAGAAAACCAAGTTTATATGCGCAAAACGAAATAATGGGATAGTAATAGATCCAAAATGTCAAACTTATGATAACGGTGAGTAAAACTACTGAAACATTTAGGTTTATGTCTCTTGTGGACGCATTTTTATTAAATTGCAGTTAAAAAACATTTAATCTTATTGGGGAAAATGTTTTAATAACATTGAAGGTAACGCAAATTTTTTACGGTGCTCCAGATTTTATGGCCGGGTTAAATCTTTCCCAAATGAAAGACTAAACCCTTTTACACACTTTTCCACAAATGATTATCTAGTAAATCCACGCAATGTAAGTGCACTATATAAGTATCCTACTAATATTATAAAGGCGAAAGTTTGTATGGATGTTTGTTACTCTTTCACGCAATAAATACTGAATGGAATTAAAAAATTCTTTCACTAATAGAAAGCTACATTATTTGCGAGTAATATAGGCTATATACATTGGTAAGATATGGTTTTATGAATAAGCTGTGGCGTTATGAAATTATTTATCATACGTTTTCTGTCCCTAACAAAATCGAGTTATTGCAAACGTCAGATGAAAAGCAAAAAATTGTTGCCTGGGGTGGAGGGGAAGGAGGGTGGAGGGGTTTGGGGGAGGAAGAAAGGGGAGGGAAGAAAGGGCGGATGGTGGAGGAGGGTGGGGGGGAGGGTGGAGGTAGATGGGAGAGGGAAGAAAGGGCGGGGGTGGGGGGAGGGGTATGGGAAGGGGAGGGGGATGGGGGTAGGGGGGGGTTATGGGGAGAGTGGAGTGACGACAGGGAAGGCGGAGTGGCAACCCCCCTAATACCGTGCGAGCGAAGCCGGGGGCAAAAGCTAGTAAATAATAAATGCGAAACTATACAAGAACAATACGTCAATCCACCAGAAACATAATGGGAAAATATTTCACCGACTCCAGATATTTTCATATCAGAGGGTTTGGCTCTGATGAAATCCTATACTATACTCGACCGATAAATCCTACTGATCCCTCAATATAAATATTTAAAAAATCTTTCGTAATTCTACATGTATTTAAAATGACTGACTTTTGAATTTTTATATATAAATTCTTTGACAAATCTAATACGCCTAAATTTTGAATGAGAGAGCTAGGTATAATGCCAGTAGCCGAAATAATAAATGGTAATATTTTTATATTCTGAGAATGCCAAATTCTTTTAATCTCATTTCCTAAATATGTATATTTTCTTATTTTTTCAGAAACAGTTTTCTGAATTTGGAATAGCGACATCAATGATATAATTATTTTTTAAATTTTGTCATGTAAAACTATATCGGGTCTATTATGACGAATTGTTCTGTCTGTTAGAATATTTTTTTCGTAATAAATTTTATAAAATTCATTTTCTAAAAATGAATTTGGTTCATATTCATAATATGGTACATTACGGCAGTCAATCAAGTTATGTTTAATTACCAAACTTTGGTGAATTATTTTTAAAACTTGATTGTGCCTAAATGTATACTCGGACGGCGCTAATACGAAACATTTTTTTAAAATATTTTTATTTCATAATAAATTTTTTTTGTTACAAATTTTTTTTTTGGCTACCACTCCAGGCTAATGCCCGTGTTGTGGCAGTCATTCATTTAATATTTTATATAGGAACTAAGAAGTGTTATTCTATTGAAACAGATAATAAACATACTCAATATAAAATTAAGAAATACATAAAAGTAAGTAAAAATAAAGAAAAAAAATCGTATTTTAAAGAAAAATAAAAATAAAAACGGAAATTTTGAAATACAGTAATAAATACAATAACATGAAACAGAATAAGACACAGAAAAATAAAAGGGCAACTGTCGCAATTAGGAATAGAACCCAGGATCCCTCTAACTGGGACAACACCTAAATCAACTTGGCCATTTTATTGGAAAAACTTGTTTTAATAACCTTTGAAAAAAAAGGTTTAATAACTTTGTCGCAAAGATTATAATCAATTAATTTTTTTTTCAATAACTGCAAAATTACTCGTGGACGTCATTTAAAACTTAATTAAAAATTAAAAAACCAACTTTAGGCATATAAAGAATAGGATTCGGGGCCCATTGAATGGTGATGTTCACAAAGTTGGTTGTTTTTAATATTTTATTTATTTCAGAGTACGAATACAGTCCCCTTGAAAAACACTGCTACAAGCTGCACAAAACGCCTCAAAATTGGTCAGACGCTTTCAAAACATGCAAACACGAATTAGCGACACTGGCCATCGTCAACTCTGACTCCGAATCAGGCTATTTAGTAGGCTTCCTTAAAAAACAGGCGAAGATGGAATTTATTAATCGCACTCAGTCACCTAATATTCTTGTGGACTTCAGCGATTTGGTGGTCGAAGGTCTTCCTGAAACCCATAGGGGTAAGTAATTGCTCGTCAATAGAAGAGTCTAGGAAGGTAGCCCAACTTCTTGTGATTGTAAGCTTTGAATTCTATTTGTCTGTGTTGGTTTTCTCGTGGTTGTAAATATGCAACTTCAATATAGCGATTTGGTGGTCGAAGGTCTTACCGAAACTCATAATCGCTAGTTAACGCTTAACAGTAGAAGAGTCGATGGAAATAGCCAAACCTATTCTGATTGTAATCTTTGTGTTGTATTTGTCTGTGTTGGTTTTTGTCTGGTTGTGTTTGTCTGCGTCATTTATAGTGTCGAAATATTATTATTTAATTTACGTTCTTAACTTTATAACACATTTACGATGCTAAAGAATAAAAAAAAATCATAATTTTGCATTTACTTTGATAATATATTTTTTTATTGAAACCAAAGAAAAAACAAAACAGCGGCTTGCAATATTTCGTTACAGTTAAATGAAAATATCGAACTTCAAATTGGCTGGTTCAATGAGAGCTTTTATAATTCTCAGGGTTACGACATGGCAGAGCGACGGCACCGGCTCGGGCATCTTATTTTTTTAAAACGAGTGAGGTAGATGCAAGAAAATGTTTACCTTTCCTTCGGGGATGGATTTGTGATAAGGAACGCACTTTTTGCCTTTTTGTACCATTGCCATGCCATTGCCATTCCATTGCCGCACTGTCGCTGTAGGAATACTAAAAGCGCCCAATGAATCATAAATTACAGATACAAAAATATGTTCAAGTTTCGCTACGCCAGAGCCCACCATGCTTCCGAAAAATACAGTTTCCTGATTTTAAGTTATGATTCAAATTGTTCCTTTGGTGTTAGTGGTGTTTAACATGCTTTTCAAATATTGAAACAATTTTCATAAAATTGTGTTTATGTTTCTCCACTAGATTTTTTCTGCCGTGAGCTAATATTATGATTCTATATATCACCATCACAAGAACAATAGGATGAATGTAAAGTTGTTTATGGGAAAATCTTTTATGCAGAATAAACGACTTGACGGTTTTTTCGTTTCCAAAACATTGAAATTATGAAAATAATTTAGGTCTTTTAAAACTTCTTTCAGGTCAAAACCTTCAGGACGCCGGTTGGAACGAATGGGGAAAGAATCAACCGGACGGCGTGGGCAAGGACCACTGCGGGAGCATTTTGTGGACCGGGAGACTTGACGATGTGAGCTGTGACTTGAAGGCTATGTTCTTCTGCGAGAAGGAAGATATTACTCCTCCCTAAATTCTACTGAATTCTACGCTTATATACATTTGATTGGTTGATGGAACCTACATTCGATCCAATAACATCCGTCCCATACATAGATAATAGGAACGAAGAAGATGGACCTCGAACCGTTCAGTATGAAACCGTGCGCATAAATCCACTGGAGCGATCACGCAAAATGAATAAATTTGCCTCGATTGCTCGCGATTTCCCAGAAGATCCTCTTTTAACATTACATTAAAAAAATCATACCTTCAAATTTTAACATGGAAACATAAAAAAATATTATAATTCCATATAGTCACTGAATTAACCTGTATTTTACCGTTTGTCTCATATTTGAAGGATTTATAAAAAAAATATTTAAAAATCGGAAAGTTTATAATCGCGCGAATTCGAGTCAACATAGAATATTTTCAATTTCTCTATGTTCTCTGTGGTATACTTGATGATAAAAGGTGCATATCTATGGATTTTTTTTTTTAAATTTTAACCTTAAATAGCTGATCCAAAATTCGACGTGAAAAATATTAAACAAAATTATTGTTAACATCTTTCTAAAATAGTCTACAAAATTCGGATTTGCGACATCTATGGTCATAATATATAAAGCATTTCAATAGCTTCCTTTTAAAATAAATGGCTGGCCGGAGAAATATTTTAAATAATTACAGTAATTTATAATTTTTTTAAATATTATTAATAAAAAAACCACTGCCACTTAATTAATCTTACAAATCGTCGGCCTACTGGCAAGTCCACTAAGTCACTAAAACACAATCGTGAGATAATCGCATTTTAATATTTAGTGATTTTGGAAAGGCTGTAAGTGGATGAATATCTCCAAAATGATTTTTTTTATACTTTATAATTTAAAATGAACCCTTAAGAACCTTACCAATACACAATATTAGTTGTTAGCTATAACAGCAACCTCTAATCAAAGATTTACAAAAAAATGAGCTGGACTTACTGGTTTTTACCGGTCTTAGCGTGCTTTGCTTGTTAAGATTACTGTCAAATTGTTGACTGTAATGCTGTAAAATAGCTTTAAGATTATTTTAATTATAATATTTAATTATTAAATACCAATTATTATTTATTATAATAATTTTTAAATAAGAAAAAAGTTTATTTTAATTAGTTTATTATTAAAATAATAATACTTACAAATTATTGTTGGTACCTACTGAAATACAGATATTCAAAGCTACAAAATAAATATTTATGATAATAATAATCACATAAAAGATATTATGATAAATATCTGTAAAAATAAACAATGTGTGTGTTTAGATGAAATAAAAAATATTATAAAAATATTGATCAACGTAAAAATAAACAATGTTTTAATGTTTATAATATTTAGTTGAAATAAACAAATATGTAAACCAAGAAAGCAATAAAAAAATTACTATTTTTTATTACAAATAAATAATAATAATTACCAATCATTATTGGTGTTTACTGAAAGACACATTCACAATATTTTATAATAATAAGAAACGGCTATAACGGCTTTTAAGGATGCGTACACGTGTAGGTAGGTCATTTTTTTGCGACTGATATTGGAATGGGCTTTGTATAAAGCTTTGGTATTATAACATTGCTTTGCTCTTCGATCTGTACAAGTGTTATTTTATTTCTAATTGGTCGTGAAAGGGAGGCAACGGAAATCCTCTTGTAATCACTGGAATAGATATTCTATAACGTTTGGTATTTTTTTCTGATATCGAAAGCATTTAACTTTTAGCCATTTGACAATGTTGGAATCCTCATCAACCTTCTTATTTTTTATTGTAATTTCAAACAACTTTTTCCGATCAAAAAAATGTGTAAATAAAACTTCTTATGGATGCTTTTAATTTTTTGGTTTGTAATATTGAGCCATTTTAAAAACGTTGATCCATTCGTGCACGCTAAAGATATCCAAATGTTTTGTTTTGTTTTCAATTGCACTATGCATTGAGTCTACTTCCATAAATGAATGACCGCTTTCAAGATTTTTTGTTAAATAGCACACATGGAAGTGTTTTGGACGAAATGCAGGAACAGTGCGGAAATTTTTATATTTCTATTTTGTCCACCACAAGTATCTGAAAATATGGATACTTCGGTGAATGCGGTGGGAGTTGTTTTAAATAAAGGGCCATGCAGGTTATACTTTTACAACTATCCGTTTTCCCGTTATTTTCTGTCCAAAGGTAACCTTAGAGACACTTATTTGGAGGTGCCGCTTCATATATTGTAAAATTATACAAAATTTAACTTCCGCAAATAATAAAGTAAGCTCACTTGGGAGCAAGATAATTGCAAAACACTTTGCAAGTCACATGTTATAGACGTGAAAGTAGAATCCTCAATAGCTCTTTTCTTATCTTCGTCTTTGGCTTTTATGGATGCAGTTTTGATGTTATTGATCTTCAAGGGTTTTCTTTTCTGGGGCACCTGCCTTGTTGTATACTGTACAGGTGACGCATAGATCTTTCTTCGGCTTGAAGAAGGACAAGTTATAGTTCTGGCAGAATATTCTTCGGTAAGTTATAAGACTAACAGGATTGTCATCACCGTCTTCTGTACACTTCCCTTCATACAGCAAATGCATTTTTGCAATGCTTAGTTTGGAATCTAAATATTGCCTCTTTGTGGATGTCCGTGTACAGTGGCTCTCTACTGAAAGAAAGCTTTCAATCTTTCAATGTGTTGCTTCACTTTTCATCGTCAGTTTTGTTAGATGGAGCCTTTTGCCCTCGAATATCGTTATTAATAAAATTTACATATTCATTGCATTCTTTAAAAGCCGTTATAACAAAAACGTTTGATATGCAGAGAGTTTTGCAAAAAAAAACATTTGTCACACTCGAATTTTCTCTGTATTTCTATCAAAAAATTGCTTGAAGTGTGTTCAAAAACGAAACCCATAGACAAGTAATATCCACTAAGTCAATCAAAGCCTACTACTTAGTGGATTTTGCTTGTATTTTAACGATCTAAATCGATGTATTATCGACACGTAGAGTAAAACGTTTGACTTAATGTGTTTTGCTTGCCAATAATATTGGATTTATGACTTAGCGTAAATTTAAAAAACGTTTAAATCGAAAACGATTAAATATACGACTTAATGGAGTATGCCAGTTGAAAGAGGACGATTTTTTACATAAGACCTCATACTTAAGTCATTTCATGAAAAAAACGTAACTTAGTGGACTTTGCCACTAGGCCGACGAAATATTCTTAGTTTTCCATAACATTCCTTCTTTTTTAAATACATACTATTATTAAAATAAATACTACAGCACACATATGTTTGTGTACAATGAATCATTTAATTACTAACTAATAACACAATTTATGTACACTCCCCTTCCATACACAAGAAAATGCTTTCAATGGAAGAATAGTAAAAACCTAAGCAGTAAAATTATCATTATGTACCATGTAAAAAATATTATCAAAAACAAAAAATTATAAAAAATAAAATAAAAATTTTACGAATGGTAGGAAAATGTGTTCCAATTTTGGACCACTGTCAATCGCAGAAAAATAAAAGTGGTCTATTTTTCGACCATAATCGCTCCAGTGGTAAAAGTGTATGAATGGTTAGACCCCCAGCATGGTCGATCGATAAGGATAGTATCGATAACTTTCGGTAACTTCTCAACGTTCCCTAGCACGACACAATGAATAAATGACTAAGTCTTAGTGTTCTTAATAGGTATATTTGACGTCAACTGTTGTTTGTACGTCTGAATTTGTCCTATGAGAAGTTACCGAAAGTTATCGATACAATCCTTATCGATCAACCGAGCTCATGGGGCGTACATTCGATCTAATTACATCCGTCCCATACATAGATAATAGGAAGAAGGAGATGGGCCACGAACCATTTAGCATGAAACCGTGCGTACAACAGCAATTGAATGTCTGATGGGGCCCACATTCGATCCATTTACATCCATCTTATCATTAGATGCAACCTGATAGCGACTAGTGGTTCTGAGTTGGTTTCATTCTGAGTTGGCCGGTCACAGGCTTAATGATATTGTGAGTTCTAAACATTTGTATTCAACCATTAATTCCAGAACCTTACATAATAAGAAAAAAGGACATGCCACGAACCATCCGTGGTCGAGGGGTAAGGCTCTTGACTCGTAATCTGATGGTCGTGGGATCGAATCACGACGTGCATAAATAAATGTTATTTGATTAATTTGTGTTGTTTAAAAATAAATTAATTCATTAAAAATATTATACATTATATTTGCGGCACATTCCAGAGTGGAAGATACTCTCAGTGTCGCCCTGGTATAAGACCACCATTCAGAATTGAAACGTTCAGAATGGAAATGCTTTAGTCGTGTTTGGTGACCAGATCTGAATAACCAGATTGGCGGTGGATGCGTCTGCCCACCAGCTGCCTGGTAGGCCGGATGAGAAGAGAATAGTTGGGGGAGTCTCTTTGACTTGTACAGTCTTCTCAGAACATCGCCTCGCACCGCAGTGGGATGGATGGATTCATACGTCCGTCACTCCTGGACACACTGACCCTCAGATTTCTACCCACCCCTCATACCCTTTCCTTCCTAGCACTTTCTCTCCTTTCTTCCCTAAAAAGACCCTCCACTCAGCATCCCCAAAAATGTCATAGGCCCTGAGGGGAATTATTTTCCTCAGGGCCTCATGTGTGGAGCTAATGTAAAAAAAAAAAAAAATCGTGCGCACAAAAGTAATGGAATGACTGATAGGGCCCACATTCGATCCAATTACGTCCCTCCCATACATATGTAGATAATAGGAACTAAGGAGATGTGCCACGAACCATTCGGTATTAAACTGTGCGCACAAAAGTACCTATATTAATGGCTGATGGGGCCTACATTCAACCCAATTACATCCGTCCCATACATAGATAATAGGAACTAAGGAGATGTGCCACGAACCATTCGGTATAAAACTGTGCGCACAAAGGTACATATATGAATGGCTTATGGGGCCTAGAT
Source organism: Limnephilus lunatus (assembly GCA_917563855.2). Classification (NCBI taxonomy): domain Eukaryota; kingdom Metazoa; phylum Arthropoda; class Insecta; order Trichoptera; family Limnephilidae; genus Limnephilus; species Limnephilus lunatus. Next base: position 46,195,900 of record OU830598.1, on the reverse strand, counting down.
TCAACCCAATTACATCCGTCCCATAAATAGATAATAGGAACTAAGGAGATGTGCCACGAACCATTCGGTATAAAACTTTGCGCACGAAGGTACATATATGAATGACTGATGGGGCCTACATTCAACACAATTACATAGAACTAAAGGAATGGGCCCGAACCATTCCGTGCGAACACAAGTATACGAGTTAAATTAAGGTACCTATACATTTTTCAAAAATATTATTTCCAAGGGTATGTATTATTAGTCATGACTCATGAAGTACACCTTAACAAAAAAGAGGAGCTTGATAAGGAAGGCACGATTCTTACTTTGAAATTGAATTGAACTGAAAATTGAATCCCATAAACGTTTACAACAAGATGGTTCCCTGGGCAGCGGTGCCCACACCCGCCTTCCAAATTGATTGTTTCGAAGTAAAGCATATTATAGATCTTATCATGATATTTATTTTTAAATTTATACATGATTTTCTAACCTTACTTATTATTTACAATAGCTGTTATTATTAACTTACACGAGCTAGAATTCCCTCAAACACAAGAGCATTGCCTCTTTATTCATTTTTTTTGTTTCATTGATTGTTAAAAACTTATGTAACCGATGTAATTTTATTTGTATTTTAAATTTATTGCCAAATATATAAATAAATAAAAAAAATTTAAAAAGATGTACTACTACCTCCAAACTTTTGGAAAATTAGATTTAAATATATGACAACCCCCGTGGTCAACGGACAAGGTCGTCCATAATGAATTCGGAGTTTGCGGGTTCAATCTTGACAATTATTAGTGAGTTAATGACAATTACTTACGGGCCATTAACCAGCCAGCAGCCGAGGATTCAAATTTCGTCGAAAAATGTTCTTACGATCGTACAGGGCGATTCCAACGAGAAAGATTAATTATTCTCCGTATCATTTTTATTAAATAATAACTCAATATCGATTTTATTTCATTTATACCTACATTCAAAAATGCTGAAAGGCGCAAAGATACAACTTTTAAAATTATTTCCTTTTTGTAATTTTTTTTGATCATAAGTATTTATAATTTTTCAATAATGTCTAATCAAAATAAGAATGTAAAAAATATCTTAAATAATGTATTAGTTTGTAAGACCGTAAATAAAAAGACAAACTGAAGTATTTTCATCTCAAAACACGTGCGCAGATGTTTTTTAAATGATTTTATTTAAAGTTAAATAAAAATTCTCAAACATAGCTTTCCCAGATAATGTATTGATTTATTTTACTGCATGGTAATCTTTTTTCTTTTTATTCTCTTTTTTTAAAAAGAAAGACAAACATTCCTGGGTAACGAAAAACTCAACAATGTTTGAAAATCTCCTACTACCACTACAGAAAGCCGAAAATGTTGCTTGTGTTGTGATGGAGGACTTAGCCAGCCGAGGAATCGAACATGCGACGCCCGGGTGAGACCCAAGCGCTATGTCCACTCAACCACTGACCGGTATCTGATTTGAAGTGTGTTTTGTATAATACAAAATTTTGTTTGAAAATTTAACAAATCTACCAACGACCTACGGTATAACCTGCTTATGCTAAAAATAAACATATTTTCTCATAATTTAAAACATAACTTTACCAGAGTCAATACGGCTAAAATTTGATTTAAAAATGACATGTTTCTGGTTTTGTCTGGTAATTATTACCCTTGGTTATTATTTGCCCTCTTAAGAAAAACAATTTTGCTTTATCAATAAAAAAAATATTTTTTAAATACTTATATATTTAAAAAAAAAAAAAATTATTGATAAAGCAAAATTACTTTTATATTAAAAGAAATATTTTAATGAGCGTTTATTTAAATAACATACGACCGATTGACGTTGGAACTCAAATTTGTTGTATGTAAATAAAAATTTATTGCCAAAAATATGTCTTTTTAGATTTTTTATTTTATTGTTAACCATAATAAATATTATAACTAATATTATTAACACAGTATGTAAGGAAAGTTTTTTTTAATAATTATAACTAACATAGGTACAAAGAGTGCCAACGTTGTGTCTAAAATAAAGCATAATTGATTTTTTTAGTGGCATTTATTTTTAAACACTAATAAATAAAATGGTACTAGATATTTAAAACCCCTCAGGTTAATTTGTTTCATATAACTCAGATAGGTCTCATAGAAATCGTTGTGTCTCCGTTTCAATCATGGATAGAAATAACATATAAAATCTAAACGGTGTTAAAAAGAAAAAAAACATTCTCTACATTTATTCAAATCTTTGACCGAAACTAATTAAAATGTACACCTTTTGTTTAATTTAATTGAATCAAAAGTTTCCGAAAAAGTTTATGAAATTTTGGCAATTTTCTATGAATTATTTTTACATGAAACGACAAAACACTGATATGACGATAACGTTTATAATAAATTTGCCTTATAAAATAAACGTGTGTGTGTTTTTTTTTCTTTGTCAGTAATTTTAGTTCGAAAAGACTAAAAATGAGCCGTTTTAAATACTTTTTATGTTTACATTCAAAATATTTATATTTGTAAAAATGATATGTTTATTTTGAATTATAAAATTTGAAAGCTTATTTGATCACCTTTCAAAAACAGTATTTAGTTTTCGGATCAGGATTTAGCGTTCAGGATTCGGTATTTTGGCCTCAAATCGAAATTTAAGTTTGTATGTAAAAGGACGCGCAGCAGTTCATTGGCACACAATAACGCTGTGTACACACACAGCTATAATATACAAAAGTTCATCGCACGCCAAATAACGCTCTACTTACAATCCCTTCAGACATAGACACCTTTACAGTATTACTAGACGTGGCCTTGGAGATCCGGCAACGCTGCTAGTAGTCGTGTAATTTCTACATTTCTAGTCATTCGAACAGTTTTCCCTCTGATGTCTACGTGTTGTTGATATTGTGATATGAATTTTCATTGAAAATTGTATGATTCGGTTCTCAATCTATAATCATTGTTTTAATAAAACTTCAAGGTAACGTTTAAACACATTTTTTCAGTTAATATTACATTTAATATGATGTTAACTATCGTTTTACACGTTACAAGCATCAACGCGTCTCCGCCAGTAATTGCAGTGTTGTTTTTACAAATTCTTTACGAAATACACGTGTTTTATTATAAAAAAATATTGTGATTATGTTCAGACTAGACTCAGTTTTTAGTCACCGTTGAATGTAGTGTTTATTCACCCTTAACAATAATTATTATGTTAATAATGATGTGTGATATGGTTTTACACTTTTCAACTGTCGGCGTATAATAACCTATAATAATGCTTATGTTGTTTTTCAGATTCTAACGAAGTACACGTTGTGTAAAGATTTACGTCACAAAATATTGTGATTAGAGTTTATAATCATCATTGAATAAAGCTACAAGGTAACGTTTATTCACATTTTTACAGTAATATATCCATAAGTAGTAATTTCTATAAAGAGATATAAGTGCAATCAATAATGTAAATATTGCATTACGTAAACTTGTTTAACGTAAGTCGCTACATTACTATTTTACACATTGTCAAACACTATTCAAAGCGTATATTAGGTAATGTTTTATATTTCTTGTTTTAGAGAAATGAGAGAGCCTGGAAGATGTCAAACCATGACATTGATTTGAAAAATGGAGCTGAATCTATGACGTCAATGCAAATTTGATTTGGCCATCGGTGAAGTGATTAGTGAAGTGACAGATGGAAGTCCATGTGGAATCTACATAAATATTTACATATCAAAACGAAAATCCTTCAGTGCGACAAGAATGTTATTTAACGACAAATAATCAAATTGATGTGTTTCTGAAAAGAGACATTTTTTAAATTGTAGTGAATTTGTTGACAGTTTTAAAACTTAATTAACTGTGGACCCAGTACGGAATGTACAAGTAAGTCATGTGAATATTATTATATTTTACACTTTAAATGTAGACTACAGCAGTCCACAATGGAGTGCTGATAACAACCCTGAAGCATGGTAGTGAGGCGTGGAATTAGCAAAGGAAGGATGAAAGTATACTGGATGCTGTAGAAATGAGATCCCGGAGGCGTAGGATGTACAATCTGTTTTAATGTCCCGCTAAAAACTCTTCAACATTATGGCTCTGGCATCATGAAATATGACTGGAATTTATTTCATTTATGATGTTGTTTAGACTGAATGCTGCAGAAATGTGATCCCTAAACGAGATACTTATGTGTGGTAAAACCGTGACGACCAAGTGAAATATGTGAAGATCCGCAAAGAATACAAGGCTGGTTTAGCATAATGAGTAAGATTAAGAAACGAATGCTTGAATGATTTGGGCATGTAAAGCGGATGAACAAAGAAAGGAGTGTAAGAAGAACAAGCTTATGATGCTAATGTGAATGGTAGAAGAAGTCGAGGACGATTGAGGAAGACATGGCAGATCAAGTGAACCAAATAGATAGCATGATCGAGTCAAAATAACAGAAGGATATTTCTGTTGATATGCTTGGTGTAACTCTAAATGACCAGCTCAGGCACGGGGGCTCCATCGAAGCCAGAGTCGAGCTAGCCTGTCAGAAGCTGGGCGTACTGTACAGGGCCTGCAGATACGTTAATAGTACACAACTGCTAATCCTTATAAATCGCAAGTGCGCCCTATTATTGAATTTAGCTGCTACCTCTGGTCTGGAGCCCCAAAATTCGTGAAAAAAACTCTGTGCAGAAACGGGGGTCTGTTTGATAATTGCAATCTTTAGCGGAGCATCGTCAGGTAGATATGCTGTCGTTGTTCTACCGGTATTACAATGAAAGATGCTCCAAAGAACTAGCGTCATTGATCCCTTTGGCACCGGTGCATAGTCGGGAAACACGCGCCCAACATATTATGTACACAGTTGATATTTGTCATATGAGAATGGGTCGCTTCTACGACTCGTTCTTGAGTTCAACAGCTCGGCTGTGGAATGATTTGCCGGCCTCTGTGTTTCCTTCCTCCTACAACACAGAAAACTTCAAGACCCATGTTCACTCCTTCCTCTCCTCAAAAAGACCCTCCCCACAGCATCTCCAAAGATGACATAGGCCCCCAGAGGTAAATTATTTTCCTCGGGCCTCTTGTGTGGAGTTAATGGAATAAAAAGAATGGTATGTACGAGTACGAGACGATGTGTGAATGGGACTGTAGCAAGAAGTTGTTTATAAAAAAAATAATGCACTCCAGATCATGATTTGGAATGGATATTGCCAGAAAAATTAATTCAGTCATTTAATTTACTATGTAATTTAAATAATTATTAGTATTTAGTAAATTGTTTCTCAGGCTAAAAATAATGATAAAATGTATGTTGTGAAAGATCACCCCTACGACACTTACGCAATGTTCGGTTGTTCAATGTGTTGTTTTGTATCTCAATAACAGATTTACATACACTTCCATTGTATTTATATTAAGGTTAAACGTCACGCACGTTATAATCTACGCATTCACAGATGGCGCCAATCAAATTATTTGAGGTTTTTAATGCTTTTTGCATGTTACGCTTTAAAATATTAGGGTAAATTAATTGTTCGCGATTGTACATATTTAATTAGAATATAAATAAATAGTTTTGTCCATAAACAAACCCAAATCTTTCAAGAAAGACTGAAAAATACAATATTGGATTGAGTCACCGATAGAAAATTGAATTTTTCAGCTTTTCTTGAAAGATTTGGGTTTGTTTATGAACAAAACTATTTATTTATATTCTAATTAAATATGTACGATCACGCACAATTAATTTACCTTAATATTTTAAAGCGTAACGTGCAAAAAGCATTAAAAACCTCAAATAATTTGAATGGCGCCATCTGTGAATGCCTAGATTATAACGTACGTTACGTTTAACCTTATTCACAGATGGCGTCAATTAAAATATTTTAGGTTTTTGACACTTGCAATTATTCTATAAAATATTAAAGTGAATTGATTGTTTGCGCCTATACATATTCAATATGAACTAGAATAAATATTAGATTATACATAATACTAAATAAATATAATCATCATTATCATCAAACAGTATTAATAGCTTACCGTCTGTGTGTTTGAATTTCAGAACCCGGCTTCGCTGCATGTCTGAGCCCCGCCATACGCGCCGCGCCACAAATAACATCTGTGTACATGGAATTTCAAACAAAGCTACCTTTCTAATTCGGTTTTAAAATCAAGAATGTGGCGATAGATGGCGCTACTTCCGTTAGCAGTCTCTTGTGGACGTCTCCCGGGCAGATGCAAATACTATGTATTAGTGAATTTGTTGCATCTCTCTGGATATATGGAAAGATTGGCGGTAGTAGTGTTCAATATCGGTACTTTTACTACCCGTCGGTATCCGTTACTTTCACAAAAAGTATCCGTTACTATGTAATCGTTACTTGATTACTTTGATTACTTTCGGGTAGTAACTACTACAAGTATCAAATCGTTACTGAATGCTTTGATTACTTTCGGGTAGTAACGACTACTAGTATCAATTCGTTACTGAATGCTTTGATTACATTTGACTTCTTTCGGTTCCGGATACCGACGGATACTTTTATAATAGATACAAATCGTTACTGGTTACATTTTGACGTTTGTGTATTTCGTTAGCGTGAATAGCGTGTACTTTGGTTATGAATTATTAGGATTCTACATTCTACGTTAGATATTTAGAGGTACTTTGAATGTTTTGAAGAGTTTTGTGTTGAGATTTTTTTAACATTATCTTTGATTTTATACAAACAATTAAAATACCGGAGAAAATATTTTATATGGAATACAGCTACATAATATATTATGTTTATGTGTAGGTACAAACAAAAATATTGCAGCATCTCTCACCAGTCGTGGTTGGATAATATTAAACTTATCTTCACAGTCGCAGTCATCGGATATATTATTGTTATTGTTATTTTATCGAAAAAAAATAACACCAAATAATTTCGATCACATAATCACTCACTTATAAATCACAAAAACCAGAAAAAACGCAAAGTGTTAGAAGTTTCAACGATCACAAATGGCCCAAACACAATAATTTATAAAAAAAAATTATGAACACACAGATTAAATATATTATTACGTAAAAACAAAGTCAAAGGTTGTAATAAAAACTGACGCAAATTCGTAAACAACGAACTAAAAGTTAACATGCTAATATAGCCGTCGGCAAAGCTATACGACCGAAGAACTGACGAACTTCACTATTTTCCATTTAATCAACGAACAAAACAATTTTATTTTCAGTTATTAATTTGGGTCCCGTCACGAAAACAAGTGTGAAAGCATTAGTATAGCACCACTAACAATAACAGCTTTAATACAATAATATAAACAATTTGAAATGGAATCCATTCCCCGGAGTTACAATAAGATCCCAGTTCTTTTTTGTTTACGTAGGCAATTTTGATCGAAAATTACATATTAACACACTGGATTGACGTGTTATTTTCCTTTGAAATACGAAATGTAATTTTACATGCGAGTTTTGATTTTTGTTTTTCTAGCTTTGCGATAAGTTAATAAAACACAATTTTAGGCTGGTGGTAATTTTTAATACCTTTTATTTATTATTTATTTACATCTCAAATAATATCTTATTATACCTATGGTAATAGATGTTAGGCGGGTTTATTACTTGGCGGAAATTTCTACCAACCAAATTCATCTTTATAATCATAAAATGAATCAATCAAGCGCATATTGTATTTTTTTTCTAAACTCCACAGAAATTTATATCTTATAATGTGTGAAGGAAAAAAAGAAATAATAAAATTATTACTGTGAAAACTTTTTATAGTCGTAATAATAATAATCATGTTTTATTATGTTTATACCGTTCGAAAATTGTAGTAGATACCTACCGTCAAAAAACTTGAATACTTGGTATAAATTGGTAGCAATATATTATATCAGATAGCAAGGTATACAAACATAATTATAAACTGAAAGCGTTTTTTTACCAATAAACGTAAACACCGCAGTATTTTTCGTCTCTGGCAATACAGCTGGCTCTAGCGGGGAGCGCCTCCAGCGGCACAAATAGAAACGACCAAGTAATCGGTACAAAGTGTGGTTTATTAACTAACGTGGAGCGCCTCCAGCGGCACAAATAACAACCAAGTAATCGGTACTGAAGTATCCGCATCAGAAGTAATCATTTCAAAAGTATCAATGAAAGTAATCATATCAAAAGTAACGGATAGTCTTCGTTTTCAGTAGTCGGTACTTTGATTACTCGGTGAGTACCGATTACTTCAGTACCGAATGATTACTTTTCATGCATCTCTAATTGGCGGTAGTACTTAGTTGCAACACCCAACCAACTATGTATGTATTACATATGACGTCATTGCCCGTCCCGGTTAGTCTTGGGTAACTGGCCGGAATTTCAATAACATAACCAACTGGTTATCAGTATGTAAATACCTGGTTATAAAACGGTTATTTGGTTATTTAAGTTATTCCGTTATAGCAACTTCGGCGGTTGGCAACGTGTCTGCCGGTTACAGTGGATACTTGCTAGTTGTTAGTTTTCAGTAGTTATCAGATTAAGAAGGTATTTGGTTTTGAACGTGTGTATTGGGTATCGGGTGAGTTTTTAACCCACATTATGTTTTTCAAAATAGGAACAAATTTTGCCTGCCGTATTTACTAAGTCACAATTTCTTAACAAAATTTTCACAATTTACATTTTTTTTTTTTACAGTGAATACCGCACAAGAATCTCAACTGCTCCCGTCTGGAGCCAGTGAGACTATGGCATCCCCAATTGGGGTATGTTGTGAGGCTGAAGGTAGCGGGGAGGGGAAGGAGGTGGGGAAGAGGAAGGTTGGGAAGTACCTGGCTATTCAGATCTGGTCACCAAACACGGCTAAAGCCATTTTCAAGCAACGTTTCAATTCTGAATGGTGGTCTTACACCAGGGCGGTACTGATAGTATCTTCCACTCTGGAACGTGCCGCAAATATACTATATATTATTTTAAATGAATTAATTGTGAAATAACATAAATTAATCAAATAAAATTTATTTGCGCACGCCGGGTTCGAACCCGCGACCTCCGGATTGTGAGTCAAGAGTCTTAGCCACTGGACTACGGAGGTCGTCATTACATACAAAATATTTTCATTATTTATTTTTGGGGTGTTATGCCGTGTTGCGCTACCTCCTTCTTTAGCCAACGTTTCGGACAGCGTTGTAGTATCCATCATCAGGGCAGATCCGACAGATGTGTGATCGGATCTGCCCTGATGATGGACATTGCAACGCTGTCCGAAACGTTACCTAAAGAAGGAGGTAGCGCAACACGGCATAACACCCCAAAAACAAATAACTAAAATACTTTTGGCCGTGAAAATCAAAAAACGTATCTGCATACAAAATATATAAAAATTTAACACGAAACTTATTACCTAACTATACTAATTATTTCGGAGCAAAGCAATAAACTAAAAAAATTAAACATTATTTTTTACTTCTAAAATATTCGTAATCGTAAAAATTTTCAAAATAACTACAGTGTAATATTACAAAAACATAGCTCCGCAAGCCCACACACAACTGACGGCTTTGAGTGCCAGTTGCCAACTGCCGCCAACTGCCAACTACTGGTTATGTATGACGTATGAGGCTGTGATAGTTGTTTAGTTATCAGTAGTTATCATAGTTGTGCAGGTATTAGTTTTGTCAATGGTGGGAATGGTTGGGTACACCAGGTAGTTTTTGACCATCAGAAAGGGATAGCGCTATACGAACTACATACATCTATCTCGTTTCACCTCATCAAAAGAAAAAAGAAAGATAAACATGCACCCCATATAGCGCTGTCTCTTTTTGTCTTGGTATGAACCTTTTTGAACAACTCTGCTAGTCAAATATTCATAACCACCAACAACCCCCACAACCGCCACAACCTAATAACTAAATACCCGAGCAGACGCTAACGTAGTTCTAGGTATTTTTAAATAACCATTATATAGTTGGTTATGTTATACAACTACCAAGACTAGTCCCGGTTACTTTGCCCCGGTAACTAGCTATGACAGTGGATCCGAGGAACGGGCTATTTTCGGGACCAGTTCCTATTGGATTTATAAAATAGTCAATGGTCACCAACTAGAGGCGGGCAAAGCGTCTCAGCTGAGCGAGCCGCTTCACCAGATCTCGTTCAGTGAAAAGATCCGGGTCAGTGAACCGGCTCGATTGAACGACTGAATTTAGTCCATCTCTCCCCTCCCCTCCCTCGGCCCTCCTCACTTTATTAAAAAGGGAACCCCAAAATATTGGGGTTCCCTTTTTATTCGGAAATCCTTTGTTTTTATGAAACGTCAGTATCGAAATCTCAATAATAAAGGTAATCGCATAATGCACGTCCGGTTGTACCCGGGATACATAATTACGTATTTTTAAAATTATTTATTACTACTGAATTGTTAGTCTTGTGACTGTAACTTAAAATTTCATAATGTCATCAAGAAATACGGGTGAAATTTGGAATCATTTTTCCGTTGCCACTAATAATAAAGCCAAATGCACGTACTGTTCGCAACTAATTAGAAAATCGAAGAAATTAATTAAGAAATCGAAGCATCCCACCGTTCAAATCAAGGAATCAATGTTAACTGAGATAATTCAAACTCTGAATAATCCCGTTCCATTATTTACAAGTAATGTTCTAACATTCACTCATTCTGTTATAATAAACAAAATAATGTGGCGGGAGCGCTGACGTCACGACTGACGTATTATGCACGCACACACGCTTGAATTCCGATATTATTATATTAATTGTATTTCGGTAATTACATGCACACTGAGCAGCCACGGTACTCCACCACGTAGAAAAGTCTCATGGTGAACTGAGCTGTAAGCCGTTACCTTACTTTCATATTTTACTTTTCTGCGTCGCTGACTGAAGTGGCTGTGAACGAACGAACGAACGAGCGAGCAATCCGCATCAGTAGCGACGCGCGAGCCGCGAGATCCGTTGAACCACGTTGAACGATACACTGCTCCAGCTCCCACGGGTCAGTCGGCTCACCGGATCTGGCGGGTCAGTTGGTTCGCAAAGATCCGCGAACCGTGAAGATCGTTCGTTCGGATCCGGATCTTACGGATCCGTGTGAAAATCCGGCTCACTGAGCCGACTCGTTCGCGAACGACTCACTTCTATCACCAACACTAACCAGGCGAAGCCGAAGCAAAAACCGCCCGCAGGGCTTAGCAGCAAAAACCTGCGGAGCGGGGTTTTAACTGCTAGTACCAGAATAATGTCCACAAACCCAAATCTTTCAAGAAAGGCTGACAAATCCAATTTTGTATCGGTGACTCCATCCATAATGTGTTAGCCGTTCTTGAAAGATTTGAGTTTGTTTATGGACAAAACTATTTATTTATATTCATGTTAAGGTTAAATGTCACGTACGTTATAATCTACGCATTCACAGATGGCGCCAATCAAATTATTTTAGGTTTTTAATACTTTTTGCACGTTACGCTTTAAAATATTAACGCAAATTAATTGGCGCCCGTACACATTTAATTAGAATATAATTATATAGTTTTGTTCATAAAAAAACTCAAATCTTTCAAGAAAGGCTGAAAAATACAATATTGGATTGAGTCACCGATACAAAATTGAATTTTTAACCTTGAAATGGACTTGTTTATGGACAAAACTATTTATTTATATTCTAATTAAATATGTAAAGGCGCGAACAATTAATTTACCCCAAAATTTTAAAGCGTAACGTGCAAAAAGCATTAAAAACCTAAAATAATTTGATTGGCGCCAAAAGCATTATTTTCTGTAAAATAATTATATGCACGCTTATAAAAGAGTAGAATATGAATTCTTTTGACAATCACCTTAACTTCACTCAGGAGGCCCCTGAGGAAAATAATTTCCCTCAAGGCCTATGTCATCTACAGGGGTGCTGTGTAGTCTTTTTGGCGAGAGGAAGGTTGTAGAAGGGAAGAAACACAAGATGCTGGAAAATCTTTCCATAGCCAAGCTGTTGAACTTAAAAACGACCCATTCTCACATGACAAATTTGAGCCGTGTACTGATACTGTACTACGTGAGCTATGCACGGTGTCGAAGGGGTCAACGACGCTAGTACCTCGGAGCATCTTCCATTTTAATACCGGTAGAGAAAAGATTAGAAGCATTTTGCTTGTGGATAAAGCAATAAAATAGTCGTAATACAACAGCATAATTAATCTTCTACCTAAATGCTATTTAAGTAAATGTCAAGTTTTCTCTTAAACATGGAAAAATGAGTTTATTTTTACCGTAATCAGTTTTCTATATGATACTTACTGGTACTAGGCATGCTTTGCAATGCCATTCAAAAAAATAAATTGATTCTCTCTGTATGGGAAACGCGGGATGTGAACGGGGTTCACATCCCGCGTTTCCCTTACACCTTCACCGCCTTACCCCTCCCTTGTCACCTCTCCTGCGAACCCCCCGTTCCCCACCCCTGCCTTTCCTCCCTGCCACTAAAATATATGAAATACACACATTTTTATTTATACAAATTTCATAACGCCATACATATAGACTATAACCTTTACGGGCGTGCGCGCAACAAAGCACTAAAGTTCTATTGCAATCGGATATCGGAACTGTATGGCAGCACATAAACCACAGTGGTTGAGGGCAAGGCACTTGACTCACAATCCGAAGGTTGCGAGATCGAATCCCGGGGTGGCAAAATAAATTTTATTTCACAATTAATTCATTTAAAATAATATGTATATAGTATATTGGCGGCACGTTCCAGAGTGGAAGATACTCTCCGTATCGCCCTAAGACCACCATTCAGAATTGAAAGGTTGCTTTAAATGGCTTTAGCCGAGTTTGGTGACCAGATCTGAATAGCCAGGTACTTCCCCACCTTTTTCTTTCCCATATCCTTTCCCTCCCCACTACCTTCAGCCTCACAACATACCCCAATTGGGGATGCCATAGTCACACTGGCTCCAGACGGGAGTAGCGAGACTCTCATGAGGTATTTACATTAAAAAAAATATATATGCATTTAAAATCCTCAATATTACATATCTATTGATCGCCATCGTTTCTTAGCAATATTTGAATAACATAAAATAAAACATAATCATGGCTTACTCTTGCACTCCAGTTGTATTTTGGTAATTGTAATTACTTTTCTCTTTGTATTTTGGTTATTGTAATTATTTAATATTTGGTTATTGTCATTAATTGTATTGTTAATTTGTATTTTGTTCTAAGGAAGGGTTCTTCTGTAATTGATTGACAATAAAATTAAATAAAGTGTTTTAAAACAGTAAGTTTGTTTTAATTAATAGGTACGTATGTATACTTATTTAATTTTTTTTATTAATACATAAAACATACATCACACCATTAAAATCACCATAATTTTCTTACCGAACCTGATTCTTTACTTTTTACTGTAAAGTGCCTTTATTGTAAAACCGTAAAGTATCTGCTTTTTTAATGAATGCGGAACTAACTTTTTATTGGCGAACTTTATTTCTAAATTTTAAAAAATATGGCATTTATTTAAATTAAATGGTGATGACATCTAGCATCATAATATATGCAGGTAAAAAATTCTAAACTATTATTATCTGATCCATTTGATAACTTTGCTGTTTTAAAAGAATTGTTTTCTTCTGATTAAAATGAATGTTAAATGTGTAAAATAAATGTGGGGCCTAATGCCCGCTAGAAATGCCCAAGCTACTGAATCGCCCCGAATCCCTGGGACCGGGGATGATTGTTTATTCATTTCGTGGTGCAAAAAATGCTGTATCAATATTTTGACTTTTTCATTAGATAGGAAGGCAACGATCCTATACTATGTAACTTTAATTGTTATTTTAATTTTTTTGCCCTGATTCTATCTATCGTCCTACTGACAGCTATAATCTTATGAATTTCTTTGTTTTCTTCTAGGAATGATACTGATCTTTTATTATATTAACTGTTTATTATCAAACAGGCTAGAATTGTACTGCTTCTTCGTCTGTACTGTTACTCTCTCCCCAAAATGGGGTCGAATTTGTCCCTGCCTGGCGCAGGTGGTGTCTTTGTTTCATATCTTAAGTAAGCGCCTAGTTTCCTGCACTATCCACTGCACCACCCCTGACGTAGCGGTAGAAGTGAGAGGAGGGGTTTCTTTCGACCCCGATCTCCAGTTTGCTTGTGGTCCTGTCGGCTGGAGTGAGTTACTTAGTTCCCTGGGTTCTTCAGAAGTCTCTTCTCCACTATCCCACCGTCTTCATAGGGGTCACGTCTGGCCACTGTGCTGCCGGGGACGGTGTGAATGATTTGAAGGACCATCTTCCCATTGCACTGTCTCTCGATAGAGCTGCCTGTGGCTTGCCAGAAGCTCTAGATGCGGTTCTTGTGTTGTACACTGCCGTAGGAACGTGTTTGAATATGCTTTTACTTTATAATGTATGTTCCTCTATATATATATATCTCCACTAGCTTCAAGAACAGGAACAAACTGCCTCGGAGGAGAACTTTAAAGTTTTTGGTATGTATAAATGTAGGTTGTGCCGCGTAGGGACAGTCGGGGGCTTTTAGAATCATTTAACAGTAGCTTCGTTTTAAAATCAAAAGTAGAGTCTTGACGTGAGAACCGGTAGAGGAATCCTTCTGGTCCTTAAAACGTTTTGGGAAAGTGCCATCACTCTATATCCAGAGCACCTAACGTCAGTATTCAGAACATTCAAATAAGAGAACTTTCTGGTACGTAAATCAAATTACCAAAATCGACATAGGCAATTCTACCATTAACGACCGGAAATATGCATTTCCTCTTCGAAAATCCTACTACAAACGCATGAAATACAACAAGTCTTTCACCTGTCAAACATAACCTTGGTTCGCAGTGTTCGCACCCGGTCACACCATAGACTAAATGCATTGTTGCCACGTCTAACACCATGGCTTGACTTCACTTAAGAACGGCTGTGCTACAGACCATTCACACCTAAGCAGTTTATGCGCATATCAACCATAGACAATACACTTCTTACGCCGTGAGGCGAAAAATTAATCGCCCCCTTCTCCGCCGAAAACAGGAGAGGGGGTCATTTCAATTACGGAGCTGCCTAAACCGGCGGATGACAAATGTCAAGTTGACAGAGTCAATACAAAGAAATTTGTATTCCGTGACCGTTCCGTAATTTATCTGGCCCCCTCTCCTACCATAGGAAGAAATATTTGATAGCGTCTCGTGGCGGTACAAAACATAAGCGCTTGCGGTTCAACAGATATTAGCTTGCGGTTTTATAGCTGTGTGTGTTCACAGCTTTACGTCTTTAGAAGTGTTAACGTTGTACAAAAATTCTTCCCGTGGTAAAAATTCGAGGAAAACCACACATTATACTAGGCACATTTTTTAAAAATGTTACACCGCAGAAATATTTCCGTCAAGTTAAGAATGCTGTTATCTGACCGAACGTTTATTTATAAATAAATAAAAACTATTAAATCATATGATTTTTTATACATACCTATGTACAGTAAGAAAAAAGATATTCGGAAGAAAACAGTGGACAACAATAAAATACAGGAATTCCTGTGTGTGTGTGTGTGTGTTTTTTTAGATAAACTCCACACAGGAGGCACTTTTTGAGAAGAGGAAGGAATGAACATTGGTCTTGAAGAGAAGCATATTTATTTTATCAGCATATTTATTAATTTCCCGTTACTTCCACTTGTTATATGTAATTAAAATCATCTCGTATTGTAAGAATTTAGCGTATTATTATTATTATTTGTATTGTATTATTATATAATGTAGATATGTTCTTGTTACCAAAATTGTAAATATTGACTCAAAATTACACACAAAAAATCATTCACTTGACACTGGCCAGAACACTCCTTTGGGGTGAAAAGTTCTCATTTGGGGTAGCGCAACACGGCACCCAAAAATAAATAACGAAAATGGATGAAGTCATTTCAAGCTTCTCTTTACTTCTTTCACCAGGTAAGTTGTTGCCCTTTGTAAAAAGGTGCTAATCAATATTACTAGTCTATCTCGCAATGTTTTAAACCCTTGACCTTTGGATGACAGGAGGCCCTGAAGAAAAAAATCCCTCACAGGGATAATAGCATTAAAAAGCTTTTAAACCGACATTATAAAAATGCAAAGACGAATATTGCATGTCCTCTTGTAGACGGTGTTGGAATGCCGCGACCTACAGAACACACTAGAGGAAATAATCAAAGATTTTCAAGGTCTTTGATACTATCATTGACCATATTTGCTTGAAGGTGAAGAAAATGTTCATAGAAAGGCGGATAGAACAATAATTATTTATATACGAGTACTTAATATAAAACATGACAAATATTATCGTAAAACATAAATAAGTGGTCACAAACAGACAGTCCGCGAAATTATTTCATCCGACTTGGACCTCATTTTCTGGAAATCTAAATTTATTGTAATGCTAAAATTGGTAATGTTCGTCTGAAGCTAATTTTTTTTAGAAGAGAACTCCACACAGGTGTCCCTGGGTAAAATTTTTTTCGTGGCCTACGCCATCTTTGTGGATGCTGTGAGGAGAGTCTTGAGGAAAAGATGGAGGGGAGATTTCGGGAAGGGAAATAGTGGGAAGGAATTTGGAGGTCAGTATGCCTAGGAGTGATGGAGGTATGAATCTATCCCTCCTGACCTCTCTTCCTCGACCGGCTTCTCCCGATCCGGCCCGCCACGCAGACGAATCCGCCTTCAAAACCTGAACAAACCACACCCCGTGAACCCGGTCACACCTGCTAAGTGACCTATGGCACCGTTTTTGATTACCCAATAAAAGGTTTCCGAGGCGGAGGTACCCATAACCGCTTGCCCAATTGAGATTAAAACCCCAGAGCATTTAGCCCAAGTGCCCCAGGAATGCTCAACTTATCTACTTAATCTGTCATTGTATTTTCCGTATTTTCTGCTTATTATGTTGGTAGTAAAATGGTTTCAAATCCAATACTTCTCTCTCTCTGGTTTCAATCCTGGGATTGGTTTGCAGCAATTTCCTTTAATTTTCTTTTCCATTCTTCCCTGTCTTGTGCGGCTCTTTTGAATTCTGCAATTCTATTTCCAATACTTAATTCAGGATATATTTAAGGCTCCGCATCCAAGCTTAAAAAGAAGAAGATGGAGAGATATTTAATTACGAATGTAAGAGGAGCGCGCTTATATTTAAAGCGATAAAATCGATGCGAAAATTGCGAAAATGTTTAATAAAACACGACTCGCTTAGAATGGAGCAAAAATCTCGTGGAACGTATCTTAAGTATCATTTTTGTGAATTTTTTAACAACTTTAACTTGTAAAATAACTGAAACTAACGTGTTTATAATAATTTTATGAATGAATGTGTAAATTATTATCTACAAAGAAAAAAAAGACATCGAAAATATTTGCGAATAATTCCTCAATAACATTGGAGCCAGTTGAACTATGACATCCCCAACTCGAGTAAGTGACGAGAGCGAATTGAGTGGAAAAATGTTTTAACTCTCACAAAAACCCGGAAGAGCGCCGCAGCTGAAATTTTTCCAGTCCCTAATTGGAGAAGGTATAAGCTGAGGTTGAAGGGAGTGGAACAAGAATTATTACATTCAGAAACACACAGAAAACGCTCTTCAATGGAAATATGGTATCAACGCGCTTTCAATATAAAACAATTTTACTAAAATTGTTGACGATTCCTGTCGGATTGTTCTGGGCCTTTTTGCGCTCATTTCTTATACGATTTCAATCAGCGTTCCAGTATGGTCCCAGTGTAATTTTCAATATATCGTTGACAAAGATGTTAGAGAAGACCTGTTTAATCGTAGATGAGCAAAAACAGGACAGCCACGAGCAGGGGGAGCGACGAGAACGTCGCATTAGTCAAGGCTCAGTTATAAGCGTTCAAAAAGAAGAAGATGATTACTGAAGTTGTTTCAAAAGGAGACATTATGCTCCTTTTTTTATTATTAAGAAAAAGTTATACAATATTACAGGAAATAAAATAAAATATTACAGTAAAAAGAAAAGTCCCAATAAAATACTTTTAAGTAGTTTGTCAATGGGTGCTTTTACTTTGAAGTTTAAAAAATAAAAATTATGCAGTTAGAATAATGATAACGGGAGTGCGCTAATATTAAAAAAAAAACTGGACGAAAGAAGCATCGTCTCAAACGCCCGTTACTTGGTGCCGGTTTATCATTGGTGATATTATTTCAAATTAAGGCCAATCATCGCAAATAAAAACCCAAATCGTTGATGGTTTTTACCAAAGATATGGGAATACTGTTATCTTTGGTTTTTACTTTCTTTATATTTATGACGTACTATAGTAAAGTATAGTAACTATATTAATCAATACTGAGATGGTATCCAGGTCCGGAGTAAAAAAATGAGTTGTTAAAAACTAATAAAAAATGACATCTTAAGACTTAACCCGGGAACCGACCACTGTAAAAAAATGATAGATCATTGGGGATAGTGCTGTAAACTTCTCAATTTCGAAAGTCTGCATAAGATTTTTTTTGCATTGACTCCACACAGGAGGCCCCGAGGAAAATAATTTCCCTCAGATCCTATGTCATCTTTAGGGATGCTGAGTGGAGGGTCTTTTTGTGGAGAGACAGAATGTTGAACATCAAACGTTGTATGAAATGACGTTTTCCGTGTTCAGAGATCTGATCTTCCCACCTCTCCAGGCTCACAACATAAGATTCCGCAATCCCATTGGCTCCGGGCAGTTGGGTCTTTCGTGTGATGATCGCATGATTTTATTTACTTTTGAAATAAAATTATATTGAATCGAAAAATGATGTAAACTAACAAAACATAAAAATAAATTTAATTTTGAATAACAAAACAAAAACTGCTATTTTTAAGGGTTTATCATTTGTCTTCGCGTAAGTGATAGTAAAATCTCATAACATTTATGTTACAAAGCAGCGTATAGGTATAGGAGGAGAAAGTGGTCTACTGTTCTGCATTCTGCAGCATAGTAGCCAAATGAATTGCATTTGGTGACAGACTTATAAATAGATTCCATGTCATGCTACTTTTTGATTACATTACCCGCACACAGGCAGTGCCTTAGTGGGTTCCCATTAGATACTTAATTTTGTTTTTTACGTATGTATATTAACAAAATATATTTATGTTTTCAATCTTTGCAAATTCACTTTCTGGCGTCATTTTAATTAAATAACAAATCACTTTGTAAATTTAAATTTTATCCTAATGGTTTTGAAATATGAGATAATTTTGTGGTGTTTTACAAAGTGATTTGTTTTCATTAATTTAAATATTTATGTAAGTACCTATTTTACGTAAAAAAAAAATGGAAATGGAGTTTCATGATGTTATCTTATAAGAATAAAAACTTTCACATATATCATTAAAGAATCAGATAATATTAATAAAATCTAGAAGAAACATAAAACAGAATAGAACACCGACAAATAAAAAGATAACGGTCGGAACTGGGAATCAAATCCAGGACATCTTGTCTTACCGGGAAAGCTCCTTAAGAGCGTATAACTAGAGAAAACCAGAAATATGTCATTTTTAAATCAGTGTTTAGACGTATTTACTCTTTTCCACATAAAATTATAAATTGATTTCGAAAGATTTTTCTTTTATCTAGTAAAGTATGTTTTAAATTTTGAGAAAAAATGTTTATTCTTACTATAATAATTTTCATTTCAAATCATATAATCATGCAGTTAAAAAAATCAATACATTATCTGGTTAACGTATGTTACAGAATTTAAATTTTAGTTTAAATAAAATCATTAAAAAATACATAAGTACATATGTTTCTTGACGAAAATTGGTCCGTTTGTGTATTTATTTGCGGACTTACAGACTAATTAATATATTTCTGATTTTTTTTGCATTCTTATTTTGCTCAGATATTATCGAAAAATGTTAAATACTTATAATAATAATAAATAATAATATTTGGACGATTAACATAGCGCCGTTTTTGTGAAAAATCACCTCAAGGGCGCTGTACAAACTTATAATACATGTCTAAAATGATTTAGATTGTCTACCAACTTGTTCGCCTAGGGATGAAACCATAAATATACTGGTGACCGGAAAACTAAGAATGATTAAACTTATGATCAAAAAATAATTAAAAAAAGTACATAATTTTATAATTTTAAAAAGCTGGTTCGGAGAGTAATTAATCTTTCTCATTGGAACTTCCCTATACGATCGTAAGAACATCTTTCAACGAAATGTGGATTTTCGGCTGGTTATACGCTCTTAACCAACTCGGTCATTTGAACCCAATTATTTTACGTCAATGTCGATCTCATATTTCAAATTCAGAATTAACAATATTACCTTTTTTCAACTAATTTATCCCATATTTTTGGCTGCTATCTTTTTAAGTGATTTAAAATTTTTACCGAATTGAAGTACAAGATAACACTAAAAATCTAAACGAAAATATATAAGAGAACACGACACTGAAAAATAGAAACAGATAACGGTCGCAACTGGGACCGCTGAAAATAATGATTAATATATATTTTTTTAATATGACATTTGGTAAGACAAGAGATCCCGGATTCGATTGCTAGTTGCGACCGTAACCTTTTTTCTGTGTCTTGATCTGTTCAATTTTTCGTTAAGGTTTTATTAGTATTACCTTCGTCTTCAATGATGTATTACAACGATGGGATTAACCTTAAAAAAATAATTAAAAAGTTATTCCGATAAAATTTAAAATAATAATAACCAAGGAATGAAACCAAAAATGTTAATAAATTATTTTGGAACCAGCAGAACCATGAACTAGTATAAAATATTGAAGTAAAATTTGTGTTTTATATTGAAAACAAAAGACATATGAATATAAAAAAGTAGTACCTGCCTTCACTTTGAATTGAAATAAATGTGGCGTTGGTTCCCCGCATTGCTGGTAGACTGAGTAGTCAGGAGTCGCAAACCGATCTCCCCGACAGAAAAAAAAGCGTTGAAACGACAAAGTACCCTAAAATATATTCAGAATCTTATCGACGTAAGTAAAGAAGCCGTGTACACAAATTTCGACTCGCGACCCGGTGTTATTAGACGGACCTACTGTCGAATTTGTCCTAACAAACACTCTAAAACTCTAAAATAATGTGGAAATCTTAACGAAGTAAGTGAAGAAAGAGTGTGAACAAATATACGCCCGTGGTACGGTGTATTGGACGGACGTACGGTCGAATTAGCCCTAGCAGGCCTGGAGATTCAACCTTTCCACCGGGCTCATTTTAATTAATTCTGAAGAACGTGTTACAAATATTTAAGGTATTTCTAAACGTTCCCTTCCGAAGTTATTAATTCATCGTCTATAAAAATAAAATCTGGTGTTTACCACTAACTTTATAGTTAAACGGGTTATAAAATTTAAAAATCGTTGTACGTAAAATATATTAATGGTAATGTTTTGTTTTTATTAATCTTAAATATAAAGAACTTACATCCCCAGGGGTCGGTTTGAAAAAAAAATTATTATAGTTACGAATTGGCCGGAAATGATTAAAATGTGAGTTTTGAGCAAACCCTCATTGTTAGGGTATTGTACCGCCTTGAATGGGATGCTGTTTTGCCATTTGCAGGTAAATGCGTACTTATAATTTGCTTACCCCCTAGGAAAGGGGTATATAAAACAAAATAATAAAACATAATGTTTTAGCTAAATAATACACAATACCATTACAACGTATGTGAGTTGTTTATGCATTGCTATATTAAGCAAAGGAAATGTTTGAAACTTTTAAAATACATTCTCTCCATCCTCGCGAAGGTTTCTGGATTATTACAACCACATGACAATATATCTGAAAAGTTTTTTTTAATCATAACAAAAACTATTACGAAAATGTCACGATTTGAGAATGACATTTTGAAACATCGATTGTTAAATTAATTTTCGAATAAACTCTTCAAATTAATTAATTAAATCGAACTACTCACTTATGAAATTTGAATCTAATCAAAAATTATATTTATTTTAAATAAGTACCAATGCTAGGTACCAAATTTGATTGATTGTTCTTATAATATACAAGAATGGATGTTTGTAATATATGAAAAATGAAAATTTGTAATAAAAATTGCAATAGGTGGCACTCCAGCTGTTTGAAAATCCGAATGTACCGGGACTGAGTATATTGAACGCGGGAGAGGTGAGGGGATCACGGGAGTGGAAGGGCCATGGGAATGGAAGGGGAGGCGGAAGGGGAACGGGATGAATGGGAAAAGACACGCAGGGAGAAACAATTTCTTTTTTAGTGGAATTGCAACGCATGCAGGGAACTCGCTATTACAGAAAAATTTACAATCGTACCTCATAATATTTTCCGATAATTTTTTAATTACCGCTATTAATATTGTATTTTATTTTATTTCATCTCAGTTTTATTTTATAATTAAGAAATTTGTACGGGTTAACTCTTCCCCACAGGAAAAACTAAACTCTTCCACACACTTTTCGACAAATGATCATCTAGTCTAGTCAATCCACGCTATGTAAGTACACTATATAAGTATAATAAATACAAAACAATACAAGAACAACATGTTAATCTACCAGAGACCAAATGGGAAAATAATTCACCGACTCCAGATATTTTCATATCAGAGGCTCGGTAGAACTCCTAACTGGACCGATAAATCCTACTTATGCAACATAAATATTTAAAAAATATATTATTTCAATTTATTATTTCATGTTATTCTTTTATTGAATATTATTAAATAGTAAAATGTGAGGCCCGCATTATCATACAATGTTTGAAAACACATACCTAATATTATTTTGAGAAAATAACCGCCTATATAGCACTATGATATTGTGATGATTTTATGGTGGGTACACAAGAATCAATTGTGAGTTGAGCAGTGTGCAAACCGCTGGCGCCGGTTCGCACTTTGGGACAGCTTTTTAGCGCCAACGAACTGAACCTAAACTGATTTAGCCTAATAGCTTTCCTGTCGGTTAAAAACAAAGGAGTTCGCGGATCATCTTAGAGAATAATTATACTAGCCATCTATGAAAGAGTAGATTATGAATTCACTTAATTATCACCATAAAGCTCAGAATTCAGAAATTCTAGTCGGTGGTGATCAATAGGAGAACGAAGGTGGTCTTCAGTAGAATAAGTGTTTGATAAATTCGGTGACTATAATATTGAATTCATTAGTAATTTAATTAATAAAGAATTGAAAATCATCAACTACCGTTATTAACCTTTAACTGCTGACGTGGGGGTCGCTGCGTCATAGCAACAATAATAATATCCCTTAAATATAAATAAATACTTCCCTCCCCCGCGCGTGACGCATACGCCACTCCCAGTAGCTTCGAATTTAGTGATGCCAAAATTAAATTTCTGTGAGTAAATTCATTTCAATTTTTTTGCGGGACTCTCTGACCCATCGTCAGTCCTAACGTGACTATTTTAACGTTAATTTTTACTATATAAGAATAAACATACACACAATTTATTCGAGACACTATTCAAATATTATAATAAAAGTGAGTTCATTGTTTTTATTTAGTTTAATAGATATACAGACTGATTTCTGATCTCAAGTGATTTTTGTCAAAAAATTATTATCTCCATAATACCCAAATTGTTAAATATAAGTTACTTCACAATAAAAAAAGTATTTTATTTTATTTGATTTAAATATATTTAAATTGTCCAATAAATAATAATTTGTACCTCAAAATTTTCATGGATCTCTAATATATAAACATTTTAACAAGCCGCCCAGGCCCCCACATCGGAGTATAAAAAACCCACGTCAGAAGTTAAAGGTTAAAAATCATTTAAAACTGTATTTACGAAAACTAAAACAGTGCAGTTTACACGCGGTAGAAGGTAGAAGTAAAACATTACCAAAACAATCTCGGTTTTTAATGTTATCATTATCACTGACAACCCTGGCAAATCAAGTATTTTGAAATGTTTGTACTTATGATAGATTTAAGTCTCTAACATTACATAGTTGTAAATATGTATGTCATTAAGCCACTAGTTTTAAGTTAACTATCATAAGTTTTAATCATAAGTCACTAGCTATAAGTCTTAGATATAAGCCACTAGCTACAAATCTTAGATATAAGTCACTAGTTATAATTACAAATCTTAGTTTTACCAATTTTATTTAATATTTACTTGTACAGCACCCTTGAGGTGATTCCTCACAAAAACGGCGCTATATAAATTAGCCAAGTAGTATTATTATTATTAACAAATACTTGAAAAGTGAGGTCGTAATCAAAGCGATCAATGAGCGCAGACTAGTGAAATTTCCGTTTCATATCTCAACCAATAGAAGCCTTTAAAAGTGACATCATAATCAAAGCGGCCAATGAGCGCAGTTGATGCTTCGCAGGTGCAGTAATCGTCATTTCCGTTTCATTCATCGAAATCCAGACCAAAGCGGGGTATAGAAGTTTCACTTCAAAAAAATATTATTTATATTTAATTTTTCCCCATTAACGTAAAAGTTATTATTATATTCGAATACTGCCCTGCCTTTACATCTTCAACAAACCGGTTGCCGTTTCACAAATATTGTTGGTAATCAGTGAACAGTCAGCACTGTCAGCAGTCGCGAACCGCTCTCCCTGCCGGAAAAACGTGTTGCCTGGTGGCTCAAAATGTTGTTTATACTGTTGAGTGTTTTTCTGATAGGAGTGTCACTGCCATTCGCAGGTAAATGCACAATTTTATCTGCTTAACCTTCGGGGACGGGCACAATAATTGTAATGCATGAATGAGGGTCTAGGCTAAATACTTAAATTCTTTTTTTAAGAGGCAGTTAAGATCGATATGCCAATCAGAAGATTTGTAGTAAATAACACATGTGGTACTTAAACCAATCAATCAAGTATATAACTTAGCACTATGACATTGCCTTGACTTTATACTGATACTATATTTTTTCACTAAGGAATGCAAGTATTTACGTTCATAGAATGTGCTTTATTGTTTATCAAACAGACTGAAACAAGAATTGACTTGAAAAATATTTAGTGACCGGCCGAAGGCTCGGTTTTGGTTTCCAAAAAAAAAAATCTAGTTTCGGCTTCAGTTTCGGTTTCGGCAGAAAATCTGTCAAACCTTCGGCCGCACCGAAACTCTTCGTTTATGAATATTCGGCTGACTTCGGGTGAGTTCGTGGCTCGAGTGTCATCCGCCATCATCAGCTGAGTTCGCCGGCCGGTCCAGCGTGATTGTGTTGTGAGTTTATGTTTTTCTCGCGATTGTAAACGCAATTAAAATTAAAATACTCAATTAATGAGGTCCTTCCTTTATATAAAAAAAATTTTGTTCCAAGAAGTAGTTAACATGTTTTTTTAAACGACTTCGAAAAGGTGGTGGTTCTCAATTCGACGGTTTTTTATTTTATTTTTATGTTTGTTACCTCAGAACTTTTGATTGGGTGAACCGACATTGATGATTCTTTTTTTAATTGAAAGCTGGTGCTTTTCGTTTGGTCCCATTTTAATTTGGTTCAGATCTGACAATGGGATCCATGAGATAACCATATATGTCTTAAATTTGCAATAAGAATGTGCGCGACAAATGGACGAATAACTCAATATTACGCCAACCGATTTCGATGATTCTTTTTTTGAAGTAAAACTTATTTACGCACGCTCTTCACTAAAAATCAAAAATAAACAAAAATTTTAACAAAACATAAAACGACTTCAAAAAATGCACTAAAAAGTAAAAAATAATTTCGTACGATTGTTATTTTTGGAGTCGGTGTCAGCCAAGATCTCCACATCTCACCTATAACTACCTTTTGTGTGTAGTTACCTAGGCTGAAACCGACTCCAAAAATAACAATCGTACGAAATTATTTTTTTAAATTTTTAGTTAATTTTTGTAAGTCGTTTTTTTGATATGTTAAAATTTTTGTTTATTTAATTTTTGTTGGTTTTATTGCAGTGATATATATTTTTTTCACATACATAATTCAATTATTGTTTTTTATGTCATTTAACACGTGTTAACTGCCTGTATAAGTGTAAAAAATAAGCCAAATTTCAGTAAGCGATAGATTTTCAACATGTCCAAAAAAGTTTCGGTTTCGGTTTCGGCCGAAACTGAGACAGATACCGAAGATTCTGTTTCGGTTTTGGTTTCGGTAGAAAGTCCTGTTTCGGTCAGACACTAAAAATAATGGTTTTAAAACTTTCAAAGTGAGCCAATTCCAAAAATTCCAAATATTATTATTATACTTATGTGGTTTTGCAAGCCTCTACTACAATTAGGCATTGAATTCGACTTGTTGCTATTATCATGAAACGTAAAAGTAATCATCATTATTAAATTAGTGTCAATTGTTGATAACTAAAAAAACTACTAAAACATAACTTGAAAAACAAAACGGCCTTGCGCATAAAGTGAGCTTTGCAAAACGTGTTGAAATATTGTCACGGTAATCTAGAAATTATTTTTGTTTTGTTTTTCAAACGAACCTAACGAATTAAACCAATATTTTTTGCTTTTGCAAGCAAAAATGTCCTAGTGCTTAATTGTCCAAATGGCCATTTTAATTTTGTTCAATCTCCATTCTTAAATTAAAAATAAAGTTTCAAAAACGATAATTAATAACTTTACTAAGAATTATTTAATTTATTTCTATCATAATATCTTATTGAGATAATAAACGAAAACCTACTCCTCTTGTATAATTTGCTAATGATTATTTGACAATTAAGAACTAAGGCGACGACTTGTCTGCCAAATTCGAATAATGACGGCCTCGATGGTCGAAGGTTAAGACTCTCGATTCACAATACATACACAATAATACGGGTTCGAACCCGGCATGCGCAAATAAATTGATTAATTTGAGATATTTCACAATTAATTAATTAAAAATAATAAAGTGTGTATTTGCGGCACGTTCAGGGAAGATACTCTTAGTATCGCCCTGGTGTAAGACCACCATTCAGAATTAAAACGTTGCTCGAAATGGCTTGGCTATGTTTGGTACTTCCCCACCTTCCTCTTCCCATCTCTTTCCCTTACCCAGTAACTTCAGTCTCATTAGCTCCAGACGGGAGCAGTTGGGAGTCTTGTGCGGTATTCATATTAAAAAAATAATTGAAAAGTGTTTTTCAATAATTTTATATAACAGATTGCGATGTCATGCATCACACTGCACAAATGCATATTTTCTTTATTCGCATAGATATTATAAGCTTTGAGAAACCGCGGAATGCTACAAACATTGTTTTCATTTGGGTGGCATAAATTTATATTATCTTCAGAAAACATTTTATATGAAAAAGTTGGAGAAGTAATTACTACAGATATAAGCTGAACTTCTGACCTGGCTAGCGAGATATAGTTTTGTTCCACAATAAATATTGTTGTATTTTACGTTAACACGAATTAAATAGGTACTATGTATTGTGACCAACATCAAGAAAAAATAATGATATTATTTAAGTAAATGGTTTATATTGCATAAATGTATTTACATCTACGAACGACATTGTGCAGTTCTTAGTGCAGTGCACTAGGCAATTCTTCAGACCATTTTCTTCAATGAGTGAATATTGAATAAGTATTATATTTTAGTCTAAACAAAGCAAAACCAGATGTTTTAACAATTGGATTAATTGAGAGGAAAAAATATATATTAAAAAAAGAAAATAAAGATTAATATATAAACGAATCATAAGCACAACGCAACCAACAGAACGTATAATTATATAATAGTTATTTATAAAGGAACATAACTACTTTAGAGAATGCGTCACATCATTAAACTTAGTTAATTTGCTTTATTATTCTTGTTTTACTTAAATTTAAAATTTGTCTTAATCTAATCTCTATTTCAACTCTTTCAACTAGCGAAGCTATATATTATTCTTCATACTCTTGTAGCAGTTGACATTTATTTAAAAAATATACGCAAATTTTGATTAACATAATACGGAAATGTTCCTAGAATAGTTGTCGAAAAGCATGTAAAAACTTTGTATAACAACGTACCTATAAGAAGCCACGTACTAAGACCTACCCTTTTTGTATAAGAGGTTCGACTCACCATAGAATAATGTAAAACAATAATTGTAATATGAAGACCTCCGAACCGGTATAATACCTAGTGAGGTCTACACAACAAAAATAAACAACTTTTTAAACATTATTTTTAATTGGTAAACTAATATTTAAGACAAGATTTTTATGCATAGCACAAAGGGTAACAATTATTATAAGCAATAATTATTAGCCTGAAAAACTCATCAACATTAAAAAAATCTCCCGAAAAAAGATAAATGCCGCCGACGGGACTTGAACCCGCGTCATTCTGATATTCGGTCAACTGCTCTTTTATCCACTGAGCTACGTCGGCTTATCTCCCACCCGCCAAATAATTCAATATATACTAGTGTTTCATTCAACAATTACTGCTTATTACATTTTTAATAATGTTTTAATGTCTTAATAAGCAGTAATTATATCAGCCTGAAACACTCATCTACATTAAAAAAATCTTCCGAGAAAAGATACATGGCGCCAACGGGATATTCAATAAATTGAATTATTTGGCGGGTTTTAGATAAGCCGCCATAACTCAGTGGTAGAGCTCCTGACCGGCAATCAGAGGGACACGGGTTCGAGTCCCGTTGGCGGCCAGTATCTTTTCTCGGAATATTTTTTCAATGTAGATGAGTGTTTTAGGCTGATGATTATTGCTTATAATAATTGTTACCATTTGTGCTTTGCATAAAAATCTTATCTTAAACATTAGTTTATCAATAAAAAATAATAACAAATATTTTCGGTTTCGGATATGTGTGCTGTGTACGTCTTTTGATACCTTGCCGTATTGCTCCTTGGGACTATGAGATCCTTTCTGGTGTGACTTCTTGTAATGGTCAATTTTATTAAGATTTTCTAGATTTTTTTTTTTATTAAGAACAAGATTATACATTAAAATGTTTTGACTTCCCAACTAGGAGGATTCCCGTTTTAGGACAGTCAAATTGCGTACACAATACAAATACAGATTTGTATTTATAATGTGTAGGTGAATAATATATTTTTCGTAGTTTTAAGAACCTGTAGGATTTACGCGTAGTGAATTGTGATCGCATAACTCATTGAAGTAAATGATAAATATAAGAGGTCTCAGTGTGCTTCCTTGTGGTACACCAAAGTTAGTATTTAGTGAGTTACTCACCGTTTCGCCAATTTTGAGTGTTTGTTGTTCTACCCGTTAAGTAACTCTTTAACCATTCGTTGGGCATCCCTACGATACCAATACTTTATAATCTTTTAAGACTAATTTATGAGAAATATTATCAAAGGCCTTGGCTAATTCGAATAATGCAAAGTTTTTTTTCCATGATCTATACTTCCAAAATTATGTTTTGTACGTTGCTTAATATCTTTGTTTAAAAGTTTCGGCTATCTACATAATTACTTACTAACCTATTTTTAAAGATTTGTTTATATATTTTTTTAAGTAATATTCAACAGGGAGTTAAAAAGTTAACAATTATATCCGGTCAACTGCTCTTTTATTCACTGAGCTACGTCGGCTTATCTCCCACCCGCCAAATAATTCAAAATATACTAGTGTTTCATTCAACAATTACTGCTTATTACATTTTTAATAATGTTTTAATGTCTTAATAAGCAGTAATTGTTGAATGAAACACTAGTATATTTTGAATTATTTGGCGGGTGGGAGATAAGCCGACGTAGCTCAGTGAATAAAAGAGCAGTTGACCGGATATAATTGTTAACTTTTTAACCCCCTGTTGAATATTACTTAAAAAAATATATAAACAAATCTTTAAAAATAGGTTAGTAAGTAATTATGTAGATAGCCGAAACTTTTAAACAAAGATATTAAGCAACGTACAAAACATAATTTTGGAAGTATAGATCATGGAAAAAAAACTTTGCATTATTCGAATTAGCCAAGGCCTTTGATAATATTTCTCATAAATTAGTCCTTAAAAGATTATAAAGTATTGGTATCGTAGGGATGCCCAACGAATGGTTAAAGAGTTACTTAACGGGTAGAACAACAACAACTCAAAATTGGCGAAACGGTGAGTAACTCACTAAATACTAACTTTGGTGTACCACAAGGAAGCACACTGAGACCTCTTATATTTATCATTTACTTCAATGAGTTATGCGATCACAATTCACTACGCGTAAATCCTACAGGTTCTTAAAACTACGAAAAATATATTATTCACCTACACATTATAAATACAAATCTGTATTTGTATTGTGTACGCAATTTGACTGTCCTAAAACGGGAATCCTCCTAGTTGGGAAGTCAAAACATTTTAATGTATAATCTTGTTCTTAATAAAAAAAAAAAATCTAGAAAATCTTAATAAAATTGACCATTACAAGAAGTCACACCAGAAAGGATCTCATAGTCCCAAGGAGCAATACGGCAAGGTATCAAAAGACGTACACAGCACACATATCCGAAACCGAAAATATTTGTTATTATTTTTTATTGATAAACTAATGTTTAAGATAAGATTTTTATGCAAAGCACAAAGGGTAACAATTATTATAAGCAATAATCATCAGCCTAAAACACTCATCTACATTGAAAAAATATTCCGAGAAAAGATACTGGCCGCCAACGGGACTCGAACCCGTGTCCCTCTGATTGCCGGTCAGGAGCTCTACCACTGAGTTATGGCGGCTTATCTAAAACCCGCCAAATAATTCAATTTATTGAATATCCCGTTGGCGCCATGTATCTTTTCTCGGAAGATTTTTTTAATGTAGATGAGTGTTTCAGGCTGATATAATTATTGCTTATAATAATTGTTACCCTTTGTGCTATGCATAAAAATCTTGTTTTTTTTTTTAAAGTTACTTTATCAATTAAAAATAATAATTAATAATGTTTATATTAAAAATAATATGAATAATATAATTACATACACAAATATAATAATAATATAATTGCTTAATAAAAATAATATTTCCTCCATAATTATTTCGGAAAAAAACACGCGGGTTATAACAAAGGAGAACTTAATATTTTAATCTAAAAATTCGTGAACTGTGAATATCCCACAATATAAAACTTAACTGGGAAATCCAACAAATAAATCATCATTCCAATATTTTTATTAACATACGTATTATAAATATGCTCTGTGATCAGTTTGTCAGGGACATGTCGTATCACTATTTATATTATTATTTTCTTACAATTATGAGTCATGGATATCGTAAATATTTGCTGCAGAATAAATTTATATTTTGTGATAAGAGGAAACCCGGTTCCGGAGAAATTTGAACGATAGTTGTTTTACGAAATTGTTGCTGTCGCTACCGCTCTTTCGCTCGATTATCGAGCGAAAGGGATAACGGCACCTCCGGCTGATAATACCTAAATCCCAAATAAAATCTTAAAAGTCGAGGTTTAGTATTTCCTATTTTTCTCCTCCAAAAGTGGACTGTTTTTCAATTTTTTTTACTAACTGTTTTAGAAGAAAATACTAAGTTTTGCTATTTTAAAAATATATATTGTCTACTTTGTATACTGAACGTTTGTTAATGGCATTCAAACCAGGTAATTTTAAAGATTTTTGGATCGAACGGAAAAATATCACATTTCAAAAATAAAACTTGCATAATAACAGGGGCTTTTAATATCAAAATTAACACAAAAATATAGACAGTAGACTTAAATATGAATATTATAACTGTATGACCGAAACAACTTTAAATCGTGATTAAATGAAAATACGCGCGAAATTCAAGGTCAGAAACCATCTTGCCTAGATCATATTTGGACTAATATTAACGTAAAAGATCTTCATAAAATAAAGACCATTGTCTGGAACAGGGTTTCCCAAAATTTTTCTACAGTGGAACACTTTGCAAATCCGTAAATTTTAACGGAACACTTGGCTTATTTTTTAGGTTGGGTGTAAAGCACTCTTTTTATATTGAAGTGCCTATTTCAAAAAATTCCTAATAGCAAATATTTAAAAAAAAGTTATTAAACACATTATTTATTTAGTATACGTACAAACAAACAAAACATGGAATATGAAAAAAATGGAATAAATAAAGCACCTAATGACTTTGACGATTTTGAGTCCGTGAATTGCGAATCTTGAGATCAGCACAATATTGGTAAGTTGGATTCTGATACCTTTTGTCGTATCGATCTATTCCTGCACTTTGACTTCGTTACAGCATGATTAGAAAATCCCAATTCTCATTAAATAGGTTGTAGACAACGGAAGTAAAACAACTTGTTTTGATAAATTGGGGTACTCTTCTGAAAATCTCGCTTTGTTATGATGGAGGAACATGTTGCTTCTGTTATGATGGAGGAATTCGCCCTACAAGTGCACGGCATACTGCCAGCCGAGTAATCGAACGGGACCTAAGCCACTGACTGGTCCTTAATCCTACTAATTTAGCTGTCAGAGAAAATGGATTCCGAATCCAGGAATCGTCCTTACTAGTTTTTGGAAAATATAATAAAAAGAGTTGTTTTCAAGTTATGTATGTAATCTTAAAATTCTTTGAAAACCTCTTCATCTACTTTAAAATTTAATTCATTCAAACATTCATGTAAGGCAGGAAAAAAATAAAAATGATCAGATTGAACTGATGAAATCCAAAATTGTATTTTTTTTTAAACTTTTTCACCAACATTTACGGCACCGTGCATTGTTTATAGTTCGACTAATTGCTAATAAGGATGTAGTAAGACTGATTGATTTGAAAATTATTTTACTTTCAGGTAAAGTGGATATCGTTAAAAATATTATTGGGTTTTAACAGAAATTTCGCGAAACACTTGCAGATCCGTTATCCCATTGTTATTGTTTCCAAATCGCACAGATGTTCATATTATTGACTCTTACCACAGTATTATACACCATAGTAATAATTTTCAAAGATTTTTTTGTATTTAAAATGAAGATTTAGTGCGATAACAGCATAAATGGTTCTTTAAACTTCCATAAAGTTTAGTCTCTGTACCTGGAAGAGTACCAAACGTAAGAACTATGTTGAAATATTTATACAAATAATAATTTCAGTAGTGTTGAAATATGAATGTGTATATTATATAAAATTAAATTCTTCCAACGAATTGCCGCGGAACCCCTATTCAGGTTCGGAGGAACCCCGGTGTTCCGCGGAGCACAGTTTGGGAAACCTTGGTCTGGAAAAATAACATTACCGATAATCATACGTGTATATTTTTTTATGAGGAAGAAAAAAACGATACAAACAAGAAATAAATCAATAAAAAATCATATACTTACCAGAATAAATCTGCAAAAAATAATTGAAAACTGAACACTGGCATCCTGTAATCAACTGCAAGGAAGTTGAAATATGCTCAAAGTACTTTGAAAACATTTTATTCAAGCACGTAGAAAACTCAAAAACAGAAATTCCATATCGTAATCTAGATAAAAATAAATACTTGAAACCATGGATCACTCCGGGTTTATTAAGTTCAATCAAAGAAAAAATTAAGATAAAAACAATAAAATTCCAAAACGACAAAAAAATAGAATTTAATTATAAAAATATAAAAATTAATTGACAAGCTTAGTAAAAATTAGTAAAGTTGAATATTAAAAACATAAAATAATAAGTTCCGAAAACAATCCAAAAAGAATCTGGCAAACAATTAACTATGCAATAGATAACAATAAACAAAAACATTCAATCAAGGTAATTGTAGACGAAAATTACGTAAAAATAAATGCAAAGGAAAACCCTAAAAAATGTGCTGATATATTCAATTTCTTCTTCGCGAAGGTTGGACAAAACCTCGCCAAAAAATAATGTAATAAAGGGGGCGACAACTCAATCAATTATTGAAGATATACAAATCGTAAATTCACTGTCCCAATTTAAAATGATCAACGAAGTACATATTCTAAACATTATTGAAAACATGAAAGAAGGATCGTCACCGGGTTTCGACAACATAACAGTGAATATGTTAAAATCTATTAAAAGCCACGAGATAAAACCATTAACTCACCTAATTAATTTAAGTTAAAAAAATGGAATATTTCAGTCTAATTATAAGAGGACAATCTCACCTGTATTCAAAAGTGGAAACACACAAAATGTACCTAACTAACTATCGACCAATTTCCCTCATTTCAAATATTGGCAAAATATTTTTAAAAAATCGTTAAATCTCAACTAATGGAATTTATTGAAAATAACAAAATTGGTACTTCACGATAATCAATACGGATTCTGAAAAGCGCGCAGCACACAAGACACGATTGCAAATGTCACATCACGCATATATAAAAACCTTGATATGAGTAAAAAATTTATAGGTATATTTATAGATCTGAGAAAAGCGTTTGACAGCACATCTCATATAAAACTTATGAAAAAATTAGATAATTTGAACATTAATGAAAACGTAGCAAATTTGACAAAAAGCTACTTAAAAAATCGCCCTCTAATTTTTATGATAAATACAGTTAAATTATTTTTTATTTACTACTTTACTATTTTTCAGTTAAGTCTGATATTTTGTTCTCAAATCCAAAATTAAGATTTGTATGTATGTTGTAAACGGGCTGAAATGGGCCGCGCATACGTTCCTCAATCAAATGTAAGAATATTGTAGAATATTAATTGTATTTTTCTGCCGCTTTGCCAGGGATCCTATGGAGACCAAAACATTCAAGGCTACAGTCCATTATTGATACGGTATCTTCTTGCACAGCCTCTAAAGCTGCTTTAGTCTTGGGTCGGCCAACTGGACGCCTTCCGCCTGAAATTGTCGCTCTACTGGCATTCCATAAAATATAATTTTTTCCACATAAGTAATATTGTATTGATTTTTTTTTCAGTGCAGGAGGAGTGCAGTCCAGGTTCAGACATATGCTTCATGCCAGATACACCTTTGTTCAGGCCCGACTACATGTTCAGCAATGTGACGAACCTGTTCTACAAGGAGCACTCCGTCACCAGGAACTTCTCGGATGCCCTAAACCTATGTCTGGTGGAGGGTGCCGAGTTAGCCCTGCCCGCCTCCGACCTGGAGCTCGAACACCTTGTAAAGCTCATCCCTGATGCCTCCACGGATGAATACTGGATCGGTCTGAATGACCTGACCACTCGTCGAGGAGACTTTTTGACGCTGAACGGTGAGAAGGAAATATAAAATGTCATTGATGTAAATATTAAATAGTAATGGTACCAATAAAGATCCTTGTGGCACACCTAAACGGACGGTTACCCAGTCTAATTTAAGGCCACCCACAACTACAAGTTGACTACGGTTTGCTACATAGGATCAAAGCCATCTGAGGTCACCGTGGACTTGAATGAAAGTAGGAGAGCAAGAAATGGGAGAATAAGAAATGAATGAAAGGAAGGGCTAGAAATAGGAGCGTTAGAATTAAGATCATATAAAAACAGAAAACTAATAAGTATGAAGGCCTCCGTGGTCGAAGGATAAGGCTCTCTACTACCAATTCGGAGGATCAAATCCCGGTATGCGCAATTAAATTTTATTTATTTAATTTGTGTTATATTTAAAATATATAGAGTACATTTGCAGCACGTTCCAAAGTGAACGATACTCTCAATATTGCCCCGGTGCGGTGTACGACCACCTTTCGGGGTCGAAACTTTGCTTGAAAAGGCTTTAGGCGTGTTTGTTAACCAGATGTGAATAGCCAGGTACTTCCAGTAGCGGCGTAGGGTAGATTGGCACCCGGGGCGGTTTTGTATTGAGCACCCCTACTTAAAATAAAACACCAAATACTAAACATGCTCATTAGATTTTATTTTGCTAGAATATTTGATCACATTATCAAAATTGATTTCCTTGTCTCTTTCAATTGATAAAATCGAAATGTTGGTTTATCGCGCTTGGCTGATTGTAGACTTTAAATAAGATTTTATTAATTTTAACTTTGAAAAGCTTTTTTAACATGAAGCCACCGAAACACAAACTGTTAAAAAAACTAAGACATGGCGCTAAACTTGGAATAGACTCAGAATAGCTTCATTTTACAATACATCTGAGAAGCTCCAATGTAGTCCATTGAACCGCTTCTTGGGCAGAAATATTGGCGGCTTCCAATCCGCCTCAATCGTAAAATCTCCATCACGATGTCCTCTGCTGAAAATTCATCCGAAATTTTTAACAGATTTTGAACCATTCGACGAATATCTTCTTCTGATGATGTTACCAACGTTTTAGGCTAAATAACACTAAATTTAACCAGAAAAAATACCATTACTTTGTAACAATGGTCTAGTCCTAGTCTTTCGTAAAATCTATCGTGACATTTTAACATTGCTCTCTGCAGCTCTCGGGCCATTTCTCCAGGCATATGTTTTCGAAATCTCCTCCTTTCTCTTTTTCCTTCAATCGGAATGTCTAAGTCTTCACATTTTTTTGTTACATAGCAAATAGCCTTTTCCACTATTTGGTTGCGTTGATTTTGAAGAAATTTTTTATGAGCTTTAATTTTTATTGCACACTTTTCCAATGAAAGCCCAGATTTTTGTATAAACTTTTTTGTCTGATTAACTTCTTCTAGGACTACGCACCAAAAGGAAAGATAGCATAGAAAACTGAAGTCATACAAAGCTGGCATGAGTGTTGATGCCGCTTCTCTTATTTCAAAGCTTTCTTTGCTGGTGCTGGGATCACACATCTCTTCGAGTGTTGATACAAGCTTATCAAAATTATTCTTCGGTGGTTTAACAGCGTCGTGATGAGCATTCCATCTTGCCTCTGATTCCTACCGCGCTCGATGGTACGCGCGGTATAAGATCAGACCAAGGGCAACATGAATTCATTCTTTTAGGGAATGAGAAATTATATTCGAAAAGAAAATTAAAATATAGTTGCGATGCGTTTCAAAATATGATATTAGTATGAAAGTAGCTAGATAAAAGAGTTGATAGATATTTATTGATATGTCTTTACAGAGGGAGATGTTGTGCGCATTCTTTGGATGTAGGCATTCTTTGAGTTGTCGTTGTCACCCCTTGGTGCTTGGCACCCGTGGCGGACCGCCCCCTCCGCCCCCCCCCCCTTACGCCGCCACTGGGTACTTCCCCACCTTACTTCTTCCCATCTCCTTCCCCTTCCCACTACGTTCAGCCTCACAACATACCCCAATTGGGACTCACTGGCTCCAGGTGGTTGGGAGCAGTTGGTACTCTTGTGCGGCATTCACATGGCCTGAATAGTAACCAAAATAAAGTTAAGAAATAGCATGATAAGAAAATACTTTGAAGAAAGTTCTTGACCCGGAATGGTTATGCCGGCTATTGCAGAGGCCGAATAGAACATATGAGACTTCGAAATAATAAAAACAGCATGATTGAGGAGGGGAATTATGATGTTGAATGGTGTGAAATAATGTTGAATGGTTAAAGTTGAACGATGTTGAATTATCAAAACTATTTTTTCATTGGGGAGGTCGAATAGAAAAATTAGAAAACGGGGTACAATAGTACCATAGTAGTAGTAGTAGAGAGGAACACAAATGTTGACGGCATTTTTAATACAAATAGTGTAATGGTTCATGACCCTTGTCTTTTTTCTATTGTCTATGGTCCAACATACAGTCGTGTTGTGTTGGGCGTGCAAAAAATTTCCCGCTATTTCATGTGTTTCTGATTGCGTAGCGTCCTGGGTCGTGTTTTTAAGAAGACTGCAGTCAGGCGTAAATCTGCGCTGCTTTTGATGGCTTCTTTTGTTTCCACGCCAAGGATTTGCGTACAGTTTGAAAGAGATTGAGATGTTTGAGGTTATCCTTGTATGGTAAAACATTTATGTTTGTACTTGATTTTGTTGTATACTTTGTTTATTTTAAAGAATAAATTTACAGAGAGAGAGATATTCGGAACACTTGACTGGCAATTTGTAGTTAAATCGAGAACTAAGTTGAGTCGAGATAATCGCGAGAAGAAAGACATTGCAATTGTCAACAAGCTTATTATTTATACACAAAAATGGAAAACCGTCGTGGCCACAGACAAAAGAGATTATAGACAAAAAATTCATTGCAATATTTTAGTAAGAGGTGGCATAGACATGAAAGTTTAAGGTAAGAGGCTCTACAAATCGAGATTAGGTAAATGAGAAAATTAAAAGTGTTCAGTGCTAAATGACGTTAAATATAAAATAGGACAATCACAACACACAACATCCAACACTCACAACAACCACGAGATTTTTATATTATTACCCTGACATCTTACATGGTTATTCGTATTGGTTTATTTGGCATAGTTAAAAGCACGGGCGGTACATTTTCTATGCCAAATACGCCAATACGAATAGCCATGTAAGGTGCCAAGGATAAGTCATTACTCATTATAAATATCATTTATAAATTGTTGTTATTGATTAATTGATATGTTTTTTTGCGCAGGAACATCGGCCTCAGAGATTTTCACAAAGTGGGCCGATAACGAACCCAACAACAGCGGAGGTGATGAATTCTGCGTGGTCATGGGCAAGGCAGGGACCTACAATGACGTTACCTGCAAACACAAACGAAAGTTTTTCTGCACGAGAGACAATCAGTACAAGGGGAAATATAACGTTGGATGTGAAACTCCCGACAGAGGTAAATACACTATTTTTTCTTCTTGTTCATTAGAAATTTCTAGCATATCTATTGTCTTCCCCGTTTCCAAGTGCACTCACAAAATGTTACAAAACTTCTATCCACCTTCTTTATCAATGTATATAATATATCATTTCATAACTCAAATAAAAGCTTATATTGTATATTAGCGGTACGTTCCTGAGTTTTAGATACTCAGAGTATCGCCCTGGTGAAAACCACCGTTTGGAATTCAGTTATTGCTTAAAATGCCTGGTAAACTTTCGAAATCACGGGATAAGCTTAATAAGAATACTTTTTAGAAAAAAAATAGATTCACCCTAATTACTATAAAAGAGAACTCGGCTGCGCGGCTGCGATCTCATACTCTTAATTAAAACTTTGAATGAAGTATTTTCCATCGTCCCGAATGCAATAGCAAATAAAGGTTCAATCAAAAGGTTTTTTGGTCCAGTGATTTCAAAAGCTTACCAAATGACTTAGGCAGCGTTTAGCTACCAGATCTGTTAAGTCAGGTTCTTCCCGACCTATCTCTTATCCTTCTCCTCTCCCCAACTCCCTTCAGCCTTACAACATACTCCTTACAACAATTCAGAATGCCATCGTTCCATTGGCTTTGGGCAGCTGGGACTGTGGTGCGGTTTGCACATCAACATTTGAAAAATAAAATTGTGTCCCTGCAAAAACTAGTCACTCAAATGAAATAAAATTAAAACAGAATAAAATGCTAAATCACTCTTTGTCAAAACTTTTGTGATTTTCTCATTGAATCAGTGACTCCTTATGGAAACCAAGTTTTATTTTTGTTTGTTGGTAAATCGAAGTTTAAGGTCCTCCCGATCGCAATGAAATATCAATGTACGATTAAAATAATGTGGTTTTAGCAGGAAATTGTTTGTTGAGCATATCGCGTCAGTGGATGATAATAATTTAATAAGTGTATACAAAGCGTGGTTATAGATAATTTTACAAGTTCGCTGTTGGAAACACAAACAGCGATTGTATTCGTTGTTCTAACCGAACCGACTTTTTTAGTACCTGTAAATGTTTTTAAAAATATTTATTTATTATATGTTACATAATTAATACAATTAATGCCGTTAAACTGCTAGTTATTATTAAAAATCTTCTTACTAAATATTACTTGTGATTGTTATTGGTGGTAAACTTTTTGTACATTAATTATGGAAAATTTGTGGGTGGGGTGGTTCATAAAATATGATCATATTTAAAAAAAGGAGATGGGAATGAACCCATGAAACATTACTCGAATGGAACGTGTTTCCT
Organism: Limnephilus lunatus; assembly: GCA_917563855.2. Taxonomy (NCBI): domain Eukaryota; kingdom Metazoa; phylum Arthropoda; class Insecta; order Trichoptera; family Limnephilidae; genus Limnephilus; species Limnephilus lunatus. The sequence goes on along the minus strand of OU830598.1, from coordinate 46,155,944 downwards.
TTGAATGACTCATCACCTTTGGACAGATTTTTGTTGACTTAATGGAGTAATTGGTCCCTGAACCGACCAGGAAGAAAATGTAAATGATGATGTAAAAACGCGCAATATAAAGCGCACTATATTTATATAACTAAAGTTACAGAGCAATTTGAAGCGCCCCGTTTTTGGTACAGCGTGCAACGCTATAAATGGCACTGTAATAAATTTTCGAATAATAGCTGCCTTCAATATATTTTCAAGTTCTGTAAATTTGGATCATCTGTGTCTGATAGTTAAAAATCCTATGGTCGTAATTAGGTCCTAGTTGTTTGACCATCCTCCGAAATTGATATCGCAACAAGTCGGCGATGAGCGCTGTTTAGATTTTTTTTTAAATTTGTCATTTCAAATAACTTCCTCCGTTAGAGAGCGATTCTTGCCCGTGTCAATCTTTGGTCAAAATCGTTTATAAGCAACATTTTGTCTTTGTTTATGCTATTTCAAATCGCGGTTTCCGTTAAAGACTGATCCTTGGACCAAATCAGCCTTTGGTCTGACAGACGACTTCTAAGATATGCAAAATGGTACTGATTTTCGATTTGTAATGATGTCGATTATGATGTTATTATGTGCTTCTGACGTACCCCCAAGGTTACCACCATTTTATTTTTATTTTATTTTTATTTGTTAGCGTTATAAACAGTCATTGCAAGTTCATATATAACAGTGTTAGAGATAATCATATCATTGACCAATAAAATAACGACATACAAATTTGAGACCATAATAAAAAGAAAAACAAACAAAACAATATACGTATGTAATATAAACAGTTCTGAAAAGTGCATCTACTCACTTAAATCTACAAAAAATGTATTTTCAAGGGTAATATATACTGTAACATTTTTGAAGGGGTTATTTAATGCTAACTGCTGAAATCAAAAAAGAAAATTTTATGAAAATGAAAATGAAAAAAAAATGAAGATGAAAAAAAATTAAAATGAAAAATGAAAAAGATAAGGAATTAATGAAACATTAAGTTTTCCTTTGAATATTACTTTTAACGAATTTTATGAAGTTAGCAAGGTTCGTGTTAAACACGTCAATGTCTGTGCATAATCTATTGAAGGTGCTACAGCTTCTTCTTATAAAAACATTTTGAAGATCTATCACACTAAGCTTGGAATACAATTAAAACAACTCTTTAAACTAATAATTAGTTTTAACTGAAAAAATATACTTAGAAATGAGTTTTGGCTAAATGACCAGAAGTTTTAACCACAGCTTTAGCTCTAACATAAAAAAAACATACCTACGGCTCAAGTATTTTCATGGTAAATTAAAGTTATTTTCTACCATTGTGCGGTGTAATTTCTAAAAACGTCCAAGATTTTTTATTAAATGAATTGTTTTGGCTTACAGCATATTTCTATGAATCTGCAGCCGAAAAATGCTACAAACTCCATACCACCCCCAAGTCCTGGCACGAAGCCTTCTTCGTGTGCCACCATGAACTGGCTAGCCTGGCCGTGGCCAACAGTGAACAGGAGATGAAAATATTCATAGACAACATGATCAGGTATCCTGAGCATACTTTGCGGGGAAATTTCAACAGGAAAGTGGCCTTGTTGGGCTTCAACGAGTTGGCCACCCCTGGGGAATTCTTAACAATAACTGGTAAGTACCTAAATGGTAATAGTTAATAATAGTCAATTGTACTTTTTAAGTGGAAGTCTTCAATTTAAATGTTTGAAGGAAAATATTTCACACGTGATATAATGATATTTGTATGTGCTGTTGTTTCAATCTCAATATATTATGAAAAAATAACCAGAATTCGCTCATCCTAATGCGGATCCATTGCCGATTGTGAAATCAATAATAGTGACTCATTTTTATGTTTTAAAAAGTCAACAGTTTACCAGCGTTGTTGCATTTACTTATTTGATACCGATTTGTAGCCATTGTTAGTCTTCGGCGAAGTTTTACTGAGATGACCGATAATCGGCCATTACCCACCGTTAATAGAGAAATATCAAACAGACATCTTCTTACGTAAGAACGCATTGTTTCATTCTAATTTACCGCATTTATGGTAAAGTGACATTTTCTGTATATCCAGTAGATTAATTTGTATATGCAATAGATATGCTTCAATTAAATTATCGTTCTTTTACAGGAGAGACTCTCAAGAAGGCGGGATACGATGATTGGGCCGATAATCAGCCCGATAATTGGCAAGGCAATGAGCACTGCGGCAGTATGTACCGAGATGGGAAACTCAACGACATCGGATGCCATATCAAGGCCATGTTTTACTGCGAAAAGGAACTGTTAGGTGACGGAACTATAGTCATCCCTAGAAACAGTTTTGATGAAAAACCGAGATTCACTTAAAATAATATCCATACATTTATGTTTGCGAGCTTGGTTAACTAGTAAAATGATTTAATTTACTAATAAGACATGAGTAATTTAAAAATACAATCACTGACTCATTTAAAAGCCAGCAATGTTGTGTATGTGTTCAAGCACGTGTGCATGGTCAAATAAGTTCTAATATATTAGATGTCTTTATACTCGTAAAATAGGTGATTTTGAAGTGTACTACTGTGCAGTGGAAATTAGCACCAAATGAAGTCACAGATTATAAATCTTGATTGAGATGGCGTCTCGGGCGGTAATTAAGACGTCAGGGTCGTGTGGATTTTATGGTCATTCTTCGAAGTTGTTTATTATTGTTATGATTTTTTTTCACTAAAATTTATCATTTACTATAATTTATTACATTACGTAGATACATTTATATAGCAAATAACATATGAGCAATAGGAAGCACATAGTACTAAAAACAATGGTTAATATTTGTTTAAAACATCATCAGTCTTACTTAAAAAAACGTCTCAATTATTGTTAAACGGTATATCTGTTGCATAGTAATGTTTTCACATTAACGCTCGTTTATCAATTGAAAAAAAAATTCACAAGGTTTTTTTAGTAAGGCTGCATGTATTTAAAATGAGTACAAGTTCTATTATCTCTAGGAGCTCTAGCATGGTGAAATCGATAACTTTACAAAATTGGATCGAAAGGCGAAATTCGCAAATATTGATAACTGGCGATAAATGACGGATTTGGTAATTATTGTATTGATATAGGGTTTTATCGATCGACCATGCTATACCTCCTAGTCGATATTAGTTCCTAGTTAGGTAGTTCGCCTGTGCTAAAAAACAAATGCTCCAGTTATGCGTTGTGCATTGTGCTATCTACTAACAGTCTTACTAAAAACTTCATTATGTTCAGTAAATTTGCAGAAACACCGTTTAACGGTCACCGAACAGAAATGCCGTTCAATGGTCGTTAAGTGTTTTTTTATTATTAGTAAGGCTGATAGTGTTTTTTTTTGTATGTAGGTATTCTTGTGTACCTACTCATATTTGAGTGCATTTTTTAAATATAATTTTGAGTGCATGAAAGCATAATTTTAGGGGACTTTATTTAATAATGTTTCAGACTATATTGTGATGTATGCATAATTTTTTTTTTACAATAGCTCCACACAGGAGGCCCCGAGGAAAATATTTTCCCTCAGGGTTTATGTCATCTTTGGGGATGCTGTATGGAAGTTCTTTTACAGGAAAGAAAAAAGAGAAAGTTCTGGGAAGGATAAAGAACGAGCGGTAGGTAGGAATCTGGGGGTCAGTGGGTAAGAATATGACGATGTATCCAACCCTCCCACTGCGGTACAAGGCGATGTTCCGAAAGAGTTCTGCTTGAGAGGTTACAAGGTCTACCTCAACCAGTCTCTCCCAATCCGGCCTGCCACGCAGCTGGTCGGCCACATCCGCCGCCAAGGCCCGGACAAACCTCACCCCACGAACCCGGACACCCCTGTTAAGTCACTAAACGTAGCGAACCATTTGGAGTGACTTATTGCATTGGTATTGGATATACAATAAATGGTTGCCTGGCGGCGGTACCCGTACCCGCCTCCCAAGTTGATAAAGCGATTAACTTGTAAAATGATATACATAGACATAAAATATACTCAGATAGAACAACACATGTGTATTCTGAATTAACAAGTTGTATCTATTTTGAAGAATAATTATTTAATAACCGGCATGTCTAATGGCTCTGGACGGGTTCTGATATCATCGTATTTCCAAAACACCGTTTCAGTCGCCATCGCGACTGGTTTTGTCGTGCAAAATCATCTACAGAGCATATACCGTTTCGACTGTAGTTATAGATTAGATTATGTTTATGAGAAATCATTTACAAAACAGAGTAAAACCATCTCCAGAGAGGATGGACCGCCAAACAACTCAGTCTTGGTACACACTCCTCGCTTCGATCACATTCATTCAATGCAAACGTAAACCTACTATTTCAGTCTTGGTAACGAACTATCATATCTCATCAGGCCGTTTCTTCGAAGTGTTGGACAGAGAGGATGGACCGCCGTGTGAGTTAGACATTTGTTAATATGCGTTTTGGACGTCATCTATTACAACATTAAAATCTATTTATTTGTTGCTTATTAAAGAATGTAAAAGATAATTTACTAAATAAAACTGTGCTAAATGTTCTGATCAAAAAAAAATCTTTCATATTAAATTCAAAATAATTTAAATCTTTGCTTTTCATTATGTTATTTTTTTGTAAACCGTAAAAGTATATATATTTTTTTTTGGTTTCTCTATTATTGAAAATGGTATTAACAAATGACACGATGAATAATTTAACATTTGGTTCATCTCTCAACACTTTGCTGTTAATTCAAATATTATGTTTTTCTACAGATTTTCTCCATTTATCATTGTTATTTTTAAATATAATTAACTTGCATTTACTTAACTGTTTGATATTGACAGATATTTATGTGCGTTACTTTATTAAATTGTGAAATTATTAACCCCGATACAGGCGAGCCCTAGTGGGGTTAATAATTATATGCTAAACAATGTATTTTAAATTGTGAAGAAACAATAAATAAATACATTTTTCATATAATAATCAACCTCTCTCGGACTAAGCCTGTATCTAGGTTAATAATTTACACGGTGAACGGTCAATTCAATTAACACCTCCCTTGAAAAGGCATTACACGTGATCAAAAAAATCCTATCTTATAAAAATAGGTTGCGTTAGATTAGGTTTTGGACTATATTTCAATTTTTTTCATTCTTTTAATGACTTTTTAAAGGGGTGTTTGAATGCCACTTTGTTAATTTGTCCTGGAACTAATTTATACGTATGAGTGGAGTAATATAACACTACATGCATAAACACAAAATATTACAAGGAGAAAGAAAAAAACAAGTTTCGAGAAGAATTTTGAGAATGCATTTGAACTGTACAATATTTTAACCTTTTCTATACATTAAATAAAAATATACTAGATTTCTATATTGAAATAATTTTATGAGTAACGTACTACTGGTACTAGATACATGACTTTGTGTTCGAGCGAACAAAACTGGCTGATTTTATCATTCCCATGAGTCACGTTTTCGCCAAACCCACATCACGAGGAAATAGTGTAATTTTAATTATATTCTCATTAATGACGTTATTTCCAGGATGCCTAAACAATCTCTCAAGATTATTGTATTTTTTTCTGTCAACATAAGTATCTACCTATTTATTATTTGATCAAATAGTACTAAAATGAAGAAAAAACGCTTTTATGCATACAGAAAATGTGTGCAATGTTTCCTATGATAATTTTTTATATTAAAATAATGTATTTTATAGCCAAATGAATGTGTTTTATTTATTCTAAACACTTTCCTGTGTTTTATAGGCTAGACCAGGGGTATCGAACTGGATTTTCTTGGGCCATTTATAAGATTTAGCGTGTGTAAGCGGGCCAGACTCAAAATTAAAACCAATACTCAATTGTTAAAATCTTTATTTAGTTAGATATGTACTTACCTAGTAATTATAAATTTTTATTCAAGTTAAAAAGAGGATAAAATGGTAAATTATCTTGAGCCGGACACCGGACTTCTCTTGTTTTTGATAAGCTCATTGATGTCGGGTGTCATATTCGTGGTAGTTATTTTAAGAATAGATTGTAGATGTTCATCCGTAAGCCTTGAGCGATGTTGGTTCTTATTTATTTTCAAAACAGAAAACATCTGCTCGCATAAATAGGTAATACCGAACATACACAGGATACGTGCTGTATGCTTTCTTATATTCGGATAATTAACATATTTAATAAGATGAATATGTTATTATATAACATATTTAAGGCCATTTTTTAGGTTAACATTTTGGCAAGGATTAAACTTAGACTTCCTTTAAGAAAGGTTTTTCTCCACTGTGAGACGGCTTGTGGACTTTTAAATGTTCCTTTTGAGAACATGCAAAGTTACAGTCGGAACATGAAAAAGGATTTTTTCCACTACGAGTGGAGAAAAACCGTGTAAGTTTTTAGAGTCTTCTTTCAAGCTGTAAACTTGTGAGTTTTTAAAGTCTCCTTTCTAGTACATAAATAATTGCAATCGGAACATACAAAATGATCTTCTCCACTGCTGGACGGTTTGTGGACTTTTAAATGTTTATTTTGAGAACATTAATAGTTGAACGTAAAAAATGTTCCTTTTAAGAACATGAACAGTTGCAGTCAGAACATGAACATGGTTTTTCTCCACCATGAGTAAACTTTTGAGTTTTTAAATTCTCCTTTCTAGCCCATAAATTATTACAATCTAAAGATACAAAACGTTTTTCTCCACTGTGAGACGGCTTGTGGACTCGAAAAATGTGTGGCTTTGTCGGCTATCACTGTCACTAGGCGCATTGAGGAAATAGCCGAAGACATTGAGACACAATTGTTGGAGAGGATTAATACATCACCGTGGTATGCACTCCAGGTTGACGAATCTACAGATGACATCGACAAAAAGGTAATACTACTTGTTTATGCGCGATATCTATATCATGATAATGTATTATGTGCACTATATTTGCCAACCAACACCAAAAATGTAGAGCTGTTCAAGTCACTGGATGGTTATGAACGAGATAAAAAGCAAGGTGACAGTTTTGATGCAAATTCCTTACATAAAAAACTGCTTGTTTTTTCTTTCAAATTTTATGCAATTTTTCAACTCAAAAATGCTCGAACCAACCCTGTAAGCTTTTTTCCCAACTTTTTTCATGTTTTAAATAATAAAAATTTTACACCTTAAATTATATTTCAAATACAAAAATGTAAAAGGCAATTTTATCTGGTTTCTAAAATGGTGTTTGTTTTTACGACATCTTCAAAAAGAAGAAATATATAGGACATTTAAAATAACTTGTAAAATTTCAGAAATTCGTTGAGAAATTATTATTAAAACAAGTACATAGGTTAATACTTATATTCAATAAATAAACTACTCCATTTGGCTGGATAAACAATGAATCTATCCATGAACTATTTTTTTGTCGATTTCTAATAAGTAAGATTTTCACATATTACGGTCTTTTGTCAATGAATAAAATATTCATGTGTTTTAGTAAGGTTGTTGTTTAAAATAATTTAAAGCCCGATAACTAACTATTCAAGCTTGGTACCTTGCGGTAATCACAACCAATCGACCAACGAATGCAAGTCGAAAATGTTTAATTTTAGTTATATTTTAAAAAATCACAACCAAAACATCAACAGCACAGTTTACAAAACAATATTTTTTCTTATTATTTTTAATTTGTAAACTAATGTTTGAGACAAGATTTTTTATGCATAGCACAAAGGGTAACAATTATTATAAGCAATAATCATTAGCCTGAAACACTCATCAACATTGAAAAAATCTCCCGAGAAAAGATAAATGCCGCATTTTTCACCTGAAAACAACCAACTTTATTTTTTGTGAGAAAGGCATTATAAGTGCTAACTCTCTAAAATGTAATAAGCAGTAATTGTCGAATGAAACACTAGTATATATTGAATTATTTGGCGGGTGGGAGATAAGCCGACGTAGCTCAGTTGGTAGAGCAGTTGACCTGATATCAGAAGGACGCGGGTTCAAGTCCCGTCGGCGGCATTTATCTTTTCTCGGGAGATTTTTTCAATGTTGATGAGTGTTTCAGGCTAATAATTATTGCTTATAATAATTGTAATAATTTTTCTGTCTTCGTACACGTTAATATTGGAACTAGATTTTGTTCAAGTTCTGTGAAACAACTGGCCCTAAGAGAATAAAAAATGTACTTCTAATATCATGGATTCTAATGTGAAATTGACAACAGAAGCTCCCACAATTCTTATAGCCCTATCGCTGAGAACTATATTGAAACTTCTCTTTACGATTTAACCCTCGACCCATAGCGTGGGGTCTTTAAAAGCCCAGGTTTCACAGAAATGCTAATTATGTACATTTTAAATGTTCCCACTGATTCCTTACTTTAGGTAAAAGGGATTATTCTTGACATTTAGTCTGCGCATGTGCGATGTGAGATACAGACTTGTGTTTCGGTGTGAGGCTCAAAAAAATCAACAAAATACCATTAAAAATCAAGTTTATATGTTTACCATCGTATTTTTTTTTTATAATAATAAGTCCGTATCAATCTCAAATAGTTATAAGTTTGATAGAAGTAGATTAGATATTTTTAAATTTTACTAACAAAAAAGTATGATTCAAAATTGTAAAAAAATGTTCCTTGTTGATTTTTATCTTTTGCTTTGAAAATAAATATCTAATTTTTTATTATTTCAATGTAGTCATTATCACCTGACTATAATTAGTTAAAATAACATATAAAATGTATGCTATAACTGTTTGGTCTTCTGTGTTGTGATTGTCCTATTTTATATATTTAAAATCATTCAACTCAAACACTTTATTTCTCATTATTAATCTCGATGTGTACAGCCCTTTACATTAAACTTTTCATGTCTATGCCACTTCATAGTGAAATATTGTAATTAATTTAGCATATATCATACATTTTGTCTGTTGTCACGTCAACTTTCTATTTGTCAGTTTATAAAACGGCTTGTTATTTTTTAGCAAGCTCATTCTTTGATTCTCTTCTCAGACTTAACTTCTAATAATAATAATAATAATAATTGGATGACTTTTATAGCGCCATTTTCGTGAGAAAATCACCTCAAGGGCGCTTTACAAATTCATTTATAGGTACATTAAATCTATACGTATATACTACAAGTGGCTTATAACTAAGATTGATAACTAATGACATACAACTAAGACTTATATCACTAGTGACTTAGAACTATACTTATTTTTATAACCGAGTTTGTACTTGCAAGTCATTATACGAACAGAGCAGTATTGTTACTGTCCTATTTGTATCATGACTTGCGACAGTCTTACAATTTGTTATTTACGACTAACATACTTATTTACATTTATAACCACATATTGTAATGGTTACTGCCATAATACAAAGTCATAATTGTTTTTGACAATATCCAAACTGTTCGTGATACGAGAACCAAAGGGCAAAATCTCTTACTTATCCCTTTCGCCAAAACAACATTTGGTCAAAGAAACTTCAGATACTTTGCAACTAAACTTTATAATACACTTCCACTGACCATTAGACAGCACACTAATTATGTAAAATACAAATCAGATACCAAGTCTTGGATCACTAGCAAAGACAGATCATATATAAACAATATTTTTATAACCTCCTAGTGCATGCTTTCCCTTTAGTACAATGCTGATTGTCCTTGTACCTTTAAATGTATATAACATTGTTGTTGTTATCCTTATTCTTCTTTTTATATTAAACTACTTATGTTAAAATGCGCCTGCTCTCAACACAGGAATTCCTAGTGAGACAGGCACAGTACAATCACCTATGTAACTTGATAAATAAAGATTATAATAAAAAAAAAAAAAAAATAATACGAATAGAGCAGTATTGTTACTGCTCCATTCGAATTGCAACTGTCTTAAAATTAGTTATTTAGGACTAACATACTTATTAACATTTATAAACACATATTGTCATGATTACTGCCCGTGCTGTCAGTGTAAGTCATGAAAATATAGCAAAAAAAAAAAAAAAAAAGTTTATACATAATAAATTGTAAAATATTGTCAAAAATTGCGTAACATCGTAAAAGGTGGTAGTGAAGATATATCAATTTAGGTAAATCCCGTGGACTGAGTAATGAGATACTACTGAAAAAAGACAGTTATTTTTCTGGATATGATAATGTGAAAAGGTGAGTTTTGAGCTTTGCTCTGAACTCAGATGTGCTGTCGATCTTTCGCAGATATGAAGGGAGTTTGTTCCAAGCTGTTGGGCCTGCTACTGCAAAAGCCCGGTCTCCGAAATTGGTATTGGGATTGCGCATAGGTACTGAGAGTCTACCCATGGCTGTTGAAGATGCTGAACGAAGGGTTGCTTGCCTAGTGTTGACATCATTTGGAATGCACAGTTCCGACAGGTAGGGTGGCGCCATGTCGTGTGTTGCCTTAAAAACCATCCAACAGAGTTTGAATTGGATTCTCTCAGGACACTTAAGCCAATGAAGGTTCCGCAGATGTTGGGAAATGTGAGAATACTTGGAAACGCCGGTTATCAGTCTTGCTGCAGCATTGAAAACTGACTGAAGTCTGTCAGTATATGTTTTAGGGAGATTTGCATATATGCCATTGCAATAGTCAAGTCGTGACACAACGTAAGAGTTTACCAGCATCTTTGTGGCCTTAGTCGGAATATTTCTCCTTATAGATTTGATTTGACGCAGGTGAAAGAATCCCGCACTTACTGTTTTATTAATCTGGGATTTGAGGGAAAGATCTTGGTCTAGATGTACACCTAGGAGTTTAACGCCATTTTTAGGGATGATGTTACAGCCAGAAGTAATGAGAGGTGATTTGTCTAATATTGACTGACGCTTTTTTGTTGCTGTCCAAAGAAATTCTGTTTTGGTTGGATTTAGTTTTAGTTTGCTTGAAGACATCCAGTCTGTTATGGCAGCGATGCATTTAACAGTGATATCTTTTAATCTATCTCTCTCATTCGGCGCGCAGTAGAAATAGATTTGCTGATCGTCAGCGTAGCAATGAGAAAGAAGTCCGAATGATTCTATTATTTTGGCAACATCGTTGATGAACAAAATGAAAAGTAGGGGTCCCAGCACTGAACCCTGGGGGACTCCAGAAGTGAGGGTTACAAAGGGAGAGTTTTTACCACCGGCTTGCACAGATTGTGTTCGGCCACATAGGTAGGATTTTATCCATTGAATAGTTTCACCACCCAGTCCAAAGGTTTTTTCCAGTCTTTCGATGAGGAAGTTGTGGTCGATGGTATCAAATGCCGCACTCAAATCTAATAATGATAGCAAAGCTAACTTACCTGACTCGTTTGCAAGCATTAAATCTGACAACACGCGCAATAGTCCAGTCTCTGTAGAATGGTACCTCCTATAAGCTGACTGGTACTTTGATAATAATTCATTTTTGGCCAGATGGGCGGTCATCTGCCTGATCACAATTTTTTCAAGGACTTTTGAGATAAATGGTAAATTTGATACAGGACGGTAATTGCTTAAATCTACAGAATCTAATTGGGGTTTCTTTAAAATTGGGGAAACAAGGGCTTTTTTGAGTAGTTGGGGCACCTCGCCTAAATCGAAAGTTTTGTTGAAAAGGAACACTAGGAATGGTACTACATGTTTTAGACACTTTTTGAGTAGCCACGTTGGAATTGGGTCTAATGCACATTGTTTGTTTAGAGAACTAGACACAATTTTGGTGACTTCCTCCAATGTAGTGTGTTTGAATTTCATCAAAAATTCGCCGTTGTACGTGATGAACTTAGGTGGAGGTGCAGACGCCGTCGTTGCTCGGATGTTTTGAATTTTTTCTTGGAAAAAGTCGGAGAAATCCTTCGGACTGAACGCGGCTGTAGGTGAATTTTCAGACTCACCCATTACAGTTTTAAGCGAGTTCCAAAGTCGCTGGGGGTCAGAATCTTCACCCTCAATCTTCGTCATCCAGTACTCCGACCTTTTTCTTCGAATTGTCTCCCTGTATTCGGTTTGGACAGTAACCCAAGCCTCCCTTTGGTCGGTTAGTTTTCCACTCCGGAAAATTCGCTCAAGTCGGCGCATGGTCCTCTTCTTTTCCCGGCATTCTGCATCAAACCAGGAATCAGAATTGCGAACAGCACATGTTTTGGTTGAAAATGGGGCATGTTTGTTAATAAGATCAGATAAGGTACCATTGTAAATTTCCACCAGACCAGATGTCGAAATGACATCGCTATTTAAGTCATATTTAGCGAGAATTGATGACTTTAGCTCTTCCTCGAAGAGGTCGAAGTCAAACTTTCGCCATGCTCTAGTCGTCTAGTCTTCGTTTTGTAGACAGGTTTGGGAGGATTAAAGTCTACTTCCGTACGTACAAGTCTATGGTCCGAAAGTCCTACGTCTATGACTTCGGTTATTAGCGGTGGATCTGTAATCCTTGATATAAAAACATCTAATATTCCTCCTGCATTATGAGTTGGAATATCTACCCACTGCTTACATCCGTAACACTCCAAAACATCGATAAATTTAATTGTATTACCGTCCGTTTTTCTGTCCAGTCTGATATTTAAATCCCCAGTTATAATAAGGGCACCCGGTAAGGAGTTTACCCGCCCTAAAAGTTGCGCTAGTTCCACATAAAATTCTCGGGTGATGATCCTCGACCCTGGTCGATAAATAGTGATCAGGGTGAAAGTCGTGCCTGTTGTAGAGATACTACACCCCAGAGATTCAAAAGAATGATAATCTCCAATGTTTATTCTAGTTATGCGCACTCCTTGACGCCCAATAATCGCCACCCCTCCATGATTCACAAAGGAGATAATATTATTGTTTCTGGGGTCCTCCGGTAATTTCCGTTTTGCCTGTTCTACGACCGTATAGCCTAGGGCTCGCAACTTTTTTATGGATGTGGAGTCATAGTTTTCATGCCACGTCTCAGTGATCGATAGGATGTTCAGCTTCTCCTGGTCAATAATATCGTGAACATCGTCCACCTTATTATTCACTGAGCGTGCATTCCAATTTGCCACTGCAAGTCGGCGGGTTTTTACATTTGAATGGCGCGGCACGGAAACTTTTGTTTCTGTGGTTTTATTTTCGTTTGTTTTCCCGTGGTCAGGGTTTTGGGTTACCGCACTGGTTTCTCCCGATTTGTTTTTACGGTTTCGTCCCCCCCGACAACCTCTAAATCTTATAGTCTTAGCAGGGTCGTGATTTAGGTTGTAAAAGTCAAGTTTTGCAGCCACCGAAGATTTTAATGCCACACGAGTATTTTTTAATCTTATTAAGTCTGCCCTTTCGTAAACAATCACCATGTTTATGCCACAGACGGTGGGTTAGTAACACATTTATATTAATAGGTATGAGTACATTTTGCCAGTAACACAAAAAACAAACAAACAATGGTCGGCCCAACACTTGACCCGGTGCCGGAAGGGATGAACATGTGGTGTCAATGGTCAGTCACAAGATGGTCACAAGTTATACGGTCTGTAGCACTATTTAGAAACACTGTAAGATTGATTTTGAAATCATAACGAACATTATTATAGAATCCCGTATTACGTCTAAACTGGTAAATTTAAAATTATTTTGAGTTTATTCACTTAACCTAAAAATTATTATGATTATTTTATGATAAATTTATACGGTAAGAATAGAGAATTTCTCAATATTTTAAAAATAAACTAAGAGCTAACCTTATCGACTCAACCTTATGATTAATATTATGATTATTTTAGATTATTTTATGATAAATTTATACGGTAAGAATAGAGAATTTCTCAATATTTTAAAAATAAACTAAGAGCTAACCTTATCGATTCTAACCTTATCGACTCAATTAAGTTCTCTTTTAATTGATAGTCACTCTCTCTCTCAATGTGAATTTATACTTAAATAAACGTAACAATATATCCAGTAAAACACAAGTATTTTAAACTAACAAGGATAACCTCAAACAATCACTCTCTCACAAACTGCAAGCTAATCCTTTGCGTGGAAAGAAGGAAGCCAAACAAAGAACATCAGCCTTACAACCTTACTGCGACTTCTGAAAAACACGACTGGGACGCTGCGCAATAACAACAATTTAAACATATTTATTTTTGGGGTCCTAAGCGATCCCAAAAGGTTATTTATAAAGAAAGGCGCGACGGGCGGAGAGTTAAGCGGCCGGCGTTTAGCAGATTAGAAAGAGGGACAGGCTTAAACGGAATCGCAGAATCCCATTAGGGTAGATTCACTAGCCTAACTGAAAAAGACACAATTTCACAATACATATAAAACCGGCAAAGAAAATAGCTTTGACGAGCTTGAAGGCATATTTGTGTACGTATTAATTAAATTATCAGAAGTACCTCCAATTAGCTTAACCAATCAGATATCTATACGTAAACAGTTTGATAATGTCGGCCCCGCCCCCCACCCCCTCCACCACCAATCACCTTCAACCCGGGTACATAAGAAATGATTTGCACTCACTTAAGTCTTAGCATAAATATACCAAACCACCCACGTCTTAGCTTCTGGACTGAACAGACAAAAACTCAAGACACAAGGCCTCTGAAGATGGATAGTGAGATCTATTCGAAACGTCAGGAGTTAAAAAGTCCTTTTAAGGACTACGCTACGGGGGTAAACCGAGAAAATTGTTCTACATATATATATATATTTAAATTAATATTATGCCACCTTCCGCTATGTCAATCTTTTTCGTAACGAATTAAACATATTTAAAAAAAAATTTGTCTCGTAACGTACATTGGACATCATTATTTTTTACATATCCAATACCTATTATAAGAGTAAATTAACTCACCGCGAATATTCAGTACATCAATTATTTTCCATATATATGAAATAACCGTTCCATTTGATTAAAATGCAATGTAAAAAGAAATAAAATGTTGTATCGCCGAACAAAAATTTGAAGAATTTGCGATTTTTGTTTTGATGTCAATGACATATTAAGGAACCCCCTTTCATCCGATTTGTGAAAGAGATTGTTCAGTATCAAGGATTGGATTCTTAGTAAAGCCTTTTCATACGAAGATGATACTTTATTGGTGCTGAACATCCTTTGAAAGATTTTCCATCTAATTTTGATTGAGGATTTACCGGTTTCCCAGGATTCTATCGCCGGCAATCTTGCTTGTAGTACATATTATATGCCGAAGGGCGCGCACTCATGTTTCCGCGAAACCTGTCCTGGGCTTTGAGATCATTGCCTTTCTTCAGGCTTTAGAGTGTTTGAACCTTGGTTGAACCCTCGACAACTCTTGGGAAAGAGTCTTCTCGAGGGCAGTAGCTCTCTTTTCGGATGATCTCACAATATTTGATGTTAGGTTCAAGTTTTAAGTCTGTACACGATTCCTCGTGCACTTTCTCGTTTGTTTGAATAGTTGGCACATTTCATTCGCAAGTAACTACAAATACCTACATAACATTATGTTAACAAATTATTAATTTACGCCGTATTTGTATAGGACCATTATAATTTAAAACATGATTTATGCGACTTGTTTATTTTATGACCAGACCGGTTTTGCCCTACCACGGCCATCATCAGAGTCGTATATATTATGTTAGGGTTTCAATATATAATTATATATAGTATGTTTATGTACATGTGGGTGAGGGGTCAAAACATGATGTCAGTAATATCAATAACTGCTGTACAATGACTTTAAGGCTAAAACAACATACTTTTCCGTGGTTTATTAATTTTTAATTGACTTTTTTTTAAATGAGTGATTTCAATACAAGTGAAGCCTGGTGGACGTTTTAATATGAAAAAAGAGCGACGTCAAAAAATCTCCTTTGATTATTTAATTTTTAATGTTACCTCTCAGGAGATTTCATTCTATGAAAATGATTAATGTTTGGCAACATGCAGTAATTCCCTCGACTTGAATATTATTGTAGTGTTATCTGAGTTTGTCCTTGGAGATTTTAATAAAAATAGTTGATCACATGGTAATTTCAGAAATTGTTTATAATAAAGCAAAATACTATATATATGTTATTGCGAAGCATTCAATTACAAACTGTTTCCGATACACTATTTTTTTTATATTGTTCCTTTGAGGCTTATTTCTAAAAGACGTTAATCACCTTTATTCGGCTATTGAGTGAAACACGCTAAAACGCAAGCTTTGATGTTCGTTCTAGTACATAACTAATATGATTGGTGACATGTCGTCGCCTCAGTTCTTAATTGTCCAAACGACCATTTTAGTTTTTGTTCAATCCCGACTTTAAAACTAAAAATAAACCATTAAAAATGATAGTTTATTACTTAACTAAGAATTATTTAAACTTATCAAACCTTTACATTTACGGAAATAGCTTTATCTTAAACACCTATCATAATTTTTCATTGAAATAATGAAAGAAAACTTTCTCCTCCTACATAATTTTCAAATGGTCGATTGGACAATTAAGAACTGAGGCGACGATGTATCAAATATCCTTCTATCGAGGTTAGTATTAACTAGTCAGACAATATCACAGAAAAATACATATATAAACATGTTGGTACTCTACACGCCTTACAATTGTAACAAATTCAAGTTCGTCAGTTATTATTATATTATCAAATAATTATTGTTCACTGACTTGTCATTTAATTTAATATGAATGCTTATTTCTCATCAGGAACACGTTTTGTTTAAATTTACATTATATTTCAGCAGCCCAAGATAAAAACTTTTTTACACGTGTAAATATTTGTTTTGTGGAATTCTAACATCAATTTAGTTGTTTTAACACAAACGCTGTGTGTTTTCATATATAACTAAACTCTCATTTCGCTTTGATGGTAGTGTATTCAAACAAAGATAGTTGTAATTATTGTTTATGTATGCAAAATAACAAAACATTAAACACAATATTTCCCTGAAAATTTTCACGAATTGAAGCTTATCTCTTTAGTTTCCACGAAACTGATATACTGGTCGCTAATGCGCGTGGGGTCAGATGCCTACATTTTATTAAAAATACTTTTTTGTTTAGGTACATTAAAATGTGTCTTTTTATCATTCAAAAACAATATTTTATAACGTTTGTAGGAGAAAGGAAGCCATTGGCGCTCAGAGGGCGATTGCGCTCACCCATATCTAGCTATCGCGTTTTGTTTTATAAAAAGTAAAGTATATTGTTATCTTGTTTGTTTCTGTATGATAAAAAATTTAAAAAAACTCGGTCGATCGATTCAGTTGCGGAACACACTTCGCGTAATACCATGGTAAAATAAATTGTTATTTTAAGTGCAGTTTTTTAAATTTAACTAAGTTTCATTATAATCTTATTTATTATTTTGGATTTTGGACTTTTCAAATAGCGATGACAGCATTAAAAAATTGAACCAAAATTTACGCGGCTAATTCCTTTCAGTGGCTAAAAATATTTTCTGACATTGGGATTTAATAATACCGCTGAGCTTGAAATAAAGCAGCATTTGGTGTAGAATTCAAGAAAGTTTTTCTTAACCACGCAATGCTAAAGAAAAAAATAACTACGAGTATATTTATATTAGACTGCGACTATATTTTTATATGACATAGGTAAACAAGAAGTTTGCTGCTTGTCAACATTCCAAAGCGTAAAACTTCCATTAACCTTTGAAAAATATTCTAATAATTTCACATTTAAAATTTTTTTAACTTGATTACCCTCTTTCAGCGGATAATGGCGCTGTGAACATTTTTTTTTGTTTTATCGTACGTACATATCATTAGCAAGAAGGTAATTATATTTTTATTGTTCCTAATTAAAGCTAAATGTTACATTAAACTTACGTTTTTGGTAATTGCCATTTACCTAATTTCCCCTAGTACAAAATACATACACAATATACACCGCTATTTTCCAAGAATACAAAATAATCCAACATGTGATTTAAAAAATTCACACATTATGTGGTTTTATATAAATAAAAATATCCCTATATGTACCTATGTGATCGAGCTGCAGTTTCATCATAAATTATTGCTCTTAATTTATTAGGACTGAACTGTCACTATACGCATGCAGATACCAAAATATCACTGATGTCATTTGATTTATGCATCTATAAAAATGTATTTTTGAAACAAAATCTTTCGATGTCTGCAAATAGTTTTTTGGGAGGTTAATTTGGGAGGCGGTTATGGGTACCGCCGCCACGAGAACCATTTATTGGATAACCAACACCTCTGCCATAGGTTACCCCAATTCGTTTGCTACGTTTGCTGACTTAGCAGGGGTGCCCTGGTTCGTAGGGGTGAGGTTTGTCCGGATCTTGGTGGCGATTGCATCTGCCCAGCAATTGCGTGGCAGGCCGGATCGGGAGATACTGAGACTCAGTTGGAGAGACTCAGAGGAAGACGTTTTGGCCTCTCCTGCAGGACACTCACGGAACATCGCCTTGCACCGCAGTGGGAGGGATTGATTCTGGACAAACTGACTCCTTAAATTCCTTCCCACCCCTCACACCTTCTTCCTTCCAAGAACTTCCTGACCTTTCTTTTCTGAAAAGACTCTCCACACAGCATCCCCAAAGATGGCATAAGCCCCAAGGGGAATTATTTTTCCCCGGGCCTTATCTGTGGGGCTAATGCAAAACAAAAAAAAAGTTTTATCAATCACTTTTATAAATGGGTAATAAATTATGCATCATCACTAAAGTTTTTAATACTTCGAGCTTTTTGTTTGGTGTTCTTATAACCTATTATAAAGTTTTTCATTCTAAAGCTTTTCGTAGAAAGGTGGATTCATTGGGATACCTGAATTGGAGTGGCCAGTGTGGCCACCAAAACCCATACAATCTCATCACAATATACAGAATCATCGGTATTAAAAGGTACGGTAGATAGTATCTACGTGTGCAGTGTATGCATTCATTCCACATACATCACATTTTTCAGATGCTGCTTTTTTTATTTATTTCTCATACATGAATTCATCATCAAGGGGTACAAAAAAGGTTTCGAACATGGGAAAGAACCTTTACACCAAACGAACGGACAATGGTCGAGGAATTTTAAAGGAATTAACGCTGTGCAGACCAAACCCGAGTATTGGCCCTGAACCGAGAGGTCACGAGTTCAAAACCCAGAGAAGTGCATCATAAAATCAAGGTTTAAAAATGATTTCTTAAAACCTTGTACTGACTAAGCACAGCGAGTTCATATTTTAACTCGACCATTTGACATTTCATCTGTCTGTAAATTTGTTTGTTAAGTTTCGGCTCCGGTTTAAGGTGGTGGCCGTGTAGGATACTATATTTTTATCCCGCCAGAGTTCGCATTTTTTTTTACATTAACTCCACACAGGAGGCCCTGAGGAAAATAAATTCCCTCAGGGCCTATGTCATCTTTGAGGATGCTGTGTGGAGGGTATTTTTGAGGAAAGGAAGGAGTGGAGTCTCTTTAAGACCCATGTTGTAGGAGGGAGGAAACACAGAGGCCTTTATCTCTTAGGCCTCGCTTTATCGTGGTTCTTACTACGAGCAATTCAATTGGAATAATCAGTATCACGGTACCTACCAGCCCGAAGTAGGGTTCGTTGAAAATGTATTAAATACATTTTCTATGAAACTTGGGCCCGAAGAAAGTTTGAAAAATTTATTATAGTCCCTTTGGACAAAATATACCTATAATTTTATAGTGTGTGGGAAGGAATTTAAGTACCTACCTTTGTACTTACAAGTCATATAATTTCGGAAAAAATGTTGATTTATTTAATTAAATAAGAGAAAATTAGAAATGTACTTTTTTTGGACGCGAGGTCTAACGGAGCGTATAACCAGCCAGCGGCCGAAAATCCACATTTCGTCGAAAGAGGTTCTTACGATCCTACAGGGCGGTTCCAATAAGAAAGATTAATTACTCTCAGTACCAGCTTTTTAAAATTATAACTCAATATAGATTTTATTTAATTCCAAATTTGCTTTAATTTATACCTACATCCAAACATTCTGAAAGGCGTGTTGATAAAACTATTAAAATTATGTACTTTTTGAAATTATTTTTGATCATTAGTATTTATTATTTTTCAATAATGTCTCAGCAAAATAAAAATGTAATTTTTTTGAAATATATTAGTCTGTAATTGCGCAAATAAATACACAAACGTACCAATATTCGTCAAGAAACACATGTACTTATATATTTTTTTATGATTTTATTTAAACTAAAATTAAAATTTTGTTACATAAGTTTAACAGTGATAATGTATTGATTTATTTTATTGCATGCTTTTTACATATTTATACATATGATTTGAAATGGGTGTTGCATAATAAATGTACTTTTTTGAAAATTTAACAAATCCGCCAACGACCTATGGTATAACTTTATTATACTAAAAATTATCATTTTTTCTGAAAATTTAATACATACGTTTACTAGAGAAAAGAACAATCTTTCGAAACCAATTTATAATGTTTTGTGGAAAAGAGTCAATACGTCTAAACACTGATTTAAAAATGACATATTTCTGGTATTCTCTGGTTATGCACTCTTAACTGTCCACAGCACTACCAGTAGAAATTTTTAACATTTTTCAAAATTACATCGGATGTTCGCCTGCTTTCGTTTCCGACCATTTGTAGTAGGAATAATTTTTTTTTTTTAATAAGATGAAAAGAAAGCAGCATAAAATATGATTAGGCCATTCTAATATCTTTGAGGCCAACGCATGCATGGATGCACTACACACAGCACACAGTGCTCAAAAATACCTCTATCCAGGCCAGGACACAATCAAGTCGGCCTTTTATCTATCTATGTATATAAATAAATCTATCTATATCTATATAAATAAAAATGAGTCTCCGAAATGTATCTACGCGCATAACTTCCGAAAGACTGTACCAAATTGGATAATTCTTTTTTTTGTGTTCGTGATTGTCAGGACAAGTTTTGTATAAAACTACTGGTGAGCTCTGGCATTAAGAAATTTGTAGAAAAAATTGCAATAGGTGGCACGCGAGCTGTTTGAAAACTGAATGTATGGAATGCGGGAGGGGGGAGGGGAACTCGGGTAGGGGGTTCGCGGGAGGGGGGGAACCAGGGGGGAGAAGGGGAACTCGGGAGGGGGATTCGCGGGAGGGGGGAAGGGGGGTTATGAAGTGGGAAGAGGGAAGGGGGGGAGGTGGAGTGGGAACGCGAGAGGGAATGAAAACGCGGGAGAGGAAGGGGAGGCGGAAGGGGAACGGGACGAATGGGAAAGTACACGCTACAATTTCTTTATTAAATGGCATAGCAAAGCATGCCGGGTACCAGCTAGTTTATAATAATAATAAAGTGTGTTTATTTCATACATTGCATTGTTTGGCATACCGAGAGTATATTGCAAACCCTACACAAGGAAACCGTAAAAAGTTCTCAGAAAAAAAAACGTTTGCGAATAGAGTTTTCAAGGAATCCAAAAAAAGAGCCTGGGAAGAGTTTGGATCCAAATTAGAAGAAAATTATCACACAGCAAACAATACGACGACTTCGTAAGGGAGACGCAATCGCAACCAGGTGCATTAAAGATGAGGCAGGGAACCTATTGAGGGAGGAAAATGAAATTCTCAGTAGATGGAAAGAATACTTTGACAAGCTGCTGAACGCCCCTCAGACAAGAACCCAAGAAGAGCTAAATAGCATTCAAACGGACAAAGAGGGCGAAATTTCGTTGGAAGAAGTAAAACTGGCAATTAAGTCCCTTAAAAGGGGAAAAGCAGTCGGAGTAGATGAAATAAGGCCAGAATTGTTAAAAGCTATGGGCAACCGAGGAAGATACTGTGTGCGATTCCAGATGGTAGACGTCCAGTGGGCCGCCCCAGACACAGTTGGGCGAGGCAACTCCAGAAACTGTGTGAGGAGAGGATGGGTCTACCATGGACAAAGGCCGAACAATCAGCACAAGACAGGGACTTATGGAGGAGCCTTGTCGATGCAATGGGTCCCCGACCCGAATAGGACAAGGGGAAGAAGATGTATGCATGTATGTTTATTTCAGCTGAACAGAGCGGCGCGGCGAGGACAATACTCACCCATGTAAAAGGATAATATCTATAAAATTATTTAATATTCCAATATAAAATTGAATACGAGATAAATTAAGACAACTTAAGATTTGTTGGGTATGTTCCAAATAAGGTTTGTTTAATTGCTAGTTGATTTATTAGGTTATCGTAAAAGTTACAATAAATACTAAACTAGACAGACGTCCTTACTAGACTAGGCTCTAAGCATAAATATACCTAACCACCCATGTTCTGCCGCTGCTAGATCGCCGATGCCTCCCGGAATTTTCGTGACCATTCGTTCATAAGTTACGAACTATGATAGATGGTACTCTTCTGATATCATACTCAATTGCCATCTATTGGAATATAACAGAACTTCGTATTACTAACTTTGCTATCGACATCTATTGAAGGAAGCTGAAACGACGTGAATAATAAATACGCTACATCATGTAACAACAACATCCCTGATGGAGGCTGAACCGGAAGCGTATTTCCAAAACCAATACCGGTTCAGTTCACATTTTCAACATCAAAATTTAAATATTTAGAAATAAATTAATTTTTAACATACACATTGGAAAGATTATTTTATCTAGATTTTAGAACAATTTTTGTTATTGAAAAGTGATCAAAAATAACCAATACAGAGTGTATTTACAATATATGGGAATAATATCAAAATTTAAATATTTAGAAATATTTCTTTTTAAATTTCTAATAAACAAATTAGAAATATTAATTTATCTTGATTTGAGAAGAATTTTTGGTTTTTGCGAAGTGAAAAAAAAAATTAACATGTAAATTGTCGCTACCGCAACTTAACCGGTATAGGTTATTTTAGGATATTCAATAGAGCAGTGTCGAAATTTAAATAATTAATGTTAAAATGTTCCTGTTCCAAATTAGATGCATGACGGCACGTTCAGGACTAGTAACATTCAGATCAAGATGGTGACCGTGTTAATCATTCACTTTTCACTAATGATGCTTTCAAATGTGAAATCGTCGTGTTTTTTGGACTTTCTTATTCGCATTTTTGATGTTAAAACTTCTTGTTACGTTGCAAAGTTATAAGAATAGGTTCCTTTATTTCTGTCGCGCGGGAAATAAGTGAATCGGGTCCCAGCACAAACTTGCCGCAACGCCCTCTGCCTTCCGTACGAGAGGCCGGCCGCCAAGCACCAGTCAGTCAGCAGTAGATCCCCGCCCGGCCAGCTTGCAACATCTCGCGTCGTGAATAACGCGCCGGAGAGGCAAATTCTCCCGAGTTCGAAATGTAAACTTTCCCCGGTGTTTGTCGACGTTCCCGCCCGATCACAGCACCAAACTGGAGCTAGCTGTAAGTACCTTGCTGAATCTTACCCTGTGTGCATTTTAACTTCATCGCCCCTATAAAGAACGTATAGAGAGAGAGAGAGCCTTCCGCAATTAGACAAGTTTTAGGTAGCCTAAAGTAAATCCCCTGTTACCTTGAGCTGAGGCTGGCAATTACCGTGTTAACTATTGTATTCTCAGTGAATAAAACTATTTGTGCTATGAAACATGTGTTTTGATTGAGGAGAGAGGCTCGGCGATTGTGGGAGAGCAGAGAGAGAAAGACAGCGAACCACAGGCACTCGCCTTGAGGTAAGGAGAATCGTGTTTGTGCCGAATTGAGCTACCCGATTGGCAATTTGCATGTTCATTTTTTCCTCTCCACGATCTCGCAGTCTCGTTCCTCAATCAACAATTGTAAACTTTATAATGTTATTATGTTTTGTCTTGTTTATTCCCAATTTGTCTAGCACATCCAACAAGAATCCCGTCGCGAACGTAACTGCGTATCATAATTTAAATTATTACGGGCCCGATTTCATCATTTACGAGTTGTCACTCGACAAAACATTATTACCGGTATTCCAACGCAAGGTGCCCAATCAAGAAAGTTGTCGCCGCGAATAATACAGTGATTACAAAGTGTCGGCCGATTAAATTTGCGATTTTCAAATACAAGTGAATAGTGGAAATGAACACAAATTTAAAAAAAAGTTATTCAACAATTAAAATCCTGTACATGATAAACCAATTATCCGCTTGGTCCCGAAAGTGCTAAAATATTATACTGCAGCATGCTGGTCCATAATTATAGACATTTGCTGACGCCTAGGGAACAAGTGGAATAACTTCCTTCTGTCATTTGACAATTTTGGTATTTTTGACTCCTGCCGTTTGCTGAAACCGGGTAATGCTGAACCACATTCGACCGATGCAAAAAATACCTAATTCGCGTTGACGTGAATTCCTCGACAGGTGACATTACATCCTACCTTGTCAAAACGAAAGGAAATTCGCGTGTAAATACCAGAAAACTGGTGCTGCCTAAAATCAGACTATAAATAGTCACGTAAATAAAACCATGCCCCAAGACATTGTTGAATCCTCAAACAAATACTTCCACGAAAGCTTGTATAAAAAGAAACATATTTCTTTCTGTTTTCTGAAGAATTCCCCCTTCGGAAAGCTATAAGAAAAATTTAAAACGTGTTCCCTTAAGGTGAACCTTTGTCCGATTATTTCTTATCTTCGGACTTTGCAAATTTGCAACCTTTTTTCGAAAACAACGGGATTTTTTCTGAAAAACGTGTTCCCCTAAGGTGAACCCTTGTCCGATTATTTCTCATCTTCGGATTTCGAAAATTTTCGAACCTTTTTTCCAAAACACCTGGATTTTTTTAAAAAACACATTATCTAAGGCAAACCCCTGCCCAAATTTTCAAATAATCCAAACACTTAGAAATACGTCCCCAGTGGTCAATCCCTGGCAAAATTTCTTTCCAATTGCGGATGAAGAGTCTAGTTCTCACTTTTTCCAACGTAAGGTCACACTGACACGACCCTATACACTATGGAAGTCCCTCAAGTCACGCTGGGTATAATTCCCCACATTTCTACGTCAAGAAAGGAAGAAATACTACAGGCCCTGAGAAATAGAAATATTTCTCCCAGGAATAAATCCAAAAAATGCCTTATTCAATATGCTTCTTTCTACAACAGAAAATACATCAGGAGGTTGCAATTTCAACCCTTTTTGTTCGTCACTAATGAGCGGCCTCTCGCATACGATTGTCACACATCAGGACACTCGAACGAAAAAACCTTTCTAGCTTTGGCACAACTGTAGCCAAATTCGGGGGAAAAATATAATTCTCCCTTTGTTGTTTTGTTTCATTTTTTTGTTTGTTCCTTTTTTTGTATAAATATCTCGTCATCATCAATCATTCGCCTCCAATTGCTGCCCCAGGTGTCAAACCTTGGAAACATCGTTTTTTTCTAAGCATGCACACCTCTACCTGAAATTGATCACTTCGGAGAAAGCAATTCCCTGTGGCTTACTGCAAGTAGTCGGAGACTACGTGCCCAAGGCTTTGTGCATCGTCACAACTTGCAGCATCATATTTTCACCTCATCGTGTCATGCCTCGTCACCCCTTCTTAAGTTTAGAAAAATCTTTTGTGTACATTAAATGTCGGGTCCTCGCCAAAGTGCATCTAACCCTAATGTTATATTTAGTTTAATTAAGTAAGCAAACCTGTGTAAACCCACGGCGTATCAGACGTTTGCTACCCGTTCTAAGTTTTTTTTTCTGTTTTTTAAGAAAATAGAATGGCGCTCAATAAAAAAAAAAAACCCATATTGCTCTAGTTTTCTCCAGAACTGGATATGACACACCATATTCTGGAAAGTATCGTTATAAAAGAGACAACTTCGACTTGTCTCTTCATTAACAATAAATTTTGTACAACATTTCAGCAACATTGAGCTACCCTTGGTCTCAACTGCTCAAACTGAAATCTTGGGTTGTCATGTTGTGACTTATCACGTACAAAGTACGAGGTCCCAACAAGAAGCCAGGTCTCTAAGTGAACCACCCTGTGAATAGCCCATTCCATTATTGTAATTTTTGTAACACCAAAGTGTGTTCGTCACAGTCTGTTTAAGTAAGTAAAACCCAGATGGTCTTAAACACTCAAGTCGGACAGTTGTAAATAATTTTCCTTGTCAAGAGACAATTTTAAAAAGCGATAAGCGCATGTCTTGTATTGTTGCTACCATCGTACGTGTAAGCACAACTAAAAGTTGTACCATCACTGTACTATACTCTGTGCGTAACCAAAAGGGTTTGTACCACAAAAGATCTCTTTTGCGGTACGTTTAGATGAAATTCACATTTCATCAGCACGCCAGAATTTTTTGTCCTTTAATTGTTGAAGTATAAAATCTTGGCCAGATCTTCAAATATGTTTTTGCCTTTGTGCAAGTCTTTGACGTACGCTGATATGGATTTATTATGCTACGGTATTGTTGTATTAAGTACATCAGTATGTCTCGCCGTCTGTATTGAATAGGTACCTTTATATGAACGTTAACCTTTTGTTGCCATCATAGGTGAGAACCTTATAAAATCTGCCGTCATAGATGGGAATCTCAGAATATCTACTAAATGCGATACGGGGAGTCCGTTATAATTACTCTATGGTTTTTGTCAGAAATGTCATAAATACCTAGTCTTTTGTACCTCCTTTCAATACTGGGCAACCCAATTGTAATTCGTTCATTGTTATCCGTGATGACGTTATAAAACTTACTTGTAAATCTTTGGATTTCACATCTTGTACGCTATACGTGAAGACGTTAAAATACTCACCATGAATCGTGCGAACGAAATAATATCAAACCTTTGTGTGTGAACTACGCAATGTAGTCCACACCCCCTTTTACTCATTAACAATGCCCGTGGACTTCCTGTCACAAGAACCCAGGAACTATCTACTATCTCAAAAGGACTAATCATACGCTTCACTCATGATTATGGGGCATCGTGTCGTGGGAGTTAAGTTGATGGACACAAAAAACACCCAACTCGTTGTCTGGGAGACGAACAAAGAAAAATCCCCAGGTTTGTGAGATTTGAGCAAGGGTCTGTCATTTCTCGCAAACAAGTAGGAGAATAAAACGACCTCTAATCTTCTATTTTATAGTGTATTTTCCTTGTCCTACACTACCAAAAATTATTGTAATGTACCAGGATTACTGCTGTAGACCTTGTTTCACCTCCACCCAGAGGTCGAATTTCGGAAATAGCCGAGTCCTCAGCAGTTTTCTTCGTTCAAATGTTCCCAATTGCTACCCTTCCCCTTCCTCGAAATTATCCGTGAATGGGGATATATGCGTTATGCACTTGGCGTTTCGTTTGTCAAATGGGACAATCTTCATACACGGATCCTTTCAACTTCCTACTCCCTTCCCACTTGTCATAACTTAATTGTACTCAATGTTTTGTTCTTCGAAAGTAGAAAAAATGCTACCGTATAGACGCATAGGTCATGGAAGACCAGCTTCTTTCGAACAGGGTATTTTGTTATACGTACAAACCCTCACCCACGTATTCTCGGAAATGTATTTAGTAAAAAAAAAAAAAAAAAACTGAATGGGTTATACAGAACCTTCCTAGAATACGTACCCTTGTAATATGTATTAGTCATTAGTTGCATTTAGTTAACTCTCTCCGTCTCTCTCTATACGTCAAACAAATCCAACCTTTCTCAACATGCACACCTTGTTTCTCTCCAAACCTTTTCATCATTGGTCTACTAGGCAGGTAAACTTCAAGAATTTTGTTCTAATAATAATTTTTTGCCGGATTAATAAGAAGACCAGCAGCTCTTCAACCTACCTACACCTGCGCCCTCTTCATGCTGCCTTCGCTACCGTCACGGAGGTCCCATGCCTTCAACCCCTGCGTACCAAAAGCACCCGACCGCATCTAACATAACCTAGTGTGAGTCGTGCGTGTAGTTGCGAATTGTATCATCACAGAAAACCGACGCTCAAACTAACCCGAGCATGCCAGCTCTAGGTTGGTTCCTGTTCCTGCTGCCATCGTGCAAATGTCTGTTGCCATTGTGCAAATGTTTCTGCTACATCATGCAAACGTTCCTGTTGCCACTGTGCAAATGTTTCTGCTACACCATGCAAACGTTCCTGTTGCCACTGTGCAAATGTTTCTGCTACATCATGCAAACGTTCCTGTTGCCACTGTGCAAATGTTTCTGCTACATCATGCAAACGTTCCTGTTGCCACTGTGCAAATGTTTCTGCTACACCATGCAAACGTTCCTGTTGCCACTGTGCAAATGTTTCTGCTACATCATGCAAACGTTCCTGTTGCCACTGTGCAAATGTTTCTGCTACATCATGCAAACGTTCCTGTTGCCACTGTGCAAATGCCCTGCTACATCATGCAAATGTTCCTGTTGCCATTGTGCAAATGTTCCTGCTACATCACGCAAATGTTCCTGTTGCCATTGTGCAAATGCTTTGTTGCCATTGTGCAAATGTTCCTGTTGCCATTGTGCAAATGTTCCTGTTGCCACTGTGCAAATGTCTGTTGCCATTGTGCAAATGTTCCTGCTACATCATGCAAATGTTCCTGTTGCCATTGTGCAAATGCTCCTGTGCCCTTGCGCAAATAACAATACCAAAGATTGTTCACACAACAATCCCACTGCGTACAAAAACCAGTGTACCAACCACCAAATAACAACGGCTGTTATCTATGCAAACCACCACCTCTATAAAGGACCAACCACCAATTACGATTCCACTCTCCAGTACCTCAATGGTTTCGTACCAGCTCACCCACAGGATCCGGATGCAGCTACCCTTTTTGACCTCTGTGACAGGTAGAACTCTCTCCACAACCAAGAAGCCTCATCCTGTGTTCTCTTCTTCGTGTTTTCTTTAAGGCCCTAGTGTTCCTTGAATGTAATCTCAAACGGGCCAGGTTACTGTGACAAAGTAACCTTGTAACTTCAGTGAAACGTTCAACCATCCCAGACATCCTACGCAAACCACGTTCCGCAAACAATAGCTCACAGACCAATGATACAATTTTAGAGTTTTTTTTTTCTATCACTGCATAACCCTTGTACCTTTTTTCCAACAGGTCCTTGTTCTTCGCAACTGTATTTATGTATGTCACTGCCCTTTCATGTACATTTATAGATAATTCTTTGTTTTACCATGTATTATCTCTTTTGTTTTGGACTATAACTATTCTTCAGCTAGCAACTTTTTCTCTCTCTCTCCTTTTTCTTTTAAATGTTTTTTTTGCACAAGTGCTGTAAGGGTAAGAGGATTTATTAGCCCAACAGCTCCATTGCCACGTCGCTTTTATTGCGGCGAGGGGGGAAGTGTTACGTTGCAAAGTTATAAGAATAGGTTCCTTTATTTCTGTCGCGCGGGAAATAAGTGAATCGGGTCCCAGCACAAACTTGCCGCAACGCCCTCTGCCTTCCGTACGAGAGGCCGGCCGCCAAGCACCAGTCAGTCAGCAGTAGATCCCCGCCCGGCCAGCTTGCAACATCTCGCGTCGTGAATAACGCGCCGGAGAGGCAAATTCTCCCGAGTTCGAAATGTAAACTTTCCCCGGTGTTTGTCGACGTTCCCGCCCGATCACAGCACCAAACTGGAGCTAGCTGTAAGTACCTTGCTGAATCTTACCCTGTGTGCATTTTAACTTCATCGCCCCTATAAAGAACGTATAGAGAGAGAGAGAGCCTTCCGCAATTAGACAAGTTTTAGGTAGCCTAAAGTAAATCCCCTGTTACCTTGAGCTGAGGCTGGCAATTACCGTGTTAACTATTGTATTCTCAGTGAATAAAACTATTTGTGCTATGAAACATGTGTTTTGATTGAGGAGAGAGGCTCGGCGATTGTGGGAGAGCAGAGAGAGAAAGACAGCGAACCACAGGCACTCGCCTTGAGGTAAGGAGAATCGTGTTTGTGCCGAATTGAGCTACCCGATTGGCAATTTGCATGTTCTTCCATCCGTAGAATTTACTCCTCGTGGCCATGCTTACATTCTTTAGCACCGTTGTGATTTGAAACTCGATGAAACGAAAGATAGCGACACTAAAAAGAGACAAACACATACATCTATAGGATTAAGCGTGCCAGGGAATGAGATAGTTTAATCAGTCTCCTCTTTGTGCGGTGCTTCGTAGCCTATCGGTCTCCTTTTTTGTGCGGTGTTTCGTAGCCTACCAACTATTATCTACTTTAGTTTTCTGAAAATTTCACTTCTACCGCGTGTGAATTGCATATTTTGTTTTTTGTTTCAATATGGCGGTAGATACCTACCTGCCTGAAGAAAGTTTCAAAATAAACATTGTCATTGAGCTAGTGATGTTTCTTTGAACAAATTGTATAATTCCTTATTTAAAAATAAATAAAATATATACCTAACCCAAAACATGTGATTCATAATTAAGTAGATAGGTATTTAAGTAGGTACTTACAAATCTTATGATTTCATAAGAAATTTTGGTTTCGATTTCTTAAAGAAAAAATTTAAAACTTTTTGGACGTAACGTCAACGTAAATAATATAGGTAGTTTTTCTATAGAGCGAATTTGTTAACACTGTTTTAATTTATTAAAGAAACTGGCAGACCCGGCTACACGTTGCTGTGGCCAACGAAACACAGCGCCACGCCATTACCCAACCTTTATAACCGACGCCATCTGTTAAATCAAATCCATACCACCCGTTTGCCAGCCCGCTGCACGCTTGGCCAGATATATTATTTATTTCAACCAATTTACACCACACCTTGACAAATTATATACCTATAAACCTTCCTCATGAATCACTCTATCTATTGCTGAAAACCGCAAGAAAAAACATTGCATAGTTTAAAAGATCTAAGCGCACAGACAGCGGGAGCGACTTCATTTTATACTATTCAAAAATAATGCCTCGAATGTATTATAAAGAAAAAAAGCTCTTGAAGATTTATTTTTTTTCTGATATGTTTTGTATCACATTATAATAATGATGAGGTCAGATTTTGTTTTGAACTTTCTCCTGCTTCGACTGCTGATCCACAATCCTTGGAAGGCCACCTCGTCATACAGTGGGCGCAGCCGTCCGTGACCTTTCTACATATATATTGAGAAATAAGTAATTGTACGATACATTGTAGGTTTTAAATTAAAAAAAAATTGCGTGGCAGAAGTGGAACTTTCGGCAAACTAAAGTAAACAAGATTAAGGGAGCCACGAAGCATTACACAAAGAGGGGACCGATTATTCTATCTCATTCTTTCGCAGTCTAAATCCTTTTTAGTGTCTATCTATCAATGTGAGTATAGTGTTATTGTTGCCAATAATTAGCATACTGCCCAGCTATAATAATTATTAATTAGTAATTTTTGAATAACTGTACTCAGTGCTTCTTCTTTAGGTTTATCATTATGTTTTTATTTTTTTTTATTATTTCATTATTGTAAAACTGCATATCTCGATACAGGAATGCCCTAGTGAGATGTGCAGCTTATGTTTTTATGTATTTCTAATTTTTCAATAAATAAATAAATATGTGAACAAGAGGTATCACAAATTCACAACACAATCTCAACCAATAGGAGCCTTGAAAAGTGAGCTCGTAATCCAAGCGGTCAATGCGCGCATTTTGACCGTTGCATAGTTAACTATTAAAGGTATCTAGCTCGACTATAATATGAAATCTTAGATTTCTATCTGGATTTCATTTTAAATTAATTGGGTACCTTAATGTCTAATCTTATTAGAATTTAAAAAAACACAACATTTTAGCTGCTTGCGGTTTCGAAATAATCGAGACTTTTAAAAATGTATCCGAATTTTTTTTACGTTTTCTGTGTTTAATGGATATTAATGTGTCACATTAACTTTAGTTTTGTGATGTATTCAGGAATTACTTTAATAACTTAATTTTTTCAGCACCAAAGCGATTTCTATCTGTAGTAATTTTTTAAATTCAAATTTCATAACGCAAGAACTTATCATTATTATTTTTAATTGGTAAACTAATGTTTAAGACAAGATTTTTATGCATAGCACAAAGGGTAATAATTATTAAAGGCAATAATTATTAGCCTGAAACACTCATCAACATTGAAAAAATCTTCCGAGAAAAGATAAATGCCGCCGACGGGACTTGAACCCGCGTCCTTTTGATATCCGGTCAACTACTCTACCAACTGAGCTACGTCGGCTTATCTCCCACCCTCCAAATAATTCAATATATACTAGTGTTTCATTCAACAATTACTGCTTATTACATTTTTTCACCTGAAAACAACATTAGTTTACCAATTAAAAATAATAATTAATATTTGACAAGTTAAAGTATTCCACCAAAAAATGTAGACATAATTTGTCTCGACGCCATCTAGTGGGAGATTAAGCACTTATAATGCATTTCTCACAAAAAATAAAGTTGGTTGTTTTCAGGTGAAAAAATGTAATAAGCAGTAATTGTTGAATGAAACACTAGTATATATTGAATTATTTGGCGGGTGGGAGATAAGCCGACGTAGCTCAGTTGGTAGAGTAGTTGACCGGATATCAAAAGGACGCGGGTTCAAGTCCCGTCGGCGGCATTTATCTTTTCTCGGAAGATTTTTTCAATGTTGATGAGTGTTTCAGGCTAATAATTATTGCCTATAATAATTATTACTTATCATTATATACAGAAATACTCTTCTGCTGAAATGCAATGTTCTGTAAAATTTTTGAGTCAATCCATGGATTAATTTCCGAGATTTGTGAACCCAAACATACGGAACCTAAATTTTTATATGTATAGATTGCTGTAGGTATTGAAAACGACTGCATCAGGTTGAATCGCACAATATACTTTTTGTAAACAATTTATTCATATAATCACGTGTAAAACTTTCGTCGCTTTTTACGACGACTATGTTTTTTTCTTCCGGCGGATTTATTAAAAAGTGTTGACAGAGTGCAACACTTCGTAGGTATTGTACGTAAGTAAGGTTTCATTCAATCTCATTTTCTCGCAGGCTAAATCCTATAGATTATGCGTTTGTCTCTTTTTAGTGTCACTCGTTTCCGTTTCATCGAGTTTCAAATCAAAACGGTGCTAAAGAACTTCAATAATGTACATTCATAAACAAAATGGGTTGTGTCGGCTAAATCTTAATCTTTTTCGGGAGCTAAGACGGATAATGACGACCTCCATCCCCCACGGCATTGTAGCCCTGATGTCAGATGCACACATTTGCGAATCAAGGCGCGAGCCGATCAACCGATTACAAATATTACGCGTTTCAGCTCGAAGGTTTGGCTCGTGTGTGTAAAAGCAGCCTTTTATACGCACGAAAAATTCACAGTGTTTCTTTAGATTACACTTAAGACATTTGTTAAGAAATTTTTGCTTTGTTTTAGATAAGTCTCGGTTTATTAAATATTTTCACAAATATCATCAATTATAATCATTTTTTTGTAGTAGCGCGCTCTTTCAAACATTTGATTTTTAATATCTCCCTTTCAAACCTTCTTCAGTAATCTTCTTCTTTTTTAACGCTTACTATGAAACTCTCAAAATGCATGGGATTTTTAAGAATATTTATTTATTTTGTAAGAAACAAACAGCTTTTACATAACATACAGTGATAAATATACAAGCGAATTGAAGTCAAGCCACAGAAGTTTCTTATGCTTAAATTCATTGGAAATGAAGTTTTAATATCTTAAAATTAATTTTGGGTTATAGGAAAGGGAGAGGAAGAGGAATATAGGAAAAGGATAGGAGATGCTCCCGATACATTACATACTCTCATGTTAATAATAATCAATCGTACGCGTTACTTCGTATCGATATTTCTTTAGGTTATTAATATGACCGGTCATTGACTGATCCCACCCAGGCATAGTGAGTTCAATTCATCGACTGGCGAAGTCCTCCATACGACACGTGATGATTTTCAAATATTATTATGTTTTTTTAACCCGAGAATGATTGCTTTTTGCCTTAAATTAGGTAGGCAGGTTTATCGCAATCAGTTGCTTGAAACGTACTTCTTCAGAACTTGAGCTTTTTTCAACATTCCTGCCGATCCTGCGATACGCTAACGCAAAAATACAGAATAACCTGTCAGGTTTGAATAGCAAGGAACTTTAAAATTTACCACAATTTCTTTTCCAAACTATTTCAATTCTCCAGTACAGTAAAGTCACAAACCGCCACTGGAAATAAGGACAATATTATCTTAATTTGTGATCAAAATCCACATGGGTTTCTGCCCAAAATCCCCATGCGGTCATGTGGATTCTCAGTATCTTAAAATGTGAATCATATACCACAAATAAAACGTTCATGTTGTAATTCTCATCGCGATGATGGAGAACCTGTTCTTGTACATCAGTTGAACTAAAGTCGTTGTGCGTCTCGCACGTCCTTTGAATCAATATGTATCTTATTTTGTACAGTGTTCTGTTGTTCACTACGATAACTTTGGCCTTACCAGGTAAACATCAATAGTAACAATCTACTTTCTTTTTGTCTTTCATCTGCGTTGGTTTTAACCACTATGTTTTCTTTATATTGCTGTGTACATTATTGTGGTGTCAACATATGTATTCAATTAAGGTGTAAGGTTGTCAAGTTGGCCTTGAGATATAAATCCGATACCCAAATGATAGATCTGATACCCAAACTGTATTGTAAATAAATTCAACCAGAAAAACATTCATTGCTTCAATTATGGTCAAGTTAACACTGACATTTTTTGGTTAGCCAATAAAATTAGAGAAGACATTGATGCGAAAGAAATTAATATTTCGTAAAAGTTTTCTTGGTGTTACGAATACTATCTCTAATGTACCTTTCAATTTGAAATGTCTTTTAGGTTACGTCGGTTTTTGTATTTTCGCTAAACGCATTTTGATGAGATTTATAAATGATACCAACGTTTTCGAATCAACTGTTTTTTTTAAATCTGCAAACTCTCGGTTCTTACAATACGATCTACTTTACATACAACTTGTTGTGAATCTTTTACATCGTTTGCCCCAGGTCAAGAGTGCCTTAGCGGCTAATCACAACTTTTTAGAAAATCGAATTGTGGTGGAAAGTGTATATGAGAATAACCTTTATCCATTAAAGGGACCATTATTAACTAAATACTTGAATAAAGCTTTCCAAATAATAATTTATCCGAATAATAACAATTACCGCTATTTAAAAAATTCTGAGAGATACAATAGGTTAATTATATTCTATGCCACCAATACAGTGAAATGAGCTCAATGAAATTGTAGATAAAAAATTAACTCGTTAATAGGTTTTAAAAAGCTTTAAACGGTGACGCTAAGGTTCTATAATTTTTATTCCTCCCTTTTCAAGCAGGTTAAAAACAATACATATGTTAGGTTAAAATTAATTAAACCTCTTTTCAGAGCAATTTCTTGTAAAAATTTCAAGATATTGCATATTTTATTCAATGTTGTGATGATAATGAACCGCCGTCCAAAGTAAAATGTTAATATTTTGTACTGAGCTTTGCAATCACTGCAAAAATTTAAAAAAATCAATCCTCGAATTCGTAAGTTTTTTTTTCAGATCCCTTTTTCTTTTGGCATAGTTTTTTTCACACCCTGA
The DNA here is from genome assembly GCA_917563855.2 of Limnephilus lunatus. Classification (NCBI taxonomy): domain Eukaryota; kingdom Metazoa; phylum Arthropoda; class Insecta; order Trichoptera; family Limnephilidae; genus Limnephilus; species Limnephilus lunatus. Next base: position 46,120,443 of record OU830598.1, on the reverse strand, counting down.
AAGTCCCTTCTCGTATTCAAGTAAACTACAGAACTTTTACAACGTTTACACCCCGCCCTCTTAAGAGACACAAACTTTCCACCACCCCTTCTACAAAACCTTCCACGGAATCTACAAGAGCGCCAACGGTATCTACAGGTATTCGAAATGGCTCGTTCATCGCTTTCATTTACCTAGAGTTTGCAACTAGTTTGATAACATACCTCTATCTTTATTTTTTATGTATACGGTCTACTTTACGGTAGTAGTTGTTCTGTAAAGAAGGACCGGTATCCATGCAGCCATATTCGTTACCAGTGTCGTAAAGACGATGTCCCCATGCTTATAAAATAACTGCCCAATCAGTTAAAAATGTTTAACTTATCGTTCACCAGCCAAATTATTCACCCATCCTAGTTTCAATAAAGGTATAATATAGATAACACAAGAGGCGGTGGTTTTAAAAATGCACGCAGAGGGTTTATGCGTTCCCGCTCTAACCAAGCTTTTAAGTGCATGCTATTATAATTAGATAGTTGTTGTTGTAATTGCTTGATATTAAATTATGTGTAGTTATTTCATAAAAATTTCAGGACCTATTGACCTAGTCTGGGTTCCCCGAATTATTAATTTCATCGATCGGATGTTTATCTTTCTGCCTTTTTTTATCCCAGCCCGTCGACTAAGAGCAAATTATATAAAAACAAGGATTCGCATTTTCGGAATGTTTGTAGGCCAAAATTGTTATCTTTTTTTGTTTTCATTTTTTGTATTTTTTAACAAAGCTATTTGATTCTATTTTATTTGTCTTCTACGTCGTTTTTGATGTTTTTGGGAGATTTTTCATTGCCTCTTTCAGCCAGATTTTTATTTTTGATGTTTACTCAGTAAATTTTGCTATTTGTTTTATATATGAGGCAAAGATTTTTTTCTTCATTTAAGTTTATTTAGTCATATATATAAAATCAATTTACATTTAATAGTGAATATAATACAAACCAGCTAAGTTTCATTTATAACCTTTTTTATTGTGGCAGATTAAGAAACAAATAGATATTAAAAGGAAAAATAAACAATAAAGAAATAATTGTTTTGATTTCAGAACATCGTAAGGTTAATTTGTTTTTAAACGTTTCAAGGGTAAAGTTGAAAATATCAATATCTCTTAGGAGATTGTAAGAGTTTTGTGCGTTTTCAATTTGAAATGTTTATGTTGCAAATGTTATACACGTTATAAATGTTGAATAAAGTATTCGATCTGGTATTATTATTAGTACAACGAAATGTAATCTTTTTAACAGGGCTGGCGAGTCATTAAAGGCAATCTGGTCCAGGAACAGTAAATATTATTTTCCGTTAGTTTGTAAAGAGAGCTCTACAAGGTTAAACTGATGATATCAAAAAGATGAGACAGGTGTTAAAAAAATTGTTTGAATGTTTTTATTTCGATGTTGTTTTTTATATCAGTGATGTGGAGTTTTGTAATTTTAATAAATGTAGTTTCTTTGTCCGAATGTCGTTTAACCTGCGTTTGGAATGCGTTTAATGTCATTTTGTTTCGATCTGCGAGTAGTTTGGTGGATACGTGGTCTAGTAAAGAGTTTCGTATTTTTGAATAGTTTCGATAGTATATTTTTGGCATATTGTACACGTGCTATTGAAATTTTCTATGGAAGGCGTTCTTATGTGTACTTTCAGTATCGTCTTTATGATTCCTTTTTAAATTGTATTCAGGTTATGCGTGTACTTAGATGTAGCAGATCCCCAAACCATTGTATGTTCGAATTGAGAATGACGTATGCGTAGTTGACTTCTTCATATCATTTATATTTTCCATATTTCTTAGATTCTTAAAGAAATGTATAAGGTTTGTAAGTTTTTCCGTAATACCTTTGATGTATAGGTCCCGCCTAAGATTTTCATCAATTACTAGTCCGAGATATTTTATAATTGGTGATTTTTATGTAACTGGGCAGTGACCTAACATTATTTATAAAGATATTCGTCTAATTTTAGTTCTAGTGATTTTACTGGTTAGCTCTTTGAGTTTATTGAAAATGTTACATATTTAGTTTTGCTTTTATCAAGGGTAAGCGAGTTAATGATATAACATCAAATTTTTCCGTCCAGATTTCATCTTGATATAATATTACGGTATCATTAGCAAAATTGAAAGTGTTTTTTCCTAAAATAATTAATCTGGCGCCATCTGGTGATTTTGAATTCTTTTAAGTATATTTTAAATATATTTGGTTTGTATTGTAAATTTTATATCATGTAATAATGTACGTTTTTAACTTACAGCGCCGCAGGATCCTTTAGATTCTTTAGATTATGGTGATTTGTTTATTAAGCCTAGTGAGGCTCCACCAGCAAACTCAGCCCCATTTTTCAGAGATGACTACACTTATGTTCAGTCTACGGGCATTTTCTACAAGTTCCACAAGTTAAAGTCCACGTGGCACAACGCTCTGGCCACATGCACCAACGAGGGAGCCGGACTGACTGTTCCGCAGACCGAGGCCCAAGCCATGGTGCTTCTGAACCAATTCAGTGCAGATATTGCAGATAGTCTCACTTGGCTGGGAATTAACGACTTGTTTGCAGAGGGTCTTTTTTTCACACATGATGGTATGTACATATTACACTGCACGTGGTACCTACTTAATCTTTGGTTTTTATTTTCCTTTTTTATATCATGCGAGCTCACACGGGTGACCCCAGTGAAATCATTTCCCTCACGATCAATATCATCTCTCGGGATCCTGTGTGGAAGAACTTTTTGAGAAAATTAATGATTGGGCCTTATATAAATTAATGGGCCTGAGTTGTGTTCACGTGACAAATTTAAAACGTGTTCAAATAATGTTCTAACTTTAAAAAAAATTGCATTGACTTCTCACAGGAAGCGTAACGGAAAATAATTTCCAACTGGGCCTTGGAGGATCTTTTTAAGGAAAGGAAGGATAAGAAGTTTTGAGAAGGATAAAAGGTATGAGGGGAGGGTAGGAATAGGTAGGGGTCAGTGTGTCAAGGAATGACGAACTTATGAATCCATCTCTCTCGCTGCGGTGCTAGACGGTGGGTAGAAAGAGACCTGTTGAAGAGGTTAAAAGGTCTCCTCAAGCCGTCCTTTACCGATCCGGCCCGCCACAAGCATCCATTGCCACAACATGGACACAGTTGGGAATGATGTCTTTGTTCTACCAATATTTTAATGTTAAATGCTCCGACGCCAACAACTAACACCTCTGCCATAGTCCAAACCAAGTAGTTCACTGTGTTTGGAGACTTAGCAGGGGTGGCCGTGTTCGTGGGGTGAGGTTTGTCTAAGTTATGGCAGCGGATGTTTCTGATCAACTTCTGAGAGAAAATAGTTGAGGGAGGCCTTTTAACCTCTCCAGCCTGGCGCTCCCGACCTATCTCCTGGGTGTATAGATTCATACGTCAATCCTGGAATAGATTCCTACCAACCCCTCTGGAAGGTGTCTAATATGAAAAAACCTCCCCACATTAATTTTACACATTATAATTTGTTTTTTAAATCAACACCTTGTAATTTTTTTGTAATTGGTTTACACTCCTTTTCCATACATGAGAAAACGCATCGCAAAGAAGATATATAGATACGAATTATAAGACCTTTTATAAAGCACGCGGAATGTATTATTATTTTTTTTATTTTTATATTTAACTTAACGAGTAAAACCTCAATTTGTAATATTTATTTAAATGAAGACAATATTAGCGAAAAAGTTTCTGATTTTTATGTTTTCAGATTTTCTATTGAGTTTCGCTAATATTGTCTTCATTTAATATATTATAAAAATATATTATTAAAAAAAAACAATAGCGCCTATAAGATGTAAGATTGATTTGTAAAACCGGGAAAAATGACTATAAAATAATTCCTGTTAGAAATGTTTCTTTCTTGTGTACTTCATTGGTGTGTTAGTTTAATGATATAAGATCTTATGCCAACAAACTCCGACGAAGTTGTCAAAGACGAAAACTTTATCCGTTCCAGAAGTTGTGCTTAAAGCTTCGTGGGCGTGACGTGTTTTTCGTGTGTTTTCATGTGTAAATGTTTGTTACAGGATTACCTCTTTCGAGTATATACAGTAACTGGAGTCCAGGAGAACCGAATGACGCAGCCGAAAAAGGCGAAGACTGTGTCGTTATAAATAATCAAGGTTTCTATAACGATGTCAAGTGTGATAGTAAATATAATTTTATTTGCTCTACGGGAAAAAACTTCACGGAAAACTCTGCCTGTCAAACTTATGATAAAAGTAAGTAGTTTCACGCCATTATAAAACAACAAATCTAACCTAACCAATCACTCTCCCTTATTAACCTCAAATTGTAATATTTAATTAATGAAGACAATATTAGCGAAACTCAATCGAAAATCTGAAACCGAAAAATTAGAAAAAGGTACTTTCTATGACTTGCCGGTCAGTGCTCTAATGTGTCCCTATCCGATTCGGTTATATTTAACTTAGTTTTCTTAACGCATATTTTTATTGGCTGCTATCTTTATGTATGATTGCAAAATTCAACCAGAACTTAATGCTTTCTAGATCGTGTCTTGGATAAATGTATCCATTTTTATTTAATATCTAACATCTCTTGACTTTTCTGCATTTAATTGAATATTTTTTTAATGAAACCATCTTACTTTATTTGAACCAGTATATTTTTTAATGTCAAAGGCGATTCCTTCACAGAAAATATACATACACTAACTTACAATTACAAAACAAAGGGTGAATATGTATTATCAAGTATTGGGGTGATGGTTGAGGCGTGACAAGTGATTAGTGAAGAGTGGGCGGAGGAGATAGAACGGGCGGTGAATAAGAATATAATATATTATCCACTCTTTGCTAATCCCCAGTCATGCCTCAACCCCCATTTCAACGCTTAATGTAGACGAGTGTTTCAGGCTAATAATTATTACTTATAATAATTGTTTTCCTTTGTGCCATGCATAAAAATCTTGTCTTGAACATTAGTTTATCAATTAAAAATAATAATTAACATTTGACGAGTTAAAGTATTTAAAAAAAAAAGGTAGACATAATTTGTCTCGACGCCATCTAGTGAGAGATTTAGCACTTACAATGCTTTTCTCATATAAATAAAGTTGGTTGTTTGTAGGTGAAAAAATGTAATAAGCAGTAGGTAATTGTTGAATGAAACACTAGTATATATTGAATTATTTGGCGGGTAGGAGATAAGCCGACGTAGCTCAGTGTTCAGAGTATTTGACCGGCAATTAGAAGGACGCGGGTTCGAGTCCCGTCTGCGGCATGTATCTTTTCTCGGGAGATTTTTTCAATGTAGATGAGTGTTTCAGGATAATAATTATTACTTATAATAATATATATTATGTTCACCCAATGTTTTGTAATGTTAAGTTAGTATATAGGTATTTTGACTTGAGGAAAGAACTCTTGGGGTAAAAATCTCTGGGGTAATACTCTCTTGGGGTAAAAATAATCTCTTATTTATTTATTTTTATGAAATTTATTTTGTAGAACTCTATTTTAATTTTAATAAATTAAAATGGAGTTCTACAATTTATAAATTCAATAATATTATTATATAATGTATAAAAACAGTTTTTTTAAAAACGAGTTCTGCTTCATAATTATTATTATGTGTTACAGCTGTTTCGCCCTCTGAAGGCATTATCAAACTGTGGTTCTTACCACCTACAGACGATGTATTTCTAACATTTCTAGACAGGTACTTATGACGAAAAAATGAAATACTTTTATTTTATCCGTAACGGATATATCCGTTACATTTACAAAATAAAGGACGTAAACTCAATCTGCTTGCAACACATAATAATAATAACAAAGCAGAACTCCTTTATAATAAACTGTTTTTATACATTAAATAATGATATTATTTAATTTATAAAAATAAAAAAAATAATCTCGTTGAATTCAATGTTTCGAAGACCCAATCTTTTCTGATTACGTCTAAAAGGGATCGAAATGAAAATCTAGTCTTCTTCAACGGAAGTAATCTACCGAACAGGCCCTCCTTTGATATGGTTAGTGCTTAGTGTGACTTTAAGTTACCAGCTCAGATATAAGGGCTCCATCGAAGCCAGAGTAAAGTTAGCCTTTAAAAAACCGGGCGTACTGTAGGTACAGGGCCTGCAGATACTTTAATAGTACACAACTGCTAACCTTCTACAGGGTCACAAGTGCGCCCCACGGTTGAATTTGGCAGCCACCTCTGGTATGGAGCTCCAAAATACCTGAAAAATACTCTCGACTCTTTGCAGAAACAGGCGGTCCGTTTGATAGATTCTCCCATCTTAACAGACGGATTGCAAGCTTTAGAGAACAGGCGTAGGGTGGGAACGCTATCCTTATTCTATCGGTATTTCAATGGAAGATGCTTCGAAGAACTAGCCTCATTGATTCCTTCGGCATCGGTGCATAGTCGGGAAACACGCCAAATGAATGCCCAACATATGTAAACGGTTGATATTTGTCACATAAGAACGGGTCGCTTCTTCGACTCGTTCATGTGTTCAAGAGCTCGGCTGTGGAACGATTTGCCGACCTCTGTGTTTCCTCCTTCCCACAACATGGGTCTCTTCAAGACCAATGTTAATTCCTTCCTCTCCTGACAAAGACCCTCCACACAGCATCTCAGATGACATAGGCCCTGAGGAAAATTATTTTCCTCAGGGTCTCCTGAGTGGAGTTAATGTAAAAAAAATAACGGTTGTTCTGAAACCGGTCGGCATCGATAAAAAAAAAAACATTGTGTATAAAAAAAACAATATTTATGAAAAATACAACAGGTCACAATGGCAGAGTAGTTAGAAGCGTTGTCCCTGTAAGACAGAGATCCTGAGTTGAATTCCTAGTTACGACCGTTATCTGTTTATTTTATGTTCGTTTTAGGCCTTTTAATTATTATCTACATTTTATAAATAACTTAAGAAGATTAATTTTTTTTTAAATAAAGTCACCAAACTGCACGGACAAGTTACACAAGCAATACATTATTGTGTTTTATTATAGAAATAATGTTTTAACCATAAAAGTGCATTTTTTCAGGTTACATTAAAGAAGGCAATGATCGTTGTTACAAGCTGCACAAACCGAAAACATGGCATGAAGCTTTCAAGATCTGTAGAGACGAACAAGCATATCTGACGGTCATCAACAGCGATGCGGAGGCGGAATTGCTGGTAAACATGTTTCAGAATGCGCCGAATGTGACGGGGAATTTTGACAGAAGCTTGCTCCTCGTTGACTTTAGCGACCTACATGTGCATGGGGTATACAGGACAAATGCCGGAGGTATTTATATATTTTTTTACATTAACCGCACATTAATTGAGGAAAATATTTTCCCCAGGGCCTATGTCATCTTTGAGAATGATGTGTGGAAGGTCTATTTGAGCAGAGGAAGCAGTGAATATGGGTTTTGACGATACCTATGTTGTAGGAGGGAGGAAACACAGGAGTCGAAAAATTCTTCCACAGATGAACTCAAGAACGAGTCATATAAGCGACTGTTTTCATGTGTCAACCTCGGAGCATCTTCCATTGTAATAGAGCATACCTATCTGACGCCCGTGTTCTAAAGATTGCAATCCGTTTGATAAGATGGGAGGAATCTATGAAACGGACCGTTAGGAACAGATTTATTGTCCTTGTTTTTAGTGACCAGCAATACGGCATGGAAGCGTACCGAGTCAACAACACAATTGATTGATGTGTATACTCGTATATGAAAAAAAATAGGCAGGGTATCGCTGTGCGTAGTTGGGTATTTTCGCCAAACTTAGTACATGCTTTATGCATTCCATTTTCGTTACTTTTACTTTCCACCAATACCAAGAAGTCGGGTTTTTTCAGTGAGGAAATTCTGGGACAAAATACAATAAGATTGTTGTATTGTACTCCCCGTTGCCCTGAATACCAATGGCTGACAATAATTATGCCGAGTCAGAGTTGGCGTGATCTAGCGGTAAGGCTTTTGAGGTCGCGGGATCGAATGCCGGCGTGGGCAAATAAATTTTATTTGATTAATTTGTGTTTTTTTTCACGATTAATTCATTTAAAAATAATATATAGTATATTTGCAGCACCTTCCAGAGTAACGCCCTGTAACTGTAAACTTAGTATCGCCCTGGTGTAAGACCGTAATTCAGAATTGAAACTTTGCTTGCTTGAAATGGCTTTATCCGTGTTTGGTGACCAGATCTGAAGAGCCAGGTACTTCCCCACCTCCCCCTTCCCATCTCCTTCCACTCCCTACTACCTTCAGCCTCACAACATCCCCCAATTGGGGATGCCATAGTCTCACTGGCTCCAGACGGGAGCAGTTGGGACTCTTGTGCGGTGTTCGTATAAAAAAAAACATCTCCCTTGATTTCATTATCTGGGAATGTGTCTGAAAAATAATCACAATAATCTCGTTTTTCAGGGAAACCTTTGGAAGAATCTGGCTACACCGAATGGTCGCCAGGTCAACCAGACAATCATATGGGAGACGAGCACTGCGGCAGTATCTTCAAGGATGGATTACTGAATGACGTCAACTGCAATAACAAGGCCATGTTTGTCTGTGAGAAGGACATCGTGACGAAAAAAAAGTCCAAGCCAAGTGCAGCTACTCGTTTGACAAGCACAACTCAGCCCAACTTCTTCATAAGGCAAATATACAACAGATGGAATTTTTCTTAACCTGGTTTTTAATTATACCTAACCCTTTCATTTTTTAAAAATTAACTCAACACAGGAGGTCCTGGCGTAAATAATTTCCCTCAAGCCTATATTATCTTTGGGGATGGTGTGTAAAGGGTATTTTAAGGATGGGAAGAGAGTAAGTTATGGGAAGGAAAAATGAATGATGGGTGGGCGAATGAATCCGGGGGTCAGTGTGTCCAGAATTCATCCCTCCTTTCCAGTTGGCGTGCACACACACGCCGCCAATACTTGGACAACCCTCACCTTACTAAGTCATCAATCACAGTGAACCACTTGAGGTGACGTATGGCAGAGGTGTTGGATATCAAATAATCGGTACCCATGCCCGCCTACAAATTCATTGTTCCAAACCATCATCATTTACACCTTCATTTACTCAGTTCCGCACGACATTTGTTGAAGTCAAACACTGTCCTTTTATTTAAAAAAAAATCGTGAATTCTGTAAAAATTCTGTCTTATAAATAAGACAAGATTTTTTAGCGATACTGGTTGACCTTTTTGTAATCAGGATTCTTAGCTTTACGAACAAGAAAAACATCGTTTTTCAAGCTCATTCTATACAATCTTTCGCCCGCGATTGCTATTTTCAGATTTGTCTACGAACTACTTTACTGTATTTGCTTATAGAAAGAATGCAATTAACAAGGTTAAAATGATATTTTAAATAATTTCGCTGTGACATAACTTTGCCAGTCAGTATATACTAGATACTGACAATTAATGATGAATAAATAATTACAATTAAATAAATTAAATACAGGTGCGGACGGAAAAAAACTGACGATGACGGTAGAAAATATCAACTGCGTGGCAGATACATTCGTATCATTTTTTCCCTGTAGTTTTGCTTGACTTTTAGAATTTAGATTTCGCGATAGGTATTATATGAATATGTATTTTATAAATCGGTTAAAAAAATGTTAGAGTAAATTTTCGGTAATTTTTTTTATGATATAAACTGAGTAGGTACAAGTCATCACTGCTGGAATGATGTGACAAAAAAATAACAAGAGAAAAATGATTTATTTCATTTCGGTTGGAAATAACATTCATATAATGAGTCTCCTTATAATAACTTTTGAAGGTTATTCCCATCAATGTACCGTTGATGAAGAAGACTTAGTTGACTATCAAATCCTATCAAAATATGAAAAGGAACAAGATATAAAAAAAAAACTAATGGTCCCAAATGGGACTTGAACCGAGTATCTCTCGCCTTACCGGGACGAACGCCTTAACCAATTCTGCCACTGGGACCTCTTATTTTTCATTCATTTTTGTCAAATTCAGAATGAAAAATATTATTTTCGACTAATTTTTGTCCATATTATTTGTGGTTGCAACTTCTTTAAATGGAAACAAATGTTGGAAGAACTGGTTTGTAACCTGGATAGTGTCTTAGATTAACTTATTCGATTTCATTTATATGGGATACGTATTGACCTTTTTTTAATCTTTGGTAATTCGCAAAAGATCTTAATTGCTCCGAACATCAACGACTTTTCACATTGATTTTTTTTTCTAAATTGTGAATTAGAGTGGGACAGTGCGTTAGTTGGGGGAGGGAAGTAGGGTAGGGAAGTATGGGATAACGGGAAACATACTTATAATAAATATAAATTGTTAATAAAAAAAGAGACAGTAAATTAGAGTGGGACAAAGTATTTTCTTTTTATTTATTTAAAATGTCAAGTCACAATGTGTTTGCAGATTTCTAAATAGTTTGCCGAAGTCACGAACCATTAAAATATAAAAGCATACGGCAGAACAGATGTTCTAGCACAGCATAGCATCACAAGAGGAATGGTGCTGTTGAATGAAATATCGGAAACACTAGATATATATAACTCTTCTTTAGATAGCCTTAAGATTTTTTTGTATAATAATCATCTTCATGGGTGTTAAGACTGTCAAAATGAGAAAATTGTACGGTAATTGGATAATAATCTGTTGTATAATCAAAAAAATTTAAAAAATAACAATGATAACTTTCTATCTGATTTAACTTAATTAAACTAACCTATGTAATTACACCATAATCAAATTTATTGTAACTAATCCATTAATTTTGTATTTTTCCCCAAAATTAATGAATAATCGTATTTACTCATCTTTCAGGTCAGAACCAATATTGCCAAGGTATTTACAATTTATATTTAATTGGGAAAATGATTTATTTATTAACATTAATGGTATAAATTTACCATAAACACAGATAACATGTTACAAAATCATAGTTGTACATAAGAAATAAAAAAAAAGATATAAACAGTTAATTGTGGCATTTGGTTGAGAAATGACACAGAGAGCTACAATTACATATAATAATATAGTTTTTTACGGTGCTCCAGATTTTATATCCGGGTTAAATCTTTCCCAAATGAAAGACTAAACCCTTCCACACACTTTTCCACAAATGAATATCTAGTAAATTCACGCAATGTAAGTGCACTATACAAGTATAATAAATACAAAACAATACAAGAACAATACGTCAATCCACCAGAAACATAATGGGAAAATATTTCACCGACTCCAGATATTTTCATATCAGAGGGTTCGGCTCTGATGAAATCCTAACTGGTCCGATAAATCCTACTGATCCCTCAATATAAATATTTAAAAAATCTTTCGTAATCCTACATGTATTTAAAATGACCGACTTTTGCATTTTTATGTACAAATTTTTTGACAAATCTAATACGCCTAAATTTTGAATGAGAGAGCTAGGTATAATGCCAGTAGCCGAAATAACAAATGGTAATATTTTTATAGTCTGAGAATGCCAAATTCTTTTAATCTCATTTCCTAAATCTGTATATTTTCTTATTTTTTCAGAAACAGTTTTCTGAATATTACAAGAATTTGGAATAGCGACATCAATGATATAAGTTATTTTTTAAATTTTGTCATGTAAAACTATATCGGGTCTATTATGACTAATTGTTCTGTCTGTTAGAATAGTTTTATCATAATAAATTTTATAAAATTCATTTTCTAAAAATGAATTTGGTTCATATTCGTTATATGGTACATTACAACAGTCAATCAAGTTATGTTTAATTACCAAACTTTGGTGAATTATTTTTAAAACTTGATTGTGCCTAAATGTATACTCGGACGGCGCTAATACAGAACAGCCCGATATAATATGTTCTATAGTTTCCGGAAAAGCCAAACATTTTCTACATAAATCATCAATTTGATTTGCATCTTTGATGATATGCTTCCTATAATTTTTAGTATTAATGACTCTATCTTGAATGGCAAGCATAAAGCCTTCTATTTCTGCGCTCAACTCTCCAATACTCAACCATTTGTTTGACGAAAATTTGTCAACATATGTTTGGTTGAGATAATTGTAGTGTTTTGCGTGAAGAATTTTATTTGACCAGGAATCTAATAATTCCTGGTTGTTATTTATAATAATGTTGGCATTCTCGTCGTATAAATTTAATGGCGAAATATTTCTATCTGCCTTGCAAATTATTTTGTGCATTTCTGAACTATCAGCTTTCCTATGGAAAAAATTTCTTAGCATTTTTACCTGATTATGTTTTAAAGATGTTATTTTGACTATACCTCTACCTCCTAAATTTCTAGGTAAATTAATTCGTTCTATAGCTGAATTTGGATGATGGAAAATAAATAAAATTAATATTGATTGAAAATATTTGATTATGAAACAACGCTTTTGCATTTGAAATATTTGAATGAAATTATTAGTCAACGTCATTAGATTATTCAACGTGAGAATAAAAAAAGGCTTATTTTTGCTATGAATAAAGATAATTTTAAAGTTCTATATACGTACGTACCTACTTACGTACATATTTATACAAGTAAAGAACACGTCTCTTGACTATTCAGTGCTTATTTGAATATATTCAAAGAGTTAGAAATACTTCATATCTATTTGAATAAATATGTACCTATGTTTGAGGGCTAAAAGTACACCAACGGTAAAAGTACACAAATACGACAACTTCCGGGAAATCGGAATAAAATAAGAAATGAATAGCATTAATCAATTTAAAAATAAATTAGAGTTTATCACATATTTATTAGAGACACTTTGGGGCTTTTTTAAAAAAGCATTTCTTCAATTCTTCATTTCGATTCTTAGGATTCCTAGTCATCTTCATCCTAAAAAGCATGCTGTGCCTCAATAAAAAGTACTATTCTATCAAAACCGTGGTTTCAACTACTGCCCTATTTCTCAAAACACGATAATTCCTCACTTATTCAAATGAAAATTGGACATTGTACCGTTCTTGTCTTTTTAAAATCGACGTGATTGACTTCCCAGGTTGTACTTTTTGAGTTCTGGAAGTGGGAACCTTAGATCAGATATTTTTTGTTGTCCCTTTCAATACAAATACCATTCTACCAAGCTTTACCTAAAATTGCCTCCCCTCCGTTCAACATCTCATCTCTCCTCAGTCTGAACTTGAATCCAATCTTACATAGAATTATAAAATTTTCCCATTTAAATAAATTGAATACATATTAATTCATCTTTCCTGATAGCCATAAAATTAAAATAATTCTAATTACAAATAAAAATTGTTCAGTGTAATCGTTTGTACTTTTGCGAAAAATGCAGGAATTCGAATAACAAAATGGGCATCCTCACATTTCCAATCTTAAATAAAACAGCTCACCGAGTGGGAAGAAATAATAATTATAAAGTTGTGTTTACGTGAACGTCTTGTAAATCACATAAACATCAGAAATAAATCTTTTTTTTAAATTTGAAGGCTAATTAAAAAAGTAAATTTTAACATTTTTTTCTAAGTTTTTCACCCCAAAGTTCGCAGTATGAGCGTGGGTCATGGTGTATATGCACTATACGCATTATTTTATGTATACATTGCATTAGTTTGTATATTATAGCAAGCAACTGTGTTATCTCAGTCGAGGTTAATAAAACAATAAACAATACAGGGTTGAAGTGACAAGTGACTACTTCCAACACATCGAAATGCACATATTTTTAAATCGTAATAAAAATAAAAATTGAGTCATATAACTTAATTTACAAAATAAAATAAAGATTATTGTTAGTCATAAATATGTACAGATTATTTGATGATGATTATATATGTACATATATTGTGCTGTGATATATAATAATAATATCTTTATTTGGAAAACAAACAGCTTTACAAAGATACATAAAAAAGAAAGAGTGCTAAAATAAAACAGTAAGCCTAAAAACATGTTTTCGCTGATATTTTTTTTTTTTTTTAGTAGCTAGACAAGAAAAACTAAGAAAAAAAAATTTTGTTATGAGAAGTTAAAATAAAACATAAAGAAAAAACTAAGAAAAAAATATTTATGAGAAGCAAGTATTTAGCTTCATATAATATGCATGAAAAGAATATAGAAAAACACAATAAAGGGTAAGCTTATGATCTCGTAGGAGTATAAGGATTATATGTTTGTAATTAGGGAATATGTAAATATATTGCAAATTAGGAACAGAAATCTGATTAATAATATAATAAATATAAATATGGATGTTAAGGGGTGTGTTGTGATGCATTACATTTATCTAATAGTGTTGCTTTGAATTTGTTGAAAGTTATATTGAAGATGTCTATATATAGGAGGTGTGTGTTGTGTGTTATGATAATGGCAGGCTCGGTGAATGAATTCATTTCGTAAGTAGTTGGTATTGGAGCGGCTGTTATAAAAAAGGGATACGTTTCTACTATTACGACCAGGAACTCTAATATCTATTTTTTGTAAGAGATACAGGGAAGATACCGTATTATTTAGGATTTTGTATAATAACAATTGATCAAAAATAATTCTTCTACAATTTAATTTCGGGATTTTAAAGAATTGACGTATATCTTCATTTGATTGGAATGCATAAAACGATCGAAAATTTATGTAGGAGAGAAATTTTTCCTGAACATGTTCTATTCTATGAACATATGTTATATATCTTGGATTCCAAATTTGTGAGGCGTGTTCAAGGTGCGGACGAACATAGGTATAATATAGCAAAATAAATGTATCGAGATAATAAAATAGTTTTGATGTTCGTAGTATAAATCCTAACATTTGGGTGGCTTTAGTGACAATGTTATTAATATGTAATTGGAATGTAAGTTTGAAATCTAAGGTAACACCTAGGTCCCGAACTGATTCTTTTCTTTTAATATCGACATTGTTTATTGAATATTTAAATATTATTTTGGTCCTATTTCTTGTAAACGATATTGAGTAACATTTATCTATATTTAGGAACAAGCAGTTAATTTTGCAATATTCGCTGAGATTATTAAGGTCCTCCTGTATTTTTAAGCAGCACGCGATATCATCGATTGGAATGTATAGTTTCATATCGTCTGCATATAAAATTGCCTTGCAGTGTTTAAAACAACCTGTAATGTCATATAATTATATTTTTATATTATGCCGTTATCTAACTCAAGATTAATAAAACAATAAAGGATTTTTTTATTGTTACCTTTTTTCTTATAATGATACGTGATACGAACTAGGATTGTTATTTTGACAGTCAAAGTTTTCAATATTCTGAAAAATAATTTCTGTACATGAAATAAATAAATAATACCGGTTTGAACTGTATTTCTTTTATTAAATAGTTTTCTACCACCTTAAAAAAATATTATTAGGAATAATATTATTATTTTTTTTATTTTAACGACTATATAAAATAATTGTTACATACAAGATATAATGGTGAAATTAAGTATAAATTATTGTATTTCTTAGTCCTCCTCACTAGGGGGTCCTGTGCCGAGGCGGACTAAAGTTATTTAAATATGGTTTATTTGTCTTCTATGTCGTTTTTAATGTCTTCATTAGGGTTTTTTCATTGACCTCTTTTAGCCATATTTTTATTCTTGATTTGTATTCATTAGGATTTTTTATTAGTTTTATGTCTTGGGGAAGGATGTTATGGAGTTTTGTTGCAAAGTATGTATAGTTTCTTTGTCCGAAAGTGGTTTTATAACTTGGAATATTTTTTATATCGTTTTTATTCGATCTTGTGTTATGCATACATGGTCTAGTAGAGGATTCATTATTTTTGAAAAGCTTCAATAATATATTTTTGGCATATATTTGCTGTACATTTGGTACGTCGAAGCTATTGAAAATTTCAATTGAAGGCGTTCTAATTGGTACTTTCAATATGGTCTTTATGATTCCTTTTTGAATCGTATTCAGGTTGTGGAGGTACGTATGTGTAGCAGATCCCCATCCTATGATTCCATATTCAATTCGAGAATGACACAACGCGTAGTAGACCTTTTTCATATCATTTTTATTTACCACGTTTCTTAGATTTTTAAAGAAATATATAAGGCTTGTGAGTTTTTCCGTAATACCTTTAATATGTAGGTCCCATCTAAGATTTTCGTCAATTATTACTCCGAGATATTTTATGTTTTGCGTTTTTTCTATGACGGGGCAGTTACATTGTATATTATTTCCATGGCATTCGTGTAGTTTTAGTTCTAGTGATTTTATTGGTTGGCTCCGTGCGTTTATTGAAAATGTTATATATTTAGTTTTGCTTATATTAAGGGTAAGCGAGTTGATTTTAAGCCAATTTTGAAGTGCACTAAGCCCTTGTTCAGCCTCATTAAATGTATCCGTCCAATTTTCTTCTTGAAATAATAAAACAGTATCATCAGCAAAACTGATTATGTTTCCTTTAATGATAAGGTTATGTAAATCGTTGATATAGATAATGAATAGAATCGGTCCCAGTACACTTCCTTGAGGAACGCCATAGTTTAAAGATAGTAGTTTGCTCTTTTGTTTACCAATTTGTACTTGTTGTTCTCGCCCTGTTATATATGACTCTAATAAGTTTATTGTTGTTTCGGCCATTCCTATTTTTTTTAGCTTAGTTAGTAATATTTTATGGTCTATTGTGTCAAAAGCTTTTTGAAGATCTATGAATGAAGTTTAAACTTCATTGTAAAATTTAATCTTTGAAAATAATATTAACAACAAATAAGACACGGAAAAACAAGCTAACGGCTGTAACTGGGACTTAAACCTAAACCCTCTAGTCTTACCTAAACTAACACTCTACAACTTCTCATCGACACTTCATATTATTTTCTTTATGTGGTTAATATTACTTTTAAGTTTAAAATTAACTTACTTTAATTTATGAATTTTATCTTTTAACTAAACAAGGTGGTTTTTATCTGATCTTTTTTGAATTTACTGGTGTTTTTTTAGGCTTTCGGGAACCCATTGTAATTTTTGATTCCTATATGGAATAAACTGTTTTATTTGTAATCGTCTTTGTTTATTTTTGTCTGATTTCATTGTACATCACTGTATTTAGGCTTTGTGGTATGTAATTTTCTATGAAAAGTATTATGGTGAAAAATAATAATGTATTGTGTTCAATGTCAGTTTCTGTTTGAAAATATTTCACTAATTATTCAGATTTTTTTATTTCTAAGAATTTCTAATGTGTTTTTTTCTCTGTCGTTACACAAGAAAGTAATCGTTGAATATTGCTTTTTTTAATGACATTTTTGGATGATTTTTTACTGAAAAATAAATCTTTTTTCCAATTATCTTTTGCATATCTTACACTTGGCCTTAAGGGTTAGTTTTGAATCTAATATAACTCATTAGTAGTTGATATCATTTTCAATAATGAAATCATAACTTTTTATTTTTATTTTTTAATTATTTATCTATAAATGTATATTTACATTGTTTTTTTTTTATGCCTATCTCACTAGGATATACCTGTGTCGAGACAGGCGTACAGGTATATAAATGAATATTGTAGTTACAAGAATATGGTAAAATACATATCAATTTGAATAGAATTAAAAAAGAAAGGTGATTGGGAGGGTGGGTAAATCTTTTAAAGAGAGTTATCTTATAAATTTTGGAGATGAAGCAAAGTAGTAAATTCTGTCTAATCTATTTATGGAGTTAAATTTAACAGGATTCTATTATTTTCATTTATTTTATATGGGTTAGGTCGTATGTGAATAGTTTTTTATGTCTACGTGTGATTTATTTTACAGATGTTTGTAATAGTGTTACGTCCAATACTTATAATCCATTTTTTATATCTTGTTTGAATTTTGTCAAGGAGTCAGGTTGTCTGATCGTACTGGTAGTGTATTGTATAGTTTGCAGGCTATCTATTTAGAGTGTCTTTGTCCAAAGGTTAAAATGATGCTTTTTCTCGATGTGTTTTTATGTCCAAGTATCATATTTATGTTTAGCCTTCTTATACACATTCCACTACATTATTTACCATATTAATTCCTAGTAATTATCTCCAACAACGGTTATCAGCGTGTCATCCATCGGCAACGAGTCGTACTTTACTTTATTTTATTTTAGGTGAATTATTTGCGTGATTACCGATCATATAATTAGTTTTGAAATTTTCAGGTAAATGCACAAAAGGTGTGATAATATTGGACTGAAAGCGAACTTACGACTGAAGTATTCATATTTAAGCTTCTTGACGGTGAATAAGAAGATCGGTCTGAAAGCTGGCTTCGATCAACCATTCCACATATTTATTATAATTAGAATTATGAATATCAATGTATGATTAATGAATTCACTTTACTATAATAAATACATTTCATAAAGGACATTTTTTATTTTGATTTTAGATATTTTAGATTTTAGACAGCCGGCGGGTCGAGGGGTAAGGCGCTTGACTACTTAAGTATATTTGCGGCACGTTCCAGAGTGGAAGATAGGTACTCTCAATATTGCCCTGGTGTAAGACCAACATTCAGAATTTAAACCTTACTTGAAATGGCTTTAGCCGTGTTTGGTGACCAGATTTGAATACTGGGTACTTCCCTACCTTCCTCTTTCCTATCTCCTGCCCTTCCCCACTATCTTCAGCCTCACAACATACCCCAATTGGGGATGATAGACTGGCTTCAGACGGGAGCCGCTGAGACTCTTGTGAAGTATTAACATAAAAAAATGTCATAGTCGATATCACAAAACCCTTCCCGAAGGCTGTTAGCCATAACTTCAAACCAGCTATTTATATTTTAACAGTAATTTAAATAATATATCTGGTTTCATTTTTTTTTAATATATATATTTTTTTAATAAAGAAAGACAAATATTTCCAGGTTACAAATAACCTGACAATATTTAAAAATCTCCTATTACTACCACAGTAAGCGGAAAAAGCCAGCCGAGGAATCGGACACGCGACACCTGGGTGGGACCCAAATGCGATGCCAACTCAGCCACTCCCTGTCAAACGTGATATTTTTTTAATTGTACAAAATGGCGGAGGAGTTATCCAGCCGAGGAATCGTACACGCGACACCTCGGTGAGGCCAAAATGCGATGCCAACTCAGACTCAAATGTGATATTTTTTAAAATTAATTACAATGGCGAACTCGGGGTGTTTTTTTCTGTTATTGTATTGTTTTATCTTTATATGTGTTATTATCGCCACTTATTATGGAACGTATTTCGTTGTACTGCCCCTGAATACATTCTGGAATATAAAACTATTATTATTTAATTAAGTTTGTTCGTAGATAATAACAATAATACAATACGTTCATTTTTATAGCAGCTTTGATTATGCTAAATTTGTTTACTTTAAGCAAATGCCTTTTGTATTTTATCGTTCTCAAACTTCACTCAATTTACTTTGCAGAGCTGTTCAATGAACCTGAGTAGCAAAGACCCCACTAAAATTAGCATTCTCCCCGGAAGAGCTTAGAGAAGCATTTGAGATTTTTAGTTAAATGTCACGGAAATCTCCTAATAATTTTTTTATATAACTTATTTACTTCACTGTCGACTTCAGTGGTTTTCTAAGCGCATTTTCATAACAAAATTACCCTGCTCTCTGGGTTGCTCTCAATCAATAAGTAGGTATTATTAAAACTTAATTTAATTAATGTCTAACTATGTCGTTCCTCAAATAACTTTTTTCCTGTGATGTATCTCTGTATCGTAATCATTGACCGCAAACAACTGCAAAGCTGTAGATTTTGACCCTCAAAATGTTTTTTATTTTTTTTATTTATTTAACATTTAAACCCGCTAAACTACTTATGTAGTTTGTCAGCAGGTACATAATGACAACATTGGTACATTTTCAAACATTGTATATATATATATATATATAAATGATTTTGATGCTAAAATATCAATTAAATAAATTCTTTCAATTCTTATATATGTAAAGGAATAGGTACCTACCTAGAAATGCATAGGATTCCTTTATGTTCGAATTTTAAATAGGTGTTGTCATGGAGACAGAAAATGATAGATGATGATTGTTTGGTTGTCTAGCTGAATAGCACAGTTTGAAGTAATAAGAAGATTGAAAAATAAGTTTAATTACAAAGTGATATAATATTTTGAAGACGGACAAATAACTTTAATTGTAGTTTCTTTGTCAGCAAAGCAACTCATGATATTTGTATGTCACATTATTAATAAAAAATTACAACAAATTGACAAATTGTCTTATATATAATAAAAAAGTATCTACAAATAGATTTAGTATATAACAAATGAATATGATCAACAAGTAAATAAATGGTTTCATATACATGAGGTATTACAGAAATTATAATGAATTTTCCAATCCTTCGAATGTGGCCTTTTCGAATCCTTCGATAGCGAAAATAATAACGAAACAACATTTCTAATTGCAAAACAGCAATTCTAACCGCGATGTGTCCAGGTCTTGGCGGCGGATGCGTCTGCCAACCAGTTGTCGTACTGTATTACATTGCGGGTCGAAACGGGGAGACTGGATGAGGTAGATCTTTTGATCTCTTAGGTAGGATTCTCTCGGAACACTGTCTTGCTTTGCACTGCAGTGGAAGGGATAGATTCATACGTTCATCATTTCTGGGGATACTGTGTGTGGGGTCTTTTTACGAAAAGGAAGGCGAGGAGGTTTAGGGAAGGAAAAGGGTCTGCGGGGTGGGTAGGAATCTGGGGGTCAGTGTGTCCTGGAGTGACGGACGAATGCATACCTCCCACTGCGGTGAAAGGCGATATTCCGAGAGAGTACGTCTGGAGAAGTCAAGGGGACTCCCTCAACCACTCTCTCCCGATCCGGCCTGCTATGCAGCTGATGGGTAGTCGCACCCGCCGCCAAGACCCGGACAATCCTATGACCTCATCCTATGAACCCGGGCACCCTCGCTAAGTCATCAAACGTAGTAAACCACTTGGAGTGACCTATGGCAAGGCCTTGAGGGGAATTATTTTCCTCAGTGCCTATTGTGGGAGCTAATGTAAAAAAAATTAAACGCTTAATTCACGGTGGGATTTCATAACCTTTTAGAAAAATAAAAATAAAAATAAAAGTGTTCGTATGATAAAAGTCTACGCTGAATTTCCACGAGGATCACTGCTCGTTGTTCCTCCTTTGCAGAAGGCAGTATGACAAACTTGAGGGTATGTTCTAATTTATAATAATAATATTTGGACGATTTATATAGCGTCATTTTTGAGAAAAATCCCCTTAAGGGCGCTGTACAAACTTATAATACATGTCTAAAATCTAGAAACACTTCAAGCTAGACAAACAATTAAAAACAACTTATGGCTAAAAATAGCATAAACCGGTTCATTGATACGAAAATATAAGTACAATGACTTGACAATGTTTTGACCAATGAACGCGATGGCGAAGGTTTTGATCCTTTTTGCCCCTCCCCCCCCTGTTATTTAGCTCAACACCTCCTTGTGTCAAAATGTGGAACTATAAAATTCTTTTTTAATTCTCAGCTAAATATGTCAAACTTCACGTGAAATCGAACACTACTAAATGTAAGTTTCAAAAGTAACAAAGTTTACAAAAAAGCCTATATTTTTTGTGATGTTTTAGTAGGTTGTATCTATTTACTGATTTAAGATACTGTCACATCTAGGAATTGAACCCAGGCCCTTAGCCTTGCCGGGGCGATGCTCTACTACTGACCTGATGGGACCCTATTTCCTTCAATATTATTTAACTGCATCATACTTCGACTAAGAACTGCCGACATTATCTTTATTTTCTTAACGCATATTTTTATTCGCCCATACGATTTATCTCGAACCAAATGCTACCTAGATAGTGTCTTGGATAAATTTATCAATTTTTAATTTCTATTGACTTCTTTTTATCTATTGACTTATAAAAAAAACTGTTTAAATCTATTTAACATTCTACTATATGTTTTCTTAGATTTCTGTCAAACGATCTGAAGTTTTAAAGCATATATGGAATTTATAAATACAGTTTAAATCAACAGATTTATCTTCCTGCCCTTTTACCACATTATTTTTTAATGCTTCTCCTTCAATACTTATTAAGCGAATTTTAATAAAAACAGAAGAGAAACGAATCAATTTATTTATTCATTGTTCTGTATTTTTTTTAACATGAATACCACACTAGAGTTCCAACTGCTTCCATTTGGAGCCAGTGAGACTATGGCATCCCCGATTGGGGTATGTTATGAGGCAGTTAAGGAGATGGGGACGGAAAGGAGATGGGGAGGAGGAAGGTGGGGAAGAACCTGGCTATTCAGATCTGGTCAACAAACACGGCTAAATGCCATTTCAAGCAACGTTTCAATTTTGAATGATGGTCTTACACCAGGGCGATATTGAGAGCATCTTCCACTCTAGAACGTGCCGGAAATATAGATACTATATATTATTTTTAATGAATTAATTGTGAAATAACACAAATTAATCAAATAAATTTTATTTGCCACGCTGAGATTCGATCCCGCGACCTTCGGATTGCGAGTGAAGAGCTTTACCGCTAGACCAAGCCGGCAGTCAAATGTCGGCTGTATGTGAGATATGAACGATCACTGAGGTGTAAGTGTGATAAAACCATGTAAGATTGATCTATATTGCCTATGCGCTATATAATTCGCTTCCAGATATGTACAAAAACATCCCGCATAATAAAAAAATCAAAGTACCTAACGCTTTATAAGAATATAAAAAAAGAAAACATGTAATTTTCTTGTCATGTTTTATTCTATCTTGTTTCTTTTTCATCCATTTTCTTTATTTTCCGTGTATCTATATTTTGTATATCCTCGTTTTTTTTTTCTTTATTTGTTTTCTCTTGTTGTTTGTTCTACTCAACCAGACTTTTAGTTTAATTCTGTGCTGTATATGAATCTTAAATTTTTGATATCAAAATACCCACGTTAAATTTTTTCTATTACCCTGTGAATTGTAAGTTCATCCCGTCCAAAAGAGATTTTTGTAATTGAGATTGCCCTAGCAAGAAATAAGATCACATTTTAGACGTAAGCTTTGACTCTTTTCCACAAAAAAAATTTGTATTTATAATTCAAAAATGATTTCGAAAGACTGTTCTTTTAACTAGTAAGGCAACGGAGTATGTTTATATTTTGAGAAAATATGTTTTTTTTAGTAAAATAAGGTTTTACGTTTTAAGGTCGTTGGCAGATTTGTTAAACTTTTAAACAAAATTTTGCATTATACAACACACATTTCAAATCATATAATCATGCAGTAAAATATATCAATAAATTATCTGGGAAAGCTATGTTTCAGAAATGTAATTTTAGTTTAAATAAAATCATTTAAAAAAAGATCGGCACACGTATTTTGCGACGAAAATACTCCATTTTGTCTATTTATTTACTTTCTTACAAATTAGTATATTTAAGTTTTTTTACATTCTTATTTTGCTTAGACATTATTGAAAAATTATAAATACTTATTTATTTATTTATTGATTTTCAACGCCCTGGTGGGCTTTTACATAACATGTTTATAATACAGAGACAGGTTTTTAAAAACAAAAGATAAACTATAAAAAATAACTAGTACACGTCCTAAATAGTATACATATAAATTAAGGAAAGATACAACAAAAGAGAAAGTTTCTTAGTTGTAAGTTGTAAACATATGACAAAATGCAAGATACATAAAAATAAAACGGTAACAAGTTTTTACATTGTGGATTAATATAGAAATATACGAATAAATGCATTAGCCCCTATGTGATGCTCCTTAAATATCAAAATATTCTACATAAAAGTATTGTTCAGGTATTTCTTAAATAATGGTAAACTTGTGTTAAATACATCGATATTAGAGGTAAATTTGTTTCCTAATGTGTGAAGTCGAGAAATAGGTGCATGTATGTGGTAGTTCGTCCCAGAATTATTGTTGCAGAATAATACGTTTTGCCTTGTTGCTCGATTGGGTACCCTGAAATCGATGAGATGCAGGAGTTCGCAACAATCTAATTCAGAATAAATAATTTTAAACAAAAAAGTTAGGTCATTTATTTTTCTTCTGTTTTCTAGGGAATGCAATTTAAGTGTATTTAGTAAGGATGTGTAGTTAATGTGTTGAATAGGTATGTGTAACTTGAAGTTAATAAATCTTAAAAATTTGTGCTGCACTCTTTCGATATTTTTTATATGGATTTGATAATATGGGGACCAAACTATGGAATTGTATTCCAACAAGCTGCGTACGAGTGACAAATATACGATTTTTATAACTTCCAACGAGTTAAAGTCTTTGATGGTTCTAATTATAAATCCTAGTGTTTTCATGCCTTTGTTGGTTATTTGTTGTATGTGATTTATAAAATTTAATTGCGTGTCAAACACAACTCCAAGATCTCTAATTTCATTGACTTTTTCTAAGATTTTATTATCTATTGTGTATTTGAAAGATAGTGGGGTCTTTGTTCGACAAAACGTTAGTGTCTTACATTTATCAATATTGAGGAACAAGTTATTTGTGACACACCAATTTTGTAATTTGTCGATGTTTGACTATAGGATTAGGCAGTCATCATTATTAGATATTTCTTTGTATAATTTGATGTCATCGGCAAAAAGCAGAACTTCTACATCGTTGAAACAGCTTATGATATCATTTATGAATATTAAGAAAAGGATGGGGCCGAGATGACTCCCTTGCGGTAGACCACTAGTTGCATATAATAACTTAGATAAAGAATGTTTAATTTTAACAAATAAGATTCTGTTAGACAAATAATTTGAGAACCAATCCAACAACTTGCCTCTCAGTCCCAAGGCATACAATTTACTAAGTAATAATTTATGTGATACTTTGTCGAAAGCTTTTGAAAAATCTGTATAGATACTGTCAACTTGTTTTTTTTGTAAAAGATTCTGTAATATAGTTATGGTAAAGTAACAGGTTGGTAGCAGTTGAACTACCGGAAACAAATCCGTGTTGGTTTTTAGCAATTACTTTTAATATTGGTGGATAAATTAAATCAAGAACAAGGGATTCAAAAATTTTCGGGAGCGCTGATTGTATACATATAGGACGGTAGTTTTTAATGTCTGTGTCGTCACCTTTTTTGAGAATCGGGGTAATATAACTAGATTTCCAACGGGTTGGAAAATGTCCAGAAGAAAGTAAGTGGTTAAATAATGTGGTGAGTGGACCTGATATTGCAGATGCGCATTGTTTGAAAAATATTGGTGGGATGTTATCTGGGCCTGCAGATTTGTTAGGGTCAAGTGAAATGATTTTATTTAAGCATGATTCCTGTGTAATGGTGTAGTTCTGTAGATGTATTGTGTTTTGATATGTGTATGATGGTACGTTGTTATCTGATATTTCACCTTCGTATACACTTTGGAAATGATCCGCAAACAAATTTACAATATCAAAGGTGCTATTGGCTATTTTTCCATTATAATGCATTGTGGGGGGGGTAGTCTGTACTTTCATTGTTTAATTTTTTAACATAATTCCAAAGATTTTTTGTTCCTAGTGCAGTTTTCTCAACGGAGGTGATGTGTGCTTTATAGCATAGTTTAGATAGTGTTTTACATTTCTTTCTTGATTCTGAGAAGTTTGAGTAGTCGGTGATTTGGTGAGTGAGTTTAAACATTTTGTGTAGCTGTTTTTTTTGTTTCAGTAAGAGTATAAGGTCTGTGGAGAACCAAATTGGATATGTTCTGTGTTTTGGTGTATATGAGGGGACATGTGATTTTATATTTTCAGAAAATTTTTAAACTTATGATCAAAACATAATTACAAAAAGTACAGAATGTTTTACCATCACACCTTTCAGCATTTTTGGATGTAGGTATAAATTAAAGCAAATTTTGAATGAAATAAAATCGAAATTGAGTATTTATTTTAAAAAGCTGGTACGGAGAATAATTAATCTTTCTCATTGGAACCGCCCTGTAAGATCGTAAGAACAGCTTTCGACGAAATATGAATTCTCGGCCGCTGGCTGGTCCCTTAAATACAGAATAATAATAAAACATAAAGGTTGAAACGAATTATTTTTTCTGCAATATTTGTATGTACAATAATAAATGGTTATTGAATTTAAGATACTATCTTTAAAAAACTGAGCGCACCGACAAACAAGATGTTTTTATGAAACCGTGAAGTTACTGATCATATTTGTTGATTTTTGGTCGCCCATCATCTTCATATTAAGTTTTTTTCACCCATACTGTCAATTAAAACGTATTCACAATAGCGAAAAAATAATCTATTTGAAAATGTTTATAACTTTTAAACCAGCTTGAAAGGTATACTATCTCTTAAATAGGCGAACAATTTACAATTTCTATCAGTTGAGATCGAGTTGTTCTTCTGATTACACGATCCTGGCTGCTTAGCAGAAGATTGTTTTTACAAAATGTGGCAAATTTCAGAATTTGCACTCGTTTTCTGGACAGCACTCGCGTGTGTTACAGGTTCGTACATTCAAATACATAATATTATCTTGTTGGACATCAGAAACTAGATTTACAAGCTTGGGTACAATGGTGGTCTACGTGCATCTCACGTGTAATAGCCCCAAGATAAATGCTTGTAGACCACATACCAACTTGTATAGTTAACACTATATAATATGTTTTCCTATATTTATTAATGATAATCTTATCCCTGTGTTCTCAACTCGGGTAGCCTGTATCGCCTTGACGAAAGAGGACCATTGAGAATTGAAACGTTGTTTGAAATTACTTTAGATGTATTTGGTAACCCTCCCTTCCCCACTACCTTTAGCCTTGCGATATAATCTAATCAGTGGTGCAAGGTATCACTGGCTCCACACGTTTGGGAGCAGTTTAGACTCTTGTTCGGTATTCGCATTTAAAAAAATCGATCATTGAAGTTTGTTAACGAATAACTTTTTAGGATGGGTAATAAATAACTTTTTACTCTAGGTAATGAATAACTTTTAAGGATAGATAATATATACTTTTTTAGGTTAGGTAAAGAATAAATTTTTAGGGTGGGTAATAATTACTTTTTAGGTTAGATAATTCAAAGTTTTTTAAAAGATATTTCTGTGCAAGTAATAATGTAGCATTTTTCACATTTTGCATTTGAACGCTTTGGCGAATTACCCTCACAATAAAATAATGCTTTCGTTCGTAATTATGCAAGTCTTGGCGTATAAAAATTTTTTAAAAATTGTTTTGAATTCGAACAGCAATTACCTTTTTTATCTACAGATTTTTAATGGGTTTGAATTAATTAATTAATTTAATTTGAATTTTCATTGTGATTTGAACATTTGCGCCTTGTTGCATTACGTTATCTTAGTCACCTGAATTCGTAAATAGGAGACCTCAAATTTGGGATTTAAAAAACAAAATTCTTTATTCATTGAATTGCTGGTTACATGAATTAAGGATTTTTCGACCACCATGCTAGGCACGTGCCCGTGTTGTGGTGGTCGATTTTCTATACAGTACATTAACATATGCAATATAAAAAACGTGAGAGAATATAAAAAATATAGAATAATATAATAATATTAAAGAATTATTATATGTTATACCTAATTATTAGCCTGAAACACTCATCTACATTGAAAAAATCTTGCGATAAAAGATACATGCCGCCGACGGGACTTGAACCCGAGTCCTTCTGATTTCCGTTCAAATGCTCTGAACACTGAGCTACGTCGGCTTATCTTCTACCCGGCAAATAATTCAATATATACCTACTATTTTTTCACCTTAACAATTGCTGCTTATTACATTTTTAAGAATATTAAAGAATATCAAAGAAAATTAAAGAATATTAAAGAATATTATAAACGATTTAAGAATATTAAAGACTATTTAAGAATATTAAATAGTCTTTAATATAATTAACGAATATTAAATAAAAATTAAAAAATTTAAAAAAAGAATATTAAAGAAAATTATGGAAAATTAAAGAATATTAATGAATATTAAAGAATATTAAAGTATATTAAAGAATATTAACGAATATTTAATAAAATTATATAATTAAAAATAAAATAAAATAAAGAATTAAAAAAAAAGAAAATTAAAGAATATTAATGGATATTAAAGAATATTGAAGAATATTAAATAATATTGAATAATATAAAGAATATTAAATAATATTAAAGAATATTAAATAATATTAAAGAATATCAAAGAAAATTAAAGAATATTAAAGAATATTAAAGGATATTAAATAATATTAAAGAATATTAAAGAATATTATAAACGATTTAAGAATTTTAAAGAATATTAAAGACTATTTAAGAATATTAAATAGTCTTTAATATAATTAACGAATATTAAATAAAATTAAAGAATTAAAAAAAAGAATATTAAAGAAAATTATGGAAAATTAAAGAATATTAATGAATATTAAAGAATATTAAAGTATATTAAAGAATATTAACGAATATTTAATAAAATTATAGAATTGAAAATAAAATAAAATAAAGAATTAAAAAAAAAAAAAAATAAAGAATATTAAAGAATATTAATGGATATTAAAGAATATTGAAGAATATTAAATAATATTGAATAATATAAAAAATATTAAATATTATTAAAGAATATTCAATAATATTAAAGAATATTAAAGAATATTAAAGAATAATAAAGAATATTAAAGAATATTAAAGAATAATAAAGAATATTAAAGAATATTAAATAAAATTAAAGAATATTAAATAAAATGAAAGAATATTATAGAAAATGAAAGAATATTAAAGAAAATTAAATAATGTAAATTGCCATTGCGTAATATAATTGAAGAATACAGTAGAACATAAAATAAAATGAAAAGTATAGAACATAAAAAAGCATATTCATGAAATAAAATAAAAAAAGTATGTAATTATAAAATATATAAAATCAAGTAAGTACCTACTATAGAGTAAGCAAAAAGAAAGGATTATTATTATGATGAAAATCTATATGTGCGTGGTTATATTGGTAGGTACATTATTTTATACCAAATTTTGTACAAATACATGTTAGATTTCGTGTTTCAAGTCCAGCGAATGGAGTGAATTGTTATTGTTACAGTAGTTTTCTCAGCTGGTAGCACTGGGCGCTGAGTACATGGAACATTAAAACTTTCGGCAATTAATATTATATAATTACATACAGTTCTTTACAAACAAACAAAAAATATTGGTGGTATATGAACCTAACTTGAAATTCTTTAAAGAAATTCTTTGAATAAATTCTTTAAAAAATTCTCTAAAGAAATTCTTTAAAGAAAGTTCGACCCTTTCCGGATATCCATTTTTGGACACCTGTTGCATAGTGATTATTCACTTGCTTTATGTATCTTTTGTTGGATGGTATAAGTTGGTTGATGCAATTATTTTTTCGGTTTTGTTATAAGATCGAAAAGTTGGAAAATATTTTGATTTTTTCTTTTTTAAAAATTTATTAAATTAATACCCGCGAGTACCTGGCGTGCGTAGCAACGCCACTCATAGAAACTTGTTGTCTCTGCATGCCTTTTCCAATGCCTCCGTTCTGCCGGCCCTGTCGATAAACTATATAAAATTTAATAAAACAAACAATTTTGCAAAAACTCTCGAACTGTTTCTTTCACATGATGATAATAATAACAATTAAACAGATCTGATAGTAGTGTTGCATGGTAATGCTAAACGGTGATATTCAAATAATCTTAATTTGTGAAAGTTTAGATTAATGTAAATTTCTAATTAAGGTGACGATATTTATTTTGATTGTGCGAGTCCACATTATGATATTGTTTTTTGTACTCATTCACGAACGCAGCTGGTTTAAAAACATATATGTATTTAATAGCTGCCTCAAAGGTCATCGATGAAAATACATTCGATGGCAATATCTATAAATCGATGGCAATATTTATAAACAGGATTTTTTAAATACGTTTTTAAGAATGCATAACGTTCTGCGTTAGGTACCTACCTACAACAATTATTGACTGATCTTGGCGTAATCCTGTTTTAACCCCTTGGGCCTATTTGGTCGGAAAGTCAAAAAATATTCTTTTTGCTATAAAATTCAAATAAATGGAATATTTTTTTACGCATCAGAAAACTAAAAACTGCCTTTGAAAAGTGGTGAAATACGCTTTCAATCTTTATATTTCGAAATAAACATATATGTTTGAAATGTAAACATTTTGAAAACAAACAAAAAAAAGTTATAAAAATTGCTTACCTTACATTTTTTCTGACTAAAATTCCTAGTAGGTAACTAAAAAAAATGAAAGCACATAGGTACATTTTTTTTGGTCAATTTTTTTATAAAAGTTACCGTCAACAAACGTTTTTTGTCGTTTCATGTAAAAATAAATAATAAGAAATTACAAAAAATTACATTTTTACATTACACGGAAATTTTGTTTCATAAAGGTGACCATTTTAATTATTTTGTGGTTAACTTTTAGATTCGAATATAAATCGTGATTTTTTCTCTTTCTAACACCGCTTAGCTCATATTTCTAACCAAGATACCATGAGACCTGTATGAGGTTTCGGAAAGCAAACAAATTAGCCCGCGGGGTTAACTCGACCATTTCGCATTTCATCAATCTGTTAATTTTTTGTTACATTCCGGATCTGCTTCAAGACGGTTGCCGTGTTGGTTACTACATTTGTATACCGCCAGAGTTTGCATGAACGTGATTCCTACTACGAGCTATATACGAATAACTAATATAATGCTACCTACCGACCAGAAGAGAAAACTATAATTTCTTTGGACAAATTAAATAATTCCTAATTCGAAATTTAAAAAAAAGGCACACTTAAAATTAAAGTACTTACAATTTGGAGGAAATTTTGATTTCATTAATTTTTATCATGGCATGCGGAGCAGAGGTTGACTAAGAGGTGGGGGGTGGAGGGGGGGCTAAACGCCTCCATATTCCCTTGATCAAATCCTAAACGCTTTAGAGCACCAAGACACTGTAAAAAAAGTCATATTTATTTATTTCATTTTTTGAAAGATGTGGATACTTGTTAAGAATGCTCTCCCCAAATATTCTAAAGAAATTCGAAAAATTGACGGAGATGCAGCATTTTATGTAAAACTGTTTGAAACAGTTTGTATGTTGAATTATCCTTCAACAAAACTTTGAATACGTTTATCTCGAAACTTTTCTAACAAGTTTTTCAACATGGTTGACAACATTTTTTTTATTTATTTATTTATTATAAGGACAAAGTAATACAATATGACAGGAAACAAATAAAAATATTTTACAGAAAAGAGAAAAGTCCCAATAGACTACTTTTTAGTAATTTGTCAATGGGTGCTTTTACTTTGAAGATATAAAAAAAAGCTTTTTTTATTTTTTTTTATTTTAGGGAAATCAACAGTTTATAATAATGATTAATTTATACATGCATAATTTACCAAACTGAGAAACCAATTATAGATTTCCTCATTATACTATTACATTGTGTATCTAGAAATTAAACAGTAATCTTACAACAATTATTTTATTTTATTTTTATTTTATTTTAAATACATAAACGGCTATACTGCCTTTTATAAATAAACATATAATCGAGTACAAAAGTAAAAAAAAAATAAAATCATTACATAATAGTAGTTTTAAACTTAAAAATAACATACAATCATTTTGTGTATCACAACAAAAAATAACAAAAAAAGAACAATGAGAAATATTATCATTTCATTTCAACATTTAATGAAAAATAATTTTTGAGTGCATGTTTATATTGCGCTAATTTTAAGAAATAAATGTCGCCGATGTTAGCATGTTCATTTCCCAACATGTGTAATCGACTGATTGGTGAGTAATAATGTGATAATGTATGTGTGTTATTATAGTAGAACGGTAGAGTGAGTCTATTGTTAGCGCGACCAGGGCAATGAAATCGTATTAGTTCTATTAAGTCAGGGGTATCCAAGACCGAGTGAATTATTTTATATAATATTAATAGATCACAGATTTTTCTGCGATCTGATAAATTTACGAGATTAGTCCAGTTTAATAACAATTAAAAGATAGTACATTAAAAGATATTACATAGGTATACCAGGTGGAAGATAGTATATAATATATACTAATTTAATACATTTGAATACGTTTTTGATAGAATTTTTATATTTACTTTCGTTACAATTGAAGATATCTATATCAGATAAAAGTTTATTATGTGTTGAACACGGTCTTATAAGGCAAGCATTTTGGTTTGAATTTGTTTTAAAATGTTTTTCCTTAAAAATATTACACGAACTTATGTGCCGTGTAGGTACTTTAAAATCTATTCTGTTCAATAATTCAGGACAGTCGGTTATGTTATTAACGATTTTATATAGCAACATCGCATCTGATAATTGTCTGCGTACACTCAATGCATCAATTTTGAAGAAATTTATTGCATCAAGATAATTATTAAATCGATTGTACGATTTGTAAGAAAGGCACTTTATGATTTTTTTTTCTGAATCGGTTCAATTTTGTTTATATGTTCTGCATAAAATGGAGACTTTACTTTATTTTGCAGTTAGACTTTTTATTGTTATAGTCTAATAAAAATTATTTCTTTCGGCGAGCCAATTTTTCAACATATTTTTTTTTTACAATTTGTACATTTTTTAATTTCAGCAGGTTACATATTTAAGCAATTTGGTATCATGTAGTCCAGCGTTCTTGCCCATATTTGTTAAAGTGCTTAGATACAATTAGGTAAACTGATGCGGAGATCGAGGAAAACAAAAGGAGGCAAATCGAACCAGTTTTGGACAGCGTAGAAGATCAAGGACTAGTTTTTAATTTACTAGATGACTCTCTGATGGAAATTAATTTTGTTTTTATCGTATTTGTGTATTTTCTTTTGAAACAATGTATGATTAATTTTATATTTAACATGTGAAAGTAAAGTGCTTAATGTACATACTGGCTATTAATAATTTGGTAATTTCTGTTCGAACGAACGGGTTGAGTAAATATTGTTCAATTCGTACAACTTCCTGAATCGAAGAGTATGCTGACCACCCACGAGGGCTGCTATTTTCCTTACCACAGCCGTTCTGCATCTGGATGGCTATAGTCCCAGCGAAAGATCGAGCATTATGTCATCGTTCCAATATCTTCTGTCTTTTTCATTTTCAAGCAAGACGCGTGAGAAGGAAGAGGAAGAAGGCCTATGACGTCCGTACGGGTTCTCGCTGTGACTAAGGTTTTACTCATTGTTCCAAATTCTTACTCTTATATAAATTAATGTATTTTGGAGCGAGTTCAATATGAACCACCCTAAATCTGAGGATCCTATAATGGTGAAACTACTCTATTATTAAATATCAAACTGTCCTCATACTTGTGAGAATATTAGTAGTGGGTATTTGCATTAAGGTTTACGTAAAGTGGGTAAACTCCAAGCCTTTTAATGATAATGGCTTCTAGTTAATATTGATATAACAAAAGTTTTTATCCATTAATTACATTAATACCGATGAATACTTAAGGGCATTTTACCATCCAGCGGCCGAAATTCCACATTTCGTACAGGGTGGTTCCAATGAGAAAGATTAATTATTCTCCGTACCAGATTTTTAAAATTATAACTCAAAATCGATTTTATTTCATTCCAAATTTGCTTTAATTTATACCGACATCCAAAAATGCTGAAAGGCATGATGATAAAATTTTTAAAATTATGTCCTTTTTGTAATTATTTTTTGATCATATTTATCACGTAAGTATTTATTATTTTTCCATAATGACTAAGCAAAATAAGAATAAAAAATTCTAAAATATATTAGTTTGTAAGTGCGCAAATACACAAACGAATCAATTTTCGTCAAGGAGCATATGTACGTCTATATTTTTTAATGATTTTATTTGAACTTAAATTAAAATTCTGAAACATGCGTTTCCCAGATAATTTATTGATTTATTTTACTGCATGATCATATAATTTAAAATGTGTGTTGTATAATACAAAATCTTTTTTGAAAATTTAACAAACAAAAAAATCTGCCAACGACCTGTGGTTATAACCTTATTATAATAAATTATTTTTTTCTCAAAATTAAAAACATGCGTTTAGTAGATAAAAGAACAATCTTACGAAATGAATTTATAATTTTTTGTGGAAAATAGTCAATACGTCTAAAATCTGATTTAAAAATGACGTATTTCCGGTTTTCTCTTGTTATACCTTCTTAAACGAAGACAATGAACTTTGTTTGTTATTACGATAAAAGGAAATTGAAGGGAAAACAATTCTTAATGGGTGAACCTAAATATAAAATAATCGTTTGTCACTATTTTAATTATTAATTCAAAATGGTAGGTACTCCGTAACGGAAATAATTTTGTAAAATACGTTATTCAAAGTTTTATGCTTGTGTCACACACAGCTATAAAAGATAAAAGATAATTTGGCTTGGCGTATTTCGGTATATCGCTCGTCGTACATTCCCAATATATGGCGAGCGATATGCTGAAATACGCCAAGCCGAATGATCGTTTATCTTTATAGCTGTGTGTGAGACAAGCATTACTGTTCAATTATGATGTTATAAATATAATATTTGAAACAATTTTATTAGAATTCAAATAATGAAATGAAAGGGCAAAGAATGTGGTACCACTTACTTAGAGGTATAGCAAGGTCGATCGATAAAACCCTATATGAATACGATATTGACCAACTGCGTCATCTTCGATCAGTTATCAATATTTTCGATCACCGTCAACAATTATTGGTAAGAGATATTCCGACCGACGATTGATAAATTTTAGCCCGGACTCCTTAGTATCAGATAAGTTTTGGTTAACTGTCAATATACGCATTTATTTAAACAATGTGTTATATAAAAGTATTTGTAACAAGGTTTGTGCACCCTCTTATACACACTTCATCAGGCCCGGACTGGTCAGGTCCGCAGGTTCGCGATCGCGGAGGGCCCCTGGCGCGAGGAGGCCCCAAAGGGGCCCCACAAAACGTACAAAAAACCGTTTTTGTCTTGTTAGTAGTTATTTTGTGTTCTTGGTAATGGACCCCAAAAAGTTTGACTTTATCTTGAAACTCCAAACATTTCCCACAGAAGCTTTTGTTATGGGTCGCTCATAATTCTCCGAACGGACTACAATAGTCAGCAGCGAAAATAGTGCACGCACGTTTGGTGTGATTCCGATCACGCATGCCTTGTGTGTTCACAAACAGGCGATGTGGAACGGACCAATAAGAAGACGTTTTACGACAGATTACCATATATGGTCACAAAGTATTCTTTTCCTCCACCCTCTCGACAGAAGCAAGGGACCGGGAGGAGAGACGAGGCGGACAGTCACGCTTGGATCGCGGTCCAGAGAGATTCTTAGGAACACAACGGCGGCTCGCCGAGCTCCTTTCGCGCCCGTAGTCAAGTCCCGGCTTACGCCCTGAGTACATGTGATACTCCCGGTTCCCCCCAGTACGAACCGCTGCCGGTCTGGAAGCATGCCGCTCCCGGCCCGCCCTTGACGCTGAAGAGCAGCCCACTTAACCGCTGCCGCTCTGGAAGCATGCCGCTCCCGGCCCGCCCATTGCTGCCCACTGCCGCCCACGGCAGCCCATTGCCGCCCACTGCCATGTTACCACGGCCCGGTCTGTGAGCCACCGCTCCAGACCCGCCCTTCACGCAAGAAAGCTGCCTGCTGCCGCCCATTGTCACGTGAGGTTCTTTAATTACGTATAGTCCTTTCGAGCCCAGAATCAGTAGTCCTTTTACTAGCTTGCCACTCTCTTCCCAGGTTAGGCCTTAAACCGCATACTTCCTGACCTGTTATTGTTATATTCATGCATATTAGGAATAAACTGAATTGTAACTAAGCCTTGTTTCATTGGAGTAGATAGTCGATGAGTGCGGCCGTTCCCCCCCCCTAAGATGAGCATCTCAGCCCAGGCATATGATCCCCGGGGGGTCTGCTTAACACTTGTCCCCCGTTTAGTAGCTTACTTCCCCCCCCGGGGAGTGACTGTATAACACTAGAGCCCAACGTCTTATCGATTATTATCTCCTTTGAAACATTACTTCACACTTTATTGCTATAAACATTTTTATTATGTGTGTTTTCCTACCAACAGCTGTGCGTGAAGTGTGTTAGTGAAGTGAAACACGGTGCGAGTGCCGACGGCAAGAGTGCAATTTCGAGTGTTAGTTACTTAAACTTCGCTGAATACCGTAACGTTTCTCACGCAAATACGATTCTATCACGGCTTTCAAAACCTTTTTTAAATAAAATAAAGTGTAGTTATCATTAATGAATTATTAAAATTTGGAATCGTCCTTTTTACCACAATTTAAAAACCAGGTTATAGAATCTCTAGTTTAAACGGAAGTTCAGCAGTCAGTACCGTTTTCGTCGTTTCGCGCGGAAATATTTTATTGAGTAATGAATTACGTGTGAATTGAAACTCTAGTATAGTGCTGGATTAAAATTGCGTTATTTTTTCCTTGAAGAGCGGTGGTTGTTTTCTAATAAAAAAGAAAATAACTCCTGTCGGGTTGAGCTACGCCTACCCGTATCCCTGTGATAGGTAAAAATAATAACGATTTGCCAGCAACTCGTTTTGTCACTTAAAATTTTCGTCTGGTATTTTTTTGCGTTTTGTTTATTAAAAAATCTAAATCATGGAGGCCACCGTACCAAATATGGATAAAATATTAAATTTCGAGAAAGCAAACGCGTCCGTAATAAAAAAAAAATGTTGATAGAGAGAGGCATAGTTCCGAAAAGAGCTTTGTTGTCACTGAGACAACAGTGTGTCGCGTTTAATGAATCTCTAAATAACAGGCGAGTTGAGTCTCCCGTAATTTCTATAAATTCTCCAAGTGTAGCAACAACTCCAAAAACTAGTAATTCGGGAAACCACGTTACTGTAGCGCCCTCGCCTCCACAAAATTACTATGGGAGGACCACCACAAGGTACGTTGAAAGAAAAGTAGTTAATTTAACGAATTGGAAATTTTCTTTTGACGGAAATTCGGATGTCCGCGCTTTTTTAGACAGGATCGCAGAGTTACAATACGCTAGTGGCGTTGATTGTCAAGATTTGGCTAGGGGTTTTGTTGAATAACTCTCTGGTTCAGCACTATTATTCTTTAGGAAAATTTTCAAAACTAATCTAAAGTGGGAAGAAATTAAGATAGCCTTTTGAAGAGGTTCGAGGATCCGACGTTTCAGATGACTGAGAAGTCGAGGTTATTTAACTTATGTCAAAAGAATAACGAAAGAGCTGCGGATTATATTTTGGAAGCTTTAGCTATCAACTCCAAGCTGAATTTACCATTAGAGGAATCGAAACTTTTATCCTTGGTCACAAAAAGTCTCACGCCGGATTACGCACAGCTAAAAATCGGGAAAAATATCACTAACGTTTCGGAGTTACAAACATTATGTGAGAAAATGGACAAAATCAAATTCAGTCGCGCATCGAGTAAAAAATCAGACGAGTCGGAGGTCGTCTCGAATTATAAGGAGGTTGATGGTGAATTTGGAATTAAATCTAAAATACACCGTTACAAGCAAATGTATAATGTACCGGTTCGGCAGTACGTAAATCTAATATCATCCCTGAATGATAAATAATCATTACCATTATCTGAAATAGACTTGGTTCTTATAATTAAAAATGGGTTGTTGCACAAATATAGTAAACTATTTTCGTACGATGTACCCCAGACTTGCGCTGAGGTAATACAGAGGTGTGAGAACATAGAAGATACTCATTTTGATAATTCCCAACCGAATCACAAGGGTAGAACATTCGGCCGTAATAAAAACTCACAGCTCGCGGCGATTTCACAAAAGACCGCGGATATCGCAAATCGTGCTTGTTTCAGATGCAATCAAAACGGTCACTTTGCAAAAAATTGCAATAAGGGAAACAGTAATAGCGTCCCGCGCCGTAGCCCACGATGTAAAAAGCCTGATTACAGCAGAGCAAACGTTTTACCAGATCTCTCTAAACCACCCCCGACCCATTGTAATAGGAATCAAAAAAACTTCTAGACGGTCATTTCAATCCGAAGCCATCAGCGGAGACAATTGAAAAGGAATGGAATGACTGGTTAGGTTACGTAAAGGTTTTTCTGAATACCGATCCCCTCGATGCAATGAATGTAAACTGCAGCGTGGATGGCCGCCCGCATGTGACATTCAAAGTTAAAAATCGTGTTTTATCGGGTTTATTAGATTCCGGAGCTTCCCTATCTTGCATAGGTGGAAATTTGCACAAACATTTCACGTCTCGTGCCCTGTCCCCTTGTGATCTGGTAATTACTACGGCAGATAACAAGAGACAGGAAGTTTCTGGCAAGCTGTCACTCCCAGTAGTTTATAACGATAAATTGCAAACCATAGACTTTGTAGTGATACCTTCGCTCGGCCAGAAAATTATTTTAGGCATCGATTTTTGGAAAAAATTCAACATAGCTCCAAATTTATTTATGGCAAATCAAAATATTACGTATACTTCCATCTCAGAAGTTAACGTAGTAAGGTCAAAAAACGATCTTACACCCGCGCAACTAAAATCACTTAGTGATTTGATAGAGGAATTTCAATCCATATCTTTTGCTAAACGCGGTTTGGGTAAAACAAGTTTGATCGAACATGTTATCGAAACCGAAGGAACACCAATAAAACAACGTTATTACCCCCTGTCACCAGTGAGGTTGAAACAATTAGAATGTGAGGTTGATAAGATGTTAGAGTTAGGCGTAATCGTTAAAAGTAAATCTCTATGGTCAAACCCGGTTATACTAGTACCCAAAAAGGACGGGACAGCTAGGTTCTGCTTGGATAGTAGACGTCTCAACGCCGTTACAAGGGCACAAATTTATCCGTTACCGAACGTACATCGTATTCTTGATAACTTACGGCACGCAAACTTCATTACATCCCTAGACTTGCTTAAATCTTTCTGTCAGATACCCTTGCACCCTTCGTCTTGTGAGAAAACTAGTTTCGTAGTTCCGGGTAGAGGTACCTTCATGTTCGTAAGGCTACCCTTCGGATTACGTAATGCACCTAGCGAATTGCAACGCCTAGTGGACACCCTATTTGGCCCGGAGTTCGAACCCAACCTTTTTGCATATCTGGATGACCTAATAATTATCTCACGAACATTTGAAGAACACATTGACCTTCTTAAGAAAGTATGTAGTATTTTAAAGGACGCCGGATTAACATTAAATATAGAGAAATCAGAATTTTGTAAATCAAGACTCAAATACTTAGGTTTCGTAGTGGACAAGGAAGGTCTCCGAACGGACCCGGCGAAGATAGATACTATCAATAATTTCCCCCGCCCTCAGAATACGAAACAGGTAAAATCATTCCTTGGGTTATGCAGTTATTACAGACGTTTTATCAACAACTTTTCAAACATTGCCGCCCCTTTAACTCATATAACGGGTGGTAAAAAGAACCTACCTAATTTTACGTGGAATGACGAAGTAGAAAAATCATTTACCGCCTTGAAGAACGCCTTGATTTCAGCACCGGTACTAAGCTGCCCTGACTTTAAGTTGCCTTTTATAATACAATGTGACAGTTCAAATTTCGCCATCGGAGCGTGCCTTTCACAACAATTTGAGGACGCAGAACACCCCGTCGAGTATTACTCCAGAGTACTCTCAAAAACGGAGAGAAACTATAGTACAACTGAACGCGAATTATTGGCCATTCTCGACGCCGTGCACAACTTTCGTTCGTACGTCGAAGGGTCAAAATTCACTGTAGTCACAGACCATTCAAGTTTAAAATGGCTTATGTCACTCGAGAATCCAACAGGTAGGCTTGTCAGGTGGGGGACACGCTTGTCTCAATTCGAATTTGATATAATTCACCGTAAAGGCTCCCTTCATATAGTTCCGGACGTACTCTCTCGTATTGAAGTTACCCAGTTAGATCATTACTTAGCACGCCTAGCTCTAAAGACAAATGGTATACAGAGCTGTATAAAAAGTGCGTCGATAACCCATAAGATAGTCCTAATTTCCTAATACAAGGAAATAAGTTGTATAAGCATTGCAAAGCTGATTTTTCCTTACATACAGACTACGAATGGAAATTAGTATCCCCTGTGGAGGATAGACAGGCCTTAATCTCGGAATGTCATAACTCACCCACGGCAATACACCCAGGAGTGTTTAAAACCTTTAAAAAATTGTCGTTAAGAAATTTCTGGCCCGGAATGTATAATGATGTAAAAAAATTGGTGTCCAATTGCAATATTTGCAAGGCTTATAAACATTCGACAAAACCAGCCTTAGGTCATATGTCCCACCCCAAAAATGTAGATCGCCCAATGCAAAGTCTCAGCGTAGATTTGATACGTCCTTACCCGAAAGGTTATGACGGGAACTTTCATATTCTGAGCGTGGTAGACGTTTTCACTAAGTACTGTTGGCTATTCCCATTACGCCACGCTACGGCTAAAGCCATAATAGAAGCCTTAGAATACAATATATTCTTACCAATCTCTGTACCTAGAACACTCATAGTTGATAACGGTCGCCAGTTCATATCAGGTGCTTTTAAAGCCTTCTTGTCTCAATACGGCGTTCCTGATGTATTTTATAACACCTTCATTAAATCAAGAAACATGTTATATACTTACCAATATAAATATAAAAATGTTACATTAAAAAGTTGTAAACAATATGAATTATGTACTATGTTAATAATAATATTCTATACACCTATGAATAACACGGTAGAACGCTATAACCAAACCATCGGAACCTCGTTGGCTATCCTGGTGGGCAACGATCACCGTCAGTGGTCAAAGCACGCCAGAACGGTACAAGCAGCAATAAATAATACGGTCAATCTTACAACTGGATACACCCCGTTTTTTCTTATGCACGGCTTTGAACAGACAGTGCATGGCACGTCGCATTGGCGTATCTCCCCTGGTGCTAGTCAAAATGACACACAACCAGGTACGGTTGCGGAATATGCGAATAAACTACAGGAACTTGTAGCCGTCTACGACAAAGTGAGCGATTCACTCACCGCTGCTTATAAACAAAGCGCTTTTCGTTATAACACTAGACACAAGTTGGCATCCTATAAAATCGGGGACAGAATTTGGAGAAGGATCTTCCCATAATCTAAAGCAAGCGTGTATTTTTCAGTGAAACTTGCACCCCGTTTTGTGGAAAACAGGATAAGGGAAAAGCTCTCTAGCACGGTATACGTGCTAGAAGATTTAAATGGAAAAATTGTCGGTAGATTTCACATTAAAGACATAGTAAAAAAAGGTATCGACACCACTGTCGTTGCCGCCTTATAGGTGTTTTTTATTTATTTTTATTTATTTTTTTGTTGTTTTGTTCATTTTCTCTCCACCCCTGGTTATGTGGGTACATTATGCTTCATCACTCCGTGAGAGTGGTGTTAGCAAATAATCCGGATAATAGTTGAGATTATAGTTATCACTCTTTATATATAACCCAAGGACGTCATGAACCCTTGATGTTAGTACGAGGATATAACGCATATAGCTTAACATTCGTATTAGAGAAGTTATACAATTCCCTTCTTACTGGATCGTCATTACAAGTGTTGACAGTCCGGGACGCCGGTGTGTCTCCACGTGAGGTCCAAGTATTTATAAAAAAAAGTTAACTCACTTTGCACTAGTGAAATTGCTAGTGCAATCTTTTAATTTCATTTATTGTAATGACTATTATTGGTAGTAATAAGTTATTACTCCTCCCATCCTAGTGAGTAACCACTTGGTTACAAAATATATTTATATATATTTATATGGTCGCATATGTATATAAAATTAGTCTAAAGAAACACGACACGATACACTGATTGAGGGCGTAGTTCAAGGAACCCTAAAATTGGCAAGGATTTTCGTTAGAAAAGACTGCTTTAGGTATTCAATATCCTGGCCCGGGACCGAATGGAAACTTAATTTCCATTTTCGTGGAACAACTTGCATTCTAAAAATTACCTAATTTTAGATGCAATGAGAGAATATGCAAGCATATTCTCTTCTTTTAGTTGAACAAGAGACGGCGTAAGAAAATTCTTGTATAAAATGTAGGGTATGTAGGCACCTAGCCCTCATTACTCTTGGGTTATGAGTTGTTTAGTAGTAAGAAAATTTAAGAAATCTGATGTTTTGTAAATAACCTTTGTGAATAGGGAAGATAAGGTCGTTATATGTAAATTAAAAAAAATATATGTTTTTTTTAATTTTAATTTTTCTTTTATACATCCTTGTGTGTAATTATATTTGTATCTTATGATACCTTTAGTCAATCGCGTCTGCTTGAACACACAGTTATTATAGGAATCCTAGTGGTAACAATAAAAGCAATAGAATAATTAAATTTCGGGATTTCAAACTCTTTCATTGTTCGAATTATTCTCATATGTAAGATAAATCGATGTAGTGTTGGACATCTCACACGTTGTGATATAGGAGAAATTTGGGACAGTAAAACGTTCACAATCGGATTACTATCCACTCCTTGACGGTGTATATGTCACAATTCTAGCATATGGTAGAGTAAACTCACGGTAAAAAGGTAATGTAATGTTTAATATTACGACATTCTTGTTTATCAGAATATACCTAATAGGTAACACTATTCAGGTCACATAAGTAGTATGAGTTGATGAATTTAGATCTTCTTCCGTGAACATATTGACAACGGATACTCGTTGTGGGGAATTATAGAACTGTTATAAGTTTCCGATAGAATTGAAACTTGGGAATCGACTTTACGAATATTAGAACGTGTCATTCTGTAGGTAGCTATAATCCAAAGCGTGATAGGATGGCTAAACTCCTTAGAATTAGGGCAGACGGGATTGTTGGAAACGCGAATTTCCGAACAATTAATTTTTAAATGATTCCGGAAGTATGAGGAAATTCGTTACTCAATTAAATTTTTCCCTTTCCAATAATGATGTCGAAAGTATCAAATTTTCGTATTTTTTGTGTAGAAAATACGTGGCGTTGTTGTTTTTTCTTTTTTTCTTGTTTTACGAAGTCAAACCCTGAGAGTTAAAAGTATTGAGTTGACACAGACTCGAATTGAAAGTTTATTTGACTGAAAACTAAACACACACACATAGAGTTGTTGGATGGTAAACAAATGTAATTTTAAGTTGTTTTTTAATTATGATAAATTTAATTAAATTAAATTGTTATGAAAATATTTTTTTGTAAACACGTAATTGATTACTTCGGTATCAATATGGTAAGCCAGCGTGTAAAGTCCTTACCATATCAGGACGTAATTAAACGGTGTTATTTG
The DNA here is from genome assembly GCA_917563855.2 of Limnephilus lunatus. NCBI lineage: Eukaryota > Metazoa > Arthropoda > Insecta > Trichoptera > Limnephilidae > Limnephilus > Limnephilus lunatus. Next base: position 46,077,131 of record OU830598.1, on the reverse strand, counting down.
TAACTTACTTAAAACCACTGTATTCGAATAAGGAATTGTACTTCTCGCAGTAAAAAGATTTATGAGTATGCACCCGGTAGAATAAGTTAGTTCTTGTAATGTCAACATGTTGTATCATTTTGGGTCATATTTGGTCTTATCAGAGGATGGGGTGATTGCACTTATGGTCATTACGGTTTTGTCTGGTTATTTTGGTGGGAACACCTGGGAGGTGTCCTGTGTATATTCGTCGAACGCAAGTTCACCGTGGCGATTCCACGAGATCTCTCCGGTTGTCCGTGTCGTTGCGGCAAGGGTGTTACTTCTAGTGCACCAAGTACAGCGCTGTACGGTTCGCCAAGGGTGAATCGAGAAAACATGAGAGGATTCATATTTAGCCTGAAAATTAATATTCATGATAGGTTTTGTAGCGTTACCTTACAATTATATGCGAACATGAGAGGATGGTCGTTTATGCCTGATAATTAAATGCAAACCAGACAAACCATGACAAGCTGAGAGTGCGGGAATTAACATCTGGGGTAGAATTGAATTATGAGAATAACAAGGGGTTGTATAAATAACACTGTAAGTAGGCCATGGCTATCGGTGCTTGTTTTGTATGGTGCGCTTAGTCTGTTGTAAAGACGCGAATATGAATTGATTTCGATCATTTCATGACATTGGTCAGCGTGCTATATTCCCTAACAGGAATAATGTGTATAAAAACAATTTGGTAATTTTAAGAATTCTGTTGTAAGACGCGAATATGAGTTGATTTCGATCATTTCATGACAATTTGTCAGCCTACAATATTCCATAACAGGAATAATGTGGAAATTTTTTTTGTCTAGTTTTAAGAATTCTACAGGGCAGAAAACCTTTTCTTAAGGGTCATGTTTTTCTTTTTTTTCGACACTCACCTTCGTTCAGCGTGTCGTGTATCGCACTAGGTACGACATATTTTTAACTTGGAAGAGTTTGGCAACCTTTGTTCAGAATACTTGCTAGGATTATTTAGCTTGGCTCACAGGTAGTTAAATTTTGAAGTAAAAAGTCTAAAATGCAGCATATCCAAGTCCAAATATGTTATGTAAAACTCTTCCAAATCAACCTGATTGAATTTCTCCTTTAAAACTGTGCATCACAACACATTTCACAATGTTCAATTTGTAAAATTCCTGGCAATAAATTAACGTCCATGGAGAATTTTTTTTTTTTTTTATTTTTATTTTATTTATTTATTCAACGCCCAGAGGGCTTTTACAGTAATACAGATATAACAGATGATTTTTCAACAGATAGAGAAATGATAAGAATAAAATTAGATAAAAATGCACACAAGTCACAAAAATACAAAAATACAGCGATTTGATAAGTTTACAAAAATACATATATGTTTAGGAATAGTTTTGGAACAAGTTTTTTACAAGATCCACAAAATTCGCCAAGTTGATGTTGAATATGTCAACATCACTTAAATACTGATTTCCCATAGTGTGAAATCTTTGTATCGGAGAGTGGGCAATGTAGTTCCGCTTATGAATGCTGCAGTAGAATAGTGTGTTTTGTCGTGTGGTTACTGTCGGTATTCGTAAGTTTATGAGTTGTAGGAGTTCGCAACAGTCGAATTTAGAGTTAAGTATTTTGAATAAAAATGTCAAGTCGTTTATTTTACGTCTGTCTTCTAGTGTGTGTATTTTTAGAATATTTAGTAATAGATTATATTTTAAGTCTTCTAGTGGGATATTTAATTTAAAATTTATAAAACGCAGAAATTTTGGAATGGCGTTTCAAATGCAGCAAAAAGCACTCGATGCTTTTTAAAATCTTGTAATCGGTTGTTAAATTCCAGGTTCAAGTCGGATATAAACGAAGAGTTTATCCGCCGCCTTTTGTGTGACCTCTGGCTGCAATAGCAATGTAGGAAAGTGAGTGAAGATTTTTGTCCTTATCAAACACTCCTTTCAACATTTTGGCACTGGTCAGCCATCTTACTTCTGCATAAAATGTAACGTCATTATACTGCGAATCCAAAGACTTGAGAAACTCTTGGAACTGAAGGTGATTCAACCCCTTCGACTTAATAAAGTTCACTGTTTTGATGACCACCTTCATGACATAATCCATTTTAAAGGACTTAAATTCTCCTGATGAATAATACAATAAAATTTAGTAGCGACTTTGCATAATATAACTTTGCAGGCCTCATTTTCAATCAATTTTACTAAACCTTCGTGTTTTCCAACTATTGCTGGAGCACCATCTGTTTTTAAGCCCGATGGGTTGTTGAGTTGTAACGAAGAGCGATTCAACGTTGATATAACAGCTCCTGACAAATTTTGCGAGCAAGTAGTGTCCTTAAGAGGATACAGTGCCGCTAATTCTTCTATTGTGTTAAAATGGACATCAACACCCCTGCTAAAAATCGCCACTTAGGCGGTATCTGTTAGGTCTGTGCTTTCATCCAATGCTAGAGCATAAAATATGAACTTAGATGCTTGATTTATCAAATTATCTTCAATATGTTTTCTAATCTCGTCGACACGCCTAGTTATAGTTTGTCGAGACATGTTTATTTTTGAGAAATCCAGTTTTATGTACATTAAAAGAAAAAAAATGTGTGCATATGCCCCGCGGGCCACCAGTAGACACCCGGCGGGTCGCATGCGGCCCGCGGGTTGGCCACCCTTGGGTTAGGGCTAATCTCATTATATTGTGAGCCTGCTCTACTCTCAGCAAGCATACAAGATACAAGAGGGACCCAAGAACGAGAGTAGAAAGGTAGATAGATGGACCGGAAGGTAATAAACCAGATGCGTTCTCCTTGCCTCGCTCAGACTCGTCTCGTCTCGGCTTTTTTTGCGTTATCGCATTTTCGTCACTCTATCTCCTTACGTGAAAAGAAATATACTAAGGTCAAGAACAAATAATCGAGCTGAGTCAACAATTAGACAACTATCATACTAGATTCAATTAATTAGAGCCTCTTTTAATCCATGAAGGATTTGGATAATCTCAAACGGGCTCGGTAGTAGAATTTACTAAACACCGGGCGTTCGTTAAAACGTAAGATTCACCGATCAATTCTTGGTTGCACTCAAATCAGTTTAATTTTAAATTTATTTAATCTATTCATATTGTTGGAATATATAACCAATAATATCATAAAGTTCACCATTGATACCTAGCTGTCAAAGCCCTGGTTAATGAATATTTTCCAAGCGTACTATTCCGAGTTTACTAAAAATTTGGGGGGCGGATATGGATACCCCTCCTACCTCGCGGCTATATATCGGATAAGTTAGCCTAGTTTATATCTATTGCGTTACAATGGATAGTTATTGTAGTAGATCATCAAGGATTTTATTAAATTTAATATTTTATTTTTCAGCTCTTGAACACACATATTTTTTTCACCTCCCAAATATCTTCAAAAGCCAAGGAACAGAGTACAAGTTTGACGCGAGGACCCAGGCCTCTTACAAGGAGCACAAGGAGAAGGTCCGTTGGAGCGAGGCCCTGGCGCGCTGTCAGGCCGAGGGAGCTCAACTGGCCGTGCCGCACACGCGCAGAGAAGCGCAAGTGCTCCTAGAACTCTTCAGCGGCGATACTGAAGAAGTTTGGCTGGCTCTGCATGATCAGTTTGTGGAAGGACAATTTGTGGCGTATGATGGTATGTATGCTTTTCATTGATTTTTGTGTAAAAAAAAATCGAGTGTACTTTACACGCGGTAGAAGCGAAACATTTCCAAAACAATCCCAATCAGGAGCCTTGTGTCAATGCGTCATTTCCGTTTCATCCGAATTCCAAATCACAACGGGGCTAAAGAAGTTTCACTTCAAAAATGTTATTAAATAATCTGCGCAAATAATTTTATTCTTTATACGAGTATATTCAAATCTAATTTAAACCTCCTATCAGTTGAAAACTAGATATGCCTATAAAACTATGTCTGTCCCTGAATATAAGAGGAAAGTAGAACATGAACACATGACTAGGTTCACAAAGAATGAAGGATTGCTTGTTCCAAAATATAACCCTGGAATATAATATGCCCAAAACATTTAACATTTACCATGTACTAGGGATGTTTAGAAAGTAAGTGTACTGTGACCATAACGGGCTGTGGTTTTTTGTTTTTTGGGGGTTGGCGGCATTGAGTAGTAGAAGAAGGTCCATGATCAGAACAAGCATCGCAGGAACGTGGTAGTATGTAAACTCACGTTGGAGTGTCCAGTTGCATGAAAGATGTCGTCAAAAAATCCCGCCAAGTGCTGTGATCCGCTTTTTACTCACGGAAGGAATAACACCTACAAGAAAAAAAGGTGAGGATTTCTAAGCCCGATTGTGACTGGAAATTATAGTGTGTGACTCATTATACGCCTGGAAAAAAACAGTCGTCAATTCCCCATCAGTCAAAAAATTGAAAACATCAATTTCGTGCAAAAAAAAATCATGGCCTCAGTGTTTTGGGACCGAAAAGGCATCGTTTTGGAAGAATTTCGGCCTCTAGTTGAGACTATCAATGCACAATAATATTGTATACCCTGAAAAAACTCAAAAAGAGCATTCAAAACAAAAGGAGGGGAATGCTAACCACAGAAGTGCGTTTTTTTTCACGAAAACGTCCGTCCTCACACAACCTTAGCCACCAATACGATCATGGACTCATTTGATTGGGATGTTTTGAACCACTCCCCGTAATCTCCTGACTTGGAGTCTTTAGATTATCATCTTTTCACCTCCCTTAAGGCATATATGGATGAAATAAAATTTTAAACCTACGAGCAGCTGCAGAAAGTGGTTCTTAAGTAGGGGAAGGAGCTGGCGGGAGAATTCTTCGAGGAGGGCATAAATAAACTTGTGCCATGCTTGGAACTGCTCTATCCTACCAACCTAAGACTTTCCTGTACAAAAGTGCTGAAACCATTAAAAATCAAAAAGGAAAAAATAAAATTAAAAAATTCATCCATCCAGAGATTTTATGTACGAACAACATTTGAAAAACGTTGGCTGAAGAAGATTTAGTACTTACAAGGGCGGACAAAGGAAACACAGTGATAATAATGAATAAAACGGACTATCAGTGTAAAATGGAAGACTTTGTAAAAAGTGACGATTTCGTTACGTTAACGAAGGACCCCACTAATAAATTTCAAACAGATGTTAAAAATTCAATAAAATCTTGCAAATCTAGAATCTTCAAGGATGATTATCCCAACCAAAATAAATTCTTACAATCTAATCCAAAAATCCCCAAGTTATACGGATTTTTAAAGATACATAAAAACAATAAACCCATCAGACCCGTCGTATCATGTTGTGCTTCCCCGAATTTCTTAATAGCTTCGCACATCACTAATGTTTTTAATAATAATAATGTGTTTTCCCCTAAGTATACCATCAAGAACTCTTTTGAACTGATAAGTGCAGTTAAGGACTTGGTTATTCCCAATAATGCCAAACTTATTTCATTTGATGTTGTTAATTTGTTTCCAAATGTCCCAACTTCTTATTGGAAAGAATTCATTTTAGATATTTAAACTCGTCTAACCTACATAATGATATAATTAATGACCTGTCTCGCTTATTCAATGTATGCATTAATCAAAATTACTTCCAATTTAACAACTGTGTCTACCAGCAGAACCAAGGGCTTCCGATGGGGGCTCCAACGAGTCCACTTCTGGCAGATATTTTTATGAATAACCTTGAGAATAAGATTTTTAGTTGTAAGTCATCACTTTTGAATAATATTCTTACATGGAAAAGATACGTGGACGATATCTTCTGTATCTGGACAGGAACAGAGCGGCAATTGAGTAAATTCCTTCTTCTTATAAATTCATTCCACAAAAGCATCCAATTCACTTTAGAGGTAGGTAATAACGCATCCATTAACTTTTTAGATTTAACACTAACTTCAGTAAATAACAGAATTGAATTCACATTTTTCGTAAACCGACATACACAGATATAACAATACATAACATTTCAAACCACCCGGTTTCACATAAACATTCTGCCTATCATTCAATGGTGCACCGGCTAGTAAAAATTCCTTTATCATCTATTAATTTCGCGATTGAACTTTCAAAAATTAAACAAATTGCTCTAAATAATGGTTATTCCACAGATTTAATTGATAAAATCCTAAATAAGAAACTTAAACTCATTTCTACTAATACATTTTTATTTGGTACACCTGAAAATAATAATAAAATAATAATAAATCCCGTTCAATGGCGTAGAATCTTATATATATCCAACTTTTCCTCACTTAGTACAAAAAACTTGCCTGCCCATATTAAACCCGCGTTCTATACTGATAACAATTTAGGTAAATTATTAAAAATCACTAAAGATAGAGATCATAAATTTAGCCACTCAGGCATTTACCAACTATGTTGCAATGATTGTCCTTCGTTCTACATAGGTAAGACATCTAGAAATATAAATATTAGAGTCACAGAACATTTAAGATGCTTAAATAATAATAATTTTTCAGAGTTTGCTAATCACCTAATTTCCACAGATCACACTTTTAATAAGGACACAGGGGTTAAAATTCTTCACCGTAAAAATAAAAGCAAAAAATTAGATAACTTAGAAGCACTTGAAATCAGAAAATCCCTAAATAATAATGCTAGTATTTTAAATAACCAAATTAATTTATCTTTTAGTCCCATTCTAAATATTTTTCCAAAAAACCGCTCTGTTCTTCCCGGAAATCCCGCAATTACCCCCACCCCGTTGCTTACCCCTCACTCGAATACCTAAAATTTGTATTCTGTATAATAGGTTAGTTATAATATTTTCTTGACGAAGGAAGGGTGCTTCCGAAACCGGTAGAGTGTTTTTAAAAAATAAACGTGGTCTACAACAAATTTATATGTGTTTTAATTGTAAAATATGACGAGCCACAAAGTTAATGCTTTTTACAAATAAGAAAATTACTGTAAATTGTTCATAGTTCAATCTCTAGTACCAAGTTCACTCCAAGACCTTGTGAGGCCCTGTGGAATAAGAGAACTTACAAAAGATACAAGTTTTAATACATGGATGTCATTGTTAAACATGATGCAGTTCAGTAGAATTATTGATTGAAAAAAATATTATACGTACAAAATAAACAATCTAAAACTTGCCGATATATTCATTTAATAATAGTAATATTAATAAGATAAATAAATAATTATATTAATAACCGAGCTGCTGGATTTAAATGTTTTGAATTTGCTTTTGGAGAGATACAACTTTTTGTTGTTGAATTATTTTGCAATTGGACTTTGCTACTTTTAGTGACCAGATCTGAATAGACACGTCCTTCCAGAACATTCTCTTTCCCATCGTTTTCCTCTCTCTACTTCCCAACGCCTCATAAAAATCCCCAAAATTAAGGATATTGTATTCCCACTGGCTAGGGTAAGTTGCTTTTTTGTAACTCTTCATGGTAAAGGGTGTACTAACCAAATAATCATGAATTTAAGGGTAGAAATTAAAGTGGCAGTGTCTAACTGGATTAATATTCATAGTTATTGATTAGGAACGGGAACAGTAATTCTAACTATTAAAATAGCACCAATTAATAAAAAAACGTAAAGATATTTTCCATAAAATGCTCCCCTAAATATTAGCCACTACAAAATCTACACTACAGCTTACAAAAGCATACAATGTGGAAGGGTGAGTGGCAATATACCACGGGGTGATGTACTGATAATAAACATAGAAATCTTCGTCTGTATATCAGTAATTTGAATAAAAATTGTAAATCCCTAAAAAAGCATCCAAGAAGATACCTAGTGCAATAAAGTGTTAATGTAAATAAAGCTTAAAGATTTCACCAAATAGCGCAAAAAGTTTACAAAATCGAGGTCCTTGGACAAAGCCTTTTCGAGCTATTTTAGCACCTTTTATTAATTTACCTAGCACTACGTGACTAGGCCGAATACACCGGGTTGAACCAATCTTCTTACTCCCCGAGAACTCAGGTATTTATTCTCTTGGTTCCCTTTAAAATAAAATGAAAACTGAAGTTCCAATATGCTCTTGTTTATAATGCTTGCTTGCCAGAAAGCCTACAAGTTTGTCTCCTTTGAGATCTATCTACACTAGAGCTATCTATATCCTGCAGCTGGAACTGTCACACTAACATAATTTTGAAAAAAATCATAAATTTGGTTGATTTAAAATTATTTACAAACGGTTATAATATTTTATTTCGAATAAATAGGAACGGCTGCGTGGCCTTTATCATACAAAACTTAATTTTTAATTGGAGGCCAATATACCAAACCAAAAAGAATTATTATTTTTTTAAACAAAATGTATAGCAAATATCTAGTACGAATATTTACGTCGGTATTTATTTAAGCTTTAAATTGTAAATTATTCTTTCGATTGAAAAAATAATTATTTAATTCGGTTGGGTATTTGGCACAAATCCATCTACCGTTCTCTTAAATAATTAATAATTTCTAATCTCATAGTCTCATGAAATTATAAAATACCGAAAATATTTTATGTTCGCTGTTTATTTTCAGGGAAAAAAGCCTACGAGATTTACACTAATTGGGGTCCAAATGAACCAAACAACGCGGGAAAACTTCACAACGAGGATTGTGTCACGATGAACAGACACGGGAAGTATGTGGACATCGGCTGCGATGAGTGGCAGCACAGGTTCATCTGCAAAAAAGTTGATGCCTGTCAATCACGTAACTGTTAGATTATCTAAACCTTTTTTTAATATCCTTGGCATGTAATATGTCCTCTTTTTGTTTATCTCGTAGAACTCAATCATCATTTTTCCAATTAACTTTTTTATATAACTTTTAATACCGATATTTATATGCACATTTGATTATTAAAATCTGTGCGTGAGACTAGCTAGATTTTTGGAGGCAGTATTGCTTTCTAACAAAGGAATTATTTTTAAATTGAATTTAAATATTTTTCAGTTTATGTAAGTTTTTCACGATCTTTCATATTTGTATACAAATCAGTTATTTTAAGAAAAAAAAATTGTGGCGATATCCTCAAGCACCGTCCTGGTTAAAACCACCATTCATTCAGAATTGAAACATTGCTTGAAATGGTTTTAGCCGTGAAGTAATTACAATAAGTACGGCAGACGGGGATTATAATAAGTACGACAGGCTATCCGACTAAACTTAAATAAATAAAATGTTCAATACTGTCCCACAATTTTCAGCTTCACCATCCACACGTGGCTACAATTTCGAAAGGAAGACCAACACCTATTACAAGGAGAACAAGGACTACGTGACATGGAGCCAGGCTCTCGCGAGCTGCCAAGCCCAGGGGGCCCAACTGGCAGTGCCCCACACGCGCGAGGAAGCCGCAGCGCTTCTGGAACTATTCAGCTCCGACACAGTCGAAGTCTGGTTGGCTCTCCACGACCAATTCAAAGAAGGAGATTTTATTACGTACGACGAGGGTTGGTTTTTTTAAATTTTATATTTTGATAAACTACGAGGGTAGGCTGAAAAGTAATGCACACATGCTTGTACAGCGCGAATAAAATGACCTTAAGAAGCGCGTCAGGTGAAATATGGGAGTGACATTCCTCCTCTATTGGTACATATGCGCAAGTTTGAGGTCGTTGAATTCATCCAGTGTATTTTGAGAAGCGGAAGTATGGAGACATGTTTAAGTGTTATGCCAACGCAAGGTAAACAGCATGCTGTTATCGAATTTTCAACTGCTGAAAAAGTGACTCCTACTGAAATTCATCGTCGCTTAAAGGATGTTTTTGGTGACGATGCTGTTGGTTGGTCTACTGTAAATCAATGGGTAATAAAGTTTCATGATTGTGAGCCAGGAAATGCAATAATTGTTGATGAAACACGCAGCGGACTTCCGATCATAGATACAGACGATAAACAATCCAAACTCGTCCACGATTTGATTAAAAATGACCAGCGAATCACCCAAAAGCGTATCACAAATTCACAAACCATTTTGAAATATCAAAGGAACGTGTCGGCTTTATTGTTGAACCATTAGGATACCGTAAAATCTGTAGACGATGGGTACCATGCCATTTCACAGATGAAAAAAACAGCGTCGATTAGAGCCTCTGGAAAACCTGAAGTTTGAACTGATTTCGTTGGACCAACTGTTACTGTCCTTACGAAAGCATTACTCTTTAATTTCATCGGTTGTTTAAATCATAATCCAAGGGATAAATATTAATTGTTTACGATTATTTGCAGGAAAACACGATTCGGATATTTACACCAACTGGAATACAGGTGAGCCAAACAATGCAGGAGTTCTTCACAACGAGGATTGTGTCACCATGAACAGCCGTGGACTGTACTTTGACATCGGGTGCGACGAGTGGAAAAAACGGTACATCTGCAAAATCGTCAAACACCACGAGTGTCCTGATACCCAAGGCATCCACGCGCCATTTGATGATGATGATTATGATGACGATGAAGCAGATGATGGTCGTAATGAGAATCCTACTATTGGTGAGAGGTTGTTTATTCAAAAGCCATATTGTGCTCCCTCGTTTCTTATATTCAGTGGTGTTTTGGAAAAGGTAGATGAATCCATTAAAATCAATCACGTTATATGGAAGATTTTAATTGTTCTGTTAATCTTTGGGGTATTTCAACGTTCACAATATATTTAATACCAGACAAGCATTTTCGATAATGTAAAATAAAATTCATTTATTTAAAATTACTTGAAGACCAAAAAAGAAAGTACAAATTGCTGTTTAACTAGGAGTGATGTTATAAAAGTAAAGTTTCACCTTCAGTCCAGAAGAGGCTCCTGGTGAATTAACACCGTTCGGAATCCTTGCGAATCTTGCTTGAAATGATTTTATCCATATTTGGTGACCAGATCTGACTAGAAAGGTACCTACTTCTTAGCCTTCCGTTGCCTCATTTCCATATTCCCCTTACTACCTTTAGTTTAACATCATAATATTCTAAATAAAGGTGCCATAATCCTACTGATTCCATTCAGTTAAAAAATTTGTGCGGTATTAATATTTAAAAGACATTATGTATTTTTTTAAATCGTATTTTTGAAACCCTGGCGATTTTTTGAAAATTTCAATTCGAAAAATCAGATAATTTTTTATAAACCGGTAAGACGAGACATAATTTTATGGGTGCGAAAAAACGATAATTGCATAGCCGAAAATCATTTAAAAAAATAACGTTTTCCACACGAATAGCAATAAATTGTACGGGGTTCTCTTCGTAACATCTGTAAAAACACCGCCATCTTTATCAAAAAATCAAACCAAAGAATAATTTCGCATAGAACAAACAATAAATCTAGTGAACGTTAAACGCAATTTCAAAAATTCGCCGGAAATCAAAGTGTTGCCATATAAAAAAAAATTAATCCGTGTGGAATTTTACAAAATTAAGGGAACATAATCGGAGACGGGACATTTTTATGTAGTGACGTCACGAGCTCAAATAATGGATTTATTTATTTAATAAAAAAAAAACTATACATTTCTAAATATTTTTACTAACATTTTCGTAATCTTAGTAAAAAAATCTATCTACACGATTTTTTCCAAGTCGTTATGAAATCCACGCAAGTGGCCTATTATGGTTTTTTAATTATTTTATTTAAGATATTAAACTTGTTTTTAAAGTTAACAGTTTATCTGGTTAATTATTGTTAATTAATTATTGTTTATTAATTATTGTTTCCTTATCCATTTTCCGAGTATTTCAGTATGAGGTGTTCAATTGTTATAATGGAAGGTATGTTTATAAGCTAGTTTACAAACAGCGTAAAACCTTCAAAAATCATGGCGAAATTTAAAGAGCAACTATCAATTCAACATTTGATAAAATATTTTATTATACTAAGGTACTAAACTCTACAACAAAAGCCCACTCTTATTAAAAAATAACAACAACATTATGACACAAAACTGGAAATAAAACACAAGGAGATCAGAAATAGAAAACATACTTACGCCAAACAAATACGAATTGAAATTGAACCTCCCATGAACTAAAAAAAATATACTATTTAATGTATATTTATATTTCATTCAGTAACTTTATTATAAATATATAATAAAATTTTAATATCTTAAATCAGCACCGGAGATCCCTGTGTGGATATAATTATCATTATTTATGAATTGTTTTTGTGTTTAATTCGTAGAACCCCATTGTAATTTTTTAAAATTTAATTAAAATTAAATTTTATCTTGTTATTATCGAGTTTTGCAAGTATTTTCAGGGCCAGAAGACAGTTTGAAAATGGTATTGTAAAGCGAAAAAGCTGTAAAATAATACATACTAAAATACTTGCAGAACTCGACAAGAACATTATCAAATATAATTTAAATAAAATTTTAATATTAAACATTAAATTAAACATTATCAAATATAATTTTAATTAAATCACAATTCGCGACCGCAGCGCCTTGGATACCTTATTTTAAGGACAGCCCTAGTATAACAAATAAACGAAGATAATAAAATGCAAACCTATTATTATTATTATGTAAATTTTCAGTTCCTTCTTATTACCCTGTCTTTTTTGATGATGGCTACAAGTACGACCAAAATGCGTATGCCCTTTACAAAGAACACAAATATTATGTCAGTTGGAGCGAAGCTTTGTTTAACTGCAAAGCGAAAAACGCCCAACTGGCCGTGCCACACACGCTGAAGGAGGCACAAGCACTTCGGAAGCTATTCAGCTACGACACTGTTGAAGTTTGGATAGGTCTGCATGACCAGTTCTCAGAGGGACATTTCGTTACTATCGACGGTACGTATTTTAAAAGATGTATTTATCACAATATTGTATAACTTACGCAGGGTATAAAAGTACTTCGACGCTCGACAGATGTAAATTTATCAATCAATTCAATTAGGAAGGCGGGTACGGACACCACCGCCCCGAAAACCATGTAATATGTCCTCTTTTTGTTTATCTCGTAGAACTCAATCATCATTTTTCCAATTAACTTTTTTATATAACTTTTAATACCGATATTTATATGCACATTTGATTATTAAAATCTGTGCGTGAGACTAGCTAAATTTTCCGAGGCAGTATTGCTTTCTAACAAAGGAATTATTTTTAAATTGAATTTAAATATTTTTCGGTTTATGTAAGTTTTTCACGATCTTTCATATTTGTATACAAATCAGTTATTTTAAGAAAAAAAAATTGTGGCGATATCCTCAAGCACCGTCCTGGTTAAAACCACCATTCATTCAGAATTGAAACATTGCTTGAAATGGTTTTAGCCGTGAAGTAATTACAATAAGTACGGCAGACGGGGATTATAATAAGTACGACAGGCTATCCGACTAAACTTAAATAAATAAAATGTTCAATACTGTCCCACAATTTTCAGCTTCACCATCCACACGTGGCTACAATTTCGAAAGGAAGACCAACACCTATTACAAGGAGAACAAGGACTACGTGACATGGAGCCAGGCTCTCGCGAGCTGCCAAGCCCAGGGGGCCCAACTGGCAGTGCCCCACACGCGCGAGGAAGCCGCAGCGCTTCTGGAACTATTCAGCTCCGACACAGTCGAAGTCTGGTTGGCTCTCCACGACCAATTCAAAGAAGGAGATTTTATTACGTACGACGAGGGTTGGTTTTTTTAAATTTTATATTTTGATAAACTACGAGGGTAGGCTGAAAAGTAATGCACACATGCTTGTACAGCGCGAATAAAATGACCTTAAGAAGCGCGTCAGGTGAAATATGGGAGTGACATTCCTCCTCTATTGGTACATATGCGCAAGTTTGAGGTCGTTGAATTCATCCAGTGTATTTTGAGAAGCGGAAGTATGGAGACATGTTTAAGTGTTATGCCAACGCAAGGTAAACAGCATGCTGTTATCGAATTTTCAACTGCTGAAAAAGTGACTCCTACTGAAATTCATCGTCGCTTAAAGGATTTTTTTGGTGACGATGCTGTTGGTTGGTCTACTGTAAATCAATGGGTAATAAAGTTTCATGATTGTGAGCCAGGAAATGCAATAATTGTTGATGAAACACGCAGCGGACTTCCGATCATAGATACAGACGATAAACAATCCAAACTCGTCCACGATTTGATTAAAAATGACCAGCGAATCACCCAAAAGCGTATCACAAATTCACAAACCATTTTGAAATATCAAAGGAACGTGTCGGCTTTATTGTTGAACCATTAGGATACCGTAAAATCTGTAGACGATGGGTACCATGCCATTTCACAGATGAAAAAAACAGCGTCGATTAGAGCCTCTGGAAAACCTGAAGTTTGAACTGATTTCGTTGGACCAACTGTTACTGTCCTTACGAAAGCATTACTCTTTAATTTCATCGGTTGTTTAAATCATAATCCAAGGGATAAATATTAATTGTTTACGATTATTTGCAGGAAAACACGATTCGGATATTTACACCAACTGGAATACAGGTGAGCCAAACAATGCAGGAGTTCTTCACAACGAGGATTGTGTCACCATGAACAGCCGTGGACTGTACTTTGACATCGGGTGCGACGAGTGGAAACATCGGTACATCTGCAAAATCGTCAAACACCCCGAGTGTCCTGATACCCAAGGCATCCACGCGCCATTTGATGATGATGATTATGATGACGATGAAGCAGATGATGGTCGTAATGAGAATCCTACTATTGGTGAGAGGTTGTTTATTCAAAAGCCATATTGTGCTCCCTCGTTTCTTATATTCAGTGGTGTTTTGGAAAAGGTAGATGAATCCATTAAAATCAATCACGTTATATGGAAGATTTTAATTGTTCTGTTAATCTTTGGGGTATTTCAACGTTCACAATATATTTAATACCAGACAAGCATTTTCGATAATGTAAAATAAAATTCATTTATTTAAAATTACTTGAAGACCAAAAAAGAAAGTACAAATTGCTGTTTAACTAGGAGTGATGTTATAAAAGTAAAATTTCACCGTTCGGAATCCTTGCGAATCTTGCTTGAAATGATTTTATCCATATTTGGTGACCAGATCTGACTAGAAAGGTACCTACTTCTCAGCCTTCCGCTGCCTCATTTCCATATTCCCCTTACTACCTTTAGCTTAACATCATAATATTCTAAATAAAGGTGCCATAATCCCACTGACTCCATTTATTTAAAAAAATTGTGCGGTATTAATATTTAAAAAAATGTTAATTAAAATAGCTTTAAAAGGCCACTTGCATCACATTTTTTAATTTTTTTTCCGGTTTAGGCAAATATTTTAAGACATTATGTATTTTTTTTAATCGTATTTTTGAAACCCTGGCGATTTTTTGAAAATTTCAATTCGAAAAATCAGACCATTTTTTATAAACCGGAAAGACGGGACATAATTTTATGGGTGCGAAAAAACGATAATTGCATAGCCGAAAATCATTTTAAAAAATAACATTTTCCACACGAATAGCAATAAATTGTACGGGGTTCTCTTCGTAACATCTGTAAAAACACCGCCATCTTTATCAAAAAATCAAACCAAAGAATAAGTTCGCATAGAAATAACAATAAATCTAGTGAAAGTTAAACGCAATTTTAACAATTCGCCGGAAATCAAAGTGTTGCCATATAAAAAAAAATTAATCCGTGTGGAATTTTACAAAATTAAGGGAACATAATTGGAGACGAAACATTTTCATGTAGTGACGTCACGAGTTCAAATAATGGATTTATTTATTAAAAAAAAAAAAACTATACATTTCTAAATATTTTTACTAACATTTTCGTAATCTTAGTAAAAAAATCTTTCCACACGATTTTTTCCAAGTCGTTATGAAATCCACGCAAGTGGTCTATAATGATTTTTTTAAATTATTTTATTTAAGATATTAAACTTGTTTTTAAAGTTAACAGTTTATCTGATTCGTTTGTAATTATTGTTTCCTTATCCATTTTCCGAGTATTTCAGTATGAGGTGTTCAGTTGTTATAATGGAAGGTATGTTTATAAGCTAGTTTACAAACAGCGTAAAACCTTCAAAAATCGTGGCGAAATTTAAAAAGCAACTATCAATTCAACATTTGATAAAATATATTATTATACTAAGGTACTAAACTCTACAACAAAAGCCCATTCTTATTCAAAAATAACAACAACATTACGACATTTAAAACTAAAAAAAACTGGAAATAAAACACAAGGAGATCAGAAATAGAAAACATACTTACGCCAAACAAATACGAACTGAAATTGAACCTCCCATGAACTAAGAAAATATACTATCTAAAAAATTATGTCAAAAAATTTGTATATAAAAATGCAAAAGTCGGTCATTTTAAATACATGTAGGATTACGAAAGATTTTTTAAATATTTATATTGAGAGATCAGTAATATTTATCGGAACAGTTAGGATTTCATCAGAGCCGAACCCATTGATATGAAAATATCTAGAGTCGTTGAAATATTTTCCCATTATGTTTCTGGTGGATTGACGTATTGTTCTTGTATTGTTTTGTATTTATTAATACTTATATAGTGCACTTACATTGCGTGAATTTACTAGATAATCATTTGTGGAAAAGTGTGTGGAAGGGTTTAGTTTTTCATTTTTGAAAGATTTAACCCGGATATAAAATCTGGAGCACCTATTTAATGTATATTTATATTTCTTTCAGTAACTTTATTATAATTATATAATGAAATTTTAATATCTTAAATCATCACGGGAGATCCCTGTGCGGATATCATTATTACTATTTATGAATTGTTTTTGTGTTTAATTCGTAGAACCCCATTTTTTTATTTTTTTATTTTATTAAAATTAAATTTTATCGTGTTATTATCGAGTTCTGCAAGTATTTTCAGGAACAGAAGAGGACAGTTTGAAAATGGTCTAGTAAAGCAAAACACCTGTAACAAAAATACACACTAAAATACTTGCAGAACTCGATAAGAACATTATAAAATATAATTTAAATTAAATTTTTAAAAATCACTTTTCGCGACCGCAGCGCCTTGGAGACCTTATTTTACGGACAGCCCTAGTACAACAAATAAACGAAGATAATAAAATGCAAATCTATTATTATTATTATGTAAATTTTCAGTTCCTTCTAACGACCCTGTCTTTTCTGATGATGGCTACAAGTACGACCAAAATGCGTACGCCCTTTACAAAGAACACAAAGATTATGTCAGTTGGAGCGAAGCTTTGTTTAACTGCAAAGCGGAAAACGCCCAACTGGCCGTGCCACACACGCTGAAGGAGGCACAAGCACTTCGGAAGCTATTCAGCCACGACACTGTTGAAGTTTGGATAGGTCTGCATGACCAGTTCTCAGAGGGACATTTCGTTACTATCGACGGTACGTATTTTAAAAGATGTATTTATCACAATATTGTATAACTTACGCAGGGTATAAAAGTACTTCGACGCTCGACAGATGTAAATTTATCAATCTGTAGCCTTAAAAAGGCGGGTACGGACACCACCGCCTCCAAAACCAGTTATTGGATAACCAAAACCCCTGCCAAAGGTCACCCTAAGTGATTCGCTATGTTTGGTGACTTAGGAGGGGTGTCCGGGTTCACGGGGTGAGGTTTGTCTAGATCGGCGCATGCGTTTGCCCACCCACTGTATGGTGAGACTGATTGTGGGAGACCTTTTGACTTCTCCAGCCGAATCCTCTAGACTAGACCCATCGTCTTGCGCTGCAGTGTTTCGTACCTCTATCACTCTTAGAAACAATGAGTTTCCTACCCGCCCATAAAAAACTCTTCACACAGCGTCACCAAAGATGACATAGGCCCTGGGGGGAATTTTTTTCTCAGGGCCTCCTGTGTGGAGCTAATGTAAAAAAACATTGATTCCTGAACTAGTCTTACGTTTAGAAAGGTAGATGAAATTTTGGTCTCTAGTGACATTTTTAAACATTGACTGAAATACGAGAGCTTGAAATTTAAAAAGAATGCTGTTGATAGTAGGTACATAGTGATTTTCATCCAAAAGTAGGTATAAAAAAACTGTTTAAATAACTAATTATCTTAACTTCTATTATTTGTGTTACCCGACTACTTTCCTCTACTAACCACCTAACAAAAGTTTTCAAAATTTTTCCATATTTTACTGTTTTGTTATTACAATAAAGTGGAATAACGTTTAAAAAATTGCTATAATAATAATTTACAGTTACGAATGGAGAAATAAGTTACTGTATTTACTTTTACTTATAACAACATAAAACTAATGATTTCCCACAAAAAACACACTGACGTGGATATTTTCCTCTTCTATGGACAAGAAAAACCTTCGGGTAGTCCCAAGACACATAAAATTATATTTTTATGAAGCCTGTTTTTTTTCCAGGAACACCTGAATCGCAAATTTACACTAATTGGAGTGCAGGGGAACCGAACAATGCAGGAAGAAACCACAATGAGGATTGTGTCACCATCAACAGGAAGGGACTGTACGTCGATATCGGATGTGATGAGTGGAAGCATAGGTACATCTGTGAAAAACGCACTATGAAAGGTTTGGCCGACTCATTTCTGGGTTAAACTTTTATGTAAAACGCTTATTTTTATGTGCGTATTTTGTAAGTCGCAAGTCATAATTATTTTTGTCATTTGACTTCTATATTGTATTCTTTAATATTAGTTATTATTTTTGGTGTTAAAATTGTGAAATGAAATAAAAAAGTTATCTTATTCTTTTGTCCTACAGTGTTTTCTTTGAATATTTGTTTTTTCTTTTTAACAATTTTTTTAAAATAAGCATTTCTAATAGTTATAAGATATCGATTTTGGCGAAAAAATCTCTACCCGGAAGCAATGCCATAATGGCACTCCTAATTAGGGATTTTGTGCGAAGGAAGAAAATAAAGATTTTTACGTCTAAGCTTTCTAGAAGAAGCTAAAAAAAAAAAAAAAAAAAAGTAGTGTGATTTAGACCACACGACTGAAGTAAAACAACACCGAAGAGAGAAAGAAAATGTGTGACCTATGACCCTGGAGTGACCTATGACCGTGGGGAGACCTACAACCTTGGGGTGACCTATGACCTTGGAGTGACCTATGACCTTAGGGTGACCTATGGTTTTGGGGTGACCTATGACCTTGACGTGACCTATGGCCTATGTCATGGTTATTCAATAAATGATTCCTTGTGCTCGCACCTCTCTCTTGCCCCTACAGTGGTATACGAAACGTTACTCTATCTTTTTATCTTCACTAACTTATATCTCCCTCTCAAATTCCGTTCACCTCGCTCGATCACACTTTTTCGTAACGCTCTCGTCACGCATTCACCAGCTTCATGCGTGCGTAAAGAAGTTTTACTTCAAAAATGAAGGTAAAACAGGCTAAGGTAGGAAACCAGGTATAACTTATATTATTATGTTAACAAGAAGAAGAAAAATATTCAAAAGGGATAAACAAAGAATCTTTAATTAAATGAAGACAATATTGGCGAAACAAAATCGAAAATCTGGAAACAGAAAATTCAGAATAAAGATATTTGCACCTCTGGGACTCGAACCCAGGACTTTTCGCTTTCCGGGTAAATGCGCTACCACCAGACATGAAGATAACCGCTAATAAAATATGGGTTAAGAAAATGAAGATAATGTTGGTGGTTCTTAGTCGAAGAATGATCTTTCTCATTGGAACCGCCCTGTAAGATCGTAAGAACATCTTTCGACAAAATATGAATTCTCGACTGCTGGATGGTTAATGGCCGTTAAATACAGAATAATAACAAAACATAAAGGTTGAAACGAAATATTTTTTCTGCAATATTTTGACGAGGTTTAATTAAATCGTTATTGAATGAAAGATACTATCTTTAAAAAACTGAGCGCACCGACAAAGATGTTTTTACGATAACCAGAAGTTACTGATCATATTTGCTGATTTTTTGGTCGTCCATCATTTTTTTTTACCCATACTATCAATTAAAATGTATTCACAATACCGAAAAAAATCTACTTGAAAATGTTTTTAACTTCTAAACAAGCTTGTAAGGCATATTATCTCGTTGTCGCGGTATCGAATAAATAGGCGAACAATTTACAATTCACATCAGTTAAGATTGAGTTGTTCTTCGGTTTACACGATCCTGGCTACTTAGCAGAAGGTTTTTTTTACAAAATGTTGCATATTTCAGTATTTGTACTCCTTTTCTGGGCAGCACTCGCGTGTGTTACAGGTTCGTACTTTCAAATACATAATATTATTTTGTTGGACATCGGCAACTTGATTTACAAGTTTGGGTACAATGGTGGTCTACAAGCATTTCACGTGTAATAGCCGCAAGATAGATGCTTGTAGACAACATACCAACATGCATAGTTAACACTACATGATATGTTTTCCTTTGCTCAAGGGCTTCGCCAACCGATAGCCCAGGGGGGGGGGGGGGGCAAGTTGATAATTGATAGTATGGGTGAAAAAAAGATGATGGAAGACAAAAAAATCAGCAAATATGATCAGTAACTTCTGGGTATCGTAAAAACATCTTCTTTGTCGGTGCGCTCAGTTTTTTAAAGATAGTATCTTTCAAATGAATAAATCATTTTGTTTTTACCACTATAATTGATTATAAAAAACCGACATGTTTCGTAAGCCAAGCTTACTTCATCAGGGTTTTAATAATATTCATTTTTAAATATAGACATAGAACGTAGTGTCAAAGAAAAAATAACAAACATAAGACATACGTTCTATATCTATATTTAAAAATTAGTATTTTTAAAAATTAGTATTATTAAAACCCTGATGAAGTAAACTTGGCTTACGAAACATGTCGGTTTTTTATAATCAATTATATTGGTAATAACAAAGTAATTTATTCATTTGAATTAAAATGGTGCCACAAAATAAGTTTGCTGTTTTAGAAGAAGTGATAGTATATTTCATTCAATTACTGAAGCTTTCCACTTGTAATACGAGCCTTACATCTACGGCGATTGTAATAAACGATATACAGAGTGCAACACGTAAAGCTACACGAGCTCTTGTACAATAAATAAAACTTGTAAATAAGTTAGGCATTACATTTATTAGAAAAATTCAATAAAAATAATTTGGGAGTTTGATTTTGAATAAGTGTACAGTTTATTTTTTTTGTAATTACTAGATTTTAATATAAGGGTCGACAAAGATTAGGTTAATTACAACATAATTTTCGGGGTTTTTTTGTAAACTACTCAACCACTTTATTATGAAAATCTTCTAAGTTTCCATGAATAAGTTTTCTGTGTACACTCATCATGGCCTGACCATTGAGGCGATTTTGTCCCAAAGTGCATCTTAGCCAAGTTTTAAGTCTCATGAAGCTGCTAAACGATCACTCTACTGTACACGTTGTGCACGGAAGAATGATCAAAATTTTCAACGCTTTTTCCGCGGTGGGGAAGAAGATTTTTACCTCTTTTAGGATATCAATAACGGTTCGATCCTGTTTTGACTTCTATTTTAAAAAATAAAAACGTAAATTATAAAAATTGAGCGATGGTTTCACAAGTTTCTGTGAGATTTTCATTTGCGCGGGGTGTAATTGAGATAAAGCAAATGATGGAGTATTTTCTTCAGCAAAGCGTATTTCAAGAGATGTAATAATAGAGTCCCTCTCCTGCTTTATCAATAGCATAGAGCAGAGCGTAGTTAAGCGTAGATATTAGGAATGGAATTGGTAAATTCATTCGAGTTTCGACGTACGGAAATGAATGATCAAGCTAGACAAGTCAAAGAATTAAGACTTTAGTTGCATTTGGCAACTTTTTTAGAATATCTAGAGGAACTTTCAGAATTGAAACGTTATTTAAATTTGCTTTAGATGTGTTTGGTGACCCTCCCTTCCCACTATCGCCAGCCTCACTACATAACCCAATTAAGGGTGCCATAGTCTCACGAGCTCCAGACGGTTGGGAGCAGTTGGGTCTCTTGTGCGGTGGTCACATTAAAAAAACAATTATTGAATGTAAAGTAACGATTTACTTTTTTACTGTATGTAAGGAATAAGTTTTTTATGTTATATAATGAATAACTTTGTAGGACAGGTGATGAATACATTTTTAGGATAGGTTATGAATAACTTTTTCGGTTAGGTAATATTTAGGAAAGGTAATAATGTATCACTTTTTAGTTTATGAAATGAATAACTTTTTAGGAGAGGTAATGTATAACTTTTTGGTTAGGTAATACATGACTTTTAGGTAAGGTAAAAAGGAGTTCTACGGACGTAAAATTAAAGATTTTTCACATTTTGCGTTTAAACAGTTTGAAAAACTAGCATCACAATATAATAATACTTTCGGTTTTTAATTTTATGTAAATCTTGGTATTCATGGCCAAATCACGTCCGGCGTGGTCTAGCGGTAAGGCTTTTGACTCGCAACCTGAAGGTCGCGGGATCGAATCCCGGCGTGGGCAAATAAATTTTATTTGATTAGTTTGTGTTATTTCACGATTAATTCATTTAAAATAATATATAGTATATTTGCGGCACGTTCCAGAGTGGAAGATATTATTAGTATCTCCCTGGTGTAAGACCACCATTCAGAATTGAAACGTTGCTTGAAACGGCTTTAGCCGTCTTTGGTGACTAGATCTGAATAGCCAGGTACTCTCTCTCCTTCCCTTCCCCACTTCCTCCAGCCTCATAACATACCCCAATTGGGGACTCAGTGGCTCCAGACGGGAGAAACTGGGACTCTTGTGAGGTATTCATATAAAAATAAACACAAAAAATCTTGTTGTGAATTCGAATAGCAATTACCTTTTTTTCTACAGGTTTTTTATTGGTAGAGCAAGGTGATTTGAACATTTGCACCTTGTTGCATTACGTTATATTCGTCACCTTAATTAGTAAACAACCTAAATAAATCCATATTAGATACATTAGAGGCTGAACAAAAAAACTATATTTTTAATTGATAAACTAACGTTTAAACAAGATTTTTATGCATAGCACAAAGGGTAGATAACAAATATTATAATCAATAATTATCAGCCTGAAACACTCATCTACATTGAAAAAATCTTTAGCAGACATAATTAGTCTCGACGCCACCTAGCGGGAGATTTAGTACTCAACAATACCTCTCTCACAAAAATAAAGTTGGTTGTTTTCAGTTGGAAAAATGTAATAATAAGTAATTGTCGAATGAAACACTAGTATATATTGAATTATTTGGCGGGTATTAGATAAGCCGCCATAGCTTAGTGGTCAGAGCAGCTGACCGGCAATCAGAGGGAGACGGGTTCAATTCCCGTTGGCGGCTAGTATCTTTTCTCGGAAGATTTTTTCAATGTAGATGAGTGTTTCAGGCTGATAATTATTGATTATAATATTTGTTTACTAAATTTTTATTTTTAAAGGTATGAGTTACGCTTTGTAATTACGAGTGTAATCCCAAGAGCATAGTCACCAATTATTAAAAAATAAATGGAAATTATTTAATAATTTGAATTTTATTTATGCTTGGGCGTTTATTTATTTTGCCCCATAATCGCCATTTCGGTCGATGCATTTTGTAAGCGCTGCGCGTTGTGGCAATTTTTGTGTACCTACCGTACCATGTATGTCATACAAGCTCACTGCCGTTTCATTGAAGAAGCGTTGATTTACATCTTTTATCTTGTACATCTACATCTGCTGAAGCGTGTTGGTGGAGTTCTGTGAGCATTCGTAGGGATCCATTTTGCGCACACCTTCCAATATTGTCAATAATATCGGAATATGTGTGCAAGATGGGTCCCTGTGATGCCAACAGAAGACCACAAGAGCGCATTAGCAACGACGAATGGCGGCTAGCTGATATGACAAGGGTACACAAAAATTTCCACAGAGCTTATTAAAATGCATGCACCGAAACGGCAACTATGTAGAAAAATAGATAAATGTTTAACCTTTGTCGTGTTTAAACGTCGAAAAGTTATTGGAAAATATTTTAATTTTTTCGTTTTTTTTTTTTTTTTTATCTATTTAATACTAGATGTGGCATGCGTTGTGTGTTGTGGTGCAATGCAAAAGAAATAAAGTTTTTGTCCTTCCCCGTGCGTCCCCGTTCTTGCCCCCGTTCCCATTCCGCGGCTCCTTTCTCTCCGGCGTTCCCCTTGTCCCTTCCACGTTCTACTGCCACCTCCCCCTCTCCCGCAACCCCCCCTCCATCGTTCGCCTCTCCCCTTTCGGATGTCCCCTCCCCTCTCAGCCGATAAACTGCAATACAAACAATTTTCAAACAACTCCCGTGCCACCTGTTATAAATTAAATTTTTAAACAAATTTCATAAAGCCAGAGCTCACCCTTATTAAATTAAGATTTAGTATCTTTATTAGATGCCTTATTGGCAGACCAAGTTTCACTGATATTTTATACTCCAAATATTGTCAGAAATCACTGGTTAAAGTAAGTCGAGTACTTCCCTTAACATCCTTTATATAGATATTTAGAAATCGATTTTTCTTATCTAGGATGCCTAACATTATTGCGAATTATCAATGGTGTAAAGATGAGTTACCTACACACTCGCTATTCAATATCTACAAATTCTAATCACTTACAGTTTGTTGATCGCAAATTACGAAAAAAAATCTGAAAAAAAACTCTCAGTCAATAAAGAAAAAATGTGTGTTTGGTAAATGGATAAGTCCCATGAAACTCATTATTACCCTGTTTTTGCTTCAGCTGAATCAAAATATTGTTTAACGTAGTTGATGTTGGTAGTAACCGGTTATCGGCCATGACCAGACAAACAAGCGATTGATCGGGATCCCAGATAATGTTTATAGCAAATGATTCAAGATCAGAATTTCGTACATTCTGAGCATGGCCAAGGTCAAGAAGCACGGGATGGTTCAAGTTACCGCATGCAAACAATGGGTTACTTGGATTTTGATTTTTTTAGGTTCAGGAAGTATTTCTATGGCATTTAAAATTTGTATTAAAAAAATCACATTAAGATCTGACCTATTGAAGCACGGCTTGATTAGCAATACAAGGTTTTTTTTTTTAAACTGTTGTATTATTTTTTATCTTCTAAACAACGTTCCAAAATAATTTAAATTTATTTATTGATGTTATTTGAACATGTCGTAGGAACACATCATAGAAATAACTTTCTTAAACAACCTTCCTTTAAATATTACTATTAACTACGGCCGGCGTAGCGCAGCGGTAATACGCTTGACTCACACACCGAATGTCGCGGGATCGAATCCCGGCGTGGCAAATTAATTTTATTTGATTAATGTGTATATATATATATTTGCGGCAAGTTCCAGAGTGGAAGATACTCCCTGTATCGTCCTGGTGTAAGACCACCATTCAGATTTGAAACGTTGCTTGAAATGGCTTTAGCCGTGTTTGGTGATCAGATCTGAATAGCCAGGTACTTCCCCACCTTCCTCTTCCCTATCTACTTTCCCTCCCCATCACCCTCAGCCTCACAACATACCCCATTTGGGGATGTCATAGTCTCACTGGCTTCAGACGGGAGCAGTTGGGACTCTTGTGCGGTATTCATATAAAAAAAAACTTCATGTTCTGTGAAAATACAAAAATTATTATTGTAAACGAGATACATTAATATATATATTAATAATAAAAATATAATAAGCGGTACCATGCCAACTCAGAATGAAACCAACAACACCTCAGAAAGGTCATTTAAACCCTAACCTAACTTAACCTATTTAACCAATTTTTTAAATATTTTTTTATCATCACTCTTAATGACGTTTCTGGGGTGGTTCTCAGTTGGTTTCATTATGAGTTGCCCGGTCACCATAATAAGCATATCTTACAATTTTGTTAAAACAACACGATAAAATTATTATCAACTAGCTGGTTCCCGGCATGCGTTGCAATGCCATATTCAAAGAAATAAATTGTTTCTCCTTGCGTGTTCTTTCCAGTGCGTCCCCGTTTCCCTCCCGCGTCTCCTTCCTCTCCAGCATTCCCCTTCCACCTTCCTCACCTTTCATCTCCCCTCTTCCGCTCCCCCGTCCCGCCGACCCCCCTCCCGCGTTCCAAATATTCAGTCCCAGTACAGTCAGTTTTCAAGCAGCTCGCGTGCCACCTATTACAATTTTTTTAATCAAAATTTTCATTTTTCATATATTAAAAATATTCATTTTTGTATATTATAAGAACAATCAATCAAATTTGGTACCTAACATAGGTACCTATTTAAAATGTCTTTCATTTTTGATTCGATTCAAATTATTATGTAAGTACTTCAAATTAATTCATTAAGTTAAATAGTTTTGAAAATTGAACAATTATTGTTTTGCAAAATGTTATTCTTTAAATTTTTTACAGTGTTTCACATTTGTAATGATTTAAACACTTTTAAAATATATTGTCATGTAGTTGTAATAATCCAGATACCTTCGCGGGGGTTTAAAGAAGGAACGAGTATTTTGAAGATTTCAATCATTTCCTAAGCTTAATATTGCAATACATAGACATCTCTCTAATACCCAAGCATATTTTGATTTTTATATGTATAGATACCACTGTTAGTTTAAAAATGCCAAACTTCAAACCGCCGATTCATCGTTGCGGTAATGAAATACGCATTTGCTTAATTTGTAACGAAAATCATAAATTTTTATTAGAAAAACTTTATTTTTGTAGCTTTTAAAGGTTATTCCCATCAATATAGATAACAATAATAATCTAAACGAAAAATATGAAAGAGAACAAGACACAGAAAAACAGAAAAATGTAATGGTCGCAACTCGAACCTAGAACCGACCTCCGTAGTCCAGTGGCTAAGACTCTTGACTCACAATCCTGAGGTCGCGGGTTCGAACCCGACGTGCGCAAATAAATTTTATTTGATCAATTTGTGTTATTTCACAATTATTCATTTCAAATAATATATAGTATATTTGCGGCACGTTCCAGAGTGGAAGATTCTTTCAGTATCGCCCTGGTGTAAGGCCACCATTCAGAATTGAAACGTTGCTTGAAAATGGCTTTAGCCGTGTTTGATGACCAGATCTGAATAGCCAGGTACTTCCCAACCTTCCTCTTCCCCACCTCCTTCCCTTCCCCACTACCTTCAGCCTCACAACGTACCCTAATTGGGGATGCCATAGTCTCACTGGCTCCAGACGGGAGCAGTTAAGATTCTTGTACGGTATTCACTGTAAAAAAAAAATAACCCTTCGTTAATTAGCTGAAAATAATATTGTTAATTCTAAAAATTTGAAATAGAAGATTGACTCATATGATGGCATTAGGTTAACATACATTGACAGTAGGTGGCAATGGCGAAATTGGTAAGCGCGCGTCCCGGGTAGACGAGAGGTTCTGGGTTCGAGTTCCAGTTGCGACCATTATCTTTTACTGTGTCTTGTTTTTTCATGTTTTCGTTTACATTCATTTTGTTATCTTCTTCTTCAATGAAAATATCTTTTCTTTAATTGTTTCATTTTCGTACTTTCAGCAGAAAATTTCATTAAAATAAACTTTTAAGATTAAAAATGCAAGCCTATAGTATAGATCAGCGATTCTTAACCTCGGGTAGCGACCCAAATTCGGGTCGCGAGAGGTATTGGGTTGGGTCGCGGAAATCGCGTAATAATCTGGGAAGCCAGGGGGCCTAGTCTCTATCTTTTATTAACCTCAGTTAGCGAGTTAATTACGTCACAAACACGTATTTTGACAGTTGCGCTAATTAGCGTAACTGCCGAAATACGTGTTTGTGACGTAATTAACGCGCTAACTGAGGTTAATAAAAGATAGAGACTAGGCCCCCTGTTCTGAGCAATGAAGCTGAGAAAGCCTTGCTACCTTTGCCAACTACTTATTTACGTTACGCAGGATTTTCATGCCTTTCTGTTTTGAAGAATAAGTTTTTTTTTTTACATTAACTCCACACAGGAGGCCCTGAGGAAAATAATTTCCCTCAGGGCCTACGTCATCTTTGAGGATGCTGTGTGGGGGGTCTTTTTGAGGAAAGAAAGGAGTGAACATGGGTCTTGAAGAGACCCATGTTGTAGGAGGAAGGAAACACAGAGGCCAAAAAGAAAGTACAGGAATATGTTGGATCCTCAGCATGACATGCGGTGTGCACTTTCTATAAACACAACTCCACGTATACACGATCTTTGCTCAAAATACAACACCAGGGTAGTCACAAATTATTTTTCTGTAAATGTTTTTACTGGTTTAATGCTGAATTGTCTGATTTTAATACAGAACATTTAAATAAAGTTGTTTATTTCTAATTTTACATCTACATCCTATAAATTTTATAGGATGTATTTGTAATTTTATAGTTTAAAATTACATAATATATCATTTTAGTACCTTTCACTGGAAAATAAAATAAAAAATAAGATTTGGGTCGCGTACTTCAAATATATTCGTACTTTGGGTCGCCAGCCAAAAAGGTTAAGAACCACTGGTATAGATTATAGATCATTGGACGAGTTACATAAGGGATCGCATTATCGTATTATCTTATGAACCTACTGATAACCCATCCCCCCTAACCCATTAAAGTTAAAGAAACGCGTGCCATTCGATGAAGGTTTTCGTTTCATTTCTTCTTTTTCAACTAATTCTTGGCAATTCGAACCCAATTTAGTTGAAGAGTCATGGAACCGGGTACATTTGATTCGATTAGGAATATTCTCATTGTCATTGTATTGTAAGTCTACTCTACACTCTCAGCAAGCTTACAAAAGGGGCCCGAGAACGAGAGTAGGTAGATAGGTAAGCAGACTGGAGAGTAATAGACCAGATGCGCTTTCTTCACCTCGTTTGGACTCGTCTCGCCTTGCCTCGTCTCGGCTTTTCTTACATTGTCCCATTTTTGGCGCTCGGTCCCCTGATGTGAAAAGAAATATAGTGAAGTCAAGAACAAATAATCGAGTCAAGCCAATAAACAGACAACTAACATATTAGATTCAATTAGAACGCCTTTTAATATCATAAAGGAAAATGAATTGACGATAAGCTCACAATTGAAAAGGAGTTCGGTAGCAGATTTTACTAACGTATCGGGCGTTCGTTAAATCGCATGATTCCCCGATTAATTCTCGGTTGAACTCAAATCTATTTTTTCCAATTAATATTTTTGGAATATTACTAATAATAATATCTATCCAGCAGTTAGAAACCTGCGGAGCTTTATTATTTAGAAGTATGCTGTAAAACCATTTTTAATTATACCGTAATACCAGCTCGTAGAGGAGTAGAGCTGTAATCCTGTCCGAAACGTTGGCTAAAGAAGGAGGTAGTGCAACACGGCAAACCACCCCAAAAATAAATAACGTTAATACTTTTGGCCGTGAAAATCTTAAATCGTATCGATGTATTTTACGTGTTTACTATTCCGAGTTTACTAGTTCTGAGTTAGGAGGCGAGTATGGGTACTTCCGCTCCTGATACAATTTGTTGGATAACAAAAATCTCTGCCATAGATCACCATAAGTGATTCTCTACGTTTGGTGATTTAGCAGGGGTTCCTGGTTTTATGGGATGAGGTTTATCTTGGCGGCAGATAAGGGAGGCTTTTTGACCTCTCCAGGCGGACTCTCTCGAAGCATAGCCTTGCACCTCAATTTTAGAAACGAATTCATCCTCACTCACTCTCATGTCCAGCACTCTTGGACATACTGATCCCCAAATTCATACATATCCCTCCTACCGCTTTTCTTTCTTAGAACTTTAAAAACTTTCTCTTTCCTTAAAAAGACCCTCCGCACAGCATTCCCTAAGATGATGAGCTAATGTAAAAAAAACAATTAGGAATTTACTCTAACCCCTAAATGGCGACTTTATATCGGATACGTTAGCCCAGTTTCTATCTATTGTGAGTATTTATTTATTATAATGGATAGTTATTTTAGCAGATCTTCAAAAAAAAAAAAAATACAATTTTTTTTTCAGCTCTTGAACCACCAGATATTTTTCCCCTCCCTGATATCGTCAAAAGCCAAGAAACAGACTACAAGTTTGACGCGAGGACCCAGGCCTCTTACAAGGAGCACAAGGAGAAGGTCCGCTGGAGCGAGGCACTGGGGCGCTGTCAGGCCGAGGGAGCACAACTGGCCGTGCCGCACACGCGCAGGGAGGCGCAACTGCTCCTAGAACTCTTCAGCGGCGATACTGTAGAAGTTTGGCTGGCTCTGCATGATCAGTTTGAGGAAGGACAATTTGTGGCGTATGATGGTATGTAAAAAAAAAAAAAAAAACTTTTTTAAAGAAAGACAAACATTCCCGGGTTACGAATAACCCAACAATGTTTGAAAATCTCCTACTACCACCACAGAAAGCCGAAAATTTGGCTTGTGTTGTGATGGAGGACTTAGCCAGCCGAGGAATTGAACATGCGACGCCCGGGTGGGACCCAAGCGCTATGCCCACTCAACCACTGACCGGTATGTATATGCTTTTCATTGATTTTTGTGTAAAAAAAAAATCGAGTGTACTTTACACGCGGTGGAAGCGAAACTTTACCGAAACAATCCCAATCAGGAGCCTTGAAAAGTGATCATAATCGTTAGCGCTTCGCAAATGCTGTAATGCGTCATTTCCGTTTCATCCGAATTCCAAATCACAACGGGGCTAAAGAAGTTTCACTTCAAAAATGTTATTAAATAATGGCCGTGCCGCACACACACACTACTAGAACTTTTCAACGGCGATACTGTCGAAGTTTGGCTGGCTTTGCTGATCAGTTTGATGAAGGAAATTTTATGATCAGTTTGATGAAGGACAATTTGTGGCGTATGATGGCATGTACATAACATATATGCTTTAAATTGATTTTTGTGTAAAATAAAAACATACTAATGTTGCATCGAAATTTGGTTATCTTACCGTTGAAGGTCTTATTGTGGTACAAAATATTGATTCGGCATATGTCTGACTCTGAGTATAAGAAGAAATTGGAACATGAACATACTACTAGGTTCACAAAGAATGAAGGAAGCTTGTTTCAAAATATAACAATAACTACGGAAAGAGAATCCTGGTACATAACGTGCCCAAGATATTTAACGTGATAACATGTTACCAAGTAATATTAAAAATTTCGATTCGCCAAATAGATTGAGATATATGCTGAGAACACGGCTACTAAGCAGAGAAGCTTTATACTGGGTCATGTGTGTTAATAGTTACAATCTGTATAGTTTTATGTTACAATAATTAGTAATAATATTATGTGCGTATGTTTATATTGTAATTAAACAAACATTGTACTTGAACATTAAAACCCTATTGACAAACTGCTTAATTGTGATCTAACGGGATTGTACTTTGAAAAACAATACAAGAAAAAGATTAATCACCACAATTACTCTGTTATGCATGATATCCAAAACATGGATTGGTAGGCATTTAATGCGGGCACTGTCAAACAAGAAAATTATCAGTTCACTCGTGGGTACGAAGGCCTTGCGAAAAGTCGAGGTCCTTGGACACAACCTTTTCGCATGTTTGAGCTTTTAACACTTTTTAGCACTTTTTATTAATTTACTAGGCCGATGAAAACCGGATTGAACCAATCTTCTTACTCCTCGAGAACTCTAGGTACTACTCTTTTGATTCTCTTTGAAATAAAAAGAAAACCAAAGTTCCAACACCGCTCTTTTTCAATTTCCATGTTCCTGTCTTTTTTTGTTTATTAACATTTAAATCCTACCGACAATTTTGTTATGAATGGTTTCTTATACGAGTAGGTATATAATTATTATGCCTTCTTCACAAACCACGCTGTCTTTTAATTAGACTAAAATCTCTTATAATTAGGCACGAGGGAGTAGGACGGCCAGGAGGCCAAAATCTCAATACCTAAGGCATGAATCACACGATTCATTAATGATAGAATCACCGACATGTTGGAATCTTTCATTCGGCACTGTCTCTCAACAATTTCGTTTCATTGCATGTTCAGACGGGTCATTTCGCGGGAAAGTGGCGGAATGATTCTATCATTAGTGAATCGTGTGATTCATGCTACTGATCAGCCCACCTCGTTTCTGAATGTGGAAGGGCAAACCTGTATGCTACCGACATCTGTCGGATAATTCTATACCGTTAAGATTTATATATAGGTACTAGAGCTATCTATATCCTGCAGATCGAACTATCACATTAACATAATTTTGAAAACATTAATATATTTGATTAATTTTAAAACATTTTCAAACGGTTATAACATTTCACTTCTAATATTAAAATAAATAATCTTTTTTTATCTCAAAGTCCCATAATATTATCAAATAGCCAAAATATTTTGTTGTTGCTGTTTGTTTTCAGGAAAAAAAGCCTCGGAGATTTACACTAATTGGGGACCAAATGAACCAAACAACGCGGGGACGCTTCACAACGAGGATTGTGTCACGATGAACAGACACGGGAAGTATGTGGACATCGGCTGCGATGAGTGGCAGCACAGGTTCATCTGCAAAAAAGTTGATACCAGCTGTCAAACACGTAACTATAAATCTCCCTAAAATTGTTTAGCGGCTCCTCGGACTATAATTTGCTTTTTAATATCCTTGGCATGGTAATGTGTCTTCTTTTTGTTTATTTTGTAGAACTTCATCATAAATTAGCTTTTTAAATTACTTTTAATAAAGATATTTTTATGCACATTTTATTATTAACCTCTGTGCGTAAGACTAGCTCGATTTTTGAAAGCAGTATTTTTTTCAAGTAAGGAATTCATTTTAAGTAAAATTTGAATGTCATCTCAGTTTATGCAAGTTTTTTACGAACTTTCATGTATACAAATAAGTTTTTTTAATAAATAATATAAAAACGCACAGTGCATTACAGTACGTAGAAATTTTCCTATTTCCTTCTTAAAACTTAAATTGTTGCTCGTGCAAGGATCGAGAACTGTATAGAAAATTTTTTTTTTTAGGTTGTATTATTTCACAATTTGTAATTTAAAATGATAAGTGGTATATTTGCGGTACGTTTCAGAGTGGAAGATATTCTAAAGAACTGCCCTGGTGTGAGACATCCATTCATAATTGAAACGTTGCTTGAAATGGTTTTAGTCGTGATTGGTCAGATCTAAATAGCCAGGTACTTATAAAAAGTACGGCAGACTGGGATTGCTCCATCCATCTAAACTTAAATAAATAAAATGTTCAAAACTGTCCCACAATTTTCAGCTTCACCATCCACACGTGGCTACAATTTCGACAGGAAGACCAACACCTATTACAAGGAGAACAAGGACTACGTGACATGGAGCCAGGCTCTCGCGAGTTGCCAAGCCCAGGGGGCCCAACTGGCAGTGCCCCACACGCGCGAGGAAGCCGAAGCGCTTCTAGAACAATTCAGCTCCCGTACAGTTGAAGTCTGGTTGGCTCTGCACGATCAATTCAAAGAAGGAGATTTTATTACGTATGATGAGGGTTGGTTTTTTTTATTATTTTGCTAATGCTATCCATATATTTAGCCAACATTCTCCCCGTATGCAAGGAAAATAAGCTCTATTCGGAATTTCAGGGAATCCAAAGCAAACTCTATATCTTATACATACGAGTATTTAAAAGTAGGTTTATATATGTTTGAAAAAACGTACTAAAACTGACGCATAAACTTGTTTTGAAAATAGCTTATTTAGGTATATTTAGGTTTTGTGGAAGTCCATTTTAAGTTGCAGTGTTCATTTAATATTTTGATTTAGTTCATAAAAAAGAGCCAGTTTATTTATTTATATACTGTACTTCTACTGCCTAGTTATTATTATTACGCATGACAGCTGTTTCACCTTCTGAAGGCATTACAGTTTGATAATGCCTAACGAAGGCGAAATAACTGTCACAATTATAATAATAACTACACAACAAAACTTATTCATAAATAAATTGTTCTTGTATAAATTAATTAAAAATATTAGTAAATTTAGTGACAACACTAAAATAAAAATAAAATTATTGTGTGGTTCTGAGGATCACTAGAGTCATACAAAAAAGGCTTTGTTTTAAAAGGATTTTGTGAAACAAATTATTTATGAAAAATATTGAAATTTATAACCACCAGACCAGGCACACGTACTTATTATGACGGATGGTTTGAGGTTTTAGGGTCTGACCTTCAAACTCTGAAGCATACTGATGGAAAAATTGATATTTCCAAGTAAAATTGTAAACCTTTGATCATAAACTTACAAAGATACTTGGAAAAAAAGTCATGGTGTTTGTGACATTGCATGTAAAAGGGTTGACAAAACACATTATAATTCTAGTCGTGGGTCATGCGTATTTAGAAAATGATCTATTACGTATGCAGCTATAGACTCGTATATTGATATTGTTGATCGATGACTCCAACATTTAAAAGCGAGTCCAAACAGAAGATCCTGGTTATTTAGGTCCGGGTATTTTTGGCGATATAGACGGTTTTGATTAAAAATAAAAACTGAGAACAAAAAAAACAACAAGTTACACGCCTTGTTACAATATGAAAAGCTCCCAAAATCTCGAACATTAAAAAAAATACATTTATTCTCTAGAATTTTTTTCGTTGATGTTAAAATTCGTTATTGAAAACGGAGGAACAATACTTTCCGAACTGCAATCAATGTAGACATTTATTTTCAGGTAAACACAATTCAGAAATTTACAACTACTGGAAAATAGAAGAACCAAACAATGCAGGAGTTCTTCACAATGAGGATTGTGTCACCATGAACAGACATGGATTATACGTTGACATCGGGTGCGACGAGTGGAAACATCGGTACATCTGCAAAATCGTCAAACACCCCGAGTGTCCTGATACCCAAGGCATCCACGCGCCATTTGATGATGATGATTATGATGACGATGAAACAGATGATGATCGTAATGAGAATCCTACTATTGGTGAGAGGATTTTTACTCAAAAGCCATATTGTGCTCCCTCGTTTCTTATATTCTGTTTTGGAAAAGGTAGATGAATCCATTAAAATCAATGACGTTATATATAATTGACAGATGGATTTGATTAGCCAGGTAACTAATTCTCAGCCTTCCGATGCCCCATTTCTTTACTATCCTCACTACCTTAAGCGTAACATTATATCCCAAATAAAGGTTTCATAATCTCACTGACTCCAGGCAGTTGGAACTCTTGTGCGGTACTAAATGTTAATAAAAATAGTGTTGTTATAACGGAAGTTATGTTTGTAAGTTAGGTCACAACCATCATAAAACCCTCGCATATCACCATGAAAATTTTAAAGGCTACTACGAATACAACATTTGGAAAAAAAATCTTATTCCGTGGTACTAAACTCTACAAAAAAATCCACTCTCGTTAAAAAATTACGACAATATTATAACATTTAAAACTCAACTATAAAGCTGGATTCAAAATATAACACAATCAGAAATAGAAAACATATTAACATAAAATACTGAAATAGAACCACCTAACCGCACTAAAAATATGCTACTTAATATATGTATAATTATTTCAGTAACTTCATTTTAATCAAATTTAAATTATTTGATTGAAATCTGGGGAAACGCATTAGTGAAATACACATAAATGAATTGCAGATAAAACATAAAAAGATAATCACAAAACTTTTTTACTGTAAGCCCAGAACATCCACAAAAAAATACACGTGGAAACAAAACTATTAACATTAAGTAAACTATATAAATACAATACATGTCTCCTTATATATAAAATAAACAATAAACTCGTACACACAAACACGGAATTCATTAAAACTTCCGAAGTACACAAAAACTTTACACGATAACATACATTTAAAAACCATCCACACTAACTATGGTAAATAATCCATTGGACGACATTAAAAAAAAAAAAATTAATATAAACATTAATTAAACATTCTTGATGATGTTAGGGTGCCCGATGTTGGCTACCAAACCAACACCAGCTCTGGGGCCAAGGGGGCCCCCCAACATGTCCCACGGCTAGCTCTCAGCGGGAACAATGGTACTCTCTATTCAGGGGCGGGTCGCTCAAAGCTATGGAATTTCTTCCTACCTTCCGGCGTCCAACGGGATACACTCTGGTCAATAAACCTCCTGCCGCAGCAGAATAATAACAAAGCTAAATCATTAAGACATGTATTGTCAACTCAAACACAGTACATAGGTTTCTACAGTACAATTCAATTACAAGAAATGCAAATTACACAAACCTAGCTAAAATGTTTAACTCTCGTTATCTCTCTCTCAAAACGAAACTCTCCGAGTGGTGATTTTCGCGGGGCCCTACATTTCACTGATTACGGACACAATTAAAAGAGGAAATCAAGATACAGCTTACATGTGGATTCGCAGGATCCTTGCCTCATGTGGAAGTTCCATCAGGCACTTTCGTAGTCTAAATAGACCGAACTATATGGCGCGGCAAAGGCCGACTCTACTCGTAGGTATTTCAATAATACATCGCGGCCCCATTGAATTTGGTCCGCTCGGCCACAGGGCCGCGTGCGTGTGCTTCCCAAGGCGCTCGAATCTCGTCTGACGAGTGGCAGTAGAATGCCCAGTGGCCGGGCACGGGGGAGGGAAGCGGGAAGCAGGAAACAGGGGGGAGAGGGGGGTTGTTGTGTGGACTGCTGCTTGCGTTCTGGAATCTACTCGCTTCAGGGGCGTATCGTAACACTTCCCCCCGCGCTTGGAAAAAAAGCGACGTGGCAATGGAGCTGTAGGAAAAAAAATCCTCTTAAGCTTCCATTGGGGTTTTTGAGAGATTTGTTGCTTGAGAGATGCCTAGCTAGAACATGCAATTTATGTTATAGTTTAGGTCACAATGTTTGTAGGGAATGGGTGAGGGGTACATACAATGTTTGGAAAAGAACAGTTTTGGTAAAAGTACATGGTGTGAAACAACATACAAGGTTATGCAATTGAAAAATGACAATACATGGTTATGCAATTGAAAGATGACAATACATGGTTGTACAATAGAAGAACAAAAAGCGAGAACATAAATGCCTGTGTGATTCTAAGGTTTCATTGGTCTGGGAGCTAAGTTTGCGAAGCGTGGATTTGTTTGGTTTCGGAGAATTTCGAAGAGGAGGACGTGGTTTCACAGATTCTAAGGATTACATTATCACTGTAATCAGACCCCTTTGAGATAACACTCAGAAGTACACTTGGGCCTTAGAAAACACTTGGTTTTGTCGAAAACGTCGAAGTTCACGAAGTGGAGACTGTGGTTGCTGTGCCGCGACTATGGTTACAGAGGTCATTGAAGAGGAGAATCCAGTGTCTGCAGACATGCCAGTACGAATCCTAAGTGTTATTAAGGTAAACACGGATCGTATATAATGGTTATTGAAGCATAATGTAGCTCAACATAACTTGTATTGGTACGCATTCAGCGAATACTGGAGGTCAAGGTAATGATGGTTTACACATGACGATATATGCTTCACTGCATGACAGCGCAAGAGACGACATGGTTGGCATTGATAGCAAGAGTAAGAACAAACCTAGGAGCTAGCGTGCCCAAAAGGTGGTTCAGAGTGTCATAGTGTATAGTGGGACAACTCAACTTGCTGTGGCACGACAAAACAACATACATATGGGCGGTATGGTCTGTGCTTTCAGGAACAAATGCGTAGAAAAATGGCAGCAGGAGGGACCTAGTAACCACAGCGCGTGCTGTCAGGAAGTGGAGCTCAGCTTGGCTGTTGGTGATGACATCCGCCTGGGCTTCTTTTTAATCCGGGAGAAATTATTATTAGAGCAAAATTCTTGAAGTTTACCTGCCTAGGGACCAATGAAGAAAAGGTTTGGAGAGAAACAAAATGTGTCCAGATAATGAAATAAACGAAATTTTTAACCACCGACCCAGAGAGTGACGAAGAGAGAGTTTTCTAACTAAATTGTGATTACATGAACATTTTCCTTTACCAGGATGACTTGGCGTTTGCCGAGTGACAATATGTCTTGGTTAAAAAACAACCGGCCTTCCATGGCCTATGTTAACATAAAGGTGATAACATTTTTTGTAGAATTTCAAAAAACAAGACAAAGAAGTCGTGAATGAGTCACGGTAAAAGCAGAGAAACCAATTCATGAATAAAGGTTGTCAAAAGGAGACAGACGGTACGCCAAGTGCATATCGTACATATCCAACATTCATGAATGTGTTTCGTAAAATTGAGAAAGAGAACAAAAGGTGAGACATATGCAGAGAGTGAGGGAGAAAGCCTGCTGATAATTGGTCAATTTACCGATTCGCACTCCCAGTGAGGGCGAATTATGGTCGACAACAGATTTTCTTCTTCATGACATATACCTGAGAACATGATGGTGAGGAGAAAGGAAAGGAAAAGGAAAGGAGTTGAGTGACGAAACTTGCTAGAGACTGGACTAATTTCCACTTCAAACTCCATGTGAGAATGAAACATGATCAACCAGCAGATTTCCTGACTCTTTACAATTGTTAAAAGGATGAGGAGAAATTTGAATACACATTATCAAAGAGACTAATCTTTTGCGTGTATTGGGCAAAAGATTAGGGGTCATTTTAAAAACTTCTGCATGATTGTGAAAAAAGACAGACCCTTGCTCCAATTTCACAAACCTGGGGGTTTTCTTATCCGTTCCCCAGACAACGAGTTGGGTGGTTTTGTGCTCAATCGATTAACTCCCACAGCACTATGCCCCATAGTTAGCAGTGAAGCTACAAACTAGTCCTTTTGGGATAGTAGATATTCCTGGGCTTCTTTCCTTTTTGCAAAGAAGTAAAAACAGGAGGTCCACGGGCATTGGCGTTGAATGACAACAAAAGGTTGTGGACTACATTTCGTAGATCGCACACAAAAGGTTTGATATTATTTCGTTCGCACGACTCATGGTAAGTGTTTTAACGTCTCCACGTATAGTGTACAAAAACATGTAAGTACATACAAGATAAAACTCAATTATAGACAGAAGTCAAGAGTTTATACAATGCCTCTTAAAGAAGATGGCAAAGCCGATATTATGTCGTTCGCACGAATCACGGTAAATATTGTTATTACGTCTCCACGTCTCGTGTACAAGGGTTGTACACAATTATACATACAAGCGGTACTCATGACAAATTAATGACACACGACCAAAATACAAAAGCGGTACTCATGACAAATTAATGACACACGACCAAAATACAAAAGCGGTACTCATGACAAATTAATGACACACGACCAAAATACAAAAGCGGTACTCATGACAAATGAATGACACACGACCAAAATACAAAAGCGGTACTCATGACAAATTAATGACACACGACCAAAACAGATTGTACAGAAAGGGTGGTACTCATGACAAATATGTCACACGACCAACTCAATAACATTTAGCTATGAGCAAAAGTGATTATGACGAACTTCTCGTATCGTGGCAGGTATTTTAAGGATCCCTCCTATGACGGTGGATGTTCTAAGGATCTCTCCTATGACGGTGGATTACGTTTAAATACAACACAATAAACGTTAACGATGCTTGATTTTAACACATTTTATAAAGATTCGTTAGATTAACTAACTCCGTAGCCCAAGAGCGTACGACAGAGAAGATAGACAATTTGATGTTACTTCATGTGTTACAAAGTACAAGGGTGATGGCAGAGTATAATTCTACTTACACCAAGTATTTAAAACAAAGACAGACCTATAATGGTTTTACATACTGTCTGTTGTGGCAGCCTAGAGTGAGGAAGACCAAGGAAAAGGGACCAATTACGGTTTTACATACCCTTTGTGCAGTTACAAACATACCAGGTTATGTGCAATTTGGGTTGCAAATACTTGGTTAAATGAACACCTAAAAGTTGTGAATTCCAAAATCAGGATGACCATAAGGCTTTACCAACCCGTCTCGTAGGGTTGAAACGTGTCATACAAGACATACGTAACG
The DNA here is from genome assembly GCA_917563855.2 of Limnephilus lunatus. Lineage (NCBI taxonomy): Eukaryota > Metazoa > Arthropoda > Insecta > Trichoptera > Limnephilidae > Limnephilus > Limnephilus lunatus. The sequence goes on along the minus strand of OU830598.1, from coordinate 46,037,303 downwards.
TACAAGCGAAAAAAGCAAAATAACAAAAAAGGTGACTTTGTTATAACAACCAAAGACCGGATGATTCGGTTTTACGTACTTTAGTTGAAACGAGCCAAATTGATTTATATACAGGGTTATAAAGACCAATCATTGGTTTTATAAATTCGAGTTCCAAAATGGACGTGTCGATATCCAATTTGGGTACATGAGCATGAATTTGGGTAGGACGCCATCAATTTTTAATTTAAGAAGAAAAATTGAAAAAACTTATATACACGAGAGGCGACTATGTAAGTAACCACTGTTTGATTTTCATGCTAGAGATACCTCGGAAGGTTTTACAACTCATGATGAACAAAATAAAAGGAAAAAAATTGTAAAGATAGTTAACTGGTTCTGAGTCGGAATTTAACACTTTGGAATTTACAAAACCCGCCTTCTAGAACGACACGCCGATGGGCAATTGTCAACTACTTTACATGAACAAAATAAACAGGTGAGAAAGTTCCTTTCCACACGACAAAAATGCGACAAAAAAAAAAAAAAAAAATAGGAGAAAAGTTACAAAATTACATGACAAGGCAGGGTATGACATGGCATGAACATTGCGTAGTGTACGTGTTGAGACAATAAATGGGCTCGCGACTTCCCAGACATTGAGACTCGAAGAGTGTCTCCGTTCCAAAGTGATCAGTTTTAGAACAGGTGAGAAAAAAATAAAGAAAAAATTGCCGTGAGGGAAAGAAAAAACAGTGCAAAAACAACATTTGAAAGTAACTTCAAGGAGAGTACGCATTAATTTACAAAATAATTTACAACTTGTTTCATTTACGAAACGATGGGCATGTGATTGACACAATACACGCCTGAGGTAGTAAGACTTTGTAAGCTTACAAAAAAGTGATACATACTGGATCATTTTAAGTTTGCTGAGATAGTGGGGGCAGTTTTACTTGACTCCTCACTTCCAGACTTTACAATGTCCTTAATGTGGTAATTACCAATGTGCTTTCCAGATGAGTCAGACAAGGAGTACACTAGGTCTGATATTTTCCTTAGGACTTTGGCCTTCGCGAAACGTGGTGCCAGCTTAGCAGAGAAATACATGGCTCCTTGGGAAAGTGTGTTGTTCTTTCTCCAAACTATGTCTCCTGTATTGAAGGTAACATGTTTCCTACGTAAGTTATATCTGTCCGCACTCTTTTGGTGAGCCAGGAGCAAAGCATCAGTGACTTCACTGTAAATGGCCGACAGTTCTTCCAGGCGATGGGCATAGTCTGCTGTAGGGTTGCTTGTGGTGGCAGATGACGTAGGAAAGTTTGTGTCCCTATGTAGAGAACCATGGACGACTTGTTCCATACCGTGTTTTAAGAAGAAAGGTGTGTAACCAGTGGCCAGATTAACAGTGTTGTTCATAGCGGCCTGAATTTTATCTAGGTTTTTACACCAAGTGCGTTGATCTTTATCAACTAGAATAGCTAGAGCTGTGTTGATTGTTTGGTTGTAACGTTCGACAGTGTTATTTTGGGGAGTGTACAAGGTGTTATAATAAATGTCCTTGATTCCGTATTTGGCAAGAAATTCTTTGAATTCTTGGGCAATAAACTGTTTTCCGTTATCAACAATTACGGTTCTGGGTTTTCCGTAAGGTATAAAAATGTGTTTTTCCAGAAGTTTGATGATGGCGGACGCGTTGGCTCTTTTTAAAGGGAAGATCCAACAGAATTTGGTGAAAACATCCACTACACTAAGTATGTGCATGTGTCCGGCATAACTTCGAGGAAAAGGTCCGACGAGGTCCATTGACAATGACTGTAGGGGTCTGTCGGCACGTTTGGGGTTACCCATTAGGCCGGCAGGTGCTGCCGTGCTATGTTTATAGGCTTTACAAGTTTCACATTTAGAGATGTAATTGCGAATTTGTTTGAAAAGACCAGGCCAGTAATACTTCAAGGAAATCTTTTTATACGTCTTGAAAGTTCCTGGGTGTATAGAGTCGGGAGCACTATGATTGTCAATTATTATTTGTTCTCTTCCTTCGAGGGGAACGACAAGTTTCCAAGAGTAATCTTCGAGGATGGATAGTGGTACCTTGCAATTACGGTATAGTTGTCCTTCTTTTATGATAAAATTAGGAAACTTTTGTTGATTATTTTTACAACCTTCGAAGATTTTTAAGTACCATTCATCTTTTGTAGATGGAGGGGGGGCAATTGTGTCAACATTTAATGAGGCCAATTCAATTCTTGAAAGAGCGTCGGGAACAATATTGTCCGCGCCTTTACGGTGAACAATATCAAAATTGAATTGAGACAAACGGGAGGCCCAACGAGCGAGTCTACCGGAGGGATTACTTAAAGAGATCAACCATTTCAAACTACTATGGTCTGTGACTACAGTAAATTTGCTACCGTCTATGTAACCGCGGAAATGGTGAACAGAATCCAATACAGCCAATAACTCCTTTTCGGTGATTCCGTAGTTTTTCTCGTGTTTATTTAATGTACGGGAAAAATACGCTACAGGGTGTTCGCCATCTGGGAACTCTTGAGTTAGGACTCCACCGATTCCTACGTTGGAGGCATCCGTGTGGAGGGTAAAAGAGAGTGCAAAATCCGGGCAATTCAGAACGGGGGCTTTTTGAAGGGCATTTTTTAAAGTTGTAAACGCTTCTTCAGTTTCAGCAGACCATCGGAAATTGCTGACACCTTTACGGGTGCCGGTAATTTTATTTAAGGGGGCTGCAATTGTGGAAAAGTCTTTGATGAATCTCCTGTAGTAACCTGCAAGTCCAAGGAAACCTTTGACTTCCTTCGCGTTTTTGGGTCGGGGAAAATTTGCCATGGCTTCTACCTTAGCGGGGTCTGTTCTTAGACCTTTTTCGTCGACAATGAATCCCAAATAACGTAAACGGGACTTACAGAATTCAGACTTCTTCAAGTTGATGGTTAAACCGGCGAACTTGAGTTGTTGAAAAACCTTTTCCAGCATTAATAGGTGTTTTTCAAAGGTGTCGCTGACGATGATGAGGTCGTCAAGGTAACAAAACAGGCTGTTATCGACTTCAGGACCAAAGAGTTTGTCCGTTAGTCTTTGTAATTCGGCGGGGCTGTTCTTTAGACCAAAGGGTAATCTTTTAAAATGGAACATTCCCCTACCAGGTACAACGAAAGCAGTTTTTTCACACGATTCTGCGTCCAAAGGTATTTGCCAAAAAGCTTTGCTTAGGTCAACAGAGGAGATGAACTTGGCGTTGCGCAGTTTGTCTAAGGTCGCGTGGACGTAAGGTAAGGGGTACGCGTCAGCTTCCGTACAAGAATTTAAACGTCTACTGTCGAGACAGAAACGTGCGGAGCCGTCTTTTTTTGAAACCAAAAGAGTTGGGTTGGTCCATGCACTTCTGCTGGGAACCACCACACCCATTTTTAACATTTCATCAAGTTCTTTTTCTAAAAGTTTAAGCTTTTGGGGGGCTAAGTTGTAATAACGTTGCTTTATGGGTGGGCCATTGGTTTTAATGTGGTGTTCTACCAAATTTGTCAAACCCAATCCACATTTTTCGAAAGATATTGATTCGAATTTATTGACCATTTCCTTTAGTTGGAGAGCTTGGTCCGTGCTTAAATTTTCGTGAGGTATTATTGTGCGGATCTCACTAATTTGAGCAGCAGTGGAGGTTTCGCCAAGAGTATTAAATACTTGGGGAGCAACGTTGAATGCCTTCCAGAAGTCAATGCCAAGGATGAAATTCTGGGATATAGAGGGCACTATTAGAAAATTGATTGTAACTATTTTATTGTTACAATTAATTGGCAGGGCAAGGGTACCGATGACCGGCTGGGAAACATTATCCGCAGTCGTCAGGTGTGTTGTTTGTGGCGAAATTTTAAAATCACTGTTAACAAAAGGCAGGTGAGCATTGTTGCCAAGACAGCTGACAGATGCACCGCTATCAAGTAATCCGGAAAAGGGCACATTGTTAACAGAGAAAAGGGCATAGGGTCTCCCATCTTTAGCTTGTTTGCAACAAACCGAGGAAACATTTAAGGCCTGGTTAAAATACTTAATGTGTGATAACCAATCAGTCCATTCTTTAGACCTTGGTTCAGAATGGGTGCCTGAGAGGTTATTATTTAGTTTTTTGGCCTCTTCATGTAGAAATTTGGTGGGGGCTTGGAGAAATCCACCTGAGGTCTGACATCGCTTGGGTTTTGTAACCTTTCTGCATTGTGCCTTGATTTCTTGAAAATGTTGCGCAGTTCGTCGCGTGGAGGAGAGCGGTCCCTAGAGTGGTGTCTCTTGGAGGTTCGGGGTTCCTTGGATTCTAGGAGTCTTGCTTGCTTGAAACAAGTAGCGGCCAGGTGGCCTACTTTTTTGCAAAAGGAGCACACTTTTTTGTTGTCGAATTCTGGTTTTAAACCAGAAGAACGGCTTGGCACAACCACATTATTTGACACATTCTTTATGTTCTTCCTATCCTGGTACGATTCCAGGAGGAGACAGACTTCGTTTAGCTGGGCCAGGGATGCAATTTTCTGTGAGGTGATGATGTTCTCGTATTTGGTTAAAAGGCCATCAGTTATGACTGGTAATAGTTCAGCTTCCGGAACAGGATGTAAAAGCTTGATGTTGATGGACTCAGCCCTTTCTATGAATGTTGCCACAGGTTCATCTACTAGTTGTTTAATAGATAGTAAAGATAGTTTGATCCGGTGCTGGGCCTCCTTTTTTCCAAAGCTAGAGATTAGGGCAGATCTGAGTTTATTCCAATCTTTGCATTTAGTCTTTTGGATGCGGTGCCACGGAATTAATTCTGGGGAGATGAGTTCTATAAAGTTTCTCCGTAGAATCTCGAATGGGATATTTTTGATTGTAGCCGTTTCTTCAATACGGTCAATGAAATCCAGCACATCGGAGGCGCCATTATATTTGACTTTCCAAGAGGATAAATCGTAAGTTTTATCTTGTGTCAAGATGGGTGCGACGTCCTGTTTTATCATTACATGCGGCATAGGTTCTTTGTCAAGATTATCCAAAACTTGCGTAGCCGAACGTGAATTATTTTCGTTGGAGGGAGCGAGGTTTATTCTCCTAATGTACTTTTTGTTGAATAAAAGTGCATATGCCTTCAATGTAGATTTGGATTTGCTTGATGGCGAGAGTCCTCTATCCCTTAAAGCAGCTTGTAAGTGGGCTTTGGATAAACTATGCACATTGGGAATGGTACCCAAGTTGGATGGTGTAATAGCTTGATTGTCCTCCATTGTGAGTTTCCTGGGTGGTGAGAAAAAGAAAAATTGGCCAGGGGTTTCCTTTAGAAAGCGCAAAATTAATTTTTGTGAGGCACTTTTCACTTGGTGATCACTGTTGGCACTTCCAAAATATGGTTACAGAGATTCCATATTACAATTTGTAATACATGACACCAGAATTCTTGTCAAAGGGAGGCAGACGAGAAAAAATTTTGCGTGGAAAGACCTTAGTGGTAAAGGTTTTTGTATTTCACTGACCACTTTTGAGAAAACTGTGAAATTCACAAGTATTTATTTATTTTTGAAAAATTTTGCCAGGACTGACTTTTAGAAAAAAGGTTTTTTATTTTTCACAAATCACTTTGCACTGAGAAAGGCACTAAAATTCACAAAAGGCACTTTTCTGGCAAATAAAGGACAAACTTCCGGATGAAAATGACTGAATATGGGATTTATTGCGTCAACCATATTAAAATTATTTTATTTATTCATGGAACCAATCATTTGCTTTATTATTATTCCACTTTTCACTTATGTAAGGGAAAAACACAATTCACTTTCACTTATGCTGAAAAAAAGCAGTACCTATAATGTATAATGGGGAAAGAAAATCATTATTTTGTCCATTTGGAGAAATATTAAGTTGTACTAAATTGACAGACACAAGTGGGCCAATTGGTATATTGTGCAGAAACAACAAAAATACGTAAGTCCAAAATTTTTCATTAAGGAATTCGCAAAATAACTGGGGTTCCAGAATCAGATTTATAATAATAATTTCCGTTGGTATCCGGTTCAGTCATAAAAGGCGGTTTGAATTTAAACGCTGCCTAGCAACAGTCAATTGTTCATTCCGACGGCTTTTCCGTTGGGGTTTGGCGCGAATCAAAACATTTGCGCGCGCAATCCAGAGAATATCGCGTGAAACATCGGGCCGTTGAGATTTGGCGCGAATCACTGTTGCTACGCGCTCGTTCCTTGTGACGCGTGTGCAGTCAGATTTGCGGTCAAAGGTTGGCGTTTCGGGTATCCAAAATGGCCGTCGTTTCAAATGTGGTGCAATTCATAATTTCAATCAGATCTGTGTTATGGATCTAATTTACATATAGGTTTCTGTGGTTTTTTCACAGGATTCACTGTACACTGGGTGTAGAATATCAAGACATGATTAATGTTTACAAAACAGTTGCCATGCGGGGAGGATTTCGACAAACAGGGTCCCGCAAAGCGACCGGGATAGAAAAAAAATTCCAGGCTCCACGTTCTAGCGCCAGTTGTTAGGGTGCCCGATGTTGGCTACCAAACCAACACCAGCTCTGGGGCCAAGGGGGCCCCCCAACATGTCCCACGGCTAGCTCTCAGCGGGAACAATGGTACTCTCTATTCAGGGGCGGGTCGCTCAAAGCTATGGAATTTCTTCCTACCTTCCGGCGTCCAACGGGATACACTCTGGTCAATAAACCTCCTGCCGCAGCAGAATAATAACAAAGCTAAATCATTAAGACATGTATTGTCAACTCAAACACAGTACATAGGTTTCTACAGTACAATTCAATTACAAGAAATGCAAATTACACAAACCTAGCTAAAATGTTTAACTCTCGTTATCTCTCTCTCAAAACGAAACTCTCCGAGTGGTGATTTTCGCGGGGCCCTACATTTCACTGATTACGGACACAATTAAAAGAGGAAATCAAGATACAGCTTACATGTGGATTCGCAGGATCCTTGCCTCATGTGGAAGTTCCATCAGGCACTTTCGTAGTCTAAATAGACCGAACTATATGGCGCGGCAAAGGCCGACTCTACTCGTAGGTATTTCAATAATACATCGCGGCCCCATTGAATTTGGTCCGCTCGGCCACAGGGCCGCGTGCGTGTGCTTCCCAAGGCGCTCGAATCTCGTCTGACGAGTGGCAGTAGAATGCCCAGTGGCCGGGCACGGGGGAGGGAAGCGGGAAGCAGGAAACAGGGGGGAGAGGGGGGTTGTTGTGTGGACTGCTGCTTGCGTTCTGGAATCTACTCGCTTCAGGGGCGTATCGTAACAATGAATATAGTAATGAAATAGTGCTGTTTTGTAATATTTAGTATTGTTTAATGTGTTAATTTTTTTCTAGTTAAATGAGTTAAAATCTAATTTGCTTTTTACCGGAACAAAAAAAGAGTGAGGATATCATGATCACTATTTATAACAAATAAAGGAAGATAATAACATACATATTATTGTTATTATTTATATTTTCAGTTCCTTTTAGTGTCTCTGTCCCGTCTGATGATGGCTTCAAGTACGATAAAAGTACGAACGCCCTTTACAAAGAACACAAGGATCCTGCCAGCTGGAACGCAGCTTTGATTAACTGCAAAGAGGAACACGCCCAACTGGCCTTGCCACGAACCCTGAAGGAGGCCCAAGTGCTTCGGAAGCAATTCAGCGAAGACACTTTTGAAGTTTGGATAGCCCTTTCTGACCATATATTAAAGGGACATTTCGTTTCTGTCGACGGTACGTATTAAATATATATTTATCATAATATGGCACACATTTTGCAGGGCCAACTTAGCCGACTCGACAGATGTAAATCTTCAATTTGGGTGGCTATGTGCATCACCGGCCCGAAAACCATTTATTGAATAACCAACACCTCTGCCATAGGTCACCCTAAGTGATTAGCTATGTTTAGTGACTTAACAGGGGTGTCCGGATTCATGGGATGAGATTTTGTCTAGGTCGGCGCATGCGTTTGCCCACCTGCTGTGTGGCGGGTCGGATTGGGAGAGACTGGTTTTCTACCCACCCTTCACACTTTTTCCCTGGAACTCCCCTCAGAACTTCCTCTCCTTCAAAAAAAAACCTCCACACACTATTCACAAAGATGACATAGGCCATGTGGGAAAACAACTCTCAGGGCCTGCTGTGTGAAGCTAATGTAAAAAAAAATATTCCTAAACTATTCGTATGTTTAGAAAGGCAGATGCAATTTTGGTCTCTGGTATCATTTTTAAACATTTCCTAAAATGTGAGAGGTTGATGTTAAGCATGGTTAATTTCATTCAAAAGTAGGTATACCAAATTCGTATCAACAAACTTATTATTCTGACTTATATTATTTGTGTAACCCCACTGCTTTCCTCGCTTTACCACCTAATATTGCAAAGTTTTTTTTAATAAAAAAATTTGAAACTATATTCCATATCTTACTGTTTTGTTATTTCAATAAAAAATTGCTGTTCATTATTGCTATAGAGGATATAACAAAAATGAACAGTTACGAATAGAGAAATATAAAAATAAACAAAGTATGGTTTTACACCACCATAATAATACAGAATCTACTTTTTAACTTCATCAGGTATGATCACAAGCTTAAAATGATATTATAGCTAAACTCTGGTATAAAACAATGTGATTCAAAATGACCTCATTTTATTTTGCCTGGAACCCACACCATAAAATTCATTACAAGTATTCCAGCATTTATTTTAAACGAAAATACTCTTAAATTATAGGAAGAAGCTTAATTTGTCAGAAAGAAGGATTTTCTCTGACTTATTAATTATACATAAAAATTTAACAGTCCAGAAACAGTTAACTGTTCAGAATTGCATCCATTAATAAGCTTTCGAATTTCACTAAGCAATACTAGAAGTAGGGATATATTTTAGTGCAAAAATTCTGAGACTCTCTATCATATTTATGTATTCCTCTTTGCTCAGAATACTAATGGAGGGAAATAATTATACATTGTCAGTGGACATCTTCAATGTATCACTAAACAAATACAGAAAAACAGAAAACAAATACTAAAAAAGAACACATAGTTGTTACTAAGGCAGTTCAGTTTTGTACAATAAATGCCTACTCAAATAATTTTTACTATTCATATATAAATGCCCTAAAAAGGCCGTTAATATATACATAAATAAATTATAACATCACGTAACAAATTGCTTTCCACAAAAAAAAGCACTGACATAGATTTTTTTTCTTCTATGGACAAGCAAAACCTTCTGGTAATTACATTTCTATGAAACGTGATTTTTTTTCAGGAACTCCTGAATCGCAAATTTACACTAATTGGAGTGCAGAGGAACCGAACAATGCAGGAAGAAACCACAATGAGGATTGTGTCACCATCAACAGAAAGGGACTGTACGTCCATAACGTATGCGCTGAGTGGGCGCATAGGTACATCTGTGTAAAACAAGTGTGAAAAGTTTGGAAGACTCGAACAAAATTATGAAAGTTCTTTTTAATATCGTTTCTGGGTTTCATTTTTATGTGAACGGCTATTTCCATGTGCTTTTTATGTTGTAAATAGTAATTTTTATCAATTGACTTCGTTATTGTTTGCTTTTATATCAAAGTTATTATTTTTTGTACGACTTTTTATATTTATAACAACGTTTTTAAAATAAGCACGTCAGATAGTTACATTTATCGATTTTGATGAAAAGTTCTCACTGGCAGGAAGCAATGCCACAATGGCATTCTAATTTGGAATTTTGTGCGATGTAAGAAATAATGAGGGATAAAGAAAATGGAGAAAAAAAAGTTTGGCAAGTTTCTGTTGACACGAAATGGGTAAATACTTTTAAGCAACATTAAGAACGGGTTGTTAAAAAAAATTGAACAATTCATCAAATATTTTTAGTTAATTTTCTCGTTCTGTGTAAGTTCTATTCTTGTTTTATTACATCCGTTTTATGAAGCAACTAAATTATTTTAAACAGAAAAACAGACGTGTTAATAATAACATCTACCGAGGAATGGATATAATTTCTCCAATTTCTACCCTTTCCTGTATATTCCGAAGGACGTATGTTCCGCGATATGCGGCTTTGTTTTATTTCAAACATTTAATGGATTTAAGTTATAATATTCTAAGGTATTTGATAATAACAATCAGTAAATTTAAAATTAGTACTGAAATACATAAGTCTAAACTTAAACTTTAAAGTTTACACCGCGCTGTGCAAGCGAGTTCCCTACAGCCTACAGAGCATCGGACCATTGCATTGGGATGGTGGTGTAATTATATTATGTTTTATCTATTTTCATTGTAATTGAACATTCTGTTGAATGTTGTTTTACAGAATAATACTTTTGAAGTACGTATAAGCATATAAAAATTTAGAAAAAAAAAAAATTAAAAAAACATTTTTTGAAGTGGAAAACACATAGGTACTGCAAAAGAAATATTGGTGCGACTGGGATTTTAACTTGAAAACTTCTTGGCATATGCTCTACCTGCTAGCCACTGCACCAACATTCGAAAATGTCGAATTTCTCCACTATAGGGCCGGTTGGTAAGTAAAAGACATGACACCACCAGTATCAAATTAATGTTATTTTTCATATAACCTAACCTTCAAATGACTACTGTAAACTTTTCAACTCGCTGTGTTATTTAGTTTGTTTGACAAACATTGAAAGTTTTTTTTTTACATTAGCTCCACACAGGAGGCCCTGAGGAAAATAATTTCCCTCAGGGCCTATGTCATCTTTAGGGATGCTGTGTGGAGGGGTTTTTTGAGAAAAGGATGGAGAAGAGAGTTCTGGGAACGAAAAGGGCTTAAAGGGCGGGTAGGAATCTGGGGTTTAGTGTGTCCTGGTCATCCGCCTTCAATACCTAGACAAACCTCACCCCATGAACCCGGGCACCCCTGCTAAATCACCAAACGTAGCGAACCACTTGGGGTGACCTTTGGCAGAGGTGTTGGTTATCCAATAAAGGTTCTCGGTGCGGCGATATCCAATCCCGCCTCCCAAATTGGAAAGCGAATAACTTTTGCATTTTTACAAAAATATGGAAAATCAAATATCACTCAGTTATTAGATACTTATTTTTGAAAAATAAAACGAACAATGAGATCAATACTGAATTGTACAATGTTTAAGGGGACTCTGCATGTTCCATATCAACAAATAAATATTGGACAGCTTAATTTAAATGCAGTCGTAAGAGCATTTTTGATGATGAACGTCCAGCCCAATCACAGATCACAAGTCACACGTCAGTAATAGTCGATAAAATCCATGGAATGATAATCGACGAGGGCTTCGGCATCTCAACCGAATGGGTTGCCTACTCAACAATTTGCATAATAATAATAACAATAATAGATTTTTACCATTTTATGCATTTTGTTTATTTAACATTGATTCTATTGACAAAAAGGTCACTGCTCAGCTATACATTTAGAATTTCTCTTGGAATATAGCTGGTTTTCAGCAGAGCTTTGAATGAATGTTTGGGAATGAGGAAGGAAAATTGGTATCGCATTTTCTCTTAGTCAACAACAAAAGCAACTGCCTGAACATTTCGAAGTAGTGTTTGGCGGACTTTGTTTTAGACTTTTTTGTAACCGTGGACGAAATTTTAAAACCAGTGGATTGCTCCTGGCGAATCGACGTCGAAGAAGGCCAAAGTAGGTTTCTCGGCCAATAAAGCCATGGCAACAGTTTACTGGAATGCACATGGTATGTATCTAAAAAAAGAAACAGGGGAAAATGATCACGGTCTGCATTATGCAGAATTGTTGTACCGATTCGACGCCGATTTGTAGTAAAATCAGCAGCATTTGGCGGAGAAAAAATGCTCTTCCACCAGGACAATGCACCGGCACACAAGTGCGCAGTCGGAAAGGCAAAATTCCAGGTTTTGAGCTACGAATTGGTTCCTCATTCACCATGTTTTCCAGATTCGGCCCCCTGCGACTTTTATTTATTTCCAATCTCTCAGAAATGGCTTGGTGGCAAGTGATTTGAACCGAAGGAGCATCGCTGAAAAAAGGGCTTATTTTTAGGGTTGTTTTGTTCGAAGTTATGGAAAAATTGGAAAATTGTTGGACGAAGTGAACAGTGGTAAAAAAAGACTACATTGAGAAATAAATTGTGTTTTGCTCTAAAAAGTTGTGTTTTCTTTCTCAGGCCGATTACTTTTCAACCGCCCCTCGGACATTTAAATAAAATTAAAATGTTTATTTTTTTCTCAGTTCCGAGTACATTCCCCTATCGCAAAATATTTTTTTTTTGTTCGAGTGTTCATGTCATGAGCGTGATGTAAATGTTTTTAATTTTTAAAACTTATTTAAATGATGTAATTGGGAAAAACCACATACCAGAGTTCATCTTATTTGTCACCTTAGACTTTCTGTTTAAGTAGTACGTAAAATAAATCTTCGTCTTCGGTTAATACTAAGAATCGGTTTTCATTACGAATACCAAATAATATCTCATGCAGTCAGATCGTTTTTCTATGCATATCCTTGTCTTTCTCCAGATCTCAAAATTTAAGTAAATTCTAATTATTGCATGAAATGATTACGGAAGGCAGTCTACACTTAGAGTAAGACCATTGTGAAAACCGGTTAGTGGCGGAGTCGACAAATACAACTGCAAACTCAACCCAAAAATCGATTTTTCGAAGATGTCTGCCTAATTAACTAGACGATCGATATTCACATGCTTCCCTAATGAAATTTCCAAGAAAGTACCTATGCAAGTATCTTGAAACGTCTAACACTTCTAAAAGTACGCACTCTCCTTGCTTCATATACATTCATACATATTCTTTTACACCCTCAACCCTTAACATGAATATTTGAATTCCTTGATTGCGCCATGTCATTTTGCGACGTCCCCCACATTTTCTCCCATCCGCTAGTGGGAAACACGTGACAATTCTAATATATGTAATATTCATGTAATGACAGTGACGTAAAATATTATTTTTTGATTTAACATGACACTAAATAATTGCAGTGCAGTTTACTAGTTTCTTCGAACAGCATATCGCGGTTTTCCGCATGAATCTTAACAAATAATCACAAGTGATGAAGTCACTCAGTTATTAAATATAATCAGTACCGGATAACCTTACGAGTCTTAACATGTAACTTCTACCGCAGTTGACACCGAGTCGCTCAACGGGTCACACGTTACTATTTATAGAGTCGTTGAAACATGTTTTTATCAATAAGTTTGCTTGTGCTCTGGAGTACCGTTACATGGGCAGGTTTGCAAAATATAATACAAATTACTATTTTCTTTTAAATCTTGTAACTTATGCCTACGTTGGCTTTTCAAATTATTCTCATTTCGGCGTATTATTTAAGGATATAGATCACTGCGCATTTTAAAACGTTGTTTTAGAACTGTCTACAATTACTTTTAATGACCAAAATAAAAACTCACTTATCAACAAGGAGGTTAAATATTCCAGGCTTATAAATCAACCAAATTGCTGTTTTAAGTGGTCGTTTGCAGTAAGTTACAAAATAATGAGGATTTTAGTTTTTTCAAACTCGGAAAGCTGTACTGTTAACGCCGAGCTATTTCAATAAATTAACATTATACATCGCATTGCGAACAGTTGCAAAATCTTTTATTTCCTAGAAGTAAGACTACGTAACTGGAAAGTACAATATAGGTACCTCTTATAAATAATTGTTTAGATTTTCCAAAAGCATAATTAAATTTATTGTTTGGATTATGTACATGAAATACCAGAACTGAGAGTGAATAAGTTGAAGATGGAATTTTATTCCCACAAAAAAATCATGTCCCGTAAAGTAAAACTAAAGAAATATTTCCAATAATAGTCGGATATCATTTTTTATTTATTTTTAAATTATTAGATTTTTGTGGTATAATCGTTCGCACATCGAGTAAAAACCTCGCAGAACTGATAATTTCAATTTTAAAAAAAAACTAAGTGAAAATTAATTTCAATAAGGTGTATTATTTATAACGCTTCCTTGAGGTGGTTTTTCACAAAAACAGCTTGATGTAGATTCTAAATTAACATCATTGTATTATGAAGTGAACGTGACATAATTATATCATTTAAACAAGTGACCCAGTGGCCAGTGCTGCTGTGAAGGTTGAAGAGTTGATCGTTTGAAAATGATATGAATGTGGAAAACCACAAGACTTTTCTGTAAAATAAATATTTACGAAAAATATTTTTTTGCCAAAAGATGATAAGAATAAACACACAGGCATAGGCAATGAGTTGTTTTAATTTTATTTTTAAAGTTTGTTATCTACATTATTTTGACTAAACAGAAAATAGGTAATACCAGATAACGAACAATTTTTTTTAAACTTAGACAGTTAGCTCTCCTAAAGTATAACAATAATCTTTTTATATATAAATCTCGCGTCGCGATGTTTGGGTCGAGATAAGCTCCGCAACTACTTAATGAAATTTGGCTTACTGTGTGTAATTTGGTCCAACTTAAAAGATAGGATAGTTTTTATCTCAATAATTGAGCTCAATATTTATTATTGCTAATTAAATGTTCATTAAATGTTTGTTATATGTGTAAAATTTTGGAAGAAGGTAAACTTGCAAATGAAACGCATCATTCAGGAAATTAAAAGGACTAGTGAATTTTTATTGTTATATTCCCAATTACATTGTGAATATCGTTAGATCCAACTACCCAAGACAGACCAAGGAGTTTATGTTGTTTATGAAGCTACATCGAAGGAAAGAGAGATAAAAAAACCGCAACTCGATCTTTTATAAATTATTTCCTCTGGCCGAGTGGGAGTTTGCATCTAGCGACATCTATTAATAATTCCTACAATTAATTAGTTTGGTTCCCAAACAAACAATTCATTTTAACTACATATTTTGAGAGGTGTGAGTCCTAGCTAAAAACTAACCCACAAATTTATACATACTCCCCCCCAAAAAACGGTCAGCAGTAGAGTTTTTTACAACACAAATAAAATATAATTACTAAAATATCTCACTTATAATACTAAAAGTAACTTATAATATTTATAAACTTTCACTGTCTCACACCAGATTTAACTAACTAATAAATTCATAATTTACATGCTCTAGTTAAAGTTAAATCAATAATTTCTAAAATAATAAAACATTTAATTTTAGGACAAACACAATATAATGATAATTGGACCAGGTCTTCCTTCCAGGACAGCTAGTTTTGTATTAACATTTGAACGGGCAATTAGTGTTCTTCCCTCTTTTGGTTGAATTATCATCTTAAATTTTCACTTGGATTATATTTTTCACTATAGTGTCACAAGAGGTCACTACCTCCACCACTTTTATTCATTCTTGATTGTTTTTTTTTATTATTGTTTTTCACTTTTTTTTATCACAGTTGTTAAAAAGTCTGATTATAGCAACTGGATTATAAAACTCCCAGCTTCACTGGTTTTTTCTTGCGCTTGTGGACGCCACACTGTGTATTGGCGCTACCGGGTCGCTTCTTATTCTCCCTGGTCCATCTTGGGTAAATGATCTCCGCCTTTGTTGTCCTCAATTGGCAGCAAGCATAGTTTTGATATTGCCCTCTGGACTGTTCCCTGTGCTGTGATGATGGTAGCTACCCGTACTCTTCCATCAGGTCCCGGGTGTACAGCGTGCACTCGTCCTAGCCTCCAAAAGCAAGGAGGCTCGTTGTCTTCCTTCAGAATGACCATCTGGCCTGGTTGCAGCTGCCTTTGGTGGTTGCCAGTCCATTTTGTCCGAGTCTGCAGCTCAGCCAAGTATTCTTTGCGCCACCTCGACCAAAAGGATTGTATTAGTTGATTTAATTTTTGGTAATGATTCAGTCTATTGACTGCTACATTCTGCAAATTCTGCTCCGGGATCGCTGCTAAGCTCGTTCCAATGAGAAAGTGACCAGGACTCAGGGGATTTAGGTCTTTGGGGTCATTGGACAGCGGACAGAGGGGACGGGAATTCAAGCATGATTCAATTTGACATAATACAGTGCTAAATTCCTCATATGTTAATAGTGAAGCATTTGCTATCCTTTTCAAATGATATTTTACTGATTTGACCCCTGCTTCCCAGAGTCCACCAAAGTGCGGAGCCCTTGGTGGTATGAATTGCCACTGAATAGATAAATTGGCTAAGTATTTATCGATTTTTTCATTTGAATTTTCCAAAAATTCATAGATCTCCCTTAATTCATTATTCGCCCCTCTAAACTTAGAGGCGTTATCCGAAAACATTTTACTGGGTTTCCCTCTTCGCGAAATGAAACGTTTAAACGCATTTAGGAAGCTATCAGTGCTTAAAGACATTACTACTTCTAAATGTATCGCTTTGGACACCATACATATAAATAGACATATATAAGATTTTACGCTGTGAGTCTTACGGCTAACACCTGACTTAATCATAATGGGTCCGCAGTAATCCACTCCGGACAATTGAAATGGACGACATTCCGTTATTCGTTCGGCCGGTAGGTCCGCCATCAGTTGTTGTTCTGTTTTCGGGTTACATCTAAAACATATAATACAGTATTTCAGAATCTTTTTAATTAAGTTTTTACCCATAATTGGCCAGTATTTCATTCTTATTAACGCTAATAATGCCTGCGTTCCTGCATGTAAATATGAATAATGGTAATGCTTGACAATAAGTTCGCTTAATTTATGATGTGAAGGTAGTACTATGGGGTGTTGTTGGCTTTCCGATATCATTTTTCCGTTGGACAACCTACCCCCCACCCGGATTAAATCTTTAAACAAATAAGGATTTAATGACTTTAGCCTACTACTATTCTTTACATTACTCCTGGCCTGCAAGGCCCTCGACTCTTCTGGGAATGCAAAACATTGTGCGCGAGATATTAATATGTGAAGCGAATTTTCCAATTCGTAAACAGTTAGCGCTCCGCCACGCCTTGACAAAGAATTTCTGCAATTAAAAATAAATCGTAAGATATAAGCTGTCACCCTTTGCAATTTGGTTAAGCAAGAGTATCTGGAAAATATTTCCCAATCCTGTTTTACTGCTGAAATTAAAGTTAGTTTTAATCTTTCTTCTGGCAGATCCAACGGCGTAACTTCACTGCTGGTAATCGGGTAATCGCCTGACGTCAACCAGGTGGGCCCATGCCACCAAATGTCAGACTTTAGTAGTTGCGACGCCTTAGCGCCTCTGGATAAAACGTCCGCCGCATTATCCTCCGATCTTACATGTTTCCATTGTGAAGGTTGACTGGACTCCTGGATCTCAGCTACCCTATTGGCCACAAATGTGTTCCACCTTGCTGGCTGTCCACGAATCCAGAATAGCGTTATCATGGAATCGCACCAGTAGGTTGTATCTATTTCATTTAAGTTCATAGCTATTTTGACATAGTTTACTAACTTTGTAAGTAAGACAGCACCACAAAGCTCCAGCTTTGGTAGCGACATGCTTTTCAAAGGTGCCACCCTTGATTTTGATGTGACTAAATTAGAAGTTGTGTTTCCCGATTCATCAGTAGACACTATATATATACAAGCTGCATAGGCCTTTTCTGACGAGTCACAAAATCCATGCAGATGCAGTTTAACTTGATGTTTGCAAATTACCCTTCTCGGTATTTTTAAATTATTCAAAAGAGGTAATTCATTTATATACGAATTCCACGCATTCATCTGGTCAGATGGAACATCTTCGTCCCACTGAATCTTGGTTTGCCACAAACCTTGCATTATCAATTTTGCGACTAAAGTTATTGGGCCTATCAGTCCCAATGGGTCAAAGGTAGAGGCGATACATGATAGCATTTGGCGTTTGCTTTTAACGCACGTTTCTAAGGGCTCTACAATGTACTGAAAATAGTCTTGCTGGTTATTCCACGACAACCCTAAAATTTTCTTTTCCTTTGAGTTATCAGTAATAATCATATCTGTGTCACTCTCTGGTTTCGAACTTATAGAGGGTAAATTTGATCGCCATTTTCGTAAATTCATGCCAGCAGATGCCAAAATGCTGCTTAACTGATGCTTAATAGTGAGACAATCCGCCTCATTTTCGTCGCCAGTTATCAGATCATCCATATAAAAATTGTATTTTAGGATTCGACTGACCTTTCTGTATGCTTCTTGATTTTCCGTTCCTAACTGCTCCAAGCATCTGGTAGCCAGAAAGGATGATGGTCCCAAACCGTAGGTGACGGTATTGAGTTGATAGTGTCGGATTTCTTCTTCCGGAGAGTCCCTCCAGACTATGCGCTGCAAATCTCTATCCTCCGGCTGCACCAATATTTGACGATACATCTTCTCGATGTCGGCAGTTAATGCATACTGGTGCTTTCTGAAAAATAATAATTGTGCACATAAATCCTTTTGTAAATCTGGCCCTACCATGAGGGCGTCGTTTAATGATATACCGGTTGATGACTTGGCTGATCCGTCAAACACGACCCTGGTTTTGGTTGTCGTACTAGACTCCTTCATCACTGCGTGGTGTGGCAAATAATAACAAATTTTATCTTTTGGCGGTGCTTCGCACAGCGTCATATGCCCCAATTCCTGATACTCTTTCATGAATTTTTTATAATCTAGCATCAGGTCTTTATTGGTAAGGAATTTCTTCTCCATATTATAGAATCTTTTTTCAGCCATCTTTAGGGTTTCACCCATTTGATTAATATTAGGCCGCAGCGGTAATCTTACCGCAAAACGTCCTTTCTCATCTCCTTCATGCGTGTGTAAGAAGCTCTCTTCACATGCTCTTTCTTCGTGGCTTCTATGTTTTACAGGAGCTAGTTCCTCTATTTTCCAAAAGCTTTCTAATTGCTTATGCAATAAATTTAAAGATAAATGACAGTAATTTACTGGCCTTTTTGGTTTCGGAGTGGAGATAGGTCCGGATACAAGCCATCCTAGCTCGGTCCTTTGTAGTGTGAGCCCCGCATCTCCAATCCTCATTCGATCGGTATGCAAGACTTCCCAAAATATCTCCGCTCCCAATAGTAGATCTATCGGGCTGGTAATGTTGAAGTTCGGATCTGCTAATTGGAGACCGCTGGGGATCCCAGCGTCTTTTTTCTGAAAGGAAATTTGCGGCAGATTACTGGTCACTTCAGGTATTATCAGGCATTTTATCTTCTTTTCGTATTTGGAATAGCTTGAAGTTATATCTAGTTCAACTTTAGATTTTATATTTAAAATCTTATTGTGGATTCCCGTGACCGGAATGTTGGCCCTTTTTGCCTTTAATTTTAATTTATTTGCAAATTCCTCACTTATAAAGTTCGATTGAGCCCCAGAATCTAGCAAAACTCTGGCTTGGATTGAATTCCCTGTATTGTTTTTTATGTTGATAATGGCAGTGGACAATAACACGAAATTTTGTTCTACCTTCGCGGCATGATTTGATACTAAAGGCGCTTCCTTCGCGGAAGATGTTGATGCCCTTTCGTGTTTTGATTCCTCCTGCCTTTTCAAATGAAGTAAAGTATTGTGATTTTCACCATCGCATTTACGGCAATTGAATTTAGATTTGCAATCCTTTAATTTATGACCGGGGTTTAAACATTTTAAACAAGCGCCTAATTTGTGCATTTTATTAATTCGTTCTTTCGGTTTTAATTCCAAAAATTTGCGGCAATAATAAATCTTATGATTGTCGTTGCAATTTAAACATTTTAGTTTTTGAACGGATAATGACACCATAGCTTCCTTTTTATAATTATGCAGATTCGCTTTTCCCGGATTAATTCTTTTCCCGTTATTTGCCGATGCTTCTAGTACTTGGGCCCTTGTATACAAGCATTTAATAAATTCTTCATAGGTAGGTAGATTATTTTTTGTTGGGTATTGTTCCCAATGAGCTCTTGTATTTGAGTCTAGCTTGTTTGATAACAAATAAATTAAAATTACATCCCAATTTTTCGTAGCTATATTTAAATTATTTAGCGATTTTAAATGCAATTGCGCCTCATCCAATAGGCTCCTTATTGCGACGTGATTTTCTGCCTTTACATCTGGTAATCTAAACAACGAGTTTACGTGATTATTTATAATTATTTTAGAGTTTTCGTATCTGTCCGTAAGCATCTCCCAGGCCGTAACATAATTGTCGATATGCATAGGCAATGCTGTTATAAGTTTAAATGCTTCCCCTTTCAGACAAGATCGCAAATAATAAAATTTTTGTACGGTATCTAGGTTAGAATTGCTGTCTACTAATGAAATAAACGCATCTCGGAATTCTATCCATTCGCAATAATCCCCTTTAAATTTTGGCAATTCTATGATAGGAAGCTTGATGTTATTGCTAGCCTTGACCGCGGAATCCCGTTTAGCTAAATTTTCTTTCGCGTTGGCTAACACATTGAAATAATCGTCTTCAAAGCTCGCTCGTTCGCTTTCATCATCCTCGGGAGATAATGTATTTATTTTATCCTGAATCTCTTCAAACTTATCAAGTAAAGGTTCGAAACGCTGTATACGCAGTTCCAATTCGTTCTGTGTCAGTGTACCCTTGTTTAAAAATTCCCTGAATCGAGTAACCTTTCCTTTACATATTCCCCGTTGAGCGATTAGCGCTTTTAAATCCATATTGATTCAATCAGGCGTCTACTTACAGTTCACAGAGTAATCCAGATCACAATCACCATTAAACAACTAATATTTACTGTATTAAAGCACCGATAACCTCACAAATGATCGTTTTTGACTTCGTCCGTCAAAATATGACAATAATAATATTGAATACTATTCTGTGCTATACCGACGCCGTCAATTTTGTCTATTCACCCATAGAGTATTTGCAGCAAAACTGCTTTACCGGCTTCGCGGTTGATTCAAATGAATATTTCAAACAAAAATAATTTAATCTTGGAATTTATAACATTGCTGTAGTTTTTTCGCAATAAACTTATTACCTACTGCAATATCGAGTTATTTTTTTTGTAGACTTGATTATACCGGCTTGCAACAATTTTTTATGAGTAATTCACAATATTGATGTCATTAATTTTGCTTTTTTAAAGGGATTTTAATGGTAAGGTAGGTAGTGGATAAGGATTGGTCACTTGCCCATTTTTTTATCTGATGGCCTCTGCTGCTGGCTGGATGCTGGAAGCTGCATGTTGGCTGGATGTCCCTTCTTCAGTGCTGGTTCCTTTTATTAATTTAACACTCGCGGTAAATTATCCGGCTCGTAGGAGCAAATGTAAAATTTTGGAAGAAGGTAAACTTGCAAATGAAACGCATCATTCAGGAAATTAAAAGGACTAGTGAATTTTTATTGTTATATTCCCAATTACATTGTGAATATCGTTAGATCCAACTACCCAAGACAGACCAAGGAGTTTATGTTGTTTATGAAGCTACATCGAAGGAAAGAGAGATAAAAAAACCGTAACTCGATCTTTTATAAATTATTTCCTCTGGCCGAGTGGGAGTTTGCATCTAAAGACATCTATTAATAATTCCTACAATTAATTAGTTTGGTTCCCAAACAAACAATTCATTTTAACTACATATTTTGAGAGGTGTGAGTCCTAGCTAAAAACTAACCCACAAATTTATACAATATGTAGTACAATGATTTGAAATTATTTCTAAGTTGGCAGTGCGAATTAGTTTGCATTTTGGACATGCATTGGTTACCTCGGTAATGGCGTTGGTTACAATTGGTTACCTAGGTAATGGCGTTGTGTTTCGATTTCACGTCAGTCTATTTCACGTGTTTACGTTTCCATATGTTTCGACATAACCGAGTTTCTTGAATTTTTCGTGTATTATCATTTTTATAATTGTGCTGTGTATCTTCTATCATCTTCTATCTATATATCTATATAAATAAAAATGAATCGCTGAAATGTATGAACGCGCATAACTTTCGAACGAGTGCACCAAATTGGATAATTCTGTTTTTTGTGTTCGTTATTGTCAGGACAAGGTTTGTATTAAACTACTTGTGAGCTCTGGAATTATGAAATTTGTATAAAAAATTGTAATAGGTGGCACGCGAGCTGCTTGAAAACTGAATGTATGGAATGCGGGAGGTGGTGTGAACTATGGGGTAGGGGGTTCACTGAAGGGGGGCGAGGGGAACCCGGGAGAGGGAGGGGGGTTCATTGGACGGGGGAAGGGGGGAGTGGAGTGGGGAGAGGGAAGGTGGAGGAGGCGGAGTGGGAACGCGAGAGGGAAAGGGGACGCAGGAGAGGAAAAGTAACGGGACGAATGGGAAAGGACACGCATTGAGAAACAATTTATTTATTAAATGGCTTAGCAACGCATGCCGGGAACCAGCTAGTAAAATTATAAATGTTTGTAATGTATAATTATTATTAGTAATTACCGGGTGATGTGTGTAGTGTGGAGGCATGTGTGAGTGGGTTTGTATAGTTTGTAGATGTGAGAAGTGGTAATCTGTGAAGGTATATAATAATGTTTTATTCCAGGATGTGGGGAGGATAGTGTAATCCCACACGTCCCATAAAGTTATATATAGGTATTTACACAACAGATAAAGTAAAAAAAGTCGATATCTAAATAGAATAGGAAAACAAATTAATAGAAATAAAATAAATAATCAATTATAATGCAGGACGTGGTCTGAAGTGAGCTCGGGTCCCGCGCTTACTTAGGAGTGGCGCTTGGTGCTGGAAGGATTGTGACCACTGTGTTATCGGAGGCCATTAGCCGCATCCTGGCTCCAGTGGCCCGGTGTCTCATAAGACCGGCGAATCCGTGTAGTCCTAGCTCCGTAAACATTGTAGATGCGCTGCTTTATCTTCGGTATCCAAATATAGTTTTGCAAGCATTATTATATTGGATCCGGAGTCGTTCCATTGAGCAGGTTCGGAAGTGACACCATGTTTCACATGTGTATAGGCTAGTGCAAAATGCATTGAAAAATGTTTTTTTAACATTGTTACTGCATTATATGTACCTACGCGCATTATATAGTTTAAATTTAAAATCATTGACATGATGCTCCTTTTAAATTTGCGCAGTGACTCCCAGAAAATTTCGTTGCTAGAGTTTAGGTCAATACATATTAGTCGATTCATTTGTTTTATACCCTGGTGTATATAGACAAGTAGTTTTTTCTTCATGCATTTGAATGAAAATATGTTCAATACTTCTGTTATTCAGTGATACATCTCTCTGCACATCCTTCGGGGGCTTTTAGTTATATTTTGTCTAAGTATATATACCCACAGGCGCCCGCAGGGGGGGGGGGGGGGCAAGGGGGCTCTTGCCCCCCCCTGGATTGATTGAAAATAGTCAAATAAGGTTACTTTTATTTTAAATCACTATTTAGCATAAAGAAAGTGAAACGTTGGCCAGCCTGGAGCAACATCATCGCAAGGTCGGCAACGCACCGGTGTGTGACTACAATAAAACATTACTAAAAATATTTTGCCCTCCCTAGAAAATTTTCTGCGGGCGCCCATGTATATACCGTATTTTCCCAAAACCGACTGCATATTGTATGTTAGTACGCCGAAGCGGCTGGAGGGCCAATTATCGTTGGTAAACTGTCATGGAACCAGCTGCATGGCGGACTGGATCAAGAGAGACTAGTTTTTGCCCTCTCCAGTCTCCAGCCGGACTCTCGATCCATCGCCTTGCACCGCAGTTCGAGCGATGGATTCATACGTCTGTCACTCCCGGATTCCTACCCAATCCACATACCTTTTTCCTTCCCAGAACGTCCTCCCCTATCTTTCCCTAAAAGACCCTCCTCACAGCATAACCACAGGCCATGAAGGAATCTTTTTTCCGAGTTTTGTTATGCAATCCTGATTTACTAATGTTTGTTTGTTTTCAGCTCCCCAAGTCTCCCAAGATGGCATTGCAGTAGTCCCGGTGTTCAGGAGTGACTACACGTACGACCAGAGGACGAACAGCTTCTACAAGGAGCACACTATCAAGGACTCGTGGAATGAGGCCCTGTGGACCTGTCACGCGGAGGGCGCTAAACTGGCGGTCCCGGAAACCAAGCTGGAAGCAACGGTGCTGGCAGAACATTTAGGCCCCGATACTGTCGAAGTTTGGCTAGCACTGCACGATAAGTTTTCAGAAGGAGATTTTGTTACCCACTACGGTTTGTATTTTTATTACTAGCGCAAAGATTTTAGGAAAGAAATTAAATATAGTGTTAGTTAGTAATATAGAACGAACGTTTTGCCAGTGAAAAAAACATTACTCTCGCGTTTATTTATATTATACTAAAAAAATAATAAAACAAACAAATGGAGTATTTTAAAAAAATAAAGTAAAAAGATCAGAACTTAAAAATTACACTTTTTCAAACGATGTTTATCTTTCAAAATGTGTTTTAAAACTTTTTTTTTGTTTGACCAAGGGTTGAACCGATTAAATATATTTTTTCAAATATTAAAATTTTGAAAGCAAACAAAAAAGTTTTAATAATAGGTCACCTCACGTTATAAAAAAAAAATTTTTTTCAACCGATTTTTTTATCTTTTCATGTAAAAATAATTAATAAAAAAAATACCAAAGTTTCCCATCCCATTTTTTTCTTCAATTTGCTGTCGGAAGCTTTGGTTTTAAAAAGGTGTACATTTTAATTATTTGTCGTTAATTGAATGTATAGCCTGATATTTTCTCTTTCTAACACCGTTAAGATCATATTTCTAGCTATGATAGTAAGGGAGATACAATGATTTTCGATTTGCCACGACAAAGACATTTTCGTTTTTATTATAAAATGGCTGTGATCCCTCCCAGTTGCCTCCAGTCCTCCGTCCTTCCTGTCATGTTCCAATTCTCTTCCACGCAGTCTATCCACCTTTTTCTCTTCCTCCTCTGACTCGCCGCCATTGAGGCACTCATTACCTCGTAATTTTTGGCATCCTATCACCTGACTTGTCAGAAAAAATGAATAATTTTTACCGTCTAATTCAAACATTGGTAATTTTTAAGATTTTGAACGCGAGTTTTCCAATTTGAAATAGTTGATTTGCGATTTTTCATCTATGAATACGATATTGACTACATCCGTTACCTATGGTCAGTTATCAATATTTGTTAGCACGGTCAACTTTGAATATAAGATATAACGATCGGTAATATTGTTTAAACGATTCCATATTATAATTTGGGGTTATACTTATTAAGGTATTTCAAAATATATTAAAAAATAAATGTATAAATCTGTTGTCAAATAAATGTTTTTAATATTATCATTATTATTAAGTCACCCCGACGTTTGTTTTTTGATGACGATGTTTTAATTCCTGAATTGAAGTCGCTGAATACTTCACAATAAATATCTTAACATTTAACGAGTACCTCGAACAGACATAGTATAGTCAGGTAAACCCTTGTTTTTTCCTTCAAAGTTCTAATATGTTTTTAAAATACAATTTTAGGAAAATCTTTAGCCGATATCTACGTAAATTGGTCTCCGGGAGAACCAAACGATTCGGGTGGTGAGGAAGATTGTGTCACTTTGAACAAAGCAGGGATTTACAATGACATAAGATGCAACTGGAAAATGAGGTACATTTGCGTCAAACTAAATGACGAACCAATCACCCTCTCCCTGGAATGCCAAACTTACGATAAAGGTGAGATATACCTACCTACTTTTATTACTTCATCACACTAATTAAGCCTCTCTGTAAAGCTAACTGGGTAGGTATAACCCGTACTTTGAATATTAGATCGAAAGAAAGTGTGATAAAAAAGTCCGGCTTAAGAAAACTTTTCAACTAGGTAACTTTTATAATCCTGAGTAATAACGACTTGAAAAAATTAGGCCCTTTCTGGCCTACTCTGTTTTAAGGTTGTGATAACTCAATTCAATTCAGTTTATTATTTTTAAAAAATTAAAACTTCTCGGTAAGCATACGCAATGAGAAAATCTGGGAATGTATATGTATGTTTATACCTGTACGAGCATAGATATGTGCACGTGTGTATAATATGTGTGTGCACCGTATACGTTGTGCTTGCATGCACACATATTGAAAAAAAAAGTTATGTACGTATGCTTATATCTGTATAGATGTGTGCACCTACGTATATAGTGTGTGCTTGCATGCACACATATTGAAAACAAAGTTATGTACATTTTTATAACCTAATTCTAATTTACTTCTTTTACCCTTTCTATTTTCTACTTTTTATTATAATGTTTTCAATTTTTAGCATCGTTTATACTAAATCCATATGTTTACACTAGACTCATAGAGACATACTAACTAGACTTCATATTTCGTACAAAGTAACAATACTTCATTGGTCACCATGAAACAGGCAGCTGCCAGTATGGTGATCTAATATATCTACTCTAAATTATGTATCATGTGTTTTATAAATAAATAAAAATAAATAAAATGTGTACACCATAAAACTTTTTTTAAATTATTATACTACATATATCAAACATTTCATATTTCTTTACAAATATGGTTCTTCTCACATTTGCATTAGATATTGGATCGACTATATTATTATATCATCCACCGCAGGTACAAGATTCCGGATATATTTAGCGATATAGCCCCAAGAATTTTACAAAATTTATGGAATCCCTTGTTTTAACTTGACTTCACTAACTTTAACTTTCTCCTCTCTTTTGTTTTTGTTTTTTTTTCTTGTTTTACATTTCTACTTATTGTTTTATATCCACATGTTACATACCGTTAATGGATGGTTGGTATTTATTCTTTGGATTTTTTTATGATAACCCTATGTCTGTTGTGTACAATAAACTAAAATAAATAAAAACTAAAAAAAATCCGATGTTCGAGTTCAAATCACAGCAAAAACTCTGTTTCTTATGTTATGGAAAATATGTTTCTTATGTTATTTTCCATAACATGAGAATGGATGATTTTAAAAATTGTTTCAATAATTTCACCTACACAATTTTAATACACTCTTTTATCTTAAGGGAAGCATGGCATCATTGTAATAATTGAACATTAATGCAAAGGCCCGAACTATTAATAAGGACACAATTGATTTCGTTTGCCCTTTTTACTGCATTTTTAAATACAAAACGAATGAATTGGAATCTTGGAAGTGGAAATCAGCCCACTTCTTGACATTCGATCGCGCTGAAACTGAGCAAAGATACTCGTTATCAATGATAACGAATTTTATCAACTTTTGATGACACTCATTCACACACATGCGCACACACGCGCATTTCTCTGAATATATTCAATCATTTTTGTGTGATCTTAACCTGTAAACTGTTGTTATAACCTTTATGTACTTAATCACAGAAAATTTTATGACATACAAAAGCCCAAAATGGCGTAGATAATTAATAAAATAAAATAACTCAAATAACAATTAAAATTGATACTTTTATTGGATACAATTTTTTTCCGGGCAAGGGATCATTTGCAACCTGTAAATAAATTGGTTCTGAGCTACCCAGAAGAGTTCTAGCACACATATTATCTATCATCCGTAATACAGGTATAGCGGCCGCAATCATATTTATTATTTTTACCTTTTTGGCAAGAAATAAATAAATAATAATGATAACAAAACATCGGGAAATGAATAAAAGATACTTATTAGTAAGAAAAATGTTGGAATTTTACCAAAACCACAATTTAATAAGCATTGTCAATAGAATTAATGTAATTAAAAAAATGTAAGAAAAAGTTTCTGTCGCATCTAGGAATTGAACCCAGGACCTTAGTCTTGCCGGGGCTAATTCAAGTAAAAAAATATGACTGGAAATGGTCGAATTATCTCAGCAGAGCTCCAGCAAGGCCAATGTTCTGGGTTCAATTCCTAGAAGCAACTAAATCTTTTTCTAATTTTTGCCTTTCAATTTTTCGTTTGTGAATCGCTAATTACGTCTATAATGATTAAATATTATAATTTGAGGTTTTACTCATTAAGTTATTCTTAAAAGAAAAAAAAATAATAAGATGTGTAAATATGTGATAAGATAAAATAAGAAGTATAAATAATTATTTTATTAAAAAATTTAAATGCATTTCAGGCTACATCCACAATAAGCAAACCGATACATGCTACAAGTTCCATAATAAGCCGAGGAGCTGGCACGATGCTACTAGAATTTGTAGAGCAGAACAAGCTTCTCTGGGAGAAATTAACAGCGATGTAGAAGCGGATATTTACATGGCTCAGTTCGAAAAATACCCTGAAAGTTCACTCAAAGGAAACTTCAACAAGGCATACCTACTCCTGGATTTCAGCGATTTGGTCATTCCGGGGGTGTTCGCCAATATTAGAAGTAAGAATTGAATAATTTATTAGAAGAAGCTATATTTTTACAAAATTACACGAAAAAGTAATCTAAAGAATTTATTTAAGCAAGGGTGAATAAAGTTATCATGAACCTCTGGTAACGTGAGGGGAGAGAAGAATACAGCTTAAAAACTTCTCCAAAGAAGATTTGAAAATTTTTGTTTGAAATAAAAACATTAGCAGAATCGCACAGCTGACATTATTTACAATAGATGAAATTTATAAATATAACTCTTTAACACTTTGATGTAAAAGTATACTAAGTACACTTTAATGTAAGTAGAGAATATGAAAAAGTCAAATTGCTCGCTTCGTCCTAAAAGGTCATGTGTAGATTGATGCATTTTGTCATTTCCTAAAACTTATTGTGAAATAGTTAGATCAAATCGTTATAAAGTCAGTTTAAATCGATTTTTCATCCTTTTTAACGTGAAATTCTGGCACTTTTCATGAAATTCTTGGTTTTCCCACCTTGTTAAGATATCTTGTCTATATATATATATATATATATATTACGTTAATTCCACAAAGGAGGCCATGAGGAAAATAATTTCCCTATGTCATCTTTGAAGATGCTGATGTCTTTTTGAGGAGAGGAAGGAGTGAAGGAGTTATTCATTGGCAAGCCCTCTTTCTAGCGTTAGCTTCATTTTGATTGGTCTATGATTCATGGAATACTTAAGTTATCATCTATCTTTATATCATATGAATAAAAATGAATTTCCGGAATGTACTTACGCGCATAACTTCCGAACGACTGCACCAAATTGGATAATATTTTTTTGTGTTCGTTATTGTCAGGACAAGGTTTGTATAAAACTACTGGTGAAATTTAGCATTATGAAATTTGTATAAAAAAATTGCAACAGGTGGCACGCGAGCTGTTTGAAAAAAAACTGAATGTACCGGGAAAGAATATATGAAATGCGGGAGGGGGGAGGGTGGTGGGGGGGAGGGGAAAGGAGAAAGAGGGAAAAAAGAGAGGATTGGGGTGATGGGAACTCGGAAAGGGGAGGAGTGGAGTGGGGAGAGGGAAGGTGGAGGAGGCGGATTGTAAACGCGAGAGGGTAAGTGGACGCGGGAGTAAAAGGGGAGACGGAAGGGGAACGGGACGAATGGGAAAGGACACGCAGGGAGAAACAATTTCTTTATTAAACGGCATAGCAACATATGCCGGGTACCAACTACTAAGTAATATATTGTTACTTTTCTGTTTTCCCTGGTGTTTACATTATATTTAGTGTTACAAAATCCAACTTGAAAAAGGCATTAGACAAAGAAAAGAAACCATTAAAATGAGCCCTATTTAAAGGCGGCAACTGTTCCAAAATAATGACCAAGAATTTTAGTATCGAAGTAAATCTATTGTATCTGGACAATAAACAAGGTTTCGTTAGTATTATGGGTCCATTTACTACCAATAACTACAAAGTATTATTTTTATTATCGCTGTAATATCAAAACTTTAAGGCTTATTCGGTTTTCTGAAGCAAAAAACCTCTCGCACGTTTTATAAATGGGCAGAATTTTTCGTTTATAATACGGAAAAACCTAATGCTTACATCATCATTTGCATCGAGAGCTAAAGCTTATCTATGATATATCTATCTATTTACGATTAAAATATAAAACTAGCCACATTCTTGTGTATTTAGAACCTTTCTCTTTCCCATGTTCTTCCCCACCCACATACTTCAGCTTTGCAACATTCGGGGTGCTCTTCTTGGGGGGTAAAAACATTTTGTTGATGTTATGTTACGTCAGTTTGGGTAAATCGGTCTATGGGACAATTGCGATAGGTTTCATCTAGTGCATGGAAGATGGCATATAGATGGAAGGTTTTATAATGAATTATTTAATTGAATTTTATTAATATTGTAGTTAAGACAGGCATGATGCCCAACAACGTACATGGATGTTTTAATAATAACAAAATATTATCGAAAATGTTCAGGTAAATTTGCAAAAGTAAATGACAACAAGAATTGGTGGAATACAAATTGGTTCACAAACAATTTATTGTTGGCACCTGTACTAATGGACACTGACTGATTTAGTAGGTACAATATTGCCTTTGTTTAAATATTGGGCCTCCTTTAAAATTTGAGAAAATATGTTTATTTTTAGTACAATAAGGTTTTACCGTGGGTCGTTGGCGGATTTGTTAACTTTTAAAACAAAATTGTGTATTATACAACACACATTTCAAATCATATAATCAATAAATTATCTAGGAAAGCTATGTTTCAGAATTTTTATTTTAGTTTAAATAAAACCATTTACAAAATGATCCGCACACGTCATTTGTGACGAAAATACTTCAGTTTGTATATTTATTTACGGTCTTGCATACTAATATATTTAAAAAAATCTAATATTATTATTTTGCTTAGACATTATTGAAAAATGATAAATACTAAATGATCAAAAAATATTTACAAAAAGTACATAACTTTAATAGTTTTATCATCACGCCTTCAGCATTTTGGAATGCAGGTATAAATAAAGCAAATTTTGAATGAAATAAAATCGATATTGAGTTATTATTTTAAAAAGCTGGTACGTAGAATAATTAATCTTTCTCATTGCCGAACCGCCCTGTGCGATCGTAAGAACATCTTTCGACTAAATGTAGATTTTCGGCCGCTGGCTGGTTAAACGCCCTTAATTAGGTTTCTTCTGTGATTAGGCACATTATTTCACAACCGTGGGACAACACACACGTGGATTTATATATTATTTAGATGTTTTACTAAATTATACGAATTAAAAATTTCAGGTCAGCCCTTGGACAGGAGCGGCTATGCCGAATGGGCGGCAAATCAACCTTCCGATGGCGGCAATGAACACTGCGGCAGCATGGACAGGGACGGAAAACTACACCTCATAAACTGTACCGACAAAGCTATGTTTATTTGTGAAATGAAAGTTCCCGGAAAGAAGAAGAATAATAGGGGATAAATCATTATTTTTTTCAGTGATGAAGTAAGGAACTTGTAGGTAAATTAAATTTAAAAAAAACGTTTCAATATTGATTGAGTGAAAATATTAGTCACGTAGGGTAAATGTAAGTGCTAAGTGATATTTGCGACTGGTATGTGCATACTTCATCATGCTTAATTACGTAGAATATAGAAATTGACAGATATAGAGCTTTCTTCATGTTTTTTTTTCACTTGTTATCTCTGTTATCGATCGACGCTATTGTTTAAATAATTGCGTCAGAAGGGTATGGTCCATGACAATTTTTATGTATGAGGTTTTGTGTTGTTTGAGATATTTTAATTATCAATATTTATGAACATAAAATTGGAACAAAATATTTATTTAATTTTATTACGAACATCCTATTGTAAAAAATGCGTACAGTTACCCCACGTGACTTTACCGAGATATTTTATAATTAAAAAGTTCGTGGCAATCAAAATATGGTTTAAGTTTGATTTAATGACTTCATTTTGAAAAAAAAAAAAATTTATTCATAATCACATTGTTAGATTTTTTCTTTCTTTAATTAACTCAAATAAATACAACGCGAGAAAAAGTTTTTTTTATAAGCCTTCAAAATACATGCATAAATATAATTATAGGTAAGTATATGTATTTACTCATATATTTTATAATGCTTATTATATGAAGGAATATTATATTAAATTATTAATTTCGCATACGTAGGAACATTAATTTTTTACTATACGTAATAAAAATACGAAAGTGGGGGTACTAAGCAACAATTTTCATAAAATATACGACACACATATAATATGCACATTCCTACATTTGTTTGTACAGTTGTCTGTTTTGATTACTTTAATTTACCTTTAACTTTTATTTTATAGATATAGGTATTTAATTAATAATTTTATGCAAAGGCATTTAAAAAAAACAAAACACCTTAAACATACCCATATTTGATAACTCCTTGCCGTCGAAGGGTTTTAACTTTTTTTTACATTAGCTCCACGCAGGAGGCCCGAGAAAAAAATCTCTCAGGGTCTACGTCATCTTTGGGGATGCTGCGTGGTGTTTTTTTTATGGAAATAAAGGAGAGGAAGTTCTGGGAAGGAAAAAGGTATTACGGATGGGTGTATCTGAGGGTCAATGCGCCCTGTAGCGACGGAAGTATCAATCCATCCCTCCCACTGCGGTGAAAGACGATAGGTCCAAAAAACCGGCTGGAGAGGTCAAAAGGTCTCCCCCAACCAGCCTCTCGATAAACCTCACCTCATGAGCACAGCCCCCCCAACTAGGTCACCAAACGTAGGGAACCACGTGGGGTGACCTAACTCCATGGAGCAATCAGTCTGTTAAAGTAACTAGTGCAATGATCATCTCCTTGATCTCTCAATTCTTTTCGACTAAGCTAAAGAAGCCTCTGTGCAATGATCACCAATCTAGTGGTCTCTCAGTATGTTTGATTGGTGTCTATTGTGCAATTATCAATCACCTCCTATAATGTCTCGGTCACTTTAATATCGATTCGTGCGGAGATTTGTGCATTGATCAGTCCAGTGGTTCCTCGGTGCCATAATATCCCAAGAATGTGCTGTGGGAAGTTAAGATGAGTCAAAAACCTTCCCGGTGTCCATTGTTCACCAAGCTATTCTCCTATAGTTGTGTTACATTGAAAACCCTTCATTTTACGGATTACAGTACAATTGATTCGCAGTTAATCCATCTGCGACCACACCTATTGAAAGACTAATGTTCTTTGAATCACGGTAACTGTTTATTGATGTATCTTAATTTATAATTATACTTCGGAGGACTAACGTCCATTCTAACTGAAATCCAGGTTGTTGGCTTTTTTTTATATGTAAACATCTCATGAGAGTCCGAGATGCTCCTCTCTGGAGCTAGTGGGAGTGTGGCATTCCCAATTGTAGTAAGTTTTGAGGCTGAAGATAGTGGGGAGGGGAAGGCGATGGGGAAGTACCTGGCTGTTCAGATCTGGTCACCAAACACGACAAAAGCTATTTCGAGCAATGTTTCAATTCTGAACGGTGGCCTTACAACAGGGTGATGCTGAAAGTATCTTCCACTCTGGAATGTGCCACAAATATACCGTATATTATTTTTAATTAATTAATTGTGAAATAACACAAATTAATCAAATGAAATGTGTTTGCCCACACCGGGATTCGATCCTGCGACCTTTGGATTGCGAGTCAAGATCCTTATCCCTCGACCACGAAGACTGTCGTTTTGTCTGCAGAGCTCTAGAGTTTTGATAACTCTGCCCATTTACCTTCGGCACATCTCTGAAGCGAGACCATGTGACCCGAAGAGCCCATAGACAATTAAATAATGTGAGCACTATTCATAGACCAATTATGATACATTACAGTAAGGTTAAATAATAATGAAAAGCAAATGTTAAGCAACGATCGAAAATGTTTTTTGGTCGCTATATGTTCTGTTAAAACACTTACAAGATCAATTGGAATTAAAAATATTTATTTAATTTTGGAAAGCTGCACTTTGATGCGTGTATGCGATGCGTTATGGTACAAT
Organism: Limnephilus lunatus; assembly: GCA_917563855.2. Taxonomy (NCBI): domain Eukaryota; kingdom Metazoa; phylum Arthropoda; class Insecta; order Trichoptera; family Limnephilidae; genus Limnephilus; species Limnephilus lunatus. The sequence continues at coordinate 46,003,550 of OU830598.1, read as the reverse complement.
TTTCTTACAACGAACAATACATATACATAATTTTTTTTAAACATGGTATAGTGATATTAAACACACCTATCTGCTGGTAGGGCATTGAGCAATGTCATACCTCTTGTCATGCTATATGTATGTTAGTAGAAAGGTGAAACTAGTGAGATAAATAAGTTAACAAAAAAGAAAGCATTTTCAACCCTTGCAGCAAACAAAAATGCTTTTCTATGCACATAAAATTTTTCTTGATTTATGTTTATCGAGCTTTTGTGTGAAAGCGCTAACAAGGTCAAATGCTTGTGAACTTTTCTCCCTTCAAATACGAGAAATATTATTTGTTTGTCAGCAATATTTCTGTAATGGCTATCCGGAAAGCTGAGTCTGGTTAAATATCTATTTTTGATATTAGAACATAAAGAAAAAACCAAAAGCCTTGAAGTGGCAGAGAAGTGAGCTCTTTGGCTATTTGTTCGAATCACTTTACACACGATATTCTTTATACAGATTGTAAATATATATATTTATAAATTGAAGAGTTTATTCGATAACAAACACCCCTGCCATAGGTCACCCCAAGTGATTGGCTACATTTGGTGATTTAGCAAGGAGTCTGGGTTAATGGAGTGAGGTTTTTATAGGTCTTGGCAGTGAATGCGTTTGCCCACCTACTGCGTGGCGGGCCGAATCGGGAAACTGGTTGAGGGAGACTTAAGCTATATGTTTACGGCCAGACTCTCTTGACCCATCGCCTTGCACCGCAATGGGAGGGTTGGATTCATACGTCCGTCACTCCTGGACACGTTGACCACCAGATTCCTACTCATCCTCATACCTTTTTCCTTCCCAGCACATCCTTTCTAAAAATACCCTCCACACAGCATCTCCAAAGATGACGCGAGAACCTGATAAAAAAATCCCTCAGGGCTGTGTGGAGCTAATGTAAAAATAAAATAATAAAGTAATAACTTTTATTTAAATTATTTTAAAAGTTTTTGTTTTGTACTTCTATATATTCAATATTGAGGTACTACAGTCCTAGGGAAATGTTCTTGGAGGGACAAGGGACGAGTGTACTCTTTCAGAGTACTTCTCCATCACCTCATGGGAGACTTATCGCGCAGACTATGCCAATCGTAGAATACAATCATCACTACCAAGATTGCTTGAATGGAGTCCCCCCTAATTATCCTCTGAAGACGGGAGACAGTCAAAGATCCTCCATAAATAATGGCAATTTGCATAAATTTAATATTTTTCACTACTTTTCTTTTTTTTCTATTATATCTAATTTTTTGGTATTATTTCGAAAAATGAAATAAATGGAATAGAACTGCACCTGCGTATGTTCTAGAAAATACTTTTTTTATTAAGGTTCCATGATAACTCAACAAATGGCATATCAACACTCCTTTAAAAAGTCATTAAAAGCGATGAAAAAAAAATAGCCCTTAATCTAACCTAACATAACCAATTTAACCATTTTTTCTCATTGCTTTTAATGCCTTCTCAAAGTAGTGATAAGTTTGCACATTGTGCGAGTTCACCTATGAATATTATTATTATATACTTTGATATTTTTAACCCGACATCTTTGGGTTATGATTCCAGAAGTTAACCGCTCTCCAGCTGGGGTCGTTTAACTTCCTTCCTTCATCTAATATTTTTAAAACCTCACAACATTCCCTGAATAGTGATGCCGAAGATTCACCGGCTTCGGGAAATTTTAACACTTGTGAGATATAAAATATAAAAAATATTCGAAAACAATATTTAAATAGGACGAAAAACAATGAATTGAAACACATTTTCTTTTACTATGAACTTACACCATGCCCACGTGAAATGTAAATAAGATAAGTAATTTAGGCCAAAGAGTGGATAATTCAACCGAATAGATAATAAAGACACTTTGCATAAGTAATCCCATTGAACGAAATACATTTTCCCTAAGCGCCAAATCCAACAGGCTGTATGGGAAAAATAGAACCGACTAGACCCGTAGAACTTCTTGCATATTCAGTATTCAGTACCGCGTCAGCCTCGCTGACGAGTAGACGTGCGTTCGTCGAGTGCCGCTAGTAATTTTCATTTTCTTTCGCGACAATATTACGTTCCAACTTTTCGGAAAAGTTTTCCTTATGTAGTTTTCATTTTTAAATTATGTGACCAGTTTCTAAACGGTATTATGATTTATTTTTCGCAATAAAAAAACTGAAAACATTAGGAATGTTAAATTATATTCATTTATGTTTGTGTCTGTGGTCTGAAGTGTGAAGACTATTTGTCAATTATTTCGGTAAGTACTTTTTTTTAATAATGCTGCGCATGATAAATGATTTTATTATCATTTTTAACTTGCTCGTTGACAACTATTAATTTGTTTTATAGTCTATTTATCTTAGGTTATCAGGGGAAAAAACGTTAAAAGTATGTCGCCTACGACAATGTTACGCAAATGGTATGATATTTTATATTTGAAACTACGAGGAGGCCAAATATTGCGGCTAATTTTTGAACCTGAACGTGTTCTGCAAATATTTAATGTCAATAATAACTTACTCGGTCGTGATAAAAGTGATTATGTTTTCGGCTTCCGCTAAACATGCAGAAGACTAATATTAGGCGATGTTTCTCGTGCATGAAATTTTAAAAAAATCTTCAAAAAAATAAAAAACAATCATGTTCAAAATATATGTTTACATTCCTTCTTACACTTATTTACACTTCTTTGTTTACACTTATCTCAAAGCTTTTAATTAGTGTTCATCGAATAAACCTGAAGAATAATAATTTTATTTGTTGATTTTTGTCGTTTTATGTGAATTAAAAAACAATATTCCTTCATAGTACCATGTCAAATGTGTGATATCTGGATATCCAGCAATAATATAATTATATCGTGATATCTGGATATCCACCCCGGTCGAATGATAAAGGATTTATCGATAATGTCGGATAACTTGTCTTCGTTTTCGGGCATATCGCTAACATAAAAGCAACAGTTCAATTTTAATAAATTAAGAATAAACCGTTGTAAACCGTTGTTTGTTCGATGGCGATCTGCAGTCATGCTCGGGAACGATGACTAGTTATCGACGTTATCGATAATACCTTTATTGATCGACCGTGCTAGATACCCGAGAAAAAAAACTCACTAACAGTGAGTTCCGATGTAGTGAAATTAGTATATTTCTTGTCTGTGAAATGTCTAGGTCAACGCAACCTTTTACATCGTGAGAGCTTAATTTTGAAAAACAAATATTTTTGAAAATTGTTGAAATCTGTTGAAAAAAAAATAACAGTCAAGTTGAATATTTGCAAAGATAATGAAGTATTAACATACTTGCATTTCAACAATATCCCCTTTTCAAAAGTGTAAATCGTAAATCTTTATATTAAAAATTTTTTTAACGAATATCACATTGCACATATGGCGTTGCGCTGTGTCCCCGAACTGGTAAGCAGAGTAATAAGGGTACCAGATATTGCAGTCCTCGGAAACAACCTTCGCCTTATCCTCAATAAAAAATGCTGGCGTCCTGCAACGATCGGTTCTGCCTCCGACTTTGTTTTTGTTGCACATCAATGACCTTTTGTTGTGTGCACCGCTTCATTGTTAAGCGGATGACAGTATAGTCTATAATTGCTTTTCTTCGACAGGCCACCAAAGGGTACACAAACTCTAAGAGCCCGTTCACACTTCCGTCGGAATAACGGAGGTGGGTTCCGTCGTTATGACGGAAGCCCTAGGCCCCTGTTCACACTTCCGTTTTCAAGACGGATCCTACTCTACGAAAACAACGACCAAAACATTTTATCATTCTTCAGTAGACGGTCGTGCGCACTGCGCAATGCGCAATGCGCAATGCAAATATTGCAAATTTTACTATTATAAAAGTTCCTCTTAGTTTGGGCCGTAAAAGGCCGACAGCAAAAACTTTCCCTTGGGGCTGCCATAAATAGTTATAGGTGCTATTTGAAATGTACACATACCTACTTAAAAATAAAACAATTTAAATAATAAACTTTTTCTTCAAATCGGGAATGTATTGATGTAATACCAGCCATAAAATTACTTCAGGGGTCGGACCTTATTTGTTCAAACCGTGGGAGAATATTTTGTTTGCATACTTGAAAAGGAGAAAGTACGCGAAAATCATCCAGCAATTATTATAACTAAAATGACTAAAAAACATGAATGATATGACTAAATATTTTCTTGAGATTAAATAGAAAAAATCGCATTCGGGAACGAACATGTATATTATATAATAATATTATAAACGCCAAACGCGCGCCCCATAAAAACACAATTTGCCTGCTCGCTTGCGTCTGGGAGCGGGCGGTGGTGAAGTGTGAAGCGGGGTGTGGCGGGTTCAAAACGGATCCGTCGTCCCGCCGTATAGTGTGAACAGCTCCATTGAAATGTATGAGCCAGCGCGTTCCTTTCCGGCTTCACGACGGACGCTCTGCGTAGGCGAACTCTCCGGCAAAAAATGACGGATCCGTCTTCACGCCGGATCCGGCAAGTGTGAACAGCTCCATAGAGCCACTACAGCGGCTAGGGCCTCCGTCGTAATGACGGAACCCACCTCCGTTATTACGACGAAGGACGGAGGGCTTTGAAGCAGATAATGGTTGGTTACCTCGTGGGGTTTCCTCTAGGGGTAGTAATAACCTATTCGAATTTAAAGTTTTAAAGATCCAATCATGTCTGATTACGACTATTACTAATTCATAACAATCTAGTCTCAAATTTTCTGAAAAAAAAACTTCACTGTGCAGCAACGGGCGGTCCGTTTGATAGATTCTCAGTCTTAACAAGCGGATTGCACATGCGTCAGTTAGGTATGCTGTCTTTGTTCTACCGGTATTATAATGAAAGATGCTCCGAGGAACTAGCGTCATTGATCCCTTCGGCACATATGAAACACGAACGCGCACTCAGCATATAAAGACGTTTGACATTTGGCGCTTCTACGACTCGTTCTTGAGTTCAACAGCTCGGCTGTGAAATGATTCGCCGGCTCCTATGTTTCCTCCCTCCTACAACATTGTGTATTCCTTCCTCTCCTCAAAAGGACCTTGCACACATCTCCGAAGATGACATAGGCCCTGAGGGAAATTATTTTCCTCATGGTGTCCTGTGTGGTGTTAATATAAAAAAAACACACACACATCTAAAACATTATTGGGAGCGGCTAACGTGCGTTGAGCGGCTCTTTTGGATGTAACCAATAAACACATCATATAAAATTTCATTCAATTTTCCACCATTCCAATTAATTAAATATATATGTAATATTTTTCAAAGTGAGTACCGCTCAATATGAGCCAGTGGGACTATGACATCTACAAATTAGGGTCTTTTGTAATTTGTTCATTGTGAGGCTGAAGAGGGTAGAAAGGTAAGTAGAAAGGCAATAGAGTTTGGAAAGTAAAAAATGGCTAGGTATTCAGATCTGATCAAATACCTACTACTTTGTTTCTAAATTGTGGTCTTTCGCCAGGGCGATACTGGAGTAACGATCCAAGTGTGAACGTTCCACAAATATACTTAAAATTATATAGGTATTTGTAATACATGTATATATAACATGACGGCCTCCGTGGTCGAGGGGTAAGCTAAAGACTAGCAATCCGAAGGTTGCGGGTTCAAATCCCGGAATGCATTTAATTTTAATTTTGATTAATTTGTGTTATTTCAGAACTAATTAATTAAAAATAATATATAATATCGCCCTGTTATAAGATTATCATTCAGAATTAAAACATTGTTTGAAATAAATTTAGCCGTGTTTGGTAGCCAAATCAAATTAGCCAGGTACTTTCTCACCTTACTTTTCTCATTGCACTCCCTCGGCCTTACAACATGAGGATGCCATAGTCTCATTGGCTCCAGGGAGCAGTTGGGACTCTTGCGCGGTATTCTCATTAAAAAATGTTAATTTATGTCTGTTTCGAACGATTTGGTGTGACCTCTATATCTGAGACCAAGGATCTTAACAGGAGTCGTCTGACCGTATGATTTGGCATGGGTCGACTTTAACGCCGAAAAAAACCCTTACAAAAACGGCAATGGCATCAATGAAAACATTAAACAATAAATCTAGAGTAAATGGGGCAAAAATAATATCTGCTCCTGTGCTTTAAGTGATATTTGTTAAGTTTTTTTAAATGGCGAAAGTTTTCCTGATAACGTACCATTATAAATTGTAACAAATGGGGTGAAAATAATATATTGTCATATGTTTGATTTTCCAGAGTGGTATATTGGAAAAAAAAACTAGTGGTCACGGAATAACAATAAAGAAATCAAATTTTTTAGCCGGTATTCGAATTTCTACCGATTTCTTGCAAACCTACTTTAAACATTTGAAGTTTTTAAGCTCTTAAAAAAATATATGTTATTCTTGAAGATAATATCTAGACATTAGTCGCGCCCAAACGAAAATTATATAAAATTCCCTCGATAGAAAAAAATCGCAAAGTATGCTCCAAAAATAAACACGTTTGTTTCAGTTATTTTACAAGTTATATGTATGAAAAAATTTACAGCGTTTCTTTAAATGCTGTTTAAAACAATTATCGCGAGATTTTTTCTCTATTTTAAACGAGTCGTGTTTTATTAATGATTTTCATGATTTTTGAATCGATTTTATCGTTGTAAATGGTAGCGCGCTCTTCTAACATTCGTAATTTCATATCACTCCGTCTTCTTCTTTTTGAGGCCGGGAACGGAGCCTTAAGAAGGTAGTTTAAAGTTAAGGAATAAACAGCAATAATCCGATTTGTCTTACCACTTTTAAATTTAAACAATTAATTTATTTTCTTCTAGTTGACCCGGCGAACTTCGTACCACCTCAGAATCAATGACTGTTGTGTTAACTTATTTGCTGAATTAAATAAATAAAAAAATAAAAATAAGTAAAAAATTACACAATGAAGCAATTATCGATGCACAACTGTCCTTGTTTTGTTTTTGTCAGTATCAGATATGGCGTTGTGTATGGCTTTATATTTTTTGTGATTTTTCTTACTCTTCCACTTACTTACGGAAATGGCGTTTCATTTTCTTTATTCGTGTGAGGGAAATTTATTACAAATATAGTATTTTTCCTTTGGAGGGATGCAGGCATACATTCACCGTTTGTCTCATTTTCGACTGTTGACATTTAGTGTGTAAGGAAAAGGTACAGTATTATATGTTTAAGAACAAAAGCAAAACAATCAGCGTATTGACATTTGATGTTATTGAAATTTTGGAATTCACTTAGATACTATTCAATATTATAGTTATCACAATATTGCTGCAGCTCAAAATATTAGAATTCGTTCCATTGTATGAGGAAAAGAATTTTCTTAATAATTTTTTTTTCTGAATTTTTCTAACGTTTTAATAGCTATTCTGCTATTCGGGCGGAGACAAATCCAACAAATCAAAGATTTTATAAATCGGTCCAGCCGTTCTCGAGTTATAAATGGTGTAACTCGACTTTGTTTTATAGGTATATTAAAAAGATTATACTTCATGATGGAAATAATGTTGACGCAGAAATTCTTAGAATTGTAATTTTCATGACACTAATGCCTTTGTCAGACCACGCTATACGCATCAAGCGTTTTTTGGGCGTCATCTATGCGGAGTATATGTTGCAGTGTCATTCGAAAGCATAATCTTCCTCTCTCCCCCCACAGCCCACAGGGTCGCATTATTTTAAAATATCGCCGAGCCAGCAGATAACGGCATATCTTCCAGGACTCACCCACACTTATAACATTTTTCGATCTTCCAGTTGATAAGTCAAACATCTCCCAATTCTAACAATATTCGAATGCTCGTCATAAATCAAATTTTCTTTAAACGTATCTGCATTTTACTTATTAAATATGCTTTAAAAAAACACCAACGGTCCAGTATTAATTAGTTTGACATTTTAAAATCTCGTACTAGTGACCCAGAAACAATCAATATTTTGTTTAATTCACTACAATTTTTTTCTGTCTTATAAATGATCTGGTGGTGTTTACGAGAAATCTTAGTATTACTTTTACTTTTCATATAACTGCATGCTCAACTAAAATTTAGGATTTTCGGAGATGTCTGATTAATCAACTTGACAATCGATTTATCATCTGATTTGTGACATATCTGAATGGGATTTTACCACAAAGCTCACAGTGTTTTTACTGTTTAAGCTCTCTGAATTTCTCTTCTATGTATTTTCACCTCATTCCATACATCTATACATTTTATACATAGGTTTTATATTTATAGGTACATTTTTTTAGTAGGTACAGCATAGGTATGGGCCTATTACGGTACAATGACAACTCATCAATCATGCAATTTCAATACCCCTCTGAAAAGCCATTAAAAGTTATGAAAAAATAGCCCATAACCACGATCCAACAATTTTGTTATTATGAAATACTGTTGAAAAGTTAAAGAAAAGCTATTTTTTTTATATATTAGCTCCACAGGAAGCCTTGAGGAAATAATTCCCCACAGGGCCTAAGTCATATTTGGGGATGCTGTGTCAAGTGTCTTTTTAGGAAAGTTTTGGGAAGGACCAAGGTGTGAGAGGTGGTAGTTAGGAATCTGGGGGTCAATGTGTCCAGATTTGGAGAGGTCAAAAGGTCTCCCTTCACTAGTCATTCCCGATCCGGCCTGCCATGCAGTTGATGGGCAGACGCATCTGGCGCCAAGCAAAACAAACCTCATCCTATGAACCCAAGCACCTTTGCTAAGTCGCCAAACGTAGCGATCCACATGAAATGACCTGTGTCGGAGGTATTGGTTATCCAATATATAGTTCCCGGGGCGGCGGTACCCAAACACGCCTCCCAATTTAACATTTATAAGAAATCGCCTATTTGGGTTTCATATAAAGTTTTCCGAAGTGGATTTCAAGCAATTTATCGGTCGTTTGAATTGAACATAATGTGAACATTATAAAAACGACTTGAAAATGACTTCATCATTTTAATTTTGTATTTTGTTTTATTTTCTAAAAATTTTGTTCGTTTGAACTGTTAACACGCCAAACAAACAAAACATTCATGTTAAATTTCAAAGCATCAAAAACAGTTTAGATAATTTGCTGCTTTAGGAATTAAATAAATTCGTTATGATAACATTCTATCTAAACTCTTTTTTAATGTGAAAAAAAAGTATTATATTATGGTAATCAAAATCATATACGTCTTTATCATAAGTCACGGAGTTTGGAACAACACGAAGGTCGCAAATCATTGTCACGAGTTTTAAGTTTTAAAATATAAGCCAGCAAATACCTTCGCTCTAAAATGACATCGTAAAAAAATCAGCCCGTAAAACAAGGTTTTTTTTTACCATAATACATCCATTTCGGCTATGTAGTGAAAGAGATTCGACTTTACGCCACGAACCTACGCATCGAACAACACGATCTTGTGCCATCTTTTCATCCAATTTTAAAGAAATGCTTGTTATTTTTTTACATTAGCTCCACTCAAGAGGCCTTGGGGAAAATAATTTCGCTCAGGGCCTATGTCATCTTTAGGGATGCTGTATGAAGGGTATTTTTGGGAAAGGAAGAAGAGGTAGTTCTGAGAAGGAAAAGGGTATCAGGGGTAGGTAGGAATCTGAGGGATATAGGCATAAGTCCGTTCACTTCTGGATTCACTGAACCCCAGATTAGCAACGACACATTTTACCTTTTTCCTTCCCAGAACTTCCTTTTCTTAAAAGACCCCCCACACAGCATCCCCAACTATGACACAGGCCGGTGGGAAGTTATTTTCCTTACAATTTTGAAGGAGTTATTTTTTTACATTAACCTCACATAGGAGGCCCTCCTATGTGAGGTTAATGTAAAAAAAGGTAAATTCGCTTTAAAATTACAGTACAATTTCTGTGTAAAAAAAAATATTTTTTTTAAATACGGGAGGTATAAATTCCCAGCCAAGTAGCTCAAGCTAACAAAATATTATTTAATAGAGGGTTCAGTAGAATTATTAAATCAATGGTTTATTAGGTTACAAACGTTATCTCGAACTGGATTTTCTGTTTTTTTTTATGTAAAAATAAAATTTAAAAAAAAAAATCCTGAAGTTTCATTTTTTTTTCAAGTGGCCGTCGGAAACTTTAGTTTCATAAAGGTGTACATTTAAATTATTTTGTGCTTAACTTTTAGAATTGTAAGTAAATCGTGGTATTTTCTCTTTCTAACAATGTTACATCATATTTCTAAACATAATGGTAAGGGGGTGACACGACGATTTCTGTGTCACTTATATGAATTGTTCCGATAAGCGAAAAAATTAGCTTGAGAGGTTAACAAAAGATGACTATCTATTCTGAACCTCATTATTTATAATAAAATCTTGCTCATTTTCTCCGAAAAATTAAAAAAAAATACTTTAAAATATTTTTCTTTGCACAAAAATGCAACAGCTGATTAGACTTGATAACAAAATGACAACATAATGATCTAAAAACCTACACCATACAAATTGTAGTGAGTACCTAAAAGGTGTAGTAGATTGTGCATATCATCAAAAAGCCTACAAAACCCCAGATATCTTATGTATCAATTCCTTGCTAGACTTACACTTCGCATTTAATTTTTAGAACTACAATATTTGGTTAGAAATGGAATTGAACTAAAATGCTTACCAAAAATTACTGAACTACCTACACTGTATCACAAAAATCCTAAAAATAATTACTGCACGCCTGTGTTGGGCGGTGAAAATAATTACTGCACGCCTGTGTTGGGCGATGAAAATAATTACTGCACGTCTCTGTTGGGCGGTGAAAATAAGTTGAATGGTGTTGAAAAAGATTAAGGTAACAGTTAGACCGTCCATTATTTATTTTCGTCCGTGGTTTAAGGGTATAGTGGTTAGTGTTCAGAGCTCTCTACATGATTAATCACATTCCTTCAGCATTTTGGTTCAGCGGAAAAGGGGAGCAAGTACAATAAAACCAAATTAATGAAAGTGGGGAGATCAAGGATAAACCCTATTCATTAGTCATTTTTTACAATTCTTTATTAGCAGTTTCATTAAACACGATGTCAATAGTAAACTTCACTCGTAAAACACAATGAAATGTCAAAAAGCAACGTGATTTATTACCGTCATCCTAATATAATGTTGTGCCGCCGGATTTAGTATTATGTATAAAACAGGAAGGTTACAGTATTTTCACATTGTAAGTTAAGTGACTTGCGGGGAACTGGGTATATTATAAGATTTAAGTATGGGTTAATAAAATATTACGAAAGGTATAAATGCCTAGAGGCGTATTGAAAGTGCATGTTAGTATAGTTTAGTTCTGTGAATTGTAGACTTTGCGTAGTGTTGATTGCTCCTTACTGCCTTGAAAGCTTGTAACTTGTTCCCAAAGCTCATGCGCTCTGGCGGAATAAAAAGACACTATAAAACACGGCCACCATTTTGGCAGGATTAACTGAACATTTTCTTTTTTTTTAACATTAAATAGCCTATGTGATCAGGAGGCTCTTTTCGAGAAGAGGATAGACTCAACATGGGTCTTTAAGAGACCCATGGAACCCAGAGGCCGGCAAATCATTCTACAGCCGAGCCGTTGAACTCAAGAATGAATCGTAGAAGAGACCCGTTATCATGTGACAAATGTCAACCGTGTACATAATATGTTAAGCGCGCGTTTCGCGTGCTTTCCGTCTAGTTCCTCGGAGCACCTTCCTTTGCAATACCGGTATAACAAGTACAGCATACCTACCTGACGCCTGTGCTCTAAAGATTTGCAATTCGCTTGTTAAGGTTGGGGAATCTATCAAACGAACAGCCCGTTTCTGTACAGAGGGTGAACACACTAACAAATTTACAAATTAGTTCTGAGAATCTCGAGAAAATTAAGGACCGCTTATCTATAGAAAGCACTCCAAAAAGTATTAAAAACTGAAAGTAAACAATTTTATTTATTGTTTAATAGTCCCCGGCGATGCCCGGGCTTTAAACACAGTATTCGAAATCAAATGTAGACAGTGACCATCCTCTTGTTTTGAAGGTCACATGTACAAAATTTCATCAACCTCGGCATAAAACTGTAGATTTGCATACAAATCAAATCTAGTCCGCTTGCTAACCCGCTCGTCAATCACATACAGACATTTTCCTTTGTATATTATATATTTCAACCAATTTACGCATAACCTTGACAAATTATATATTTAAACCTTCCACATGAATCACTCTATCTATTGGTGAAAACCACAGGAAAATCCGTTCAGTAGTTTTTGAGTTTATCCCGAACAGACAGACGCGGCGGAGGATTTTGATTTACAATATGTAGAGAGGAGTTATCATTACACTTAGGTGTAATGTACAATAAATTTATAGACGTGAACGTGCACTTTCGTACGTTTTTTTTCAACCTTTTCTTATTTTAAAACCTCTAAGCTCTATGTATAACACACTTCTCTGTTTTTTTACAGTAGGTAGGTACCTGAAAAATTTATATTATAATAATCTATTCAGTCCAATGCATCGCGACGCCACTGTATATGTAGATAGGAGGATTTAAAAAAAATCGTTGATTTGTTAGGAAGTTTCTCTTTGGCCGCCTCAAACCTAATAATTATCTCAAAATAATTTTTGCACTGAATAATATTGCATCATACAATACGCGATTGAATACATTGTGAACATCTGCCTTCTTTAGAATATTTCTCAATGCCGTAATTCTATGTTTTTATGTTAAAACGTTCCGATAAAAAAGCAACCGTCTTCTTTCTGAATGTTAATTGAAAGGGGAATATTCCGATCTGAAAGAAACGGGGATAGAATGGAAAAAAGAAATAGCAGTGAATCTTTTACAAAGAGGTAATAATAATTCAGACACGGTTACTTTCGTTGGAAGTAAGATGGAAATTTATTTATAACGAATTTAAAAACAACTAGCAGTATTGCCATTTTCTCGCAAAAGAAATGGATTATACCAGTTTATTCTTGATACTTGACTATTGTAGACACGCAAAAGAAAAACAACTGCCGCTTTTGGCGTGTCTATATCGACATGTTCTAGAACAAACTATGCATTCTATTTTAACACAAGAATTGCCTTGTGGGCATGTTTCGTGATCCAAATATAGGCCCAATTAGGGCGTGTATTTCCATACAAAACTGTTTTTCACCATGATTACGAAATTCAAATGGGACGGCGATATACAATTTCAGATAAATGCAAGAGAGACGGACCACTAAAAGGTACCAACCAAGTCAGTGCCACATTTGTTTCCACTCAAATATGAATGGAATGCAATTCTAGTGTTGTATTCTATATTATTTGCCTTTTAATCTAATCTTATCTAACCTAACCGAAAACCGTTCCTCTTCTTGTTTTATTGCCCCAATTGGCCAAATGCTTTATCCGTTGTGCTTGTTGAGGAGGGGTTAGGTTGGGATGGGTTAGGTGAGATTAGGTTAGGTTAGGTGTAAGTGAGGTTTGGCGACAATGACAATTCTATCGGGAGCACGTTGTTATGGCTACACAAAAACCAACAGTTTGGTTTTCGATTTTACTATCCATTTTATTTTCAGTTCGTTCAATTCTTATTTTTATTTTAAGAGTAGAAATAAATCACACAACTTTATCATGTTACTAAAGTAAAAGGGGCGACTTTTTTTAAACAACACTTCTCAATACATAACATTTTCATGTATCACTATGATAACTTTCAAACAAGTTTCGCCTATTCTGTAAAAACGGCGTTGAAATAATAATAATAATAATAATAATAACTTTATTTCACATAAAATTGAACAATAAAACATATGTGGAAACTTTGACTAGCCAACTAGGAATGGATCCTGTTTTAGGCCAGTCAAATTGACAAATTTAAATTCATATTACATTGTTTACTAACATAACATGTTATTTATAGCAGGAAAAGGTGTTAATTATGTATTCCTAACAGTATATAATTTTGTACTCATAAGAAAAAGAAGACAAATAATGATATCTTAAAATCAAATTCAGATATTTTCCCCTAGAGCGCTTAAAAACAAAAACAAAAACAAATAAAAGATAAAAGATAAAAGATAAAAGATAAAAGATAAAAGATAAAAGATAAAAGATAAAAGATAAAAGATAAAAGATAAAAGATAAAAGATAAAAGATAAAAGATAAAAGATAAAAGATAAAAGATAAAAGATAAAAGATAAAAGATAAAAGATAAAAGATAAAAGATAAAAGATAAAAGATAAAAGATAAAAGATAAAAGATAAAAGATAAAAGATAAAAGATAAAACCGGTAAAGTAAACAAAATCGGTAAAGTAAATAAAACCGGTAAAGTAAATAAAGCAAATACAAGCCAGATGGTAATAATAAGAATCCTATCTCTTGGTCAACATATCTTCGCTTTTGACCCTCCCTAAATCAAGGAGCCAGTCGTTGATTAATTTGCGCAAAACATTGGTACTTTTCGTTTTCCAAGCATTAGGAATGATATTAAATAATTTAGGTCCTAAGTACGAAAATTGACGTTGTCCAAGGGACGTCGTCGTTTTTATTGGGACTATTGGATTGTTCCTTGAATGTCGGGTGTCGTGAAGGTGGTCAATGGAAGGGTAGTGCTGGCGTCGTTTTTGAGCATGTAATACAATCTTTCTAATATATAATTGTCTAACATCGAGAACTTTAAATTCCGTGAATAATGCATCACTGGGGTACCTGAATGGTTTTTTAAGGATGACTCTTAGTAAAGATTTCTGTGCTTTAGCCAGGGAGTCCAATATTGTTTTGGCACATCCACCCCATCCTAGGGATGCATATTCAAGTAAAGAATTACACATGGCATAGTATATTGATTTCATGTCTTTTACAGAGAGAATATTTCTGATGGTAATAAAAAGGTGAGTAAGTTTTCTGACTTTTGAGGCAGTTGAGTTAATGTGTTCTTCCCATCTCAGATATTTATCTATGATGATTCCTAAATATTTTAAACTATCAACGCATTCTAGTTTATTGCAAGTACAAGTGTTCGGTTCATTGCAAATGTGAATAGTAATATTAATAATTACCTTGGGTTGTCCCGCTTGTGTTGCACTAAAACGTATAAATTTGGTCTTATCCGTGTTAAGAGTAAGGAGATTATTGTCTAGCCATTGTTTGACGTTGTTTATTCCAATTTCGGCTTTTCTATGCGCTTCGTACCAGTTTTTGCCCTCAAATATTAAGACCGTATCGTCAGCAAAAGTGATGATATGATCGGCAAGGTTACTGTTGCAAAGTTCATTGATATAGATATTAAACAATATCGGTCCTAAAGTATTTCCTTGTGGTACACCAAATTCGATATTTGCTGGATCGCTTAAAGTATCATTAATATTAACTCTTTGGCTCCGATTTTCTAAATAGCTTCGTAACCATTTAAGTAACTGCCCCTGTATACCGATTAGCCAGTACCGGATTATCCCTAAGGCAGAGTAGGCAACTGCCTAGGGGCCCCGCATCGGCTGGGGGCCCCGCGCCCCAAGAAAAAATAACTTGCGTCAACGGTTCGACTCACAATTAGTGAGCAACTCCGGCACACTTTTGGAAAAAGTCAGCTTGCAAGATGTTTTAAATATTTTAATTTTTTATTACGAACATTTATCGGTTAATAACATTACATGCATTAAAGAAAACAACAAATTAAAATAATTAGGTTATAACCCAATAACTGTTCACATCACGCACAAATAATAAATAAAAAGTCAATAATTAAAACAAATATTTAAACATAGTTGTATTTTACTTTACTTTCCTTGTATCAATGGGGATACTATTATAGGTGCCGTGTGCGGTTTATATTGGCATTTGTTTTGTTTTTATTTCTAATGTTTAAAATATAAATGTTGTACAAGCTTTAGTGTGCACTACCTATCTGCTTTCTAAAATTCTTTGTTTCTCTTCATACCAAGGTTGTTTGGAAGAGATCACTTTAGTGATACGACCGCTCATTGTACTATGGTATTCATTTCATTTTTTTTATTGAATGGGGGTGAAGGCATACCTTCGAAATGTAGTAAAAAAACAGATTAATTATGAATAAAATTACGTTGTGGTAGAAAAAAAAAAGTTTGGAAGTTAGAAAAGGGTAAAGTGCAGTGGCGGACTAAGCCCGTCAGAGGCCCGGGGTGGAAAAGCTGGATGAACCGCTCCCCCCCCCTTCCTAGTTTAAGAATTTGATATGATTTTACAAGCTTTTTCTTCAGTTCACACGGGCCTCTAACTCTGGGGGGCCTCCATGTTCCTTTGATCAAATCCTAAACAAGGCTTTAAGGCACCAGGCCACTGTAAAAAAAATTGACATTTTTAAAAATTAATTTTCTGAAGATGCATTTGTTAATAATGCTCTCACCAAATGTTTTAAGGAAATTCGCAAAATTGACGGATATACCTACACCATTTTAAACAGTTTGTATGTTGAATTAACGTTCAGCAAAACTTTGAACGCGTTTTTCTCGAATTAGAAAAACTATACGTCCGATTTGCATGTACTAAATCTTAAACTGTTAGTAAATCCAGTCAGTATGGCACCACTTAGGAATTTTTTTATAATGGGCCCCCTTCTATTTTTTTTATGGACAATGAAAATTTTCCATAAAAAATCGAAATTAAAATTCGTTGGTCCGCCATTTTTCCTTATTTTTAAACAAAATTCACCTACGTGGTGAAATAGACACTAGATTTTCAAACAGTTTAAGACCTGCAAATCGGATGTATGGAGGTTAACTTATAGGAAATGTGTATTCCAGAAAATTCCAATTCGCGACAATCAACCCTCAGGTCAGCAGCAACATCAGCTATCGGAAGTTTGAAGGAACCAAAGCGCACACCAGATACTAAATTCGGTGAGCGTGCTTTCGGAGTGTCAGGACCTAAAGCCTGGAATGGACTGCCACACGAGTTAAGAATGATCTCAGATTCAGCGGAATTTAGAGCTAAACTAAAAACTCATCTTTTCAGACAGTCGTAATCATAAGTAAAAAAAAAACAACCCTTTCAACTTCAGCTTCACAGCTCGCGACGTAGTAAATAAATAATTTTGTAAAAATAAAGCAAATTCTTACAACTCTTCAGTCTTTCAAATAAATATTAACTCAACTTTGGCATTAATCTTCTTATAAATATAAATGTAAAACCAACAGTGATGAGGGTAGCAAAGGTAAAGTCATGCAATGTCCAGTGTTTTGAATATATTGCCCTCCACGTGCAAAGTCGTACCTTTCCCAAGCATAAACTTTCTAATAATATGTTTTTTTCGGAAGTGACCTGCAGGTAAGTATGTTTTTGTATCTTTCTGTAAATAATAAAATTAAATAGAACCTAGGAATTCATAATGAATTTTAAAGCGCCCTTGAGGTGATTTTTCACAAAAACGGCGCTCTACAAATTGTCCAATTATTATTAATAAAAAATGTTAGTAGTTTAGAGAAAAACACAGTCAAAGTTTTACTGAAGGACAATTCAACATACAAACTGCCCTAAAAAAACCTACGGTTGTAGCGAAACCCGGTCGGCGTATAGTATGTATAATAAAAGTGGTGTTTACTAAGTTATTGTTTCACATAAAATGCTGTATCTCGGTCAATTTTCCGAATATCTTTAAAACATTTGGTGAGAGCATTTTTAACAAATGCGGCTTTCAGATAATGAAATAAAAAAATAAAATTACGAAAAAAATTTTTTTAGTGTCCGCCTTAAGTGGGAATCACCAGACAAAACCGGAAATATGTCGTTTTTAAATCGAATTTTAGATGTAATGACTCTTTTTCACCACAAAATTATAAATAGATTTCGAAAGACTGTTCTTTTATCTAGTAAAGCTAAGTTTTAAATTTTGAGAAAATATGTTTATTTTTAGTACATTAAGGTTTTACCGTAGGGCGTTGGTAGATTTGTTAAATTTTCAAACAAAATTTTGTATTATACAACACACATTTCAAATTATATAATCATGGAGTAAAATAAATCAATAAATTATCTGGGAAAGATATGTTTCAGAATTTTAATTTTAGTTAAATAAAATCATTAAAAAAAAGATCCGCGCATATATTTAAAAAAAAAAAACATTTTTATTTTGCTTAGACATTATTGAAAAATTATAAATACGTTTGATCAACAAATAATTAGAAAGAATACATAATTTGAATAGTTTTATCATCACGACTTCGAGCATTTTTGAATTTGGGTATTTATCAAAGCAAATATTGTGAATGAAATAATATCGATATTGAGCTATTATGTTAAAATTCTGGTATGGAGAATAATTAATCTTGCTCATCGGAACCGCTCTGTACAGTTGCAAGGGTACGATCGCAAGATCATCGTTCGACGAAATTTAAATTCTCGGCCGCTGATTAATGGCCTTAAAGCCTTAAGGATTTGATAAAGGGGACATGGAGGCGTTTAAAGGCCCCCGAGGACCAGAGGCCCGGGGCGGGCCGCCCCCCCTTCCCATTAGTCCACCATTGGTAAAGGGGCCCCGAGACGTGCATTGCCTAGGGGCCCCGACATGGTTAATCCGGCCCTGCGATTAGCTGTAATTTTTTCAAAAGGATTTTGTGCGAGATGGTATCGAAAGCTTTAGCCAGATCCAGAAAGAGCGCGATGCTTTTGATTCCTCGATCGATGTTATTAGAAACAACTTTAGTCAGATTGCCAATGGCATTTTCTGTACCTAAACCCGGTCGGA
Source organism: Limnephilus lunatus (assembly GCA_917563855.2). NCBI lineage: Eukaryota > Metazoa > Arthropoda > Insecta > Trichoptera > Limnephilidae > Limnephilus > Limnephilus lunatus. Next base: position 45,984,854 of record OU830598.1, on the reverse strand, counting down.
AGCCATATTGTCTCTCAGAAAGAATGTTATTATCTTCAAGGTAAAAGCTGAGACGGTTTTTAACAATTTTCTCGATAATTTTTGACACCGAATTGACCAAAGATATCGGCCTGTAATTTTGAATCGCAGATTTATCTCCATTTTTGTGCAGTAATACAACAATTGAATGTTTTAGATGGTTAGGGAATATTCCTGATTTGAGACTTAGATTGGAAATGAACGCTATCGGAGATGCTATGAATGATTTGATTACTTTAAGCAGATTTGTCGAGATTTTGTCTGGTCCACAAGCGTTAGATGGCTTTAGGTCGTCAATTATTTTCAGGACTTCGTTCGTCGATGTTTGTATATTGTCTATTTTATGGACGAGGTTAGAGGTGACCAAGTTGGCAAGATCGTTTTCAGTTTTATTACATTTGTCGAGAATTTTTTTGGCAAGTGTGGATCCCACCGATGTGAAATAGTTATTAGCGAAATTCGTCATATTTTTAGAAATAGAAGAGTTTATGTTACCGATATCTAATGATTTGATTTCGGAAGACCTGTTGATTTTTGTTCTACTAATATTACGAAACGCTTCCCACATACGTTTTGGAGAATAAGAATTTTCGTAAATGAACGATTTATAATAATTTTCCTTCGTATATTTAATAATCTTTTTGCATAAGTTTCTATATTTCTTGTAGTGAATTTGTACTAAAATATCATCTGGAAACTTTTGCGCCCTTTTGTGGAGTTGGTTTCTTTTGTGAATCGATTTGACAAGGCCGGGAGAGATCCAGGGCGTAAGTTTAAACTGGCTGTTCGATATGCGTTTGTTACTACTGTGTTTAGAAATATACATATGTAGAATACAAATGAATTCCTTCATCGCAATGTCAGTATCAGTTTGATTAAATACTTTTTGCCAGTTTTCTAAATGCAAGTCCTCAATTAAATTATTAAAGTTTAATCGAGGGACATACTTTATTTTGGCAGGTGGGGGCGGTTTATCTTTAAAGCACAGTGCTGTCGTATAGTGGTCGGGAATTGATGAGTGGATAACGAATGAGTCAGTGAAGTTAATATTTTTTACGTTGATGTGATCCAAACAGGATTTTTTCGTGCCCTGTTCACGAGTAGGTGTGTTTATTGTCGCTATGAATCCGTTTTCTGTGAGCAGGCATAAGTAGTCATTGAGTTGGTGGTGAAATGGAGATAAAGTGTTGATATTAAGGTCGCCTATAATGATTTGACGTTCAAATTTATCGGAACTGCTGATAACAGTTTGGAGTGAATTCAAAAAAGAATCTATGATCTGGAAAGAAGGTGATCTATATATAGCAAAGATACATAAATTATTGTTCAGAATAATTCTAAGGCAGTTAGCTTGCGATAATAAAATTTCTTCGACTTGTGCTTGAATACCGTCTTTGATGTATACAACAATACCACTAGATTTATTTAAATTTTTAATTGAGTGATATTCTGTGTAAGTTTGTATTATTTTAGAGGTGTAGTTTTCGTTGATCCAACACTCTGATAAAATTAACACATCAAAAGTATGATTGAAATGATCTAGAAATAACAAAAAATCATCAATGTTTGACATGCTTCTGATGTTTTGGTGAATAATCTTTAAACTATAAGACTTCCAACTGTGATTATTTAATTTGTTGAGATCGTCAATCAAATACGTGTTGCAAGTTATATCTGAGTCATTATAAATATCATGAGGTAATTGAATCATTATTATTCAGTTGAAATGCGATGCAATGAAAATTTCACTACTATACGATTTTGATCCATTTCTAGAAAACAGTATAACATACATAAAATAATAATATTTAAGAAAACAAACATGTGATAATGATTGAAGTAATCCCAAGTGGGGTAACACAAAAGTATTGGTAATGAGGTACATAGCAGAATCGGTAACATAATAACAGTATAATAAATAGTAGAAAAGAAATATAGAATCAGTTCATTTCAATACACGACCGATGAAAAATATGTTCTTAATTTCTTAAAAATGCAAATTTATTCGAATTTATATGACAAAATTAGTTGCAAACCCAGCAAGTTAAAATAAATGCCTAATTTGATTATCATAAATAGCGCCAAATTAGTTCAAGATTTAAATAGAATTTATTATTGCAAAAAATAGGTAGCTTATCTAAAGTTCATTCTAAATTTAATTAAATTAAAAATAATGAGACGTGATCAGCTCTTAATTTATTATAATCGTACTTATCATTATCGTCTTGCTATACTTAAACTTTTTTTTTTCATGCAAATCTTATTTTGATAACTTCAATGAATTCTACGAACATTTTTGGTTTTTGTTGTGCTTTGAGGGTGGTGAGTGGTGAGTCGTGGTGTCTTTTGTTCTTTTTCGTAAGCCAAGGTCCCGGACGGTCGTGCCAATGTTGATTATCCGGAATCATGCATATTATTAAAGAAATGTATTTTCCTTTTTTGATGTGATGACCCTAACTAACAAAACATAACGCCGATTCTCCGCTGATTAGGCAGAGAAGTCGGATCGCTATACAACTCTGTCATGGCCAACACTCTTTCTTCATTCACATTCATACATCATCCCATACATACCCTTCTGTTGTTCTGACTCTTGACATGGCCTGACTCAAGTTGGTTCACTTGATCATGCTGTTTTACTCGGGACATGACATTACTGTGATATCGGTTGGTAGGTGATAACGACGAGACACTGGATAATCGTGCTCGCTCTCACACACGCACATTATTGTCTCTCTTTTAAGATAAATAAAGGCACTGTTTGGTGTTTGTAAATCAAATTTATTATACAATCATTTTCCTTAAATGATAATAATGGGAAGGATGCCTTGGTCACAAGCAGTTGGTCGTTGAGTTCGAAAAAGCAGTAGAGCAAGTGTTACAATATTGTATGTTCAGATAGTTTTAAGTAAGTTTATTGGTTTTTATATGAATCTATGTTCATTGCATATTTAAAACATATTTTATATCTTCATTATGTAATGATTTTTTTACTCATAAAAATTCAAGCTCCTGAAAAAACTCGCTCCCTTCCAACGCATGTGAAAGTCCATAAACGGTGATGCCTCAATAAAGGTTCAATAGTTCATTTGCGTATCCTTGACCGGACGAGGGGTGATTTTCAGGTTAAATGTGTGTCGTATGACATCAAATTCCCCCCTTGTGATGGTTAGCTCGCTCGCTAAAGTCAAAACATAAATAAAAACCCAATAAAAAGTATTCCCTTTCTTATCCCAGATACACCATCCTTGAATCTGTAGATATTGTTTGGATACGGTTTGAAAGTACAGATATTACACTAAGAAAAGCAAACAAATCATGATATTAAAACAAACATAACAATATTCCGTATAAGCTCAAAAAGCTTGAGAAAATAAAGGTAGCATTTTGCTGGTTAGTAAAGTCGTGATATTACAAGGTTAAAGTCAGTGTTCTGTTCTAATGAAAAGCAATATGAAATGTTTGCCAAATATATTTTTCGAATGGAAGTTAGTTTTAAGTTTTGCTCAACATTTTGTTGTGTTTTTAACGCATTTTAGTCCGAATGGTAGTTTTTCCCGAGCTTCGGGGCCTGATTCTCTGAAAGTGTTATTAGGTATAGGTATGTAAGGATTCCTTCCAACTACCGACAGGAAAGAATTTAATGTTGTCTAACTTGTTTTTTTTTTTTCAGGAAAGGACGCAATTAAAGTAGGTTATTTCCAGTGATATGAAAAAATGTTCTAAAATGTAAGATATTCGATGATGATTTATTATTGTGTTTATGATTTAGATAGGTACCACCGAGCACATTATATGATTCCCTTTCACCTGCTCCAAATGTAAGACCCTTTATATATACCGATTATATTTAATTACTTCGATAGAGCTCCATACGTAATCGGAATAGCAGGCCAACAGCTTACAAAATAGACGTAGAAAATGACAATAATTGTTTTACGGAAAATGTTGCCGTCGTAATCACCAATTGGCGAGTTATCCAGACAGCATCGGTGTCTGGTAGCAAATACCGAGATACTTAGTCTGAGAAAATTCTTTATCAGCTTATGGCAGACATATATTACGGCTAGTCGAGCTTTAAAACAAATTATTTCAGTTGGCACGCTGTGAAAATATATACTCGTTTGTAATCAATGTAGCAATGCAATAAAATAACAGATTAATTATAACTCTTGCGACATGCATTGTATCTACGAGTGCATATGATGTGAAGTAAACCCAAAACAAATTCCTGGAGCTCTAGCACGGTAAAATTGATAATTTTCCGATATCGGATCGATATAGGATATATATAGGATATAGATATTCCGATATTTTATATCGATGTCCCGAGCACGCGATACACGCTGGCAACACTAAAGGTGTTTTCTCTGAATTGACACTGCGAAATGTCAGATGCCAAGCAATTATGTAAAAATATTAATAAATTGACAATGTTGAATTGAAATACTTACCTAAATATGCATTGGCAGTCTACAATTACTTTTCGAAACTAAACGAGAGTTAATTAGTTAATGAGGTCTTTATTCATTTTTCAACCATTTTCATTTCTCAAAGATCGAAAGGAATAAATTGATTGCGTCATATATGCATCATTTAAGTCTATCGGTCGCGTATACGACTTGTTTCACATCTATGAGCTTCGTTAGTTCGATACGTTCATTAAATAAGACATAATTTTGATAACGAACGTCATAATTAAAAAAAGTGTTTATTGATAGTTAACCAAATGATTCCGAATGTCTGTTAACAATCGTAGACCGTGCGCGCAAATATTGACGGATTTGGTCAATATCGTATTAGGGTATAGGATTTATCGATCGACCATGCTAGACCCGCTGGGCAAAATGAAGAGTTACGTGGTTTTGATTGTTTACAAATCATCACAAATTTCGAACGATTAGATACAAAGAATTTTGCCAATTTTAAAGTCACATGTCTTGGAGAAAATAACATCGAATCCGAAATCATTCGATTATATAATGTATTCTATCCTTTCTCTGTTTATTTGACCCCCCTGTTCGCAAATTGGCAAAAATTCGAGTTCAAATGAGCGGTTATCTCAACAGCAACCCTTTTTACAGATAATTTCAATAAAAAGGGCGACCCGATAAGGTAATTTTATCCGCATCATCGGACAGCTGATTTATGCGACTCGGGGAATCACATACCAAAGGAACTTTTTGGAGAGAAATTTTTCTAGGAATGGAGCTATAATTGCAACATTTCTTCAACGTAAACTTCAAAGGTCCAAAACATGCCGTATCCATATTTATAATTAAATTAGTAATTCAATTATCTTTTTATTATATTGCAGGTTTTCCGGAAGGCAATATTCATTAATTTATTATAAAAAATAATTTCCATCTACAAATACTCGCCTTATTCAACATGAGTTAGCAATAATATGTCAAAAACGGCGCTCTAAAAATTATCCAATTATCATAATTACACAAAGGTACAGTTTTAATAAATTATGGGGTCGAAGGTACAGAAGAAGGTGTACTGTAGTTTTTTTCCGTGAAAATTCTTCGGGAAAACATCCGTCATAAATAATATCTGTAGTACTCGTATTCTACAACATCTGCAATAGTAGTTTTTAATGAGCATTTTCTTTTTGCTTAAAATTTATTGGATTAGAATACGAACCGAATTTTCTCTTCAAAAATCCACGTTTTATTTCCAAAGGACTTTTCCTAATTTGCGCCTTAATCTCTTCTAGCGCTGACATTGAGGTGTCAGGTACAAAAGTGATGCGTCAGGATCTTGATGAATGGCGTCTTTTCATCCCCCAAATACGTGGAATGTGTGGTATATAAGTTTAAGTTTTTTTTTTATTATTAAATGAATAACGAAAGAAAATGGCATACGTTTTGAAAGTCGATCTTTCCGGCTAGTCACAGTTTAATATACAAAATGTTGTTTAGCACGTTTTTTAGTTTGATTTTCTTAAATCAACATTTCGAGTGACAAGTTTACATTGGCTATTAATTCCGTGAGTGAATTCCTCGGAACTTTGTTTAAAGTTTGAACCAATCATTCCGTAAACATCTGAATAACTGCACCTGTTTATGTTGGGGAGTAAACAAGCAAAATCACATTTACAACATTTCGATAAGTGAAATGTTTATGAATTCCGAGCGCAAATGGTGAGTAAAGCTTTCATCATTTTAGAAAACGGAAATCACTCTGTAGTTTTTAATGATGCGTTCGTTAAATTTTCTCTCAATTTAATGCACTTTTTTGTAGTTTATTATTGACTTTCCTTCCTATTTATTCAGTACTCGCAATTTGGATGAAGTTGTGCCATTCCTACTTTTAGTTTTAGAGAACTCTTTCGCAAAAATTCGATGTCCTAAAATTTGCCTCCGAAGCATACTAAATGATAATATAAATTATTTCACATCAATAACTTCGTGTTCAATTATTTTATAAAGGGAATATGTAGACAGAGCAATACATTAACAAGATGTCGCTGATATTTTCGATTTGAACTTTGACATTAATTATTAACAAAATGCAGCACTTTTAGTTAATGTAAATGACGATTAATCATAAATTATACTTGAACACATGCTTAAAAATTCACGATTTTTTTATTTTTTTTATAACTTATATATAAATTTTATGAGTTCCTTAAAAGAAGTGTGATAATAAGTAAACGAGTAGGTATATCGTATTTAATGTTTTTTTTTTAATGTTTTCTATTCTTTTCGGTTTAATTTATAATGGTTATACAAAAGCCCAATAGGGTATTAATAAACAAATAAATGGTCTACTCTGCTGCTCCGTGGTGTTTCTGGTGACCTTTAATTTTATTGAAAAGGCTTTGTTTTACTTAAAGAGCTTTTCATTCCTACGTGACCTATCATGCCTAATTTTCATGTAGGTTTATCATTCTCCAAAAATATTGGATATGACCATGTTACGAGTATGACGAAAATATTTAGGCATTTAAAATTTTTTTAATAAGTATCCTTTTACTGACTTTAATTTTAGTTGTTTTACTTTTACTGGCTTTACTAACTTTCACGAATTAGTTTCTGTACCATTTTTTTTTTTTTAAAGAAAGACAAACATTCCCGGGTTACGAATAATCCAATAATGTTTGAAAATCTTCTTCTACCACCACAGAAAGCCGAAAATGTTGCTTGTGTTATGATGGAGGACTTAGCGAGCCGAAGAATCGAACACGCGACGCTCGGGTGGGACCTAAGCGCTATGCCCACTCAATCACTGACCGGTCACCATATGTCGTAACTGCTACGAAAAGTTGATTTTGTTACGTGACTAGTTGTCGTATCCTATAATTGTTATTAATAACCATAGTTTTATTAGTTTTATTGAAGTGAAAACTTCATTAGCACCATTGTGATTTGAAACTCGATGAAATGAAAAATAGCGACACTGAAAAGAGACAAACACATACATTTATAGGGTTTAGCCTGCTAGAGAATGAGATAGTATAATTGGTCTCCTCTTTGTGCGGTGCTTCATAGTCTATCGGTCTCCTTTTTTGTAACCTCCCCACTCTTGTCTTTTTTAGTTTTCTAAGGATTTCACTTTCACGGCGTGTGAAGTGCACCCTCAATTTTGTATTTATAAAAGTTTTTCAAAATTCTATTTGTAAAGAGCATGTGAGAGAGCATTGTAAGTATTATTGGTGATTGTTTTATTGGAAAAAAATGACAAAAGATTTGCAGAGCAAATTTCAATTGCATTCACTAATCTGTGTTCAATACAAAATGGGACACCAGGGTAATATTGAAAAAGTTGGGATTGTTGAAACTGGATGAATTCTGCGTGACCAAATTGTCCCAAAAAATTGTCCAAGTAACTATCATTATAATGCTAAAAAGTACGAGTCTCAATTTTACATTTCATAGAAAGTAGATTCCAATGTCGGCTTACCCAAAAAACATATTCACTACAGCAAACAAATGACCGGTCAGTGGCCGTGTTGGCATCGCGTTTGGGTCCCACCTAGGATTTGCGTCGATTTAATTCCTCTGCCGGCTAAGTCCCCCACCATGAAACAAGCAACATTTTCCGCTTATTGTGGTGGCGACAGTAGATTTTCAAATATTGTCAGATTATTCATAAACCCGGGAATGTTTGTCTTTCTTTAAAAAAAATAAAATACTATGCGACTTTATTCAGTTCTAATTAAAGACCGATGATTAGGTTTTTTAAGCTTGCTGAAGCTTAAATAACACTAACTAACTTAACACGATGGGGCTTTCAATAAATAAGAATTACGCAGTTCAAGAAATCAGTAAATTTTCATTTTAATCACTTGATTATTTTTCTTACTTTAAATAAGCCACAAATTTGTTATTGCTGGTATTTTCTTATGCGTAATAATTCTACAACGGTACTATACTGTTCAAATGATTATTTGTTTTACATCTAGACAGATATATTATTATTTTACATTAAGCTGTTCAAACGAATAGTGTTTTTGATTTTATTGTAAGAATGTGATGATATGATAATGGTAGTTTTAAACACCGCGCTCCCACATTCAATGCGCTTTGTATACAACGCCAGTTTGAGAAAAACATTTCAATTTACTTTGCCGATAGATTTAACAATGTGCCATGTATTGATTTTCTCTTACAATGTATTAGGAAATATTATGCTTTTAAGCTAGTAGCACAGTAACAAACTCCCATGCCCCAGGGTAAGTTTTGTTTACTGGCTCCACCCTTAACGACGAATATGTTAAAAAATAACAATATAATTTTTTTATAGATTTATGATATGATACTTGAAAGCCCCTCGGGTGAATATATTAGATGTATCCTACAAAACAAAGCATTAGTAAGGATGTCAATGCTAATGACGTTGTTAGTGTAACTGCGTGCACATTCCTTTAGGAAAGCATTTTTCTGTGTTCAGACTGTCTTTTTACGAAAACATAAATCAGATCAAAATGTTATATGTTAGGTAGAAACATGAGTATCGTTATACGAGGTACTGAGCTTTGAAATGTTTGCATGTATGTAAAACCCGCTTGCTTGCGTTAAATAAATAAGTATCTAAGATTATAAAAAAATAATAAATAAATTAAGAACTAGAATATGTTTGTCAAAATATTATACAAGGAAAAAACGCTCCGATAAAATGGTGATCGGACAACTCAGAACCTCCTTTGAAAAATCATTAAATGTGATGAAAAAAAATGGTTAAATATGTTGCGTTAGGTTAGGGTTATGGGCTATTTTAATTTTTTTTTTCATTGCTTTTAATGACTTTTCAAAGAGGTGTTGAGTTGACTTGATTCTTAGTTGGCATGGAACCGTAAAAATAGTGTTAAAAATCAGGTGGAGCCGGAATTATCAACATTAAAAAAGAAGTTTTAGGTGAACGCCGCATAAGATTTTTTTTATTTTTATTGTTAACAAGTTTAATTTGTAGAACTTCATTTTAATTTTTATTTCTTTCAAATATCCAATAATATAATTATTAAATAAATAAAAACAGTTTATTTACAAAAAACAGCAGAATTTGTTAGTAAATAAACTGTTTTTATTAATTTAATAATAATATTATTGGATATATAAAAGAAATAAAAACCGCATAAGAATCCCAAATGCTCCCAATAGTCTGGTGCCAGTAAGGCCATGAAGGCTTTAAAAGAGTGGGAGGGGGAGAAGATGGGGCAGAGGATGGTGGGAAAGTTCCTGGATATTCAGATCTAGTCACCTATGAATTTCAAGCACGTTGCGATTCTGAATGGTGGTTAAGGGTTAAGGGACGTTCTTGATTCACTTTAACCGATGATTTCTGACGATATTTGGAGCAAAAGATGTAATTGAAATTTTGGTCTCGGCAGAATCTCTAAACTCTAAAGGAAATCAAGTACGTCCCTTAATACACTGTATATTATTTTTAATGAATACATTATCAAATCAATTTACCTGTACACGCCGGAATTTGAACCAGCGAACTCCGAATTACTAGCGAGAGCCTTACTCCTCCACCACGTGGGCTGCCATAATGTTAATAAGCTATCGACGTAGTTTAATATAAATATATTTAAATATACTTTAGAGTACCCGCATTAAGGATCAAAAAATAGTATTTTAACTTTACAGATTAATGTGTGGTTTTCAGTTTTATTTACAAATAGAAGGTTATTAAAAGTTTGTGGCTCTACATTTAAAACCCGCGTATTTATTTACTTAACTCACAAACTATTCGTTTTCGTTCCATAAAATCACAGCTCGAACGTTCTGAACACTCGCATGTATAACAACGCTATTCTGCGTATATAAAGTATTAGGGATTTTGAAATAATATATCTATACAATATGTGTTCATGTGTACAAGTGTACATGCACGGTAAGCAGATATATCTTTTGAGAAGACATCTTGTGTTAGTACTGGGGCTCGCAAGTTGAGGCAGTAATTATCATTATAATTTTCCTGGAAAAGCGAATACAAGTGCGGCAGGTAGTCAGTTTAATGTGCCGTAAATGTAAAGTTTGTGAAGCTTTAAGCTCCTAATTTGGCGGCCTTTCACACACTCAAAGCCCACAACCCGTCATTTCCTAGTAACAAGTATTCTGTATTATATATTTTTATTATCATCGTCTTTAGTTACCAAATTTAATGATGAAGAGTATTGTTACAAGCGGAAAACTAGTTAATCAGTATCTTTTCTCGGAAGATTTTTTCAATGTAGATGAGTGTTTCAGGCTGACAATTATTGATTATAATATTTGTTATAGTTAATCTATGTCAAGTTTGGAGTCGATTTTGTGGTGTAACTTTTTTGAGTCGGGTTTTCATTTTTAAGTAAATCGCGCCCGAAGTTTGAATTTTTTTTTTAAATCTGTCGCTACGGGGTAATTTAGTAACAATCAGCTAATTACTGTATTTTCAAATGCGCCGAAGATGTAAACCCGGCTCCAAAAGTTTGTAATCCTTTTGTTGTCGAAAAAAATGGAAAATATAAAAAAAACGTGTGTTCAAGCTTTTCTTCACGCGTCAAGCGTTCTCAACACATTGAATTTCAAAATCTATGTAAACATATTTGATTAGAAGTTTCAATTTCGCGACTCAAAAGTCAAATGGACGCCTTTAGCAAAGTACGAGTAGTTGCAGTACCTATTACTGAATCTCTTAGAGCCTACCAATAGTACATAACAAACTATGTGTTACAAAAATATACCCCAATGGGTTCGGGTAGTTGGGACTCTCGTGTGGATTTCACATGGAAATGTTAAAGTCGACAATCTCGAAGAACATTGTCGGATGTGCGATTTTGTAGTTGTTCGTTTCTGCATGTACAATCGAGAAATAAAAAAGTATATACCCATAATTTTTTTTTATTTTTACATGAGCTCTACACAGGAGGCCCTGAGAAAAATAAATTCCCTCAGGGCCAACGTCATCTTTGGGGATACTGTGTGGAGGGTTTTTTTTAGGAAAGGAAGGAGAGGAGACTTCTGGGAAGGAAAAGGGTTTAAGGGGTGGGTAGGAATCTGGGGTTCAGTGTGTCCTGGTCCTCCACCTCCAAGACCTAGACAAACCTCACCCCAAGAACCCGGGCACCCCTGATTAGTCACCAAACGTAGCGAACCACTCGGAGTGACCTATGGCAGAGGTGTTGGTTATCCAATAAAGGTTCCTGGGGCGGCGGTACCCATTCCCGCCTCCCAAATTGAATGTTTGACAAACGTATGTTTTTCATTAAAAAACAAAAAATAAACGAAAGGAAATTAAAGAGTGACAAACACAGGTCAAATTAAAAGAGTCGTAGGTGTACGTTGAAGGTACTGTCCAAGGGTTAAGCCCTTTAATTATATAATACAGTAGGTAATTTATACATAGTGCATTATCATTTAGTTTTCAAAGTGATACAAAATGAGGCCCTAGAATTCATGCTGCTCCGGGCACCTTTTGTCTCAGGGTTGGTACTGTTTCCAGTTTTACCCTTTCCACACATTACCCTACAGGGTTGGGTCGCGAAAACTTATCCATGCGAGGTCTTTGTGTGACTTCTTGTGACCTAAATTTTCTATACAATGTGCACAAAAAGTACTCTACAGCAATCATTACCGAGGTTTTGTTACTTCCGATCGATTTCAGGTCTACCAATGATTGTGTGTTTGAAACTTTATTGATCACGGTTTAAAAGCATATTTGTACGACACCATTGATTTAAATATGCACCAGGCAACCAACATACTCGTAATGATACTTCAAATAACAATAGCACAGGTTTCCTGACTTAGTTTATCCTAGTTTATAACCATTAAGATTATACATCCTAAAATACTTGCAGAACTCGATAATAACATTATAAAACTAAAAATTTTATTAAATTTCTAAAAATGGAGATTATCCGTAAATTTAAAGAATTCTGTGAAAGATACCTCTAAGGGAGCATACTGGGGGGAAGGGCCCAGTAAAATTTCACCAGATGTCATTATTTAAACTGTGAGGCATTTATATAATACTCGCATACTACTAGAAGCGTCCCAAATTTTGATCGCTGAAAAAGTCTAATGACGTGGGCGGGGCCTCAGAAAAAACCCACATCACCCTATCCCATCCCGCCCCATTCTATCCCATTATGCCCCCTCCGTTGCGGTAAATATGATATTGTGGCGATTATATTTACCTCAACGGGGTATGGCGTAATAGAATAGGATGGGGCGGGATGGGATAGGGTGCCACTGATCTCACGTGAGGGGAGGGGGGAGGGGGGTCTGATCAAATCTCACTTAATCTCACCGAGGGGGGAGGGTCTAAATTGTCTTAAATGAAGAAAAAACTGGTCACGTAATTATGTATTCCCCTTAAGCCAGCCCTGGCCAACCCAAATTGCACCCCGGGCCGAATTGATGACCTAAAATTTTCGCAAGGGCCGCATATACAGACATTATACAAAAATAATAACAATTTTTTTATTCCAACAAATTAAAAAATATTTGAAATAAAACGAATTATCATGACCACTTCTTCCACCTTAACTGGTTTTCCAGATTTACATCTGTTATTGACGTCCTATTTTTATTTTTATTATATTTTATTTTGAAAAAAAAGCTTCACAAACAAATGCATAAAATATGTTTTGCGAAAAATGTCCTATATTAGAAAATTCTGTTGTTGCTATGTACCTACCTTTAATTCAATTTTTGAAATCGTGGGGTATATTTTTTTTAGTTCAATATTGCATTGTAGGTCGATTAATTCCATTTGTAACGTTTCTAAAACAGTGGAAACATCAACACCAAACGGAGAACTTAACATCTCAAATGGTTTCTCATAATTTAGTAGTTCTTTAAAACGACAATTAAAGACTACTTTAAGTTTTCTTATTTCGTCCGAATATTTTCAAAAATTATTATTTTTGCATTCTTTCAACAATAAAAATTGGTGTGCATTATTATTTTTAAGTTGGCTCTCAAATATTATTAATTTCATCCGGAGCGTAAACGAAAACATCAAATTGTAATCAATCGGTAATTAAGTTATTCTGATTCTGCAATTTTATTTTTAACTCACTCAATTTTTCCGTCATGTCTACCAAGAAACATAAGTCTTGCAACCATTCTTCATTTCTTTATTCGGGAATAGACATATTCTCCTCGGTCATAAAATAATTGATTTCTTCCCGTAACTCAAAAAATCGTCTTAAACATTTTCCGTGACTCAACCATCTTACATTGGTAAAATAAACAATGTCGCCGTACTCAGAATCTAATTCAGTGAGATATGTCTTAAATTGGCGATGCTGAAGAGCGTGCGAACGGATATAATTCACTATGCATGATATCGCTCATAGATAATACTTGAACGCATAAATTTTGTTGTCAGACATGACCGCGGGCCGCAGTAAGAGCGTCGCGGGCCGCGGGTTGGCCAGGGCTGCCCTAAGCTAACGCAATAGAATAGATTTACACTCGACGTTAGTGCGCTATACCATAATTTTTCACAACTTCTACTGCTGCAGTTTTACACGCGAACTCGATAAGAACTTTTTTTATATAATAAACAATATTTTTCTTTTGGCTTTGTGACTAAGATCAATGTGAATTAATATCAGCTACCTTCATTTACTGGTTCATGTGACACGACGTGCCATTTCGTCCTTCGAAGGGCTTAAGAAACTATATATTTATATTGGTTGGTTGCGGCGGGATCGTATGGTTTGTGGATTTTAAAATAAAATAAAATTAAACAAAAACATTATATTTAGTTTAAAAATTACAATACAAGTAAAACATAAGAAGTATGTTGATGAACCGGGACGAACAGTGGTAACTCTCGTCTAAACACAATAAAGTAAAGTTGTTTTTTGTTTATGGGTTTATTCGCTTTAAGAAACTCGAACTAAAGAGTTGAAGAGTTTGTTGTTTTTCTTATTCTCTTACTGATAACGATAATTTTAATTTTCGTATATTTATTTTTTAAAATTATATTATCATGTTCCAGACCACCGAAACTGATAACAATAGCTTGTGGGTAATTGGAAGAGATATTCAGCATTGGTCATTAGCACTTCCAGGAAATATTATCTTGTACAGCATCTGTTACATCCATACATTTTACAATTTGCATTAGGGTTAATGTCTAATCCCCCAATGTTGGTAAGTGATCTGATTGATGTTCAAAAGAATTGTTATATTTTCTTAACTTTAATAGACAGAGTTACGGGAGATTTGTTGTTTATTTTAAACAAGTGTCAAATATAAGCGATGAATTTATATTACAGGAGGTTAGTCATGTACCAAGAAACTGACTGCCTATACGTTTTCCCCTCCAAGAGCAGAGTATTCCAACTAGGTTCCCAATCCAGATTCTTTGGTTTTAATTTACTGATCTTACTAAAGTAATGCTGACAAAACAATCGTTCGGTTTAATCATCATTTTTATTACTTACATACCACTAGTTACATTTTACATTACCTTTTTCTGACAAGTATATGCTTTATTATAAATAATACCCAATATCTCATACTTTCAGTTGAGGCCTCTGATCAATTTGACAGCTTTTTGTATGCCCTCCTCTGAAATTTCGTTGAATCTTGAAGCTTTTTGCGATTCTTTAAAATCACAAGGTACTTAGCTCACACTCCATAATATTCCATTTGCCATATTTCACGCAAACGCCACGTGAATGACAATGGTTTTAATATTTACTGCGAAAGTTTTATTAAGTGTATCTCACTCTTCCACTTGGCGGCGAGTGACGTCATAAACATAATGATATGTGACCGATAAAAACATCATAATAATATTTCGTCCGAATATTCGTGAGCTCGTGTCGGATCGTTACGGATGACAGTTTTATTTTCGTAGCTCGTCAGTTCGGCGTTTGAAGCACACTTGTGTCACGAAAAGCCATTATCGTAAAAAGACGTCCCACCTCGGCTCCACCAGGTGTAAGAAAACCATAAAAAGCTGACAATACTCGAGTTACGTTGAATGAAGCGACAAGAGGGAGAACGTGAGGCGAACAGCAGAATATATTGGGTGCATGTGGTGCCCGTCCCTTAGGGTGACTTTGAACTTGGCAGACATCGTCGAGGCCAAAATACGAACACCTTTCTGACGTTTTATATTAATGTTAAAACAGCATCCAAATTAATTCAGTTTTTCCTTTCAGTTTCAGTACCAATATGCTGGCGTTCTTTTTTAAAAAGTATTTACTGTGAAAAGAACTCAAGAACTTTTCTCAGTTGAGTTATTTTAGTCTAAAATTTACATACGCACTCTTGTTGCAATAATGTTAACAATTTTTATACAAATACTGGATCCATCGAAGAAATTGGACAAAATGCAACACGATTCTCTATAGTAAAGCTTTTTTCTTCTTTATCCATACAGGAAGCCCGTGGGTAAAGTGCACTAACTTAGGGGGTGATTTTACGTAGGAATTAAAAAAGATACGACAACTTTAAAATTACCTTAAATTGAAAGTTATTTATCTTTTATATGAGGAAATAGTGGAAAAATATGAGAAAATCTATATGAAATTCCCTTTGGTTTTTTTGACGCGGAATCTTGGAAGTGGAAATTAACACACTTCCGGACCTCCGACCTAGCTGAAACTAGGCAGAAAGACTCGTTGTCAACGATAATGCATCTATAAATTGTTGGTGCCAATCACGCACAAACATGGACAAATACGCATTTTACCTAAATTCTAAGAAACGAAAGGAATAATTTGCAAGGTTGGTAGCGCTGTTAACCATTTTTTTAAGTTTTAAGAAACATTTGACGATAGACGTATTGTAGAAAAAAAAAAGATTTTTTACTTATACTCTTATGTAGAATCATCTCCCGAAGTTTACTTTCCCCTCGGACGCCTTGTACAGCTTTTATACAAAAAAGTTAATTAACTAATTAATATTTTCTCGAAGAGACCCAAAGCTTCAACGCAGCATCTTCATGGTTACACAAAATTCATGGTTGTTTAACAAATTGTACATATTAATTTCAATACTAGATTAATTATTTTGAACCATAATATTAAGTTTAGATTCGAGCAAAAATATACGGTCCATAACTTATAACGTCATTGTCTATAACCAACATTTTTACTAAGCTCGGCTGGAATCCAATTTTCTTCTTCCTAAAATTCTTCAGCTTTATAAATATGTTGTATGAATAATGTATGAAACAATTATTTTGGGGAAAACATCATTCACAAAAAGTGTTGAAAAGATCACAGAGTTTTTCAGATCAAATACCGACTAAGACATTAACAGACTGGCAGCGTTTTAAAGAAAATCTTCCAAGAAACGAATTTAATAACCATTATATATTAAGTAGAGTTGTACTCTGCAACTATTTACTTATTCTGAAGTGTTGAAGTGTTTCTGTTCATGAACATTTAGCTCCGTGAAGTCTATTCAATCGTAAACCTATTGAAGTTCCCATCAATGTAACATTTAGTTTATATTGATAAGGAAAACATCAAAACGTTTAACACGCAAGTTTTCGAACTAAAAACTTCTATAGCACCGTTGTGATTGAAAATTCGATGAAACAGAAACGAGCGACACAAAAACGAGACAAACAGGATTTAGCCTGCGAGAGAATGAGATAGCAATAAAATATCTATTTATTTCATTTGCGGGTACTCGGTTCCAATATAATACGATAAATCCACAGTCGCACGCAAGCCTCCTTATCAGTAGTGGTATAAAGCGCCTGGCGAATCTCAGCAGCCAGACATTCAGCGGGCCGAGGATCGAATAATATCTACCAAATACAAAAAATAAGTAGATAACAAATATTATATTCAATAATTATCAGCCTTAAACACTCATCTACATTGAAAAAATCTTCCGAGAAAAGATACTGGCCGCCAACGGGAATTGAACCTGTGACCATCTGATTGCCGGTCAGCAGCTCTGACCACTGAGCTATGGCGGCTTATCTAATACCCGCCAAATAATTCAATATATACTAGTGTTTCATTCGACAATTACTTATTATTACATTTTTCCAACTGAAAACAACCAACTTTATTTTTTGTGAGAGAGGTATTTTTAATACTAAATCTCCCGCTAGGTGGCGTCGAGACTGATTATGTCTGCATTTTTTGCTGAAATACTGTAACTTGTCAAATATTAATTATTATTATTTTTTTAATTGATAAACTAACGTTTAAACAAGATTTTTATGCATAGCGCAAAGGGTAGATAACAAATATTATAATCAATAATTATCAGCCTGAAACACTCATCTACATTGAAAAAATCTTCCTAGAAAAGATACTGGCCGCCAACGGGAATTGAACCCATGACCATCTGATTGCCGGTCAGCAGCTCTGACCACTGAGCTATGGCGGCTTATCTAATACCCGCCAAATAATTCAATATATACTAGTGTTTCATTCGACAATTACTTATTATTACATTTTTCCAACTGAAAACAACCAACTTTATTTTTTGTGAGAGAGGTATTTTTAATACTATATCTCCCGCTAGGTGGCGTCGAGACTAATTATGTCTGCATTTTTTGCTGAAATACTTTAACTTGTCAAATATTAATTATTATTTTTTTAATTGATAAACTAACGTTTAAACAAGATTTTTATGCATAGCAAAAAGGGTAGATAACAAATATTATAATCAATAATTATCAGCCTAAAACACTCATCTACATTGAAAAAATCTTCCGAGAAAAGATACTGGCCGCCATAATTAGTCTCGACGCCACCTAGCGGGAGATTTAGTATTAAAAATACCTCTCTCACAAAAAATAAAGTTGGTTGTTTTCAGTTGGAAAAATGTAATAATAAGTAATTGTCGAATGAAACACTAGTATATATTGAATTATTTGGCGGGTATTAGATAAGCCGCCATAGCTCAGTGGTCAGAGCTGCTGACCAGCAATCAGATGGTCACGGGTTCAATTCCCGTTGGCGGCCAGTATCTTTTCTCGGAAGATTTTTTCAATGTAGATGATTGTTTCAGGCTGATAATTATTGATTATAATATTTGTTATCTACCCTTTGTGCTATTCATAAAAATCTTGTTTAAACGTTAGTTTATCAATAAAAAAAATAAAAAATAAGTATTTAAATTTTTGTAAAATATTCAAACCACTCCAAAACGCAAAGACAAAAGAAAGCGACATCTAGCGACTCCGAAGAAGAAAACACAAATACTATCAAGATGACCAAATGTACAGCAAAAGGTGCACTGGAATTCGACGACAAAATATGGAAAAAATCATCCTTCACATTGATAAAAAAAGTGTTTCGTAGTCTCCCCACTCTTGTATACTTTAGTTTTCTGAAGGTTTCACTTCTACCGTGTGTGATTGCACACTCTGATTTTTTTTAACATTAAATCCACACGAGAGATTTGTTTAAGGTAAGGAAGGAGAAAAATATAATGTATAGACAACCGCCACCCTATGAACCCGGTCACCCCTGTTAAGTCACCAAACATAGCGAAACACTTGGAGTGACCCATGGCAGGGGTGTTGGTTATCTTATAATTGGCTAAGGCGGCGGTATGCTTACCCGCTTCCCAAATTTTGAACGTGCACACTCATATCACATCACAACCGAAATAGTATTGTTCAATAATAATAATAATGCATATTTTATTTATTTATTTATTTTTTTAAATTTTATTTGTGTACAAAAAATTACAACATTACATATATTTTATCTAATTAATTGTAATAGTACCATTTTCACAGTGAGAATGTAGCGCCAAAAACCTTACAAACTCATTGAATTTTTCGAAGAATATGTCGAAATTTTTATCTAATATATTTAAATAGCGTATCGCTCTTCCCATGGGCGAATTCGGGTACAGATATATACGACTCAATCGGCAATATATGTTATGGCGACGTACCCGAGAGTGAGACTCTGGTACAAATAAATATGCGCACTTTTGTGTGAAGATTGGCTAATTGGAAATCATTCTGTAGATATGCATGTGTTATTTTACAAAATATATATATTTTATCGTACCTACATACCTGTAGGTATTCAATAATTACGAATAGAGGTCCTTGCTTGGACCAATTTTTCATGAAAAAGGTGATAAAAATATATAATTTTTTTTTTATTCTGACGATGTGATATTTTTTTATTCATTTCAGTTTCTCTCACAATACTTATCAAATGCTTTATGTGAAAAATACAAACAAAAAATGAATTACATAAATTTTTCCTCCAAAACCAATTGTTTTGGTTTACCATAAAATATTCGAACAAAGAGAGAAGAAAGGTTCAGCGATATTAAATCCGAAATTTCAGTCGAAAGATCTTTGGCTGTTTGTATTGTCTATGCGTTTCACAGTAAAACCACTTTTAACAGGGTTTTTTAAAGGAATTTTAAACAAAGCGTTTTCGTCGTCGATTTATTATCTTTCGTAGATGGAGCTGATTTTTTTTCTTCAATTTTTCTTCTTTCCACAATAAGCTCTTTCAAGCCCTTCCCCCTTTGAAAATAAATCTTTAAGAATTTTTTAAAAATCTTCCTATTTTTATTGAATACTTCAAGTATAATCAGCACTTGATCCCTTTCAAATTACGTAAGACATTGATTTTTATTTATTTAATTTGTATTTATAAACAAAATAAAAGTTTTGTCATTTTTTTTTAATTTTTAAAGAAAGACAAACATTCCGGATTACGAATAACCCGACAATATTTGAAAATCTCCTACTACCACGCCAGTAAGCCGAAAATGTTGCTTAATTCGTGATGGAGGACTTAGCCAGTCGAGCAATTGAACACGGAACGCCTGGGTGGGACCCAAATGCGATGCCTAATCAACCACTGACCGGTTATGTAATTATTAATTATTATTACGCGTGGCAGCTGTTTCGCCTAGATATAATAAAAATAAATGCATATACCTATGCATAAAGAAGTAATGTAAATAGATCGTCTGTAGGTGGCAAAACAACAGTTTGAAACTGCCTTCGGAAGGCGGAACAGCTTTCACGCCTTATAATAACTACACGGCGGAGCTTGTTCATAAATAAACTGTTTTTTTTAATAAATTAAACAATAATTTTTTGCGTACAAAAACTTTCAATTAAATTTGCTAACAATAATTACGCAATATAATTGGATGAATTTAAGTCTGAAAAATGACTGTATTGTGAATTTAGGTACCTTAGTTCCTCAGACTCATTAAATCAGTAGCTGTTATGTTTTGTTTTGTTTTGTTTTGTTTTTGTTTGTTTTTGTTTATTAGGGAAACAAACAGTTGTACATATTATAAGGTAATTACATATTACATGGGTGCATTAACCAGTGAAGTTTCCGCAAAAAATTATAATATATAAACCCAGATTAAAACGTTAAAGAAAAAACAAAGTGTTAGAAAAAAGAAAAACAAATACAAAAGAAATGAAAAAACACAAATTAAAGCATGTGGGAAAGAGAAGATGAAGTTAAACAGCGAACATATATAAAATTAACACATTTTCACATCATTAGTAAACGTTTAAGGATAAATGATTAGCCATTTGCCAGCGCCCTTGAGGGGGTTTTTCACAACAACAACAAAAAATAGCGCTTTATAAATCATCCAAATATTATTATTTTTATAATAAGAAGAAAAACAACATAATGAGAATGAAAAAAAAACAACAGACAGCAGGGATGGAGGGTTCGCAATATATGTTCTAGAGAATACAAAACACTAAGTAATGTACTGGAACCTGTATTCTCCAGGGCTTTCTTATCCTTATAAACTATAGCTTTTTAAAAAATGTGTATTACAGACTATATGTCCATTTACAATACACATGTGACACATACTACACCTTTATGGGTAAATAAAAGATAGGTACTTTAAATAGCAGCACTTAAGTGCCTCTTGAATTCTTTAAGACTAATGTTAAATATGTCAACAGTTAGAAGCGTTATTTAACAACACCATACCTCGTGTCATGCTATGCCTAGCCATTACGTCTGTTCTGCTATGTGGGATACATAGTAGATCGTGTTACCGTCCCTGGCTATAATTGTTCGGCACATACAACTTATAACACTCCAGGAGGTATGGGCTATCTATTAAATTATTTATGATTTTGTACTCCGTTACTGCAAGGGTCCCATTCCTCCTCGACTGGAGACTTTGGCAACGCGTTTCTGTGAACAGATCTTCATGATGCATGAATCGCGGGTACTCCCCGTGCATTCTCATATACAGGTATCTAAGAAACTTTTTTTTAATCTGTTCTAATTTCTCAGTGTATATTTTCTGGTATGGGGCCCATACAGTAGAGGCGTATTCAATTTTAGACCTTATAATGCAGTTATACATAGCCATCATTGCTTCAGATTTTGAAAACTGTTTACATGATCTTATAACAAACCCTAGCAGCTTGTAGCATGATGTTGTCAACTGCAATATATGGTCTGAAAATATAAGTTTAGGATCAAAGACTACCCCTAGGTCCTTAATGGATTTTACTGGTGACAATATATCTGTTTTAATACTATAATTAAATTTGATGGGGTTTCTTGAACGTGTATATGACATTGCGACACATTTTTTTGTATTAAAAAATAATTTATTTTCATCAGCCCATGATGAAATTGAATCTAAATCGTTTTGTAATTTGACACAATCTTGCCCGTCACAAATCCTCTTAAGTAATTTCAGATCATCAGCAAAAAGCAGGCAAGTGGAATGTTTGATGCATTCTTGAATGTCATCAATTAAAATTAAAAATAGTAGAGGTCCCAGGTTTGACCCCTGTGGTACTCCAGAGAATGCAGAGAATACCCTAGACCTGTATCCATCGATGCATATACACTGTTTCCTATTTCTCAGATATGTGGTAAAAAAAATTAGAAGAGGCTTAGCGAAACCTATTCTGTGTAATTTCCGTAATAACACATCATGATCAACTCGGTCAAACGCCTTAGCGAAGTCCGTGTAGAACACATCGGTTTGTTGTTGTGCATCTAATCCTCTTGCCACTCTTTGCGAGAGTTCGAGAAGATTGGAGATGGTTAACTTCTTTGGTAAAAGCTTGATTGAAAATCTTACATAGGTTCAATGACACAGTGACTGGTTATTATCGTAATTTTATTATAATAATTCCGAAGACCAACGTTCTTCCAGACTGAAGGCTATTATTAAAAGCTCCTGAAAACCTAAAGAATTCGTATATCTACCTTCGGTCACATTCGGCACAACTCGTCAACGAGACCATTCAAAATATGTAGTAGTGTAGCAAATCTAATTATTTCGAGCATATATTTATAAGTATTCAATCTCGAATACCTTCTCTTTCTCGCGGCGCTTTGTCCCTTACTATCTAATAAAGGGACGAGGGTTTAGAGTTTGAACCCCGCCGCTCAGGCTCACAGATGGTCTGACCGATATAAAGTCATGTGAAACCTCAAAAAAGTAAGTTAGCCTTCCGGGTCTATCCGCGCACCTTCAGGAAAATCTCTGGCAGGTCTGAAATACGTCAGCTCCAGAGAGAATAACACCTACTCGTAATTCTTTTGTTAAAAGGCGGTTTCTTTTGGGTAATTTATTTGTTAAAATACCCATAAAGCTACTATTATACTCATAGTTTTGTACTAATTCACTTTTGTTGAACTGTGTAATACTTGCAAATTGATTTTACCTATTCCAAATAATTTTGACAAATTTTGTTTACAGTAAAATAATTGTGGATTTTATTTAATTACCACCTCTACACTACATAGATCATAGACTTTTACGACACATTATGGTAGCATTGGCATATTTCTACACTTGTTATCCGTCATGTTGCTGAAATCCTAACATCTAAACTTACATACTTTTGGATCCAGAACCAAGTAACATACCTCTGTAACAAGGTTGTAGACTTCGCGTTCTCAAACAAACAAAATATAAAGGACATTCATTTTCTTCGGATTTAAACGATATCTCCTTATTTATATCTCTAATTCCTCTCAGAAAGACCGCTATCTGTTCATCTCTTATCCAGTATCTAGTGTCCAGTCTTCCGAAAATTACATTGTTGGGGAAAAGTTTTACTCGAGGCGCTGGCGGAGGGTGAATGGTGGTACCTTGTTTAGTTCAATTAACGCTGCTTCACACACAGATGTCGCCTCGGCATGGAGTAGGAATAGGGAGCAGGGAGGGAGGGGGGGGGGGGGAGGGGTCGCTTTCAGTTTATTTCGGCTGCCTTCGGGAAGGTGGCGCAAATTAGTTGGCTCGCCCGGTCTTGGGGATTTAATTTGTTGTGAAATTGTCGTAAAGCGAAATTCTTTACTCCGCCATCTGACCGCTGATTGTTTGAGTAACGGTCGGCGCGTATAAATTCTTTAAAAGATTTTACGTCGGTCTAAAATTGTATTTTTACAAAGTGAAAGAAAGATGGGACCATCCAACCGTAAGACGGTGTAAATACAATACTTGACTTTTTATCCACAAACTAAAATAGTACTTTATTTTTTTATATAGTACGATATTTTTTTCAATTAAAAGCAGTAAAAATATTTTTTGACAAAAAGCAGCATAGTGGCGGGTCACGTGATAAACACTCCATCTCGTTTCAGTAGCACCGTAACACACGAAACAGCGTGCGTATCACAAGATCCCGTCGCGAGGTGCAGTGATTGAATAAAAAAATAATAGTTAAAAATGTCATCGGATAGCTTAATGACTTGTATATTTTTTACTCCAAATATGCTCAGAAATCGCTGGTTAAAATCCTTCGGGTGTATGCTGTTCCACCCAGTATATTACACTTCTCATTTTTTGGGATCTTGAGCCTTGTTGTTGTGGTTCTTTTTTTCTTTTTTTTTCCTTTTCTTCCCCTCATTTTGGATAGCCTTAGGCTTTAGTATAAAGTACTCTCAGAATTCACATGTTAGAGCGCACCATTCAAAATCAAAACTATACTAGATATGGCCTAAGCTATTTTTAATGGTCAGATCTGAAATTTAGTTACTTTCCAAACTTCCTGGCCCTCGTTTCCTCTTCTTCACTTCCTTCACAACCTCATAACAATCCCTTAATCGGAGATGCCATAGACCCGCCATCTGCAAGCTGTTGAGACTTTTGCATGGAACCATATTATAAAAAAGTCTAGCGGTATCCAAAATCCGGAGAGAAAATGTATATTCATAAATTCCGGAAAATACTCTCAAAAGCCGGGAATTGAAAAGTGTTAATTGCTAACCTTTACTCGATGTTAATATCTACTTCGTTTTAGTTTCCTGAAAATGGTTGCATCATACTCTGTATTGTATGATATACTGCTTACGATCGAAGAGAGCTTTCGGAATGTTCGGTGTTTTGGCAAGGGGAATATTACGCAATTTAAAAAAATGATACAATAACTTTTTATTTGAAAATGTGGGCCTCACTGGGAGCTTGACCCGTGCTGAGGCCCCTATTTTACAAATTTAATAAAATTCAGTAAAAAGACAATATGAAATAATAAATTGATATAAAATAGTAAAATTTTCAAAATAATGAGCAACCCGCGACCCAAAAAATAGCTGATGACCTTGAACGCCTGAACAAATTTTCATGAATTGTAGCTAAGAACCATTTCGATCACGTCAGCTTTCAAACAATAAAAATACCACATTACATTCGGTCCATTCGTGTAGAAGCTACGATGCCACAGACAGACACACAGACAGACAGACACAAAGAAAGAATGTCATACTTATAACACCGCTCTTTGTGTCGAGGGTTAAAAAAGGTAAAATAATAAACGCGTTAATGAATCGGTAAATATTATGAAGTTACGAATTTACGTAGTAAATAAAGTGTGTGTTGTACGATATTGTGTGTTAAGTACAATACAACATATTATTATTTTACCTTATAAAATTTTGTCGTATTTGTTCTTCCATATTTTAACTTTATGTGTGAAATGTTTTTTTATTTCTCTCATTTTTTTAATCGAGCGAAAGTTGAATGCTTTTATTTTCTGATATCTGTGGTGTTTTTTTTCCGAAGCCTTTTCCTTTTCCAAAGCTTTTTTGTGCGCTTATCTAACGGTATTCCACAGTTGTAGAATACTGTGAGAGTGTATTGTACGGTTGTCTATTAATGGTAATTTGTATTTGTTGAAATTTTATTTTTAATCAGCAATGTAGTTTAGTAGTATTTTTATGTGTAATTGGCGTACAAGTCTAAAATTGTTGACTATTGTGTCAGTCATTATATGTTAGTACTAGGTACTTGTAAGATGGTTTTCTTTGATAGCTGAGTTTATTGCTCCTCCCCGAACAATGATTCCATATTTTACTTTTTTTTTTATTTCACGAAATTTTATTGGTTACAGTTTTTGTTTTTTTTTGGCTACCACACAAGGCTCATGCCCGTGTTGTGGTAGTCATACATTTTATATTTTAAATAGGAATTAAATACTATTTTATTGAAACATAATTACCATACTAAATAAAATTTAAGAAATACATAAAAGTAAAGAAGAAAAATAGAAATTAAAATTAAATTCCAATTTTTAATACATAAACTAATAATAAACATGAAGTGTTAAGAACTCATGTGTTCTATAAAAATATATAAATGAATCATATATATTGATTAGAACATAAATAAAATTATGTTAAACAATAAAAGAAGAAAAAAAATTAAAGAAAAATAGAAATAAAATTGTAAAATGCAAAAATTATTAATTAAAATGTAGTGTTAAGAACTCATGTATTCTTTGAAGTACGCTCTTCCCCCTTCGAAAATCATTGATGAAAAAAAGAAGATTGACAAAGTGCAAAATAGATTGTTTTCATTTGTTTAGTTTTTATATTATTTTTCTTATGTTTAGGAAAATGTGTATTTTTTTGAGGAGTTTATTTGGGAATGTTTGACATGAATTGAAATCTGAGATTACGGTCAGTTATGATTCCTAAATAACTTATTTGGTCTGTTTTTTTAGAGTAGCAATTATTTTTTTTTTTTTTTTTTTTTTTTTTTTTTTTTTTTTTTTTTTTTTATTTAGGAGAAAATACAGATACAGATGTCAATTAACAATAATATACAAAACAATAACTAGAGAACTCACCTGCACCCAAACTATTTCTCACGAATTAACATTAACAGCAGATAAAATAAAAAAAATATACAAATATTTTTACTTATAAATATGGAAAAGAAGTATGTAAATATGAGAAAATTATTTTACAAATAGAGAGATGAAAAAAGTGCGCAATAACCCTATAAAAGTTTACAAATTATCTTTGGAAAAATTTTGATGGTAAGTTCAAAAACATATATATTGATAAAAAATAATATTATACAGAAATTAAAAAAAAAAAAAAGAGAATTAGTTAAAATTATAAGCCAAGTAATGTCTAAGATATTATACTTTGTAGGAAAACAGCCTTCAATTTTCTACTAAAAGTACTGCGTGTGTCGAAAAATAAGTCGGAATCCTTGAGGTTTTGATTTCGATTAAACAATTCGCACATTCTTCTGATTGGATCCCTGACACCAGCATTTGTACGCGTCCGGCTAATGTGGAATAAGTCGTTAAGCCTTGTTACTCTGGGTGGTATTTTGAAGTTTATTAGTTTCAGTAGGTCAGGACAGTCAATAACGTTGTTGCAGATTTTATATAGAGTCATGAGGTCAAGGTATGTTCGCCGGTTAGATAGAGTAGAGACGTTATAATTTGAGAGCATATTTATGTACCCCCGTTTAGGTGCGCTCATTCTGTAATTGAGGCATTGCAAAAATTTCTTTTGAATACTTTCAATATTGTCTTTATAGATACCGTAAAGTGGAGTCCATATGGAGGAGCAGTATTCAAGTTGAGAACGGACCAGCGTGTAGTAAAGAAGAAGATAGGTTTCAGGTTTTCGAAATTCGCGGCTGTTTCTGATGACAAATCCTAGCATGCAGTAAGCTTTATTCACAATATTCTCAATGTGCGCATCGAAATGTAGTTTGGAATCAAAAAGTACGCCTAGATCTCTTATACAGTAAACGCGCTCGAGTAAATAGTTACCAATACAATAATTGTGTATGATAGCGTTGTGATTTTTAGTAAAGCTTATTTGTTTACATTTGTTGTAACTTAGGTAAATTTTGTTTTCATTGCAAAATGCTTCGAACCTTACTAAATCGCTTTGGATGAGCAGACAATCGTTTAAATTTCTCACAATGGCAAATATTTTTATGTCATCAGCGTACAAAAGAAATAAACAATGCATGAAACATTTAGTAACGGTGTTAATAAAAAGTATAAATAATAGCGGACCCAGGATTGACCCCTGTGGCACGCCAGAAGTAACTGGTTCCCACTTAGAAGTATGTCCTCGTAATGATACAGCTTGCTGTCTTTTTGTTAAATACGAGACAAACCAACGTAATAAGTTACCCCTAATTCCGTTGTATATAATTTTTTGAATAAGAATAAGATGGTCAACCTTGTCAAAAGCTTTTTTGAAGTCGCAATATATTGCATCTACCTGGTGGCCTCGATCCATGCTATTGAATAAAAAATTTGCATAAATGAGTAAATTACTCATGGTAGATTTGCCTTTTACAAACCCGTGTTGTTGCTCTGTAATTTTGGCGGCAAGCTGGGGATATATATTATCATGGACAAGTCTTTCCAAAAGTTTAGGGATCGCCGAGAGAATGGATATTGGTCTATAGTTTTCCACTCTGTGACGTGAGTCACCCTTGTGGACCGGTATAATATAGGCCAACTTCCACCTATCAGGGAAAACCCCGTCACTCAGGCATTTATTAAATATTATGGTGAGCGGCACACACAATGACGATGCAGTAGATCTAAGAAAAAACGCCGGTATTCCATCGTGACCCGCACCCTTGTTAATATCTAGTGATTTTAAACTCGATTGCACTTCTTTTTCCGTTAGTTCAACGGTGTGAATGTGCGCAAGTCCAGAGTCCTGAACTGCTTCAAGTTGGTCGATGTTAATTGTGTCATTGATAGAGGAGGGTTCGAATGTTGACTTGAAGAATTCAGAGAACATATTACAAATTTCCTGGGCATCGTTAGATTTGCGTCCTTCGAAGGACATAGCAGCAGGGTATCCATCAGATGATTTTAATGAAGATATGTATGACCAAAAACTTTTGATATTATTTTGCAATGAACTTTCGATGTTGTCAAAAAATAACTTTCGGGATTCACTGGTCAATTTTTTGTATCTAGCACGTAAGAAGGAAAATTCACGATAGTCAGAAAGACCTTTATATGTCTTCCATTTGAGCCAGACTTTATCTTTTTTCCGTGATAGCCTAATAAGTTCGGGAGTAAACCATATGGGAAATTTGTCATTTCGTCGTGCCAATACTGGAATAAACTTATCAATTATATTATTTATTTTTAAATAGAATCGATCAACTGCTTCTTCGGCTGATAAACTTGCGGTTTCGGATAACCAATCAATACAATTAATGTCATTATTAATCTGAGCATAATCGGCTTTCCTGAAATTGCGCCTACGTTCTTTTTTGTTTTTGATTTTTGGTTGAATTACGGAGGATATATCAAATTCAAGGGCTGGGTGGTGTCTGTCCTCTGAAAGCAGAGGGTCATTGCTACGTGTTACATTTGTTTCGTGACTGTAGAATATGAGGTCTAAGTATTTATCATTATGGTTAGGTATACAATTATATTGGAACAAGTTCATCAATGACATTGTTTGAAGTAAAGTTTGCGATGCAGCCGTGTTTGAGGAGGCGAGACCTTGACTGCAGCCTTCGGAAAATGACCAAGTAAGAGTAGGTAGATTCATATCTCCCAGTACACAAAACATATTATTTGGTTCAGATGAGAATACAGATTCCAGGTTTTTGGAGAAAATATCATAAAACGTTGGTGGCGAGACAGGAGGTATGTATACTGCACATATGATGAGATTGGAAGACTTTACCGGAATAGATACGAAGATTTGTTCGATTTGACTGTTTTCCAAGTCATCGAGCCGGGAAGCTGCGAGCTCTTTGCGTACTGCTACCAGTACACCGCCTCCGTCCATCTTACCAGTATGTGTACGGTCCCTATCTCGTCGGAACACCGTGTATCGCGAATCTATGAATTCAGCCGTATTTACACTTGCTACAAGCCACGTTTCAACTAGAACTATAACGTCGTAGTTATTCGATAATACATTAATTAATAGTCCCTGAGTTTTGGTCCTAATACCACCACAGTTCTGGTAATAAACGGATATAGATGATGAGATCATTTCACTGGAGTAAGAGTGTCTTTTGACATATACCATAATCGCGGGAGTGATACATTATGAAGGACATACGAGGCTTCGAAATTACATATAAACATAGATTACTTATTAGATGAATAAGTGTAAAACATGTTAACGTTTTAGAATGTGAATGAATATGTATGAAACATGAAATTTGTATAAAATTATCGGGACATTGCGCAGTAAACAAAAATATAAAGTAGATTTGAAAGAAACAAATTATAGAGTAGGGAATACTGGTAGAAAGCGGGCATCGAAGACAGAAATAAAATGTTTGTAGTAGGAGTCACATGTTTTGCTGATCATGTGTGATGATTTTATGAAGGTCTTCCTCACAACGAATGGTGACTACCCTCGAGAGATCGTTCCTCTTTGCCAGAATACTGCCATTTCGCACCCAAATATATTTATAGCCATTGGCTTTTCCGGCGGCTCGTGTTTTCGCAAAGAGGATTTTATTTTTTAATGTTAGGTGCTCATTTATGTAAAAATTGGTGGCGGGAGCACTAAGTCCTAATTGTTCCGTGGTGAGACCGCGGCGAGTCCTTGCCGCAGCGATGACATCATCACGGAGACGCTTTGTGGCGAGCTGGATGACTATGTTGCGTGGACGGTTGGAGGGCGACGAGTGACCGCGAGCGACGCGGTGGGCTGTCACCACACAGTTACTTGTAAGCGGGACGTTAATATTGGATCCTATTTTCTCAACTAAATTGATTAAATTTTCACCCTTTGCTTCGGGAATACCATGGATGTCTATGTTACACATCCTACTGCGCTGCTCCATCTCATCTTGTGCATCTCGGAGTGACTGGACTTCTTTCCGGAGGTTGGAATTTTCTTCTTGGAGAACACTCACACATCCAAGAATTTTCGTATATTGGTCCTTCCACTCATTTGACAGCGCATCTAATTTTTGCTGAACAGCATCAATTGCTTGCTGGTTTTCAGTCCGCATGGTTTCGAGTTTGGACTCGAAGAAATTGATGAGTGAGTCGGTGTCAATATTTATTATCGACTGATGCGCTGACGGTGAATCCATGGGACCAGATGTGGTTGTTAGAGGTGTGGATGGCGCTTTCTTTGTACTGCAAACCTTGCGCGATTTAGACATTATTATTTGTTAATTTGTAGGTAGGTTTCAGAAATACCCCCTAAATTAAAAACGATTATAACTTTACTTGTTTGTCTATGACTTTAAAACACTTTTGAACAAATTCGAAGATTTTGAAAATTCAAATATTCAAAACATAAATTGTCTATGGCTTACAATGACAGTGAATTCTCGTAATTTTTCAGGGCAAGATGTAGAGTTCTTTTTAACTGCCACTATGAAATACACTGTTATTATGCTATATGTTTCACTGGTTTACGTGTTTCAACTGTTTTTACTCTATTAACTTGCTAAAATGTCACTACTTTGCCAATTTAATATGGGTCTGTCAGAATCAGCTGTTGATTTCAGTTGTACATAGAAAAAGATGTTAGCGGTGTTTATAAATTCGTGTATATTTATGGTGTTTGTATTTTTTTTGGCTGTCCCGTGCTAATTATACTGTACGTTGTGAATTTTGTTTTCGATACGTTTAGTTTAAATATTTCTGAGTCTAACCATGTTGTCACTCGCGTGCTTCCTAATTTCTCTGTATCATACACATTATTTCAATCTTAAGATTTTAAGTGTAAAAGTGTGTTGTCTGCATAACTAACTATTTCTCCGTCTATTTCCGTACTGCAGAGATCATTTACATAAATAGTGAATAGAACGGACCCTAGTACTCGTACTTACTAGTATTGTGCTCTGCACTTATGTCACGTTCACGTATTTATATAACTTGGCATTATCGTATCTGTTTATGGAACTCTGTGTTAGCAACACGTACTGTAGTGGTAGAAACGATGGAGTTTCTTGATTTGATTATTGCTTTGGACTATTTTTTTAACATCGCTTTACTAATGTACCGACCTCTGGAATTCATCGACTTCTTCGTTGGCATCGAGTGTTTTATTTACCCAAAAAAATTCCACGAAGCTTTTAGGTTGGCGATAAGTTTCTTCAACTCTATAAAACTCTATACAACTCTATAATTGATATATGAGTATGTTAATACTGAACCCAGCCTATGGTAGCGGTGGTGTTTTTGTATCAAGGAATTTCCAACAAAAATCCTAATAACAGCTAAAAACACAAAAAAAATCTGATATTAAATAGTACAATTTCAAAAATGTATTGACCGCAGGTAAGTACCAACATAAAATTTAATTTACATGAGTACAGAAAATACCTTTTAAATCGACTATACAGCAAAAGTAAGTTTACGCACGATGTATAAATTTGGCCAGTGGTATGGAATTGGTTAATGGTTTTTTCTGGAGTAATTAAATGATTAAGTGAACAATCTTGATCTAGGATGACCCGATAGTTGACCACCCGAAAGTTGGCCCCCCGAATTTAAAATTATGATTTTTTGTGCATTTTTTACCAATTTCAAACCTAAATTCGATTTCTATACCCTTAATAATAAGTTGGCATGGATAACAAACGAATTTATTTACGAAATATTACCCTTACACAGTATCGTTTTTTTGTACCCATAGTTTATACAATGATAAATACTCTTAATAATAAGCAGTATATAAAGACAAATAGTTGTATCCTTGATGCATTCGAATGAAAATACGTTTTATTCTTTTGTTGTACGGCGGTACATCCTCTCTGCACACCTTTGGGGTCACTTAGTTATATTTGGAGCAAGTGGGTTTTCCCTAAACCGACTGTTTTTTGTATACAGAGGGGGCAACTGTCGAGGGATCAACTATCATGGAACCCTGATCCAGATCACCATGTCATATCACCAGATCACTTTACTTGCGTTAATCTCTTCTTTAAAATATACTAAGTATTATCAGTTATAAATTCGAATTGAAGTCGAGCTACATACTCGTATAAGCTTGTGACGCATAAAAAAGATTTCCACATTTAATTTTTTTAATTAACGTTTCAGGAAACTCGCAGAGTGACAGCATTGCCTAAAATGTTTCATGATCAAGTACTATCTACAATCTACAAGCACCAAATAATTCAAGAATTGTTCAAGAGTTTTATTATCATTGAATAAAATATGTAGGGCTAATGAACGCCTGGTTCTTGAAAATAACAAGAACCTGCCTGGCTTTCGTAAACAAAATAATCATTTGACAGATGTGATGGGAATTTTTAAGCGCACTGGAATAACTCCAGCGATACCCGAAAATGTACGGCCAATTTATGTTCAGTTCGCTTTGAACAGAATCTGAATGGTAAATGGATCATTATCGAGGATCACCGTTCAGTGTTCAATAGCTTGGCAGAGCTCAAATGGATTTTCAATCGAATCAATGATTATTTTTAATTAGCACTCCTCTCTTCAAGCTGCCGCATTCTCTGGTTTGGCAGTTAAATTTGTTTTTGATCGCATTCTGGACGTTGCTCTGTCTGAAGGAAACCAAGTTAATTTGAAATAATATTTGTGGTTTGGTCATTTTAAAATTCGTGTGATGTGGTTTTAAGTTTATTTGTTCGAATTCAAAACGTTTTTGGTAAGTAGTATGGTATATTATTTATTTGACCAATCTGACTGCCCTGATTCATCTTTGTGATTTCGATTTTGTGATTCATCGAGTTTCAGCCATTGATGTATGGCTTCAGCACGCTGCAATCGAAAAACTGGGAACAAAAATGATGACAATCTTGTCTTTGCTTTAAATATAAATGGATATGTCAGAGTTTCATAACATATGATGGATAGTTGCAAGCCAAATATGGTTGCATCGACCTCCATTTTTTAAAAATAATTTCATGTAAATTTCGTGAGGTAGGAGTCCCTGTCAGAGCTATCGCTGCTCCATCTGATTGGTTTTTAATTTAATTTAATCCGGTCATGTGAACAGTGAGTGTGGCGCAGAAAATAAAAAAAATTGACGGGAAAACGCTGCTTTCATATTTTTTCGCTTAGTTACCGATGGGTGCTATTATGAAATCAATTCTGTCGGAATTTTTCCACGACATTTTTTTTTATAAAATAGTGTTGGTTTCATGGGTGCATAAATTCACATCTCATACAGATAACTGATAACAGATACTGCGTACGCAGTTTGGTTGCATACACTTAAAAATATTTTAAACTTAGACACACCTCTTATCATGTTAAATTCTTACAGTCAAATATTACCGCAAGAAAGAAAACATCTGGATAAGTCATTTTACATCAAATATCAATACGGTACAAGAGTCTCAACTGCCTCCAACCATCTGGAGCCAGTGAGACTATGGCATCCCCAATTGGGGTATGTTGTAAGGCTGAAGGTAGTGGGGAGAGGAAGGAAATGGGAAAGAGGAATATAGTGAGTACCTGGCTAGATGTGGTCGCCAAACACGATTTAAGCCACATCAAGTTTCGATTCAGAATGGTGGTTTTACACCAGAGCGGTATGAGAGCATCTTCCACTCTGAATAAATTGTGAAAAAACACTTAATCAAATCAAATTTATTTGTGCATGCCGAGATTTGAACCCACGACCTTCGCATTGCTAGTTGAAAGCCTTACTCCTAGACCTAGATTGAAAGCATAGTGCAACCCTTGCACTACGGTATGCGCATACTTACCCCGCATACGAGTCAATTGTACGCAATCGTCATGCTTATGAACTTTTTAATACAATTTTTTGACTCATGACTGGAATGAAGTTCTTGGATTTTTTAAAGATGCCGCGCAGTCACATTCATACTAGTAAACATACAAAAAAATGAATAAAATATATGAAGCCTTAATTCTGAAGTATAACGTGCTATACATAATCCCAAATGGTCTACCAGATTATTTTGTAATATTTCTTTCTTTCCATGACTTGAAACTAAGTATTTTTTTATTATGTTGACTCTGTTTTATTACAAAAATGTGGATTTATTTCATCTTTATGGTCCAAGAGATAAAACGAATGTCTCAAGAAAGTTGTGTAAATCACGTCGCTGAACAAAGTAAAACTCGCTGGAAAAGTGTCAGCTGAAGAATACAACCTACCAAATGTTATTTCTCTTTGAATTAAAAATGTTTAATTTGAAGGCTTTGCTTATTACCCATTTAATTATTTTTCAGGAAATAATATGATAAACTATTCAGCATAAAAAATTCTAATAATATGAAAACACAGTTTTGAACAAAACAAATTTCAATAAACACAAAATATCAATGACAGACCAGTTAGATAAGCGTGAAAAAACATATAAACTATAACGATAAATACAAGCTTTGGACTAATACTAGGCAATAAAAGCATTCAAAAATCTTTCACTTGATACAAAAAAAAATTATGAAAAAAAATTTGTTACAAAATTAAAATATGGATTAAGAACAAAAAAGGCAATATTACAACAAAAATTTTACATAAAAGAAGAGATCATAATATGCACGTAACAATTCCTCTATATCAATAACACACTTTTGACTTTTGATATACTGACATAAAGAGCTCCGGGCCAAAAATGCTCATTTGTCTTTCATCACGCTTTTATAATAAATGGTTATTTTGTAGTTTGTTCAAAATTATTTGCAAGGAGACGTGGCTGTAATATGGGGAGGTTAATCTTTACGGAGGAAATAAAACACTCAATAATATTTCAAAACAATTATAACATACATACGTAACGCACAATACAATCATAAAACACACATCATTAGACACAACCGTACCTCGTAATATATATACGCCGATTTTTATTTTATTTTTTTATTACCGCCTGTATGCATTTGATTAAAATGTACAACTTTTTTGACATCAGTTCCTCACAGCACGCCCTGAGGAAAATAATTCCCCCCAGGGCCTATGTCAACTTTGGGTATGCTGAAGGAAAGAGTATTAGGGGTGGGTCGGAATCTGGGGATCAGTGTGTCCAGTGGTGACTATGTCATCTTAGGGGATACTGTGTGGAGGGTTTTTTAAAGAGAAGAAAAAGAGGAGTTCTGTGAAGGAAATAGGTTTGAGGGGTGGGTAGGAATCTTGCAGTGTGTCCAGGAGTGACGGACGTATGAATCTATCCCTCCCACTGCAGTGCAAGGCGATGTTCCGAGAGAGTACGGATGGAGAAGTCAAATGGACCCCCTCAACCATTTTCTTTCGATCCGGCCTGAAGACCCGGATAAACCTCACCCTATATTGATTTTTTATTGTAAAATGGAGGCCACAGCACGAGTAAGCCCAGTGAAGCCAACATGTTGTAAAATATAAGTTATTGAACCAAAATAAATAATGTGCACATTTAAAATTACAAATTAGTACATCTTATTTGAATAAAGTTTCGTTTAAATCTCTTCGAACGTATTTCCTTTCATTTCCATTTCCCAATCCTCATACCATACATCATACAAGATAAGAGTTTTGACTTTCAAAATCGTATTAGTGTAAGCAAATAAATAATGTTATGAGTTTATTAATCCGTACGCCTCACATTTAGATTTAAGTCTCGTTCTATCGCTAGTGATGGACACGTTCGAAATATTCGTTTCCGAAACCTTTTAATAATCGATTGATGTTTCGAATTAATCGTTCGGATGCCGACGATATTAATAGAAGTAATATAAAACAACGACACCATTCTTCATACCGCGGCAGTATCGTATGCGAGAAGTTATTTCGGAACATTATCCTATTAGTATGACTCGGTTATTTGATCTAGTAACTTGCGGTTCTCAAACCAAGGTTGGATCCCTTTTTTATTATTGGGGTCGCCAGCTGCTGAACTTAAGAAGCGAAGAAACAAAATTGAAGAAACTTCCAAACTTTAAATATAACTTTAGAATGTAACCCGTTATTCCCCATAATAAATAAATTTAATGTGTCTTATGTCCCCTCCAGAGACATTCGTTATTATTATAAGTCCTGGGACCATTATTCTCAAGTACTGTGACCATTATATGATTATTTAATAACTTAGGTTCTTTGAATCACAGTGACTGTTTTTTGACGTATCTTAATTTATAAATGTAATGTCTTTTCTAACTGAAAGCTAGGTTTTGTCTGGGGAGCTCTAGGATTATAATAACTCTGCACACCTACCTTTGGTTAATTTCGGTACACCTCGTAAACGGGACCATGTGACCCGACGAGTCCATAGACAACTAAAGCAATTTGAGAACTAATAATTTAAAATTTTTAGTCTGGTCATAACATATAATAATCATATCAGGGATTGCAACCAGAAAGAACGATGCTAACCTAAATATTTATTCGAACTCCAATTATTTTTAAAAATGTAATTTATTTGAATTTTTATCGTTTTTCAAATAAAAAGTCTAGTACTACGCTCATCAATTTGTAACCTATTAATCTACTCTTAGTATCATTTGTATAAATTGGCGTAAAATATAGTGAAATAGTGGAAGTGTAATTTCGATTTATTAAATTTACAAGCTTTTCAGTTGAAATGCAGAGTTATTTTAAATAACTTGGGTACCTGAGGGTCACTTATTGGATAACCAACAACCCCATAGGTTACCCCAAGTGGCTCGCTACGTTTGGCAAGTTAGCAGAGTTGCCCGGGTTCAAGGGGTTAGATTTGTCCGGTTCTCGGTGGAGGATGTCTCTGCCCACTAGTTGCGTGGCAGGCCGGATCGGGAGAGACAGGTAGAGGGAGACATTTTGATCTCTCCAGCAGGCTCTCTCGCAACATCGCCTTGCATCTCAATGGGAGGGATGGATTTACACGTCCGTCACTTCTGGACACACTGACCCCCAGATTCCTACCCACCCGTTGTACCTTTTTCTTCCCAGATCTTACTCTCCTTCCTTTTATAAAAAGACCGTCCACACAATATCCACTAATAATTATTTTCCTCAGGGCCTCCTTGTGGAGCTAACGTTAGATTTTACTTGAATTACATCTGCTTATAAAATTATTTGTTACGTTCCGGTATCGGTTGAAGGTGCGGATTATCTGGTTCAAGGCGTTATTGGATACCTACTTGCTTTTTATCCCGCCAGAGTTCGCATGATCGTGGTTCCCTCGAGCTGTCATAATATCGCAATAATCAACATATTGGTATTTACCAGCCTGAATTAAGTTTGAAAAAAGAATTGTCATTAAGGTGGTGACACTTTTTTGAACAAATTGTATAATCCCTTTTTTGAAATAAAAAAATTCTAAAAATATCTATCGTTTATAATTAAGTAGATAGGTACTTAAGTACCTATTTACAAATATTGTGATATCAGGGGAAGTTTTGGTTTTAATTTATTAAATAAAAGAAATTTATGAACATATAATTTGGACGCAGGGTCTACTGTACACCGCACTACTAGTTTTTTAAAAACATTACCATAAATTTAATATGTCGAAAAAGAAAAATTAATCCGCCTCTTCTAAGTTGTTTTATCTCCAAAAGCGATCCAACTGAGCTGAAATACCAGTTGGTAATTCATTTTAGCAACAGATGAACATTATTTCGACCTCCAGAAGCATATGGACCTGCGAAGTGTACTTGCCTCGATAAGTACTATTTAAAATTCAATATGCGCGAGCACGAAACCCATAACATAATTTTAGAACATAATGCCAGTAGTTCGTGATGGTGGTCAGAGCACTGCCCGGCACTGCTCAGGGGCGCACCTAACAAACCGTTAAAGAAAATTTCAAGATTGCGAGATCAAGCAAAAGTAAATTTTTCACAACCCTTAAATTGGAAACCCCAAAGAAGGTCGGCTTGTATACGAGTATATAAAGGTACTTAAGGCACTAAACGTTTATAAATTGCCTAGTAATTGGAACATTTTCTTCTTCTTCGTGTGGTTGAGGTCACTAAATTAGTAAACCCTTGGAGTTTGATCTGTAGGAACTACGATTTTTTAATGCTGGTATGGGAGAATAAAATGCATCGTTGTGTATTTTTTTTTTTGATACAATATTTTACATTTGTGTGTATTCAATACAGTAATATTGGCTTCGCTGGGTGGCTAATCCGTGCTGAGGCCTCCATTTTATAATGCAAAAAAATATTCATAATTCATTTAAAAAATATGTATATAATGTTGGTGAAGAAAAAAACATACATTTAAACTAAAAATAAAGATTTAAAATTAAAGTAAAATTAAAAAATTAAATTAAATAAATTTAAAATCGGTATATATTATGTGTGAAGTATATTAAGTATGTGTTTTACAAATCAAATAAGCAATTAACACTGTACTTACAAGTTTATTGTAACTATTACATCCGTACCATAATTTATATATACAAAATATTTGTAAACGAACAGTGGGAGGTAACGCGTAGCGAATTACGAGCTGTCGCGTCGTCGGCAATTCGGAACAGAATGGTTCATTTTTATTTCGTTCGCCACCGGCTATCGGTAACTATATGAAAACACTAGCTTTTACCCACAGCTTCGCTCGCATAGTATTAGTGGGAAATTACTGGCATAATTGTTGGCATAACTGTTATTATTCTTGCTATTTTGTTTAATAGAAAATAATTATTGTTTAATAGAAAATTTCAAAATTTGAGAAGGACATTTCGCAAATCAAAAATCTATTTTAGAAAATGTTTAAATTATAGAAATAGACATTTATTTTAAGTACCTACTTACTCCCTTTATTAGTATTTTATTTGTATTTGAATCCAGAGTAACCTAAAAAAATAAGAAACTGACAGTCCACTTCAAACGCTATCCTTTATAGCAACGTCCTGCTTTTTGTTCGGAGAATAAACATTTTTAGAGATATGAAGATATTAACTACGACGCCAAAAAAGTACTCTTTTTAATCACAACAAAGCACTCTTTTTAAGCCTAAAATTTAAATTGTTTCCAAGGTAACAATTTTATTGGCGTGCGAGGAGCCAACAGAAATGATTTTGCGAATCGAATTAGCTGCATCATTCTCGACCTCACTGGCAATGTTTATTCAATTTTCAGCTCATCAGCGTCGAACCGCGCTTTTTCAATGACAGTGCGGTTTAAAGAACCAAAAAGAATCTATGTGACTAATAGAGTTAATCTGTTTTAGACATTAAAGCTCTTTAATTCATACATTGTAATATAATTTCATACCGCGCTAGAAGTTACAAATTAGAATGAATATGCTTGTAGAATTAGAATGTATGCAGTACTACTAGTACTAGTATCTCGCACCGGACATTTAAATTGTTTACCTGCTAAGAGGCCGCTATCCGAATTTCTACCGATTTCTTGCCAACCTCCCTTAAACCTTTTAAATTTTTAAGCTCCTAAAAAAATATATGTTATTCTTGAAGATAATTTGTTAATTTTACATTATATAAAATTCCCTCGATAGAAAAAAATCGCAAAGTATGCTCCAAAAATTATTATAAACACGCTTGTTTCAGTTATTTTACAAGTTATATGTATGAAAAAATTCACGGCGTTTCTTTAAATAAAACTAAACACAATTATCGCAAGATTTTTGCTCTATTTTTAACGAGTCGTGTTTTATTAAAGATTTTGATGATTTTTGGATCAATTTTATCGCTGTAAGTGTTAGCGCGCTCTTCTAACAATCGTCATTTCATATCTCTCCATCTTCTTCTTTTTGGGGCCGTTGACGGAGACTTAGATTTTTTTTAAATGTTTCAATTTCAATTTTAAATGTTTCAATTTCAATTTTTTTGTCAATTTCAGCGGTATAAAGGAATTTTTAGAATTAGATTTATGTAAACGTATTTTTGCCATAAACAGGTAGGCATATGAAGATTATGTCATCATTTATGTTAGAGAAAATCATACATGTGACAATTAGTAATAATAAACAAAGTAATATTTAGGTTTTTTAAAAATCAAAACAGTGAAAATGATACATATATTGTAGTCTGCGCTGTATCCAAATGGATTGCCTTTTGTAATCAAGTAGGTAGTTGAAAGCAATGCTTTTTCCTAAAATGTGTCAGGGTAGTGATAACATATTTTGTCTAGTATTCTGGAGAGGTGGGTCCAGATTGCCGGTGATAAGAAATTAAGCTTTTAAACGATTTACAAAAATAGCAATCGAACCATTCTTTGCATTAGTAGGTACTCCCCTGTCACCGCCTGGTGTCTATATTTTCTAACCAACGTTCACGTAGGTATGTACTTTATGTAAATGACGTTGTTGTGTGACTCACTCGTCTTGCCGCTGAGCTTCAGTTTCTACGGCGGATTTATCTGTCTTGATTATGGACACTTTTCAGAATAATAGATTCTAGGACACTTCTCTCTACGAAATTAGAATAACGATATACTTTGAACGTTTTCTGAACGATAGAATATCAAATGTCTCGTCAAGTGCCTTGTGGGCGTGTTTCGTGATCCAATTAAAGGCCTATTTTGGGCCTATATTTCTACGATTACGAAATTGAAATGGAATGGCGATATACAATTTCAGGCAAGTGTAAGAGATACGTAGGTACTGCGCGCTAAACGGTTTAGAACCAAAATTCGGCCAAACCGAAACCGGTCGACGAACATAAATTTAAAAAGCGGTTTTAAACAAATAACTTGTTTCACTCTGAATAAATAACAGTTCAGAATGATTACTTGTTTTTAATATATTTGACGTCAAGTGTTGTTTGTATGTTAGCGGTCTGCATTTGTCCTAGGAAACTTATCTATCGACCGTGCTAGGGTCCCTGAAAAGGTGGGGTGAAATAAATACGAAACTATCGAACTTACTTCACCATTGTCCAATCGAAATACTTAATTAAAAATATACATTTCACCATTTATTGCGAATTAAGTAATTTCGTATGTTTTGATGGCTATCTCATTGAATAATTTACTAAACATTTTTATCATAACTCACAGATAAAATTCGACATTTCGAAATCTGTATCTTAACACTAGAAAGACCGGTTACTTCTCCATACCTATAAAGACCACGACCGTCATTTTGACGGCTGATCACTTTTTGCCAATTGGTAGGCGAATATGGGTACCGCCGCCCCGGGAACCATTTATCCGATGACCAGCACCTCTGGTATAGGATACTCCAAGTGGTTCGCGCTATTTTTGGTGACTTAGCAGGGGTGCCCGGGTTCATTGGGTGAGGTTTTTCTGATCTAGGTGGCGAATACGTTTGCCCACCTATTGCGTAGCCGACCGGGTCGGGAGACACTTGTTGATGGAGACCTTATCTAGACCTCTCCAGCAGGACCTTTCTCGAACCGTCGGCTTGCACCGATGTGTGAGAGATCGATTCCTTCGTCTATCACTCCTAGATACATTTACAAATTTCTCCTATTCATCCCTCACACCTTCATTCATCCGTTGCTCCTGAATAAATTTACCAATTGTTCCTATTCACCCCTCACACGTTCTTCATTCCCAGAACTTTCTTTCCTTCCTTTCCCTAAAAAAACCCTCCACACAACATATGGCCCGGTTTCTTTTCTTTTTTCGTTTACATTATCTCCACAATTCCCCTCAGGGCATTGTCATCTTTGGGGATGCTGTGTGCAGGGTACCTATAGAGAAAGGAAGAAATATAAGTTATGGGAATTAAATGAGGTGTGAGGGGTGGGTAGGAATCTGGAGATCAGTGTGGTGACAGACGTAAGAATCTATTCCTATCACTGAGGTGCAAGGCAATGTTCCGAGAGTCCTGCTAGCGAGATCAAACGATCTTTCTCAACCAGTCACTCCCGATCTGGCCTGCCACGCAGTCGTTTGGTAGACGCATCCGCCACCAAGATCAGACCACACCTTCCCCGTACAAATTCCCAATTTGGAAGGCCGATATGGGTAATACCGCCCCGTGAACCATTTATCGGATAATAAACACCTCTGCTATAGGTCACCAAAATTGGTTAGCTACGTTTGGTGACTTAGTAGGGGTGCCCGGGTTCATGGTATGAGGCTTGTCTGGGTCTTGGTGGCAGAT
Source organism: Limnephilus lunatus (assembly GCA_917563855.2). Taxonomy (NCBI): domain Eukaryota; kingdom Metazoa; phylum Arthropoda; class Insecta; order Trichoptera; family Limnephilidae; genus Limnephilus; species Limnephilus lunatus. The sequence continues at coordinate 45,942,253 of OU830598.1, read as the reverse complement.
AATAATAGAATTTGGCTTATTTATATAGTACGGTTTTTGTCAAAAATCACCTCAAGGACGCTGTACAAATAAATATGCATCTGACTATCAGCTCTATGGCAGGCCAGATCGGAAAAGATTGGTTGAGGGAGTCCTTTGACTTCTCCAGCCTTGCTCTCCCGGAACATCACGGATGGATGGATTCATAGTCCGTCACACCTGGACACACTGACCCCCAGATACCTACCCACCCCTAATATCCTTTTCCTTCCCGGAACTTCCTCTCCTTCCTTTCCTAAAAATACTTCCTACAAAGCATCTCCAAAGATAACATAAGCCCTGATGGGAATTATTTTTCTCAGAGCCTCCTTAGCTATAGCTTATGTTAGCTAATGTAAAAAAAATACCTTACCCCATGAACCTGGGCCCCCCTGCTAAGTCACCAAATTTAGCGAACCTCTTAGGGGGGCCTATTGCGGTGGTATTGGTTATCCAATAAATGATTCTGCCATTTCTTCAGGAGCTAACCCAGCTGGACCAACTCTGGTATATGTATGCATACCTTGTCTTTAGTTCTCCGACGAGCCAAAAATAAATTAGGGCCAGAGATATATTTTTTGTGGTATTTTTATAAATTATATCATACGCGATAGCGAAAGAAAGAGACAAACGTATTAGTACTATCGTGGTTATATCATAAACGAGAAGGAATGGGCATGTTGTAAACTTGGGTAAAGAAGGTTGTAAACAAACTCAGCATAATGGCCCAAACCGTCACATTGACGGCGGCGGTCTTTGTAGGTATAAGTCAATATATCTCAAAAACCAAATAAGACCCGTCCCTGTTTTTTTCACCATAAATGTAAAATCATAAATCATGAAATGTGAAAAAAAATCACACCAATTCAAAAATTATTAAGCATTATATCGTCACATTACTTCGGCCAGCCGTCAAAATGAAGGCTACGGTCTTTCTAGTGTTAAAATGTCATGCTCATCACTAGATGAATCTTATGAAATTGACAATATCGAGATCGAAGAAATACAAAAACCTAATATTATTGTAATATACTAGTAAAAACAGGAATTTGTTTAAGACCGCTCTATTAGACGAATGGCAATATTGCGTTTTACGAATACGGCCTAAATATTATTGTTTGTAGAAATATTTTTGAAAACACAGAAATATTGGAAAAATATTTTGGAGGTCCAAGAGATAAAAATTTGATATCTAAGATATATAGAAACCTAATGATACTATTTATTCATTTGTTTGACATAATAGCTTACATTTCAAAAATAAAATCGACAATGCCGGCCTCACTGGGTAGCTCACCTGTGCTGAGGCCTCCATTTTATAAAACAAAAACAAAATAAACTAAAAATTAAAATTTATAATTATGTTTAAATTATAGGATAAAATGAATTATTTTATTACTAAAAAAAATTTTTAAATCGGTATATATTACATATATTATGTGTTGTGTGTTTGTGAGTGATGTGTATTTTATATTGGTTTTGAGTGTTACGTGTAGTTGTGTTTTATTTTGTAATGAAATTTTGGTAATATTGTCTTTTTTGTTCTTTAATCCATTTTGTAATTTTGAGTACGAAATTATTTTTGTTTTCTTCCATTTTATTTTCAAGGGTAAGACTGTTGAATGCTTTTATAGCATGATATTTATAATGCCTTTGTCCAAAGCTTGTATTTACCGTCGGAGTTTTTAGGTTGTTTTTGAATGATTGTCTAACTGGTCTTTTAGTGATATTTTGAGATTGTTGAAATTTGTTTTTCTGGTCAAAAATGTAGTTTAGCAGTGTTTTAACATATAATTGGCGTATATCTAGTACGTCACAACTGTTGAATATTTGGTTTGTGTCAGTCAGTCTATGTTTTTTTAAGTATTACCTTTAAGATCGTTTTCTGCGCGATTTCTAAGTGATCGATAGCTGAGTTTGTTGCTCCTCCCCAGATAATTAATCCATATTCTATTATTGACTGACAAAGTGCAAAATATATTGTTTTCATTTGTTTTATATTATATATGTTTCTTATGTTTAGGAAAATGTGTATTGTTTTGAGGAGTTTATTTGTGATTTGTTTAATATGATGTGTCCATCTAAGGTTATGGTCAATTATGATTCCTAGATATTTTATTTGTTCTGTAAATACAATGTAAATGTAAAACTGTACAATGTAAACACATGTCATTTTACTGTTTTAGAACAATTTATTAAACGAATTACGAATGCTTTTTTATGAATACGGCAAAATATTATTGTTTGTTATTTTTTTCATCCAATTTGGAAGCAAAACACAGAAACAATTTTTCCGTCGTGTCCTACGTTTCCAAATAAATAGCGTAAAGATTAGATATCAGTGGATAAACATTACGATTGCATTAATCTGACATAATGGAATCATTATTTTGGTAGATCAACAGAACTGTTTCATATCTCAATATGCCATAATATTGATCGACCTCTAGGATACAGTAATAAACTCGTTTCAAAGTATGTACTTCTATCCGCATATTTGATATTATATGGTGTTCCATTTTTTCAGGTAATTGTGAGGATGAAAGATGTGGGTGGTGGAAAAAGTGTTTCAGAAAGTGTAGTGTGATTTTGTGTATATATTGTAATGTATCACAATAGTCTATGTTTTAGTTTTAACTTTACTGTAGACTGTAGGAGTATATGGGTTCTTCGGATCGCATGGTCTCGTTGCCGAGTTGGCAGAATTTGATCGAAGGTAAATGTACGGAGTCATTAACTGTTAACTTTAAATACATCAACAATTCATCACAAAAAACTAATCAAAGACTGGATTAAACAACAAGGTATTCTCTTTACTCAAAAGATTATAACACCTAACCAAACATGACCCAACCCAAGCATTTAAGAAATAAAAAATAAAATTATTTCGGGACAGAAAATATTACCATAATATTATTTATACCAATACCAGTACCAGAAAATTATTTATCTTATACATAATCTAGATAACCTAACATAACCTGTATATAGATCCTTACTAATCTTTATTTTATGTAAACGTTACTGCCGCCATGAGTCGACCCACGGTGCCCTTCTTGACAAAATCAAGGAGGATACTGTGCTTCGGCTTATGCCGACAGAATAGCACTTAATCCTAAAAATGGGAACACCTCAGCACAGGTTCACCTAGTGAGGTGTTCACAAAACACTATTTATAACCAATTTACATACAGTTACGAATCATTAACATTTTTTTATTACTGAAACTTATTATTTATTTATTTTAACCAAAGTAATAATTTGTTAAGTGTGTATTCGAGAATTGAAATAACTAAATTAGGTTTCAGGAGCTCAACAGATCATAATTAGCTTTCCTCCTCACTTTTTCACTCAGGACTTTTGTCCTGAGAAGTATTATTATAATTATAATACGTCAATAAACAGCTACTGTGTTATAAAGAACCCAAGTCTTAAAATAAGCATCCATATATAAGTACTGGAGAATACAAGCGAAAAGCATCCGATTAAAGTTATACAGCGCCCACAACACTGATTGTATAGGATTATTCATCGATGAAAAAAATGAGCCACTCAAAAATAACCCAATAACAATACAGTTTTTATATTATAGATTCCTGTGCAAAGAAAGATTTTATTAAACAATATAATATTCTTCAAAGAAAAGATCTAAAGTAACGCTCAGTTGCCCAGTAAATGTATATAATATTGTCCTTAAGAGTATTACGAAATAATGTATGGCTCTCTATAATAATAAGGTCACGAGTTGTTAGAACTATAAGGATAACAGAAGATAATGCGGGCCCAGTATTGGTGCGTGAGATAATAATAGGGACCTTTCTCCCTTTGTGCTGAAACTTACGCAATAATAAACCCAGTTTGGGGACCCATCGTCCATCAATATCTTATTTTATTTGACGTATATTATTAATGATGACCAATTTACTTCAAATAATGATATATTTTTTTATATTTTGTATTATTTTCAGTGGGTCTCAGATTGAATTAATAATATTATTATGATAATAGGGTTTTTACTTCTTGGAAAATGTCATTAGATTTTTGAACGTGTTCTTAACAAAAGGAAAGGATTTGGTTTGTGACGGATTGATAATTGGATGAAAACACAGTTTAAGTAGGAATATCAATGACGTTAAAAAATATATAGACACGCGGTAGAAATTTCAAAGTGGTAAGCCAAAACAAGTCAATTGTATTGTATTCGATTTCGTAGTTTCAGTACTAAACAGCCGTGCGTCACGTAAGTAAATTTCAATAAAAAAAGTGTCAAAATGCCATCGCGTGTGATAATAGCAAGTCTAAATGTGTTGTAACTTCATTGGTTTTAGTAGGAAAACGATATGTAAATTAGAGGATTAAAGAGGTGTGAGGTTGTTATGGTGTTAGAGTTAAAGTAATGTGTTTTGGAAATTACGAAAATAAGTTCAAAGTGAGAATAATAAACACGAAAGAGTATACGAGGAAATTTAATAAAATCCCACGAAGCGTAAACACGCTAAATTATTATTTTGTGGGGACAAAACATCGTCAGAGGAAAACAATACCACTGTGTCCGCCACAACATACTAAAAATATTTTTAGGTTTAATTACATTAATAGGATTTTTTGCGTGATCTATCCGATTACCTTATTTCCACAAAGGTTTCGTTTTCCACTAATTTAAAAACACCCTCTTAAGTTTATTCTGTTTTTTTCTTCTCAATATATCGTTGGAAGTGCTGCTTTCATTTGACGATATGTGTAATCCATTTATAAAATATAAATTTCACTTTGAAAAATCTCGACAAATAAACAAATAACAAATTCATAATTTATTTAAATTATTATCTCTCAGAACCTGGGTGTACCGTACAGGGCCCACAGATATTTTAGTAGTACACTACTGTTAACCTTGTAAAAACCTGATTTTTCTACTGAGATTCCGAAAATGTTACTACATTTTTTTAGATTTAAAAAAAAATAATTAAAATTTTTGGGCTCGTGACGTCACTACATGACAATGTCCCGTCTCCGAAATATTCAATTAATTTTGTAAGATTCCTCACTATTTTTTTTTTGACAACACTTTGATTTCCGGCGAATTTTTCAATTTTTTAACTAAATTTATTGTTTGTTACCTTGCGAACTTATGTTTGTTTTGATGTTTTGACAGATGGTAATAAAGATGGCGGTGTATAAAGTGAACCTCGTATAGATGCTTGCTTAGGAGAATAATGGTAATAGTGCTGATTTTAACAAAATCAAATTTTATAATATATTTTTCTAATTGTGCTATGTAATATTTTTTTTCGCACCCATAAATTATGTCCATCTTTCCGGTTTATAAAATATGGTCCGATTTTTCGGATTGAAAGTTTCAAAAAACCGCCAGAGTTTCAAAAATACGATTAAAAATATTTGCCTAAACCGAAAAAAAAAAAAAAAAGGAATGCAAGTGGCCTATTGCGCCTTACGCTTGAATTTTGGCGGTTCCATGACAACTTAGAATCAACTCAACTTAACACCTCTTTGAAAGTCATTAAAAGATATGATTTTTTTTTAAATAGCCCATAACCTAACCTATTTAACCATTTTTTTAATATATTTTTATCAATGTTAATGAATTTTCTTCAATCTTTAGAGCATAGGCTTGTTCTATCGGTATTACAATGGAAAATGCTCCGAGGAACTAGCGTCATTGATACCTTCGGCATCGGGGCAGTCGGGAAACACGCTAAACGTACGCCCAACTTTTTTACACTGTTGACATTATTTTTCACATGAGAATGGATTATTTCAACACTTGACTCATTTTTAGTTCAACAGCTCGGCTGTGGAACGATTTTCCGACTTTTCGTTTTTTTTTTCTCCAATACAACATGGGACTTTTCAAGACCCAGGTTGACTCCTTCTTTTCCACAAAAAAGCCCTCCACACAGCATTCCCAAAGATGATATAGGCCTTGAGGGAAATTAATTTCCTTAGGGACTCGTGTATAACACACCGGATAGTTATATTTAGGTTGCCATCGTCGTTATGCGTAGTGGGTTTAATTCCTTTACTAGAGTTTAGTCATCTATTATTGCACAAAAAAAATTTGCGCAAACATTTTTGGCTTATTTAATATTGATAGTAGGAGATTAAAGAAAAAGTTTTTTTTTTATTAAAATAAAATCACAACCAAAACTCTGTGCGTGTAAAATTAATTATAAAGAGTTTTGAAACTCTATCCCTACTAGCTACTTACTGACGTTTTATTTTTAAATATACTCATTATCCAATAACCCAAGTTATTTTCAAGTCTTTTTTGCGTGAATACCGCACAGGAGTCCCAATTGCTACCAACCATCTAAAGCCAGTGAGACCATGGCATCCCCGATTGGGATACGTTATGAGACTGAAGTTAGTGGGGAGGGGGAGAAAATAGGAAAGAGGAAGATGGGAAAGTATCTTGCAATTCAGATCTGGTTACCAAACACGGCTAAAAACATTTCTAGCAACGTATCAATTATGAATTGTGGTCTTTCCGCATGGCGATATTGAGAGTATATTCCACTCTGGAATGTGCCGCAAATATGTTTAATATTATATTAAAATAACACAAATTAATCGCCGGGATTTGAACCCGCTGTATTCGGTGTGCTAGTCGAGAGCCTTACACGTCGACCACGAAGTCCACTTGATTAATTTTCTACTCGGCAATCATAAACGCATACCACTTTTACTTAGTTTGCCAATGTCATGAATAGAAAATAAATCATATTGGTCATAAGGAAAGCTCCACAATAGGCTATCACAATGATTAATCATCATTACTACATAGTGAATCTACATCGTTAAATCATTATTTCTGATATCAATATCATACCGGATCATTAAAAAAATAATCCCTTTTCTCCAATTCAAAGGAAAAGATATTAATGGAGGGGCACTCTAGGGAAACGATCCGATTATCCGAGACCCAGAGAGGAAATTGGCGATAAATTAACTTCCTGGAGATTCCAAATTTTCCACTTAGGTATGTACTTCCTACACTATTTGCTTTCACCCACACACACACATATAATATATATGTTATGGTTAAGATTATCACGGGTGTAAGATGTAGAATAATTTTCTCGGTCTTAGGTCCTGATTTCTGGAACTAACAGATACGCAAAAGCGATCAGTTTGAGACAAAACTGAAGACACAAGGCCTCTGAAGATGGACAGTGAGATCTGTCCGAAACGTCAGGAGTCAAAAAGTCCTTTTAAGTACTACGTTGCTCGGGTAAACCGATAAAATTATTCTACAAATATATATATTTATGAATTTTTGTGTATTATGGTCCTCCAAAAACGTTAGAAATTATTATTTTTTTAATTTTTTATTGGCACCATTTTATGTGTTTAAAAATCACACAGAGTTTTTCAGATTTTTAATTGGGTTTTAGGGGTTTCACAACAAGTTGTGTAAAGTTGTTATTTAAATTAAGTATTTATGTTAAGCAATTTTTTTCCAAATTTAGTTCAACGCAAGATTAAATGAATGAAATTATCATATTTACACAATTTTTTTTTATCTATTTTACGCTAGTAGGTGCCATTTTATGTCACGATTGTAAATTCAGTCAAAGTACAAAAAGTAAGTTATTACGCAAATACTCTAATTGCGATAAAAATGCGTTGAAACACGCTACCTATTGGTTACAATACTGTGGGGATCGGGAGAGGGGCGTGTTTGTGTTTAACCTATCTTTGGCTTATTTAATTCTGTATGCAATGACATGTTTGCTCTAAAGTACTGCTATCATCGCCCCAAACGTCGCGTATTTTCGAAATATTGACATCTGAAATGTATTTAAATAAAAAAATGTTAAAATTTTGTTGGCAATTGAAAGCATTTACAGGTGTGTCTCGATAAAAAAATCGAACTTTTACTATTTGAAGCAGCCTAAGATAATATATATATACTCTTACCTGTATTTCATTATGAAAGATCTTATCCTAAGACTACAAACAATATTATACGAAGTAAGAAAAATAACATAAGGTTTCTTGAGCTATTTTTTTAGAGACTTGGCCGGACTACAATATTAAAAAATAATAACGAAGTCAATGGGGAGAGACATTTTCAGCCTACTTAAAAATAATAAAGCTTTCGTTACATCCTGTTCAGAGTTGTATAATCCACAACAATGATTCCCAAACTTTGGTAAACTGCGACCAACCTTCTCGGAGCTACACGACCTTTCGAATGTGGTAGTTTTGAGATTCGTTGACAGGGGGAAGGTCTTTTAATGGAGATTTTTTGCTAAATTTATTTTTATAATTTTGGCCCCTTTTGTACGTTGTATTTTCAAGTGACGTATTTAAAATACCTTCATCAAAATGTTTTTTTTGTTTCCGTGAAGAAGGTTGGCAATATCGTTATTCAGTTTTCGTTTCAAGGAAATAGTAATCTAAATTCCCTTTTTATTTATTAAAATCCCATACTGTGTAACAATAGTGTAAAATTTCTTCCGGGCTTACTCTCATTCTTGCAAATTGAATGTTTTGTGAGGCAATGAACAAATCATCAATTATTATTCACAAACTGAATGTTTTGTGAGGCAATGAACAAATCATAAATTATTTAATCACAAATTGAATGTTTTGTGATGCAATGAACAAATCTTCAATTATTATTAGTTTTTCGAACAATTTTTGTTAAAAAATCGCATTAGTCAAAAATTTTATTTTTCAAAAGTTAAATGTTTTTGTGAATTTTATTGGTGTGTCTGCTTTTAAGGTATTTTAAAAGTTACCATTTGAAAAAAAATAATTTTTTTGAACATTAGGTATTTATATTTTTATTTTTAACTTTATGAGTAAAAACTCAGATTAAATCTAATATTTAATTAAATGAAGACAATATTAGCGAAACTCAATCAAAATCTGAAGACAGAAAAATCAGAAAAAGATATTGGTTCCACTGGGACACGAACCCAGATACCTTAGCATTCATGGCCAACTGCTCTACAGCAACTGCTCCCATATCCCCTTTCGCGTTCTCCTTCCACCTTCCCCGCCTTTTCCCCTCCCCCCTCCTCTTGCGACTCTCCCCTCCTTCATTCTCCTCCCCCTCCTCGAATTCCCCCCCTTTCCGCCATCCCTCCCTGCCGATAAAAGATATGAAATACACACATTTTTCAAAATTGCACGCCACCTATTATTGTAAAATGTATATATAAATTTCTTAACGCCAAAGTTCCATCGCAATCGGATTAAGGATTCAGGAAAGCATTCCGGGCAAACAAAGAAAAATTCATTTTTATACGTTTAAAGAAAAATTAAAAAAGGCCAACAATTTACGTATATGGAATCAGGAAAATATATTAGCACAAAAATATAATCTCAAAAAATCTCAAAATATGTCTCAAAAAAATAAATAGTTATATAGCCGGATTCTCGTTTATTATCCTGTATCCGGCCGGATTTTAAATTTAGGCCGGATAGGCCGGATACCGGAAAGTTATGGAATGTCCGTTTCATCTCTAATATATATGTATAATTTTTTTCAAGTATACCTTCTGAAAATTAGTTCACAATTTTTTATTGAGTTGGGTAACATGTTAAAAATTTTAGGAACATTGTATTTAAATGATATTTGACTGAATTTATTTAGAAATCTGTAAATAACAACTTCATCATTTGCGGTTAGTCTTGTGTTATGAGCAATGAGCATGTTCCATTTGATATATAAAAAATATTATTATATACTGTCTACTTTATAATGTACGAGTAATTAAACGTCGTAACGCGTGAGGCGATGGCGATTAATAATTATTACCTAGTCGACCTCATTGGTTTAGTATCGACTATAGGTTATAGACTAAGTAACACTACTAAATAAAAGGTAACCCGTCATGTATTGACGGGTTACCTTTATTTATTATTATTACTTTTATCTATTTCAAGGTCGAAAGGTTTAACCAAACCAAGATATTTACAACTAGAATGATACAAATAAAAAAACTGACTAAATTCAAACATAATAATTGGATTAAAAAACTGGTCTTCCAAATATTGCAAACTACTCTAAAATATATCGATTGTTTACTTATCTGAGTATGCAGTTATATATAAAAGTATACCTCTTATCTGGTGCAATACTCATATTACTCGTAAAAGCAACCAAATCAATTATAATACAGAACAACTTGTAGTGAATTGAACCAAATTGTGTTGATGTTTTCTGGGTCAGTTTTAGGAGATTACAAAATTTCATTCTAATTAATGTACCTACCTAACCGTTATGCCTTTCGGTGTTATTTGATAGCATATTTTTAATATGTAAAGCACATAGTGTAAATAATATTTGATTTATGGCAAGCATTCGAATATTGCTTTCCTAATTATTTCAAAACTTAGTATTTGGAGATGTGGAGATATAGTGTAGATGTGAATATTAGTTTGCATACAACCTAACCACTATAACACCTATACACATAATAATAAAATATAATAAAATAAAATAAAAAGTCTTTTATTTCTTGCAAAAAGGTATGTTACAGAGTTATAAAAAATACAATTAATGCTATTTACGAAAAATGTAATACGGTTTTCTAAAAATTTTCATAAACAAGAACCCTTCTCTCAGGCGAAGGTGGAGGCCTTCTCTAAAGAATTCCATTTATCTCATTTTATTTATCGTAGAGTTAAGTATTTCTTGCGTTTGACAACTAATAATATAAAGGGTAACAATTATTATATGCAATAATTATTAGCCTGAAACACTCATCAACATTGAAAAAATCTCCCGAGAAAAGATAAATGCCGCCGACGGGACTTGAACCCGCGTCTTTCTGATATCCGGTCAACTACTCTACCAACTGAGCTACGTCGGCTTATCTCCCACCCGCCAAATAATTCAATATATACTAGTGTTTAATTCAACAATTACTGCTTATTACATTTTTTTTTTTTAGTTAGAAACAGCTCTAGCCATGTTTATTGTCCAGGTACTTTCCCACTATCCTGTACCACATCTTCTCTCCCACTATCTTTGGCCTCTCAACTTATCACAACTGGGTATAATGTCTGAGGTTTGTAATTAAACACAAAAAGCCGATTCATATATGAGACGTTTATTGACACTGTTCACAAGTTCAAGGTTATCTATCAAGTGAAGTGACAGACCTGCCAACTATCAGAATGTGACAGCTGATGCATTACTATTACCAACATAACATCCTTTCCTCCTTCCATTTTATTTTTATTTTATTTTTATATAAAACCAAATAACAATGACAAGGAAACTTAAGAGTAATCACTATGACTAAATCGTACAGGAGGTTTCACAACTCTGCAAGACCTAGTTATAACATCATTATTTCCACTAGTGCTGGGTAAAGGTTCAATAACAATTTTATTTTCCTGACTTCTAACGTCTTGCCATTTGTCGGGATTCTCATAACATGATTTTGACTTAAGACAACTTTTTTTTATTTTGTTAACATGAATCTTTTTCACCTCTCCTCCGATTAATTGAATTAAATACACCCATAAACTTAATTTTAATTTAACAGTTCCCTGAAACCATTTCATAGGACCTTTCACATGTCTTAAATAGACCAAAACATTATCATTTTCCTTAAACTCTTTCAATGTATTTTTTCTCGATTGTTTGACATTTTGTGATTGTTTACTTTTATTGACATGATTTTCTTCAGACAAAATATGTAGTGGTGTACGTGGCTCATATGAAAATATTTTAGCCATTGGAGATACACCCGTAACAGAAGTAGGAGTGGAACGATAACTATACAGACAATCTATTAGACGTTGAGCTGGCGACAAAAATTTTTAATATTTCGAAAACATAAATTTAATTAATATTTTTTTGAAAGTTTGAACAGACCGTTCTGCTAATCCATTTGATTCAGGATTATACGGCGGACTAAATAATAATTTAATTGACTTTTCTTTACAAAAAATAGAAAATTCTTTGCACGAAAATGGAGGACCATTATCCCATCCTCGTCGCCAATTATAATGTCTGAGGTTTGTAATTAAACACAAAAAGCCGATTCATATATGAGACGTTTATTGACACTGTTCACAAGTTCAAGGTTATCTATCAAGTGAAGTGACAGACCTGCCAACTATCAGAATGTGACAGCTGATGCATTACTATTACCAACATAACACTGGGGATACCATGCATAATCTCACTCGCTCCAAACAGATGGCAGCAGTTGGAATTCCTGTGCGGTACACATTTACAATTAATTATTTAATTAAACGAAGACAATAGGTACTATGGCGAAACTGAATCGAAAATCTTGAAACATAAATTAAATATTGCAATTTGAGGTTTCACTCATAAAGTTAAAAATAAATATTCATCCTAGACTGAAAAGTCAATAGCTGTCGCATATTAAAAATAAAATTGATAAAAAATTATCCACACACTCTCTAGATAGCATTTAGTTCGGGTTTAAATCTTGGAATCATAATCCATAAAATGAAGATAATGTTGGTAGTTCTTGGTCGAAGAATGATACAGTTAAAAATGACAGAATCGGATAGTAACACTAAAGCTCAGTTGATAGAGTCGCGTCCCTGAAAGCCGAAGGTCCTGGGTTCCAATATATTTTTCTGATTTTTCTGTTCCGAGATTTACGATTCAGGTTCATTAATATTGTCTTCATTTAATTAAATATTACAATTTGAGATTTTACTCATTAAGTTAAAAATAAAAATTATTATAAGCAATAATTATTAGCCTGAAACACTCATCTACATTGAAAAAAATCTCCCGAGAAAAGATACATGCCGCCGAAGGGACTCGAACCCGGCATGTATCTTTTCTAGAGAGATTTTTTCAATGTAGATGAGTGTTTCAGGTTAATAATTATTGCTTATAATAATTGTTACCCTTTATGCTATGCGTATTATCAATTAAAAAATAATATAAATAAATAAATAAAATTGTCTATTTGCTTATCTACACTGTGCAAACACTACCGAGGCGGTAAGTGATTATACAAATGGGTTCAGAATGTAAAAAGTAGCAAAAATTAAAAAAAAAAACTTAAATTAGTAGATCTATAGTAGTACCTAAATCGAGCAAGTATTATGATATCCGTATTATTGATCTTTTGATTCCAAGGTGAGTCGGATATTTATGAATTTCAACTAGCTTCGGATCAGCCTAACAATGTCAGAATAATTTGTTGTGCTGTTCAGTGGATATGTTATTAGTTTATTAGTTACTAGCTGGTTCCCGGCATGCGTTGCTATGCCGTTCAAAGAAATAAATTGATTCTCCCTTCATGTCCTTTCCCATGCGTTCCCGTTCTCTTCCACCTTCCCCGCCTTCCCCCTCCCTCGTCTTTTCCCTCTCCGCGAACCCCACCTATATGATTGTAAAGTTTCATTAAAATCCATTAATTAGTTTTTGCGTGAAAGAGTAACAAACACACAATACATCCATACAAACTTTCGCATTTATAATATTAGTAAGATTTGCAGGTATATTATAATATGCATCTACTTAGATACTTATCGCCGGGCCGCTGAGAGCTCCGTTGGAACCTCTCTTTGTCACTACACGCGTTGTTTAACGAAGAGTGGGAGAGAAACATGAGAAAATTATAACAGAGCTATCAACGGTATTCTTTATGAAGTGATTAACAGTGTGTACGGAATTTGCGAAACAGGTTTGATGAGGTTTGAATACAATATAAGCGAGTGTTTATACCACACATTTTTTGTAAAAATAATCCTAAGCTATCGGATCCAGTGAGATAAACAATGTGCAAGGCGATTTAGATATTTATTACGAAATTCCTAGTTATAATTGGTAGGATATTATGTTTTAGCTTGCTCTAGGCCAGCGATCGGCAATTGACGGCCCGCGGGCCAGATTTGACCCGCAAAACGTGAGCGTGAAAGGATAGTCCCAGAAAATACCATTATTCCTTCCCACCATGCTTGGTGCACCATCAGCCACAATTGTATTATTTTTTTTTATATCTAGTTATTAAGAAAACCTAAAAGTACGTTTTTAAGAACCCGCATCGCCCGAGTGTGATTCAACTACCACGCTAATAAACTGGTTGGTCGTAATATTTCAAAACGTGTAATGATCACTTTTCTTTTCGCTTGCGGCGATTTTTCCATATGTGCTACATACTTATGTGTACACATAATATCAGAATGATAAAAAACCACCTGCTTCTACCATTATAAGTGGCTTGTTCAATGATGGAGGACTAAACTAGTAGTAGAGGATCGAACCCGCAAAACCCGAGTGGGATTCGATAACTACTATGATGATATTTGAAAACATGTCATTTTCAAATAATATATTTTCGACTGCGGCGCTGTTTTCTGATTTTCTGCCTTGCCTATGCAGAGGAGATGAGGGGGGGGGGGCTTTGAAGAATAATACACTTGGAAAATGGGCGTCGAGCCAGTTAGGTTTGGGAACCTATACGCTAGACGATGATGCTACGAACGACACGAACCACGATGACGAGGGGCTTTCGGAGAGGCAGGCACAAGCACAGGACTGAGCAAGCTCACACGCGCACGAGTGACGTCAATGATCACGTAGCCCACCAAAAAAATTGTCACGTTTACACGGACCGCGACCAAAACAAATTGCCGACCGCTGCTCTCTGAAACGTCTCATTGAACACATTGATTTAGTAGGGCGTAAATGAACACAAATTAATGTAGTCGATAATTCGATCCAATGTGCAATTAATATGGTGCATATTCCCTTCACCTTGAAATGCATATTGTATATATTTTATGGTTTTGTTGTACCATTATCTTCTCTTGATTAATGCTTTAAAAAATTGCTATGCATTATGCATAGCAATTTTTACCGATAAAATCACACATTCGTTATCTTAACCTGTTTTCTATTTTGCGCTTTACCTAGAAAAGGATGAACATTTTGGATTATTTTAGATTTCAAAAGAGCCTTTGAAACGATAGAAAGGAAAAAAATAATCAGAATAATTAGAAGATATGGCTCTTTTGGAATGAAAACGGTTAATAGTTGAAAGCTCATTATCAGAACTGACAGAAAACAACCGAGGTGTTCCACAAGGGTCATTATTAGGTCCAATTTTATTCACAATTTACATAAGTGATATAATTACAACCACAAAACATTGCAAAATTATGCGATTATTATTTGCGAGTATTATAGACGCAAAAAAAATTAAGGCTTACAAAATACAGCAAACTTAATCGCATAACTTTTAAATTTAAATAGAAAAAGCAAATGAAATTCTAGTTGCATTATTGAATTCAAAACTAACTTCACAGCAAATTTTAAATATGTTCTAAAGAAGGTTTAAAAAAGGAAATTTTCTTAGAAGACCAAATAGAAAGAGCTCTTTTTTAAAATACATTTAAGTTGCTTCACATTTTTTTTACGTTAGCTCCACACAGGAAAAAATCCTCAGGACGTTTTTCATCATTGGAGATGCTGTGTGAAGGATATTTTTTATGGAAGATAGGTTCTTGGAAGGAAAAATAAATGATGGGAGGGTAGGAATCTGGGGATCGACGTGGCAAGGAATGACGGACGTATGAATCTTTCCCCCTGGAGTCCGGCTGGAGAGGTAAAAAAGACCCGGACAAACCTCACCCCAATTTTTATTACTGATCTACGATATTATAATTGGATAACGAATGAAACTAGAAATTATTCAAATGAGATGTATACTAAGGAAAGGCAAATATGCAAAAAATAATCAAAAGAGAAAAGAGCTAATTTGTATTCAAATTTAAAAAGACTGCTATTATAATGTGTAAATTTTTATGCATAAAATTATGAATAACCAAAATAATGCCAAAATACTTCAAGGATAATTATTTTTTATAAAAAAATACGTAATTAGGAAACCAGAAATGTAAATAGAATTAGATTGCCACATATGTATGTGAAAAACAGAGTCACAGAACAGCTTAATGTATAGAGAACCAAAAGTCAAATGGTATTAATATGTCTGCGTGGTTGAATTTCACAACCCGGCTTCGAGTGCATGTCTGACACCAAGCCATACGCGCCGCACCACAAATTACATTCGTGTACGTGTAATTTCAAACAAAACTACCGTTGTAATTCGGTTTCAAATTAAAGAATTTATCACAAGATGTCAGATGGTGACGTGTCCCCCCTAGGTATAACTGCTACAAATTTGTGAATAAGTATAATCTTTCCGGATATGGAAAGATTGACGGTAATAACCTTTACTATTTCTCATGTACATAAATGACCTTATGAATCTTCCCATCAAAGGAAACATAATGAGCTTTGCAGATGACACTGTTATCATATTCCACGATCAATATTGGACATGCACCTATAAGGAGGCTGAACATGGCCTAGCTCTTCTTCAAAACTGGCTTAAAGCAAACTCACTTACACAAATGAAAAAAAAAAACTAAATATCTAACTTTCTCCAAAAACAAAAGAGGACATCCAATAAACGAGCATACACTCCAATTAAATGAATGTAAATTTTTTTTCCTCAATGTTCCTGCACGCCCGCATATATCACAAAACAAAAGTATTAAATATCTTGGGATCGAAATTGACAAAAAACAACACTGGCATTAACACATTGATCGAACCTCAAAAAAGGTAACGAAACTCATCTACTTCTTCAAAACTAAAGGTCCTCATAAGGATATCAACAACAGAATTTTTTAAACAGTTTGACTTTCCAAGTATACAGAAAATCTATGCCAAAAACATTCTAGTACACCACCTCAAAAATTATTCACAGGCAAACACCACACATACTCATAAAACCAGAGCCAAACAAACAGAGATACTAAATATACCAAAGTGTAACTCTACCTTTGCACAAAGAAGTTCTGAATTTTTTTTATTTTTAGCATACAACTAACTAGCAGTTGGTATCAAAAAAATTAAGACCAAAAATAACTACATTATGTAAATTAAATCTTGGTTTAAGGAACTACCGGAAAAAGAACATACTAGCATATTTAAAACATCGTCGTAGAAGTTTCTGGAAAACCTTACCAAAAACATGAAGTCGAACCATAGAAGTCGCTGAAAACTTATCCAAAACCTAGTCCCCCTCAGCACAGGATCTCCTAGTGAGGAGGACTATAAATATATCTATCTATTATACATAAAAAATATATATTCTTATAAAAATGTTAAAAAATGTAATATAATTACTAATATATAAGAAATAAAAAAAAAAACTTTGTTGTAATCACGTGGCTGTGGCATGGCCTGTCCCGGTTTGACCTGGTGATTTTGTCCCGGTGATTTGCTATCACCGGATGACACCGAGGAACGGGCTATTTTTGGAACCAGTTTCTATTGGATTTATGAAATGGTCACCAACTGGGCGAAGCCAAACTAAAAGCCGCCCGCAGGGCCTAGCAGTATAAACCTGCGGAGCGGTTTTTTAACTGCTAGTTTATGATGAATGCCTAAACGTCTGAAGAATAAACATATGTATTTCTGCTATTTGTACATACAACGGTCTACCTAAATGTTGGCATTAAGTAATATTAACATGCAATAATTCATCTCGTTTAATGCTAATTCAAATGTATGGGTAAAGTTATGTATGCCTTGAACATTGTACTGTACAAGCTCCCTTTACGTATTTCGAATTCAACGGTACCTACTTTATAAAGTAAACTTTCACACAAATCGTTTTAATCAAGCATTAAGCATGTATTTTATGTTAAATTCGAATGAATTAAGCAGATTTTGCAAATATGGTATAACAAATACCTTTCAAAGCATTGAGGGTTGCATGCATTTACTATTTGATTCATGGAGGGTTGTGAAAACGTTTAAAATATTTATGGAAGTACAATGATGGAGTATCATCTCGCCAATGTTATTTATACAATAAGCTCTTACTATTAGTGCCACGTAATGTAACGTTTTATTAGAAACTAGCGATTTCCCGGCATGCGTTGCAAATAATTTTTTCTCCCTGTGTGTCTTTTCCCATTCGTCCCGTTACCCTTTCATCTCCCCTTCCTCTCCCGCGTCCCCTTCCCATAACATTTCTTATAACATTAAAATAACCATCGCGGGTATGCGCACATCGAATCCCCAAAGTTTCATCGCAATCAGATGAATGGTTTAGCAACGCACAAGAAACATGCATACATACAAGCAAGCATATTTAGATTTTTTTTATATATAGAAGTAAACTGGGTAATGTAACGTTTTATTATAATGTTTGGGAGGCGTTTGCGGGCGCCGCCCCGGGAACCATTTATTGAATAACTTTTCCTCCCTCCCTTCCTCTTCTTTCTTTTCCAAAAAGACCCTCCACACAGGTTTAACAAATATGGCAAAGGCCCTGAGAGGCTGTATTTTTCTCAGGGCCTCCCGTATGCATCTAGTGTAAAAAAAAATATATTTTTGTTGTTTTTTTAAATATTGTCTTCTTTCCGAGGAAAACGATTTTCCTCCGAACCTATGTAATCTTTGGGGATGCTGTGTTGAGGGTCTTTTTGAGAAGAGGAGAGTGAGCCTGCGTCTTGAAGAGACCCGTGTTGTACCAGGGAGGAAACCCAGAGGCCGGCAAATATTTCCACAGCTGTTTATGAGAATTTACTAAAAACATTTTAAATATTATGTTTTCCAGTCGTAATTATTGGACAGAGGGGATTCGCGGGCAACAAATTTCCAATCGCTAATAATATATGTTAGTGATTCTGATATTCCCCACTTCTATCGCCTCTACCGAAGAATAATTTTGACACCTCGCCACACCGGAAAAAAGTTGCAAATAAGACTTTCTAATCATTAAAACAAAATTAAATGACGATCGACAAAGACACCTACTAAGAATGAATATTGTTCGTGTTTAGGAACAGGAATTCTGCTTTAAGCGCCGAAGAAGCCTGCGGAAGAAAGGTGAAAAGAAGTATTTGCATGACAAAGACGTTCTGAGTAAACCGCCAAAGATATGGAGGGACAGGGAATTGAATAGGGCTATGAGTACAAAGAGGTTCATCCGAGAACTACACCCAATTTCTCATGGTTTGGAGATATTGGACAATTAGAATCAACGAAAGGAATAGCATATTTAAATACTGAAAAAATAAATGGCATTGGACTGGCTTTTTTTAAATTAGCTCCACGTAGGAGGCCCTAAAAAAATCCTTCAGACCCTATGCCATCTTTGGAGATGCTGTGTGGATGGTATTTTAGGGAAAGGAAGGAGATTATTAGGACCTGGGAAGGAAAAGGGAATAAGGAGTGTGTAAGAATCTGGGGATCTATGTGTCCAGGAGTGAGAGAGGTATGAATCCATCCCTCTCATCCTTGAGAGGGATGACTCTTAGCTCTCAGGCCTTGATGGGTCGAACAAATCCGGCTGGGTCTAGGTTAAGTATCCCTCGACCATTCTCTCCGAATCCATGCCAATAGGTGGGCCAAAGATGCCAAGACCTAGGCAAACCTCACCCCTCTGAACGCGGACTCTTCTGCTTAATCACCTAACGTAGCGGACCACTTGGGGTGACCTACGGCATGTTGGTATTGGTTATCCAATAAGTGGTTCCCAGGGCGGCGAAACCCATAACCGCCTTCAAAATTTTAAACTGCTGACAAAATGCTTAAAACATCGTGGACACGGACAGTCAAAAGCACCAAACTAAAGCTTTTGGAAGAGCCATTAGAATTTTCGCCTTGTTCCTTATAATTGAATATATTTTAATTTTAAGAAAAATCAGCTTCACGCTATTCCAAACATAGGTAGGTACCTAACTAATAGAAGTAAAATATAATGTATTATATATTTAAAGTGAACAAAGAATAAAATTGAAAGGAGCTTAAGATTGCTCCGTCTTGAGTTAATTGACATCGTATTTTCCTTGAACTTCGCATTTCTGAGAATTTCGTGTGAATACGAAAGAATAATTATTAGAGAAGGGTAAATATCAAAGTTGTTATTTTGTTCATGTGAAAAATCTAATACCCAGGTTAAGCTAACTTTTTCATCAATATTAGACGCTTTTATAATTACCGTCGTGATTCACGTTTTCGGTACCGGTACCGACAAAAAAGGCAATAAACATACGTTTCTTATCGTTATAATGCTGCAGCTCTTTCTTACACGTTAAATAATAATGAGACACGATAAATACGTGTGACTGTTTTCTCCAAATTACTACTTTTTCATTAATTGTTTTCATTTGTCGGATCTGCCGTCATGATGGACACTGCAACGCTGTCCAAAACGTTGGCTAAAGAAGGAGGTAGCGCAACACGGCATAACACCCCAAAAACAATTAACGAAAATATTTTTGGCCTTGAAAATCTTAAAACGTATCCAATTGCTTTTGTGTTTAATTCGTAGAACTCTATAAAAAAATTGAACGTTTTCCTTTGGAGGAAACAGATCTTATTACGGCTCAGCCACGATTCATTTTCCTTATACGTTTGAGGAAGATGTATGATAATGATTGTATATTTTCTTTGGAGGGGTGCAGACATATGTTCACCGGTTGTCTCCTTTACGCCTGTTATTTAGTGTGTAAGAAAAAGCTTGAGCATCATATTTTTAAGAACAAAAGCAAAACCATCAGCGCGTTGACAATTGACAATTTTGATTTAATATAATTCACACACACTTCAATATTATCCTTGTAACTGTATTCCATTGTAGGAGTTTACGGAGATGTCAAGGTGCCATGTGTGAGAGAGATGCAAGAAAATGATGACTTGTTTCCTTTGGAGGAAACAGACCTACGTACATTATATATTTAATCTTTTGAAGAGCTGCAGCATTATTGTGATAAGGAACCAATGTTTATTGTCGTTTTTATGCCGTCACGGTACCGTAAACGTGAGTCGCCACGGTAATTTTAAAAGCGCTCAATCACCGTGTTTTTGGATTGAGGGATTTGTGCAAAACGTTGCTAATGATCACAATAATTGCAATTATCTCTCCTCATAAAGTTTTAAAACGGGATGCCATTCTTATTCTACTCAGAGTAATCATGTTATTATATACCAGACTGAGCGGCGTGGAGTCATGTAAGGAGTAATAAACCCCAATCGGGTGTAATGGTCTTCGCCAAAGGCACTCAGCTACCGCACAAACCAAATGGATACCAATGAGGTCATGACGGATGATTCATTAATTTTATCAGGTCACAATCAGTAAAAACACTGTATCAAAAATAATTTTTCTTATGTATTTTCACAAATCACATTTTCATGATGACTTTGCAATTTTTAAATCTGCTCTGTAACGGGATAGTTAAATAAACTCCACAATTTTCACTCTAAACACAATTAGTCCTTATTTTTAATAAAATCAATTTACAATTAGGTATGACACGATTCAATAATAGTAAGACAGTGCAATAAACTTTAATAATACTTTATGGGTTGTATGGGTTCACTCCCAAAAGAACCCATTTGTTCCCTTAACCGTTTCTTTAACTTTTTACCAAAGCGGTTACAACGAGTCTATAATCACTCTAGGTTAGCTGAAATCCGAAACAGACAGTGTACAACGCGTCTTTTTGATTCAATTCTGCCAGAAGTTTACCTGAAGATGCGCGGGTAGAACCGGGAAGCAAACTTAATTTAATAAAAAATAAAATAAAAGGAGAAATATGCTTGACCATAATTATAGAGATTAGTTAACATAAATGAAGATATCTTTACGGAACCAAAAGCTTTCAGAGTTTTTACTCCACAGAAGGAATGATAGCAGTTTATTGCTTTTCACAATGGATACCACCGTAAACTAACTGGACGAAGATAGTAATGAGAGGAAACCGTACATCAAAATACTTGCAGGTCGTTCGTAAAACATTACCTTGCTTTTAGCGGACTTTCCGGAATGAAAACAGCACTCGAGACGGCAAAGGAACTAAACGTTTTAGAGTGAATCCTTTTGAATTGCGTGTTGATGTTTATTTTTGAAATTATTATTCCAGCACAGTTGTCTCATCTCATTTTAGACTTCTTCTTCTTCTTGCGCTCTGTCCGTTCAACGGACGTTGGCTATCATGTTGGATATGCGGACTCTCATTTTAGACAAGATGCGAAATTTAATCTGTTAATTTACAAATAAATAACTAATTATGCTTAGTTCCCAACCAGGCGCATCGCGTCGCGGCCTTTTTGTTCAATTAATTATCTGCTAACTATATTAAATCATCTATCATTGCACAAGAAACCCTTTCCGCTTCTAACATGGAAATATGAGCAATTCAAATATGCATTGAAAAGGTATTCGTAACTCGTAACCCGGGAAAGTTTGTCAACTTCAACCACTGGAGCGCTTTTTGCCACAATATGGCACTATTTAAAATACCTCGGATTGCTTTGCTGTCAATTTTGGCAAATTTTCCCCTATTTGTAAGTAATTAAGTAGAAGTTTACAATTTTTTTTTATAAATCCTACGAATATGTGATAATCGACAAAAGATAGGTGAATTTATTGGCTATATAGAACTATAATCAGTTTGAATGTCTCCATAATAAAATTCGGGGGTAGGAATAATTTTTTTTTTTAAGTTTTTTTTTCGAAAAAATTCAAATTGGTCACCAAAAAATCTCGAGCAATGGAGACAACAGTTTTAAATTTCGCTGTCGCTCCAGTGATTAAAAAACACATAATATTAACGCGGACCCGTAAAAATCATGGAATATTTTAATTACAATTTTGAAAAATACTGTTAAGGTAATGGACTACTAAGCAATGCACAATCAAAGCAAATGCAATGATTAAGTTTTGTATGTTTTAATTAAATACTGCAAGTAGAACACAACACATTTGCCTTTGAATTAACCGAGCATTTTTTTTGATTAGTCTCTTTGTAAGCCCAGAAAATAATATTAGTATCAGGACTAAACTAAACTGCTTTAAAGTTCAAACCCCTACTTACGAACCCATTTTCGGTTATGGTTGTGGAAATTTAAATCCATTAGAAAATTATGGTAAAAGATTATAAAATATTTGCCTGAATTTCGAAAAGTAAAATAAAACTCGCTCTTTGGGGATGTTTTTTTCGTGAGTAAATCAAAACAGGCGGCTGGCGTTAAACGGGAATTTAAACCTTATCACTTTCTACACAAGGAGTGTTATTGTTAGCGGCCTGATCCAGAATTTTACACGCCGTTGTGCATCACCTTAAAATAGATTTTTGTTTTAATATTATTTTATGAAAGGCAGGTACCTACTTAATTGATTATTTATCGCTGTATTACAATCAGCTTCAATTTTGAAAACGACACATTCAAAGCAAATCCGGGTTCTAGAGTTCATTGAACCAGGGTTATACACAAATACACAGC
Organism: Limnephilus lunatus; assembly: GCA_917563855.2. Taxonomy (NCBI): domain Eukaryota; kingdom Metazoa; phylum Arthropoda; class Insecta; order Trichoptera; family Limnephilidae; genus Limnephilus; species Limnephilus lunatus. The sequence continues at coordinate 45,918,939 of OU830598.1, read as the reverse complement.
TGAAATTAGCATTTTGGATGATTTGTTACCCGAATATTATTATTATCAAGAAACCCATTGTAATTCGCAAAGACTAAGAAATAATTTCACGCTTTGTACCCAGTTTGTTATTACTGATGCAAAACCATAACTTTTCATATAAAGCACCGAATTTCGGTAGTTTGTTTTAAAATTTAATTTAAAATTTTTTTATTCCCGAAATGAGTTTATTAACTCTTGGGAGTACAATGCTTTATATAATATACTATATTCTGTATTGTATACTTTTAATAAATAATAAATAAATAAAGTTTAGTTATTTCACTCCGCCAGGGACGAAGTAAATGTGCTCAATACATTGTTAGGAATTATTAATCATTATTAATAAATATTTGAAGAACTAATCTACGCATTTCTTATTAAACTGTCGTAATAAATGTACTGTTTAGATTATTATTTTTTTATTTGCTTTTGCGACGTTACAGTCAGTAATTAAACTAGTCGGAACATAATTAAGAACCTAATATAAACTAGGCGTTTGGAAGGCGGGTATGGGTACCGCTGTATGGGACCATTTATTTGATAACCATCACCTCTGCCATAGTTCACTCAAAGTGGTTCGCTAAGCATGGTGCCCGGGTTCATGGACTGAAGTTCGTTCGGGTCTTGGCGGCAAATGCGTCTGCCCACCAACTGCGTGGCAGGGCGAATCGAATCTGGTTGAGGGAGGCCTTTTACCTCTCCAGCATGGTTCTCTTGGAACATACTTTTTGCACCGCAGTGGGAGGGATGGATTCATTCGTCCGTCACTTCTGGACACACTGACCACCAGATTCCTATCCACTACTCTTACCTTTTTCCTTCCCAGAACTTCCTCTCCTTCCTTTCGTAAAAAGACCCTCCACAAAGCATTCTCAAAAATGATATAGCCCCGGAGGCGAATTATTTTTTCATGGCCTTCTGTGTAGAACCAATGTTGAAAAAAAAATGCATACAAGCCACAACTATGCAAATTCTTAGTGTGCCTTATATCTTCCACCCTGCAAACGGAGTCTAGAAATGGTCGTGGTTTTAATATATTTTGTGAATAATCTTACAAGAAAGAAAAAAATTCATCAAATGAATATATTATCTTAGCCAAAACATTGTATTTTTTAAAGTTGTTTCTCATAGTTATGGGGAATTTGGATAGATGTCGGAAGTGTCTGTGAATATTTATCGATCTAAAAAAGGGTTTTTGATAGTGCGTCGCATTCTAGGTTGATCGCTAAGCTACAGAAAATTGGACTGGAAGACAAAGCTTTATCTTGGTTCCAGATTTACTTAAAAAATAGAGAACTACACGTTAAACTAAATAATTCATTAAGTGAACCCATAACTTTTGAATATCGAATTCCACAAGGCACAGTAATCGGGCCCATACTTTTACTTGTACATATATATCAATGACATGTTCAGTGTCCCTCTTAATGGAAGTGTCATCTCATATGCGGATGACACAGTCATCGTAATCGAAGGAATAATATGGACAGAAGTGAAGATAGCTGCAAATGCTAACATTAACATATTAAAGGAATGTTTGATGATAACTACTTACTTAGTCTTAATGTAGAGAAAACATCACATTATACACGTTTTTCCTATTTAAAAAATATTATTATGTTATAATGTAAACGGATTTGTAGTAAAGATTAATCGAAAATAGTAATTTCAGATACGAGTATTTTTGACTTACGTGAAAATTCTCCGAGCAGATTTTTATTGGTGAAATTGTCCTCTCAAGAGGCAGAACCGAAGTATTTATTATGCCTGTGTCGCTGCGGTTTGAAGACTGTTTGTTTATTTGTTCGGGATCGTCTTCCGACTACTATTACCTATCCCCATATTGTCCCAAGACAATCAAAACGTCCCATGTCTTCCGTCTGTCAACTGTCAAGCCAGTTATCTCGAGTAGGTTTACTCATTATATTTATTGAGATCGGCTTGCCCGAAGACAAACATGCTCACTCAGTTACCCGCTTATTGCAGACAGCTTGTTTACTGAAAACCATTCAATGAAAACTTGAATTTGAAATAAACTTGAGCAAACGTCTGACCATGGTTATAAATATAGGATGCCTCATAAGACGAATGCGTTTAAAATAACAAGTGGGCACTGAAGAATTCCATTCAATAGAAAGCTTAATAATATGTATTCTTCTTACATTGGCTCCACATAGCTCCACTATGCCAACCTTATGAATGCTGTGTGGAGAGTCTCTTTAGGGAAAGAAAGGTGAGGAATTTCTGAGAAGAATAAAGGTATGAAGGATGGGTAGGAATCTAGGGATCAGTATCTAGGAGTCACGTACGTATGAATGAACCCACTGCAGTGCACGGGATTGTCCGGGAGAGTCCGGCTTGAGAGGTTAAAATATATCCCTTAACTAGTCTCTCCCGATCAGGCACTCGATTCAGTAGGTGGGTCCGGACAAACCTCACCTCGTGAAACCGGGCATACCTATAACAGGGGTGTTGGTCATCCAATAAATGGTTCCCGGGGCGGTGGTATCCATTCCCGCCTCCCAAATTGTGCCAATTACTTCTCAAAAAAATAAGACAGACGCATTTAAAAAAAAAACCTATACAAAGTGTTGAAACTCGGGCGAAGCCGGGTGTTAAAGCCAAATCATAACAAGACCAAAAATCTAATGAATTAGAAAATGTTGGTATAAAATTTTTTAATAATAGGCGCATAGTTACTCGTAGGTATCGTAGAGTTGTTTTCATTTCTATCAAAGTTCTTTTATGTTCCTCTGAGCCTCAAAACATGTTTGCAGATTTTCATGATAATTTTGTTTCTACGTTCCACAATTTTTCTAAAAGCTTTCCACCATAATATATTCTTTTAGGTGCAAAATTTTCTCTTACCCCGATGCTAATCTCAGTGGTAAATTTTCCTTCTACCCAAAATTCACCCCATTTACAACGCATAAAGCCCTTTTGGCCCAATGGACTGGACTGACATCGGCTTGTTTACTACAAGAAATTCGAGAATATATTTTGTAATACTCTGTCGTTTACTATTTTTATTTGCAATGTTGACCTTCTATAGACAATTTCATTTTGAAAATAATCTGTTAATTTATTTAGTAAAAATAAAGAATTTTACATTTTTCTCTGTGTAAATAATACTTACGAACTTAGATTAACGATAAATAGGATTAAGAAGCAAAGTATTGAGATGCTCAGTGCTCAGTCTGAAGACGTCTTCATATGAAAGTTCTTCTGTATGGGTGACCTAAATATAAATATCAGAAATACGAATCGGAATGGTTTGATGTAAAGTTTTCTCAATTCTTTTGTATGACATTGAATTTTAGATACCAAGCCAAGCATTGGTAATTGGCACGGAAGATAGAAGCTTTAGTAACATGGGCGTATCTACAAAATACTCTGAACGGATATGTTTTAGTGTAAAGCGTAGTCTGTAAATGTGGAATTCTTCAGGAATAGCCAAAATATTTAAATTTGTTTTAGATATAAATGAAAAAAAAACTTCTACGTCTTAGTTCTTATTCGCATCATAAAGATCGAAAAATATAAAATTGTATTTCCTATTCCTTTTCTATTTGATGGAAGAAGTAGAAGAGAATAGATAGAAGCGGTAGTAGATATCGTTAAAGATTTTCATGGCCAAAATTATTATCGTGATTTATTTTTGGGTTATTAGCTGTGTTGATATGTCTGCCCTGATGATGAGAAAATGGAAGCTCAATTTTGGAGGCATTTATTGAAAAACCAAAACCGATGCCATAGGTCACCCCAATTAATTCGCTACGTTTGGTGATTTACCAGGGGTGCCCGGGTTCACGGGGGTGAGGTTTATCTAGGTCTTCGCATAGGATGCGTTTGCCCACCAGCGTGGCGGGCCGGATCGGGAGAGACTGGTTAAGGGAGACCTTTTTACTTCCCCTGCCCGGCTCTCTCGACCCATCATCGCCTTGTACGGTAGTGTGAGGAATAGATTCATATGTCCATCACTCTTGGGCACAAAAAGACCTTCCACACAGCATCCCCAAAGATGAATTAGGCCCCGAGGTAAATTTTTTCTTCAGGGCCTACTGTGTGGAGCTAATGTAAAAACCACATTAGGTTTACGTTGGGTTTATCTATATCCTATTGCTTGTACATTAGGTTTATCTATTCCTCGCTTCGTTCGTGCTTGGTTGTTAAAATTTTTTTTTCTCTGTCGGAATTTTACAAGAACGTTTTTTGAATAACTACCCGACCATTTCGCAATAGCACCGAGTTGTTCGGGTCTCAGCTTGGTTTAAGACACTGAAACGGGGTATTTATGCTTTTTGCGTGCTACGCTACTCCCACATCCACGTGTGTTGTGAAGCCGGCTATAAATAACCGCATCTTACTACTTCTACTCTACGGATTTACATCAGCCGTCTCAGATGTGAATGTAACTCTTTCCTCACCTCGAATACCAATAAACACATGCGTTTCAACCTAACACCGGTGTTCTCCGGTCCGCACAATATTCCGGAATGCATAAGATATTGTTTCCGCACGATTTAACTTCGGATTCAACGAACTCCGAAGCAAACAAAGTGATTCAAGCTTTTTCATCACTATCAACCAATAATTACGATCAAAATATGGAAATTATTATTTATATAGAGTAAAACCACAAATTGTTATATTTAATTAAATGAAGACAATATAAGTGAAACTCAATCGAAAATCTGAAAACAGAAAAATCAGAAAAAGATATTGGCACCTCTGGGACTCGAACCCAGGACCTTCTGCTTTCATGGCAACAGCTCTACCAACTGAGCTAAGGTATCTATGTCCAATTCGGTCACTTTTAACTGTATCATACTTTGACTAAGAACTACCACCATTATCTTTATTCCTTTAACGCACAAATTATTGGCTGCTATCTCTGTATACGATTGCAAGATTCAAATCCGAACTAAATGCTATCTAGGTAGTGTAGATAAAGTTAAAAATAAAAATAAATATTCATCCTAGACTTGCAGAAAAGTCAATAGATGTCGCGTATTAAAAAATAAAATGGATAAAAGTTTAACCAGACATTTGATTTTTCGGTCTCCAGATTTTCGATTTAGTTTCGCTAATATTGTCTTTATTTGTACATTTTAAATCATTTTACAGGTCTTATATTAAAATGGTAATGGGCGTTTTCATTCGTCGACAAAATATCCTCCGACAAAATATCCTACGGACAAAACATCCCCCAACAAAATATCTTCTAAAACCTAACCTAACCTAACCTAACCTAGCCTAAGCTAACCTAACCCGACAAAAAAAATGGGACACAAACAATATAGGCATCCCATAAAGACAAGAAATTATTGTTATTGGTGTAATTTTTATACCAATTTACTATTTTTGAATAATAATTTATTGTTAAATGAAATTATCATATATCAATTTATTATCAATTATCAATAAAATTTCATTTATCTATAATGGATTATCACAAAGTTATAGCAAAATTCAAAAGTATAACAATTTGTTGTCTTTACAGGATGTCTGTATTATTTTTATCCCATTTTTTTGTTAGGTTAGGTTAAGTTTTAGTAGACGTTTGTTAGGGATGTTTTTTCCGTAGGATATTTTGACGTAGGATATTTTGTCGGGAATATTTTATCGAAACTCGCATAACCCCTAGAAATATCGTGTTTTCAAATGATTTTTCTTGTATTAATTAAATGATATCTTAGCTATAAATAGCTCATTGTAATTTCTACTGCGAAAATAATAATGTCTGTTTTGAATTTTGATTTGAGCCGCCGATTTTCTGTTTGAAGGCAGGTGTTTCCTCTCAGCCGTCAGCGATAGAAGAATATGAAGGGTGAGATTTTTTTTTGGTTGTTAAAATGATTATTTTGCTGAATTATTTTATTTTGTAAGCCAGAACAACAATTCAATTGACGTTTGCTCGAAACACCTGTCGTCGAAATGCCTCAGGCATTAAATACAAAATTAGAAATACTTTCTAGTGGGGTAGACAAATTTATAAAACTTAGTTGGTAATTTAAAAAAATTCCTTTTTATATTTTATTTATAAATCGAATTTCTATTATCGATCTATCCTATATCGAGAAATATAAAAAATAAACCGTGCCAGAAAGAGAAAATACCACGCTTTATAATAAAATAAAGAGTTAGCCACAAAATGATTAAAATTTATAACTCTATGAAACCAAACCGCAAATTGAAAAAAAAAAAAAATTTTTGAATTTATATATTAATTATTTTTACTTGAATCGACAAAAAGTGAGGTGACAATTACGTTTATAATATATTTTTATAATAAAACATGTATGATTTTTTACTTTTTTTCGTTATCAATAATTTTAGGAAGAAATAACGTAAAGTGAGTCATTTTTAAAGCTATTTATGTTTGCATATAATTTATTTTTTAATTTTTAAATTATATGTTTACAATTTGGGAGGCGGTTGTGGATACCGCCGTCCCGGGAACCATTTATTGGATAACCAACACCTATGCCATAGGTCACCCCAAGTGGTTCGCTACGTTTGGTGACTAAGCAGGGGCCACATCGAGAGATACTAGTTGAGGGAGGCCTTTTAACCTTTCCAGCCGGACTACCTCGATCCATCACCTTGCACCGTAGTTAGGAGTATGGATTAATACGTCTGTCGTTCCTGGACAAACTGACCCCCAGATTCCTACCCACCCCAACTTCCTAACCTTCTCTTCCTTAAAAAGACCCTCCACACAGCATCCTCTAAGATGATATGAGGGATTTTTTTTCCTCAGGGCCTCCTTTGCGGAGCTAATATTAAAAAATGTTTATTTTGAATAATACAAATAAAAATCGTGTTTTATCACCTTTAAAAAAACAGTTTTTAGTTTTCGGATGCGTTCAGAAATATTCCATTTAAATATTCTGACCTACTGACAGAATATGCCAGAGGCCTGAGGGGTTAAATTCTTAATAATTGAAGACAATCTTGACGACTCTCAACCGAAAAATGTGAATTAGAAAAAGATTCGGTCGCATTATGTAGATATTAAAATTTGAGGTTTTACCTTCGACCAAGTATACCCTACGTCAATGGGTTTTACCCTTTGAGTTATTCCAAAAATATAAATAATTAATTTCTCTTCACTTGGATTAATGTTAAGTTGTTATCCTAATTTGACAAAGAAAATATAGTTTAGGTCCGGCAGTTAGCGTAAAAAAAGAAAAAAAAGAGATATATAAATGTTAGAGGGAGCGCACAATATTGAAAACAATAATAATTGTGTGAAAATTGCCAAAATGTTCGTTTAAAACGAAGCAAATTTTTTTTTAAACTTTTTTATTTTTTACAATATGTTTTACATTTACATGATACATGATGATAATTTTACATCTTTGAATTATTTACTACTCTTCCATTAGAAGCATTTACTTGTGTATGTCATCTCATGGGAAATTTCTTAAGTAGCATTAAAAGAAACGCTATGAATTTTCTCATATACCTATATAACTTATAAAATAACAGAAAAAGTGTTTGTAATAATTTTCGGAGCATTATTTGCGAATTTTTTCTATCGAGGGAATTTAATATAATTACCGTATCGGCGAGACAAATGTATACCCGATCTTCAAGAATAATATAATAATTTTTTAAGAACTTAAAAACTTAACATGTTGAAAGAAAGTATGTTATACATTGCTAGAAATTCGGGCTGACGAGTCCTAAGATTACTTTATTTCTCGTTCACCCATTCGTTAATTAAATACTTGTCATTTATTAAAATTTTTAATAACATATAATTAGAGTCTCTCAATCCGTAAGTCAGAGATAATAATATCCAATTATTGCATTTAGCCAAATCTATACTCAATATACTTGATCGATCCAAATTATCTACGATTTTTCTTGCTTGGAAGGCCTTAGAAACGATGTTTATTTTCCTAACGCGATAAAATAAACATACAATATAATCTGAACTGAAGTAATCCAAAGCGGAACCAATAAACACGGATTAGTCAATGTGTATTGATTGAAGGTTAAACAAGCAGACGGGATTATTGTTTTAACCTCTCAACTAATATACCAGATAACATATTTTTATTATTATTTATTAATAACAATAACGGAAAGCTGTCTGCATTTTCTACCATATTTCTTTTTACTAAACATAAGATACACAATAATTTTATGACAAATTCAGTTAAATTTAATTTCGCGACGATGTCAACATATAATGCATTATTCAACCTTATTCCACTTCCATATTAACTCTGTAGAACTGTACAAGTTTCGAAGCAAGAACTTGAATCGTGAAAATCGACGAGAAGTTGAAATTATTTGAAGAAACGAACCAAGAACGTGAAACCATTTTCAAAATTCTTTAATTATTTATCGCTGACGATGGATTGTAAGAAAACAAAGTGTCGACAGTAATTTACTACTCCAAAGAGAGGGATCTATTTATTTTTCCCGCGTCTTGAGAATTGGGAAGAAGAAGAGAGTTTTTAATCTCTTTCTCGAAATCTTTAATGAATACTTCTGCCCGATGGGCGCCGAAAGAATGCGTCTCCGACCTTGACTTATGGCGACAGTTGAGATGTCTCGTTTAAAAACATTTTCTTAAGGAATACCCACTATTTTTTTCAGTAGCTTACTTCTGCTCCTCTGTTTACACGCGCCTTCACAGCTATAAGATTCTATAGATCTTTTTATTCTATTTATCATCTTGCGATTGTGCTTTTCTGATCTCGGTGAAATGTTATTTCCTCACGAAGTGAAAGTTACTCATACTTTCGGTAACGCCTTGAAAATGCACCACCATTCTCAAAGAAACGTTGCTTGAGCAGGATTTTTACAGGTTTAGTAAGCAAATCTTCCAAAATCTCTCTTTCTTCCCATGTCCCTTCATCTCGCAGCAATTTATATTTATTTTTTGAAAAGTTGACAACAAATCTTGAATTGTACAATAAAACATACAATATTAAAATAGTAATTTATTCCAACTATGAATTTTTCACTGATGATAGTGAATGTTAAAAGTGTGATACAATAATTGTGTGTGTTTTTTTAATTCATTTTTTTCTTCGAAATTAAAAGATTCATAGTTTTAACCACGTTTATTGTTTATAAAAATCCGACATGTTTCGTGAGCAATGCTCACTTCCTCACGGTTTACTTAAAACTAATTACAGCAATAGACGTAGACAGGTGCCAATGAAAAGGTGGGAAGGGGGAGGGGGGAAATAGGGCATAATTAACAAAGGGAACAAGTTTAATAATGAGTCATTAAAAATATATTTTTATTATTTATAGTATTTAAATTCATGTTTACGCTCTTTCTAATTTCTAAAATTTCCAATTTGTCCAAATGAACACCATTAAATTTACAATGTAGTAACTCAATTTCACTATTAAAGCCAAAAGTGTGATTCGTCTCCAACAAATGCTTGGCAAGCTTTGACAAATTATTATCTGGATTAAAGATCAGGAAGGGAAAAAATGTAGGAAAATAATAAAATTTAATTCCAATTTCATTATAAAGAATTATGGAATTGGCATATTGGTATATTAATATTGGAATCCGACAGATCCGACACGTCTGTCGGATCTGCCCTGATGATGGACACTGTAACGCTGTCCGAAACGTCAGCTAAAGAAGGAGGTAGCGCAATACGGTATAACACCCCAAAAACAAATAACGAAAAAGACTTATCGGTCTTGCTGAATTTAAATGAATGATATTCCTTCACGAAATGTGGAACGCCATTACATTCGAGGTACGGTAAATCAAGACTGACATCGGAAGGTTCTTTCGAGGTGAATATTTCACTTTGTTGTCTCTAACCGAACAAGAAAGAGGTCTATAATCTCCATTCAAGGTCCAAAGCCATTCGTCTTCCATACAGGTTTGAATTAGATTATTATTTTATTTTTTTGTATTTCTTGGGCACTATGTAACTTAATTTTATTTATTTGCTACCATTCACTAGCAATCTTAAAATTAACTTAAAAAGTATACAAGTACAGAAATGATTCGGAGAGGGTAGTGGAAGTGGGGGGTGGGAAGAACGGTGGAAGGAGTCAAAATAACAAGGAAACATAGTCAATATTTTGCCAACTAAATGATTTTTTTGTTTATTTCTAAGGTTTCTAAGGTGCACAAATTAAGATGTGTATTAATATTTAAATGTTTTAACTTTTTTCTTTATTAAAGCCTTGGAATACTTATTATTTCGTAAATATAGTTCATGTTTCCTGATTCTATTTTTTTAATTTCTAGTACTCATTTTAGTAGTCATTATTTAATTCTGGTACCTCATGGTCATTATTTTAGTTTGCGGGAGCTTTGAATTCAACTTCAAAAACTTACATCCCAATGCCTGAAGTACTTACCGACATATCCCTCTTAACACCAATATATATTTTTATTTATTTTAAAGTACATTACGCACGTTCACCAACTTTATTACAAAATTTTATAATTGAGATTGAAAGATAATACAACGTTGAGAGAATGAGAGAACGAGTAAAGGGCATTAACTTCAGGTGGTGATTCTACATACATGATAGTATAGCAAATTTATCAGGTAAGTTTGTACCTCACACTAAGGATTTCTAGAAGGTGTGTATTTTTGTACAAGAAAAAAAAATTGGAATTTCGGAAAAGTTGTTAATCTTTTTTACTCCTACCATCATGTAGAATCACCTCCGGAAGTTAATGCTCTTTGCCTTCGGACACCCTGTATAATAATAAAATATGCTATGTTTCGTGACCCTCGGACACCCTTAAATTGATAAAATATGATATATTTTTTTATTACCTGGCTTCATCCCGAGATTTTAGCATTCTTTTCTCGAGACCTTGTTTTCTTAAAACTTCTATTAAAAACAAATGAAAATTGTGTAAAAAATTAATAATGGGCATTTTATCTTATTGTGTGACTGATTAGTTGAAAGTTGTGTAGCAATTTGGGACATATGCTGCTCTAAAGAACAAATTACTGCTTTGTTGTTATATATAAAGGGCTACAATTAAGTTCAAACTAATGAAAGATGTACCTACATAGAGCGATTTGTAAACGAAATCCTGTAATTCATTCATGTAGGTTGTGGGTAGTACTCTGTAGATGTAAGCTTTTGATGCTTCAACGCCTAAGGCAAAGTGCTTGGTAATATCATAAACAAATACTACCGAGATAAGTAAAAAGTTGATTGTTCCGAGGATGTTCTCATTATAATACTCGTATCAAAACTCTAACTCCAAGAACACGAAATAATATTAATTTAGCAGAAGCCTGCAATTACCACAAAAAATACAATGTCCTAAGACAATAATTCAAGCACGAAAACGAGGAAATATATATTTTTTACGAAAATTAGGGAAACCACGAAATTAAAAGACTTTTTTGGAAACTACTGTTTTAACTAGATCATTTCGCAATTAAAATTATTTTGAACGTACTGTTTCCGTTCCAGGTTGACGATCATTTTAATAGTTCAGTAAATATCATGTTTTGAAATAACAAAATAAATTAGACAAATAATAGGATAAGGTTAAAAGTAACAACACATAAATAAAATTTAAAAAAAACGAATAAGCATGAAAAACATGAAAACTGAGAAAAAAATAAACACCAAAATGAATTCATGCAGCTGTTTACGGAGGGCATTTCATCGTCTTCCGTCTCCTGAGGGCCATCAGGGGGGACTCCATCCAGGCAGTCATGGTGATCGCATTCTTTGATTGGCGTAGCCTGCGCCATAAACTTCCCATGCGGTGGCGGTTCTCGGAAAATGTGCACTCATCCCTCCAGGAACATTTCCGTAGCACTGCATTATCTCGGTAGGCGGAAAAGTTGGCGATGAGCGTTATTGTAGGAGACTTTTATCTTATGCCTTTGGGATGCAGTATAGTCAACCCACATGTGATGTGCAGAAAGCGTTGAACAGTATTGTTTTTACGTTTGGACTGTTAAGTTAACGTTTTTCATAATATTCCAAAAGGCTCCATGGACATCATAGTTTTAGAAAACTACAACCATAATTCTTTTTAAGAAAAGGATAATTTTTAAAATACCTACCCTTTTCGGTGTATTGTCGTGTGTCTGTTAAGTATTCTCGTAAACACATGTATTCAACACGTTATTAAATACGAAACGAAACGGCATATTTCATATTTTTTGATCGCTCTACATCGACTTTTGAGCGGGCAACTTGAGCAAAAAACTTCCTTTCCTTGGAAATTGTATTAAATAATATGAAACATGGATACTTTTGACAACTATGTAAATCTCCCCATTTCACCGTCATCATTTTTAGCCTTTATATCCTATTTTTAATTAACAAAAGCAAAAATTTTTAGAAAGTTTTTATTATATATTTTCCTTATCCAATCACATGACATTAACTTTATTTTGCAAATTAAATTCAGTCTGTAAGCTGATACGTTGTAATAAGGTAGAAAACGTTGAGACAATAAATAAGCTCAAAGGGCAGGAAAACTTGTCGCTTCAAAACTGATTAGTTCTTCAATTCAGAGAGTATTATTTCTAAAACACACCCAATATTTTAATGGTTCACAAAGAGATCAGAATTTTCATAAAATACGAAGTAAATAAATTAATTAAATGTGGGCATAATTATAAGCACAGTTTTATTTGACTAAGCCTCAGAGAAATCAGTTTAAAATAGTTAGAATAAATTTGCTCGCAAGGCGCTGTTGATGAAAACCTGGGGAAATATTTATCCGTCCCGAAAATAGGGAACTCGCGAAAGCTTTTGAAGTGCTTTAGGCGCATGCGCCCCAAGCTTTAGTTTCAGGAAATGACGAAAAAACGATAGAGTATGCTTTAAAACGTCACCAGCATTGTTCAATGTTCATAGCATTTCCATGATGTTATATTCTATCGATTGGTGAAGGAATTGTTAATCAAAATGGATTCAATTTTAAATGTCAAATTAACACAAGTTTACCTCGGACTTAACGCAGAGTTTTTAGAAATCAGGTCAAGTCTGCAAATTTTCATCAATCACGGAATAAATCTATTGTTGATTGACGGGGTGGTAGGGCCACTTTAACGGGGTCAGAGTAGGAGCTTGATGTCCTCTCTGCGTGCTTGACTGCCTATGGTCTCCAACGAATAGAATGCCACCAACAGTAAAGTAATTTCACGATGGTACTTACTGGTTATCTTGCGATGTTTTTTTTAATTTTATTTTGGGTCTCTCACTTGGTATGCACTCAAATAATTAGGGTGTCTCACAGGCACTGGCGTAATTTGTATGCTGATTCATATAAATACGATACTATAGCTTTATGGTCCATAGTCCACTGATTGATCACGGCGGATGTCACGGATTAAACAACCATGGACTCTTAATTATGGAAATGTATAATAATAGTAATGTAAGAAATTAATAGTAGCCTGAAATCAAAATATTTCAAAAGGTTATTATACTTTATCCAACAGGGAATCACAAAAACTTTTTATATAGTATGATCCTCTTAGATACGATTTTGTATCTTGTATATTATGTGTTGCAAGGCTCTGGTAAACAAGCAATTTTTTGTTGCAATTTCCTGCCGGCAAGCCCCGAATTTTGTCAAAAGCACGATACTAATTATTATTAAGGCTTATTTACCAGCCCCAAAAAGAAGAAGATGGAGAGATACGAAATTACGAATGTTAGAGGAGAGCACTAACATTTACATCGCCAAAATCGATGCGAAAATTGCGAAAATCTTTAATAAAAGACGACTCGTTTAAAATAGAGCAAAAATCTCTTGAAGGCTGTCTAAAACAGTATTTAATGAAACACTGTGAATTTTTTCATAAATATAACTTGTAAAATAACGGAAACAGACTTGAAAATAAATAAAAAATTGGAGCATACTTTGCGATTTTTTTCCATAGAGGGAATTTCATATAATTTGCGTTTCGGCGCGGGGAATGTTTAGATATTATCTTCAAAAATAAAATATATTTTTTTTAAGAGCTTAAAAATTTCAAATGTTTAAAGAAGGTTTGCAAGAAATCGGTAGAAATTCGGAGAGCGGCCTCTTATACGGTATTCAATTGTGAAATCTTTTTGTTTCACTTGTTGATCGAAGTAAGCACATTCATCCCACGGCTGCATAATCAACTTTTGACTGTCTCAAGGTTTCAGGGGATATTCAGAATCCATTTCAGAAGCAAAGCGGAGGTCTGTTTGACTTTGCAGTGGATTTGAGGCAGGCGGTGAGAGCAAATAAAGGAGGCTACGTTTTCAGAATATCCTATAACATTGTGCGACAATGGGAATCAATCAACTTCTATGTGTTTATGAAAAATTCAATCAACTTTTCCGGGAACGAAAAGGATAATTTGCTGTTCATTGTTATGCGTGGATCGTAAATTTACTAAGCAAAGGTTCCTCTTTGTATAGAGTCTTTCTAAAGGTACGGAACAATTGAATTGTGAAGACTAATGAAAAGCTTTTTCTTTCTCAGTATCAGGTTAATAAACCTCCCGTAAATATCTGCCAGATTCTAATATTCTACGTTATTATCATAACCATCACATTCGTAGATAGCATTTAGTTAGGGTGTTTCTGATTAATTTGATGACCATAAAATAACAGATAAAATATTTAATTAGATTCTGAGCGGGACCGTTAAACGCCGAATCTCGGCCCGTTTCAGGTTTTGACAATATGTGATCACCTGTTAAGTATAACATCATGACCTTTCTCTACAAGTTTCGACTCTAATTCATTTGTGTTAAGTCATTAACTACATTTTTTTTATCTATTGGCAATGTAAGTTCAAAAACATATAATAATATATATATTTTTTTAAGATACAGTCCAGTTAAACCGCAATAAAGCAGTTTTTCAACAGGATGTTAATGTTCAATTACAATTTAAGCATACGTACATATTATTATTACTATAACTATACAAATTGTCACAATTAATACACATTAATTAATATAAACAATCTCTTTTTAATAACCATTGTTTCAGCATATATCTTAATCTATTTGTAGAGTCGCAATTTTTTATATTAGGTAACATGTTAAATATTTTTGGCACGTTAAAGTCATTATTTGCATTGTAAACGTAATATTCTATATGATTAAAAAAAATTTAACTTAAATATTTTTTGTTTTTTTTTTTACATTAGCTCCACACAGTAGTCATGTACGTCATCTTTGGGGATTCTGAGCCGAGGGTCTTTTTGGGAAAGAACGGTGAGGAATTTCTCAGAATAAAAAAGGTACAAGCGTGCTTGTATGTATCCACGCGCGGTGGATAGGAATCTGGGGGTCAGTTTGTTCAGGAGAGACGGACGTATCAATCCATCTCTCACATTGCGGTACAAAGCGATGTTCCGTAAAAATCCTGCTGCAGAGGTCAAAAGGTCTTTCTCAACCAGTCTCTCCCGATCCGGCCCGCCACGCAGTAGTTGGGCAAAACCATCCGCCGCTAAGACCTAGACAAGCCTCAAAAACCCGGCCACCCCTGCTCAGTCACAAAACGTAGCGAATAACAGGTATCGGTTATCCAATAAATGGTTCCCAGGGCGGCGGTATCCATACCGCCCTTCAAATTGACGTGAATTGAATTCAAATTGAATTGAAAACATGGTGACCGGACAACTCAGAATCATGCATTTTCAAAAGGGTATTGAATTTGCATGATTTTGAGTTGTCGTTGATCGATTTTAAAAAAAATTAAAACTCATGCGAAACAGGGTAAGAAAATCTGCCATCAAAGTTTGCCAGTAAAATGCGCACTTGCAAAAAGTTTTTGAAAAAAATATGATTTAAATTAATAACCTGGATTTTTTTATTCCTCAGCCCAAATCACGCGGGTCAGTGCACCGCACAGATCATTTGTACAATCTGTCAAATCAAACGGCGTTTTATTTCTGATCCAATTAGTTTTTTTCCGGATAATAATGAAGACATTTTGGTAAAAAAAAATCTGAAATCAATATCCAATCTTCGAACCACTTTAAAATGAATAGGCAAAAGAATGCGACATCTAGCGACTCCGAAGAAGAAAACATAAATACTAATGAGATGACCAAATGTTTTGGAAAAGGTGCACTGGAATTCGACAACAAAAATAGGGAATATCCTTCATATGATGCTTCGTAGACTCCCCACTCCTGACTACTTTAGTTTTTTGAAGGTTTCACTTCTACCACGTGTGAATTGCACACTCTGATTTTTTTCGTAAAGTCGATTAACAAGTTTGAAACGGCAAGTAAATGTTATTTGATAGAATAGTGTTGTCTCACAATTTAATTAAAAATAATATAAGGCATATTTGCGGCACATGTTCGAGAGTTGTAGATGCTTTCAGTTTCGCCCTGGTGTAAGATCACCATTCAGAATCGAAACGTTGCTTGAAATGGCTTTAGCCGTTTTTGGTGACCAGATCTGAATAGCCAGGTGCTTCCCCACATTCATCTTCCTCATCTCCTTCCCTTCCCCACTACCTTGAGCCTTACAACATACCTAAAAGGGATGACATAATCTCACTGGTTCCAGGCGGTTGGGAGCTGTTGGGACTCTTGTGCGGTATAAGCATAAAAAAAAAAAAAAAAGACTTTAAAAAAAACTTATTATTATTAATTAATGAACAAAATTTTGTGTAGATATAACAAATTATTTAAAAAAAATCAATTTTTGCTTTTAAGTAGGGACAAAAGTTGTTTACTTTTTAAAGTACCCAGTTGAGTTATTTCTGTCAGACCATGCAGCTCTATTGTGATAATAAGCTTTGTTTTTTTCACGTTTATTTATACTTTACTTCATTCATAATATCCACAGCGTAAGTGTTTCATCGGTCTAATAAAGATCAAGTGTTTTCAGTGTTTACTCAAGTCACCTCACACGTTATAAAAAAACATGATACAATGAAAAATTCACATTCCGTGGTACTTCGGATTTAGTTTACGTTAAAACATATTGAATTCCGTAAAAGATTAGTTTATAAGCCAGAATATGCAAGATTAATTTTTTACTACAAAAATTTTAAAAGTTCCTTAGTCACATCAATTCGGGAGGCAGATATAGGTACTGCCGCCCAGAGAATCATTTAATGGCTAACCAATACCCTCGGTATTGGTAACTCAAGTGGTGACTTAGCAGGGGTTCCCGGATTCGTGGTGAGATTTGTCTAAGTCTTGTCGACGGTTGCTTTTGCCCTCCTACTGCGTAGCAGGTCGGATCAAGAGAAACTGGTTGAGGAATACCTTTTGACCTCTCCAGCCTAACTCTCTCGACCGTCTTGCACCACAGCGGAAAGGATGGATTCATAATAATAATAATAATAATAATAATAACGTAATAGCGCAGTTTTGTGTCATTTCACTTCAAGTGCGCTTAACTATAATAAATTTAAAAAATAATCCTACAGTGTTCCTTACGAGATCATTACAAAATATGTATGCGTTCGTCACTCTTGTACACATTGACTCCCAGATTCCTACCCACCCCTCATATCTTTTTCCTTCCCAGAATTTCCTCTCCTCCCTTTTCTTAAAAAACCCTCTAATTTTCTCTTTTTTTTTTTCAATTTCAAGTGTGCAAAATTTCATCAAATAGTATCATAATTCTGCTCAAAGGGGTGGGAAAGGTGTGATTTTTCGAAATCTTGTGTAAACATTGACCTTTCTTCTGTTTTATTGGTAAAGTGCCAAATTTCGTCAATCTCGGAATAAAACCATAGATTTGTTAACAGAACGAACCCACAACGGGCCACTCCTCTATGTATAGATAAATGGTGTATCAGCAAGCACCCGAAAGATTTTAACCAACGACTCTTGAGCATATTTGGAGTTAAAAATATACATGTCATTTTGCTGTCCGATGATATATTTTTTAATTAAAATATAATAATATTTTTTTCACCACGTGACACTACTGAGGACAGCCCAGCGAGTCACGTGATTCGCACTCCGTCTCATTCCAGCAGAACCGCATAGACGAGACGAGCCCGTATCTCGTGATCCGTTGAGACGTGAGGCATTGTGATCAGTGGCGACGTGTGATAGAAAAAAAAAATTGTCTTTAGTTGAAAAAAATCGTCGGGTCGCAGATGGCTGGTTAAAATCCTTCGGGTGCCTATTAACCCATTGGCTACAAACCCCAGCAGCCTGCCGGGTGTGCAACTCAGGTAACCACAAACCCTGGCGAGCTGACGGGCTAGAGTAGGTCCGCCAAAAAATGGACAACGAGCAAGACAGTAACATTTTTTAATAACATTTTGAATGCTGAAAGCTCTATATGTAATTAATCATTCATTTCATTGAATTTGCAATAATATGTTTCTTATGTTTTTTCCCTGATATTTGTGTTCCAAGTTTTATATGCAGCCAGACGCCATTTAATTTCTTCAAAATTGCGAGCGGTTCTAGGCTTTTGGTAGTGACCCTGAACGTCCCTGATTACTTTAAGGACTATCATACCTAATTATTTTATTAGGTATTAGTTTACAAGTAGGTACATAAAAAACAAAAACTATTAACGTTCAATTTATGAATATTATGTTTTTTTGTAACTTTTCGAATAAAAATGTCGAAAAACTTTTGAAAAAAATTAGGTTATATTTGTATCCTTATTTACACATATTTTTTAAATTTTAATTTTTATATTTTTCTTCACTTTAATCCAATATGTAAACAAATTTAAGGAAATTAATTCATTTGAATATATGTTTCAAAAGTTACAATAGATTTAGTACACCAATGCATGTTTCAATTTTTGGTACAAAATTAATTCAGTGGTGAAGGCCAATTGTTTAGCTCATTTATTCTGTGGCCAATGGGTTAATAAATCTTGTATATCTAGATTTCCAACCAGAGATTGAACTTACATGTTAAACGAAAGATGTGTAAAATTTGTGACGCAACTGCATACTTAGGAATAGGATAATTAATACAGCACGGAGCTTATTTGGATGGGTGATTAGCATACAAAAACAAACCATAAAACATTATTTTTACATCCATGAAGGCTTACTGGATAAAATGAATTTTTCCACAAAATGGCGTGATCATTTTGATGTGAATACTTTCAGGATTTGAATGAATAATCAAATATAACGATCGATTTTCCGCCTGTTTTTTAAATGATATATCCCAGAGGGCATTCTGTAGTGAAACAACAATCGTTACACGTGCCACCCAAATGACTTTGCCATGCAAATAATTACATGAGCAGAGGTCATTTTAATTTTTTGATATAATTTTGTTTTCACTTTCATGTACAAAAATTTACCTCTGTTTTAAATTATTCGGTTGAAGTGTCTGAAGCTGTTAGCCATGAGTTACAATGCGTGTTTCTATAATGAAAAAAAGGTTGATGGTTTTTCCTTTGACAGCGGGCAAGTACTTTGTAGAGGCCCCCGAACGGACTCCTTGAGTGCCACAAATTCTAATTTTTTACCACCATTTGGGAATTTATTCGGGAAGCTCTAGAATGGTGTTCTCCAGTCGTATAGTAACCAGTTGGTACTTGCAATTCGAGGCAAGTTTGAATACAAACAAACCGCCAATTTAAAATTGATTACAACGTTGTCAGTCTAAAACCTCGATTATATTGAGTGAGTTTACAAGCTACTAGCCGGTAAGTTTAAAAGCGGGTGAATCGGCGAATGAGATTGTCATGATGACACACAAAACTGTCTATTCGCTCAGTAGCAGCTAAAATAACGACTCCCGCGAGAACCAATCCGTTCGATATTTTGTAAAAAAAATTGAGCTCGCAGGTAGCGCCACACGCTAGCCAGTAGCTAGAATAGCGGCTCCCACGCGAACTAATTCTGACAGTTGCGAAATCAGCTGTTGGTAGGCCGTCATTTTGAGCGAGTAGCGAGTAAAGTTGAATACCTTTCAACTTTTTTCGTAGATTGTTCACAAACTGCTAGTTAGATAGTAATATGATTACACTGAGCGAGTTTACTAACATATAGTAAATTTCCCAGATAGTAGCTTGTAAACTCCTTTAATGTAATCGGGGCTTTACAATCTAACTATTGAAATCAATTAAATGATTGTAAAGATTTATTTTACATTCCTTCATATTTACTGGTTTGTACTGTCAAAGATAGAAGCCTAGATCAGGGGTGCCCAAAAAAATTGTGGTAGGGGAGGGGGGGGGGTAAAACGCCAAAATTGCAACCTTCAATGCTAGAAGGCATGAACTGACTATACACTCGCCTATTTGTGTCCTTTGCGCTCACCCTTCACTTATTGAAATCAAAGTCCGGAAAAAAATATAAACTACAAGCTGGAATTGATTGCTAAAATAAATTTCTAATGTGCCAATGCGCGGGCGTTTTTTAAGCAATAAATTAAACCCCCCATCGAGAGTCCAAGGTCTAGTAATAAGAAAGTTCTAATTTCACAAAACATAGTAAGTGTGATAAATTTATAAGAATGATTTTTTGTATGAAAATGTGAATAATACTAATATATTTTTAATGTATGTGTCCTGCCGCCCCGGGAACCATTTATTGGATAACCAACACCTCTGTCATAGGTCACCCCAAGGGGTTCCCTACGTTTGATGACTTAGAAGAGGTTCGCAGGTTCATGGTGTGAGGTTTGTCCAGGAACTAGTGGCTTCTGCTGCGACTGGTTGAGGAAGGCATTTTGACCTTTCATGATGGATTGATACGTCCGTCACTCCTAATACTCTGACCCCCCCCGCAGATACCTACCCACCACCCATACCTTTTTCCCTACCGGAAATTTCTACCCTTCCATTTCTTAAAATGATCCCCCATACAGCAACCCCCAAGATGACAAAATGAAATAGTCCCCGAGAGAAATTATTTTCCTCAGGGCCCCCCGTGTGGAGCTAATGTTAAAAAAGAATACCAAAATCCAAAACATAAAAAGCTGAAAACTTCATTTGGGCGCAAAAATTCTTCAATTGGGCCGCAAATTGGGCAAGCCTGCCCGAGATGTAAGATCGTTAGAGCACTGTTTGGGTACTCTAATTAAATATTTTCCCATTTTATAGGAAGAAGTTAAAATGTCTTCCCCTTTTCAACAATACATTTCCTCAAACCCTCATACCATTTCTTCTCACTTTTACATAAATTCAACATGAGTACCTACTTATTCGCTTAAACAACCTTCATACATAAATTCACCTTTACTTAATTACATTTACACTTTATTTGAATGGATAGCTAAGAAAATTCTTAAGCAGGGAAAGGCAAATACAACTAAAAAAATATGGTCTGTTCTTCCATTTCGTGGAAAAATAATATATTTGCGTTCGAGTTGATATCTTTTATAAAAAAACCTGGATTCACTTGAGAAACAAAAGCAATCTTAGCGCAGAATTTCTTTTGTAATGTAGCATTAATAATTCTGCTATTTCTTGTGCTTTCCACTTACCGTTGGAGGCTTGAAGCAAACAAGGAAGCAGTTGTTCATTTAAATAAACACGCGTTATGCTGGAAACACTACTACTATGCCGGAAACACTACTACTCGTACAAACAAATACACTTCTCGCAAGCATTCCGGTAAATCAATAATAAAGTAAACATACAAATTTCCTTTACAACAAACTATTTATGTTTACGATTATAATAATATCAACAAAGTTGCAAACAACACATTGCTCTGTAACTATTTCAACGTTTTTTTTATTCTCATTATATATAATAACACTAAGTACGAATTTACATGATAATGAAACGACAAAAAACAAACTAAACCAGCCGAGCGATTCTGTATATTTTGTGGGATCGTTATTACATTACGGACGTTACCTCCTGTCAGATTTATGTGATTTTTATAGCTGTTGTGTGCTTTTTCTATTTACAACGTACGTTAAATGAATAAATAATCATGCATACTTGAAGGAATTCGTGTTTAAATCGATCTAAACTCAAATATGTGACAGTAAATACTAGAGATGAAACGGATATCCGATAACTATCCGGTATCCGGCCTATCCGGCCTAAATTTAGTATCCGGCCAGAAACCGGATAGTAACTATATCGGACTTATGTCCTCTATATTGACTGTAAAATACAGGCGCTGGTTTTCTAGTCGGCGGGCTGCTGCGCACGCTCAGGGCCTAGTCCGGTTGCTGTGAGTATCCGAGGAGAGAGAATTCAGCTGTCCAAGGAAGTGCAAGGTCGGAAGTCAAAGACAATTGTAGAGTTCAGGCAGGAAGAAGCGGTCCAAGAAGGTAGAGGCGGTGAGAGTAGACGCGACGATAAAAGTTCGAATGAGACTGATTTGAACAGAGTTCGGCGCTGCATATAAATGCTACGGCTAAGCCGTGCGCGGTATTGGTTTGCGCTTTACAGAATTACCCTTTAAATACTGGTACATTTCTTTGCAGCTTTGTGCATCCTTATACAAGAATGGAATGATAAAATTGAATTATATAAGCAAAACTACTCTCTTTGCCGCTCTATCTCATGTAAACCACTTCATTCTAGCAGTTTTATTAAATTCAGTAAAAATTGTACAATGTTAACCAGTGGGGTTTTAGCCCGATATAAGTATGAAAAAACCCTTATATCTATTTAATGGAAACATTTACATATTTTATTTTATCTTATCACTATGGACGCAAGTCCAGCCTTTTAATCTTTATAATTTTATTTGAAATAACTCTAGCAAAACTTGCATAAATTCAATATTAATCTTACACAAAAATGTTCATAAGAAAGCCGCTATGCCGTTGCTGGCGGCTATTTCGAAACAAGCTTTGTCATTGGCTGACCGTTCTAGAGCGAAGTAGTGGGAGGAGGTGGGGTCAACGTACGTTTTAGAGACACCATCATTGTTCATGCGCCAATCATAGAGTTCACATAACGGTGTTTGTAAGTGACTTGACAGAATGGTCGGAGGGGGGGGGGGGCTTAAATTCACATGGCGTCTTGAAGATGCTACCATTGAAATGACATATAAAGCTGTTTATTGGTAGATTCCACGTTCGATATAGTAACTCAATATCCGGCTGGATATCGGATATTAAAAGACTACGACCATTTCCTGTAATGATATGCAATACAATAATCTTTGTGAGGTAAATATCAATAAAATTACTTTCAATTATGACGGCTTTTATTTAAAGTCGAAAAAGTTACAAAAAAGCCATAAGGCCTTCTAAAAAACTAAAATTTTCTTCTGAGATATTCAATCTAATGATAAATACAAAAATAGTAAATATCTAAACTAAAAACTTTTAGTAAAAACTTACAAAAACCTCGCAGAGTAGCGAAAACTTAAATTAACATGATTAACTAATCACAATCACCATTATAGTAGAACTAAAAATAGTAAGAAATACAGAGATTATTGAAATTATTAAATACTGACATTGAATCACCATAATATACCTCTTGTTGTTCTTCTTATCAAAAATAATATTTTGATTTAATACTCAAAATTAACAAGTGGTAAATTATAGTGAATAAGGACTAAATTTTCAGCGTTCGCAGGCAACAAGCGATTTCGCTTGTTTTCGTATATCCGGCCGCCGGATATCCGGCTATCCGGCCTCGCAGCTCACCGGATATCGGGTATCCTGTATCCGGCTAAACAACTATCCGTTTCATCTCTAGTATATACACAAAAATCACACAAATCTGACAGGAGATAATAATATTTTTTTTATTAATTTCTTACACCATTACAAATTTTAATTTATTACATATAAGAAATAACGCAATAGATATTAGTATTTAAAAAAAATATTTATATATAAAGAAAATTAAAGAAATATAGCCATTTCAAAAAAATCTCAGGGAGTGGTGAAGAGTGTGTGGAAAGACTCTTTGAAGAATCGAAAGAATTTCCCCTTTGAATCTCTCCTCACCGACGCCAAAAATATCAATCTCGGAGGAGATTTGGTTCAGGAGCAATATACTCCTACCGTGAGAACCATTGGCTTGTTAGTCCTACAGGAAGGAAGATAGAATAATCTATGATGACGCTGTCTAAGATAGTCATCTGGAATATAGAGACTTACGCGCTCCAAAATGGCTGAGTTCTCAATATAGCCTCGCAACCATCTGAATAAGTGGGTGGCGGCATACCCCTCTCTTCTGAGCTGCAGGGAGTGAAGTCCTAAAATGTCCGGAAGAAAGTTCGTTGGATAGAGTCATGGATAGTGGCCATACTCCCTCACGTATGAGGGATTATGGCCACTATACTTAGATAACGTCCGTTTTCCAATAATGTTCCCACAAAAGATACAGAATAGCTCAGCAGAGTGGAATGTACTCCCAGTAATGCCCTGGTGTAATACCATCATTCAGAATTGAAACGTTGCTTGAGATGACTTTAGCCGTGTTTGGTGACCGGATCTGAATAGCCAGGTACTTTGCAATCTCCTTCCCTTCCCCAATACTTTCAGCCTCACAACATCCCCCAATTGGGGTTGCCATAGCCTCGTAGTTGGAACTCTTGTGAGATATTTCACAATAAATAAACATGCCTACTTGTATTGTACCTGCTTGTATCTTTCGTTTTCGGTTTATTATGTTGTGTACCAAGGTTCGTAGAAAATGCGTAATAATTCATAGAGGGGGTAGAGCGGTGAGTGGCTAAAAAATTATGACGTAGTTTGCAATTCATGTTTCACTGGTGGGTGGTTTGGTATATTTATGTTCCACTGGGAGATTTGAATTAACTGTAATGCAGTGTTTTACTTCAAGCTACGTCACGCGTTCAAAATTTCGAAAGCGGCACGATGATGTTTTTTTAAAAAAGGCCCGGATGGGCTAACCTTGTTAAACGCATATTCTACGAACTTTGGTTGTGTGCTATTAATTATTTCTTTAAAGACAGCAAACTTATTTTGTGGCACCATACCTACTTGGTTTTAAACACCTTTATTGTTTAAAAAACCGATTGTAAGTGTAAAACTAATTAGAATTAGTTTGAAGTAAACCCTTGTGAAGTCAGCATTATTTACAAGTTGGTTTTTTAAACAATCAACTTGGTTAAAACTAAATATTCTATTAATTTTGAATATAAACTATTAAACTTATTTATATACTCCTGAAAAACTTACCGATTGTAACGTAAACTTGTAAAAGATTATAAAAGAAAAAATACGTAAATAAATAATGCTTCATTACTAATTATACTCAATTTGGAAGGCGGGTATGGCTACCACCGCCCCGGGAACCATTTATTGGATAACCAACACCTCTGCCACAGATCACCGTAAGTGGTTCGCTGCGTTTGGTGATTTAGCAGAGATGCCCGCCGCCCGGGTTCATTGGACAAGGTTTGGTGGCGAATGCATTTGCCCACCTGCTGCGTGGCGAGACGGATCGGGAGAAACTGTTTGAGTGAGGCCTAACCTTGACCTCTCCAGCAGGACTCTCTTAACCCATCGGCTTCCACCGTAATGGGAGGAGTGGATTCAGACGACCGCTACTCCTGGACATATTCACCCCCAGATTCCTGCTCACCCGTCATACCTTTTTCCTTCCCAGAACTTCCTCTTTCCTTTCTCCAAAAAGACTCTCCCACAGCATCCCCAAAGACGACATAGGCCCTGAGGGGATTTTTTTCCTCCAGGCCTTCAGTGTGGAGCTAATGCAAAAAAAAACTTTTTGTCATTCAGTGCTTTAGATGGCAATCAATTTTTTTTTAAATTTTGATACAATATTTTACATTTCATAGTACAATCCAGTAATGTTGGCCTCACTGGGTGGCTTACCCGTGCTGAGGCCCCCATTTTATTATACAGGGTGTCCGGGGGTAAAGTGCATTAACTTCAGGAGGTGATTCTACATTATGGTAGGAGTAAAAAAGATTAATAACTTTTTCTAAAATTCCGACTTTTTTTCCCATACAAAAAGATATACCTACTAAAAATCCTCATTGTAAGGTAAAATTTACTCGATAGAGTTGCTGTCAGCTTGCCGGGCGCGATTGTTACAACATTGTTTGGTAATAATAATGCTGTCCGCACATACCGGTCTAATTTTATCTTTTTACCACGAAACTACCTTTAAAAATTGGAATTTCGAAAAAAGTTATTTATCTTTTTTACTTATACTATCATTTAGAATCACCTCCCGAAGTTAATGCACTTTACCCCCGGACACCCTGTATAAGAGTTTATACCTAATATATTTTGGAAAAAAAAATTATCTTGGTGACGAAAGAACACTTCAAATTAAGATAAATTTATACTAAAACAAAAGATTAAAAATTAAAGTAAAGTTGAAAAAAATAATAATTAAATGAAAATCGGCATGTATAATGATGTATGTATTATGATTTGTGTGTTTGAGTGTTGCGTGTTATCATTGTTTTATGTTATAAAATTTTGGTAACACTGTCTTTTTTGTTTTTTAATCCATTTTTCTTTATTTTGTATCTGAATTTATTTTTGTTTCAAGTAAAAGACTGTTGAATGCTTTTATAGCATGGTAATTATGAAATTAAACAAAAAATCCCGATTGATGCCGGGTGTCCTGTCTGGTGGCCCCATCACGCAAGTCGTATTTCGAGTGGAAGTATCGGGGGAACATAAAACCAACGAGATGGTCGTTTTAATGTTTCGACCTTCTATTCCATTAGTGCGGCATCTCAATTATGAATTCAAATATTTTTCATTTGGGCAGCCTTGGCGTGGGAAATGGGAACAATAATCCGAAGCGCTCACATATCCGCTTTCCAAACCAACTATTTACACTAAAGAATAAAGCAATAACACGAACCGGCTATTTCCGATAGTGAAATCGTTATTAATTTAACCCCTCACACCTCGGGACTATTTTGTCGGAAGGTCAAAATATTTCCGATTTGAAATAAAATCTAAGTAAATGGATTATTTCTGAACGCATACGAAAACAAAAAAATGCTTTAGATATTAGTGATGGAATACGCTTTCAAATTGTATAATTCGAAGTAATATAATATATAACAGGTCATATAAAATGCTTGGTTTTGTTCTTCGTATAAGTAAAGTATTCAGTAGCCCGCGTACAATAGTAATGTTATATTTTGCATTAGTCAGAAGTATACTAGAATATGCCTCGCCAATTTGGAACCCGCAGTACAAAGTATACAAAGATAGCATAGAATATATTTTAAAAAATTATAATATATATCTTACCTTTAATTTTAACAATAAATTTGAATGCCCATTTCAAACTTTACAACAAAGGCGAGCAATAGCTTATTTGACATTTATACACACATTTTTTAATTATAACATTGACTGTACCGAACGTCTTTCCCTAGTTAATTTTATCAAACCGGTAAGACGTACACGCCACACATAACTACTCCACACGCTTTATTACAAGACAAATGCAGCAACTAATTCGCCAATCAATCGTGCTCTTCGTATATTCAATAATATTAATCTATTTTCGTTGTTTGTTTTTGGAGTGTTATGCCGTGTTGCGCTACCTCCTCCTTTAGCCGACGTTTCGGACAGCGTTGCATGTGTCCACATCTGTCGGATCTGCCGGATCTGCCCTGATGATGGACACTGCAATGCTCTGCAACACTCAAAAAACACCCCAAAAACAAACAACGAAAATGCTTTTGGCCGTGAAAATCTAAAAACGTATCTAATATTAATCTAAATTCAATGTAAATTGTTCAATGCGCATACATACATACTTACATACACACACACACACACACACCTTCCCACTACACACATCACCCGGTATTTACTTAATATGCATACTATAAATAAGACACCACAATGAAACACATAATCATGGTATTCACCATGAATTATATTTATTAATTGTAATTTTTTTTCACCAATGGACTATACAATGTAGGTACTGTTTGTTTCTATTTATAAATAAATAACGTTTTTTCTAACCAAAATTACTGATAACGAAAAAAATAATAACACATACACATTTTATTAGGAAAATGTATTATAAACGTTACTGTCAACTCACTTTTTGTCGTTTCATGTAAAAATAATTAATTACAAAATCGCAAAGTTGCATAATTTTTATTTTTTTATAAGAAAAACTCTCTTTTTTATAGCTTTTGAAGATTATTCCCATCAATGTAATATAACGTTGAAGAAGATCACAGTAAAAATCGAAAATATACAAGAGATTTGAAGAGATACAAAACACAGAAAAATAGAAAAAGACAATGGTCGCAACTGGGACTCGAACCCTCGTCTACCGGGACGTGAGGTCTGGGTTCTCAGACCTCTCGTCCATTTGAAGGTGTGCATTTTAATTATTTTGCTGTTAACTTTTTGGATTTGAATATAAAGCGTGGTATTTTCTCTTTTTACCGTTTTCTCGTTTAGATCATATTTCTAATCATGGTAGTAAGGGAGATACAAAGATTTCTATGAGGCGTATATGAGTTGCTCCGAAACCGAATCAATTAGCCCGAGGGGTTAACGGGAGATATTTTCAACTCTCCTTGTTTGGGGGGAGGTTTGGGATTGTATACTGTTTAGTTCTTAGGAGCGGATGTGCAGCACAGCGTTCACCACGAACCCATAAATCCTAATAACAGTTTATAATTCCATTTAAATCCACACAACTCCACAAACAAAACTATGGAAAAACGAAACAAGCTTGTGTTTAGTTTTCAAATTTTAAAAATTTTTAAATTTTAAAACTTTTTTCATTTGAATAGGAAATAAATAAAATTTCTTCATATGAAGCAGATACTTAGTGATGTGACATTATAATTTATTAAAATACATTTAAATCTTGCTAAAAGTTATGATTTTATTTTAAAAAATAAAATTATTCCGATTTCGAATTAAATAAACATACATTTTTTTAATACATATTATTATTTTTTTTTTTACATTAACTCCACACATAAGGTCCTGAGTAAAATATTTTCCCTCTATGTCATCTGAGATGCTGTGTGGAGGGTTTTTTTTGAGGAGATGAAAAATTACCTTGAAGAGACCCATGTTGTATAGGAAGGAAAAAATACAGAGGCCAGCAAATCGTTCCACAGCTCGGTCTCTTGCCTTTACATATTTAGGTTGCATTTTCAATTTGACTTAGTAGGGATACCCGGGCTCATGCGGCGAGGATTATCTAGCTCTTGGCGGCGAATGAGTTTGGCCACCTGCCGCATGGCGGGCCGGATCGAGAGACTGTGTGAGGAAGATCTAACCTAGACCTCTCCAGCCGAACTCTCGACCCATCGCCTTGCACCGCAGTGCAAGGGATGGATTCACACTCCGTCATTCCTGTACACATTGACTACATATCTTTTTCCTTCCCTTTCTTTTCTTTCTTTTTTTTCTTTTCTTCCAAACAGCATACCCAAAGATGAAATAAGTCCTAAGGGATTTTTTCCTCAAGGCTTTTTTTTTGGAAATAATGAAAATAAAATAAATAGGAAATTTCTTTTACGTCTGAAAGACATAATTTATTTCACTCGTAATTCCCCTAAAATAAGAGGATTTTTTAAGAAAACGGTACTTCAGATTAATATGATATGTTTCTCGTTCAATTTATATAAAATCATTTTCAATTTTTGAATAATACCTACCGACTAAAAAATGCCGTAGGTATTATTCTTTTCACAGAGCTTATCATATTTCACTTCTTCTATTATCCTGATATTTAATTTCGTACATAATGAGGCCATTTTGAAAGTAATTTAATTTAATTTCCAAGATTCCTGTTGGTATCCAGTTTGAACTGATTCACGAAATTAATAATAATAAGTCTTTTCCTGCTCGTTCAATTTCTAAATTGCCGTATTTTTATAAACTTTTGTTGAAAACGTAATCACAAGTAGCCGTACGAATTCGCCCGAGTAATTGTGAAATAATCATTTTCTTACGTCGTTTTGAGTAGGTCGTTTTGCGAGGAAATAAAGAGCGTTCAAAGTAAGGGTATGCAAAAACCCGTCTTTGTAAAAATAATACTCGAGTCGTTTTTTTAAGCGTAGGGAATTGATGGAATTCAAGAAACGCCACTGTTGCGACATTAGTTCCACTAAAAACTAATTGTTATATTACATGCATAACTTATATAATATAGTGAACTAAATTGTTATTTTATATGCGTAACATATACTTATAGCATCAACTTATTACGGTAAAGATCGACGAATAATTTCATTAATTTATTTGAGATTTCTATACCGTTTCGTAAATCCAGTTAACCCATTGTGATCATTTTTGCATCCGTGTTCTTAAATTGTAATATTGTGTAAAATCTTCCTTCTTCTTCTGGCGTTAATAACACCAAAAAAGTGTATGATATGTATAAGATGTGTAGAATATAACATTAATGTATAAAATCCAACTGCCTCCACCCGCAGCAGTAACTTACCTATGTTACGTGTTTATACATGCACCTACTTGTTATTTGGTTTTTAATGTTATAATTATAACTGAAAACCCTGACAAACCCTACTAAGTATTTTTAAATGTGAAAACATATAAGTTATAAATCTCTAACTTTAAGTCATAATTGTAAATATGTATGTCGTTGAGTTCAGTTTTAGGTCAGCATTTATATACCTAGCTATAAGTCTTAGATGTAAGTCACTATTTATAATTGTTATTATTAAATAAATAAGTAAATAGTAAATATATTTAAAAAAAAATAGTAAGCCAGTAATATTATTTCTTTTATATATTTATTTGTACAGCGCCTTTGAGGTGATTTTTCACGAAAACGGCGCTGTATAAATTAGCCAAATATTATTATTATAACATGTTTGTAATAGCCTGTATGGGCATGTTATATAAATAAATAATTATGCAGAGATATTAATTAATGTTGTTGCTCCAATCGATTGATGTTCCAATTAGCAAAAGGCAGGTAATAACATGTCGTATATAGATATGATATGCCGCTGTCAAGGCCAGATTTTACAAATCATTCCGTTTCCAATAGCCTATCTCACCAAACACCAAGTTTCGTAAAATCCTTCTGGTATTATTATCGTGGATCCTTGCGACCTATAGGAAAGTTATATATTATTGGTGACCCCGACGTGACGAGACATTTTAAGGTAATTATTACGTTTACCAGTGGTAATTCTTCAACTTCACAACATACTCCGAGTACTTACGAATATTTCTTACTACACCTTAGATATGGTTTCTGTTAGGTGCATTTATCTTAATAATAAATCTCACCACTCACAACTTCCAGACTATGATAATGTATTCAAGCACTGTACGGGAATCGAACCAATAATTCCAGGACTCGTGAAATGAGCATACCGTATTGCGTGATTTCATCAGTTATTTTAGGAAAATCGTTTGAAAATAAAATTGAAATTCCTTCTCTGTGGTTCAGTTTTAGGCAAATTCACGTTCGTCCAGTTGTTTTAACTCACGGTCTAAAAAGCATTCTAGTTTTCTTTTTGTTATTCAGAAATTCCTGTTACCAAACTTCTTTGTTCTTTGTGTTTATAGGAATTTGGTTCAATGGAGTAATTAAAAATAATATTTATGACTTGTTCAATTATCGATGGAAAACGATAATGTTTTTGAGCTATTTGTTATTTCAACAAATCAAAACAAAAATATTATCGCATTTCTGAAGTTAATACAAGTTTTGAAAAATATTTTCCAAATAACATAATTTTTTTCTTATGAATATGAAAAGTTTAAATACACAGATTTATTCTTTTATTTTTACGGCATTATTTTTATTTCAGGTATTATCGTTATTTTTTGGGGGGGGGGGGTGGCTCTGCCGTGTTGCGCTACCTCCTTCTTTAGCAAACATTTCTGATAGCGTTACAGCGTCCATAATCAGGTAAGATGTGACCTATTGCCCTGCCATGGAACACATCTGCCCTGATTATGGACACTCGCTGTCCGAAAAGTTGGCTAAAGAAGGAGATAGCGCAACACCGCATAATAACCCAAAAATAAATAACGATAGATTTAACATATTTTTCGATGCAATTGTTAATATGAATATTTTAGAGTTGGTATTCGTACTTTGAAGATATAAATATTTTATTTGAAATTGACATAAACACAATGGCATTAATATATATTTGAACTGAAGGTAGAAATTTCTAAGTGGCAAGCCAATAACAAGACAAGTGTATTTATTGTCTCCGATTTCGTAGTTTTAAAATTTCGTAGTACTAAACTACCACGCGTCGCATAATAGTACGAGAGCTCACGACCAAAACCATGTCTCATAGCAATACGGCAAAAACCCTATAAAATCGTTAGATTGTATGATTCTGAACCCGACTAGGTGTGTAGTAACGGTTGAAAGTGTAGCAACTGCGTGGGAAGCCATTTCTGCTGTGTCAAAAAAAAAGACAGTCGGTATTATAGCAATACGTCTGATAGTGAAAATGTACATAGATTTTATAATTGTATTACGAAAAAGTTTGTTTTCAGACATTTTGTGCGTAGCATATAGCCTGAGCGCATTTTTGAAAATGTCAACAAATTTAGCCGACCTGTATCATAGCAATACGGATAATTTTTTTTTCAACTTTTCGTATTGCTGCCATGATTACCAAAAACATGTTTTCAGACACTTTAAGTGTAGCATATACTCCCAAAAACGAAAATAACGTTTCGGAGTCGCCTGGCCGACGCCTCTGTTAAATGTTTTTTTTAAATTTACAGCCTTCATAGATATTCAAGAATCTCCCTTGTCTATTATATGTACTTTGACAGATGACAGATGTCATTACTTATTTCTTTTGTAAAAGTTACTCAAGTGTGCTTTAAATAAAACCAAAACTATCAAATCAATCCAATGTTACGGTTTCAGGTAAATTCTTTGTTAATTATCATCTAATAAATTCAGGGTCGCAACGTATTCATTGGTTTGTAACAGAAAATTCAAGATGCCTCAATACGATTTTTAAATGATATCTGAGTATCGAAAAGTTGTCTGATAGAGAAGGTGCTACACTTAATTTGTCTGATATAATTTTTTTGCACATGTGGACAACTTATTTTATCATGTCCAACAATTTTCAGACATATTGCTATGATACCGATCGGTAAAATTTGTTAACATTTTCAAAACGGTCTCAAAATTTAATGCGTTCACATTTCCGTCTGAAAATTGTTTTGTTCGCATCAAATAACCAAAATTTACTAATAAAAAAGATTTTCAGACGTATTGCTATGAGACATTTTTTTTGTCTCATTTTTAATTTTTTTAAGTGATTTTACGGGTTTTCGCTACACCACTAACGTCTGAAAAATATGTTTCCGGTATCTCAGAACTATCATTCAACTACAGTCTGCAAATCAGACATATTGCTATGATGCAGTTCGGTAAAATTCTTTGACAATTTTGAAAATTCGGTCAGATCAAACGCTACGCGGAAAATGTCTGATATTGGTATTTTCGAGTTCAGGATAATCGTATCTATCGATTTGATGCGGTTTTGGCCGTATTGCTATGAGACAAAAATTTTGGTCGTGGGCTCTCGTACTATAAGGTCGTGACTTACCCTAAGTAAATTGAATTAAAAAGTGCCAAAATTTCCTCGTTTGTGATGCGAAAATGTTTTCATTACTCGGCAAACACTAGTAAAAGCCAAGGAATAACATTTATTTTGTAAAACAACGCTAATTATTTATTATTATCGGTTCTCATAAATAATACAATTATTTTCCGCCAGAATATTTTATGCGTCATTAATAGAAAATGAAAAATCTACTAAAATTTAGGATCTGGGTGCGCAATAACCAAATTACGAAGTCAGTGCTATCGCTGTGTAAATTATTTTTTTTAATAGTCTAATCCCTCTGTTAATTTATATGCTTCATGCAGTGAATATACAAATCAGCAGTAACAACGAGTACAATAACAATCGGCGCCATTTGCAAACTTTCGTTGCTCTATTACATCGTGATCGTTTAGCACCTCAAAATCCTTTCGGAGCCTAGGCCTCCTATTTTAGTCGGCCTTGAGGCGTTACTCGACGTAACTTTTGAATATGAAAACACCGCCGGCGTCCTATCGTTTATGTCATCCATACGCACAAATTATGTATTTGAATGTCTATCTTTGTCATGCATGAACAACGTTTGAATTAGGAATATACACTGGAAACATAAGAGTGTTCCTTGCCACATTTAATTTTGAGTTTGTTTGTTTAATTTTGAGTTTGCAAGTCTACATGTAATTTAACTTCATTTTTAATTTATTTAATTCTTTCAATTCAATTTCTTTTTTTTTTCAAATGCGTTGGATGACCATTTGATGACGTTTATCACATGTGAATTTCTGTGAAACAACTGGGCATAAAAAGAAAAATATTACAGATTTTAAAATTTAAAATGATAAATTTTAATATGTGGATTATAATCCTTTACACAGCATCTTCATATATTACGAAAATGGCTGAGTTTATTAAAAACACACATGTGAGTTTTTCAATGCAGCTATTCAAGTGAATATTTTGTGCAACGGAGGCTTTTATCTGTAAGCGTAGCCTCCAAGGGTTAACTTTTAATAAGAATAAGCTGCTTAAGTTTGGAGCGTACAAACTTTACGGAAAAGCAAACTTGGAAGTCTCGCAAAACCTCTAAGTGAATTTATCAAATACCTCCCCGTGTTATCGAGGACTAATCTACACAAGCAATTCCGGAAAATTGCATTTCGTACCGACGTGATTTACCCAGTTTCGTGGATTTCATTTTAAGAAAGCTGTGATAAATAAAAAGCGAAAATAAATAGGTACCATGCTGTATAATCTATCACCTTTAAAATATAGCAGTTAATCGCGAGACACTCCCAAATGCGACTTAAATATAATAAAATCAACCTAGAAATTAGTTTTTTTTAAACTCTAGCTTCACACAGGAGGCCATAAGGAAAATAATTTCCCTCAGGGCCAATTTCATCTTACCTGATGCTGTGCGGAGGGTCTTTTTAAGGAACGGAAGGATAGGAAAAAGGTATGTGAGGTGGGTAAGAATCTGGGGGTCATTGTGTCCAGGAGTGACGGACGTATGAATCCATCCCTCCAACTGAGGTGCAAGGAGATGGGTTAAGAGAGTCCGGCTGAAAATACCAAAAGGTCTCCCTCAACTAGTCTCTTGATCCGGCCCGCCGCGCAGCGGTGGGCAGACGCATCCGCCATCAAGACCTGGAAAGACCTAACCCGCATGAACCCGGGCATCCCTTCTAAGTCACCAAACGTAGCGATCCACTTGGGGTGACCTACGGCAGAGGTGTTGGTTATCTAGTAAATGGTTCCCGGGGCGGCGGTACCCGTATCCGCCTCCCAAAACGTTAAACAGCATTAAAATTATTTTGAAATTAATATGTTTGCGCTGAGCGAAGACATAAAACGGCAGATAAAATTACAAGAAGCTAAAAATACTGAAAATTACCCCTGAAGTTAAGTTTAGAATTCCAAGGAAACTTGTTATTTTATCGTTTGAAAGGTTTATTTAAAAAAATACCTTTCTGCTTAACGAAATTTAATTAACAACAACGATAATACTGAGGCAGCACTAATAAACATGTTTTAAAATTTACCCAATTGATAAAAAACCGTTAACCATAATTTATAAAAAGTTATATAATGAATAACAGATCACTTTGTATAAACCACTATATTATAAACAATATCCACATGTTTCGATAACAATTTAAAGTTATCTTCATCAGGATATGTTAATATAAAGAAAAATAAATGACAAACAAGTATAGACAATTCAGAATAAACTATAACATAGACAAAATATTAAAAAGTAGAGGCGATTAATTGCTTAAAAATCGTAAAAATAGTTATACAAAATTAAATATAAAAATTAAGTGTGTAAGCAACGTTGATTTTGTAGTTTGGTAAACCAAGTAAAATGGCGTTAAAGCACGGAACAAGCAATTTTCCAAAGTTGATTCTTGATACAAAGCCTTCTCAGCGAATGTAAATTATTAAAAGACATGGAAAATGACCGAAAAATTAATTTTTATTACGATGCACAGCTGAATATTTTTTATTGTGACAAATCTTGTATATTGCTATTGAAATGAGATCCCTAAGGCGTATGTATGGTAAAACCATGTATGATCGTGTGAGAAATGTGGAAATCCGCAAATAATGTAAGGCTGATGTAAGCTAAATCAGTAAGATTAAGAAGGGGACCCTCAGATGGTTTGGGCATGTAGAGCGAATGAACGAAGTAAGTACATAGTGTGAGAAGAAGATTATATGACGCAAATGTGAATTGTAGAAGAAGTCGGGAACGCCCGAGGAAGACATGGCACGATCAAGTGAATCAGATACTTGATTCGGGCCATGTCAAATATCAGAATAATAGAAGAGGATGTATGAATGTGAGTGAGGCAAATAGTGTGTGTCAAGACCGCGTTGTTTGGCGGTCCGTCCTCTCTGTCTACCCCTACGGAGAAACGGCTTGATGGTTAGTTAGTTGGTTTAGCTTGGGTCGTAGATTAGATTACGGACAATGTTTTTACATCCTGTTTAATTATTTTTTCACCAGCGTGGACGACCGTTAACACCTCAGTCCTTGGGTCTATTTTGTCGGAAGGGCAAAATATTTCCGCTTTGCAATAAAATCCAAATAAATGAAATTTTGCCTCGGAAAAAAAAATTGTTTTTGAAATTTTATAATTCGAAATAACATAATTTTTCAAACACGAAAATTTTTAATGCAAACAAGAAAAAGTTTTAAAAATGGCACACCTTACGTGTTTTCTAACTAAAATTATTGACATCACGTACATGTCATATAAAGCAATGTATTATGAATTTTCGTTAAGTATTGGTTTATTGGGTGTTATGTCGTGTTGCGCTACCTCCTTCTTTGGCCAACGTTTCGCACAGCGTTACAGTGTCCATCATCAGAACAGATGTGTGATGTCACATAAAAATACTTTTGGCCGTGAAAATTTAAAATAAATGTATTATAAACGCTATCGTCACTCATGTTTATGTCGTTTCATGAATAAAAAAATCCCAAACTTTAATAACATTTTTTTCAAATTGCAGTCGGAAACTTGGGTTTCATAACGGTGCTCATATTATTTATTTTGTGGTTTACTTATAGATTCGAATATAAAGCGCGGTGTTTTCTCTTTCTGATTGTAACTACACACAATGATTTCTACATAATCTATACGAGCTATTTCCAAATGCGAACCTAAGGGGTTAGACGAAAAATTTATTAAAGTCAATGAAATAATATGCTGCCTGGTATATCTGACATTATTATGTTTACTCGGGCTGTGGACTGTTATTGATTTGGCAGTAATCGATCTCACTTGAATTGTCCAAAAAGGAAATAAAAACAGTTATCACCGCTGCTATTTCAAATGTCGCCTCGCTATGCTGACAATAGGATAAAAATTCGAATAAAAATGGGGCAATTAGTAAATTTCTAATAGTGTTGTGATGCGGGTAAGGCCTAGTTTACATGCATCAGTGTACCTACTGCTCAGAATATTTACAAGTTTAAATTCAAACAGAAGAAAGCTAACACTAAAATCGATTTTTATTTATTGTTTTTGTGTTTTATTCGTAGAATACCATATACATTTTTTTAAATTTAATTAATATTTAATTTAAAACAATAATAAGTTATTACCAAGTTCTGCAAGTATTTTAGTTTGTATTTTTGTTACAGCTATTTCGACTTACAAGGTCATTTTTAAACTGTGGTTGAGCCACATTCAGACGACTTATTTATACTATTTTATATCTCAATTTTTGAAGGTGTCTAAATTGATTAATTACCGGTTCAACCAATTTGTAGGGACTTAAAAGGCCACTTGCATCACATTTTAAAAAAAAAAATTCCGGTTTAGGCAAATATTCTAAGACATTCCGTTTTTTTTTTTAATCGTATTTTTGAAACCCTGGCGATTTTTTGAAAATTTCAATCCGAAAAATCAGACCATTTTTTATAAACCGGAAAGATGGGACATAATTTTATGAGGGCGAAAAAACGATAATTACATAGCCGAAAATCTTTTTAAAAAAAGAACGTTTTCCACACGAATAACAATAAATTGTGCGGGGTTCTCTTTGTAACATCTGTAAAAACACCGCCATCTTTATCAAAAAATCAAACCAAAGGATAAGTTCGCATAGAACAAACAATAAATCTAGTGAACGTTAAACGAAAATTCAAAAATTCGCCGGAAATCAAAGTGTTGCCAATAAAAAAAAATTAATCAGTGTGGAATTTTACAAAATTAAGGGAACATAATCGGAGACGGGACATTTTCATGCAGTGACGTCACGAGCTCAAATAATGGATTTATTTATTTAAAAATAAAAAAAACTATACATTTCTAAAAATTTTTACTAACATTTTCGCAATCTTAGTAAAAAAATCTATCCACACGATTTTTTCCAAGTCGTTATGAAATCTATGCAAGTGGCATATTGAGAGAGTGATTATGTGACCACAATGTAACGCTAATTAATAAAGCAAGGAAAATTATTTATTCCCAACTACTTAGTATATTTATAAAACCTAAAAAATATAACGCACTTAAATGAGTCATAGCAGTAACGTCATTATAAAACAATTTAGAAAACCCTAACATTTAGTGGGGGGAAACAGTTTCCGAACCCCACATAATCACTCACTCAATTAGTGTCACCGCAAATTGTTTTAACCGGTAATTAATCAATTTAGACACGTTCGAAAATTGACATTTAAAATAGTATAAATAATTCTTCTGAATATGGCTCTGCCACAGTTTGAAAATGACATTTTAAGTCGAAACAGCTGTAATAATAATACATACTAAAATACTTGCAAAACTTGATAATAACTTATTATTATTTATTATTTTAATTGATAAACTAATGTTTAAGACAAGATTTTTATGCAAAGCACAAAGGGTAACAATTATTATAAGCAATAATTATTAGTCTGAAACACTCATCAACATTGAAAAATTCCCGAGAAAAGATAAATGCCGCCGACGGGACTTGAACCCGCGTCCTTCTGACATCCGGTCAACTGCTCTACCAACTGAGCTACGTCAGCTTATCTCCCACCGCCAAATAATTCAATATATGCTAGTTTTTCATTCAACAATTACTGCTTATTACATTTTTCACCTGAAAACAACCAACTTTTTTTTTTGTGAGAAAGGAATTATAAGTGCTAACTCTCCCACTAGATGGCGTCGAGACAAATTATGTCTACATATTTTTGGTGAAATATTTTAACTTGTCAAATATTAATTATTATTTTTAATGGTAAACTAATGTTTAAGACAAGATTTTTATGCAAAGCACAAAATTTAATTTTTATTATATTAAAAAAAAACCAAAATCGATATTTTTTTGCACAAAAAACTTTTATTTTAATCATAAAATGTGACTTTTTCTCATTTATATAAAAAATGATTTATTGTTTCAATTATTAAATTTTTATATAAGTAAGTATTTTATTTCAATTGTTCGAAGTGAAAATGAACACACTTTGACAACAAAATATGTATGTTTGTTTAACCCACAATACACGAGTAATGAAAACAGTTTGAGTTTTTGACTGACTTCGTATTCGATGGACAAGGCACTCCTCTAGCTATTCAGAGGACGCGGACTCAAATCCCGGCGTGCGCGAATTAATTTAATTTGACTAATTTGTTGTATTTTGAAATTTTAATAATTAAAAATGATATACTACTTCCCCACATTCCTCTTCCCAACCTCCTTCCCCTCACCACTACCTTCAGCCTTATTATAACACACCCCAATTAGGGTATTTTTGGTTCAGGCGGGAGCAGTTGGGACTCATGTGAGGTATTCACATAAAAAACCTACCTAATAAATCTTACTTGGTTATCCGTTTTTTTACTTTTTTTTTAAATTCATTTAAACAAAATAAATAATGTCACAAATGAAGGGTCATTAATGTGCTGCTGATATTAATTAATTCGTTTTTTAAAAAATTCCATAAATTGTGATTTAAAGACAACAAGAGTCTCTTTCAAGTTGAATTAAATTAATTTGTTATTAAAGGGCTAAAAATATATGTTCATAACCTTTAATCAGGAATTGTAAAGTTTAAAGTTAATTTACTCTTTATATATTTTTAATTTTGATCCAACGCGTATTTCCATAATTTTCATTTAGATCCACGCTTTATTTCCTGGAAACATTTTCGTTTAGAAGTTTCTGAAAACCCCACTCATCCAAATTATGTGTATATTCGAAAAAAGATCTCAAAAATGAAGAATTATTATTATAAGTACTCGTGCGTTACTAGGTGTGCTAACAAGCCAGGGCTAAATTTATAAATTATAAAGATAAATTGAAGTAGTTAGGTTATACGAAGGCCAAAGTAATTTGCTTGAACAATGCTAGGACTAATTATCGTAATCGCTTTGAGGACGCTTCCACGACATTATTATGTCCCATAGCGCTTCACAATACACGACTGACGAAAACATTTTGAGTTTGCATACTATCGTCTCGTAAAGAACATTGCATTCTGAAGAAATAACATAATGATAGATATCAACGTTATTCGTGAAGAACATAACACATTTCTGGTTAAGATGATGCACCAAGCCCTGTAAAATTCGGTACCAGGAGGTCTAGCATGGTCGATCGAAAAAGCCTTATATCAATACGATATTGACCAAATGCGTCATCTATCGTCAATCATCAATATTTGTGTACGATTGTTAACACATATTCCGACCGACGATTTAAAAATTTTAACGCGGCGTCTATAGTATCAGATATGTTTCGGTTAACTATCAATAAACTTATATTTTTTTATTGATAAACTAATGTTTATGACAAGATTTTTATGCATAGCACAAAGGATGACAATTATTATAAGTTATACTTATTAGCCTGAAACACCTGCATTGAAAAAATCGAGAAAAGATACATGACATCGACAGGACTCGAACCCGTGTCCTTCTGTTTTCCGATATATTATTAGATATATATTTTTAATTATGTCTTTCGTTAAGCAAAATTACTGGTTTATTTAATTAATGTATTGAACTAACGAAGCTCTCAGAAATGAAAGAAGTGGTATTCGCGATTTATGAACTCAAATAACGCATCTAAGACGCAATTAATTTATTCCGTTTGATCGTTGAAAAACGAAAATGGTTGAAATATCAATAAAGACCTCATTAAATAATTAAATCCCGTTTATGCATATTTAGGTTAGAATTTCAATTGAACAGTGCAAATTTGTTAATATTTTCTTGCAGGAGATATTGGACTTTAAAGCAATTTTTATAGGTCTGATACTTTATTTTTTACTTGGTAGATATATAAAAAGGGTTCCATGACAGTTCATCCTGCGACAATTCATCCTGCGACAGTTCATCCGGCGACAGTTCATCCGGCCGACAGTTAATCCTGCCGACAGTTCATCCTGCCAACAGTTCATCCGGCCGACAATTCATCCGGCGTAAGAACAGTATTTGCCTTTGAAATGATGGAGTATTTTTTGTCATTGAAGAGGGTCCGAGTTGCGAGCGTTATCTTTTTATTTTTCTGTGTATTGTTCTCTTTCAAATTTTCGTTTAGATTATTAGTGTTATCGGCTTCTTCAAAGATATATTACATTGATGGGAACAACCTACAAAAGTTATAAAAAGGTAATTTTTCTAATAAAAATTGAGGATATTTTTGACTAGTCTTTTTATGGTGACCCGACAATTCGTCCGACGACAATTTATCCGGCGACAGTTCATCCGGCGACAGTTCATCCTGCCGAGAGTTCATCCTGCCGACAGTTCATCCGGCCGACAATTCATCCGGCCGACAATTCATCCGGCCTTATCATTTAGAAGATTTTTCTTCAAGTAAGTATGCAAAGAGGATATACGGCTGTACAACCAAAATCGATATAATTACATCTGAAGGCATCTTGAGTGGAAATCGGCTGTAACCTAACCTAACAAATTAGTCAATTCACCGTAAAAAGATGGTGTTAATTTCAGATAAAAAAGTTATATTATATGCAAGTAGGAATCTTTACGGTTTTTTGCTAAGCCGACTCCACGTATGAGTATGTCGTATTTTGTTATTCACGCATGCTTTTTCGGAGAGTCGAAATTATTATTAGTAAAAATATTTTTACAGCGGATTTCCACTCAAGATGCCTTCAGATATAAGTATATCGATTTTGGTTGTACGGCCGTATATCCTCTTTGCATACTTACTCGAAGAAAAATCTTCTAAATGATCAGGCCGGATGAATTTTCGCCGGATGAATTGTCGGCCGGATGAACTGTCGGCAGGATGAACTGTCGGCAGGATGAACTGTCGGCAGGATGAACTGTCGCCGGATGAATTGTCGTCGGACGAATTGTCGGGTCCCCATAAAAAGACTTATCAAAAATATCCTCAATTTTTATTAGAAAAATTATCTTTTTATAACTTTTGTAGGTTTTTCCCATCAATTTAATATATCATTGAAGTAGCCGATAACACTAATAATCCAAACGAAAATATGAATGAAAACAAGATACAGAAAAATAAAAAAGATAACGGTCGCAACTCGGACCCTCTTCAATGACAAAAAATACTCCATTATTTCAAAGGCAAATACGTGTTCTACCCGTAGTATTTAATTAAAGCATCTAAAATATTTATAAGCCGTCCAATTTTCTATTTATCTGGAATAGTTATGATAAAGTTGTCAGACTTCATTAATATAAAAAGGTAGTTTACATAAACATGTTTTGTTTACGAATATGCAAAACTGACTATAATAAATAAACAATTTCTGTAGAGCAAAAAAAAAACAATATCATTTAAAAGTTTAACGAATCTCATTCAAATTCAATTGAAATGAGATTCCCGAAGCTTTGTGTTGTACAAATGGTAAAACATTTTAAAATCATATCGACTAGTTTTGACCTCTGACCCAAATATGTCGATTGTATATTATGATAAGATGTATGCTGAAGTAGAAATTTTTGCCAATAATTTAAACGGATTCAATAAAAATGTTAA
The DNA here is from genome assembly GCA_917563855.2 of Limnephilus lunatus. Taxonomy (NCBI): domain Eukaryota; kingdom Metazoa; phylum Arthropoda; class Insecta; order Trichoptera; family Limnephilidae; genus Limnephilus; species Limnephilus lunatus. Next base: position 45,876,045 of record OU830598.1, on the reverse strand, counting down.
TGTTCTGCAATTGTTCAAAAAACGAGTATGTTTAGCTAATTATATTGCGTACCTTACGAGTCTCTCTTAATGTCTCTTAAGTCTCTTACCTCTCTTTGTATTATTTGTCATCTGAGTCAGCTTTGTATTTTTTATAGATGTGTTCAGCCATCTAGATTAAATAACAATGTGTTCACAATTATATCCTCTGCGTGCGAACTCTATCTAAATTTCTTTAAATAGACAATAAACAGTGTTAATTTCAAGCGACCTCCCACGTAAGTATGGTCCTGTATTCATTCATTTTTAGGCAGCATCGCGTTCATTGGTCAAAGCATTGTGCATATATTTTCGTAACGGTGATCGATGAACCGGTGTAATGCATTTTTTAGCCATAAGTTGTTTTTAATTGTTTGTCTAGCTTGTAGTTTTCTAGATTTTAGGCATGTATAGTATATGTATATTTTAGGTAAGTTTGTACAGCGCCCTTGAGGTGATTTTTCACAAAAACGGCGCTACATAAATCGTCCAAATATTATTATTATATCATTTGACAAAGTAGATTTTTGTTATATTATTCATCCATTTGTATATTAACTGAGTTTTTATAACTGGATTTTTTTCATGTGAGTGAAAATATCTGTAAAACCCAGTAAAAATAAATAACTCGACGAATAAATTATTAAATGTTTTTATAACCATCGTATTTCTCAACATAATTTTGAATGTATATATATAACTATGGTTTTTAGAGGTAGATCCCAAAAACGTATTTACTTGAAAGAAAGATCCGGGATTAAAACACTTTCCTTTTTACAAATTGGGATAGAATAATCTATGCAAATGAATTCTGCGGCGCCAGTATCTATGTATATACTGCGGTCCCTTTCCCGTATATCTTCTCGTGTTCTACCACTACCAATGTCCCAGAATAAATTATCCATCGTTAAATGTTTTCCAAACTTTCAAGTTGCAGTACACTAGTTTACCATTCAACATACACTCGGCCTTATTAAATTGCCAACGGTTTCCGCAAGGCAGGGGGCAGGGCCTCACGCATAATAAGCCAATAAGGTTGTTTACATGATATAAGTTACTATTTGCAGTGCAAACACGTTTCGCTCCTCCGGGGAAACTCTTCTCAAGACATCCATTGTAAAATAACTAGAGTCTAGGATGGTGATGAATTCCCACAAGTCCCCGAACTGCGACGTAGTCCTGTCAATGAGAGCTCCGGTATGATTCACCATTCAAATGATATTTGAAAATATTAATTTCACTGGTATCTCTGTGTTCGTGTGTAACCCCGGTTTAATGACCTCTGAACTGGGATTTGCTTTGTTTCTCAAAATTGAAACTGATTGTAAGAACGATTCAGACAAGCGATAAAGTAAGTACCAAAATGTGTATTATATTTTAATTATGTATTTCTTTTGTTTCATCTTAGACAAATTTAAATAACTATTTTTTCAAGTTTACTAATGCTGTTTACTCGAAAGGTAAATTTCTGATCGTCTCTAAAATTGATATTTCTTTTTTGAGAGGCAACGATTGCAAAGCAAATATTTTATTTAAAAATACTTTTAACCATACAAATACTACGATTATAACATTATTATCCTTTGATTTTTGACAGGTCTGCGCAAGTTTATTATAGTTATTCCATGAGTGCTATTTATAATATCATTACAATAATTCGAGGTGATTCCAACTTCATCACATTTTATGATGACCGTCAAATCAGCGCCAATTGGTTTTATTTTAAATTTCAGCCGTCAGCTTTTGACCATATTGCGATTAGAAGTCAAGCATGATTGTGTATCAAATGTTTTGGAGTTGAAAACGCCTTAAGATAAACTTTTTGTGAACAAAGAAAGCAGGTATAATATATTTAGAAACAATGAAAATATGAAAAACTTTTGAACAACGAAGAGAAGTATTACTAAGACGAAAAAACGTGTAGGTATCTAATAGAAAGTAAATACACAACAAGTAAAAAAAATAAAATCAGGGTGGGTTGGAGGGGGCTCGTCTTGTCAAATTTCGAAAAATCAATATTCTCACATCCATTCAGAATTAGTGTAGATTGTTTTAAAATGTATTATGAAATATTAGACATTGTTGCCATTATTAAAATCTATCATAAAATTCTTCTATTTTCGGTGCATAATACAAATAAAAGATACCTAGCCTTTTTTTATCAATAGTTTAAACCCAGCAGTTTCCGAAGTGGGTTCCGCGAAATTAGGATTCCGAAGAGAGGTAGCGGTGATCAGAGGTTCCGCGGCGACGGTTTAAGGACCGCAGCGACGAACTGCGTGACGAATATATGGAATATCTGATGAGATAAACCATTTCCACATTTGCTGGTAGTGTTGATTGTGTTGAGTTATCTCACAACTAACAGTGACTAATGAACAGGAAAACTTCGTAAATATATTTAATTAGATTCCGCTCGGCTCAACAAAATACTGTATTTTATACGACATTAAGTAGATTTAGCGTTTCTAAATTAATAGCCGACCAATATAATAGTCAACCGAATTTTTAGTTGCTGTGATACAACGCCTTCCTTTCTGTTTTACAAAATAAGAAAGGTTGCTTACAAAATTAAAAACTTTTCACAGTTGATAGCATTTTATGGTTTTATCATCAATGCAGACAATTTTAGAATTAGAATTAACATCAAAATTTCATGAATATCCAAAAGATTACTTACAGTTTAAGGCATGCTGAGACATCAAAAAAATTTCTTCCGTTACTTATCATCAAGAGTTTGTAGTACTAAATACTAAATTTGTCTTCCACCTATTTTTTACTTACATGAATGACTAAAAAGATAAGATATACGTGAGCTTTTCCTGGTTGAACAATGTCACATGCTATTTTTTATACTTAAGATACGTTAGTTCAAAATCATGTTCAGTAAAGAGGAGCTCATACCGTTTTTCAAGATTTATTTATGTTTAAAAATCATTTTCTCGGAACGAGGAGTCACGTTTGACCAGATTTGGGTATAAAATGTGTTGTTTTCGAATAGTTTTTCAAAAAGTTTTCATAGTCAGTTATTGAAAATATCGAGATATTTGTATTTATTTTATTTTATCTTTTAAAATGTGTAACTTTGTTCTCATTTGTGGAAAAATATATTAAACGTTTGGCTCTGATAGGCAATGATTTTTTTTAAATAGCTCATTGCTTAGCGTAATGTAACCTATTTAACCAAGTTTTTTTAATCACTTTTAATGACTTCAAAGGAGTGATGAAGTTGTACATTGTTGCGTTTGGTCATCATTTTTATGGGGTAGTCAAGTTTGGTTCTGACCCACTCGATAATGCGCTCTTCAACCTTTTCTTCGCGTATCCACTATTCCTCCCCTTGGTTGTCATTTGGGTTAATATTGTTAATATCTCAAATTAAATAAAAACAACAACAAAACAAAAAACACTCCATAAAAAATTATTCCTTCGAATATCAGATTGTTAAATTTTGCATATCAAATTCAAATAAAGTAAATCAATTGAGTCCATTTTTAAAATTTCAATGACAATGTGCGGTAATGTCATAAAATAAAACCATTAATTCAGAGACATTAAAATAATAATCTTAATATAAAATAACATTAATTGTTGTATTAAAAATATTGACGACATGGTTGTTAGTATAACGGCTGATACGGAACTTCTGTACACATTTTATTACAGCGAACAAAGTTATTGCTTTGACATATGACGTGAGACAACACTTGTATACTATAAGCTATAAGCACACATAATGTTATGTTTGTAGGATCATATAGTACACAACGGTATATCAAAGTCAGTTTCTGTTGTCGGAAGTCACAAACTTTCTAGTAGTGTGGTGTGCTAGAGATGTCTCTATGGGTGGTTCCGGTTTACAGCTTCCGGAAGTTAGGCAAGACTTGCTTCCGTTGATTGATGCCACCCAGAGCTATTCAAAACTGTCACGTACTATTTCAAGACATGATATTTTGTTTGTACGTCCGCATCAATAAGAATTTACGATAATCCCCGATGCTTTTTTGGAATAAGTGCCGCCAAATAAGGCACGAAAGAAGCCCAAATAAGTAGTATTCAAATTAAGGATCCTTAAATGATTTTTACACTGATAACTTTATAACATTTATTGATTTTCCTTATGGATGCACGAACTGTTTATTTTATTTTTGGTATCTTAGACGTTCTATAGATACGGAATGTGTTATCCTTGGATGTAATCAGGTACATGAACCCTTTTTAGACAATCGCGTCTCCTCTCCGAGCTAGGGATACTTTCATTTATTTGAGTAAACGATGATTTTGAGAGGAGATTTGATATCACAGAGGGTTTAAATCAGGGTTATGTAATCCAGCCATAGTTATTCGTTAAATAGGTACGTGGTACATCTACACAGTACGATCAATTGAATCAAATATTTTAATCGATCACTTCAATTAAATAATTTTACGAGAAAGTAGAATATGTTGTATACACAAGTATGTTAAAACTTATTGGACATTTCAAGCAGCATGCAAAATAATTTTAAGAAATCAGATGGATTGTCTTTTTTTACATTGACTCAAAAGTGACCAATGCTGTAAGAGGTAGGAAACACAGATGCCGGTGAATCGTTCCTCAGTCGAGCTGTTGAACTCAGGAACGAGTCGTAGAAACGACCCATTCTCGTGTGACAAATCTCTACCGTGTACAAATGTTGGGCGTGCGTTTGGTATGTTTCCCGACTGTGTACTGGTGCCGAAGGAATCAATGTCCCTAAATCCTCACAGCATCTTCCATTGAAACACCGGTAGAAAGAGGACAGCATTCCCACTCGACGCACGCCTGTGCTGTAAAGATTGCAATCCGTTTGTTAAGATAGGAGAATCTATCAAACGGATCGCCCGTTTCTGCATATTATCGACGGTTTTTTCAGGTATTTTGGGGCTTCAGTTCAGAGATGGCTGAAAAATTCAACCACGGGACGTACTTGCGGTTTGTATGGAGTTAGCAGTTGTGTACTATTAAAGTATATGCGGGCCTTTTACAATACGCCCAGCTTCTGAGGGGCCAACTTAACTCTGGCTTCGATAGAGCTCCCGTACCTAAACTGGTCACTCAGAGTTACACCAAGCGTATCAATGGAAGGTCTGTTCGGAAGATTGCTTCCGTTGAAGGAGACTAAATTTCGATATCTTTTATTCGAACCCTTGACATACTCTAAACGCCTGTCACATTTTGGCATTAAAATTAATTCTATTCAAGTTGATTTGGTCCTCCTGAAAAATAAATTCTTTCATTTTCAGTCCTCGAAATTTCCTCTGCAATATCCTTGAGAGTAATTTATCGACTACTTTCCGAAAATAAACAGTAAAATAAAAATTGAAATAAGGGACGATGAAAAAATAGAGAGAATAGCTTAATTTACTTATCACGGCCTTCAGATAATAATTAAATAATATTCCATCGAAATATTACATAATATTACAAAGTTTATTAGGAACAAATATTTTTAATGGAGAGCTTTTATTTTCGTAAATTAGATAATAAAGATTATTTTTTAAGATTATTTTGCTAAGATTGAAGAAGATTATTTTTATTTATCAAATGGAAACTTTTTAGAGGCCTTGAAATATTTTAAGGGCTTTGATACGTGGAAAGTAGAAAAAAGAGGCAAGATGGAAAATATTTGGAATTGTTATAAAGTCGGGTCCATTGGCGGGCAAACGCCAGACTTTTGCTTTGACAGTCCCATATAACATTCAAGGTCATAAATGTTTGAAAATTTGGTCAACATTCAAGTTCATCGTGTTTGAGCTTCCCGTCTTCGGCGGAAAACATTCCTAAACAAAACTTTAACATCCCATCCCGGGTAAAGGCAGGCGGGGGGGGGGGGGGGGTCATTTTTTTGTCAGGAGCCGCGCGGTGAGGTCGTAATATGGAAGAATAAACCGAACGAATTTTAAGTTATGTGCAATGAGCGGGCTTAAATAATCACGAGTTTATATGACTATTATTCTTACATATAATATTATAATAAATATATTTGATTATAAAATTATAATATATTAACAAATAATTAAATAATTTTTCGGAAACGAAATCGAAATCGAGAAACGCCTGGAATATTCTCCGCGCGGGAACATATGGAACGGGATGCGATATCATAAACGGCATTGTTATTATTATTTTATGACTTCCTCGTCAGAGCTCATTTTTTGACACTTGCAGTTATGTAGGTACGCAATCCAAATTCAATAGTAACTTTAGGACATGCAATAAACGTCAAACGTCAAGTATTCATATGGACATCCGTATTCCAGACCACCTGTCAAATTGTGTCGACCGCGACAAAAAATGTTGATGTAAAATGTTTGAAGGTCATTGAAGGACTTTCAAACAATATTTGGTCGCTGGAGTCAAGCCTTAAGAATAATGTAACTGGAGGAGGTGAAGAATTGAGGAAGGTTCGTAAAAACAATATGTTTAATATTCAGAGATATGATAAGTTTATTGACTAAACGTAATATTTCAACATTCAAAGATTCGTTACGATCGTGCTCATTTCAGAAGTTGAGTATTTTTTTTTCATAAGTAATTCGTTTTCCTACTATTATTTCAACCTTAAAGTACGAAAAAGTGTAAAAATACATACAGTATATATTATTAATCATTAATTATCAAAAATACTAATTTCGGTTGTCTGTGCGTCCTGCGTAATCCATTAAAATGTGTTTTTTAATATATTTATTAAGTAACAAACACCTCTACCATTGGTCACCCCAAGTGGTTTCCTACGTTTGGTGCCCGGGTTCATCGGGTGAGGTTTGTCTAGGTCTTGGCGGCAGATGCGTCTGCTCACTTCGTGGTAGGCCGCATCGGGAGAGACTATTTGAGCATTTGAGGGAGATCATTTGGCCTCTCCGGCAGGACTGTCTCGGCCCATCGCCTTGTAACTCAGTGGGAGAGATGGATCCATAACTTCTTCTCCTTCCTTTCTTTTAAAGGACCCACTATACAGCATCCCCAAGGATGGCGTAGGCCCTGAGAGTAGTTAATTTTCTCTGGACGTCCTATGTGGAGCTATTATAAAAATAATAAAAAAAAAACGAAAGCATATTATTTGGTAATATGGTTTGTGATACAATTGCGTCCATGAAAAGTTTTATGATTAGCCCATATATAATATGGGAGCTTTTATAATGTCAAATGTTTCGATATCTATCTCTATCCAGGACTATCCCTTGGGCTAAAACTTTACTAAACTTTGACAATGCTGTTTGTTTCTATTCTGAAAGTAAAGTTTGTGAAGGTATTACAAAGGCAATGCGGTATACTTGTATATTTCTTCATATATACATTTGAATCTATCTTTGACGCACACCAAAATCCCATTAATTTGTGAGTATAACCCGTAGAGCAGGCGTGCCCAACCTGCGGCCCACGGCCAAATTGAAGTTTTTTGCGGCCCAAAATGATATTTTCAGCTTTCTATGTTTTGGATTTTGGTATGGAAACAAAAAAAGTTAAAATCGTTCTCATAAATTTATCACATTTGTATTAAAATACAGACGCTAACTTGTCGAAGAAATATAGCAGATTCGGTAATATTATTATTATTTTTAATTTTTTTATTTATTTATCTATAATAAAATATATTTACATTGGTTTTATTTGTATGTCTGTCTCACTAAGGTATACCTGTGTCGAGACAATTTAAAATTACACATAACTTAATCGATAGTCCTGATCTTCTTCAACGCCTATCATTCCACGTTCCAAATCGCAACAGTAGACAGTCGCTTTATTGTAGTAGTCGATAGTTAGTAGTCGATTTATCTACAGACCCACACATTCATTTAACTTAAATTATTACCACATTGACATTTTTAACTCGACGTTACGTGACATAAAACAAAATCTCACTAAGCAACATGACTTACACTAGGAAGTTCAATCTAGCCTCCCCCTATATTTTCGCGTCCTTAGCCTTTTAATCCTTATCCTATACTTCTCCTCCCCCCCTCACATTATGTAACTAAAAATGAACTAATTAAGTAAACACCTTTATAATGTCACACATTATAATTTACTATTATTATCTGTGGAAAGTTCATAATTGGCATAATTAACCATTTTATAATTGTATTATTGTGTAATTTATGATTTGCTGTTAACTTTCCCAAATACAAATAAAATAAAAATAAAATATTTTGTGAAATTAGAACTTTCTTCTTATTAGACCCTGGACCCTCGATGAGGGTTTTGATTTGGGAAGCGGGTATGGGTACCGCCGCCCCGGGAACCATTTATTAAATAACCTCCGTGATGGGTCACCCCAAGTGGTTTGCTACGTTTGGTGAGTCAGCAAGGGTGCCCGGGTTCATGGGATGAGGTTTGTTCGAGTCTTGACGGCGGATGTGTCTGCCCACCAGCTGCATTGCAGACCGGATCGGAAGAGAATAGACGAGGGAGTCCCTTTGACTTCTCCTGCCGTACTCTCTCGGAACATCGCCTTGCACGGTAGTGGGAGGGATGGATACGTTCTACCCACCCCTCATACCCCTTTCCTTCCTAGAATGTCCTATCCTTCCTTTCCTAAAAATACCCTCATATGACATAGGCCTCCTGTCCGCATTTCTCCAAAAGACCCCCCCCCCCCCCGAAAGACCCTCCTAATACGATTTTGGCCCACCAAACGATTTGGGATGCACCCCTGCTGCAGAGTGTAGAGTGTGATGATATCTGAAATAATTGGCGAATTAGTTTGTCACAGTATCCGTAGATTGATCTCGCGTATATCTTGACACATCATCTTCGCAATTACACGTGTAGTATGAAGGTACCACCACTGTGTTATGTGACACTAATTTCGTTCCTGTATTTTGGAACACATGAAACATGATTCTAGAATGTTTTATTCTCAAAAGGGTGGATTTTTATTTTATTGTTGCAATGCTTCTTAATGTGTTTCCTTGCGTGTCCGTTCCCCCTCCGCCTTCCCTTCCTCTCACGCGCGCCCCCTCTACCTTCTCCGCCTTCCTTCTCCGGCTTCCCCATTCCGCGAAACCCTCTCTGCCCAAGCAGAGAGGTCAATTTTATCATTCTTCGAGTGAAAATTATCAAACATTTCTAATTTTTATTCGTTTCTTCCACAGATAATCATTTTCATTGGACTGTCCGGGGCCTAGGAGTCTAAAAAAATTACGTAAGTTGCCTACACCAGTTTTATTTTAAATCATTATAATTATATTTCTAGAGATATTCTGTTCAGGGCATATTGTTGCTAGTGGTAGGTATATATTTTTAGTGTCCAAAATTATTCTCATTCTATAACACTGGAGCGACAGCGCAATTTAAAGCTTTTTTCTATGATTGGTCGAGATTTTTTGGTGATCATGTTGAATATTTTCCGCCTACATTAAAAAGATCATACCTCCGAATTTTAATATGGAGACATACAAACTGAGTATAGTTCTATAGATATAGCCAATGAATTCGCCTATCTTATGTTGATTATATATATTCGTAGGATTTATTAAAAAAATATATATTAAGATCGTAAAATTCTACTTTATTACTTTCAAATAAGGGAAAATTTGCTAAAATTGGCAGCAAAGCAATCCTAGGTATTTTAAATAGTGCCATATTGTGGCAAAAAGCACTCCAGTGGTTAAAGAATTTATTTTTTATTCAACGATTTAGGTTATCACAGTCTCTTTCTGGAGCAGTGCATTCCAGATATAGCTTTTGATTGACGCGTCGATGTATTTTGAAGTAGTATTGCCGCCTTCCAGAGGTATTACCTTTTTTTAAACTTATTTATGGGATGTTTGCACCTGTTACACAGTGATCTGTACAACAGTCGTACATTGATGGAAAACTCTCAATATCACATTGCTTACACAAACAAAATCAATAATCAAATCAAACAGTTGTGATACTGAAAATAGATTGTATAAAAACTATGCAGAACACGAATCGCTTTAGAATAAAAATAATCTACGGTTATATATTCGTGTTGGTAGAAATAAACTTGCAGTAAAAGAAATCTATTTCACTTTCAGAAGATTTTAATTTTTTAGGTAAATACAATCATTATAAAAAACGTTCGAATATTTTCGTGCACCTATAGTAGTTCAAAATGGTTCGAAACACTCGCCGGTATCGTACTCCGCAGTACCTAGTCCTACGATACAGTAGGTACATCACTGCACAAGCAAGAATCTCGTACAGCTTTCAAATTTTAAGAAACATGTAAATTTATTAGACAGATTTAAATTTATTGTCGCTCAGGACAATAAGATAGTGTTCTGGAATGTTGCACAATGATGTTCCCGATTCCCTATTCCTGATCATTCCACGACATACTCCGCCACTCTTTCCACAACTTTCTACAGCTTTATGAAACCTTCAAGAACTTTCCGGAAGACTGTTCTAGAAATTTCAAGAGGGCGAAACTTTCAGCCCTTATATCTTTAAAAGCACGCCCTTTAGGTAAACCACACCATATAACTCCCTTGATCGAACCGGGACTCGTTTCTGAGTTTTTGCGAGCTGCACGTTTTTTTGGGACTTTCTTTTATAATAAATGCCATATTCCAATACATAAAATGTTACTCCTTAAATGTCCTTTCCCGTGCGTTCCCCTCCAGCGTTCCACTTCCACCTTCCCCACCACCGCTCTCTCCCCCGTCCCACCAACCCCCCTGGCACTGCATTTCTTGACTCCTCTCCCGCCCGGCCCGTAGACGAAACTTTTTTTTAATACTAACAATTTTAAACTCGTGATATCTTTCTAATTAAATATCCGAATTGAAAAATTCAAAAAGTTAAATTAAGGTATTGAAGCTGTCTTTAGTATAAAGTAATTTATTTTGATAAGGATTAACACCAAGATACAAATAAAGAGCCTTTTTAAGCGGCAAAATTTTAATAAAATTTTTAAAATAAAAGAATACTTATTGTGGCATAACCATAACAGTTAGACATATATTGTTGCAACTATTTTTGTAGATAATGATGTGTTCTATAAAGTCGTAGTACATTATTTTATTCTATCATCAATAGTTTTCGCAGCGCACGCGATTTAAAGAATATTTTAGGTAATTTTTTTACACCCTGGGTTACATTATTGAAGTTTTAGTAAGGATCCCCAATTTTTTTTTAAATATAATATAGCCTATGTCACCCGGGGATAGTTTAGCTTCCCAACAGTGAAAGAATTTTTCAAATAGATTCAGTAGTTTCGGAGCCTTTTTTTTTTTTAAATATAATATAGCCTATGTCACCCGGGGATAGTGTAGCTTCCCAACAGCGAAAGAATTTTTCAAATCGGTTCAGTAGTTTCGGAGCCTATTCGATGCAAACAAACACACAAACAAACAAACAAACAAATATTACCTCTTTATATAGTGTATGTATATAGTAGATAGTAGATATAGTAGATATAGTAGAAGAAGTAGAAGTAGATAGTAGATGATTCGAGATTTTGTGAGTTGAATCTTTGATTTCACAAAAAAAAATACTATAATTATTATGGGAGAACTTGGTCATATTTAAGGTGTTTGAAAACACAGATAAAGCTTAATCCCCCAGGCCTCTTGCCTATTTTGTCGGAAGGTCAAAATATTTTCGCTTTGCAACAAAATCCAAATAATGAAACATTTTCGAACGATAACCAGTAACTGTTTTTAAAAGGTATGTCGGATATTCGAAAAAAAATCTATTTTTTTTAATATAAAATTTTTTAATGCAAACATAAAAAACCTTTAAAAAACACACAAATATTTTATTTGCAAATCTGTTATAAACTTTATCGTCACCTCACTTTACGTAAAAATTGCCAAAGTTTCATAATTGTTTTCGAATTGCTCCGGTTAAATGAAACATTTTAATTATTTTGCAGTTATCTTTTAGATTTGAATAAAAAGCGTGGTGTTTTCTCTTTCTAACACCGTTTTGAGATCAATTTTGTAACTGTGATAGTAAGGGAGAAAAAACATTTTTGTGAGAACTATATGAATTGTTCCGAAAACCGAACAAGTCTGAAGGGTTAAGAAACAAATATTTTTTTCGATAAATTTCAAGATTTTGTTAAATCTTCTACTTTGAAGACAAAAAAAGATAGTGTAGATATTAAATTAGAGCAATATACAACAATGAAACTCAATACCTTCATAGATTCATATATAAAAATATAACCTAAATATAATATACTAGCTGGGTTACCCGGCTTCGCTCAGGAAAACATTTGAGAGTGTTATGGAATGTTTCACAATGATGATCCCGATTCCCTATTCCCGAAAATTCCACGACATACTCCGCCACCCCTTCCAGAACTTTCTAGAGTTCTATAGAACCTTCTTGAACTTTCCGAAATTTCAAGAGGGCGAAACTTCCAGCCCTTACATCTTCAAAAGCACGCCATTTAGGTAAAAATGGGTACCTTTTTTCCCGAGAGGGGACAGAGATTTACCACACCTTATAACTCCCTTGATCGTACCGGGACTCGTTTCTGAGTTTTTGCGGTCCGCGCGTTTTTTTTTTTATTTTCTTTTATAATATATAGCTGTTTCCCGGCATGCGTTGCAATGCCATATTCAAATAAATAAAATGTTACTCCTTGCATGTCCTTTCCAGTGCGTTCCCCTCCAGCGTTCCACTTCCACCTTCCCCGCCACCGCTCTCCCGCTCCCCCGTCCCGCCAACCCCCCTGGCACTTAATTTCTTGACTCCTCTCCCGCCCGGCCCGTAGCCGAAACTTTTTTCTAATACTAACATTATTAAACTCCTGATATCTTTCTAATTAAATATCCGAATTGAAAAATTCAAAAAGTTAAATAAAGGTATTGAAGCTGTCTTGAATATGAAGTAATTTATTTTGATAAGGATTAACACCAAGATACAAATAAAGAGCCTTTTCAATCGGCGACACATTAATTAAATTTTTAAAATAAAAGAATACTTATTGTGGCATAACCATAATAGTTAGATATACGCTGTCACGACCGTTTTTTGTAAATAATGATGTGTTCTACAAAGTTGTAGTACATTATTTTATTCTATCATCAACAGTTTTCGCAGCGCACGCGATGTAAAGAATATTTTAGGTAATTTTTTTACACCTTGGGTTGCATTATTGGAGTTTTAGTAAGGATCCCCAATTTTTTTTAAATATAATTTAACCTATGTCACCCGGGGATAGTTTAGCTTCCCAGCAGTGAAAGAATTTTTCAAATAGGTTCAGTAGTTTCGGAGCCTATTCGATGCAAACAAACAAACAAATCTTACCTCTTTATATAGTGTATATGTAGTAGATAGGTAGATGTTCAAAAGGTAATGTCCTTTATTCAGTCAAGTATCGTCCAAAACAAATGACTGTGGCACTGTGATAGGCCTTGAGGTGTCTACATGAAGTCCCGTTCGGGTGATTGCTGAAGAGGTCTAGCCGACTGATATCAACTTTGGGCAGTGCCCATAAAAGTAAAAAGTAAGTAAGCATTAGTGGCGCAAACTAATCGACGCTTCGCTGGGCGCAGTTCCAACTCCAACATCAGAAGCTTTTCATTGAGAGTTTTTTTATAAATCATAACTTGTCTCTATAAATGCAGTTTCAATGAGGGAATCACTTTTGTACGGAAGAAATTTTCGGAATTGGTACGGTTCGTTTTTACAACCCGTTCGTGTTCTCAGACTTAGCTCAGCAGTATGCTTTTGTGTTTCCACCATCCCACAACTTCTCGAGGAATCCCGGTCGCCGATATATTTGAACAATAGGTATTTTATCAAATCATTGCTGTCACTGTCGCTCTTACTCACCCGAATACTGAGTGAAAAGGACAACTGCACCTCAACATACCTAAATAGAATCATCAAAATCGACATTTTGTGTTCCCTGTTTTTCTCTCCCAAAACTGGATGATTTTAAAGATTTTTTGTACTTACTAAATAAGAAAAAAATACTCTATGTCTGTGTGTTTTTTATAATATACATTGTAGAGTTTGTATACTAACATCTGATAAAGGAGCTAAATCCAGGCAATTTTAACGATTTTTGGTCTTCCAATAAGAAGTAACTTATCAAAAAAAGGCAAACGTACCAACAAGCTAGTGGTCGATTTTTATATTATATTAAAAGATATTTGCAGTAGTTTCAAAATCCCGAGAGGAAATTGGAGAATACGCACGGCCGTACAAATAGATGGACCTGCCCTAAGTGATAAAAGCGTATTATTTCCCTCTCTTATTGGAACCATTCCATTGGAACCGGCTGGGCTCAAGTGTAGCTTTGCGTACTAATACGTACGCGTAGATACTAATACGCATAATATGATAACACATACCATCACATCGAGATACATGGCGACGCGAAACACAAAGCCGCTGTTTACTGGGGTAATTAAATTATGGAACATTTGTAAAAAGTGTCTTAGCAAAAATACGGCAACAAAATATTTGACTATGAAAATACGCGAACCTTATTTTGTCATATGTGGACTTCTCACATTTGTTCATAACGTGGCATGCAATTCGCGCTCCCATATAAAAAGGTCTATTCATTCAAAAGCAGACTTTACTTTCAAGAACTAAATGGTGATATTATAGTGCGAGGTGCCTATATACTGTTAGATTGATTCATTGGTGAATCACAGTCATTTTTCCTCTCTTCGTCCCGCCATAGTTGGTTTTTACCCCTCATCTGTAAGTTCTCGTCTATCTATTTGTATGTCTATGGGAATACGTATGTATGGACTAATCGCTGCCGGTTTCCACTTAAAAACCCATAGTTTTCACTTTGTAACCCTTTTCAATTAGGTATAATTAGTATTTTTAGAGTCTTAAAAGTTCTTTCCGCCTTTCACCGCCTTGCACCGCTGTGGGAGGGATGGATTCTTACGTCCGTAACATCCCTCATACCTTTTACTTTTCCAGAACTTCCTTTCCTAAAAAGACTCTCCGCACAGCATTACATAGACCCTGAGGGGAATCATGTATGTTACTCAGGGCATCTTGTATTGAGCCAATGTAAAAAAATATCGTTTTACTTTTTTTTACCACCACTTCTCCCACCAATAAATACACTCACACATGCGTATATACTTTACACTACACATATCACCCGGTAATTACTCAATGTACCCACCACAAATAAGAAATTACAAGGACGGAAATGTGTTATTTTTAATATTAGTTAGAATGCCACTTCAATTGTAACCTAATTCGTTTAGTTTCTATAAAATAAATATCATTAGGTAATCTTAATATCCTAAAACATATTTAGCGCAAGTAGATTTTTGGTGGTTAATCTGGTGTAACTAATATAAATAGTATATGCCTATTTATTATCTAAACACGTTGAACTGTAACTTCTTATATTGGGGCGAAATCCAACATTTACCCGGCCACTTTTATCTGCTGATGATCGTCATAAATTTGTATGCTAATATCTCCACTTGATAAATAGTCGGCAATATTTTTTTACGACTCAATTTATAACTTACTTTGAAACAAAAACTTTGAAGACATTTCACATCGGATAAAGAAAGTATTCCATTTAACTTGGTCGAAAAAGAATCGATATTCTTAAGCCTTTCGTATTCTCAAGCAGAGCGACGTAAATCTTTAAAGCATTCCTTTGTAATCAGTGAAAAATGTATAAAACCATTGATTGTCGCCAATAATTCGAAAATGATATTCATTAGGCTATCTAATTTTCTTATTTCGTTTGCATAATTTTCTTTTAATTGAGTCCTTGCCGGGACAAAGCTTGTATCCAACAATATTCTTGTTTCGAGAAAGAAAGAAAAAACGAAACCATGTTATGTTTCATAACATTTAATATACATTTTCCTTGATGGACTTATAAACAAGACAAACAAATGAATTTGTAATGAGGAGAATAAGATCGTAATAGACGAGTTTATTGACGTTATAAAGTTTACAGTGTAATAGTATCTCCTATGCTACGGTCTACGAGAGATTGAGCGCTCAGCGGCCGATGTACCACGCGCTGCCTGCCTCCGACTACCGACTTCGGGTGCCATCGGAAGCGTTCGGCTATTTCCGTAAATGTTGCCATGCTGAAGCAAGCTTGCGGATACTACAATTAACCATACAATTCTTAGATGAAAAGTCTAAAAGAAAGTCAATTAAATTCGAATTTTTGCTGACAAAATGTTGTACGTAAAAAATTCAGACGCAACGTTTTTCGAAAAAATGTATTTTATTACTCTTCGTTCCTTACAGAAAGCAAAATATTCTTTTAACATAAATGTACACGTATCATTAAGTGAGTAATTTGAGTTTAAAAGGTGAATAACGACATGAATAAATCAAACCATTTATGTTAGAGACGTGGTCATGAGATCAACTTACAGCATTATCCCACGTGCCTGTTTCAACGACTAAAAACAGGATTAATAATATTTTTTCTGGACAAATATTGCTTTTCTGTATCCTTCAGCTTCTTGGCTGTGAATTGAAACCATAATACGCTCGTTTTATCCCTTTATTCCCTTGAATTAAATCATGCTCCGTGTTTTTGATAAACAACATTACACAACGTTCTTCCACAAACCTACCTTTAAAATTATGCCACAGGACAACATTTTTTCATTGGCATAAACCCTACTTTAAAAGATGCTTAAAAATATACCCAACGTTATTCCATCAATAACTCAATTTTGATAGTTTTGATGGATACAACATTTTTCGGGGAAAGGGCTCAATTATTATAAATACTAGTAACATGGTACATGTACCAGAGTACGAGTATTACTTTTATATTGTATAATTTGGCATTTCTGTTCGATTAATGTTCTTTTTTTTTAAAAAAAAGAAAGACGATAGTAAGATTCGCCAATTAACAGAGTGACTAACTAACTGCGTAATTATTCTGCATTGACCTTCGACATTTTCAACGTTACTTACGGAAGATTTATATTTCAATATCTTTGTTACTTACAGACATTTCAGCAACTATCTTTTGACCCATGCCACAAATAGTAAAACTACCCCCCATGACCTTTTTATAATTACACGTACCTCAAATTTGTAATCTTTTCCGTAATAAGTTGGTATAACTGTTTTTGGGAGAACATGAAAAATAATAATTTTTTTAATACATTCCCCGATTCGAATAACTTTGCAATATTTGAAAAAACGCCTTCTACCACCATCATTCACAATAAATATTGTATGTGCAATGATGGAGGACTTAACTAGCCAGAAGTTTTAACCGGCGACGCCTGGATGGAATATGGAACCCGACGCTTTGAACCACTAGACTAATTAGTTTTGGTGGCGGTTTTTTGGTGGGCCATGCGACCAACAACTCATTAAAAATTCTTGCGATACATTTTGTAACCTCTAATATTAACGTCAATTATTATCTATTATTATATTATGAATTTTCTCTGGAGATGATGTCAAACTTAAATATTTATTTTATTACACCATCTGTTGTTTCCAGGGGTAAAGCTTTATTACTGGTTGTAGGAGTTGAGGGTATAAATCCATTTAAGTATTAAAATAATGTAATTTCCGTTTTTGAATAGAACAATAATCATTACTGAGATTGAAATCAACCGAAAACAATAGAGAAGTACAACAACAAACAATAAACAACAATAAGCTCTTTGATTACTTTAGCTTTGTTAACCAAACAACTTCGGTTGAAATAATAAGTTTCAATTAGTTGTGTCAAGATTCTTATTGATAGCCTATTTGACAAACCCTTTATTTTAACTGAAGAAGACTGATTTATATTTTGACAGACGCAGGCGGTCAAAATTAAGTTCATAATTTTAGAAATGTGAATACCAAACCGAAACAATTTTGTTGAAGCTTAAAATTTAATCTTGTGTTAACGCTTCCCCAAAATTCTCAACAAATTGAAATGTATTCCGATTTTGGAGAAGTATCAGATTATTTAATTTTACAATAGTTTTAATTTCCAATAGTTGTTGTAGGACAATCGTTTAACAAAGATAAGACCAATCTTTTATCTTTGGATAAGACCAAAGATATTGAAATACAAGTTATTAAGATAAGACATAAGAAAATTTTCAACCCCTACGGAATAAGTTAAATGATGTAGGCACAAATACAGAAAATATTTTTTAATATTTCTCAGTTGAATCTAAACCAATAAAAAAATCTCCGTTTTTTGTTTCTTTACCGGAGGCTCAGGAACCCGTGAAATTGTTTGAGTGTTTTTTGAATAATTCAAATTGAATTCTCAATACATTTCTCTGAGTGAAGATGGGGTATGGCTTAGGTCTTTTGTATTTCAGTGATGAAATAACAACTTCAATCTGGATACCATGTTAATATTATTTTAGTGCCTTAAAATAATTCTGCTGGTCCCATATTTACAAGTGTTCGATCAGTGAAAAATTCTTCAAACTCGGGTGAAGCCGGCGAATAAAAAATAAAATTCAGCTATAGCCACTAATAAAATGAAATTGGAAAACAATACAGGTGCCATTTCGTCGCCTTAGTTCGTATTTGTCCAACAAACCAATAGTAAATTTTACAGGAGGAGTAGATTTTCTTTCATTATTCCAATGAAACGATAAAGCTAAAGGTCTCATTAGTTTAAATAATTCTTGGTTAACTATCTTTTTTAAATTTTATTTTTAATTTTAAAGTGGAGATTGAACAAAAACTGAAATGATCTATTGGGCAAATAAGAACTGAAGCGGGGATTTGTGACAAATAGCATTTTATGCAATTATTTTCGGTAGTTCTGCTACTTTGGAATGGTCCGGTGCTCTGTAGGGAACCCGCTTGCACAAATGCACAGCGAGGGTGTAAACTGTACGCCATTATGTTTAATTTTAGATGGAATTCAGTACTTCTTTGTTTGAAAGCACTATGAAACAACACTCTATACCTTATTTGAGATTGAAAAACTTGAACAAAGAACGATATACATATCTCCACTCACTGAGCATCCTTCAGGCATATCACCGTTCTATCTTAATTTTTTATTCATTAATTTTATTTGAATTTTTAGTTGTACATCTACAAATGTATGAATAATTAATTATATCATTCATACTAATATATTTTCTCTTGCCCGTGGCTCCCACAATCCATCTTGATTCTACCAAATAGTGCAGATTCCATAGTGTTCGGCAATGCATTATAATATTTCACCCCTTTGTAGTTAAACTGTTTTGCGTATTGACTTCTACCTTTTTTGTAGTCTGTTTTCATTGGACGTCCTTGTGTTATGTCTGTGAATGTTTTTTTGGATATAATTTTATTTGAAAGGTACTTTGGTTACAGGTTGTTTATTATTTTATGTTTAAATAAATATCAGTGGATTCATCTGTTTCACTGTTAGCCAAATTAGTTACTTTTACATTTCAGTTACTTTTGAAAATCTAATTAGCATAAGTATTTTTCTCATTGCTCGGTTTTGGAGAATTTGCAACTTATTTTATTCTCTGTCGTAAAACAAGAAAAGAATCGTCGAGCAGTGTTAATATGAGGCAATAGTGGAGTTGCATAAAGCACTTATAATTCTTCCCAAAAAGAGATCTTCTTATCAATTTTCTTTTATGTAAACTCCAGCGCCACCTGTTCATAAACAACACCACTTACCTACAGGATATCGTGTCAAAGGCTCGGGCAATATTAAAATCTCACTCAAAGAAGTCATTTCCGTGCTTCTGTTTATTAATTTAACGTTTTTTATTATTTGAGGTTTTAATAAAACCTTTTTTTAATATAAAAAATATTAAAGTACTAGAATCGAAGACGTAATCAAAATGAAAAGGAATTTCGAGCAGTAACTTTCCGAAGAAATTCCAATAATCAGAATTACAAAAATAATCACCCAAAAAGGGTTTTGATTTTTTCTGAAAAAATGATTTAGTTTAGTCGACTGCACTTTGATGTCCATTAATTTCGCTATTAGTGATATAAATTAAAGCCGATAAATTTGCTTTGAACAGTTCGTACCATTAATCATCCATAATGAATTTGAATTTCCGTATTTTTTATTAACTTAATTACTCATCGCCGCTCCGGCAAAGAGCGGAACAGAAACTTTTTCATTTGAAATAGGGTTGGAAAATGCAAAGTTAATGCTAAAGGGTTGTAAAACAAGAGTTATTGACGTAAACAAAGGAAAAAAATACATCCATTTAGTGCAAATAAAGTTGCCATTTATATAAAGTATATAAATAAATACCCGGCTTGCGTTGCAATGCCACTCAGACAAAGTGTTATCCCTGCGTGTCCTTTCCCATGCATTCCCGTTCCCGCACCCATTCCCCTCCTGCTTTTACCTTCCACCTTCTCCACCATCACCCCCTCCCGTGGCCCCCCTCCCGCGACCCCCCTCCCGCGACCCCCCATTCATTCTGCTCCGCCAAACTAAACTAAATACACACATTTTTCAAACAAGCCGCGCGCCATCTATTGTTAATTTTTTATGCAAATTCCATTTCGCCAGAGCTCTCCACAATGTATAGAGAGCTTCACGGGCGTACGCACAACTTGACCAAGTTATTTTTTATATTAGCTCCACACTGGAGGCCCTAAGGGAAAAAAATTGCCTCAGGACCTGTGCCATCTTTGGGGATGCTTTGTGGAAGATCTTTTTAGGTGAGTAAAGAGTGGAAGTTTTGAAAAGGAAAAAAAAACCTCCACAAAGATGATATACACCCTGAAGAAAAGGTTTTTCCTCAGGGCCTCCTGTGTGGATCTAATGTAAAATAAACAGTCCCGGGTTACGAATAACCTGACAATATTTGAAAATCTCCTACTACCACCACAGTAAGTAGAAAATTTTGCCTGTGTCGTGATGGAGGAGCCAGCCGAGAAATCAAACCAGCGACGCCTGCGTGGGTCCTAAACGCGATGCTAACTCAGCCACTGACTGGACGTATTTGTCGAATTAAATTTAGCAGTTCAATATTTTTTTGAAGACAAAAAACTTTTCAAAGAAGTCGTGTTGTTTACTTGACCTATTTTCAAAAAAATATTTAATTTTAAATTTTTAAATTCAAACAATTTAAATGAGGCGTTGATTCTTTGTATAGCAGATTTCAAATCGCAAACTTCTTTTTATTTATTATCCAATTGCATCTTTCATTATCACTAAATTAAATAACAAAAATCTAAAAGCAGCCATCGATTCTTAAAATATGTTGATATTTAGATTGATAAACAAATTTTAGATTGCGAATATTATTATTATTATTTTTAATATATTTTCAAGTTTTCTTGTATATTTATAAATTTTCCGCAAGCAAACACTTGGAGATAACAACCGCAATAAGCGCTACCTTTGAAAATATCGATTAAGCCTGATAGGAACACCAAAGCTCGGGGCTCCATTAAACCTATTTCGATACGCTAACTGTTGCGCAAACATTGATTAGGGAAATTATGGAACACTTATTAAGCATTTTCACGAGATAAGTATATCCATTGAAAACAGGCTGGCGACAAAGTTTTGCTCTCCAAGCACGTAAGAATAAATTAACGGTGAGGTCTCTCAGCATCGCGTCTGGCCCCTCTCAGGCCTCGGTTCTATTTTTCCGCTTTGCAGAAAAATCAAAATAAATGGAATATTTCTGGACGCATCCGAAAAAAAATACTGTTTTTGTAAGGTGATAAAGTATGCTTTCAAATTTTATAAATACTTAATAATAAACATTTAATTTAATAACATATTTTTAATGCAAATATAAAAAACGTTTAAAAAATGTTTCACCTTCAGTTTTAAATAAAATTACTGATAACGAAACAAAATAAAACACACACATATTTTACTAGGCAAATTTACAAGGTCAATTTGGGAGGCGGGAATGGGTACCGCCGCCCCGGGAACCTTTATTGGATAACCAACACCTCTGCCATAGGTCACCCCAAGTGGTTTGTTACGTTTGGTGATTTAGCAGAGGTGCCCGGGTTCATGGGGTAAGGTTTGTCTAGGTCTTGGAGATGGATTACCAGGACACAATGAACTCCAGATTCCTACCCACCGCTTAAACCCTTTTCCTTCCCAGAACTCTCCTCTTCTTCCTTTCCTTAAAAAAAACCCACACAGCATCCCCAAAGATGACATAGGCCCTGAGGGAAATTATTTTTTTCAGGGCCTCCTGTGTGGAGCTCATGTAAAAAAAATTAACATTATCGTCGACTCACTTTTTTGTCGTTTTATGTAAAAAATAATGAATTGAAAACTCCTAAACTTTCATAATTAAACTGGACTCCTGTGTTTCCTCCTTTCTACAATATGGGTCTCTTCAAGACCAATCTTCATTCCCACTTCTCCTCAAAAAGACCCTCCACATAGCATTGCAGATGACATAGGCCCTGAGGGAAATTATTTTCCTCAGGGCCTCCTGTGTGGAGTTAATGTAAAAAAAACATTTTGCGGTCGAAAACTTCGGTTTCACAAAGGTGTACATTTTAATTATTTTGTAATTAACTTTTAGATTTTGAAAATAAAGCATATTTTCTCTTGCTGGCACAGATTAAATCCAATTTTACCATAACAGTAAGGGACACAACGATTTTTATATGTGAGTGGTTCCGAAAAGCGAAAAAATAGCGTGAGGAGCTAGTTATGTGTGAATTTTGAATCGAAAGTTAAAATAAACATTAATAATTGTCTGTTTCAATGCTGAGCAATTATGAAGGTTTTCTTATAAATTTTTCCCACCCCTTTTGCGGATATCCCTTATTTTTTCCAATATCAATTCAAATTAAAGTATTTATCAAATTTAAAAAATGGTACAAAAACTTTTCTTTTCACAGTGTAAAATAAATGTCCAAAGATAGAATTTGAATTCAGGGCGCATTTCTTTGAATGAATAAATCGGTTTTAATGCCGTGACGCGATTTTCTCCTAACATATTCCAAACGAATTGAACTTAAGGGAATTGAATTTTAACGAAGGAAAAAAGGACGATTATCTTAAATAGCCACTATTCGTTTTAGAGAAAGTAACTAGGTCTATCAGGGAAATAAATTAAAGCCCTAGTTTAGGTACTTAGTTATATACAATCTTGACCAATATCCGACAATTTCAGTTTCTGGTCT
The DNA here is from genome assembly GCA_917563855.2 of Limnephilus lunatus. Lineage (NCBI taxonomy): Eukaryota > Metazoa > Arthropoda > Insecta > Trichoptera > Limnephilidae > Limnephilus > Limnephilus lunatus. The sequence continues at coordinate 45,852,998 of OU830598.1, read as the reverse complement.
CCATTCAAGTATGAGTTAAGATAACAGGCCAGCATAATATTATATGATTTACCTACTTTAAATTAATTACCTGTATATTATATCCAACTTAAGGCTCCCTACGAAGGAACGATCTTTAAAAAATGCCGCTTCCGGCAATTTTTCAAAAATTTGGCCTGTATTATTTCTTGATGTTATAAAATTTATTGGAATAACTTTTAACACTTTTAAATGTTTTACCCATTCTTCTTCTTTATGTGCCCTATCATGTCCCCCCGACGTTGGCGATCATTCTTGAAAATGTTTCTCTGTCTTGCGCTGCCCGGATTAGCTCCTCCACACTTCTAATGCCGGTCCATTCTCGTATATTTCGCAGCCAAGACATTTGTCTCCTACCAGGCCCTCGGCGACCTTCTATCTTGCCTTTCAATATTAAATGGATCAAGTGATACTTCTCCCCTCGAAGTATATTACCCAGATATGAAATTTTCTTGATTTTTATTAATGTAAGCAGTTCCCTGTCAGCTTCAGCCCGCCTGGGAATTTCTGTGTTGGTGATCATGTCAGTCCATGGGACCTATTATACCCATTCATGAAATTTATTATAGAAGAAAAAGATAATAAATATAAATCTACAGACACAGAGAAATAAAAAAAGGAAACGGTCGCAACTGGGATTCGAACCCAGGATATCTTTTCTTATCTCTGCTCTGCTTTGTTTGCGTCAATCCTTCCAAGATGGTAGTCCTGTTTGATAGTTCATTTTTATTCCGCCAGGGCGCATGGGCGTTGCGGCTATTAAGATCAAGTCGGCGTAATTTCTATTAGGCCAGGCTACCGTTCTCAAAACTACGAGTATAGTAAGTTTGAAACATATCTCATCACAAAGATGCTAATTTCGGTTGGCGGTGCATGGGCGCATGCGTGAATTGAAATTTTAAACCAATTTTTTCCAATCGTATCAGACAAACGGTCAAGTAAACACTAAAAAAATTTTAAAACAACCTAAAATATGACTACAGTCAACAAACGTGAATATTTTTTTATATTATTTATTCACTAGCTGGGGTACCCGGGTTCGCCCGGCAAGTTGATATGAGATTGAACTGACGTTCGAACCCACGACGGATCTTGTTTTATATACCACTAGTAATGGGTAGCCCCGCCCATACACAAAAGGCTTCGAATGGTTCACAATGTTCCATAACATTCCACAACATTCGAGAGTATTCTGGAATGTTCCACCATGATCTGAGATGTTCCCGAACGTTCCAGGCTATTCCTGAACTTTCCAGAATGTTCCGGGATTTTATGGAATGTTGTGGAATGCTCTCGAATGTTCTGGTCTGTTAGAGAGCGATACTTCCAGCACTTATATCTTCAAAAGCACGCCCTTCAGTTAAATACGGGAACCTTCTTCATGGAAGGGGGGTAGAGAGGTAACTCATATAACTCCCTTATAAATAATTCCCTAACACCATATAACTTCCTTGATCGTACCCGGACACGTTTCTGAGTTTTAGCATACACCTTCTTTTATAATATTTTGTGGAAATCAACATACACGAAGATGAGGATGATTTTGATGAGATTATGCACTGATTTTTTTAAAGATCTGATTAAATATTAATAACAACTCAATTAGATGGTAAAGTTTAACATTGAACTATGATCTAACAGGATTTGCCTTTCTTCTGTAAAATAATACCTACCCTTGTTCACTTCGGTATAAGCGTATAGAATTACATAACAACAAAAAAAATATATATAAATATACTAGTGATGTTCAGAAAGTAACTGTACTGTGACTATGGCGGTCTGTGGTTTTTTTTTGTTTTTTGAGGTTTGGAAACACTGAGTGGTAGAGGGGTGTCTTCTAAACAGAGCAAGCATCGCAGGAACACCGCAGTATGTGGACTCGTTGTAGTGACAAGTCGCGTGGAAGATGTTGGTTAAAAATCCTGCCACGGAAGGAATAACACCTACAAGAAAAAAAGGTGAGGATTTCTGAGCTCTCATGTGAATGGATACGAGTGGGTGACTCATTACATGCTCCTCAAACGTCCATCCTCACACAGCCTTAGCCACCAATACGATCATGGAGTCATTATGCGATCAGGAATACGATCAGGAATGTTTTGAACCACTCCCCGTAATCCCCTGACTTGGCGTCTTCAGATTATCATCTTTTCACCTTCCTAAAGGCATGTAAGGATGAAAATAAATTTTCAACCGATAACCAGGTGTAGAAAGAGGTAGTAGGAAGTAGAGGAAGGAGCTGACGGGAGAATTCTTCGAGGAGGGCATAAAAAAACTTGTGCCACGGCTCACCACATGCATTGAACGGATTGGAAATTATTTGGAAAAATCGTTATCTACAAGTGTATCAACAATATCCCGTAATATTTTTCTAAAACATTTTTTCAAAAAAAAAAATACAGTACACTTACTTTCTGAACATCTCTCGTAGATATGATGATTTTTAACAGTGGTAATAAAAGTGAATTTCTTTCTGTTTTCTGATTTGACCCGGTTTCATTTACTGCTTACCAGCGGTAGGCAATTTGTGTTGGTACCTTATAATTATATTTCAATGGAGAGTAGAAAACGTACAAAAATATTGCTGTTACGTGTTCCGAATTTTCATAAAATATCAAAAGACTTCCTAGAAAATTTAAGGTAATAAAATTAATGCGATAATTCCCATGTGATTTATCGGAAAGACCCGTAGAGAAAAAAGCTCTTTTTAAGTTTTGTGTTTCACCAAAATGGCTGCGTTTTATGTTACTAACTAAATTGTGTTATTTTTTATGAATTATTGGCTGTAATAAATTTAAAACGTGATTATTAATACTCGTTATATTTCACTTTATATTCACTATACTTTTTCATTGAAAGCATTTTGTTTTTATCGATGAATCATAAAATTATGAATGGTATGAAGAAAACTGTAAATATAGTGAGAATGGTTTTGTGGCGTACAGTATTGTGTATTGAATACAAAACTATTAAACCTGGATTGTTTCAATGTCTCAAAAGCCAAGCGGGTCTAATTTTGGCAAAGAGGGAGATCAATGACTAGTTGAATTCCATGGGACCACCCTCCCCAAAAAGACTCCTTTATATGCTTGGAGTAAGTATATCAGCCCGGATCAAGTATCGGGGCTCCGTAGAAGCCCGAGTATATCTCGCTTCCAAGAAATTGGGTGTCTTGCAAAGAGTTAGCAGATTCTTCAATAGCTAACCCTATACATATCTCAAGTACGCTCAACAATTGAATTTAGGAGTAATCTCTGGGTTGCTGGAGCCCAAAATTACTTGACAAACCCACTTGATTCCTCGCAAAGGAGGGCTGTCCGTATGATTGACAATCTGTTGTTCAGAGACCGATTGTCATCTCTAATGTACAGATACAATAAAGGCATGCCGAGCCTATTCTGTAGGTATTTTAATGGAGCCTACTCTAAGGAGCTAGCAGCATTGATCTCGGTGTACTGGGCACGTTCGTAAACTTGACGAACACGAGAAATTTGAAATTTGATGTTGGCTTCACGAGAATGGATCTTTTATTCGACTCGTTTTGTGGTAGTGGCTCGTATTTGGAAGAGATACAGGAATCTGTTTTTCCCCCATCATATAAAATGTTGCTCTGCGTTAATACATTCCTTCCAATTCCTATAGTCTCTACTCTATCCCCACTCACAACGACAACATAGTTCATAGTAAGCAGTATCGTGGTATTGTCCCTGCTTTGTTACCAACAACGTATGCAGGGACTCTGGTGGTCTAGAATCGTTCAAAATAAATAAATGTTGTTTCGTTTAACAAAAAAATTAGAATCTTGCGAAAGCTTTGAAGGAGTAACCATCTGTTACTTATACCAGGGCGGGTAAGTAATGGATAACCTCCAAAGTATCATGGTAAGCAGTATTCATAGCAAGACCAAACAAACCTCACCCCATTACCCAGGGCACCCTTGCTAAGTCACCAACGTAGCAAACCACTTGGTCACCTATGGTAGGGGTGTTGGTTATACAATTTTTTTTTTTAAATTTAACCAACCCAGATGTGCACAGACTTGGCATAATTATTTTCCTCCATTTAGTAAGTATTCTGGGTAAAATAGTTACTTAAAAGACTTGCCTATAGCTGAATTCTTGCTTGTGACAGAAGTATTGGAGTAAGTGAACTTTCGTGTCTATTTTGGTCTTAAGTACTGTCACGTGTCCCCATCGGTCAATCTCTCCAACCAATTCCATCATATTAGCGGTAAGTTTTTGGGGGAGGCCATGTGTGATCATTGTTGGGATCATGTGTGTTTAATGGTGATTACACGCGTACTTCGGGTATTCTTGTTTATGTACAGTGTTGTTATTATGTTTGCACAACTGTCCACGAATAATGTAATATCATGGTGAGGTATCACTTAATTCTATTGGCTTTATTTCTAAACCTATAATCAGTCTGTAGACTAATTTTCGTGCTAGAGTGCTTGTAATCTATATTAGTACACAACAGAAAAGCTGTGAAAAGTTGTGTGTATTTTAGCATCTGACGCAGTAAAAATTCACAAAGGGTATATACACCTACTATAGCGTCACATACATACATTTTTTCAATAGCTCCACACAGGAGACAATGAGGAAAATAATTTCCCTCAGTAGCAATATCATCTCCGAGGATACTGTGTGGAAGGTCTTTTAAAAGAAAAAAAAGTTCTGCGAATGATAAAGTATGAGGGATCTGGGTGGTCGATGGATCGCTGCAATACCAATGGGTCGAATGTCCTGCTGGAATGGCCAAATCGTCTCCCTCAACTAGTCTCTCTCGATTCGGCCTGCCAGTAGTAGTAGGCAGACCCATCCACCGCCAAGACCTAGACAAACCTCACCCACATGAACCGGGGCATCCCTACTAAATCACCAAACGTTGCGAACTTTTTGGGGTCACCTATGGCAGAGGTTTGGTTATCCAATAAATGTTAGTTCCCGAAGCGGCGATACTCATACCCGCCTTCCAAATTGCAAAATTTACAATTGCGTGGATTTATCTTTTGTTTGTTTAACGTCATTGATCAAAAGTTTGAAATATTTAAATATATTCGTATATGCTGCCGTATAAGCGAAAAATCAGAGGGAACAAATCAATGGTCCCATTCTGATGTACTTTTTATTTTAATATATTGATGAACGCGAAAGGTCTCGTACATCAGAATGTGACCATTAAAAATCCTAGCTGCCTTTTAGATTATGACGTCAGTAGGTATACGTAGCATATATTTTTTTCTACCAAGAGAATTTCATATAATAATTATTTTTCAACTAATCTCAATAAATGTGAAGATATTAACGTAAAAATAAGACGCTTACTTAATATACATCTAACACACTATAATATAAAGAGGAAAGATTTGATAATTTGTTTGTTTGTTTGCATTGAATAGGCTCCGAAACTACTGAACCGATTTGAAAAATTCTTTCACTGCTGGGAAGCTACACTATTCCCGGGTGACATAGGCTATATTATATATTTAAAAAAATTAGGGATCCTTAATAAAACTCCAATAATGTAACCCAAGGTGTAAAAAAATTATAAAAAATATTCTTTATATCGCGTGCGCTGCGAAAACTATTGACGATAGAACAAAATAATGTACTATGACTTTGCAGAACACATCATTACTTATAAAAAGTGTCGCGACAGCATATGTCTTACTATTATAGTTATGCCACCAAAAGTGTTAAATATTAAATGAATGAAAACGAATAACTTTTTGTACCCTTCGTATTTAATAAAAAATTATCAACATGTTTTGAAACCAACGGTTCCTTCATCAGGATAAAATAAAAATTAAGAACAATAACAAGTTTAGAATAAGTACCCGTTGACAAAAAATATTATAAAGAGTGGAGAAATTAGTTAAAGGTATCACAAAAAAATAGGATTATACTGCATAATACAAATCGATACATTTTCATTTAATTAAAATAAGTTCTGTTTAACGTGAATATTTGTGGGTCTACTACACTATATAATCTGCTTCTACTACACTATATAAAGAGGTAAGATTTGTTTGTTTGTTTGCATTGAATAGGCTCCAAAACTACTGAACCGATTTGAAAAATTCTTTGGTTGTTGGGAAGCTACACTATCCCTGGGTAACAAAGGCTATATTATATATATAAAAAAAATTGGCATTCTTACTAAAACTTCAATAATGCAACCCAAGGTGTAAAAAAACTACCTAAAATATTCTTTACATCGCGTGCGCTGCGAAAACTATTGATGATAGAATAATATAATGTACTACGACTTTGTAGAACACATCGTTATTTACAAAAAAGGTCGCAACAGCAGCATATGTCTAACTATTATGTCGCCGCTTGAAAAGGCTCTTTATTTGTATCTTGGTTTTAATCCTTATCAAAATAAATTACTTCATATTCAAGACAGCTTCAATACCTTTATTTAACTTTTTAATTTGGATATTTAATTAGAAAGATATCACGAGTTTGAAAATGTTAGTATTAGAAAAAAGTTTCGGCTACGGGCCGGGCGGGAGAAGAGTCAAGAAATGAAGTGCCAGGGGGGTTGGCGGGACGGGGGAGCGGGAGAGCGGTGGCGGGGAAGGAGGAAGTGGAACACTGGAGGGTCACGCACGGGAAAGGACATGCAAGGAGTAACATTTTATTTATTTGAATATGGCATTGCAACGCATGCCGGGAAGGAGGAAGTGGAACGCTGGAGGGTCACGCACGGGAAAGGACATGCAAGGAGTAACATTTTATTTATTTGAATATGGCATTGCAACGCATGCCGGGAAACAGCTATATTATAAAAGAAAGTCAAAAAAACGTGCGGACCGTAAAAACTCAGAAACGAGTCCCGGAACGATCAAGGGAGTTATATGGTGTCGTAGATCTCTATCCCCCCTAGGGAATAAGGGAAACCATTTTTACCTAAACGGCGTGCTTTTAGAGATATAAGGGGTGGAAGTTTCGCCCTCTTGAAATTTCGAGAACAATCTTCCGGAAAGTTCTAGAAGGTTCCATAGAGCTCTAGAAAATTCTGGTAGGAGTGGCAGAGTATGTCGTGGAATTTTCGGGAATAAGGAATCGGGAACATCAGTGTGGAACATTCCAGAACACTCTCGAATGTTGTCCTGAGCGAAGTCAGGTAACCCAGCTAGTATATTATAAAAGAAAGTCCAAAAAATCGTGCGGACCGCAAAAACTCAGAAACAAGTCCCGGTACGATCAAGGCAGTTATATGGTATGGTAGATCTCTATCCCCCCAAGGGAATAAGGGTACCAGTATTTACCTAAAGGGCGTGTTTTTGAAGATATAAGGGCTGGAAGTTCCGCCCTCTTGAAATTTCTAGAACAGTCTTCCGGTAAGTGTGGTTGGAATGTGTCGTAGAATGATTGGGAATAGGGGATCGGGAACATCACACTCTCACTCTCGACACTCTCGAATGTTGTCCTGAGCGAAACCGGGTAACCCAGCTAGTAATAAATAAAGGCGTGAAATTGGTCGTAAAACCAAATAAAATAAAATAAACGTAACAACTTTCAATTTAACTAAAAAATACACAATTGCAAAGCATCTGTATATTTTATTTTATTTTAATCACTGAACCTAAACCTAGCATATTCAAAGGAATTCGTCATGCGAATCGACCACCAACACAAAGTGCACGATCAGAATCCACAGTATCTCTTGTGATGATCTCGCCTTTGGGCCTACGAAATAATTCTTTTAAAATTGAGAGATCGATTTAGAAATATATTTAATTTTGTAACATGGAATGGCATACAATTCTCTGTTCCAACTCTTAAGGGTGATTTATGAAACCGGGTCATTACTAGGAAAAACACGTGTGCCAAAATACTTTGGTTGGAGGAGGAATTCTAATGGATATTTCAGGTTCATTATCAAGTCAGGGGCGGCCGATGGATATTTGCCCGTGGGGTGGTTGATCTTAACGCGGGCAGATTGGATTTACGAAACAATTATCTGGTGAATTTTCTATGGCAGTAGGAAAATTGAAAATTAGTCAATAAGGATTGCTCGTTGGTGCATTTAAATATACTAGCGCGACGCGCCGATTACGGGTTGAAATATTTGACATATTTGTCGAAATAGGATTGCAGAATTCGTTAAATAGTGACGCACGTAGAAAGGACAAAAGCGTGTTCGGACAATGAATATATAATGTTATTATATAACCAATAGAGTCAACGCAAGTATTGAGAAAGAGTATTAGATTGAAGTACGCCACTGAGCTCTTCTTTTAAGCGTTATTGGGATAGTTTATGACTCCGGCTCAGACGAAATTAGTTTACACCACAAAAAATAACGAACATGGTTCCTTCACAAAATTCTCTGAAATAATAGTTAAAGTGTGACATTTTGACTATTAAAGTTGATATATGCATATTGGGAGATGTGCTTATCACTTAAGATTTGAAAAAAGTGACTAATAAATTATTGAAACCACACAAGTAGATGGGGGGGGAGTCAGGGGGAGGGGGTTGAAAGGAAGTCGGGGCAGAGGGGTGTTAGAGGACAGTCAGGGAAGGAACCTAGGGCCGCGCAGACGGGATAAAAATCATCGAGTTTTGATAAACGGGAGAGTAATAATTTGGTGCGCGTAAACCGGGAATGATTCAGATAGTAATATATAATAATAAATACAGTCGGGGAGAGATTCTGGAGACGCACGGGCTAGCGAAAAATCATCGAGGTTGAATACACGATAGAATAATAACTCTGTGCGCGTAAACCGGGAATAATTCATAAAATTAAAGGAAAATAGTTCACGCGATTGAGGAGAGTCAAGATTTGGTCGTTGGGAAGCAAGGTTTAAATTAAGGGATCGAGGTTCGATAGTCGCGAGGAGACCAGTTTGGTGCGTCTAAACCGGGGATATTTCATTTTAATTAAACAAAGGAAATTCCGTTTTATTAAACAAAAAGGGTCCACGCGAATAGGGAAGTCAGAGATTGAGGCTTGCGAGTTCATATCGGTGAAGTTAAATAATATAATTTGTAAATTGAGGCGGTCGGGACGTACTTTCGGGGCGCCTATCAGGGTCAGGGTGAAATTTAAAAAAGAAATCTACGCGAGAATTGTGTTTGACGGCTGCATCTTGGAATAAATAACTGCATGACGGGTTGTGGTTTATAAGTGCTTGTTTGAATTAAATATTATTGTAGTGAATTGATTTGTGAAATTATTTTGTGCAACAAGGCGAATTTGGTAAGTTTGTATAAAATTATTAACATATTTAGTACGGACCTTGCAGGGAAGAGTCAATTAGGGTTTATATACTACAAGCCTTAGGAATCTAGGACCCCTTTTTTTTGTCGAGCGATGGGGAGCGAGGGGCTTTGCACGTTTCCGGGTTGACCGGCTAACAATTACCTTTGTTGGGTGAAGTTATTCTTGAGACAATAACGTTGTAAAATAATAATTTTGGGATACAATTAACTAACTAGCATTTGAAGCACAAAGTGCGCTTTCGGGCAATAAATCTTAGACGAGAGACTTCATTTAAAAAGACGGGATTTTGAAATCACAAAACAAAAATAGAATCCTTCAAAAGTGCTTTGTTGGTGATCTAGAAAACTAGGTTACTGGGTATTCTCCAATGCATAACGGGTAACAAAATACATAGGTATAGAATGTAGGTATAAATTAATGTGTGAAGCGCCTTTGAGGTGTTAATTATTATTTACGAGTTTCGTAATAATAATTTTAAACGTAGTTAGGGGATTATATTCAGGAAGGGTTTTTTGAAAAGGCATTGGGTAATATAACGGTTTATGAAGGGTGCGTAGCATGGGCATTTTTGATTACTAACAAAATCTGACATAATTGAATTCCCATTCCAAAAATTTCCCATATCTTATTCCAAATTTTAGGTATCACAACAAGTCTATTACATAGGACTTTGCATAAACTTGGTTCGATATCTAATCATATAATCACCTTTGGTTCACGTTTAGGTATATTTCTTTCGACTTAGCAAAAAACTTTCATATTGTCGGTTGAATGCAGCCGTCGGTAGGTATTCACATTTTAGCGTGATGCGCTATATCCACCTACTTAATTAACAAACTCTTTTTCTTCAAACTTAATTGAGCGGGTTACGACTCGAGAATGGACGGCGGTTGTCGAATGAATTAACGAGTCCGGCTTTCCTATTTCACCATGAGGAAGTATCTCACGCGACTTTATCGGGGGCGATGTGATCGAAATGCAGGTGGGCTACACTATTTTTCTAATGTGGAGGCGAAGTAAGCGATGGTCGTGTCTGGTCCGAGCAAATTGGAATCCCTTGTGATCACATCTCGGTAACGTGGATCTCGTACCCGCTCTAGACTGGATTGGAAGCGTGGCCGGAGCCATTCCATGATGTCGACGTATGTACGTCACTAAGGCATTGGGGGACTTCAGGAGAACAAAGGACGTGCACCCATTTCGCCCTCCTTCTACCGCCGCTCCGAGGTACCAGCGGATAAAAGTTGTCGTCGCGGGAGACCAGTTTGATGCAGGACGAAGATTACGATCTGGCCGGACTACCTTCGTCATGGGGGAAACGAAGTGACGAAATTTGCGTGGGCTTCACTACCTTTTAGGTTACGCTCGTGTGGGGTCTGCCTTGTCGTCGGAACGAAGGGAACATGACATATGGAATCGTTTGGCAACCGATCGGCGGTTCTTTGTTGGAATCCGGATAAGTTTTCTTAACTACTTTTGGTTTACGCTTAGGTAGGTATATTTCCTTCGATATTCGATTTAGCCAAAAACTTTCACATTGTCGGTTGAATGAAGCCGTCAGTAGGTATTCATATTTTAAGCGTAATGCGTTATATCCACCTACATAAGTAGCAAAAGTTCTCTTAACTCTCTCACAATAGGAATAGGGATCATCCAGCATCAGGGTGGGAATGTACTCTGGACGAAAGGGCAGCCGGGAAAATAGAAGGGAGGGAAGCCAGATTCACGACCTGGTGCCTTTCATTCTTGGACCCAGCACCCTGGAAGCCGAGCTTGACATTTCTTTCTTTGAGCTGATATTTGAGTTTGAGGTTGGGGTACGCCTATCGTAGAGCATATGCCCGTGACATTTCGGGGAAGGTCCCACGTTACGCCTGTGTATGTTATGCGAGGGGACGTATTTTTCATTCAAATCAAATACCGATGACCATCGCGATTGCAGGCTGGCGCACGTTTCTGTAGCGTGCCTAGGAAAAACGTAATCATTATTTCTACTGGTTCGAGGCGGCGTGCTGGACGGAGAACGGGACTATTGAGGACATGAGTGACTGCCAAGGCGAGGATCGGTGACATCAAAATCTTCTTTAATTCAATTCATACATCGCCAGATCAGAGGAGAGAGCGGCCCCACCGATCTCCTGACATTGCCGATTGTCTAATCAACTTCGGTTTAATGTTTATGCCGGTACTTTAGGAGTAAATGGAACTCAAGTCATCGGCATGCTGAAGAACTTCAAAATCATCATCATCATCATCAATCCAGAGTAGGATGTCACGATCTAAAACCTCGTGCCACCCACGCATTTCCTGAACAGTTCCTGACATCGGCTATCACGCCATTAATCGGAGCAGACCCTCATATCAAACGGTATGAGATGACCTTTCGTCATCATCATCAACACATTTATAATTTGGCGGCGTAGTGGTCGATATTATTCCCATTACCACTCTATGAACCAGACCCTCATATCAAACGGTATGAGATGACCTTCCATCATCATCATCAACACATTTATAATTTGGCGGCGTAGTGGTCGATATTATTCCCATTACCACTCTATGATCCAGAAACACACATCAAACCCTTTCCCGACAGAAGGCAAAACATGTCGATTTTCATTCGTCGCTTGCGACCTTAACATTCTCCGGAGGCGTTGGAATTGGAAGCTGATTCGGCGGTCTATGACCATCACCTTATCAGTTGGGCTATGGAGGAGTCCAATTATTTAAACAGCACATGTTCTGTCTCATGTTAATCCAAAATACCTACCCGTAGAGTCAAATTAACAAAATAAAACAAGCTAGCTAACTAACAAACTGCATCTAGCACTGTAAGTGTAGAATTAGTGCACTCCGTACTGCTTTGAGTGTAAATCTTTTGTTAGAATATACATAAATGTCAAATTATTTTCATGATAGCATTTTATAGAGCTGCAGAGAGTACGTGACATCGCATCGAAAGGTAGGATCTTCTCAATTCGCCGTTTGAATGTAAATTTATATATTAGATGCTAGGAGGGAAAATGCAGATTACTTCAATAAAAATAGTCGTCGATGAGCGTAGGTGTATAACAGGTGCTAGGGGAGGAAGATGAACGAATATAGATAGATAATTAGTTAATTCTCAAGCTAGTCAGACTCAGTCATTGTTATTCGAAGCCTTGCAAATTGTAACACGCCATATCTAAAAGAACAAGGGTTTACCACAAATAAATTATTAATTAAATTGGATTAACTATACCAAACCACTCAAACAAAAAAGTACACAACGTTGTGGGGTTAATTACAATTGATTAATTAAGAGCATCTCGTCACGTTTGCATAAAAGTATTACGTGATGGGGTTGAGAAGGCGCTTCAAAAGAAATGCAGGGGAGAGACGCGAGAACGGGCGAGCTACGAGCTTTTTAAAGGCCGAGCGGGGTAGCTGTAGCACTGTAGCAGCATTTGGAAAGCAAGAGGAAGGTTTTACTACTACGTCGTAGAAGGGGGGGGGGGGGTTTATTACAGTTTTGCTAAGTGACCAGGAGGTATGGTATTACAAAGTGTTGCATTTTGCTGGGTTTTATACAATGACTTAAACAAGAATAGAAAAAAAAAAAAATTAATACAGTAGGTATAACGGTTCGCATGTCATCCGAAAATGACTGAAAACACAACGAAAAAAAAGTAAAGTACTAGGAAAATAGATGTGTAGCAGAGGAATTAACAATAACGTTTACATTAGCTTAACTAGATAAATATAGGAAAGATAGGCCGATAATCTCCAACTTCCGATAAGACGCAGGATAAAGGTATCATATTTTGAGGGGAGGAACGCCGTACGGCTATGAAAAGTGGAACAAAACTAACCAAGAAAGTAGGTACTTCAAATAATGTATAGGTACATTAGCTTAACTAGATAAAAATAGGAGAGATAAGACGATGATGCCCAACATCCGATAAGACGCAGATTAAAGATATCATGTTTTGAGGGGAGTAGCGCCGTACGTCTATAAAAAGTGAAACAAAAATTAATCAAGAGAGTAGGTAGTGTAATAATGTACACATTAGCTTAACCAGATAAATTTAGGAGAGGTTGGTTGACGATGTCCAATTTCCGATAAGACGCAGGTTAAAGGTATCATATTTTGAGGGGAGGAGCGCTGTACGTCAATAAAAAGTGTTACAAAATTAAACAAGAGAAATTAAGGATATCCAACCTTCGATAAGTATTAGTGAGAAAGGGTGTTACGTTATTAGGGGAGATAGTCCTTCAATAATGCATTCAATATCAAATCGCCAAGGTGATAATATCGATGTTAGTCAACTTTCAATTGGGTTTGAACGTTTGGTAAATTGGATACCGGACGATTAGTTAAAATAATAAAAATACAAAACATCGAGGAGTAGTTCTGGTTACCGAAGTAAACAAAACATTACAATTGTAATATTGATAAGTATTAGTGTCCTTTAGTGTCAACAATAGAAAAAAGGGTCTCTTTCATTTTGAGGGCAGATCATTTAAACATTTAACGCTCAGTGTGGAGAACAAAAAAAAGGGGAGGTCATTAAACCGAGTGCCGACTAGCGGAGATATGTGTCAAATAGGTTTGTGCGTTTAACGTAACGGTAAATTGAAACCATGAACGGAGGTCTAGCCACGAGTGGTGGGACAGTGCGGCTTTGAAACAGAAACAATAAAGAGCATACCTTTTGGTGATGCATGGTTCGAGTGTAGGTACTTCTAAAGGGATAAGTAGGTCATTAAACCGAGTAGCGGTTAGTGGAGGTGCCTATAATAGAAGAAAAAAAAACCGTAGTTGGTAAAACAATAATAAAACTAACCAGTAGGTAGACATACGTTGGGCTAGGAAAACAAACTTTTCTTAACTGAATAATTTCAAAGAAACAAGATAATAATAGTTACAATTTTATTTTTCAGGGGCTTGAGGTATAGTTCTACACAACAATATTAAATACATGTTGAAGAAATGAAAATAAAATCTAATCATTTCATCGATTAAAATAATAATAGTGATACGAACAGAATAAAGATACATTTAATCCTTGAACTTAAAGTGCTAGTAGTGAGAAATTTTACGTAAAAGATTACGAAATTTAAATTAGAACAAAAACCCAAATTTTAGTGAGTTTAAATAATAAGCGATCATGGAAGGATCAGTGTCTAGAGGGAAAGGACGTGGGCGACCTTCAGCAAGAGAGGAGGTCACCGCCGCGGTCGAGACCGTGGGGGAGACGTTGTTGCAAGTGAGCCTGGGGCAGGTGACCAGCATCATCCGTGACGCATTAGGACCGCTAGTAGAGAAAATACAGTCCATTGAAAGGCAGCTAGAAGTGCGAGAGGCGAGATCGGAAGCGGGAGGTGCGAGGCCGGGAACGGGAGAGGCGGAAGTGCTCCTGGGATCGGTGAATCGGCGCCAGATTGTAGAGTTGCTTCCGGCCCAAGAGAAGCCCGTTTTTATAGGAGGGCATCAGCATCCGATTTCCTTTTTGGAGGACTTGCGGGAGTATATAAGGAAAACAAGGCGTGCTGGACGGAGATAAAGTTAGGCAGAAATTAAAATTTGGATTAATTGGTTTGGAGACAATAATAGACACCTAAATACTCACATAATATATTGTCGGTTTATGTGGGGAGTACAATAGGAGACAGTTAGAGTACCATGACTAGGTACCGTTGTAGGTCGTAACCGGCACAAATTCCTGGAAATATGTAGGCATAACGCAAGGTACATTGACCGTAGTTTCAACATTAGACAAACATTGGGCAAGGCCGACGAAAAAAACGGAATAGGGAAGGGATGCGATGACGTACAGGACAGGACCGGTTTAGGAAATATTCATCATTACAATTTTGGAAAAAAAGGGCACACAGATTTAAGGCGAGTTCAAACGGGCTGACTACTGCTGAAGTTCTGGAACAAAATAGGTGATTGTAGTTTGGATTTCTATCTACCTCCACTATTTTTTTCCATAAAGGGGAGACTGTGATGATCTCGCCTTTGGGCCTACGAAATAATTCTTTTAAAATTGAGAGATCGATTTAGAAATATATTTAATTTTGTAACATGGAATGGCATACAATTCTCTGTTCCAACTCTTAAGGGTGATTTATGAAACCGGGTCATTACTAGGAAAAACACGTGTGCCAAAATACTTTGGTTGGAGGAGGAATTCTAATGGATATTTCAGGTTCATTATCAAGTCAGGGGCGGCCGATGGATATTTGCCCGTGGGGTGGTTGATCTTAACGCGGGCAGATTGGATTTACGAAACAATTATCTGGTGAATTTTCTATGGCAGTAGGAAAATTGAAAATTAGTCAATAAGGATTGCTCGTTGGTGCATTTAAATATACTAGCGCGACGCGCCGATTACGGGTTGAAATATTTGACATATTTGTCGAAATAGGATTGCAGAATTCGTTAAATAGTGACGCACGTAGAAAGGACAAAAGCGTGTTCGGACAATGAATATATAATGTTATTATATAACCAATAGAGTCAACGCAAGTATTGAGAAAGAGTATTAGATTGAAGTACGCCACTGAGCTCTTCTTTTAAGCGTTATTGGGATAGTTTATGACTCCGGCTCAGACGAAATTAGTTTACACCACAAAAAATAACGAACATGGTTCCTTCACAAAATTCTCTGAAATAATAGTTAAAGTGTGACATTTTGACTATTAAAGTTGATATATGCATATTGGGAGATGTGCTTATCACTTAAGATTTGAAAAAAGTGACTAATAAATTATTGAAACCACACAAGTAGATGGGGGGGGAGTCAGGGGGAGGGGGTTGAAAGGAAGTCGGGGCAGAGGGGTGTTAGAGGACAGTCAGGGAAGGAACCTAGGGCCGCGCAGACGGGATAAAAATCATCGAGTTTTGATAAACGGGAGAGTAATAATTTGGTGCGCGTAAACCGGGAATGATTCAGATAGTAATATATAATAATAAATACAGTCGGGGAGAGATTCTGGAGACGCACGGGCTAGCGAAAAATCATCGAGGTTGAATACACGATAGAATAATAACTCTGTGCGCGTAAACCGGGAATAATTCATAAAATTAAAGGAAAATAGTTCACGCGATTGAGGAGAGTCAAGATTTGGTCGTTGGGAAGCAAGGTTTAAATTAAGGGATCGAGGTTCGATAGTCGCGAGGAGACCAGTTTGGTGCGTCTAAACCGGGGATATTTCATTTTAATTAAACAAAGGAAATTCCGTTTTATTAAACAAAAAGGGTCCACGCGAATAGGGAAGTCAGAGATTGAGGCTTGCGAGTTCATATCGGTGAAGTTAAATAATATAATTTGTAAATTGAGGCGGTCGGGACGTACTTTCGGGGCGCCTATCAGGGTCAGGGTGAAATTTAAAAAAGAAATCTACGCGAGAATTGTGTTTGACGGCTGCATCTTGGAATAAATAACTGCATGACGGGTTGTGGTTTATAAGTGCTTGTTTGAATTAAATATTATTGTAGTGAATTGATTTGTGAAATTATTTTGTGCAACAAGGCGAATTTGGTAAGTTTGTATAAAATTATTAACATATTTAGTACGGACCTTGCAGGGAAGAGTCAATTAGGGTTTATATACTACAAGCCTTAGGAATCTAGGACCCCTTTTTTTTGTCGAGCGATGGGGAGCGAGGGGCTTTGCACGTTTCCGGGTTGACCGGCTAACAATTACCTTTGTTGGGTGAAGTTATTCTTGAGACAATAACGTTGTAAAATAATAATTTTGGGATACAATTAACTAACTAGCATTTGAAGCACAAAGTGCGCTTTCGGGCAATAAATCTTAGACGAGAGACTTCATTTAAAAAGACGGGATTTTGAAATCACAAAACAAAAATAGAATCCTTCAAAAGTGCTTTGTTGGTGATCTAGAAAACTAGGTTACTGGGTATTCTCCAATGCATAACGGGTAACAAAATACATAGGTATAGAATGTAGGTATAAATTAATGTGTGAAGCGCCTTTGAGGTGTTAATTATTATTTACGAGTTTCGTAATAATAATTTTAAACGTAGTTAGGGGATTATATTCAGGAAGGGTTTTTTGAAAAGGCATTGGGTAATATAACGGTTTATGAAGGGTGCGTAGCATGGGCATTTTTGATTACTAACAAAATCTGACATAATTGAATTCCCATTCCAAAAATTTCCCATATCTTATTCCAAATTTTAGGTATCACAACAAGTCTATTACATAGGACTTTGCATAAACTTGGTTCGATATCTAATCATATAATCACCTTTGGTTCACGTTTAGGTATATTTCTTTCGACTTAGCAAAAAACTTTCATATTGTCGGTTGAATGCAGCCGTCGGTAGGTATTCACATTTTAGCGTGATGCGCTATATCCACCTACTTAATTAACAAACTCTTTTTCTTCAAACTTAATTGAGCGGGTTACGACTCGAGAATGGACGGCGGTTGTCGAATGAATTAACGAGTCCGGCTTTCCTATTTCACCATGAGGAAGTATCTCACGCGACTTTATCGGGGGCGATGTGATCGAAATGCAGGTGGGCTACACTATTTTTCTAATGTGGAGGCGAAGTAAGCGATGGTCGTGTCTGGTCCGAGCAAATTGGAATCCCTTGTGATCACATCTCGGTAACGTGGATCTCGTACCCGCTCTAGACTGGATTGGAAGCGTGGCCGGAGCCATTCCATGATGTCGACGTATGTACGTCACTAAGGCATTGGGGGACTTCAGGAGAACAAAGGACGTGCACCCATTTCGCCCTCCTTCTACCGCCGCTCCGAGGTACCAGCGGATAAAAGTTGTCGTCGCGGGAGACCAGTTTGATGCAGGACGAAGATTACGATCTGGCCGGACTACCTTCGTCATGGGGGAAACGAAGTGACGAAATTTGCGTGGGCTTCACTACCTTTTAGGTTACGCTCGTGTGGGGTCTGCCTTGTCGTCGGAACGAAGGGAACATGACATATGGAATCGTTTGGCAACCGATCGGCGGTTCTTTGTTGGAATCCGGATAAGTTTTCTTAACTACTTTTGGTTTACGCTTAGGTAGGTATATTTCCTTCGATATTCGATTTAGCCAAAAACTTTCACATTGTCGGTTGAATGAAGCCGTCAGTAGGTATTCATATTTTAAGCGTAATGCGTTATATCCACCTACATAAGTAGCAAAAGTTCTCTTAACTCTCTCACAATAGGAATAGGGATCATCCAGCATCAGGGTGGGAATGTACTCTGGACGAAAGGGCAGCCGGGAAAATAGAAGGGAGGGAAGCCAGATTCACGACCTGGTGCCTTTCATTCTTGGACCCAGCACCCTGGAAGCCGAGCTTGACATTTCTTTCTTTGAGCTGATATTTGAGTTTGAGGTTGGGGTACGCCTATCGTAGAGCATATGCCCGTGACATTTCGGGGAAGGTCCCACGTTACGCCTGTGTATGTTATGCGAGGGGACGTATTTTTCATTCAAATCAAATACCGATGACCATCGCGATTGCAGGCTGGCGCACGTTTCTGTAGCGTGCCTAGGAAAAACGTAATCATTATTTCTACTGGTTCGAGGCGGCGTGCTGGACGGAGAACGGGACTATTGAGGACATGAGTGACTGCCAAGGCGAGGATCGGTGACATCAAAATCTTCTTTAATTCAATTCATACATCGCCAGATCAGAGGAGAGAGCGGCCCCACCGATCTCCTGACATTGCCGATTGTCTAATCAACTTCGGTTTAATGTTTATGCCGGTACTTTAGGAGTAAATGGAACTCAAGTCATCGGCATGCTGAAGAACTTCAAAATCATCATCATCATCATCAATCCAGAGTAGGATGTCACGATCTAAAACCTCGTGCCACCCACGCATTTCCTGAACAGTTCCTGACATCGGCTATCACGCCATTAATCGGAGCAGACCCTCATATCAAACGGTATGAGATGACCTTTCGTCATCATCATCAACACATTTATAATTTGGCGGCGTAGTGGTCGATATTATTCCCATTACCACTCTATGAACCAGACCCTCATATCAAACGGTATGAGATGACCTTCCATCATCATCATCAACACATTTATAATTTGGCGGCGTAGTGGTCGATATTATTCCCATTACCACTCTATGATCCAGAAACACACATCAAACCCTTTCCCGACAGAAGGCAAAACATGTCGATTTTCATTCGTCGCTTGCGACCTTAACATTCTCCGGAGGCGTTGGAATTGGAAGCTGATTCGGCGGTCTATGACCATCACCTTATCAGTTGGGCTATGGAGGAGTCCAATTATTTAAACAGCACATGTTCTGTCTCATGTTAATCCAAAATACCTACCCGTAGAGTCAAATTAACAAAATAAAACAAGCTAGCTAACTAACAAACTGCATCTAGCACTGTAAGTGTAGAATTAGTGCACTCCGTACTGCTTTGAGTGTAAATCTTTTGTTAGAATATACATAAATGTCAAATTATTTTCATGATAGCATTTTATAGAGCTGCAGAGAGTACGTGACATCGCATCGAAAGGTAGGATCTTCTCAATTCGCCGTTTGAATGTAAATTTATATATTAGATGCTAGGAGGGAAAATGCAGATTACTTCAATAAAAATAGTCGTCGATGAGCGTAGGTGTATAACAGGTGCTAGGGGAGGAAGATGAACGAATATAGATAGATAATTAGTTAATTCTCAAGCTAGTCAGACTCAGTCATTGTTATTCGAAGCCTTGCAAATTGTAACACGCCATATCTAAAAGAACAAGGGTTTACCACAAATAAATTATTAATTAAATTGGATTAACTATACCAAACCACTCAAACAAAAAAGTACACAACGTTGTGGGGTTAATTACAATTGATTAATTAAGAGCATCTCGTCACGTTTGCATAAAAGTATTACGTGATGGGGTTGAGAAGGCGCTTCAAAAGAAATGCAGGGGAGAGACGCGAGAACGGGCGAGCTACGAGCTTTTTAAAGGCCGAGCGGGGTAGCTGTAGCACTGTAGCAGCATTTGGAAAGCAAGAGGAAGGTTTTACTACTACGTCGTAGAAGGGGGGGGGGGGTTTATTACACTCTTCAGCAGCGTAATTAATTACATTGGCACAAATTCATTCAACTTGTATTTAGTGGAAAGAATTTTGCATCTTTTCTACTTCTTTTTCGTTTCTTTGTGTAATTTGACTAATTTTTTGCACCCTTGAATAAAATTTTCAGATTAAGGGCCTTTAACCAGCCAGCGGACGAGAATCCAAATTTCGTCGAAAGATGTTTTTACGATCGTACAGGATGGTTCCAATGAGGAAGATTAATTATTCTCCATAACAGCTTTTTAAATTATAACTCAATATCGATTTTATTTCAATAAGAATTTGATTTAATTTATACCTACATTGAAAAATGCTGAAAGGTGTGATGATAAAACTATTAAAATTTTGTAATTATTTTTTGATCCTAATTATTTATAATTTTTCAATAATGTCTCAGCAAAATAATAATATAAAAAGAATATTAAATATATTAGTCCGTAAGACCGTAAATAAATAGACAAGTATTTTTGTCACAAAACACATGTGCGGATTTTTTTGAATGATTATATTTAATTTAAAATTCTGAAACATAGCTTTCCCAGATTATTTATTGATTTATTTTACTGCATGATTATATGATTTTAAATGTGTGTTGTATAATACAAAATTTTGTTTGAAAATTTAACAAATCTGCCAACGACCTACGATATAACCGTATTATGATAAAAATAAACACATTGTCTCATCATTTAAAACATAACTTCACCAGATAAAAGAACAATCTTTCGAAATCAATTTATACATTTTCGTGGAAAAGAGACGATACGGTTAAAATTTTATTTTAAAATGACATATTTCCGGTTTTGTCTGGTTATTCCCTCTTAACGGCCCTACCTGGATGAAAATAATACAAGTATTAATAAATTATTTTCCCATAGTCAGATAAAGCTTTTTTTTAAATTACCTTATTCAAAACAGTCAGCAGCCGCCTCTGTTATATCCGTTATATACGCATATTGTTACAATAGGTTAGATACAAGAATCTTCATTAGTGTCAAGTGTTTAATATACTGTATTATGTTTGCACTCAACTGTTACCGCATAGAACAATATCTTCACTTAAATCTAAAGGCATATTGGAAACCAGGCTTTTAATATTACGTGGTATCTTGTTTGATCTCAACTTCTGTGATATAACAAGCTACAACAGTTAATATTATAATCCACGACAAAAAATGGGACAATGTAAACAACATTAAATTAAATATCTCGGTGTGATCATTGAACAAAAGCGGAAGTGGAATAGCCACATTACAGAGCTACTAAAGAGACATAGGAAATGTAAAAATGTATGTAAATATTATAGTTGTTGGGTTAACCACTGCAGCGCTTTTTGCCATAATATGGCACTATTTAAAATGCCACGGATTGCTTTGCTGCCAATTTTGGCTAATTTTTCATTATTTGTAAGTAGTTAAGTAGAAGTTAACGATTTTTACTATTTTTTTTTTTATAAATCGTACAAATATGTGGTAATCGACAAAAGATAGGTGAATTTATTGGCTATATAGAACTATAATCAGTTTGTATGTCTCCATATACAAAGTCGGAGATATGATTTTTTTTAATGTTGACGGAAAATTTTTAAAAATGGTCACTGTTCACTCTTTGCTCGTCTATGGAATTGTAGGTTGGAGAGGATCTTACAAAATCGCAAAGAATTATAGTAAAAGTAATTATGTGCTGTTATTTACTTTTAACCACTTATTATTTGTCTAATTTCTTTTGTTTTTTTCAAAATATGGAATGTATTGCATTGCACTATCCCTGCATACATTCTAGAATATAATACTATTAACTGTGCTCCAGATTTTATGTCCGGGTTGAATCTTTCCCAAATGAAAGACTAAACCCTTCCACACACTTTTCCACAAATGAATATCTAGTAAATTAACGCAATGTAAGTGCACTATATAAGAATAAAACAATACAAGAACAATACGTCAATCCACCAGAAACATAATGGGAAAATATTTCACCGACTCCAGATATTTTCATATCAGAGGGTTCGGCTCTGATGAAATCCTAACTGGTCCGATAAATCCTACTGATCCCTCAATATAAATATTTAAAAAATCTTTCGTAATCCTACATGTATTTAAAATGACCGACTTTTGCATTTTTATGTACAAATTTTTTGACAAATCTAATACGCCTAAATTTTGAATGAGAGAGCTAGGTATAATGCCAGTAGCCGAAATAACAAATGGTAATATTTTTATAGTCTGAGAATGCCAAATTCTTTTAATTTTATTTCCTAAATCTGTATATTTTCTTATTTTTTCAGAAACAGTTTTCTGAATATTACAAGAATTTGGAATAGCGACATCAATGATATAAGTTATTTTCTTAATTTTGTCATGTAAAACTATATCGGGTCTATTATGACTAATTGTTCTGTCTGTCAATATAGTTTTATCATAATAAATTTTATAAAATTCATTTTCTAAAAATGAATTTGGTTCATATTCATAATATGGTACATTACGGCAGTCAATTAAGTTATGTTTAATTACGAAACTTTGGTGAATTATTTTTAAAACTTGATTGTGCCTAAATTTATAATCGGACGGCGTTAATACAGAACATCCCGATATAATATTTTCTATAGTTTCCGGAAAAGCCAAACATTTTCTACATAAATCATCAATTTGATTTGCATCTTTGATGATATGCTTCCTATAATTTTTAGTATTAATGACTCTATCTTGTATGGCAAGCATAAAGCCTTCTATTTCTGCGCTATACTATTATTATTATTAATGCTTAAAAACCTTAATAATACTTCCCCACCTTCCTCTTCCCACCTCCTTCCTCTTCCCACTACCTTCAGCCTCACAACATACAAAATCTTAGAAAAAGTCAATGAAATTAGAGATCTTGGAGTTGTGTTTGACACGCAATTAAATTTTATAAATCACATACAACAAATAACTAACAAAGGCATGAAAACACTAGGATTTATAATTAGAACAATCAAAGACTTTAACTCGTTGGAAGTTATAAAAATCGTATATTTGTCACTCGTACGCAGCTTGTTGGAATACAATTCCATAGTTTGGTCCCCATATTATCAAATTCATTTAAAAAATATCGAAAGAGTGCAGCACAAATTTTTAAGATTTATTAACTTCAAGTTACGCATACCTATTCAACACATTAACTACACATCCTTACTAAATACACTTAAATTGCATTCCCTAGAAAACAGAAGAAAAATAAATGACCTAACTTTTTTGTTTAAAATTATTCATTCTGAATTAGATTGTTGCGAACTCCTGCATCTCATCGATTTCAGGGTACCCAATCGAGCAACAAGGCAAAACGTATTATTCTGCAACAATAATTCTGGGACGAACTACCACACACATGCACCTATTTCTCGACTTCACACATTAGGAAACAAATTCACCTCTAATATCGATGTATTTAACATAAGTTTACCACTATTTAAGAAATACCTGAACGATACTTTTATGTAGAATAGTTTGATATTTAAGGAGCATCACATAGGGGCTAATGCATTTATTCGTATATTTCTATATTAATCCACAGTGTAAAAACTTTTTACCGTTTTATTTTTATGTATCTTGCATTTTGTCATGTATTTACAACTTACAACTTAGAAACTTTCTCTTTTATTGTAATGCATAATCTTTCTTTAATTTATCTGTATACTCTTTATGACGTGTACTAGTTATTTTTTTTAGTTTATCTTTTGTTTTTAAAAACCTGTCTCTGTATTATAAACATGTAATGTAAAAGCCCACCAGGGCGTTGAAAATTAATAAATAAATAAAATACCCCAATTATGGATGCCGTAGTCTCACTCGCTCCAGAATCTTGTGAGGTATTAACATTAAAAATAAGATCCCGAGACGTATGTCTGTAACGCAAACAAATGATCTTATGGCCAATGTGAAAATTTTACAAGAATTCAAGGTAATATAAGAAGGTACGTAGTGCAATAACGTAAGCGTTAATTTTTTTTTTTTAATCATTGCATATTATGATTACAACATTTGTGGATTTTTCGACCACCATGCTAGGCTGATGCCCCTGTAATTATTATTAACACTATTTATACCGGGTGTCCGGGGGTAAAGTGCATTAACTTTGGGAGGTGATTCTACATGTATAAGTAAAAAAGATAAATAACTTTTTCGAAATTCCAACTTTTAAGGGTAGTTTTGTGGTAAACAGATACAATTAGACCGGCGCCGTGTGCGGGCAGTATTTAGTAGGTATGTCTTTTTGTATGAGAAAAAAAAAGTTGGAACATCAGAAAAAGTTATTAATCTTTTTTACTCCTACAATAATGTAGAATCACCTTCCGAAGTTAATTCACTTTACCCCCGGACACCCTGTATAATTCAGGCGGGTCGTGTAAAAAGGGAAGTTTATGATACACATATTATGGGACGATATATGAATTTGAATGAAGCAGGAAAGAGTTTCAATAAATAGTTTTTCTGGGTTCTGTCCTCTTTTAAGTATTTGACTTTTTACCATAAATTAGAATGAGTGATGAGTGAGTCTCAGTAAAACACCAAAATATTCTACATAATTAATTACGTTGGTATTATTTAATACTAGCTTCTGGTAGAATTGGTGTGAAATTACCTAACAAAGAATTTTCCCACGGGAATGAAATGTTATTTCAGGATGAAAAGTATCCACTTAGTAGTCACTTCCCTCCAGTCTGCAACTAAAAAAATCCCGTCGATCTGTCGCTCCGTTGCGACGCGATAGAAGGGGGAACAAGCATACTTTCGCACTTAATTAATAATATTAGTTGGGATTTTAATATGTTTTCTTTACAACTAGCTGATCCGACGAACTTCGTACCGCCTCAGAATCAATAACTGTTGTGTTAACTTATAAGCTGAATTTAAATTAGTTTTTTTACTAAATTAAAAATTACACAATGAAGCAATTTTTGATGCCCAACTGTCCGTGTTTTGTTTTTGTCAGTATCAGTCAGAGATGGCGTTGTGTACGGATTTATATTTTTGGGTGATTTTCTTACTTTTACACTTACTTACGGAAATTGCGTTTCATTTTCTTTATACGTGTGAGGGAGATTCATTGTAGTTCACCGTTGGTCCCATTTTCGAATGTTGACATTAAGACGTGTGTAAGAAATAAGATGGGCAGTATTATATGTTTAAGAACTAAATCAAAACAATATTGACGCATTTATATTTGACGTTTTTGAATTTTTGGAATTCACTCACTATTCAATATAATATTTATCAAAATATTGCTGCAGCTCTTTCAAAAGATGAGAATTCGTTCCATACAAAATGTATGAGGAAAAGAATTTTCTTCCTAATTTTTTTTTCGTGAATTTTTCCGATGTTTTAATAGCTATTCTGCCGTTCGGGGCAGAGGCAGATCCAACAAATCAAAGATCATAAAAATCGGTCCAGCCGTTCTTGAGTTATTAATGGTGTAACCAACCCGACTTTTTTTTATACATTTGTATTTGTAAATAAACAAGAGAAATTATTCAATATTATTAAATAATTGTTAAAGTTTAGCAATACCGGGTTGATAGTTAATACGAGCGCTGTTTATTTGATTTCCAAATAAATTACCATTAGAATATTATTTGTTGCATACTTCAAGCGTACATTAATATTTTAGTTTCTGTTTACAAACGTGTTTCGTAAATTGGTTTGTTTAAATAGAATTATATTTGGTTTTACGTATTACATTTCTGAAATGAATAAATTTCCCAAAAGTTATTTAGCCGCATTTTCAAAACAAAAACATCATATAAAAAATAAAATTTGTTATTATTTCTGTATTGTTTCATCATAATGCTTTCACACAAACGAAGTATTGAATTCCATAGAGATAGCTATAACGGACTGAAAACAGTTACGGTCACAAATAAAATAAGAGGAAATAAGTTTTATATGTGTTTTATTATACCTATTATTAAAATTTGTTACCTTCAACTACTTACAATATTGCCTACTTTATAAAGATAAATTTGGAAATCAAGTTAACGATACATTTTATCAACATTGTTTCAATTCATGTACGCCATGGCATGCTTTACTCGTGTGTTTTTATTAAAAAAAAATTTAAATTCCGATAAATTGACCAAACTTAATATGTTTTTTTAGTTTTGCTCATCGATTTTTCAAGCTATAACACGTTTTAGGTATTTGTTCCTCAAGCTCATAATACCTTGACCGATGGTTTATTCCTTGACTAAAAGTACTAGACCCATACGTTATATATTAAAATAGCATAACCGAGTTGGGCAAAGATGTGCATGATATACCTTCATTTCCATACAAATCGTTATTTTCGGTTAGGGTTGTCAAAAAATTATAGTACAGGTAGGTTAATAAAAGTTATAGTACAAAAATTGCATTGCACTGCAAAAAAAAACAATAATAATAATTCTGAAAGTGTTTGCATTTATTTATTATTAGCTGACCTGACGAACTTCGTACCGCCTCAGAATCAATAACTGTTGAATTATATTCAGTTTTCTTTATTGTTATATCTGCCCTTTCCTCGGCAGATATTATTTATTACAAAGGTTCTTTAAATATAAATGTGTTTATTACTTTGAATAACCTAGCTGGATAGCTACGACTGTTTTCTATTCGGGGGTAGGTATATCTCTGCGCTCCCACCTCGGGAGCTGGTAAAGTCTATCTCTAGTACCACTTCTTGTACACTAATGCCATCTGGCGAGCTATGGCGCAAGCTAAATGCTTACCGCCATCTATCGTATTATTTCCATATTAAATACCTATTTACTATACATTACATTTATTAAATTAAAAATTACACAATGATGCAATTATCGAAACGCAGCTGCCCGTGTTTTGTTTTTGTTAGTATCAGAGATGTCGTTGTGTACGGATTTATTTCATTGTGATTTTCTTACTTTACGGGAATTTGGGAGGCGGGTACGGGTACCGCCGCCCCGGGAACCATTAATTGGTTAATCAACACCTCTGCCATATTTCGCCCCAAGTTGTTCGCTACGTTTGGCGATTTAGCAGGGGTGCCCGGGTTCATTGGGGAAGTTTGTCCGGGTCTTGGTGGCGGATGCGTCTGCCCACCTGCTGCGTGGCGGGACGGATCGAGAGATACTGGTTAAGATACATTTTAGAATACATTTCAGAGATTTATTATTAATTATTTTTCCTTTGGAGGGGTTGCAGACATACATTCACCGTTTGTCTCATTTTCGACGATTGACATTTAGTGTGTAAGAAAGAGGAGCAGCATTATATGATTAAGAAACAAATGCAAAACAATCAGCGCATTGACTTTTGACGTTTTTGAATTTTTAGAATTCACTCACTACTCAATATTATAGGTACTTATCACAAAATTCCCGCAGCTATTTCAAAATATGAGAATTCGGTCGATACAAAATGTATGGGGAAAAGAATTTTCTTAATAACTATTTTTTTCGTTAATTTTTGTAATGTTTTAATAGTTATTATGTTATTTGGGTCGGAGACAAATCCAACAAATCAAAGTTCATCAAAATCGGGACAGCCGTTCTCGAGTTATAAATAGTGTAACTAACCCGACTTTGTTAAGAGGCCGCTATACGAATTTCTACCGATTTCTTGCAAACCTCCCTTAAACATTTTAAGTTTTTAAGCTCTTAAAAAAATATATGTTATTTTTGAAGATAATATCTATACATTCCCAATGCCGAAACGCAACTTATATGAATTTCTCTCTTTAGAAAAAAAAATCGCAAAGTATGCTTTAAATTTTTTTATTTTCAAGTCTGTTTCCGTTATTTTACAAGTTATAGGTATGAAAAAAATCACAGTGTTTCATTAAATGCTGTTTTAGACAGCCCCAAGAGATTTTTGCTCTATTTTAAACGAGACGTGTTTTATTAAAGATTTTCGCAATTTTTGCATCGATTTTGGCGCTGTAAATGTTAGCGCTCTCCTCATACATTCGTAATTTCGTATCTCTTCATCTTCTTCTTTTTGGGGCCGGTAACGGAGTCTTAAATCTACTATATAAAATACTTATCTATTAACATCATTTATCATTCAACAAACAAAAAGCTGTAAATTCCGAAAACATGCAAACCGGTAAGTATTTACATGAAAAGATAATAAGTATATCAGAAACGTAGAAAAATAATTATATATTTTAAAAAGTAGGTAAGTGCCGTAATCTACGTGAACAAGTTAAACATCTATTTCAAGCACTTCATTAGTATACTTTTTATACTTTCTTGCTTCTTTGAAAAAGATTCTGTGAAAAATGTTAAATAACATTATCTCCTTTAAAGTGAAAAAAATCCTTTGCAGCAAACTTCACTTGACGGCAAAACAATAATCTTGGACATGTTTTTTTAAAATTAAATGTACAAATTATAAAAAAATATTAAAGGTTTCTCTCGAATCATATTCTCTTAATACAAACTATAGTTGCGAAAACGTAAACTGTTATTATTTCAAACTATTTTTATTTTATTTTATTGACTTTGTTAATAACTCAAACCTTAGCTTACGTAAATGCATTTTAAAACACAAGACATAATCAGGTCTGTTTTTCACACGAGATAACGCAAGACAGAAATAAATATCTGTAATATTTCTTGACTTATACTAAAAAATTGATACCGTACTTTTTTCAGGTATTTTTTGTGTTTGAAATTTAAAAAAAATGTAATACGTATATGTCTATATGCGTACACTATATTTTACTATTCTCTTTTTTATGAGTACTATCATTTTACTTTTATTTTACTTTTACTTGTTTTTTATTTTATTTTTTAATATTATTTCTCGACCCTACGTCTGGTGTATCTCAGTTTTCATCATTATTATTATACATACATGTATTATTTTTTTCTACTTTTCTTGTTTTTTTTCTTATCTTATCTTATCTGTATCTTTATTATATATCACAGTATTAGACAGTATATCTAGATTATGCTTAGACAGTTTATCTAGTTCCTATATCTATAATATTAGGTAAAAAAAAAAAGAAAAAAAGGTTAATAATTATTGACTTTTTTATTTACTATTTGGGCATGATGTGAACATTAGTTATTGGATTATAACCTAATTATTATAATTGTTTTCTTTAATGCATGTAATGTTATTAATCTGTAAATGTTCCTAATAAAAAAAAATATATACATAAATATATAAATGATTTTTTTTTTTTTAAGTTGGAGACACGCGTAATTCGTCACGCCAAGCTATAACTTTGACTTGGGTATACAATTATCTACTAAACTTCACAGAAATGCTTCCATAGTGAAAATGGTGCAAGTTGTAGTTATTAATATATTTGCAATACCACAAAGTTAATAGATAGCACATAATAATTTTAGGCAAAGATAGGCCGGAAAGGTAAAGTAGTACCAGTCGAGGGTCAGGGGCAAATCTAAGACTCAAAAGGCAGTCATCAAACATAACCCAGGGGTCCTTTGGTAGTTGGGTGTGGGGAGAGGGGGTGGGGAGGTCAATTTTGAATGTGATTTTATGCAAAAAAATCACATGAAGGGAACGGTACCTATCGCGGTATTTTTCATACAAAACTTAATTTTGGATTTGAGGCAAGCACCTGCCGATATGAGCTAGTCGCAGGTAGGTGGCGCTCTACGCAGCTAACAATACTTATTTAGGCTGAAAATAGTGCCAGGCCTACATTAATTGCTTGCGGTAGTATTTTAGTAGTGCTAAGCGATTCGCTGCGTGAGGGAACCATCGCACCGGTACCTTCATCAGGACAATCGCGTAACACGACAGCTCTTCTTTCGTTCACCTACAAATTACAGCAATTGACCGACGCGCGATATACACGACTGATTCTCTTTTGTAGAGCTGACGAGCTAAACCTATGTTCACCGCACGCAGCGCGTAGCGAATCTCACTACAGTTCTTCATTCGATCACCTACATATTACCGCAAGTGACAGACGTTTTTAATAATACCTAACTAATTGATTATATCACAGTGTTTAATCATTAAAAACACTACAGCTATCGACTAAATTAATAACATTTGCTCTGGGGTCGAATTATCTATTTAGTATTCGTGTACTTTGACTGGACTAAAATTTACTGAAAAATTTTCCGAAGTGTAATTTATCGGTCTTATTAATTTTAGGAGGGTTCATTGGTATAACATAACCAGTCAAATATGATCAATAAATGTCTAATATACCAGGTCTAACATACAACATTCACGATATATATATATATATAAGTTTACGATAAAATTGAAGCAGGAATTTATTAGGGAAACCAGTACACGAGATTTTCCCGACCTGCAAAGCGTGCTCTGCATTCTCAAGTTATTGAATTTTGAAAAAATATTGCCTGAAATTCATCACGTCGTATGTTCTCACACTTCTATCGCTTAAATTCGTATGATTAATCGAATACATTTTCTTTCATATATTCTGATCTAAAAGAAAAAATACTTTACATTACACTTGTTTTCAACTAAGATTCTGATGAACTGTATACAATATAATTAAGTATTTTTTAATTTTTATATCGACACCGTGTAAAGGTGTCAGCGACTCAACGGCTTTACCGGCCGAATCTCTTCATGTTGATTTGTATGACAATATATACAGGGGGGCCCACGTACACGGGGCCTGGCTGCGCAGTGGCGGCTCGAGTACTTATTTAGTGGTGGTGATCGACGTTTTTTACTTACTGTACCGTAATTTCACCACCCGTAGAATATAATATAAAATTTCTCAAAAAAAAAATTGATGGTCTAATCATGCTAGTCGGATATATTTAACACAAAATAATATAAAATGTCTATAGATATATGCCAATTTACAATATAATATAATAAAAATAAAGCTTTACCTTGCAAGATTATTATCAAACTAATTTGAACGCGAGCGATTCACGCCCGTAACTTCGCAAACAAATGGTTCTATGGGGATCCAAAGGATTGTCCACGCAAGTACTTGAATTCACATACTACTGCGCATGCGCAGTCGCATACGATCGCGAAACAACGTAAGGAAAGTATGGGGATAGTTCGGATTGTCCCCCAAGTGCGTATTAGATTCTGCGCACCGAGAAATAGACCCGCTGTTTTTTGCGCCGTACATTGTTCGCTGTACGCGCGTAGGGTTTATTAAAATCACCCGGAATAATTGTTTGTATTTTATTTCTGTAAATGTTAATTACTTTCATGTTTAAAGAATTTATTCATTTTGGCGAAGACAAAGCATCGACTGTTATTTCCTTTAGTAGGTTTTGAGTGTAACTGGTGGGGACTGACCCCATTGCCCCCCTGTGAAGAACCGCCACTGTGGCTGCGTATTTCCTTTTCCGTGTTCAATACGAGGCAACCATGTCTCGAACTCAACACGGGTTTGTAATGCTATTTTTTCTCCGAGCCCGTTTCCAGTAGAAGGCGACCGGCATCCTATTGTACACGGGTTTGAAACGCCAATTCCCTTCCCAAACCCGTGTTCAGTACGAGGCATCCTCAAAACATGATTATAACATAAAAAAGGAAGTGTGTGCATACACGCACAATATAATGGATGGGCAATAAAACGGAAACGGCCTTACTAATAAAATAAATAAAAACACTTTATAATATAGTACTTATAACCCTTTATAGTTATGAAATAAATGATCTAAAATAAACTCGCGTGTCATTATAATTCTAAAAAACATCCCAGGTTTTGAATGGTTTGTTTGGCAAAGCAGGGTTTGTCTAGAGGGTATGTGTAATTATTCTAATACATTCCTTTCCATGTTCTGCTGTTATAAATACAGGTACAAACTTGTTTATAATGCATTCACTTAACATGCCTCGTACTGAACACGGGTTTGGGAGGGGAATTGGCGTTACGAACCCGTGCACAGTAGGATGCCGGTTGCCTTCTACTGGACACGGGTTTGGAGAAAAAATGGCATTACAAATCCGTGTTGAGTTCGAGGCATGGTTGCCTCGTATTGAACACGGAAAAGGAAATGCTCGGCCCTGCTCGGAAACGTATTGGCAAAATTCAAACATGGAGAAAAAACGATGCATGGCCCGCGCAGATGTGTTTAAAAACGTGCAAAATATACTGTTTTATTCTCATGTAGGTACCTACATAGTTTGTCTTTTATGTTAAAAATAATATTCAATATTTTTAACATAAAAGCTACAGCTCTTTAAGAGTCTCAGTGCCTGCATCTAGTTAGATTGTGAACTTCCAAATAATATAATAAATCACAGTTTTGAATAATTACTTACGTCTTGCGCAAAACCCTTTTTATGTATTGCAATCGATCAGCTTTAGTCAGATTTTATTTCATTTCCCACTAACGGAAGCATCCAAAAATTTCCCCTTCAATATTATTCGGTATCAAAACATAAACTCTACCGTAACACATCATTTTTATTAGTAGAAAAAAATTCATCAGAAAATTTGATTTTCCCCGAAAAACCCCTGGATCCAGGGTAATTTCTCTGGAAATCACATCAACGGAGTTGCTTCTCCAGACCGTTCAATGTTACCATTAATCTGAATTTAGTGTGTAGTACTGTAACGAAAAAGGGGTAAGTTACTATTTCATTCTGAATGTGAATAATGATGAAGTAGGAACCCTAACAGACTTTCATTTAATAACAGTAACGTCGTGCGCTATAAAAACACGTATTTATAATTTCAGTAGACGAAAACCATAAAGTTTTTTGTTTTTTTAACATTTCCTACCCACAGGAGGCCCTGAGGAAAATAATTTTCCACAAAGCCTATGTCATCTTAGGGGATGTGTGGAGGGGTTTTTAAGGAAAGGAAGTTCTAGAAAGGAAAGAGGTTGAGGGGTGGGTAGTAATCTGGAGGTCAGTGAGTCCAGGAGTGACGAACGTTTGAATCCATCCCTCCAATTGCAATGCAAAGCGATGGTTAGAGAGATTCTGGCTAGAGAGGATAAAAGACCTCCCTCAACCAGTCTCTCCCAACCGGGTCTGCTGCGCAGTTAGTGGGCAGACGAATCCGCCAATAAAATCCGGAAAAACCTCACCCAATGAGTGCTAAGTCTGCTAAGTCACCAAACGTAGCGAACCACTTGAGGTGACCCATGGCAGAGGTGTTGGTTATCCAATAAATGGTTCCCGGGGCGGCGGTACCCATACGGTACGCCTCTCAAATGATTTTATTTTCAGCATCATTTAACTAACTTTTTGTCATTCACATGTTCATTGCTAAGCACATGAAAAATCTAATTAAGTGGACCATTGGTAAATGTTGAGAGCATAGAATAAGGCATATATCACTAGAAGCTTTCTATTCTTTATCAAATGTTCCATCAGCGTCCCGTCTCATCTGTACTTGTCTAACATCGTAGTTCCTTTTCGAATTGCATTTCAAAAACACAGTTTTGTATCGAAATACGGGCCCTGTTGGGTAAATATTTGGATCATGAAACACGTCCAAAAGTCACTTCTTGCGTTATTCTTTACTCTATGGTTGATAGGGCGTAAGGAATAGAGAAAAGGGGAAGAAGCTCTTGGCCATTCAAATCTAGTAGCTAAACGTAACTAAAGTCGTAGGGCGTGATAAATACTGATTTTTCAAAAAAATAAAGTAATAAGGAACCTTTTTTTAAATCAATAATGATCTTCTTACGTAAATAGGTACCAGTGTATTTTTATCGTAATAGTTAATTTTATAGTTAATATAAAATTCAAAGTTTTAATTTTGCAAGTCTCCTGAAATCGCGCCAAATCTGTGGTTGTCTGTGTGACGTCACCTTTTTTTGCAAAAGGCACTGTATTTTGGACGGCGGCGCATCGAGAGTCAAGACGTTTTTATTCTCGAGTTTAACTGCTTTTAATATCGAAGAACACTAAGTAATACGACAGATTCTCGTATTCACATTGTACAAAAATACACTTATGACCATACCTGATAAACAATTTACCGGTGTTCTAAAATCTGCATAACTATGAAAAAATGGTGAGACGCCATCAAACAAACCCATAAGATAGATGCTGCCTTACCACATTTTGTTCCGGGGTTCATTTTGATGCAAGTACAATAGTTTTATTTAAGGAATTTTATTTGTGATTATTTCAGTTTTATGAAGCAACTGGCCTATAATGATATAATAATAGAACTTAAATAAAACTTAACCAGAACGTGAAAATTAACTTCAAATATTTGATGAATCCGTCAATTTTTAAACAACCCGTCATAAATCTATTAATTTAGGTTGCTACAAATTTAACCAATATTGGTTACGTATTTAGTTTTTCACAAAAGTATTTTCGTTATTTGTTTTTGGGGTGTTATGCCGTGTTGCACTACCTCCTTCTTTAGCCAACCTTTCGGAGAACGTTACAGTGTCCATCATCAGGGCAGAAAAGAAGGCGGTAGCGCAACACGGCATAACACCCCCCAAAACAAATTACGAAAATTAACCTATATTACTTTTAAATTTGTATAACACTTTGGTGAGTCAACTGCATTTTATTTTAAATTATTGAAAGTTTCTAAATCTCTCTCTTTGTGCTATCTATCAATTATTATGACATTAGAATTTTTACAATCTTTAATAATAATATCATCTTATATAATTTTATTATTTTAGCAGATTATCAAATAAATTTTATTGAGTTATGATACTATCTAAATCTAGATACTGTCTTGGATAAATTTGTATGCATTTTTATTTTTAATATGCGACATCTATTGACTTTTCTGCAAGTCAAAAATGAATATTTATTTTTATTTTTAACTTAGACGTATCTTTTTCTGATTTTTCTGTTCTCAGATTTTTAATTGAGTCTCGCTAATATTGCCTTCACTTAATGAAATATTATAAAATATTTTTCACTGGAATTCTTATTCCTTATCAAGTCGACCGGTTTTAAACACGCGATTCCTATTTATACATTTTAAAAATCCTTTTTTTGTATTTACACAATTGGTTTTGAACCGCCGGCCGTAGTGGGTAGGCCCGAAATAATAGGGCGATGTCTAAAACTTGCTCAAACTCCATTCTGACACGTATTTGTCGATTCCAGGAACTTTCATTATTTATCTTCGAGCAATTTTTTCAACAGTCAATTTGGCCGACTAAAGAACGCAATATCAGAGAATACATTTAATTGTTTTCTGTCCCAAAGATCAAAGGGCACTAACCAGATATTGTATTTCATTTCAAAATTTCATTTAATCCTCCATCTTTACTTCTGGATTTATATTAATACTAAAAATAGTTTTGTTGAAAAGTTAGATCTTGAAAAAATTATCGGAAAATTATTTAATAAGGCGCTTTATTTCCTTGGATACACGATCTGAAATATCCTCTGCTTTGTCCTTTCTTTGGAAAGTCGTAAGCGCTCAGGGGAATAATATCGTTTTAATGAAACTTTTTACCAAAATAAATTTATGGTAGACATTTATAATTCTCCTAAATGTTGCCTATAAAGTTTTAATCATTTTCCACCTATTCAAGAACACTCACATACTCACTTAAACACGACTCAGTTATTATTTTGATATGACACGCATGATCACCTTATTAATTTAAAAAAATATATGTTCGAGATTAGATCCATTAAAACCAAAAAAATTATGTATTTTTAACCACACGCACGCTCATTTCCAAATGAAGTTCACCGTCCGGAAAAATTACACTTTGCCGCTTGGCTGAACGTATGAATATTGTAAATGTTTTCTTTATTTTCATGCTTCGTGCCAACCTGATTTCCACATATAGGTAGGTGAATGTATATTTAAATGCAAACATTTTGTTTAGCGAATTTAAGAAGTGTATAAAAACAACATAATAATTTTAATGAGCTCTTAAATACTAATTATAAAATTTTATTATTTTTTAATATCTGTGTCTAGAGGTCAAATTAATACGTGTTTATGTTTATCTTCGGATTTGATTGTTTGCTTTTAAAAAACGAAAAATAAAGAACTAAGAAAAGTATTCGTGTCTTATTTGCCTTGAACAGGTAGTCTACTACTTGTTGAATAACGTAGTAAAAAAATGTGTGCAGGAAACACGCGACAGAAATTAAACCTTCAGAAAACTAAAGTAGAAAAGAGTGGGGAGGCTACAAAGCACCGCACAGAGAGGAGGCCGTTTATTCTATCTCATTTTCTCGTAGTCTAAATCCTATAATTTCTCTTTTTAGTGTCGCTTTCTTGTTTCGTAGAGTTTCAAATTACAACGAGCAGTGCTAAAGAAGTTTTCACTTAAACAAAACCAAAAAAAAACAGAGTCTGCAATTCCCATGCAGTAGAAATGAAACCTTCAGAAAACTAAAGTAGGCAAGAGTGGAAAGACTATGAAGCACCTTAGAAAGAGGAGACCAATAGGTTTCGAAGCATCGCACAAAGAGGAGACCGAATATACTATCTCATTCTCTCGCAGGCTAAATCCTATATATGTATGTGTGTGTCCCTTTTTATTGTCGCTATTTTTCGTTTCATCGAGTTTTAAAATCACAATGGTGCTAAATAAGTTTTCACTTCAATAATGTATTATTCCAAAACGATGCTGTAGGTATGGTATGTACATTATGTCATGCTAACACAATTTTGTAAACGCATTATACGAGGATTACTAAAATATTTCGTGGTGTCTGAACTTGTGTTGCTCATACAAATTATTACAAACTCATTAATTAGAAATATAAACCACACGTAGTAATTGTCCACCTTAACAAACCGAAGGCAATTAGGGGGAAATATATTATCATGATTCCACTAATTCATTATGCTTAAAACCCGCTATCTTTCAGATTATAATACGACTAGCGACTAGTGACACGATTAACATCAGGAAAAAAAAACATTTGCGTGTCGGCAAAATGTTCCATCGGAACACATGGACCAACAAATAATTAGTTTTATGCGCCTTTAAAAGTTATTTGGACTGTAAATTCGAAACTTCTCTGAAAAAATCATAATAAGGGCAAAGTATGTTGAAATAAAACATTGTTTAATAAATAAACTCATAAAAAACAAAGTTTTTTTATCCGGTATTTTGGTATCCGGTAATTGACGGCTACACCAAAGCTAAACGCGAAAAGCCATTTTCAAGTATACTGTAATACCTGCTCGAAGTAAAACCATTTTGTTTTATACCTTTATATTGGCTACATTCGCTTTAACCATTGCTTAATTCGGTTTCTATTTCTAGAATTCGTCAAAAGATATCGCCAATTCCGTTGGCAGCTCGCATGGGGACGTGCCCCAGGCTAGTATAAGTGCTACGATTTAGTGAACTTTCAGTTCCCCTTCGCGGCTATATACTACATATGAAGCCACTGCCTGTCTCGGTTATATTGCACTGGTGACTAGCGATCACTAGATAACAGCGGATTCGAGGAACAGGCTATTTTGGATCCAGTTCTTATTGTAACAAGCCTGATTACGGAGGCAATTGAAATCTACAACCATTTTTAAGTATAAAAATAATAATAGGATGACTTGTATACCGCCGTTTTTGTGAAAAATCACCTGTACAAATTTATAAAACGTTTATACAATCTTATTTTAACTGTAGACAACAACAACTTATGGCTAAAAATTGTATCCACCGGTTCATCGATCACCGATACGAAACTATATGTGCAATGATTTGACCAATGAACGCGATGCTGCTGTAAAAATGCACTGTACAGGCAGAAAATATATACAAGACCATTCTAACCTGGAGGGTCACTAGAGATTAACACTGTTATTGTTTATTTAGAGCAATAAAGACACAGTTCGCACCTAGAGGACATAATTGGGAACTATAATATATAAAATATTCTGTAATGAGCGTATTTTGAGAACAAAAGCAAAATTTTATGATACTCTCCGATAGGTATTTTTATTTAAAGGTATGAGAGCCCAAAAAGGTACGCTTTTAATTTGGACCTAAATTCTGTTGAGCTTGTTATGCATCTAAGTTCCGGGGGGAGTTTATTCCAAGCCTTAAGTCCAGACACTCCGAAAGCGCGATCTCCAAATTTCGTATTCGGCTTGCGTTTAGGTTCCATTAGTCTGCCTATAGCTGATGATGTTGCTGATCTAAGGGTTGACTGCCTCGGACCAGTATTTTCTGGGACACATAGTTCAGAGAAGTAAGATGGGGCCATTTCATTAATTGATTTAAACACCATCCAGCACAATTTGTATTGGATTCTTTGAGGGCACTTGAGCCAGTGAAGATTACGAAGGTGT
Source organism: Limnephilus lunatus (assembly GCA_917563855.2). Lineage (NCBI taxonomy): Eukaryota > Metazoa > Arthropoda > Insecta > Trichoptera > Limnephilidae > Limnephilus > Limnephilus lunatus. Next base: position 45,814,467 of record OU830598.1, on the reverse strand, counting down.
TCTGAAATGTGTGAATATTTAGAGACTCCGGTTATGAGTCGAGCGGCTGCATTAAACACACATTAAAGTTTGTCAGTTTGATATTTTGGAAGGCTAGCGTAGATACCGTTACAGTAGTCGAGCTGTGAGACTACGTAGGAGTTTACAAGTAGTTTTGTTGCTTCTGTAGGAAGATTTCTTCGGAGAAATATACTGTAATACCTGCTCGCAGTCAATTAAAAGGATTTTTTTCTGAGGTAAATTATTCCGGGTAATTATGGGTCAGTGTATCCAGGAGTGACGGACGTATGATTCCATCCCTTCCATTGCGTGCAAGGCGATGTTCCGAGAGAGTATGGCTGGAGAAGTCAAAGGGACTCCCCCAACCACTCTTTCCCGATCCGGCCTGAACCCGGGCACCCCTGCTAAGTCACCAAACGTAGTGAATCACTTGGGGTGACCTATGGCAGAGGTCTTGGTTGTCCAATAAATGGTGGTCATTGTACTATTCATATATTAATTTAATTATGTCAATGGCACATGGTTGTGCCCTTTATATGGATATAAATAAATATAGAGGTCCGTTTTGGACCAAGGCTAACGACGTATACCATCTCATTTCCATTATTTTTGCAGTATCTGTGACGTGGAAAGTGTCTCCGTATGTTCAGTATGTATTCTGTCTAATACATTCACGCCTATATTGCTACCCAGAGCACGTTGGACGACGTTCATTTCATTAATACTGCTTTTAGTGAAAGCCAAAGTTTCGAAACCATTCTGTCTTTTGTTTTGGGGTTAATTTAATTTCCGTCATTGCCGTTAACTTGGCACAGCAGACCACCCCAGCCTCATGCGGTACTCTTTTTCACAGCCTTTGTTTAGCATTCACTCTAGTAGAATTTGAATATAATAATAATTATCTCGTATAAAGAACTCAACTGGTGATTCCCAAATTTGGGTTTGCAACTTAGAAATAACCTGACTTCACCTTGTTCATTGTACGATTTTTTCCTATTTATCTTGCTTCAAAGTGAGTTTAATCTTGTTAACCTAAATATACGTTTTTAATGCAAGTACGAACTCTAAGGAGGACTCTCGATTACTATGCAGGTACAGTGCCCAGAATTTCAATCAGTTAAGAGGAACAGCTGCGCGGCCCTTCACTTGTAAATCTTAAATTTTAATTTGAGGCCAATTTTACCAACTTAAAATACAAAAATATCTTTTAAAACAAAATGTAATTTTATATCCAGAACGGATATGTGGTAGATACTTAATTTATTTGTGTTCCAAATTTTGAAAAACATTAAATAGGAGATTTTTCACGATTTTAGAGATAACTCTGGCAATTACTGTGAGTTAAAGATATTAATTTATAAAAAATAACTTTACCTTCTTCTTTGTAAATGCAACAAAATTTAAAAATTAAAATGATTAAAAAAAGCATTTTGATGGAAAATTTTACTTATAAATGACCCATTAACGTAGAAACATAAGTTTAGCGAATATAAATTGAAAAATTTGACCCAATAAACGCTTTTCACTACGTTTAATTTATTTTTAATACATTTTATTATATTAACGACAACTCAACAACATACAACTTCATAACCTTTTTTAAAATAATGACGAAAAATGGTTAAATACTAAATAGGTTAAGTTAGGTTAGGTTGCATTGTAGGCCTAATTAAAAAAAAAAAAAAAAAAAACAATTTCTTTTAGAAGGTGTTGGAATGCGAAATTGTTGAGTTGTCGTAGAACATTAACATAGAAGATTGGGCAATATTATTTTTTTTATTAATTATTATTAACTCACAAAAAATTGCGAAATTTGCCTCGAAAATTACGTAAAATTGCATTACTTAATGGCACAAAATTTATAATTTTAAACACATATATATAAAGTATCACATATCAGTTTTAAATATTTGCCATACTTTTTTTATTAAAAATAAACATTTTCAGTTTGGTTAGCATTTTGACCTCAAATCGTTATTTAAGTTTTGTATGGAAAAGGCCGCGCAGCCGTTTCTTTTAAACCTAAGGTAATTTTAATCCGGATAAACTCGAATGTGCATGTCTGCATTCTGCTTTTCGGTGGCATATACTATATTTTATGGGTTAAAATTATATAGTAGTGGGGTATCAGAGGTAAAAACAGGAATGAGAACTCTATAGATGAATTTATCCACCAAGGGAACGGAAGCATTGTATAGTTTGCATAACACTGATCTAAACGGTATTGACGTAGTATTAACTAAATATGGAAGGTAATGCTCTACGAGTTTGTTGAAAAGGAAAGCCCTGAGGACGACTATTGGTAATGTTCAACTATAATATTTATCAGTTTCTGTGAATCAAATTGGGCAAGTTTTATTCACATGGAAGTTGCCTCGGTACTAAGCAAACACGCAGGTAGTATTCTGCTAACTTTATTGCAACGCCGAACGATTTTAAAAACATTTTATTTTTTATGTGAATATCTCGAGTCGCAACCCCTCCCGTCTGGAGCCAATGAGACTATGGCATCCCTAATTGAGGTATGGTGTGGGCCTGAGGGTGTGGAAGGGAAGAAGATGGGGAAGAGGAAGGTGGGGAAGTATCTGGCTATTCAGATCTGCTCACCAAACACGGATAAAGCCATTTCAAGCAACGTTTCAATTCTGAATGTCTTACACCATGGCAATACTGAGAGTATCTTCCACTCTGGAATGTGGTGCAAACATGGTATATATTAATTAAAATGACACAAATAAATCATATAAAATTTATTCTTGCACGGCGGGATTTGAACCCTCGATCTGCGGATTGTTGGTGGAGAGCCTCCTCCTTCGATCACTACAATAATGTGTGAAGAGTTTGTTAAGTATCGTTTTTTTCCTTCCTTTCTGTTCGCATTTTATTTTATGTTACTGTATATTATGTTATTATTTTGATCTATTCAATTTAATATAGAATGAAACAAGTACTTTGTTTAAAAACCACTTTATTTTTATTTATATTCGTCGACCGGTTTCGGTTGAACTCAACCTTCTTCAGGACAGGAAGAAGGTTGAGTTCAACCGAAACCGGTCGACGAATATAAATAAAAATAAAGTGGTTTTTAAACAAAGTACTTGTTTCATTCTATATAATGTCAAGCCACAAAGTGTTTGCTTTCTACGATAATTTATTCAATTTAAGATGATTAATTAAATTTATTAGTTCATTTTAATTGAATTTATTTCAATAACCTGTTTGAGACTAATCTTCTACTAATTTTAATTAGTACCTACCCATTCAGCAGATCAAATCAAATATCAATTTCTAACTTTAAGTGGTTCTACCTTTCGATGGAAAAACAAGAGTTACCCTTGTGTGAAACTGAAAGTAACGATGAGATATTAGTGTCAGCAAAATGCATCATTTATCATATAATAAGCCTCTAAATATGCACAACCCGTTCTGAATTTAGTCATAAACAAAATTATATTTCCACTCAAATAATTTGTTTCTTTCACACTTCCATAAAATTAAGGTCATATTATGCAACGTTTTCCTTGCAAATATTGATACATATTATCAAATATTACAAATGTATCGACTGATTTTGCCTACTCAAAAGTTTACATATTTTAACATGAAGGAGTAATAATTTTTTGACTAGCATAAGTTTACTGGAAGTCAGAGCCTCAAAGGCTTTTATTTCGTAGGTTTAAAAGTTTTTTAATTTTCCAAACGACTTTCTTATATTAATCGGTTGTTACTGATTTCACCGCCTACTTATTTTGTGCGTGTTGATCGATGGATATTGTGTTCTATTGTCAGCCGTTAATTATTTTTCTAAAGTCTCATTTTGTCAAAGGTGCATTGTACTATACACGAGTATAAAAAGAATTAAGCTCTATCGTGATCTATTTTTCGCTGCAAGAATAATAATACTTTATTTCCTTGAGTGCCTTTGTAACACATGCTGGGTATTCGCTTGTAGCAGATAAAAATATGAAAAATGATCTTCAAACATATTACCCGTGAATACTTACTTACACGTGGATACTTACTACGTGAAGATTATTTGCCGATACTCGATATAAGTCTCACATCTTTTTTGTAAGAATTCAAATTTTACACGAGTTTTTGTTTAAATCTCAGCATCCGTAGCTTAATTTTTCCTTTCTTAAATGTTAGTAGTTTTTTCGATAATTAATAAATTAAAATATATTTTCAAGAAATATATAATTCCAGCTATTTATTTTATTTCTTTGATTTCAGCTCACATCAATTCCATTGAAATTCATAATCTCTTCAAAGCTAAAAAGTTCTACGAGCGTTTACAGTTGAATGGAGTTGAAACTTTTTATAAGATCTCGCGAGCGAGCAAAAAAATGATTAAGTATTGAAAAGAGATTTTCACTCACAGAAGTAAGGAGATTTTAAACTTTATCAGTATAATTGAAAAATTGTAGAAACTTTCAAAATACGTATCACTACTCTTCTCGAAAAGATTATAAAATCTTCTCTACAAGAACTTAATTAACCCAGATAGAGCTGAAACATTTATTGACATGTTTTTATAATGTTTTTTTTTTGTTTCAACATTAAAAAAACAGAGTGTGCAATTCTCCCGCGGCAGGAGTGAAACTAGAAAGGCGCTAGATGTCGCTTTCTTTCCATTTGCCTGTTTATTTTAAAGTGGTTTGGAGATTGGATATTGATTTTACAAAAATTGAAATGTTTATTTTTTTTGGATTTCGTAGGATTCGTTCGCCGCTGAGATTTGTCACGCGCTTTACGCCGCTACGCGCGGAGCCGTGAATTTACAGCATTATATTGGAACCGAGGACCCGTAAAATAATAAATTTTATTTACGCACTTCCGTTTCACCCTAATTTAAAATCACAACGGGGCTAAAGAAGCTTCACTTCAAAAACACATCGTAATTACTGATGACGATATTCCATTCCAAATCTCGATAGGGTACTTCCATTGATATCTGTTAAAAGATTTCCAATGTCGAAAACAGATGCTACATAAATGTCCAATTACCGTTCATAATACAAGATTATGTTTTTGTCTTGCAACATCTGATAATGGAAATTGTCATCACTTGACCTGTCGTTATCTTCAAAACATTTACCAGATGCATTTTGAAAGTGTGGCCCGGGAAATTTTCAATTCGTACCTCATTTTCATCATCAGAATATACATCATATTTTTACTCAACCTCAGTAACATTAGCCATCTACAAAGTTTTTTTTACACTTTATGCATGCTTATAATTATTATTCGTTCGGAATCAAAATTGGTACGGTAGGGCTATTTGGTTAAGTACGTCGACGAGCTTTGTAGAACGTATTGATTTTGTAACTGATCCATTACATGCTTTGTGCTCACTTGAATACGTGAATAGACGATGCCTGTTGACAATGTGGATAATTAAATAATGTACGTGTAACCTGTTCCAATAATTGGCATTAATCAAGCGATTGAGTTAAGTGGGAGGGTGTACAGAATAATATTGTCTAATGGTGGTTAAATTTCAAGGTAGATTTATTGTAGAAACGTCTACAATCTTCATCGGTCACGACGAAATCACTTGAACTATCATAAAACAAAACAAACAATTTTCAAAAGAAAGACAAACATTCCCGGGTTATGAATAACCCAACAATGTTTGAAAATCTCCTACTACCACCACAGAAAGCCGAAAATGTTGCTTGTGTTGTGATGGAGGACTTAGCCAGCCGAGGAATCGAACATGCGACGCCCGGGTGGGACCCAAGCGCTGTGCCCACTCAACCACTGACCGGTCAAAATTTAAAATTTTAATCGGTTTATATTTCATTATTTATTTTATTTTATTCGTTTTTTCTGTACTCTTTATTTATTTATTTAACGCCCAGTGGGCTTTTACATGTCTGGTATAGTACAATTAATTCATGACAGATAGTTTTGAAACAAATAAAGAAATAATAAAAATAAAATTTGATAAAAAATGCACATGAGTCATAAAAATAAAGCGATTTGATAGGTTTACAAAAATACAGATGTGTTTAGAAATAGTTCAAAAAATAAATTCAGATTCAAAATTTAAAGGACTAAAGAACAAGAAAACCATTATTACAAAAATTTTATAACATAAAAAATTTAAACCTATATATTTATTACACGTAAAACACAAAATCTTTATAAAACACACATCATTTTATACACAATCGTAACTCATATTATATGCCTTTTTTTCTTTACTAACTTTTTTTTTTTTTTAATTTATCACTTCATCTTATTGAATTTTGTATTATAAAATGGGCGCCTACGGGTGTAGTACGGGTGAGCCACCCAGTGAGGCCAAAATTAACAAAATATGTTTTTTTAATTTTTTTTATAAGTTTTTATTCCAGTAAAAAAGAAAATAACATTTTCACTTACTTAACTGGAATATTGAATTTATACATAGTTTTTACATTTCATAACCTTAAATTACATTAGATTGCAGTACTAACATTTACATAACATTATATTACCATACGATATTATTCACTTTCACTACTTTGTTTTTTGTGAATAAACATGAATAATTTTTTTTTGAATTTGCACATACTTTTTTCGTTTTTGATATCATCTGGAAGGCAATTATATAAGTTGGCCCCCTCGTGACTAATTGATTGCTTACCGTAGTTAGTATGAATGGTGTTTAAACGTATGTTATCGTGTTTTCGTGTAAAATGTTTGTGTACTTGGGACCTTTTAATGAATTCTGTGTTTGTATGTATGAGTTTATTATTTATTTTGTATATAAGGAGACATATATTGTACTCGTATAGTTTTCTTAATGTTAGCAGTTTTGTTTCCAAATATAATTTTTTTGTGGATGTTTTGGATTCGTAGTGAAATAGTTTTTTGATGAGCTTATTTTGAATTACCTGTAATTCATTGATGTATGTTTCATACGCATTTCCCCAGATTTCAATCAGGTAATTTAGGTGTGAGTGTACGAGACTATAATATAAACTTTTTTTAAATTTAATTGGTAATAGATATCAACCAATTTTTATAAGAAAAACTTTCTTTTTATACTTTATTAAAGGTTATTCCCATCAGTGAATAACCTTCAATAAATATGATAACCGGCTAAAAACGTTAATTAAGGGTGTGATTTTATCTTTTACATCTTGTATGTGTTGTTTAAAAGTTAAATTCTTGTCGATGCACAGCCAGCCCAAGATATTTTTCCTGTATCAGGATTTGCAAATCGTTATTTTCAATTTTTAAATGTACATGAGGAGGAATTATTTTACGGTTTGAGCTTAAAATCATGTATCCTGTTTTTTTAATATTCATTGTTAGGATATTTGATTGGAGCCAACTGCAAATTCTTTCTAGGTCACTTTGTGCATTTTCTAGTAGTATGTTTAGATCTTTACCCCAGTAGAATATTGCAGTATCATCTGCGTATAAAAAAATTTCACCATTTAATTCTAATTGCGAAATATCATTGATATAAATTTGGAACAGTAGTGGCCCTAGTATGGATCCTTGCGGAACTCCATAGTTTATTGGAAGGTGCTTACTATTTTGATTGTTAATGCTTACGAATTGTTTTCTATTGCTAAGATATGATTTGAATACATTAAGAGCAGGACCAACTACACCAAGTTTCTCGAGTTTCTTGAGAAGTATATCATGGCTTACTGTATCAAAGGCTTTTTGAAGGTCAACTAGTATAGATAAAATATAATTTCCACCATCAATAACACTCCTAAGTTTACTGATTAAGTCGTTTATTGCCGCAAGTGTGTTCGATTTTTTCCTAAAGCCGTATTGTTTTTTATAAAAAAACGATTTTAACAGAAAATTGTTTAATTTTTCGTAGATTACACGTTCAAAATTTTTTGATAAGATTGGTAAGATTGAGATGGGTCTGTAGTTTGAGGTATTTGTTTTGACCCACCTTTGTGAATTGGTATCACTTTGGCAATTTTACAGCTGTCTGGAAAGGTTCCCTCTTTAAAACATTGGTTAATCAATTTTGATAATATAGGAACCAATTCCGTTGAGAGACTTAGCACTGTCTTGTATTTGAATTTATCGTAACCGGCGCTCGCATTTGATTTCAATGATTTTAATATTTTGCTTATTTCTAATTCTGTTGTTGGTTGAAGATATAAAGATTCTATACTATCATGTGCTAATGTTGTTTCATTGGGCGGTTTGTGTACGACTTTGTTACGTATATTATTAGCTAAGGAGGAGCCAATGTTGCAAAAGAAATTGTTAAAGTGGTCGCATATCTCTACATTATTAGTGACTATTTCATCATTAATTATTAATTTAGTACAAAAATTATTCGAAGTATTAGACTGATTTTTAAGAATATTATTCATTAACTTCCAAGTTTTTTTACTGTTATTTTCGCATTTATTAAAAAGATCATTGTAGTATCTTTGTTTTAAGTTTCGTTTTTCTGTAGTAATGTTATTTCTTACTTTTAGGAATTCTGCTTTCAATAATGTGTTATTGGGTTGTCTTTTTAATTTCAGATGCAATTTATTTCTTTTGTTGATCAATTTTATAAGGTCTTTGGTTATCCAGTCTGGGTTATTTATATTTTTTGTTTTAATTTTAGTGGTGCTATTAGAATTAATTTTATTTGTGAGGTAGTTAACAAGATTATCATAATTTAATACCGAGTCATTATTCATATTAATAGGATTTTGGATGACATCATTCTTTAGATTATCAAGATTAATATGTGTATATTTTTGGGACGATTTTAATGATGTCCCCTTAACATATGTGTGAATTATATCAAGGAGTAGTATATTGTGATCTGATATAGAATTATCACAGTTCGTTAGTGAGTATGATAGTTTTGTATCGGTAAGTATATGATCTATTATTGTGTTCGTATTTTCTGTGATGCGTGTGGCGTGTTTTTTGTTTATTTTATTCAAAATAGTGTAATTGTTCAATCTAATTGTATTTGTGAATTAACAAGTTTGTGCATTGGTTGGGTCGAGCAGATTTACGTTGAAGTCTCCAAATACAATACCTGTTTTGTATGATTCTAGATGAGAGGATAGTGTCTCCAGGAAGTCTTTGAAAACCGTGTTTGGTTTTTTATACACTAAGCCTATTTTTATATTAGGTTTGTTTAAATGAAGCCATAGAAAATTATTGTCGGAGTCGCACGTGTTTGTTTTTTGTTTGATATTTTGTTTGTTTGATAAATGCGCCGCATACAAATATAGGAATAGATCCTAACCTTTTGTCAAATATCACTCATTTATTGCTTTTTGATAAACTTAGAAAAAAGCAAGCAAGTGCGGGTGCAACGGTACCTACATAGAGCCTTGCGTCCTTGGTGAAAGAGCCTGTTAAACACGATAAAGCATTTAGTTTTTTTATTTAAAAACTGAAAACTTGTCGGAAAAATGATGCCTGGTATTAGAAAAAAACCAGCGTTTGCAATCATGTTTGAGCTTAGATGTAAGTGACTAGTTATAATTATAAATCTTAGTTGTAAGCCAGTAACAATAATTCAATTTCAAGAGGGTGAAACTTCCAGCCCTTATATCTTTAAAAGCACGCACTTTAGGTAAAAACGGAAACCGTCACCCTGGAGGGGGATAGAGATCTACCACACCATATAACTCACTTGATCGTACCGGGACTCGTTTCTAAGTTTTTGCGAGCCGCACATTTTTTGGACTTTCTTTTATAATATATACATATATTATATTATCAATATTGATTATACATACTGACTCTTCGCGATCTCATTGAACACTATTATAGTAACGAAAATATTTAAAACTGATTAAAATTACTCCACTTATTTGGAGGCAATTACGTGGGCAAGCACTTTAAATTATTAAATAAATATAATTTGTACTACAACGTTCTTCATTGAGCAAGTGATGCTACTGATACATCTCGAAGAATTTACGTGAAGGTTGGTGCATTATTTTGAAGGATAAACAACTTCCACACAAGAAAAAAATACTGTTGATGATTTTTCTATTGAAGCGATAGGTATCTACGTCTAAATTAATTAATTTTACACGCTGAAGAGGGTTATTAAAACTACTGGTGGCGTTAAAGGAGTGCGAAATTTTCAACAGCAGCACATTATATTTACGGAAACCTCCATAAAACTTGGAACTTTTCGTTGGAAAAAATATAAATCACTAGAAAAAAATACAATACAGTTTTCTGGAACTATGTAATACGGACTTCTCTGTTGCCCGAACATCGTACACAGCGAAATAAATCAAACAAGCGGTCTTTAAAAAAAAGGTCCAGTTCACGCCAGCAACCGCAAGATACGCTCTTGTAACCAGGCCGGCCCTTTTTATAAATTATTCTAACTACCCGGGTGTTGATTTAATTTACTGGATCCATTAAACCTCTAGTCTTCCGTCTCTTTTGAACGCGTTGGTTCTACCGTTAAATTTATGAAATGCACCCTTTTTGCAAATATGTTTCGGTTGGGTATTTCTGTACGAACGCGCGCGGGATTGTAGGAAATGTATTTTTACGTGTTAATTTTATAATAAAATTGTGCTTTTTTCAGCCGCATTCTAATATTATAAAATTAAAGGTATAAAAAACTATTTAAGCAGATTACTATATCTTATGTACGTTCGCGAACCAATAATTCATCCCAATATTAAAAAGCATAACGTGTTAAAAGCGTTTTATTCGACAATATTGAAAATAACGCCATCTATCGGTGAGAAGTTTCTAAATATATTTTGAGAATACCCTTAACAGTGTCCTTTTTGGATCACTATATCGGATTTGAATTTAAAACATTTGAGAAACATGTAGAAAAACGTGAATTAATCTCAAAACAGCGACTTTAAAATTATTTTATTTTTATATACGTAGCACAATAAGTATTGCGGGTATTTTACACTATATTTACACCAGAAAAAATGATAACTTCTCGAGATTTTCTAAATAAAGTCAGAGCGCTTAAAAAAGCAGCTTGCTGCTTCGAGAGCGCAACACTCGATTTTAAAATGTAAATTATTGTATCAATAAATAAATCGATTGAAAAATTTTCCTTTTTCCCAAGATAGGTACAAAAGTAACATTTTCAATACTTGGTAAAACCATCTACAACATTTTTATTTTTTTAAATTTTTCTTTATTCATTAAATACAAAAATAGGGTTACATTAGTGGATTTTTCGACCACCATGCTAGGCGCTAGGCGCTAGGCTGATGCCCGTCGTGGTCGATTTTACATAATTTAGTGCAATAACAATCAGACGTTCGTGTAATATTTGTGACGAAAATAAATATATAATAAATATAAATAAATATAATGATAGAAAGCCTTGCATTATATAAATAAATATAATGCAAGGCAGATAGAAATATTTCACCATTAAATTTATACGACGAGAATGCCAGCATTCTTATAAATACCAACCAGGAATTGTTAGATTCCTGGTCAAATAAAATTCTTCACGCAAAACACTTCAATTATCTCAATCAAACATATGTTGACAAATTTTCGTCAAACAAATGGTTGAGTATTGGAGAGTTGAGCGCAGAAATAGAAGGCTTTATGCTTGCCATACAAGATAGAGTCATTAATACTAAAAATTATAGGAAGCATATCATCAAAGATGCAAATCAAATTGATGATTTATGTAGAAAATGTTTGGCTTTTCCGGAAACTATAGAACATATTATATCGGGATGTTCTGTATTAGCGCCGTCCGAGTATACATTTAGGCACAATCAAGTTTTAAAAATAATTCACCAAAGTTTGGTAATTAAACATAACTTGATTGACTGCCGTAATGTACCATATTATGAATATGAACCAAATTCATTTTTAGAAAATGAATTTTATAAAATTTATTATGATAAAACTATTCTGACAGACAGAACAATTAGTCATAATAGACCCGATATAGTTTTACATGACAAAATTAAGAAAATAACTTATATCATTGATGTCGCTATTCCAAATTCTTGTAATATTCAGAAAACTGTTTCTGAAAAAATAAGAAAATATACAGATTTAGGAAATGAAATTAAAAGAATTTGGCATTCTCAGACTATAAAAATATTACCATTTGTTATTTCGGCTACTGGCATTATACCTAACTCTCTCATTCAAAATTTAGGCGTATTAGATTTGTCAAAAAATTTGTACATAAAAATGCAAAAGTCGGTCATTTTAAATACATGTAGGATTACGAAAGATTTTTTGAATATTTATATTGAGGGATCAGTAGGATTTATCGGACCAGTTAGGATTTCATCAGAGCCGAACCCTCTGATATGAAAATATCTGGAGTCGGTGAAATATTTTCCCATTATGTTTCTGGTGGATTGACGTATTGTTCTTGTATTGTTTTATTCTTATATAGTGCACTTACATTGCGTTAATTTACTAGATATTCATTTGTGGAAAAGTATGTGGAAGGGTTTAGTCTTTCATTTGGGAAAGATTCAACCCGGACATAAAATCTGGAGCACCGTAAAATAAATATAAATATAAAAACTCTGTCAAGAGTGCATTAGAAATGTATTAAATGAGTACAAAACTGCATAAATATATTGACATATATTTTGTACTACTGCCCTCCTGTTATAAAAATGTAAAATTTTTTGTTGCAAGATTACTATATAATTTCTAGACACAATATAATGGTATGATGAGAAAATCTATAATTGGCACATTGTCCTTTTGGTATTTAATAATTTTAAACACATACAGGCTTAATATATTTAATTATCTCGCCGTAACTTAATGTGTTTCAAAATGAATAACACTTTGAACATATGTCAATAAATGATCTCATTAATGCCAGTCATAAATTATGTATTTTGTCCACCCGATACCCACCACACACCACCCACCTCCCTTTATTCATTGTGACAAAACACATCATTATAATGTACTTTAGCCTCAATATGTTGCTTTGTTATAGCCTTCCCACACAAATAATATTGTCATAGGAAAGGGAAATTGCTCTAACTGCTGCAATAAGTTTCATACTAAATTTACTCTACACCTCAATATAATTTTTATTTATTTATTATACAATCATTATTTGAGGGTATTAATTTGTTTTTAAATATATTTGAATTTTGATTTTATTTTCGTGAATGGATGAATGAATGCAAATCTTGGAAGTTGAAATTAACCCACTTCCCGACATCTGATCGAGTTGAAACTCGGCAGATAGACTCGTTGTTGATAACAATACATTGTATCAACTTTTGGTGGTATTCACGCATACGCACGCATTTCTCTCAAATTGTATGAAATAATGGAACACCTAGGTCATGCATTTCGATGCGTAGGACCGTGACGGAAAGACGAAAATATTTCATTACATAATATGAATATATCTATTATATTAAAAAACACTCGGTTATAACGGGTTGATTTTTTATGATTCTATTACAGATTGACAAAGTTATCCCTGCAGCCCACCAAAAGAGGACTAAGGATGCCATGGCTATCAAAAGATTTAAAAAAATTAAAATAGTAATAATTGTTTTATTATCTTCAGTTTTTTGTTTATTTATTTGTTTAGTAACGCCCTTTTTCGGGGCTTTTACATAATGAATAGTAAGAAATATATAGTATTTATTGTTCATAACTGAACTGCCTCAGTAACAATATTTTATATTTGTTTAAACATAAATTGAAGATGTCCACTGACTTGGCATAATTGTTTCCCTCCATTAGTATTCTGGGCAAAAAGGAATACATACAGTAGTTAGTTCTGGAATTTCTGCACTGAAATAAATCCTGACTTCTAGTATTACGTAGTAGAATTCGGTAGCTAATCAATTCAAGCAATACCGAACTATCAACTAAATCATTTAGAATTTTATATAGAAATACCAAGTCAATGAAAATTCTTTAGTCTGACAATTTGAGCATAGATAGTGTTGTAGTTCATCATAATTGCTGGAATAAATATTTTAAAATTTAGAAAACGTAAGAATTTGTTTTTTATCCTTTCAACAGCTTGTACATGTATATTATAATATGGGTTTCAGACGGGAGAATTGTACTCAAGTTAACTTCTAACATAATCTAAACCGATAAAAATCGTTGCACGAAACAACTCTCAGGGTTTAAAGATTTTTTTTTTGAAAACCTATACTATAAATACTCCATAATTCCACGACAATTTCTGGTGCTTGAGGTTGTATCATCAACTTTAGAAAAGAGTTTATGATTTTTTACTGTAATATTTATAGTTCATTGTTATGTAGGGCGCCAGTGTAATATGAAGGGGTGCCAGCATAATGTTAAGGGAGCATCTAATTAAACTTACGGGGACAGGAGTCGGGACCAAGCCCTCACCTTCGTTCACCTGCGATCCAACCTCACACCACATCAGGGTCAAATGTCTCAATCGGAACCATCAAAATGAAAAGAGCGTATCTTATTTTTATACAGATGGTGTGCGGTGAACACCTAATTATTTTATATGGTTATTTCTCAATTATTTTAGAAAATTCAGATAATTATTTAAGGTTTAATTTTGTTCTAGCATCTCAGATGTGTAAAGTGTGCAGATATCGGAGATGTGCAGAATTAAGTGTGTCAATCTGCGATCTCTACAACTGGTTTCTAGAAGAATAAAATTCTAAGTTATCTCTAACAAAAATGTGTGTTAAAATAAATTGTAAATCATACCATATCAATATTCAACCCCTAGAAATATAACCCAATCGGGAATAACATGTCCTCACTGGCTCAGGTTGGTAAGGAGCAGTTAGGACTTTTGTACGGTAAAGTATAAAAAAACTACCTGTCAAAAATTTACTTCAAATTTTAAATTTATTTACCTATAATCTATTTCCATTTTTCGTAATCAATAATGTGTTTGTGAATTTTTATGTAATAGAATAGAAACACGAGAAGGCTAATTTAATATTTCCTGGTAAAGTAAAAGAAATCCCAAAAAAATATTGTGGACCTGTTATTACTTTTTAAATACCAATGGCTTTGGTTTTATGTATGAGTAAAAAAATGATTTTCTCAATAAAATTCGTTTTATTTTAAGGATAAAGATGAAAAATATTTAGGTCCAGAATTTTGAATTTTCATCAAATTTTTTCATCGTTAGATTTTCAAGTTCTGTAAAGGTTCTATTCAAGTTCTGTTATTATACCATTATTGGCCAGTTGTTTTACATATCTGAATTAATAACAGAACACAAGTAGAACTATCACATTTCCTGAAAATTAACTTTAAATTTGATAAATTGTTGGAATTCGGTGATACAACTAACTGGACCTTAATTTTATAATTTATTCTGCCACGTGGTAATCGAATGAAATTAATAATACTTTAATTAAGCACATTTGAAGGCAGAAGAGTTTGTTTGCAATATCGATGACAATATTGTTGTTTAAAAAATATTTAAAAAAAATCGAAATGGAATTTCCTTTTTCTTCTTCTCGTGTCCTGTCCGTTCAACGGACGTCGTTGGCTATGCGGACTTTGTTTACTGCGGCCCGGAAAAGCTCTACAGTAGACTGGCAAAACCACTTCCAGGGCCCCGTCTTCCGGCAATCTTTCCCTGCATTATGAGATGCAAGATCTTGTACTTCTCTGGATGTCTCATCACATGTCCTGGATATTGAAGTTTTCGGACTTTTATTATTTTAATAACTTCTTTTTCTTTATTCATCCCAACCATAGCATCTTCATTCATAACTCCATCCATCCAGCGTATTTTGAGTATTCTTCTGTAGATCCACAGCTCGAATGCCTTAAGTCGCCTTATCAGTTCTTCAGTAGCCCAGCTGCTCCCATCCGCCTGTGTGAGTGGCATCCCGAGTTGAGGTATGTTGTGAGGCTTCCGGCTGTGTAGTGGGAAGGGGAAGGAGATAAAGGAAGTACCTGGCTTTTCAGATCTGGTCACCAAACACAGCAATTTAAAAAAAAAATCAAAGCAACGTTTCTATTCTGAATGGTGGTCTTATACCAGGGCGATACTGCGAGTATCTTCAACTATGTCACTTTCTACTTACAAAGAAAAAAAAATCTAGGAAATTTAGACCATACCAATAAATGAAATTAAGAAAGAAATTAAGCAAAATTAAGAAATTAAGAAAGACCACCGTACAGGGCAAATATTTCGTTTTTTGATAAATTTTGTAAAAAGTCTTCACATAAATATGTTCCGAAATGAATTTATGATTCAGGTAAATCATTTTTTTATATTTTCTACAAATAATTCACGAGAACCTCTTCGATTTTCTTTAGATAAAAGGATGTAAAATTTTAACCTACACCAAAAGAAATAGGTTTTTACGCCTACTTACGCGGGGTTTAGTTTGGCCAAATAAGTTATCCTTTTTTTAAGTAGCAAATCTGTCAACTCGCTGTTGTTTATTTATCCCCGCCTACTTTATCGAATAGATATTTAATGGTTTTCCCCTTAATATCATCATTTTTCTTTTATAAAGTTACTGTTGTTAGCAAAAGGGCGTCCAGATTTTTAAAAAGAGGTTAGTTATATGCGAGCACTCACGTTTAACTTTAACCCCCATAAAAAGTTTAAATTTACATATTAAAAATAGAAGTTGTTCATATTCAACGAAAAATCATTCATTTTCTTAACTTATCTAATAAAAAGATGCTTTGTTTTATTTGAGCCAACTCAACCTTGAAATTAATCTTTTTTACTGTTACTCTCTCTGTTTATTTAATCCAAATAATATTGTTTGTGCTAATATTCCTGGATTTTTTTTCCTTTTCTTACAGAATTTCAAAAATCCTTTTGATTTTCCAATCAGTGGGCTTAAGAGCTTTTGAAAACAAGGACTATTGAAATTAAAAAAAACACTTCTTAAAAGAAAAACCAAATATCAGTCCATACCTGCCATCTGTACAGTTGGGAGAAAAGAAAAACATGTTTGTGTGGGTTATTTTAGAGTTTAATAATCATAAGAGATTTTATTGAAAAATTGTTTGCGAGTGTACGCACTTACGTACGTAGGAATGTAGGTACCCTTTATTTAATTTATGTTGTACTTCCCTTGTAACAACTATAAAAAGGTATAAGGGATGGGTAGGAATCTGCGAGTCAATATGACCAGGAGTCCACCCCTACCACTGCGATTCAAGGCGATGCGATGGATCGAGAGAGGCCAGATGGAGAGATAAAAAGGTCTCCCTCAACCAGTCTCTCCCGATCCGGTCCACCACGTGTCACCAAAACCTAGACAAACCTCATCCCGTGAGCACGGGAAACTATGCTAAGTCATCAAACGTCGCGAAATTCAATATTAATCTCAGTGTCCCAACGGTTGATAAATTATTCCGGAAACAAAGTTCGCTGGTTAAAAATGTTCTTTTACACATTAATTGATGTTTGAAATAGATTTACCGGTTTTGACCGGTCAGTGGTTGAGTGGGCATAGCGCTTGGGTCCCACCCGGTCGTAGCGTGTTGGATTCCTCGGCTGGCTAAGTCCTCCATCACAACACAAGCAACATTTTCTGCTTTCTGTGGTGGTTGTAGGAGATTTTCAAATATTGTTGGGTTATTCGTAACCCAAGAATATTTGTCTTTCTTTTTAATTATTTTTAAATTTATTTTTTTTATTCTTTAGTCGTGTTTTGTTAGAAGTTATTCCCTACCTTCCTTTTACCCATATTCTTAGCTTCGTCATTCCCTCCATTCCCCATATCAAATTGTAAATTGGGGATGCCACAGCCCAAATAGCTCAGAGAAGTTAAGAAACATAAGAAAATGTTAAATAATAAGTCATTCTCACGAGACGCTGCAATATTACAAATTCCATATCAAAGTAATAGTATAATAACAATATGTATCCGAATATTTCAGCCGACGTTTATTCGCGTTGGCATCCGGCAGAATTACGCCGGACGCTTACGTAAAAAAATGTACAAAATGCCGTCTCGTTAGATTACTCCACTCGGTATTTGCAAGCCTGGCGTAATTTAATATGTCGTGACACGTAGAATATGCGTGAGACATTAGCGGCGGGTGAGGGCATCCCGGCACCAGTTAGAGGGTAGGTATCACATCCCTTCATTCCTTCTTCTCATACCCTTATAGTGGTTTCGTAATCCGTAGTCAAACGTACACGCCAGCCGAGTAACATATTATTTTGTAAGGAACACTTGTGAAACTTGTGAAGATTCGGACACAAAGTTATATCCTGCACAGAAACATCAAGTCGTCAAGTGTCATCTCAAACCCATAAATTGTCTGAAAGGGGCGTGCGATGACTTATTTACGATTTTCGCGTCGCTTGAAGTAAAATATTTGTGTTTGTCGTTTTCTTGTGCAAATTAGATATAAAAAAGTAGATTCCGCGAATAAAAATACGTATGGCTAAAAATCTACTTTGTTTTGAAAACCAAGGAATAAAAGTCAAGTTACTTCAGTGGTTCAATTACATAAATCGTTTATCAGATATTCGAATGGTCAACTCACGTCAAGACCTTGATTTTTTGGTATTAGCTTAAATGATTTCTTTCGCTCTTTAAACAATTGAATATATTTTATATTTACTCTAATTTTTGCAAAGTCTTGTCTTGACTTGACACTTCTATTTTCGTATTTCTTCACTGTTTGTCTTTGCTTTCATGTACCATCCTTTATCCTTACAATATAAATTTCCAAGTTTCGTGTTACTTTGTTGTAAATTGGACGTAAGTCCATTAACAAATAAATAAATAATTGACAATGCATTTTAAAAACAGAGTTTTTTTGAGAAAATATTTATGAAGAGTTTTATGAAGAAGTCGGGTCGTAATCCATAGCAATATATACGTGTGGTAATTGCTACAAATAGGTAACTCCGGAATCAGCGTTTTTGAGTTACACACTAACAGCCTTACTAATAAAAAACGCCTTTGCGACCGTTCAACGGTATATCTTTACACCTTTACTTATAACAATATCACTTTTTTTTATGTTGGTTGCATTCAATTTTCCTAGATTTGCATATTCGCGTCGACCATCTTGTTTCGTAGCTTCGGGGAAAACCTCATTTTGTGACATGTGAAATTTTACTCGCAGTTCATGAAATGTTTTTGAACATAATTTCAATTTGAATTCACTATTATATTAATATAATTCAACATAATTACTACTACTGGTGTTATTTTTTTCAGTTTTAGTCCTTTAAAAAATGTTTCGTTGATAATTTAGTTTTGCTAACGGTACGTTTTAGGTTATTTCTGAACCGTTATTTTTTAATCGAATTTTTAGCGTCAGTTTAATAAAACTTCCATGAAATTAATATTATTTAAAAATATGAAAGCCTTATCCGTGTGTAAATAAATACAAATTCGAGAAATCAGTTTTATAATTGCATGAAATTAAATCCAAGATGTAAGATTTTTTCAGTTTTCGGATTTTATTTTTATTTTTTATAATTTGTAATTTTACGAATGAGATAAAAAATGAATAGTCATAGTTTTGTTGTAAATTCTTTAAATTAAAAGACAGTATTTTTAAATTTTGAATTTTTCGAAATGTTTCGACGTTTTAAAGGATGGACCATAAAAATTTTCACTTCTGTAATCGTGCTAGCGGGGATTCCGAACGGGGAACAACAGCGAGGTCACTTACTAATATATCATGAGGTATTTACTTACCAAACATGAATACTCCCTTAGCAGGACAGTGTATCACTGGACAGTTTTTCAGTATCATTTTTGTTCGAAAGACTCCAGCATTTCAAAAATCTAAGGTAAATAAACCCTTTTTGAACAATTTGGGAATCCTAAATACACACATTTCCATGCAAACAAACGCACATTCATTTCCTTACAAACATATATGTACACAGTTGTATATTTATTTTGTTTATTGGCTCGCCAACAGAATACATCACTTATAATTATTACATTAGTTTACAATTTAAATATGGTTAGAGTGACTATTCCAACATTCTTTGTATATTGTAATACATAATAATAAATTATATTAGGTACAAGTAGGTACATAAAACAAGAAAGATCAAATATTAGAAAATACATACATACATACGTATGTACGTACTTATGTATGTATTTTGTATTGTGCAATCTACAAATACATATATACATATGCATACATGCAAATACACACACGCTTATTCATATACACGTATACACATATTATCACGCTAAGTGAGGAGATCTTCTGGGATATTTATATATCGCGCTTGAAGTGATTTTTCACGAAAACGGCGCTTTATAAATCAGCCAAATATTATTATTACGAGTTCCTTCTGAAGGTATTAATTGCATTTAAAAATACATCTAAATCTTCATGTTCGAAAATTGAAAAAATCGAATCGAATCATTCTTGAGGTTGGCTTGAAAAAACTTGTATTATAAATAAACACCGTAGTAATAATGTGAGGCATTTCAACTTTTTATAAGACACCCCTATCCTTTAATCGAGTTTCGCCTTTTAAACGTAGTAACCACCTCGCTGTAAAGTTGGCCAGTGTTGAGCTGTAAATTCCCATAATAAGTCTATTTGTACAGAGTTCTGTGTTCAGGGGACGTGCGGTACCCACCACGCTTTTTACACAAACCAAAGTACCTTCCTTTATTTAAGTAAAAAGTATTTTTCCCACAAACTGCTGCCATAATTTTGTTACGGTTGACGTTTATTTCCCCGC
Source organism: Limnephilus lunatus (assembly GCA_917563855.2). Classification (NCBI taxonomy): domain Eukaryota; kingdom Metazoa; phylum Arthropoda; class Insecta; order Trichoptera; family Limnephilidae; genus Limnephilus; species Limnephilus lunatus. The sequence goes on along the minus strand of OU830598.1, from coordinate 45,793,853 downwards.
AGGCGTAGCGTCGTGTGATTCGTGATTACAACATGATACGAGAACAGTGGAATTGCGTTTCCAGAACGAATTTATAAACATTATCCATTAGAATAAAACATACAATTCGTTGTTAAAGTTTATTTAACTATTTCAAACAACTGATTTTCCGTTATGCTACTCTCCATTCTCTGTTAAAATATGAACGCGATATTGGAAGAATTTCAAGAAATAAATTTTTGTTTCCATATTAGATTTTACTCGCCCGCGCTTAATGGTATGGTATTATCCAGGTTATGAGAAATAAAAAACGAATGATCTGAAGATCGATTCTTTTTTGGATACGGAATCGATCCCATACGTAGTCGCCTGTAAAATTTGTGTGATTATCTATGGCTTGTAATTGCTTTTTCAACCAGTTTAAAACACGAAATTTTTAAAGTTGTATAGCATATATTTGATAAAATTTTGGATTTGACCTGTTTCTGAAATAATTTGATGTGATTTAAAAATACTTTATTTCTTTGTTTTGAAGTCGAAAATAATCTCCTTTCATGTTTTTTTACGTTAGCTTCACACAGGCCCTGAGGAGAAAAAATCCCTCAGACTCTAAGTATGTAATATCGGGGGGTAATGTGTGGAGGGGGTAAAGGAAGGTCAGGAAGTTCTGGAAAGGTAAAATATATGAGGGGTGAAGAGTACAGGAGTGACGGACGTATGAATCCATCCCTCCCTAGTCCGACTGGTTAGGTCTAGGTTAGGTCTCCCTCAACGATTCTCTCCTGATTCGGTCCGCCACACAGCAGGTGGGCAAACGCATTCACCGCCAAGACCCAGACAAACTTCACCCCATGAACCTGGGCACCCCTGCAAAATCACCAAACGTAGCGAACCACTCGGGTGATCTACGGCAGGGGTGTTGGTTATCCAATAAATTGTTCCCGGGGCGGCGGTACCCATAAACGCCTACAAAAATGTTCAGACTGGAAGAAACTAAAAAAAATAACAGCAGACAGAACTTTCAATTATCTGGAACCAGTGGGACGGGACGTGTGTACCTTTTTCTTCTTTTTTAAATTTAATTTAATTATTAAGCATTTTAGTTTTTATTATTGTGACAAACAATGGAGAAACCACTCTGAGACGACTTATTTATAGGATTCTAAATTTTATTTTTTTTAAAGTGTCTAAATGATTAATTACCGGTTAAACCAATTGACCGAGAAAATAATTAAGACAGTAGATATTCTATGTGGGATACTTCGAAATCCGTTTTCTCCCCTCTAAATGCTAACGTTTTTTTTTTAACAATGAAATTGCTGCTATGACTGTGCGTTATATTGTTTAGGTTTTGTAAACATACTAAGGAGTGGGTAATAAATAATGTTCTTAACTTTATTAATTAGTGTTACGTTTGGGTCATTTGTTGGTTTATTGAATTCTAATTAACTATTTCTAATAAGGAGTTCTACGAATCAAACACAAGAAGAATTAATGTATCTTTTTCAACTTATTTATGTAAAAGTGGTGAATGTAATTCTCAATAATAGTTTTTCATAATTTTCTGTTGACCCTTGAGACGTGGGCTACTTTTATTATGCGCATAAAATGGCTCGTTCGTCCACAAGATGAAAGAATGACGAATATCCCTGCAAATCATGGCACGCCGCCAAATTAAAAACGGAGATTGATTATAATTTCGTAATTGAAAATCACTCTCTCTTTGAATACTTCAATCAGACGGAACATGTTTCTCCAGAGACTGACGTATGCTTTTGTAATTAAGTACTATTATACCCTATTACAGTTCATCGTATGCAGAGGCCTGTCTCGGTCAGTCTTGCCTCAGTTCTCTCTAGTATAGTTCTGTTTACAGCGATCACTTTGGTTAGTGTTGAGGAGTTTGTTCAGACCGTTGTGTGTGGCGTGGCTCAAACGTTAAAGTCGGGTAAAACCGTCGCGTTTACCTACTAGCCTATTTTCGTCCCGAATCGGTGTTCGAGAAACCGCCTTCAGTTATTCAGTGGTGGTCCAATGTCGCTGGCCGCTGGCCCCGGCTCGCCTGGTCTGCTAATGTCTCCTAATTGAAATCGTCAAGACGCGGTACTCTACCACAGTGGCGTGCGGTTACATTCATAGTTACAGGTCGACATTCTTAAAACGAAAAAGTATGTTTGCACTAACTATTCTTGTCCCTAAATATATTCATTTGTGATTGGAGCACACAACAGTGTTTAACAAAATAATGCGAATATAAGTAAATAAAGTATATTTGCACTTCGTATCTCTAAATGTATTCATTTGTGATTGAAGCACACAACGATGTAATCTATCTTTTTTTAAAAGAAAAACCAACATTCCCGGGTTACGAATGACCCAACAATGTTTGAAAATCTCCTATTACCATCACACTAAGCGAAAAATGTTGCTTGTGTCGTGATGGGGGACTTAACCAGCCGAGGAATCGAACACGCCTCGCCCGGATGGGACTCAAGCGCGATGCCTATTCAGCCACAGACCGGATCTTCAAACGTACATAAATAAATAATATTTGCACTAACATTCACGTTTCTAAATATATTCATTTGAGATTATAGTACTCTACCTTCATATGGTTTAAAAAAAATCCTGAAAAAACTAAAATATTCTAGGTTTCGTAAAGTTATTATCAAAATGCAACAACAAATTTTTTGCATAATGTCACCAATGTGAATATGAAATTTAAACCAACTATAGGAACCAAATATAATTATATATCAAAGGTTATAACACATACGTAAGACGCTATAAATCTTGAAAAACTTTATTAAATGGTTTATTTATTTTTAATATTTGTCAACGTCAATGTATATCTGAACCTTGAGAAAAATATTGCTTTCGTTGATATTTTTATTATTTTACTCTAAATAAATAAAACCAAAATCTATTCAAATAAATGAATACATCAAGTAATGTAGTTTTTTTTAAACTCCGTCCGTGAGACGTAAGATGTACTTTTTTTCATTCATATATTTTTTGCACATGAAAAAACGTTAAAATATACTGCACACCACTGACGAAAATGAAATTTGGACCTCCTAAAACCCTCCGTACCGAGTACGAGAATATGTATCGTTTTTTGTTTTTTTGTGTCAACTCGTGGCTTGTACACACACAATGCGAAAAGTTCTCCAAGTCTTATTTCTCGGAGCATTCGCAAGAACAAAGACGCTCTATTTAATACTCAAACTTTCAGTATAAATCATAATGTAACTTGATGCGAAGTTCTGGTGCTTATATTAGCTTTGGGTAATGGTAATGGCGCTTCCCCGAAAAAGTTACCGGCTCGAATTTGTGTACAATGTACGCTTGAATCACGTTAATTTGCTTATTATTTTAACGACTTGTTCTGTGTTAACTCAAACGAACAATGAAATTGACAGTACTTAAAGCACGCATTCCGGGAAGTAATTAATTGCAACACTCGCAAGTTCATTACTGCTAAATCTGTGTAATATAATCCGTAATTACGTCCTCGGGATTCGAGCAAAATTGTGTTTGCATGTAAAAAATTTAAAAACGATGTTTATTTTTCTAAGTACAAAATAAGTTGGTGGTCGGTAAATCATGATGGGAAATGTTCAAACCTAAAACTCATTTATCATTGAAAAAAATATTAGCGACTCTCAATCGAAATTTTGAACCAGAAAAATTAAAAGATTCGATCGCATCTAAAAAGATATCAAGATCTAGCAAAATCTAGCAAGATCGCGTCTAGGAATTTAGATGCAACCGAATCATTTTTTGATTTTTAGTTTTGAAAATTTTCGTTTGAGAGTCGTTAATGATTAAATATTCCAATTTTTTTGGTTTTACTCAATAAGTTTTTCCAAATATAAACAAATATTCATTTAAACCTTATTTAGAAATTCGAATGAAAGATTACATCATCGGAGAGTTTCCAAAAATCATGAAATATAACTTAATGTTTCAATGTCCCCTAATTTTTTTTTTTTATGGATACATTACAAGAGTTTCAGGTGCTCCCGTCTGGAGTGAGACAATGGTATCCCCAATCGGGGTATGTTGTGATGCTGAAGATAATGGGAAGGGGAAGGAGATGTGAAAGAGGAAGGTGGGGAAGTACCTGGCTATTCAGATCTCGTCACTAAATACGGCTATAACCATTTCAAGCAACGTTTCAATTCTTAATGGTGGTTTTACACCAGGGCAATATTGAGAGTAAAATTTTAATCACAATGTCATTAAATGTGTGGCCAATGTTTACGCATTGACCCGATAAATCGCGCTTATTTAGTTATTTAGTCAATTTACAAAGGTATTCTTAATTGTGACTAACGTAGCGCGTCGCAAAGATCAAATATTAAACCAAAGGAATTTAGTATACGCATGTCATGAAAATACAACACTAAAAAAGTATATATTATGTGGTTTTTTTTCTATCAAAAGAAGATTTCATCTCGCGATACAAGAAGGAACAAATACTATTCTACTGCTTTCCTGAAGGAATTGGTCTTAAGTGTTGTAAAATCATTTTTCCAACACCTTATACAGCGAGGGAAAGCCCATAAATATATCATCCGTCATCCGGGTGACTTATTCCACCCCCTTGTGCTTCTGTGCTCCGGAGTTAATAGAAGAAAAATAGGAGAATAGAAGCTTAGGTCTAGATTGAGGAAACCTTAATAATTGTTTGATGTTCTCTTTTATTCAGTCAAAAGGTTTCTGTTTGTTCCCTGCCCTCACTTGTAAATAACACGAATAGCAACTCACGCTCTAAGCCAGGCTTTTATATACCAATTTACGAGTATCATAGAGAAAATTTGAAATTAAAATGCATGGGGGCAGTTTTACAATTTTCTGATATGCGTCAAAAGATATTTTTGCTGAACTGTCAATTGACATTGATGGTCAATGCAGAATCGTTGCAGAAATTTGGGAAGCGGTATGGGTACCGCCGCTCCGGGAACCATTTATTGGATAACCAACACCGCGGCGACGCGACGGATGCGTCTGCCCATCATCTGCACGGCCGAATCGGGAGAGAATGGTTGAGGGAGTTCCTTTGAATTCTCCTGTCGTACTCTCTGCACATTGTTCGACGTACTGACCTCCAGATTCCTACCCACCCGAATACCCTTTTCCTTCGCAGAACTTCTTCTCCTTCCTTCCCCTAAAAATACCCCTCCACACAGCATCCCCAAAGATGAAATAGGCCCTAACTGGAATAATTTTTCCTTAGAGTCTCCTGTGTGGAGCTAATGTTAAAAAAATACGCTTTTTTCTATTTCAAATAAAAATAAATACATGATTGGAAACTGCAATATTCTCGACAAAACCATTTATATTCGCCATTTAACATTTTTATTTTATATTTCATTACATTTACATAGTTAGTAAATAAGAATTATTTTTTCCAATAATTATCATTAACTCACAAATAATTGCCAAAGTTGCCTCTTAAATCATGAAAAATTGATTTCTTTAATTATCTATATTTTATAATTTAAAACACTAATAAACAAAGTATCACCCACCAGTACCAGATATTCGCCATACCTTTTGAATAAAGAAATAATTTTTCAATTTTGTTAAGTATTTTGGACTCAAATCCAAAATTAAAATTTTCATGAAAAGGGTTGCGCAGCCGTTCCCCTTAAGATGAAGCCATGCGAAATAATGCAAAATCATAATTTTTTGTTTTGAAAATGTTTGATCGCTTAGAAGTATTATAGATGCTTCAATTAAATACTGCGTGTAGAACATATCTTGGCCTTTAAAAATGTCGATCATTTTTAATAAGCCTAGAAAAAAATTATTCAGTCCATAAAAACAAACTTTCAAGTGCAAACTCTCCTACATATAAATCCCTTTTCGGATATAATTTTATTTTTTAATATGGCAAATTCAGTGTTGTTTATAATAATCGCAAAAAAAATTGATATTTATATAAATAATATATTGATAATATTATAAATTCACAAAATAAAATAAAATAGACATTTTCGCGTTGTTATTTTACAATAGGGCCGGCAGTCGACGAATTTGGATTTTCAAAGTGACCCCTATGCCGCCACCTAAGGACTAGAGTATTGCTACACCCATTTTGTATTAGATCCGCCCCGGCCGCGACAAGGGATTGACGTCTCAGACTTCGCGTCGTTTGGTTCCGTGATATCAATTTTAAAATTTGTTGTTGTTATAATAAACAATGCGTAAAAAAGGAGTTCATGCTTTTTACAGGCCTTTGCGAAAGCAACCTGTAAAAAAAAATTCACATACCCTTTCCAACCTTTCCAAAAGCTTTTTCTCAAGTATTTTTAAACTTCTCCCAAAAAGAGGCGTGAATTTCTATATCGATTTTTTTCCTGGACTATTGGATCGCCTTAAATGTGTGCGGTGAAATCCAGACATTTATCAAAAGTGAAATAGGTAGTAATTTTAGTGGTGTTTTCAAACACCTATTGACTAACCAACCAAACGTATCAACAGAATCGTTCTGTTTTGTAAATATTTCTATAATTCAACCGTAATTTAGCACGCCAATTCGATTTTCAGGAGAAATTAATCGAATTTCGTATAATGTTTTAACCGTTTAATGCATGCACTGGAATTTCATGGGTTTTCAATGCGTATTGTGTTGCATACCTCAAATTTTTCATTTCGCATTTATTCATTTTTAAATTGTCGCCCACCGAAATCACATGCATTTTATCTACGGTGCACCGGAATAACATATTAAAACCACACAGGTGTTTTGCGATTATGCAAGTTTTTTTGTCTCAAACGAACTGCCAGATTTATAAAAACTTTGTGTTATTTCCGCTTCACAGTTAAAGCTCTATAAATGAAAAATTTCTGAACGTAGCCGATTACTAAAAACTGTTTTTGAAAGGTTATGAAATAAGGTATGAAATTGTTATATTACAAGTATTAAAATTAAGAATGCAAACATAAAAAAATTGTAAAAATAACTCACGTGGTGTTTTTACGTGAAAACGGTACTAAAAACTACTACTACTTTTTACGAGAAAAAAAACGCTTATTCTATAATACAAATGTACAATTAACAATTTTGTCTACTGTTTTTTTACCATTTCTTACAAGAATATTTAAAAAATTAACGATGTCTAACGGCGCGTAGACGATTTGGCGGGTGAAAACTGTTTCTACAAAATTAGTATTTTTTATGTACTTCTTTAGACAACTTTGAATAAAAATGAGAAGCTTTTCAATATTAGATGCTAGAACAATAACAGAGTTATAACTTAGAGTTAGCGTGAAAACACGCTTATTGTACTTGACTACTATTGTTAAATTGTCGTGTAAACACGCTTTTAACACTGAAAGGAGGTAAAGTTATTGATTTTTTTTTAACTCTGTTATGCGTTATTGATTTAAGTTTTGTGGTGTAATAACCAGTTAGACTAGCGTACCAAAAACATATATATTTCGATTGTAAACACAAGCCTTGTACAAAGACACCATAAATACTAGGAAATAAAAGCATTCAACAATCTTTCACTTGATACGAAAAATGAGGAAAACAAAAAAAAAATAGATACAAAATTAAAAGACGAATTAATGAAGAAAAATGCAATATTATAAAACACACATACCGCCTAACTTTTTCTTTTTTTTACAATAATTCCACGGGCCCTGAGAAAATTATTTCCCTAAGTCATCTCGTGGATTTCCAACAGGGACTATGGCATCTCGTGGATGGTGTGTGGAGGGTCCTTAAGAGGAAATAAAAGAGTGAACATGGGTCTTAAAGAAAACCATGTTGTAGGAGGAAGGAAACACAGAGGCCAGCCAATCGTTCCACAGCCGTGAGCCGAGATGTTGAACTCAAGAAGGAATCGTAGTAACGACCCGTTCTCACGTGACAACAGTACTCACGTGTACAACATGTACTCACGTGTACATAATTATGTTGGACGTGTGTTTATCGCCCAAGAACCGGTTCCGAGGGGATTGATGAGGCTAGTTCCTCGGAGCACCTTCCATTGAAATACCGGTAGAACAAGGACAGCATTCCCACCCGTCATCTATGCTCTAAAGGTTGCAATATGTTTGTTAAGAAAGTAGAATCTATCAAACGAACCTTCGTGTATATTATTAAAACTTTTTAATTTTTTATTTTAAGCACCCGCTAAACTGCCAGAGCAGTTTGTCAGCACGTCAATTTAACAATATTTATATAACACAAAAGAAAAATTATAACAAGATACCACAATATAGAAAATAGAAACAGAAGAATAACTTTTAAGTAATTACAATATAAAGGCATAAAATACAAAGACAGACAGATATAATACCGGCAAATTACTCATAGTCATATTATACACAAGATTAAAACAAAATTCAATATAAAAGTCTTGATTTATTAGCCATTTAAAAAAAATATATTGAGATCGGTGGTGCAATTTGATTCGTTTTTTATGTTCATTTGCATCTTTTTAAATATGGTAGGGACAAGATAAGCGAATGTCCGTTGTCCGTATTTTATAATTTTCGGCTTGGAAAACCTCTCATTTTTAATTAATCTAGTGCTATATGCATGATCTACTTTTTCCTTGTATATTGAATCTGACAATAGGTTTTGGCATACAATTTTAAACCATAATATCCCTCGCACAGGTAATATATACTAATTGACTCATATAATAATTTTATGTTTCTTCTTTGTGCATAAATGCTTTTGCTTACCAAGAGCTTAGTCATAGAGTTCTGAATTGTTTGAATGTAATCTATATTTGTCTTGCACGAGTTTCCCCAAGACGTTATCCCGTATCTGATAGTAGATTCCGCTAGTGACAAATACATTATTTTCAATGTACTTATGGGCATAAAATATTTAATTTTGTAAATTCGTCCCGCAATAACTCGCAAGCGTTTGCAGACTTCATCTAATAAAATTTTGTATTACCTATAATCATAATAATAATAATAATAATGCTGCATTACTTCTTATTTTAATTGATAAATTAACGTTTTAATACAAGATTTGTATGCATAGCACAAGCATCCCGTTGGCGGCCAGTATCTTTTCTCGGAAGATTTTTTCAATGTAGATGAGTGTTTCAGGCCAATAATTATTGCTTATAATAACTGCATTAATTCATCTAATTAATTTTTGTATTATAAAATGGGTTCTCAGCAAGGGTAAGTCACCCAGTGAGGTACCCACAATATCAAATATCAAGTACCTACCCCCACATTACCAAATTATGTTGTAAAACATAAGTAATTGTACCAAAATAAATAAGAATAAATAATAATCAATATTTTTCCTAAGCAAAAATCCTTCTCTCCAACGAAGGTGAAGGCCTCTTCTAAAGAATTCCATTTATTTCTTGTTTTGTTCGTAGGGTTAAGTATTTCTTGTGTTTGTGTCACTTCTTGTATTTTTGAGGAAGTTTAGAATTTCTTCTTCAGAGGGTTGGTTGCTTATGAAAAATTGAGGATACCTATAACACATTTTTCGTAAGTAGCATTAATTATATACTTTTGAATGTAGCTATAACTTTGTGGTTATCCATTATAGATAAATGAAACAATGTTACTTTGTTTGAACCACTTGTATATTTGTTTAAAGCCGACCGGTTTCGGAACGATCGTTCCTTCCTCAAATATACAAGTGGTTCAAACAAAGTAACATTGTTTCATTTAGCATTAATTATACTTTTTCTTACTTTTTATAACTATGTAACATACCTATTTGCAAGAAATAAAAGGATTTTTATTTATTATTTTAATAAAATTAACATTGTTCAGTATGAAATATTTTTTACGCAACCTTTGGTATTTGACGAGCTCTAATAGTATCTTGATTACAACAGATCTAAACATTCTCGAAAAACTCAACTTTCATTCATTTTATCTGAAACATGAAAGAAACCCCAAAATTCGTTTACTTTCCGGGAGAAAGGGCTTAATTTGGCTAACGAAGAGATTTGATACAATCTTTATTTCCCCAATTTCCGGATTTATCCAAAAGAACACACTTTATCGGGGGAACTGGGGAAACTTGAGGGAATTTATTCGTTACCACGACGCGTAACAAGCAACAAGGCAAACGAAAATAAAATAAATAGATATTAACGAGTTTGAGGCTGCTGTCAAACGTTTATCTTAATTGAAAGGATGAACTAGATACAGATTGCGTACTCTAGGAATTATTTTAATACTAGGTTTACTGTTGAAGGTCATTAGCATTTCGAATGCTTATCATAAAAGGCCTAAATTAAAGTAGAAAATATAATATTTATAATGAAAATATTATAAGAGAGATATTGAACTTTACTAATAAAGTTTTAAATTTTGCACAACTAATAATCTAGGGTAAATGGATTGTTTGGTTTTGAAATGATAATATATCTACATAGTTCCTACCGGCATGACATTTATCCAGTACCTACCCTCCCTAACCATATCACCTTGCTGGAAAAGAACTTGAAAATGGAACAATAACAAGGGTGAATTCAAGTGATTTGGTTTCTGAAAAAACAGAAGATTTTGGACTACATTGATAGCATTTTGTTGGTGGTTTGGGTTCATATATATTCGTTTTTTTAACTAAAATAAGGTATTTTGATCGTATGAAAATCGTTTAAAAATTTATTTGTGAGGCTGTGGCGATAATTACCTCGAGGTACCGCGGTGGAATTAAATAAACTATATTCGTTAATGTGTTGTTCGCCTCGCAAAGGCAATTTTGATTGGTAATCCTTTTTCTTTGTAATCTATTATTTTTCCCATACACATATTTATTATAAACCAATTCCAGCAATACCATTTCGTGTAGTATTTACAGGCCACTTCCAAGTGCATATGAAGCTGTAACTCTGAAACAGTTTCGGATGCAACATGGATTATTCTCAGTTGGGTAAAACTTAAAGCGCTTTTATAAGTAAGGGGGGATGAGATTATCGGGGTATACTTATGGGGTATTATAGTGTTGCGCTACCTTCGGGCAGCGTTACAGTATTCGAATTGTTACAGTGCCCAAAACGTGGGCTAAATAAGGAGTTAGCGCAACACGTGGCAAAAATAATAACCCAAAAATAAATTACGATAATACTTTTGGCCGTGAAAATTTATAATCGTATATGTGAATGAGATTAATTTATTATTTATTTGTGTGCAATGACCTACAGACAAATAAATTTGCAACATTTAACCCGACATTCTACGTAAATAATAATTTCAGAGGCGTGTACAGGTCGCCCCGGGAACCATTTATTGGATAACCCCTGCCGTAGGTCACTCAAAGTGGTTTGGTGACTTAACAGGGGTTCCCTGTTCGTGGGGTGAGGTTTGTCTTGGTCTTGGCGGCGGATGAGTTTGCTCACCTGCTGAATAGTGGGTCGGATCAGAAGAGACCGGTTGAGGGATATTTTGCTCAACCCATCGCGGTGGGAGGAATGGATTCATACGTCCGTCACTCCTGGACACACTGACCCCCAGATTCCTACCCACCCCTCGTATGTTTTCCCTTCCCAGAACTTCTTCTCCTTCCTTTCCTTAAAAATACCCTTCACACAGCATTACCAAAGATGGAATAGGTCCCGAGGAAAATTATTTTCCTATAATTATTTTCCTCAGGGCCTCTTGTGTAAAGCTAATATAAAAAAAAAAATTTTATGTATAAAACAAATTTTCTTCGACTATTTCATATTTCCTGTAGACTTTTCATTGGAAGATTTGTCGTGAAATTTTCTTTTATGTATTCGCTACAAGGTGGACAATGGCACAGAATCCAAGCCTTCCTTGGTAAAAGCTTTCCGAACAAGTGGGGATAAGTGTTAACCGATGTTTGAGCGATTTGGGCTTGATATCCCGAACCACTTCGATTTCATAAATATTCCCATACAAATAAATATAGCAACACCTTTAACAAATGTTTGCTTCCACTATTTTCCGGTGGGCGAAGTATTAAACAAGATTTTATACTTATTTAGTCGAGTATACTTATTAAGTCTAGTATACTTATTTAGTCGAGTATACTTATTTAGTCGAGTATCCTTATTTAATCGAGTATACTTATTTAGTCGAGTAAACTTATTTAGCCGAGTATACTTATTTAGTCGAGTATACTTATTTATTCATCGATTCTCGTTGCGATGGCCGAACTGGTTATTATAAAACAATTTTTCGTATTTAACACTAGTGAAAAAATATTCGAGTAATTTAAAAAAAATATATTTTAACTACAAACTATTTGCCTATAGTTTTTTGGGCATCCTAAAAGATGAACTTATAAAATCAGAGTTAGGTATTTTTTTGAGTTATTTTGCGTGTAATATTTTGCATTACAAGTTATTTAGTTTTCTTTTTCTTGGGTCACATTGAAAAACACTGTGACTTATTTTATTGTAGGTATTTTGAAAAACTTTCTTAATTTTTATTAATCTTGCACCAATGCCTTTAACCAGTTAGTAGGTCTTTGTATGGGTACGATGGTATCCCTAATTAAGTACTTTTCGTGAGACTGTCGGAAGTGGTAAAGGGAAGGAGATGTGGGAGGAAAATTAAAAAAAAAAATAAGTTCCGGGTTTTTTGATTTGTTCCCTGAACAAAATATTGAATATTAAAATTTTTAGCCATTTAAAAATGTTTCTGAATATACTTGTATTTTGGTTTCTCGACAGGGGGATATTACAAGTGTTAATTCCACTTCGGGGGCGAAATCATATATGTTGGATGTATTTAAAAATCCATTTGAGAAAAATTCCATCCAATCTTTAAAAATCTATTTCCTCTCCCTGCTGCAATTTTTTTATTTTTTTATTTACTCTTGTGACATATTAAGAAAAACTGTTATTTTGATAATGCCTTCAGAGGGCGAAACAGCTGTAACGCATAATAATAATTACAAAGCGGAACTTGTTTATAATAAACGGTTTTTATATATTAAATAATTATTATATAATTGACTATATAAAATAAATTAAAATTAAAAAGGAGTTCTGCAAAATAAACTTAACAATAAATAAATGGATAGATATTATCATGTTATCAGTAATTTCGTTAATATATATTTTTTAAACTAATAAGTTTTTTTTCTGATAATTCTCCGCGCCAATATATTCTGGACTTAATGTAGTTATTTGTTTAATAATCGGAGGGAATTTGTTATACAACTTTACATCTAAAAAGTCAGATTTCAGAAATGTTTCCAAAGGTAGTATTAATTAGTTAGGTTAGTTTTAGCTTGTCTATTTTCTTTGAACCTTTGACATCCAAACTCAGAGGTAAGGGTCTTAGCGTGCAGCTACTATTTTTATATTTCGAAATGTTAAAAATGAAATCATTTCAAAGGCTTTTGGAATAAAAGAGCTGAGTCGTGAATTTTTTTATTAAGACTTCCTGTCTAATAGATTACGTGGGATGTGGGAAGCTTAATAAAGCTTTTATTAGCCGTAAAATACAACATTAAATAAAAATAACGATCGCACATCCTGAATTAAGGAAATGTATTACTTATGTAACCTCTCGCTTTATTCCAGGGAAGCAGTAATAACTTTAGAAATAATCACAAACCTTAAGGCTTTTTTACCATTAATGTAATGCGGAACCGGAACTGACATAAAAGGAATAAACGGTATGTTTTCAATCCATTTCTTTCTAAATGAGTCGTTAAAATATTCAATTTTCCGGGTAAAACTCAAACCATTGTGAATAAAATTCCCTTATGCCAGATGTATAAAAGTAATTTGTGATCCTCACCTAATGAATAATTCACCGATGTCAGACATGAAAACGAAATCGAAAAAGAAATCTTTTTGTGAAAAGCATCGCAACCGTGGGATAATAAATTATTTTCATTCCATCCTCATGTATCTTTCGATGTATTTTCAATTTCCATTTCTATGGAATTGATTTTTCCAATCTGTCATTCTTGTACATTTCACACGTGAAGGGTTTATGTTTTTCCACAGAAATCTGGAATTGTAAAAAGACCTATTTAAATTATCAGCCACTTTTGTTTTATGAAACATTTTGAACACACGTTTTAATTTGACTGTTGCAGGTATTACTTACGCTGTTTAATGTATGTATATATAACTGTACTCGTTTTGCATAAATAAGTCTTATACCTATTTCTACAACTAGGAACATTTAACAATTTTTCCACAAAGGGGCGGTCTGGTATAATACAATCATACATATTCACATTCTTTATTTGAGGTTAATATAATAATTTCACAATAAAAACAAAAGGAAAGATAATAGGAAGAGCGAGTTAATCCTATTGAGAGTATTATATTATAAACGTAGAAAGAAAAGATCGAATGAAATAGATATTGAAATAATTAAATCATGGGAATTGAGCAATATATTTGTGCTCTGTTTTATATTGCAGGGAACTTGCTTTTTTTAACTTGAATTCGATTTGGAATTGGATTATAAAATTACTTTTAAGTGGTGTTATTTTTGGATTGAAATTACTTTACGAAATCAACCTGTAAAAAATGACTCTTAAATACCTTCTCCAAGCTTTTCAAAAAAGTCTTCTCAAGTATTTTTAAATCTCCCCAGAAAGAGGCGGGGATTCCGATTTCGAATTTTACAAGGACGAGTGTATCACCTTAACCGTGCAATTTTTTTGCATGAAAAAAACTGTTATTTCGAATTTAGTAAAAACATTTTTAAACAATTTGTAATATAATCACCACATAGCTAGTCACAAGGCCCACGTAGATTGTCGTAGAATAAAATTCCACGAAAAACGGTTTATTTTATGAATAAACCGTTTTTCTGTGAAGATTGTGGCTCTTTCAGTATTGGATATCTCAACTTTCCCAGAACCGCTTTAAGGACATGGCGGTTACAGCGGTATTGCTTTCCTTTGACTATATTTGTAAGTATTCCTTACACCCACACTAGATTCACTTATTGGGTATCGACTTAAACTAAATGCAAGCAGTATAGTGTTATATAAACGAGCACAATTTGTTTATTCAACAAACAAATCACCTTGCGACGTACAAATGAATGTCACGAAACATAACATTTCTACTTATCGCATTATTACACTTAAACATACATATAAATAATAAGTTAATTATTTTTTTATCGAAATCTTATACTATTCATTTTTTGACCCGTATAATCTCAGAAGACCATATTTGTCCCAGCTCAATTGGTCTCATATAAATCGTTGTATCTCCCTCTGTCAAGGTGAGAAATGTAATCTAAACGGTGTTAGAAAGAAAAAATTCTACGTTTTATATTAAAATCTAAAATCTAACCATAGAAAAATATAAATACGCACGCATACAAAACCAAGGTTTTCGATAACAATTTGAGAAAAACGTAAAAAATTCCTAGAATTTTTTATTTATTATTTTTTTTATGAAACGTCAAAAACGTAAGGTTATAATAACGTTTATAAAATATTTGTCTCATAAAAAATGTATAAGTTTTTCTTTTTTTTTTCATTATTAATTTTAGATTGCAAAAACGCACCTAAGCTGAACCATTTTTAAAACTTTTTATGTTTATTATAATATTTTATAAATTATATTTTTATTTCTAATAATAACGTTAGAGAGCATATTCTATCACCTTCCCAAAAACAATTTTTAGTTTTCGGATACATCCAGAAATAGTCCGTTTATTTGGATTTTATTGGGAAGTGAAAATTTTCTGACCTTCTGACAGAAAATGCTTGATATCTGATGGGTTAATGATAATAAATAATTATATACTTAGTATTCTGCAAGTATTATTTCAAATTCCAGTTTCGCCAATTATTTGTACTTCAATAAAAGCCAAGAAACGTCTTAAGCCTCGATTACATTGAGCGAGTTTACAAGCTACTATCTGGGAAATTCCCTGTCTGTTAGTAAACTCGCTCAGTGTAATCGTATTACTTGCCAACTAGCAGATTGTTGACAATCTACGAAAAAAGTTGAAAGGTCGTCAACTTTACTCGCTACTCGCTCAGATGGCGGCCTACCAACAGCTGATTTCGTAATTGACAGAATTAGTTGGCGCGTTAGCCGTAATTCTCGCTACTGGCTAGCGTGTGGCGCTAGTGCGAACTTAAGTTTTTTACAAAATGTCGAGTCGTTATTTTAGCTGCTACTGTCGCTACGGAGCGAGTAGACAGGTTTGTGTGTCATCGTGACAATCTCACTCGCCGATTCACTCGCTTTTAAACTTACCGGCTAATAGTTTGTGAACTCGCTCAAGGTAATCGAGGCTTTACAATCTGACTGTAGTTGGTACTGATTGTAATGAAGAATGTATTCAAATTATGTTAAAGAGCATTAAAGTCTTGAACATAAATTTCTGGATAGATTGATTGCTTCCAATTCCGCATTCATTGTATTTATACTTGAAATGTCGAATTTGTCTCTAATTTAATCGTCAAAGAAACACATTACCATTGTAATAGATTATAATAAAACAAATAAAAAACTTTATTCCACTTAATTTTATTTGACCGTAACCGGTTTCAGCTCGTCAGAGCCATCTTCAGACTGGTACAAATAATTCTTAGCCTACGGTTTATATACATAACATATGGGGGAGGGGGAGAGGGGTAGTCTACAAGGATTTTAATGAATTATTTTTGTTACTGAGTCGTTTTAGACTGTCGAATTTCTAAGTATTTTGGTAATTCCAGTGGGCTAATTACTTTGGGTTTGTAGCTCACTTCAATATCTATTGATTAGGGAAAAACCTTACAAGTAATTTGAATTATTAATGGACTAATTTTATTGTCAAATCGTTATTATACATATCTATGATCAATGGGATTTTTTTATTGCTTTTTGAAGGGATGCATGTTTACATTGTAGTGGGAATGGTCAAACCTAAATACATATTTTAATTTCAAAATTATTATGAAAATTAAACCGGATAAGAACCTGGTGTTTCAGTAAATGATTCTAATAGCTTATTAATTACAAAGTTACTTTTTGAAGGGATGCATGTTTACATTAGATTAGGAATGGTTTAAACTAAATACATATTTTAAATTTCGAAATTATTATGAAAATTACAATGGCTACAAAAGCGGAGACTTAGCAAATGATTCTAATTGTTTATTCATTACAAAGTTAGGGTCTATTTTTTTAGTTAAGCGAGTAATACACATTACCATTGATTGAAAATCTTCTAAGAAGTGGTTTTAAATATTCATTATAAAGGGTGTGAGAACTTGCCCAAATTACTTCGTTTCTTTTCAACATTGTTCATTATTAAAAAACTAATATTTAAAAGGAATACTTTTAGAATAATTTATAACCTCACTTGGTTGGAATAAGGTTAGAATACTAATCCGCATCTGCCCTATTCTCTTACTTAGAACGGGTTGTTTAAAAAAAATTAACAAACTCATCAAATATTTTAAGTTAATTTGTACATTTTGTGTAAGTTCTTTTCAAGTTATTTCAGTTTTATGGAGCAACTGGCCAATAATTATATAATAACAGAACTTGAATAGAACTTAACAGAACGTGAAAATTAACTTCAAATATTTGATGAATCCCATAACAACCCGTCCTAAATCTTTTTTGAACTGTTGTTCATAATTTCTATTCTCTTTGTAACAATGCACAAAGAACCTCCTACAATAACTTAAATAATGTTCTTCCATAAGGACAACTTATTCACTTCCCAACCAGTGCATTTCTTCCGGCACGCAATCCAAAAATGTACAGAATGTTGGCATTTTGGCATTTTGCTGGTCAACCGTAAATAAAACAACATTATTTTTTTTACTTTTTATTTATTTATTGTTTTGATATCTTGAACATGTGATGAGACATCCAGAGAAGTATGAGATCTTGCATCTTATAATGCAAAGAAAGATTGCCGGACGACGGGGTTCTCGAAGAAGGAGAATCTCATGGCTGAAAAACCTGAAACAGTGGTTTGGCTAGTCTACCGTAGAGCTGTTCCAGGCTGCAGTAAACCAATTCCCCATTGCCAACATGATCGCTAATTTACGTTTTTTTAATTATTATTTTTTTATTTTTTATTTATTTATTTGAGACACAAACAGGATATTTATAAAACATTTTTGTAGATAATATAAAACAAGTTAAAATACAAATGTAAATATCCCTAAACCAATGTGCCTGCAGTAATCACATTTGCATATTCACAGAAGTAAACACATGAAAAACAATGTAAGTATTATTTATACATTACTTGAAAACTAAAATACAAAATTTGAAATACATAATAAATATTAAATATTTATAAAGCAATATTTATTTGTGCCGACAGGGCACAAGAAGAAGAAGATTGTTTTGACGATAACATAATTTGAGTATCACCATGCTACGCATCTGCCGTGTGTTGTGATGGTAGTTATTATAGGTAAATGATTATTAAAAAGCTAATAACAACTATTTACCCAATACGCCAATATCCATTACCCAATAGTGTGAGAGTAACTTTTAATTTATTTATTTATTATAACGCTGTTTTCCACGCTCATGGGGCTTTTCATTGTATATATATTTCCAATTTTTTACACAGATAATAAACAATAGGTTGCAAACAATAATTTATTGAAAAACGATAACAATAAAAAAAAAACTTTAATTATCAGAAATGATACG
The DNA here is from genome assembly GCA_917563855.2 of Limnephilus lunatus. Taxonomy (NCBI): domain Eukaryota; kingdom Metazoa; phylum Arthropoda; class Insecta; order Trichoptera; family Limnephilidae; genus Limnephilus; species Limnephilus lunatus. The sequence goes on along the minus strand of OU830598.1, from coordinate 45,775,284 downwards.
TTGACATAAAAATTGTTTAAGTATGTTTTCAACATCAAATTTGTCACATTAAAAATGTCAATACATTGGTTTGCCACATAATTTGTTTGTCATTATTGACATTGAAATAGGTACTTATGTCTAGTGAGTCGAAGAGGTATTATTAAATGGACTACACTTAGGAGTTCGCAACAGTTGAGCTTCGAATTATATGATTATGAGACGATTCTGATAGTTCCAGCAAGTAGCATAGATGGCTCTAGTGCAATTTGGGAGGCGGGTATGGGTACCGCCGCCCCGGGAACTTAGCAGGGGTGCCCGGGTTCATGGAGTGAGGTTTATCCGAGTCTTGGCGGCGGATGCATCTGCCCACAGTGCGTGGAAGGCCAGATCAGGAGAGAACGGTTGAGGGAGTCCCTTTGACCTCTCTCTCGAAACATCACCTTGCACCGCAGTGGGAGGGATGGATTCATGCGCCCGTCGCTCTTGGACACACTGACCCCCAGATTCCTACCCACTCCTAATACCCCTTTCCTTCCCAGAAATTTATTTCCTTCCTTTCCTAAAAATACTCTCCATACAGCATCCCCAAAGATGACATATGCCCTGAGGGGAATAATTTTCCTCAGGCCCTTCTGTGTGGAGCTACTGTAAAAAAAAACTTATAAAGTTTATAGAGTCATCCTAGAGATGTATCTAGTACTTACATAGGTTCGCCCCTGCATTTCAGAAGCGAGTTGAGCTGGCAGTTGGGTTTCAACCAACAAAGAGATTTTGAGAGCTTAAAATAACAGACATTAGTCTCCTGACAGTCCTCCACCACACAATTGTTCCTGATTATCAGAGTTTTAAGTCTAAATAAAGGCAAAGTATTTTCATGTGAAGAGAGAGTTTTTATTTATAAGCATCATTCACAACACTGGCTATCAAACAATACGATATAGCACCTTTATTCTGACCCTTCCTTTTCATATATCCACAGACCCAAGAGAAGTATCTACTCTCCACAAGTATGAATGTTGTAGGGCACGTTACAGTCACGTGTAAGATAAGCATCAGGGGAGAGATAAGCCCTGATTTAAAGGTTAAATCCACAACAAAAAGAACCACTCCAGTTTGGAAGAAACAAAATATTTCAACTTATAAGAGAAATGTCAAAAGAAATTTCTTCGTCCCAGTTTACGGGTAAATTATTATAGCGGTTTTATTACTTTTTTTGTGCGTGGAATAAAAGGGTAATTTATATGTATGGAAATTCTCATTTTTTATACCATTCAACAGCTGTAACACAATGGTGATGATCCCATATTCTGTAATGGTAATTTTCTCTGTAATGCAAAATGTATATGTTAATTTAAATGGATGTCGTTTAGCAATAAATTCTCTCGTCGACATCGGAAGCTGGTAGCAACAAGTACCGCGATCCGCTCCCGAGCAAACGAGTGACAAATCGCAAATTCAGTTAATTTTATTTCCGTCAATATTCAATCAGATCGTTGACATGTGAAATTGAAAACCAGAATAAATATTATTTATTGCTGCTCAGTGATCGAAATCTGTCAATTTTCTCGTCCTCGTAATGATTGAAAAACTTCATAGAAAATTGGCAAAATTTCGGACGACGCGCGACGATTTAAAAATTCCGAGTGAGTTTCGCTGTGTTTTTTTTATTTATTGAAATATTTTTAAATACTCAGAGATATTTATTTTAAAGCTAAGTTGCGTTCAGACGTAAGCTAAGTTTAGGTGATCTTCCATGCTCTCTTAGCGAAGTTTCAAATTGCTTTCTGCATACGGAAACCTCTGAAACATATTAAACTTCATTTTTTCTTATTTCCCTCTTTCTCCCTCGTGGACGATTTTTAAATAAGTTTTTCAGACAAGTCTAATTCTTTAAGGGGTAATTTACGCAAACCGAAATAATATTTCGGGGTGGGGAGGAATGGAGTGGGTAAGTTGGAACGGGGAACACGCCGCGGCCGCTACGCGCTTGTCAGCTAGAGCAGCTAAGAAATATAGACTAGATAGTGCCCTTGAGTAAGGTTTGAACATGAAACGTTTAAGAGCATATTATAGGGGCAGAATTGTAATTTGCTGAAAAACGGCTCTCTAAAACGGCTTAATACTACCTTTCGTGTGTCATTCTCAGTCTTGATATTTTTTGTTACCAAATAATGGACTTTTACTTTTCAATCTGCTTATTTTTTTTTGTAATTGATGTAGGCATTCGACCATGAAAAATAAAAACATTGATACACCATACAACCCGCTTTTAAAACTTCAGTATATGATTATCGCATTAATAATGATTTTATACAATATTTTTAATTTAAAATATATACATAATACATACATCTATAAAAGTACGACCTCTTATTTTCGTTATGATATCTGTGGATTTAACAATTAAATAAATACTTCCTTTTTTACCAAATTCTAACACATTTCACAGCTCGTCATTCATTCCGGGCTAGAATCTCCCGTCGGCAAGTAACAAAACTATACGCTCCTTGTTTGTTAGCGTATATATTTAAAAAATGCCATCAAAAAGCTTTGTTAATGGCTCTAAAAATAGAATACCCAATCACTTGAAGCACTGCAATAATCTCAGGAAGCTACAAAAACAGTAAGTACTCGAAAATTCTCTTTTTTGGTGTAAATTTGACAAACTGTATTTTTTCAACTGCCATTTTGTTCCAGACACTTAAAATATAACATTTCACTTGCGTATGCGTTCCAATTCCGAAACCGTTAGCACGAACTTCATGTGGCAGGTGCACGGTTTGCAAGTATGTGTGAGAATTCATTGTCTTTAAGCTGTGTACACACACATAGCTACAATATACGTGGCGTGGGGTATTTCGGCATATCGCTCGCCGTACATTCCTTATTGGAATATATGGCGAGCAATAGGCTGAAATACGTCAAGCCACATATATTATAACTGTGTGTGTACAAATCAACGCTAATGTGAGAGTGAACGGTTTTTATGTACACAGTGTTTGGTAATTAATACAATAATTACCCTACATTGCTAAAGGGGAGTTATGGGGTAGAATTATGTAAAAATACAAAATTTTGGTTTTAATTTCTTGAGTTCTGATTGGCCATGGCAATACATTTCTTAATTAATGGGAGTTTTTTTACTTAGTTTTTTTTTGTTTTACTTTTTTTACTTAGTAGAAATTAGTTACATTATTATTAGTATAAGGATCATACGATACGATACGATACGATTGTACCACCCCGTGCAAGTGCATCTACTTCTGAAGTTGATTCTCCACGATATTATAAGAAAAAAAGATAAATACTACGATAAGGGGTAGTTTTGTAGTAAAAAGCTAAAATACGACCTGCGTGTGCGGCCAGCTTTATTACTTTCCACTGTTACGATACGGACCAATCACAACCATAAATTTTGCCACAATCGTGCTAGGCAGGCTCTCAGTAAGTAAGACCGTACCTCAACTAAGGATTTTTAGTAGGTACGTCTTTTTGTATGGGAATTTCGGAAAAAGTTCTTAATCTTTTTTACTCCTACCATCATGTAGAATTACCTCCCGAAGTTAATGCACTTTATCCCCGGACACCCTGTATAAACGCCATAAATTATTATTATATCAGTTAGGAATACTAAAAATAATCTTATTACAGTAGAACTCGAAATCCAAGGGGTCATCAAAAATAAAATTTCGAAATAACGAATTCCCACGTAATTAAAAATTTTATGAAAAAAAAAACAAGCGCCGAAAATTGAATTTCTCGGCCGCAAATTCCAATTCGGGTAGGTTCTTTGGAATTGATTCGTAATAATACGACTTATTCCGTGGGTAAGTCGAATTTTCGCAGCCGTATACCGCCGCGGGCGGCCCTCTATTCGAACTAAATTCACAAAAATACGATATATTACGAGTAAATCAAAATTTCGCTGGCGATTACCGTCGCGGCCATCCCTTTAAACTCATAAAAATGTGATATATTACCGCGTAAATCGAAATTTTGCAGTCTATTTCCGATGCAGCTGACCATTTGAATTCAGATACTCGAAGTAAATTCGTAAAAATACGATAAATTTCGCATAAACCGAAGTTTCACGACCAAATCCCGTCGCGACCGGCCCACTAAATACAGATATTCGAAATAAATTCGTAAAAACATCGCATTTTTCTGCGATGTAAATATAAATTTTGCGACTTATAAAAACCGAATTTTCGCAACCGTACCCGTCGCGGCCGGCCTTAATGAAGATACCTATTCGGAATAAATTCGTAAAACTACGATATATATTGCGTAAATCAAATTTTCGCGACCGGTCCTAATTAAATTAAATAAATAAAAAATACTCGGAATAAATTCATAAAAAATACGATATATTTCACGTAAATCGAATTTTTCGCCGCAGAATCTCCTCGCGGCCAGCCTTAATTCAGATACCTATTCGGAATGAATTCATAAAAATACGATATATTTCGCATAAATCGAATTTTAAAAATAAACAAGAAGTTTCACGTCGCGCGTGGATTCCACGCACACATTTTTTTATTGTTTATTTTATTTTCCCATGTTATGTATAAAATGGGTTTCAACAATTTTTTTTGTTAATATTTAATTTTTAGGAGTGTGTCGACTTCTTTTTGTTTGTTTGCAAACCTATTTTACAATTTTGTTGCTTTTTATAACTTTATAAATCGTTTTATTTTACCATAATTTATTCGATATACCATTATTACAACTGAAATAACTATAATTAGAAATTTATATATAAGCCAATTAGGGCGTAAATAAATAAAACTAGGAATATGATTCTGGTGAAGGGGCACTCTAAAACATTATATGCCGCTGGTTGTAGCAAACGGCTGAGAAATGGAATTTCGAGTAAAAAAGTCAACTTGGTTCTGAAATAATACACGATAACATAATGACTAGCCTTTAGTGTGACCCCTTTTCTCAAGTGCCACCACATTTACGTATTTATTTCTTGCAAAATTTGACGTCCTTCCACCGTGAACGCATCTCATATACTAATGGGAAACAACTTGTCTCCTGCTTTATATTATGGCGGGAGGATATCGTAATATGGAAAAACGGTTTTTTATTTCTATAAGCATTGTTTTTATGCTTTTTAAAATAATTTTATTATCAGCCGTTTAGAAAACATCGATCTGGTGATAATGTATATTTTTATAACTCTCCTGTATTTAGAATTAAAGGATATAATCGAACTTTAAGCTATTTTTAGAGGTTCCGTAAATATTTTTTTACGCAATTATTTTAAACATTTTAACACGATTTGTGGTTTCACCATTTAGAAGAATAATTTATTTGTTCAAAACATAATATTATTTTCTAATAAACAATATAGAAATTTTCTAAAAACTGCATTAAAAACCTGCAAATATGCTGCGATTGCGGTAAGATCCCCTTAAGAATTTCTTTTGTTATCAACTTGAAGACACCTCTCTCTGAGGCCAACCAATGCTTGTATAGTCACGTTTTTGCAATTCTTCCAAAATTAAGAAACAATTAGAATTTTTGTGAAAAAGTGCTCTTCTTTGAATGCTATCTTTTTAACTGTACCTACACTATCTAACTATGTATAGTTTAATGTTTTCCTCTTTTGAACACAATACCTACTCGAGTTACATAAACAATAAAATGATTAGATACCTAAACCATGAAATATTTTGAATTTATTTTAAATATACTTAATTTATAATTCTGTCAGTAAATTTTTCAAAATTTTAAGCAACCCCCGACACAAAAAAGAGCTGATGACCTTGAACGCCTAAACAAATTTTCATGAAACTATGAAGCTAAGAACCATCTCGATCACGTCACAAATCAAACAAAAAAACGCGTCACAATCGGTCCGTTCGGTTAGGAGCTACGATGCCACAGACAGACACACAGAAAGTCAAAAACCGCTCCTTGCGTCGGGGGTTAAAAAATAAGAACAATTCAACAAATAACACCACGTACCTACCTAATATGAACTAAACAAGGCAATTTGACTGTCCTAAAACGGGAAATCTCCTATTTGGACAGTCAAAAGTTTCTTATAATATTATAATGTAAATGTATTTTTGTTCATATAAATAAATAAAAAAAAATCACACAGTATGTAACTTAATTTCATAAGTCTACTTTTGACTGCAAGGATTTCGTCTTGCCACGGGTTATTTGACTATAATAAAAAATGTAACATTCTTAAATATCTTAAACGTGTTTAAATTTATGAGTATTATATAGAGAGACTCCGTGGTTTCGACGGTGATACGGGGTGGTTACGTAACTTGGCTACGAATTCGGAATTCATGAATTCAAATCCCGGAGTGCGCAAATCATTTTGTGTTATTTCACAACGGATTCATGTAAATGATTATAATGTAGTGTATTCGAGGCACATTCCAGAGCGGTAGATAATTTCAGTATGGCCCGGTGAAAGACCACCATTCAGAATCCAAAAGTTGTTTACAATGACTTTAGCGGATTTGGTGGCTAGATCTGAATGTTCAGGTACTTTCCCACCTTTCTCTGCCCCAACTCCTTTCCAGCTACCTTCAGCATCAAAACGTACCCCAATTGGGAATGCCACAGTTTCACTGGCTCCCGATGGTTGAGAGCTGTTGGGATTCTTCCGCGGTACTTACATAAAAACGGTGGATAGGTTGCATAGCTAAACGTGATAATGATGAAAGCAATTTGTAGAAATGCGTTCAGTGACTTTTCTAACGATTTTTTTTTCCTTTCGGTTGACCACTTTCTGTGTAAGCCAGTCAAAGCCTAATGAATTTATTTTGTTCTATATAAAGTAGTCCAAAGCAGTCGCTACGGTTGGTGACTTGGCAGGGATGCCCGGGTTCATGGGTGAGGTTTGTCCGGATCTTGGCGATAAATGCGTCTGCCCACCGGTTGCCTGGCAGGCCGGATCGGGAGAGAATGTTTGGGGAAGTATCTTTGACTTCTTAAGCCGTACTCTCTCCGCCTTGCACCGCAATGGGAGGGATGGATTCATACATCCGTCACTGCTGGACCCACTGACCCTCAGATTCCTACCCACTCCTCATACCCTTTTCCTTCCCAGAACTTATTCTCCTTCCATCCCTAAAAATACCCACCACGCAGCATCCCCAAAAATGACATGGACATGATGGGAATTATTTTCCTCAGGGCCTCCTGTGTGGAGCTACTGTAAAAAAAGTTCAGTTGTTACTCCGGGCATAGATACTCTGACAGTTATATTTATAAAATGAAGTGTCCGTAAAAATATTAAGTAATTCGACTTTTGTAATTTTGTCTGCACCACAGACCGCCTTTTTCATACAATACGAAAATTTGTATTTGAGACCAAAATACTCTACCAAACTGAAGAATATTTTTTTAACCCAAAGGTTTATTTAAGCAAATATCTACTGCTTATATTACGTGCTATTTTATTTATTTGATTTTAAACCATGATCCATAGGTTAAATGATGATCCATGTGTTTTTTTTTGTCAAATGATGATCCATTTCAGAGGCAATTTGGGTATTTGTATAGTTGTTAAAAAAAAATCTTACCCTAGCTACTGTTAAAATTTAATGAAAAATAAAATAAAACGTAAAAAGGACGTTTTTTGCGTAAAATTTTAATTAAACGAATTTGTAATACGACATAAGTAATTTTTTTAATTTAATTTTATATTTCATCGTTTTTATACAAACGATAAATAGAGCAACCTTTTTATAAATAATTATCATTAATTCACAAATAATTGCCGAAGTCGCAAGTTGAATTTTTTGTGGCCTATATTTTATACTTGAAAATACCAATAAATAAAATAGCGCATATCCGTACTACATATTTGCTTCACCGTTTGATTAAAATAAATAGTTTTCAGTTTGGTTGGTTATTTTGGCCTCAAAACCAAATTATTATTTTTTATGAAAAGGGCCGCGCAGCCATTCCTCTCAACTACGTTATTATAATATTCATCATTGGAAATGTACGTGCCAATCGTTTTGATTCGTGCTTATTCGCACGAGACAGATGTTTGGATTGGTTGTGATAGGTAAACACCGAACAATAATAATCACAAATCATTACAACAATTGTGGTATTCAATTTAATTACACGGTGCTGAGTTATGTTCAAACGTGGGGTAGATTCCATATTTAACACACCGTATTTAACCACATAATGGAAATCTCTAATGAGGGTTTACAAATGTTGGTATGTATAACTACGCTAACTAGAGATTTCAATAATATTAAGTATATTATTAAACTATTTGGTATATTTGCCTTTTGTTAGTAGTCAACTTGAATAAAATTCTCCCGTCTGGAACCCACATTATAATATTCATGTACAAAGCTATTGAAAGAATACAAATTGAAATCTTACGTTTTCTAAATTTTAAAATGGGTATTCCAGAAATTGCGTATGCTTAAATTGTCGGACGTATTTTCAGTGACTTGGTATTTCTAAATAAAATATTAAATGACCTAGTAACATTTGCTGACGATACAGTACTTCTCTGCCAGGCAGAAACATGGAATGAGGTATATATATATAAAGGCCGAAAAAAGTCTATCTGTGGTCAAAAATTGGCTAAACAACAACATTCTTACCCTAAATACAACAAAAAATCAATTATATTACAAACTTCTCGCACACGTCAATGCGAGCTTTTGAAAGGGTTGACCACACAAAATATCTAGGAGTTATAATAGATGCAAACTTACGCTGGACTGACCACATAACTTATATCACAAACAAACTGAAACGAGTCATGCGTCTGATAAAGACAATAAAAAACATATTTCCAAGAACAATCCTCAGAACCACATTCTTTGCACTTTGCCAATCCATTATTACATATGGCATACTTGCTTGGGGAAGTGCAACGAATATAGCAATAGATCCATTAGAAAAAATACAAAAGGCAACAATTAAATTAATCCTCCAAGTTCCTCGCTACACATGCTCGAATGTAATTTACGAAACACTAGACGTTATGACAATAAGACAACTCTACGCCAAATCTGTACTACTATACATCTTCCAACATAAACTTCACACTCAAATGCAACCTCAATTAGCAATTAAAACCAGGGCCTCTACAAAAAAAAACACTTAACATACCGATAACTCGTACCTCACACTTGCAAAGACACTTTAAGTATTACTCAATCAAACTATATAACCACATGCCCACCACACTGAAACAACTACTAACTACAAATCCATATACAATTCTTCACAAAAAAACACATCAAAGACTGGATCAAACAACAAGGTATTCAATTTACTCAAAACATCATAACACCTAACCAAACATAACCAAAAACAAATATAAAATAAGTAGGTAATTATAACTTTAACACAATATTATTCATACCATTGGCGTGTGGTCCCTGGAATAATATTCCTATCTATTTATCAAAACTATTATTTATCTTGTACATAAACTAGCTATGAATAACTGTATATATAGACCCTAACTGCAACTAATCTTTTATTTTATGTATACGATACTGACGCCATGGGTCGACCCACAGTCTCCTTCTTGACAATATCAAGGAGGATACGGTGTTTCTACTTTTGTCGTCAGAATTGCATTTATTCCAAAACATGGGAACACCTCAGCACAGGTTTGCCTAGTGAGGTGTTCACAAAATACTACTAGGTACTTACCTATATACAGTTACGGATCAGTAACATTTTTTTTCCTTATTACTAAATTTAATATCTATGTATACCAATGTAATTTTCTGTAATATGTATGTATGTTAAAGAATAGAAATAAATAAATAAATAGTCCGAAATTGCTTGCATTGATAAACTTTCGGATTCCACTACGTAATACTAGAAGTCGGATTTATTTCAGTGCAGAAATTCTGGGAAGTACTACCACATGTATTCCTATTTGTATGAAATACTATTGGAGGGAAATAATTATTCTAATTCAGTGAACATCTTCAATTCAATTACTAAATAAAAAAATCATTTATTCCACAAAAATATATGTACAAAGGGAATAACTTATAGTTATCTAGTAGTTTATTATTTGTTATATTATATGAAAATACAAAACAAAGGTTTTTAATTTATGAAAGGTAAGCATAGATTCTTAACCTTTTTTTGCCCACCGCTTACTTTAAGAATTTATTTTTTCTAGCGCCCCCCAACTGCGTTTACATGCCATCTGTCGTCGTGAATCTGAAACAGCTATTGTCACCATTGTATTTACCACAACGGGGAGGGGGGGCGTAATGGGACGGGATGGGGCGGGATGGGATGGGGGTAAGATGGGTTTCTCTGGGTCTCCTACCGCCCCCCTGAAAGTCTGAAAAGCCCACAAGGGGGCGTTATCGCCCAAGTTGAGAGCCTATGATCTATAATGTAATGACATTTTTTTTAAAGAAACGTTTTTAGTGATTTAAATTTGAGTATATGGGTTTATTTGTTTAATGTTACTAAATGTGTCACTAAACAAACACAAAATGTGTTTACTGAAACAGTTCAGTTATTTACAATATATTCTGTGTAATATTTACAATAGATTTGTAAAATCACCTAAAAAGGGCACTAATCCATAAATAAAAGTATGATTTGAGATTTTCACGGAAAAATCATTTATTTTTAGCTTATTATTCCTTAAAGCGCTTCCTTATTATTTAGTACCTAAACGTGTGGGGTAGTAGATCTGCTCTGATATGATGGTATAATACTGCCACCATATCGCGGGCATATGCCTAGCATGGTGGTCGAAAAAATACACAAATTATGAAACCATCAAAGCAATGGATAAAAAAATTAAAAAAATAAAATAACCCAAAAACAAATCACGATAAATTAATTACAATTTACTTCTTCGAACGATTATATCACGAAAGTCATTCGCTTGAAACTCCAGATTGGATTCTCATATATGGTAACCAACACACAATATATATAATATATTATGTAGATATAAAGTACCTACATAACCTACTCTAACCCAATTCAACTGTGAGGAATCAAAACTTCGTCTGTTTTGGCGAAATATCATTTCAATTCAACAAGCAAGAAACTACATACATCATGAAAATCAATGGAGAAATTACTATGTACTTTGATATAAAGTATATGATATAGACTATAATATTACAAACAGTCGTAATAAATATGAAAATATGAAATCGTTTACCTCTTTGAAACTTATCTAATTACTGTGAATATTTTGCGAAGGAGTTCAGCGACTCACTTCCAAAATAATGAACTGTTTATATTTCACAATGAAAATACTAATTTATTAATTTTGTTTGTTCCAGGTGTAAGGTGTAAGCAGCGAGCGAAACATTTTCACGGATTATGTGATAAAGTAATATAAAAGTTATTTCATTGTGCAAAGTGTTCGCGGAATGTTGGAACTGAGTTCATTTAAAGTAGATATTTCAATTAAATGTTAGTTACAATGACAAAAGTTTTGCCTTGTGATTTTATCATCCCTAAAATGTGTGAATTTTGCCGTTCGTCCGCAAGACTCTCGCTTCCGTAATCATTACACTCCCATCTAATGCGGACTTTAGTAATATCCTTAATTAGCTGTGAATGTCTGCCGTGGACACTTTAGGAAATTAGAAAATTTATATAAAGAATCATCATGAACGACTCGGAGATGGATATGGGGAATGTGACCCTGTACTGCGGGCAGGCCACAAACGACTTCTCACAGTGGTACGCACACCTGCACGGCTATGTCAGCGTGCTTGTGTGCGTGTTCGGATCCGTGGCCAACACGCTTAACATTGCCGTGCTCACCCGCAGGGAGATGATTTCCCCGACTAATGCTATCCTCACCGGCCTCGCCGTGGCTGACCTCCTGGTCATGGTGGAGTACATCCCTTACGCCTTCCACATGTATCTCCCTGCGGCCAACCGGTCTTATCTCGACCAGTACAGCTACCCTTGGACCAGCTTCGTCTACTTCCACTCGCTCTTCGGACAGATTTGTCACACGATATCTATCTGGCTCACCGTCACCCTGGCGGTGTGGCGATACATTGCCATAGCTCATCCGCAAACCAACCGACGATGGTGTAACATGAAATGCACCGTCATCACCATCGCCGGAGCCTACATCGTGTGCCCTCTCATCTGTCTTCCGATCATCTTCTCAATGTACATAGGCACTCAAGAAGAACTTTTGACAATAGACGGGGAGCCCATGAGCAAAGTAGCAAACATTTCGTTGCTCGATCCCCCCGCCCAGAACGCGACGCTGTACGTTTTACGAATGTACGACAACGCGACGATGAAGAATGCCATCTTCTGGATTTACAGTGTAGTTATAAAATTAATTCCGTGCATCGCTTTGACAATACTGAGCTCTCAACTCATCATGGTGCTGGTGGAGACGAAGAAGAGAAGACAGAACCTGATGACGCCGGGTAGGGAGGGCGAAGGGGCGGCCAATAAGATGAGGAGGCGCACAGAGCGCCAGACTGACCGGACCACGAGGATGTTGCTAGCGGTGTTGTTCCTCTTCTTGCTCACCGAGTTCCCTCAGGGAATAATGGGGCTACTGGCGCTGTTCTTTGGTGATCCGTTCTTTGAGCAATGCTACGTTAAATACGGTAAGTCCATCCTACTTTAAAATTATAACATTGTTTTACTCTTCATAACGGTGGGCATTAAGCGTGAATTTTGTCGTTTTCCTTTAATGCTTATTGTTTTCCCAGAAATGGTACTTGAGATGGAACAAGAGTTACATTAGTTTTCTTAAATTATTTCAATCGAAGGCACATTACTCGGAATTTCGCCCGTTGAATTAAATTTACCCTTTGAGTAAATATTTATTAAGATTAAAAGATCACAGATGGTGTCTATTTATGTTTACTTTTATAAAGGCGCTCAGTAATTATTATTTGAGAATTAATTAAATTCGGAAAATCGTTTAAATTATTCGCCCTCAGCGGAACACATTCAAGCGAACGTTTCACATTAATTAATTTTTACTATTAGCATAATTAAGCGGTGTTCCGAAGTTTGGAAGGGTTGAAAATCTTCCTGACATTTTACGCAATAGAGGTAATCTTCTTATTCACTGTTCTTCGAACAATACAACTTGTGAGTTTGTAAGGGACTCTCATTTACAATTTAATAATACCAATGGCGCTGTACATATTTGATTAATTTGAAGTATATGGATCTAACTTCATTAATGTTTTGAACCATCCAAAGAGCGCTTTTATTATTACCGTTACGATCCACGATTTCGGTACCGTGACTGCATAAAAAAGGCAATAAACATACGTTCCTTTTCACAATAATGCTGTACTTCTTTAAAAAAAGTCGTAATTTTCTTGTATCTCTCTCGCACACCGCACCGTGACGTCTCCGTAAACCCCAACAATACTACAAGCCGTGACGATAATTTTGAAAGTATGGAATATAGTACAAGGGTATATTAAAGTGTGAGTGATTTTCCAAAAATTCAAAAATCAAATGTCAATGCGCTGATTGTTTTGATTTTGTTCTTAAACATATAATGCTGCAGCTCTTTCTTACACACTACGATACAACAGTCGAAAAGGAGACAAACGGTGAACGTATATCTACACCCCCCCAAAGGAAACATGCTATCATTATCATACATCTCCTTCACATGTATAAAGAAAATGAAACGCAAATCACGTCGCCATAGCTGATCCGTAATAAGATATATCTGTTTGCTCCAAAGGAAAAAAAGGAGTGCTTTGGAGGAGACAGTCACACGTATTTGTGTGTCTTATCTTTTGTCTCACCTTTATTTAATGTGTAAGAAAGAGCTGCAGTATTATGGCGATAAGAAACGCATATTTATTGTCTTTTTTGCCATCACAGCACCGTAAACGTGGATTGTCACGGTAAAAATAAAAGCACTCATTACCCATCAAAGTTATGAAAAATCAACGTAACGATTTTAAAAATAAAATACAAATGAAGACACATAGATTTTGTTTTCCTTGTGAAAAGTTTTTTATGGTCCTTGCTTTTCTTTTTAAGACGAAAAATAAAATCGTTGCCCTTGACATCTCGTAGTTGACATCTGCCATCTCTGTAAATATTTGGTGAAGTTTATAAGCTTATCTGTGATGCGGGATACCTCGCTCTATTATTAGTCAAATTGGTTCATATTTCCGACCACGCTTATCAAATATTTGACGTTCAACCCAAATACCATAATTTTTTTTATTGTGAAGTCTCGTTTACGGTCATATATTTTTTAGCCTGAATACAAAACTAAAATACCTTCCTCTGTTTTTCAAAGATATTCCAAAAATAAATGAAGAAGAGACGAAATAATGGCAGGGGTCTACATGCTGAAGTCCCGGGCGTTGCCCGGGCTTTACGCAGAAATTCGAATTTCAAAATCAGATGTGGACAGTAATTTTTCTTGAATATTTATTTTGAAGGTTAAATGTGCAAAGTTTCATCAACCTCTAAATAAAACTGTAGATTTGTATAGAAATTAATTCCACGCCTCCTCAAAATCCTTTACGTAAATAGATTAATTAAATTTATAGAATTATCTTGTAGTTTACGTTATGTAAGAATTCCGATGGTCGAAGGTCGATTTCTATTTTACCCTGAATAATATAAGAAAAATACCCTGCGGCGTTCAGAAAAGGTACCCGATGTCTTGTACTCTGATGTTTTGTGACAGATAGAAAAATAAATATCACGTTCTTAGTGGGTAGCAGCTATCTGTTTTTCTAATGTTCTGTTTCAGATAGATAAATAACAAATCCGGCAGCATATAATATTTTTCTTCCATCCATGTAACATCCGATTTGCACTGCATAATATTTTTTTTCTGGGACATGACATCAACGTATCAGGTGAATGCTACCTGCTTCTTTGGGATGTTATACATTAATATTGTCATTCTAATGGTTCTATTACAATTTATCCCCCGACAGTTGGCCCCCGGCATACTTATACGCAATATGCAGTCGGTTTAGGGTAAATATGGTTTACCTACTTAAACAAAAATAACTAAGTGTCTGTGGTCAGAAATAATGTACCGCCGAAAAATGAAAGTATAAAACATATTGTCATGCGAATGCATCAAGGAAAAAAACTACTATTCTATATACTGTATATAGCGGCATATAACTACAAAAAGGGCCCTGTAAATACATTCGTTTGATATCCATACCAATTTATTATTAAAAGTATTTTTGAAGTCGATTTTAGGTTTGAAAATTGGTAAATAATGCAAAATTATAATTTTTATTATAAATATCTTTTCGCGGGGCTGGCCTTTTGTCGGGGATGTCAATTGGATTGTCGGGAATAATTGCAATTATTACTTCTGTTAAAGAAATAAATAAAAAAAATGTATGTTGCTAAGTTCTAAGCTGCTTCCTACTGCGTTGATGTTATGTAACAGAAAAAATACGTGCTGTAAGGTGCTTATCGGATGCTACTTCGAATAAGCTAAAATATTCTATGCTGATTGATTGAAAGAAGTGAAAGAAAGACAGAAGAAATTTGGAGTGGAAGAAACATTGTACAACCTCCAAAAGACGTTAGTAACGACATAGTTAGTACTCTTAAGATCATGCGATTACTACAAATTGTCTGGTTATAAGTACCTCCCCCATCAAATCAACCAGAAACTATGAAACCGTTTAACTGAAAATTATAATATGAAAGCATAAATTTCGACATTTGAAAAATTTTGATCAATTTTAACAGAACTACGAAAAATTTACCTTACCGCCTTTAAAACGGACACTTCTTTTATTATTAATCTCTTCGGTGTATAAAATTGATTAATCCCCCTTTGCGAAAATTCAGTTTGATGTTGAAATTTTGCCTGCTTTTCATTTTCCGAGGGGTCTAGCTTTCGCACATTTCACTGCCGCGCGCCGCACAGAAGGCCGAATTATCAACTTACGACGCCAAAAACATTTTTATTTGATATTCTGACCAGAAATGCTGATGAGACTACCTAAGACAGTCTAAGAAAAAATACCTTATTGGGGTTAGTTGGGGTCGGGTGGCCATAGTATTTTGATTTACAAAAATAAATTATTTCAAATTAAATTATTTCTGTATTTTACTTAATAAGGTACCTACATAAAACATTATATTATAATTACGATTCATCTGTAAAATGACGATAACTTTTAAATCTTTTCATTTTTAAAATTGTGCATATATGTAGTTCTTTTTCCTTAATCCTCTTTCCTCCAGAGTGGCGCGCCGCGCCGCGCGCCGTCGCAAGGACTACCTGAAAAGAATACGCTCGATTTAAGAAAGGAGGAAAAAGGGAGACATTTTATATTACTTTTTTAAAAATTTTAACAAAAAATATATATATAAATATTTTTTAATATGAATACCGCACAAGAGTCCCAACTGCTCCCGTTTGGAGCCAGTGGCTTATGGCATCCCCAAATTGGAGTATGTTGTGAGGCTGAACGTAGTGGGGAAGGGAAGAAGATGGGAGAAGGAAGGTGGGGAACTACCTGGCTATTCATATCTTGTCACTGAACACGGTTGAAGCCATTTCAAGCAACGTTTCAATTCTGAAAGGTGGTCTTACACCAGGGCGATATTGAGAGTATCTTCCAATCTGGAACGTGCTTCAAAAAAAGTGATAAAGCGTTTCATAAAACATACATTTTATCTAGATACTTGACAATACTTGCTGACTAAAGTACGTAGATACCCTCTGAAATATACACTTTGAAAACATTTTGATTTTAAAATCTGGAGATTAGGACGATCAACTCTGTCAATAATTCATGCGAAACTAAACAGTTTTGGCCGCGCGATAGATAACTCAACTTTGGGCACAAGTGCAGGCGTTTGGTTTGCTTTTTCAAAATAAAATTTTGCGGTTCAATTTAAATTCGTTTATAGGGAACATTTCAAAGTTATTTTTGATTAGGTCGTACACAATACTATTACCTATTTTTGGCGCCGTAATTTACTTTGGCTGTCCTTGTGTGCGCCGGGCCACTCTCCGGCCCAGACAATAATGGGCAATATATTTTATATCAAGCACGCGTCAGTGGCCCAAACGATTGATGCTGAATCAAGTTAAGTAGTTTAAGTTGGCCACATAAGGCGGAAGTGCCTACCTACTGGACGTGGACATTGTCATATTATGCTTTATATTGAGGCCAATTTTGGCCACTCTGTGGACCCGACATATTTTGAGATATTGTTATTGGTGATGCAACGATTCTCAATTTTACGATTACCATTTTTCTATGGATAATGCTACATTTACGATTATTGACCATTATCATTTTAGACAAATTTGAAGAGTTGTATTTATTTACTTTGTTTTCAGAAGAAATAAATGGTAATAAAAATAACCCCAGCATTCAAACAAAATCGATAGTTTTTTTCACGAAATGAGAATAATTTGATAAGCAGTGTACACACAATAGTTAAAAAATGTGTTTTAAAATTCGGAACTCGGAAAGATGATGAAATTATTGTATTTAAAAACATTTGATGGTAAATTCTACAGTTAATCCCACATATAATTTGCGAATAAAAAATACCAGCGTCTTAAAATCTCGGTACGTCGCGTACCTCTTCTACCTTCCCTGCCTTCCCCCTCCCTACGAACCCCGCCTCTTTCGTTCCCCTCCCCTACCCCTCAATCCTTCCCACCTTTCTGCTAAATGCTTATAATGAAATACACCCATTTTCTAACAACTCGCACACCACCCTTTGTAATTTTTGTTTACAAATTTCATAACGCCAGATGTCACAGTTGGGTGCTTGCCCGCAAAGGTTTCCTTTCCGAAGGCGAAACCTTTAAAGGTACGCACCCGACAACTCACCAAAGTTTCATCGCAATCTGAAAATTGGTATAGCAAATATTTTCATAACGCCAGAGCTCACTATTATATATAGAGAGACCAATGCAGGCATGCACACATCAAATCCCCAAAGTTTCATTTCAAAGCAATCGGATTAATAGTTTAGGAGCTCATAAGGAAAAAATAAAGACACATTCATTTTTATATGTTTACTTTATTATAAATAATTGGTTAAGGAATGTGATAATAAGTAAATACCTATTACATAACATCCTAAACAAAATTTGAAAGATGTAAGTAAGTACAATACAAGTAGTAAGTAGTTAAGTAGTTATGTAGTAGTACAGTACTATGAAAGTAATTACATAGCAAATAGCAATGTTTAGTAATTTGTTGATATTATTTTTAAAATAAACATGAATAGTTTGGTTACGTTTTTAGATTTTCACGTCCAAAAGCATTTTCGTTATTTATTTTTGGGGTGTTATGCCGTGTTGCGCTACCTCCTTCTTTAGCCGACGTTTTGGACAGGGTTGCAGTGTCCATTATCAGGGCAGATCCGTTGGATCCGTCATCTGTAGAAAACAAATAACTAAAATGAATAGTTTGTTGTAAAACCAGTAATAAGCAAACATTTATTACACCCGGTTGGATGATTTACAGTTCATAGCTAAAATAATACACGATAAAAGGTACACATGAAGGAGATACAATACGAATATGTAGTTACATTATCTAGAAAAATTGTACAAATGAGTTCGATAAGTAAATGTATAATAAAGAGTGTTTTTTTACTATAAATTTGCCTTTCACTTATTAAAGGTGATATTTAAAGTTAAATTAAACGAAATTTTGTTAAGGCGATTCCAAATTTTGGAAATCCTGCTTCAATGTAATATTTTGAAAGTGACAAATAAAAGGTGTTATACACGGAACAATTTATTTCATTTGATAATTTTCCACTCAGCAAATCAAATTAAACCATTGTTCTTTTGCCCGTGAAACGTGAGTACCTAGAATAGTTTAATTTACAATACAAATTATTCCATTCTCTATCCAGTATTCTGTTTCCCTTTCTATGCTTCTTCCGTCGTCTCGTTGATGAAGGGTTTCATAGATAACACCCCCCCCCCCCCTCACCCATTCGGACGGGACGATAAATAAAAGGGCGCTAACGACCCACTTTTCCGGGCAACTCTTTTTGCTAAGTAGATATTATTCATGTCAATATTTTATGCATCACAAAAAAACTTCAACAAAAAGCTTGAAAACACTTCATCCCTCGATCCCCGACCGACATTTGCTGCCCTACGCAACAAAGCTTCGCTAAAATATAATATTTCTTTTCAGCTAATACTATTTAATAACTTTTTTTGCGTTAGCTACACACAGGAGGCCCCGAGGAAAATAATTTTTCTTAGGATCCAAGTCATCTTAGGGGATGAGGGTGGAGGGTCTTTTTTAGGAAAGAAAGGAGAGGCAGTTCTGGGAAAGAAAAATGTATAAGGAAAATGGGAGTCAGTGTCCAGGAGTGACAGACATATGAATCCATCCCTCCAATTGCGGTGCAAGGCAATGGGTTGAGAGAGTCTGGCTGGAGAAGTCAAAGAGTTTCCCTCAACCAGTCTCTCACGATCTGGCCTGCCACGCAGCAGGTGGACAGATGCATCTGCGGCCGATACCCGGACAAACCTCACCCCATGAACCCGGGCACCCCTCCTAAGTCACCAAACGTAGCGAACCACTTGGGGTGACCTATGGCAGAGATGTTGATTATCCAATAAATGGTTCCCGGAGGGGCAGTACCCATACCTGCCTCCCAAACTAGCGCGGACCCGTGAAAAGTCATTGAAGAGTTTGGACAAATCAGTCCTAATTTTGAAAACCAAAATTTAAATAATTTTTTTGTAAAAAATATTTTATTGTACGAGTAGTTACATACTTTATCGCTAGTCTGAATAATTCTTTCCACAACCAGTTTTAATTTCGAAAATTACACAATTCAAAGAAAAATCCAAGTTCATCGAACCGGAGTTACACCCAATCAAATTTAGTATTTGTATTATAATAATACAAATGAATTTGTATAGCATAGTTTTGTGGTAGTTCTCCTCAAGTACGCTTTCACTAAATAACGTATTATCCTTAAATAATAATGATGTATAACTCAACCTACACTAATCCAAATTTCGAGGAAAATTATTACCAAGGACGGAAATATTTTAGTCGTTAAAATTACAAGTTTAAAAGCGCTTATCTGCAGCATATTATAATTCTGAAGAAACTAGATTTTTTACTGAAAATAGCGGATGGCATCTATAAAATCTTTCCGTGACTTTTTACCTCCGGAATTTTTCCAAGCTTCCGAAAATCTTAATTTGTCTCTCTTTTTTATGTTTAAAATTAATATTTTTAATATCAGCCTAATTTATTTTTCATAACCATTCTATAAATGTAATCAAATCCCAATTCGCGAGTGGAAAAAATATTTAAGAAGCAGATTGAATTAGAATTTTCAATAACAAAGGTACAAAACAAAGCAATTTTTTTTAATAAAAACGTCCTTCACTGTCTGCTACACACATAAGAGTAACTTTAATTTAATCATTTACATGGCTTAAAAATATTTTGGAATCACCCGTGGCTTAAAAAAACTGTATTTTAACGGGATATTTATATTCAATATAATATTTTAGGACTACAATCAAAAACCTTTCATGGTCCGTGTTCGTTTATAAAGCAACTGTTTTCAACATATTTTTAATTGTGCTACGAATGTTGGCTTTGTGATTAGATTACATATAAAAACACAATAAACTTTTTCTTTCTTTTTTATAAAGTAGTTGTTTTGTGTGCCTTTTTGAATAGTTATTTTATTATTCGAGATGTATTATAATTTGGGAGGCGGATATGGGTACCCCTGCCCCGGGAATCATTTATTGGATCACACTTCTGCCATAGGTCACCCCAAGTGGTTCACTACGTTTGATGGCTAAGCAGGGTTTTTCGGTTTCATGGGGTGAGATTTGTACGGATCTTGGCGGCGGATGCGTCTGCCCACCAACAGCGTGAGAGGCTGGTTGAGGAAAACCTTTTGACCTCTCCAGCAAGACTTTCTCAGAACATCGGCTTGTACCGCAGTACGTGGGATGTGGGATAGATTCAAACGTCCGTCGCTCCTGGACACGCTGACCCCCAGATTTGTACCCACTCCTGCTACCTTTTACGTTTCCAGAACTTTCTCTAGTTCCTTTCCTAAAAAGACCCTCCACACAGCATTTTCAAAGATGACATAAGCTTTGTGGGGAATTATTTTCCTCAGGGCCTCCTAGCTAAAGTAAAAAAATATATTTAATAATAATAATATTTGGCTGATTTATAAAGCGCCGTTTTCGTGAAAAATCACCTCAAGGGCGCTGTATATGTATATATTCTCAAGTATTGAGACAATCACGCGTCCTTTCATTTTAATTTCTCTGGTAAGTGTATTGCTTTAATTTGCTTTACTTTTCTATCACAAAATATCTCTGACAAAAGCAAACTCACTCCACTTTACAAATTCAGAGTGTCAGTTTATCCAGGTACCTGCCAATTCTGAAAATGATTGTTATTAGGTATTATATTCATTGTTAGAAGTTTCAATAAGTCTCTCTCAATAATAAAATAAATTTGTTATTTAACTAGGCCATTCATTCATCTTATTTAATATATAATAAGAGATGGCGCCATTTTCTCATTATTCTCAGGACGGAGCACGAAATTGAATGCTGTTCACACAATGTTACCAATTCAATATGAATGGCTGTTAATGGAAAACAGTTGTGTATTTTTTAAATGAATCAAAATGAATATTCCTGTTCGAAGAAGAAGCCTCACGCAAAAGATACAGAATACACTAGAGTTATAATTATTGAAGAAATCCACTTTTTGTTACATTAGCTCCACACAGGAGGCCGTGAGGAAAATAATTTCCCTCAGGGCCTATGCCATCTTAGGGGATGCTGTGTGGAGGGTATTTTTATGGAAAGGAAGGAGAGGAAGTTCTTGGAAAGAAAAATGTGCGAGGGGTGGTTTGCGATCTGTTCAGGAGTGACAAATGTATGAATCCATCCCTCCGACCGCGGTGCAAGGCGATGAGTCAAGAAAGTCCGGCTGGAGAGGTTAAAAAGCATCCCTTCACCAGTCTTCCTCGATCCCGCCCGCCATGCAGCAGGTGGGCTGATTCATCCGTCATCATGACCTGGACAAACCTCATTCCATGAACTCGGGCATCCCCGCTATGTCACCAAACGTAGCGAATCACTTGGAGTGACCTATGGCAGATGTGTTGGTTATCCATAGATGTTTCACGAGGCGGCGGCGGTACCCATACCGATTCCCAAATTGTTTCGAAACAAATGTTAATTTAACATATTTAATGTTAAGCGCGCGTTTGGCGTGTTTTCCGACTGCGCACCAGTGCCGAAGGAATCAATGGCGCTCGTTCCTCGGAGCAAGCTTTCCATCTTGAATTGAAATACCGGTAGACCAAGGACAGCATTCCCACCTGACGCCGACGCCAACGATCTAAAGATTGCAATCTGTTTGTCAAAAGATAAGAGAATCTATCAGACGGACTGCCCGCTTCTTCATGCATAGAGTCGTATATTTTTCAGGTACTTTGTTGGCTGCCAAATACAACCATGGGGTGTACTTGCGATTTATGTTGGATAAGCAGTTGTATACCTACTATAAAAGTATCTGCGGGCCCTGTACAGTACGCCCAGTTTTTGAAAGGATAACACAACTCTTGCTTCGACGGAGTCCCCGTATCTGAGCTTGTCACTTAGAGTTACACCGAGCACATCAATGGAAGGTATGTTCGGAAGATTGCTTCCATTGAAGTATTAGATATACATCTCATGTATACGGCAGACTCGAGATTGCACCACTATCTTAGTCTTGCTTGATTAAAGAATTAAAATATGTATAAAATCAGATGAACATCAATAACAAATCATTAAGTTTCGTAATTCAGACAAAGTAAATTGAAAAATACTAATAAAAATAGGATTCGGTACATATTATGCCCAGATACAAAGATGGATTCAAGATGAAACGTCTAAGCATGAGTTATATAGCAATTAGCAATAATGGAACGACTTATTTTAACAATCCCATGTTTTGTTTCATATTAAAATTTATTCAACGTACTTGAAGTCAGCTTAAAAAAACATTAATTCCAACTCTTACTTCCAATTCAGGAGAACAACTTTAATTAGAGAACTATAAAAAAATATTTGATCCGGATTTGAATTGAAATACCTTCGTTAAAAGTAAAAAACTTATGAAAGAACTTATTTCAATAGATTAAGTATTGGGCCTTAAATAGAGGTTTTTTAAATTTTACACATCTGCCGAACGATTCTATATCTTTTGTTGGATCATTATCGAGATAACGGACGTGATCTCCTGTCAGATTTGTGTGATTTGTTGGCATTTTCTATGTACAACGCACAATCAATGAATATTATTCTACCGGTATGACAGTGGAAGATGCTCCGAGGAACTAGCGTCATTGATCCTTTCGACACCGGTGGATAGTCGGGAAACACGCCAAACGCGTGCCCAACTTATGAACACGGTTGACATTTGTCACATGAGACCCGTTCTTGTGTTCAACAGCTCGGCTGTGGAACGATTTGCCGGCCTCTGTGTTTCCTCCTTCCTACAACATGGGTCTCTTCAAGACCAATGTTCATTCGTTCCTCTCCTTAAAAAGACCCTCCACACAGCATCCCAGATGACATAGACCCTGGGGGAATTTTTTTCCTCAGGGCCTCCTGTATGGAGTTAATGTAAATTTTTTTTTTTATAATAATAATTATGCAGACTTGCAGGAATTCGTGTTTAACACGATCTAAACTAAAATATGTGTCAGTAAATACGTAAAAATCACACAAATCTGACAGCAGATCACGTTACAAAATATATATAATCGCTCGGCTGATAATAAAACCATTTACCATACAATAATGTTGATTTCCGTTGTGTAAAAATTGAAACATGTATCTCTTAATAAGGCGGTAAAACTTTTGTCAATTACTTACTGTGTACTTACTGAATTAAATAAATCCGAATAAAATATAAAGGTAAATACTACAAATGATCTTCTTTACTCATACACTCTCATAATTGGCAGAAGTTGGGCCTATTTAAGTATACAGTTATTTTTATATAGTAGGTATAATTTCGTCAGCATCACGATCTTCAACTACTGTTTATCTACTTAACTGTTGGATGATGGCTAAAATGAGCTGCTTCGACTATTCTCGTGAAAGAATACCATCGTTTGTGTTTCCAAACTTAATTATATAGTCAATTGACGTCAAAGACGACCTTCGTAGAAAAGCGGAAAACCTTTTCGTAAAATTCAAAAGGCGTAGGTTCAGATCCCAAAGTGGGTAATATGAAAACAACGTGCTTTCACGTTATTAATGTTTTTCCACACCTGGTTCCAGATTATAAGCTATTTCAATGGACGAGTGTAATACTAGAGGGAAACCGTCATTTAGAAGCGAAACGTTTCTTGAAATGGCTTATGAAACAATGACACTATGTTTTTTTTAAGTGAAAACTTCTTTAGTACCGTTGTAATTTGCATCTCTATGAAACGAAAAATAGCGACACTAAAAATACTTATACATCTATAGGATTTAAATTACGAGAGAATGAGATAGAATAATCGGACTCCTCTTTGTGCGATGCTTCGTCGCCTCCAAACTCTTGACTACTTTAGTTTTCTAAAGATTTCACTTCTACAGCGCGAGAACTGCTTATTTGTATTTTTTGGTTTATATATTAGCTCCACATAGGATGCCCTGAGGAAAAAAAGCCTATGTCATCTTTGGGGAAGCTGTGTGGAGGTTCTTTAAAGGGAAAGGAAAGAAATGATGTTCTGTGAAGGAAAAGGTATGATGGGTGGATAGGAATCAATGTATCCAGTAGTGACGGATGTATGAATCCATCCTTCTCACTGTGGCACAAGTCAATGGTCGAGAGTCCGGCTGGAGAGGTCTAGGTTAGGTCTCCTTCAACATGTCTCTCCCGATCCGGACAGCCCCGCAGTAACAAAGCTTTTACAAGCAAAGTTTCACTTCTAAATAGTAATCTAGTCTAATCACCTAATTTTATTAAATAAAAAAATTATCACATAATTTTATTTTCCCCCACCGATTTTACTAAGTTTACCATCTACCGGGGTTGGGTTATCGTCGAAGATGTGACAATTATTTGTCCGGTTATGCCAATGACGTTTGTATAAATAGACTCGCCATAGTCTCACATACTCGCAAAATAATGTGGCAAGTAGCAAAACTCTTTTGTTTTCAGCGGTTTCAGTAATTTCTCAATTCAAAAGTTATTCAAATATTAAAAATAAATGCTACTTCCACAACGAAGCCAAACTTCCAAGTCGAACTTCCAACGCACAAACTACCCTTCTACACAATCGTCTGAAAGTTTGAAGTTGGAAGTTGGTCTCAGTGTGGCCGTACCATAATACAATCTAAGAATGTGTGTTTTTTCTCTAATGACGCATAAAATTGTCGGATGGGAAAATTAATTGCATTGCTTATAATAATCGATAATAATAAGTAATTTGTATGTCGATGTAATAAAATGTTATTTCTTCACTTTTATAACTGTTTACCGTGTAATGGTAACATTTTCTCATCACATGGGAGGGCATTTTGGCACATTTTAAATGCAATTTTCCAACTGGTAAGACACGACCTTACTCGACGAGTGACAGTTTAGTACTTAAGTAGAAATCGAGACTAGTGCAATTGTCTTGCTTTTGGCTTCCCACTTTGAAATTTCTACCCCGCGTCTACAGTATATAACGTCATTGGGTTATGCAAGAAAGCTATATACGCAATTTGTATTTTAATTATGGCCAGCAATTGTATAAACCAAGATCGTTTTGATTTTCTGAAATTTTTACCATCACGTTGTAATAATGCTATGTTCCCATTGTTCGTTTTGTTATTGTTCGCAGAGCTCCTTTTCCAGGAAAAAGTAACGAGAAACACAACAGGGGTGGTTTCGATTTTGAAGAAAGGTTAAATACTGTGGCTGTATCCGTAAACGATGATTTGTATGAGGTTTTTATGAATTGTATGCTTTTTATCCAAAAAGCTGTAAAGTATTTAAATAAATACATGAAATATTTGGTAAATGACTAGTAGTTTTGGGGATGTTTTTTTCTTAAAAAGAAAAACAACACTATCAATATATGGAGTGTAATATACATAATTTTGATATAATGTGAAATTGCAATGTGATTTAACTGTATTTAACCGTGTATTAATTGTACCTTTATATGTGAAATACGTGACTATTAATTGTACATATATGAAATGTAATACATGTCTTCTTCCATCCACAACAAATGCTTTCAATAGAAGACAAGTAATATAATAATATCTACTATTTTTAAGATAAATAAATAAACCATATAACACAGACATAGAATATAAAAGACTTTTACCATGTTTTAATAATGCAAAGATTAGAGATGTCGAAGTGATTCTTATGCCCAGTTGTTTCGCAGAAATTCAAATGTCATCAAATGGCCATTCAGCGCCATTTTTTTTTTCACTTTTCTCCACAAGGTTCCGAGTAAGCGTACGGATCGCATCAAACGGATTTATTAGGGGTAGTGCGTTCACTGTATTTGGATTTGATGCAAAAGGCTGCCGAGTGCGCGGATGCGTCCACATGGTCGGCAATCAGAAAGACGCATTTATATACTATACCACATCATCGGCACGCATCGGAAAGCTGCCCCTCCGAGAATTTGCGTCGGCATTACCAACTTTCCGATGCACTGCGGGCTGCCCGGTGCGGATCAGTGGAAGCCATGGAACTATAATATCCATACTCTTGTGATGTATGAGTGGTGTATGACCAACTCTACAAAGAATTCTAAAATTCGTTTGACACAATCCGTCCGATACGTACTTTTGGACGCTTACCCATAAACGCCGATTCTAGGTGTGTTTCAGTATTCTATCAATTTATCTATAATAAGCTGAAAAGTTTAACAACATGATAGTTGTCTTCTTCTGCTAAACACAATTGGTTCAAAATATGAAACGAACTTATAATCGACATATAACGAGAACCTTTCAGCTGGAAAAAAAATAAAATGGCGCCGAATGGCCATTTGACGACTTTGTCACTCGTGAATTTTTGCGAAACATCTGGGCATGGGCTTTAGTGTTTATTTTGAAGAAAACCAAAGTTTTATTTACATTTCAACAGTTAAGCAAACGTAATATACATTTAAATCAAAATTAAAGGCTTGATGTCAAAGTAATTTACAAGCGAAATTCATTAAAATGATGAGATGTGAAAATCTTATAAGATTATCAACAAGGAAAAAATCGAGGAGGTATAAAAATCTCTCAAGTTCCGCCTTACGAGCTGAATTTTCTTAAATTGATTATTATCGGGATTAAAAAAGGATTTTGAAATACGTTAGCGAAAAACATGAATGTACAAAAGTGAATAAGCAAGTCTTTATATTGGGGTACTCCACAATGTAACTTAAAATTAAGAAATAAATGCTGCCCCGAAAAACCGACCAAATAATCTTGTGCATTTACTTTTAGTAGGAAACGTTTTCTGGAGATAAAAGCGAAAACTGCTTATTATGTGATTCCGTTTTGACCTCTATAATAAAAGTCACAAAGTTAATGTCTTTCTCTTGACTGCAGAACTGATAGAACTCCCTATGACTCTGAGCACTCGAGCAGGAGTGTAACACATTTTTGCTTGTTATGCTGGTGCTGTCCGTTTTGCAGAAGTCTTCAGAAACAGACTTTACATACATTCTTCTTTTTTAAATAATATCATTAGTTATCATTCTACTTCTTTAGTCATTTTCCTGATGCACATATACGTATATTCACATATACGACTTCTGTCCAAACCAAGGATGGATAAAATATTCTTCCTACGACACATTCACCAATTGAATGTTAGCTAACATCACGGTATCTTCACACTGCAGTTGATCTGCACTCCTACAACTCTGGTAGTTTTCTATGCCACAAGTACGGCGTCTTTTTCTATTATATCCTCTATCAGTCTTCCACTGACAGTCAGGAAATTGATTAATCTGGTCGCCCTTAGCAATGTGACTAAGATATGGAAGTTTTCTTATTTTAAAATCTAGTGCACTCCCACAATTTTTGCGGTAATGAAAATTTCGATATTATCCACCTTTAAACGTCTTCCATCTTCTGAATTAATGTTTGGTGTGAAAACTAGGTTTCCATGTCGTGTGGAAGAATAAAGAAACCATCACAACGAATCACTCTCATTCTTAAAATCTGTCCGAGGTTACTGTTAGAGAAGAATTTTATGAATGTGAATTAATAATTAAACTACAGAGATGTGCATATATTGATTTTTTTAACATATGTTTATTAAAAAAAATAATGTTACGTCTTTTACAAAAAATATGCTACAAAGTACGTTGTAATCATTTTGACATATCATTTGATATTTAAAAATGATTTATATGTATATAAGATCTACCAACATAATAAAGCTAGGGGGATGTGTTATTATGTTCGTTATTTCTTTATGTTAAAGTATTTAGTTAATACTTTCATATTTTTTTAGGATGTTATTTAAAATCTTTATTTTTATTTATATTTATGATACTTTCAGATAATGTATTAACAATCTTTCTTCCAAGATATTTATGGGTGAATTATCCCATAGTTTTTTTTACATTGCAATTACATTATGTGTACGGCGTCTATAAGACATTATTCGTCAGGTTTCATCTTATTCAATAAACGGTAAAGGTTAATTGCCTGGCGATTCAAAAGGCGAACTATTTATAGAAACTGATAGCAAATTACCATTTTGTTTCGAAACGAAACTTTGACATTGTACGGTGTACAAAAAAACGATAAATTACGGTATCAAGTTCAATGAACGTTTTAGGTTTGCCGATGAATTATGAATTTATATTGTGAATTTTCTTGTTCGTTTTTTCTTTATTTAAAATGTGTCACATTATTTTAGGCTTTCTGTGTATTATCGATTACGAGAAAAATTATTTTTTATTAAGCATTTATACCTATCCATTTTATTTTTGATGAACATTTGTTAATCGTCAAAGAGAGTGCAGTTTAGCTTTGATTGAATTATAATTCCGGGATTAATTGTTTCCGGGTTACTCGTAATTAATTGTACTATACAGTATTTCTTAAACGTTTTGAGTTCACGGAAAACCTTTTACCGTAAGAAAAAAATCTTAAAAACATCAAGATTGATTAAAACGCAGAAATTATAATTAAAAACTTGCACTAATGTAAGAAATATTTTTTTTCTCTTTTTTTAACAGTTTCGACAGAGTTTAACAGTTTTTTAACAGCAATCGCAGAAAAATAAAATCGGTCCGAATCGAATCAAAAGCAATTCAGTGGCTAAGTCTCGGATTGATTTTGTGGCTTTTGAGAAGCCACATTTAGGGTAAGGTTGCGATCATTGGACCGGCTCTTTCTTTGGACCGCTTTGATTTCTCGGAACCGAAGAACTTTAAAAATCAACCGTTTGCCCGAAACGCTAGCTGTTTGAACTTGTACCAACCCCCGCTTCCGCCAGTCTCGCCGTGAGCTTCGTTTGGGAAGGACGTGTGTCGCAGTATTTCGCGCGCTCCCGATGTAATTATCTCGTGACACAGTTAACCAGGTAAGTGCAGTTTAATAAAGGTTTTTATTATTTTTTTTGTGAATCGCACGCCTTATTTAGTTATTCAAGTAGATTTGTAAATATTTTTTGATATAGTTCACAGATTTTTATGTATTAATTTTTTTGTCTTTGTGCTACAAATTGCCATTAATGGACCAGTAAGTTTCTCTTTAATTGGACTGGTCCAATCATAGCAACGTTTAAAATTGAAATTTTAATTGATTTATTTTTTATTTTAGCATGGCAAAACGAGGGGAATACTATGCGTGGAACGAAGAAAGTATGAAATTGGCACTGCAAGCTTTAAGTAAACAAGAAGTTGGACTTAATGAGGCAAGCAGGATATATGGTGTACCGAAAGCGTAAAGGAAAGGCGTAAAGAAATGTTTTTGTCCGTCATGTCACTGATTGACCCATTCTATTCTTTATGTTTGCTGAGATTTGTTTTAAGACATACATTTTGAGTTATTTTACTTTCATTTGCTGAAAAACGTTTGAAACGTGTTTTGTTCAATGTACCTTTAAGTTAATTTTTTTTTGTTTTTGATTCTAAGGGTCATGTAACCTGCATATTTTCTTACAAATTTAGATAAAGAATATTTAGTTAATGTTTCTGTGTCATTTTATTTTATAAAATGTTTACTGATTATAGAATTAAAAATTGATTGTTATTTTATTGTCTTTTATTTATTTGAATTCTCATGGTTCCGTCGAATGGACCACTGCAGAAAATTTCCGAAGTCCAATGATAGCAACTCACTGGTCCAATTTAAGAAACAGTGGTCCAAAGAAAACAACCATGGCAAAACAGTTTTTTTCTATTTTCTCTCTTTATGGTTAATGCTAAAAATCATAAATGACACATGCAAGTTCTTATATGTAAGGCTTATTAAAATATTGAATCACGATTTTCCTATCTATCACAATTCCGCTGTTACGTCATTTTAAAGTTAAGTGGTCCAATAGTAGCAACCTTACCCTACATTCCGTAAAAAAAGAATAAAGTTTATATTTTTTTTTTTTTTTACAAATCCCAAAATATGTGATAATGTAAAATATTGGCTATATAGCACAATAATCAGTTTTGTATGTCTCCATATTTAAATTCGAAAGTATGATTTTTTTTCAATGTCCGAGGAAAATTTAAAAAAATGATCACGCAGGAATGTTAAGCAATCAAGGAGTATGTTTTTTTTAATTCATTTCTGTAATCGCTCCAGTGGCTAAAATGTTCATGGATCATTGTATTGCACCTTGTTGATGGCTTAAAAATAAATAAATGCGTGGATGATTTTTATTGTCGTGTGGATCAGTCAGCAAAATTTCATCCATTAAATTCAAGTGTGAGATTTTTCTTTTTTGAGAAGACAGTCCTTCACCCATCGTTTGCGTTTCGCTCGTTTCTTTGTACCGAACGCCGAAATTATAGCAACACAGGCTTTTCTTTTCGGATCCATCACTTTAAAAGCGTCTGTCCCGCAAGGATTCGCAACGATACTGACGTCAGTATACTGACACGTGTAATGGCTCACAAATACTGATACGTGTAATGGGGGGATGAGTCGCTTCCAACTAACAAATGAATAATTAGGAAGTCAAAAGATCAAATTAAAGTGTATAAAATCAAGTATTGTGACTATAATAGTGAATTCAGGCATTTTCATCAATGTTCAAGTGATTATTAACTTACTGGCTAGGCTAGTTGGGAGTAGCTCACGGGTGTTACGTAAGTTATTGATGAACATCCTTTTTCATAGTTATTTGAATGGAATAAAAATCAAGCAACAACAAGACTTTCGCTAATAATTCTGATGGCCTTCATGGCCGATGAGTAAAGTCCTCAAGTATGCATCAGAGGTCGCGGTTGAAATCCCTGCGTGCACAAGTTTAGTAAATTTTATTAATTAATTTGTATCATTTCACGTTTAATTCACATGTCATAATAGACCTGCAGACATGGGCGTAGCCAGGTTTTGATTTAGGGTGGGGCAAAAAATAAAAATCTAGAGTAGGTACCGAAAAATGTAGGCTTCTATAACATATTCATGCTTTAGGCTCTATGAATAAAATTTCTTTTGGTTCAGATGGTATATAGAAAAGATTTCATTTTTAAAATATTTTAAAATGTATAACTTTAATTAAAATATCTCATTTAAATCAAAGAGTTGACTAGTTTGGCAGGCTTTTCAAAACTAAGCAAAATCAGGTATCGTATGTTGAAAAAACTGGGTACACCAAAAACAATGAAAATTTTAACAATAGGTACATAAAATGCCCTCTCTGAGATAGTTAATTAGATTCCTACTTGGTTTGAAGTTAAAAATTTGGAGAGTATTTCTGAGACTCGCATATTATTGTGAAAACAATATTTTGAAAATGTAACTGCGTATTGTTATTATCTTTCTTAATTGCTCTAGAAGGCTGCTTTCTTGATGTTGCATAAGACTTGTAAAAGATAATAGTGCAACATGCTTTTTTAACAACCAAACCACCTACTGGATGGCGGACCGGATCGAGAAAGACTGGTTGACTCTCTCGATCCATCCTTCTCACTGCACCGCATGTGATAGACGCATGGATGCATGCGTCTGTCACTCCTAGACATTGACCCCCAAAAACCTACCCATACTCTTTTCCTTCACATAACTTCCTCTCGTCCCTTTCTCTGAAAATAACCTCCACTCAGCACCCCCAAAGATGACATTGGCCCGCCCTGAGGGTTTTCTTTCCTCAGGGCAACCTGCGCATAGTTATTGTAATAAAACAATTCTAATTTGTATGGATTACACATCGAGTTTTCTTTTTATTCTATGGAACCAAGGTATTCCGATTAAGAACCTCTGCTGCGCTGCATTCATACAATTTCATATTTTTATATTCGTATCGTTCAATTAGTCTAATCTACTTTAGGCTATATGATTTATCTAGAACCTGAATGGCAAAAACTAAATTAGCATACATTGTGTAACATCAAAATGCAGATATGATATCAATGGTTTAGTGGGGATTGGTGGTAGGATTACAGGACTGTGCTTTATTTTATAAATTTTGACATTGTGCAATAATTTTCCCCGTTGTATCTGGTTTTTAATATAATATCTAGCCGACACGTTTCATGAATACTAATGCTATCCATTATCCCACGCATTAGCGGAGCACAATATTATCTGCACCGTGTGAAGGCAACTAAAGCATATTGAAAATTATTTTCTTTCTACAATTTTATTTTTAACAGAGATTCTTTTGTGAAAGTAAATAACTTTGCATAAACCACTATTTAATTAAAATAATCGATATATTTCAAAACCAATGGTTTCTTCAATAGAATACAGGTATAATGATATAATAATAATCGGATAAAGTATTGTTTCATTTTACCTTTATCCTGACGACAAAACCGTTGGTTTTGAAACATGTCGATTATTTTAATTATTTAGACGTTTAGGTATACAAAGTTATTTATTTTTATTAAATTATAATTACGCCTTCAGTTATTCAATAAATTATTCCCGTTGTGGCGGTTTTTTCTTACTTCATATTCTTGATTTAATACTATCTATTTCATACTTCAATACAGTAACAAATAATGGATTTAAAATAAAACAATAACTTTGTAAACACCACTTTTATTTTTTATATACTAGTAGAGATTGTACTGCCCTGAAGAAGCTACGGTTGTAGCGAAACCCGGTCGGCATAAAGTATATAAAAAATAAAAGTGGTGTTTACAAAGTTATTGTTTTATTTTAAATTATAATGTCACATCACAAAGTAACTGCTTCATATGAACAAAAAAAAAAGGATTATTTAAACATCTTATTTTCTTCTTTATTTTGAAGTCAAGCCGAATATAATTCTGCTATCTGGTTCCGTCACTTAAAAATCCACTTCAAATCCATTGAAAAATTTCAGTATATTCATATTTTCGATCATATTTCACAAAATCGATCCACCTACAGAAACTATAAATTTAAACCACTTGATGAAAGGATTATTTCTTCCAGGTAGAAGATTTGTTTCTGATTTGACTTTTATTTTCAATACTGTGTTACAGATAACCTTAATTTACTCATTCTTTCCTTCCGTATACTTACTAAAACTCCTCAATCAAAAATATATATTTCAAAGCTATTTCGATCACGTTTGTAATGACTGGCCTGAAAAAATGAGCGTTTCAGAAACAGCCATGCATATTTCTCGGCGCCAGAGCTCACATTTCAAGAGCATTTACTTCTTCTGACAAACAAGTGATTTCTCATTGCTTCGCTTCAAAAGAATCATAAATTCACGCTTTCCTAATATTTTAAAACTATAATTACGAAAGACTTTTAAATTTAAAAACATTGATTGTAATCTACGCGTAACGTTGATTGGCTCTTAATATTTTCGATAAACATAATTTCGTGCAACTTTAGCATGAGGTCTAAATTTACATTACTACTTTAGCATGCTATCTTCTTATTTATTCAGTTGCTTTAAACGCACAGCAATAAACTGTTTATTGTATTTAGATTTATTAAGTTAGGTAAGATTAGGTTTGAGGATAGTTTTTCTGTCACTTTTGAAGACTTTACATTACTTTTTAAAAGTATACCGATTTGGAGAAATGTTAAGGAAGACCTCACGCTAAATTGGCACGCATTATTATTATTTACTATCTACCGATATTCGTGAAAATCTTACCTGTATTTTTTTTGTGTTATGAAAGTTTGAGTTTCCTTTAACGAAAGCTGCGCTGAGCTTTTGCTAAAGCTCAGCTGAGCTATTGCCAAAGTGAGCCCGAGAAAGTCACAAGTTATAAGAGCAATCGCACCACGCTTTTTCGCCCTAAAACCGTTCCAAGAAATCCCACTTCGTTATTTTTCTTCCTGTCAGAAGTGCCACTTTTCGCAGATCTCTGGAATGATAAAAAGAGTTATTCGGTTAGTATGCGAAGGGAGATTGATGTGTTTGACTCTCAGTAAGAATTGTGGAGATTATAAATAAAATACGATCTTCATCTCAGGAGCTGTAAGCATTCCCCTGTGTGGAAAATATAAAAATACTTCATTTATATCAATTAAAATTTTTTAATTTAATCGGTTAGTGGTAGGGTGTACCAATTACCAATGTGTCGTATTTTCATTGCTGCAAACTTAACAAACTGCTAAATATGTACGCCATTATTACATAATCTTTTCTTTTTCTTATGGTGATGGTGGTAGGAGAAAATTAATTATTGACAATTTCTTCATTAACAAGGTAATGGTATGACGCATA
This sequence comes from Limnephilus lunatus, assembly GCA_917563855.2. Lineage (NCBI taxonomy): Eukaryota > Metazoa > Arthropoda > Insecta > Trichoptera > Limnephilidae > Limnephilus > Limnephilus lunatus. The sequence continues at coordinate 45,740,494 of OU830598.1, read as the reverse complement.
TGATTTTAGGAGTTTTTTATAACATTAGCTCCACACAGGAGGCCCTGAGAAAATTAGTTCCCTCAGGACCTATGTCATCTTTGGATGTGCTGTGTGGAGGGTCTTTTAAGGGAAATAAAGAGATGAAGTTCTTGGAAGGAAATGGGTATGAGGGGTGGGAAGGAATCTGAGGTTCAGTGTGTTCAAGAGTGACGGACGTATGAATGCATCCCTCCCACTGTGGTGCAAGGCGATGTTCCGAGAGAGTACGGCTATAGAAGTCAAAGGGACTCCCCCAACCACTCTCTCCCGATCCGGAATGCAAGGCAGCTAGTGGGCAGACGCACGCCAAGACCCGAACAAACCTCACACCGTAAACCCGTGCGCCCCTGCTAAGTCACCAAATGTAGCGAAACACTTGGAGTGACCTATGGCAGAGGTGTTGGTTATCCAATAAATGGTTCCCATGGCGGCGGTACCCATATCCGCCTACGAATTTGAATACATCAAGCAAATATCAAAAATCTGTTGTGCCTTTGTTTTGTTCGTATTGTGGCTCTTTAGAATTTGTTGTTCAACGCTTTTACACAACTGATAAACAACACTTTTTTGTACGGTAAACGATCGTAGCGCTATGTGTATTCTTGGTCGAGTTAAACAGCAACTGTCGCTCATTTAGGCGCGATAGCCTCCCAACAATTGGCGTCGACATTTTCAAGGCAAAAGCAGTATTGTAATTCGCAACTCGTTCTAGAATAAAAAAGTGATATTCTCATTATCGCCCTAGAGACCACTAATCAGGATGGGAACGATTGTTTAAGGTGGCTTAGGCATATTTCGTCAACAAGTTTGAATTGCCGGTTACTTCTCAATATAATCTGATAGTATTAATACCCTAGCATCTGTACGGTTGAAATTTAAGTACTCGCTTTCGAGTACATCTCTAACGCCGCACCTTATGAAAAACCTAATTCTTACGTAATGTTTATTACAAAGCTACTGTCATGTCGCCCGTCTCCCGCAGGGCCTAGCAACAAAATCCTACCGAGTGGGTTTTTAAACTGCTAGTATACCTATTATTGACCGGTCAAGTGGTTGAGTATAGCGCTTGGGTCCCACCCGGGCGTCGCATATTCGATTCCTCAGCTGGCTAAGTCGTCCATCACAACACAAGCAACATTTTCGGCTTTCTGTGGTGGTAGTAGAAGATTTTTAAACATTGTTAGGTTATTCGTAACCCGGGAAGTTTTGTCTGTCTTTTAAAAAAAAAATATTCCCCCACGTCCTACCATCATAACATACCGAGCGAACATATTGAGGATACCATAGCGTATTCTTTTTTTTTTATTTTTTTTTTTTTTAAAAAGAAAGACAAACATTCCCGGGTTACGAATAACCCAACAACGTTTGAAAATCTCCTACTACCACCACAGAAAGCCGAAAATGTTGCTTGTGTTGTGATGGAGGACTTAGCCAGCCGAGGAATCGAACATGCGACGCCCGGGTGGGACCCAAGCGCTATGCCCACTTGCCCACTCAACCACTGACCGGTCAAACTTCCACTGGGCACTTGGAACTCTCATTTTAAAAATAAATATTTGGCCTTTCTTGCAAAAAAAAAACACATGAAAGAAAATCGGGAAATCAAGTGAGAGTCACTTTAACATAAATTTTTTTTTTCTTAAGTCCAGCTTTTAATCGCGTAATATGTTTGTTTTTCTAGTAGGTACCTACCACCTAGCAGCTAAATTTACTAGAGATGTGAATACTCGAGTGCTATAAATTCTTTTCAGATTCCCCGTAACGTTGTCGAATGTATGTAAAATGAAGACAAACGGAATATAAGTACAAAACCCGCAGGCTGAATTCTGTTATAATTCTCGCAATTTCAATGAAATTCTAGGTATATTATTTTGTTTCGAGTGTTTTATTTCAGATGAGAATGAGATGAGAGTGAAATTAAAGGATGTGTTCGTATTAAATGGCACTCCCAATTTATCGTCTTGTTTTATATTAGTTATATCAGATATTTTATTTCGCAGACAGGATGAGTAATATATTTTATTATAAGATCACGTGCTACGAACCTTTTCACTTTCAAAGATATCGCCGTTTAATTAAATCTGGACACAGAGCGGGAAGACGTTAAGATTTCCTAACATTTAGAAGGGGTCTTAATTAATATATTTGTTAAGGTGTTATCTTTGCTTCGTGACTTGGGCTCCCTGGAGAACAGTGTACAGAGAGTGATGAAATTGTCGGACAGTTGCAATAAGATTCTTCAAATGATGGATGATCATTTATCAGAAAAATAACCATCCAAAATGTTCACTGGCATTGTGTTGCTGCAAACTTTATGAAAACCCACGTGGTTAAAAGATATCTCGTGAAAACGTTGTCCACACACCGAAGCATGTTCGGTAATAGAACGCGCGGTCAGTCGTTTGGCAAATAAGAGTGAATAATAAAAATGACACTTTGATGGTCACGCCGTTTTCTTGAAAAAAATCAGCTCTAAGAAATTTTGCTTCAGGTACGATTTGATGTGAATACGTCTTTAAAATCGAAAACGGATGTTGGAAAGTTTCTGTCTGGGTAATTTCAAACTTCAATAACTCTGTTTAAAAAGGTGTCATTGCCAACTCAGAATCAAGTCAACCCAACAACTCTTTGAAAAGTCATTAAAAGCTATAAAAGAAAATGAATTCGACACTTGTCCACAGATGGGATCATATGTGTAATACATTACAATATGTAGTTCATAGACTGGTTAATAATTGATCCGAAGTATGTACTTAAGTAGATACCAAAAACTCAAAAAGATACGAGGTTGTGAATTCGAAAATGTTTGCTAATTTACAGATTTTCTTGAAAAGTTGCGATGGATACGATAAATCAAAATTATAAAAATTGGGCACAAAGCCCAGAATCTAAACCACCAAAAACCAACACGTAGTCATACGTGCATACCTTCAGAAATTTATTTACTTGAACCAATAAATAACCAGTCAGTGGCTGAGTTGGCATCGCGTTTGGGTACCGCCCAGGCGCCGTAAATTCGATTAATCGGCTGGCAAAGTCCTTCCTCACGACACAAGATACGACCCGCACATTTCCTGCTTACTGTGGTGGTAGTACGAAATTTTCAAATATTGTCAGGTTATTCATAACCCGGGAAAAGTTTAAGTTTCTTTTTTTAAAAATTATTACCTATACGTTAGTATGAAAAGTAATAAAAGTGCTTTAATATAAATATCCCATTAAGGTGAGGCATTACTTAGTTACGCAAAACCATGTGATTTTGGTTTGAAAATTAATATATTAAATGCTTTTTGAATAATTCGTGTAGAACTCAAATTTTCCTATGAAATAATCGAGTTTTTTTGTCTTTCTATAAGCCCATAACAAAATAAAGAATCAAGCCTTTTAAAACTGCTTTAAAGTTCGAAATCTCGTACTTGCGAACCCCTTTTCGGTTGTAGTTTTATCGTATAAAGTGGAAAATGAAATTCTTTAGAAAATGATCGCAAAACATTTAAATAATTTTGCCTGAGCTACGCAAAATAAAATAAAACGCACTTTTTAGCGATGTTTTTTTATTCAATTAATCTAAACAGGCGGCTGGTGTTAAACTGGAATTTAAACTTTATCGCTATCTGCATGAAAAAGTATTATTGTTGGCGGCCTGATCCAGAATTTTACTTATCGTGGTGCATCGCCTTAAAATGGATTTCAACGGTTTCAAATAAGAAATAAATTTTACTCAGAAAAACCTTTGATTAAAATATCAAAGGTTTTTCTTCTAATTTGATTCGACCTTCACCTTCAAAGTTCAAATAAAAGAAAAAAAAACGAATAAGTTTTTTGCCATGTCATTAAATTTAGGGATTTTATTTGGGTACTTCATTTTCTTTTAATTATTTCTCCTGCTGTTCTTTGGTACCGGATTAAGTCAAGAAAGCTAGTAAAGCCTTAAATTAATGCTTTTAATTTCGCTGGGCATTTTTGTAACTATATTTAATAATGCTATCATTATCCATATTGTACCTACATAAATATTGATGCACATAGGTACAATATGGATAATTAATTAGGTTATTTAAAGTTTATGAGTAAAATCTCAAATTATAATATTTAATTAAAAGAGACAATATTAGCGAAACTCAATTGAAAATCTGGAGACAGAAAAATCAGAAAAGTTATTGGCTTCACTGGGACACGAACCCAGGACCCTTTGCTTACTCCCAGTGGAGCCAATATCTTTTTCTGATTTTTTTGAATCCAGATTTTCGATTGAGTTTCGCTAATATTGTCTGCATTTAATTAAATATTAAAATAATATTTAATTTTAACTTGAGATACTCTTAAGGTCCGTTAGTAAGCGCTCAAAAAGAAGAAGAATGTGAAATATGTGAATACTAACTTTAGATAAATTGAGCTAACATCAAAAACGTCAATATTTAAGCAAAAATTGTGAAAATAACAGAAAAAACGTGTTTATAATAATTTTTGGAGTATTTTTTGCGATTTCTTTCTATCGGTGGAATTTGATATAATTTCCATTTAGGCATATATAGATATTTTATTCAAAAATAACTTTTTTTTTAAACTTAATGTGTTCAAGACATGTTATAAAACAGTAGGAATTCGGAAAGCCGCAGTTTAAATGTTTTTTTATAAAATCGTTAATAAATTAGACATCAATTAAAAGTGGTTAAAAAATACCCGGTTATATAATAATATTTTATATTAAATGAAAAAACACACCTTGTAAAACACCACTTTATTTGAATTAATAATTACTTAACAGCCAACCAGGTTTCGCTTAGCTCAAGCTTCATCAGGGCTATATAATAACCCTGATGAAGATATAATAGCTCTAAGATATGAAGCTTGAGCTAAGCGAAACCTGGTTGGCTGTTAAGTAATTATTAATTCAAATAAAGTGGTGTTTTACAAAGTGTGTTTTTTCATTTAATATATAATGTCACACCACAAAGTACTTGCTTCCTTCGATAAAATAATAATATTTTGTTACGCGACAAAGATAATAGCGAGTGAAAATTAACAATCGATGCCATTTTGCTTTAAACTGCCTGTACCAGATGTAATATTTCTTGTCTCAGATCTTTCGGTCGTAACAACAAATCTATGTTACGTAGATCTTGATAAGGAATAATGATTTATGTATTTAGTTTTAGCAATTCATCGCGCAGACCAAAAAGAGCGAAATTTAAGTGGGTTTCGACGTACGTGCTTGAAATGTCCAAAATAATAACAACCTAAACTTGTATCAGCGTTTCCCCGTATGTGATATTCCTTTTTTTAATCAGATACGATGGTGTGGCCAAATTATTAACTAGACAATTTATGTCGGCCCCGTTTCGGACGGTACATCTCTGACAGTCCATCAGAAGGGACGTGACAAATTTTGTTACGAAGCGCTTTTCGTTTTCAGGACGAGTTGTTATTATTTACATTTTGAATGGTATGTTTCCAGAACGATTAATCTGTAGCAGTGACATTGACTGGCGTACAGAGCTCCAGCTTTAACCGCTCCAGACTTGTGGGAGGGTATAAGGACAAGCTAACGCCGCAGCCATTTGAACAACTTAAGAACAGTAATCGTCCTTTCCTAAGTTCAAACTTAGGCGGTATTTCAAATTAGTGATAGTTTATGTCTTTTGGAAGACCATGCAATTATGTATGCATAGGTAAGCTTATATGGCAAGAAACTATATTGCTAGTCAGCTGTTTTGTCGGTATTATCCAATTTTGCGAAGCTATTTTTACATGCAGTTTTTTGTTAGTGTGTTTTATTTTGTGGCCCGTAGGTAGGTACTGTAGGCCTGTAAGTATCGACACACTGATTTTTGATGGGGCAACAAAGTTATATATATAAGTTGTTCATAACTATACAACCATTGGTCAAAATAAGTTAAATTTGAATTGTGACCTTGAAGAGTAGTTTAAGTAGTTTACAATTTGACTTATTTTGTTGGCAAATTCACCCATCATACGATATTAAGGTTTGCATGTCTTATTCCGTCCAAATCAATTTTGAAGGCGGGTACGGGTACCGCCGTCCCTGGAACCTTTAATTGGATAAACACCACCTATTTGGTGCGTTTGGTGACTTAGTAGGGGTACCCGGGTGCATTGGGTGAGATTTGGTGAGGTTTGTCCGGGTCTTGACGGCGGATGCGTTTGTCCACCAACTGCGTGGCGAGTCGGATCGTGAAAGACTGGTTAAGGGAAATTTTTTATCTCCCCAGCTGGACTCTTTCGGAACATGGTCCTGCATCGCAGTGGAAGGAATGGATTTATACGTTCGTCATTCCTGGACACACTGAACCCCAAAATCCTACTCACCCTTCACAAATTTTTCCTTACCAGAACTTCCTCTCTTTAGTTTCCAAAAAATACCCTCCACACATCATCCCCAAAGATGAAATAGGCCATGAGGGGAATTATTTTCATCAGGGCCTTCTCCTTTGTGGAACTAATGTAAAAAATAAAAATAAAATAATCTCACAAAAATATTGAAAACTGCTAGCCTAGGAAAACATTTCCACATAAAATTTAGGCATAATATTGTGATTGCATGTTTTACGATTTGCATCCCAGCTGTGAGTTCAAGTCCAAATAATACCAGCGGGACATATATTTTTTTAATTTGACGGATCCTGTCATCCGTCTATTCCATTCGTCGCACAATTTTTCAAAATATTTAAACTTCGAACAGCTGAACGTCCGTATCAACACATAAAAATATGTTTCACCAAAAACAAAATGAGTTATTTTGGAAGAGAAAAACAATCTCATATTTCCACATGTTGTTCGTTTGTTTTTCCTCCTAAATTTTTATAGTTAATTCAGTTTTTGCTTCTTAAAAAAACTTGAAATATACCTTCACAAAGAAGGATCGACACGCTCAAATAACCTGATCAAAAATTCAATTTTGAAAAAGGATATCAAATTATTCAACGACATTGTTCACCGGAATAATGTTATTTACCAAGTTTACGCCAGCATAAAATGTGAAATTTACTTAACAAAACATTGGTTTTTATTTTAAAACTACCTTACTGGAATATGTTAGAATTTCCTTAAGAATACTCGAATAAATTCATTTTCAATTTTGATACCCAATTATTTACCCCATTTTAACATTATTCTGAATAAAAATCTATTAGGGGAAAATGTTTGCTTTCACCGCAGTACATCTATATACTGTTTGAAGTTCGTGGAAGACAAGAAATGGTACAGTTATTTAGTATATTGTTTCATTCGCCCTAAATTCATTGTTCACAGAATTTGAAAAAAAACTGTCAGTTCACTTTTTATCTCGTTCGTGGAATTAAAAATTATTATAAATTCTAATATTCTTTTTCCCTTATCTCCATACAGGGAGGCCCTGGGGAAAACAATTTCCGTTGGGGCCTATTTTTTTAGGGAAAGGAAAGAGAGTAGGTTTTGGGAAGGAAAAAGGTATGAGGGGCGGATAAGAATCTGTTCCTCCTACTGCGGTGTTAGGCGATAAATAGAGAGCATCTGGCTGGAGGGGTTAACAGATCTCCCTCAACCAATCTCTCCCGATCCGGCCCCCCACGCAGTAGGTGGTGAATCCACCGCAAAGATCTAGACAAACCTTACTCCATGAAACCACTAGGGGTGACCCAAGGCAGGGGTGTTGGTTATCATACCGGCATATTACTGGCCTTCCAAATTCCTCTAGAATAACCAACAATATCTAACATTTTGGATTCATTGTTGCACCATATACAGGACGTCCGGGGGTAAAGTGCACAAAAACCGGAGGTGATTGATTCTACATGATAGTACAAGTAAAAAAGATAAAAAAAAATTCTTCGGAATTCCAACGTTTTAAAGTAGTTTTCGGGAAAAAAAATTAAATTGTACCGTATGAAAAAAAGAATATTCTTCTATGGAAATAAATAATATTGTATGGGAAAAAAATGTTAAAATTTTGAAAAACTTATTTATATCTTTTATTTCTACCATCATGTAGAATCAACTCCCAAAGTTTGTGCACTTTCCCCCGGACACCGGGGAAAAGTGTATAAATATTTATTTCTTGAATTTTGGTTTTATTTACACATGTGTTTAAAAAAACATCGCTTTTATGGAAGCATTATTAAATTCACGCGGTAAAAGTTAATTAAAAACAGAATGTCAGAAATATGTCTGATAACAAAACTAAAACCACAACTCGTCATTATTGAGTATAACTGACGAAAAATGACAAAATAATAATAAATATTTTGAAATATGCTAATTTAATAGTGAATTGGTTTTTATATTAGAAACTATGAACAAAAACGTGATTTGAATAACAATCACGCCGGGAAAATCCCGCGCATGGCGCATGCGCTAGTGTACCAAAATACAACGTTGCCAACTCTTTCGCAGCACAGTTATACGTCCGCCAAGACATTTTTTATTAGAAATAATTCGAAATAGAAAATTAACAGTCTATTATATATATTCATATTCAATGTGGAACTAAAAAAAATTATGTAACGGTTGGGAAAATATATTTTTTTAAGTAAGGCTGTATGTGTATTTAGCATATTGTTATGCTCACCCTAAAATCATTGTTGGAAAACCTTTCTCGTGTTGCCACACACATATTTTAGGTAGATACCCATTCTTTGGATTACATGTTAAAACATAATAAAATTATTATCGAACGCTTTACCCTAAATTTTGTAAATATTTAGTAGCTTTTATGTTGAAATATTTTGATAATTAATACGAGCATTCTAAAAACTAATTCACATTGAAATTTATTCGAAGGAATGAAAAGATTTCTGAAAAATTTATACACATGTTTAATTAATAAGAGTGTTTCTGAATTATTAATATTTGGATGAAATTAAAAACGAATTAGGAACATCATTATTTTTTATTGTTATCAAGCTTAATTTGCAATAATTGGTAATGCATTTATTGGACATATAAAAGACTAACTTAAAAACACGTAAATCATCTCGGAAAGTTGAACATGAATATTATTTTAACTGTATTTGTCTTTTTATTATATCGGTTGTTACCCGGCGAGGACAAAATGAACCATGTCATTCCCAACTCGTTTTAAATAAATAATTACACTTAACTTCACCATTGCTGTGAGGCTTTGCATTATTTAGAAAGCTTCTTTTGGTTACAACTGTAACTGCTCCAGTCAGCGGTGGTCCTGTAACGGTACCCTGGGGAGCACTGTATTTTGAGGATAATGAACACGTACTTCTGAATCACCTTACTGTCTTTAATCAACCTGTATAAATACACAACAACATTGCTGTGCTAATGTGATGTGGAATCATGTATCACGGAAAATGATAGCGTTCCTTTTCACAAAAAGACCCTTCACACAGCATCCCCAAAGATGATTTTTTTAAATTTGTTCCACACAGGAGGCCCACGGTCCTCTTAGGGCCTATTTCATCTTTGGATATGTTGTGTGGTGGGTCTTTTTAGGAAAGGAAGGGGTGAATGTTCTGGGATGGACAAAGGTATGAGGGGTTGGTAGGAATCTGGGGTTCAGTGTACAGGAATGACGGACGTATGAATTTATCCATCCCACTGCAGTGAAAGGCGATGTTTTGAAAGAATCCTGCTGAGAGGTCGAAAGGTCTTTCTCAAACAGTATCTCCCGATCCTGCCTGCTAAGCAGTTAATGTTCAGATGCATCCGCCGCCAAGACTTGGACAAACATCATCCTACGAACACGGTCACCAAACGTAGCGAACCATCTGGTTTGACGTAAAAGTTTGAGTTAATGCAAAAAAAAATGATAATAATAACTAAGTATTCGAGAAACACGGGTGGGTACGAAGGTTAATGTAACACCTCATTTGTTAGAAAGCAATTACAGTCTGAAGTAGCAATTACAATAAAAAAGAATACATTTAATTAATTTATTTAAAATGTTTCTACATCTTTTGTATAACGGTACCACCTAAATATTTTTTTTACTGATTAACAAAGTTTTTCGCTTTCCCCGACTATTTCCTTCCAATCCCTGTAATGCTTTGTCATAGTACTCACACCAAATTTCCAGGAGTTTTTTTCCAGGTAAATAGTTCTACCTGCTTCGATAAAAATGTCAACTTCACCCCGTGAGCCCATAAAGTCTAAAATTCTTTTAAAAAGATTTTCATGCAAATGCGGTATTATCGTACGATTCTTTTCAGAATACATAAGCAATAGATCTTTTTTATTACGTACTTACATCTTCAGCATTTTAAATTGTGTGTGAAACCAAGATACAGCGAAAAACAATACATCATCCCGGATAAAAGAAATGTGAAAGAAGAATCATCATAAAATTTCCTTTTTAGTATGCAGCTTGAAATATCATAAAACTAGTTTAACTTTACATTTTATATTTCAATAAACTAATTAATTACATTCTCTAAATCACCATTTTATAACGCTTTCCTTTGAAAACAAATAAATCACAAAATTACTCCCTCAGTTAAGACCATTGATGTTAAATACTACTTAAGATATTATAAGTCTTCACAACGAACCCAAACAAATTTAAGAAAAGTTTGGAAAGAGAAACATTCTTTGTTTATTAAAGATTAAATCGTCTTTGTTTACAAGCTTAAATAGTCTTTCTTTGATGACGAACCGTGTGTTTTAGCTGTAAAAATATTAGGTGAAAAAGTTGTAGTTATCGGATTGAAAGACCAAGGATTAATAAGTTGTATTGCATTGGCTTTTTACAATTTTTTAACCAAATTTTTATTTAATTTTTTTTTTAATTAGATCCACACACGAGACCCTGATGAAATCAATTCCCTTGGGGCCTTTGTTATCTTTGGGGACGCTGTGTGGTGGATCTTTTTAGAAAAAGGGAAGAGAGGAAGCTCTGGGCAGGAAAAAGGTATGAGGGTTGTGTAGAAATCTCGGGAATGTGTCCAGGAATGACAGACATATTAATCCATCCTTCCCATTGCGGTACAAGACGATGGGTAGAGAGAGTCCTGCTGGAGAGGTAAAAAGATCTCCATCAACCAGTCTCTCCCTAGAAAAAAAATCTCAACCCATGAACCCGGGTACCCCTGCTAAGACATCAAACGAAGCGAACCTCTTTGGATGACCTACGGCAGGGGTGTTGGTTATCCAATAAATGGTTCTCGGGGTGGCGGTACCCGTACCCGCCTTAAAAATTGTAATGTAAAATGTAAGATACCTTCAGTATTGCTCTGAATTGAGATCACCATTACTTTTACTCTTCTTGTATCTACAGGTAAAAAGGGAGCGCGTTTATTTATTGAAGCAATGGGTGAGTACATAAAGATGATGTTTTAAAACCTCTGATCATCCATGCAAGAAAGGTGGAAGGTAAGAAAGAAATCATCTTAATGGAATAGAGATTCCCGAAACATATAATAATACCTTGAAACATTATTTTCCAAGTTTAAGTAACTAAATTTGCCAAGTTTGGATATTGCCAAGTTTAGGTACCTAATGTGAAACCACAATACATTCCCATTGAAAAGAACTGCGTTTTCTTCCCAGAGCAGAAGGATGATAAAAATTAAAGTTCTCAAACAGAGTTTCGGCCGGTCTAAGTTAACAAGAGAACCGAGAACCGGGAATAACTTGGAACATGTATTTACGCGCATACACGCTAAAAGCAGCATAAATACGAAGAGTTTTCTTACAAGTTTATAAGCTTTTTATAAACTCCCAAGAAAGTTAAGAAGGGCACCAAAAGACTGTTTAAGTCTTAGATGAAATAAGTAAGACCTTTTTTCTATTTGACATTAGTGTGAACGATTACTGTTTGCATTCAGTCTGTGACAAATTTTTAAATAAAAAAAACGAGTGTGCTTTGGACCACACGACTGAAGTAAAACTTCACTAACTTATATCTCCCTCTCAACTTCCGTTCGCCCTGCCCGACCGTTCGCCTCGCCCTATCACACTTTTTCTAACGCTCTCGTCACACATTCACTAGCTTACTCCACAAGTCAAGCGTGCGTAAAGGTCCGACCGTTCGCCTCGCCCGATCACCGTTCACATCACACTTTTCGTAACGCATTCACCAGCTTACTCCCCAAGTCAAGAGTGCGTAAAGGCCTGACCGTTCACCTCACCCGATCACCGTTCGCATCACATTTTTCGTAACGCATTCATCAGCTTACTCCCCAAGTCAAGCGTGCGTAGGTTTTACTGAAAAAATTAATAGGTGTGTACTTTAAATTAATAACGTATATTATTATTATATTTAATTAGTGGGTAATAAATTTTACCTCACCTTGTTTGAAACTACTTGTTGCAGCTTCTTATGTGTCACCAGAGGCGGACATTGTTTAGAACAGCGGTTGTCAACCTTTTTGAACCTTGACTCTTACTACAAATTTGATATACCCCGAACCCTTTATCTACCTTGTGTACAAGTGCATATTTCATTTGTAATTTTAACAATCAAGTCACACAAATACAATTAATGCAATTTTATGCAGAGTGCAGGACATTTTTAACCAGTGATTCTACATTCTACATATGCCACGATATTTCGTACCCCCATTTTTGCTTCGCGTGCCACAGGTTGAAATATCTGGTTTAGAACAAAGATATGACGTGACTTCTCAATGACAGATTCTCAATAGAAATTTGATATTTGATTAAATAAGTTACTTTTTTCTTTGCAAAATTCTAGCTTTAAGTTTTAGTCAAAAGATTAAAAAAATCTAACAGTGATGATTAAATTCATTCACGAGTAACGAGTATGCTTTACCGAGCGATTTTATTCCAACTTTCGAGGTAAAAAGAACGTTTAAGAAGAACGGCTGCGTGGCCTTTTTCACACAAAACTTAAATTTGAAATTAACGCCAAATATATGAAAAATATCTAGTACGGATATGTTCTATATCCGTCCTAGATATTTTTCATATCAGATCGTTTATTTTTTAAATTATAAAATTTAAGCCAAAAAGAAATCAATTTTGCATGAGATTGAGATAAATTTGCCATTTTTTTGTGAGTTATATGTAAATATAAAAAACTTACCTTATCCACTGTTTTAATATAATGAAAAATACAATAAAAAATATGCATCGTAAAAAGGCGTTTTTTCGGCATTTAAAAAAAAAATAATGTTATACTCGACAAATTTGCGTTTCAATGTAAATCGGTATTTGTTATCTAAATTTAAGCCCATTGAAACGATTTTTTAAATTTTTTTTATATTCATGCGGTAACTAAAATAAAAATGTTTGACTCTCAAATAATTGCAGAAGTTGTCTCTAAACTTACGAAAAATTGATTTATTTCGTGACCTATATTTAATAAATAAAGTAGCGCATACCCGTACTAGATATTTGCTACCCTTTTGGTTAAAACGTGTTTTTTCAGGTTGATTTGGTATTTTAACATAAAATTTATCAAAACTACAAATTTAATTATTATTTTGAATTGATAAACTAACGTTTAAGACAAGATTTTTATGCATAGCACAAAGGGTAACAATTAGTAAAAGCAATTATTATTCGCCTGAAACACTCATCTATGATCTGATCAGAAGGAAGCGGGTTCAAGTCCCGTCGGCGGCATGTATCTTTTCCCGGGAGATTGTTTTTAATGTAGATGAGTGTTTCAGGCTAATAATTATTTCTTCTACAAATTTAAGTTTTGTATGAAAAAAGCCGCGCAGCCGTTCCTCTTAAGTAAACCCTGAATAAGTAAGCATTGTTTGCGAAACATGTTGTTTTTTAAACGACTTCGAAAAGGAGGAGGTTATCAATTCGACGGTATTTTTTTTTTATGTTTTTTACCTCAGAACTTTCGATTGGGTGAACCGATATTCATGATTCTTTTTTATTAGAAAGCTGGTGCTTCCCGTGTAGTCCCATTTTAATTTGGTCCAGTTCTGACATTGAAATCTATGAGAAAACCATATATGTCTCAAATTTGCAATAAGTATGTGCGCGAAAAATGGACGAATAACTCAAAATTGCGACAGATTTCGATGATTCTTTTTTTGAAGTAAAACTTCTTTACGCACGCTCGTCACTAAAAATACAAAAATTTTAACAAAACAAAAACTACTTCAAAAAATGCACTAAAAAGTAAAAAAATAATTTCGTACGATTGTTATTTTTGGAGTCGGTGTCAGCCAAGATCTCCGCATCTCACCTATAACTACATATGTATGTAGTTACCTTGGCTGACACCGACTCCAAAAATAACAATCGTACGAAATTATTTTTTTACTTTTTAAAATCGTTTTTTGTTTTGTTAAAATTTTTGTTTATTAAACAATAAAAGTACCCAGTTAAAATCAAGTGTTATTTTTTTTTTAATTGTGCCATAGAATAAGTTTACCGTGTTTGAAGAAAAAATGAGTTCCAATATGCGAGGTACCTATTATGTATCAACCCTCAGGTTCAATATTTGTTCAGCATTGGGATGAAAGTCGGGTAGAAAATCGTATAAATTTAAATTCGATGAACGGCCGGTTGTTTGAACAGACGAAGAGTTTTCTTCAGATAAAAAAATACAAGGAATGCAAATCAGAGTAAACCGTTTGAGAAATTTATATTTACGGGCAAACATATATATTATGTGCACAGTCTTTGTGAACTGCGCAGTATTATAATATACAAGTACTTGTGCATTAAATTGGCTTTAGGGAAATCGTGGTCGTCTCACAACGCTTCTGTTTGTAGCTTGTTCCTAACGATATTATCATCAAAATGTATATTCTGCAGTCCAAACGCAAGGTAGAAGTGAGGACTGTAAACATTATAATTGCCTAGAGGGGAACATTATAAGCAATTATAATGTTCCCTTAAGGGAACATTATAATTGCTTACAGTCCTCACTAAAGGTAGAAGTGAGGACTGTAAACATTATAATTGCCTAGAGGTAAACAAATGTACATATTTGTTTACAGAAGCGAAGTGTCCTGACCCACTAAGTCAAGATGTTGAAGCTGAAATGCCATACATAAACCGTTTGCTGAAATCATAGATTCAGTCACATTAATACGAGTACTAGAGTGCTGACGGAAAACATTATAAGGTACATCTTAATAATGAAGCAACACTTATATATGAATACTAGCTGTTTCCCGGCATGCGTTGCTATGCCATATTCAAATAAATAAAATGTTACTCCTTGCATGTCCTTTCCCGTGCGTTCCCCTCCAGCGTTCCACTTCCACCTTCCCCGCCACCGCTCTCCCGCTCCCCGGTCCCGCCAACCCCCCTTGCACTTCATTTCTTGACTCTCCTGATTATTGAAGTTTTAGTAAGGATGCCTATTTTTTTTGAAAATATAATATAGCCTATGTTACCCAGAGATAGTGCAGCTTCCCAACAGTGAAAGAATTTTTCAAATCGATTCAGTAGTTTCGGAGCCTATTCAATGCAAACAAACAAACAAACAAATCTTACCTCTTTATATAGTGTAGTAGATAGTAGATGTCGATGGTCCAGTTGAATATTAGTCAAACATCTCCGAATCATCGAAGTTTGAGTTGAGTATGCAGTTATATGTAAAAGTTTACCCAATATCTGGTATAATACTCAGATTACTCATAAACACCACCAAATCAATTTTATAATGCAGAAAAACTTGTAATTTTAATTTTTTTTGTTTTATTTTATTTGGAACATTTACAGATTAATAACCTTACATGCATTAAAGAAAAAAATTATTATAATTAGGTTATAATCCAATAACAAATGTTCACATCATGCCCAAATAGTAAATAAAAAAGTCAATATTTATTAACTTTTTTTTCTTCTTTTTTTACCTAATATTACAGAGATAGGAACTAGATAAACTGTCTAAGCATAATCTAGATATACTGTCTAATACTGTGTAATATATAAAAGATACAGATAAGATAAGATAAGAAAAAAAAAACAAGAAAAGTAGAAAAAATTAATATATGTATGTATAATAATATTGATGAAAACTGAGATACACCAGACGTAGGGTCGAGAAATAATATATACATTAATAAAAAATAAAAATAAAACAAGTAAAACTAAAATAAAAGTACAATGATAGTACTCACAAAAAAAGGAAATAGTAAAATATTAACATTATTACACTGGTAGGATATTTCAAAATGTCGTACTAATGTACAGGAACGTTATGCCTCTCGATTTTATTTTATACCGTATTTAATTTGTAAAACACACCGACACGTGTAAATAATATTTCATTTATGGCTAGTTTTATAACACTTTATATTTGGAAAAGTCTGACTAATCAACTGGACGATCGATATATCTGTTTCATTTAATGAGAAAATTCTCTAGAACACTGTTGTATGTCTGAAATTTCGTGGACAGTGTAAATGATTTCAGTTCGCAAAACTATTGACGTGATGCTTGAAACATTAATTTAATTGTAATTTTTTTAATGACTTTTGAAGGCTAAACCCATATTGGTAATATATTTATTTATTTACTTCAACACAACAATAATAATATATCATTGAAGAAGAAGAAAATACCAATTAATCTAAACGAAACATCAAACAGAACAAGACATAGAAAAATACAAAGATAACGGTCGCAACTGGGAATCGAACCTACAATCTCTGGCTTACCGGATCAGCGCCTCAACCATCTCGGCCATTGGGATCTATTAATTTCATGTCATTTTTAACCAAGCAGAGATCTTGGGTTCGATTTCCAATTGCGACCATTACCTTTTTATTTTTAATGTCTCTTGTTCGGTTTCATGTTTCGTTTTGTTTTATTAGGATTTTGTTTTTCATCATTGATACCATTAGAAAGATTTTTTCTTTGTTTCATTGAGTGCTTTTACTTATTTCAGGTGAATATCTACGGGTAGTAACTGTCTCGTAGATTAAAAACTGAGCCCTTGCCCGGAATAATGTTGCATCCTACAAAACGATCAATGTTGAGTTATAGATGAAATAATGTTGGACATATTAATATGAATCTTTAGTAGGTGTCATGGTAAAGAAAATTATTTTTGGCCTGTGACAGCATTTTGGTTTAGTTTGTAGAAGAACGTTGTATAAGGCCGTTTATCGAAATCACGGAGCATGGTTTAATTCATGAGAATAAATGGAGAAAACGAACATCGTACTGCTTCAACTAATGCGACTTCAAAGCCAAGCAGCTGAAGAATGCAGGAAAGTAGAACTTGTCTAGAAAAAATATTATTAAGACTGCTTTTTAGCCGTTGAAACACTTTTGTGGAATAATGTTGTAAGTTGATCTTATGACAATAATATCTCGATCGTAAATGGCTTCACTTATTCATATTTTTTGCCATTTCAGCTCAAGTACATCAATGAAATGTGTAAATTTATGTTAGAAGAACGCGTCGCTTTCTGTAAGGTACGACGGGTAAAAAAACATTTTGTGGAATAATGTTGTAAGTGAAATTTTTACACAGGTACAACATTTTTCCACTAATTCAGCATAAATTCTAGTAATAAACTCTAATTTAATCGCTTTTTTCTAGACTTTTAGTTTAAAACTCTTAAGAATTATATGTGTATTGTATTTGAAATATTAAACGTAAATTATTATTTTTAATTGATAAACTAACGTTTAAGACAAGATTTTTATGCATAGCACAAAGGGTAACAATTATTATAAGCAATAATTATAAGTATCATACTTGTAATAATTGTTACCCTTTGTACCCCATAAAAATCTTGTCTTAAACGTTAGTTTAAAAATAATAGTTAATATTTGACAAGTTAAAGTATTTCACCAAAAAATGTAGACTTAATTTGTCTCGACGCCACCTAGCGAGCGATTTAGCATTAACAATGCCTCTCTCACAAATAATAAAGTTGGTTGAAAATTTAATAAGCATTAATTGTTGAATGAAGCACTAGTATATATTGAATCATTTGGCGGGTATTTGATAAGCCGCCATAGCTCAGTGGTAGAGCTCCTGACCGGCAATCAGAGGGACACGGGTTCGAGTCCCGTTGGCGGCCAATATCTTTTCTCGGAAGATTTTTTCAATGTAGATGAGTGTTTCAGGCTGATAATTATTGCTTATAATAATTATATGTTATGTAACGTAACTGGTTTCGTTTTTTCTATTTTTCTCGAAACAAGAATATTGTTGGCTTTGCCAACATTTTTCCGGGCAAGGGCTCAATTACTACTGTTAAAATTTAGAAAGATGTTTGCTGTAAACAGTTTTCACCGGATAAGAGAAGTTTTGATAAGATGAAGTTCATATTTCCAACAAAACTGATAAGAATTCTTTTTAAATATGTCTACATGTTTGATAATATGGCGTAATTACTTATTGATTTCGTTAAGGACAACAATCCCTCCATTACAAACAATTTTCGCTTTTCTGCGGAAATCCCGCTTCTAATCTAAAACGATTTTATTGCGGTTATAATACGGTTACACCGTCAGCCAGGTTTACCACGGAAAATTAATTCGCTCCCGCCCCCAGACTCACAATAAACGAAACTGATCGCCTCGTTAATCGTGATAGGCATATCTTTATTACTAACTTTTTATACGGGCTGAGAACTGCTGGTAAATAAAGAAAAAAAAAATTATCAGCAACTAGCTTATTTTGCATTATTTTGGAAGCAGTGTGCATTTTCTAGTTTAAAGAAATAATTTAGGAAGCGGGATTCACCTCCCCTATAAACATCCCCTCTGCCAAAGGTCATCTCAAGTGTTTCGCTACGTTTGATAACATAGCAGGGGTGCCGGGGTTCATGAGTTGAGGTTTGTCCGGGTCTTGACGGTGAATGCATCTGATCATTTTGAATGGCTGATTGGCAGATTATTGGGAGAGACTGGTTGAGGGAGAACTTTAGGTCTCTCCAGCAGGACTCTTTCGAAACATCACCTTGCACCGCAATAGGAGAAATGGAATCATATGTCCGTTACTCCTGGAGACACTGACCCCCAGATTCCTATCGACCCCTCATACTTTTTCCCTTTCCAGAATTTCATCTCCTTCCTTTCCTCAAAAGACCCGCCACACAGCATCCCCAAAGATGAAATAGGCCAATTTCCCTCAGAGTCTCCTGTGTGGAGTTAATGTAAAAGCATAGAGAATATATCAATGTGTAAAAGACAAAAATGTTTCTTTGTATTTCTTGGGAATTAACTATGTAACAATAAATTTAAATTCTTCAAAACAAAAATGCATTAACAAATAACAGACTGATTAGCTGTGACCTCATCATCATTTTTTTTATTATTATTAAACATTTTCATTATTTACTTTATTTAATGTATAAACCAGTGTTACTGTGTAGTTATTATTACACCTGACAGCTATTTCACCTGCCGAAGGCATCATCAAACTGTTGAGAAGCCACTTGCTGACAATCTTTCAAATTACTTTTATAATGTAAAAAAAAATCGTCTGTAAGTGCTGTCACGCATATTAAAAATAATTACACGTCAAAACATGTTCGCAAGAACAGTTTATTTTTTGAATAAATTACAAAATAATAAAAAAAACTTTAAATTAAAACGAAGTTTTTCAAATTAAACTTGGAGCAATAAACAAATACGAGCACTTGATTGATTAAGTTTGATGTTTTTTGATTGACAATCGAATCGACGATCAGCTTTAATAGTTTATGGGTAACTTTCGTTTATCGATACAAAGTAATGGTAAAGTGTACTTGTTCCTACAATGTAGATACATAAATATATTCTATCCAACCTCAACTTACGAGTAACCTTGGTAGTATTTGCATAAATTCTGCAAAACGATCAATATTACGAATAAGAGACCGTGAAACTGAAAACCCTGCGAGTTTTACCAATAATCTCTCACATTGTGCGTCTGTTATGCAAATTTGGAACCTAATCTTTATTTTTTCTCAAATAAAATATAAATCCCCCTTCGCGTAGGCTAGAATTTACATACCAAAGTAAAACCAACATGTTCGGATTATGCCATTATAAGATGGCTGGGTACCAAACCAATGTGGATCACTATGTTCGTGGATATTCAACTTTTGTTGAAGAACATTAAAGGAAGTTCGAAATTTCATAATTCGGCACATCATACCCCTGTTATTTCTGTGGATAAATCCTTCAATAATTTCACTTGTTTTCAATGTTATATCCTACGGCGAAGTTTTTAAGAATTAAACGATTGATATTTAATTTATTTATTATTAGCTTTTGTTGGCTTATACGTGAAAATTTTATAATTTTTTAAAACATATACGGAGTATTCGTAAGAAAACAACAAATAAGTACGTATATCTACATACATAAAAATGAATCCCTGTTTTCCTCGGTCACGCCATAACTTCAGAACGGCTTTACCTATTTCATTCGTTATTTAAGTTTTCTAATACTTTGTTTAAGGTTCTTACGGAAAGAAAAATTAAGAAAATTGGATAATTTCAGAAAACTTAAAGACTATTTTAACTTCGCACGTTTTACAGTTCGCGCGTTTGATGAAATTGAATAAAGCATGCAGCTCTTTTTTTTGTAACAAATGAATTGTTTATGGATTTTTTAAATTATAGATATTTTAAATAGGTACCAAATTTGATTGATTGTTCTTATAATATACAAAAATGAATATTTTTAATATATGTAAAATGAAAATTGAAAAAAAAAAATTAATAGGTGGCACGCGAGTTGTGTGAAAACCGAATGTACTGGGACTGAATTAATGGAACGCGGGAGGGGGGTTGGCGGGACGGGGAGCGGGAGAAGGGTTAGGGTAGGCGGGGAAGGTGGAAGGGGAACGCGGAAGGGGAAGGGAATGCGGGAGGGGAACGGAGACGCACGACAAAGGACATGCGGGGAGAAATAATTTATTTCTTTGAATATTTAATTGCAACGCATGACGGAAAACAGCTAGTAAGTAATAAATTTTAGCGCAAAATAGCGAAATACTAATACGATGATTGAAATTACAAAAAAAAATAAACTGCAAAATAACGCGATCGTCATCGTCTGTGATTGTTCTGTATATCTTCTGGTCATCAGCGAATAACAGACCTTTGACCTTACTAAAAATATTAACTATATCATTGATGAAGAAACCAAATAATATGGGGCCTAATTAATGTATAAGAACAGAACAAATCAACATTGACCACTAAGTACCTTTCCAATAATTATTTTTTAAATTATTCCCACATACTCCCTCTTAATCCGAACAAGTTAATAAGATGCTGCGGTTTACTTAATTAAACGCAATCAGTTTATATGGAATCAGTTTGATATGATGCATTCATGGCATTATTAATATAATTCGTGTACTTAAAATATCAAACTGGATAGGGTTGATCATGACATTATAGATAGCCATTCTGTTATTGGTATCAACGTATTACGCACGAGAGTACGAGAATTATTATTAGTCACAATACCTACTTCTGTGGATTATTTTGAAATGCTGAATATCTGAATTTCTTTGAAAACCCAATGGGCTCTTTTAATATTCCCAAGGCGCGGTGACGGCAAAAAAATCATAAAACGATCCAGTGTCATGTGACAAATGCTGTCAACTCTGTAGAAATGTTTAACGCGCATTTAGTGTGTTTCCCGATGTGATCAATGACTAGTTCCTCGGAGCATCTCCCATTGAAATACCAGAAAAATACTAGGACAGTATTCCCACCTGACTCCTGTAATCTAAAGATTGCAATCTAGACGGCCTCCGTTTTGAAGACCTCCGTGGTCAAGGGGCAAGGCTTTCGACTAGCGATCCGGAGATTGCGTGTTCAAACCACGGCGTACGCAAGTAAAATTTAATTGATTGATGTGTGTCTCCACAATTTAATTAAAAATAATATAAGGTATATTTGTGGCACGTTTCAGAATGGAAGATACTCTCAGTATTGTTCTGGTGTAAGACCACCATTCAGAATTGAAACGTTACTTGAAATGGCTTTAGCCATGTTTGGTGACTAGATCTGAATAGTCAGATGCTTTCCAATCTTCTCTGCCCCCTTACCTTTAGCCCCATAACATACCCCAATTGGGGAAGCCGTGAAC
Source organism: Limnephilus lunatus (assembly GCA_917563855.2). Lineage (NCBI taxonomy): Eukaryota > Metazoa > Arthropoda > Insecta > Trichoptera > Limnephilidae > Limnephilus > Limnephilus lunatus. The sequence goes on along the minus strand of OU830598.1, from coordinate 45,718,510 downwards.
TCACGGGCACTGGCGATTGGGAGTAGATGGGACTCTTGTGCGGTATTCACATGAAAAAAACCGTTTGTCAGATATAGTAATCTTTTGACCGCCGCGCCGGTCTCCCAGTTTCTTCACGCGAAATGTTGCATTCAAGACCATTATTGGATACAATTTATTATTTCTTATTTTGTTATTATTGTAAAACTGATACCCTCCCGTGTAACCTTATAATATCGCTTGAATGTAAAAGCCATTTTAATGCGCTTAAATAAATAAATAATCAATACGAATTTACGTTTTAAAATCGTATAATCAAGATGATCGGACTGGTATAACATTCCACGCGAGTTTGTATATAAGTAACCTCACAAGAATATAATATTACTTTCTTCCATGAGTAATACTAGCATACATATATTTTTCGTATATTTAACGTATGTATATCATATTTAGCTCTGTGTGAAATTTGTTCTTGCCTTATCAATATCAGAGCATATTGAATTAAAGCATAGATTCTCAACATGTTCGTTAAAGCCCCTTAGGGGGCGTTTCAGACCTTCAGGGGGGCGGTAGAAGACGGAGAGAAAATTGGGGGGCGTTAGGGGGGCGCGGGCGGTAGGAGACCCAGAGAAACCCATCCGGGACACGGGATGAGGCAAGATAGGATGGGGTGGATATTTTCCCTATTCCCATTACGCCCCCTCCGTTGTGGCAAATGGAATCCTGTCATGGTATCCCGTTATTCCTCCCCCCCGTTATGGGTCAATTGCTGTTTCGAATTCACGAGTTAGGGGCGCTAGACATAAAAATATTCTCGAAGTGGGCGGTGGGCATAAAATGGTTGAGAATCTATAAATTAAAGGAACACTTATCGCAGTTAGTTGAATTAATGTCAACCGTCGTCGTCTTCATGAAATCGTTGGATTTCTTCCTCATACGAGTATTATCGTGATATTTCCCGTATAATATTATTGGGAGCACTACTCTTTCGCTTCTGTTTGATAAACAATTGTGGTTCACATCAAAACGAAGCATCTAACACAACCAGACACAGAAAAATAAAAGGTAACGGTCGCAACTGGGATTCCAACCCAAGATATCTGCCATACTGGGATGGCGCCTCAACCAACTCGTCCATTTATTTTACGTCATTTTAACGATCCATATTAAAATTAATATTAATAAATATATTAATATTAAAAAGACCTACAGTAAGAACGGTTTACAGCACAGTTCACGGTGAGACTTTTTTTACATTAGCTCCACACGGGAGGCCCCGAGGAAATATTTCTCTTCACGGCCCATGTCATCTTTTTGATTTCGTTGATTTTCATTTTGTTCAGTTGATTTCATTGTATTTCCAAAATATAAGTATAATGGTTCCCAAAACATCAATCTATGATTTAACCATACTTATCAGTATAAATATAGGTATAATAACCGAATTATCAGATTAATTACCATCTTATAAGTCAATTTCCCAACAAAGCTGATTTTAGAGTTACCTAGTAAGTTGTAGTAATTACCCCACGATTTTATACTGCGGACAGATATCTTTTACAGTATTATAACTTAATTTAATTTAATTTTTAATTTAATGCCGGTAACCCGGGCGTTTATTAACATCAATAGTATATACAAATCATGTGCGCTACCCGACTCACTAGACAATATCTGTTCTGAGCCGGGTAGCAGTATCTATCATTACATAAAATTTAAATAAAAATAAAAGTAACTAAAAATACAAAAGATAATAAATAAAAATACAAAAAATAAAAAGAAATAATAATAATAAAACTTAAGTAGAAATACAAAAAATTGAATATTAATATTTTGCAAAGTTTGAAGAAGAAATACAAAAGATTATCTACAAAAAATAATTTAAATCTAAAATATTACATATATATAAAAAAAAAATTTTAGTGTGAATGAATTAATCAAATAATTTTACATTTTTTTAGTGTGAATGTTTTTTTTTCATATATATTTAAATATCAATACACAGCGTATATAAAAAAAAAATTAACACGAACGATGCAAGTAAGTTGTTAATGAAATTTATTTTTTTGTTAATTAACCACGTATTAAAGTTTTTATATGTACGTTTTCTGTTGGTTTGAGTTATATGTTGTATTTCCTTTAAGAAAATGTTGAATATGGAAGGTGCGAGGTAAGATTCAAGTTTTTTGGCAAGAGTGGATTTAATTTTTGGCACTTGTAAATGATTGTTTGATTTAGCTCTAGTGTTCTGGGAGTGAGATATGTGTGAAGGTGACGATTTTATGCAATTTACATGGATAATTTTTTTTATGAATAGCTTCCTGATATCAAGAATTTTATTTTTAATTAAAAGATTTTCGGTGGGATGAAGATATGGTTTTTTGAACATAGTTCTAATAAGTGATTTATGAGCTGTATTAAGTAGCTTAATGTATGTGTCTGCAGCTCCACCCCATGCCGATATACCATAATTAAAATGCTTTGACAAAGGGAAAAGTATACATCTTTTAGTAGTTTAAGTGACATAATGTTTCTAATCGTTTTAAAAATATATATTTGTTTCCGGATTCTCATTACAAGTGAATTTATGTGAAGTTCCCATTTTAGTTTGCAATCCACTGTTAAACCAAGATACTTAATATTATTAGAATGCTCAATTTTTTCGCAGTCGCAGTTTGTGGTTTGTGATGTAGTACATGGATACAGATGTAAAAGCGAGACGGTTTTTGGTTGCCCAATATTGGTTTTATTGAATGTTAAAAATTTGGTTTTCGAGGTGTTTAGGGTAAGAATATTTTAATCAAGCCATTTTTTATCTCCTTCATACCAAATTCTGCGCTTTTAAAGGCCTTTTCCCATGATTGCTCTTTAAAAAGAAGTACAGTGTCATCTGCTTAGCTGATCACATTTTAGCTGGGTGTTGTGATTTTAATATCAGAGAGACCATTAATATAGATAAGAAAAAGAATAGGGCCTAAGACACTACCCTGAGGCACTCCGTACTTTATTTCTGCTGTTTCACTCAAGCATTTATTTATTTCAACTATTTGTTTCCTATTTTTTATATAACTGATGAACCATTTAAGCGGTTTTCCAGAAATGCCAATATTTTTAAATTTTTCGTATAGCATATCATGAGAGATGGTGTCGAAAGCCTTGGCCAGATCTAGAAAAACTCCAATTACTTTAGATCCCTTATCTACGTGTTTTACAATGAAGTTGGTAAATTCCGAAATTGCCTATTCTGTGCCCATTTTTGCCCGAAAACCGAATGGATGACTTGAAAGTAAGTTGTGTTTGTCAAGGTAGGATAGAAGTATTTTTTTCATTGCTTTTTCTAGGAGTTTTGATAGAGAGTTAAGTAGTGAAATAGGTCTGTAGTTGGAGATTAAATTTTTGTCTCCAGATTTATGTATCGGGGTAATACAGGCAATTTTAAGTTTGTCAGGTACAATACATTGGGAGAAACTTTGATTAAATATATGTAGCAGAGGTATACCGATATATTCTCGTAGATTTATCAGGATTTGGTTAGATATGTTGTCCGGGCTAGGTGCGCAATGAGTTTTGAGTGAAAGATTGAGCTCATTAATTTCTGTTTTATTTATTTTATAAATGTTAAAGGAATGATTTGGTCGCAAGGAAGAGCTTTCTTTGACTAGTAGTTCTTCTGTCGTGTGGTTCTTTGTAAGTATTTTTTCCGCTAAATCTAAGCCAACGTTGGTAAAATGATAATTAATGTGATTTGCGATTTTTTTGGGTTCGTTTTTTGTTAAACAGATTTCCCCATCAACTAACAATTTATTGATATGAGTACTGTTCTTAGGTTTTGAATAAGCGGCATCTTTGATAACTCTCCTTATCTTTTTTGTATCTCTTCTGGTACTATCTATTTCTTTCCTGTAGAACTCATGTTTCGCCTGCTTTACTATTCTATTACATAGGTTTCTATAAAATAAATAATTGTGTTTTAGTTTACTGTCCATTGGGTTATTGTTTACTCTTGCATGCATCATATTCCGTTTCTGTATACTTTTTACTAGCCCTGTTGTAATCCATGGTTTAATTTTAAGTGTTTTGTGTGTAATGTTTTTACGGGTTTTTATTACAGTGTGTTTAGTGGTAAACGTATTCAGAGTTAATAGAAATTCATTTAGCGCTTTATTTGGATCCGTTTCTTTTAGAGTTGTAGTCCAAGGTTCGTGACTTTTATCTGAGCTAAGTGTTTTGAAATCTATGATATGCCATGACGTATTTGTACATATATATTTTTTTTCAGTTTTCAATCGCATGCCAAGTGTGGTGGTGAAATGGTCGGTAACCGTGGAATGAATTGTGGATGAATTGGTTTTATTTTTAGTTTTAACAAAAATATGATCAATACAGGATTTTGTCTCTATTGTGGTTCTTGTCGAAGAATTAATAGTAGACTGAAGGCCATAGTGAGCTAGAGGACTTAAATATTTGTTAGTTTTGGGTTTAGAGTTTAGAAGGTTTATATTTATGTCTCCTGCTAAAATGAGTTGTTGAGTATTTTTATTGTTTTCCATGAGATTTTGTAAAGAGTTTAGGAAAGGTGATATATTGTAGCATGGGGGCCTATAAATAGATAAATCTGATCCTAGTGATATTTTGACGCAATTTGCTTCTGTTAATTTTATTTCCGAGATAGAAGAGTTCAGTGACTCCTTGATAAAGATAACTATCCCATCATTTTGTTTGAGTTTTGTAGTAGTGTGGAAAGTCGTATATCTTAATATTTTAATGTCAATGAAAGTTTCGTCTATCCAACATTCACTTAAAAGGATAATATCAAAATGAGTATTTAGTTCTTGTAAAAAAAATGCAAAATTGTCAAAAAAAATTTAATACTTCTAATATTTTGAGAAATTATGTTCAGAGAGTTATTTTCGGCGACGGTTACTTTAAAATCTGTTGTATTGGAGAAAGTGTGTTCTACATTAGAAGAAATATCAAAATCAATATTTAGTGTTGAAGCCATTTTAGAGGAAGTATATTACATTCTATTTTATATGTCGCTATATTAAAAGCAGTAACCATATAATACATAGGTACATTAAATAAAATGCAGAAAGTGATTAATATTAAGTTTATGCTATGAGAGCGTAGAGGATAAGGCTGCAGTCATGCATCTGTTTCGTAGGCTGTGTCATTCGAGATTGCACTTGTGTCACTTCCATGTTTAGTTTTTGCTAGGAAATTTTCTATTTCGAGGATGGTATTTTCTGTGCGAATAAAGATGGCTCGCGAGTCTGCCTGTTGTCGAATGTAGACTCGCCCTGCCTTAACCTACACATAGGCGAAATTGTTCTTTTATGCTATTTGCTTGGAGAGAAATAGCATTCGTTTTGCGTGTGTGGTTAGGAGCTCGTTAACAAATATTGGCATTTTCAGTCCCGAGAAGCCTATTTTGCTGGTGTTGAGCCTGTCGGCACTATTTTCTTCATTTTTGTTATATTTTTTTGCTTCATTTAGAAACTCCTCGCGACCCACACACCCACACCCACACTTTTATTTTCTGGTTTATTATCAATTCTGTACTTTTTTTTCATTATTTCATTTTATCTACATTTCATTTCTTCCGCTTCTATTTATTTCTTAACATTTCGTAATTTATTTCTTCATCTCATATTCTTTAAGATAATAAAATTTGATTAAATTTCTACCTCCTCGGATAAGGCTCAGCCTAGTAAGGTGGTTTATACTAATAATTTTAATTTACCGGTTAATGTGATGCAAAATCATGTGATTTTGGTTAGAAAATTATATCACGTAGAAAAAAATTAGATGCTTTAATCAAATACTTTGAGTAGAAAAACACGTGCCTTTGAAATAATCGAGTATTTTTTTATATACGTTTTTAGATTTTCAGAGCCAAAAATATTTGTTTTTGGGATGTTATGCCGTGTTGCGCTACCTCATTATTTAGCCAACATATCTGCCGGATCGGCCCTGATAATGGACACTGCAACGCTGTCCGAAACATTGGCTAAAAGAAAAAGATAGCGCAACACGGCATAACACCAAAAAATAAATAACGAAAAAAAAAAAAAAAAAAACGTTTTTTTTTTAAGCCCAGAATTAAATAAAGTAACAGGCCTATACAAACTGCTTTTAAGTTCATAATCTTGTACTTAAGAACTCTTTTTTGGTTATTGTCTTATTGAATAATGTATAAAATTTAATTCTTTAGAAAATTGATTGCAAAATATTTTAATATTTGTGCTTTAGCTTCTCGCTTATTTTATTTTGCGATGCTTATTTTAACATGCTTTTTGGCGGTGTATTTTTCTTGAATAAATCAAAACAGGCGTCTATAGGAGTATTATTGTTAACGGCCTGATGCAGTTTTTTACACAACGCGACGTGTTGCATCGCCATAAATAATTTCAAAATATTAAAAAAACTGGGATCAATTTCCAAAAATTTTCGAAAACTTTTTAGAAAATTTTTGAAAAAAAAATAGTCTTTTGTTTTTATTGACGAATAATGAATTTTATATGCGACTCTAATCTTTTTAACAAAGACATTTTACATTTTCCTACATCTTGTGTTTTCTTGTGATTGAATTAATCGAATGAATATCTTTGGGTGTTTCCAAATTCTACCGAGAATCGAAACCAATAAATAATTATAATGTATTGAAACGCCCCTATTCGAGTGGGAAAGCTTTTAACGCTGCTATGATAATAATAAAGCCCGCTAAATCCTCAGCTTCCTTGAAAGCTTCCGCCTCTTCGGAGACTTTTTATAAATTATTCTTAGTATGAGAGACTTATGCAATTTCGTAAAATTCGTCACATCCAAAAAACACACCCATATACTTTATACCAAAAATTCGTTAAATTAGCGTTCGTTTGTACGTATTTTCAAGTTTGAAAATTAAGGTGATTGTTGGGAGAAAATAATCTAACTTTTTTTCTTTTTGATATGTGACACCTCACAAGAGCAACCCTGTCGGTAAAGTATAAAGATGGGGGGGACGCAGCCACCGGTGGGGCAGCGTTGTGAGGAGGGTTAAGTTAGGTGCTGGACGAAGGGATTTATTATACAGGATTCTTGAAGAGACCCAGATTATATGAAAGAGGAAAAACAGATACCGATAGTTCTTTCACAAACCTACTTACACGAAAACGAGTTAAAGACATGAGCATTTCACGTGATTCCAACATTAACTGTAAACGGTTGTTCCGCTCGTGTCCGTCGAGTTTCACGCACGTGCACCGGTGCACCGGGATCAATGCTGCTAGCTCCTTAGAGCAGGTTATAATGCTCCTTAGGTCAGGCATTATAATTAAAATACCTGTAGAACAGACTCAGCATGCCTACATTGCGTCTATGCATTAAAGACGGCAAACAACAGATTGACGCCCTCATAATCGCAGTACTTGTTAAACCTACTTAAACAAGTTTACAAGTATTTTGGGGATCCAGCCCAGAGGTGGCTCACAAATTCAACTATGTGAGATTTTTACTTTATGTTGCTATAATTTATTTTTTTAATATTTCAAATTAACAAACAAAAATGCATCTAGAAGAATTTTTTTTTTAATTTCCAATAATAGCTTCCAAATTGTCAATCTTTGAATTCCAAATTCTTTAATATTTGCATTTAAAATCAATGTGAAACATTATTCCTCAAATTACAACCAGAACATATTGTTATATGATGTAACTTTGTGTAACTAACTAACCATCACGCCCTTTCCCCGCAGGGGTAGGCAGAGAGGACGGACCGCCACACAACTCGATCTTGGCACACACTCTTTGCCTCGTTCACATTCATACATCGTCTCATACATGCTCTTCTATTATTCCGACTCTTCACATGGCCCAACTCAAGTATCTGATTCACTTGGTCGTGCCATGTCTTCCTCGGGCGTCCCCGACTTCTTCTACCATTCACATTTGCATCATATATTCTCCTTTGTGTTCGTTAACTTTGTAACTTGTAACTTATAACTTTGTAACGTTGTAACTTTGTGTACGTTGGGAAAAATTGAGAATGAAAAAATAAAATTTCGATGAAAACATGTTTTTCCATTATGAGTACAGGACTAATCCAATTTTCCGAAAAGCCATCAGATTTTTAATATGCGGAAAACAATGTTTTACCAGTTCCTGCAACAAGCTGGCAAGCTGTTTTTGTACCAAAAATGTAAAAATTTTAATTTAAAAATTGTTATTTTTGCAATGTTGTATTTTTTATGATTGGCTATTAAAATGGTATTGTCCCGTAGTAAAGCTCTTGATAAATGTGTCCATATTTGTTTTGGTATGAAAACGCTTATGACAGAAGTTAGATTTTGTCAATTATTATTCTTAAAAACATAGAATTTATGTATCCTATAATCCAAGTTTAAAGGAAAATGAATAATATATTCAATTTATCTGAATTTGTCATTCCTAACCCTCCGCAGCTTGAGGCTGACCTTTAGGAAATGTAATTCTTTCGAATTCATCTCGAGAAACAAAAATACATAAAAGAAGACTGGATTTCCTTCTTGTGTCAGGTGACACAGGCGGAACTTAAGTTATTTCAAACTAAAGGTAGGCTAAACGGGTTAGGCATTAATCACGTAATGTTTATGCTAAGTTTCTCATTAGGGCGAATAGCTAAACGCAGTAACTTACAGGAAACAATTTAGTGTGACGGATGGATACCGGTCCAGGATTTTCAAGCAGTTATATGATTTAAAAAATAAATTAAATTAACAATTTGTATTTTATGAGAACCCACAAAAAATATATACATTTACAGACGTACTAATAAAAAAAACACTTCACAACCGTTAAATTGTGTTCTGGTTACACCTTGAATAAAGACTGTACAAGCTCTGATTTGTATTTTTACTAATAAAAATTATCTTTACCTATGCTCCGAAAGAAGGTAACTTTGCATTTTGCATGAGATTACCGTCTTGAAAACGTTAGGCTATTTCTGACATATTATTTTTTATTTGTCGGTTACCGCGTGAAAATGAGAAGAATTCTAGTGTGAAAGTGATTTTTTTCATTAACATAAATGCCTTGTGCAATGCATGTGTAGAAATATGTATTAATGGAAGATATGACATAGCCAGTAGGATAACCGAACCTACGATGTTTGGGTGGGAATCAGACGCATTTTACAACTCGACCACCAAACGGTCAAAGTATACTCCTATAAGTGATTTAAAAATTAAATACCTTATGCAATTCATGTGTAGGAATATTTATTAATGGAATATATGACATAGCCGAACCCACGATATTTGGGTGGGAACCAGACGCATTTTACAACTCGACCACTAAACGGTCAAAGTATGCTCCTGTAACATCTGACCTGATGTAACTTAACAAATTTTTAATCTTTATTAACATGTCGTTTGAATTGTAATTCAGTAAACACTAATTTATTTTTGTTTATTTATTTTTATGTTTTATTATTTCAAAGATTATGTATGTATATGAGTAAAATTTTAACTGTTTTAAAAACACACAAGTATACCCACGAAATGGCGATGTCTATGTGGGATTTTTTTGGTTTAATCTACTAATTATTTTATTCTTTACTTTTTAAATGTTTATATAAAAAAGCTTTTATGTATTGTAAAATTATAACAATATCCGAGTATATACCAAAAAAAAATAATAAAGAAAAACAAACGTTATAATATAAAGTGTTATAAAAATTATTTTTAGCTTTAAAAAAGTATCTTAAAATAATTACGCCAAAAAAAGTATGTTGATAAATTCTTAAGGAATGTTTTGCTCTAAGGAAGAACTAACACACGTTTCAAGTAAAATGTCAATAAAGCTCGATCCCGGCTGAAAATACGGAAAAACAGATTCATACGGAGCATGGCTTAGTGATAAATGCTAAATTATTCACGTAGATAAGAGTTCAAGTTCGTGTTGCGGTGGCGGCGCTCGGCTTATGAACATGAGGAAAGGTAATTGCTAGGCACTTAGGAAAATTAGCAACTTTGGGGCAACACCATCCGAATATAAGAGTAATTGCATCTCATTTGCAAATAGCTATTTCTGTAAACTGGCTGAAACTACAGCACTAATATCTTTTGTATATATTATGTACTGAGTATTTACTAAAATATTTAATTTTAACACCACTATTATCAATTTATGCTAAATAATTTATAATCATGTTTTTAAAGTAACTAGCGGTCCGTGGGCACTAGACATGGTATAAATTGAATGAATGAATAAAATAAATAAATTCAATGTCGTAATATACTCGATTTAATCTGCAACATTTCTAAAATGTGAGCGTTATGCCTGCCAAACCAAAATGATGGATCAAACCGATCAATTAATTTAATTAAAAGAGTGAATTAAAGGAAAGAGAGCAATTAATTAAAGGTATGAATTAAAGAAATCAATGAAAGGAATTCATTAAAGGTATGAATTAAAGGAAAGAATTAAAGGAATTAATTATTAAAGGTATGAATTAAGGAATGAATAAAAGCAATCAATTAAAGAAATGAATTAAAGGAATAAATTAAAGGAATTAAATTAAGGAATGATTCACTGGAATCAATTAAATGAATTAGACTAGATGAATCAGACCGAATCGATTCACTACTGTGATTGTATCCGCCCATTTCTAGTATGGACCCAGGGTTGTCAGATATTTTTTTTATTTTTTAAGAATCTGGGTGTAAACTAACATAAAAATATATATATGAACGTTTGTTGAAAAGGGAGGAGGTAAGTTGGGCGACATTCGGAGTACCTACCAATTTTTCATTGGGATAACTATCCGTTCGACCTCTAGCCGACATTTGAAAAAGTTAGACTAATTTCATTTGAAGTTAGGACAATTTACATCACTTCGAAACACCAGTCAGGCCCACATATAGCCTATACATTTATTTTTTCGGTGCTTCAACTTCATAAATAAAAGAAAATATATACGAGGATCCGAAATTCTTTAATTTAATTCTTTTGGGTGTTTTTATCCAATTTTTTTAAATATTGTTGAAGAATTTTGTGTTATGTAGACCCTAAAGAGTAACACTGTTTGCTAATTTTGGTCCAGTCAGGTTACGTTATGTGGGGAATGGGGTTAATATTTTATCCTCAGGGTCCTGAACTGCAACTAAGCAAATTTTGGAATGGATGGAATTCAATATATTATTATATTACCCATTTATAACATTTGGAAGGGTGGGCGGCCAGGGTAGAGGGTGAACTATGTTTTGTGGAGGGTCTTAAAGAGTCCCAAGATTAAGATCGATCAAGGGGATTAGAATAGAATAAAGAAAAGCCGTAACATATATAAATACTGAAAAAGTATTTGATTAATTTAATTTAAATTAAATATAAACTTAGAGTACATATTTTTTACAATAGCTCCAAATAGGAGGCCCTGAGGAAAAAAATTCTCCTCATCTTTGGGTATGCTGTTTGGAGGGTTTTTTTAGGGAAAGGAAGGAAAGGAAGTTCTGGGAAGGAAAAACGTATGAGCGGTGAGTAGGAATCTATGAATGTGTTCAAGAGTGACAGATGTTCGAATCCATCCCTCTTACTGCGTTGCAAAACGATAGGTCGAGAGAGTCCGGCTGGAGAGGTATGAGTTAGGTCTCCTTCAACTTGAGTCCAGCCCGTCGCGCCGTAAGTCGGCAAACGCATCCGCTACCAAAACCTAGACAAACCTCATCCCATGAACCCGGGCACCCCTGCCAAGTCACCAAACGTAGCGTATCACTTTGTCAATAAATGACAACGTATGTATGAGCGATGGGTAAGAATTCGGGGATCAATATGTCTAGGAGTGACGGAAGTATGAATCCATCCCTCCCACTGCGGTGCAAGGCTGTGGATCGAGAGAGTCCGGCTGCGCATAGTATGAGATCGCCCTCAACCATATCTACCTAGCCTATCTCGATCCGACCCGCCACGCAGTAGCTAGGCATCCGCCACCAAAGCCTAGACAAACCTCACCCCACGAACTAATGCAGCGAACCACTTGGCGTGACCCATGGCAGTTGGGTGGCAGTGGCACATGGGTGTTGGTTATCCAATAAATGGCACCCAGCCCCGCCCCCCAATTCGAATCTGCCTAAGAACCCTGTAAAAAAATATCCAGAAGCTCTCAAATGTTATGTACATTTTTCGCTTTCCAAACAAATCATATTCGTTTGAAGATATTCAGAGTATTTCAAAATGTTGCTTGTATGTAGAAATATTGAAAATGATGTATGTATCGCTACTAAAGTGGCTTTGATAGATCGGCAGTCATCAGCCGTCAGCACCCCGATCCATCAAATGTCAAAACCATCCAACAGCCATTGCCACCGGAAATCTATAGTGAAGTAACATAGATCACAGACTGAACGGACCTTACTTAGCTGATATATTTCAAAATAGTAATGAATTATTCATTATATTTATGTCTGTATATACCTACATAAGGGTGTAATTAACTACTTCAACCCTTTGAACCCTAAACATACTTATATTACAGGACTTTCGTACATTTTTGTTTGAATTATCTGTTATTTGAACTTTGAAAATCATTTATCAGAATGTAAGGCTGATGTAAGCATAATGAGTAAGATTAAGAAAGGGACCCTCAGATGGTATGGGCATGTAGAGCGAATGAACGAAGAATGTGAATGGTAGAAGAAGTTGGGGACGCCCGAGGAAGACATGGCATGATCAAGTCTTAGTGTGTCAGATACTTGAGTCGGGCCATGTCAAAAGTCAGAATAATAGAAGAGAATGTATGAGACAATGTATGAATGTGAAGGAATGTGAGGAAAAGAATGTGTGGCAATACCGAGTTGTTTGGCGGTCCGTCCTCTCTGCCTACCCCTGTGGGGAAACGGCGTGATGGTTTGTTAGTTAGTTAGTTAGAAAATCATTCTGAATTTTATTTTTTATTTTCTGAAAACTCCTTATACAGAAAATTTATCCGGTACGTTTTTGTACGGACGGGGAATAAGTAATAATTAATTTGTGGCGCGTGGAGTGGATCCATAATCCATACTCGCCCGAAAAATAGAAAGAAATGGTTTGAATCTACTAAAGAGCTGACTAATACGGACGGGTATAGTTCCTACTATCTACTATCCTCTCCACTCGACTAAAATACTTTGCGTTGTCGAACGGCTCTTAACGCTCAATGACTAAAAAAATGCCTCAGAATCATGGCCTGTCAAAAGAAGAGATTTTTCTATGGAAAGTTAGTAAATTTGGAAATTTACGATATGTTTTAACGAACGGCTAAAGTATGTCCACTTGAGACTGGAAATAGTTTAGTGAAAGCACGAGCATATCTAAGTAATTTACCTCCACATTATGACCTTATTGCATCTGTCAAACATTTGAACGAATTATTATTATTTCATAAGATAATATTGGTACATACCTACTTTACAACTTGTCTGATATTATATGATAAGTGATTCCAATTTTGAAAATTAAAAGTTCATTGAGCTTGAATGATGTTTCGCTTTACGCAGGAATATTTATTTGTAATGTATAGTAAATAGGTATTTAATATGGAAATAATTCGATAGATGGCGGTAAGCATTTAGCTTGCGCCATAGCTCGCCAGATGGCATTAGTGTACAAGAAGTGGTACTAGAGATAGACTTTACCAGCTCCCGAGGTGGGAGCGCAGAGATATACCTACCCCCGAATAGTAAACAGTCGTAGCTATCCAGCTAGGTTATTAAAAGTAATAAACACCATTATATTTAAAGAACCTTTGTAATAATTAATATCTGCCGAGGAAAGGGCAGATATAACAGTTTAATTTAGAGGCTTTATTTTAAGTGAAGAATGGCCTAACCGCAAAGTTTCTCAAGGAAATAATTGCGATAAAAAATTCTGCTTTTTTCAATTATGATAATATTACATACTTTTCAATCGGATATTCAAATTAACGTCCTTGACTCCCCAGAATGTATTTTATGTGATAGAAGTGAGAATTTTAGATGACATATTTTTTGGTTGTATTGTTTCATAGTGCTTTCACACGAACGAAGTACTGAATTCCGTAAGTCAAAACTAAATTAAATTAAATTAAGTCTAAACTTATTCCCTCTCTAAACAAATTTCCTCTCTTCTATCAAACCTTATCAAAACTTGTCTCTCCTCCATTCAGCCTCTCATCTCTTCTAAGTCTGAAATCTTCTTAATAATTTTGAAATTTGCCCATTAAAAAAAATATACATGTATTATGTGTAAATTCACCTTTTCTTTCTCCATAATTTGAAATGATGGCCTAGAACACCCTTGAAAGGTGAATGGTTGTTTTTTTAAATTTTATGGTGAACCTTTGTTAATTTTGTGAATTATTAGAATAATATTATAATGTATAAAAACAGTTTATTATAAACAAGTTCTGCTTTGTAATTATTATTGTGCGTTACAGCTGTTTCGCCCTCTGAATGCATTATCAAACTGTGGTTGTTACCACCTACAAACGCGATCGTTTAAAAATAATAATAAAATACAATCACAATTTGCCAAACATATCCTAGAAAACAATCACTCGCTTAGTGATAATGATAAACCATTTCTGTTACACTTACAAAATAAAGGACGCAAACTCAGTCTGTTAGAGCAGTTAGAAATTGATAAAAACTTTAGATATATTCAAACCAAGTTCAAATACCTAATTGTGCTATAAAGTAAATCCATGAATCATAGTGGGTTTATTCAAGAGCATAATTACGACCATTTCAAATATCAATTGTGTTATACTTGGAAGTTAATAGGGGCACAGGCAATAAAAATATAACAATTTATTTTTTCGTCTTAAGAACCTGTCTTCAAATGATATAAATATATCGTCTGTTGGTGGTTAGCTGTTTTTATACATTAAATAATAATATTATTGAATATATAAAATTAAAACGGAGTTCTACAAAATAAACTTAATAACAATAAATAATATTTTTAATACTTTAAGTATTCAAGTTTAAGCTAGTTATTTGTGGTTGGATAATTATTGCAGACATGTGGGATTTAGTAAAGGAGTATTACAATAATTAGAAGCTCTATTGCGTAAATTATAATTGTTTCTCTTTGAAACAGGTTCACTAGGAGGAGCGAGGAGTGTTGCGCGGGGATCGGGTTTATTTTCCGTTGTTTGCCGGTCTTATACCGTTAGCGTTGGGGTACTTATGCCCAACTAAGTGGAACCATTTTTTTCGCTTCAGGTCTCATCTAAACATAACAATGGATTTAGTTATAATAAATTTGATAATATTAGCAACCGAATTAGTGACACATGGATTAAACACTACGATCAACGTCTTATTATTACAGGTACGTGTTTTTTTTTTAATTTAAGGGGATCATCACGTAATAAATGCAAATTGCTTAAGCATTTTTATTACAAGATTTCTTATAGATGAATCGTTAATATATTCTCCTGCATTGTTAACGAGCGGCTCCCCACGATCTGGCAGTCTTTCGATTTAACGCTTGAAGAAATTTGGTCGTTTATGCAAGACAATTACGAGGGCAGCTTCGTTATTAAGGGAAATTTCTCGCAGATTGTTGGATATAAAGTGAAAATATGATAATCTGATCTTGCAAGGTTGTAGGAAAAGGGCGTACGCATAATATACTTCCAAACGAGCTCTAGAATATCCGATGTTGTAATGCTGACTTTCAGATTATTTGCTTGGAAGCGACCTACTATGCTTTAACTTCTCACTTAAACTTGAAATACATATCTTTTGCATTAACTTCACACAGGAAACCCTGAGGAAAATAATTTCCCTCGGGGTCTATGTTATCTTCGAATAAGCTGTGTGGAGGGTCTTTTTGATGAGAGGAATGAGTAAACATGGTTCTTGTAGATACCAATGTTGTAGGACGGAGGAAACACACAGCTGAGAGACTGTATTGTCATCCGCGTAACAATTAATAAGTTTGTTTTCCTCTTTCAAATAATCCGGGCCTCTTCAAGACCCTCATTAATAAAACCCTTCCTACATACGGAGCTTAACCCGCCTGCCTAACCAGGTGGCGACATAGTTCCACTTCCTTTACACCGTACAGACAGGGAAGCTTTTGTGAGATATCATATAAAAAAAAAACATTTAAAATGTATTAAAAAAAAAGATCATGTATCGAATGTTTTGTTTTCTACACACGCTTAACACTCCATTTTTTTCACAAATTATTATAATACACACATTTAAAAAAAATCAGTCGTATGCAATAAAGTAGCTAATAGCTGGGCGTTGACGTCAATTCTATAAAACGCCAAAGCCACGCGTCCAACCACGACGATCGTCACCCGTTTAATTTAATCCTAAAAATTAATGTTTTTTGCGTGGCGACACTTACGATAATGTCGACCGATTTATCAACTGCTTGACATTTTACATTATTAAAATAAAAATTCTATGGGTCATTAAAAGAAAATTGAAATGAAGTTTAAAAATCTTTCCGTGACACTATTTACTTGAACACCAAAAACTGAAGCATTAACCCATAACCTTCTCACATTGTTTGTTATAATGCTGTTTTCGTACAAATTCTAAAGTAATTCAATTATTTAATATTTTGGGTGTTTTGATAATTCAACCTGCAAGCATTAACTGATTTTGTAAGTTTCTTGAACCAAGTTACTTGTTCGCTAACATCCCTAATGTTAACGCTTGGTTCATTATTTTATTATGATTCGCTTTATAATTCTTGTGTGTAGAAAATTCGTAATTATTTCGTAGGTACTCTAAATAATGTATCCCAAGGCGAGAATGTTTCCATTAGGCGCTTTAGGACAAGAAATATTTTCTGTGTTATTTAGAGGATCGCTAAAATTTGTGGTATTTCTGAGAATTATTTGTTTATTTCACTTAAAATAAAACGGCAGAAGCAATGATGAGTGGCAGACAAACGATGGTCGAAGAGGAAAATGATTTTGTTATGTAAACAAATTAAAACTAAAAAACAGATAATATCATGAGATTATGAGTAGGTAGTGGAATAATATTATTGTGATATTATATAAACTTTAATAATTAACATTTTTTTAATTCAAAATCTACCAACCTTATATTAACATTAAATCTTAAGTAGAATATCATACTAATTTTCTATTTCCCGCTTTGATTTTAAAACATTAGTATTACTATCATTATAACGTCAATTTTCGTACTTAGGACCTAAATTATTTAATATCATTCCTAATGCTTGGAAAACGAAAAGTACTAATGTTTTGCGCAAATTAATCAACGACTGGCTCCTTGATTTAGGGAGGGTCAAAAGCGAAGATATGTTGACCAAGAGATAGTCTTCTTATTATTACCATCTGGCTTGTATTTGATTTATTTACTTTACCGGTTTTATTTACTTTACCGATTTTATTTACTTTACCGGTTTTATCTTTTATCTTTTTTGTTTTTGTTTTAAGCGCTCTAGGGAAAAAATATCTTAATTAGATTTTAAGGTATCATTATTTGTCTTCTTTTTCTTATGAGTACAAAATTATATACTGTGAGGAATACATAATTAACACTTTTTCCTGCTATATATAATAAGTTATGTAAGTAAACAGTGTACTATGAAATTAAGTTTGTCAATTTGACTTGCCTAAAACAGGATCCATTCCTAGTTGGCTAGTAAAAGTTTCCACATATGTTTTATTGTTCAATTTTACGTGAAATAAAGTATTATTATTATTATTATTATTTGATGAATTCCAAGTACCTACGTTGAAAGATTTATATATTAAAAATCCATTAATTCAAATTATAAAATAAAAAGATAAATATCAATTTTTAAATGAAAACAGAATGCGACTTAAACATGTTTTTCTATGCCCAAAACTAAAAACGTCTTTTGCACTATATCATTATACTTACCACGAAAGAACTTTTTTCAATCGTCTACCAGAAGAAATCAGAAGCATTAATGACATTTTAAAAATATTCTGAAAAAAAACTACTGCCACTTAAATAATCTTACAAATATCCTTAGTTTTCCATAACATAATTTTTTTTCTTTAAATACATACTATTATCAAAATAAATACTACAGCACACATATATTTATGTAAATGAATTATTTAAGTACTAAGTAATAACCACATTTATGTACACTCCCTCTCCATACACAATCAAATGCTTTAAATGGAAAAGTAGTAAAAAAACCTTAAATGTAAAATTATCACTACTATGTAACATATGTAAAAAATTTTATTAAAAAAAAAAATCTTTTAACTATTTTATACTTCATGTAAAGAAAATTACACAAAGTAAAGTTATTATTCACGTAATATAATTTTTAGACATACGTTCTTAGGTACTTACCTACATTGTGTTAGAATTCGTAAAAACTCTTTGTTTTGTCTTGTTTTGACAGATTGTGTAAAATGGCGGTCCCCAAAAAAACAACAGATAGTAAATCCCAGTAGAAGCTTTGACATAAGCTCAGTGGATTGTTTTGGTAATATTTAAGCGAAAACCCACGTCAAACTGAATCATGTAGATTCAGAGCATTTCATTTATCCTAGATGGAAAATAGTGATGGTCGATATTCCTATCTGAGTGAATTAGCTGTCACTGGATCACTCGACATAATATTATTTGATTTAATATTTCTGGTCCTTTGCGAAACTTTTGAATAATGATCCTTTACAAATGAATACAATGTGAAAAAGGTTTAAAATTTTCAAATAACCGGTTCCTCGGAATTTTCCTTGCTAACACCGATAATATAAAATAAAATAAAATACAAACATAAAATGTGTGTTCATAATATTAGCATATAAACAGGGTTTTAAGGGACGTCCTTGACTAACTTTAACTAGTTATTCCTGAAATTATTTGGACTAAAAAATGTTGATGAAGTTGGTCTCCAGTAACTTTTTGATGTTTTTTTTAACTTAAATCATAAAATATTGGCATGTATTGGACAGTTAGGGTTGGGATGAGAGGTTGGGGGGTTACTCGGCCGAGTGACCAGCGATAACACGTGGAAGAATATTTAAGTTTATTTTTGAAAAATAACCGGAGAACTAAATTTCTTTTATATTTTTTACTCCAAATAACGTTAGGAATCACTGGTTAATAAAATTCAAGCGCGTCTCTTAACATCCTGTATATATCGATCAACCTTCCCGCCATCAAAACATTTTATAACAGGTTCTGGAAATTTTCATTATTTTGTGAAGAGTTTTGCAGAAAATTTACAACCGGTTGAACGACAGCACAGTTCGTAATTCAATTAATGGTTTTTATCACAATGTTCAACACGAAACGCTCTGAATCACGTCAGAAGAATTGCCTGATGTTGATGTTTATGTTTCCACGTATGTTTTATGTCCCGATAACTTTTATCGCAATAACGATTGAACATACAATGCGAAAACACGAAGACACTTTGCGAGTTAATCCTCTAGTTAAATATTGTGTGTCGGTTAAGATGTTTACTTTCCATTACAGGCAATATTTTGTTATATAGCGTAAGTGATATCGTAGACTCTATATTGTACGTACTCCAATTTAATATGAATGGGTTTATGGAGTTTTCTGATCACAATATTCGCTTTTGGTAAATATCGTATCTGTCACACATCCGCTGCAAGTTTACAAAGTGTGTGTAAATATTATTTGACGTGGATTTTGTAAATATGATATTTTTCCCCATCGCAGAAACTGGAGCGGCTCAAAGATTTTATGAAATATATAGTTCCTATTCTCATGGTGTTTTGGATTTGATCGCGAGAAAACAAACATGTTTTATGAGTTTGTATCTGCATTCATAACATAAATATAAATAAGTATACCAGAAACGTGTCCGGAAAATCGTAATACAAACAGGAAACCGATGAATCTTTATTATATTTCGAGTCGATTTTGCGGTACAACTTTTTTATTTGAGCTTTTGTTTTTAGGTCCAAAGTTGAATTTTTTGAAGTGAAACTTATTTAGCCCCGTTGCGATTTGAAATTCGGATGAAACGAAAGTACGTCACTAAAATTTATTATTTGACGGTTCCTCGGTTCAATACGGTAAATTCACGGCTATGCGCGAGCCTCCGATAGACAAATGACAAATCTCAGCGGCTTGAGTGATCCAGCGAAAGGAGGTTCAAATCCTACGAAATCCATAAAAAAACATTTTTAATTTTGTATTATCAATATCCGATCTTCAAACAACTTTAAAATAAACAGGCAAAAGAAAAGAAAGCGACTTTCTAGTTTCACTTCTACCGCGTGTGAATCACACACTTTGATTTTTTTAAGATCACCAGGGGTTTTAATATTAACTGTTTAGTGTTATTTAAAGTGTTTCGGAGCACAGAACCGTATCCTAAAATAAATGTTAATGCTAAGATGGAAAAAAAAGAAGTTTTTTTGGGTTCCCGTGTGTTTCAGTTTTCCGCTTCTATAACCGGTTTCCGGACACCGTGTATTGTTGGTTTTCAATATTTCGTGCATAACATCCCAGTATAATGAATGGAAGAGTAAAATCATACCAAAAACCATTTTTAAGGTGTAGGTGTCAACTTATTTAGGAAGCAAATGTTTAAGACCTGTCCATCGGTTTTTTTTTAAATTTTGATGTGTAAAGAATCGCAACTATCCGGAGCAAGTGAGAGTGTGGTACACCTAATTAATGTAGGTAAGTTCTCTCTAACCATAGTCTTGTATTTTTCCATCCCAGAACTTTCTTTCTTTCCTTTCCTTAAAGAGACCCTCCGAACAGCATACCCAAAGATGGCATAGGCCCTGAGGGAAATTATGTTCCTCGAGATCTTATGTGTGGAGGTAATTTTTTTTTCATGTATGTACGGGTGGGGCACGTGAGAACCCACAAAGCGCTGCTTGTGTTTGGATAATACTGCCAAAAATTAGTATGTAGAATCAATTATTATTAGTTCTGTGCGATATTAAAGATATTTTTATTTGAAAATAACCTCTTCCTAAATTTGAAAACGATATGGACCCTAAAATTATTCGTCCAAGAAAATCTTTCCGCAATCGGTATTTTAATGACATTTTCCCTAATAAGGTTATTTATTAAAAAATAAAATGTTAATAACGCAAAATCGCTGCAAGAAGTAGTTAAACGAAACTACTTATACCACGAAAAACTTAGTTATTTGGAAATGATATTTCCACAATACTCCCGGCAGATGTTTAAATGAGCTCTTTGTAATAACAAGTATGGACGACATTATGGAAGCTTATTTTGTTTATGAACTAAATTAAAGCGCTATTCGAACAAGCTTCAAAGAAATTTTATCATCAATATGCATCAACCGGGCGACACTTTCTTTCTAACAATTTTATATAAAGAAATCCACCGGGCCGTATTAAACCAGACCCACCCAGGTCCAAGATCATAAGGCCCGGGCATTGAATCAAATCGGCCTCCTAACTTGTATTTCCTCCAAGAATTTTATGTGATTTTTTTAATTATGGGTCAAGCTATAATTATTCATATATTGCTCGTTCGTAGATCGCACTAATTTAGTTATTTTAGGAAAGAACACTTCTCGCAAGTCACGCTTTAAATTAAAATACATATTAAGACGAATAATAGATTATTTAAGAATGCGCTCGTACACACTCGTGAATAGATGATTTCAAAAAGGCGCAAACAAACAATTCATCTTAATTCTAACTTGTAGCATAATTTTTAGAAAACGTTTAAATTTAAAAAATAAATTAATTACCACTCTCTATAATTGAGCAGATTATGAATAATTTTTAATTTACCTTTAACTAAAACCTTTAACAATTATTTTTAATTGATAAACTAACGTTTAAACAAGATTTTTGTGCATAGCACAAAGTGAAAAATGTAATAATGAGTAATTGTCGAATGAAACACTAGTATATATTGAATTATTTGGCGGGTATTAGATAAGCCGCCATAGCTCAGTGGTCAGAGCAGCTGACCGGCAATCAAAGGGACACGGGTTCAATTCCCGTTGGCAGCCAGTATCTTTTCTCGGAAGATTTTTTCAATGTAGATGAGTGTTTCAGGCTGATAATTATTGATTATAATATTTGTTATCTACATTTAACAATGTTTTAATAATGATTTTTTTTTAAATATCTATTAAAAAACCAAATTTTTTTAAGAATCTCTAACAAGTTATAAGGCCAATTTGATTCAGCGTCTCAGCCTTTTGAAGATGGTTATGATTAAACCCGTATCGGTCAAGGAATCGGTATTTAAAAATATAAAACATCAATTTCCTTTTAAGCCTTAATGGATTAGGTCACTGAAAATGGGATTAAAAATTCATTTGTATATTTTTTACACATTATAAATATATATAAATAAATTTATTTTTGTCACTTTCAAAATTTTAACTGTTTTGTGAGGGATTCAGAGTTTCTTGTAATTTTTATGAGTCTGCTCTATCTTGTCTCTAATTTTGAAACCGTAAATTTCAATGTCACTTTTTTGGCTAATAATTCATCTTTTATAACTTTCCTTTTTTAACCGGTTTCATCTTAGAGTGTTGATTGAGTATTTCGATACCGATCTGGTCAAAAATAAATAAGTGAAAGAAAGATAAATGTAATAATATATTAAATACATGAATTCATAACTGAGAACTGAATTATATCTCTTCAAACAAAACAATCGTTTTTTCTTGAAATCAAATCTGTTGAAAAAAATATTTTATTTTCTTGACGTCCATAATTTCCTTTAATAAAATATTGCTTAAGAAATTTATCTTCCCTCTTATAACTCGCGCCCGTCTGCTTGAAGATTTGTTATATTATTTGAGTTATATTTTTACATTTATTATGTACTTAAGCCTTTTCTCTAAGAAGAAATATTTTACTGGGAAAAATCTGGCACAAAAATACTACAAATAAAATCCACTCTTTCAAATCTCAGAAGTTTTAAATATAATTAAAATATTCAAATATCCGCTTGTTGACTAAATCAAATCGTCCAATAAGGAGAAAATACTTTCATTACAATTATGATTACTGGAAGGTAGGTACTAGCCGATGAATGAAGGTTCCGCTATTTTTCAACCCGCGACAAAACATCCCTAACCTAACTGGTTCCGCGACTTTTCATCCCGCGATAAAATATCCCCCGACAAAATATCCCCGACAAAATATCCTATGACAAAACATCCCCAAACAAAATATCTTAACCTAACCTTAACCAACAAAACCTAACCTAACCTAACCCAACAAAAATTTTCCGCGCTAAATTTAAAATTTAAATCGAAACTATAAGTTCCTGTCTCCTTCCTTCCTTGTCGGGAGATATTTTGTCGGAAGATATTTTGTCGGGGATATTTTTCGCGGGATGAAAACGCGCGGTACCTACCTAACCCTGACATCCTATAAAGACAATAAATTATTCTTCAAAAAAAGTAAAATGTAAAATAAGGTTAGCTTAGGTTAGATTAGGTTTTAGTAGATATTTTGTTGGGGATATTTTGTTGGGATATTTTGTCACGAGATGAAAATGCGCAGTACCATAAATGAAGTTCAAATTAAATTTGAAACTTACGCTAAACATTATCTATGAATTTTCCGAGAAAACCTGAAAGGAAGAGTGCCTTTTAAATTCAAAGCAAAATATGTGGCATTAATGCGGGCAACATTTTTAATGGGAGAATTTTTGTTTTCTTTATAACGCTTTCAGCCGGCGGCATTATTTTCAGTTTCTAAAGCCTCAGAAAACTTTCTTTTGAATAAATCGATTTTCTATAGCGATGGTTTGTTTACTTATTTCGGCAATCAAAAACTTTCCTTTGCTGCCGACCCCACCTTAAATAAATTGTATTCAATCAAAATTTAGACGGGACAAAAAATGTAAGCATGGCTGTAATTTAAAGGTCAAATTTAAGTTATATGGTTTTATTTACTTTTAAAGTTGATTAATTCAGAGATGGGTGTACTAATTACTATATACCCATTTGAAGCTCTTTTTCGCATTAGCTCCACACAGGAGGCCCTGAGGAAAAAAAATCCCTTGGGGGCACGTCATCTTTGGGGATGTGGTGCGAGGGTATTTTTAGGGAAAGTAAGAAGGGGAAGTTCTGGGAAAGAAAAAGGTATGGGGGTGGGTAGGAATATAGAGGTCAATGTGTTTAGGAGTGGCGGACGAATAAATCCGTCTCTGCCACTGTGGTGCAAGGCAAACGCATTGGCCGCCAAGACCTAGATAAACTTCACCCATGAACCCGGGCTCTTGGTGTGAACTATGGCAGGGGTGTTGGTAAACCAAAAAGGTGGTACGGTACCGATACCCGCCTCCGAAATTGGACATTCTGATTATACGAAGCAGTGATATTCTTTAACACTTGAGCGAAATGTTTTTTTTTACGGAAATTTCTACTTAGTATCTATGTTCATCTTGCATCGTCGTTTTCATCTGATGCTATTGATTATATATTATATTGTTTGTGCGCTATATTTCTTAAATATTTATTTGCTTATTTATTATCAACAACAAAAACACAATTTAATTTTTTTTAAAAGATAAAATATTATGTGTACAAAGTCTTTATAAACACGGAAACAAAGAGAATAAGTGTAAATTTTGTTAAGCCTGTCCAATTATTTCAAATATAATTTTCAATATTGTATTTGGTTTCAGATATTTACAAAACACTACCCGTCTTCTAGGGCAGTGTTCCGCAAAGTGTGTGCCGCGGCACACTGGTGTACCATGATGATTACTTGGTGTGCCTCAGATGTTCAACAGAAAATGCAAGGCAGAAATTCTAATGTTTTAACGTCATCGGACGAGACTGAAAGTTTTCGCGCTACCTGATCAATAACGCCAATGGAATGGTAGAAATCATATTAATGAAACGTTCCCAAATGCCATGGCTGCCGATACATAAAAAATAGTGCAGGCTTTGATATTTGAACACTTGGAGCAATTAGCAGAAAAAAACAACTCATATTTTCTTAAGTATGACCTGCAACCTACGGACTGGGTACGAAATCCATTTTAAGAAAGCATTTCCCTTGGACACGAACCGACAAACGAGCAGGAAGATATGGAGGTAAAAACTGACCGGAAATTAAAACTAAAATTTTCCGAAACAGAGCAAGCACATTTTGGGCTACATATTAAAAATGAGTATCCACTGCATTCAAAGCGTGCTATTGCAATTCTTTAACCATTTGGCATATACATGACCTACTTTAAGTAGGTTTATTGGCACACTATACAAATCGGAGTTGTCAACTCTCACCACAACTAAATAAAAAAGAGAACGCCTGAGGACGATCGAAGAATAGATGAGAGCAGCATTTTGGGCGGGTATGGGTACCGCCGCCCCGGGAACCATTTATTGGATAACCAACATTTCTGTCGAAGGTCACCACAGGTGGTTCGCTACGTTTGGTGACTTAGCAGAGGTGTCCGGGTTCATTGGGTGAGGTTTGTCTGGGTCTTGGCAGCGGATGCGTCTGCCCACCAACTGCGTAGGGAATTATTTTCCTCAGGGATTCCTGTGTGGAGCTTACGTAAAATAAGAGCATTATCAACGATTTCTCCAAATGTTGACCGCCTTTTCTCAGTTCAGCAGAGTTACATTTCTCGGAACATCTTTTCGTATTATATTTATTTAAATAATTAAATATTAAGTAATAAAAAAAAATATTTTGTTTACCTCTAAAATTTCTTGATTTGTTAGGTGTATCTTGAACACAAAAAGTTTGCGGAACACTGTTCTAGGGGTTGATGAAAAAGTGTGGGGTAAAAATATGATTTTGAAAATATTATTTTTTTATTTCGTTTTGCATCTCGATGAAGAAACCATTGGTTTTGAAACATGTTGATTTTTTTTATTAAATAGTGTCGTATTTAAATTTAGTTATTTAATTTTATTAAAGTGAGGCCACACGGTGATTTAAATATTATTAAAGAAGTATATTTTATTTATTTTACCCACAACCAAAACAAAAAATATTAATTTTGTGTTTATCAGACCAGAAAAGCCACATTACGCATATTCATCAGTGTCGCCTGCGTACATATTTTCTAATGAAATACGTGTTTTTTTTTAAATTACGTTCAATCTCATATTTCTGGTGAGGCTCCGCTTCTGACATGCGTAGGTTTAAATTACTGTAACATCGCAACGAAGAAAGTATTTATACGTATTTAGGTACAACCCCTCAGCTATCGGGCGTATTTTGTCAGAAAATTTAAATATTTTCGCTTCGTAATAAAATCCAAATAAATAGAATATTTCTGAACATAAAAACAAACTAAAAACTGTTTTCGAATGGTATGTTATACTTTAACAAAATTTTATTAAAAGAAATAAAAATATAATTTTTGATATATTAAAATTTTTATTACAAAAATAAAAAGGTTTTAAAATTGGCTCAGCTTACGTTTTTTCTATCTTAAATTATTGATAACGAAAAAAATAAAAACGCAGGCAAATTTTACCAGGCAAATGTAATAACAACGTTATTATATAATGTAAACAAAAAAATTTAATGTATCATTGCGAATTTCTCCACACTTTTCTTAGGGTGAATAAAATAATCATAGGGTTTGCTAGAAGGTTTCTTTTTTTTCATTTCACAATTTGTTTTTTTTGGAAAATTAAATAGGATTCACAAAATCCCACAAGAAACTATGAGCTAATCAATATTATTAAATTCTCTTGCATTTTCCATTTTATATAACATCTTCTTTATTTAAACATATTCTTTGGAGATTGTTGAATAGATTGGAAAAGATGAAATTCTGAGAGATTATGATCGGAAGAACACGGAGGGCGGGGAATAACCTCCCAACTGAACACCGACTAGCGATCTATATCTTCCATTCGATCAAAACATATACTCACTACAAAAAATAATATATTTTTCATAATTCATAACATTTTTTCCAAGAGTCCTAGCTGTTCCCGTCTGGAGCCAGTGATCTATGACATCCCCAATTGGGGTATTTTGTGAAGTTGTAGGTAGTGGGGAGGAGAAGAGAGGAGGAAGTGAAAGGTGGGGAAGTACCTGGCTATTCAAATCTGGTTGCCAAACAAGCTAAAGCTATTTCAAGCAACGTTTTAATTCTGAATGGTGGTCAGGGCGATACTGGGAGTTTCTTCCATTCTGGAACGTGTCGTAAATATACTATATATCATTTTAAAATTAATTATTCGTGAAATAACCCAAATTAATATTTATTTGCCCACGTCGGGATTCGATCTCGCGACCTTCGTATTGTGAGTCGAGAGCCTTACCCCTCGACTAGCCTTACCGTCAAGTAACATATACAACTTATTTATTAATTTGTTTATTGTGTTATAATTTATTTGAAAACTACTTACACTTAATTTTTCATTAAACTTTTTAACGATACAGTTCTTGGGCATGAAATTCTTGATTTCAAAATTTCTTTTTCTGTTTCCACACACATTTTTCCTTTATTATTATTACTCAATAATACGAAGAAAAATAATTCCCCTCTGGGACTGCGTCATCTTTGGGGATATAACGTGGAGGGTTTTTTTCTTCTTTGGGAGAGGAAGCTCTGGGAAGGAAAAAAATATGAGGGGTGGGGAAAAAAGTAAGAGGGGGTATCTGGGGGTCACTGTGTTCAGAAGTAACGGACGTATGAATCCAACCCTCCCACTGCGATGCAAGCTGATGATCCGAGAGAGTCCTGCCAGAGAGATCAAAAGGTCTCCCTCAACCAGTCTCCCCCGATCCGGCCTGCCATGCAGTTTGTGGGCGGAGGCATCCACCGCCATGATCCGGACTAACCTCACTCATGAAGGAAAAAAGTATGAGGTGTGATTAGGAATCTCCGACTTAGTGGGTCCAATAGTGACGGCCGTTTGAATCCATCTCTCCCACTGCGCTGCCAGCCGATATGGTTTTAGCGGCTCCTGATGGGTAAACTCCTCGAACAAACTCTTAAAAAGGAACACGTCCGAATTGTCAGATGCGTTTAGCGATAGATGTTTAATTTGGCACGATGTTGTTATTTATATTAATTAATTAACTTACCCGGCGAACTTTGTACCGCCTCAGAATCAATAACTGTTATGTATGTTAACTTATTAGCTGAATTAAATTCAGTTTTGTATTAAGTTAAAAACTACACAATGAAGCAATTATCGATGCGTAACTGTCCGCATTTTGTTTTTGTCAGTATCAGAGATGGCGTTGTATACAGATTTATAATTTATGTTATTTTCTTACTTTTCGATTTACTTACGGGAATTGAGTTTGATTTTCTTTACATGTCTGACCGAGATTTATTATAATTATTGCATTTTTCCTTTGGAGGTAGACATACGTTTCGTGTAGACGTAGACGTATTATGTTACAGTTTGTCCCAATATGGACTGTTGACATTAAGTGTGTAAGAAAGAGGTGCACAAACTCATATCGCAATGAATCTCCCCCCTTATATTCATATCCCTATGAAATTCTTACTTTCTATCCAAAGATGCACCAATTTATTGGAATATGTAAAAAAAATATAAAAAGTTCAATAATGCAGAATTCAACAAAATTATTGAAAGTAACTGGCCAAATTATATTAAAAAAATTCACAGATGGTTCCAAACTCAGTTCGGACTCTCATTGTAGGGCTAGTTATATGCACCTCAAAGGAAATTGTGTTTCCCACATAGACTTCCCAAAGAGTGTTCTATTTTTTCTGCTGAATGCATAGCAATTTTACGACTCGTCAAATCTCTCTCAATATTAGAAATGCCCTCATCCTTTCAGACTCACTTAGCTCACTACAAAAAATAAGCGCATCCCCTCTCAATTCCAGTAGCGACTCTCTTACCTGCTCTATCAGAAACCTCCTGCATTCCATGTCGCTGGCTCAAGTGTCGGTGGTCTTGGCCTGGATCCCAAGACACGTTGGTATTGTTGGAAATGAAAGGGCTGATTCTATTTCTGAGGAATCCATTGTCCATGGTCCATTAAGTAGTATACCTATTCCTGTTAGAGACTATTTTCCTATTTTTAAAAATAAGTTATAACGCCAATGGTCCTCTGAATGGAAATCATCCTCTCTGATAAAAGGTCACCAGTAGTACTCATTAATTCAACCTTCTAATCCTGTCAAGCTCTGGTTTCACAAATACACTTCTCATGCCTAAAAAATATATCACTTCCATGACTCAAATGCATCTAGGTCATAATTATTGTTTTCTTAGCCATCTCGCCAGATTCCTCATCTTCAATTCGCCTTATTAAAATTCGCCTTATTGTGATTATATGTGATGATACTTTAGAGCATAATTTTTTTGAGTGTCCTATCAATGACTAATTTCCAAACTTCATACATGAATTGATAAAACTTAAAATTGAATTCCCAACCAGTATAGCCTGCATTCTTAGTCTCAACTCTCCTAAAATTCACTATTTGTTAGCAAAATTTATTTGTAAAAAAGGCCCTTACATTTAAGCATCAATCACATTTCTTTCTCTTCCACACGTATGCATTTGTTCTTGCAGTGTTATTATATACAAAACCTCTACATCTTCCTACTATACAATTTTGTAATTACAATTAATATCAACTCTGGTATAATCATATAAATATTAGTCTTGGCTAATTGTCTATTTTTGCTAATAATTTTTCTATTCCATGCAAAAAACTAAAAGTGTAAATAATTTTAAAAATCTGAAATTGTAACTAATTTAAAAAAAAACTGAAATTGTGACTAATTAAAATAAAACTGAAAATGTAAATAATTTAAAAAAATAATAATACTTTATTTTTTTCTAAGCTTATTAAAAGACTTATTAAAAGGGCCAAAGTATGTTCTACATGCAGTATTTAATTGAAGCATCTATAATACTTCTAAGCGGTCAAATTTTCAAAACTAAAACATACGATTTTGTATGATTTTGCATTATTTACTATGGCTTCATCTTAACAGAATAATGCTGCGACTCTTTCAAAAGATGAGATACACAATGTACGTAGGTCATATTGATATTAGGATTAAATTTAAAACTAGGATCAGAAAAATTTTGAAATGCAATCTATCTGCTAAAAATTTAGTAAAGGCGATAAATACTTGGGCAATACCTCTATTAACTTACTCATTTGGCATAATTAAATGGTCTAATACAGATTTAGATAGCTTAGAACGATTAATTAGAACTACATTAACTAAATTTCATTGCCATCATCCAAATTCAGCTGTAGAACGAATTAATTTACCCAGAAATTTAGGAGGTAGAGGTATAGTCAAAATAACATCTTTAAAACATAATCAGGTAGAAATGCTAAGAAATTTTTTCCATAGGAAAGCTGATAGTTCAGAAATGCACAAAATAATTTGCAAGGCAGATAGAAATATTTCACCATTAAATTTATACGACGAGAATGCCAGCATTCTTATAAATACCAACCAGGAATTATTAGATTCCTGGTCAAATAAAATTCTTCACGCAAAACACTTCAATTATCTCAACCAAACATATGTTGACAAATTTTCGTCAAACAAATGGTTGAGTATTGGAGAGTTGAGCGCAGAAATAGAAGGCTTTATGCTTGCCATGCAAGATAGAGTCATTAATACTAAAAATTATAGGAAGCATATCATCAAAGATGCAAATCAAATTGATGATTTATGTAGAAAATGTTTGGCTTTTCCGGAAACTATAGAACATATTATATCGGGATGTTCTGTATTAGCGCCGTCCGAGTATACATTTAGGCACAATCAAGTTTTAAAAATAATTCACCAAAGTTTGGTAATTAAACATAACTTGATTGACTGCCGTAATGTACCATATTATGAATATGAACCAAATTCATTTTTAGAAAATGAATTTTATAAAATTTATTATGATAAAACTATTCTGACAGACAGAACAATTAGTCATAATAGACCCGATATAGTTTTACATGACAAAATTAAGAAAATAACTTATATCATTGATGTCGCTATTCCAAATTCTTGTAATATTCAGAAAACTGTTTCTGAAAAAATAAGAAAATATACAGATTTAGGAAATGAAATTAAAAGAATTTGGCATTCTCAGACTATAAAAATATTACCATTTGTTATTTCGGCTACTGGCATTATACCTAGCTCTCTCATTCAAAATTTAGGCGTATTAGATTTGTCAAAAAATTTGTACATAAAAATGCAAAAGTCGGTCATTTTAAATACATGTAGGATTACGAAAGATTTTTTAAATATTTATATTGAGGGATCAGTAGGATTTATCGGACCAGTTAGGATTTCATCAGAGCCGAACCCTCTGATATGAAAATATCTGGAGTCGGTGAAATATTTTCCAATTATGTTTCTGGTGGATTGACGTATTGTTCTTGTATTGTTTTATTCTTATATAGTGCACTTACATTGCGTTAATTTACTAGATATTCATTTGTGGAAAAGTGTGTGGAAGGGTTTAGTCTTTCATTTGGGAAAGATTCAACCCGGACATAAAATCTGGAGCACCGTAAAAATGGCCAAGATCACCCTTAATGGATGAAAGCCAAATAAATAATTAAAAAAAAAAAGTTTAATAACAAAAGCAAAACGACCGGCGCGCGGCGCATTGACATTTGACTTTTTTTGAATTTTCGGAACTCACTCACTACTCAATATTATAGGTACTTATCACAAAATGCCCGCAGCTCTTTCAAATATGAGAATTCGTTCCATACAAAATGTATGGGGAAAAGAATTTTCTCAATAACTATATTTTTCGTTAATTTTTGTGGTGTTTTAATAGTTATTATCCTTTCCGGGGCGGAGACAAATCCAACAAATCAAAGATCATCGAAATCGGTGGGGCCGTTCTCGAGTTATAAATAGTGTAACTAACCCGGCTTTGTTTTACATGTTAAGATATTACTGTTATTTTTTCTACTTGCTACTTTGAGTTTATTAATAAGATCTTTTTGACATATGTTTATGATCTCTGTGTGAGGTATTTTTTAAACCATTTCAGGGCAGTCTTTCTTCTGACCTAATCTGTTGCAGTTTTTTAAAGAAGAATATGCTTGAAATTTTATCGAAGGCTTTAGACAGATCTAGAAAGACAGTTAGAGGTTTATAGCGTTTATCGAGGTTATCGTTTATCAGTTTGGTAAGAGCTGCAATGGTGTATTTCCACGTTTTTTTTTATTGCTTACAAAAATTAAGAAAAAAATTACAATGATTTAAGCATTTTTATATTATTTTTATGTTTACGAAAAAAATTTCTACAGTGAGTTAAAGTTTCCCATTTTTGAATTACCTCTAAACCGATATTATGGGGCGTGGCTATCGTGTGACTTCATGAGTGCGGACGCACAATGACAGTGTTTATTTATGCTGGTTCAGCTGAGCTACGCTTGTGACGTCACAAACCCATTTGCAAAAAACGGGCCGTTTTGATCTTGTCAGTTATAGAGCGTTTTTAAAATCAATTATATTGAATGAAAAAAAAACAAACATTTTTAGTATGATGATTAAAATCAGAAAAATGATCTTTAAATATTCCGTACATTTTCAACAGAATCCCTCGTTTGTGGAAATACCCCATTGCACCTGCAGTACCACGATATTTGCGAAAACAAAACTGGTTTCTTGAAAGGATTTCTTTATCCTCGATGATCTCGAGGAATCTTAGTTTTACTACTTTTTCAATGATTTTAGAGATTTTAGATGATTTTAGATTGCTCAATAGGGATATTGGCCTGAAACTATTCAGGGAAGATCTATTACCTGATTTGAAAATGCGGATGATTGAGGCATGTTTGAGAGAGTTTGGGAATATGCCAGATTGGAGGTTTAAGTTGTTAATATGCTGGAGAGGATGGGCAGTAAGAGTTTAAATGCTCATGGTGGGGTGAATCCTAAGGTTTTTTTTTTATAAAAATGTTAATGGCAACTCTCACCCAAAAATACTGTACTATCGAAGTGATTGTACTAATGCGTATTTGCATTTTAATGATTTTCTTATCTAGTGCGTTCCGAAAGTTAATGTAATTACGTGATGTACGTAGTAGGGATGTAAAAAAAATCTATTATTAAAAAAATCGGTAAAAAATTGATTTTTTCCAAAATTGCTAATCCCATTTTATTATGCGATTTTAATTTTCCAAAAAATCGATTTATTAGCAATCGAATTTTTTTACACTGCCGATTTTTTCATTCGCAGCCCTGCTACGCTTAGTCATTAGTCCGGATTCCGGAGTGCGATTCTCTATGATAGGAATGGCCAACCGGTCGATCGCGGCTCTTAGTCCAGTCGATCGAACGCGTGGGTCCGGCCAATGACTCGAACCCAATAGAACCCCACCCGCACAAGCACTCGGACCCGTAACCGAACAAGAACTGGCAATGTGATTTAACATTTTTAGCTGATTTTACCGGAAAACTGGGTACATTAAATCTGGAATTACAAGGCAAGAATGAAACATTACCAGAAATGATGAATTCTATTGCAGCATTCGAAAATCAAACAGCATCTATGATAGCCGACATCTAAAAGAAAAAAAATCAAAAATTTGTAAACATCAAGGATCATATGGAGAAAAATATGTCCTACAATTTCATTCCTGACAAGTACACAACAGAAATTAAGGCAGTGGTATCAGACTTCGAAAATCGCTTTAGTGATTTCAAGAAAATAGGCCACTTGTAAGGGTTTCATAACGACTTGGAAAAAATCGTGTTACACACGGAACAGTCGATTTCTCAGAGTTTTGCAGCATATACCATGCACCTCAAATGCAAAGCTGCACTCGGTACACGATGAATTTGAACTAGTTATTTAATTTATCGTTATATTCTGAACACAAAACTGGTTTAAATTAAATCTGCATGTCGCAAAATAAAACTACACTCAGAACATGAAATTGGTTTCTCTTTGATTCTGGCAGCACATTCATAATCTGCAACTAGAATTTTATACCTTCACTTCGACTAAGACAATGATTTCTTTCGAAATGTGTCTAGCAGATGAATCCACAACTGAAATTTGCCATTCTGAACAGAATACTGGTTTAAGTTAAATCTGCATGAGGTGAATTAAAACTACACTCAGAACATGAAATTGGTTTCTCTTTGATTCTAGCAGCACATTCATAATCTGCAACTAGAATTTTATACCTTCACTACGACTAAGACAATGATTTCTTTCGAAATGTGTCTAGCAGATGAATCCACAACTGAAATTTGCCATTCTGAACAGAAAATGGTTTAAATTA
The DNA here is from genome assembly GCA_917563855.2 of Limnephilus lunatus. Taxonomy (NCBI): domain Eukaryota; kingdom Metazoa; phylum Arthropoda; class Insecta; order Trichoptera; family Limnephilidae; genus Limnephilus; species Limnephilus lunatus. Next base: position 45,684,380 of record OU830598.1, on the reverse strand, counting down.
AATCTGCATGAGGCGAATTAAAACTACACTCAGAACATGAAAATGGTTTCTCTTCGATTCTGGCAGCAGATACATAATCTGCAATTAGAATGTTATATCTGCACTTTTTTTTTTAAATTTTACATTCTGAACGCAAAACTGGTTTAAATTAAAACTGAATGCGGTGAATTAAAACTACACTCAGATCATGAAAATGGTTTCTCTTTGATTCTAGCAGCACATACAGAATACATAGTCTGCAACTTGAATTTAATGAAAGAGAATGTTCTCATTCGAAAGTGTCGGCAGATGAATCTAGAATTGGAATTTCACATTCTGAACACAAAACTGGTTTTAAGTTAAGAGTGAATCTGTTTGCAAGTTCCCAGCTTTAATTAGTATTACTCGCATAATATGCATATAATACTAATGGTTTTCCTAAGAATTACAAATTTTGAAGAAGTGTTTATCAAAAGTTTTAACTCCATTCGAAATATTAGAACGGTTTTCTTCAAAATTCGTCAGCAGATTAATCCGCTACTGGAATTAGGACACATCATTCGGAACATGAAAGTGGTTTTAAGAGTGAATCTGCACGCGAGTCCTCAGCTTTAATTGATGCTACACCCGGAAAAAGAAAATGGTTCTATTTTGGAATACTTGGAACACATGGAAGGTTTGATGATCCATCGGAACACATGATGATCCATGAAACGGTCGAATTGTCGAAGAATCGCCACGGACCTCCTTCAATCATTCTCACTGAAAATTAGTCATAAAAGCGTTAAAAAAAATCGAGGAATTCTTGCAATTAGTGAATGTAGTGACTATCGGTGTTGCCAGTCGCTACAGTGATCAAGATGACATTTTATACATCAATTTAAAGAAAGAGGATTCCCCGGTTTTATCACAGAATAAGCAATAAAAAAATTCCGTGCCCATTTCAATCGGACCGAATCTTAAGGGGCGACCAAAATATGTAAGAAAGTTGTATACATTTTTACAAGATATTATCATTATTTATTGTGAAATTTTTCCGCTCCTTAAACCCCCATCCCCCGCAACGCCACTAGGTAGATCGCACAGGGTTTCGTCAATAATTAGTAGATCTTGGGTCCAATCAAGTTGACCACCCCTGCTCTATGATGTTTATAAACAAAACGTGATATTAATGCCATCTGTGCGTCTACTGTAACATTTCTTTTGTGCTTTGAAAGCAGTTTGGTTGAAGTTTCTAATCAAACTTGGCACTAGATGAAGTCAACAGAGTCAACGAACTATTTTACCCATAAAGAAATTCGCCGTATGGTGCTCGGTCCAAACAAAGCCGTAAAACGTACAAAAAAAAGGTACTATTTTACCGACATTACTTTGTTTGTTGTAGTCAATGTCATTAGTTTGTTTGTTGTTTTTCGTGAAAAAAGTTTTTTTGTGATTTTAAAAGTCTTGTTTTTAGCAATGTCAACGACCAAAAGGCCGACGAATATTTTAATTGTTTTTTGACAAATTTGGGGGAAAATCGATTATTGTAACAAATTTTATTATTTTTCAAGAAAAACCGATTTTTTTTTTAAATCGATTTTTCATGATGAGAAAAAGAACCGATAATTTAATAATCGATTATTGATGTAAAAGTTACATTCCTAGTGCGTAGTATGGGAAAAGAATCCCTCCCAGCTTTGCGTTCTCATAAAATGACTATTTGGCATCGCAAACTACCTCGACTCCTAAAACGAAAAGAAGAAAATGTTTTAAAGTCCTGCGGCTTTCGCAGAGATTTATAAGGATTAGAGTCACGAGGGTTAAAAGAAGTAAACGGTAGTGGATAAAGATTTTCGTAATAAAAAGCTTTAAATATTTTATTCATTTTTTTGTTTACTACTATGATTGATTATTAAGAAATCTCAAACAAACACAAAAATTACAAGCGGTTCATAAGTCAAAAAGTTCTATTGAAAAGTTCCCATGCATATCAATTTCGTACACTTGACACACAAGCGGGGTAAGCACGTTCACACTGTAGTGTATGTGTTCGCTCTCTGCTTTCAATATTTCGTGGATGCAAAATGACCTTTTCGTATGCTTTCTTACTCGCGGAATCATCGCGGAATATTTCACTATAAGAATTAAACATGCACAAGAATATATATATCATATAAAAATAACTTTAAACATTAATCTTTCATCTGTGTGTGAATTTCCTCTTTGCACGCGTACACTTATTCATTTTTACTAAAAATTGTCATGTCCCACACCGGCTTACACAATAGCACCCATCAGTAACAGGAGCGAAACAATTAAGAAAACAATGAAAAAACCAATTTTGGCTGAAATTTTTTAATTTCTACATGGGGGTCACTTTATATACTACCGGTTTTATGACGACCTAAATCACTACAGTATTGATAAATGGGCATAAGTAAATCAGGCACGAATTTGCCGCAAACACTTATTTGCCGCTTACACTTTTCCTTCGCTTACGTTACCCCACGAGACTCTACATCATAAAATAGAATCTCTTTAAATCCGGTGCTCAATTCCAAAATTATCTTAGTTTTATCAGAAGTTCTCCGTTTCTGTCATAAAATCGGACAATTCAACGTCCCTTTTTAACTGACGACTATAACCCGAAATGCATTATTTTATTAAGTATGGAGAATAAAGTAAAATCATGTTTTATCCCAACGGTTTTATTGAAATACCTTCGAAATATACATATGTATATCCACCTGTGAAGTCATGCTAAATAATAAACAGGGTATTAAGGGATCCACTTCACTTTCTTTAACAAGCGATTCCTGGCAGTAAAAAGTTTCCTTGGAGTAAAAAATGTTTTTATTTATTAACCAATACATATAGTATACAATTAAACAAAATATATATAATATATAATATTGGTGGTAACAATACCTCCCTAATTGAGAAATTCTCGTGTTTAGAGAGGGAGCACTATCAGGTTGACAGTACTATACATACTTGACAGTTGTTACAATTTGGATGTATGTAGAACTACTTTTTTTTTAAATATATACAATGAATAATAAGTTTGAAATTTTTTTTTTGTGCACAAGGGAATTTTTGTTTTACAATAAAAATATAAAAATATAAGTTGGCATTTTTTTTTGTACGTATACATAATGTGAATTTTCATACATAGAGAAAATATAAGCTGATATTTTTTTGTTCAGAATGGAAATATAAGTTGGCACATCGTAACACATACCTAAATCTAATGAATAGTAAAATATCTTTTAAGTTTTTGTTTAAAAATTTCATAATTCCTTTCGTATTGCATTTCTTTGGGGAGTTCGTTAAAGCATTTTATGGCTGAGTATGTGTAATGATGTTGGGCTGTTGTTGTATTAAGTTAAGGGATTATTATTTGTCCTAAGGTTCTCGGCCTGGTGCTAAATGACTGTATTGTTAGTTTATCTTTGTGGATTTGAAGTAATGCATTTTTTTGATAAATTTTATTTAGTGGTAATACTTTGAATTCATCGAATAATTTTTGGGTTGAATAGTCTAATTGTTTCTTTAGAATAATTTTGATGAGTCTTCTATGTACTATTTCAAGTGGGGTTAAGTTGGTTTTATACGCTCCTCCCCAGCCTATTATTCCGTATTGTAGAACTGATTGGGCTAATGCATAGTAAACCTTTAGTAGCATAGATTTTTGTAGAATATTTCTAAGTTTGAGGAATACGTAATAAAGTTTACGTATTCTGTTAACAGTTTGTGCAATATGTTCTGTCCATTTAACATGTTGATCTATAATTATGCCTAAATATTTAATATTACTTTTTTTTGAGATTTTTGAGCATTTAGGTGAATTGCAGTTGTCCGTATAATTATTACAAGAGTTATGAATAGTAATATTGGAATTTATTGTTGGATGGAATTTGTCTGATAATGTAAAGGTCATGAAATAGGTTTTGGCAGTGTTTAAGGAAAGGTAGTTGTCATCCAACCATTGTTTTAGGTTGTTTATTTCTACATTCGCGGTTTGATAGGCTTCTTCCCAAGTTTTTTTTTCTATGATTAAAACTGTTTCGTCGGCGAAAGATATGATTTTTCCCATTTTTTGTACTGTAAGCATTTCATTCACGTAAATGATAAACAATATTGGACCTAGAACTGTCCCTTGAGGAATTCCAAATTCGGAATAGGTGGGTTCACTCAACATATTGTTAATTTTTACGTGTTGGTGTCTTTTATGAAGATAACTTTTAAACCATTCTTTAACTGTTCTTTGGATTCCAATTTTTTCTATTTTTTTGATTAGCTTCCTGTGGCTTATACTGTCAAATGCTTTCCTTAGATCGATGAATATGCTTAAACATTTATTTCCCGAGTCAAGAGCTTTATAGATTATAGAGGTTATTTTTGCAATTGCATCTTGCGTACCTAAATTTTCTCTGAAGCCGAATTGGTTATCATTAATAATTTCATTTGAAGTGATATGTTTAGTTAATTGTGACTTTACGACTTTTTCAAATATTTTTGCTACGTTAGATATAATAGATATGGAACGGTAGTTTGAGATGTCAGATGTATTTCCTGATTTGAAAATCGGGGTTATTATTGTATTTTTATATATTTTTGGGTAAATTCCTTGCTGTATGCTGTTATTAATGATATGTGCAATTGGTTTTGATATTAATTGTCTCATTTATTTTAATACATTTACTCTGATATTATCAAAACCAGGGCTCGCGGACACTCGTAGGTTCATTATAATTTTTTCTTTTTCTATTTGGGTGCATTTTTCAAACTTTTCGAAAATATTTTGGCAAGTTTGTGTGGATGTATTGGAAGTATTTTTAGATTGAAAAGAGTCGATTTTTTTGGCTAGATTCTCTCCGACTTTAGCGAAGTAGTTATTGAAAATGTTTGCAATTTTAGTTGGTTATTTTATAGCGTCTATTGTTTCGTTGTCATAAGTTATTTTATTTATTTGTTTATTTTTATTACCGTTGCCAATAATGTTATTAATTGTAGCCCAGACTTTTTTGTTATCTTTACCACTATCTTCAATTTTTACCTTGAAATAATTTTCTTTTGTTGTTTTAATCAAATTTGTAAGATTTTTTCTGTATTTTTTATATGATTGTAATAAAGTTAAGTCATTAGGTTGTTTTCGGGTTTGATAAAACAGTTTTTCTTTATTCCTAATTGAGGTAACTATTCCATGGGTGATCCAGGGCTTAATTTTTCTATGTTTTGATTTTAGTTTGACGTTTATATGTTTAGTTGCGTTTATTATGTGATCGCGAAGTGTTTTTTCGAATAAAATTGAAGATTTTTCGGCATCTTCGGTGTTTAATGTCTGTTCCCATTTTTTCAATTTCAATTTTTGTTCAAGAAGTTGTATGTTTAAGGTTTTTATGTTATACTGTTGTAATGCAGTTTTGGAAAAGGCCTTTTTTTTAAGTCAAGAATTAAGAAACACGTGTAGTGATCGGTAATGTTTGTTTTCCAAATGACAGGTGTTAATTGTGTAGTTGTGTCAGCCTTAGTCCAAATGTGATCAATACATGAAGGGTTTTGTCGGGGCACAACTCTAGTGTAATCGTTTATACATGAAATGAAGTTCAGTTCAGCCATCGTATTAAGTAGATCATTTTTTTCGACGCTGTTTGAATTATGACCTATATTTATTATTTATATTAAAGTCACCCGTCACTATAGTATTTTGACATTTGTTTTTGTTAATTACATCTTTGAGGTTCTCTATAAATTGTTGAGTTTTTGAACCGTGGGTTCGGTATATAGCAATAACTTGATAAATCTGATTATTTACTTTTAATTGTAATGCTATGCAGTTCGTGAGAGTCATGTTTACTTCTTTATAAGATATATCTTGATGTTTTTGGTTAACGTAAATAACTAGGCCACTATTCTTGTTAATGTGTGTTTTCGTGTGAATACATGTAAAGTTTGGTAATTGTGGTATATTATCTATATTTACTGTGTTAAGGTGGGCCTCTGTTAAAACAATACAGTCGAGTTCAGTTTTTAAGAGACTAAGAGAACATAATAATTCATTTATGTTTTTGTAAATACACCTAATATTTAAGTGCATAATGACTAATGAGTTTGTCTTTTTTTTAAACAGAAGGTTACATTCATCGACATTATTACATACTTTTTCTGCTTTATTATAAGTGCTATCTAGTTCATCCGTAATAATATTATTCATCGGACTTTGAAAACGTGTGTCTTATATAAGAGTTGTTGGGAATACATAGCATAAGTGTATTAATAATATATAACATTAACATAAAAAGTATGTAGAATTTAGGCATGTAGCTAATATAAGACAATTTTCATATAAAGAATATAAAACATAAGCTTATAAAGAATGTTAAACATAAGCATTAGCATATAAGGTATACAAGTGATATTGGGGTTTGGTTGCTGCGAATATTTCACATAAGCATATAAAGTAAATACAGCATAAGAATAGGTAAATAAAGTATACATATAGTATATAGTTCTCGCGAATATAAGACCTAGGCATATAAAGAATAAAAAGTATAATCATATTAAGAAAGTAAAACATGAGCTTATAAAGATTATAAAACTTAAGCATATAGAGAATATGAATCGAAAACATAAGCATATTAAGTATACAAGCAATATAAGGCTTTGATTGTTGCGAATATTTTACATAGGCATATAAAGTATATATAATATAATCGTAAGTATACACAGTATATATATGTTTGCTGCGAATACATAACAAAAATATATAAAGAGTATAAGACATGAGCATGTTAAGACACAACATATACTCCTTGATTCTGTGATTTACATATAGATTTGTGTGAAAAAGTATAAACATATAAAAGTAAGTTATACGAGTATATCTAAAAGAGCTTTGTTTATTGGTTATTGATTGAGGGAGACAAAATGTTTTTGTTTGTATCGTTAATAATAATAGCATGAATAAATATTGGAGTCACCGGAGACATTTTAAATTTTTTTAAAACTCAAAACATAAAAAAATGTAGGTATTGGACAATCAAGTCAGTGTGGGGGGTTGGGCGGCTACTCAATTGAGTGACCAGTGATGAAATAATGAAAAAAAAATTAAGTTAAATAAAAAAAGTAAAGAATCTTAAAAAGTCACCAGAGATCAATATTTTGTTTGCATTTTTTACTCCAAATAATGACTGGAAATACTGGATAGTAAGTCAAGTACATCCATTAATGCACTGCATAGTCAAAGGATAATCGCGATCCTTTTATAACATTTTAAAATAACTTTTCCAACGCTCCCACTGTCGAAAAAAATGAAGCCTTGGTTATAAAACTAAACGCAAAAAATTCAATGAATATAGAACTTACTGACTGCAGCTGTCGGTTGTAAAAAGATGGAAAGACGAATAAAGGAATTGCAAGAATAAAATTAAAAAAAATAGTATTTGGATGAATTGTGTGAGCGCTGTACAAATATTTTTTGCAATCTTATTACTATATTATGTAAATAATCTATTATATATAACAACTAACGGATAATGGATTATATCAACTAGTTCATCGATTAATAATACAAAACTATATGTACATGTTTCAACAATTGACATGATGCTGTATTAGAAAGAGTTAAATCGAATCTACACGTTAAGACGTCGAGGTTCCTCAAATACTTGGTTCACGTCGAAAGTTCTAAAAACAGAAAGATACATTTGAAGCCGTGTGTGAATGTGAAAGAAAAAGTGTGACAGAGTTGTGTGACATTCAGTCCTGTCTGCCAATCCCTTCGGTGAAATAACATTTTTGTGTCCAGAAGTAACTGTCTTTTAAGTTCATACCTCCCACTGCGGTGCAAGACGATGGGTCGAAAGAGTCCTGCGGGAGAGGTAAAAAGATCTCCCAAAACCAGTCTCTTCAAATCTAGCCCACCACACTAAGTGGGTCGACGAAAGACCCAGATAATTCTCACCCCGTGATCCCGGGCACCCCTGCTGACTCACCAAACATAGCGAACCTCTATTGGTGACCTAGGCAGAGGTGTTAATTATCCATCGAAAGGTTCTCAGGCCGGTGGTATCCACACACGCCTTCCAAATTGATTTAACGAAACCTATGGTAGCTGGTCTACTTTGAATGAGTTGCTGAACGTCATGCCTGATATAGATTTCTTTTACAACTTTTTAAAATATAAAACATATCTTAGAAGATGTAATATTATAGTTTCGAAAGATTGTCTGTAGGTTGTAAACATTTTGTATTATTTAAATTTGGTTTGTGGGTACATTTAATTTATTTAGACACATGTATCTATGTATATACCACTCGATCTCCTACCAAGTTCCCTTCCGAACATAGAATGAGGAAAATATTTTAAGTACATCCTTAGTACCAACCTGCGTGGAAGTACAAGTGTAATTTTGATGTGTATTATTGTGATAGTTTCCGTAAACGCTTAAGATGTAATTTTCAGAGACTGTGTTAACAGGTTCGTTTACGGCTCCTATCACCGCTGAGTTTCAGATGAATGGCTTTAATTAGAGTGTAAACAAGTTTGTTTTCATTAAGGCGCCGTTAAAAAGGTTTCTTCACTTTGAACCCCAAGGGTGGTAAAATGGAGGATACTTTATTATCTCGTCTTAAAATATTACGTTAATTTACGTTAACTGAATATTAATGCAGTACCTATTCCTTGATCTCTCTTAAAGCTCTTGTATTCTTTTAATATTTATGGCTTTACAAACTCAATGTCTTCAATGTCTTCCGCCGTATAAAATGATTTTTTTATAAAGTATATATCTGTTATACTTGATTTTCGTGTCGGGATTGAAAAATGTTATTCCCATAGCAAATTATTCAACGACTTTCAAATGCATAGGACATGGATGACGTAAAATTTCTTTTAATAATCAATTCCCAAATCGTTCCGATACTTTTATGGACTGAACAGAAAAAAATGGAATGGATTCAAAGACAATCAAAGACAATAAGTTTCCTGCAGCGCCACTTTATTTATTTTTATTTGGATACCGTTCAAACTGCTTCCTACCGTCTCGAGTCTGTATGGTAATGAAATCACCAATTGGGGTATGTTGTAAGGCTGAAGGTAATGGGGGAGAGGAATCTGATAAAGAGGTGGTGGAGAAGTACCAGGGGTGTCTGATGAAAATGATAGTAAGCTAAGAAATGTCAACTAATTTCTATATATATATATATATATATATATTGACCTCTTCTCGTAATATGCTGATCCAGTAAGAAGTTATTTGACAGTGTTGATCCACCTTTAACACCGAATAACTTGGCTTTAATGGATTACTTCTGTATGAATTTGCAACAACGTTACATTAAATAGCAAGGTTGCCAGTTTCCCAGTAAAAGTAAACGAAATACTACACATAAAATTTTCGATATTTGTATGGAAATCATACGCTTCGTAACTGTTGATCCGCCCAATTTACCATGCGTTGATGATCCGCCCAAATTTCCATGCGTTGTTGATCCACATAATCGTATATCTTATGTACCTATATGTGCTTTTACTATAAAATTGTTGATCTGACAATGACCAATCAGAATGGTGTTCAAGATGGCGTTATGAACGAAGCCTTCTGATTGGTCATAAAAAAACATATACCTATATCTGGTTTTACTGCTCATTGGTTGAGCCGATATGGAAGTTGCAAAACGTAATATTATAACGGCCGCGGCACCGACTTGAAAAATATATCTTTCTGTATTTTATAAAATTCTAATAATATACTTCCGCGGGTTTTTGTTGCTAGGCTCCGCCGCCCGGGAAACATTTATTGGATAAACACATCTGTCATACGTCATCCCAAGTGGTTCGATACTTTTGATAACTTGGCAAGGGTGCCCGGGTTCGAGGGGTGATAATGCGTTACATTACGATCTTGGCTACGAATTCGGAAGTCGCAAGTTCAAATTTTGGCGTGCGCAATAAATTTTACTTTGATAAATATATATGATTCCTCGATAATGCATTGCATTATGATCCTTGACTACGAATTCGGATGTCGCAAGTTCAAAATTGGCGTGCGCAAGTAAATTTTATTTTGTTAAATTTGTATAATTCCTCGATAACGCGTTGCATTACGATCTTGGTTATGAATTCGAAAGTCACAAGTTCAAAAATAATAAACTTTATGTTGTTAAATATTTAGATATAATTCCTCGATAATGCGATGCAGTACGATCTTGACTACGAATTCGGAAGTCGCAAGTTCAAAATTGGCGTGCGCAAGTAAATATAATTTTGATAAATATCTACGTATGATTACTCAATAATGCGTTGCATTATGATCCTTGACTACGAATTCGGATGTCGCAAGTACAAAATTGGCGTGCACAAGTAAATTTTATTTTGATAAAAGTCTATGTATGATTCCTCAATAATGCGTTGCATTATGAACCTTGACTACGAATTCGGATGTCGCAAGTTCAAAATTGGCGAGCGCAAGTAAATTTTATTTTGATAAATATCTACATATAATTCCTCAATAATGCGTTGCATTATGATCCTGGACTACGAATTCGGATGTCGCAATTTCAAAATTGGCGTGCGCAAGTAAATTTTATTTTGATAAATATCTATGTATTATTCCTCAATAATGCGTTGCATTATGATCCTTGACTATGAATTCGGATGTCGCAAGTTCAAAATTGGCGTGCGCAAGTAAATTTTATTTTGTTAAATTTTTATAATTCCTCGATAACGCGTTGCATTACGATCTTGGTTATGATTTCGGAAGTCACAAGTTCAAAAATAATAAATTTTATGTTGGTAAATATTCAGATATAATTCCTCGATAATGCGTTGCGGTACGATCTTGACTACAAATTCGGAAGTCGCAAGTTCAAAATTGGCGTGCGTAAGTAAATTTTATGTTGATAAATATCTATGCATGATTCCTCAGTAATGCGTTGCATTGTGATCCTTGACTACGAATTCGGAGGTCGCAAGTACAAAATTGGCGTGCACAAGTAAATTTTATTTTGATAAATATCTATGTATGATTCCTCAATAATGCGTTGCATTATGATCTTTGACTACGAATTCGGATGTCGCAAGTTCAAAATTGGCGTGCACCAGTAAATTTTATTTAATAAATTTGTTTAATTCCTCGGTAACGCATTACAATACAGTCGTAAGTTCATATTGTATTTTATTTTGATAATATATGTATATGCTCGGGTTCAAGGGATGAGATTTGTCTAGGTCTTTGCGGCGAACGGGTTTGCCCACCTACTGCGTTACGGACTGGATCGGGAGAGACTGGTTGAGGGAGACCTTTTTTCTTACATTAGCTCCACACAGGAAGCCCTGAAGAAAATAAATCCCCTCAAGGCCAATGTCATCTTTAGGGATGCAGTGTGGAGCGTATTTTTAGGAAAGGAAGAAGAGGATGTTCAGGGAAGGAATGGGGTTGTAGGTGTGAGTAGGAATCTGGGGGTTAGTATGTCTAGGAGTGACGGACGTGTGAATCCATCCCTCCCATTTCGTTGCAAGGCGATGTTCCGAAAGGTTCCATGTCAACTCAGAAATAAACCAACTCATAATAACTCAGAACCTCCTTAGAAAGGTCATTAAATGCTATGAAAATATAATTTAAAAAAAGCCGGTAACCCTAACCTAACTTAACCTATTCAACCTATGTTTTCTGAAGTGCTTCTCAGTATGTTTCATTATGAGTTGTTCCACCGTTCACCGTTCCGAAAGGCGATCATTCTAATCTAACACACTTCTACTATCTACTACACTATAAAGAGGTAAGATTTGTTTGTTTGTTTGTTTGTTTGCATTGAATAGGCTCCGAAACTACTGAACCGATTTGAAAAATTCTTTCGCTGTTGGGAAGCTACACTATCCCCGGTTGACATAGGCTATATGATATTTTCAAAAAAAATTAGGGATCGTTACTAAAACTCCAATAATGTAACCCAAGGTGTATAAAAAATACCTAAAATATTCTTTACATCGCGTGCGCTGCGAAAACTATTAATGATAGAATAAAATAATGTAAAACGACTTTGTAGAACACATCATTATTTACAAAAAAGGTCGCGACAGCATATGTCTAACTATTATGGTTATGCCACAATAATTATTCTTTTATTTTAAAAAATTTATTAAAATGTCGCGCTTGAAAGGGCTATTTATTTGTATCTTGGTTTTAATCCTTATCAAAATAAATTACTTCATATTCAAGACTGTTTCAATATCTGTATACAACTTTTTGAATTATTTAATAAAATATTTCTTTTTTATTGCTTTTGTGTGATATAGGTATGCAATAATACTTCAAACCAAATATTTGCCAAGGTTTTTCTAATAAAGCACCGATAAAAATCGTCATCTATGAAGACCTATCTTTTTTAATTTAAAGACAATGTACTTAAATAAAATAGTATTCAAGCGTACGAAAACACACAACTTTTGAATAAAAAAACATGTTCCATGGATAAACCGTTGGTAGAATGCCAGTTTACTCCCTCTCTACATTTTTTTATAATACATTACTAAACAACCTTTAGGCTAGTAATTCTGAGGCAAAATGAATTGGGATATGGAGGACATTTTTTTTAAATCGATGTGGACGGGGAATAATTTTAAATATGGGGAGAAATTTTAATCGATGTATATGGGACGGGGTAAATGAAATACAGTTAATTACAAATAATAATATTATTTTATTTATTTATTTGTTTACGACTTGATGGATTTTACATGTGATTAAATTGTACAGGAGCATTATAACAAGTATATAGCATAATAAGAAGTACATAATACATAAAATAATAAACAGAGCATGAGAGACATAAGTAGGCACAACACAAGTGTTTATTTCATAAAAAAATATTTTGCATTATGATAAACTAATAATTATTATCTACTCTAAAAACAAACTAAATCTAAACTAAAAGCTACGAATCCGGTGGTTGAATTCCTTTGTACAATTCACTTATCGAATACTCATACCTCTCATACACAATGAGTATTCGATAAGTGAATTGTACAAAGGTTGGTTGAATTCCTTTGTACAATTCACTTATCGAATACTCATTGTGTATGAGAGGTATGAGTATTCGATAAGTGAATTGTACAAAGGAATTCAACCAGCGGATACGTAGTTTTTAGTTTCGTAGTTTTAGTTTGTTTTTAGAGTAGATAATAATTATTAGTTTATCATAATGCAAAATATTTTTTTATGAAATAATCCCTTGAAAAGAAGTTTACCAAATTTAGTCTCAATAAAATAATTAATAATGTGCAATAAAAGCGTCGATCAAGTATAAAGTAAAATAATTTTTTTTTTTAAATGTTACACAATCAAATACGGGTACTGTAAAAATGTAATTATATAAAATAAGATTCCAAATATTATAATCAATAATTATCAGCCTGAAACACTCATCTACATTGAAAAAATCTTCCGAGAAAAGATACTGGCCGCCAACGGGAATTGAACCCGTGACCATCTGATTGCCGGTCAGCAGCTCTGACCACTGAGCTATGGCGGCTTATCTAATACCCGCCAAAGCCATAAGCCGCCATAGCTCAGTGGTCAGTTTCACTTTAAACCAAAGTTTCACTTTTACCGGTTTCACTTTAAACCAAAGTTCACCGGATAGTAGTTTACCGGTTTGACTTAAACCAAACCAATTTTTTAATGTAGTTCAAGTACCGTACCGATCAAAGTTCATAAGAATTGAGCTGTAGCTCAAATGTGTTGCTGTAGGCAAATCGCCGGTCAGCAGCTCTGACCACTGAGCTATGGCGGCTTATCTAATACCCGCCAAAGCCATAAGCCGCCATAGCTCAGTGGTCAGAGCTGCTGACCGGCGATTTGCCTACAGCAACACATTTGAGCTACAGCTCAATTCTTATGAACTTTGATCGGTACGGTACTTGAACTACATTAAAAAATAGGTTTGGTTTAAGTCAAACCGGTAAACTACTATCCGGTGAACTTTGGTTTAAAGTGAAACCGGTAATCTACAATAATTTGATGAACTTTGGAGTCACACCGGTAGTCAAACAGTTGAGCTTTCACACCCTTCAGCCTCACAACATATCCCAATTAGGGATGCAATAGTCCTACTGGCTACGAGCAGTTAGTATTCACAAAAAATCTAAAACACGATCTGGTTTGGGAGTGTACTTCATAGTATTATTCATTTACTTATAAAGTTTTTCAGCCACGCAATATGTTGTATGGGGACACCGTAGTTCAATTGATAATAACCGGATAATGATTAATTGTTAAAATTATTAATCTTTTATGCTGACGAAGATAACATTGTTTTTGAAACATGTCGATAATATTAATAAAATAGTGGTGTTTACAAAATTACTTATTCTCATTGAAGCAATAATGAAGCCACAAAGTTTATTTGCGAAGTTTGAAGAAAAAAAAATTACCTACACTTCATATTTGATTTCGAATGTGCATCATGCACTAATTAATATACACGATAAACAGACGTCATGATTACAGACATTGCCAAGTCTGGCGGTGATTATAACACTATTCACATTGATTAATATTATAGTTTTCCCATAAGTTTTGGAGTAGAAAACTGTATTTCCTGTAAATGTTCAACAGAAATTATGGTCACCTCTGGTCGGAAATCGTTTGTTTACTTTTAAAATTAATATGTATCACAATATTTAAACCACTCAGGTATTTTGCGATTATGCAAGTTTTTTGTCTTAAACGAACTGCCAGATTTATAAAACTTTGTGTTATTTCCGCTTCACAATTAAGGGTCAATAAATGGAACATATCTGAACGTAGCCGAATACTAAAAACTGTCACACATCTGCCGGATCTGCCCTGATGAAGGACACTGCAACGCTGTCCGAAACGTCGGCCAAAGAAGGAGGTAGCGCAACACGGTATAACACCCCATAAACAAATAACAGAAAAAAAATTAAAAACTTGAAACGTTTGTTTGAAATAAGGTTTCAAATTGTTATATTACAAAAAAATATTAACATTTATAAATATTAAAATTTTGAAAGCAAACATAAAAATATTGTAAAAATGACTCACGCGATGTTTTTATGTGGAAACGGTACTAAAATCACTGATTATGTAAAAATAACACTTATTCTATTGAATAAATAAACAATTTTGTCACCTACCTTTTACCATTTCATACAAGAATATTTAAAAAATTAATAATGTCTAACAGCGCGTAGGTGATTTGGGGGTGAAAACTGTTTCTACAAAATTAGTATTTTTAATGTACTTCTATGGACAACTTTGAATAGAAATGTGAAGCATTCAATATGGATCTTCTACTTTTTGTTTTAGGGTTATCACTAGAACAATAACAGAGTTATAACGACTTCTGTGGGAACACACGAAAAAACGCGCTTATTTTACGGCTATTGTTATATATTAACACGCTTACGTATCCGAGTGGTTGAAATATTCTAAAAACCATTGTATTAAAGACCGGATGTCGGTAACTTGATATATTCATGTTGCCGCTATTTAAAAATATATCTGAATATTATTTTAAATTTTTAGCAAATCTACAGTGTGGTAACAAATTCAATAAAAATTAATCAATTTTTACGATTATGTTTTATGTTAAAACTTATTTCACAGTAGCCTCATTAGTATTAATTAATGAAAATGTGGGCCGAACTGCATTGGCAAATTTTATTGATTACATAAACATAAAATTTCAGAGACAGAAAGAATCGACTGTGTACCAAGTTTCATCTCGATTATGTGACGGAAAGTGGATTTTTTAGACTTTTGAGACTCAAACAAACTCAGAATTCCAAGTAAATGTGATACTTAAGAGGAATATAAACGCTAGAAGTATTTCGATTCTCGTGCCTGCAAAATTTGCAATCGAGCGTCTTATTTGCGCGCGGCAAGTAAGCGAAAAAGTGGTTTTTATTTATTTTGTCCATAATTTTATAAGAGTGAAAAAAAGTTAGAACATAGAAAACCTCAAAAATGGTCTTACCCATAAAGGAGTATTTTTATAAAAATGTTTCTTGTATTACTTCATAGTTAAGTCATGAAAAAACATTTTTTTAGTGGTTTACGCTTATTTTGTTTTTGTTATGTAAATAATAATTTTATTCTAATTCCATTACATAAAAAACCTAGTAAAAGCTTCAATTTATCCGTAGCATATTTTTTGATGTTGATACTGTAAGCCAATTCGTCATAAAGATTAATCTAAATAGGATTTCACGTATAACTTCACCTTAAAAGAACGCCTCTATATTATATGTAGATGGCGCGAGTTTAATTATTTTAGCGTAAAACTTTTTTTTTAAGTTGTGCTTTAAAATATTAAGATGAATTAATTGTTTGCGCCCGTACAGGTGCAATATGAATATGAATAAATAGTTTTTTTGGTTTGAATAAATCTTTCAAGAAAGGCGTACAAATACAATAATGGATTGAATTACCGATACAATATGGTATTTGTTTGCCATTTTTGAAAGATTTATTTAAACCAAAAAAACTATTTATTCATATTCATATTACGCATGAATGGGCGCTAACAATTCATTCATCTTAATAAGGCACTACTTGTAAAAAGCGTGTTCCCTAAAATAATTAAACTTGCGCCATCTATGAAAGAGTAGATTGTGAAATCTTTTTAATATCACTTTAATATAAAAAGGCGGCTCCTTGGCCGTCGCCGTCGTAAGAAAGTATTAATTATGATTTCTAAAATATTTTCTTAAGTAAGGTAAAAACAATGATATAATTTTTTTTTATTTTTAATTAAGCTAGTCATTCCCGAGATAGTATACTTTTAGTTAAAAACTAGCAGACCAGGCCACATGTTGCTGTGACTAACGAAACATAACGCCATCACAACGCCACGCCACTACCCAACCTTTATAACCAACGCCATCTGTTAAATCAAATCGACACCGCCCGCTTGCTGCCGACTGCCCGATGCCCACTGCCTGCTTGCCAGCCCTATTTCAGCCAATTAACACAAAACCTTGACAAATTATATACTCTAAAACCTTCCTCATGAATCACTCTATCTATTGGTGAAAACCGCATGAAAATTTGTTGCTTAGTTTAAAAGATCTAAGCGCACAGACAGCGGAAGCGACTTCATTTTATACTATGTAAAGGTAACACAATTTTTTGCCCAAAAAAATAACATAATAAATACCTACTCTAAAGAACTACTTTTCGAAAAAAATGTCCTTACTTATTAAAACGTGCTTTATTTTTTAAACAACTGATAAACAAAAATATACCACACATAATTTCATTTTTCTCAGTTAAAACGCAATTTTTAGTAATGGGATATGCGATTAGATGTTTTTAAATATTTAAAAAAGCGGGATTTCAATGGTTTTTACTTCGGGCATTCTTCATTGAAGTTCAAAGTTGATAAGCTTTTAGCCATTCCAAATAATAAAAACATCTATATAAATAAAATAATTAAAAAAGAAAAAATCGATAATTATTTTCTTCCAAACATTTTTAAACACCCAGTTTGTTTTGAACAACTGCACTCATGCCTAGCCAGAAGTGTGAACGGGCTCTACCACCCACAATGATAATCCACACTATGGAAACTATTTTCAAGGCACTCCGTAAAAAATGATACCGAACGAGTTGGTTTAATTTTTACGTAAAAGTAAAGAAAATACATTGCTGTGAACCGTTTTGAAATATTTGACATTTGTAATCCATTGAAGATATGCATGTTACATGATGTATGTTTTAAAATATTTTTGGCGGCAATTCAGCAAACCTACATACATTAATATTATATTTTCGTTTTTTGTTTTGTGTTGGCTACCTCCTTCTTTAGCAGACGTTTCGGACAGCGTTGCAGTGTTCATCGTCAGGGCGGATCCAGCAGATCCGACGATGTCTGCGACAATCTGCCGGATCTGCCCTGATGATGGACACTGCAACGCTGTCCAAAACGTCGGATAAAAAAGGAGGTAGCGCAACACGGCATAACACCTAAAAAACAAACAACGAAAATGCTTTTGGCCGTGAAAATCTAAAAACTTATCATTAATATTATAGGTATATTGGGAAGAGGATTACGCACACCACCGCCCCGGGAACCATTTATTGATTAACCAAACCTTTGCCATAGGTCATACCAAGCGGTTCACTACTTTCAGTGACTTAGCAGGGGTGCCCAGGTTCAAGGGGTGAGGTTTGTCTAGGTCTTTGAGGAGAATGTGTTTGCCCACTTACTTCATGGCAGGCCAGAACGGGAGAGACTGATTGAAGGAGACCTAACCTAGAACTCTTCTATTGGACTCTCTCTACCCAATTTGGGAGGTTGAGAGAGTCCGATTTGTTCCATCGCCCCGGGAACCATTTATTGGATAACCAACACCTCCGCCATAGGTCACCGCAAGAAACTCACTACGTTTAGTGACTTAACAGGGATTCCCGGTTTTAAGGGGAGAGGTTTGTCCAGGTCTTTGCGACGAATGCGATTGCCCACCTACTGCGTGGCGGGCCAGGTTGGGAGAGACTAATTGAAAGAGTCCTAACCTAGAACTCCCTCAACTCGCCTCTCAACTGGGAATAACATGGGAGGTGGATAAGTGTATCGTCGCCCCGAGAACCATTTATTGGATAACCAACACCTCTGCCATAGGTCAACCCAAGTGGTTCTCTCTGTTCGGTGACTTAGCGGGCGTGCCCGATTCCTCGGGTAAGATTTGTCCAGGCCTTGGCGATGGATGCCTCTGCCCACCTGCTGCGTGGCGGGCCGGATCGAGATCGAGAGACTGGTTAAGGACGGCCATTAAAATTTCTGCAAGTCTAGGATGAATATTTATTTTTATTTAGAACAATGAGTTAAACTTCAAATTGTAAAATTTAAATAAATGAAGACAATATTAGCGAAACTCAATCCAAAATCTGAAACAGAAAAATCAGAAAGAGGTACGGTCACATCAGGGACTCCAAGCCAGGACCTTCGGCTTTCCGGGCAGCAGCTCTAACCATTGCGCTAAGCTAATTAATTAGTCCCCATCCGATTCTGTCATTTTTAACCGTTTCATACTTCGACTAGAAACTACCAACATTATCTTCATTTTCGTAACGCAAATTTTATTGGCTGCTATCTGTATGAAAGATTGCAAAATTCAACCAGAACTAAATATAATCTAGATAGTATCTTGGATAAAGTTATCAATTTTTATTTAATATGCGACGTCTATTGACTTTTCTGCAAGTCTAGGAGGAATATTTATTTTTAACTATGAGTAAAACCTCAAATTGTAATTTTGTAATATAATCAAATATTTTAAGATAATTTTCACGTTCTATTCAAGTTCCGTCATTATATCATTATAGGCCAGTTGCTCTATCAATCTGAAATAATACAGAATTTGAATAGAACTTACACAGGTCGTAAAAAAATAATTTCAAATATTTGATGAATCCGTAAAATTTTTTGAAACAACCCGTCTTTAGTTTCATTAGCTCCAGATAGAAGAGAGCATCTGGGACTATTGTGCGGTACATTCATAAAATACCTATATTAGTCCCTCGACCCGTCTCCCAACAAAGGAATATCAATTTGGAGGCGGATATGTGTAACTCCGCCCCGGGAACTATTTATCGGATAACCAACATCCTTGCCGTAGGTTACTCCAAGTGGTTCACAACGTTTGGTGACTTAGCAGGGGTGCCTGGGTTTAGAAGTTGAGATTTGTCTAAGTCTTGGCTGAGAATGCGTTTACCCACCAACTGCGTGGCGGACCGGATGGATTATGAATTCTCCAATCAGACTTTCTCAACCCTTTCCCCAAACGGGGCTATTTTTAAACTCGTGGTAACTTTAGAATAAAATGTCCGAATTGAATAATTCAAAAAGTTAAATAAAGGTATTGAAGCAGTCTTGAATATGAAGTAATTTATTTTGATAAGGATTAAAACCAAGATACAAATAAAGAGCCATTTGACGCGGCGTCATTTTAATTAAATTTTTAAAATAAATAAACACTTTTTGTGGCATAACTATAATAGTTAGACATATGCTGTCGCGAAACTTTTTGTAAATAATGATGTTTTCTACAAAGTCGTACTACATTATTTTATTCTATTGTTAATAGTTTTCGCAGCGCACGCGATGTAAAGAATATTTTAGGTATTTTTTTTACACCTTGGGCTACATTATTGGAGTTTTAGTAACGATCCCTAATTTTTTTTTGAAAATATCATATAGCCTATGTCAACCGGGAATAGTGTAGCTTCCTACCAATGAAAGAATTTTTCAAATCGGTTCAGTAGTTTCGGAGCCTATTCAATGCAAACAAACAAACAATCAAATCTTTCCTCTTTAAATAGTGTTAGATTGGTTCCATGCAAACTCAGAAAGAAACCAACTCATAATTCAGGTCATTAAGATGAAGCCATACTAAATAATGCAAAATCATACAAAATCGTATGTTTTTGTTTTGAAAATTTGACCGCTTAGACGTATTATAAATGCTTCAATTAAATACTTCGTGTAGAACATACCTTGGCCCTTAAAAATATCGGTCATTTTTTTAATGTCTTTTAATAAGCTTAGAAAAAATAAAGTATTAGGTCTATAAAAAACATTTTTTAGTGCAAACTCTCCTACTTATAAACACTTTTTCGGATATGGTTTTATTGCATAAGATGGCAAATTCAGTTTCTTATATAGCGGAGAAACAACGTGTTAGGGTCCGCGCTGCTTGTTTTCGTGAAATCAATTTAAAAATTCCGTTTTATTACAATAAACAATGCATAAAAAAGGAATTAATGTTTTTTACAGGCCTTTACGAAATCAACATGTAAAAAAAATTCTCAAATATCTTTTCCAACCTTTCCAAAAGCTTTTTCTCAAGTATTTTTAAACTCCTCCCATAAAAGGGCGTGAATTCAAATTTCGATTTTTTCCTGTACTAGTGGATCGCCTTAAAAGCTATGAAAACATAATTTTAAAATAGCCGGTAACCAGAGGCGGCCCCTGCCTTGTAGGCCAGTCAATAAAGGCTCAAAATGAGACTTACCCAAACATTAATTCCTCCATCGATGAAATTTTGCAGTTACAATAAAAAATAAAAAATAAAACCAACCTTTATACCTTATTTTATTGTATTTTTGTTATATGTTTATGGTCAGTTAGTAAATGATCTTTGATGTTAGTTTCGCAAAGTAATGTTAGTAAAATGTTAAACTTTTTTCATATTATAATATATTTTGATATTATAATATGAAAAATGAACAATAAAACGATAAAAATAAAAACTGATCCCAATTGCTGTCATTTGTAAATACATAGATATTATAATGTCTTATAATTAATATTATTATTTAACAACAGTAACTAATTTTCGGTCAAATAAATAGGCATTTGTCAAAATAATTAATTAGTTAAAATAACATTGTATTACGTAAGTATTTTAAAATTAAAATGAATATAGAAGCTTACGTCTATTTCATTGATTTTAACAACGCTTTCGGAATTGCCTGTTTGTGTTGATTTCTATTGAGAATTTGAGTTACGAAAAAACCTCATTTACAATGCCACAATAATTTAAAAATAGACATTGATTTATTTTATATTGCACTTTTATAATCAAAATCAAAAGTCAAAATCTAAATCTAAATCGAAATCGAAATCGAAATCAAAAGTCAAAATCAAATTCAAAATCAAAATCAAAATCTCAAACCAACACCAAAATCAAAGTCAAAGACCAAATCAAAATAAAAATCTCAAACCAAAACCAAAATCAAAATCAATATCCGAACTTGCGACATCCGAATTCGTAGTCAAGATCGCACTGCACTGCATTATTGTTGTATTATACAAACGTTTCAAATAAAAATTACCTCCGCACGCCACAATTCGAACTGGCGACTTCCGAATTCGTAGCCAAGATAGTGAGGCAGTGCATTATCGAGGAATTATATGTATTTATCAAAATAAAATTAACTGGCGCATGCCATTTAAACTTGCGACATCCGAATTCGTAGTCAAGATCGCACTGCACTGCATTATTGTTGTATTATACAAACGTATCAAATAAAAATTACCTCTGCACGCCACAATTCGAACTTGCGACTCCCGAATTCGTAGTCAAGGTCGCAATGCCCCTTAGATATCGTTGAATTATACATTTAAATCAAAATAATATTTACTTTCGCACGCAACAATTTGTTCTTGCGACTTCCGAATTCGTATTGATCGTAATGCAATTTGTTCTTGCGACTTCCGAATTCGTAGAGATCGTAATGCAATGCATTATCGAGGAATCATACGTATTCCCCGATAATGCATTGCATCCCCAAAGAAGACATAGGCCTTGACGGGATTTATTTTCTTCAGAGCTTCCTGTGTGGAGCTAATGTAAAAAAAATAAGGTCTCCCTCAACCAGTCTCTCCCAATCCGGTCCGTAATGCAGTAGGTGGGCAAACCCGTTCACCGCAAAGACCTAGACAAATCTCATCCCTTGAACCCGAGCAGCCCTGCTAAGTCACAAAAAATCAGTCTCTCCCAATCCGGCTTGCCACGCAGTAGGTGAGCGAACGCGTTCGCCGCACGGACCTAGACAAATCTCACTCCTTGAACCGGGCACTCCTGCTAAGTCACGAATGTCACTGCAAAGTGACATATGACAGAGGTGTTGATTACCCAAAAATGGTTCCCGGGGCGGTGGTAATCATACCCGCCTCCCAAAATTAAGGTATACCTTCAGTGGTTCGCTATGTTTGGTGACTTAACCGGGGTGCCCAGGTTCATGGGGTGAGGTTTGTGCGGGTCTTAGAAGCGGAAACGAAAACAAAATCAAAATCAAAATCAAAATCAAAATCGAAATCGAAATCGAAATCGAAATCGAAATCGAAATCAAAATCGAAATCGAAATCGAAATCAAATATCAAAATAAAAACAAAATCAAAAATCAAAATCAAAATCTCAAACCAAAACCAAAATCAAAATCAATGTCAAAATCATAATTAAAATCTCAAATCAAAACCAAAATCAAAATCAAAATCTCAAACCAAAAGCAATATCAAAATCAAAATGAAAGTAAAAATCAAAATAAAAATCAAAATAAGAATGCAAATAAAATTAAAATCAAAATCAAAATTAAAATCTCAAACCAAAATCAAAATTAAAATCTCGATCCAAAATCAAAATCGAAATCCAAATCAAAATCAAAAACAAAATCAAAATAAAAATTAAATCTTAAACCAAAATACATTAAAAAAGAAATGAAATAGAACGAATTGAAATAAGAACGTACAGGTACCTACTAAAAGAAGCTAAAAAGTACGACAGACGGGCACCTTTGTTGGCGGTCAAAACTTGGCATTTATATGGATCAACAAAAAAAAACGTGTAAAATGTATAAGACACCGAACAATGGGCGTGGCTTACAGCGAAATCTTGATGGTATAAATTGATCCACATGGATCAGGATGTGTATGCCAGCTTGTGTAATGGATCAGCATATCCGGATGGATCAACACGTCCGAACGGATCAACTTAAAACTGGTGTACCGTCGCGCAAGATCAACGTTTTACGAGAGGAGATAAATATATATATATATATATATGTTACAGTTAAAACTCGCTTTAAGTTATATCGCGTTTTCTCTAGTTAAAACTAGTTCTTACTTACTGCCTTTGTTAAAACTGAAATTGAGATTGAAAAAAAAGCTGTTTATTAAAATATTTAATAACTGTTAATTAAAAACCTAACCTAACCTAACATAACCTAATCTAATCTAAACTAACCTATCCCAACCTAACCTAACCTCACAGATGTTACTTGACCAATCAGAATAAAGCATGATGAACTTTGACATCCGTTGAAACAGTTTTAACTGAATCGTTTCGAGAACCCGCTTTTTGTCTAGTTAAAACTAGTTTTCACTGATATTTAGCAGTTAATTCTAGTTGTAACAAAGGCATTTAGTGAAAACTAGTTTATACTAA
This sequence comes from Limnephilus lunatus, assembly GCA_917563855.2. NCBI lineage: Eukaryota > Metazoa > Arthropoda > Insecta > Trichoptera > Limnephilidae > Limnephilus > Limnephilus lunatus. The sequence goes on along the minus strand of OU830598.1, from coordinate 45,660,442 downwards.
AGAAAACGCGTTGTAACTAAGAACGGGTTTTAATTGTAGGTAACATATATATTTAATTGTTTTTCAAGCCATCTCTTCTTTGTACGTCAATGCATTTCTCAAAACGCCGATAGACCATCTTGTTTTAAAAAATCTGTTTTAAAAAAGCACTAATTTTGATTTTGAAGTGGGCTTCGATAGCGTTCTTCATATCATCTGCATCAGTAAAGCATTCACCTGGAATATTATACTAATGAAGATGACATGAAAAATGAAGATGGAAAAAAATAATAGATGTCCGCTAAAGCTCAGGCATCAGCCAAGTCTGAGCTTAAGGAATGTAGCGTAGGCGGGATGAAAGTTCCAGGTAAAAATACCATTGTTGGTTTGTTAAAAGAGTTCATACGACCCACACCGGATTTATAAAGGATAAACTTTCACAAAACAAGGTTCTTGTATGTCATCGATTTATCTGAAATTTCACCTTTTCTAAGGCCTATTCATTTCTAGCGGATATGATAAATGGGATAGAACTCGACGCGCGGTTCGAAAAAGCTTGTTAGCAGACATTTTTTTGGTATTATTGGAAACCTTACCACTTATCAGAGCCGTGCCATTAATTATAGTAAATAATCATTACAAGATTAAGAAAAAATTTAAACCAAGTTTTTGCTTATATAGACTGATGAAACAAATTGTTTACTGAGCAATAAAACTCTTTTATCGCGAATAATATATTACTATGTATTATTATGACTACAACGTTATTCAAGAAATACCCCGGATGCACGAGCATCTCCTACAGGTCCTACCTTAGGAAATATATCCTTGATATTATTGTCAGATTCGGAGATAGCGAGATAATATTTTGTCAAATTTAAAGTCGCGAATTATTTTCTAAATGGGTGCGAAACTTCGGGTCTCATTGATTCTGAGGCGGTACGAAGTTCGTCGGGTTAGCTAGTTTAAAATAAAAATTACAAATGTCCTGGCACACCTCTCATAACAACTACCAAAATTCTGTCTTGTCACAAGGTGTAATCATGAATACCATTCCATAAGCGACAAACGTGTTTTATTTATTCACCCCTTTCCTTTCTTTTTGAGTTTCCCTTTGTACTGCCTTTACACTGGGTTCATCAAGATATTTCATTGTATTTTCCTTCAGTGTTCAAATCGGAATGGAATCGTGTTTGAATTTTTAGAAATAAATAATATAATGGAATTGTATTTTCAAATGAATTTAAACATTAATTAATTCAAATTAGCTCGTTCGTGGACGGCGGTAATTTAATTGTTTTTATTTAAAAAAAACCTTTTTGCGAGTTATCCTGTAAAATAATAAGAATTAATTTTTCGACAGCGCCCGTATATCATACAAATGTAATATGAATAGAATAAATAGTGTTGTCCGTATAAAATCTCAATTCTTTCATGAAAGTCGACATGCAAATACAATATTGATATATTTTGTATGTGTACGCCTTTCCTATCACCTTCAATATCACTGATAATATTTTGTATGTGTACGCCTTTCCTGAAAGTTTTGAATTTTTATACGAACAAAACTATTTATTCACATTCAAATTGCATATTAACGAACGCAAACAAACATATCATACACTGATATATTTGCGGGTGCCATAAAATCAACTGTATCGAATTTCCTAAATGCAGGGTAAGAAAGGGAAAAATGGAAAACCAAAAACTTACCCGTGGTCCTTTTGGCTGCTTCTCAAGGCATTTTCTGGTGGTTCAAAGCTAGTCACAGCCCTCACATTACATGATTGTCTTTCAATATATATAACATAGTTCATATACATATAGTTCAGCAAAATAATAATAACACAGATAGTTATAACTGGGGCGGGGGGAGGATGGTGGATTCACAAATCCACGAGAATTACCGATTTGCGGGATATTCCAACAAGCGCTTTTAGTATTTCAACGGTTAGTTTACGTTAATTACGATACAAAAAGGCAATAAAATTACGTTTCTTGTCACAATAATGCTGCAGCTCTTTCTTACATATTAAATAATGGTGAGACAAAAGATGAAACACACAATGAACGTGCGTCTGTTTCCTACAAATTACTACTTTTTTCTTTTGGAGGAAATAGACATACGTGCATTGTGTGTTTCATCTGTTCTCTCACCTTTTTTAATGTGAAAGAAAGAGCTGCAGCATTATTGTGATAAGGGACGTATTTTTATTGCCTTTTTATACCGTCGCAGTTCCAAACGTGGGAATATTAAAAGCGACTAGCGGAGCGTTGGTTAACCATCGACATTTCAAACCATTGAAACACTTGCGTGGCATTCGATAAATACAAGAACACTGAGATTTGTCTATAGTTTTAGGATTTGAAATTGGAAGGAACAGGATGCGTATTTTTGGCAATTCAACTACAATTTGATTAAACAAGTTCATTTATAAGAACATACCAAACTGGCGCGCAACCAATAATATTAAATTAATTAACTTTATATTAATACATCCGTTTAATCCGTTATTTATTTAATCCGTTTGATCCAATTTACACTAATATTTGGTATAAGTATTACCTAATTCTGAGTTTTATGAACGTTTGCCTTAATACCAGCGGTTTCCATCGGTTTTTTGTTTAGTATCCAACTTCATTCAGATAAATAGATCACGGTTCGTTGCTCCATAAACTGGCATATTTGACGGTTGTCAAGCTCGACGTTAATTGATCACTCGCTTAAAATATTTACTCTATATTACAAATAATTATATATTATATTCCAGCTAAAACATGGCATTCTCGTTAAACAGGCAGTAATGCCGTTACATTAGAGCAAAATAAATAATTGATCATACAGCAGTGATAGGCGGGCGATGTTTTCATTCGCAGTCCGGATTATTTTTCTTCTTTAAGTATTTACATTAATATAAAAGTATCATTATTTATTTATTTATTAATTTTCAGGAATCGACAGTTTACATTTATTTCAGTTTGTACATAATATTAAATAGCCAAAATAAAACCAATTATGGATTTCCTCCTTGTGACTTTACTTGTACTGAGACAGCATAATAAGAGTAAGTAAATTAATTTTATAAAAAAGCAATATGAATCCCAAAATTATATAAAACAAAAACCAAAAAACAAAAAATGTAAAACAATTTTTTTCTTATATAACTTTAACAGTAGCATTTTCAATGTTTGTATTTTCTTTTTGACACACAATCTGCAACACTCAAAAAATTGTAGGAATAAATGTATACGTGCAAATTATGTCAATTTAATCATGCGTAAAAACTTTTCCTATATAACTCAAAGAACACGGAACAACAATATGTTCATTTTATTTAAATCCTTGCTACCACTCTTTTGTCAAATTTTACTATTTAGGTACCTACTGTGATAACCCCCCCCCCCCCCCCCCCCCTACGAAGTAGACCCTACATATTTTTTTGAATCCAAGTGCTGCAGCTACAGCTACCCTGCTACAGCTACAGGCGCAACCCCGCCCGGCTTTTAAAAGCTCGTAGCTCGCCCGTTCTCGCGTCTCTCCCCTGCATTTCTTTTGCAGCGCCTTTTCAACCCCATCACGTAATACTTTTATGCAAACGTGACGAGATGCTTCTAATTAATCAATTTGTAATTAACCCCACAACGTTGTGTACGTTTTTGTTTTAGTGGTTTGGTATAGTTAATCCAATTTAATTAATAATTTATTTGTGGTAAACCCTTGTTCTTTTAGGTATGGCGTGTTACAATTTGCAAGGCTTCGAATAACAATGACTGGGTCTGACTAACTTGAAAAATAACTAATTATCTATCTATATTCATCCAGCTTCCTCCCCTAGCACCTGTTATACACCTACGCTCATCGACGACTATTTTTATTGAAGTAATCTGCATTTTCCCTCCTAGCATCTAGTATATATATTTACATTTAAACGGCGAATTGAGAAGATCCTACCTTTCGATGCGATGTCGCGTACTCTCTGCGGCTCTATAAAATGCTATCATGAAAATAATTTGACATTTATGTATATTCTAACAAAAGATTTACACTCAAAGCAGTACGGAGCGCAATAATTCTACACTCACAGTTCTAGATGCAGTTTGTTAGTTAGCTAGCTTGTTTTATTTTGTTAATTTGATTCTACGGGTAGGTATTTTGGATTAACATGAGACAGAACATGTGCTGTTTGAATAATTGGACTCCTCCATAGCCCAACTGATAAGGTGATGGTCATAGACCGCAAAATCAGATTCCAATTCCAACGCCTCCAGAGAATGTTAAGGTCGCAAGCGACGAATGAAAATCGACATGTTTTGCCTTCTGTCGGGAAAGGGTTTAATGTGTGTTTCTGGATCATAGAGTGGTAATGGGAATAATATCGACCAATACGCCGCCAAATTATAACTATGTTGATGATGATGATGAAAGGTCATCTCATACCGTTTGATATGAGGGTCTGCTCCGATTAATGGCGTGATAGCCGATGTCAGGAACTGTTCAGGAAATGCGTGGGTGGCACGAGGTTTTAGATCGTGACATCCTACTCTGGATTGATGATGATGATGATGATTTTGAAGTTCTTCAGCATGCCGATGACTTGAGTTCCATTAACTCCTAAAGCATCGAGCATAAACATTAAACCGAAGTTGATTAGACAATCGGCAATGTCAGGAGATCGGTGGGGCCGCTCTCTCCTCTGATCTGGCGATGTATTTAATTAAGGAAGATTTTGATGTCACCGACCCTCGCCTTGGCAGTCACTCATGTCCTCCATAGTCCCGTTCTTCGTCCAGCACGCCGCCTCAAACCAGTAGAAATAATGATAACGTTTTTTCCTAGGCACGTTACAGAAACATGCGCCAGCCTGCAATCGCGATGGTCATCAGTGTTTGATTTGAATGAAAAATACGTTCTCTCGCATAACATACACAAGCGTAACTTGGGACCTTCCCCGATATGTTGTCACGGGCATATGCTCTACGATAGGCGTACCCCAAGCTCAAACTCAAATATCAGCTCAAAGAAGGAATGTCAAGCTCGGCTTCCAGGGTGCTGGGTCCAAGAATGAAAGGCACCAGGTCGTGGTGAATCTGGCTTCCCTTCCTTCTATTTCCCCTGCTGCGCTTTCGTCCAGACTACATTCCCAACCTGATGCTGGATGATCCCTACTTTTAGTTTTGAGGAAGTTAAGAAAATTTATCCGGATTCCAACAAAGAAACGTCGAACCAGTAGAAATATTGATTACGCTTTTCCTAGGCACGTTACAGAAACATGCGCCAACCTGCTATCCCGATGGTCATCAGTGTTTGATTTGAATGAAAAATACGTCCTCTCGCATAACATACACAAGCGTAACTTGGGACCTTCCCCGATATGTTGTCACGGGCATATGCTCTACGATAGGCGTACCCCAAGCTCAAACTCAAAAATCAGCTCAAAGAAAGGAATGTCAAGCTCGGCGTCCAGGGTGCTGGGTCCAAGAATGAAAGGCACCAGGTCGTGAATCTGGCTTCCCTTCCTTCTATTTCCCCTGCTGCGCTTTCGTCCAGAGTACATTCCCACCCTGATGCTGGATGATCCCTACTTCTAGTGTGAGGGAGTTAATAAAAGGTTTGCTACTTATGTAGGTGGATATAACGCATTACGCTTAAAATATGAATACCTACCGACGGCTTCATTCAACCGACAATGTGAAAGTTTTTGCTAAATCGAATGGAATATACCTAAATCGTAAACCAAAAGGTGAGTATACGATATCGAACCAAGTTTATGTAAAGTCCTATGTAATAGATTTGTTGTGATACCTAAAATTTGGAATAAGGTATGGGAAATTTTTAGGAGTGGGAATTTAATTATGTCAGTTTTTGTTAGTAAACAAAGGTGCCCATGCTACGCACCTTTTATAAACTATTAAATTACCTAATGCCTTTCCTAAAACCCTTTCCTGAATATAATCCCCTAGCTACGTTTAAAATTATTATTGCGAGACTCGTAAATAATAATTATCACCTCAAAGTCGCTTTACACATTAATTTATACCTATATTCTATACCTATGTATTTTGTCACCTCGTTATACCTAGTTTTCTCGTTCACCAACAAAGCACTTTTAAAGGATTTTATTATTGTTTTTGTGGTTTCAATATCCCGTCCTTTAAATGAAGTCCCTCGTCTAAGATTTATGGCCCGAAAGTGGATTTTGTGTTCCAAATAGTATTTAGTTCATTGTACCCCAAATTATTATTTTACAACGGTCTTGTCTCAAGAAATCGTCGCCGGCCAACCTCAGGCAGCCCCGGATCGACTTACGGAGGGAACGCCCTTTTTTTTTTACGATTACCGATAATTATCCGATAGCTCTTTAAATTGTTCCTTATTAAAGGCCTCTTAAAGTAGCTATAATAATAATACTAATATTTGAACGATTCACATAGCACCGCTTTTATGGAAAATCACCTCAGGGGCGCTATATAAACTATAATACATGTTTAAATCTAGAAAACTACAAGCTAGACGAACAATTATAAACAATTAAAATACTCGGGGAGTAATGATGATTCTATTGTTTTAACCCTAGTTTGTACGAAATCCAAACATTAATGTTGTTAATAATTAATTCAATTTGTCAAACTTACCCCTCTCATGCACACAAAAACACGACATGCACGAATCACAATCCAAAACCAGCATCCCTCGTGCACTAATTGATTAATCACTAATTAAACCACTTATTATTTCGGTCTAACTTTCGCGTCGGTTTGTATTAAATTTTATCCTGTCCCTGACAAACGCCCCGAAAGTACGTCCCGTATTGATGTTGACCGCCTCAATTATTTACAAATTATATTAATATTTACTCGCAAGCCTCAATCTCTGACTTCCTTATTCGCGTGGACTATTTTCCTTTAATTAAATGATTTATTCCCGTTTACGCGCACCAAATTATTACTCTACCGTTTATCAAAACTCGATGATTTTTATCTCGATCGTGCGCCCCCAGAATCTTTCCCTGACTGTCTTCCAACACTTCTGTGCCCCGACTGCCCCCCATCTCCTTGTGTGGCTTCATCAATTCATTGGTCTCCACTCAAAAATCTTAAGTGATAAGCACATCTCCCAATATGCATATTTCAACGTTTAATAGTCAAAAATGTCACATTACATCCCAAATTTCAAGAATTCAGTGCAATCTTCATGTTTGCTATTTTTTTGTGTGTAACATTAAATAACAAAATACTAACTAATTTTGTCTGCGCCGGAGTCATAAATTTTCCCAATAACGCTTAAAAGAAGAACTCAGTGGCGCACTTCAATTCACTACTCGTCCTAATTACTTGCGTCGACTTTTTTGGTTATATAATAACATTATATATTCATTGTCTGTACACGTCTTCGTTCCTTCCGCGTGCGTCACCATTTAACGAATTCTGCAATCTTACTTTGACAAACATGTCAAATATTTCAACCCGTAATCGGCGCGTCGCGCTAGTATATTTAAATGCACCAACGATCAATCCTTATTGACTAATTTTCAATTCCCTACTGCCATAGAAAATTCACCAGATAATTGTTTCGTAAATCCAATCTGCTCGCGTTAAGATCAATCACCACACGAGCAAGTATTCATCGGAAGCCTCTGGTTTTGTTAACGATCCTGAAAAAATCCCTCTAAATGTTCTTCTGGGTTCCTTCTTAGTTTTGTGAAGAATGGCCTTTGCCGGGGCTCGCCTGCACTTGGGCCACCCAAACACATGTGGTTATTTAGTGGTCCGGACCCATTAATCACCCCCAAGAATTTTAAACAGAGAATCGTATGCTGAAACCATTCCATGTTACAAAATTAAATATATTTCTAATTCGATCTCTCAATTTTAAAAGAATTATATCGTAGGCCCAAAGGCGAGATCATCACACTACCAAGTATCTTCTAATAAGTTTCTTTTTAATTTGAATGTACCACATTAACCTAACAACAAAATACACATCATAAAAGCACCTTTATTGCTAGAAACCGAGTTATATCGATGTTTTTCATAATCGACTAGCAATACAAAGTATAATTACGAGATAAATCTCAAAAAATTAAATTGTACTTTGCTTAGCTCAAACGATTTTTATTACCCATTATTTTAATGCTGTTTAAGAACTTACATTTATATTCATTTAGATCTTGCAAACAGTTTTCTAATCCTGAAGCAATAATGGCTATGTACAATTCCATTATACGATCTAAAATTGAATACACCTCAAAGTAATGCCTCAAAAATATTCAGTCAAAAAGTAATGCCTCCTATTTTTTCTCCTTTAATTGTCAAGAAATAAAAAATGCAATTACATAGGTCGAAAACCACACTATTGACGATTATTTTTTCACTTTTCAATATAATCTTCGCCCGTTTTTAAAGTTTTTGCCCATCTTTTAATAAGGGCATGCATCCCAGAGTGGTAAAAAGCACGGTCCTGCTTCCTAAGGCCATCCGCCATAGCTTTAGTTGGGCGAAAAACGTGCTTTAAGTTTTTTAAGGGTTGTGACGTTTTGGAGAGAATTTATTGTGCTTCCCTGCTCCATAAAATCGACCATAATCAAACCCTCTACATTCTTGAACACTGGTGCCATGACTTTCCCTGAAACGTGCTACCAGTTTCCGGTCGAGGGGGAGTGGGGCACTTGCAGTAATGGCATTTAAAATCATTCATAATACATATAATACTCGTAGATAGCCAATGTATCCTGGAATGCTATAAGTTGTCTTACAGCTACAGCCAGCAACGGCACCATGATCTGCTATGTATCCCACATAAAAGAACGGACGAACTGGCTGCGTATTTCCAAAACCTATACCGGTTCAGTCGCTGTAGCAACGATTTATATTTTAAATACACCTCTATATTGGTTATTTTCTATTCTTTTGCAAAAACAAAAAATGTTCTAAAATCTAGACGAAATAATCTTTCCAATGTGTATATTAAAAATGAATCATTTTATTTATAAATAATAAAATTTTGATATTATTCCCATTTATTGTAAATACACCACTGTATTGGTTATTTTTAATCACTTTACGAAGACAAAAATTCTTCTGAAAACTAGATAAAATAATCTTTCGAATGTGTTTATTACAAATTAATAATTTTATTTCTAAATATTTAAATATTTATATTGAAAATGTAAATTGTCGTTGCCGCGACTGAACCGGTGTAGGTTTTGGAAATACGCGAACTGGCTCGGCATAGCCTGACATGTGGTACTGCGCTGTCAAATTACGCTTCCAAGACTGTTGATATTTTTAACAGTAGCATTTTTAATGTTTGTATTTTCTTTTTGACACACAATCTGTAACACTCAAAAAATTGTAGGAATAAATGTATACGTGCAAAATTATGTCAATTTAATCATGCGCAAAAACTTTTCCGTACATTGCGATTCATTTTAATGAATGGATATTTTGTAAATATTTGTAACTTATGTCAATTTAACTATAGGTACCTGAAAGCTATCGCGCAGGTATACCGATTATTTTGTTTAGCACCGCAGTATTTTTATGTTCATGCTTATTCTACACAATTATTTACATGGATTTATTATTAAAATGAACATGAACTTTCTTTAAAATTACAGCTTATGTTATTTTAATTACAATAATGGCCGTTGTTCCCAATCCTACTGATCAACTGTTGAGCTGAAATTTTGGCTAAACACACCTCAAAGGCACAAATATGCTCTTCCCAACGCCTCTGACCGACAGGCGAATCGAGCGTTACCTACTAAATAAATCGCTTAGCTGATCTGTGCTCATATCGATTGATCGATCGAAAAGTTGGGAACAACGACCGTAACAAGCTGGTTTATTTCAATCTTATTTTAATTGTCGTAGGCAATGCTCAAAGTTTAAACACTGTGTTGAAAACACTGTATCAATGTGGTCATCACTTTAAAATGCAAATTTTACACGTTACAGGTTACAGTGTATTAAAATAATCTCCAATTACAAAGTTACACATTTCTTACAAGCAACATCGTATTTCAAAGCATTTTAAAGGTACTCTACTGAATACTTTTGCGCAAAAAGACCTTCAGATAAAGTTTTAAAAAGTGTGGCTTCAGTCGTGAACTTTTAAGCTCTTTTCGCAGTTTAATTTGAGAAGCAGTGGAGCAAAGAGATGCCATCACTTCACCGTCTTTATTTGTTTTCGTTTACATGAGCGATCTTAAAGTTTTAACCATTTTCTTTGTACACCCGTTCCACCTTGTAACGACTGTTTCCAGTCTATTATGAACACTGTCGAATTTCCTCAAACTTTGAATCACTAAATAACAAGCTCAAATTTATTAAGATATTATTATTTTCGCCGACAGTCATTAAGGCAAAGTTAAATTTTAGAAATAATGTAATTAAGAATATCATTTTATGGCCAATTGAACACAAATGATGATATTGGAAATACTTTCATAATTAAATTAATGCCGGAAACTTCAGATTTTTGTTTCCAATAGATAAATCTTGAAAAAGGTGCTGTACGTAATTTTTAAGGTGATTTATTGTGATGCTTTAATAACTTCAAAAATTTTGCATAAACAATTAATTTGTAATTAAAGTGTAAATTATATAATGGGTTCGTACGTACTTACATAACGTTATTCATTTTTGACGGAACGAGGCTTCGAAGAAATTTTTTGCTGTTTTTTTTCAAAAGAAATTAAAAAAGGCTATAAGAAATATATAATAATAATTCCTGACATACCCTTCTAAGGGCGTTTGTCTATCGCCGCCATCGATTAGTGGCGTGAATTGGTCAGCGATGTGCATTGATCAATGGCGTGCATTGATTGTAATGTGCATTTATCAATGGCGTGCATTTTTTAACGGCGTGAATTGATCAGCGGCGTGCATTGATCAGCGGCACGCATAGATCAATGGCGTGCATTTATCAGTGGCGTGAAGTGATCTTTGATTTACGACCAAAGATAGGCTTTGGGTAGTTTTTCAAGTTCGCTTGTGAATTAAATATTAATCATATTCAGAAAGGCCATTATAATATTTTCTTACTGAAAAGGATAAATTTGTCATTTAGAAACAACAAATTTATCAGTGTAGTGCGATTGTGAGAAAACAATTGTTCACAAATTTATGGTGAAAAAATACGATATCATCAAAAATCCTTTAATATTCTGTAATTTTTCGTTTTCCTTAGCGCACCACAGTTTTTCAGCCAATATGGAGTACACACCACTGAGTAAAATATACAAGGCAGATGTCGTCTTTATTTGTTTATTTTTTAATTTTCTTTATATTTTACTATTTTTGCATGTAAGTACACAAATAACTAATCTAAAATAACTTACCTACTACTTTATTGTTTCTGTTAAACGCCTTACACACCATCCGATGTAAAGCACTTAGCAGGATGGCATGCACAACCCCTAACAGAAATATTGTTATCCTGACGCCCGACAAAGGAAAACATAATAATTCGGCTGGCGATCTTACCTGCTTACCTATTAACGGCGCGGCGCTTGATGTAGTTCCCATAAACTATTAAGAATTTACTAATCGGAGTAGGTTTAATATTTTCCGCAGCACATTCTCTAATATTTCATCTCTTTGTAGGGTACACTGTTTTGCGCATTGGCTCTGTTCTTTTCGAATATGTTCTAAATGCATATCATTTGAATTTGTACCCTTTAAACAGCTACGTCAGATAGGAATGCTGTTTTCTACCAGTATTACAATGGAAGATTCTCCGAGGAACTAGCTTCATTGATCCCTTCGGCACAGGTGCATAGTCGGGAAATTGGTAGGACAATTTCCATCACCATCGTCTGCGAATACCTAGCCAATCTCTTTCATTTCATCTATACTCCCATGTATAATACTGCGCGAATACAGCTTATATTCCTAACTGAATATTCACGTTTTACAATTGACTTACAAAAGGGATGTTCAAACATCCTAACAAATATTTACGAACATCAAAGATACCCACTGAGTAAACTACAAAGTTTAGCAAGCATCAATATTAAATAACAATTCTTGAACCCGTCTCCAAATACATCACATTCGTAGTCGATTTTGTTGGATAACTTTTTCATATGAGTTAAATCAAGTCGAAAGTTGGAATTTTTTGCTGAGATATTAAACAAAATGGTCACTATCATGCTATTCATCAGCGATTTGATGTATTTTACAATGGGTCGAAGCGTACATTGCCGAAAAATATTGAAAAAAAGGATTTAAAAAAATATTCAAATGCTCAGACCGAAAAAGAGCACACATACGCGATGATAAATTTATTTTAATTATGTACTTTTCTTAATTATTTTTTTATCATAAGGTTCAATATGTATTATAGAAAAAAAATGTATGAAAATGTGCGTCCCACTAAAACTAATAAACGAGTCTCGGTACAATCATGGGAGTTATATGGTGTGGTGGTCCTCTATCCCCCGTCCAGAAGAAGGTTCCCATTTTTACTTAAAGGGCGTGCTTTTGAAGATATAAGGGCTGGAAGTTTTGCCCTCTAGAAATTTCTAGAACAGTCCAAAATATTCGAGAGTATTCGAGAGCATTCCACAATATTCCAGGAATTATCCCGGAACATTCTTGAATATTGAGAAATCTTCGGAAATAATCTGGAACGTTTGGGAACATCCCAGATCATTGTAGAACATTCCAAAACACTCTCGAATGTTATGGAATGTTTTGGAACATTGTGGACCATTCGAAGCCTTTTTCTGTGGGTGGGGCTACCCATTGGTACGGCAATATAAAGCAAGATCCGTCATGGGCTCGAACGTCCGTTCAATCTCATATCAACTCGCTGGGCGAAGTCGAGTACCCCAGCTAGTCTACTTCTACTACACTATATAAAGAGGTAAGATTTGTTTGTTTGTTTGCATTGAATAGGCTCCGAAAGAACTGAACCGATTTGAAAAATTCTTTCACTGTTGGGAAGCTACACTATCTCTGGGTAACATAGGTTATATTATATTTTCAAAAAAAATAGGCATCCTTACTAAAACTTCAATAATGTAACCCGAGGTGTAAAAAAATTACCTAAAATATTCTTTACATTACGCTGCGAAAACTATTGATGATAGAATAAAATAATGTACTACGACTTTGTAGAACATCATTATTTACAAAAAAGGTCACGACAGCATATGTCTAACTATTATGATTATGCCACAATAAGTATTCTTTTATTTTAAAATTTTAATTAAAATGTCGCCGCTTGAAAAGGCTCTTTATTTGTATATTGGTTTTAATCTTTATCAAAATAAATTACTTCATATTCAATACAGCTTCAATTTCGGATATTTAATAAGAAAGATATCACGAGTTTAAAAATGTTAGTATTAGAAAAAAGTTTCGGCTACGGGCCGGGCGGGAGAGGAGTCAAGAAATGAAGTACCAGGGGGGTTGGCGAGACGGGGGAGCGGGAGAGCGGTGGCGGGGAAGGTGGAAGTGGAACGCTGGAAGGGAACGCACGGGAAAGGACATGCAAGGGGTAACATTTTATTTATTTGAATATGGCATTGCAGCGCATGCCGGGAAACAGCTAGTTATTAATATTTTTTCAATAATGTTACAAAATAAATTAAGAAAAATCAGTATATAAGAAATGCTGAAACATATATGACCGGTCAGTGGTTGAGTGGGCATAGCGCTTGGGTACCACCCGGGCGTCCCATGTTCAATTCCTCGGCTGGCTAAGTCCTCCATCACAACACAAGCAACATTTTCGGCTTTCTGTGGTGGTAGTAGGAGATTTTCAAACATTGTTGGGTTATTCGTAACCCGGGAATGTTTGTCTTTCTTTTAAAAAAAAAAAACAAAAAAAAACAATATAAGTTTGCAGTACTTAAATAAATAGATAAGCATATTGATTTTTGTCACAGAACGCATGCTCGGATTTTGTTCCGTGATTTTATTTGAAATAAAATTAAAATCCTAAAAGTTGATATCGTAGATAATTTATTGATTTATGTGATTTGAATTTTTGAAACATACGTTTCATAATACACCTTTTTTATATAATTAATCTGCGCAACTAGACGGAATGATTTTTTTTTTTAAATATTTAAAGTAACTTTATTATATAAAATAACAATCTTTGGACAATGATAGGTAGAGACAATAAAATATGTTGTTTATCAGTGTCTTGTGTGCGTGTATCACGTTGGGTAATACAGCACGGAGGCCACATCATGTCGGGATGTGAATGCGATAGCGGAGGCCTTCGATGATGTTATATTTTGAATTCATCACGATGGGACGCATTTCATGTATGCATGTGGATCTGTGCTCGACGCGCAGTAGCCAGAGACTTGTGATGTTCATGTTGTGGTCATTAGATGGTAAAGATCACAGTTATGTTCTTCCAGTGAAAAGTGCTTCGGTCCTCAACAGAGGCAGGCAGAAGTTGGATGGTGAGTGAAACTGAAGACATATATAAGTCGGTCTCGGACGGCGGACGCGGGAAGGGCCGGCGACGCGGGTTTCGTAAGTCACTGAGAGCGGTTGACCGACTGTATTTGAGTACTAGCTGCGTTTTATATAAGCACGCGTCTTGTAGAGCCGCTGGAAAAGTTCTAAAAGTTGCAGGTGAACGGTGCGTTTTCGTCACGTGTTTCTAAGCTTCTAGGCTGTAATGCGCGCGGCACAATCTCAAGATCTCAAGATTCTGTTGCTCTGAGAATGCATGCTCGTATTATCATAGCAGCGCGTAACTACAAATTTTTCGAAATTCTTTGTTTTTTTATTGTGTAAAATAGTCGGTACGTCTAGAATTCGACTTAAAAATGATAAATTTTTGGTTGTGTCTGGTTATACCACCTTAAAGGTTTGGTGTTTTGATAAATACTTTTCCCAGAAGCGATTCTTACAAAAGGCATTTAACATAATTTTTCAATGTACAAAGGCACTCTGAAAACCGGGGTGTGCGGTTTTTTACTCTTCGAGACTAAATACCGTTACATTTGTGAATTTATTTTTAATGTGATAATTTATGAGTTGTTTTTATTCAATATTTATCTAATCGTATTTTCGTGCTTAAATATTTAAGGCACCCAATGATTATTAGAAATAGATTATAGGCTTAAATTATTGTTTGGAAGCTCTTGTTGCATACTCAAGAGATGTCTCATTAAGGCGTTCCTTCCCTTTTCGTCAAAGGGAAAATGCAGAAAATGCAGGAATTTATCCGGAACAAGTCATTTCCGTCTCATAGGCATTAGGCAGGAAGCCAAACATGGCCGGAGGAATGGATGGATGGTTTCCGGTCAAAAGGATGGCTAACTAATTGAATGGCAAACTAACCTCATCTGGAAGTTATTGAGTGGAAAAGGGTGGTTGCTCCATTTCTAAAGTAATGAATACACGCACTAATATCCTCACGCCCATCCATAAAGCGGTCGAATCGAGCCTTATTCTTTATGATGCGTCATGGCCAAAATAACCAAGTCGCTTTCAAGAACCCGCATTCCGAACTTCTACTCATTTATAACATATTTTCCTTGCATTCAATTACTCATCTGCCCTGTAATGCTGTTTGAAAAGGAGGTTAAGCAATACGGCATAATTCCCTAAAACTAAATCACATTTCATGCTTTATTAAATACTAGCTTTTGCCCCCAACTTCGCTCGCATAGTATTAGGGGGGGGGGGGGTTTCACTCCGTCTCCTCCACCTTCCCCATCTTGTCCGCTGCCGCTCTGTCGTAGCTTCATAAGAACGTCTTTTTCCAACTGCAGGCCTGATACAAAATTATTTGCGTAACAGATTGTCTGCTGATAATTGGATAAACTTTGTTTTCTTAACAAAAATCTACCAAAAGTAAATTTTAATTACGAACATTATGTATCTTTCTTTTTTATAACTACGTGATTTTTTTCATTCCAAACAAATAAATGCTTTTTTTCAATTTAATTTCTGCATTTTTATTGATTATTTTTCTAGCACACTTCTGAGGGCAATCAATATTATCATAATCATTATCGGTATCGGTATCGCCGATTATTTTTGTTAGAAATCGGTATCGGTATCGTATCGGCAAAATCATGTATCGTTAAATCCCTAAATATAATATAACTTAAATATTTTATACACTCTCCTAATAAAGCAAATGCTTGTGTTTAGGAGAGGATAACTTGTTATTAACTCAAGAATTATTAAAAATAAATCCTTGTCACAATCTTAAGAATTTAACTTATGAAGCGATTTAGACTTATATAATATATTTACGTATTATAACTATCGTCTGTTACTAGCTTTATTCTTATCAACTTTCTGTCGGTCTCTCTGTGCTTAGGGATCAAATCTCTCTTTTGGAGGGTTTATTTAAAATATCTCGGAGGGGATTCTCAAAAATCCATTTCATTGTTTGATCAACTCTATTCGAATTCACAAGATGTGCTTCGAAACTGTGTTATTATTCTACTACTTGCTTACTTAAGCGTTCTTTGAATGATTTAAGTGAATTCATAAATGTCCTAAAAATATTCCGAAAATCTTTTATCAATCCAGAAATAAAATTGGTTTACTAGTGGAAATAATCACGCACTTAACATGCAACTTTCCTTTATCTAATAAACATTTTATTATTTGGCTCTCAAACAACCGAAAAGCAGATATCGTTAAAGATCTTAATAAAAGCATATTGAAAGTGATCGTTAAATTTTATAGGTGCACCATTACACCATTTTATTTGAAAAAAATTCTTTGGGGAAAAATCATATCTTTATTTCATCATAATAAATAAATGACGGGCGTTGGGATGCTCAGTTAATAAATTTTTATTTTATGCGTTTAAGTACACATTCCCTTTCGCAATGTGATGATTTTCCTTTCTTCGGATAAGCTTAATCCATTCACAGCAAGCCTCAGGGCCAGATCAAGCTTTTATGGGGCTATAAAATCTTTGGAAGGGATGTTCCCTTAACCGGGAGGGGGTTGCCTATTGCTTATGTCTAATAGGACATAAAATAACTGGCCTGGTCCCACTATATTAATAATGCGAAAGGGTTGTTTGTCCAATGGATGTTGCGCTCTCCAATGATTTACTTCTATATGTAAATGTGTTTGTTTTTGAAAATCGGTAGAGTTGTTGTTTCTGCACTGATTAATAGTGATTAGAATAATTAAACCATTCGATAACCATTCAATGCGAACAAACCTTTTACGAAAGTGTAGTATCCGCAAGCTTGCTTCAGCATGGCAACATTTACGGAAATAGCCGAACGCTTCCGATGGAACCTGAAGTCGGTAGTCGGAGGCAGGCAGCGCGCGGTATATCGGCCGCTCTGCGCCCATTCTCTCGTAGACCTTAGCATAGGAGATACTATTACACTGTAAACTTTATAACGTCAATAAACTCGTATATTACGATCCTATCTCTCATTACAAATTCATTTAGTTTTGTCTTTATTCTAAGTCTATCAAGGACATTACAAAGTAACAAAAAACATTTTGAGATATAAAGATTTTTTTAGCCAGCCCCTTAAAAAAAATTCTGCTTCATATTAAAAATACAGTATTCTAGAAAGGATTATGAAGTGGATCAAACACTTTGAGAAATAGAGTGTGTTTAGTCGTGTTAAAAAAATTACCTACTTCAGATTTTTCAGAACGGGATTAAGGCAGGTTCTTCGGGAGAATCTTTTGTATCGGCTTATGAAAGAGGATTACAAAATTTTATATTTAGTCATCGCAGTAATAAGTATTTTATAAACTAGCACTCTAAACATAATACCTGCTTAAAACTCCATAATGGTGGGGTCGAGTGTCGTGAAATCTGTCATGACATAATATATATTTTTTTTAATATAAGGATTCTAAATGTTTTAAAAAAATCTGTTGCAAAATCTTGATGACATTTTTTTTACATTAGCTCAACACAGGAGGCCCTGAGGAAAATAATTCCCTTCAAGGTCTATGTCATCTTTGTGGATGCTGTGCGGAGGGTCTTTTTAGGAAAGGAAAGGAAAGAGAGGAAGTTCTGGGAAGGAAAAGGGTATCAGGGGTAGGTAGGAATCTGGAGGTTAGTGTATCCAGGAGTGACGGACGTATGAAACCATCTCTCTTACTGCAGTGCAAGGTGATGTACCGGGAGAGTACGGCTGGATAAGTCAAAGGGACTCCGTCAACCACACTTTTCCGATCCGGCCTGCCATGCAACTTGTGGGCAGACGCATCCGCCTCCAAGACCCGGACAAACCTTACCGCATGAACCCGGGCACCCCTGCTAAGTCACCAAACGTAAAGAACCACTTGGGGTGACCTATAGCAGAGGTAATGGTTATCCAACAATATGATTTAATCGCCCTCTTTTTCTAGTGCTTAATTTTTTTTTTAAATAATCCTATTAACTTGCTGAGTCCGCTAGTAAAAACAATAGTGTAAATTGAATAAAATGCTCACGTACATCGCGATGTCACGCATTATCAGTATGGGTACCGCCGCCCCGGGAACTGCAAAACAACACCTATGCCATAAAAGATCTTCCGCTACGTTTGGTGAATTAGCAAAAGTGTTTCCAGGTCTTGGCGGTGGATGAGCCTGCATACCAACTGCATGGCGGGCCGGTTTGGGGAGACCATTTGACCTCTCCAGCTGGTCTCTTTCGATCCATCGTCTTGTACAGCAGCGAGAGGGATGGATTCATACGTCCTTCACTCCTGGACACACTGACACCTAGATTCCTATCCACCCCTCATACCTTTTTACTTCCCAGAACTTCCTCTCCTTCCTTTCCTTAGAAAGACCCTCCACACAGCTTCTCCAAAGATTACACAGGCCCCGAAGGAAATTATTTTCGTCTGTGTGGGGTTAATTTAAAAAGAATAAAAAATGAACGAGTTAATCCCAACACTGTCACCCATAAGTTGAAATCACACTGTAACGATAAAGAAGTACTTCATTTACCCTCAATCTCAAAACACACTTCGCTTTTATGGCCTTTACACTTTTACATTAACCCTCAAAGGAAATCTTCTACAAGAATGAGTGGAAAATATGAATGTGATTTACGATGTTCCGTGATCCGTGAAAAAGCTTTACCTCATGACTTGTTTATCCAAGAAAAATTACTGCTTCTGTATTCACTTTCATATGAATTTTGCTACCAGCAAAATTAATTTACATGGCGATTATGGGTACCGCTGCCTCGTAAACTATTTTTTGGATAACCAACACTTAGCAGGGGTGCCCGAGTTCATAGGGTAAGGTTTTTCTAGGTCTTGGCGGTGGATGCGTCTGTTCACTTACTGCGTGGCAGGCCGGATTGGTAGGTACTGGTTGAGGGAGACTCTCCTGCATTCTCTCAACCCATCGCCTTGCACTGCATGGAGGGATGGATTCAAATTCTGGTCTTGGACAAACTGATTCCCAGACTGCCCACACTTGAAAGATTTTTCCTTTCCAGAACATCCTCGCCTTCATTTTCTTTAAAAGACCTTCCGCACAGCATCCCCAAAGATGATATAGAACCTGAGAGAAACTATTTTCCTCAGGATCTCCTGTGTAGAGCTATTGTAAAAAAAACGTAAAGAGGGTTTCATATTATACTATCAATTTGAAAGGTTTTGTTATCAGATTTTTTAATTGAAGACAGTGGGAATAGCGTCGTTTTCTTTTGTCTCCATCATTTTCTTATTTAAATTTCCCACAGTTATGTTTTTTTTTATTCCCAACGGTTGCATCTCCTGTGTGGAGCTATTGTTAAAAAATGAAAAGTTATGTAAAGTGAGTTTCATATTATACTATCAATTTGAAAGGTTTTGTTATCAGATTTTTTAATTGAAGACAGTGGGAATAGCGTCGTTCTCTTTTGTCTCCATCATTTTCTTATTTAAATTTCTCACAGTTATGTTTTTTTTTATTCCCAACGGTTGCATCTCCTGTGTGGAGCTATTGTTAAAAAATGAAAAGTTATGTAAAGTGAGTTTCATATTATACTATCAAATGGAAAGGTTTTTTAATAGATTTTTTAACCGAAGACGGTAAAAACAGTGTCGTTTTCTTCAGTCTCCATCATTTTCGTATATTTTCCTACAGCGATGTTTTTTTTCCATTCCCAACGGTTGCATCTGCTTTAGCCTAGGTGGCAGTGTCCCGTTAACAGTCCTATTAGCCTCCACAGAGAGTTTCTATCCTTATTGAGTAAAAGGCTGATTCCTGGGGGTTTTAGACCGTCGCGTCTCTAATCACTTTAGATTTAGAGTGTCCCATTCCGGGAATTTTTCTCACTCCTTCCAGGACTGAGAGTGGTCATCTTTAAAAAGATTTTTTTAAAAGATTATAATTATTTTTTTAAATTTTACACTGTTTAAATTTTAAGCAAATGGATCTCAAGAGAACGTATTTTTTCATTTTATAAATTAACCGTAGTCGACAACAGAAAGTGTACATAAGTGTAAAAGTCCATTTTAATTTATCGTTTCGCGCAACACGGCGCAAAATTCCAAAAATTGATCACGATGAATTTTTTTTTATGTAATGCAAGTAATTCAAACAATATTATTGTTTTTCGAAACATTAACTGAGTATTTTTGGAGGCGGGTATGGGTGCCGCCGCCCGGGAACCTTTTATTGGATAACTAACACCCCTGCCGAAGGGTCACCCCAAGTGGTTCGCCACGATTGGTGATTTAGCAGGGGTGCCAGGGTTCATAGGGTGAGGTTTGTTTGGGTCTTGACGGCGAATGCATTTGCTTACCTAGTGCGTGGCGGGCCAGAACGGTTAAGGGAGACCTGACTTAAACCTCTCTAGCCGGACTCTCTTGACCCATCGCCTTGCGCCAAAGTGGGAGGGATGGATTTATACGTTCGTCACTCCTGGACACATGGTCCCCCAGATTCCTACACACCCCTCATACCTTTTTCCTTTCCAGAACTTTCTCTCCTTGATTTCTCTAAAACGACCCTCCACACAGCATTCCCAAAGATGAGATTTTTATAGAGGATTTTTTTTTTGGATCACATATTTTTTGGTTGTCCCTCTCTAAACAAATATCTTCTCTTCTATCAAGCCTTATCTAAAATTGTCTCCCTTCCATTCAACATCTCATCTCTTTTAAGGTGAAGTTATACGTGAAATCCTATTTAGATACTATTTAGATTAATCTTTATGACGAATTGGCTTACAGTATCAACATCAAAAAATATGCTACGGATAAATTGAAGCTTTTCTAGGTTTTCTATGTAACGGAATTACAATACAATTATTATTTACATAACAAAAAAAATAAGCGTAATCCACTAAAAAAAAGGTTTTTTCATGACTTAACTATGAAGTATACAAGAAACATTTTTATAAAAATACCCCTTTATGGCTAAGACTATTTTTGAGGTTTTCTATGTTCTAACTTTTTTTCACTCATATACAATTATGGACAAAATAAATAAAAACCACTTTTTCCCTTACTTGCCACGCGCAAATAAGACGCTCGATTGCAAATTTTGCAGGCACGAGAATCGAAATATTTCTAGCGTTTATATTCCTCGTAAGTCTGAACTCGACACCAGACTTCCATATAGTTTTGAAATTTGCCCATTTGAATAAAAGAATAATATATAAATCCCTTTCCTCTGATGTAATTTAATTGAAATGATGCCCTAGAACACCCTAGAAGGGTGAAAGCTAGAAACATTTGCAAAAAAACTAAGTATTCATAAACAGGGACTTAAATTTATTTATTTATTTTGATACAATATAATACATTTCATAGTACAATCCAGTAATGTTAGCCTCACTGGGTGGCTTATCCGTGCTTAGGCCCCATTTTATAATATAAGAGTTTATACTTAATACATTTAGAAAAAACAAAAATAATGTTGGTGACGAAAAACACTTAAAATTAAGATAAAATTAAAATAAAGATTAAAAATAAGTAAAGTTAAATAAAATAAAACGAAAATCGATATATATTATGATTTGTGTGTTTGCAAATACCTCTAAACAAAGTAAATACTAGTGTTGACGTAACATCGTTAAACAATTTTAACAGAAACACAAATTATCCCATTATTACTTTGAAAAGTATAGAGTAAGTAGAAAATAAGATGCTTGAAATTTACCGTTCCTTAATTTAGTTGCATCTTTCAAACTTCGAAAGTAACTTTAACTTATCTTTTATATGGAGGCAATCACTTGGGGTATACGGATATACGGTATGAATATAATAACTTAAGTACAAACTGCTTGTTATATCCGACTCGAGAGAATTCTGTGGTATTTCGTCGAGGAAGTTTGTTGACTTAACTTTCTTATAAAAGTTTCCTCATTATTATTAAAACATATCAAGGCAATAATAATAAAATTTCTATGGAACACTAACATCATACTTTGGGATTGCATTGCATTAATTTCTGGCGTTATTTTTAAATGAACTAACTAATCGTTATTTTTTTTTCTGTACTGTTAGCCATTGACTCCCAACGTTAGGACAGTTTTGGACTCCATTTCTGAGGAAATCCAGTGGTTTGAAGGTGAAGTGAAGACTTCACAAATCAAATTTGAAGAGTATCGTTGTTATTAAAGGAGATACCTTGAAGAGATTCCTTGTTGGATTGAGAGCGGAAAACATGACAATCTGGAGGCTTACCACAAAATCCTATCAATACGACATTGACTAAATCCATTATCTGTGGTCTGTTATCGATATTTTCCAGCACGGCCAACGATTAATAACACATATTCCGACCGACGCGACGCCGAAGATTGATAATTTTTTTGCGCCCCTCCACTGTATCAGATAACTGTAAGTATACATTTATTTTTGAATAATTTCGTTCGTTATGCAAAATTACTGGCTTACTTAATGAATGATTTGATCTAACGAAGCTCATAGAATTGAAAGAAGTGGTATACGCGATCCATAAACTTAATGCATCTAAGACGTGATCAATTTATTCTGTTCGATCTTTGAGAAATGAAAGTGGTTGAAGTATGACCAAAGACCTCATTAACTAATTAACTCCCGCTTAGTGTCAAAAAGTAAATTCAGACTGCAATGCATAGTTAGGTTAGTATTTCAGTTCAACATTACCAATTAGTTAAATATTTTTACGTAATTGTTTGGCGATTGACTTTTCGGAATGTGAATTCAAAGAAGCGTTTATAGATTTCTTATTTATTCCCTTTCAATATCTGTGCAGCTGTGAACAGTAAAACCGTGCTCGGTATATCGATATAAAATTGTCATAAGTTACGCCAATCGATTCGATATTGTAAAGTTATCGATTTCTCTATGCTTTACCCCCATTTATAATATTCATGCTCCAATGACATTCTCTAATGGTACAAATAATGTTGTCATTAAAGTTTTCGTTTTTTTTTTGTTAAGTCACTAAATAACTATTATTGCTTCGAAGTATTAATGCGATTCTGAATGCATCAACGTATATTTTCCTGCTACATTAATTATAATTAGACTTTTTGTGTTAACTTTATTTACTTGACGAAATCATATGTTTTACACGAGTCTCTTTTTGGTTTGTCTATGATTTTATAAACTTTAATTATATCACGGGACAAGTTACGAATAGGGTGATTTTTTTATCAGATTCAAGAAATATTTCAGTTAACTGACTAGAAATTGAAAAAAAAACGAATAAAGTACTAATATGTTATGCCATCAATTAAAATGAGCAAATTATGTCAAAACCGCATGGATTTTCCGACATCGAAAATATGTCGAAGTGTATAGTAGTCCCAAAGAGAGGTCGTAAGTACGTTAATTACGAAAATGTCTTCCTTATCAAATGTCTTGTACGAAAACGAAAAAACGAAAGACAAAAATACATAATATACTTTTATAATTTTTTTAATGACATTTCGTTAAAAAAATATTTCCCGGCTCGTCATTGCTAATATAATAAAAGGTCAGCGATACGGTGATAAACAATAAATTTTCCAAAAAGAAGGCAAAATTTTCCACGAAAATATCCCGCGGGCACGTCAAAATAAGTCACGGCGAATGTCAAAAAAGAAATCCAGCTGTCGCAATAAATATAATAATATAAGTTCCTCATTTTAAGTTCAGAAAAAAACAATTTATGGAAATTCCGTATTTTCCCTGGTTCTAGGGAAATTTGCTTACACATCACATCACCGAACAGCTGCTGATGTTCTACATCGTTGAAGGCTACCATTAATCTGAATTATCTGCGAAGTACTTCGGGATAAGGTACCTACCCACTGCCATAATAGTACTCCGGCTTCTGTTAAATAGAGAAAATAGGGGCTAATTATAAAATATTTATAATTATTTCGAATGTTAAGTACACTAAGTATCTTAAAGCTCCGTAGTAAGCGTTCAAAAAGAAGAAGGTGGTCTGAAAGGGAGACTTGTAAATATGATTAGAGGGAGCGCGATAATATTTAAAAAAAAAACGATAATAATTAAGCGACCATTGTGAAAATATTTTATAAAACACTCGTTAAAATTTTCAGCAAAAATCTCTCGGCAAATGTCTTTAGTAGCATTTAAAGAAACACTATGTATTTTTTCATAACCACAAAATGTTAAATAACAGAACAAAATGTGTTTTTATTAATTTTCGGGGCGTACTTCGCGATTTTTTTCTATTGAGGAAATTGCTCAGCAAGAACAGATAATATCCTCAAAAATAATATATAATTTTTTAATATATATAAGTGTTCGAGGAAAATAATTTATAAATCAGAAGAAATTCGGGATGCCTCGTCACAGATATTCGCTTAAAAGTTTGTATGAGATATTAATATAATTTAAATCAAATTTCAACAACAAATATGCGGCAAATAACCACGAAAATTACTACGCTTGGACATTCTTTTCGATTCTTTACTAACATATAAAACTAATTTATAATTTTTTTTAAGCGTGATGTAAATTAATTTTAAACTATCATGAATAATGATGATAAGAATATATCTAACGAAAAAACGAAAAAAACAAGACATAGAAAAATAAAAAAGTAACGGCCGCAACCGGGACTCGAACCCAAGATTTCTTGTTTGCTTCGTTTGATGACTTAGCGGGGATACCCAGGTTCATGGTGAGAGGTTTGTCCGGGTCTTAGCGGCCGATGCTTCTGACCACCAATTACGTAGCAGACCGAATCGGGAGAGACTGGTTAAGGGAGGCCTTTTGACCTCTCCAGCCGGACTATCTCGACCCATCGCCTTGCACTGTAGTTGAAAGTATGGATTCATACATAATAAATAAATAAATAAATACGTCGCTCTTGGACATACTTCCCTCAGATTACTACCCAACCCTCATACCTTTTTTTCTTCCCAGAACTTCCTCTCCTACCTTTCCTTAATATAGTATACCCTAAGATGACGTCGGCCCTGGGGGATTTTTTTTCCTCTGGACCATTATCATAAGGTGATCCAAGGAATACAATTTTATCTTAAGGTGATCCAAGGAAAAAAATCGAAATCGGAATCCATGCCTCTTTTTGGGAGAAGTTTAAAAATACTTGAAAAAAAACTTTAGGAAAGGTTAAAAAAGGTATTTGAGAATTTTTTCGACAGGTTGATTTCGTAAAGGCCTGTAAAAAAAATTTACTCCTTTTTTACGCATTGTTTATTGTAATGACATGGAAATTTAAAATCGATTTCACGGAACCAAGCGACGCGGAGTCCAGGACGTCTATTCCCCATCGCAAGCGGGGCGTAACTGATATGGGTGTGCCAAGGGCATAGTTCTTATACCGATGGCATAAGGTTCACTTAAAAAAATCGTCGAGTGCCAGTAGTATTGTTTGATGTCAAAAATAACAACGAGAAAATTCATATTTTATTCTATTTTGTGAAGTTCGGGCATAAATATCACGGACGTACAAAATATATGGACATGCCCTTACGTATTAAAAAACGTGTTATTTCCCCCTCCCATTGGAACCATTTTTCGGAACCGGCTGGGCGTGTCCGGACCAGTGTCGTGCTCTCATCGTACATTTTACGCACGGACGCTGTATGTCTATGAAACACATACTTAGACATCGAGATACAAAGCGACGCGAAACACAAAGCCGCTGTTTACTGGGTCAAGTAAATCATTAAACATTTGTAAAAGTGTCTACGGAAACAAAATATTCCACTATGAAAATACTCTGAACCTTACTTTGCGAATTTGGATTTTACACATCTGTTCATATCGTGGCATGCAATTCGCGCTCCCATATAAAAAGGTCTATTCATTCAAAAGCAGATTTTACTATCAAGAACTAAATAGTGATATTATAGTGCGAGGTGCCTATATACTGTTAGATTGATTTATTGGCGAATCACAAGTCTCTTTCCTCTCTTCGCCCCGCCATAGTTGGTTTTTACCCCTCATCTGTAAGTTCTCGTCTAGTTATTTGTATGTCTATGATAAATATCATTTTTTTTGCGATTATTATAAAAAAACTGAAATCGCCACTTAAACAATAAAACCACACCCGTAAAGGGGTTCATATGTAGGAGAGTTTGCACTTGAAATTGTTTTTTTATAAACCTAATACTTTATTTTTTTTCTAGATGAAATAACCCTTATTTTTAAGCCAAGATATGTTCTACACGCAGTATTTAATTGCAGCGTCTATATTACTTCAAGCCATCAAATTTTCAAAACAAAAATACGTGATTTTGAATGATTTTGCATTATTTCGCACGGCTTCATCTTAACTCCTATGCTAGTTAAATCATTCGCTGCCAAACATCTATTTGTATATTAGAAGTCTTTTGTTGATCGATATCGTTGATTCCTTTGACTAGCTTTTATCAGCGTATATTGCACTCGATCGTCCGTAGATTTAATTTCCGGCAGTTGTATCCTTCTGTCAACTTCCTTACCAGCTCTGCAGTCTTCTGCGAACATGATTCCTGAGTACAAAAACTCAGCCGCGTGCATAAAGGATTTACCGTTCACAATGTTATCTACTTGGAGCGTTTTTGGCCACATTTTAGCTAATTTGCAAATATGCTCGAACGTTTGCTAGCCAAAATGTGGCCAATTAGAAGAGACATTTTAAAACATTAATTGGAATTATTTCAAAAGTTTGGAATTGTTTCAACGTTCTGAATCGGATCTGGACAATGGTCAATTGATAATTATTGCTTCAGGCCCGGTAGTAAAAAGCGTTCAAAAAGAAGAAAGGGAGATATGTAAATACGAATGTTAGATGGAGCGCGCAAATATTAAAAACGATAATAATTAAGTGAAAATGTTTAATAAAACACGACTCGTTTAAAATGGTGAAAAAATCTCGTGGGAAATGTCTTAAGTATCACTTAAAGAAACACTTTGAATTTTTCATACAAGTAACTTGTAAATTAACAGAAAAAAACGTGTTTGTAATTCGTGCTCTGCGATTTTTTCTATCGAGGGAATTTTATAAAATTACCGTTTCGGCGCGAGGCTTGGCTATTGTATAGATATTATCTTCAAGAGTATCGTATATTAGGGGGCATACATTAATTACGTGAGCTCAAAAGGGGGGGGGGGGTCCAGCAAAATCTCACGCTTCTTGAAAAGAATATACGAAGTGGCCCAAATTTATCTCACCAAGGCGGGGGGAGAAGAAAAACTGCTCACGTAATTAATGTATGTTTAAAAACGTGTTCAAGGAAAGTATTTATAAATTATGTAACAAAAAAACAACGGTATTTGTGGCTTACGTATGTACCTACATTATAAATTTTCTAAATAAATATAGTAATGTGTAAAGATATTATATATATCAAGCGCCCTTGTTATCTATTATATCAAGCGCCCTTGAGGTGATTTCTCACAAAAACGGCGCTCTACAAATTGTCCAATTATTATTATTATATTATATATATATCAAATATCCTTGTAATAAGTACAATTCTTGTCGAAAAATAGACATTTTCGAGCGCTGTGAATTAATAGTTTATTTAAGTAAAACTTTCAAGACAGAATATGAAATATAGGTAAATTCATTAGCTTTGAACGACAGTTTTTGTATAATTTTTTAACATTCAGAGGTGTAATTTTTTTAAATGAGGGCGGGAAATATCCGAATCGAACTCTCAGAAATCCCAAGTGCTGTGCGCGTATTTCAATTATAAAAGTGATCGATCGAGTGGTTATGCAGTGTTTTAATGTTATCTGAAAAACATTAAAATCTTCCTCCACTCTGGCGTCATATAACAAACTAAACCTGTTTTGTTTAAATTATTTGAGATTTTCCCCGCCAAAAGTATCATCATGATTTGGTTTATTATTATTGCGCTACCTCGTCACGGCGTCACCATCACATGTTCATCAACATTTCATATATATACCCTGATTATGGACTCCTTAACGCTGTCGGAAATATTGGCTAAAGAAGGAGGTGTGTAACATGACTTGATACCCCCAAAACAAATCACGATTATAGTATTTTACGATACGGCCTGCCACGCAATTAGTAGGCAAATGCATCGGCCGTCAAGACCCGGACAAACCTTACCCCATAAACCCGGGCATCTCTGCTAAGTCACCAAACGTAGGGAACCACTTGAGGTGACCTATAGCAGAAGATATTCATATTGTCTACAGATAGGTAGTTAAAAATATATATTATAGGAAAGTTTTTGTGACAAGCGTATTGTTAGTGTTAAAGACAGGGTGCCAACCAATCATCTATCTGCTGACTCACATTGTCATTTCCTAACAAAAGCGGTGCAAAATCATTTTAACCCTTCAAAAATTTGGCATTTTTTTCAGATGGTCAAAATATTTTCACTTTACAATAAAATGCAAATATTTGGAATATTTCTGAGCACATTCAAAATCTAAAAACTGTTTTAGAAAGGTGATGAAATATGCTTTCAAACTATATAATTCTAAATTAACACATCTTTTTAAATTATAAAATTTCTGCATACAAACATAAAAAAGTTTTAAAAATGGCTCTCCTTACGTTTTTTCTAACTAAAGTTACTGATAATAAAAAAATAATAAAAACACATACATATTTTAATAGACAAACACATATTGTAATCTCATTTTTTGTCGCTCTATGTAATAATAATTTATAAAAAATTCCCGAAGTTTCAATTTTTTTTTTTCAATTTGCGATTCAAAACTTTGTAAACATAAAAGTGTACAATTTACTTTTTTGGTGGTTATTTTTAAGATTGGAATATAAAGCCCTTTCTAACACAGTTTAGAACATATTTCTCACTATGATAGTAAGGGAGTTACAGCGTTTTAAACGAGACCTATGTGCGTTGGGACAAATATGGTATCCTAATTAATATAAATAAAATCCAATTAATATTAATAGAGACGACGGAGCTAAGCTCAACAGCTCTTGGTATCCGGTAATTGACGGCTACACCAAAGCTAAACGCAAAAAAAAATACCATGTCTAAGTATACTGTAATACCATATAATAATACAATATAAAGGTATAAAACCTTTTTTGCTTATATTGGCTACTTTCGCTTTAACCACTTGAACTCTGTTGTCTAATTCTAGAATAACGATGGCGCCACTTTCGTCGGCAATTCTCACATGGACGGACCCCAGGCTAACGTAAATACTGCGCTTTCACTAAAATCGCAGTTCCCTTTCTCCTGAAATACCTACCAGCTCGTAGTGAATTGAAGCTGGCGACACGGTATCGCTTCCAAGTAAATAATCACACACTCTACACTAACAATTACACATCGTCGGATCTACCGGATCTGCCCTGATGATGGACACTGCAACGCTGTCCGAAACGTCGGCTATAGTAGGAGGTAGCGCAACACGGCATAACACCCCAAAAACAAACAACGAAAATGCTTTTGGCCGTGAAAATCTAATAACTTATATGGTATCCTGCCATTCAAAGGGTTAAAACGACATTCAAAGTTTATGAATATATGTCAGGAAAAAAGACAATACCTTTCAATTATTCAAAATACAGAAATAATTTTTTGAGGGTTTTGAAACTAAAAACATCAAATTTAGTTTACCTTTTTAAATCATAATAAGTGCTTACATATAAGAAATTAGATTGGAAGCATAACGTACGAGTATTATTACCATACCTCTCGTAAAATAATATTCAGTGCACTTGAATATGAATATCTCAAGCACTCGCAGATATGGATCGGGTTATAAGGTACATGTTCATTATACATACTTGACAGACGTACACAATATACACATACTCGAATATATTATGTATTAGACTTGACTGGCTCACGTAGGTACCGTCCTTGCAGACATTTATATACCATACCGCCAGATCTGTCAAAAGATGTTAATTGAGCGAACACGCGACTTGAATTCGGCAAATGTTTCCACTGTCAATGCTACGAGTCGCTTCTAGAAATACGACACAATGTAAATTTGTTATAAAGTTATTAGGAAATTAAGCGTTGCGTATGTGTATTCGCCAAACTGTGGTTGGGAATTGGGATATTTTAATGTTTAAAATAATTGCACAGCAAAATCATTATTATATCATTGCGCAGCGGTAAGACACTTGACTCGCACGCCGAAGGTCGCGGGATCGAATTAATTTTTGTTATTTCACAATTTATTCATTTAAAATAATATATATAGTATATTTTCGGCACGTTCCAGAGTGGAAGATACTTTCTGTATCGCACTGGTGTAAGACCACCATTCAGAATTGAGACGTTTTGGTGACCAGATCTGAATAGCCAGGTACTTCCCCACCTTCCTCTTCCATATCTCATTCCCTTCCCCACTACCCTCAGCCTCACAACATACCCCAATTGGGGATGCCATAGTCTCACTGGCTACAGACGGGAGCAGTTGGGACTCTTGTGCGGTATTCATATTAAAAAAAAATTTAAAATTGTAATCGCAAAACTAATTCGCTGACTAAAAAATAATTTGAATCACAGATATATTTTCTTCTTCTCGAATGGTAAGGTTAGTTGATACCGAAGAAATTCTAGTTTCAGAACGCTACAAACTGTTCGAGAAGTCTTAAAATCTCCAGGGTTTCGTACGGTTAAACATATGTTAATTATTTGCTAGATACAACACAAACGTTCAGTTTCACCATTTATCTAAATCAAAAACATTCTACTACAGCTGAATAGAAACAAGCTCACAGTATAAATAATCGTCATTAAAGCGATGTACACCCTCGCGTAAAATTCGAAATCGGGCCGCTAACAATAAAATAACATTCCTTCTTTAAATGGCGGTTACTAGCCAGTCGTCTGTTTTGATTTACTCCAGAAAAAAACATCGGCAAAAAGCGTGTTTTGTTTTGCTGTGTGAAGTTCATGCCAAAATATTAATATTTTTTACGATCATTGTCTAAAGCACTTCATTTTCCACATTACACAATAAAATTATAACGCAAAAAAGGTTCGTAAATGGGAGATTTTTTAACTTTAAAGCAGTTTTTATAGGTTTGATACTTTGGGTCAATAAACACTGGTCTGATTTCCCGGGCTTATAATAACACTCGATTTTTTAAAAGGCCAAGATGTGATCTACTCGCAGTATTTAATTTAAAAAATCTTATTTATATCAAAGCGATCAAATTTTCAAACCAAAAACACATGATTTAGCGTTACTTCGTCGTGCTTCGCTTTAACTGGCAGCGATTTAACAGCGCAGCAAAAAACGGATTTCGGCATCGCTGAACGCGGCTGTTGTTTTGTATCGTCATGACTGCCAGGATGGGATTTGACCTTTTAAAAAAATTCCGTTGGCTCTAAACTTTTTTCATAAACCCTTTTTATCTCAGCCTCCCCATTCGCAAACAATCTTCTTCCACACAGGCAGTCAGTCCATGGTCATTTTCTATATAAACTTTAATGGAGTACTGGGAATAGTATAGAACCTTTAGATTAAATTAAATATTTTTGCCTTTATTATAAATATTACCAATTCATAAATATAGTTAACACAACATAATTTCGAGAGAATCCGGCTTGAGAGGTATAGGTTAGGCCTTCCTCAACCAGTCTCTCCGGATTCGGTGAGCAGAGGCGTTTGCCGCCAAGCCCTAGACACGCCTCACTGCATAAACCCGGGCACCCCTGCTGAATCATCAAACGTAGTGAACCACTTATGTGGTTCTCAACAGTATCTTTATCCAATAAATGGTTCCCAGGGCGACGGTACCCCTCAACACCCCCTCAAATTGATAATTGCAAATAAGCTTAACGTAGTCGGGAAACACACCAAACGCGCGCCTAATCTTTATATAAGAAACACATTTCATATGAGAGCGGGTTGCTTCTACGGCTTGTTCTTAAAAAAAAACGTAATTTTCATTATATTTCATTTAATAGAAAGCCATTCCTTCTAATTCTAAATATTAAGGATAAATAAAATATTAGAAAGAAGATAAAATAAAAGAGAACGATTCTGAATCGCGAGTAGATAGTAGGTAGGTGTACCTAAGTGAGAAAATATAAGAACCTTAAACCATTTTTATTACCTTATCTTTTTATAACTGCCGATTTTTTCGTTCTCATTTCTTTTAACGTAATCCGGCTTTATTTTTGAGTTTTAAAAACGAAGGCATTTTTAAATTTTCCTACATGGTTGTTTTCTATCGGTTATGAATAGTACCGGAAAGGACTTGACTTGGATAAATTATTCGGTTCGAAATAATGTCTTCCCTTCATTTTTAGCATAAAAGAAAATTTATCGGCTTTTTGGTAACTTCCTTCATAACTTTAATGCCAGTATACTGAAAGGCCTGTAATTCAAATTAAAAATGTAGATTATTTATTAGTAGGTTGTGAAATTTATCGGCTTCAAAGAAAAATTTCAACGAATTTTGTATGAAACCATATTTTTTAAGTGAATTTCCTGTTGTGTGACCGCTAATACCTTAGGAATTGCTTTTTTATCTTAGAAGATTGACCTTTGCATAAAATTTGAAAATGAAATATTTAAATCAAAATTTAAGTACAGCTACAATTTTTTATTTTTTTTTTTTGTATTTATTTGGGAGACCAAAAATTTACATTAATAACAGAGCATAATAGTAATTGAGTCACAATAATTGAGCCATTTACGGGTTTCCACTTGGGTATGTATACCTATAAGTGTAATGATTCCAGAGATATTTACTAAAGAAAAAATACATTTCAAGAGACAAGTTATTTAGGCGGGATTAGGGAGGGAGTAGGATGGAGGGGGATCGGTTAGCTTGAGGTATATTATTTAAAATATTAAAAGAGAAAAAAAGAAAGTAAATTGAGTGGTAGTTGTATTAGAGGGTATCTATATATGTAGTTATTGTTATTGTAAAGTATCGAGAGAGCGTCTGTGTGATTTTTAGGATTGTGGTGCAGAGTTGAATATGTCAAATTTTAAGTAGTGTACGTTGATAGTATTGGATGCACGATAGATGAAAAAGTTCTGCTTAGAATTAGTGTTGCACCGAGAGAGGCTAAGAATCATGTCTGATCTGGTTTGTCTGTTAGGAATTCGTATCTGTATTCGTTGTAGGAGTTCTGGCCAATCAACGACGGATTTGGCTATTTTTTGAAGAAAGAATACATTGGCCGAGCTTCTTCGAACTTCTAATGAGTATATTGAAGTACGCGGCTGAATCTTGGTGACTTAGGTGTGGGCACACCCTCTTAAGTACATTATGTTTCATCATTATTCTTAAAATATTTTCAAGAATCTATTTAATCAAAAAATTCTCGCTTGGGTAAATGTATTTATATGAGTATATGAAATGTCTATGTATTGCTATGTTAAGCATTGGAAATGTTTGAAACTTTCAAAATACCTTCTTTAAACCCCGGCAAAGGTTTCTGGATTATTACAACCACATAACAATACATCTGAAAAGTTTTTTAATCATTAGAAAAACTTTTGCGGAACTGTCAAAATTTGAAAATGACATTTTTTTGACAAACAATGATTATTTTGCAAAATTTTCTTTCTCTTTCAATTAATGAATTTATTTGAAGTACTCGCCTAACACTTTGAATCGAATCTAGAAATATAGATATTTTAAATAGGTACCTATGTTAGCTACCAAACTTGATTGATTGTGTTTATAATATACATTTCGCAATATAAGAAAAATTAAAATCTTAATAAAAAAATTGTACTAGGTGGCACGCGAGCTGTTTGAAAACTGAACGTACTGGGACTGAATATATGGAACGAAGGAGGGTGTTGGGGGGGGGCAGAAGAGTGGTGAGGGAAAGCGGGGAAGGTGGGTGGGGAACGAGGGAGAAGAAGGAGACGCGGGAGGGGAACGGGGACCCACGGGAAAGGGCATGCAGGGAGAAATAATTTATTTATTTGAATATGGCATTGTAATGCATGCCGGGAACCAGCTAGTAATTGATAAATTTACAAGTTTTTTTCTTTTACTGTATTAAATGTACAAAATGTGAATACTTAACTGTAACCTAAAATGTACTTTTTTTGTTTCAGGTAAGTTTCAATGGCATGTGATTTGTGGATTCTTCGTTTCGTACATCTTTAAGTACAAAAATACTAATTACTACAAACAGTAAGTAGAAACCGTTTATAAAAAAACATTAATTGATAGTAGATTATAACAGTCGTTATAAATATAATCCAGTTACTAAACCATATGACAGCATAATTGGTTGATTTAATGAGAAAAATATTTTATTTGTGAATAATACACTAAAGAGCACATGATTGCACACATATTTAATTTATATAGGAGATTTCGCAATAAATATCAAATATTTATTTTATCTTGTATTATAATTTTACAAAACTAAAAATGGAAAATAACAAAATAATTCCAATTCACTTAAAATGCATTAAGCACATTTTATACATTATGCAAGTTGAATTTATCTATATACTCGTATGTATATAAAAATCAAAATATGCATATATATGAGTATGTACCTATATGAGATGTCTACGTGTTGCTAAACCGTTCATCCGATTGCGATTACACCATTAGGGATTTGATGTGTGCATGCCTGCGATGGTTTCGCGCGATTGATTTGTATAAAAAATTGCAATAGTTGGCACGCGAGCAGTATGAAAACTGAATGTATGGAATGCGGGAGGGGGGGGGAGGAAATCGGTAGAAGGGTTCGAGGGACGGGGGAAGCGGGAGAGGGGAGTGTGGAGACGGAATGCGGAGAAGGCTGAGTGGAAACGCTTGATGGTAAGGGGAAGCGGGAGAAGAAGGGGAGGCGGAAGGTGAACGGGACGAATGAGAAAGGACACGCAGGGAAAAACAATTTCTTTATAAAGTGGCATCGCAACGCATGCCGGGAACTCGCTAGTGTCTTAATAAATGTAATGTATGATAATACATGAGTTATCTATGCTATATTTGGATCACACGGTGTCGGTTACGACTTGTGTCGAAGAGAGCCGAACGCGGGTATGCAAAGTCATTAATTTGCGATAGCTCGCCAGACAAAATCTAGCTTCCGAGTTACAAGTTTCCTCTTAAACCATATTTGTGTAGTACGAAAAAAAAATAAACAGTCACAGTGATCTCAAAGAACTATGATTCTCTCAATCATTACCGAATAGTACTGAGATACTGGATAGTACCTACTAATAAAACACAATAACTCTGTAGAGAACTGCGGAGAAACTTTAATATAAATATGAATTATTTTGAATGGGTGCGTATTTAAAGGCATTCCAATAAAAAAGTCATTAAATTTCATAAAAACCTTTCATGCTTTATAAAAGCGAGTTGAAAAATTAATGACATTTAACGAGATCGTTTTTGTTGACCTTTATTTTTTCCCCCATTCTTCGTGCGTTCTTTCTCATTCAGAATTCAATTATTCGCATTTTTAGCATAGATTACAAATTACCAACCAATTATATTAGATTGTCGACGTGAAAAATACGTTTATTAAATTATGCTAAACGTTTCGTTTGAACAGGTATTTATTACCTTATTATTTGGTGATTAATGTTTTATTCATTCCACAAGATTCCTATCGTATTATCCTGTCGTCTTTCTCACAAAAGAAGGTTTTTTTAAGTATATACTGCAAACGGGTGCCAAATGCTTGGAGCCTGGCATTAAGAGGGAATAATCAGATAAAACCGGAAATACGTCATTTTTAAATCATATTTTAGACGTATTGACTCTTTTCTACAAAAAATATAAATTGATTTCGATAGACTGTTCTTTTATCTAGTAAAGCTATGTTTTAAATTTTTAGAAAATATGTTTATTTTTAGTACAATAAGGTTATACCGTAGGTCGTTGGCAGATTAGGTGAATTTTCAAACCAAATTAGATGGGAAAGCTATGTTTCAAAATTTTAATTTTTGTTTAAATAAAATCATTAAAAAATATATGCGTACATGGGTTTCTTGACGAAAATTGGTCCGTTTGTGTATTAATTTGCTCATTACAAACTAATATATTTCATATTTTTTTACATTCTAATTTTGCTTATTGAAAAATGATAAATACTTATGATCAAAAAATAATCACAAAAAGAAAATAATTTTAATAGTTTTATCATTACGCCTTTCAGCATTTTTCGATGTAGGTATAAATTAAAGCAAATTTGGAATGAAATAAAATCGATATTGAGTTATAATTTTAAACAGCTGGTAGGGAGAATAGTTAATCTTTCTCATTGGAACCGCCCTGTATGATCGTAAGAACATCTTTTGATGAAATGTGGATTTTCGGCCGCTGGCTGGTAAAACCCCTTTAAAGCATCCGCAATGGGACGTTGTGTACGTTGGGAGGCTGTAGGGGGTGAGTTATATACGTAATTCACTCGATACAATTATACGTAATTCACTCGATACAAAAAAAAATTGCAAAGCATGCTCCGAAAATTATCGAAAACACATTCTGTTATGTTATTTAATATGTAGAATGAAACAAGTACTTTGTTTAAAAACCACTTTATTTATTAAATAAAGTGGTTTTTAAACAAAGTACTTGTTTCATTCTATATAATGTCAAGCCACAAAGTGTTTGCTTTCTACGATAATTTATTTAATATGTTATACGTAGCTACTCAAAATGATACGGAGTTCCTTTAAATACTACTTCTAAAGCTATATACTACTTCTAATAACAACTGTATATAGATCCTAACTCTAACTAATCTTTAATTTATGTTTACGATACTGCCGCCATGAGTCGATCTACAATGCCCTTCTTGACAATATCAAGGAGGATATGGTGTTTCTACTTACGTCGACAGACTAGCACTTAATCCCAAACATAGGAACACCTCAGCACAGGTTCGCCTAGTGAGGTGTTCACAAAATACTACTGCTAACCTATTTACGTACAGTTACAGATCATTAATATGTTTTTTTCTTATCACTAAACTTATTATCTATGTAAACATTACTAATGTTATAATTTTTAAAGTGTATATTCAAGAATAAAAATAAATTTAAAAAAATGTCTAATAAAAAAAGATTTTTTTCCATATTTTGAATATGTCGTGCTATATATTGAATATTTTCGCTTACGCCAATTAATTACAACCTTTTTTTATATTTGCGCTCTCCCTCTACTATTTCTCTTAACATATCTCCCTTCAAAACTATCTTCTTATTATTTTAAAGCTTACAACGCACGTTGTAAACAAACCGTACAAAGGAGTTTCAGTGGAAGATCATGAAAAATGTAAAAGTTTCGTCGGTTTATTATTTCGAGAAAGGAGAGTACATACAAAAGGGAGATTCAATTGCATAATAACCATCATCTACTCTGCCAACTTATTACTATGCATCCTCTAACTAGCATATAAATTTATTATGGCCTTCCCTAGTGCCTTATTATTCGGTCCCGGGGTAACATTTACGATTCAGCAACAGCGTGACCCGACCGCGATATTGAAAATCTCACTATTCCTATTTTCTACCCTAGGCAATGTGGCTTATATTATTATTAGAAAATTTTATAAGTCTCCCAAAGAATAATCCTAGTCAGTTTGTTTTTTTAATGAACGGGTTTCATAAGTTAAAAGAATGGAGAGTTGGAAGCATATTCAATTTTACTACAAACCGTCAATATATATTTATTTATTTATTTTGAATTTCACGCCCCGCTGGGCTTTTACATGCATTTTTTAACGAAGAACATCTAAATCTAAATGTTCATAACAAAAAAAAAAAAAACAAAAAAAAACAAAATCATAAACAAAAAAACAAAATCCAAATTATAACCAAATCTAAAATAAAAATACAATAAAAAACAAATTGAAATAAAAACAAAATACTCCACCATGCAAGATGGAAAAACTGTAGACTGGGAAAAGTACAATACATGTGAAATAATTCGAAGCAAAGCTATGCAGTTGGATGAAATAAATTTGTTGTTCTTCTTTTTGATATAAATTCTACTAAGACTTGTTTGTAATTAGTGAATGTTGTGTTAAATATGTCAACAACATCTTTATCATCATTACCCAAATTTTGTATACGGCGAACGGGTGTATACAATTGTGATTCTGTGTTGGAGTTATCATAATAGAACGGTAGATACTGCCTCGATGTTGAATTGCGAGGTATATAGAAAGAAATCTAGTATAAAAGTTCAGGGCTGTCAATTATTGAATATATGATTTTATGTAAACCATATACTATTCTGCGTTCGGATAATTTTAATAAATTAAGTTGACATAGTAGATAATCATAGTTGATACATTCCCTTGTAATACCCATTCTGAAATTAATATATCTTAAGAATTTATTTTGAATTATTTCTATCGTGAGTGAATGATAGCATAACTAGGTGCCCATACTGTCGAGTTGTAATCGATTTGACTCCTAACTAATGACATGTACACATTTTTAATGGTTTGAATATTTTTTAATTGGCTGCAAATTCTTATTACAAAACCCAGCATTTTCAAAGCTTTATTTGATGTAATTTCAATATGATTTATAAATTTCAGTTTTTGATCAAAGTTTACACCTAAATCAATCACCTTGGTTACAGCTGTTAGCACTACATCATTAATGGAGTACTCATAAATTATTGGATTTTTTATTCTATGAAATCTCATATTAAGACATTTACTTAAATTTAGTTGTAGATAGTTCTCTTGGCACCAGACAAAAAGTTTAAACAAGTTATTAGACAACGTTTGACAGTCATTAATATTTCGTATAGCTTTATATATTTTCATACCGTCCGCAAACCTTAAAACTTGGACATCGTTGAAAATAGTAAGAACATCATTCACAAATATCAAAAATAAAATTGGTCCCAAAAGTGACCCTTGTGGAACGCCGCTGGTAGCGATAAATTTATATGAAGTAAAGCCATCAATTTTAACGGCTAATTGCCTGTTACTTAAATGACTTTTAAACCACTCGTATAAATACCCTACTATTCCTAATTTGTGAAGTTTTTTTAACAAGAGAT
The DNA here is from genome assembly GCA_917563855.2 of Limnephilus lunatus. Taxonomy (NCBI): domain Eukaryota; kingdom Metazoa; phylum Arthropoda; class Insecta; order Trichoptera; family Limnephilidae; genus Limnephilus; species Limnephilus lunatus. The sequence goes on along the minus strand of OU830598.1, from coordinate 45,621,151 downwards.
CATGATTAACTTTGTCGAATGCTTTGCTGAAATCGGTATAGACTGAATCAACTTGTAACTTCTTAGACATGGATTCGGATATATAGTTTTGGTAAATTAAAAGATTAGACAAGGTAGATTTTCCTGTAGTGAAACCATGTTGGTTAGATAAAATTACTGGCTTGATACAAGGGCTGGCTGGCTTCATATTTTTTTTTAAAATAAGTTTCTGAAATAATTTTGGAATGGTTGATAAAAGGCAGATCGGTCTATAATTGCTAACCTTGTTTTTGTCTCCTTTTTTAAATATCGGGGTGAGGAAACTGTATTTCCATTTTTCAGGAAAATGTCACGTTTGTAACGACTGGTTGAAAAGAAAATGTAGTGGATAGGCAAGAGTGGTAGCGCAATTGTTTAGAAAAACAGGTGGGATATTTTCAGGACCACCGCTCTTACTTTGATCCAGTTGTTTTAGCTGAGTCAGTACATCGTTATATTCAATTATTACATTAGTTAGATTTAAATAATGATCTGAGGAAAAACTGGGCGAGCAATCATTGATTGTTGTTGATTCATGGACATAAACACTTTTTAAAAAGTCTGCAAATAGGTGAGCTACGTTTTGAGTGTCGTTGGCTCTTTTTCTTTCATAGCACATGTTAGAGGGTACACTAACGTCATCGTTTTTCAAAGACTTTGTGAAATTCCAAAAATGTTTTATGTCACCATTAATTTAATTTTCTACTTTATATATATATAATTATTGTAACAGATTTTTTACCCATAATTGATTTATACAGTGAACCCGCGGTAATCCGGACCCTGTCTAATCCGGTGCCCCTTGTAATCCGACAATCCTATCACTGTTAATTGTACATAAAATTTCGGCAAATCGTCACTAATATAATGCATGATTGGACAAGTTGTAACTTGTACGCGCCACCACTCTTGTGCTCGACACGTATTGTTTCAGATTGAATACTACGAGTATATACATAATTATGTAGTATGATTCGTAGTTCAAATAGATTCTTTGATTTGTAATTTGTTGGATTATAAGGTACCTACTCTTATTCAAAAAATTCCGGACTATAGAGGGTCTTAGGCAGTACTCTATAATCCGACAAATTCGATTTTCCGACATCGCCCTGCAAAACGTTTGGCCCTGCAAAACGGCCCACTGTATAAACCAACAAAAGTTCTTCCGCATGTCGTGACTGGTAACAAACTCAGCCGAGAAACCACTCAACCTCTTATCCCGCCCCAACTGTCCAACACCTAATATTTTTTTATGTTTTTGTAGAAAAAAAACATTAAAATTGTCACCGGGAGACCAACATTTTGATTTACATTTTTTACTCCAAATAATGTCAGAAATCACCGGTTGAAGTAAGTCAAGTACGTCCATTAACTCCCTGTATACTGTTTATGATAACATCGTATCATTAAAGAATTCAACGATAATGTTAGTAATATATACCTTGCGCAGTTGTTTTCTGTCGTGCTTCACAAATGATTTTTTTTTTTAATTTCCAAACAAAATTTACATATAAGAAACATCACATGATGAATGCGTTACACCACAGACTGCTATGACCAAAATTTGACCGATACCCACATTACACTAAACGCTAAACGGAACACTAAAGAATTAAGTGGTTAATTCATTTTAACAGCAGGTGAATTGACCTGATTAATGGTCGAAAATTAGGGAATTTAGTGGTTATTTGAAATGATAATTTAGATGATGGTAGTTCCGGTTTCTAGTAAATTGTGATTGTGGTTTGGAAAACGCTTTAGGTACCTATCTATAAATAGCAACCGAGTGGAGCCACCTCAAATATTATTGGTAAATCTTTTGTATCAATAGTGTTGCATTATATTGACAGCTCACCTTTCATATTGTCAAGCCTTTAGCTTATTCCATATCGTATTATTTGTATCTCTAATAACACGTCCATCTCACCTGCGTTATTTCTGATCGGAAATAAAATAACACGTCTTTACCGAAACAGCTATGTAGTGCGTGATATTTAAATATATTTATTTTACTTCTGGTTCCTGAGACAATAAACTTAACGCTGTGCCACAGTGATCGTCTACGTACTTTCGAAATGGGGTGGATCAAAAAATCAAAAACGGAAAATAATTTCGCTAAGGGTATATGTCATCTTTGAGGAAGCTGATGAGGAGAGGAAGATCTGGGAAATAAAAAGGTATGAGGGGTGAGAAGGCATTTGGGGGTCAGTATCCAGGAGTGACTGAATCAATCCATCTCTCCCCACTGCGGTGCAAGACGATGGGTCGAGATAGTTCTGCTGGAGAGGTATAAAGGTCTCCCTCAACCACTCTCTCCAAATCCGGCCCGCAGTAAGTGGGCAGATGCATCCGCCGCGAAGACCTAGTCAATCTTCACCCCGTGAACCAATACTATGATAAACCTGGTAACAACCCAACCCAATCCCAATACCTAGACAATCCTCACCTTATGAACCAAGAATGAATGTGCGGTGGTCAATGAACGACTGATGACGTAGTTTATTCAAAGTATTCTCGAAACCCACAATGTAGTTTTCCCCCAGATCGTCGAAAGGATATCCAGATTTCATGTTAGGGCAAGTCTATCAATTAGGATGTCTAAGGTTCTATACCTATTTGTGAATATAACCTACACAGCTCAGTCTATACCTCCTGCCAGGACAATATTTTAAGTAATTTGAAACATTAATTGAAAACGAGATAAGTTTTCAATTAAAATCGATTTATTGTACGAGTGCGTGTGTTCACAATTAATCACCTATTTGTGGTTTATTAATTTCTATCGGAGTAACCAAAGCACACGTGTCAAACACGTTTAAGTAAAATGTTATTATCCTTAATCGTATAATTACAGGAGACCAAATTTATCCCAGCTCACAAAGAAGTCACATAAATCGTAGTATCTCACTTTCTGTCATGGTAAAATATGATCTAAACGGTGTTAGAAAGAGAAAACTCCATGTTTTTTATTCAAATATGGAATTCAATCATAGAAAAAATTAAATGTTCACCTCTATTAAACCTAAGTTTCCCACAGCAATTTGAGAAAAATGTATTAAATTTCCAGAATTTTTATTCAATATTTTTTTAATGAAACGACATAAACAATTTACCTAGTAAAATATGTGTGTGACAGACAACTGTCGGGGGATCGACTGCTATGGAACCAATGACATTAATACTGGACGCGGGGTAGAAATCTCAAAGTGGGAAGCTAAACACAAGACGATTGTAGCTGTCTCTATTTCTAGTACTTTAGTACTAAACTGCTACGCGTCGAGTGAGGTCGTGTCGTACCAGTAAGTAAATTGCATTGCAAAGCGCCAAAATGCCATCCTGTGTGATGACAAAATGCTTCAATTACACGGCAAATAGTCGTAAAGGCGAAGGAATAATACTTCATTTGTAAGTACACGCAAATTACTTATTATTATCAATTATTATAATTATTACAATTGATTTTATAATAATACGTCATTGTATTCTTTACCCTTCCCTGTCCATTGTGTAACCGAGTGAGAGTATCTTGTTATCTCAGTCACACCCATAGGTCACACCCGTGATGTGAAAGCAGTATTCGACGAAGAAATTAATAAGCCGTCCTACCATATATCAATGACATTCACTCACATACATTCTTTGATTTTCTATCTTTATCACACAGGAATAAAGTTTTGAATTTAGAAATTATACTGAAAACCGCTGAAAACAAAAGAGTGTTGCTTGCTTTCCACATTATATTGTGAGGATGTGAGACTATAGCGAGTCTATTTATATAACTTCATCGTATGGAACCATTAAAAATGATGCAAACATTGAACAATCGTGAAAAACCATCCCTTCAAAACCCTCCATAAATCTCAAAGTACAAATCACTCACTGAATGGAAACTTATTAGTAAGGAATTTTTACTGGTGATCACATTAATGTAATATAAATTCAATAAAATGCGGCCTACGAACGTGATAGTAAAATGGTCAAATCATCCACAGTAACAGAGATATATGTACCTATGTACAAATGAGATTATATGTTTGAAAGCCCTATTTAGTTAGAGAATTATGAAAGAATCCAATAAGTCAAAAAAAATTTATTCAAACCATAATAAAGGAAAAATAACAACATTTTCTGTCGTCTATGAGCAACCACAGATTTTCGGTTGTGTGTAATGATGATTAAAGATATCTAAAATCCTTTTTTTTAACCACAAGGACTTGTCCAAAATATTTGCTGAGAAATTAATTAAATACATTTAACGTAAGACTTCGACGATTTGAAACATTAATCTAATTTTCCATTCTTCGGGTTTCACAAAAAGTTTTAAAAATTAACGAACCTCGGAAGTTTAACTATTTTTAATGTCATTTGTCCAATTTAAGCTGATTTGCGACATCAATTTCGCAAACCGATTAATATTCCTCGACATAAATCACTCTAAATTATTGCGGTCGCGTCGTCGCTTGGGTCCATATGTTTTTGCCTAAGTCCGTTTTCCCCTTGGAGCGCTTAAAGACATATTATTATTATACCCTAAAATCCATTAAAATATCCAAAAACACGACAACTGGTAGCTGGAAATTAAATATTCAATTAAAACTTTAGTTTATCGATTGTACATTTTGTACAGCTTTCATTTTTAATAACAAAAGTTCTTCCGATTTCTCGTTGTACTATAACACATTAATAATCAAATAGCCTAAGTAGATAGGGCGTCCTAGATACTGTCACTTATTAAACTAAGTATTTTTGAATAGAAAAATTCCTTCATAATAATGAAGATTTAAATTATCAATTCCGAGGGACTTCACTCTGTGATAACAATTTTCGAACCAATAAGATCAAAACTTTTAAAATTACCTTCGTATCGTAGATATGTAATTTATTTAAGTATTCTGAAAGGACTTCAAATGACGTCATATTCAGGGAAACGGGTCTGGAGAAACTACATACACCGTAAAGGAGGGACCTGGAACCTTTATGATTTGTTTAGAAACTCTCCAAGGGCGTACTTTCCGATTTTTCGTGATCAGTCCGAAAAATTCATAAACTTCGAAAGCTTTTTTAGGCGAATTTAATCTACGAATCTATTGTTTTACGGACGTCCATAAACAATACAAAACAACATGATTGGAATAAAACAGAGATCAATGGGGAAAAATAGCACACATACTTGAATAGTAATGACAATAAGGTAAAACAAAATGTGCATAAAGAAGATAATGATATTAACAATGTCTGAACAAGATTTCAATAAAGTCTAGAAAATATAATTATTTGCATAACGACTGACTAAAATCATTTAGACTAGTACCAAAAAACTCAATGCTTCGACTTGAGTTGACAAGTCCTGATATTCTGGATGAGGTAAAGGGGTATTCATGCAGGTGTATTGAGGAAGAGATATTCATTATTTCGGAGTCTACGGGAAGGTATTTGAACTGTATATGTAGTAACAAAGAAGGTGACTCGATAATACTGCTAATGACTTGATTATGTAAATTAAATCAGTGTTTTCTACGATTTGGAAAAAAAAAAATTTCGCATTATGTTTAATTTCGAACTCTGCGTACTCGCCTCTTTCAATTCCTTACCTCCAATAATTTCCTCGCAAGAAGCAATGTTGTACGGATTCGTTGAAGATTGAGGACATAATCTGAAATCTGAAAAAAGTATTTTAACTATGACCTTTCTGAACAAGATCGAACAATAAAATTGCGGAAAGCGTTTCCTGTGTGAAAAGATCAATCAATTCCGGTTTGTTCTGGAAAATTGGAAAAAAATCCCGGCACGCCACAGTAACTGTCACTTTCAGGAAAGATGTCCATGTATTGTTCCTTTTAATTTTCTCGGTTCCTTTGTGTTTCAATGAAGCGTTTCCTTCAGAATGGATGTCGGAACATAAATTATCCGATACGTAAAAATAAAAATAAACACAAATATTTTAACACTTTATCTCACAATAAATAAAAGCCATTATTGATAGACCTCTGGAATTTCTTAACCACTTTTTCTTCTCCGTCGGTTCACAAGCCATCACTTTTGAACATTTTCCCAGAAACTCCGTAATTCAAAGCAAAGTTAAACGTGAATAGACTTTCATTAAAAATCAGTTACTTCTGACGTAATCAGCCTTTCAGTTTATCAAAATCTAACTTCAATGGCTTATTGAAAATCTTTTAACGTTGAATTTTATCCAAATTGCGTCATTTAATACAATGCATTTTGAAAATCTCTTTGAACATTTTGCAGAATAGTGAATATATAAAAATGAATGTTTCGTTTGTCCCTAAGCATTCCTAAACCATTCAACTGATTGCGATGAAACTTTTGTGATTTGTTTTACGCATGCCCACGTAGGTTTCTATATAAATATATCTAATGGTGAGCTCTGGCGCTATGAAAATATTTCCTATACCATTCATCCGATTGCAATGAAACTTTGATCGAGTTGTTGTGTGCAAATCCGCGTAGGTTTCTATATACATTTCTTAAAATAATACTTGTTTTGTGGTTAAAGGGTCTGATTGCGATGTGTTTGTATTAACTGCACCTATATATTGAAATACATGACTATAGTTATTGTACATACATAAAATGTATTAACTGCATTGTAACTGTACACGTGACTGCGTTTGTACATATATGAAATGTAAACTTCTTCCATCCACAAGCAAATGCTTTTAATACGTTTAAAGACCAGTAATATTATAATACGTAGCACTTTTAAGACAAATAATAAATAAAAATAAATTACTGGTGAGCCCTGTCGTTATGAAATTTGCACAAAAAATTTACAATAGGTAGCGCACTAGAAATGTGTGTATTTCATGTAGTTTAGCGGCAAGGTTAGGAGAGGGGAGGGTGAGGGGAATTTTTGAGAGATGGTGGGAATAAAGAGGGAGTTCATGGGACGGGGGAAGCGGGAGGGTGGAAGGCGGGGAAGGTAGTAGGAAAACGAGGGAGGGGAACGGGGGCGGGAAAGGGGCCGCGGAAACAGAAACGGAAAGGACACGCAGGAAGAAACCGTGTCTTTATGTGCCATTGCAACGCATGCCGGGTACTCGTTAGTAAATTAATACAATATTTTTAGGTCGATGTACCTACTTTTTGTCGAGAAAAAGATTTTGCTTAAAATATATTAGCTCTCTTTGACCGTGAGATACTTTTTCACCCTATTTCCTTTGTTACTGAGGTAATTACCTCAATTCTTTACCATTAACGATTGGATATACCTGCCATTAATGCGTACCTTATTACCTACCCCAATTCACCAATTGAATGTGAGAGAGAAGGCTTACTTAGCGCGAAAGCTCAAAACATAAGACTTCCTTTCTTTGTCCATAGAAACCCCCTTCATGGTAGTCCCCATGGAATCAATCCAATTTTTGATTAGCTTCCAAGTCTATTGATACGATCATGTATTTCAGACTTTATTATATTACTTTATTATAATCAACTGACTTCCCTAATCTGTTCAGGGACTCCATAGACCCGAGGGACTCGCATCTTGGACTAATCCGTGAGCATATCTGACAGCTTAGGGTATTTCCCTTTTGGTATTAATTAGGAGCCAGCCCCGTGTGCGCCCGCAAAACGGTGAATTAAAGGCAGGAAACATGAGACGGGAATGTATTATTTGATGAACCCTGCCTGAAATCTAAATAAGAAATACAGTACAAATTACTACAATAGACTTAAGCTTCAAGAAAAAATACGCATATACATATATAATGTGAATACCGCACAAGAGTCCCAACTGCTATCAACCGCCAGTGAGACTACCGACGGTACAGATGCACCGGGAACCATTTATTGGATAACCAACACCTCTGCCATAGGTCACCCCAAGTGATTCGCTACATGGTGATTTCAAAATTGGCCTGATGTCAACATCTCATAATTGGTCGATCGAATCATGACGTCAAGCCCGTCGACTTTCAGAAGTTTATCGCCGTGTTACCGTTGAATCCTAAATTTTTTTCACCTGCTTTTGGATATTGAAGGTTTTATTTCATTTTTAAGATGCTTGTGTTAATGTTTATTTCTTGTAGTTTCATATTATAATATTGTGTAGCTTTAATGTCTGACATTTGTTTTTCACGGGCGCAATCCGAAAACTTGCCTAAAATAGACGCTATTATAAGTAACAGTAATTTTCTATGTGCTGAATTTCGGGGTTTTAAGGCGATGCGATAAGAATAATATGTTGGATACATGTACTTTTATACTATCCAGAATGTTAAGGATCGTACTTGACTTTAACCAGTGATTCCTGGCATTATTTGGAGTAAAAATGAAAATGGTTTGGACTCAACTGACATTTTTGATGTTTTTTTTTTTCTTCAAAAACGTACAAAAATGGTAGGCGTTAGACAGTTGGAGGAGGGGTAATGGGTTAGTCGGCTACGCGACTGAGTGACCAGTGACGACATGCGGAAGATTTTTTTTTTGGTTTGAATTTGAAGAAAAAAAAATGAAAAAAATGTCATAAAGTCACTGTCTCCCGTAAAAATTTTTTAATACAAATTTCATAACGCTAGAGCTCACCGTATTTATATCGAAACCTTCGCGGGCGTGGTCACAACAACTCACCAAAATCTAAAGAAATTAACAAGGCAGACCAAAATTTCATTTACATTTTTTACTCCAAATAATGTCAAGAATCACTAATTAAAGTAAGCCAAGTACGTCGTTTAACATCCTGTACACATAATAATATACTCGCATATATCCAATTCTGAATGGTGGTCTTGCACAATATGGGCGATACTGAGAATATAGATGTGCAAATACACCTCAAATAATTTCAAAAGATTAAACGTGACATAACACAAATTTTTCAAATAAAATTTTCTTGCGCATTCCGGGATTTTAACCCGCGACCTCCAAGTCGAGAGCCTCACCCCTTGACCACGAAGGCCGTCAAAAATATTGTTGAGGAGAAGTCCATTTTGAATTGAACTCCGCGACTTATTCATTTTCGGCCTTCCATTCATTAGTCTCCAATGAATGGATATTTGAAATAACAAATATATTTCGTTGCAGTGATAGGACACCGAATATTCAAATAGAATTTCAAACATCTCTCTTACCTTTCCTGATTTTATAAAGGAAATAGTGTATGAGATCGAATTGTTATTTAAGTAAGGTAAGCCACCGTGAATTTGGATTCCACCGGAGTTTTGGGTATATTTTTAACGGAGAAGAAGGGACTACGGCAAGGTACTCATATAAATACATATTTATATTCAAAAAGAAAACTCTCTGACGCCTTTATAAATGATTTTTAAAATCGCAACATTTTGGCATTAGGAAAAAAATGTCTAAAATTTGAATTTTAAAAAGAGCCTAATTAATTTGATGAAAATAAGCAGTATTTATTGAATGTTGTGATTCTCTAAAACCACGATCTACTTTCATTTGGTATTCATAATTTTTTTTTTAATTATCACCTTTAAAAAGTTAATGCATTTTCTTTTAAAAAAAACTCATTTCGGCCGTGTCTCCGTGTAACTCTGGTTCAATGAACTCGAATTTGCTTTGAATTGTGACATTTTCAAAATTGGAATCGAATGTGTGAACGATTCAGACAAGCGATCCTAATCACAATAACATATTTTAACAGAAAATTATTTAATGGGGTATTTCCAAGTATTTTTTTATCGCTTTAAAAAATTAAACAAAAAATTACGATGATTACAGCATTTTTATTTTATTTTTGTGTTGACGAATAAATTTTCTACAGCGAGTTAAAGTTTCCCCTTTTTGAATCACCGCTAAAATGATATTTTCGGGCGTGGCTATCGTGTGACGTCGTGAGTGCGGACGCTCCCTGACAGTGTTTATTTGTGCTGGTTTAGCCGGGCGTAGCTTGTGACGTCACAAACCCATTTGAAAAAAACGGGCCGTTTTTATTTTGTCAGTTTTCGAGCGTTTTTAATATCAATCAATAATATCGAATGAAAACATAAAAAACAAACATTTTTAGTAGGATGATTAAAATCAGAAAAATTATCTTTAAATATTCCGTACATTTTCAACAGAAGCCCTCGTTTGTGGAAATATACCATTGTCCTTTTCAAAATTGGATATGATTTGTTAAGGATTCAGACTACACGTGATTTTGCACCGATCTGCTCTAGTCCTTATAATAATTTACAGTTCATTTGTCATTTAATATACCTGTATAAATTAAAATTCGTTATGATTTTTTATTCGGTATTTTTAGCATCGACGCACGCTATTTGACTAACCAACCCTTTCAAAAACTATTCAGGTTTTATTTTGTAAGAGTATCGTACAGTGTTTTGGAAACCAGAGACAATAATTTATCACCCTAACCTTACAAACCCGAATAAATTGAGCATTACATACAACATTCTTTGAATGAAAATAAGCATTCATCATATTTCCTTTTGAGAACAGTTTAAAGAGTTGAGTTTAACTTTTCAGGGGCTATAGTAAAGCCAGATCCCTTTCAGCACCCGACCTACTTCTTCTAACCGACTTCTAACGGGCTCATGAGGCTAATGGAGTGACGTTGATAGATAGAAAATAATTTGTTTGGAGGATAAATTAAAATGAATGGAACCGGTGCGCGGTGCACCGAGAATTCTTGAATGCTGAATAAATTGTATGCCTATTCATTTCTATAAAGAAGCATTCCTTTTGTTGTGCAATACAGAATTATAAACGTCAGGGTTCAATATTATAATGTCTATCCCCTTATTTGTTTTAATGTTGTGATACTGAAATAATGGTACTGAGAGTTCTAAAAATATAACTTCTCTATTTTTGAAGAGAAAACGTCTTTAGCACCGTTGTGGTTTGACCTGTCATGGATCGGCCCCCCTCAGGCACTCCTTTCCTTTTCCCTAACAAAGCACCACTTTGAATTTTGAATTGAATGTTTTGTGGATTAATTTTGAGCTAGCATATATTTTATTGACCGAAACACATTCCTAGAACAATAAACTATGTATTAAAATAACATTACTTGCGTTAATTTGATAAATTGATAGGTTTTACGATGTTTTCGTCAAGATACTTGGTCGAAGAGAATCACGCATCAGATTTAATCGCGGCAAATTTGAAATTTCGATTCCAAGGATAAAATCATTTAAAAATATTCTGGTGTTGCCAGGTGAATGAAACTAGTTGCTATATCATATATGATATTAGCGCAAGCGATTCTGAACTTGTCCTTCATACAACGTACACAGAAGGGTCAAAATCGCATTCAAAAATATTTTTTCGAATTTTTTCCCGCGCGCATGCGCACATACCGCCCGCATTTTCGCGTTTCTGTCAAATAACAGGTTGAAACTCGATGAAACGAAAAATAGCGACACCAAAAAGAGACAAACACAAACATCCTTTCTGATTTTTGTTCACATGAATTCTTTATTACTCTGTATTGAAAAAAAAAGTTGTTAAAAAGTGAAGCTAAATAATAATTCAACAAAATATTGAACGCTTAAAAACAATATTGCCTTTTGGATATTTTGAATGTAAATACCGCACAAAAGTCCCATCTTTCCTTACCGTCTGGAACCAGTGAAACTATGTCATCTCCAAATGGGGTATGTTGTAAAACTGGTGGTAGTTGGGATAGGAAGGAGATCGGAAGAGGAAGGTGAGGGAAATATCTGGCTATTGTCTAGTCACCAAAAACATTTAAATTTGTGATAAATTGTGGTCTCTCACAGGGGTAATACCGGGGTGCCTTAAATATAGTACCTTTATATTATTTTGAAGAATTTATTGAGTAAGGACCAACGTCAGTTTTCCGATTTGACTCTTATTTGAACATGCCACAGATTTAGTTGAGCGGAAATTAAATTTAACTTTCTGGCGTTCGTTTGTGTAGTTGTTGTTTTTTTTTATTAATAAAGCTATTTTAATTGTGATTTTTTTATATTCTGTTCAATAGTTTCTTCAACTCGAGCACAATCAGTGCATTCTCTGTCGCTCCCAATATAAGTAAAGTTAATAAATACTTGATTGGATATTGATAGGAAGATCCGAATTAACTATTATAGTCGCTATTGATTTGATGTACCTACTTTATTTTACCCTTTTGACTGCTATAGTAATCTTAATATATATGTATAATAATGAATGTTTCTTTATTTGCTTATGCGTTCCTAAACCATTCAATCAATTGCGTTGAAACTTTGATGATTTGTTAAACGCATGACCGCGAAAGTTTCTATATATACTGGTGAGCTCTGGCATTATGAAGTTTCCAAAACAATTACAATAGAATATAATTAGTTTGAAAAATGTGTGTATTTCATATAGTTTAGTGGCAGAGAGGAAAGAAGGGAGGGGAGGGTAATCAGGGAGGGGGAAAGGCACTGAAAATGGAAGTGGAATGCGGCAAGGAAATTCGGGAAGGATGGTGGAGATCGCGGGACGAGGGGACGCGGGAGGGCGGAAGCCGGGAAGTTCAAGGGGATGCGGGAGAGGACTGGGACGCATGGAAAAAGACACGTAGGGAGAAACAATTTATTTAAGTGGCTTTGCAACGCATGCCGGGAACTCGCTAGTAGTGATATGATTATTTATTTGCTAGTTGGGAGAGGCTCAGTGGCCGTCCTATGGAAATATTCGGAGAATTATCGCCTACCGGTTTTGTCTACAGTCTGTGTTATAATACCCAAGTTTCGTAAGGGCAATTTATTAGTAATTAAATGGTTGCCTGTGTTTATAAGCATTTGTTTCCTCCCTCCTACAAGAAGGGTCTCTGCTTGAAGTGAAATGGGTCTTGAGCCATGATCCATGTTCTCTCCTCAAAAAGACCCTCCATGCAGGACTCCCAAAGATGACACAGACCCTATGTCATCTTTGGGAATTATTTGCCTTCTGAGTGAAGTTAAAATGTAAAAAAAGGAATTTCTTTATTTCAAATGCAAATTTTCAAACTAAAAAAAATAATTTACTGTCTACGAGAGGTATAAATTTTCTTACAGATTTTTTTTTATAAATTCACGGCGAATAGCATAGGTTTTCCTAAGAATAAAACAATCTCTAAAATATATATGTACGCTATAAGTGTATAAGCATATGTATATTACCATTATAATTTGAGACCACTTATGTTTTATTATTTTTAGTGGTTTAATAACGTTTCTGACATCGTTTTTTTTTTACTGTTTTATAAATTTATTGTTGATACCCAATCGAAAAATAATTATTTCCTTTGACACGAAATAGGCAGTTAGTAACTGTTTCTTTTTAATTTTCTTAGTCAACAAATCCTTAAAGCCTCCTTTGAGTTTTGAGTACTCCACAATAATTGTTTATCTTGACTGGTAATTACTAATTTCGTAAACAACTTGGCAAAGAATAACACCATTTGAACTGACGAAATTGTACCGATTCTCAGAACGGTTAAGGCTCAGATAACCGCACGAAAAATTTCGATTTGGACCAGTCGTGATATTTAGTTTTAAAACGGCTTCATAGGAGGTGTATCGAATAGCGCAGATAATAATTAGCGTGCCTCATTAGAGACATCTATGAAAATGACAGCAAACTAAATATGAGTTGATATATCGTGGTTGTGTTCTCCGGGCGGTCTTGATGTTCAACGAAGATTCACAAACTGTGGAATGAATTAAATATTTTTTAAATTTTATAATAAAATGTAACTTAATATATTTAAAAAAAAAAATCGAAATTAATGAAAGTTTTTCTTATTAGGTTATCTATACAGGGTGTCCGGGTGCAAAGTGCACAAACTTCAGAAGGATATCCTACATGACGAATGAAGTAAAATACAACTTTTTTCGAAATTTAAATGTTTTTTTTTCCCTTTTAAAAATATTTTTTCATGGAAGAATATACTTTTTTCTATACAAACAATTCAATTTTTTACCCGAAAACTAGCTTAAAACGTTAGAATTTCGAAAAAAGTTATTTGATTATATCTCTTTTACTTGAACTATCATGTAATGGGATGGTCCGATGCTCTGTGGGGAACCCGCTTGCACAGCGCGGGTGTAAACTGTGTGCCCTAAAGTTAAAACTTAGACTTACAGATTTCAATACTTCGTTTGTATGGAAACACTATGATATGAAAATCATCTTCCTTGCGCGCTTTACCCCCGGACACCTTGTATAAAGAATATAATATATGTATATTCATAAATTATCTACTTTTGAACATTTATATAAATTATATACACTCATACATTTTTGATGCTTATCATATTTTATTTGTATAAAGAAGATAATTTATTCATATAAAAATAATGAAATTTCGAAAAAAGTTGTTTATCTTTTTTACTTCTACCATCATGTAGAATCATCTTATAAAGTTTCTGCACTTTAACCCCGGATATCCTGTCCATTATTCTAATATGAGATATAGAAGATATTATTACAATCGAAGATATTACTCGTAACAAACTAACTAACCATCACTGAATCCCGGCGTGGCAAATAATGATTAATTTGTGTTTTCACAATTTATTATAAAAATAGTATATTTGTGGCACGTTCCAGAGTGAAAGATACTCTCAGTATCGCTCTGGAGTAAGACCACCATTCAGAATTCGTTGCTTGAAATGGCACTAGCCGTGTTTGGTGACCAGATCTGAATAGCCAGGTACTTCCCCACCTTCCTCTTCCCCATCTCCTTACCCTTTCCACTACCTTCAGCCTCACAACATACCCCAATTGGGGTCGCCATAGTCTCACTGGCTCCAGACGGGAGCAGCTGAGACTCTTGTGAGGTATTACTATAAAAAATTATTTATATATTTAAAGTTTTTTTTTCATGTCAAAAGGTTTTGCACACTAGGTACAGCCGTGTACTTGTACTCCAACAGAATTCGTTTTTGTGATTATTTAAAAAGCTGGGGCATTATTTATGCACATTGGCGAGAAATGTAGTTTCTACTATTTTTAAGAGTTTAAGTTTTCAGAGTGCTGTCAATTTTATTTCGAATTCTTTTTGGTTATATTTTTAGATGTTATTTTTAGTTTTTCTATGTTTCATTATTTAATTTGTCAAAAATATTCATTTAACTATACACATGTAATAATTTATAGACGTCAGCAACAACAGGTGCATTAACGTGTTCATGTTCGGTAGAAAAGGCACCGAGGTTGATTCTAAAATTCATTCTAGGAAAACCATCTATATTTCCAACTATACAGTTATTTAACTCCTTCAGGGTTCTTAGTTTAAATAAAATTTTCAAAAAAAACTCACTGTTACAAACACACAAAGATCAATTCAATACTATAACAACAATCACAAAAATAAGTAAACGATCACAATCACGTGGCAACATAGAAATTCCAAAATATAAAACAAGTGCTTCTCAACTCCATTATACTTATCAAGGTATAAAAAATTTTAATGCTCTCCTATATAAAATCAAATCTGAAGAAAATTATAAAGCCTTTAAATCACAAATCAAAATACTACTAGATCAACCCAACACTAATTATAAGTTTTAATTACATAGAGCGAATTTCTACGTTTATTTTTATTACATTGCACCTACTAGTAATAATTGATCAAGTGTTAATTATAATATTATGTACTTAAGTTTAAAATTAAATATTTAATTTCATCATTAATTTTACAAAAAAAAAAATGTCTTTCTCTGTTTTAACATATCCTCTTAAAATATTTTACCAGCATTTCAAAGTATAATCAAAGATTATTGTCGCAAAATATTATTATGTACCTAGTCTTACAATATTATCGGGTGATTCCATTATAACTGAATCATATTTATGTACCTACTTACCACCTACCTACCTATTAATTGAAATGTAATAATATTTTTATTTTACTAGTACACCTATATCCTAACTTTTATGTATCTATGTACCGTACATCTAACTGTTAAGTTAGTAAATTTCTATATTTGTTATCATTCCTATAAGTTTTATTTTATTTCTTACATCAAACAAAAACAAAGGTTTAATGTAATGACACGACCCCCCAATTTAAACACGAGAAATGTTTTTCTTTTTTAAATTGGGTAATTTCATTAACAAAAAAATTACTTTATTGTAATTAGTTCCTTGTATTTTTCTTTTGTAAATCTGTCATATGTATGTATTTCAAATAATAAAAAAAATAATAAAATGACGAATGAAACTAAGTAAAATGACAACCTAGAAATAACGCTTGTTATTTGTTGGGACCATAATAAAGAATAAGACTGGGACCATTACATGAACCGCTAGGCCAATACAAACGAAAACGTAAATTGAATTTTATAAATGTATTTATAAATTTTATAAAAGTATATGTAAAAGTTACATTTTAATTAACCGTATTATTAATCTTTAAAAAATCATAATTCATAATCAAGATTTCTGATTCCCCACAGTTTAACAGTATATCAGCGGCGCAGAATATGCTGGCCGCACGCAAGTCGCAAGCCCCGACGGAAGAATAAAATCTGACTGCGAGAGCCAATATCGAGTTTGGTAAAAAATATGTATTCTACTCTACGACAAATCAGTTAAAAATCCGGGCATAGGTCCGCTATGCAAGCTCTCCTGGTAGCGACTGGCGGATATTTGAAATGCACATATGTTACACGCGCGTTAGACAGAGACGGCCTGTAATAATGATCTTCAGAATTAAAAAACGCAAGCGCCTGTTGTTAAAATATTTAATTAAACACGACTTACTTAAAAAAGTGCAAAAATCTCGCGATAATTGTCTTTAATTTTATTTAAAGAAACGCTGTGAATTTTTTCATACATATAACTTGTAAAATAACTGAAACAAACGTGTTTATAATAATTTTTGGAGTATACTTTGCGATTTTTTTCTATCGAGGGAATTTTTTATAATTTGCGTTTCGGCGCGATAAACCACTAGATATTATCTTCAAGAATAACATATATTTTTTTAAGAGCTCAAAATCTTCAAATGTTTAAGGGAGGTTTGCTAGAAATCGGTAGAAATTCGGAGAACCGTCTCTTAAGTCCTTTTCACATTGAAATTTGTTCTTTGGAAGTTTAAGATCAATGGCGTCCTGCAGGAGGCAGTTTCCATTAATTATAGGAATAATTTATTACCCCGCATTAATCATAGACCGAAATGTTATTGACAAATTTTCCTGATTGTCCCCACAGACCAATCTGGATTGAAAAAATGGTATTTGAAAATGCGATTTGACGTTCGATTTGTTTGAAATAATGATGAGAATTTTTCACCATTTTTTATGTGAGGAAGGCTTCTAGCGGAAACATCGTTCGGTAAAGTTTTTATGTGTAAATTAATGTCTAATCTTGACATATTTCCAATGATTTTACTGAGAAATTGATTTTCATTATTAAAACATAGAATTTTTTTCTTTTAAATAATGGTTTCTACATGTATCTAACGTATAAAAGAAATTTGAAAAATGTTAAATAAAATTTGTGGAATTTTACTTTTATCGGGAAAGTTAAGAAATAATAGTTGGTTTTCATTTTGTAGTAGCTTTGGTAGGATTTTTCATTTCTGGGTATAAGCGTGTACCTTCATAATTTATTAGAAGTGACAACTGTTTCTCCTGTGTTTTAAGTTTCAACAGTATTACAGCCAGGCATAGCTGTTCATGTGTACTGAATTGATCGCGTTTTTATTGTTATTTTCCTTTTTTCAACTAAATTAACCAAGTGATCATAATTTTCTATTAAATGAGCATATATTTTCATGATTAAATGATTAAAATTATTTAAAAAATCAACAGGAATTGTCTTGCAGTAGTTATTATTTTTTTTACATTATCTCCACACAGGAGGTCCTGAGGAAAACAATTTCCCTCAGGGCCTATGTCATCTTAAGAGATGTTGTGTGGAGGGTCTTTTTAAGGAAGGGAAGGATAGGAAGTTCAGGGAAGGAAAAAGGTATGAGGAGTGGTAGGAATCTGGGGGTCAGTGTGTCCAGGAGTGAGGGACGTATTAATCCATCCCTCCAACTGCGATGCAAGGCTATGGGTCGAGAGAGTCCGGCTGGCAAAAGGCCTCCCTCAACCAGTCTCTCGATCCGCAATCCGCAAGTTATACCGTAAACAAATAGATGTTTGTATGAAATTATTGCCGCTTTTCCTCAATTTATAATCTCTAGTCAAGGTATATTATATATTTCATACTAATAAGAGTATACTATTCCAATAGTTAATTCACGCGGTGGCATCGCGATGAATAATAAATCATTATTTGTCTGTTGAGGCAGAGACAAAAAAATTCATAAAAATAGTTCATCGTTGCTCTTTTTTTGGATTGTATTCATCACTTCTAAATGTGTGCCCTTTACGCCTTTACTTTCGCCTCAACCTATAAATTACGTTTATTTTATTTTTTTATCGTTCATTCAAATGCATATATTGTTTATTTACAGATATTGTACATATATTGTCCTTCACGCTTCTCGCTTTTGTTGTGAAGTTCACTTTATTTCATCAAAGGTAAATCGATTAAGTCTTTTTTTTAATGTAAATACCTCACAAGAGTCCCAGCTTTTCCGTTTGGAACCAGTGAGACTATGGCATACCCAATTGGGGTATGTTGTCAGCCTGAAGGTAGTGGGTAAGGGAAGAATATGGGGAAGAGGAAGGTGAGCAAGTTCTGGTCACTAAACACGGCTTGGCTTTAGCCATATAAAAAAATCGAAAGTAAATTATGAGAAGTAAATTGATTGAGTGTATACTGATCTTTGTTTATACTAAGTTGGAAAACTTACAAATAATAATACAATCTATGTTTCAGTGAAGTTTTCATGGAGATTATTTTGGTCTTTGAAAATTTTAGGTTCACACTTTTGCTAACATTTTTTTTAATTTATCCAAGAAGTTATTACTTTTTTAATGCATTTAAAATAACGAAATCGAATCGTATAAGGATATTTGTTTTGTGATTTCAATGATTCGTGTGTAAAGCCGCGCGGCATTTAAACTGAATTTTGGATTTGATTTCAAAATACTCAACCAAAATGAATTATTTTTAAAATAAAGAGTTATGGCAAATATCTAGTACGGTTGTAGGCTAATTTATTTGTGTGTTTTTAATTATAAAATGTACGCCATAGAATTCAATTTTTCGTATCCGTACTAGATATTTGCTACATGTTTTTATTTAAAAAATTCTTTGTTTTGGCTGGATATTTTGGTCTAAATCCAAAATTAGATTTTAGACGAAATCGGCAGCGCAGCCGTACTTCTTAAATAAGGAGCCATTTCACAAAGAGAATATCCACAAGCGCACTTTTTTTCGTTGTGCAGTTTTAAGGGCATATTGACTCGTAATATAGGACAATTGTCAAATCTTTATAATGCACACAATTTTATAAATAACGAATAATAAGAAAAGTCAATTCATTTGGGAAAAGCAATAATTTTTTTTTTTAATTTTTTATTATTTATTTTTGGTTAAGTTGACAGCAAATCTTAAATTACACAAAAATAAAAAAAGTTAATTGGGCCAATCATGAACTTTCCAAAATTTCCTTTCGTTGTTTAAAATAAGTCGAATGTTGGGAATTTTTGACGAAAGCGAATATTTGAAATGAAAAAAAACAAGAAGCGAAATATTCCATACATTTTATTTCTAAAATATATAAAGGGTGTTAAGGGACGTACTTGACTTACTTTAACCAGTGATTCCTGATATTATTTGGAGTACAAAATGTTAATGAAATTTTAGTCTCAGGTATTTTTTTTTCTTTAAAATCAAACAAATAAAAGTTTCTTTGGCGTCACTAGTCACTCAGCCGAGTAACCGACCAACCCCTCACGTCGCCTCTAACTTCTACAATTTTTTATGTTTTTGTAAAAAAAAAACATCAAAAATGTCAAAGGAGACAAAAATTTCATTTTCATTTTGTATTACACAAAAGCGGGTAAAACATCGATTTTTGAAAATTTGAACTAGTCATTTCGTAGTTTATAATAATTATTTATCTTTATTATTTCTAAACTGCAATGTCTCAATAGGAAATCATGTGTTCAGAGTTTAAAACATGGAGAATAAGAAGAAGAAAAAAATTAAACTCTTTGGGGTTCGTTCTCGTTGTAAACACCCTCATCAATTGTAAAACCAAATATTTTTTTCATTATTTATGATGTAATTAAATATTATATTTAATTTTACTATAACGCTTCTCTTTCATGCAAAAATTCTATTGGGAAGTATATTATAATTATTCCTTTTCTTCGGTTATTTCCATGAAAAATTAATTTTTAAAGCTGTAACAGATATTTCTCTTGAGTTGCAAAAACAATAATTTAACGACTGAAAAGTTTTATAATCATAATTTTTTTAACATATTTTGCCTAAAACAGCTCATGACCAACAGATTGACAATCTGTGGACTAGACTATTAAACCTAATAATTTCCCTTAACCCCCCTTGCATCTGGAATTCATAATGAAAAAATCTAAAAACAACTGTTCCGTGCATTTTCAATTAAGCTGCTCGGAATTAAAAACACTTTCCTTAATAAACATTTTTACAGCCGGGCTTATTTTCTCAAACCAACCAACACCACAATAAATTAAAAAATCAGCATTCCATTCGCAACCCGGTCTATAATAAATTATTTAATTGAAGCTCAGTACAATTAATTGTTTTTGAGTTTGTCCCAATCCATCCGCCCTCAAATTAATATTCAATTTCAAATAGATTTAGTTATTTATTAAGTTAAAAGAAATACAAATTTCGCTTTGTTAACTTAAGTGTACATTGATAGGAACAAAAATAATATATATATATATATATTAATAATTATGGTTTACCACCTAAGTAACATATTTTTCTTAAGTAAGAGCATTTTGGTTTTGCTCATTGATCTTGAGGGCAAACAGTTTTTTCTTAAATATATTTATTCTATTTACGGTTGTCAGGCTATCGGGAAGGAGATTATAAATGTGTACACTCTCATGGCCTATGTTTCTTTTACCACACTCTGTATTTGCTGAATTTGTATATAATTTATTATGTTGTCTTGTGTGGTGGTCATGTACTTGTGATGTTTTCATAAATGAAGTATTTGTGTGTGTGAAGCCATTTTGGATTTTGTGAATTAATAGGCATATGTTGTATTCGTACAGTTTTCTAATTTTAAGTAAGTTAGTTTCTTGGTATACTCTTTTGGTATCTGGTCTATAGTTAAAAAGTTTGATTGAATGTTTGCTCCGCATTAATAGAATAAAATTAATTTAAATTAGCCATGCCGATCCACGCTTAAAATATATTACTTTAATACAAAAAAAGTTATTAATGGAGAGGCTTTCATAATTATATCAGTAAATTAATAGAAATTCCGACTTTGATACATTAAAATCTTTTGCCTTCTTTCGAGTTAAATAATATCTTAGTGGAATTAATATCTACAAAAAAAGTTTCTCTAATCTGTTTAAGTACCTAATCTGAACCTTACTACATTGTAACTATTCTGAATGAATTATTTCATGATTTAAGATTTTGTCAGCATTATGGTGATTAATTTTTGGGGTAAAGCCGCTTTGTACCTCCTCCTCGTTTAGCCGATGACAACCTTATAGTATGCATCATCAAGGCAGATGTTCAGTTCATATCAGAGATGGACTTATATTATTGACACAGTCTATATTGTTTGTATAGTTGTCAATATTTCCAGCTAATTATTAATACGTGATTGACATGGTGTCATCGGTTATCTGCATTATGTTTTATACTTATTTGCCTGAATCGTTATCTTACCAATCTTTAATTGCTTGTAAGTACTCGGATCCAATAAAGCGAATAAATTTGTCACAGCATAACCCCTCAGGTCACCGTCCTATTTTGTAGAAATGTCACAAATATTTCCGCTTTACAATAAAATCCAAATAAATGGAATATTTCTGAACAAATCCGAAAACTAAAAACTGTTTTTGAAAGGTGATGAAATATGCTTTTAAATTTTATAATTTGAAAGATATATTTTTTGATGAAAACATGAAAAAGTTTTAAAAATGGCTTAACTGACGTTTTTTCTTAACTAGAATTAATTAAAAAATATAACCAAACACATTTATTATTAGATAAATGTATCATTATCGTTACCAAATATCTTCGGGTGGTTTAAGGCTCCGCGTCCGAAATCAAAAAGAAGAAGATGGAGAGATATGAAATTACGTATGTTAGAGGAGCGCGCTAATAAAATCGATGCTAAAATTGCGAAAATGTTTAATAAAACACGACTCGTTTAGAATAGAGCAAAAATCTCGTGGAAAGTATCTTAAGTATCATTTAAAGAAACATTTTGTATTTTTTCACAACTATAACTTGTAAAATAACTGAAACAAAAGTGTTTTTAATAATTATCGGAGCATACTTTGCGATTTTTTTCTATCTAGGGAATTTTATATAATTTTCGTTTCGGCGTGGATCGCGTCTAGATATTATCTTCAGAAATAACATATATTTTTTAAGAGCTTAAACACTTCAAATGTCTAAGGGAGATATGTAAGAAATCGGTAGAAATTTGGTTAGCGGAGGCTTAAGTAGTTTAGAATGCCACTATATCGTGAGTGTACTGAAAGCTGTACAATTTAAACTACGCTACGTAATATGCGGCCTTCACGTGATTGAACGTGAGGATTTCATCTTAGATAAACGTCGCGTTTTGTAGTACGTGCATTGTATGGAGGGTCTAATCGCTGAATATCAATCAGCCCGTGTAAGAATGTGTAATATCTCAAATCACCCCGGTCTTGTGATTGGCTTGGAACGGAGGGGGTTGTGGTGAGGCTCGTCACAATAGCTAAGACTCTGTTATCTAATTAATTAAGAACTTCCCCATCCCCCGACCCTCTTCACTTGCGCTGCATCGTAAAGGAGATTGGTGATTTTGAGCTTATGTCGTCACGTACGTGTTCGGAAGTGCTGGGCATATTGAAATGTGCACAGGGTAGCAATTCTCCTATCTTTGGTGTTCTTGTAACGCTGTCCATGAATGATGAACACAATCTATCAAAGGCGCATAAGGGCGGCTTCGGGTAAAGGGTGAATAGGAGGGTTGATTGGCTAGTTGCCACACTTCACTATCAATCATTTTATAGATATTTGAAATCGAGTTAGTTGTACCTATCTCTTTTTCTTGTTCACCGTTGAAAACCATTTCAGAATATTAACACCATCTGGTTTATTTTACAAGTTAGAATTCGTATTTTTATTTTTCTGGTTTACTAAATTGAAAAGTTTAAGGACGGGTTATTTGAAAAACTTTGAACAATTCATCATTTATTTTAAGTTAATTTTTAAGTTCTTTGTAAGTTCTATTCAAGTTTTGTTATTATATCATTATAGGCTAGTTGCTTCATAAAACTGAAATAATCACAAAACTTGTATAAAACTTTCACAGAACGTGAAAATTAACTTCAAATATTTGATGAATTGTCCAATTTTTTTCAAAAACCCATCCTAATCAATTAAAATCTAACTTTCTAATAAATAATTTGAAAGTCTTAGACTCATTGAAGAAACCTACAATTTAAAATTCATAATACAACGGTATTAACTAGGCTTTAAATTGAAACAAAACGCTCTATGAATTTAATTTATTTTCATTTCATCTTTTATGAAATAAATTAAAGGATTCCTGAAAATAAATTAAATAGACAATTCTGATTGTCTTGGGAACATCTTAAAAACAGAAAGCTATTTATTAGACAGGCGCAAAATGTCAACAAAATTTAGTATGGCAATACCAAAACGTGCCGAATTTAAATTAATAAAGTAGTTCTTCGCTGATCCACCATTAATCGAAATCAACAATCTTACCGATCTAATCGTATTTTTGTAACGTCTTCATTAGAAATATGGACATTTTTATTGTCTTTAAGAGGGTTATCTTTTTAACCTGTACCAACGAATTTATTTATGGAATTTAAACCTATCGATTCAGTCGGACATCTTCGAAAAATCGAAATTTGAGTTGAGTTTGCAGTTATATGTAAAAGTGTACCCTCATTGTTGAACAATATTGAAATTACTCACAAACACCGCCAAATCAATAATAATGCAAAAAATTTGTAGTAAATTAAACAAAATGTTGATGTGTTCCGGGTCACTAGTAGGATATTTTAAAATGTCATTCAAATGTACCGAACCGTTATGCATCTCGGTGTTATTTTAGAGCATATTTAATATGTAAAACACAGAGACGTGTAAACAATATTTGATATATGTAAGCATTCGAATATTGCTTTACTCTTTATCTCAAAACTTAGTGTATGGAGATGTTTGACTAATCAACTCAGCGATTGACACGTTAACTTATATAAAAATCATACACAAAATAATGTTTTATTAAAACACTTGGGGCTTGTACTGATAGAAATCTGAGAGGCATAGAATAAATCGAACGTCAGATGGGGGCAATATTTGGAACGGAATTGCCACCAAGCCAAATCACGTTCAGGTAATTTAAACTAAACTAGTGTGCAATGGACGTGCAACTTCCTAAACTCTGAATTTCCCCAATGCATTACGTTGAACGGATTGCAATAAGGGGTTTATGCCCTTACTCTCCGCATTACCACACACCAACTCTATCTTGTGAGGTAACAGCATCGAGACATGCACTTGGTAAATGCTAGTGTAGTGGCTGCATCTCGAGTAACTCATTCAATATCCTCAATGAGCTGAGCTCGATATTATAATTAACATTTATTCTTACTCGTACATCAATCTAATAATTATCTTTTCGAATAAGGATTTCATTTATGTTATTGCGGAAGCAGTTTTGAGCTATATTATTTAAAATTAGTATTTTATAATAATATTAGTAGATTAGTTTTTTATCAATGTAGGGTAGTGTATTTTTGTGTATTTTTAATAATACAGCGTAGGTTTTTCAGAATTTGCAGTACACATGGAAAAAGATCACCCCTTTTAATTAATATAAGGGGATAAGAATTACTGCACAAAAATGTGATAGGTCTACATCTTAATAATCTAGAAGCTATTGAAAATTTAAAAAATCCTTAAAAATAAATAAAGCCAATTTATTAAATAAACAAAATCAAAATCCAAATTCAACTTTTTTTTGTTTATTAGGGAAAAAAACAGATAATTCTTTTTTAAATTTAAAAAAAATACATGTTTAGATGGTTGCAATAACCAGTGAAATTTCGGAATAAAAAACATATTTTATTAAAAAAAAAACATAAATGATTAAAGAAAAATATAAAGTGGAGTTGATGGATTTAAGAAAATCTTAAAAAAAAGTAAAGATGAAATAATCCATGTAATAATGTCAACAAAACGATTAAATATAATCATTCATGGTGAATGGTATCAAGATGATCGAACGAAATAGGGTGTGTATTTTATTTTGTTTTGAAGAGTTTTATTTATCATGGGCTTATGCACACTATGTAGGTATAATAACTAGAAATTTAAAAACTAGAATCAGGGAACCTGAAGTGGGTTTACGAAATAATAAATATTCTGAGTTTACTGAGCATTTAATAGAGACAGGCCATAGCTTCAATAAAGAAAAAAACTAGTTTTAACATTTAAATATCAACACACTTTAATTTGTGCGCTTTAGAAACCTTCGAAATAAAAAATAATAATTTAGTTAAAAAATGATAGCACCCTATTGACAGTGTTAAATTACCATTATTGACAATATTCCCCTGTTATGTTGATTCCTCCCATCGTTTTTCCCCTCCCTCAAAATCATCCCTTCCACTACCCCAAACTAATAAAATCGAATTATATATGTACTTGAATCTGTACTTGTAAAGTTAGTTAAGATTGCTAGTGAATGATACGGATATGTCGAAACTGATAGCAGATAAATAAAAATGAAGTATAAAATGTACGTGTGAAATAAAACTCTTCAAAACAAAACATCTATAAATGCCCGAGAAATACCAAATATTGTGTATTTTATCTTACTTCACAAATCTGAACCCCATTGATGGTTCTCATGTAGCACTTGAGTAGTTGATACTTTTATGTTCTGAATGCTTTTGCACGAGGTATTTGAGTTCTAATTAAATGAAAATTTACCTTCCCAATGATACATTGGTATACAAAACAACGACAACGAAAGCCACATAGTTTCATAGTCATATAATATGTAATCCAAACGCGCAACCAACTGCTCACTAACTTTAAGTGGTTCCAAGAAGACTTGAATCGACTCCCAGCCTGTCGCTAATTATTCAAGTTATCATGTGTGAAACCTTATTTAACAGTATACGGATTAAATCAAACTGTGCTAAGAATTTGTGAGATGCCTCAAATTCTCTTGACAGATAATATTTCACAAGGAAGGAAGCTACTTATAATAATAATGTTTTATTCCACGATGTAGGGAGGATAGTGCAATCTCTCGTATCCCAAATAGTTATAAAGTTGTTTTTTTTAGAAAATAAACAAGTAGAATAGAAAAAATAAATAATAATAGGTAATCAAATGAAAATACACACTTTGTAATTCCCCCCTTTTTTTAGTTATCAAATGACAGCCAAACTAAGGTTTCGCATATCTCAAGCTTCGTCGGGGATTTAATAAATCCGGACGAGGCTTGATATAAGCGAAACCTGGTTGGCTGTAATTCGTTAACTTTTGAAAAAAAAATATTTACGTTGGAGCCTTCTGTACGAGGCTAACGTAAACAAAAAAAATCGATCCATCTTCGATTTAGGCCATTTATGACAAATAAACTCGTCTCTCAAAGCCTGCCTAGACCCACTTGTGACAGATTATACATTACGCAACCCTCCTCTTCAGCCTCTTTCCACCTTCTAATCCTATACATCATCCGGTTCATTCTTCCACTTGCAACTTCCCGAATAGCCTTTAACATATTATTCACCTTCCACGTAGACCTCTATGTGGGAGAATGGGGGAGAATTACATCGTCCAGGGGGTAAGGCACTCGATTACGAATACTGAGGACGAATTCAAACCCCGGTTAGCAAGGGCGGATCCAGGATTTTTTCTGGGGGGGCACAAAGGGCGAAGGGGGGGTTCCCCTCAAAAGCATTACCCCCCCCCCCCCCCCTTCAGAACGGACAATTTTTTATCAAGTCGAAATTTGTGTTTGTCAATTTTAATGGGGGGGGGGGCATTTCCGACCGCGCTTTCCCCCGACCGTACCGTTCTCACAAACGCTGATTATCATCATTCATTTGCAAGTGCATGAATGGGATGTAACGAAAAAAAATCGCAATTCCAGCCAGTAAAAGACAAGAGTTCTTTCTGTTATTTTATTCATATATTTTAACAACTCTAACAATTTGATTTGCTTCTAAGTATGTACTGTGATGGAATCTCCACAGTACACAAAAATACCATCCTGGGGGAGGCACGTGCCCCCGTGCCCCTAAATCCGCCCTTGCCGGTTAGCGCAAACTACATTAAATCGATGACCTAGTGTACACATTTGTTAAGTGCAATTTGAAAAATCTGTTCATAAGAATAAAAGATGCAAAAATACAAAATTAATGTGATTATCAGCTTTTATCTATTCCGTTTGAAATAAGTAATGTAAATTCCCCACGAAACGTCCATGTACAAAGTAAGTAATCTTGATAAAATTATTTACCAACCCCGTTATTATTTTTACTTAAAATTGCAATTAACACATTTCCCCCATACCATTACCCCAACACACATAAATAAAGTTAACTTTAAAATTAAACAGATGAATGGAAATCTGGGAATAAAACTAATACTATGTTATTAAAAATTGTCATGGACCACACCGTTATTACTCAATTGGTTACATACCGTCACCCATCGGTAACAGAAGCGAAAAAAATAATAAAACTATGATGAAAAAGTAATTTGTAATTTTTACGGAGGGCTCACTATACATATGACCAGATTGCATATTTCCAATCCCTACCGCATTTCAGTCGCGCTAGCAACTGTAACGCGGTAGGGATTGTTTTACATAAATCACCTACAAACGTACCGCGTTTCAGTCGCCTACGCGCTTCGTTGCTCTATCTGTTTCTGTGAGTGTGACGACCGTAATTATAGAGGGGTTAGCAGAGAGGATGGACCGCGTTTTTTTAACTAAAACTTCTTTACGCACGCTTGACTTGGGCAGTAAGCTAGCGAATGCGTGACGAGAGCGTTATGAAAAGCGAGGCGAACGCTTCTTGTATCACTGTAGGAGCAAGAGAGAGCAGTGCGCGCGCACATTTTCTTTCTCTCTTCCTATCATATAGATGGAGCAGAAGTTTGACTTCAGTTGTGTGGTCTAAAGCACACTTTTTTTTTTAACTTCGAAAAGATATTTTAGGTTTTTTTACCTTAAAAAAATTTCAATGTAAAAAAAAATTCTAAGTAAAAAAAAAACACGGTCCATCCTCTGCTAACGCCTCTATAATTACGGTTATCACCCTCACAGAAACAGACTGAAATGCGGTAGTGTTTGTAAGGTGATTTATGCATAACAATCCCTACCGCGTTACAGTAGCTAGCGCGACTGAAACGCGGTAGGGATTGGAATCACGCGACCGGATTCAAAGCACTAGAAAATTTAGGAATAAGCGCATAAATCATGCACGAATTTGTCGCAAACATCGCCGCGTACACTTTCCCACCGCGTACGGTTACCCCACTTGACTCAACAATAAAATCACACAAGGACGAAAATGCAAATAGCGAGAAAACGAGTGCACGCTCAAGAGAAACAATGTGGAAACGTAGCAACCCGCTTTAACCCGCGTACTCGATTGTCAACGGTCCCCCTCAAGGGCGTCCTTGCTCTATTTATGATGCTGCAAGATTCACTTTGTATTCCACCTCTTGCTGCTTACTTGATCTAGGTCAAGATTCGCTGACTTCCGCTAAGAATTTTCTAATACATTTCGCCCACACTTGCTTATCGAAAACTGAAACTAATACCTAATGTTAAAAATAATTTTTTAAATAAGGCTTAAACAATAGGGCGTAGGTATCGAAGTTATTTGGAAATTAAAAATTTCAAGTAGACCCACATACACAACCAAATATTGATCCAATTGAAAAACATGGTCTCCCGCAAGAGGCCTAAAGAATTTTTGTTTTTTTTTAGCATTGTACTCCCAAGAGTTAATAAACTCATTGCGGGAATGATACGCATTACATGAAAAATATAGCTGTATGTATTATTAAATGGACATATCATAGGACATACACAACATTATTATTTCAGATAGTCATTCATAAAATGAAGTTTGAGCATTTTAGTTTGGGTCTTTTTACATTGACTTGCACATTTGATCTCGTTGGGTAGTTGATTATATTTTGTGTAAGCTATGTATTCTAGGGATCTTAGTCCATATTTTGTTGATTTGATTTTTGGTATATGAAGTTTGTTGTGATTTCTTGTGTTGTGTTGGTGTACGTCGCAATTGTAATTGAGTGTAGTGTTGGAATGTGCCGAGTGTTGAATTACTTGTAATATAGTTTTTGTTATTTCAAAAGTGGGAATGGTGTTAAAAGGAAGTATTTGGGTGTTTCTGTAAATGTCTTTGACGTGTGTATCCCAAGGTAAACTGAATATATTTCGCAGGGCTCTATTTTGGACGACTTGGACTTCTGAAATCATTTTTTTTGTAGCAAATCCCCAGATTCCGGCGAGATATATTAGATGTGAGTGAATCATAGCATGGTAAATCGATCTTAATAGAGAGGGAGGAAGTAACCCGCGAAGTCTATATAAAACACCAGTTATAGGAGTTGTACCGGACGTATTTTTAAGATTAATTTTGGCATAATTTATGTGTAATTTTATGTAATATTTTATGACAAAATAAACATATTCACGGGGTCAGGCAGTCAGCCTAAGACAAAAAATAAAGCTTGACCCCACCCTCTGTGTACATACCTACACACTACCTTAATTAAATTAACTTTTTCCTTTGCACAAATTCGATCTGTGCGAAGCCGTTCCTATACAAACCTTCGCACGGGTCCAATTTGTGCAAATCTCTATTATTTACACTTGCACAAATTCAAATTTGTGCAACCTATGTATTTGTATCTGTATAACACTTGCACAAATTCGAATTTGTGCAACCTATGTGTTTGTATCAGTATAACAGTTTTGCACAAATATAAAATAATTCCAATTTGTGCAGACTGTTCATACCCTATGTAAATAAATGTAAAATGTGCAAACTCACAAAATAAACGAATGATCGGAGAGGCAGCGAGAGTAGGTCGAGATAAAACTCTGTGGCGTTCTCAGCTTCGTTGCGCAATAGCGAAACGAACGCGGTGGCGTTTACAACTCTAGCAGCCAAAATTCTAAGAATTTCATCTCAGTTCGTAGAATTGAGATGAACAAAGGACTGAGATGGGCAGACTCCCGTCTCTGGACCCTTTAAATACGGCTGTTAGACCGCCAGATCGGCAGAGCTCCAGATCTCATCGCCACAACAACATCTCGCCTTCTCTTCTGCCTTCTCCGATCGACCCCTGGACAACTTGGACTTTTCTTCTTGGCCCTGGCCGAACCGCCCTCCCTGAAGACATCGAAAATTACAATTGGTCGATCGCCTTTTTCAAGGCGAAGGTTTCCCCTCTACCTCTACCCCCCTTCCGCCCC
Organism: Limnephilus lunatus; assembly: GCA_917563855.2. Classification (NCBI taxonomy): domain Eukaryota; kingdom Metazoa; phylum Arthropoda; class Insecta; order Trichoptera; family Limnephilidae; genus Limnephilus; species Limnephilus lunatus. Next base: position 45,590,577 of record OU830598.1, on the reverse strand, counting down.
CCTTGCCTTCTACCTTTCTCCCTACATTTACCCAATTTTCCTGAAATCTCCCCACTTTTCCCTCTCCCTACATTTTTTCCCCACTTTCTCCCTAGGTGTCGAAGCGGCCAGCCGGCAACTTCCCACTTCATCGTCTGTGCGGCTGGCGACTACAGTGCCCGTCCCGTACATGGTCCTTCGAGCCGGATGATCGTCTTCACGCCTTCACGCCTTCACGCCTCCTAGCTCCCGAGATGACGTCTCTCGCTGCCAGCCCTGCGGCGCCTCACCCAGCCGGTTTTGCCAGCCCTGTTGGCAGGGCTGCCCCTGTCAGCTACGCTGCCAGCCCTGCCGGCCCCTACGCTGCCAGCCCTGCCGACCCACACCCTGTCGGCCCTGGCAGCACCCTGTCCTCTGATGCCAAAGAGGACTACTCTGCCATGGTGAGGCAACTACGGAGGGAGAACCGAGCGATGAGCAGGCAGCTCGCTGCGTTGCTCTCGTTCATCCCCACCGCAACGCAGTACCTGCCTGGCGCGCCCCCTGGTGCCAGCCCTGGCGCGCCCCTTACTGCATACCCTGGTGCGCTCCCTGGTGCCAGCCCTAGCGCACCCCTAGCTGCGCTCCCTGGTTCCTGGCCTGACGCACCCCTTGCTGCATACCCTGGTGCGCTCCCTGGTGCCAGTCCTGGCGCGCCCCTTGCTGCATACCCTGGCGCGCTCCCTGGTGCCAGCCCTGGCGCACCCCTTGCTGCATACCCTGGTGCGCTCCCTGGTGCCAGCCCTGGCGCACCCCTTGTTGCATACCCTGGTGCGCTCCCTGGTGCCAGCCCTAGCGCACCCATAGCTGTGCTCCCTGGTTCCTGGCCTGACGCACCCCTTGCTGCATACCCTGGCGCGCTCCCTGGTTCCTGGCCTGGCGCGCCCCTTGCTGCATACCCTGGTGCGCTCCCTGGTGCCAGCCCTAGCGCACCCATAGCTGTGCTCCCTGGTTCCTGGCCTGACGCACCCCTTGCTGCATACCCTGGTGCGCTCCCTGGTGCCAGTCCTGGCGCGCCCCTTGCTGCATACCCTGGCGCGCTCCCTGGTTCCTGGCCTGGCGCGCCCCTTGCTGCATACCCTGGCGCGCTCCCTGGTTCCTGGCCTGGCGCACCCCTTGCTGCATACCCTGACGCGCTCCCTGGTTCCTGGCCTGGCGCACCCCTTGCTGTATACCCTGGTGCGCTCCCTGGTGCCAGCCCTGGCGCGCCCCTTGCTGCGCATCCTGGCGCACATGCTGGCGCGCATTCTGGCGCGCTTCCTGATGCCCCTTCTGGTGCCCAGCCTGGCGTTCACACCGACGCCCCTGGTGCCCCTCCTGGCGTGCATCCCGGCGCGCTCCCTGGCGCCCTTCCTGACGCGCACCCAGACGCGCCGACTGATGTCTTTCCTCGTGCGCTCCCTGACGCGCACCCTGGCGCGTTCTCTGGTGCCCTTCTTGGCGCGTACCCAGACGCGCCCCCTGATGTTTTTCCTCGTGCGCTCCCTGATGCGCACCCTGACGCTCACTCTGGTGCCCAACACGCGCACCAGCCTGACGTCTACCCTGCGACGCAACCTGTGGCGCCGCCTGACGCCCACCCTACGGCGCAACCTACAGTGCTGCCTAGCGCCTACCCTGCAGTGCAATCTGCAGTGCCGTCTGACGTCTGTCACGAAAAACGTGTCACCGCATCGCCTGGGCCTAGAACGCCCGGTCGAAATGACGGAGAGAGCCTTGCCCGTACACCCGGTCGAAATGACGGGGGGAGTCTTGCCCGTACGCCCGGCCAAAATTACGGGGGGAGCCTTGCCCACATGCCCGACCGAAAAGACATCGGCCGCCGGACGGTGGTGCGTGGCCCTTTACCCCTCGCACCCCCCGCACTCCCCGCACCCCTCGCAGTCGCTGGCACCATTCCCGCCTATTCGGCGGCGCATGGGCCCAAACGGACGGATGACGGCCGCTGCCTGATACAGCGCGGCCCTTCCTCCACCGCTGCGGATGAGCAGCTTTCCGTGCCGATATGGCCTCCCTCAGACAACGGAGTCCACACGGAGACAATGAACGCCATCCGCAACCTTGAGTGCAGACGCAGCGCTACATATAGCTCGGAACCTCTGCCACCCTCGGGCGACCATTCTACAAAATACACGTCCTGACAGCTGGGCGCAGCCGTGACTGCACCGGGGGGAGAATGTACCGGACGTATTTTTAAGATTAATTTTGGCATAATTTATGTGTAATTTTATGTAATATTTTATGACAAAATAAACATATTCACGGGGTCAGGCAGTCAGCCTAAGACAAAAAATAAAGCTTGACCCCACCCTCTGTGTACATACCTACACACTACCTTAATTAAATTAACTTTTTCCTTTGCACAAATTCGATCTGTGCGAAGCCGTTCCTATACAAACCTTCGCACGGGTCCAATTTGTGCAAATTTCTATTATTTATACTTGCACAAATTCAAATTTGTGCAACCTATGTATTTGTATCTGTATAACACTTGCACAAATTCGAATTTGTGCAACCTATGTGTTTGTATCAGTATAACAGTTTTGCACAAATATAAAATAATTCCAATTTGTGCAGACTGTTCATACCCTATGTAAATAAATGTAAAATGTGCAAACTCACAAAATAAACGAATGATCGGAGAGGCAGCGAGAGTAGGTCGAGATAAAACTCTGTGGCGTTCTCAGCTTCGTTGCGCAATAGCGAAACGAACGCGGTGGCGTTTACAACTCTAGCAGCCAAAATTCTAAGAATTTCATCTCAGTTCGTAGAATTGAGATGAACAAAGGACTGAGATGGGCAGACTCCCGTCTCTGGACCCTTTAAATACGGCTGTTAGACCGCCAGATCGGCAGAGCTCCAGATCTCATCGCCACAACAACATCTCGCCTTCTCTTCTGCCTTCTCCGATCGACCCCTGGACAACTTGGACTTTTCTTCTTGGCCCTGGCCGAACCGCCCTCCCTGAAGACATCGAAAATTACAATTGGTCGATCGCCTTTTTCAAGGCGAAGGTTTCCCCTCTACCTCTACCCCCCTTCCGCCCCCCTTGCCTTCTACCTTTCTCCCTACATTTACCCAATTTTTCTGAAATCTCCCCACTTTTCCCTCTCCCTACATTTTTTCCCCACTTTCTCCCTAGGTGTCGAAGCGGCCAGCCGGCAACTTCCCACTTCATCGTCTGTGCGGCTGGCGACTACAGTGCCCGTCCCGTACAGGAGTAATTTTGGATAGAACATGTTTAAATTGGTGATTCCATGTGAGTTGTGAATCAATGAAAAGGCCAAGATATTTTGTAACATCAGCCCTTTCAAGGCGGTTATTATCAAGACTTATATTAAGACTTACATTTTTTTTATTTGCAAACAATATGTAATGTGTTTTTTTTATGTTTAGGCTAAGTTTGTTTAATCGCAGCCAGTTTGCCAGGCAAGATATATCCCTTTCCATTTCCTTTTCTAGTTCGTTTAAATCGTTATTGTGATAAAGAATCACTGTATCATCTGCATAAAGTTGTATTGTACCCTTAAGTCCCCATTTAGCAATATCATTTATATATATTAAAAATAGTAATGGTCCAAGTACGGAGATTACATTTTACTTCCCATATTTAATTTTTCTTAAATTAATTTCTTGACAAAAGCAAATTTTCTTAAAATGTAAATCAGCGTATCACAATTTTGTAAATTAAAAAAATATATTTTCAACTTGCTCTTTGACATGACGCTCAATGATTTAGATATTAATTTTAAAAGACTTCAATCATTTTTAAATGGGAGTTATATAAACAAATCGCCTCAAAAGCGCCTTAAGTAGAAACTTAAAAAAATGCTTAAATAAATATAATAGCTATAATGGATATACTTATGACCTTTTAATGTTATATAGACTAAGTTTTTTTATTCTAAGAGCGTAGCCCCCTCTCTCTTCAATTTTCAATGCCCAGTGATTCGGTATTGACCCGCTTTTAGTTAGGTCTCACGATAATTTTGCAGGCTTTTAATTAAGAAGCGTCTTTAATAGTCGATTTTATTCCATCCTTACTACATTTACTGGATAATTAAACTACTCCTCTCCTAACTTCTTATTGGTGGCTCTTCAAACAAGCTAGTGATTGTGTTACTAACAAAAATATAAACTTTGAAAACATTAACCAACAATTTTGTACTTACCTCGAAAATATTTTTAATAAACATTATTTTCACTCACTCGAAACTACCTGAGAGAGAAACTTAGCGTGTGAACTTGCGCGCTCTTTGTTTTCATAAACAAGAAGTATGATTTTGATTACCTACTTACATATTTTGATAAGAGCATAAATTTAAAACTGTACAAGTCTGTAATCCAAGGATTTCTTTTGAAAATTAGAATGAATGAGTTTTGATGTAAAACTCATCGCAGTTTAAAATCCCTTGGGATAAGGGGGATAAAATATATGAAAGTGTTTATTATCTAACGCCTCGGAGAGATCTACGAGATTTAATATTCTTTCTTCCTTTACGGTAGTAGATTTAATTCAGCAAAACATTGGCAAGCCCGACCATCCATATATTATATGACGCGCTGTTTGAACCCGTAATAACCTTTTTAAAATCCACTATCTTGGTGTCAACCACCGGAACGCCAAGGCATTTCCTTAAAAGTCCGTTGAGCGCTTGAGATTTTCGTACCTACGTTTGGTTTTGGATTCGCCCGCGCTCGTTCAAAAAATCATACATCCTAATTTTAATATGGAGACCTATAAACTGCTTACGGTGCTACAGAGCCAATAAATTCACCTATTTCACCGCTTCATTTTTAAGATTAATAAAAAAATTATTAATAAATCGTTTAATTTATAAACGCGTAAATTTCGCACGACAGTTAATTTTAAATTGCCCTGTGTAGTAATACTTAATTGAGACAATATTAAATTTTATTTTATTTTTATTTTTATTTGGGAGACCAACAGTTTACATTCATAACAGAGCATAATAGTAATTAAGTGACAATAATTGAACCATTTACAGGTTTCCACATGGGTATTGTATACAAGTGTTGTGGTTCCATAGATATTTGCTAAAGAAGAAAAAAATTACATTTCAAGAGACAAGTTAATTAGGGGGGAATAGGGAGGGGGTAGGATGGGGGGGGGGGGAGAATGGGTTAGGTTGAGGTATAGTTATAAAAATATGAGTAAACAAAAAATTAAAAGAGAAAAAAAAAAGAATTTAATATAATGGTGTCTGGTGGTATTAGAAATTGTTGTTGTTATAAAGTGTCGAGAGAGTGTCTGTGTGATTTTAAGGAATGTGGTGCAGAATTAAATATGTCAAATTTTTTGTATTGTGTGTTAAAAGTATTGGACGCACGATAGATGAAAGAGTTCTGCTTAGAATTAGTATTACACCGAGGGAGGCTGAGAATCATGTCTGACCTGGTTCGTCTGTTAGGAACTCGTATCTGTATACGTCCGTTCGTCATTACGTGGTAAATATTTCAACGTCCGTGTATTTTCTGTGGCCTATTTGAATATGCTTCTTTTCAAGTCAACAGGTTTTTCATAATTAAGTAAGGAAAAATATTTTTTAGTTTTCTGTTCGCGGACTGTCAAAGTTGAATGCACTAAATTCCGATGTTTAATACATTACTACAAAAAACTAGTAAAACGTTAGAAAGATACATTACTTGTCTATAATTATCATTGTTAATTTTGATTTTCGCTATATTTAGTAAAATTATTTGTTGTTCTAAAACGTCGTATTTCACGGTGAAAAAAATAATATGCCGGTTTCTAAAAATAATAATTATTTTTTACTTATATTTTGCTCCATATCTTTGTATTAAATACGTGATAAAACTGTAAACAAGGTTTTAAATTAAAACATATAAATAATAACATTATACATTACTATTCTCTTAGAAAACACCAAAAGTCGTAAATCCTGTACCTATATTTTTCAATCGTAAAATGTCAGACTTAAAAATCATTACAGAAAATAAAAGTTAAAGCTGTATTTTTGTTATAAATTTCTTAAACTGAAAACTACACAGACACTTTCTCAGATAAGTTAATTATTACTCGGATTGATATTATTGATACAAAATGATAAAGTCGCACTTAAAAACAAAGCCCACTACACTTTTGCCTGAAAACGCTTTATTTTTTTAACCTCTCGATTTAAAACTACACTAATGGCATTTTAACGCTTCCGAATATAGTTAAAAACAATTTCAACGGCTTTTTCTAGAACAAATTTATCGATCCGTTAGAAGTAAGATTATTCGAAACGGATTAGTGCGATCTCTCAAATAATGGCGAAAGCATTATCTCAGCTTGTTACTGGTCAACAGAACGGGCCACGGGAAAGTTAAAATTTATTCTTCAGATCATGGGCGCCTGGCGCTCAAGTGGAAAAGCCATCCACCCATTTTATGGGCGCATAGACCTCCAGTGGTTAAAAAGTTTTGCTGTGTTACTGGTCAGTGGTTGGGTGGGCATCGCGTTTGGATCCCACCCAGGCGTTCCGTGTTCGATTCCTTGGCTGGCTAAGTCCTCATCACGACTCAAGCAACATTTTCGGCTTACTGTGGCTTTGGTAGGATATTTTTAAATATAGTCGGGTTATTCGTAGCCTGGAAATGTTTGACCTTATTTAAAAAAAAATAATAATCATTTCAGAAATCATTACTATACTTGTGATTTCTTTGCACCGCTCAACTAACTAACCAAAGCATCACACCGTTTCCCCACAAGGATGGGGAGACATATTGGACCCTGGCATAATTCTGTCTTGGGCATACTTCTTGTTTCTTTTACATACATTCATTGATACTCGATTGCCATTCTGTCTCATTGATTGATTGTTGTGATTTTTGTACTTTACGACTTTCGGTTAGATTGTGATTAGTGCATTATTTGATAACTGTTAATTAAATCAGCCAATCGCCATCTTTAATATTCAGTTATCGTTTATCTTATGTTATACTTTCTTTTACATACAATTTCAAGATTATATCATACTGAATCATAGTACCTAATAGTATTTTGCTAATTTGCAATAAATTTTATTATGTTTTACAATTACTACAACTGCATTTATCTTTTTACACTTAAGTACTGTAATCATTTTGTGAAACTTTCATGGAAAAGCCCACTATGGCGTAAATAAAAAAAGAAAATAAAAAAATTAACTCAGTACGAGATCATCAATAAGTAATCAGCAATGATATAAAAATATTAGGTACTATGTTAATGGGGTATAGAACAGAAAATGCTTGTATTAAATGCTGACATTTTGAAATATACACTGCTACAGGTAACTTTGTGATGTTTCTCGAAAGCAGCTACCTTTTTTTTATATTAAAAGCCCTGCTCACCAGCCAGCCTTTGCCACGGGAGTCCCATGGCAAAGGCTGGCAGGAATTTTTTTCATGTTGAAATTTATGTCTTCTCTGGTTTTTTAGTACTCTTTTTAATTCGTTTTCTGTGAGATCACGAGCGAACTTTAACGGCTTCTTTAATTAGTGAGAGTATCCAGCTATGTTTTCTGTGAAAAACTTTTAATTTAGACACGATATTTTTAATTTAGAGGGAAGCAATGCAAATTCGCCGGAAAAAACTCTAATTCTAAAGCCTGACGTGATGGGCTGACTAGGTCGCGTGGCTGTCATATCAAGGTGGGATTAGACCAAACAAACAAATGCTCATTCTAGTCTGCTGTTGCAAATCATTTTGGTGTTAACATTAAATCATTATTTCGATGCTCCGAATTTATTTGTCGAAATTTAGTAGAATGTACTAGAATGCCCGTTCTTTTGAAGTAAACGCCTCAAGTTCGCCCAAATAGTTGCCTGGAGCAGGGGTTGGAATAAGCGGCTCTTTGCATAGATGGTGTCCATATCCTATACATATGTATATTACATATGTGCGGCTCCCTGGTACTTTGGTTTTCCTGTTTCCATGACAATTTGGCTCTTCTCATTTGACAAACTACTGACCCCTGGCCTAAAGCATTCATTCGTGTTCGGACGCGATCGCTTCCCGTGGCGGGCTCTTAAAAATGTTCTTGTGCTCTTGAACTCATGACGAATTTTTCGTGCTAATTATGGATCGGGGTTGTGAAAAATATCTGCAACAAAGAAGCGTACCAAAATTTCAGATGTCTGTGGAATCCAACTTACGTAAAATAAAAATAAATAATCATAACTCATGGAAAATAAAATAAAAATTAATTATAAACATAAGCCTCTTCCGTCTTTTTTTTCCAATAATTGAGTCACAACTCATAACGATAAGTGCAGCACATGAAATCGCAAGATTGCTCTAATGAATACTACCACTGGTTGTTGAAGAATGAGCAATGAGCATTCGCCCGCCTGATTTAAACATCCCTAGACAATATGTAAGACTTCCGGTTCTTGATTCTTATTCGTTGGCATCCTTTTGGTGAAAAATAATTACCGTTTACACTAAAAAACAAAAACAAGAACGCTCTGTTTCCAGCTCTAACTCTAAGCTCGTTCGGTCTAATCCCGTCTACATATAACGAAACTAGACAGGAAAATGTGAACGTGGGCGTGGAGACCTTTCAAAAGCTTTTATTTATTTATAAATAAACAATTAAGATTTTTTAAATACTTTGGAGTTCCAGTTTTTCAGTAAAAAAAGTTTCCGCTGTATTAACATTATTTTCTTAAAATGTTGAAAATAAGTCATATAAAATAAAATGAGAGTTTATCTTACAACATAGAAAATATCAAGTAATATTTTCGTAGGTGTATTAATTACAGCAGTAAAAGAGAAAATCGGGTTTGAAATTGGTACTAGTTCCATAATAAGCAGCAGGGATTGAGAGAATACACAAAAAACTTAAAAACGACATAAAAAATAGATTTATTATAATAAAAGAAATTAATATGGAATTTTTCAAATTAAACGTAAATTCGGTAAATTCTACGGTACCCAATCCTAAAAACATTTAGAAAATACGTAAAATATTCTAGTTTAAGTTAATTGAAAAATAAATTGAGAAATACGATGAATTTGACAACAAACTTTTTATATATATTTGTGTACATTAAATACGAAAACTGCTAAGTATCTGAACACCACGCACCGGAAGGAATTTTTCGTATTGCAATCGGAATTTATAAAATAAGGGTGCGCATCTCCCCTAACAGCACGCAATGGAAGCTGAGAATGATTAATGTGGGGCAGGAAAAAGGTTAAGCTTCCTTTCTGCCTTCAGAACTGTCACAGGCACAGTAGTCAGTTTAAGGGTAGACACTAGAGCCTCTGTTGGTACTACTGTATCCACTACACTGCTGCCAACAACATATAGTGTTCATCGTGTTCTCCGGTTGACCATTTCCTGGAATAATTAAACATCTTCATTAAATGAGTCTAGTTTTTGCACTGTTAATTCGTGGTGGAATTCCATTGTAATAGAATTGAAATTAAAAAACTTACTTAACTTAAATAAGTGGAACAAAGTGAAAAAGTTTTTTAATTTCAATTCTATCTTCATTAAAATCAATAAAATTGGTCTTCTCCAAAGGTTCAATATTGTTTGCTAATTACCAAATGTTATTGGTATATTGTATCAAGTTACCTGTACGTATTAATATTGAAATAGTGTTTTGTAATAGAACATTGGCGTCCACACGTTTTGTGTTGTAAAGTTTATGATTCTTATCGGCCCAGGAGTTCTAGCATGGTCGATCGATATAATATGAATACGATATTGACTAAATTCGTCATCTTTGGTCAGTTATCAATATTTGCGAGCACGGTCTACGATTGTTAATACATGTTCCGACCGACGATTGATAACTTTTGGTGTGGCCTACTTAGTATCAGATAAGTTTCAATTGACTATCAACATAAACATACGTTTGAATTATGTCATTCGTTATGCAAAATTACTGGCATACTTATTTATTGAACGTATTGAACTAACGAATCTCTTAGAATTGAAAGAAGTAAGACGTAAATAATGCATCTAAAACGCGATCAATTTATTCCGTTCGATCTTTGAGAAACGAAAATGGTTTAAATGTCAATAAAGACCTCGCGAACTAAATAACTCCCGTTTGGTGTCAAAAAGTAAATGCGGACTGCCAATGAATATTTAGGTTCGGATTTCAATTCAGCACTGCAAAATTATTAATATTCTTACGTGATTGGTTGGGGTTTGACATTTCGGAATTTGAATTCATGGATTGATCCGCCAGTGTTGCCAGCGAATATCGATTTCTTATTTATTCCCGGTCAATATCAATTAGGCAATCAGCAGTGAAATTGTGCTAAGGATATCGATATAAAATTATCGACAGTTACGCTTATTGATCCGATATTTTAAAGTTATCGATTTCATAACGCTATAAAGCTTAGGTAACACGAGCATACCGATTTATATTACCACCACTGAGCAATCGCAAGCTTGGAAGTTAATTCTCCTAATAAAATTAATATAATTTGACGGAAAACTTCAAATGCACCTGCCTCGCAATAATTACGTTTCCTAATTGCTCCTCAGAGAGCCTAAGTCACGAATATATAAATACGCAATACCTAAATTGGGTTCCTGCAATCATCATTCAAGAACAATATATTGGTTAATTATTATTATTGGTACAACTTCAGCTCCACAACTGAAAGGATGTAGAAAAAAGAAAAAAGCGCCTCCCGGTCCGGCCGCACGCAAAATGACGCACAACCATATTCAAATGTCTTCATTCGAAATAAAAATGTACATGTGTTCACGAAGCTCATTCCGGAGTCGATCGGTTTACAAACTACGAACGTAGCAATCAGCTCTATTAATTGGTAGATATAACTTGACTAACAAAATTAAATATATTTGCTTTATTTCATGCATTAATTAATTGTGCGGTTGAAAATAAATGGAAAAATTAATTGTACTAGATTTTATTGGCCTATAACTTTCATAAATTAAGAGGTTATTTGGATACCTGATATGGCATAGGTATTCTCAACCTTCATCGGCTAAATCCAGTAGGTTAGCCGTTCCTTTTTCCTACTGTCTACCTTGATCAAGAACTGTACGCCACTGTACACGTTCACGCCACTACTGGACAGTATGTAATAAGATGAACGTACGCGGAGCTATGATTTCATAAAAAACAATCTTTGAAATTTTAAATTAGGCCAATATAAAAATTTCTACCATCGTTTTGTTTTTTATTTCATCGTACTAATAATGATTATTTCTATCCATCGTAGCAGGAACGATTTTATTCAACGGCAATTTCCGTTTAAGTCACAAAAAATTGCCAAATCGCCTTAAAAAATCATGAAAAATCGTTATCTGAATTGCCTAATTTTATGAACAAAACTGCCCGAACTGTCCGAAATACCCGTAGCCGATGTGACTATGGTACCCCTAAGTGGGGTATGTTGTGAGGCTGGAGGGGGAAGGAGATAAGAAGAGGAATGTCGGGAAGTAGGACTCTTATGCGGAATTCACATTAAAAAAGGCACCTGAAAGGTACAGATATAGTCACAAAATACGGCAAAAGCCATATCAAACAACGTTTCGATATTGACTGATGGTACAGTACAGCTCTGGAACATCTAAATATTAGGTATTCTTACTTAGATAGATGAATTACATATTAAATAACACTATAAATGATGTTGAATAGGTATATTTGCGCACTCCGGATTTCATTCCCATGATTTCTGGATCCAGAGCCGATGGTCTTAACCGTTCAGCCACAGAAGTGTATGAGGCTAGAGTTGTTACAACATCATTCAAAATAACTCCTATTTGGTAGTTTAATAATCTCCAGCAATAAGTGGGTATGTGTATGTACAAGCGCACTTGGGGGATTTGCAGAGCGGCGTTAAGAAATTATCCCGCTTTTATTATTTGACTGTGTGGGATAAGTAAATAATTATTACTAAAAATGTTAAGCAAAGTCTAGAGAGTTTTTTTTAATTATAAATTGTCGAATTGCACAAAGTTTGACCCGCATCATCCCACCCTTATGGATAGGGGTAAGAATTAATGAATATGTTGACATGTTGGTCTGTTGGCCAGTCGATAAACTATTAACGCCCCCGAGTCAGGTTAAAATTAAGCTCGGCGAAGTAATTTCATTGTGGCAGATGGTTGATACCTACCAACTTTTGTCCACTGTGAACCGCTTCGTTAAGGTTTTTTAATTAAAGGGAGCTTCACATATTATTCGCCTCCTTTGTAAGGTTCCGAGCGACAGAGCATTCCACCTATTGGCCGTTCTATTACGTTGAGCAATTAGTGTTATATTCACTTCAAATTCTAAGGCCTTTTTCCTTTTAACTGTATACGTACAGTATTTAAATCCGAGGAAATACGCATACAAAACCGTTTGAATTTTCATTGAAAGTGATGTCAATCGAAAGCTTACAAATTACAAATCTGTTCTTTGCATCTATTTGGAGACCGCAATAAATAAAATATGCTGTTAAACAAGATATGAGTTCTGATTAAAAAATGGTGTAGCGAGAAAGAATTTTCATATTTTAAAGATCTTCTCGGAAAATATAATTTTTCTTTTTAAAAACACTGGAAAATTTATTTTATAAAATATATCTTACAAAACCTATTACAAAAAATCATAAGAGAATAATAAATATAATGGCTTTTAAAAAAAAAACAATTTTGTCAAACTGAAATTTAAAGAGGTTTAATTTTTTCAAACAACTTTATACGACGACAATATACCCTGAAATATATTCAGAATCTTAACGACATAAGTACAGAAGCCATGTATACAAATTGCGACTCGCGACCCATGTGTTGGACGGTCCTACTGTCGAATTTGCCCTATCAAAGAAAATAAGAAGAAGAAGACAAATAATGTGGAAATCTTAACGACGCAAGTGAAGAAAGCGCGTAAACAAATTCACGCCCGCGGCACGGCGTATTGGACGAACGTACGGTCGAATTCACCATAGCAGGACTGGAGATTCGACCTTTCCGCCGCGAATCCTGAATAACGTGTTACAAATATTTAAAATGTGTCTCCATTTCTCACTCCCGAAGTTATTAATTCATCGTCTAGAAAAATAAAATCTGGTGCTTACCGCAAACCTTATAGTTGAAAAACGGGCTATAAAGTTTTAAAATCGTTGTACGTAAAATATATTAATGGTGAGGTATTGTTTTTATTAAATTTAAATACAAAGAACTTGCATCCCCAGTGTTCTGTTGCAATAAAAAAGTATTTATATTTACGAATTCTCCGGAAATGAATAAAATGTGAGTTTTGAGCAAACAAAAATTATTAAGGTTGTGTACCGCCTTAAGGGGGGGAGTCTGGTCCAACCAATCCAAAAAATCAACTCTTTGTTGTCTAAAAGTCAACATGTGGAAAATACATTGCCAAAGTTAAAGCGTCAAATTCAACCTAGAAGTATACTCGTTGTTACGAGCGGAGCGCGCCAAGCAGGTAGACGGAGAACAGAGCGGCCCGGTTACAAACGAAAACTTTAAACGCGTTTCTCTCAAAACCACGTTGTTCAAGTTGACTGGAATCGTAGCTCATCGAATTTTCATCTGATTCATTCCATTCAAAGTTTAAAGTAAATTTATATGCGGAAAAACCTCAATGTTATTGCAAAAATAAGGCAGATTTTTTCGTCAATTTCAATTTTATGTCCGCCATTTTTGCAATCAACAACTTTATTCATACTGTGGTTCGCAAGGGGGCATCCATTAATTACGTGAGCAGTTTTTTTTTTGCAATCTAGACCCCCCCCCCCCCACCCCCTCAGTGAGATAAATTTGGGCCAATTCGTATATTTTTTTAAGTAACGTGAGATTTGGCTGGATCCCCCCTCGTTTGTGCTTACGTAATTAATGGATGCCCCCTAATCATCATTCTGTGACGGTTTTTTTCAAAATTTCATGTTTCCGATAATTTCCAAGGACTCCAGAATTCTAGCCGATTTGGTTGGACCCTCCGTTTGCGGCCGCTAAATCATATGTATAAATAAAAACATTTTAAGTATTTTTATTGTTAAAATGTACCTTTACATGTAAAAAAAGTTTCGTGAACGAAAATAAATTTAACTTTGAAAAAAACGCATTGAAAAAAAAACTCTGCCACTCCCCTCTTAACCTATTCGCGCTGCGTACCAAAATAAGTATAAAATGAATGAAACGATTTTAATTATGATGCATAGCATGAAATATTACAGTTCCAAGCAAGCAGCAGACTAAAGAATTTAATTATGCATTCATCGTCATCCCAAATGCGCTATAATTTATTCATGTTCTTCAACTATAAAATTCCAGTGCACAGAAATTCTTCAACAATTTCAAACAAGCTAAGTTAAGATATTTATATTATGCATAACATAGTCGAGTCTTACATTAATACAAACTTCAGTACCACGTGCCCGCACATTAGTAACTCTATTCCCATCTACTTCTTTTTTTTTCATTTTTATATGCATACCTTACAAGAGTCCCAGCTGCTCCCATCTGGAGCCAGTGAGACTATGGCCTCCCCAATTGGGGTAGGTTGGGACGCAGAAGGTAGTGGGGAGGGGATGGAGATGGGGAGGAAGAAGGTGGGGAAGTACCTGGATATTCATATCTGGTCACCAAACACGTATAAAGCCATTTAAAGCAACGTTTCAATTCTGAATGGAGGTTTTACACCATAGTGATACTGAGAGTATCTTCCATTCCGGAACGTGCCGCAAATATACTATATATCATTTTAAATGAATTAAATAAAATTAATTTAAATGAATTAAATGAAATAACCCAAATTAATCAAATAAAAATTATTTTCCACACCGGGAATAGACACGCGACCTTCGGATTACGAGTCATGAGCCTTACCGCTCGACCAAATTTTTATTCTAAATTTGTAAAACTGAAACATTTTTGCAAACAATTTATTATAATTGAGGCGAAAATTAATGCTACATCCTAAATCACTATTTTTTTTATTAACTTTACTACGAATCGGTTTACTTTACAAATACAAAAAAAAATGCTTTGGATAAATTTAAGCTTTTCCTACCATTTCCATTAAAAATAATTAATTACTTTGTAAAAAAATATTGGCGAAGACTACTAAAAATTGTAATTTTTCATTAGAAAAATATTTGAGCGCATAAGAAAGAACTTTTTAATAATACAATTTTATGGCTAAATTTATCTGTGACAGATTCCACTTTTTTCTTTCTCATAAAATTATTCACTAAATAAATTAAAACCACATTTTCGTTGAAATCATGAGCTCTAGACTCCGTTTGCCAAGCGATTTTTTTTTAATTCGCGCCGATATTCTTAAGTAACATTAAGAATACATTCATTTATGGCTTGTGACTTCCTCTTAACACTGATACCAGAGTGGAAGATACTCTCAGTATCATTCTGGGGTAAAACCACCATTCAGATTTCAAACCCCCTCCTTCTTCTTTCCTATCTCCTTCCACTCCTAATTAATTTCAGGATGTCATTCTGACTGGCTCCAGGCGGTTGCGTGCAGTTGGAACTCTTGTGAGGTATTCATATAAAAAAAGCCAGCGACAGCAAACTCTAAAAAAAGTATTCAAACTGAGGAAGTTGAGGAAAATCAGTTTGTCTTAAGTCGGGTCTCCAGCGACCAAAAGTTTTTAAAACATCGGATGAAAACAAAAACATTGGGTTGGGGCCACAATTTTTTTATTGTCCATAGGCCACGGAAAACAAAAACATCGTGGCCCCGCCCCAATTTTTCATATTTGCACGAACCTTTTGTTCAAAGTTTGTGGTAATATTGTTGCTGGAGACCCGGCTAAATGGTTATTGCACTCTTTTTGTGGAACCAAATTCATATTCATTTGGTTTAATTTCGAAAATTTTAATCTACAAGTACTGAACGCATCAATTAAAAAGTAATCTGGCTAATACCAACGCTGTGTGAATTAATATGTAGTTCTTACCGAAAAATGTAATTTTAAAAAGGCGAAGTTAAAATGTTGGTATAGTGGTTTCGAATTAAAAAAAAATATTGTTCAAAGCTAATCTTCTTAACTATATAAATATGTAGCAGAAAAGCTGATTGTGTGAAATACAAAAAATATATAAATAAATGGTTAGCGTTTTTTGGATTTGCCCGGAATATTCCGTCTGGAATTTCTAGGTAAGACGAACTTTATTATCATCGCAATCCACGTAAACCCGAGAAATATCTATGTATTTAACAATCAAGACATAGGAAAAAAGGCATAGCTATTGTTTCTTCTGGGCATCTGTATTAAAATTTTGGTAGAAGCCGGGTAGATAAACTAACTTTAATACATACCAATCTTACTGAAACTCCTTTTCTCTTTATCGTTTTATCAAAGAACGAAATATTGAATAATAATAAAGTATGACAAAATATAAAATAAAACTTTAGATTAACAATTTATTGAAAGTTTTTTTATGTAATATCGAATAAGAGCGCCATGATGATTTTTATATAAGCCTGTTCCCGCGTAAAATCAGGGGGAAACTTTCACTCACTGAAAGTTGAGAGTTAAATTACATTTGAAAATACGCTGTTCAGGAACCAGAGTGCCTCACTTTGCCAACAATTTAAAAAATATTAATGAATTATCTGAAAACTTTCTGATACTTTTAATTTCGTTCAAAAATTGCAAAGACAATTTCTGAAAGTTGAATGATCAGTCTGTAACTAGATTTATACGTTTAACGTGTATTTGACGTCATGAACAGATCATCCGAAACACGCTAGAAAATGGACCACGTACATTTAATACAATTTTGTTTATTCGAAAAAGATTATGTCCCTTGAGTCGAAGACCGCTTCGCATAACTGTCGCTTTTCGTCTTTTTGAGATTCAACTTGAATAAATAATGGAGGTTGGACGCTATCTATGTCAATCAGTGTTTCTATTTGACCTTTATCCGATAATTTGAAGTTTTATTTGGCATTTTTTATAACATTTACCATACGATGATCGTGTGCGAACTGGGAGCATGAAAAAAAATTCCGCAATAAGAATACCAACTTAAAACTATTCATTCTGAAAAGTCACATTCTCAACTAAGTGACTGGTATGGACTGTTGATCAGATTGCCTTAATGATAGTCAACCTCTGATAGGAGAGAGCACCAGAAGAAATCAAATATGTTTTAAAAATTTAACCAACTGCCCCTGGTGTCGAATCTCCTCTGACTATTGTCGCGAAGTCGGAACTGATTTATTTTGTTAACCAGAATTTTTTTTTTAATTTTCAATATTTTAAAAGTTAACACTAGCTGTTGTTCAGTAATTGATTTCAATAAATTTGGGCCAATTCGTATATTTTTTCAAGTAACATGAGATTTTGCTGGACCCCCCCCCCCCCCCTCCGTTTGTGCTCTCTCATGTAATTAATGGATGCCCCCTAACGAAAAATAATAAAAACACCTACGACCTACATATTTTATTAGGTAAATGTATTATAAACTTTATTATCACCTAAAAAAAAATCTCTAAATTTTCATACATTTTTCTGTTAAATTCCTGCCGGAAACTTTGGTTTCAATGGCAAATTACACCAGAAAAACTAAAAACGTAACCAAAAATTTTGATGTGCATAAATTCAAATTACAAGCGACAGATTTACGTGTTTTAACACAAATTTGTCGCATATAAATTAAAATACTAGTATCTACCCAATGAAATGCCTTTTTTACGATGTTTAATTTTTTATGTTACATAACTCTGTAGGTGAGGCGAGAATATGTTTTTAATAAGTATAATTAAATCACAAAAAAATGCCAAAGTTGCCTCTAAAATCATGCTAAATTGAATTCTTTAATGACCAATATATCATAACTTATGTAAAACAAAAAATAAATTTATGTGCGTATTAGATATTCTCTACATCTATTGATTTAAAAAAATAATTATTTAGTTTGTTTCGGCTTCAAATCCAAATTTAAGTATATTTGTATGAAGCAGCCGTTCCTCTTAAGCCTTTAGTTAAAACCGATAATAGAGAGTTCCATTTTAATAGTATGCTTTTTCTGAAGATGCTCGTAATAGGATAGAACCGGTACGGTTAAAATTAAAACAAATGAGAAAGTACTATCTTCTTCTTAAATCGGTTCCTGATTGCTGAGGATCGTGACCCTTACTCCAATTACCATGGTGGACATGGCTCCTCCACTCCTAGCGGTACTGCGGTGCGTGAAGAGCTGCGGACACCGAAGTATCAGACGCCAGTGATACTTAGCCACTTCAGCGCATTAGTGACCTTCCTCTGCTTCTTCTACTTTGCCAGTGACTATGAGTTTCTCCAAGTTGGAGTCCTCAGTTTGGCGAGCAACATATCCAAAATATTTTAAGTTGCGTTGTAGGCATATACTACTAAAGTCAGAAAGTACCTACTACCTACCAGCATCATATAATTTTCTGTTAGATAAATATATAGATAGATTTGCGGATATAATTTGAGTCAGAAAGCCTTACCCAGAACGGGACTAAAATATAGAGGAAGGGATAATCCGGTTAACAGTTCATCCCAAACCTATTGAATTGATACGTGTCGTTAACGCACGAGTTAGGAAATCCCAATGTCATTAATATTTCATGATATTTGTCTCAGCGAGAAAATAAAATACGTATTACTATTCCACGCCATATTCGGTATCTCTATCTGCTGTTTACAAAATAGCGAATTCTTAACAAATAAAAATGCATAGTGGGGATTAATTTGAGAATGTGAGCGCTTACAAGCTGCTTTTTGATCGCTTAAAGTTAAGCACTAAAACATTATCTGAATATGAGCAAGTTATAGTTGTAATTACACAGCACAGTAAGAAATATGAACCCACTGTTTACGTGAAATATATATACCTATGAAGTATTAATGAATTGAAATTGAAATCTAAACTAAATTGAAATTGAAACCCAACTAAAATTATAGGATGCTTATAAGTAAGTCCATATTTCTATGTAAGATAACTTATTTCACAATACAAAATAATAACAATAATAAAAAAAATCACATTCATTGGTAAAATCAAATTATGTCTTCTTTTTTTTACTTTAAGCGCATATCCGTCATTCTATTGTTTAGTTTTTTTTATCACTTTTTTTATGAAAGTGACATCATTTATGAATAATATAAACAATATTGGACCAAGGTGCGAACCCTAAGGCACACTACTAGTGGCTTCAAATTGGTAAGACAAGTGTTCTTTAATAGAGACAGTTAGTACACGTTTTGATAAATAATTCTTAATCAATAATAATAATAATTAATAAATAATGAATTTGAAAGATAAGAAAATTATAGTACCGGGCATTTCAATAAAAAGAGGGATTTTTCAAGGAGACTCATTAAGTCCTCTTTGGTTTTGCTTAGCATTAAATCCTCTATCTAAAATGTTAATTAAAAGCAAGTTTGGAATAAAAATTAAAGGTAATACTAGAGAGAGAAATATAATTTCTCATTTATTATTTATGGATGATTTAAAATTATATTCGAATTCTGAACCAAATTTAGAGAAAATGATTAAAGTAGTTAAAAATTTTTCAGATGATATTAAAATGACTTTTGGTTTAGATAAATGTAGAACGATCCATATAGAGAAAGGTAAAATTGTAGATGGAGACGAGGGTATATTTAGAAATTTCAAAATTGAAAGTATGAAAGGGGGTGAGGTTTATAAATATTTAGGATATCCGCAATCAAATAGATTAGATCATACTAGTATTAAAAATTATATTAGGATTAAATTTAAAACTAGGATCAGAAAAATTTTGAAATGCAATCTATCTGCTAAAAATTTAGTAAAGGCGATAAATACTTGGGCAATACCTCTATTAACTTACTCATTTGGCATAATTAAATGGTCTAATACAGATTTAGATAGCTTAGAACGATTGATTAGAACTACATTAACTAAATTTCATTGCCATCATCCAAATTCAGCTGTAGAACGAATTAATTTACCCAGAAATTTAGGAGGTAGAGGTATAGTCAAAATAACATCCTTAAAACATAATCAGGTTGAAATGTTAAGAAATTTTTTCCATAGGAAAGCTGATAGTTCAGAAATGCACAAAATCATTTGCAAGGCAGATAGAAATATTTCACCATTAAATTTATACGACGAGAATGCCAGCATTCTTATAAATACCAACCAGGAATTATTAGATTCCTGGTCAAATAAAATTTTTCACGCAAAACACTTCAATTATCTCAACCAAACATATGTTGACAAATTTTCGTCAAACAAATGGTTGAGTATTGGAGAGTTGAGCGCAGAAATAGAAGGCTTTATGCTTGCCATACAAGATAGAGTCATTAATACTAAAAATTATAGGAAGCATATAATCAAAGATGCAAATCAAATTGATGATTTATGTAGAAAATGTTTGGCTTTTCCGGAAACTATAGAACATATTATATCGGGATGTTCTGTATTAGCGCCGTCCGAGTATACATTTAGGCACAATCAAGTTTTAAAAATAATTCACCAAAGTTTGGTAATTAAACATAACTTGATTGACTGCCGTAATGTACCATATTATGAATATGAACCAAATTCATTTTTAGAAAATGAATTTTATAAAATTTATTATGATAAAACTATTCTGACAGACAGAACAATTAGTCATAATAGACCCGATATAGTTTTACATGACAAAATTAAGAAAATAACGTATATCATTGATGTCGCTATTCCAAATTCTTGTAATATTCAGAAGACTGTTTCTGAAAAAATAAGAAAATATACAGATTTAGGAAATGAAATTAAAAGAATTTGGCATTCTCAGACTATAAAAATATTACCATTTGTTATTTCGGCTACTGGCATTATACCTGGCTCTCTCATTCAAAATTTAGGCGTATTAGATTTGTCAAAAAATTTGTACATAAAAATGCAAAAGTCGGTCATTTTAAATACATGTAGGATTACGAAAGATTTTTTAAATATTTATATTGAGGGATCAGTAGGATTTATCGGACCAGTTAGGATTTCATCAGAGCCGAACCCTCTGATATGAAAATATCTGGAGTCGGTGAAATATTTTCCCATTATGTTTCTGGTGGATTGACGTATTGTTCTTGTATTGTTTTATTCTTATATAGTGCACTTACATTGCGTTCATTTACTAGATATTCATTTGTGGAAAAGTGTGTGGAAGGGTTTAGTCTTTCATTTGGGAAAGATTCAACCCGGACATAAAATCTGGAGCACCGTAAAAAAAAAAATAATTTACCACTTATTCCTAGTTTAGATAATTTATTTATAAGAATTTTAATCAAAGGCTTTACTAAAATCAGTATAAATTGAGTCATATTTTTCTCTATTAGCAAGAGCACCTGAAATAAAATGTTCGTACAGTGTAAGGTTAGTTAAGGTAGATCGTCCAGAGATAAAACTATGTTGAAATGATGAGATATGAAATTTTATGCTAGAACATATTTTTTGAAGAATCAACTTTTCAAAATTTTTTGGTATCGACGATTGTATGTATACGGGTCTGTAATTTTCAACTATAGACTTGCCTCCGCTTTTAAATATTGGAGTGAGAAAGCTATTTTTCCATATTTACGGAAACTTGCCTATTAATCGTGATTAATTAAATAGTAGGTACAGTGGGTAAGAGACACTACCCCCACAGTTTATTATAACATTTATGGCTAAAAATTGCATCCAACTATTAATGATTTGATCAATAAACGCTGAACTGCGTAAAAATGTACTGTACAGGCAGAAAATATACAGGACTATTCATAACTGGGAGGTCACTAGAGATTAACACTGTTATTGTTTATTTAGAGCATAGGTTCTCAACGTGGGCGATAACGCCCCCTTGGGGGCGTTTCAGACCTTCAGGGGGGCGGTGGAAGACCAAGAGCAAATTGGGGGGCGTTTCAGACTTTCAGGGGGCGGTAGAAGACCCAGAGAAACCCATCTTACCCTTACCCCTTCAGTGCTCCAGATAGTTCGCCGGCAGGACGTACGTCTTTTTCGCTGCGCGCCGTAATTTTAAAATTATTAAAACGATTTACAAGTTTATCCTAATTGATAGTAACGAGGAAACTAGTGCGCTTCGTTTTCTAACGACCAGAGGTGGTGGTCGCAAGTATCTGAGAAGTGGTTCTCGAGAGAAGCATCTCGAATATAGAGATCAAACACGCCCTTCATAAGCGTTGGAAAGCTGGAGGCCTTCAGAGTGAATACGATCTGTTTAGTTCTTACCGAGCGTTAGTTAGGCGCGAGTTTCGAGTGGCCTATCGAGCCTACCTGTCTGAAATCGAGGAAAACATCACGCATGATCCCAAGACGTTTTGGCACTATATAAAATCCATTTTAAAGGACGGTAGTCTTGAACACACCATGATAAAAGGTAATCAAGAATTTCGTGGCTTGAGTGTGGCTAACGCATCTGCTGATCATTTTCAATCGGTCTACAATAAAAACCCTCCACCTCTAGACATTAATAATACGGCCACATTTACTACCAGAGGAGCTTCAAACTTTGATTTCGATATATTTACGGAATCTGACCTTATGAGTGCCATAAGTCTCATGAAGAACTCACCCTCTATCGTACCAGACTTCGTTCCCGTATTTTTTTATTAAAGGGTGCACCGAGTTTCTAAAAACACCATTATATGTCTTATCATTAACTTCGCTATTAGTACTTCCACTTTTTCTGAAGTATGGAAAGCTTCTAAAAATATGTTCTATTTTTAAGAAAGGTTCGAAAAAGTTAATCGAAAATTATAGACCAGTTGCCATACTATCAGCTCCTGCTAACAGCTAAACTATTTGAACAATTAATTCATAAATTCCTTATGCCTCAGATAGACGCATACATTATCCCCGAACAGCATAGTTTCAGGAAAGGAAGATCCACTGAAACCAATCTGATGGTTTTCACCGACTATGTTGCTAGGTCCCTAGATAGTGGATAACAAGTAGACTATTCGTAAAACGACTTCTCCAAAGACTCATAAAACTTGCCCAGTTGGATTTTTCCCTTCGGTTGTTAAGGTTTTTTAAAAGTTACCTCAAGAACAGAAAGCAATTTGTCACACACGGAATCTTCCAATCTGCTGAATTTCTCGTTTTTTCTGGGGTTCCCTAAGGATCGATCCTAGGGCCTCTTCTCTTTTCTATTTCCATTAATGACATTGCTGGAGTCCTCCGTTTTTCTCGCTTTTTGCTGTTCGCTGACGATCTAAAATTATTTCTTCTAATAAGAAATATTGAGGACTGCTAGCGCCGTCAAGCTGATGTTGATAACATTTCAGAATGGAGTCAACGAAACCAGCTTCATTTCAATGTCTTGAAATGCGTAGTTCTGACTTTTACCAGAGCATACCAGTCTCACCTACCACAGGTACACCATGCTCGGTCATAATCTCAAACGAGTTTCAAATATAAAGGATCTTTGGATTATGTATGAAAGTAAGCTGACATCACTATTCACATTTTCCATTTTCCAAAACATTCACATTTAACATAAGCATTCTTCATTTTTTCTTCTTCTCTTGGTATTCTCTTTCTCATAAGTACAAAATTGTGTATTTATCTAAAGCTTATATGAGGAATTCAATTGTAACACTTTTTTCCTTCTTTAAACAATATGTTATATGTATACTAAAACAATGTAAGAAAAAAATTATGATATGAACTAAATTTGTCAATTTGACTGGCCTAAAACAGGATCCATTCATAGTTGGCTAGTCAAAGTTTCCACATATGTTTAATTGTATAATTTTTATCTGAAATAAATTTATTATTATTATTATTATTTCGTCCTCATATAACCGTCAGAGTTTTGCGCGATACCCGTGCTCTGAAGATTTTATACTTCTCCCTGGTCCGCAATAGGCTGGAGAGTGGTTCGCTTATCTAGAATCCTCATAAGGTGGGATGATCCCTTATGTTTGAAAGGGTTCAAAAAAGTTTCTGAGATTTCTCTACATGAGGGAGTACGACCACTATATATGGCTCTACCTGACGAACTTTCTTCTAAGCATGCTGGGACTTCACTCCCTGCAGCTCAGAAGAGAGGGGTATGCCGCCACCCACTTATTCAGACTGCTGCGAGGCTATATTGAGAACTCAGCCATTTTGGAGCGCGTGTGTCTCTATGTTCCAGATGACTAACTAAGACAGCGTCATCATAGATTATTCTATCTTCCTGCCTATAGAAATAACTTGCCAATGGTTCTCCCGGTAGGGAGGAGTATATTGCTTCTGAACCAAATCTCCTCCGAGATTGATATATTTGGCGTCAGTGAGGAGAGATTCAAAAGGCAAATTCTTTTGATTCTTGAAAGAGTCTCACCACATTGACGAAATCTTCACCACCGCCTGATTTTTTTTTGAAATTGCCATATTTCTTGCCTTATTTCTTATATATAATAAAGTCAAATTTGTAATGGTGTAAGAAATTATTTAAAAAATATTATTATTATATCCCATTTTGCCCCATCCCATTATTAGAAGAAATAATTTTAGATCGACAGCGAGCAAAAAGCGAGAAAAACGGATGACTCCAACAATGTCTTTCAATTTTTTTGAAATTGTCATATATCTTGAAATTTATTTTATGTATATACCCCCCTTCCCTCCTACCCCCACCTTCCACTCTCTCCAATATAATCGTGACGACAAT
The DNA here is from genome assembly GCA_917563855.2 of Limnephilus lunatus. Lineage (NCBI taxonomy): Eukaryota > Metazoa > Arthropoda > Insecta > Trichoptera > Limnephilidae > Limnephilus > Limnephilus lunatus. The sequence continues at coordinate 45,565,923 of OU830598.1, read as the reverse complement.
TGCTGTTTCAGATGCACGAGTTGGGGGGCTCTAGAAAAATTAATATTCTCAAAGTGGGCGGTAGGCAAAAAAAGGTTGAGAATCTATGATTTAGAGAAATTTAGAGTACATAATTGGAAACAATAATATATAGTATGTTATCATTATATTTTTACTTATATTATTAACTATAATATACAATTTTTACTCTGGGTTAGCTGTAAGTATTCCAGTCCTGTCAGATATTTTCTTGAAGATGCGCGGTAAGAACCGGGAAGCAACTTACTATCTAGAGTTAGGCCTCCGCAACCCGAATTTCTACCGATTTCTTACATATCTCCCTTAAACACTTTATGTTTTAAAGCTCTTAAAAAAATATATGCTATTCTGGAAGATAATATTTAGACATTCCCCGCGCCGAGACGCAAATTATATAAAATTTCCTTGATAGAAAAAAATCGCAAAGTACGCACCAAAAATTATTATAAGCACGTTTAGTTCAGTTATTTTATAAGATATATGGAAAAAATTCACAGTATTTCTTTAAATGCTGTTTAAGACAACCCTTGCGAGATTTTTGCTCTATTTTAAACGAGTCATCTTTTATTAAATATATTCACAATGTTCGCATCGATTTTATCGCTGTAAATGTTAACGCGCTCCTCTAGCATTCGTAATTTCATATCTCTCCATCTTCTTCTTTTTGAATCCGGTTACGGCGCCTTAACACATGACCTTACATCGGTCATCCCTTCAGAGTAACAATTTACTCTGAGGTCATCCCAGCTGTGACATCTCTTCTAGGGATCACATCTTTAAGCCTGAGCGGTAGGTTGAAAATTAGCCAATAGGATCCCTCGCTCTAATTAGGAAGAGATAAAGCGATGCGGGAATGAGAAAGTATTCGAGATCGAAGAACTAATCACAATATTCGCTCGGAAACAATTAGATGATTTATAGTTTAAAAATCTAAGGTAAAACTGTGATGAATGCAAACAAGACCTTTCTTGATGGGTCAAATCGGTCTTGGCCACCCTCTTTGCCTCATTCATATTAATACATCGTCTCATACGGTTCCATGACAGTTCATCCTGCGACAATTCATCCGGCGACAGTTCATCCGGCCACAGTTCATCCGGCCGACAGTTCATCCTGCCGACAGTTCATCCTGCCGAAAATTCATCCGGCCGACAATTCATCAGGCGACAATTCATCCGGCCTGATCATTTAGAAGATTTTTTCTTCAAGTAAGTATGCAAAGAGGATAACCGGCCGTACAACCAAAATCTATATACTTATATCTGAAGGCATCTTGAGTGAAAATCCGCTGTAACCTAACCTAACAAATTAGTCAATTCACCCTAAAAAGATGGTGTTAATTTCAGATAAAAAAAGTTGTATTATATGCAAGTAGGAATCTTTACGGTTTTTTGCTAAGCCGACTGCACGCATAAGTAGATATGTCATATTTTGTTATTCACGCATGCTTCTTCGGAGAGTCGAAATTATTGTTAGTAAAAATATTTTTACAGCGGATTTCCACTCAAGATGCCTTCAGATATAAGTATATCGATCTTGGTTGTACGACCGTATATCCTCTTTGCATACTTACTTGAAGAAAAAATCTTCTAAATGATCAGGCCGGATGAATTGTCGCCGGATGAATTGTCGGCCGGATGAACTGTCGGCAGGATGAACTGTCGGCAGGATGAACTGTCGGCAGGATGAACTGTCGCCGGATGAACTGTCGCCGGATGAATTGTCGCCGGACGAATTGTCGGGTCACCGTCTCATACATACCCTTCTATTATTCTGACTCTTGGCATAACTCGTCTCAAGTATCTGATTCACTTGATCATGCCAAGTCTTCCTTGAACATCCCCAACTTCTACTACCATTTGCATTTGCGTAATTTATTTTTCTTACAATACTACAATATAATATAATAATAATGTAAATAAATATATTCATTGTGTAGGTTTTTGGTTATTGAGCGTATAATTCCAAAACCCCTAAGCCGCTTAACTAAGCATGAGAAACTTAAACCAAACCCTTCAACATTAAAACTTCTGCATATACGAGTAGTACCTAAAATAATTCTTTTAAATAAATTCCAAAACTAACAAATTAATGTTAAAAGTAGCATACAGTGTAATCTACGCTTTCACAGATAACACCAATATAATAATTTATTGGGAAAAAAATTTCAACTTATGCTACAAAATATTAAGATGAATTAATTGTTTGCGTGCATTTAATTCGTATTATGAGTGTACACTCATAATATTAATTAAATAAAGAGTTTAATCAGAATACAAACTTTTTTTTTTCGAGAAAGGATTTCAAACACAATATTGAATTGAATCACCGAAACATTATTGTTTTTGTAAGCTTTTCTTGGAAAAATTGAGTTTGTGAACGCACACAACTATTTATTCGTATTCATTTTGCACGTGTACGGGCGCAAACAATTAATTTATCTTAATATTGGGTCCTTACATATTCAATTGGCGTTTTGCTGGCAACTTTGATCTCAAATATCTTCTCTCGCAAAGAAAACACAGTGCGTTTTTGGTTCCAACGTTTTCGTTCTGTAAATTTCGACCTGCAGAACAAGCCCCGTGGACGGCCGGAGACCAAAGTTGACAGTGAAGAATTGAAGGCTATTGTGGAAACGGATCCATCGCAAACCACGTCCGAGTTAGCTGCAGGCTGCGGTGTTAGTGATAAAACTGTTTTAATCCACTAGAAGCAAATTGGGAAGGTGAAAAAGCTCCCATACAAAACTCTCATAAGCTCCTATACAAAGTTCGTCCCATACAAAACGCCAATTTCATATGTACTAATACTTTAAAACATGACTTGCAAAAATAGTTTTTCCTAAAATAATTGAATTAGCGCTACCTATGAAAAATCAAATTATGAATTCTTATAAGTTTATCCTTAATATAAAATCACTTTCATTTCATTCGACTTATCGTATTTTAAGTTTAACGTCTGTTAAACAAATTAATAGTTTTCGATTAAAAGCGGCACTCTCATCTTCGCAAAGTAATAAAAAAAGGATAAAAAAAGTTTTTAAATTATTAAACTATAAACCTGCCTGTAAGCCACGATCATTTAAGAAAAAAGTGAAGATAAAATAATTTAATTTAATAATAAGTTTTTTTCGATATCTTCAAAGTTATGCCATCCTAAACTAAAATCAATTCCCCGATAAGCAAAGGTTTCATGTCAAATTATCCATAGAACTTTAGATTTGTTTACGACGCAAAAGCTTTTCCTGGACAAGAATTTTGTGATCTTATTTTTACCTTTTTCTCCGAAACTCTCTCCAGGGCGGGAATAATTCTCAATCACAATTTCTTATCTTGATTGTTCTCTCGTGACGGGAAGTGTCTCCACACAAAAGGAAGCCAAAATGGGCCCATCATCTCAGTATGCATAGATTAGGTGTCTAATCATGAAACATTGAAAGGAATATTCTCGTCATTGCGAGCACCAGGGCGTAACCATGATTTTGCCTTAGGGGGGCAGATAAAAAAGTTAAAAATGTGCTACGAATAAATATTATTTAAATTTATCTATTTAATATTAAAATTATCCCTGTTTCCCTTAGTAACGCTATTACTTCGGAACGACTTTACCTATTGTATTCATCTTTTTTTTAAAGTTTTGACACGTTAATATTGAGCAATTAACAGTTTGGCGTCAATTGATAGGTAAACAGGCTAGCAAAGCGCCTTTGCCAGGTGCATTGCAACATATTATTTTGGCCTCAACTTTTCAGTTTTCACTGAGCGCCAAATTCTGTTTAAAACAGAATATGTTGGGCCGGCATAGCTGTGTAAAGTATCATAAAACTCTTTATCTTATGGGGGCATGGGAAAGATGATTAATCTTGGTAATTGGGGTGAAACTTGGTATGTTTGTTAAGTAAAAGAAAATAAGTTTTAAGTTAAATGTAAGTATATTGTATTAAAATTATTAACAACAGCTTACCCCGACCAGACCGTTTTACTGTGAACTAAACTATCTAACTAAATGCCGTGGCGATGATCCATGGAGAGGTCCGTCCCAGGATGAAAGCCGGTCCAAGCTTTTAGTCGACCAGGAAGTAGCGGGTAACGTGTTCAGGTCCACGCCTGGACGAAAACCGGCCCAGGGCTTTCCATGAGGATGGATTGATGATGTGATAGTGATCCAGACAGCCTCTCACGAGGAAACTTCAGGCTCCCCGATTAATGGGGAATGTTTGTCGAGCTTGTCTCAAATAAATATTAATCACGGCAGCCAGCGTCTACAGGCGTTTGGTCAAACAGCGTTCGCAAGGCGAGACAGGATTATCCATCTACGATAAGATTCAGCTTAATACGCCATAGCTAGCGGCTATGCAAAATCACGCCCGAAACACAATGTTACGAGTTTCATCACTCCATTTTACTGCGAGTAATTCTTTATTTCGGATTCCCATGAATACATCCCAGAACCGGGACAACTAATAGCACCTTCGATCACACTTTTAAAATTAAAACATGGCAGATTCTGTCTGACTACCGACGCCGACCAACTGCCCTCGGGAGGCCGCCGCCGGAAACTGACCATTTCCGTTTTCCTGTCGACTAAAATATCGACCAAAGACAATAATTAACCAAAAATAATCCCAGTTCTTACTTGAGTTTGTTTGAAAATACATAAGCACTAGTTTATTTTCATAACAGTTTTCTAATATTTTGTTGAAAGTTCTTCTTACGGAAAGAAAAATTAATAAAATTGCGCAGAAAATTAAAAATTTCAATAAACGTGAGGACTATTTCAACTTCGTATGTTTGACAGTTCGCGCATTTGGTAAAATTGAATTTAACAGGCAGCTGTTTTTTTGTATTAAAAGAATTGTCTATGGATTTTTTAAATTATAAATATTTCAAATAGGTACCTATGTTAGGTACCACATTTGATTGATTGTTCTTATAATACATAAAAATGAATATTTGTAATATACGAATAATGAAAATTTGAATAAAAAAATTGTAGTAGGTGGCACGCGAGGTGTTTGAAAACTGATTGTACTAGGACTAAATATGTGGAACGCGGGAGGGGGGTTTATGAGACTTGGGAGTGAGAGAGGGGAGAGGGGAAAGGGGAGAGGATGGGCGGGAAGGTAGAAGGGGAACGCGGAAGGGTAGGGGATGCGGGAGGGGAACGGAAACGCACGGGAAAGGACATGCAGGGGGAAACAATTTATTTCTTTGAATATGGCATTGCAACGCATGCCGGGAACCAGCTAGTAATCCAATAAAAGTCACAAACATAAAATATATGTTTTACAGATGTTTTTACGTTCGAGTGAACACGACAATTTTAAAAAACTTAGGACACCTAATAATTATTCGAGACCTAAATATTTCGCTTTTTTTGTATTTCATATAGGAGTCCCAACTGCCACATTGCCACTAACACTTTTTTAATCACCTTTGTGCACGCTTTGCAGACAATTTGATTGAAAAACTTTCTAGAATAAAAGAAACTTATTTTATAATAATGTTCAGAATAATGAGAAAAAGATTGCTCATGAATTATCCAATAATTCCGATAATGCACAGTACTTGAGCTAGTACCAACTAGTTAATGTAATTAAACACGCATAGATATTACACTTCTTCTTATTGAAAAAACTTCTATGTATTTTTTTTCTTCATTTTCATGGGGCTTCCCCCAAACTCACCCCCCTCCCAAGGTGCGCCACTGGAGAGCACCCTCTCTAATATATTTATTAATCAAATGATAACAAACCCTTCTTATGGCAGTACGAGAGGTGTGTGCAAACATAATTTGTATCTCACTTCCTCATGTCACCACTAACATCTTATACGTAAGTATGCTTGATAATCATACATTAATTTTATAAAATGTTATGTGACGATGAAATTCCATTTTGATACTTAATAATATTTGGAAGATTTGTATAGCGCCGCTTTTGTGAAAAATCACCTCAAGGGCGTGATGATTAATCTCCTTCTGCTGGATCCCTCTCCTTTTGGAGATTGGTTATCTTCAACCGTTCAAAAACATTTTTGTGAGCATGACAACACCTCATTTGCTTCGTCCAGATAATCCACACTATGCACGTGAGCCGTTCCCAACTAGAAAATAAATAATTAAGCAATTGAAGGGAAAAAATAAAGTATGAAAACAATTTGGGTGACGGGTTTGGCTACCGCCGCCCCTTGAACTATTTGTTGGATAACCAGCAGCGACATCTCTACCGTATAGCGACGTGTCTATCGATCCCAAACAGTTTTGGAAGTATATTAAGGATCTAAAAAAATCCAACAACTCATTTAAGTCTATGATTTTTGACGGAGAGGAATTGACTACTGATGATAAAATCGCAAATAGTTTTGCTACCTTTTTTTCATCTGTGTACAAAAATGTTCAACCAACTCTCAATATTGACTCTACACTCCACACTGTACAGATTTGGCCCTCATTCGACCTGGACAGTATTTCAGAAAAAGATGTTAAGGAGGCACTCTCAAACTTAAAGAAACCTCACTCCATCGGTCCTGACAATATTCCAACATTTATACTAAAGGGTTGTTCCGACCTTTTAATACCACCATTATGTCACCTCTTCAATGTATGCCTAAAAAACGGGATTCTCCCAGACATCTGGAGATTAACTAAAATAACCCCTATCTACAAAAAGGGAGACAAACGCGATATCCGAAATTATCGACCAGTTGCCGTTCTATGTTCCATCATGAAAATATTCGAGAAAATTCTACATAAATATATACTTAATCACATTACTCCAATTCTTGACGACCATCAACATGGTTTTAGATCCCAGATGTCAGTAACATCAAACCTCTTATGCATCTCAGATTTCTTATCACGAACTCTCGACAATGGTGGCCAGGTGGATGTTGCTTATTTTGACCTGGAAAAAGCATTCGACAAGGTTGACATCGACATTCTTCTTAATAAACTAGCTTCATTTGGTTTTTCCAAAAGACTACTCTGTTTTTTTGCTTCATATTTTCGAAATCGTAGACAGTTTGTTTATTATAAGGGATCCAGTTCTTTTGAATTCGTAGTTTTTTCTGGAGTTCCTCAGGGGTCTATCCTTGGACCACTTCTGTTTTTGATTTTTATTAACGATATTGGTTCAGTCATCACACACTCGCTGTATTTACTATTTGCAGATGACTTGAAACTATATCGATCAGTAAAAAATCTTCTTGACTGTATTCTCCTTCAACGTGACATTGACTGCGTCTCAAACTGGGCCAAAATAAATGGCTTGAACTTCAGTACACCCAAGTGCAATATCGTCTCGTATACAAGATCAAAGAAACCGCATGTATTTCAATATACAATTAATGTAATTATTCTCCAACACCTTGACCAAATCAAAGATCTAAGAATTATTTACGACAGCAAATTAACTTTTCACCAACACATCGATGATTTAATAAGCAGAGCATACAGGCTTCTCGGCTTCGTAATTAGAAACTCATATCCGTTTCGTAACACAAAAACACTGACGTTATTATATAACACACTAGTCCTGAGTGTACTTGAGTCAAATTCGATCGTCTGGGCCCCACACGAATTAACATACACTTTACGCATTGAAAGAGTCCATAAGAAATTTTTAAGGTTTTTATTCTCGCGGCTCTATGGACGTTACCCTTGGCTTTACCCATCGATTTATATATTAGGCATGACCAATTACCACTCCCTAGAGACATTGCTTTGCTTAAATATTTTTTTCAAATAATCAACGGTCACTTATCTAATAATGAGATACTGGCCCAATTAAATTTTTTTGTACCAGAGTCTCACTCTCGAGGACGTCATCACAACCTCCTATATGGTAGAGCAAGCCGCACTAATTTATTTATGAACTCACCTGTGGGGAGAGCTACGTGCTTTTTGAATGAAGTGGATAAAAAAATTGATTTATTTTTTGTGTCCTATAGCGCATTTGTAAGATTTTTGGCATTGCATATACACTGCATAAATGGTACAATTATAACGTCTTAGGCTATATTGCCTGTAATTTGTTATAAATATATGTACAAATTATGTAAATATGTAAATATGTACGTAACCCCAAGTGGTTCGCTAATTTTTGTAACTTTGTGGGGGTGCCCGGGTTCATCGGGTGAGGTGTGTTTTGGTCTTGGCGGCGGATGCGCCTGCCAGCTGGTCTCTCTCGACGACCCATCGTCTTGCACCGTAGCGAGAGGGATGGATTCATACGTCCGTCACTCCTGGACACATCAACCCCTATATTCCTAAGCACCCCTTATACCTCTCTCCTTCCCAGAACTTCCACTCCTTCGTTTCCCTTCAAATACCCTCCACACAGCATCCCTAAATATGACATAGGTCCTATATATTGATACTATAATAATGTATTCAGGCCTTCCCATCGATATTCGAGTATTTATTAACTTACTTTCTAGTTGGGAACGGCTCACGTGCGCTGCATGGAATTTCTGGATGAAGCTAAAGGAAAAGCTATTCCCACTGAACAGAAAATCATTAGATATGTAAACTACACTAATTAGAAAGAAAACCAATGAAGCCAATATAAAGACTTGCGACGCCCAGGCTGTTGACAGGTCATTGAAACTAATGACGGCCGGCATGGTCTAGGGGTAAGGCTTTTGACTCGCAATCCGAAGGTCGTGGGATCGAATCCCGGCGTGGGCGAATAAAGTGTTATTTGAATAATTAATGTTATTTCACAATTATTTAATTTAAAATAATGTATAGTATATTTGCGGAACGTTCCAGAGTGGAAAATACTCGCAATATCGCCCTGGTGTAAGACCACCATTCAGAATTGAAAACTTACTTTAAATGGCGTTAGCCGTGTTTGGTGATCAGATCTGAATAGCCAGGTACTTCCCCACCTTCCTCTTCCCCATATCCTTCTCCTCCCCACTACCTTCAGCCTCACAACATACCACAATTTTGGATGCCATTGTCTTACTGGCTCCAGACGGGAGCAGTTGAAAAAATTATTTATCTATTTCAATATTCGAATAGGTACTTTGGATCTTTTCCACCCTAAGCTATAATTGAGTTTACTTTGGGCACAGGGCGCATTTCAACCGACGCGCGACGGTAAAAATAAAATATAAGATCCGTGCAATTTCAAAACAATAAAATTTCCATATTTGTTAAAGGCGAGGATGTAGTACAGTGGAAGATCTAAGCAAATTATATAAATGAAGACAGTATTAGCGAAACTCAATCGAAAATCTGAAAACAGAAAAATCTGAAAAAGATACGGTCACATCTGGAACTCGAACTAACATTGTCTTCATTTAATTAAAATATTACAATGATTTTACCCATTAAGTTAAAAAAAAGTAAATTAAAAAACAAAAAATTAAATAATAATTGAAATCGTAAAAGCAGTATAAACAATTTCGACATAATGAAATAGTATTTTTTCTAGGTAATTGGCAATTGGTAATTTTTAATGGTGGATAAAGAATAAAAGTGTATTACGTCGGATCCAAGAGTGATTGAAAAACTAAGAAATCCCTACCTATAAAAAGAATCAACTTGTAATTTATCAAAGGGCTGTTTGCTAGCACGTGCGCCCTTGTTCAAATACTGTCCATCCATACCAAGACGTGAAGCAGTCGTTTTCTGCATACAAATGAAGTCTCGCAGTCACAGAAAACAGGTACAGATAACGACCAGATTACTTCGAAAAACTGTGCAACTTCTTTCAGGGCAATAACAAAAAACGACAAAGCTATTATTGCATGTATTTCAAATGACTTTCCATGTAATATTTCAAAATTTTCTTCAACCACTCGAGCGATAGCTAACCAAATTTAGGTAGGTACGTAGGTGTTTTTTCTAAATTAAATTAATTTTGAATTTAACCTTTTTTTGTAAAAAATAAAAATTTGTATAAACGCTGAAATCTAGATGGATTCATTGGCTTTAAACCGCAGTAAACAGTTCATATGTTTCCGCATTAATATTTGGAGGCGTGATATTAATTAAATCGAATGAACAAATCGAAAACCAAACACCCTGAAGTCTCCATCGTTCGAGTGGTGTGAGGTAGGTCTCTAAAATTATCTTTTTTATAACCCGGTGTAAAAGGGCGTGCGTTTCATTATTCCGTGTATGTGGATCTCGTTTAACGTTGAAAAATAAATTCATTGTATCATCCATTGAATTTCGGGACCCGCTCCAGTAAAATAATTCACAATGATGCAAAATGAATGCAAAGTATTTACAAGAAAATTCGCGCTTTCATTCGATTTATTTCCATATCAACCTTTTTCGAGCTTTGAACGAAAACAGCTAAATCTATTATTCATGATGTCAGTTAAGTGTTTATTCTGCTAAATCCCACAAAACACTTCACTATGAGAAATATGTCTACATCCCCGAACAGAGCAGAGCAGAGCTTACGCCTGGTAAAAAAAATGATGTAAAAATACCACATTCCCGTGCCGCACTTACTGGGAGACAAAAGGGATACACAAAAAGGACGTTCCAAGCCATTTACCCGGCAGTTCGAGGAGAGTGTTTCTTTTTTCTTGGTGAATGTCACCTCGCCTAATTTACAGCAGGGAGTGGTTTATCGCGGCCCAACCAACTGCGCCTTTACTCGTATATCCGCTCGGTAGCGTTTTGGGAAGGGTACACAAAAACACGAATTAATTCATGTTTTTTTTGTAAATATCCGAACCACTTCCTTAAGCATACATATCGGTAACGGAAATTTGAAATGCTGTAAAAGACAAAATGTTAATTACTTCTTCAAACTTAGCAAATACAATTTGTGGCGTCATTTTTAATTAAATGAAAAATTACTTTGTATAACACACCATATTATATAGTCAAAATATATTTTAAAAACCAAGTTTTCTTCGCCAGGATAAGAGATTAATATTAAGTGGTGTTATGCAAAGTAATTTATTTTCATTAAATTAAAATATTAATTATTCAAGAGAGCTAAAAAAAAGGCTCTGTTTTTGAAGACCTGCAATTATGAATTGTTATTATAAAATTAACTTTGAATAGATCTTTCAGAACACTTAACATTTTTTTGTAAATTCTTTAAAAACAGAATTTTAATTTTTCGGACAAAAATATTTCGATGACGCAGATCGAAAGAGAAAAACAACGGAGAAAAATGTCAAATTTAACTCTTTTTGGATTTCTTGTGCTTTACAGCTATCGGTATTACATAAGCCCTAATATCAGCAGTCCAATTTAAATTGCTAAATATTCAATAATATATTATTTCGTAATACTATTGTTAAAATTGGTTGTTGAAATTGGTTGTTAAAATTGGTTGAGGAATATCTAATCCAGACCTCTACAGCAGGACTGCAGTGGGAGGGGTAGATTCGTACGTCCTTCACTCCTGGACACATTAACCCCTAGATTCCTACCCACCCCTTACACCTTTTTCCTTCCCAGAACCTCCCCTCCTTCCTAACCCTAAAAATACCCTCCACACAGCATCCCCAAAGATGATACAGGCCCTTAGGGATTAAATATGCCACTAAAAGCTGCCGATTATTATCATTTTGTTAAATTATAAAATAATATTATTTTTAAAAAAAACTCACTTAAATATTTGAATAAAGTGATAAACTATCTAAAATTAAGATCCGAACTGGCGACGCGCGATGGTTTGGTATGAAAAGTAATGTTCATTTTGTACTGAATTAAGTTGGAGGGGCTTGTAGTGGTTAAATTAATAACACAATACATTTTTATTGCGCATTTTCGAGATATTTCCCCCCAAGCGCGCTTTACTTTAAGAGCAATCTATAAACAATAATATAATTATGTACATTTACTTTGAATTTCTATTGAGGGTGGCTGTTCTTACATAAAATGACTCCCACAGTGTTGTTATCAAAGTTTAAATAGCCTGACTTAATGGTTTTATCATAAATATTAATCTAACCATTCATTTCGTAGGATTAAGGACGTAGGATTGTAAATAATAATGGTTTTATAGATTTCACATTAACCCGCTTACTAACGAACGTGTTTTAAATTGTACCCAACTGATTGACAACCTATGGAATGACAATTATTATAAGTAATAATGCCTGAAACACTCATCTACATTGAAAAAATCTCCCGAGAAAAGATACATGATGCTGACGGGACTTGAACCCGCGTCCTTCTGAAGAGCAGTTAACCGGAAATCAGAAGGACGCGGGTTATATATATACGTATTATTATACGTCGGCGGAATGTATCTTTTCTCGGGAGATTTTTTCAATGTGGAGGCTAATAATTATTACTTATAATAATTGTTACCCTTTGTGCTATGCATAAAAATCTTGTCTTAAACATTAGTTTATCAATTAAAAATAATAACCTATGAGGTACACAACTGATTAACAACCAACTGGTAGTGTCCGACCGAACTTTTGGTTTCGGTTTCGAAACTGAATTCGGGAGGTTTCGTCCTGCGATCGGACATGTTCGGTACACCGAGTGATAATTTTTAATTAATATGATAATTGTTAGTCCATCAAAATCACTTCACTTGTTAGTCCTTGAATACAATGAAGCTCATGACAGTATGTTTTTAATTTGAGAGAAAACTCTATTTATTTTCATGTATAACTTGCATTCAAAATATTTTGTTATTATAGGTAGGTAGGTACTTTTTAATTTTAATTACATTGTAGTTCATTAAAAAGAGTGCCATACAATTTGACCAAAGTAAGAAATTATTTGGTTATGTGGTTAAATACAAAGTGTTTGTTTTAATTTTATAAGAAATTATTTTGTTCTTAAGATGAAACGTATTTTTTGTTTAGTGTACACCTAAACAAATTAGGTTTAAAAAAAGTAATTTTGTTTTCTACCTTTTATTTTATGTTATTTGTTAATAATGATCAAATAGATAATACCTACTATTTTTAAAAATATATTATTTACGAAGCGATTTTGATTACGATTTCAAAAAGCATAAATAATTTATTTGAAATAAGGAGTGATAATTATGTTATGTTTATTTTTGGTTAGGAGGGTATGACCGAGGGGACAAACTCTAGGGGACGCCCACGCCGAGAGTACCTGGACGACCTGCTGGTGGACGTGCGCTGCTCATCATATGCAGAACTCAAAAGAGCCGCACAAGACAGGGAAGAATGGAAAAGAAAATTAGAGGAAATTGCTGCAAACCAATCCCAGGATTGAAACCAGAGAGAGATTTTTGGTTCAAATATCAGAGACTAAATGATTAACAAATAATTGAATTGATTTGAAATAATTAATTAATGATTAACAATAATTGAATAACAAATAATTAATAAGAATTGATTTAAAAATAAAGGCTGACTGATTAAGATTGACTTTTTTTTCACGAAAACATGACCTTATATGGAAGTTTCGGCCGAACTTGAGACCGAAGCCGAAACTCAGTTTCGGTTTTGGTTTCAGCCGTAAAAACTAGTTTCGATCGGATACTACCAACTGGATATCTAGAAGCAATTACTCACTAAACCACCTCATATAAATTGCAGCTGAATCCGTCAAAGACTGAGTTTCTCTGGACCGCCAAAAGCGGACGTCAGCAAAACATTGATAACTCCCCAATAACCGTTTCAGGAAGTGACATCACTCGAAAAACATGTGTCAAACTACACGGTGTCAATCTGGACGCTGATTTTTTTCTTAAAACCCAAGTTAACACAAATGTAAGAAAATGGTTCTTTCAATTAAGCCAAATTAAAGCAGTGAAGTGAAACTTTCCAACGGAGGCGAAGTCAAAGACTGAGTTTCTCTGGACCGCCAAAAGCGAACGTCAGCAAAACATTGATAACTCCCCAATAACCGTTTCAGGAAGTGACATCACTCGAAAAACATGTGTCAAACTACACGGTGTCAATCTGGACGCTGATTTTTTTCTTAAAACCTAAGTTAACACAACTGTAAGAAAATGGTTCTTTCAATTAAGCCAAATTAAAGCAGTGAAGTGAAACTTTCCAACGGAGGCGACCAAATTGCTAGTCAATTCTTATTTTGTTTCACGTCTAGATTATTACAACAGAATATATGCAAGTGTCTTTATTCATTAAATCCACAACTTACGGCCGTTGTTCCTAACTTTTCGATAGATCAATCTAAGTCTCCGATCTTTCTTACAACATGGATCTCTTTAAGACCAATGTTCATTCATCCCTCTCTTCACAAAGACACTCCACACAGCATCTCAGATGACATAGGCTGCGAGGGAAATTATTTTCCTCATGGCCTCCTGTGTGGAATCACTGTAAAAAAAAGTTAGTTATGAAAGGGAATTTACAAACCGAGGAAATCTAGTTGATACGAATTCGTTGATAAATGAAGTTGTTGATTCGATTATCTGTGAAGAGTAACATGGGCACCGTATATGTAATTTCTCAGTTAAGTATTTCGAAACGAAAAATTTAATAGTTTGAATAAATTCATAATTTTAAGTAACCACTAAGCCGTTCCCCGCAAGGGCGGGTAGAGAGGATAGACACGCTCGTAGCTTCTTTCACATTCATGCATCGATTCATACAGTCATATCTTATCTTCTCTTGACAAGAGCCAGGTCATACCTGACTCAAGCATTTGCTTCACTTGATCACGTCGTGTCTTCCTCGGGCGTCCCCGACTTCCTCACATAATAGTATTCTTATTACACTTCCATACAAAGTTCACCCTTTAGATATAATTTGAGATTTTCACGTCCAAAAGTTTCTTCGTGATTTTATGTGGAAATTGAAATTCACAAAAATCCCATTAATTTAATAAAGACGACAGGGCTAAGTTTAATAATTCTTCGTATGCAGTAATTGACGGTAACACCAAAACTAAACGCCAAAAACAATTTTAAAATTAACTTATGGTACTACAATACCAGCCCTCAAATGGTTGGAGCTCGCAACACGAAATCGCATCTACAATACCTACATACATAATAATATATATACAATATTCGATTACACATCTGCCCTTATGATATGTACACTATAACGCTGTCCGAAATTTTGGCTAAATAAGGAGTTAGCGTAACACCCCAAAAATAAATCACAATCTTACTAATACAACTGTAAGATGCTCATTGCAGTTATCAATAAAAAACACACGGTTTTCTTAACTACATTTACAAAAAAGAAAGAATAAGTTTATTGGAATATTTATGGACTGAAACCTGAAACGCTCGATCAGTTTTGAAATTTAAAAAAAATTTAAAAAATAAAAAACAATGTATTATCTAATCTCAAATATAAATTTCTTGTGTTGAACAACGTCAATAAAACTAAATGTATGAAATTTGGACGACAAGATCACTCTGGATCAATGATACAGTTAAATGGTTATAATGTCGAAAAGTTGGAGAGATTTAGATACCTCGGCAGTATTCTCACGGAGACTCTTGACCCAGATATAGAGATTAGGTGCAGAATTGAAGCAGCAAGAACTGCGTTCAGTAAAAGGAAATCCCTCTTCTGCAATGACAATATCAGCTTAAAACTGAGGCAGAGAATGCTAAAATGTTATGTGTGGTCGGTCTTGCTGTATGGTTGTGAAACATGGACCTTGAAAATAAATACCATGAACAGGTTAGAGGCTTTCGAAATGTGGCTTCACCGGAGAATGCTCGCTCATGGTCCCATGGACCGACATGATCACCAACACAGAAATTCCCAGGCGGGCTAGAGCAGATAGAGAACTGCTTAAATTAATAAAAATCAAGAAAATTTATATCTCGGTCATATACTTCGAGGAGAGAAGTATCACTTGCTACATTTAATATTGAAAGGCAAGATAGAGGGTCGCCGAGGCCTTGTAGGAGACAAATGTCTTGGCTGCTAAATATACGAGAGTGGACCGGCATTAAAAGTGTGGAGGAGCTATTCCGGGCAGCACAAGACAGAGAGACCTTTTCAAGAGTGATCGCCAACGTCGGGGGGGACCTGATAGGGCACACAAAGAAGAAGAAGTGTTGAACATTTCCTGTGACGGAGAGAAAACCATTCGGTTATACTCGTAACTTATGAGTACTAACACTATTTTCTTATGTTCCTAGTTTATGATTTTTGTTATGAACCAAAATAATGTGCAAAATTACTATTTCTACCGACCTTAGCAAAGCAGCAATCCCCCCATTAGGATTATGGTATGCGAAACATTTCAATTTCAACTTTTTCTATGTGACCGTAAAATGTTACATTTGAAAACATTTCTTACGTAGCTTTACTGTTTGGATGCTAATCACTGAACGCATTGCCGCTTTTATAATGTTACTTGGCTTGTTTTTACTTTTCGACGTCATTTAAATAATAGGTTTTCATACAATTAGTACATACCTACGTTAATTAAAATGTGGTTTTTGATAATGGGTAGTGTAGATTTCAACAAGATTATTATTGTAATTGTGAAACATGACACGGAACCTTTTTCCATGTTTAGTTTTCGAATTAATTCAATCAGATTCGAATTTCTCAATGAGCTATTACAGATACAATGTTCAGAATATTATAACTAATGTCTCCATCTCATCGTCATAATTCTTTTTTAATACATCTATTAAAATTCTAACATTGTTTTCTTGATTGATTGAATGTGTCAATGAAGTAGAATCTTGGAGGTAAAATTTAGCCCTCTGACATCCGATCGAGTTGAAACCCGGCAGATAGACTCGTTGTCTGTATCGACTTTTGGTGGATCACACAAACACACCACCTCTGAAATTCGATGATATTATGGCGTAATATAAGAAATAAATGTCGGTCTTATCCATTTGGCATTTGGCTCTGTTGGGAGCGTTTCAATTCATGGGTAGGAAGGTTCAATCCTCAGTCAACCAAAAAAAAATGTTTAACCTTCATCCGCTCTCTAGGGCGTCAAATTGACCGCTCTTTTGAATTTTCATCCTCAATCCTCTCCGGAGTGCCTAGGGTGCGGTGGAGGGCATGTATTTTCTAGTTACAATCTTCTCTGCTAGACCGCGATCCCGCTAGGTCCAACCAACCTCGAGTCCTTTTCTTAGTCCAGCAGAGTCCTTTTTTCTGCAATTCTTACCAGTTTTTTCTCTTTCCTTCCTTGTTATTATAAGTTTTTTTTTAAATACCACAATTTCTTAGTGTAAGTTAATAATTTTAATAAACATTTAATTTCACAAGCAGAATTTAATATATTATTATATATACATTTCACACGAGTAGGTACAATTGTACACATTTCTCGGGTAAATCTATAATATCAGGAGTTAGTGTCAGTTCTTAAAATCAAAATTATACTAAAACAAATATTATCTACATTAAAGGAATATTACCCTTCCATATAATGTCCCTTATGCCCCACACAACATCCAAAAATATGACACTGGCTCTGAGGAAAGAAAAATAAGTACCACAGGGCTTTCTGTGTGGATTTAATGTAAAAAATATATAAAAGTGTTAAATAATGTGCTTTTAAAGTAAATGCTGTCTAAAATGTGGTGGAATTCCCTCAGGATTTAGGCCTTTATCCTGATTAGTTGAAGCTTTAATATCCTTTCAAAGCCGGAGAAGTGTTTACGCATTATTATGCCATTAACCGTGATGTGATATGGCGTCTACTCAAATTGAAATATCTTCTCATTCCCCAACTTCTCTCCGGGTACCTGTAACCTGTAATCTCACCCCGCCACACAAACATCACACCACAATGCGATTATTAGGAAGCAGGTGCCAACCAGAGAGATCATTTGTGGTGAATAATTTATTAAAGTTAATGTAATTATACATTTTAACAATCACCAGAAAAGGGCTTCCTTTTGATTCAGGGTGTAACATACGTGAAACGCATCATTATTATATAACACGTGAATAATCACGGAATTTACACTTCTAGGATTTGTGAAGCTTAAAGTATTTATTTGCCTCGGCATCATTAACTAAATAATTAGAGAAGATTATAATTTCCGAGATCCGAGAATGGCCAAAGGACTGGGTTGAATCGGTTTTTATACCACTACATAAGATGAACCCTTCTGCCACAACTATAGGACAATTTGCCTTTTCTCACATGCCAGTAACATAATGTTGTACATTATAAATGAACGTCTTGGGAGTTACTTAGAATGGCAAATGTGAGCAGGCAGGGTTTGTCGAGAATAGAGGAACTCGAGTGCAAATACTCAATATCCCACAAACTTATCGAGAAATGTCAGGAGTTCAAGCAATGCTATGCTTCATTGACTATTTCAAGCATTTAACTGTGTGCAGTAGAACCATCTACGGGAAGTACTTAAGGAGATAGGAGTTCATAAACACCTCATATACATCACTAGAAACCTGTCACTGGCTTCCGGTACATCGGTGTCCTCAGCTCTCCATGCAGCGCAAGACCGCAAGCAGTGGAGGAGCCTTGACCACCATAGAAATTGGATTAGAGGTCACGAACCTCATCAATGAGGAACCGACTTGAGGAGAATAAAAAGAAATACCAATTACAAAAATAAAAATTTGGAAACGCCTGGAAATATGTTTCCAAGTGATGAGCAATTATTTAACATTTCAAAACTTGAACTTTTCAATATTTTAGCTCAGAAAATCGTCTGAAAATTGTTATTTCTGTCATAAACTGAAAAAAAAGCAAATCTTATTTTTCAATTTTTTGTGTTTCTTGGGCATTAACTATGTAACAATTTCTAGATATTTTGTTTTGGAGAGTTTTTATTTTTAATGGACATATTTGTTACATTAATTTTAAATTATCTGCGACCGGTTTCGACACATCCGTGTCATTCACGAGCAAACTTAAAACTTAATCTGTTTAAATTCACTGTTAATAAATTCGTTCATAGGAAAACAATTTAAATTAGGTTGCGGTTATAAACAAACCAAGTCTTATAAGTTTTTAGATTTTCACGGCCAAAAGCATTTTCGTTGTTAGTTTTTGGGGTGTTATGCCGTGTTGCGCTACCTCCTTCTATAGCCGACTGTCCGAAACGTCGGCCGTGTGCCGTGTTGCGCTACCTCCTTCTATAGCCGACTGTCCGAAACGTCGGCTATAGAAGGAGGTAGCGCAACACGGCATAACACCTCAAAAACTAACAACGATAAAAAACCAAGTCTTACTTTTTCCCAATTATGTAATTTGCATTCACATTTCACAATTATTTATTTTTAATAACTCCTTTTCACTCTGACCACCATATTTATCAATAATTTCTGGAATAATGTTTTTGTGTCTATTTTATGCTATGGTAGTATTACATGGCTGTCATGTCATGCAAATGATGTCCAACCACACCAGCGCCATCTGCTCCGTCATTACTGAAATCGGGAATAAGGTAACTGGAAACCGCTATTTCTCTCCACAACCTCACTGGTTAATATTTCATGTCGACGAGCCAGTTTACAATTTCTATTTTTTTTTTAAACTCTCGTATTTAATTAAGAATACTGTTTATATTGTAATGTTTCAAATAATCAAGCTTATCATTCCTAAAATAGTGTTACATTGTAATATTGCTAATTTGAATATTTTTCCTTGTACTTGAACGTGGGGATTAAATATGCGAATAACTAATCCACTTTTTGATTTACGTTCTGAACAATTTTCTGTCATTATTCATCCGCTTACGTTGTTTTTGGTACTTTTTGAGCAAAAACATTTTTCCACTGTCGAATTTTGCGGTCGTAAAAAATGATAAATTATAAGTTTGAATATTGTAAAAAGTTTTTGTTCGAATAGAGATATTTTTAGTATCTATATTCATATTAAAAACCGCAAATTGTGTTCAACACCACGGAAAGAAAAATGTTACACCTTTTTATTTTCAACTAAAGCCAGTCTGGTGCTAAGATAAATTTAATTTGCTTACTTCTTGACTTGAAAATGTGAAGCTCTTTATTAATAAAAATCTTTTTTGCAAAGGTTCTTAAAACTAGCATTTTTTTATTTTGCTTTATAAATTAGCTTTTCTTTTTTTACATTAACTCCACACAGAAGGCCCTGAGGAAAATAGTTTCCCTTAGGGCCTATGTCATCCAGGATGCAGTGTGGAGGGTCTTTTTGAGGATAGGAAGGAATGAACATTGGTCTTGAAGAGACCCATGTTTTAGGAAGGAGGAAATACAGAGGCCGGCAAATCATTCCACAGCCAAGCTGTTGAACACAAGAACGAGTTGAATAAGCGACCCGTTCTCATGTGACAAATGTCAACCGTGTACAAATGTTGAGCACGCGTTTGGCGTGTTTCCCGACTATGCACCGGTGTCGAAGGGATCAATGTCGCTATTTCCTCGGAGCATCTTCCATTGTAATACCGGTAGAATAAGGATAGCATTTCCACCCGACGCCTGTGCTCTAAAGATTTCAATCCGTCTGTTAAGATGGGAGAATTTATCAAACGGACCGCCCATTTCTGCACAGAGTCGAGGGTATTGTTCAGGTATTTTGGAGCTCCAGACCAGAGGTGGCTTCCAAATCCAACCGTGGGGCGCACTTGTGATTTGTACAATGTTAACAGTTGTGTACTATTAAAGTATCTACGGGCCGGTACGCCCAGTTTTTGGGAAGCGAACTTTACTCTGGCTTCGATGGAGCCCCCATATCTGAGCTGGTCACTTGAATATTACTTAGAGTTAAACCAAGCATATCAATGGAGGGCCTGTTCGGAAGATTGCTTCCGTTGAAGGAGACTAGATTTTCATTTCGATCCCTTTTAAAGATCTTTTAAATATCTTCCATTAAATCGGGGCAAATCTAATATTACTTAGAACTACTTAAATATTATTTATACGTTTTACGTGGAGGGTGAAATACGAACGAATTTAGATTCAAGTAAAAAAATTTATGGGCACGTGAGATCCACAAATGATTTCATAAAAATGCTACCTAAAAGTAAGAACCTACTTCGCGAGCCACTTACTTTAATACACAGGAATTTGATCCGTAAAATAAGTAGTTTATAGATTGTATCCGTCCAAACTCGTGTGCGTGGGAATTATTGCAATTCGGATAAACTCGATAAAAATGGGGACTGCTATGTTCGGATTCAATCAGAAAAACACTTTCATTTTCAGCAATAAAGAATCGAAATGATATTGGATAAAAAAAATGAAAATGTTGAGTTTTATGCTAGATATCTATAAGCTTTTTTTATTGGTGTTATTTTATTAACTCCGCGTACGGAATCGCTTCTGAGGTGCTAAATCTCTTTAGTATCTATTATTTCGGTGACCGACCAACTCAGAATGAAACCAACTCAGAACCACCTCAGAAAAGTCATAAATGGTTAAGGTTAAGTTAGGTTAGAATTACCGGATATTTCAAAATTATTTATTCATAGCTTTTAATGAGCTTTCTGAGGTGGTTCTGAGTTGGTTTCATTCTGAGTTGGCATGGAACCATTATTTCACCAGCCATACTAGGGATGTTCCTGGGTTATGGCGGGTGAAGTTTACAGATTTAATTTATACATAACTAGCAGACCCGACCACACGTTGCTGTGGCAAACGAAACACAATGCCATCTACTGATTACATTACCCAACCCAACCTTTATAACCAACGCCATCTGTAAATGTGCGTTCGTATCAAATCCACACCGCCCGCTCCCTTTATATGTTATATATTTCAACCAATTTACACAAAACCTTGATAAATTATATACTTAAACTTTTTTATGAATCACTCTATCTATTGGTCAAAACCGCATGAAAATCCGTTGCGTTGTTTAAAAGACTGCGGGAGCGACTTTGCTGTGTGCTATGTAAAGATATGGATTTTTAGATTTATTTATAAATATTTTATACGACCATTAAATTAATAAAATTGGATAGGGAATGTGAGACAAGTATGAAGGGAGATTAGGTGGTTATAGTCTAGACTAGAATGTGTGGGTATTATGATTGAAATTTATTGCAGATGTAAGGAGGTGTTTTGAAAGTATGTAGTGGGGTTTCGGTGTTTAAGTTATCAGGGATTAGTCTTGAAGATTTTCAAAAAACTGAGCAACTGAAACTACGCGAGCGCCACATCAAACGGCATACTACAAACGCGGCATAAACTGTAACTTAGAAACTAAACGCGCGCCCTCCGACTGCCTCACTAAAATACGGCTTAGACAGGAATTATTTCTGACTAGAGATAACTTCATACAATATATAATTCAATGTTTACGAAATGCACAAAGCATAGAGTAGAACTGTTTGAATTTGCTGAACTGAACTTTTGAATTTGCCTCTATGAAGTTTTTTTGTTTTCTAGAACAAAATTAGAAAATGGCATTCAGTGACGACAAAAACATCTGTTGTTATGTATTTTTATCAAATAGTTGTCTTTCATAAATGCTAATTGTCGGTGCAAAAAGGTTTGTCGTTCTTTAATTCTGAAATTATCTGATAAAATAAGGAAATTTTAACCTGTGAAACTTGTTGTATTTTCCTACTGCCTACCCTGATCAAAAACTCTGTGCACGCCCCTGCCGTAAAGCGCGACATCTGTCTCACAGATTATAAATTAATATTATCTCAATATGGGAGACGAGTATGGGTACTGCCGCCCCGGGAACCATTTATTGGATAATCAACACCCCTGCCATAGGTCACCCCAAGTGGTTCACTACGTTTGATAACTTAGCAGGGGTGCCCGGGTTCAAGGGGTGAGGTTCGTCTAGGTCTTGGCAGCGGATGCGTTTACCCACCTATAAGGGTCCTTTTGACCAACCGGACTCTCTTGACCTTGCACCTTGTGGCCTTGCAGTGGGGGGAATTAAATCATCGGTCCGTCACTCCTGGACTCACAGATCCCCAGATTTCCACCCACCTCTCAGACCTTTTTCCTTCCCAGAACTTCCTCTCCTTCCTTTCCATAAAAAAGACCCTCCACACAGCATCCCCAAAGATAATGTAAGCCCTAAAGGAAATTGTTTTCCTCAGGCCTCATGTTCGGCGCTTATGTAAAAATAAAAAGATTCTTATGTAGAAATAAGAAACACTCAGATTGTTTCGAATCTTCCACACAAGGGGCATACATTAATTACGTGAGCAGTTTTTCTTCCAATCTAGACCCCCCCCCCCCCTTTTTGAGATAAATTTGGGCCATTTCGTATATTCTTTTCAAGTAACGTGATATTTTGCGGCCCCCCCCCCCCCCCCCCTTTTGAGCTCACGTAATAAAGGTATGCCCTCCAAGACCCTCCACACAGCATCCCCAAAGATTGCGTAGGCCCCTAAGGAAATTGTTTTACTCAAGGCCTTACGTGTGGAGCTTGTGTAAAAATTAAAAAAGCACTCAATACGATTGTTTCGAATCTTATATTCAGAAATCATGAACTAGGCTCAAAAAAGCTAAATACATATCATTACTTAGCTTAAACGACCTTTCAAACGTAATTATTGAGTTATATAAACGACGTGTTTATTAAATGGATAAATTGATTTATTAGTTTGTTCGATACAATCCACGTCACAAGGACACAAGATATGTTTTTCAATTTGGCCTAATGTTTTTGAATCAATAAGAAAACCCAATATAACGTGAACACACACGTGCTTTTGGGTGTTAAATTCAAAAGCACACCCCTTTTCAGACAATGCCGAGTTTTCGGCATAAATAATATATTATGTAAGTGGTTTGGGATGGAGTTTTGTTTGTTTTATGACGAAGCAGAAGACATTGGGCACGATGTGAAAGTATTACACCCCGCATTAGTTTGATGAAAGAAGGAAGACGGATGACGTTTAATCTCTTTGCGTCATCTCACTAATCCGTGTGTTCTCTAGGAGCGAACGAGAGTTATATATTATTATTTCTTCAGCACACTCTGGCGCAATCATCTCGCTGGTTGCTGCAGAGATCTGAGAGGATTAAGTTGTGCAAAGTGTCTTGGACGATTGTAACTCAGCAAGAACGATGGAAGCTCTGAGCTGATTGTAAATTCAACGTAAACGTTCAGACTCAGACGGTCCAATGGGGATTTATGTTCGGTGTAAGTACATGCAAACAATATACAGAATGTAGGATTGTGTTTAATAGACAGTGAACGAAACAATGCAAGTCATCACGCTCTCCTTAATAATGAAAGATAATGGTTCTCCGGAACATTCTCATTTGGAAACTCGCAAAGTGAATCTACCATAGCTCAATCGAATTAGTTCACAAAAAGAATATACATCATGAAAGTGTAATTTTTTTTAATGATCTGATGATAAGGGTTTACTGTAGTTAAACATTTTTCACAAAATCATAAATTATAATTTCAAATGGAGTTAAACCTATACTATTTATTACAAAATACATCTTTAAACATGTATAAAAATTCTTCACAATACACACATCAAATGAACATCTGACATATTTATTATTATAATATTCACATACGAGATAACATCCGAAGGTATTTAATTTATCAGCCAACATTCCCTAACATCTTTGATGACGACTTATATTATATAATAAACAATTTCCGCTTCACAGAGCCGAAATTTTATTTCCTGGGACCATTTCGTGCTTTATATGACCCTTCCGGTCTCTCTTATTGTAAATTGTGAGGGTTTTCTCAGAGTCCGCAAAGGCTGTACCTTCCTCACCGTATAAGGAAACCCTTCGCCTACATCATATTTCGGGGTAAAAGGCCTACTTTTGTAGGATTGAATTACTCTGAAAGGTTCAATAAGATATCAAAACAAACAAATTTTATTTTGATACTGATATGTCAACTAACTGGTTACTCGAAGCATTTCAATTTTCAATAAGAACTGACACTGAAACAGTTTGTTTGTTAAGTACCCACAACTTGTTAAATCCAGAATTTTATAATAAAAAATAATTATTTCTATTCGCAATAAACACCAAGGGCAAA
Organism: Limnephilus lunatus; assembly: GCA_917563855.2. NCBI lineage: Eukaryota > Metazoa > Arthropoda > Insecta > Trichoptera > Limnephilidae > Limnephilus > Limnephilus lunatus. Next base: position 45,541,083 of record OU830598.1, on the reverse strand, counting down.
AGTAAAGTCTTCCTCATTCACATCCCTTATAAAGATATTTAAATATAAGGAGATATGCTATGATTTCCGCCCGACTGTCGGCGGAACTACGGTCTAATGGTCCAAGTTTGAATAGGGAATTTAGTTGATTTTTCGAAGTTATGCAGTAGTATTGGTTAACAATATAGTTTGAATACGAAAAGAATTCGTTCATTTAGTTGAAGTTTTTTAAGGTGTGCAGTAGTATTGGTTAAAAATATTGGCGACACCAGGAAACACAGTCCCACCCAGTAAAAACTGCCGTTATCCCATCTCCTTTATTTCAATATCCTTGCTCACTTTCGTTGTGCTATTTGGCATTGAAGTGATATTGCTTAATCAGTTGTTAGTTTGTACGGGTTGTTTCACAGAATTTGAAAGGTCATCAATTATAAGTCGAAATTCAAGTGCTGTGAAAGTTCTATTCAAGTGCTGTCATTATTTCATCATTGGTCGGTCGTTTCACAGTAGGTAGTTGAATAAAAACAAAACTTATCTGGAACTTTCACAGTACTTGAATATTAACTTTTAAATTTGATGAATAATTTAAATTCTTCGAAACAGCCCGTCCTTCTTATGACAAATTAAACCGTTAATAAAAATGTGGTGATTAAAATGTGTTTCCGTGTTTCGTGTATTTAACAGGAACAATCAAATCGGGTACTTTTCGAACAAATATTTTTTTATCTTTATTTGGAGTAAAGAGGACAATGTTTAAACTAGATTATAATAAGACAAACAAAACTTTATTCCACTTAATTTTATTGACTGTAACCGGTCTCAGCTCGTCAGAGCCATCTTCAGACTGGTACAAATAATTCTTAGTCTACGGTTTGGTTCGGACTTTTACCATTAAGAGTTGGTAAATCTTCGGATTTACCGGAAAATCTTAGGATTTACCGTAGTTCGGGCTTTTACAGTAACATATGGGGGAGGGGGAGAGGGGTGGTTTACAAGGATTTTAATCAATTATATTTGTTACTTAGTCGTTTTAGACCGTCGAATTTCTAAATATTTTGGTAATTCCAGTAGGCTAATTACCTTGGGTTTGTAGCACATTTCAATATTGTTTAGGGAAAAACCTCGCTAGTAATATGAATTATTAATGACCCAATTTTATTGTCAATTCGTTATTATAAATTTTTATGATGTATGGGATTTTTATAATTGCTTTTTGAAGGGATACATGTTTACATTGGAGTAGGATAATTGATTAAAATCCCTGTAGACTACCCCTCTCCCCCTCCCCCATATGTTATGTATATAAACCGTAGACTAAGAATTATTTGTACCAGTCTGAAGATGGCTCTGACGAGCTGAAACCGGTTACGGTCAATAAAATTAAGTGGAATAAAGTTTTTTATTTATTTTATTATAATCTATTTTAATGGAATTCCACCACGAATTGTCAGTTTCAAAAATAGAAATATTAAAAAATGTTTAAACTGTAACTTTTTTACATGTCACGTAATATATTTATTTATTTATTGTTTCTTTACTTAGTAGATATTATTGTTTTCATTTCATGTTTAATATCCTTTTGTTGAGGTTGATATTTTTTAATTTATAAAAATAACACGAAATGATAGTAAAGGTATTGAAAGAACAATATTGTTACATTAATATTTCGTAGAGATAATGGGTACCTTCTACGCTGAAGGACGCCAATACGTTAATAATGCTAACAGATTTGATTTGAAATAATGTATTATGCTATTAATTTTAAAATAACCAAGATGAATAGAAAAAAATATATGTACCTATAATGTATTACGCTCCTAATTTAAAGGAGAAAAATGAAATAAAATAATGCGATATATGTATTATGCTATTAATTTAGAAAGGAAAAAAAAGAAGAAAAAAAGTTGACAATACTCGACTAACAATAAAAGTGTTCAAGGGATTAGAGTACTCAATATGTTCTGGAAGGCTCACCTGCTGCGTGGCGGGCCGGTTCGAGCGAGACTGGTTGAGGGAAGCCTTTTAACTACTCCAGCCGGACTCTCTCAACCCATCGCGTTCATTGGTCAAATCATTGTACATATAGTTTCGTATAGGTGATCGATTAATACAATTTTTAGACGTAATTTGTTATGGTGGTTTGTCTAGTTTGTAGTTAGAAGTGAGATTGTAGAATTTTTTTTTTAAATTTACAGAGCCATTGAGATGATTTTTCACAAAAAAGGCATCAAGTCATCCAAATATTATTATTATTATTAAATAGAAGTGGAGCCTGATACAAATAATTTATTTGACCAAAGGGAAGATTTAGTTTGAATTGCCTCAATATATACACATACATATTATACTTGGTCGAAGTGTTAAGATCAATATTTAAGAAACATTGAGAGATCGTACTGTTTTGTGTTCCAACCATGCCAAATCATATTTCACAATGATTGTAACTTAACTGGTGTAATGGCGATATTATCTCAGGAAGTGTTAAACTTTGGACAAGGGTGTGTTTGATTATTCTGGATTAAATGGCGCTGAGAAACTTTCCCTCTAAGATAAACAATAGCCGCTCTACAATCAACACAGATTTAGTATTGCGTTAATATGATGTGATTTTTGTTGGATAATATACGTACAGGGTGATTCGAAAGCTTAACTAGTATATTATACGACTTACATATATATAAAAAATATTCAACGGCTTCGCTTCTGCTTTGAAAAAGGATTTAGCGGAAAACTTTAGTATTTCTTCAAAGTTTTGAATTATCCGCTAATGTGTACTTTTTTTACATTTTCGTAAAACGACAGAATTTTGTAGTTACTTAAGTTAGATTAATTTTCGTTCTTAATAACTTCTTTTTTTTGCAGAACAGTGCAGGGCTCTTTTGTTGAGATCTATGTTTGACGCATTTTAAAGGTTTACATTTTATAAAACTCCAAAATGTTCTTGTCGGATTATTGTACTAACCGAATGAAAATAAATCAACAACATTTATTGGTTTGACCTTGAAAATAGTAAAAATTTTGCTCTTGTTTCGCCGCAGTTTTTTTTCTGTCTATTGTGAACCAGCCGCCCAAAATTGTAAATACTTTTTATATGTTCTTTAATATTTCAGAATCATAAAAATCGAAAACATTTATTGTCTCGGTCTTGATGGTATAAAATTTTCGCTTGCGGCGCTTTACTTTTGCTTACTTTGAAAGTTTCATAAAACTGATATACCGACTGCAAAGTTAACCGCGTATAAGAGTATATATACCAATCTGTATATATTCTACCATCCACCGCCCGCGTACAAACTGATAATGGATAAAATGGTCCTTCGGCTAAAAAGGTTAATCATCTCTGATTTAACACAAAAAGGCTGGGGGTCGCGTGGCGATAATTTTAATTATTAATTTTAACTTAAGGTGAATTTAAAAAGTTTAAAAACCGCTACACTAAATCATATTAGCTGTATTATGTAAAAATCCATCAGGGGATGATCAATAAGTAATTAGGTATTGAATTGACAAAGGCGTTTGTCCTGGTAAGAAGAGAGATTCTGGGTTCGAGTCCCAGTTGCGACCGTTATCTTTTTATTTTTCTGTGTTTTGTTCTTTTCCATATTTTCGTTTAGATTATTAGTGTTTTCTTCTTTAATAATTAACTATTAAGCTGTATTTTTTATAAAACCATTTCCAATATAATGGTCAATTTTTAAACACCCTGCGTAGTCTGCATTGGATCGTAACAATGCATTTAACTCCGGACGATATTCTAAACCTTCGTACAAATAATACAACGTGACAGCTATTATTGCTCTGTAATACTTATTCTATATTATAATTACTTTGACCATTCAAAGTAAGTACTCGTATTCACATTGGAGATACAATTGAGACACTGTAACGAAAATAGTACACACAATCGCCTACGTTATAAGGCTTTTATAAAACATGGCGTGTGTGGATAGTGATGATTAACCTTGGACCGCCAATTTATCAATTTTCAATTTCTCCGCGGGCCGCAGGCTGCATACAGCTTGACATTGTTAAATTTTGCAGACGGTGGTGTCGCAAACCTGTTTTTAATTTCGAAAATGGTATTTTTTTAAATAAAACAATTGCCTCCCCTTCATTCAGTATCTCATGCCGTCCATGTCTGAACTCGGAGTCCAATCTTCCATACAGTTTTTATTTACCCATTTAAATAAAATTGATATGTAAATTCACCTTCTCTTTCCATAATTTGAAATAATAACGAAGAACACTAATGAAATTTTATATCTACAACGTCAAAACAATAAATTCTGTCGATTTTTATCATTAGGATATCTTAAGTCTTAAAGAATATACAAAATAAACACTATTTGCAATTTTGCAATTGTTCAGTTGCAAAATTGCAGGTAGTACGTATTAGCATCAACATTTATTTTTATTGTTCAGTAAGGATAAACAATATTTAATCAAGAACTTTTGTTATTTTATAAATTGGAAACCGTAACATAGATCTTAACAAAAAAGAACGATGCATTGCGAAGGTTAAGTTTTTTTCTGTAATATGTTTAATATTTAAGAAAAACCTTATTATTTTGAGCGGCTGATTCAAATATTCATTGCCGAAATGTTTTTGATTTTTTATTTAGCTGGGCAGAACGAAAAGGCTCGCGGGCCACACGCATTGAGCTTGTGGGCTTTGGGTTGCTCATCATTGCCGCAGAACCTACGTCAATCATCGTTAGATACAAAAAAAACAATAAATTTAAAAAATAAAACGATGATGATGTGTTGACCTTGCATAACAAATGAAGATAAATCTGTCAGATAAAATTAGAGCGCGGGCGGCAAGAAACTTTAAATAGTTTTTTTCCTGAATGTTTAAATGAACACTGTTCTTAGCACTTAATATCATTTATATCGTGAATCAGGGAGCCTTAAAATTAAGAAAATTATTTGTCTGACGACCTCCGTGGTTAAATGGTTACGATACTTCGAATCTATCCAGTGGGGACGAACTTGACCTACTTTAACCAGTCATTCCTGACATTATTTGGAGTACAAAATGTAAATGAAATTATGGTATTCAGTACCGCCCTGGTATAAGGCAATATTTAAAAAAAAATCAAAGTGTGCAATTCACAAGCGGTGGAAGTGAAACTAGATAAAGTCGCTAAATGTCGCTTTCTTTTTTTTACTGTTTATTTTTAAGGGTTTGGAGATTGGATATTGATTTTACACGAATAAATTTTTTTTTTTTTTGGATTTCCTAGGATTCGAACCTCCATCGAAGACTCACGCGGAGCCGTGAATTTACGGCATTATATTAGAACCGAGGACCCGTCAAATAATAAATTTTAGTGACGCACTTCCGTTTCATCCGAATTTCAAATCAAGAAGTTTCACTTCAAAAATCTAAACTTTGCTTCAAAAGACTTTAGCCGTGTTTGGTGACCATATCTGAATGTTATATACTTGAATGTGCTTGCGTCTTCCATATCTAAATACATATACTATATTAGACAGGTTCTTGCTTCCCAGCCATACTTTTCCCCATCTCTTTCCCTTTCGCACTATCTTCAGCCTCACAACGTACTCAAATTCGGGATTCCATGGTCTCACTGGCTCCAGACGGTAGGGGGCAGATGGGACGCTTGTGCGCGTGAGTACACATACAAAAAATTATTTGTTGAAACATGATTGTGACTCCAGCGAGTCCGCGTAGTAAAAAGTTCGCTGTTATCATACAAAAATTATGTTAACGAAAATGATTACTTTTTTTCACCTGCGGCGTTTATTAACTACCTTTTTAAGTTTAGTTATAATAATAATAATAATAATAATAAAATGTTTATTTCAGCCGAACAGAGCGGTGGGTGCAATACTCTGTCAGCCATAAAAAAGTATACATTAAATAAAACGGATTTACCAGATAAAAAATCAAATAACATAAAAAAGATTTTAAAAAAAAAAAAAAAAAAAAAAAAAAAAAATATATATATATATATATATATATATATATATATATAATCTACATATTTAGTACGTAATCGTATATCTACTACGGGGGCTTCAGATGTATTCTCCATGTTTGGTGAAGAGGCGCGCCCTGCCACTGGGCCACGGCCTGGACGAGAGTGTTCTCCGATCTTTGGTAGCGCTGACTCACCCCAGCTATTCTGTGGCGCATCAAGGCGGCGAACCCATGTACCCTTCCTTCTGCGAACATCTGCGAGGCACTGCATCGCCAAGGTAGGCCGAATAGCGCCCTATATGCGTTGTTGTATTGTACTCGAAGTGAGTTCATGACGCCTTGTGAGTATCTTGTCCAAAGTTCGCTGGTGTAAAAGCTCATGCAGTAGCTCTGGAATATTTGCTTCTTCACAGGAGAACTGCACCTGTTGAATCTCCTGGCGAGCATGTTGGCTCGAACGCTGAGTACTCTTCTTTGGCGTTCTATGTCATTTTTATCATTTAGGTCATCAGTGACGACATGCCCCAAATATTTTATTTCCCTGCAGATTTTGACAGTGTCTCCGCCGAGGAGAATAGGTGGAATGACAGTAGGACCAGTATTTGCTTTAAACACCAGCAATGATGATTTTTTGGCATTGTACATCAAACCATGACTATCGACGTATGCTTGGCATATGGCAAGAAGTTTTGTCATTGCCCTTACTGATGGGGCTAGTATGACCATGTCATCTGCATAACTTATGTTATTCATACATACTCCGGCAACGTGGCATCCGATTCTTGTTTTGTTCAGTATTTTACTAAGTTCGTCCATATATACATTGAACAGCACTGGGGACATTGAGCCTCCTTGCCTAACGCCGCACTTTAATTTTGCTGCTTCTGACAGGCTGTCATTCCATCTGACGAAGTTTTCCTGTTGCTTGTACCATATACTCAATATATTTACAATTTGTGGTGGTAATTGTCGGTCCGTCAGTTTTTTCCATAATTTATCATGACAAACCATGTCAAAAGCTTTGCTTAGGTCTAGGAAGCATGCATATACCGATGTTTTTCTGGCTTTGTAATATTCTATTGATAGTTTCATGCTATATATGGCTGTGTCAGTAGAGCACCCAGCTTTGAAGCCCATTTGGGAATCCTCTGTAATGAGCTTGTCTTCCGTTAAATTTAAAATCACCTTTTCAAATATTCTTGCTATTATGGTGGCAAGAGATATGGGCCTGTAATTAACGGAGGATGTCAGGTTTAGTTGGCGACTTTTTGGGATCGGTACTATAATGGTTTTGGTCAGTTCTTTCGGAATGTGTCCAAGCCCAACCATGGCAGTGAAGAGAGAGGCGAGCAGTGTTGTCAAATATCCCCCCGCATGCTTCACATGTTCTATGACAAGTCCATCGTGACCAGCAGATTTACCTCCTGCCATGTTGCGTATTGCTCGCTGAATCATCTTAGGAGAGATGACAATGGACGGCTGTTGTTTTGATTGATGCAATGGTGTATAAAACTCTTCATCCATTGTTTGTGGTTGAACTGGTGCGGAGCAAAAAGTATTCCTGAAAACTTCAGCTATAGCTTTATTTTCAGATTTTCCATCAATATTGGTCGGTGCGGTATGTTTTGCTTTCAATATAGCATTAGTTTTGTTCCAAAAAGATGAAAAGTTTTTGCATTGTAGGCTATTTGCTATTTTATCCATTTTGTTCTGCTCGAAGTTTCTTTGGCATTTTTTATATTCTTTCTTAAATAACGATCTACTTTGCTTTCGAGCTTCCATAATGGGACCATTAGTGGGTCGTCCGTTCTGCAGCCATTTTATGTGCGCATTTCTTGATCTTTCATAATGTAAGGCAACTTTCTCATTCCAACCAGCCACAGTCTTCCATCTTCGTCCAGTCGTAGGCCTTCTCTCTATATTAAACGCAGATATTGCTGAGGTACGTAATACTTGTACAATGTTTTTATATAGATCATCGATTTGTTTTTCATTTATCATCGTGCTGTCAATTGCAATGTCGGTTCCACGAATTATCTCAAGTTGACCTATTGATAATTGGACGTATCTGGAGTAGGACTGCACTTGTTTTTGACTTTTGGGTCGCCATCTGCATGGATCTCCTACTATTGAAGAACTTGTAGTATATGTAGGTAGCCCTGTAGTTCGTAAAGTGGTGTGCATTGGTTTGTGATCAGACCAGTCGGACTGGTAGTCAATATACATGTCTTCAATTATATTATGTACCGCCTGAGTTACGAGACAATGGTCGAGCCACTTAGTTGTATTATGAGCATCGCTTACATATGTGTACGAGTCAGGCGGGAGAATGTCAATATCCGCAATGTGGAGGTTATATTCTGAACAGAACGATTTTAGCTCACGTCCGAAGGGCGAACTCATATCAGCATTGAAGTCTCCCAAAAGTATACAATTTGGGTTGTCCCTTTCCTCGATTATCGTGTGCAATTTCGAGAGACAGGATAAATATTATACGCACATGACAAGTAATGTTCCAGTGTCGAGTGTGATATCAATCGCTATGATTCTGGGAGTTTCACAGTCGATCGTCACTGCCTTGAATGATTTCCTCCATAGTATGGCTAGCCCGCCGTATGGTCTTCCTCGCAGTAGGCCATTTGAAATATCTACCGCCGAACTACCATAGCTCATGAATTCAGGGTGAATTTCGCTGAGAAAATCTAAATCGGTCGATATAAGCCATGTATCTTGTAATAGAATAATATCGTTTGTAGTACAGAGATCGAAAATAAATTTTTCCACTCTTTTTACAGATCGGCAATTGATCGAAGTGATGTTGAGCTTATTCATTTTGTTTAGTTTCTTTCGTAACTCGCTCAGCGGCTTCTCTGTATCTTCTGAAAACGATGCCTCGCGGCCAGAAGTCTTGGTTCATTACAGTTTTAATGTCACTTTGCTGAATCATTATTTTAAATGTCTTAAATGGGGTTTCTTTATAAGGTTTAAGGATTTCAATTTTACTAGTATTTAAACCTTTATTATCGCAAAAAGACTTAACATCTTCTGTGCTCGTTTCAAGTGCGAAACGAGATACATATAGCCCTATCGAAAGGTTTGCTATTTTTAAGTTTCCTGCATTGGATCCTGTGCCCCGATTATTTAAAAGTCTCTTTTTGCGATGTTTATTCACAACCACTGTAAAATCCTGCGCATTTCGTTCATTTGTATCGTCGCTATTGTTATTGTTTACATTTAGCGGTGGCATTCGGGCGCGTTCGGCGTTTTCCGTTCTACTTCGGGCCTGTTCAGCTGAATCTCGAGCCGTCGTACAGCCCGGATCGCTAGATGTCGGTAATGGTCGTCCGTGAGGCGTAATGCGCCATGGCTGGTGCTGTGTATTTGTTTGCTTATTTCCCTGACTAGCATTCGTCTTCGGTGTTGGATTTTTATTATTTAAACGGAACCCTTCTTGTGTGATTTGACTGACAGTTCCTTTTAATTCACAGAGCTCCTGTTTTAAGGCGTTTGTCTCGCATATTGTCGCCTTTCCGGCTATTTCGGCTTTTAGCAATGTCAAATCTTTAAGAAACCTTGTGACGTCGATGTGGTCGAATGTAACTGGTGGCAACTTGTTGAGATCTCGGGCCACAAACGTCGGTAGTTGGTCTGGATCTGTTTCTTTGACGATCTTTATTATGTCTTGCAATGTTTTTGTTATTTTACCATCGCCTTTTCTCGTGACGCGACGGCCAGGGACGGCTTCTAACAGAAGGCATTTGGCACTTTCAATTTCGTCCTCTTGAAAGCTTGTGGAGCATATTTGTACAATGCTCACTTCGTCTAGAACATCCACTTTATTTTGTATGAATGTTAGCAACTCATTAATTACGACGCGACACTCGCATTTTGTTGACATTTTAATAGAGCGGTTGTAAACACGACCGGTAGCGGTAGCGGTACCATAGACCGTATAAAATAACTTATATAATAACTCTTCACAGTATAGTAACTCTTCACAGTAATTTAAAACTGCTCCTCGAAGTATTACATTACTAGCTTTTGCCCCCGGCTTCGCTCGTGCCACTCCCCCCCCCCCCCCCCCCTCACCACACCCTCACAACTGCCCCCTTACCCCCCCCCCCCCCCCCCACCTCTATACCCGTTACATTCATTTTTCAAACAGCTCGCGTGCCACCTATTAAAATGTAACAATCAAACACGCGCAGTAAATGTTAACTATCAAAGGGATCTCCATAGTAACCTTAACAAATAACAAAATGACAGCGCACGTCAAACAATTACTTAGCAATGTTTTGCTTTTCGTTAGAGCTTGTTCATAACGCCAGAGCTTACCAATATATATATATATAGCCTATAGTACTCGCAAATAATGTAACTTTCTATTAGTGATAGAATTTTTAAAATCCATTCTGTAGTTTTTGCGCGAAAGAGTAACAAACATCCATACAATTATCGTCTTTATGATATTAATAGGGTAATATATAAAGATAAGCGCCGTTCTTCCGTTACATTGAGGCGAAGCGTTTTGAATTAATTACGAAACTGTCAAATAGTCGACAGACACCTAACTTCCATTATCGTTGGCAGATTTTCACATTTGATATTCTAATTCCACATTCAATATTCATAGCCAACGTGAGCACAATCCAAATGTGAACAAATTGGTTATTTACAATGTGACGTCAATTGTTTTAGCTTCATTAATTAAGTCCAAGTGGTATTGCGGACACCATTGCCGTTTCTGGATCTAAATAGAGCCCGTATATGCTTAATTAATTTATCTGCATATTATTGCAAGATGTCCGGTTGCCGAGACATTAATTAAATATTTTGTTCGGCCGAGTCAGGGACGGCGCATTGGCGAATGTTGGGCGAAAAGTTGCGGGCGAACTGTTACTGGCACCACTCGATTTTGTGGTCTATCATGACTAAATCATAAGTTATTATTATTATTCACTTTAGATGTATTCTTTACCGAGTGAAAGATACTCTCAGTATTGCCCTGGTGAAAGACCTGAGACCAATAAGACCCTGTGAACAGATCAAAACAGCCAGGCACTTCCTTACCTTCCTCTTACCCATCTACTTCCCTTTCCCACTATCATCTGCCTCACAGTGGAGGAGGTTTAAGTAAAACTTGTTTGTTGAATTAACAGTGAGATTAACAATTTAAAACATTTTTTTTACCTAACCGCTTCTATTTGTGATTGCATAGAAGTGATTTGAGAAACATATTATTAAAAATTCTTTCGAGTTAACTTCATTAAGGCAATTTTTTTGGGTGACCGCTTCAATTAAGGGTGGCATTTTTTATTTTTTTTTACATTTGCACCACAAAGTTGGCCCTAAGAAAAATAATTTCCCTAATCTTTGGGGATGCTGTGAGGAGGGTCTTTTTAAGAAAAGGGTGGAGGGCAAGTTCTGGAAAGCAGAAAGGTATGAGGGATGATTAGGAATCTGGGGTTCAGAGTGTCCAGATCATCCGCCGCCGAGACCTTGACAAATCTTACCTCTTGGCATACCTGCTATGTCACCAAACTTAGCGAACCACTTGTGATAACCTATGACAGAGGTGTTGGTTGTCCAATAAATGGTTCCCGGGGCGGCGGTACCCATTTTCCCCACCCCAATGCCCTCCGATTAAATTCCTCTCAAATTCACTCCCTTGATTCTACGACAGGTGATTTTAATACGTAATAATTATGATTAGATCATTTCTATAGCGCCGGTTTCGTGCGAAAATCACCTCATGGGCATCCTCGTGTACCCCTGAGGCGGTCCTGCCAGTTGTAATTAAAATCATTAAAACTATTGAAATCTTCGCATGCGTTGCGTCGCGTCGCGTCCGTTGGAAATAGAATACGAAAAGCGTTGAATGAATGTTATTTTAAGGAATAAATCATTAGATTTACGACGTTTTTATTAAGTGGCGTGGAAGTGGATTCCATCAGCCAATCGAGCAAGTTCGGGAATAGTTTGTTAACCTAGTACCTAGTCGACCCAACCACGACGCCAATCACCGATACATGTAATTAGGTTCTTGTGGCGCTCGGCGTAGGAGGCGATGATCGCTGACACCACACTGGCAAAATGACAGATTGACAGACTGACAGGCTGGAGTAAATATTAAACAACGTGCTGTGATTAATTGACGGTTGCCAAACACAGGAAATAACAGAAATTTGTAGGTGTAATTTTAACGATGTTGACAGATACAATGTAATTTTTAGATAATTGGCTGTTCCTGGCATGAAAATGATCTTCAAAATACACGTTTTTAGGAAGTAGAAAATTCGTACTAGTAATCAGATTGGTAGATGTCTGTTTGTTCGCCTTGTTTTTCGCATAAATTTTTATCACTTAAAATTAACTTTCTAAACACCGCGCCACGTCTGTGTTAGCAATGCGTAGGTTAAGCTGGAGTGGGCTCCTGAACTCGGGCTCTTCGCGGGAAGCGGATCCTACTCCTACTCCTTTTTCAAATCGACTACTCCCAAAGGTCCAGACTCGGATCCAAACTCACCACTCGCGGGTCGCGAGCAGGTCCCGGGTTCGATTTCTTTTGCGGGTTTCGGCTCTGAGGTCCGGCTCCGGCCGAACCTGTACGTCTCGGTACCCGCAACAACAACGAGTACCCATTCTGCATCCAAGAACTCCGACCCGAGACCTGCTCCTAGAACTCGAGTACCTTTAAAAGGAAACACGTCTCGGAAGCCTCCGGCAAAATGCAGAACTTACTCATCTCTATTCTGTTTTGGGGTAGTCACAAAACTATCTTAACACAAAATCTTTTCCTTTTGCGTTTCCGACTTATCACATCATTCACTTTGGCGTCATGTTAATTCTCATATCATTTATTTATCCGTCCATTCGCTCACAGGTCTAAAACATCCAAGCGTTCAAAAACCATGTTTGTCATTTCAATTGAGGGTGTGTTACGTATACATTAATTTTGCTTTCTTAATTACAGTGAATTTACTTTTTAAATACGTGTGCAGATCAGTAAATAAAATTACGTATTTCCTCTTCCCAGTGTGGAAAGATAATTCATGAAATTGTTCAACTGAATAAATAAACATTCAAAGAATTACCATTTCGTTTTTAAGTATTTACTTAGTTGATACCCTAATTCGAAAAACGAAAATCCACCACGCCAGGATTGAATACCTATCTCCCACATATTCCCTGAAACTCGATCCGCGCCAATATTACGATTAGTAAAATCAACATAAATCCAGAAATACTTCAAGTCGAATCTGTACTTTTATTTGGGTCGTTGATCAATTCCCATTTCTCCGAAGACAATGTGTGGAAAGGGTGGAATGGATCAGGATTTACCCCCTACAGCCCTTGTCGTAGGTATCAAATGTTTCAGTATCAAACAATCGCATTAGCGCTAAACACGTTTCACTTTTCCAAACTAAATACCCAATTTCCCGCACCCTCCTTAGAGATCCAATTGTATCCGTAAATTTAGAAGTTTCAGACACTTAAGCACGGGATCGAAGCGAAAAAAGGTAATAAACGTTGGATTTCTATGAAATATTTAGGATTAGATTGTTTTTATCCAATTGATCTCATTTATCAAGAGATATTTATTGAAAGTATTTCTGTATTTGAAGAGGAGATTTAAATGAAGCTGAGTTTTATCTACAAATATGTCGAGATTTTTCATACGATGAGAGTATTGACGAATGTGGGACAAATATATTTTTCTTTAGGATTCCTGTACACTATTCAGCATTAGTTGAGTAATGTTCACTTTTTGTTTTTTTTTAATTTTTATTGAAAGAATAGTTAATACATATCAACAAACAAGTCCTGCTAAACCAATTGAATTGGCTTCATATCAGTACTAATTTAAAAATACTAATTATGAACCTGTTTCGCTACTTAATTTAAAAAATATATGTTAGCTGTTTTTAGATTTTCACGCCCAGAAGTATTTTCGTTATTTGTCCGAATTTATTTAAGGAGGTAGCGCAACACGGCGTAACACCCCAAAATCAAATAACGGAAACATATTAGCTGTATTTACTTGTTTGTGTGAACGTAATGATGAATAATATATCTGTTATTGTTTTATGACCTGAAGTTTATCAAAAATGTTTTGAAGGATGGTGAAAAGGACTGTAATCGCAAACTGATTGGACAATAGCTGCTTTCAACTAATATTTCGTTTTAATTAGCATAGAATGCATTACAATCACAATAGTCTTCACTGAACTATGCACAAAGGTCTTAAGACCGACGGAATCGTTTTCAATCAATTAAAATCGTATTTGCTCATTTTCCGTTTTCGGTTCTTGAACAAAGACTACAAAATTTTCAAGGATTGAATTTATCAAACGAAATTCCTGCTGGAACTTCAATAGGCTACAAATATTATGCTAAGTATAATTTTCGGTTGGTGATGGCATGATTAACTCCAATTTTGCAAAGTACCGATATTTACGATTAAACTCGAAACTGAACTTTGACATCGTAAAAAATAAGGAAATTAAAAACAAATCATCAACAGATTTTATAACCTTCAGTAACACTCAAAACACGGAAAATATGTAAATGCAAAGTTGGAATATACGCCGTACAAGTGAACTTCTTTTTTATTCAAGTTTTCATTGGAAATGAATCAAATTTCTCTCCAATCGGAAATAAACCTTCAATTTTTCACTTGAAGATGCCATAAATATCAAAAATATTACATTTTCAACACCGCTCCTTCGCCACCGGATCAACACCCCCACCCGATCTACTTCACCTCACAGTGAAAGGTACGAGTAGCTTTACAAACATTTCAAACTTTTGCGTTTCCTTGAAGTATAAACGGTAACGTTTAGACGCAGAGGAAGGTATTAGTTACCTAACAACGTAATAAAATTCTAATTTACTAAAGGCCCATCAATTTCTAACATTTAATTAAGTGGTTAGTTTCCACGGGTTGGTTTATTGCGTCGTTTGTATTAAGTTGTGTTTGATAAGGGTAGGTCAGTTACTTTTATATTTTCAATCGATTTTGATATGTCGTAGTCGTAGGAACCTACAAGTCTTTATCATTATTATCAAGAACTAGTATATGTTTTATAATTATAATTGTAAACAATTATAAAACTACCTACTATAAAAAATCAAGTCGGAGGTATTTTAACTGAAAAAAACTCCAAAAAAAGTATAATGTATTATGTATTTTTTTACATAAAAATGCAGAAATAGTTTTCACACGTGTACACAGTATATTACAAAGAAAAATAATAAAACTTTTCCTCACTACAAAGAGACAAGGCCCTTGTATTTATTGAGGGAACACAAGTTCAAATAATAAAACCGTGTATGTGAGTAAGTAATAAAGTATTTCGCCCTTGAGGTGATTTTTCACGAAAACGGCGCTTTATAAATCAGCCAAATATTATTAAATATTATTGTAAATAATATTAATAAGAAAATAAATAATAAAAACGGTAGATTTAAAAGTTCAGTTCAGTTTTTAAGATTTCAGCCAAAGAGTTTTTTTTTAAATGATGGCAAATATGAACTCTTATAGTAGTAAGTTTAAATAATTTATCAATTTAAGCTAAAATTCTTGATTATTTTCGCCAATTTCTAGATAAAGAACTTGGATAAAATAAACTTTCTTATTTTAATTTAAGTTTGAAATATTTATCGGTAAACGTCTGGACTAATCTAAAATCAAAAGAAACCGTTTGTACGCTAGACATTTACATTTATTACTTTTCTTGTATTATAAAACCTTACAAAGTGCTAACACACTTTTATTTTTATTAAAATTTTTATTTACAACTGTATTTGACAAGTTCACAGTGGTTAGAATATCGTAGGTTCGTGAATTTTATTTCCCTACCAGGAATCATAGAAATTTCATTTGAAATTTGTATGCACTAGTTTGACACCCCCGCGCCGTTAGAAAATGTATTTTTACCACTCGCTGTGTTTTGACACTTCATTTGATTTCATATTGAATCAATTTTATTATATTTTTAAAAATCAATAACTACATCTCAATTCAAGATTAATCAATAATCATGATCGTTTCATTCGAACAATATACATCTTTGTAAACACAGAAAAACCTTTAAAAAAATATCCATAGTAAAAAGTTTAATTTTTAATAATTCTTCTTGGAATAAATTGTTTCTTATACGTAGGTACTATTAATATTTTAATTTATCCACGTAAATTCTAGATTTTTTCAATAGCTCCACACAGAAGGCCCTGAGAAAAAAAAATTCTCACGGTCTGTGTCACCTTTGTGGATGCTGTGTGGAGAGTCTATTTATGAAAATTAAGGAGAGTAAGTTCTGAGAATGAAAAGGGAATAAGGGATGGGTAGGATGGTAGGAATCTGCGGTCATCAAAGGGTCGAGAGAGTCTGGCTGGAGATATCATAGGTCTCCCTCAACCAGTATTTCGTAAGTGGGTAAACGAGTCCGCTGCCAATACCTAGACAATCCTCACCCAATAAACCCGGGCACCCCTGATAAGTCACCAATGCAGCGAACTACTAGGGGCGAACTACAGCAGGGGTGTTGATTATCCAATAAATGGTTCCCGGGCGACGGTACCCATACCCGCCACATAAATTGAAAATTAAGAAGATGGATGAAGATGACAGATAACGTTCTCTATGGTTGTGATTAAATTTCTTATGCATTACAAACTGATATAAATCTAATACTCGTACATCATATTATAAGAAAATACGTGTAATTCTCTATTTTCAAAAAAACGGTGAGACTTATAAATATTTAAGACACCTGTGATGAACAACAAAGTATCGCGTCAAAGAGGAGGGATTATTTCAAGAATCAATATGATTTCCCTTTGATCTCTCCTTATGCCGGCGCCAGACATGAGTTCAAAGAAGTGATCACTATTTGAAGACTTTGCTCACACATTTGGTCACTTATGTGTGTCTCTGCCAGATATGTGTTCAAAAATTTGATCACTCCTTTGAGCTCACAGTTTTCAAATAGACCTCACATAACATGGACGACAATTTTGTCGACACAGTTTGCTTATATTTTTTATGTGCGTGTAATTATTTATTACACGTGCAAATAAATAAACAAAAACAGCCAAAACGAAGAGTGAATGGGTGTGTGAAATTTATTGTAATAGAACAAGATATAAGTGAATTTTATTTATTTTATTTTAACAGCTAGCACAACACTTACAAAATTAAATCAGGAAAATTATAAGTCACCGTATATGGAATAATATTTATATTTATATTTTTTTACGCCCTAGTGGGAAAAAAAACAACAGAAATTAAAAACATAAAAAAATTAAACATCATAAAAGAAATGAAATACTATGAGTAATAATAAAAAATCAGTAATAAGACCAGAAATACAATAAAGTGCAATGTGTAAAAGCTAGTTAGTAGGTATAAACAAACAATTATATGTGTATAATATTGTACGATGATAAAACAGAACTAAATAGAACAGCAAAATAAAATAAAATAAAGTTATAAATTACTGGTAAGATTTTAAATGAGAGGAGGTTTTATGAAAATAACAAAAATAAGAAAAGTTAATTATTAACAGATAAAATAGAGATGAGTTGTCTCTTGAAAATTGCACAACTGTCAACACCAAATATATCTATAGATTCACAATGTTTATTTGCAAGGCTATGCATTCTAGGGATTGGTGAATTAATAGAATAGTTAGTATTGAGGGTATTGTTAAAATTGAAAATATCTAATAATGTTAAGATAAAGTTTTCCCTGTAGTCGTTTTTATTTAAAAACTGTTTTTGATGAACGATGCCTAGACCAGTGGGTTACTTCAGTAATTTTTGCAGAATGTCATCTCTCCACGGCAACGCTCGCGCTACTGGGCTTCGCGCAGTGTGGCAGGCATACAGACATTTGGACTTTGATCCCTTTGATGCGCGCTAAAGAAACTGACACGGAACGGCAAAGCGCACAAGTGAACACAGTATCAAATGCCCGTGCCACACATGTGAACACTTATTTGATCACTTCTTTGAACTCATATCTGGCGCCGACATTACTGACGTGAAATATGTCGATATCGTAAGAGACTTTGTATATATTGCCGTGAGCCGAGTGCCGTTGACAGGCTTCAAATAAAGTTTGCAGATATTATACAACTTACTAGAACATGAACAGGAAGATAATCAGCGTGGAAGTGAGCTGAAAAATAAAGAGAGAAATTAAACTTTGAACTTTAGATAATTATTCTCCTGACCGCTGCACGTGAAAAAGGCTCAGATTATGGAAATTACACTACGAACGCTCACTTTTTTATCACTTTATTTATTCTCGTTACATTTTTTAAAAATAAATCGCTAAAAATATAATTTTAGCAAGGTTTTTTTCTTAATATTATATATTATTATACCATTTGGGAGGCGGGTATGGGTACCGTCGCCCCGGGAACACCTTGGATAACCAACACCTCTGCCACACGTCACCCCGAGTGGTTTGCTACGTTTGGCGACTAGCAGGGGTGCCCGGGGTCATGGGGTGAGGTTTCTCAGGATCTTAGCGGCGTATGCATCTGCCCACCTACTGCATGGCACGTCGGATCGGGAGAGACTGGTTGAGGGAGATCTTTTGACCTCTCCAGCAGGACTCTCTCGGAGCATTGTCTTACGCCGCATTGTTATGTATATATGATACGTCCGTCACTCCTGGGCACACTGACCCCCAAATTCCCACCCACCCCTCATATATTTTTTCTTTCCCGGAACTTCTTCTCCTTCCTTTCCCTAAAATACCCTCCACACAGCATCCCCAAATATGATATAGGCCCTGAGGGGATTTATTTTCCTCGGGGCCTCCTGTGTGGAGTGGAGTAATGTAAAGAAAAAATATGTATATAGATACATATATATATAAACATTGTGCATTTTAAATCGCATGTCATAAATTTACTGAAGTAAATGAATTTTTTTTCCACAACATGAATATTCAGCCATACTATTTTCTACCTAGAACATATTATATAAATAGATTTTTGCGGTATGGCAATTTTTTTAAATATTCTTGCGATTGGTACCGTGGAAAATGTTCAATATGTGAAGGAATGCGATGGAATATCTTCCCTAAACGAGAAATTGCGTATTTATTTACTCTTTTATATGCACATCAGACTTTTACATTGGATATAAAATATTAATATTTTGAGAAACATTAGGTCACAATTGGATAAAATTAAAAATAAAATAATAATAATAAACTGAAATTGTCAGAAATAATATCTCAACGTAAAAAAAATATATACAGCGAACGTACAGTTATTTCCTTCCCCATCCCAATACCTACCCCAATTGGGGATGCCGTAGTCTCACTGGCTCCGGACTATTATAGAACAGTTGGGACTTTTGTGCGACACACAATAAAATATCTATCAATTTCATTGGCCTGTCTTTGTTACGTATAAGTTGAAATGTTTCTTTAAAATCAGTATACTTCACTTTACAGAGATTTCCAACAAATAAATTAAAAATAATGCTGATCTTAATCGAAGCTATAAATGTTTTGTTATTTTTCCAGAAATTACTAAAAACTACGCGGTTCCGTTAAGTTGAAACTTCAGACCTATATAAAAATAAATGTTTTTTAAAATTGTTCCCTAAGCCACATCTATAGAAAACAATAATTGAATTTAAAACGATACTTTAAATACCACCTACTTCGAAACATTGTCAGCAAAAATGTATTGGTGAAAAAAACCTTGGCGTGAGATCGATTATGTTATTTGAATGATCGATCACTTTGATTGATCGATTCGGTTGATGCGTTTTAAGCCTACGTGCTGTAGTGCCAGTACAGCTTTTGAAAATTGCTTTTATCAAGAAATATGGAATAATACATTAAAATTAACCGCCATTAAATCCGTCAATAAAAGATTTTGTGAAAATGAACCCGATCTGGGGCTCTAGCTTTACAATATCGGATCGATAAGCGTAACTCCCGACGATTTTGTATCGATGACCTGAAAACGGTTCCACGGTTGGCAGCCGAACCGATATTGACTGGATGATTTGGGACGGTAGGTTTAGGAGGTTTATTTTTGTAATTTTTTTTTAAAGAAAGACAAACATTCCCGGGTTACGAACGACCAGACAATATTTGAAAATATCCTAATCTAATACCACCACATTGAGCGGAAAGTGTTGCTCGTATCGAGGTGGAGGACATAGCCAGCCGATAAATTGAGCTCACCACGCCTGGGTAGAACCCAAACCCGATGCCAACTCAGCCACTGACCGGTCACTCAGTCGTTGCAATATTTGAACCCAAAAAAATATAGGCTATATTTTATGCACTTTATTACTTTTCTACCAAAATTAGAGATACAGTATTTTTATTCTAAGCCATCGAAATGTACCTAGTATACAATCCCCCGCAACATTACAGTTTTTCGATTTATAATCTTAATTTCCATTTTCGTCAAAGTATAAATATATCTCTACGAGAAACAATTTCTATGGCGATAGAAGCAAATGTTTTTTTTAAGTCAGATGTACTTGTTCGGTAACGACATGCGATTTCCTACCCTGTCAATAGTGTTCCAAGTAAGTACCCTCAATATCGAGTATTATGTTTTCCCGTCTGCCTTTAAATCACACGGGGTTTAGTGCTCTTTGAAAACACCTTTAAAGGCGCAGTAACAGCCTTAAAAGTAAAAATACGACGATTATAAAAATGTTCGGAGTATTTTCAATGCTAGTTTTGTACGAGAGCTATAATTGCCTAATTGGTCTAATTACTAATTTGGATTTATAACCAACCCTCCCCAGTGTGAGTAAAGTTGTAAGTTTATATATAAGTGTGTACGAAGCTTATATAAGTGTGGATAAGAAGGATTATTTCTTTATTTTAGTTCAATACGGAAACAAACAGTTATATCTATTTTATTAATATTATTACCTACGTGTTAATATGGTTGCATGAACCAGCGAAATTTCCTCACAAAATTCAAATTATTATTATTGCAGAAAAACATACTTACATGATTAAAGAAAACATAAGGTGGCATTTGGTAGAAAAAGAAAGCTTTTTAAGGAAAAAAATAACACAGGTTGAAATATATAGGATAAGTAATGTGAAATTAAACTATGTATGTACCTACACAAAAATAATACATTTTTACGTCAAATAATTAAAAGGATAAGATAATCATCAAAGACAAACATGATAAAACAGCGAAAAACAACATAATGAGAATGAGAAAATAACACACCGGTGGGGTAAAGGGTTCATAATTAACAATTTATTTTAGTTTTTTCTAATATGCATTTAATTGATCTGGGGTAAATATCAACGTCTCCAATTTGTTTTTTTTCGCAGGTCGTGCAGTTGATGTTGTGTGTAGTTAGTTTTCGAGTGTCGGATGTGGAATAGTTGGTTTGGAGAATTATCTCCATTAGAAAGAGAAAGATTGGAATTTAATTAGCTATTCAGATCTGGTCAGTAAAATGTCTAAATTCATTTCAGAGCAACGTTTCGATTATGAATTGTGGTCCTTCAACGGTGCGATGCCGAGAGTATTTAATTATCAATATGTATGTGCACTTACGGCCGCCTACCCGCCTGACCTACCCCGGGGCCAGTTTGACTATTTCCGATATTGGAAAAGAAATTGAAAAAAAAAAAAATTTTGGGAAAGTCGAAATGATTGAGTACAGAAGTAAAAACAAAACTTTCAAATCATCTTGTCATTAGGTCCCACTAATAGTATACTTCACTTTGGGTGTGCTTATTAATGGCAATCATTAATTAATGGAAATAAAAATTAAAAAGAACATTTGTACCTTTTTTTAAAGATCACACGCTAACTAACTCCGATATTGCTATATTTACGTGACCGTGTCGTAACTGTGTTGTAATCAAGGCTGGGCAGTATTTGAACTACTTGTAATTCAAATACGTGTTTTGTATTTGTATTTCAATTACTTCCTAAAAATGTATTTTGTAATTGGTATTTCAATTACCTGATGCTGAGGTATTTTTTAATTTGTATTTCAAATACTTATGGCTTCAAAACACATTTTCAAATACATTTAGCGATCATAATAATGATAATGAATAATAAACTGACATAGGTAGATAATACATAGACTAAAAACGCTAGAATCCAGAGCAACATATATGTTAATATTTAGAGTTAGTAAGACATGACATTTTATATCATATTATATTATACTTGTCATTGCTTTGTATTGTTCATTTCTGTGTCATAGTATTAGATGAAGCACTGTATGAATAATTTGACCGAATACTAGATTATTTTTAAGTTAATTACAGTAGAGCGCACTTGAAGTGAAATAACACAAATCTGCGCTACACAAATGTCATTTTATTATAAAAATAATAATCATTATCTAACCCCTGGGTCCTATACCACAAAACTTTACAAGTGTAGCGGAGATGAGATGTGTCTTCTGAGCAATAATATTAGTAAATTTTTGCACGTCTCTGTTTCACTCTGCTCAGCTTTTTTTTACATTAACTCCACATAGGATGCCCTGAGGAAAATAATTTCCCTCAGGGCCTATGTCATTTTGTGGATGCTGTGTGGAGGGTTTTGTTAAGAAAAGGGAGAGTTCTGGGAAGGAAAAGGGTATAGGGGGTGGGTAGGAATCTGGGGTTCCAAGACCTAGACAAACCTCACCCCATGAACCCGGGCACCCCTGCTAAATCACCAAACGTAGTGAACCACTTGGGGTGACCTATGGCAGAGGTGTTGGTTATACAATAAAGGTTCCCCGGGCGGCGGTACCCATTCCCGCCTCTCAAATTGAACACAATGCAACACTTAGTAAACATTAAAACTTATATTTATTATTGTATTGGTAAGTAAAAAATCACTGTTTAACATACTTGGCACTAGATGCTACTGCTTTTAATGATCGTTTATTGCCTAAAATTGTATCTTTAAATTCAGTGCAACTGATATTTAAATTGAAGAAAACACATAATTTTTACGGATTTCACACCTAGTGGATTTCTTTCGTCAGTCCATACTCCATATTATTACCCATTACACTAAAAACTCTTTCTACGAAGCAACCATTGTATCATTTTCAACAGATTTACTGCTGATTCATCGTTGAGACCACGTATCAATGGATTTTCCTTCAAGTGAAAGAAAAATAATTTGAGTGCAGCCAGTTCCTCGCAAATATTTTCAGGAGGAGTTTGCTGCTGCCATGAGGACAGTGACCATATTTCAATTAGTTCATCTAGCGTAGGTAATCTTCCGCGTTCATTATCCAAGCAACTAAAAGTTTTGTAGGTGTTTTTTTCATTCTATTGTCCGGTTTTCCAAAATTTTCTAGAACGGATAGTCGTTCAAAAATGGTGGTATCCATACCCGCCTCCCAAATTGAAAATAGCAATGTTTTCACAATAAAAATCTTTCCAAACACAAATTAAAAATACTTTGCAAGTTTTACCATAATACCACCCCTCGAAGGTTTTATTTTAACGACGTGATAACTTCGATGCTAACGAAGGGAAAACTTTACAAATAAACAAATATAATTTTATATGATTCCCATCCTAACTTACAAGAACTCTATTAAAATTGATTAGATGCGTTAATTAGTCGTTAATTGAATCTGAAGGTCGCGGGTTTAAATCCCGGCGTGCACAAGTAAATTTTATTTGTTTTTTTTTTCATAAGAAGCAATTACTTTGTGGTTAGACATTTATTATAAAAATAAAACAAACACTTTGTATTTAACCATGAATATATTATTTTATATATCGACCGGTTTCGCTTCAACCAAGCTTCTTCAGGATATAATAATAACTAAATGCTAAGACAGAGTTATTGCTTGTATATAAGTTGAGCGACAGAGGGAGAAAGAAAATGACAAAAGAACATAATTAGATAGAGACAAAGTATTTGGTAAAGGTAAAGTGGATAATCAATTAGTGGGAGGGAGACAACAATAACAATACAATAATCAATTAGTGGGATGGAGACATCAATACACATCTAATCACAAGTAAATGAACAACCAACAATTAACGGTAATCAATGAGATATTATTTTTTTTTTATGTATTTTATATTATAATATAAAGGACAATGTTTAGATATATTTATTTATTTATTTTTCAGAAACAAACAGTACATAATTACATGTTAGAAAGTAGTTACAAGTTGTAGAATTAATACAATAATTGGTACCAATGACATGTCGCTATTATATAATATATGTTTTTAAGTAACAAATTATCAATTTTACCTATATTAAATTAGCAAATTATTGAGAGAGAGGTGTGTGTGTGTGTCTGTGTGTGTGTTTGTGTGTGTGAATATGTGTGTATGTATGTATGTAAGTATGCGCATTAAACAATTTAAATTATTGACATGATGCTCTTTTTAAATTTGGGCAGTGAATCGGAGAAAATGTCTATGTTATAATTTAGATTAATATTATTGAATACATGAAGAGCACGATTGATTGGCGAATTAGTTGCTGCATTTGTCTTGTAATTAAGCGTGTGGAATAGTTCTGTATGGCGTGTACGTCTTAATGGTATGTTAAAATTAATTAGGGAAAGTAGTTTGGTACAATCGAGGTTATTATTTAAAATTTTGTGCATAAATGTCAAATCAGTCTTTGTTGCAAAGTTTGAAATGTGCATTCATAATTATTGTTGAATTTGAATTTAAGATATTTTATAAATTTGTTTTGAATATGTTCTATGCTATCTATGTATAATTTGTACTGCGGGTTCCAAATTGGCGAGGCATATTCCAGTATACTTCTGACTAATTCTAAATATAACATAACTACTGTGCGCGGGTTACTGAACACTTTACTTATACGAAGAACAAAACCAAGCATTTTATGTGACCTGTGAATGATTGAGTCGATGTGATTATTAAAAATAAGTTTGCTATCAAGGTAAACACCAAGGTCTTTACATTCCATTTTAGAGATGACAGGTTCATTGTTGAGTGAATAAGAGTACTATTACTATTACTTATATGATAACATTAATAATGAAGGACCTCAGAATAACAATACGACACATATATATAATATCGTGGGCTGGGATGGATTGCAGGAAACAAGTTAAAAATAGGGCTGTAGGGTGTTTTTTTTTTATTTGAAAAATTAATTTGGTTATTAAGTAAGAAATCTGCCATATTTGTATTTAATGATTTCCTTATTTCTAAAGCTTCTAAACTATCTAGTTTTTTACCTATACTATTTTTATGTAACATGCGAGTTCCTGAAATCTTATTAAAAGTTTGATATATTATCTTTGAGATTAAGTGATTTGCAAGCTCAGAGAAACCCTTTCCATCTAAACATCGTAAATGTTCTTTTACTCTAGTATTCACATTACGTGCTGTTTTTCCTATTTAGAAAGCAGGGCAATCACTGCAGCTATGTTAATAAATACCGGAGAAGCTTAAATGATCTTCTTTGTCTTTAGTATTAATTAAAAATTTGGCGAGGTTATTGTTTGTGTAAAAGGCCGGTTTGATATCTACAGGAAGGTTCCTAACACTTAGGTTAGAAAAATTATTTATAAATAAAATTCTACGCCAATGGTATTTTAGAGTATCGTGATTGTTTTTCGGGGTGCTTTCATAAAGGAATTTATTAGTAGCTAATTGTTTTTGTTTCATTTGCAATTTTTCTTGCAAATCCCCTGTATAATTGGAACAGGCTCAGCCTAGTAAGGTGGTTTATACAAAAAAAAAATTAATACCATTATTCAGAATTTAAATGTTGCTTGAAACGTTTTTAGTCGGGTTTTGTGACCAGATCTGAATATCCAGGTACTCCCTACCTTACTCTTCCCATCTACTACCCCTCCCTCTCAGCCTCACAAAATACTTCAATTGGGGGTGGCATAGACTCAATGGCTCCCGATGGTTGGAAGCAGTTGGGACTCCTGTGCGGAATTCACATAATTTATTTTTTAAAGTCCTGATTCTGTTAAAACACGCAATAATCATTATAATGATATTGCTAATAAATTAAAAACATCAAAATAATATTAGCTTAGCGCTGTCGAGAGACAACACATATTTTTCAAGCAAGATATGATCAACAAACACATATTGGCAGGTGTTTTAATATTTATCTGAACAATGACAATAACGGTGTCAAACAACAGATTGTATAAAGCAGATAGTGCCGTGATTGCACATCGCACAATGCTTACTCGCAATGCACACAGAGTGAGGTTCAAATAAATCCCTACAGAAAATAGCAACTCGTAAACACTGCCAAGTACCAACTCCTAACTCCCTTGAGCTGTGCGAATTTCGCTTACAAAACGTTTACTTTGCTTCAAAGCCCTGTCATGTCGTGTTCGATGACGTGTTTATTCTACAACTTTAACAAAGACAATTTGAAAACACATCAAAGACATTTATCATTACAGTTTCCTAGCAGTTGTTGAACAAGTCGAAACAAACAAAAGTTTCCCTGTGGAAAAAATCATATTATTATCTCTGTAACCCCCAAATAGTATTCTGTGGGCGTAGAACTCTATATCATCTGCTATTGTTCGTAAAGGTTAGTCTTTTCAAAATGCTGCTTTTTATTTTTATTTACCGAACAAAAGGTCATGTTAATAATTCTCATTTCAGAATCAATTCACTATTTATGAAAAAGGTATACAAAAATTGATATCAAAGCTTTGAGAAAATCATCAAACACCTCCACGCACTATGGAATGGCCCGGAACAAGACCGTCTCATAAATCGAAAAACTGTTTTTTTTCCAGGTATATCTATAGCGGTTTTAAAAAGATAGATGATCGATAAATTTTTATACGTTGGATTTTTTTTTTTTCATTTGTATATTTAAAACAATGCCAAAAAACGGGTTCTGGCTGAGATATGTAATTGAATAAAAATGTGGAATATTTCGTGGTACAAATCTAAAGCATTTGAGCTGGTTTATATATATATACAGCTTATTATATATCGTCAAAATGCTGTTTTTTAAGCTTTAATAATATTTTTTTAAATATTTTAGTTTTACATAATAGTGTTTAATAAGCTCCCTTTAAGCAAATGATATCTAAACCAGATTTAGACAAAGTTCAAAAGTAAACTTTCAAGTGGTCGCAGGGTTGGCCCCTGTAGGTATTAAAACTCCATTTTATGATAGAAAAATATTTTAGTATGTTCATTAAAAAAAGATTTTTTTGTGCAACCGCGTCAAAAAACGATTTTGCCTCTGCTCTTTTTTGTCACAAAATTAACTTGTCGCAGTACCCACAAAGGATAAATTGTTTTTAAATGACGTGTTTAATATGAAAATAATAACAATTTACTAAATGAAAATATGATTCGCTATTCCAAATTCCTGTAATATTCAGAAAACTGTTTCTGAAAAAAATAAGAAAATATACAGATTTAGGAAATGAGATTAAAAGACATTTTGTTTTGAAGAGTTTTAATTTTCAATGTACATTTGTTACTTAAATTTTAAATTTTCTGCGACCGGTTTCGACACATCCGTGTCATTCACGAGCAAACTTAAAGCTAACTTAAAAATTCTATACAAATACAAAAATTAATTAGGTCGTATCTGGGATTATTTTCCCCTATGCTTCTGGTGGATTGACGTATTGTTTTATATGTATTATACTTATATAGTGCACTTACATTGCGTAGATTTACTAGATAAGCATTTGTGGAAAAGTGTGTGGAAGGGTTTAGTCTTTCATTTGGGAAAGATTTAACCCGGACTTAAAATCTGGAGCG
The DNA here is from genome assembly GCA_917563855.2 of Limnephilus lunatus. Lineage (NCBI taxonomy): Eukaryota > Metazoa > Arthropoda > Insecta > Trichoptera > Limnephilidae > Limnephilus > Limnephilus lunatus. The sequence goes on along the minus strand of OU830598.1, from coordinate 45,513,403 downwards.
CCGTATAAGATTGTTTAGTTTTTAATCAGAACATTTTATTTTTTTATGATAAGAAACAAAGAAGTAAGAGATTTCTGAGGCGATAATGAGAATTAGCAACCACTTTGCCACGGTTCTGTGTTTGATTATCTCATTATTCTGATGAGAAAATCTAGGCCTCCAGTTCCGATCAAAATATTTTGCTAACATTTAATTTATCGTTCCCGGGGTAAGATGTACGCCATTTAAAATAGATTTCTTCTGCATTAATCAGTTGAAATATTCCAGTTTTGATTTATTGCCCTTCCGGCACAAAGTTATAATTTAGCAGTGTATAGCTTAACTTTCAATTCAAAGAACTCGCCGCCTTTCTTGCGGGGGTGGATGGTACCAATTCAGTATTCACTTATGCGGGGTATAAGTAAACCTTATGCCTTTTATGTATTTATATTTTTTTCCTGTTATTGACGATGTGTTTGAATTACTATTATTCCTCAATAAACAGTCCATTACCACAGCTTAAGAGGAACTGCTGCGCGGCCTTTTTCATGCAAAACTTAATATAAGGTCTAAATACCCAACCGAATATATTTTTTAAATCACAAGATATAACAAATGCCTAATGCGGATATGTGCTACTTTATTTATTTATTTATGTTGTAAAATATAAAATATTGGTTATTAAAGAGTTCAATTTTGCATGATTTCAGTGGCAACTTTGGCGTATTTTTGTTAGTTAATTATATATTTTTTTAAATAATCTTGCCCTAATCTGCTTTGTTAATATAATGAAAAATAAATTAAAAATTGTTAAAAAAGCTTAAAGTCTTTCTTGGAAAGAATTTTAATGTAAATCCAAAAAAAAATTGTAGTTTAAATTTACGCCCAATAAATTGCTTTTTTAATTTTTTTTTTTTTGATATTTTTTATCCGGAAATCACAAATAATTGCCAAAGTAGCCTTTCAAATTACGAAAAATTGATTTTTTCAATGGCATAATTTTATAATTTATAAAGCAAATAAATAATAAACAAATATACACGCCAAACGCGTGCCTAACATATGTACACGGTTGACATTTGTCACATGAGAACGGGTCGCTTCCTCAACTCGTTCTAGTGTTCAACAGCTCGGCTGTGGAACGATTTACGGGTCTTTGTGTTTCCTCCTTCCTACAAGATGGGTCTCTTAAAAACCAATGTTCATTCCTCTTCTCCTCAAAAAGACCCTCCACACAGCATCTCAGATGACATAGGCCCTGAGGGAAATTATTTTCCTCAGGGCCTCCTACATGGAATTAAAAAAAAAAAATCAAAATTAATTTGAAACAGCACATATTCGTACTAGATATTAGCTAGGTATATATTTTGAAAAAAAATATTATTTAATTTGGTTTTATTTTGGCCTCAAATCCAAAATTATGTTTTGTATGAAAAATACCTCTTAAACGAACAGCCGAATCAATAAATTTAAAGTACCTTTATAAGAATTTACCAAATCCTTGTTCCCAACTCCAACGATCTCAATAGAGTTCCTTTATTTCTTTTATACATTTCTGTATGAACTGTTTTACCACTAAGCCGAGGGTGCAAAAAATCTCTCTCCATAATATACTACATTAATAAAGCTCACAGGATTTTAAAGTTAATCTTGCAGCCCCAATTTTGCAGGCGATACGTAAATTGAATTGCCGCTTAAACTCTTTCCAGGAAAATAATCGAACATAATGTTAAGACGATAATACGGGGGCAATTGGCCATTATTTTAAATGGATAATCTCTTTAGACGCTGAAAAAAACTGATTTTATATTAGGTCATCGCATTATTTATAAATTGGGTATTTCACCGGTTTAAGCCAGCTTAACTTATTTGGGCCTATTTAATCGATTTTAAACCCACGAGTTGTGGCACGCTTCCCGACCCAAGTGGGTGAGGAACGCTAAACTTTTAACATCCTCGCAAGAGCATAATATCACGAGGAATTTAAGGATCAAATTAGCAAACAAATTATGTGCGAATAAATACTACGACAAAATTTCAAAGTTGTTTTTAACAATTTATTACTGGTTTTCTAGAACATGTTTCATTAGGGTTCACGTGAAATGAGACAAATCGTTATTAATGTGTTGTCTTTCCAAAAACGCTTCGTTCATTTGTAATTAACTGTGTAAATACTAAAAATAAATGTTCCCATCATTGTTTACTTCGTTTAAGCAAAATTAGATTACGCACAAAATGTGGGATTTGAAAAAATAATATAATATGTACATACAGGCCAAGGTTCGTAGAAAATTTATAATTAACAATGGATTTTCTACGAACCTCCGCAGAAACGCAAATCATTTTTAAGAGCGCAATATATATTTTCTCCAATGTGCAAACAAAGTTTCGAAAAGATTTTCGAAGTAGTTTGCTACACCCACCCACAGCCCCTCTTTGGCACAAAGATGTAAGCAACAATGTTTTGATAATATATAAATTGAGTTCCAACTAATTATTTTCACCTGTACACAAGTACTTTTAGAAATAAACCGTTTAATTTTAGACTCGCCATTCAATTCGACAATGTTTTTTTTTGTGTCATTCTGTGAACTTTCTGACAAAAGGTTTAGGAAAAATTTATCAATATCAAATTAATTAACATAAAAAAAAACAGTTCAACGTCAACATTCCAATTCTCGATAAAATTGGGTTTTTAATTAGAAATAAAATCTGGTAGTGGTAAACGTCAAGCGTTAAAAGGGTAGTCATTATTGATCCATTCAATAAAACCACGACCTCCGTGCACGTGGTTGAGTGGTTACGATACTTTGCTGCAAATGCGGTGTCGGCGGTTCAAATCCCGGCGGTGCAAGTAAATTTTATTTGATTAATTTGTATTATTTCTCAATTTATTCATAATAATATACATATAAATGTTTTTGCGGCTCGTTCTGGAGCGGTAGATAATTTCATTATCGTCCCAGAGAAAGACTACCATTCAGCATCTAAACTTTGCTTAAAATGGCTTTGGCCGGGTTTGGTGACCAGATCTGAATAGCCAAGTACTTCTCCAACTTTTTCTTGTTCCACTCTCCACTCTCTATCCACTCCCCGCTATGTTCTGACTCACAACATACCCCAATTGGTAACGCCATAGTCTCGCTGGCTCCAGATGGTTAAGAGCAGTCAGGAGTTAGGACTGCCTTTCAAGCAATTTCTTTAAAATGGTTCCATGACAGTTTATCCCATGATGGTTGGCCCCCGGCAAACTTTACAATATCCAGTCGGTTTACGGAAAATACAGTACATAAAACATAACTAATGACCTCGAGTGTGCAGAGAGGGTGTACCGCCGAATAACCAAAGTATAAAAATATTTTCATTCAAAATTATCAAGGATGAAAGTACTTATCTATATATCTACAGTAGATACAGTTACTGTATAAACCAGCTTACACAGGTTACTGTATAAACCGGCAAATAAGTATAAAAAATCGTCATTGTAAATAATCCGTTTGATATTCATATCATACTTATCATTTAAGATATTTTTAGGTCGATTTTAGGTTTGAAATCGGTAAATAATGGACAAAAAAATTTAATTGTATAATTATTATAATTTCGGGGGGCTAACTGGGGGGGATGGACTGTCAGGTCACCCTTTAAAGTGATAAAACCGTACCTTTTTTGTTGAATAAAAAATGTGTAGACCTACTTCCGAATAATTACTTTGGCTTATCCCTTCCTCATCCTATTTAAACGTCGAGGGTGTGCAAACCTAGTGGAGTAGTAGACCTAGATAATAAAGTGGTTTTATACGTGTGGCCGCGACGGGCTAATACTTAGGTATCTACTCGTACGTGCTTTGACACCATTCTAGGAAGTAAACAACCCCCGCCCCCGGTCCACCCTTCATTACATCCCCACCCGTACTACTCCATACGATCAAAGAACACAATAAACTGTTAAACCGCATTGTTTTTCACTGCAGATATCTATTAAAGTGCACTTACTTCGATGCATTGAGGTTAATGAATTTGGACATGCATTTCAATTCTACTAAATTGGGAATCCTATTTCTCGACCATTTCAATGTTGTTTTACTACTTTTATTACTATTTAGTATCCCTTGAGAGAAGAATGGATATCGTTATAGAAAATTCTATTGATAATTCTTGACGTACGATGAATACGTACACTTGTACGTTTTTTTTAATATCGAAGTATTCGTTCACTTCAAATAAATTCACTATTTCAAACCAGAACACAGGGAAAAAAATCTCCTACTTCTAACCACTGGCAATGGCCCTTTTATTTGTTGAATTAGGTATCGACATTGTTTTTTTTCAACACAAACTGTTTTTCAACAAAATTTCACAAATATCTCATGGAGTTCTTTATTTTAATTGCAATCTCTGAAATATATGATATTTCATCAGTTTCGCAAAACACGACATTAAATTGTGTTGGATATTTCTACAAGTCAGTTGACCACATTATTTTTTTTAACAGCTCCAAGCAGGAGGCCCAGAGGAAAATCATTTCCCTTGGGGCCTAAGTCATATTTGGAGATGCTGTGTGGAGTGTCTTCTAAACGAAATGGAGTAAAGGAAGTTCTGGGAAAAAAGTATAAGGGTGGGCAGGAATTTGGGGGTCAGTGGGTTCAAGAGTGACAGACGTATGAAATCTCTCCCACGTCGGTGCAAGGCGATTGGTCTAGAGAATCCTCCTGGAGAGGCCAAATGGATTCCTTCAACCAGTCTCTCCCAATCCGGGCGCCAAGCAGCAAGTTGGCAGACGCATCCGTCGCCAAGACTTACACAAACCTCATCCCATGAACCCGGACATCCCTGCTTAGTCGCCAAAAGTAATGAACCACTTGGGGTGACCTACGGCAGAAGTGTTGTTCAATAAATGGTCTCTCGGGGCGTAGTACCCATACCCGCCCCCCAAATTATTTTTTGTTGTACCGTGTCCATGTTGTATCTTATTCCCATGATAAAATGATATCATTGTCAATAAACCTGTAGACCCTAATTTGAACCTACGTGATCAACCGACGTCTAACAATGCATTTTCTTGTTTCCCCAGGCGACCTGATGGATGCATTCGCGCTCGTCAACTCGGGCATCAACTTCATCCTGTACTGCGCCATGAGCCGGCAGTTCCGCACGACCTTCGCGCAACTGTTCCGGCCGCAAGCTCTGGCGCGCTGGTTGCCCGTGCCGCTGCGCGACGGTGCGCCCGGCGGGGAGACCGACGCCAACGGGCTGACGGGCGACAAGACGCAGATGACGCAGGTGTAGCGCCGGCGCTCCGCCGGGCGACGCAACCCGCCCGTGCACGCCGACGTCTAGCTGCCCAGTGCCCACCCTGCACACCATTCGGACTTCTGCGCCAAGCCGCCCCGCGCCCGTACAACTGTCTACGGCGCCACTAAAACCATCAAGATTATATAGGTTGCATCAATTTCGAAATGCTGTTAAAGTTTATATTCTATAAACTGTTTTAATATCCATTTACGAGACTTTATCGGCCATTTCAGCCTCAGCGAGGTACAAATCCTACACATTCAACAAGCATTTTAAAATTGCGCAATTTCCGCAACATCCTTTCACCATTATTGTGGGTTTATAAAAAAAAACATTTTGTGTACATACTTTTATGGTTTGTGTAAAGTGGCCTACAAGTTAACCGTGAGATTGTGATTACACCAATCAATAGAATAAGTTATGAACTTTTACATTCAACTGTTGAAGTTTTGAACGAAAACAGTAAAATGACAAACTTTCAAAGTGCAATTTCAACTTCGACACTCGACATAACAATATTATACGATAATAAATATCAAGTACACTTTGTTTTATCTGTTATTCTCTCATTGTCGAGTGCATACGCAAAGGGAATGAAATACTTATGAGGGAAAGATTTTACGTTTTAAGAGATGTTATTCAGTGTCTTTACGAAAACTCTTTTTTATATAATTTTTGAGTTTTTCCTTTTTTTCAGGAATGTTCATCGTTAAGAACGAAAAGGGAAGGAATACGAATAATATCGAATCTGCGTTGTGAAATGGTTAATGTAGTAGACATGCCTTGAGAATAACGGCCAGCAGTTTGTTACAAACTAAAGAAAAAAATGTAGAAATATAAACAGAAATATTTTTTTGGACGAAAACCTTTGCAAGTTTTCCTAAACGAGATTTTTCTTCCACAAACCTCTCACGCAGAATATTAATGTACATTTTTCAATAGATTTTTAGGCAGGTAATAATAACATTTTGAGAACGATCCATTTTTACCCAGTACGGTAGATTTCGAATAGGTTTTTCCGGAAAATATATTGCTTGTTGGTGCACGGCTCTTTGACATAATATTAAGTAATGCATTGGATATTACGGTACGATCCCATCCCCATCGTGTGTTTGACATACCATTTGCAAAAGTAAAGTGTATGTTTTGTAGATACTTAATATCCTGGAAGAGTGGAAGATGTGACAAAATGTCTACGAGGTTTCATTCAATACGTAATTTTATTTTTCGGCACAAAGAATATTTTATAGTCAGTTTAAATATGATTGTTTGGGGATTGGAAGATAAAAATTGTTTCAAGGATTAATATTTTTGTTAAAAATTTTCTGCTGACTCAAGGAATGACACATTTATTTGTTAACATTATAATCTATCACGGCGGCGAGTTAAGGTACAATATTTACTAACACATGTTTAATAAATATTGGAATGAAAATAAACGATTAATATCAAACATGCGTAGGTAAAAATAATGCCCTACCTACAATGATTGAACAAAATGGTTTTCCCAACGCGTAACATACGAGTTTGTTTCCCTTGGATATACCTTCATACAACATATTATGTGTAGGTACATGCGATAATCACCTCACCCTGAAAATGGACTGGGTGGAGACAAACAATATTTGCGAAACAAGCGATTTGAGTGAAGTGGCCATAGAGTCCAGTGAGGTCGTTATGACTTTATTTTTAGTGGGAATCACGTGGTAGTGAAGCCAAAGCCTCCTTCCCTTTTACGTTCTGAAGTGGCGTCTAGTTATATAAGGTATTGGAAAGAATATTCGCGGTGCTATATAATTTAAAATAATATTCATGAACAAAATTTACGATTATAAAAAAATATGGTGATTTTCATATCATTGACTGAGTCACTATTATTCTGGAGACAAAATTCTAATTGGAATCATAATATTACACAATTCTTATCGTGAAATTGAACAGTTGTTTTTGCCTAAAAATGTTAATGTAAATTTAAATAAATGTGTCTGTATTGAAATACGATAGATTCATGTTAAAATATATCTGAAGTACTAGTGCCTTTCGCTTATTTCATAGAATCTTTCATGATAATGCGTAAATCCTTTAATATTTTAGAAAGCTGAGCTTGACAGATATTATGTTTGGTGTTATGAAAGAGAATAGCTGCAAGCCATGGAATTTTATTAAGGCATTTGTGAAACTAATAAATTTACTCTTAATAAAAAAGCGACATTTTTGCTTAGGTATATTTACTTAAAGTTTTATCCATTTGTTATTAGAATACCTTGTAAATAAGAGTCAATTTATTTATAATCAATGAATTTATAGATTAAATGGAATGACATAATTATGTGCTTATTTTATTGTTTTCATGGTATGGCATTTTACATTAAAATAATTAATTAGTGTAACTAAGTAAGTCTCTTATTTTAAATGGAATATTGATGATTGTAGAAATTTTTCTTGTAATATTTTACCAATCTACCTTGGATATATTTTCTTGTAAATATTACAGCTTATTCGACTTATTCCTCTTTCCTCGCCAGCTCATTTGTACAAGTTACTTTGTTGTTAAAAATATTTATCTTGAGAGCCCAAAGATAAAATTATTAATAACGACGCGTAGGTATGGGAATTTTTTTTTCCCTTTTTAATACTTTCCAAAATCAGCTTCTCAACCTCTATGCTTTCAAATACAAAATTTTTTCTTTGATGTTACATAGTATCTATAAATAGATAAATATATATATCAAGGGGTTAATGCTAGAATTTCCTATGTCAGTTTTGGTAATTTAAGTTAGACCAGAAAGAACTGTAAAATCGTCCTCATTTGAATGCTATGAATACGTATATCAGATGCTCTAGATTCTAGATTGATAAAATTGTGGCCTATCTAATGTAGAAGTCAAAAATTGAAATCGGTAAACCATCTTCATCCCTGGGTGATTCAGAAAATTGACATAGGCACTCCTGACATTAATCCCCAGATATGTACATTATATACATAAATATAAACAAAAGATATTTCAACTAAACATGTTTATTATTATAAGAGATTATTATAATTATGTTTTAAATACAAGTAACTACAGAATTGTAGATATGAATTATTATATTTACGTTAATGGACATTAGATTATTTTAGTCTAGAATATGTAATACTTAGGTAATATCTATGTTTCTTTAACTACCTTTTCCAGTTTACAAAAAAAAAACTGAAATTAAATTTGTATGTAGTTTGCATTTTGTACAAAATAGTATAGAGCTAGGTGCCGACGCCATTTAACTACGACATAAAACTATGTAATATATAAATTGATCAATAAAATTTATATTATCTTATCGTAAATAATGCATTTTTAATTGGAGTTAGGATTTATAAATGTTTTAATTGGTTACACGTAAAGAATATTCTTTATGCGTTTACTGTCATGTATAAATTAAGATACAAATTTATAATTTTAAAGTTTGTTTAATACTTTTAGTAGAAATCGTACATACCATTTTTTATAAAATCCGCTTTCCGAACATATAATACAGGTAATATTATAAACAGCATACGATAAAATATTTAATCGGTGGCGTTCATACTTGAAGCATTTTCAAGAGACAGATCTGTAAAATATATTATTATATCATTATGTCCATTGTTAAAAAATATATTGAACATATTCGTTTGTAAAATATTTGTCATGTAATGTCAATGTAAATATTATATTGTTGAGATAAATGTGATATTTTTACATTAAAACAAATAGTTTCTAGTCAATGTCTACTATAAATAAAATAAATCTATGAAACTGTGTCGTCATTCAAAATAAATCTATGAAACTGTGTCGTCATTCAAAATATTATCATCAAAACTGTTGTTCCAGCTATAATGTATGTTCTGGAGAAAGTTTAATAAAATAATTGAATAATTCATGTTTTTAATTAACCTGATGCATTCGAAACTACAAACGAAATTCAGGTTTAGATTAACTTGAAAAATTGACTGCAAAACAAACAAAAAAGGAACGAAATCGTTGATGGATTTGGGAGAAAATAAGATTACATGACAACTCAGAATCATGCAATTTCAATACCCCTTTGAAAAGTTATTAAAGTTGTGAAAAAAAAATAACCCATAACTGAACCTAACGCAACCTATTTAACCAATTTTTTTAAATATATTTTTTCACAACTTTTAATGCTTCAAAGGAGGTGTTGAAGTGGCATGATTCTGAGTTGTCCGGTCACCGAAAATATTGTAGGATACAATACAATTATTGGAAGGAAAAAGGTTAAACAAGTAACTTACATGAGATATATATGGTGGAGCGTATAAATAGCCCCAACAAAAACGGCTTTATGTACGCAGAGTTCTCACCTCAAATATTATGGTAAACGTAGAATGAAAACGTGCACTGCTGACCTGAAAGAGATTCCTTTCTGCAATAGTAACTCATCGAGGGGGTTGAGCGGTGATTGGCTAGAAAGTCGTGACCGTCACATCACCTTGGTAAAAGTCATGAAAGACCACCATTCGGAATCGAAGCGTTGCGCGTTGCTTGAATTGGCTTTAGCCTATTTGGTTACCAATAACCATATATGAATAGCCAGATGCTTTCCCACCTCCCCTCTCCACATTACCTTCCCCTCCCCATACCGAAATAGCCCAAACTCTTTTCACCTAGCATAATTCTTTAATGCAACATAAATTATGCCGAAATAAGAATAATTTCACCATGGATAAAGATACAAGTATTTTTTAACATCAACTCCACACAGAATGCTTCGAGGTAAATAAATTCCTGGGGGCATGTGTCATCTTTGAGGATGCTGTGCGGGGGGTTTTATTAAGAAGATAAGGTTGTGGACATGGAACATGGGTCTTGAAGAAACCCATGTTATAGTAGGTAGAAAACAGGAAAATCTTTCCACAGCCGAACTCATGAGAACGAGTCGTTTCTACGATAAATAATATCAAGCAAGTATAAACATTGGGGGCGCGTTTATCATATTTACAGACTATGCACCGGTGCCGAAGGGATAAATGACACTAGTTCCTCGGAGCGTCTTCCATTGAAATACCAGAGTCAAGTACCTGAGGAGGTACCAATGATTTTTTAAATAAGTTGGGGCTCCAGACATGAGGTCGCTGCCAAAATCAACAGTATTCAAAGTATTTAGTTGTGTGTACAAACCAAATTGAATAGCTGACGTATACCCAGCGTTGCTCGGGGTTATGAATGGTTTGAAGTAAAGTTTTCTGAATTTAAGTGTTAATGAAAACTACGGGTAAGTACCTACCAGATTAGTGCACATTACAAATACATAGAGGCATGAAATACAATCTTTGAGATACTTATCTAAAACTCACATATAATTTTAAATTTACCATTACAAAAATAAATAACATATTGTACTGCTTAACCATATCCAGGATGTCCGGGGGTAAAGTGAAAAAACTTCGGGAGATGATTATAAATGATGATAGAAGTAAAAAAGATAATCAACTTTTTTCTGAATTCCAATGTTTTTTTTTTTCATTCAAAATTTTTTTTCTATAGAAGAATATTATTTTTTCCATATAAACAAGTCATCTTTTTTACCCGAAAACTACCTTATAATTTGGGATTGGGAGAAACTGGTTGAGGGAGACCATTTGACCCCTCCAGCAGGTCTCTCTCGACCCACCGCCTTACATGGGAGGAATGGATTCATACGTCCGTCACTCTTGGACCCATTGACCACCAGATTCCTACCCAAATCTCTTACAATTTTCCTTACCAGAACTTACTCTCCTTCCTTTCATTTAAAAGATCCTCCCCACAGTATCCCCAAAGTTGACATGGGCCCAGAAGAAAATTATTTTCCACTGAACCTCCTGTACGGAACTAGGTAGGTATTTACTGTAAAAAAAAACGAAAGCACAATATACTAGTCCCAACGAGAAATTGTACGTGACGTCATTGTTATATTATTGTCTTCTGTCTTTTTGGATTTCAAACAAGACGCATGAGAAGGAGATGACATCCGTAAGAGTTCTCACTGGGACTAGTTTAGTTAGAATAGAACGTGTTCAGGTAAAATTTCTCTCCTACATAAATTTTCGGTCGTTTTATGCATTCCAATCAAATGAAGATATTCGTCAATTCTTTAAAATCCCGAAATTAAATTGTAGGAGAATTATTTCTGATCAATTGTTATTGTACAGAATCCTAAATAATGTATTTATTTATTTTTCAGAAACAAACAGTACATAAACATGTTAGAAAGTAGTTACAAGTTGTAGAATTAATACAATAATTTGTACCAATGACATGTCGCTGTTATATAATATATGTTTTTAAGTGACAAATTATAAATTTTACCTATATTAAATTAGCAAATTATTGAGGGAGAGGTATGTGTGTGTGTGTCTGTGTGTGTGTGTGTGTGTGTGTGAATGTGTGTGTATGTATGTATGTAAGTATGCGCGTTAAACAATTTATATGATTGACATGATGCTCTTTTTAAATTTGGGCAGTGAATCGGAGAAAATGTCGATGTTATAATTTAGATTAATATTATTGAATACATGAAGAGCACGATTGATTGGCGAATTAGTTGCTGCATTTGTCTTGTAATTAAGCGTGTGGAATAGTTATGTATGGCGTGTACGTCTTAATGGTATGTTAAAATTAATTAGGGAAAGTAGTTCGGTACAATCGATGTTATTATTTAAAATTTTGTGTATAAATGTCAAATCAGCAATTCCTCGTCTTTGTTGCAAAGTTTGAAATGTGCATTCATAATTATTGTTGAATTTGAATTTAAGATATTTTATAAATTTGTTTTGAATATGTTCTATGCTATCTATGTATAATTTGTACTGCGGGTTCCAAATTGGCGAGGCATATTCCAGTATACTCCTGACTAATGCTAAATATAACATAACTACTGTGCGCGGGTTACTGAACACTTTACTTATACGAAGAACAAAACCAAGCATTTTATATGACCTGTGAACGATTGAGTCGATGTGATTATTAAAAATAAGTTTGCTATCAAGGTAAACACCAAGGTCTTTACATTTCGTTTTTGAGATTACAGGTTCATTGTTGAGTGAATAAGAGTACTTAATTACATTTTTATTTCTGGTGAAAGTCATAGTATGACATTTTGAAACATTGATATCTAAACAGTTAACTTTACAATACTTGCAAAGCCTATCTAGGTCACTTTGTAACGCTTCACAGTCAGAGAGAGAATGCACAACTTTGAATATTTTCATGTCATCAGCGTAAAGCACATATTCGGAATGTTGAAAGCATGATCCAATGTCGTTTATATAAATGTTGAAGAATAGCGGACCTAGGTGGGAACCTTGCGGGACACCAGATATTACCTCTAATAATACGATATCTTCCCCGTATCTTTTACAAAAATAGATATTAGAGTTCCTGGTCGCAATGGCAGAAACGCATCCCTTTTTTATAACAGCCACTCCAACACCAACTACTTACAAAATGAATTCATACATCGAGCCTGCCACTATCATAACACACACCTCACATATACAGACATCTTCAATATAACATTCAACAAATTCAAAGCAACACTATCAGATAAATGTAATGCATCACAACACACCACTTAACATACATATTTATATTTATTTATTATATTATATTATTAATCAGATTCCTTTTCCTAATTTGCAATATATTAACATATTCCCTAATTACATACATATCATCCATATACTCCTATAAGATCATAAGCTTACCCTTTATTGTGTTTTTCTATATATTATCATGCATATTTAAGTATTTAGCTTCTTCTAACTATTTTTTTTCATAGTTTTTCTTTATGTTTTTCTTGTCAGCGAAAAAAAAAATTTATCAGCGAAAACATGTTTTTCGGCTTACTGTTTTATTTTAGCACTCTTTATTTTTATGTATCTTTGTAAAGCTGTTTGTTTTCCAAATAAAGATATCATTATTATTATTTAATCACACCGCGATGCCTCGTGATAACTAACAGGGGTGCTAGCATGGTCGATCGATAAGGATTGATAGTATAACTTTCGGTAACTTCTCGTCGTTCCATAGCATGACTGCAGATCACTAACGTAAAAACAACAGTTAAAGTTTAATATATTAAGAACACGTCGTCATTGTGAACTCTAACTTATTCGTTAGCGAACTGCAATCATGCAGGGGAACGATGAGAAGTTACCGAAAGTTATCCTATCAATCCTTATCGATCGAACATGTTAGCACACCTGGCCTAGACGACCACATTTCAACATATAAATGTATCGATATAAACTTGGCTTGTTAAAAGTTAATTAGTGTAAAAACTTTTTAGTTCGGATTTGCTGACAAGCTAGGCACGCTTTAGCTATTTAGTAAATGGAGCTAACTTGTTTAAGACTAAAACCTGCCTAACACAAATAGCTAAACTTCTAGCCGCCTAATGAGCTAAAACTATCAATCACTCGGTTAACCGAAGCGGAACCCCTACATTCCTGCACAAAGTTATGTCTGCATAAACTTGCTAATAACTAATTTTTTTTAATGCTCTCTTCTTGGTTATTTTCTATGTCATGAAATGTTTTCTCCGAAACATTCGTGCGGCGGTAAAACTTTCTATGACAAATTTAGGAAGCTAGTATGGGTTCTGCCGCCCCGAGAACCATTTATTGAATAACCAACACCTCAAACCGTAGGTCACCCCAAAGGGTTTGCTACGTTTGGTAACTTAACAGGGGTGCCCGGGTTCAAAGGGTGACTTGTCCGGGACTTGGTGGCGATGCCCACCATTTGCGTGGCACGCCAGATCGGGAGAGACTGGTTGAGGGAGATCTTTATACCTCTCCAACGGTACTCTCTTGGAACATCGCCTTGCACCGCAGTGGGAGGGATTTATTTTTTTTTTTTTTTTATTTTAGCGACTATATAAAATAATTGTTACATACAAGATATAATGGTGAAATTAAGTATAAATTATTGTATTTCTTAGTCCTCCTCACTAGGGGGTCCTGTGCCGAGGCGGACTAAAGTTATTTAAATATGGTTTATTTGTCTTCTATGTCGTTTTTAATGTCTTCATTAGGGTTTTTTCATTGACCTCTTTTAGCCATATTTTTATTCTTGATTTGTATTCATTAGGATTTTTTATTAGTTTTATGTCTTGGGGAAGGATGTTATGGAGTTTTGTTGCAAAGTATGTATAGTTTCTTTGTCCGAAAGTGGTTTTATAACTTGGAATATTTTTTATATCGTTTTTATTCGATCTTGTGTTATGCATACATGGTCTAGTAGAGGATTCATTATTTTTGAAAAGCTTCAATAATATATTTTTGGCATATATTTGCTGTACATTTGGTACGTCGAAGCTATTGAAAATTTCAATTGAAGGCGTTCTAATTGGTACTTTCAATATGGTCTTTATGATTCCTTTTTGAATCGTATTCAGGTTGTGGAGGTACGTATGTGTAGCAGATCCCCATCCTATGATTCCATATTCAATTCGAGAATGACACAACGCGTAGTAGACCTTTTTCATATCATTTTTATTTACCACGTTTCTTAGATTTTTAAAGAAATATATAAGGCTTGTGAGTTTTTCCGTAATACCTTTAATATGTAGGTCCCATCTAAGATTTTCGTCAATTATTACTCCGAGATATTTTATGTTTTGCGTTTTTTCTATGACGGGGCAGTTACATTGTATATTATTTCCATGGCATTCGTGTAGTTTTAGTTCTAGTGATTTTATTGGTTGGCTCCGTGCGTTTATTGAAAATGTTATATATTTAGTTTTGCTTATATTAAGGGTAAGCGAGTTGATTTTAAGCCAATTTTGAAGTGCACTAAGCCCTTGTTCAGCCTCATTAAATGTATCCGTCCAATTTTCTTCTTGAAATAATAAAACAGTATCATCAGCAAAACTGATTATGTTTCCTTTAATGATAAGGTTATGTAAATCGTTGATATAGATAATGAATAGAATCGGTCCCAGTACACTTCCTTGAGGAACGCCATAGTTTAAAGATAGTAGTTTGCTCTTTTGTTTACCAATTTGTACTTGTTGTTCTCGCCCTGTTATATATGACTCTAATAAGTTCATTGTTGTTTCGGCCATTCCTATTTTTTTTAGCTTAGTTAGTAATATTTTATGGTCTATTGTGTCAAAAGCTTTTTGAAGATCTATGAATAAAGCCAAACACTTTTTCCCATCATCTATGCTTTTTATGGCTATGCTTGTTAGTTTTTCTATGGCATCATTGGTGCTTAGATTTTCCCTAAAGCCATATTGGGATGGTGATAATAATTTGTTTTGTTCAAGAAATTGAACAATTTGCTTCTTCATTACAGTTTCCAAGATTTTTGAGAAGGAGCTTAAGAGACTTATGGGTCGGTAATTATATATATCCTTTTTGTTACCACTTTTATGTATGGGTATAACTGTAGCTTTTTTAAGGCATGAGGGGAATACATTCGTAGATATAGACAGATTGACCAAGTATGTCAATGGGAAGGTCAGCTCATTTTGGAGTTGTTTTATTGTTTTATTTGATATTATATCATTTCCGGATGATTTATTAATATTAAGGGATACAATTGCATTTCTGATTTCAGTATTGGTTACATCAGTTAACTTTAATTTATCTATCTGGTTCATACTTTCCTTTTCTTCTGGTAAAATGCTAGTTTTTGGTTGTCTGATTTTCTTTGCTAATTGTGACCCTATATTAGTAAAACATTCGTTTACGTATTCGAGAATTTTGTCCGGATGCTTTGCGAAAGAGATTTGGGTATTTTCAATTGTTAGTTCGTCTATGCTCTTGTTATGGGATGATTTTGCACTTGTAATTTCATTTATGATCTTCCATAATTTGCGTGGGTCATTGTTACATTCGTCTATTTTTTTCTTATAATAATTTTCTTTGACATTGCGTACAACATTTTTGCAAATATTTCTGTATCTTTTATAATATCGTTGTATAAAAATATCACAAGGATTTAATTTAACTTTCCTGTGTAGCTCATCTCTTTTTCTAATGCAATTTATAACGCTTTGGGTTATCCATGGTTTAAGATGTTGGTTTTTGTGTGAAATCTTTTTTTCTATTGATTTGGTATTTGACATGATGGTTTGAGTTATATATTCAATGAATTTACTCCAGGCATTATTTGTGTCAAGGTTCTCCAGTAGGTTTATCCAGTTTGTATTGAGTAACTGTTGTTTTACTTCATTCCATTTGGTTTCTGTCTTCTCCACGATAATTGGGTAGGGCTGCGATCTTTGTATTTTCTTTTTTGTAATAGATAATATTGTTGTATAGTGGTCGGTTATAGTAGAGGTGAATATGATAGAGTTGGTTGATTTAATAGTCTTACTGAATATGTGGTCGATGCAAGATTTACTGTCATTGGTTACACGCGTAGGTTTATTTATCAAACTTTTAAGTCCGTGGGCGGCCAGTGTTTGCAGATAATCAGTTCTATTTGGATGACCGTTTTCTAATATGTCAATATTTATATCTCCGATGAGGAAGACATTTTTTGTGTTTTTTAGAAGATTGAGTTCATTAGAAAGCGTTTCAAGAAACTGATTAATATTAGTTGTAGCTGGTGATCGATACAGTGCTAATATAGTGGTTTCGTCACCCACTTTGATTTTCAAACAGTTTGCATTTGGAAATTTTATTTCATTGACTTCAGTTTTAATGTCATCTTTAATGTACACTATCACACCATCATTTTTTGTGTAATTCAATTTGGTTGCATATGAGGTGTAGTTATTAATATGCAAGGGTGAATATTTATCCTTTATCCAGCATTCAGTAAGGATGATTATATCTAGATTCATTTTTAGATTCTTAATTAGTATTTGAAGTTCATCGAAGTTTTTGTTGATACTTCGTATATTTTTATTTAATATATTAAAATTGTTTTTAAGAGTTGACAGTTCATCTGGTTCGTTTGTAGTTATTGTTTCCTTATCCATGTTCTCAGTAGGTATTTCAGTTTGGTGTATTTAAGTAAGTGATTTGTTATATTAATTTATCGAGGTCGTCCAGATGATTTACGTACAAAATTTTGTGATCATGACCTTTACGAACCATTATTTTCCCATTTTTAATCCAAACAAATTCATATTTTTTTTCTTTTGCTAATTGTTTTGCTTTCCAAAGCAACTCTTTTCTGTAGGGACTAATAACTTCACCGATGTATACTTTTTCGTTTGTCAAATCCTTTAGTAAATCAAAGTCTAGTTCTCTTTTTTTAGATAGAAGGATGTCTTTTTGTTTAATGTCTGTAAATTTTACGAGGATTTTTGGCGGAGCATTAAGTCTTCGGTCTGTAGTTCTGGTCACATTGCTTATATCAGCGTGTTTGATTTGTATTCCAGCTGCAGATGCGACTTTTTTAATAATTTCCACCAGCTGTTCACCATTTTTTTGTGGAATTCCTGCAATTTCCAGATAATTCAGATTTGATGTATATTCAATTTCATCTAGTCGTAGTTCCAATTTTTTTATTATAGCGTTTTTGCCTACTTGTTCTTTTTTTATATTTTCAAGTTCATTTTGAATTGATTTATTTTGGTTGTTATTTATATCCAATTTTTTAATAATTTCATCATATTGAGCACTAATGTACTCAATACTTTTTATAGATTCCATATTCTGACATTCTATTTTTTGAATTATATCCTTTTTTAAGGAATCAAACTTTTTGTCGATATAATCAAAAATTTTATCCATAGTTTGTTTGTCCTCTTTATCAAGGTTTGATTTATTGCTACGTGTTTGGGTATTAGACATTTTGTTCACAGTTGACAAGAAAATTGGGTTCAAAAATGCCCCCACTTCAATTCAAATTTAAAATATTGTCTCTTGTTACAGTGACAGCCAGAACAATATTTCATTAGATTTATGTCTATGGCTTCAAATGTCACTTGTCACGCTAATAAGATTTTGTTTTTAGAATCACTATTATAATAGATCTGTTCTCACTATGATTATTTAATAATCGGAATACGATCCACTTATTTAATGTGATACAATTAGTTTTTGTATAAAAAGCACAATGTAGATAACGATTTTTAAAACTTTTTGTAGGATGAAATATTTGCTTGCTTAAATGAAAACTCCATAGAAAAAAACTGATGGGATGGATTCATAGAATCAACTCGGTCTCTCCTGGACACACCGACTCCCAGATTCATATCCACGATTCATGCCATTTCTTTTCCAGATCTTTCTCTCTTTCCTTTCCTAAAAAGAATCAGCAACACCAAAGACAACATAAACCCTGAGAGGAATTATTTTCCTCGAGGCCTTCAGTGTGGAGCAAAGGTATGTAAAAAATAATATAAGAGTGGGAGGCTACGAAGCACCGCATAAAGAGGAGACCTATTATTTTGTCTCATTCTCTCGGAGGCTAAATCCTATAGACTTATGCGTTTGTCTCTTTTTCGTTCCATCGTGTTTCAAATCACAACGGTGCTAAAGAAGTTTTCTCTTCAAAATGCAAGGTTAGAATATAAGCGTAACGATGTAAGCGGGACCTTACATAGTTAGGGCCATTGAGTTAAATATATATATCAATGGTTTGGGCAAGTAAAGCGGGCGAACGAAGAATGGAGTGTTAGGAGAATATATGAGGCGGAAAATAATGGTAGAAGTTAGGGACGCTCGGGGAAGACTTGGTACGATCAAAACCTTTAATATCACACTACAATATATACGTACTAAGTAATATTTTTAAAATAATATTACGGTGCGTGTACATCAACGCTTGTGGTTCGGTTCACGGTTCGGGTCGCAAATGTATATGTGCCATTAGGCAACAATGTTTCAAGTAAAGTGTTACGAATGTAAACCAATACGAGTAAATTAAAATTACAATCGATCTGGTACTGAGCGATGGATGCAGATGATGCGGCTACCTCCCTGATGGACCGTCCCTTAATATTATTTTAATATAACTTATTTATGTTATCATTAAGTATTCTTTGTTTATTTTATTTTTATTTTTTATTTTTTTATTTATTTTTTATTTATTTACGCCTATTTAGGCTTTTACATAAATATATATAACAACATTTACAAAAATTCTACTCATAAATACAGTGCAGGAAACAACTGTTTAAAACACTTGCACAAAAATAAATATAAAATAAAAATATTATTGAATTGATCCACACTGTATGTAGGTACAAAATATAAGAAATCCAAAATAGTTTATTACAAAATATAGAAATCCAAAAATACTGTTAATGTTTTAGACAATTTAAATAGATTTATAGAAATTTTCCCCTACTTGATGAAAAAAACTTCAATAGGGTATGCTTATATGTTGAAATTGATGTACTAAATATATCAACATCGGAGTATTTGTTTCCTAGCTGTTGAATCCGTCGCATAGGAGTGTAATATTGTGATATTGATGTGGAATTGCTACAATAATATGGTAGGTACTGTCTTGTTACTGACCTGCCTGGAGTATGAAAAGAGATTGCATATAATAAATCAGGGGTATCAAACATTGAATTAATGATTTTATACAAACAGGTTAAATCGGAAATGATTCTACGATCAGATAATTTTATTAAATTTAATGAACAAAGTACGTTATTTTCCCCTTTAAATGTAATAGTTGTAGACACCTCATGTTCTATGGCGACCAGGATTGCAAGATCCTCCCATTCCTGCTGGATTAAAAGCCTAAATAAATTTTAAAAGTTGAATAAAAACAACTACATAAATAAATGTAGGTTTACAATACAATATAACCAAATACTTCAGTCATAATAAGAGAAGAGTATGTATAACACGCTACTTGAATTTGATTGAAGCAAGGAGTTTGTGCCGAGACAAGTGTGTGGCCGTCTATCCTTTCTGCGTACCCTTACCAAGAAACGGCGTGGTGGTTATTTAGTTACTTTCTTTGCCCTTTCCCGTGTTTTTGCTGACCTTCCGGACTATTCATCTCGATAAGGCGAAGAGCGCTATTATAATGGTCAATGTCAGTCGGTAATAGTACCTATGCTTGACCAATACGAGGACTTATCAATGCGCTACCCGAAGTGGCGTGCTCTAATTTTGCAATGCTATGTTCGTATATATTATTTATGCTTTATGGGGTCATTAAGTGAGTGGGATATCGCACTAACCTCCCCACATTCTGTAATAAAGAAGTTATTACTTATTTAATTGCGCCTGTAAAAGACCGGAGTCTCATAATGATATTTTCCATGCCCGCCCGATGTGGCCTTCCAAGGCTATCGTTTTTTGGCTTGTTAAATCAAAGCGACAGTTTTATATTCTTCCATATCCATTTACTTATATTATGTCTTATTCTTTAGAAGTGTATAGTCCAGTCAGTAGGAGATAAAAAAGGCCTTTAGCTAGCAAAAGGTCATGTAGTAGCGATTTTGATATATGTTGTTTAGATTGGGATTCTAAAGAAGAAAAAAAAAATCGTCCTTGGGGGGGTCGAGCTCGAGCCGCCATCTTGGATTAAAGGTGCCAAAATTTGGTTTTTTCAAAATGATTGTGCAATGGTTGATCTTACAACCAAATTGACACCAACTTAAAGACGATTAAATTTCAAATATTTTTTGTTTTATAACTTTTTTTGTAAGTCTAATCTGTAACGAGTTACAGTGGCGGAAACGGGAATATTTGTCTAAAAAATGCTAAGATTCCCAATTTTTGTTATTTTTTCGGGCTATTCATTACATAACTATAATGCGGAAGAGAAAATGGCGCATTTCTTTATTGTGGTATCCCCAGTAGGTTATCTTCCTCTTCAATAGCGCCACAACCCATTTCGAGCTTTGGCCTCCTTCAACATAAGCAGTGGCGGTTCGTGGTCTTTTTAACAGGGGGTTCAGAAATTCAAGAGAAGATATTATATCTAATCAAAATATACTTAATGTTATACTTCGTCAAATCGTCGAATATAGCGGCACTAACACAACTTAAATAAAGTTAGTGGGAGGGGTACCTACATACTATTGTTTTCGAATCACTTGACACTCAACACAATTATTAGATATCGAGAAAAATTTTGGAGGAATTAATTTGTTTTTCACAGCACTCAATCTTCGTTGCTAATTATTATTGTTCTTTCAACAAGAATGATTGCGTAGAATATATAATTGATAATTTAAAACATAAGAAAAACAAAAAACATAAATATAAGTGGCGAAATAAAATTCTTTTTTTTTCACTTGTACAAAAAAACCATGCGCCGACTGGTGCATTTGCAAACAGAGCGACCAGACCAACCAGAGCAAACAGACCGACGGCTCGTGCTGGACCCCCCCAAGGTCGAAAACTTTTTTTTTAGAGTCCCAATCTAAAGAAAATATTATATCAAAATCGCTACTACATGACCTTTTTGCAAGGTAAAACTCCCCACTGACTGGACTAATAGGTAAGTCTCCTGATTTTCTCTGTTAAGAGCGTATAACCAGAGAACACCAGAAATATTATGTAATTTTTAAATCAGTGTTTAGACGTATTGACTCTTTTCCACAAAAAATTATAAATTGGTTTCGAAAGATTGTTATTTTATCCAGTAAACGTACGTTTTAAATTTTCAGAAAAAATGATAATTTTTAGTATAATAAAGCTATACCATAGGTCATTGGCGGATTTGTTAAATTTTCAAAAAAGTACATTTATTATACAACACCCATTTCAAATCATTTAATCATGCATTAAAATAAATCAATACATTATCTGGTAAACGTAAGTAAGAGAATTTTAATTTTAGTTTAAATAAAATCATAAAAAAATATATAAGTACATGTGTTTTTTGACGAAAATTGGTCCGTTTGTGTGTTTATTTAGGCACTTACAGACTAATATATTTCTAATTTTTTTACTTTCTTATTTTGCAGAGACATTATTGAAAAATAATAAATTCTTATGATCAAAAAATAATTAACAAAAGTACATAATTTTGATAGTTTTATCAACACGTCTTTCAGCATTTTTGGATGTAGGTATAAACTAAAGCAAATTTGGAATGAAATAAAATCGATATTGAGTTATAATTTTAAAAAGCTGGTACGGAGAGTAATTAATCTTTCTCATTGAAACCGCCCTGTACGATCGTAAGAACCTCTTTCAACGAAATGTGGATTTTCGGCCGCTGGCTGGTTATACGCTCTTAACATATTGGCTTGGTCGTTACATCTGAAAAAATATATTTACACCTAGGTACCTGATAAAGTCTATACTTTCTAAGGAATAATAACAATTACAATAATGAATGATGAATGAAATAATGCTCTCAAGGCGGTTCTACTACTGTAGCGAAGACGTCAGAAAATTACTCTTCGAGACATACCGCACCGCCCTGTACACATCTGAACTGTGGACGCAATACCCAGCAGCGCAATGGCACAAACTGAAGGTGTGCTACAACAATGCATACAGGCAACTTATGCAACTACCGAGATTCTGCAGCGCCTCCACGATGTTCACCGAAGGGATGGTGCACTAATTCCCAGCATTATTTCACCACCGACTAGCCAGCTTCTGGAGCAGGACACGGAAATCAACCAACATCATTGTCGTGGCTGCATCCGAGTGGCTCAGTTCCCCACTAAATGACCGATGGATGCAGATGATGAGGCGACCTCCCTGATGGACGATAAAAAAACAAATATTTCTTTTTTTATTTTAATTTCTGTCTAATTTTTGTTTAATTTTATTTTATTTTTAATTTTATGGTTATTGTTGTTGTTATTTATGCTCAAATTTTCTTTTCATTTATTGTTTTCATTAGGTACCTACCTAATACGTTATCATATTTTATTTCTTCTAGATTTTTATTTACTCTGTATGTAATATGGCAGACTGGGCTTGCACTACTCTCTCAGCCCTGCTGGAATAAAAACTTAAATAAATAAAAAATAAGAAACCGCAGTGAAAAATATTACGAAAAAAAATATATTTATATAGACTAGACCATAGGTTCTCAATGTGGGCGATAACGCCCCCTTGTGGGGTTTCAGACTTTCGGGAGGCGGTAGAAGACCAAGAGAAAATTAGGGGGCGTTTCAGACTTTCAGGGGGGCGGTAGAAGACTCAGAGAAAATTAGGGGTTGTCAAGATGGCACAGCGAGGGCGTGG
Source organism: Limnephilus lunatus (assembly GCA_917563855.2). Taxonomy (NCBI): domain Eukaryota; kingdom Metazoa; phylum Arthropoda; class Insecta; order Trichoptera; family Limnephilidae; genus Limnephilus; species Limnephilus lunatus. Next base: position 45,490,015 of record OU830598.1, on the reverse strand, counting down.
GCAGATAAAAAAGGTATTTATTGTGCGATTTATCTCGTTTTGCGAGGCATTTGATTAACCCACTATTATTATTACATCGCTTTTAGTTTTAGAATATGGGCCTTGGGCCTACATATATGTCTATATCTACACTGTCTATATGTCGCATTCACAAAGTCCGTAATATTTTAAATATGCAATGATTTAAAATAATGGTTTTTAGAAATAAGGTCAGTCGTCGCTTTCGAAGATTTTCATTGATAGCATTCTGAACTTAATAAGACCCAAGAGCACCCCAGGGTCTTATAAAGTGGTGGAGGTTATCCAAGAGTGAAAACCAAGCGCTATTTCAACTCCGCCAATTTGAATTTCACTTGCTTTTGCCATATTCTCTTTTCAGTTACTGCTGAATCGTTCGCTTTGGTAAATTTAAATTTGTTTTAAGGTTTGGGCGATAAAAATGTTGCCTTTCTTATCGATTTCCTAGGATCTCTCCTATAGTAACAAGGGACGAGATATTCGGACTGTTTTGGTAGAAGTATGATTTTGACTTGTTTTGGTGACAACAGCTTGGCTGCCGCTTTTTTGTATTTTGAGGGTATATTCATTATTCATGTTATAAGCATGCGTCAATATTATGTTATCAGGCTCGGCTGGTATTTCTGGCCGTCCTTGAATTTTATCTAGCCATCAGAATGGTTTTCGAAGGAGCAAATCGTATTTTTGGAATAATTTGACATGTATGACTTCTGTGTTATCAATACCAATGGACTTCTTTGGATTTTCTTTATTAAAAGCAAATATTATATATATATATATATATATATATATATATATATATATATAATTAAATAAATATTTAAAAAAATAAAAAATCTAAAAAATAATTTGGTTTCAATAATTTACTTGACATGTCATTACATTTAGACATTTTAATAACTTTAGCCTTTGGCGAGTAAAACCTACTTTCTAGCGATTCTTTGCCATAATATTAACTTGACTCATTTTTACGTAGTCATCTTTGTGAAATGTCACCCTAAAAACACCGTAAATAATCTTTTACACAATTTAGATTTTTTCATTTTCTCGGCCGCAACATTTGACGTCTTTGGATTTTGGAGTAAAGAACAAGTAAGATTAAGTATTAAAGTTTTGGGAAAGTTCGTGGTGAGGAAAAGTCGCGTAGTAACTAGTAACAGGAGCGTATCTAAGACTAAAGGTAGATTGCGTGAAGTTTTAGTACGAGTATGAATTGTCCATTGAACAGGTATTTGAAAATGGTCATTTCTCCTGATTTTTTTGTTTTACACTAACCCCACATCATCTTCTGCTATTTTTTTTTTGTTTTCCATTGATCCCTCACAGGCCCGTGAAAAAAATAATTTCTCCCGGGGCCAATATCATATTTTGGGTATGCTGGTGGAATGTTTTTGGCCCCGATTGAGAGAACACCATTCAGAATCGAAAAGTTTCTTGAATTTTTTTTTACATTAGCTCCACATAGGAGGAGAAAAATTATTTTCCTTGGAGTCTACGTCGTCTTTTGAATGCTGTGCGGAGGGTCTTTTTAAGGATATGAAGGAGAGGAAGTTCTGGATAGGAAAAAGGTATGACGGATGGGTAGAAATCTAGGGGTCAGTCTAGGAGTGACATTGGAGGTTTTTCACCAATAACCCTCCCTGGTATAAGTAACAGATGGTTACTCCTTCAAAGCTCTCGCAAGATTCTAATTTTTTTGTTAAACGAATTTTATTTATGTTGAACGAATCTAGACATCCTGTGTTCCTGCATACGTTGTTAGTAAGTAGTATTACAAAAGACAAATAATACAATAAACAACAAATATATGTATTTAATATATAAATAAAGAATAAACATAACGCAAACGTAAAATACAAATGAAAAATATAACCTTAATTTAACTTACTTAAATGGTTAGGAAGCTATCTAGAAAATCGGAGCAAAAGAGTTAATATTAATGATACCTACTCTAAGCCACACATGGGCGACCGCCGGCCCGCCGAGCTATTTTGTCCGGCCCTGAGGTTTGCCGACTTATAAAATAAAGACTCCACATTCTCTATATTTGCTCGTCCGATTGAAATAATGTGCCAGCAAATTTAAAGAAGGGAGTACTTTAGGACCGACATTGTTTAATATCTATATCAATGACCTTTTCAGCAGTAACCTTGCCGATCATATCATCACTTTTGCTAACGATACGGTTTTAATATTTGAGGGCAAAAACTGGTACGAAGCGCATAGAAAAGCCTAAATTGGAATAAAAAATGTCAAACAATGGCTAGACAATAATCTCCTTACTCTTAACACGGATAAACAAAATTTATACGTTTTAGTGCAACCCAAGGTAATACTAAATATTACTATTCACATTTGCAATGAACCGAACACTTGTACTTGCAATAAACTAGAATGCGTTGATAGTTTAAAATATCTAGGGATCACCATAGATAAATATCTGAGATGGGAAGAACACATTAACTCAAATGCCTCAAAAGTCAGAAAACTTTCTCACCTTTTTATTACCATCAGAAATATTCTCTCTGTAAAAGATATGAAATCAATATACTTTGCCATGTGTAATTCTTTACTCAAATATGCATCCCTAGGATGGGGTGGATGTGCCAAAACAATATTGGACTCCCTGGCTAAAGCACAGAAATCATTACTAAGAGTCATCCTTAAAAAACCATTCAGGTACCCCAGTGATGCATTATTCACGGAATTAAAGTTCTCGATGTCAGACAATTATATATTAGATTGTATTACATGCATTATTCACGGAATTAAAGTTCTCGATGTCAGACAATTGCATATTAGATTGTATTACATGCTCAAAAACAACGCCAGCCCTACCCTTCCATTGAGCACCTTCACGACACCCGACATTCAAGGAACAATCCAATAGTCCCAATAAAAACCACGTTGTCCCTTGGACAACGGCAATTTTCGTACTTAGGACCTAAATTATTTAATATCATTCCTAATGCTTGGAAAACGAAAAGTACAAATGTTTTTCGCAAATTAATCAACGACTGGCTCCTTGATTTAGGGAGGGTCAAAAGCGAAGATATGTTGACCAAGAGATGGTCTTTTTATTATTACCATCTGGCTTTTATTTACTATACTGGTTTTATCTTTTTTTTAAGTGCTCTAAGGGAAAATATCTCAGTAGGATTAAAAAATGTAGCAAAGAGGGGGAAATAAATACATTTGGGTATCAACCATTTTCTCATGTCCCCTTTTATACACTAACTTAAGTTATATATTCAAATTATTTTTTATCATTTGCTGCATCCGTTTCGAGTCACAACTTTTTTTTAAGTTTCTTTGCCGGCTCCTATAGTTGGGGGACACGTCATTTACGTTAATTATTTTATTTTGTTATCACGCTTGAAGAATGTTTTGATTATCATTTTTTACAAGCGATCTAAATAACCAAGCATATATTTATTTTTAAACATAAGCATTCGAATATTGTTAAACATAAGCATTCGAATATTGTTAAACGTAAGCATTCGAATATTGTTAAACGTAAGCACACTTTTATAATAATAATAATAATATTTTGTATTTCGCTGAAGAATGTCTTGATTCTAGATTTTTGCAAGCGATTTAAACATCCATGTTAATTTTGATATTTTGTAATCACGCTTGAAGAATGTCTTGATTCTCGATTTTTGCAAGCGATTTAAATAACCAAACATCTTAATTATTATTTTTAATTGATAAACTAACGTTTAAACAAGATTTTTATGCATAGCACAAAGGGTAGATAACAAAAATTATAATCAATAATTATCAGCCTGAAACACTCATCAGATTTTTGCAAGCGATTTAAACATCCATGTTAATTTTGATATTTTGTAATCACGCTTGAAGAATGTCTTGATTTTCGATTTTTGCAAGCGATTTAAATAACCAAACATCTTAATTATTATTTTTAATTGATAAACTAACGTTTAAACAAGATTTTTATGCATAGCACAAAGGGTAGATAACAAATATTATAATCAATAATTATCAGCCTGAAACACTCATCTACATTGAAAAAATCTTCCGAGAAATACCCGCCAATCAAATACCCGCCGAATGAAACACTAGTATATATTGAATTATTTGGCGGGTATTTGATAAGCCGCCATAGCTCAGTGGTCAGAGCTGCTGACCGGCAATCAGATGGTCACGGGTTCAATTCCCGTTGGCGGCCAGTATCTTTTCTCGGAAATATTCTCTCTGTAAAAGATATGAAATCAATATACTTTGCCATGTGTAATTCTTTACTCAAATATGCATCCCTAGGATGGGGTGGATGTGCCAAAACAATATTGGACTCCCTGGCTAAAGCACAGAAATCTTTACTAAGAGTCATCCTTAAAAAACCATTCAGGTACCCCAGTGATGCATTATTCACGGAATTAAAGTTCTCGATGTCAGACAATTATATATTAGATTGTATTACATGCATTATTCACGGAATTAAAGTTCTCGATGTCAGACAATTGCATATTAGATTGTATTACATGCTCAAAAACAACGCCAGCCCTACCCTTCCATTGAGCACCTTTACGACACCCGACATTCAAGGAACAATCCAATAGTCCCAATAAAAACCACGTTGTCCCTTGGACAACGGCAATTTTCGTACTTAGGACCTAAATTATTTAATATCATTCCTAATGCTTGGAAAACGAAAAGTACAAATGTTTTTCGCAAATTAATCAACGACTGGCTCCTTGATTTAGGGAGGGTCAAAAGCGAAGATATGTTGACCAAGAGATAGTCTTTTTATTATTACCATCTGGCTTTTATTTACTATACTGGTTTTATCTTTTTTTTAAGTGCTCTAAGGGAAAATATCTCAGTAGGATTAAAAAATGTAGCAAAGAGGGGGAAATAAATACATTTGGGTATCAACCATTTTCTCATGTCCCCTTTTATACACTAACTTAAGTTATATATTTGTTTCTGGTGGATTGACGTGTTGTTCTTGTATTGTTTTGTATTTATTATACTTATATAGTGCACTTACATTGCGTGAATTTACTAGATATTCATTTGTGGAAAAGTGTGTGGAAGGGTTTAGTCTTTCATTTGGGAAAGATTTAACCCGGGTATAAAATCTGGAGCACCGTAAATTATATTATATAATATTATAAATGCGAAAGTTTGTATGGATGGTTGGTTGGATGGTTGGTTGGATGTTTGTTAATCTTTCACGCAATACATATCGAATGGAATTTAAAAATTCTTTCACTAATCGAAAGCTACATTATTTGCGAGTAAAGGGGTCTCCACACGGTACTGCCGCAGTACGTACTGCCGCAGAACTGTAGTCAAAAGCGCCAGCCATATTGTTATTATAATAACAATACGGCTGGCGCTTTTGACTACAGACTATACGATTTTTAGTCAGTTCTGCGGCAGTTCGTACTGCGGTGTACTGCCGCAGAACTGTAGTCAAAAGCGCCAGCCGTATTGTTATTATAATACGATTTTTAGCCAGTTCTGCGGCAGTTCGTACTGCGGCAGTACCGTGTGGAGACCCCTTAAAAACGGCTTTATATATTGGTAAGCTCTGGCGTTATGAATGAGCTGTGGCGTTATGAAATTATGTATCATACGTTTTCTGTCCCTAACAAAATCGAGTTATTGCAAAGGTCAAACAAATTGGTACCTTGGAAACAATGTTTTTTTTTTTTTAATTTTAGGCTGAAAAAGAGTGCTTTGTTGTGATTAAAAAGAGTATTTTTTTGGCGTAGTAGTTAATATCTTCATATCTCTAAAGATGTTCATTCTCCGAACAAAAAGCATAACGTTGCTATAAAGCATAGCGTTTGAAGTGGACTATTTTTTTTAGGTTTTTCTGGATTCAAATGTGAATAAAATACTAATAAAGGGAGTAGGCACTGAAAATAAATTTCTATTTCTATAATTTAAATATTTTCTAAAATAGAATTTTTATTAGCGAAATGTCATTCTCAAATTTTTAAATTTTCTACCATAATTATTTTCAGCAAGAATAATAACAATTATGCCACGAAAGCGTAAGTCGAATCTAAGCAAAAGCTCTAATAAAGCTCGAGCTATGAAAGTTGCAAGACTTGAAGAGACATTTCCACAAGCTTAAGTGCGAAAACTTAAACATGCGTTGTTTCAGGCAGCACACAGAGCTGCTGAGTCAACAGAACAATCCCAAGCTCGCCGTCAACAGCATGCTGAATATCTATCATCTCAACGGGCTGCTGAGACACCAGAACAGTCCCAAGCTCGCCGTCAACAGCTCAATGATCATAAAAATCAGTTTAGCCGTTCTTGAGTTATAAATGGTGTAACTAACCAGACTTTGTTTTATATATTAATATTTTTTTTTAATGGTAAATATTTACCTAACCGCCGCAAGCCGCTTCACTTTTAATAGGTATACATTTAAAGAAATAAACTACCCATAAACTTAATTACCAAAAGAAACATCGGTTTCAATCCGGATAGACGGGAAAAATATGCAATAAAATTCGATTTTTATTCAATCAAAGTTAAAAACTTCCGTTGCCGCCATTTTTGTTTTGTATGGATTTGACATTTGCGAAGTTTTGTTTCAAACTATATACGCATGAATTACTTAATTTACCTAAACTAAGAACCTAACAACCTATTTTGTGAAGGTAAATAGTTGTTTCTTGTGTTAATTATTGAAATGAAGTGTGATTTCCATAATCCGTGCTTAAAAATGCGGCGGCTTACGGAACAATTAATAAATAATTTTCCATCTAATGTCATCTTTGGGGATGATGTGTGGGGGGTTTTTTTAAGGAAAGGGAGGAGAGGAGAGTTCTTAGAAGGAAAGGGGTTTAAGGGGTGGGAAGGAATCTGATGTTCAATATTTACCAGTCAACCACCTCCAAGACCTAGACAAACCTCACCCCATGAACCCGGGCACCCCTGCTAAATCACCAAAGTAGCGAATCACTTGGGGTGACCTATGGCAGAGGTGTTGGTTATCCAATAAACGCCTCCCAAATTTGGATTAATATCGCAGTTTCAATAAGTTACTACTTCGATTCAGATGTTCAATATTTAATTTGTATGCAAACATTAAAAAAATGTTAAATTAAAATAAAATAAAACAAGTTGGTACGAGAATTTTATTTGTCTTATAGATATTTGTTGTTTATATTATGTGATTCTTTTTAAACAGAGAAAATTGGAGGAATGGGAAATGACATAGGCTACTTTTTATCACGGAATTTTTTTTTCATTAACGTGGGAAAATTCTTTATAAAGTAATTTCCCACTAATACCATGCGAGCGAAGCCGCGGGTAAAAGCTAGTACAGAATAACCGCAAAGTTTTAAGATCACGTATTTGAAGAATAAAAGAGCTGAAATACCCATGCACAAGGACGTAGCTATAGCATTTACATTGCAAATAATATCGTTGTATTTTTCAGGAATGTAATCTATGGCTACCGTTTTCTTTTTTTTCTACGCAATACAGAGTCCGAGGTGGGTGGAACCATCTACCCCCCCCCCCCTTATGTGTGCCCTTACTTATGCATTACCTAATAAATAATGGCGAAAAAAGAGAAAAAAATATGCAAGGCTAAAATACGCATTGCATCTTGTCGAGTCCACTAATCGTGCTTACTTAATGGCATTTATTAATAACTACATAGACCTGTTCTCATGTGACAAATATTGTCAAACTTTCCAAACGTTGGGCGCGCTTTTGGATTGTATTTCGGTGCCGAAGGGATCAATGACGTTGGTTCCTCGGAACATCTTCCATTGAAATACCGGTAGAACAATTCCAAGCATTTCCACCTGACGCCTGTGCTCTAAAGATTGCAATCTGGGGAATCTTTCAAATCGGACCGCCTATTTCTGCCCAAAGTCAATGGTTTGTTTCAAGTATTTTGGGGCTCCAGACCAGAGGTGGCTGCCAAATTCAACATCAGCCTACAAATGCCCACAAATCCAGACCATAAATATGTTGCTGATATTAAGAAGGTATCCGCCAATATGGGTAATACAATATTATTGTTATGCTTTCTAACATGATTGTTTGAGCACAGAAGTTGCAAAATGTTTGTTACCTAAATCTAATTTATGGTCAGCCCATTTCTAGTTAGCGAAACTCGGCCGCGCGAAACGCGCCACTTCAAATTTTCCGCAAACTTTACAAGTTATGGAGGATAACTTACCTACTGCCTACTAGAACTACTTCCGTAAAAACAGCAGACATTATTTCAAGGATTAATGAATGGGGAAAATAAATAAGGTTGTTAGTCTAGTTAGCACTTTACTAAATTACTAAATACGGAAAAGTTACTTTTATGAAATACTAGCTGGTACCCAGCATGCGTTGCTATGCCATTTAACAAAGATATTGTTTCTCATTCGTCCCGTTCCCCTTCCGCCTCCCCTTCCTCTCCCGCGTCCCATTCTCCTCTCGCTTTCCCACTCCGCCTCCTTCACCTTCCCTCTCCCCACTCCACTCCCCAATTCCCCCGTCCCGCGGATCCCCCTCCCGAGTTTCCTTCCCCCTCCCTGGTTCCCGGTACATTCAGTTTTCAAACAGCTCGCGTGCCACATATTGCAAATTTAATAATGTCAGAGCTCACCAGTAGTTTTAGACAAACCTTGACAATAACGAAGACAAAAAAATGTATTCAATTTGGTGCAGTCGTTCGGAATTTATGCGCGTACATAAATTTCGGAGATTTATTTGATAGATATTAACTACGACGCCTACGAAATAAAAGTTCCCGCAAATATATCAACGTCGTTTCCACGACGATTTGTTTTACTTTTCTTCTGACGTTAGTAATTTTGTTAAGGACAGAAAACATATAATTAATATAATATATAAATATTTATAATTTCATAACGCCAGAGCTTACCATTATATACAGCCTATTTTACTCGCATATAATGTAGCTTACTATTTGATAAAGAATTTTTAAAATTGGTTTGTTGGTTTAGGTGTGAAACCGTAACTAACAAACACATGCCCTTTAACATTTATAATATTAGTATAGATGAGTGGGTAATTTCCTTACATTGGGTAGATACTTGCATTATAAATATCAGTAGTGTTCAGCAAACAAGGTACCTTGTTTATGATTTTTAATGGTATTTTTACCAAATGCCATCTCTATGGAAAAATATTGAAAATTTTAAGATGCTCTATAAAAGCTGGTGCAAGGACAAAGAGCAGAGATCCCGAGTCGGTCGTAGGCTCAAGACCTCATCTTGGTAGTGAAATTTATGGTCCCTTCCGGTGAACTCTCATACATCCAAATCAAGCACCAGGCTTAATAACTGATCCTGGTAGTGAGCTGTTATATATCCAGATCAAACACTAGGCTAAAGATCTGATCCTGGTAGTGAGATGTATGGTCCCTTCCGGCGAGCTCTTAAATATCCAGATCAAGGACTATAGTCCAGTCAAGTTAAAAATGAAAAGGGGGTTGTGCTTGCAAAAGGTTCAATCATTCTGAATTTTTTATATGTGGTTAGGACCTAAACCAACACATATTTAAAAAAAACAGATTTGCAATTTCCAAAATACTGTGCGAGCGGCAGTGGACCCAAAAAACCATGAAATTTTCGGACTTTTTTCAGTTTTTGCTCAATATCTCAGTGAAGGAAGGGTCTCAATTGTTATTTTTGAAGTGAAAACTTCGTTAGCACTGTTGTGATTTGAAACTCGATGAAACGAAAAATAGCGACGCTAAAAAGAGACAAACATATATGTACATCTATAGTTTTTTGCCCGCGAGAGAATGAGATAGTATAATTGGGCTCCTCTTTGTGCGGTGCTTCGTATCCTCCCCACTCTTGTCTACTTTAGTTTTCTGAAGGTTTCACTTCTACCGCGTATGAATTGCACAATGCACACCCTGGTTTTTTTAACTATTTCTACAAAGTCTTTGTTATACCTAAAATGTGTTTTGAGAAATTGTGAAAAATGTTATGATATTTTTCTGATATTTCCAGAACACTGAGTAAATAGATGGCTTCTTTTAATTCTAAAATAAGATTTTAAATAAATTGGAAGCCACCTTTTTCAAATCAGGGTATTAGTATTATTTATAATTTAGCTGTTTGCTCTCTATTTGTCCTGAAAATCTGAAAGATCAGTAGAGGTAGTAATCTTTTAAATTAGTCAAAAATGTATAAAACAATAAAACAAATTCATTCATATTATGGTAATGTATGTATATTATAAAAATATTGAAAGTTTATTTACAAATATTTGATATTTTACAAAATATGTTAACAATACATAACTTCATATAAAATATTTATTTGAGGGCGTCATCACTTGTATGGAAAAATTTTTGTAGGGAATTATTATCAATAAGTTTGGTTCGAGACAATATTTTAACAAATTTGTCATCACTCGCTGTTGACTTTGAGTATTCTCTCGTTCTCCTTGATCAAGAAATAATGATTCTACGGTGATAATGGAAGTGAGGTCTTCTTAATATGCACGAAAAATAATAAATAAAGGTGATATTGGGTTACCCCATGGCACTAGAATGATTTAGAGAGCAGGTTTATTAAAATGCGATACGAGTTGAAAATCTGACAGTACATGAAACTTTTATCCACAGTAGAGTACAATTTTTTTATCCAGGAATTGATTTATTTATTTACAAAACTTTTACTCAATAAGAAAAAAAAATGGATACAGTAAAATTCGCATAAGCTTCCCTTGAAAACTGATTTAAAAAACTGGTCTAATTTGATGTACCCACCTAAAAGGTTTTTGCCCACTTTCGCCCCGTAATAATAATTGTTCCACAAATGCTACTTTTTGCAAATTTAGTCAATGATGCATCACCATAACTTTTAATAAGCCAAAATTTCAGTCAGTTTGATGACATAGGGCTTCAGTAAACGGCTTTCAAATTTTGACCCCGAGCCTTGCATTTCACCTTGTAAGAAGGGCAAGGACAAGGTTCACATGTAAGACTAATTTCTTTTTTTTCTTACAAGAGTTTTACTGTCAAGGTACACAAATTAATTCAATGAGTTTGATAAAATAAGCTGAATGATAAAAAGATTGATTATTATAAATTCAAGAATACAAAATCAAAAGACTGCATACTTGCCGGGAGAAAAGTTTCATTTAAATTTTGAATTGGTTTACGGAACGTCATTTTGAAATGTTTAAGAACTAAGAAAGCTTCTCCGGGTTAACATTTATTTATGGTGGAACAGAAGACATACGTATATTGTATTATTCATTAGTAAGAATATTTTGTACAATCAAGTAATATCACCCAAATGGAATATGTTATTTTGTAACATCATTATTAAAGACGCATCGATAAATAATAGTTAATGTATTTACAGATCTAAGTGTATTTGGTTTCTTATGTTGTACGACTTCAGCGCAGAATTCACTAAAAATAAAGTTTAAATAACTTCATGAGCCCAAACACACATACTTTAGGAGTTGTAATAATCATAAAGAACTTTCATGGCACAACCAATAATAATATTTATCAAGTTGAATAATTAATAATTAATTCAGTGTCAAAAACACTTTCTTCGAGTAATTACTTTTCAAAACTCTTTGGCGAGGATCAAAAATATATCGCAATTACCCCACACCACATTCATTTCAATAAATATCCAATTACATAACTCTATAAAACAATTATCCCAAAAAGAGAGTAAATTTGAAAAAACCAATAGGGGGAATACTCATTTATATTATTAAGGAAATAAACTGTTTCCCGAACATTAAATAAATATTTTAAAAAATTTTTGAAAAGCTGAACATTGATTGACAGAATAGAGAAAATTGAAAGAGGTTTTGAAATGTTTTGTGGACAATAGCAGTTACATGGAAGATTCATTCACCCGATTTCATTAAATCTAAGCTTTTATTGTGCTGAGAAATTCATATAATTTCTTGCTGGAGTTTAATCCTTAACATTTATTAACAAATCTTTAAAATACTATTATAAAAAATGCTTACAGTGTAAATAATATACTGATATACTTACTAGAAGATTAAATAGGTACAATACATATATAGTTCATGCAACTGAAACAGTTCACACTAAATAATGTGTTTATAGAATAATTTTACAGGTCATAACAATAATATGTATTAGTAATAAGACCATTCCAAACTAACTTTTCCAAGAGATTATATTTAAATATGAATTGAATGCTTCTAAATACATACTTCTGTGTTTGATGCTTTACAAAATAATATGTTTGGATAATCTGAACAGCATTAAATAATGTCTACCTATATATATATTTATATTATTATATTTCAGTGTGACATTGGAGTTGCGCTGAGAGTTGGTGAAGACAAGGTGGGAGAGGTAGAGGGAGACCCGGAGGTGGGCGGGAAGCGGGAAATCATGTTAATTGTCCTTCTGGTTAGCACTGTAATGGAAATCAAATCCCCCACATATGTAGACATTATGCAATAGAGTAGAGAATAAATCCATAATGTTCTGAAGATAGCCAAATCATTCACAATTGTGCAATACTAATTGATTATTTTCAAGTGTACACAAATATGTTAAATAACTTTTAGAAAAACTTTAATGAATCGTATTGAAATATTAAAATAATTTTATATTTGTATATTTACATAACATTAACAGTGTTTTAAGATATCTACACAGAAAAAAAGCATTTAATGCAGTATAATCAAATAAAATCTGAGCTTATTACATAGAATAAACATGGAATGAATGATTCGACTTATTCAATTACACAAATGCATTAAACAAAACAATAAATCATTATTAACTCAATAAATAATAGCCTAGAATCCAAAAAACTATGTCCTTTTTATGTAGTGAAATTAATTGGACAAATGGAGCCTTGAACATAAAAAAAAAATACATCATAAAATATGGAAAATATTAGGTTAAGGCACACTATTAAATTATACAAAATACAACTGAAATGTTCACAGGACATTTTTGTTTGAAAAAAAAAACAAACATTTTCAGATCTTATGTTATCAAAAAAAAATTGCACAACTTGGACGTAATATAAAGATTCTTACACTGAAATGAGATTCACGTTCTGGATCAAAAATTGTTCACATAGCAGCAAAATTATTACAGATTTCTTTCACAACACTATCCAGTGCTATCACATTTTAAAATGCATTATGTTTTCATACTGATAATATCAAAAAAATTACATTTCATTTCTTCATCCCTTGCATTTTTGCTTATCAAAATAGGCAATTATTATATTGTTGATAAAAAATATATTACACCAGACTTTTAGGCCAAATAAGTCTTGGATTGCTTGTAAATAATGCTATCAATACATTTTAAAGTTATGCGTTGTATTATAGATTCTCTGTTGAATATTTCAAATTGATAAAATGCAATAACTGTAAAACAACAAATCTTACATAACTTTAAGTTTCTAGAACACAAGGCACATTAAAAAGGCGGCATTTCTACACCCAAGGATAAATTCTGACCTATACCTATGCAAGCTCCTTTCTCTCTCCTCTATCCCCTGAAAGTTTCATCTCAAATCTTTTCTTTTTTTTTTCAAAAATCGGTTCTTTGTATGGAGATTTTTCAGGAAATCTGCGAGGTACACGGCCAAACTGAAGCTTCCTGAAATTCTTCATACAAAAAAACTGATTTTCAAAAAAAAATAAAAAAAATTTCGGCTACAACCACATCAATAATGCCATTTTTATTTTAAAATCAGGACACCCGAAAGTCACGAGCCGCCACTGAATCTAACCTCATATAAAACCCCAAACATCCCATCCCAAACATTGAAAGACACATCCCAATTCTAAGGCTAAATGGACATTCACTATTGTGTAAGATTTTTGGACTAAGTTTGGGGCATAAGTTTGCAACCCGGTTGCAATTCCTTATTCCTATAAAAATCTATTTGTTGACAAGGGCTCATTTATCAAGGGCAAACTAGATGCAAATAGCATGGGTCCCATTACAAACTGATAATGCATTTATAACATAATTACTTATTTAATGTATATTTATACTTACACATTACACACCTTGTGACAGTTCAATGCCAGGGCTACAAAGTAATTGTATTTTATCATATGGCAGTTTCATATCGGGACTGGATCCCTGTCAACATGTACATATTATACATTTTTATTATATTTTATTTTATTAATAAAGACCTTGCCTGTTTTAACTTGTGTAAAAGTTGCTAAAAAATTAAGGAGCACTCACTCAATTCTGAAATAATATTCAATACTCTCAGATAGAAAAAAAACCACTTCAAATGAATAGAAAAGTATCATCAAGATACATAAAAAAAAAAACAGAAAATATGCCTCATTAATTGTTAATAGATCATTAATTTGCTAAATAGACTATAAAATATTTACATACGTACATAAATGGGTCTACAATAACCCTTAATTTTAAAGATAATCACATGTTCCTAGATCCATCCCAGTTAGCATTCACACAACTAAAATGAATGTAGAAAATAACAACCTTTTATACAATCACACTATGTATCATGTAGCCCTTTCAGACCATCCGAATTAGGTAGCCAACTAAATAGTCAATAGCCTTTCTTAGCAATAAATAATATCCGAAAAAATGCCACAATTCTTACTTAACATTCCTTAGAAACAACGACCTTGTACCTACAAGAAATAATTAAATTAACTATATTTTTGAGAACTCCACTGACCCACTTTGCATTGAGCTTTTAAAAATATTAACTTCACGGATTTGCCACGAATTCGATAAATAATTTCAAAAGCTTTTCTACAAATTATTCGGTCCATACAGGAAGAAAAAAGTTTGGCTCTTGAGACATTTTGGCATGGGCGTCGGCACTCGGCCATTCGCACTCATTTACTTCTTACTATAATAAACACTGTCAGTTGTAACTGTCCACTTCACATTTACACACTGACTAAGCACAATGGTAAAGTCTTTGTCAAGGATTTTTGAGCAAACAAAGAGTTGGATCTAAATGTACATTTGTTTCTAGTCAAATGAAAATATCAACTGGTCAAATTTGAAGTACCAGTGATGACGGTTATCATATAACTTTAGCCTCTAAAGCTTTTCGTAGTCAGTTAAGTCACCTACAAGAATACTAAGAACAGTACAGATCTGATGTTGCACAAACAAAGCAGCCAGCGTGTTAACTACATTCTAGAAGACAATTAAGCAATGAAAGATATGTATTATTGAAGCATCAGAGAATGCAGGTTGCGATTGAGGATGGTGTCTTTGACGGAGTTGAACACAACTTGGATGTTGTGCGTATCGATGGCGGTTGTGAAGTGATGGTAAAGGATGTTCTTGGGTTCCCGCCTCACGTTGGCGAACATATCCAACACAAAGGCCTGCACCTGCGTCAGCGAGTGGGGGTCCCCCTTGAACTCGGGGTAGTACCAGCGGATATCCGTCTCTGGATTCGCTACCTTCTTCTCCAGGAGGTCCGATTTGTTTAAAAATAATATTATTGATATACCTTGGAAATTTACATGATTCACTATGGTGTCAAATATGTTTTTGGCTTCTAGAAGTCGATTGGTTACTCTGAAATATAAATAATTAACTTGCGTTAGAAGAATATATAACACTATCAATTTAATATTATGGACACATGACATTCATGGTGTAATGATATGCACACACCGCACTCCACAGTCATGGTATATATCATACTTCATAATCATGTGATAATGTAATGCATACAAGTGATTCCTGACCTTAAGAGCAATTCTATGTCTTTCGTGGGATCATTATGAGATAACAGACGAGATTTGTGTGATTTTTACATATTTAATGTCACATATTTTAGTTTAGATCGTTTTAAACACGAATTCCTGCAAGTATGCATGATTATTTATTCATTTAATGTACGTTGTACAATGTACATAGAAAAGGCAAATGAATCACACAAATCTGACAGGAGATCAGGTCTGATATCTCATAACGATCCCACAAAAGATATAGAATCGCTCTTCTTACTTGGAGTAAAAAGACACTTTTATTCCACATATAAGCAGTTCATTGCTGATTAAAGTAAGTCAGGTCAGCATATTATATGTATAATGCTATGCACAATACACAGTCATACTTCATGGTCATTCATGGTTTGAGTCCGGAGGTTGTAGTTTGAATTCCCAAGAAAAACATAAATCACAATTTTCTATGCATTTAATTCAAATAGGGTTTCGTGCTGAACATCTGAAAAAAGAATGCATAGCAATAATGCATTAACCACGGGAGCAACAGGGCATTTAAAAACTTTTTCTCCGTTTGCTCGACATTTTCAGAATCATACCTTCGAGACATAAAAATTAATTATAATTGATAAATTAACCTGTATTTTACCGTTTATCTTATATTTGTAGAATTTATAAAAAAAATATTAAAAAATCGTAAAATTTATAACAGCGCGAAACTGCTGTGAGAGGTAATTATTCGAGTCAACATAGAATATTTTCGATTTCTGAATATTGTCTGTGGTATACTTGATAATGAAAGGTGCATATCTATGGAAAAATGACTTAATTTTAACCGTAAACAGCTGATCAGAAATTCTGTATGAAAAAAATATTTAAAAAAATTATTTTTAACATCGTTATAAAATAGTCTGCAACGTTCGGATTTGCGACATCTCTGGTCATAATAGATAAAGCATTTCAATATCTTCGTTTTAAGTCTAAAATAACAAACGTGGGAGCTACAAATATTTATATTTTATTAAATTTGTCGAATCAAGGAGATAATTGCCTTTTTTATCCGAAAAGCAAACGGAGACATTTAAAATGGCGCCAAAATATGGCAAAAATCGCTCCAGTGGTTAAAAGATATGAATAATTATTACGCAGGACTCAGAAAAGTATGAAAATGGAGAAGGAGGGGAGAGTCGTATTTGCTGGGATTTTCAAGCCAATGGAACAATGCTCCCAGAATAAGAATACGGACTTTAACGAGGAAGTCCCAGTTAAATGAACAAGTCTATTCAGGGAATTACAATCTACAAGAGATGCGTAGGAGACAGCAAATTTACATACATTCATAAGAAATGCTAATATTTAGATTAGAACATTAAATATAACTTGAAGAGAAACCGTAAAAAATACATAATTATGTTTGAAATCTACAAAAAAAGTTTACTTTAAAAATTCCACGCATATGTCACATATTATGCTATATACACTTTTATCATAAATTATGTGTGGATAAAAACATTCTTTATATAGAAAATCGAGTTAAGTACATTTATAACATTAGTGAAACAAACGAGCGTGACAAATTATTAGTGACATCAGTACTTTCAAAATCATTAACAGTGCACTTTACCAAGATAACATAATGTTCAGATAAGCATAATTTCCACTTGTAATTGAATAAGTCATGCCAAAATCCTTGAAAATTGCATAAGCAATAAATAATAATGGTATCAGAATGTGTATTATAATAATATGAACTATGAACATTTAGATATACAGGATGCTATGCGTGTTTTCCATCTTGAACTGATTGAATGCTTTGATAGTGAATATTGTATAGTAATTATCATAATGAAAAGAAATATGCATATTCTGTATTTTAAAGGGTTGATTAATTATTGAAGAGAAATACATGTAGTGTGCAAAATAAGTCAGATTCTTTAATTTTAATCTTCCCAGAAAGAAGGTGGACGTAATAACCGAGAGCCAATTTAAGATCATCACTGAAATTAAGGCCGTATCAGAACGGACATGGAAAAACCTAAGAAACTAAACCAACTAAATAGACCAACTGAAGGCACAACACAGCCCATAATAGAAATGATGTTATAAGCCGAAAATATTTGTATTGCCCTAGATTAGACAAATACTAACTACAAACACCCGATATGCTTTTCTGCTTTTTGATTATTTTATTTTATAACATTAATAAATTCTTTACAAACACCTCACAAACATTTATAATAATAAAGTGGTTACTCACCTATCTTCTGATAAAACTTGGTCAAATTCAGAGGAAGAAACCAGAAATAAAATTGAAGTAACAGAATTAAAGCACAGCGTCCACTTTTCCCTCTGGGTCCTCTGCCCGCCCACATCCACAAACACAAAGGGGACACTGTTGATGTGGATGATGAACTCCGAGATGCCCTTGGTGGCTTTGCGACAGTGCAATATATCTTGGTTGGTAGGAATGTAATCGGGTCGGGCGATTCTCTCTATCTCCTCAAAGAAGTAGCTCACCGAATCACTCTGAAACACAACAAATTATACAATGAAACATTCATGTGTATCACGAAAGAGACATAAGATGGGAAACCAGAGTCCTACTATGAACAATGTTCCCAAAAACCCGCAGTCCATACTGTACGCTAAGATCCCATAATTCTCAATGTTCCCAAAAATCTCAGTCAGTACGGTACACCGAGGTTCCATCATACACAACATTCCCAAAAACCTTGTTCCGAACGGTACAGCGAGTCCTATCATAAACTAAATTACCAAAAACCTCATTCCGTACTAATCCTATCATATTCAACATTCTCAATAACCTTGGTCTGTGAGAAACTCAAAGTGCCTGCTCAGAAGGGGCAAATCGTTACGCGCTTAGGCAAGGTACTTTTTATTTTGTATTAATGACATTAATATAAAATAATTAGAATTATTTGCCGACGACGCCAAACTGTACAAACCCATAAATGACCTAAATGATTGTATCAAATTACAAGATGATTTGAAGAGCGTAGCTATGTATTGTGAGAATAACCAGTTATTTTTAAATGGTTTAAAGTGTCATCACATCATATTCACAAGAAATGACAAAAAAATTGTACATCAATATCTGTAAAATGAAAACAAAATTGAAAACTGCTCCAATATTCGTGATTTAGGTGTGATTCTCGATAGCAAGTTACAATATCAATGCCATATCAATCAAATAACAAATAAAGCAGCTAAAATGCTTGGTTTCATCGTAAGAAATACAAAAGAATTCACAAACACTGTAATTATCAAACAACTATACTTTGCGTATGTACAAAGCCATTTAGAGTTTGCGTCAACTGTGTGGTCTCCATTTTATGCAGTAAGTACATATAAACAAAATTGAATCGATTCAGAAAAAAATCATAAAATACCTTTCTTACGAATCGTACTATCGATTTAGTAATTATCTTGATGCAATAAATTTCTTCAAAATTGATGCATTGAGTGTACGCAGACAATTCTCAAATAGGATGTTGCTATATAAAATCGTAAATAACATAACCGACTGTCCTGAATTATTGAACAGAATAGATTTTAAAGTACCTACACGGCACACACGTTCGTGTAATATTTTTAAGGAAAAACACTGTAAAACAAATTCAAACCAAAATGCTTGCCTAATTAGACTGTGTTCAACATATAATAACATTTTCTCTGATATAGATATCTTCATTTGTAACGAAAGTAAATAGAAAAATTCTATCAAAAGTGTATTAAAATGTATTAAATGAGTACAAAATTGCATAAATGTAATGATATATTGTGTACTACCTTCCACCTGTTATACCTACATAATATCTTTTAATGTACTATCTTTTAATTGTTGTAAGATTACTGTTTAATTTCTAGACTCACAATGTAATAGTATAGGGTCTTTCATGAGAGCTTCCTATCTTTAAATTTAAATAAAACAGAGTGTGTGTAAGATATCATCGAAAAAAAAAATATTATTTGAAAGGTCTATCGATGCCATTATGTATGGAATATAACATTCTTCAAATGTCTGCCATGGCTTCTCTGGGTGAAGCGCATACGAAATGTCCTTATTTTCCATGACTCTGGCGCACAAATCACGCTGAATTTGATCGATGGCATCATTGTGTTGGCTTTGAGGGCTGTGGTTTGTGGCTTATTCGCATTGACCTGCAACTTAAGAGATCCAAGAGCGTCAAATGCATTCCGAAAAATTCACTGTTTGGTGTGGATTTTGAGCTGGCGGCGTCATCAGTCCATATTTCTCGGAGAACGACGTTGGCCAGGCCATCACCGTCAATGGTGAGGCTATAGGTTGATGATTCCCAACTTCTTTTGGCCTGAATTGGATGATATGGACCCCGACGACTTGTGATGTCAACACGACGGCGCTAAGTGCCACACAGCTCATGTCACAATAAACATCCTGCACGAGCGATTTGGGGGCAAGGTCATTTCACGTGGAAGTGATGTGAACTGGCCATTAAGATCGTGCAATTTGACCCCATTAGACTTTTTCTTGTGGGGTTTTCTTAAGTCACAGGTATACAAATAAGCCGAAAACCACAGCGGCCCTCAAAACCAACACAACCCATGCCGTTGGTCAAATACAGCCTGATTAAAGCGCCAGAGTCATGGAAATTGGACATTTCGGATGTGCGCCACCCAGAGAAGTCGCGGCGGACATTTGACCGATATTATATTCCATAAATAATGGCATCGATAGGCCTTTCAAACAGAAAAAAAATTTCGATGATATCTCACACACACTCTGTTTTATTTAAATTTAAAGATAGGAAGCTCTTAATGAAAGACCCTGTATAATGAGGAAATCTATAATTGGTTTCTCAGCTAGGTAAATTATACATGTATAAATTAATCATTATTGTAAACTGTCGATTTCCCTAAAATAAAATAAATAAAAAATAAAAAAATTTAAATAACTCGCGCGTAGTACACGTAGTTCCACGCTCCTTCTGTACGCAAACGTATGTGCGTAATGATTCGCTCCTTTTGAACAGGGTGAAAGGTTCAACATCACACGCTGTTTCCAAAATACCCATTATATTTTAAGTAAAATTTTTATACATAGATCCTTTCAGGATCAAAGTGGCTAATAATGTTCAATGTAATTTTTTTTGTTAAATACCAGATCTATCAAATAAAATTAAATCCTATAGATAAGGAGACAAGTGCAACCTGGTTTGTGTTTTCCACGAAAAAAGTGCCATTGTACAGAAAATAGAATGATATAAATATATGCTCTAAATATTATGCTGTCAATGCTGACTAAATGACCCCATTACATATATCTGATAATTAACATAGTATATCATTAGTCACATTAGGGTTTGCCGACACACTGATTTTTGTGACGGTTTTTGTACGAATTAGTTGTAAACATGTACACCTAATGATCGTATCCACACAAGCCTACTCACTATTTTTCTATTCACTCAAATGGTCTTTCATTGGTTGAGGCTGTAACTGATCATGGTCAATTTTGGGTATGGGTACCATTTATTGGATAACCAACACCCCTGCCATAGGTCATCATGACAGGTGGTCATAAGTGGTTCACTATAAATGGTGACTTAGCAGGGACGCCAGGGCTCATGGGGCGAGGTTAGTCCGGGACTCCGGGGCAAATGCATCTGCCCACCGGCGGGCCGGATCGGGAGAGACCGGTTGAGGGAGACCCTTTGACCTCTCTCGACCCAAAGTCTTACACCGCAAGAGGAGATATGGATTCATCCTGTCTCGACACAGGTATATCCTAGTGAGACAGGCATCAAATAATATAATGTAAACATACCTTATATAGATAAATAAAAAATACATCATTTCTGGACAAACTGAGCCCCAGATTCCTACCCATTCCTCATAACTTTTTCTTTACTTTACTTAAAAAGACTCTCCACATATCCCCAAAGATGACATAGGACCTGAGGGAAGTTATTTAAATTTTTATCCGTGAGGAAAGTAATTTCCTTTAAAACCTCCTATTTGGAGTTGATGTAAAAAAAAAATATATTGAATTACTAATATTTTAATGGTCCTCGTTAAACACTGATTCTCGGCCCGGCAAAAATTTAAAATGGCGCTAATCGTTAATTTGATAAAAACAGGAAATTGATGCATTTCAGATTTTGACATATTTCAGTTTTGTTAAAACTTAGTAAACTGACGTTAAATAATTTATTGTGTCCACCACAAATTTCACAAAATTTCAAAAACACGTACGGATGTTTTCGACGATTGTCCTCTTCCTGCTCACAAGGTCTTCTTTGAAATCGAAACAGACAAGATACTAAAAGGATAATTTGACATACAATCTCTCGCTGTGACTAGTATATACAAATACAACAGTGCCTTTGCCTAATAACATATGGGATTACCAGGATAACACAGTTCCACACAGGGTGAGACAATCAATCAAGGAATGCCAGGCACAGATTACCATATTATTCTTAAAACACATTGGCAGTAGCTCGGTAACAGGCTGATTACATTATTAATTTAACCTTTAATTATAGACTTATTGTGGTGAGTCATTTCCTGCCCTGGAATTAATCATAATGTAACGTGATGCCATTTCAGCATTTGAGTCCTCCCACACGATACGATGGGGGCACGGCCCGGGAACACTAGTCAAATTACAATGACAGCTCATCTTATTCCTGCGTAAGAATTGTTAATGTACTAGGACAATTCTGACAATTTCTCTTAGAATAAAAGATAGAGCTAGATCGCATTGTATGATAGAAAGTTCGGTAATTATTCCCACCGCACTTTTAAGCACAGATTATGAAAATACACTAGGTTTCAAAAATTACAACAAAAACTACTATTTACATTTTCTTTTTTTTTAATTAGCTCCACACAGGAAGCTCCGGGGAAAATAATTCCCCTCAGGGCCTACGTCATCTTGGGGATGCTGTGTGGTGGGTCTTTTTAGAAGTAAAAGGAAGAATATTGGGGGTGGGTAGGAATCTGGGGGTCAGTGTGTCCAGGAGTGATGGACGTATGACACTGCGGTGCAAGGTGATGTTCCGAGAGAGTACGACTGAAGAAGCCAAAGGGACTTCCTCAATCATTCTCTCCCGATCCGGCCTGCCATGCAGTTGGTGGGCAGACGCATCCGCCGCCAAGACCCGGACAAACCTCACCCCATGAATCCGGGCACCCCTACTAAGTCACCAAACGTAGCGAGCCACTTGGGGTGACCTATGGTAGAGGTGTTGGTTATCCAATAAAAGGTTCCCAGGGCGGTAGTACCCATATCCGCCTCCCAAATTGAAACATGCACTTAACTAAGTAATTTATGCGAATTTAAATTTAAACAAAACTCACTCAGAAGTCAATTCATTTAAAAAAAAATAATTAAATGGTAGCAAAGGACGTTTGAACGTTAATTGAATAAAAATGGAATTTTAATGCATCTTTTACCATCTATATAAATGTAATTAAGTTGAAAAGTTGTGTAATTTCCAAAATCTCTGCCTAATAAATATTTACCATAAGAGATTTTTATAATAATGAAGTAATTTTTCTTACTAGGTCAGCAATTTTTTACACTTAAAACTGTGTTTGTAAACATGTTATAATACAGAAGAATTTGCTTTGCAGTTTGTTTGCTAGAATTTCTCTTTGAGCTGTCAGATTATTGGTTTACATTGGCGTTCTTAGAAAAAGCTAAATCCGTAAATAGTATTACACCTGAATTTCAACAGTAGCAAACGCAGTGGATTCTGCTACCATACGCAGAGAAGACTTCTAGTAATTTGCTAATGAAAAGTGAGGGACGGAGAAGAACCTCGAAGGTTTCAAGAGTTTTAATGACAAAGAAATACTCACAAGCTGAAATTCACGTCTCCTTTCATAGGCTCGTTTAATAGCCCGATCCTGCCACAGGGACTGAATGTGGGGGGCATAGTGCACAAATAATCTAGATTCTAAAGTGGCAGTGCTATTGAAGTGTACAGCTTGCTGGCCAATGTCCAGGTTTCGGGGGTTCTCCCAGGGTATAGCCAACTTTTCCCTAGCATCAACTAGAACCTGTATTCCTTTGACGATATTTTGGTAAATGATACATTGATACTCTCTCATCAACTCAGGCTCAAATTTCACTCGATGAATGATTCTCATTTGCTTCAGGAAAGTTGACTTCCCACTTTCGCCTGCACCCAATAACAACAGTTTGACCTGTCTGCGAAAGACTTGTTTGTCCTTCTCGATGATGCGATCTATCTCTTTACTCCTGTAACGTTGCTCAATTTCCTCTGGACTAAGCTTCAGTCGCAGCCAGCAACTTACTGCATCAGAGCAACAGGCACACGACCATAGATCATTGGCCATTTTGAGTGACATACAGTGCGGTAAGCGAACGTGGATGAATATCACAAACGGAAACTTGCAATTTACAGAATGTCCGTATTACTTCTCAAAATTAGAAAAACACCAAACACTTTCTCCACATTAAACATCTTGAAAACAGGAGTTAACGATAACTAAAAGGTAACACCCACTCCGTTCCAAAACAAAATTACTTGTCAACCATCGACAATTTGTCATACTTAATTAATGTTGCCAACAAGCGGTGCATTAAAAATTTTACTCAATTTATTAAAATTTGGGCAAAATCTTGGTCCGTCTGTGCTTACCACTAGATTGGTAAAATTTGACATGGGCATAGATGAAATATTTCCGTAGAAAAGATCTGTCATCTCAACATGTGTTCGGTTCGTTGAAAAAGAAACACGTTGCCTGCGTAATAGTGATTAATACCGTCCGGCGTAGATAATTTAACTATATTTCATAAGATTGTGTAAAAATATTGACTTGACTGGCTTAACCATGTAACATGTCGGTTTCCGATAAGTCCAATCCCAAGGAGCCAGTGCAAAATAAGGTTGTGGAAAAGATTCAACAGTTCCTGAAAGACAAGATATCATCAGAATATAGTGAAATTATAAGATTAGACACGTTGACTAATCAAGTGGATCAAAACCAAAATACAATCGTGAATGAAGAGGAGAGAACCGGGGTTACAGTTTTGAAACAAGTTCTTGACTATAAGAAATCTCTGTTCTTAAGAGATCCAGAAATAGTCAACATTTTAAAGTCAATATCTAACCATCACAAATAATTCACAATGTCTTTCATTTCTTCTCGAACTTCACTAGTGTCTATCGTGAGGGATTCTTTAAATCGTCGGAGTTCGTTAGCGACTGCGAAATGTCAAATTTTCCCCCAACGAATAGAGTCGGCGCTTACGGATTTGCTACATAAAAATGACGCCAAATCGTATGAGGAACTGATTTGTGTGTTAAGAGATCGTACTTTATCGGACGAACAACTGACTCTAGTTCTGACGGAGTGTTCGTCATGTGTGGGGCTTTTAAACAGGGAAGCGAGACTTCTAGTGGAAGTGTTGTGTGGCTTGAATTGGCCAACAAGGCCTCAGAAAATAGTGGACCTATATTGCCAGTGGCTTCTAGATTTGGTGACTGCGCAGATCAACCATGCTCCGATGGCTATTGGATCGTTAGTTAAACTTCTGGCTCAAAGTAAGTGATGGGATGATAATATAAGATGGTTTACACAATGACATATCTAGCATGGGTGGCACCCGGGGAACGGTGTGGTTCTTTTGGTGGTTTTGTGTACACTGAAAGAAAAAAATGTGTGCATACGCTCCGCGGGCCACAAGTAGAAACCTCGCGGGTTGGCCACCCTTGGTCTAAAGCACACTCGTTTTTTTTTACATGAATACCGCACAAGAGTCCCAACTGCTCCCGTCTTGAGCCAGTGGGACTATGGCATCCACAATTGGGGTATGTTGTGAGGCTGAAGGTAGTGGGGAGGGAAGGAGATAGAGAAGAGGAAGGTGGGAAAGTACCTGGCTATTCAGATCTGGTCATCAAACACGGCTAACGCCATTTCAAGCAACGTTTCAATTCTGAATGGTGGTCTTACACCAGGGCGATACTGAGAGTATCTTCCACTCAGGAACGTGCTGCAAATATACTATATATTATTTTTTAAATGAATAAATTGTGAAATAACACAAATTAATCAAATAAAATTTATTTGCCACTCTGGGATTCGATCCCGCGACCTTCGGTGTGCGAGTCAAGCGCCTTACCGCTGGACTATGCCGGCCGTCAATACCACTTATATATTTATATAGCCGTTATACCACTCTCCTGCAATAATACTGTCATGTTAATAGTAGGCATCTTAATGATTGCCTGCCGTTCGTAGCAGTGGCGGCTCTCCCCTTAGGACAATGGGTGTTTGACCCCCCAAAATTATAAGACATAATAATAATATTTTTTTAAGGAATAAACCGCTCAACGCATCGAATTCTTTACTTGAAATGAACCGCAAAATAATAGCAGTTAGCGGCGACGACTCGCCGGGAGACGAGCAGTGACATCTATCGTGTCAAATGGAAGCTCCAATTCTCACAATATTTAGATCCCTGGGTCAATTTTTGACTTGCCCCCGCTATAGGATATCTTCTGTCTCTATGCGCGCCATACAATAAACGCGATGGCACTATGTTTTTATCTTGGAGTAAAAATTCCCGCGTATAGGTACCACAGAAACCCTAGCGACGTTTTGGACATGACCGAATGTCGCGGAAGGGAGACAGCATTATGAATCTTATTCGTTGTTGAAAGAGATAGCGATACAACATAGGTCGGTTTCGCATTTTGCACGCATGTCTCGCCCATTGTATTTGGACAGTACGGGAAAGATTTTGAATAATAATTATTTACGTTGTTATCGACGACGTTTCAAATTTAGTTTGGTGGCACATCGAGAAGTAGATCTTTTCAAATATTTATTAATTATTATATTATGATCACTTTTCAACAGACATAGAAAACAGCTTGATTTAAAACAATGTTTGTTTTTTAGGTTCCTAATCTAGTGACAGCAGATTCTATACAATTATCTAGTTACAGGTAAATCATTTGAAAGGGACCTTTGCTTTAGATAGATAAAAAATATCTAATAATTTAATAATAAATCTGTTTTTGTTAGGTAGCTGAAAAATGCAAAAAAAAAACTTCGTCAAATTGAAACGCAAGTCTAAATTTAAATAAAATTGATAAATGTTTTTTCTCACCCAATATCTTTGGACATTTTAGGGGTAAAAGGGGACTGCGGACGTGTGTTTCAAAGTCAATTTTTGTTTTTAAATTTTTGATATTTCTATTTCGGTTTCTATTTTTTCTAATCTACCTAATTTTGTTTTTATGTTTTGTATACTTAGATACATACTATCGGTGTGCATAACTATATTGAAAAGTGCCCTCTTTAAAATGATTTGCCAGCAAGTACATGAATTATTTAGTGATTTTGCAATTTATAAATAATACCCATGTAATTTGAGTTGCGGGTTCATGACCCTACCTGTCTTCAAATTGATAAAGATAATAATATGTCGGCATTTTTCACAATATCGAAAAAAGGTAATTTCACTTTTTTTTTCAAATGACCTCCCATACCTGGAGCCCTAGAGCCGCCTCTGGTTCGTAGACTAATGTGTAGAAGGCTGGTTCGTGCGAGTTGGCCCAACTCGAACTTCCAATGCACGAACTACCCCTCTACACAATCGTCTGAACGTTTGAAGTTGGAAGTTGGCTTCAGTGTGGTAGTAGCATTACATTCATAATGCTTGTGCTTTTAACGCCAGGTGTGTCACTAGCTCTGGATTCAATTTAACACACTTTAGGCGTACTTACCTTTTTTTAATTTTTTATTTTAGCGACTTTATAAAATAATTTTACATACAAAATATAATGGTGAAATGAAGTATAAAATATTGTATTTCTTAGTCCTCCTCACTAGGGGGTCCTGTGCCGAGGCGGACTAAAGTTATTTAAATATAGTTTATTTGTCTT
This sequence comes from Limnephilus lunatus, assembly GCA_917563855.2. Lineage (NCBI taxonomy): Eukaryota > Metazoa > Arthropoda > Insecta > Trichoptera > Limnephilidae > Limnephilus > Limnephilus lunatus. The sequence continues at coordinate 45,462,371 of OU830598.1, read as the reverse complement.
CTATGTCGTTTTCAGTGCCTTCTTTAAGGTTTTTTCATTAACCTCTTTCAGCCATATTTTTATTCTTGATTTGTATTTATTAGGATTTTTTATTAGTTTTTTTGTCATGGGGAAGGATGTTATGGAGTTTTGTTGCAAAGTATGTATAGTTTCTTTGTCCGAATGTGGTTTTATAATTTGGAATATTTTTTATATCATTTTTATTCGATCTAGTGTTATGCATACACGGTCTAGTAGAGGATTCATTATTTTTGAAAAGCTTCAAAGCTTGGTACGTCAAAGCTATTGAAAATTTCAATTAAAGGCGTTCTGATTGGTACTTTCAATATGGTTTTTATGATTCTGTAGCAGATCCCCATCCTATGACTCCATATTCAATTCGAGAATGACATAACGCGTAGTAGACCTTTTTCATATCCTTTTTATTTACCACTATTATAATATCGATGATGCCCTGTTAAAATACAATATTTATTAATTACTTCATTGCAATTCCAGGAATGGTAAAGTTGTATAAGTCCGCTTCATTTGGACAATCATGGCGTCGAACACTTCGCAAAAGTGAATTTATCTGAACAAAATTAAAATGTAAAATGCATATTTTTTCTTCTCCCCCGACATAAATACTCACTTTTCGTAATAATAAAGCTAAATCTAACTATTTATACAAGAAATATTCCATATTAAGGGTCCGGTATCAAACCGCGCTAACGCTGCAGTTAGGTATTTCTTGTACTCGTAGACAAACACGGCCGCAGCTGGCCGCCTGCGTCTGACTAGAGGAGATGTGGGTATACTAGACACTACGGACTTACGAAATAAAAATATACTTGCCTTATAAAATTAAAATTTAGTTCCTACTATAATGGATACAGCTTAACATACTAAGAATCATATTGTGGAATAGCGTGGATAGCTCATAGCTCATAGATAGCTCATAGCGCCTGGGTCAAACTGCCCATTCACTGCAGTTAGGTATTTTTGATAGTTGTAAACAAGCTCGGCCGCCGCGAGCCGCGAGCCAGCCGCTCGATCTACTGTGTATTTCGGTTAGATTCAGGCACAACTGGTCAGCATTTAGATAAAATACGGAATAAAAATACACTTGCTTTATAAAAAATTAATTTATTTGCAACATAATTGATACAGCTCTACAGACCATAAATCATATTATGCAAGGGCAAGGATACATAGACTTTTTTTAGCCCCTGGACCTTTACAGACGTCTTAGTTTTTGACTCAATGTGACATAGAATCTCATGGTGTTTTGATGTGGAAAAAATTTCTGGTACATATATGGTTTGTTTTCAATTGCAGCCAACACTTTCCTAAAAAAACATTTAAAATAAATTTATTTGTAATAATACAACCCAGAATTTACCCAACATCGAAATTCATTCGATTTATCAATGGATCTGACAGCCGTTGTTTTCAATAAAACTTAGTGACTATTTAACGGAATCGGTAGAGAACTCAAAATGGTCGTCGAAATTATGCATTTTGACATTAAATTCGAGTTCGGTGAACCTCAAACTCCTTAAACCTGATTTTGAACCAAATCGTCAAAGTACTTAAGATATTCAAGATGGATGCCGAAATTTTGCATTTTGACATTAGATCCGAATTCAGTGCACTTCCAAACGCCCGAATCCTGATATTGAACCAAATCGGTAGATAACTAGAGAAATTCAAGATGGATGCCGAAATTTTCCATTTTGATATTAGATTCGAGTTCAGTGCACGTCCAAACGCCCTAATCCTGATTTTGAACCAAATAGGTAGATAACTAGAGAAATTCAAGATGGATGCCGAAATGTTGCATTTTGACATTAGATCCGAGTTCAGTGCACCTCCAAACGCCCTTATCCTGATTTTGAACCAAATAGGTAGATAACTAGAGAAATTCAAGATGAATGCCGAAAATTTACATTTGGACATTAGATCCGAGTTCAGTGCTCGCCAATACTCCCTAATACTGATTTTGAACCAGATCGGTAGAGAACACGAGAAATTCAAGATGGATGCCGAAATTTTGTATTTTGACATTAGATCCGAGTTCAGTGCACTTCTAAACGCCAGAATTCTGATATTGAACCAAATCGGTAGATAACTAGAGAAATTCAAGATGGAGCCGAAATTTTTAGATGTCAAAATGCAAAATGACTTCAGTCCACCTTCAAACTACCTTTGATAGAAATCAGTAAAAAAATTAAATGTTGACATTATTACCTTATTCTCCTTTTCTTCCAGTGGGTGGGTCTATTTTTATGGCACGGTAAGCAAGGCTTCCTTTATTTTTACCCATTTTGAAGGTACCTGAAGTTTAAAAAAAAAATAATAAATAAAATCTGTAAAACTGTAAATCAAGTTAAAAATAATTTATTAGATAATAATAAATATATTTGATTTCTACTTACCCGGTTACTGTAACACCTATCTCCTCAATAATTCCTTCAAAAATCAAAGAAACAGCGAACAAAATTGCCGCGAAAAAAATGTGCGTGCTCCCGCCGTGACCGCTTTCTCACAACTGAATGAATTCTGTGAAATTCAATAGACATTTAGACATCGCGCGGCGCATAATTTTCGCCATACATTTTTGTATGGCGGAGGATAGTTGAAAAATTCAGAAAGTTTAGGCGAATTACAATAAAAATCTAGATACACTGAAGTGCTTTAAATTTAATAGCGTGTTTTAACATAATGTTTACTCTGAGATTACGGAAGGATTTGTGTTAAAAACGTTTACAACAGGTTCAGGAGAGATAATCGCGAAGGCCTTTTTCAACGTTTTAACTAAAGTTGCAGTATGTATAACTTATAGAATTTGTAAGATTACAGTAAAAAAAATTTAATCACAAGTAACTTTACACATTTTTCTAACTACCTGTATATAATTTTCTAGTATTACTGCTACTAGATGCGGATGCTACTGATAATGCGGAGCGATGTTTTCCAAACCCTACCCTTAAGATGAAGCCATACTAAATAATGCAAAATCATACAAAATCGTATGTTTTAGTTTTGAAAATTTGACCGCTTAGAAGTATATATATGCTTCAATTAAATACTGCGTGTAGAACATACCTTGGTCCTTAAAAATATCGGTCGTTTTTTTTTTAATAAGTCTTTTAATAAGCTTAGAAAAAAAAAAGTATTAGGTCTATAAAAAACATTTTTAACTGAAAACTCTCCTACTTATAAACACTTTTTCGGATATGGTTTTATTGCATAATGTGGCAAATTCAGTTTCTTATATAATTATCGCGAAAAAAAATGATATTTACGCCCGAACCTCACAAAATAAAATATAAAATGCATTTTCGCGTTGGTATTTTTGACATCACGGCGACAATACGGCAGTCGACGAATTTGTTATATCAAAGTGAACCTTATACCGTCCACCGAAGAACGACTGGCAGCCGCCCCCGATTTTCTGTCATTACTCCTCCGAACGGAGCGGAGAGAAGACGCGTTATGCTCCGCGCCGCTTATTTTCGTGAAATCAATTTAAAAATTCCGTTTTATTACAATAAACAATGCATAAAAAAGGAATTAATGTTTTTACAGGCCTTTACGAAATCAACATGTAAAAAAAAATTCTCAAATATCTTTTCCAACCTTTCCAAAAGCTTTTTCTCAAGTATTTTTAAACTCCTCCCATAAAAGGGCGTGAATTCCGATTTCGATTTTTTCCTGTACTAGTGGATCGCCTTAACCGTGAAGGAGTAAGATGTTTAATCCAATATTTTTTATCTGTGTTTTTCCGCTTTTGATTCTGTTGTTTCATATTTTTTGTTTCTTACAAATTATGTTTAATTCTTGGTAGCCTGATGACCCCTCACTGCACCACTTTTAATAAACAAAAGATGTCATTTTGAAAATATTATTTTTTATTTTAGTACTTTGTGTCATAATTCATAATAATTAAATATTTACCTTATTTTCAGGTGAAAACACTTGGAATGAAACACCAACAGAAGAGCAGACTGCCATTTTCTCAAATGTTCACAATTTAATAGCTCGAGTAGTTGCAATTATTCCAATGTATGTATTAACACATTATTCTACGATTATTGTACTGTTAAATTATAATCGTTTTGGGTAAAATCCAGAGACGAGCCTCATTCTTGAGATGCACTGCAGTGAACGATAATAAATTTTAATTAATGTTTCATAGAAATTTTAATTTGACAATTTGTCGTATTCACTTTCAGCCATCTTGAATGATAATTTGTGCGCCTCTGGATGTTTACCGTCGATTTGTCTATTATAAATGTAAGAAATGGTCCAGCTGCTGAAAGCTTTGTGAGCTTGTCTACTCTTTCTTCTACGTTTATGAGAAAGGATGAGAGATTATTACAAAGGAACTTAGCACTTAGGGCCTCCTTTCATGGAGAAACTTACAAGCGACTCGATCCTCGTGCGCGTATCATACGCGCCGATCGTAAGAACCCCCCATACGATTTTGCTGGTGCCCGCACACGGCGCTACGCGGTGACTGTCGGTTTCCAGTCAGTAACACGATACCAAATTAAATGAAGTCATGCAATTTACACTACCATTTATTAAATGGAAAATTCGGAGGTGGCTGTATTTTATCAAAACTTTACACCAATTGTAATCCCAGAACCTGATGATTCAGAAATTGTGATCCCAGAATCTGATTTAAAGGGCGAAAATTTTGACTTATCTTAAGTTATCCACTATGTTTTATAAGTAATAAATAAACATATATTGTGCTTTTCTTACCTGAGCGTTATTAATATTCTTTCCTCGATACTGACACACTACCGCATAGTTTTATTTTTGTAATGGATACTAGGGGTCAAAATAATTGCACCAAGTTTAAGTAAGTATCCTTCGACGTTCTGTGGAAAGAATTAAACTTGTTGTCATCATTCTCATGCAGTTCCCTGGCGGCAAAGAATGCCCTAGAGTTCAGATTTTTTTCGATGTATGGGTGACCCCAAAATCTCCTATTACATCGCTTTTTATTTTTATAATACAGATACACCAGAACATTATCTCCGTCGCGCTAGAATCGCTTGACATCTTGTTTAATGCGCGGCTTTGAACATGATCATTGAAAAATGATCATGTTCAGTATATTTCGGGTAGCCCCGTGTACAGAGACCAGCATTAAAAAGTTGTACATCAGCAGGGTACTTGTGGTTGCTTCACAATTATGTAGATTGTAAGTATCTCCTTGAAAGAAGGCCCTTAGAGGTAGCTTACGGACCTCTATTCTCAGTGTCCCTCTAAAATTCCAAATAAAAGCTGATAGTTAATTGATAATGAAATGTTTTCTTGAAAATATATTTTAAGTAAATTTGTTAATTTTCCATTTGACAGGAGTGGAGGAGTATTATTGCGTTGTGTGATAGATAACTACCCATATTACAAACACAGTTCTGCAATACAACAGGCTTATGTTCACAATCTATTATGGATCACGAGATACTTGACAGCCCTCACGGACCCTCTACTGACTCTCATTTTAAACAGGTAAATTAAAATACACGTTTATTAAGTTTTTTTGCTATCTGACCGTTACTATTTGAAAGTTAATTAACTGCCTAACTTACAAATTGTTGTTTGAAATACTTGTATACTGGTGATTTATGTCAATTGATTCAATATTTTAAGTAAAGGACTCTCCTTTACAAAAATGTTGAGATATTAAATCTGCTTTCTCATTATTATTTTTTTTTTATTTATTTATTTTTTATTTATTTATGCATCTATAAAATAAAGTTAACATTTTTTTTTGGCCTTGCCTGTCTCACTAGGAAATCCTGTGTCGAGACAGACTAGTTTACAAATATTTTATAAATAGTAAATAAGATACATTTTTCAATAAAGTAAAAATATTTGACAAAAAATTTCAGGTTGGTAGTAGTGGTAACAATAATGGGATAAGAGGATTATATTTGGGTGAGGTGACTAATTATTGCACGACCTTTTTCGATGATCCATTGTTTTATCAGAATTTTGTATTTGTTAATATTATTCGATTGTCTTGTTTTGTCAGGTAGGTTATTGTATATTTTAGACGCAATGTATTTGAAATTTCTTTGACCAAATGTTGTGTTTGTTTTAGGTGTTTGTATGAGTTCTTTGGTTTTGTGCCGCGTGTTTACAATATTTTGGGTATTTTCATAAAATGTATTTGTTTTATTTTTAAACAGATGAGTTAAGATTGTTTTTGTGTAAATTTGTCGAATATCTAATACATGGAATTTGTTGAATATATCTACAGTACTTGTTATTATGGGAACTTTATGAATAACTTTCATAATTAATTTTTGTGCCTTCGATAATGAATCTATAGCGGATAGTGTTGCACCTCCCCATGCGATTATTCCATATTCAATGATTGATTGACAAAGGGAGTAATAAACAATTTTCATAGATTTGGAATCTAGTATGTTTCTAATGTTTTTGAAGAAATAAATATGTTTTCTAAGTTTATTCGTGATGAGTAGGCAATATGTATTCCACTTAAGATATTGATCAAATGTAAGACCAAGGTATTTGATATGGTCTTTTCGATCTAGGCAAGGACATTGACAGAATGTATCATGAATACAAGAACATTCATGTACTTTTATTTCAACATCTTGATTAGGTTGGCCAACGATATTAATACTAAAAGTAATGTATTTTGTTTTGGTAGTATTTAGTGCAAGAGAATTAATATCTAGCCATTTTTTAACAGAGTTAATTGATTTCTCAGCCATTTTGTATGCGTCTAACCAAGTGTCGGATTGAATGAGTAGCACAGTATCGTCAGCAAAGCTTACAATTTTTCCATCTATCGTTAGGTTACAAAGATCGTTTATGTACATATATGAGAAACAAAGTAGGGCCTAAGACGCTTCCTTGGGTCAGTAGTTGGCCATTATTATGCTTTGTATGAATAGATGTAATACGAATTAGCAAATATCAATAATTTATTATGTAAATTTTATTATTTTTCTCAATTTTGTCAAAAAAATATTTGTACGTAACCATCAAGCAAGTATGTAACCTGGAACAAGAAATCACCCTCAAGTATGAAGTACGGGGATATTCTGAATGTGGTTTATTTTGTACAGGTTTTCTTGCAACCAACACAATAACTTTTATTTTCAAGAATAATTCAAGGTTATTTAATGTAAGCCCGTCGTCCACTGGCATGGTAACGGTAAAGAATCGACAAAACTGTAGATCCTATGCAGAAAAATTTCACAATGGCTGTGCTTCTAACTGTAGTGAACTTTACTTTTTGCTCAGAGTTTTGGGTTTTTATTGATTCTTTACTGTTACCAAGCCAGATGACGAGCTCAAATAAATAAAAATAAAATCAACAATTCGTAAAAACAGAAATAATATCTTTCCCTCTACGATTTTATATAATTTTTTGGTATGCCCAGTGCCCACCTTTCCCAGTTATCTCAGATTTGTATTATCTCCATAACACATCCTATTGATTTTATGGATCAAATTATAAAACACAATAATTATTTATTGTGATTTATTTTTTGGGTATTATGCCTAGTTGCGCTTCCTCCTTTAGCCAACGTTTGCCCTGATGCTTCTTCCATGATGATGGACATCTGCCCTGATGATGGACACCATAATGCTGTCAGAAATGTTAGAGGAAAACTAAAGAAGAAGGAAGCTCAACATGGCACGATACCCCAAAAATAAATCAGGATTATACTTTTGGCCGTAAAAATGTCAAATCATTCAATGAATATTATTTATTTTCAGGCTTATAGTTATGGATGTAAATATAAGGCCGAATCAAGAATTTGACGATGGGGGAATATTTCCGATGGATGTGGATGCAGAAAATGATTGGGAGCATTTAACAGAGTCCCTGGATTTGTGCATGTTGGAACTGTTCCAGTGGCTTCAGCAAGAAGGCTCTAAACTATTAGATACTTTATTTGCAGTTTATGAGAAAACAATATTGCCAACTCACGGCACAAGGTAATTATTAACAGGTTGCTAACTCTTTCATTATTCCCAAGACACTTTAATATATCAATCCGGGAAAGGAAAAATGGCTAAAGCGCCATACAGCTAGGACGATCTCACATGTTCTGGGAAACTAAAAACCTTAATTTGATGAACACAAGCAAATTCAAACAATATAGCTTGTTGTGTAGGTTTATCTTAATGTCACAGCTGTACGGCGCTTTAGTCATTTTTCCTTCCCGGCATCGATATGTAATAGACGGGTATGGATACTGGCTAGGTTAAGTTATTTTATTTTACAGAAAATGATGTTCGAATATAATATGTATTGTTTTTTTGCCCAATGTAAATTAATCATGAATATAAAGTCATTCTCAATTTTTTTTAATTGTATTTAACCCCAAGGCGCTGCAAAAGTGTTCCATTAACTTGTTGATTGCTGAAGCTAAAGTTTCGCCGTGCGCCAGCTGATTCTATTTTGGTAATAACTTATTGTTTTTTGCAAAATGATGTTTTTGTAAATTATACTGTCTTACCAGATAATGTGTTCATATATTTATAAAGATGGTATATAATCTACTTACCATATGTAGTTTCCTCAGAACAGTAAGTTATATCCAAAGAAACGTTTTTTTAATAGTATCCCTAAGAATACGTTGACGTTCAAGTAGTTAACAGTACCTGTACGTTATTTGTTACATTCGTTATCCTAAAGCAGGAATGGTAATCCTCTTTCGTTAAATGCGTAATTCTTTAAAAAAATCTTAATATGTCTGATAAATAAATAGAAAATGATTTATTTTTACAACTCTTCCTGTGTGCCACCAAAATTTGTTATGTCATAGATATGCCATCTTGGCCTTAAGGGTACCTGCCCCAATTTACTTAAAACACAATATTCATTTTTTTTTCTTGTATGTCATCTTATTTTTTTAAATCATTTCCATATTTTTCACGAAATGAGGAGCCTTTTCACGAAGAGAAATACATATCTACAAAAACCTTTTTTGTTTCGTTAAACGTTTTTAAGTGAATAATCACTCGGTCAATATTTTATGAAATGCACATATAATTAACTGGTATGATGAATAAAGAGAAAAATCAATTCATTTTTGAAAAGCCATCTTTATTTAAAAGAAGTTAAAATAAAAATTATAATGAAATACCCCTGCATTTTTATTCTATAATAAAAATTACAAAAATAAGAATAGTTGTTTGCTTTATCATTCTAGTAGGTACCTACAACGCATAAAAAAAATATTATAAATATTCGCAAATGAAAATTTTTAACATAATCCTGTTTCTTGATATTTCCAAACAAAAATTGCGTAAGTAATACCTGGGCAAAGAAATGTGGCAGGATATCAGAATTAAAGTTCCTATTTTCATATAACTAGGTGGGGGGGGGAGATTTATTGAAATAAGATAATAATCTTTTGCATTACATATATACCTACCTTGTTATTTCGCTTTCATATATGTAAGATCTTTTTTTATCTAGAGTAAGGAAATAGTAATTTATTTTAACTTTACGTTTATTCAATGACAATACAAAAATTACAAATACGTCTTTTGCTTTACTCGCTCGTTAACAACCAAAACAACTGCACCGAGGGCAGAAACAGACATTCTAATTACATTATAAGACTAACACTAGATTAAGAATTTTTTTATTTTATTTATTTATCTATAATAAAATATATTTACAATGGTTTTATGTATATGCCTGTCTCACTAGGGTATACCTTGTCGAGACAGGCGTACAGGTATATAAATGAATATTGTAGTTACAAGGATATTTGAGGTAAAATACAAAATCCTTTTGAATAGAATTAAAACAGAAAGGTGATTGTAAGGGTGGTAAATCTTTTAAAGAGAGTTATTTTATAAATGTTGGAGATGAAGTAGAGAAGTAAATTCTGCCTAATCTATTTAAAGGTCAATTTGACAGGATTCCATTATTTTCATTTATTTTCTAAGGGTTAGGTTGTATGTGAATACATAGTTATTTTTGTCTATGTGTGATTTATTTTACAGATGTTTGTAATTAACATAATTAACACCTACCCGACAACATTTCAGCATGTACCCTTTTTTCCGATACTACATATATGTAGATGTATTTCACTTTGTGAAAATGTATAATTTTATATTACATTTCGTAGACACCTATATAGAGAATAAGGATAAAAAAATAAATACTCATTGGGTTGATACACTTCTCTTTATGAAAACGGTCCTCAAATGCGGTCTATTGTAAAAAAGTACAGGAAAACTTATATATTTTTTTTTTTTTCAGATATGTTCAATTTGTTTTGCTTTATGGCCTATCTATGGATACAAGTAGGATTGGAGGGTTACTGGAAGCCCTGTGGGACTTGGTGGCAAGCGCCAGAGTTGGACCGGGCCTTCGCCAAGCCAGTGTGGCCCATCTGGGGGGCCTCTTGGCTCGGGCCAACTTCATTCCTCTAGTTTACCTGCATAGTTTTATAAGGAAGATGGCTGACTGGTGTCACGCTTACATCAAGGCGCAGGATTCCTGGAATCCCAACCCCGGGAATAATCCCCACGGAGTTTTCTATTCCGTCTGCCAGTCCCTGTTCTACTTAATAGCATTTAAGCACAACTACATGTTTACGGACAAAAACGGTAAGTACTTTTTCTTGTAAATAATTGTTATTTATCGCAGTGCACTCTTCAATTATCATTGTCATTGCTTTTATCTATCACTAACTCCTCAATTGATTCCAAAGTCGCAATACGATAAACTCAGCCCTATCGTGGTAAGCATTTGGAATAAATCTGATTTAATGGTCTTAAATTATTTTATAAATTGTGTCATGTAAAAACGACTCGACCAGAAGTGTGTCGAAGAATAATAATAATATTTGGCTAATTTATAAAGCGCTGTTTTTGTGAAAAATCACCTCAAGGGCGCTGTACAAACTAATAGAATAAATACTGTGTCTAGGCTCAATGGATATAGAACCCGAAAGGTTTAACCACTCGGACCCATTTACGCGACAACACAACATTACTAGACATATGTATAACGTACGAGGCCTGAGTTATTAATACACATTTTTAGATAGTTAATCAATAGTCATTTTTAAATATACCTATTTGAATTTCGATTTTGTTTTCTCGAGTAAATGAATTAACGCAAATCTTGGAAGTGGAAATTAACCCATTTCCCGACACCCGATCGAGCTTAAACTCGACAGATAGACTCGTTGATAATAATGCATTCTATCTACTTTTGGTGGCACTCACACACACAAGCATTTATCTAAAATTGACTACTAGCTAGCCCATGAGATGGCTCAACTATATTGTGCCGTTTGATGCGTAGGACCATGGTGGAAAGTCCATACTGTTTCACTACATAAAAAAAACTTTGATTTTTTCTCTTTTGTTTTCCTCGCTTTAACTTAAAGGGATGTACTAGCCACGGCCGAATTCGAAAACTGTCAAAATGTATTAATTATTACATCGCTAGATGTCGGTAGTAATGCCATCGCGAATTTTAAAACTTCAACATTCAACTTGTGTTATGTTATGACGAGCACAATATTTTTAAATATCGAAGTAAAAACCAAACCAATAACAAAGTGTGTTTAATTTATGGAACTTATTATTTTGGTAGAATATTTGGTATGATCCTTTTTACGAATGTTTCATTATTTGCTTGTTGATGGTTTTTTCCCATAGTTCACGTCATTCGTATACACTCGCGCAGCTCCCATTATAAACTACCGACGCGACGTTTGGAATCTCGTGGTTCAATTATTGTTATTAAGTTTATTTTGTAGAACTCCATTTTAATTTCTTATTTCTTTTATATGTTCAATAATATTATTATTTAATGTATAAAAACAGTTTATTACAAACAAGTTCTGCTTCGTAATTATGTATTTCGTATTTATGCATTGTATAAATAATTTTTTTTGAAGTAAAACTTCTTTACGCACGCTCGACACTTGGGGGTAAACTGGTGAATGCGTTACGAAAAGTGTGATGCGAACGGTAATCGATGCGAACAGTGATCGATGCGAACGGTGATTAATGTTATTAAAAAAGGAAACGAAACATGCAAAAGAAAACGGGGCAACTTTTGCCCAGCGAAAAAAAGACGCCTGAGTGTGTACTACTGTGTGAAATGCAACAAACCAAATTGTCTGGAATGTCAACGTCTATGTCACCCCAATGTCATATGTTCTTTTATAAGATAAGTGAAATTTTATTTCAGTCGTGTGGTCTTGCACACTCGTTTTTTTTTTTTTTTTAAATGTTCAATAATATTATAATTTAATGTATAAAAAAAGTTTATTATAAACAAGTTCTGTTTCGTGATTATGTATTTCGTAGTTATGTATTGAATAAAAAAAGTTTATTATAAACATATTCTGCTTCGTAATTATTCTCGTGGTTCACATTTGGAGTCGATTTTATGGTGTTTTTATTTTTGAACTGCCAGGCTGCTGGTCGGCAGACCAAGGAAATCATGAATGGGATGATCTAGATTAGTTTTTTGTTAGTTTCGATCTTGTGTTCGATGTAATCGATGCAGCAGGGCATGCGAAACCGATATGAAACGGACGAGGTTCGGAAATTTACGTCGTTTTACGGACGAACGCAGCTCTTACGGCGACGGTGCGTTGGTTGTTCGAACTTCCAACTAGTATGGACTATTTTGGCCATCTTAAAATGACTATTATTATTATAAATTTGTACAAAAATATGGACACGTGACAGCAGTGAGGGGCACCGCGGCAGGTTTTGGCTTATTTAAAAAATATGGCATTCTAATTTAAAACTATAATTAAATAAAAATAATAATTCAGAAAGCGGAAATTAAATTTTTTTTTTTTTTAAAGTCGTACCCAAAAAGCTGCCAGGCTGCTGGACGGCAGACCAAGAAATTCTTAAATGAAATGATCTGGACTATAGTTATTCATTGGTTTAATTCGTGTACTCGATGACGTAAAATTTACTATTTTTTACCCCACTTTGACGCCGGCTGCCTGCGAACGTGCCAGGCTGTCGGTTGGCAGACCTGCTTTTTTCTCATTTTCTAATCGACCTTTATTATTCTCGTTGTTTTGATGTCGTAATTTTTTCGAAAAAAATCGCTGACTATTTCCGTGACAGCGCGGCTCCTGCCAAGAGGCGCACCGGCAGACCAGCTTTTTTAAGGTTTTATAAACGTCCATTATCACTAAAAAGTAGTTTCATTCGTATACTCGATGACGTAGGGTTTACCTATCTTGTCTCTTTGTCTATTATACTTAATACTAATACTAATCATATAAGGTAATTTTTGTATCTACTACCAAACACAGCGTACATAATGTACCTACGGAGAAATGTTCCACGAGTGAATGAATGCCCACATTGCCCACGACACAAACAAATGAACTAATACTGATATTCCGAAATACGTCACGCTACATATATTATAGCTGTGTGTGTGTACGCAGCATTGAATTCTCACACATACTTGCAAAACGTGCCCGTCGCCACACGCATGGAACAATATGAACATCGCACAAACCATTTTCGGAAGTATAAAACGCACATGAAATGTTATATTTTAAACGATTTATACAATATGGCGGTTGAAAAAACACAATTCGACAAACTTTCACCAAAAAAGAGAATTTTCGAGTACTTTCTGTTTTTGTAGCATACTGAGTTTACTGCAGTGGTTCAAGTGAGTCGGTATTCTATGTTTAAAGCTATTAATAAAACATTTCGCCCGTATTTTCAAAATATATACGCTGTCAAACGAGGAGCGTACAGATTCCCTACCTGCCAACGGGAGATTCTAGCCCGGAATGAACAGAAGCTACGAAATGTGTTCGATTTTGGTGAAAAATGAAGTATTTATTTAATTATCAATATCCACAGATATCATAACGATAATAAGAGGCCGTACTTTTACAGATGTGTGTATTATGTATATATTTTAAATTTAAAATATTGTGTAAAATCATTATTTACGCGATAATCATAGACTAAAGTTTTAAAAGTGGGTTGAATGGTGTATCAATGTTTTTATTTTTCATGGTCAAATGCCTACATCGATTACAAAAAAAAATAAACAGATTGAAAAATTAAAGTCCATTATTTGGTAACAAAAAATATCAAGTCTGAGAATGACACACGAAAGGTAGTATTAAGCCGTTTTAGAGAGCCGTTTTTCAGCAAATTACAATTCTGCCCCTATAATATACTCTTAAACATGAAAATTGTATTTCTCGATCAGTCTTGCCTGATATAAAATATAACTCAAAGAAAAATCATTTTTACCTGATCTTGGTAATTTTCCTACATTTGGGAAAAGTTTCATTTTAAAATGTCTCTGTTTTAGGACTGATCTTCGTGGAGTCTTTGAACTTATCTAAAATAGTGATGTCTTCCTCCTTGAACCCACTGAGAATGTGCCAGACGTCGGTGGCAGAAGCCTTTGCTTCAATAACTCGCATGCACCAGGTTGTGTACTGCCACACCATCATGGAAAACAATACGCGCCATTACCTGAGGGTGGATGGTGATGTCAAAGATCAAGACTGGTTTCCCTACGACCCCTACACCCTACCAAGGTCAGTCTATTTTCTAAATCATCATCATTCAAACATGACTTATACAAAATGAGGCATTATCTCAGCAGAGGAATCGTGAAATTTTACTGATCCCTGTGTGATAAAAAAACATTTATGAATGAATTACAAATCAGAAATACATAATTATGGCAGGGATGAAATAAAATAAAATGGCAAGTTGTGGATGACTCTAAATTAGTACACTCAACCTTTTGAGTTTTTAAAATAATTTCTTTTTCAAATGCAGACTCGTGACACTTTTTCAATAAAATTTTACATATTGTCGTTGATACCAGTGACGGTCTTTCTCTTAACTCAATTAGTCAATGACCTACCAAAAATATAAGATAACAATAAAACATAATGTTATGAAATATTATGCAAATCAAAACAACTTCTTTTTTTTTATATGAATACCGCTCAAGAGTCCCAACTACTCCCGTCTGAAGCCAGTGACACTATGGCATCCCCAATTGGGGTATGTTGTGAGGCTGGGGGTAGTGGGGAGGGGAAGGAGAAATGGAAGAGGAAGGTGGGGAAGTACCTGGCTATTCAGATCTGATCACCAAATACAGCTAATGCCATTTCAAGCAACGTGAAATTATTACAACGTGGTATTATTATAATTTAAATGCACGCGGGATAGCGGGCAGCGGCAAGTAGTGACATCTAACGTCTCAAATGGAAGCTTCCTTTCCAACGCACCTATGATTGACTGGGTCAATTTATCAAATGTCCCAATATCATATCTTCCGTCTCTTTACGCGCTATACAGTTAACGAGATGGCACTATATCGCCTAATAAAAATGATTTCGCAGTCTGAAGACAGCTTGGGTCATTGCTGTGAGGGAGACAGCTTGATGAATATCATGCGTCTGAAAGAGATGGTTTGATAAATGTAGGTTGGTATTGCGTATTGCACGCTTGTCACATGAAACAATTTACTATATTAAATGTAATTTGAATCTCAAATTCATGAGGTACCTAAAAAATCAATATTGATAATATCAGTTTATATACAACATCAAATAAATATTAGTTGGCCATTTTTTTTTAAATGTCCTTCCACTTCTGGACCTCTAGAGCCTCTGGTTGATACTGCAATAGGTTTTGTGTCAAAAAAAAGTATCTTATTGTTTTGACGGAATAGTATACAAATTTCTGATCTTTTGTATCGTATCAAAAGGTTGTGTCTAAGAACAGTATTAATATGCCTACAGATTAAATGGCAATTTGGTTTTTTCTCAAGATGGTCCCACCATGGATAATCCAATTTGTCAGGTGACAAACAAATTGCAGTATCAACGAAAATATGTTTATCTTATCTTTTGACTCCTATAATCTTTCATTTGAAAGATATGTAAATAAGGGGAAATTTTGGTACACTAAAATTGCAATCCATCATTCCCCCAGTATTTCCCGCATTTATCATTTATTTCTTCCAGTCCCAAATTTTTTTTATTTTTTTTTTATAATTTGCGGAGACAGTTTACAATTAGTTCCCGTGAGTACTTAGGCCATAGGCCCATTGTACTATCTCCCATTTTACCTCAATCCTTTAACAATAACCCAGTCCCTTTAATGAAGTTCACCAGAGTTGTCATTGGATATGTGGCTTCATATGTGTATCTTCTGGTTCCACGATGTGTCTCCCCAGGTATCTGAGCCTAGTTCCCACCAGGGCAGGACATTAGCACCACAAGTGAATTGGAGTCTGCTATAGCTGCATGTGTCTCCTGAGATGGCAGTGTCCCGGTAGTAGTCCTACCAGTTCCCTCAGCGAGTTTCCTGGTCCGTCTGGGGTCCGGTCCGTTTATGAGTACTTTGTATTGCCTCATTCCGGGTGCCCTCTCCCATTCCTTCCAGTGCTGGAATTTGACCCACCTCTCAATATGTAATTTGGTGTGGCAAGCTGCTACTCCTATGGCCGGCTCGGATCCCGCAAGTGGTGCTTTCGCCCCTTTCCTTGCTAATTCGTCAGCCCGCTCGTTGCCCTCGATACCCTTATGTCCCAAATTAAATTCATACAAAAATCGCATTAATATATTGCATCGATCATTCCTGTATAGCACCATTTTCGTGAGGAAATCACCTCATGGGCACTTAATCGTTTAATGCACGCAGTTTTTCCACTAAATATTTTGCTCGATCGATCGTTGCACAAAATACTTGGTTTCAATTAACGGTACTCATAAACAACGAACAGATAACTCAAAAAAAATTACGTTGTTTGTTATTCCATTCAAACATGGCGGTACGCGGTACGCACGTTCGCTCTTTTTACTGTTTGGAAAATCTTAGAAAATTAGAAAAACACATTGATGTTAAAGGGCGACTCCTGACATGGTGGTAAAGGATGGGAAGAGAGTATATCTTCTGTGTTGTTTTGCAAAACAGTGAGGAAACTGACATACGCGAGTCAAAATTCCTAAATAGCTTTTGGTTAAGAAGAATAATTCACTGCCCAGCAATTCCTAAAACGTAAAATAAAATTTTATTTCCAGATCGTTTCATTGGATAAAGCCTTTCTATGCGGAGTACGAAGATACAATCAACGACAAGCAATCACAAGCCTTCGTGGAAGGCGGCTGTGATGAAGATGACTTCCTAGCCACCAGCCCCAATGCTGAAATGCTGCACCTGCACTCTTTACCTAAATCCTCATTTTCTCATTTTAGGAAGTTATAATTCTATTTTAGCTATTTATTATTATTAATTTTATTTACTCAATAAATATGTAAAATTCAATTAATTGTTTTTAATTAAAAAGTATGCATACTGTATCACTCCCTCGTTTCTTTTTTTATTTAAGTTAATTTATTAAAATTTTACCTATGAGGTAAAATGATAAATCTCTTAACCCATACACTGCTCAACTAATTAGCTCAAACAGGTTTCACTTTCCAAATCACTGTGCTTCACCCGCAGATAAAAAGTTTAAAAGGAGTAGCTGTTTTTAGGATAACTGGAGAAAGAAGACCAGAGGCTGAAGAAAGAATATGCAACTAATTAATAATCTATTTTTTATTAGAATAACTCTCATAAAATAACTTTTAAAGGTTATTCCCATTAAAGTAATATATCATTGAAGAAGAAGATAAAACTAACAAATATCTAAACTAAATATGAAAAATAACAAGACATTGAAAAACAAAAATATAACAGTCGCTAAAAACTAACTGGGAGAGAGTTAGCAAATTTTACTCAAACTTCGGTCATTTGATGAAGAACCCATATAATCTGTTCTGAGTTTTCTGAGGACTCATGTTTCCATGTGAAGGATGGGATGCTTAAAATTTTGTCTTTCCTGTTTGAAATCATTCAATGACTTCGTCAACTCACAGATTTTTTGTGAGTCAGGTTTGTTTATTCAGCACGGTGAGAAGCTCCTTTGAGACTCACTAGAAAATGGACTAGATGGAGGTTGCAATGCACGGACGATTGGAGCTGAGCGATCGCCGACACAACACAATGCGTCCTAACACAATTCAACACAGTGATATGAATCTAACCATAAACTTATGGTAAGTTAGGCCTAAGCTACACTAGCGGTTCTCCCGCAATTCAACCCACAGCAGACACTCCCGCCACGGGTGCTCACGGATCACAGGCGGGAGAAATTCGACCGTCACATGCAGCGGTTCTCCCGCGGCGGATAACCGCCACGTTCATACTACACGAGCGGTTTCCCGCGATTGCATCATTTGGTGCGAGAGAGCGTTGTTGTTTGGTCATGCGCGTAAAGGATCGGGCGGTAGAACCGCTCGTGTAGCTTGGCGGGAAACCGCCACTCGTGTAGTATGATGGTCTGCGGTAGCTCTCTCGGGCGGTTTCCGGCGGCGGGAGAACCGCTTGTGCAGCTTAGGCCTTAGGTTTTTCTTTCAAATGTGGATCTATTCACACATTTCGCATGGTTCCGACACTCTTCTGATGCGTCACGAACAATCACAAGTATGACGCAATATGATTGTGCCCCTTAATATTTGGGTCTTTTCACCACAAGGGGTGACAAATGCAATAAAGTGAAACCTGCATGATAAGTTTAGTTTTTTCGGTTCCTTGGAGACTGAATGGTCCAATTTATCCCACATTAGGTTTTAACGTTTTTTCCGGACCCTTTCAAAACTGACAGTTAGGAGAAGATTAATGAAAACCTGAAACCGAGCTCCGCTAACGACAGCAATGTGATTCCAACCTTCCCATTTTTGAGGATATTATAATATTTGAAAGGAAAATTAACTGGTTTATAAATCGTAAACGTTAAAATAATAAGTACATTCATTACACATAATGTTTATTTCATGAGAATAAAATTACAACACTTTACTTAATCGATACTGAACAATATTAATTTAATGAGTTAAAAGTGGAGTCATTTTTACTTAAAAATATTATTCAAGATAATTTCTTAGGAATATCACGAAAATCTTGACGTAATGAGTAGATAAACATTTACATATTCAAATCACAAGGTAAGCACAACATTGTTAATAATATACCTAAAATCAAAAATGACTAAAAGTTATTGTATTTTTTTTTTAAATACATATATGTAATATTAACATTTATTTTTCTGCATGGTGCTACTGGGAAGCCTTTATTAAATACCTTGGCCATATTTTGTTTTCAATCTTTTGGTTATTATGATTAAAAATTAATGAAATTCATTCATTTACAGTAAATTTACCACCTAAAAGGGGGGTTACCTTGCATTAAACAGGATAGACATGATTTTTTGGTATATTGTACATGACGGACGGAGGCCTAAAGAAAAATTAAAGTTTTCAGCCTCAGGTAATTGTCAAAAAACTGCAATTTTTTAATATTTTTTCAGTTTTTGCCAAAGAATGTCTAAGTTTTCATCAGAGAATGTTCAAAATGTTTTTTAACTCTCGACAGGCCAAGATGCCAAACATAACGTCCGTAACCATGTGGGTCGGCCGAGAACCCATGCATTTTTCTGTCTTATGAGCATTTAAACCATAGAAATCTCTTTTTTTTTTGTTATTTGTCCATTTATTGGCATAATACTACCTATATTTAACAAAATATTTTTTCCTACGACCAATGATTTTTTCACATTTTTTTTTTAAATGGCACATTTTGTATTAATCCTTTGCACAGGAATGAATACCTAAAATACTTTTTTCAAATTTTTTTTGTCAATTTTAGCGCTTTTAACTTGTGAAATACCTATATCTGTTCAGAAAATTTAATAAATGCAAACCTGACCTTAAAAGAACCCTTCTTCCTCTGATAACCAATTTTGAAAAATTGTGAAACGTGTGCCAAAAATATTGAATGCCATTTGAATGTTGCTATAAAGAAAAGGGTCAAAAATTTTGCAGTTTTTTGTATTTTTGACAAAGATCCGGAGGTCGGCCGAGGTTTTCATCAGACCTCTGTCATATACAACATAACAAAAAATCATAATTACCAGTGGCGGTCCGTGAGTTTTCAGTGAGCTGGAGTGCTAAGATTGAAAAATGTGAGGTTATTGATGTTGTTGTAGCTGAAAACGACTTTTTTTTTTGAAGTAAAACTTCTTTATGCACGCTCGACTTGGGGGGGGGGTAAGCTGGTGAATGCGTTACGAAAAGTGTGATGCGAACGGTAATCGATGTGAACAGTGATAGATGTGAACGCTTTTAACGACCTTTACGCACGCTTGACTTGGGGAGTAAGCAGGATAAGAGGGAGATATAAGTTAGTGAAGTTTTACTTTAGACGTGTGGTCTAAAGCACTTCTTCTTTGTGTGCCTTATCAGGTCCCCCCGACGTTGGCGATCACTCTTGAAAAGATCTCTCTGTCTTGCGCTGCCCGGAATAGCTCCTCCACACTTCTAATGCCGGTCCACTCTCGTATATTTCGCAGCCAAGACATTTGTCTCCTACCAGGCCCTCGGCGATCCTCTATCGATAGAGGGTCTAAAGCACACTCTTTTTTTTTCAAAATTTCAACTTTTTGTATGAAAATCTTTCAGTGTGTGGATGCGGCGTATCCTCGAACTGAAATAATCCTGAAAATATACTATTGATATTTAAAAAAATTTTTTTTTTTTTTTTTTCAGTTGTCGTATTTTTCAATCTTAGCACTCTAGCTGACTGTAAACTCACATACCGCCACTGATAACCACCCCATCTGATGCACGGTAAGATGTTAAAATTTACTGGACTATTTAAACTTCAACCATAGTGGAGGTTTGGACGGATTGACAAAGTGGATTATTGCTCAGAATTTGGGATTCGGGGCCCTATTAACACATTACCATTAGCGATGTGTCGGTTCAGCTGGAATGGGCAAAATGCAGAACTTACCCATCTCTAATTACCATGGCCATGCATATTTGGATACATATTATGTGAGAATTGGTGGCAACTAAAGGATTTTGAATGAGTGACAACCATCCAAGATAAGTGGTTCGTTTGTTAAAAAATAAGAACTTAGGACCCACAAAATTAAATTAACATTAATCAAGTAATGAATTTACTTAATTTATTTCATTAAAATTTAATTCAGTGTTACTTATTTACTAGATAATTTGGCAACTAACCCAATACATCAACACCTTGACATAATAGGGACATTTTTATTCATAAATGTATGTTTGGTATTGCGCTCAATGCAACAAGCCACATATACATACCAGTAATATTTCTAAACCACAAATCAAAATGTTGTCAAACAAGTTGAGTAGTCATTAAGATTTCATTTGTACTGTTCTCGGTTTACAACACTTATACAGTAACCATTTCAATGCTGGCTTTTTCATCCTAATCTATCCCACCATGCGACAAAATGATCATGTTTTAGTGAAACGTATCACATATACGACATCCGTCTGCAGAGATAGTCAGTGATGGATCACTTATGTGACATTCGGACAAAGGGATAGCCACTGATGGATCACACATGCAACATCCAGACAAATGGATAGCCGCGCATGGATCACATACACGACATCCGGACAAAGGCATAGCCTCTGTTGGATCACAAATGCAACATCCAGACAAAGGGATAGTCACTGATGGATCACATATATGCGACATTCGGACAGAGGGATAGTCACTGTTGGAACACACATGCAACATCCAGACAAAGGGATAGTCACTGTTGGAATACCCATTCAACATCCAGACAAAGGGATAGTCACTGTTGGAACACCCATGCAACATCCAGACAAAGGGATAGTCACTGATGGATCACATATGCGACATTCGGACAGAGAGATAGTCACTGATGGATCACATATGTGACATCCAGACAGAGGGATAGTCACTGATGGATCACATATGCGACATCTGGACAGAGGAGTAGCCAATGATGAATCACATATACGAGAGCCGCGTACATCAGGTTAATGTTAAAAATTAATAAAAATTGCTAATCATAACTTAATATTTATGAGATCCTAGCATGTAAAACTAATGTTATCTTTTCTTATGATAAGGGTGTCTTCTCCTCCATGAGCTATCCTTCTTGGCAGGTTGGTACTGCTTAGTTTGGTACTGGGCGAGGATTGGTGTTTCTTCTGCGGCCAGTCTGTTTATAACAAATCCATCACCAGCTTCTTGACTCTCCATCATCTTAAGTTTGGCTTCAATGGATTGAATGGCGCTTTTCTTGCTGAGTTTAGAGTCTGATTTGGCGGTGGTGCCTGCTAAAGCGGCAATTCCAAGCTCCGGTTTTGGTTTGATGACTTCATCCTGAAATAAAATAAAAATTACAATAAAATGTATTTATTTATTTAACTTTAGAAGAGTATGGCCGTACGGGTGGTGTTTGCAGTATGTAAGTATAAAAGTATAAATAGCATAGTATGTAATACATTTAGCATAATATACAATAAAACTATTACAAATTAGCAAAATACTAACTACAATACTAATATGGAGACAAGGGTATATTTAGAAAATTCAAAATTAAAAGTATGAAAGGAGATGAGGTTTATAAATATTTGGGATATCCGCAATCGAATAAATTAGATCATACTAGTATTAAAAATGATATTAGGATTAAATTTCAAACTAGGATCAGAAATTTTTTAAAATGTAGTCTATCTGCTAAAAATTTAGTAAAGGCAATAAATACTTGGGCAATACCTCTATTAACTTACTCATTTGGCATAATTAAATGGTCCAATACAGATTTAGATAGCTTAAGGGGTCTCCACACGGTACTGCCGCAGTACCAACTGCCGCAGAACTGTAGTCTAAAGCGCCAGCCGTATTGTTATTATAATAACAATACGGCTGGCGCTTTTGACTACGGTTCTGCGGCAGTTGGTACTGCGGCAGTACCGTGTGGAGACCCCTTTAGAACGATTAATTCGAACTACGTTAACAAAGTTTAATTGCCATCATCCAAATTCTGCTATAGAACTAATTAATTTATCTAGAAATTTAGGAGGTATAAGTATAGTCAAAATAACATCTTTAAAACATAATTAGGTAGAAATGCTAAAAAAAAAATTCCATAGGAAAGCTGATAGTTCAGAAATGCACAAAATAATTTGCAAGGCAGATAGAAATATTTCGCCATTAAATTTATACGACGAGAATGCAAACATTCTTATAAATAGAAACCAGGAATTATTAGATTCCTGGTCAAATAAAATTCTTCACTTCAACTATCTCAACCAAACATATGTTGACAAACTTTCGTCAAACAAATGGTTGAGTATTGGAGAGTTGAGCGCAGAAATAGAAGGATTTATGCTTGCCATTCAAGATAGTCATTAATACTAAAAATTATAGGAAGCATATCATCAAAGATACAAATCAAATTGATGATTTATGTAGAAAATGTTTGGCTTTTCCAGAAACTATAGAACATATTAAATCGGGATGTTCTGTATTAGCGCCGTCCGAGTATACATTTAGGCACAATCAAGTTTTAAAAATAATTCACCAAAGTTTGGTAACTAAACATAACTTGATTGACTGCTGTAATGTACCATATTATGAATATGAACCAAATTCATTTTTAGAAAATGAATTTTATAAAATTTATTACGATAAAACAATACTAACAGACAGAACAATTAGTCATAATAGACCCGATATAGTTTTACATGACAAAATTTAAAAAATAACCTATATCATCTAGGTTGCTATTCCAAATTACTGTAATATTCAGAAAACTGTTTCTGAAAAAATAAGAAAATATACAGATTTAGGAAATGAGATTAAAAGAATTTGGCATTCTTAGAATAAACAAATATTACCATTTGTAATTTCGGCTACTGGCATTATACCTACCTATACCATTATTCAAAATTTAGGCGTACCTATTAGATTTGTCAAAGAATTTATATATAAAAATGCAAAAGTCAGTTATTTTAAATACATGTAGGATTACGAAAGATTTTTTAAATATTTATATTGAGGGATCAGTAGGATTTATCGGTCCAGTTAGGATTTCATCAGAGCCTAACCCTCTGATATGAAAATATCTGGGGTCGGTGAATTATTTTCCATTATGTTTCTGGTGGATTGACGTATTGTTCTTGTATTGTTTTGTATTTATTATACTTATATAATGCACTTACATTGCATGGATTTACTAGATAATCATTTGTGTAAAAGTGTGTTTAAGGGTTTAGTCTTTCATTTGGGAAAGATTTAACCCGGACATAAAATCTGGAGGACCATAAAGGAAATATGTATAGTCGATTCCGCTTAATTTAACATCAGGACTCAAACATTTTGGGTGAAGTTGTAGTACTCCGCTTCACTTGGCCAATCATGGCGTTGAACACCTCGCTGACATAAATACCCACTTTTCGTAACAATAAAACTAAATCTAACTATTTAAATAAGCAAAATTCCGTATTAACCGTGAGGCGGAGTACTGCATGTTTATCACATTTTGTCTCAAATAAGCAAGCTCTACTCATCTATGAGCTGGTATTACAGTATAATTCAAAATGGTTTCCTGCGTTTACTTTTTTTTTTAAAGTAAGACACACATTCCCGGGTTATGAATAACCTGGCAATATTTTAAAATCTCCTACTACCATCACAGTAAGCGGAAAATGTTGTTTGTGTCGTGATGGAGGACTTAGCCAGCCGAGGAATCGAACATGCGGCGCCCGGGTGGGACCTAAATGCGTTGCTAGCTTAGCCACTGACCGGTGAAAGTTTAGCTTTGGTGTAGACATCAATTACCAGATACATGAACTATTGAGCTTAGCTCCGTCGTCTCTATTAATATTAATGGGATTTTTGTGAATTCAATTGCCTCCGTAATTAGGAGTGCTCTATGAGTTTTTATTTTTGATCTATGCAACTTCTCCGAGAACCTTGAAATAAATTATTTGTAATTTTTTCTGCGCCTCATTTTTTTCTCTAGGTCACTGAAACCCCACAATGTCCATTATCGGGGTAGATGTTCTCTGATCACACAAAATTTAAAATCAATGACTAGTAAAATATGAACAACTTACATTGCTTGAGTTCTGCGCCCACTTCACTGACAAGTTTCTACATCCCACAAGCTTCCCGTGCAGAGCTTCCTGGGCCCTCAGGGCCTCAATACGCCTCTTGAAGGTCACAAAGGCAAAGCCCCTGGGCTGACCAGCCAGAGGTCCTGTCCGGTGGAACATCAGGTCAAACTTCTCAATTTCACCAAAGGTCCGCACCAATTTCAGGAGTTGATACCGGTAATCACAAATTAAAATTCATTACCTCTCTATTTTCTAGCACATTTACACACAACTAATGTGTATTATAAATCAATTAAACAAACCACTCATAATATTATGTGGGATAAATTATGCATCACACATATTTTGGTTAGTTTGAAAAGAAAACTTTGGTCAGATTAATAAAAGTGAATATATTTATAACAATAGTTCTGCCTAGTGCTAAAATGAATAATTATGCAACGGTAGAAAAATGCTTTTTTTTCTTTTATTTCTCAAGGAAAAATGACAAATTAATAGGAAACCGGGCGGCGTTTTGTTTATATAAACATATTCCTCAATTTCCTCTCTGGGTTTCGACATCACAGGAATTTTTTAAAAAATATAATTGAGATATTGACCACTAGCTTGTCGGTAAATTTCAATTCTTTTTGATACGTTACTTATTGTTAAAATTGCCTGGTTTGAACGCCATCAACAGACGTTCAGTATAAAGACTAGTTAATGTATGGTAAATATTTACCTAACCGCCGCAAGCCGCTTCACTTTTAATAGGCATACATTTAAAGAAATAAACTACCCATAAACTTAATTACCACAAGAACCATCGGTTTCAGTCGAAAAAGGCGGAAAAATATGCATTTAAATTTATATTTCATAAAAACTTTTTTGTACATAATTTTTCCTTTATGAATGACATTTCATGATGTATTCTTTCCATTTTGAAGGGGTACCAATTTTTAAATATTAATAAAGGTTGCCATACCTGAAAAATTATTAGCTTAGCGGCTACGCTAGGTTTGTGTAACATGGTTTGTGATACAAAAGAAAGTGCCCCTTTATAACGCCTACTCCAAGGCAAGAAAAACATCCCAGTTTTCAAGTAGTTTAGCGGCTACGCTAGGTTTGTGTAACATGGTTTGTGATTCAAAAGAATATACTCCAATTATGTATTTATTCAGAACATGAAAATTTGTATGGTGCAACCTTTAGTACCTTCCTCGAATATGTGTGATTTTTTGGTACCCTGGAAATCGGTCAGTATGCAAAATAATGTAATAATAAATGTCAGCCGTAATGAGAAATTACGTTTTTTTTTTATGACATATTAATTTAAATGCATATTTTTCCACCGGTTCCGACTGAAACCGATATTTTTTATGGTAACTAAGTTTAAAAGTAGTGTACTTTTCAAAATCTGTGCCTAATAAAAGTGCGGCGGCTTACGGAACATTTAATAATGTATTTTTTTAAAAAGCAAAATGTACAGACAGAATTTTCTTCTAATATCGTTAGTAAAAAATCTTAAAAATAGGTCCAGTTTTGAAGGAGAAAAATGAGGAATACAAAACCTCGATTTGGATAATTTTATTTAGGTATTATCAGCCTTAGGTGATGTTGTCAAGCAACGACTTTGTAAAATACCTATTGTTCAAATTTCTCGGCGACCGGGTTTCCTCGAATGATATTGAATTGTTAAAAATACTGAAGGCAAAGTTTCTGAATTATATATTATAATATTAATAGATACGTACTCATTGACTCGTGGATCAAGATTTCCGATCCAAAGCCGTCTGTCATCAGGCTCATTTGTTTTCAAAGGATCTAGCCTAAGTGGAACCTGCAAATAAAATGTAAGAACTTTAGTTTTTACCAAAAAAATAAGTTTTTTATGGTAATTCTTCGGAACAAACGTCAACGGTTAATACGGAATATTTATTTCATAACAATCAATCATAATTACACAAACCCGCTAGGATAAACCCTGCCTTGCCCTCAAACCATTAAAAACCTGGGATGTTTTTTAAAATTATGATGACATGAAGCTAAAGGTTTTATAAAAAAAAGTGCGTATTAACCGTTGACGTTTGTTCCGAATATTTACCTTTTTTATAAACACTTCTGAACCGTATTTAAAAGTTTTCAAGCTTCTTTTGTCTTTTGGAGAATTCATATAAAACTCGATAAATGTGACAATTTTATTGAAATTCTACTCACTGTAGCGTCCATAACGTTTTTATATTACTTCATAAGTATATTAGAAATATGTAACATGGAGAAGTTATATATGAATTAAGCTGCTTTATTATACTAAATTGCTGTATAGTGTTTATCGCGCTGAGAAGGCGCTGTTTTCTTTGAGAAAATTACTAAAGACAAAACCATGACAAAACTGGCTTTTTGACGTTTTGGAAGCACTAAGCAGGGTTGCCAGCAGGGTTGCCAATGCTTATGTTCCAAAATACCCGCAATAAAAGTTCAAAATCCCCAAATTGGGGAGAGCAAAATATCAAATTCCCCGCAAATTCCCCACAAGTTTCTTCACCTCCAAAATAAAACTAAATTCTATTGAAAATGGCATGTTTTATATTAAAATTGATTAAACATATTATTACATACACAATACAAGATTAAAAAAGAGGTTACAACCAAATAACCAATATTGAAAAAAAAAATAATGACATTATAAAAAAATTCAATACGGTGTGCCGATAAATTGTCTAGTAGGAAAAAAAGGAAACACAAAAAATATGGTAATATAGTCATACATACGGTGTACAAAAAGACAAGTAATTTAACAAATAAGAGTTAGTTGAAGATAAAGTAGTATTTTAGTGTTACAATATAATTTTAACCCACTTTCAAAATGTATTTTGTTATTTGATGTTGAGACCAATAATTTTAAACCGTGTGTTTAAGTTAATTAATAAGAACAACACGTAATGAATTATTAACGAAATAAGCATAGATACAAGTGATGTAAAATAATTACCTCCTTCATCATTTACTGCATCATGCTTTTTTGGTTAACATTTTGTTTGAAAGATTAAACTTCAAAATTCCTCCTTCTTTTTTAATCCCTTCTCGAGTAGCCATGAATGCTACCACAGTATCTGTGTGAAGGTGATTTCTATTTTCTGTTTTAAAATTTTTAAGAACACTGAATTTTCTCTCAACGGAAGCGTTGGAAAACGATAACACGAACTTACTACAATTTTCTACATTCAGACCATGTTGGGAGAAAGAAAAAAGAATAGCGGTATCCTTCTATCGTATAAGTTCTATGACTAGCAATTCATGTGTCTTCGAATTAGGGTCTCGAACTTCAGGAATCCCCAGACTATTATTGTTTATAAACAAATGTTACAATGCTGCCATAAAATAAACTACGAAATCTTCCACAGAATATACATATTTTTCAAAACGGTTGGATAATCAAAAAATGCCCAGAATCCCCGCATATTCCCCGCAAAATGGTGTTCCCCGCAAAATACCCAATTCTTGAAAAATCTTAAAAATTCCCCGCAGTTTGGGGAATTACCCACAAATCGGCAACCCTGGTTGCCAGTAAGATGTTTTGAAATACCCACAATAGATATTCAATATTCAGATTCCTTAAGCGCGCTCTACACCCGCGGCGCGAACGGCCGCGAAGGCCGCGAAACATGAGTGCATAAATGAACTTATACCACGAGTGTGGATCTTGTTCACGCCTTCGCAATGTTCGCATTCGCACTAGAAGTGTGCCGATTCACTAATTTTACGGAATCAGTTCCGGACCGATATTCAACTGAGTCCACTCGATTCACTGGACTCGTTCCTTTGATTTCGCCCGTCTCGCCGAATCAAATTCATTGCGGCGCTCCGCCGGAGTCCTTGAATCGGCCGGAACCAAACCGAGAGTTGATTCCGCCGGACTCACGGAATTAAACGCATTGTAGCGCTCCGCCGGAGTCGTTGAATCGGCCGGAACGAAACTCGGTTTGACTCCGGCTGATTCAATGCCGAGATTTGATTCCGCCGGACTCACCGAATCAAACTGATTGTATCGTTCCGCCGGATTCATTGAATCAGCGTGAGCCAAATTCAGTTTGACTCCAGCTGATTCAATGCCGAAAGTTGATTCTGCTGGACTCCCTTACCCGGCGGAATTGTAGAAGGTCACGGAGTTAGGGATCAATTATTCAACCCACTGGGGTTAATTGGGGAGTTAAAAAAATAAGGTTATTGCTTTTCAAGATTTGATATTTTTTATTATTATTTAAATGGCACTCACCATCTGGTGTTCTCAATAAAAGTGGGGGTTAATTTACTGGTAAATGTTGGAAGTAAAATATTAACTAACTAACCATCACGCCTTTTCCCGGCAGAGGTAGGCAGAGAGGACGGACCGCCAAACAACTCAGTCTTGGCGCACACTCTCTGCCTCACTCACATTCATACATCGTCTCATACATTCTCTTCTTTTATACTGACTTTTGACATGGCCCGACTCGAGTATCTGTTTCACTTGATCGTGCCATATCTTCCTCGGGCGGCTTCGACTTCTTCTACCATTCACATTTGTGTCGTATATTCTTCTTACACTACTTTCCTCGTTCATTCACTCTACATACCCAAACCATCTGAGGGTCCCTTTCTTAATCTTACTCATTATGCTTACATCAGACTTACATTCTACATTTCTCACACGATCATACATTGTTTTACCACACATACGCCTCAGGGATCTCATTTCAACAGCATTCAGTTTACTTTCATCCTTCCTCTGCCAGTTCTATGCCTCATTGCCATACATCAGGGTAGGTACCAGGACTCCATTGTGGACTGCTAGCTTCGCTTCTTTTGACAGTTTTTTATTAGCGCCAACAAATGTGTTTATGTGTTTGTGTCGAGCCCATGGTCGAGCCGTAGCCGCCAGCCTGGCGTCTGTGTTATTGTTTATTGTGAGATTATTATTTCGAGAAGTCTTATCTTTTTATAGCTAATAATAATCTGTTTGGGATGAGTGATATCATTTGTCGGCTTTATGAGAACCGCTTAAGATAATATTTACGTTATATTTGAAATTTACGAACAA
Organism: Limnephilus lunatus; assembly: GCA_917563855.2. Lineage (NCBI taxonomy): Eukaryota > Metazoa > Arthropoda > Insecta > Trichoptera > Limnephilidae > Limnephilus > Limnephilus lunatus. The sequence goes on along the minus strand of OU830598.1, from coordinate 45,432,290 downwards.
TGAAGTCCTTGTACCTTGTGTTAAAAAAAATGATCTTCATAAAACAAGTAAGCTAATTCAGACCACATAATATGATCGTTTGTGAACATACACCATAAATATACCAAACCACCCATACATACACTATCACTCCGAGATACATGGCGTGTGCCCGTCACTGTTTACTGGGGTAAGTAAATTATGAAACATTTGTAAAAGTGTATTAACTAACTACAAGAGCAAAATATTGGACTCGACCTTATAGGCGACCTTACTTTGACGTATTTGAACTTCAAATTTGTTCATTGCGCGGCGAGGAATTCGCGCTCCCATGTAAAAAGGTCTATTCATTCAAAAGCAGAGTTTACTTGTAAGAACTAAATGGTGATTTTATAGTGCGAGATGCCTGATATACTGCCAGATTGAGTTTTGACGAATCACGTATCACCAAAGCCATCTTCCTGCCCTTCGTCCCGCTGTAGTTGGTTTCTACCCCTCACCTTTATGTTTTGGTCTATATGTCTATGCTTGCTTTCTAAAATTATGTTACTACTTCCTGCCTAAATATTTTAAGACCTTTTGTGTTTACCGCCTTATTCACGCTAGTTAATCTAGCTTGGAAAAGAATGCACATCTTTTCAATTCTGTGAATTTTTGGCATTAATTCAGTCAGTTCAGTGCCATAGGGCCGAAGTTATGACCGAACCCAAGTGTAAAAAAACCAACCCCAAGTATTAAAGCGAGCAAACCCAAGTGTGGAAAACGATGATATATTTTTTTAAATCTTCTTTTGGAATACCTAAAATCAAGCTCATAACACTTCCGAACATTTCGTGGAGTGCTCGCTTTAGTAAACCATAAACACAGTGCACACTTGAAAGGCGATAAAACAATTATAAAAAAAACTTCTCTGTGGTCAAAACACCGACAGATGACCGACCGACAGCGTTTCAGATTCGAAACTGTCAAAATTGTAAAGAAATAATATTTAAAAAAGCGGCATTTTAGATTATTCTGTTACAATTATACTACTGAAATATATTTTGTTATAAAGATAAACAAAATATGGGCCTTGTGCAATGGATGTTATAAATAATGACTTGAATGAGCCACAAAACAATTTTTCTCCCCTTACAGTTCAAGAGGTGGACGTTGATATTTTGCCAATTGTATATGATATAATTAGAAGGTATAAATTATTTAACACGTTTAGTTTTGTCATAATTCGAATCAGTTGCGCAGTTTTTCCATCCGATATTAATTTTTTTAAAATCTTTTTAGTGTTGAACGTGACGTGCATGACAACTCTGCCAAAGCCAGAGAGTCTCAGGATTGCAGTCTTAAAGTATTGGAATTACAGAAAAAGCTGGACTCCGCGAGATCTCAGGTACCGCTGAACATTATTCTTATTATAATAATGATTAGTTTCAGTTACTTAAATGATTGGCATAAATGCAGTTATGCATATAGAAATGCAGATTATCTTTTCAGCACTGCATATTATTAGCACAAACAGTGATGGTGACAAAACATGTACATAGTTTTATTACATTCTTGGAGTCTCGATCATGTTTTATTTTGTACACACCCTTGTGCATTCTATAATCTGTAATCATTGATGAATTAGATATATGTTACGTAATCATTGTCACATTTTTTAGGCATCTATCTTAGTTATGTTTTCTTATTTTTCAGATTAAACGGTTACCAGGAATAGATTACAACAAACAAGAGCAGCTCCGTCAATTTGAAATTCTTCGTAGGCAACTTCATCTAAAACGTGAACTACTGCAAAAGTATAGGAATATGTGCTCTTTTGATGCTCCTTTTAAATAAACATATTTTTTGTTGCGAAGAATAAACCTACAAAGATGCCTCTCAGATTTATCTTGAGATATTTAGCGAATAATGAACAGTTGGTGCAAAAAATTGCCGAATCCTACCCGGTAAGAAGAGCCGCCCGATTCTGCGTCTCCCTGTTTTATCGATCACAAAATCTAGCTAAGGATAAAATACCTGATTTGGACAAGGTGAAACTCGGTTCATTTTTTAATCGATTTAAGCAAAATGTAATCCAAGGCTTAAAGGAAGCCAAGCAGCAAGCAAAGGACAAGGAACAAAAATACAAATAAAATTTAATTTAGAAACGGATTTTAATTTACCATAAAACCTTAGAAACACCAAAGAGTAACCAATTTTATTTGTTAAATTAATCAAAACTCTTATTACTTTCAATGTGGCTAAATGGGTTGAAATGGTGCATAGGTATGTTTAGAAATTTTAATTTTAACAATTGAGGACACAGGCGGAAGAACGACTTAAGGTACTAAGTGGTTTATTTATCCGCTGTATATTTACCTGCCTTAGCTATCACCACACAACAAATAATCACTCTACGTTTTCAACTTATGCCTCCTACATGTAAGAATATCAACACATCAACGAATTGCAACTATGAACAATCCCCTCATATCGCTGTCTTACCCCATTTTAATCCTTCAGATTGCCATCCGTTAGAAAGCCAGTATTTCGCTACAGATCGTAAAATTTTATTAATTTGATTAGTGAAAAAGATGTGTAGGGAACACATTTTTTTATAAACCCTTGGTTTTGATAAAGAAACTTAATACCATCCCTAATTTTTACTCTTCGAATGAAAGAATGACTTAAGACATTGACTCATTCAAAAGGCTGTATTAATAAGACCACATGCAATTAACTTTTTTTAGCCTCATTTTTAATAGCTGAATAGCAAAAAAATATAGAAATCAAAATATTTAATAAAAAATCAAAACATTTGGAAAAAAACACTTCAAAAACTTGAACACTGATTTTCTCACAACTCACTTTTGTGGGTTAGGTTGTTCTTCCCCTTGTATCCTCAATTACAAAAATTTCCTATTCATTTAGTAAAATGATTGTATTTCATAATTATTCTACTGCATCCTGCAAGTGAAAAAAAAACACTGCCTGTGTTTTTATTATTCATTTAAACTTATAATAATGTCTCAACTTGAAAATAAATAATCATATATTTTTTTCATCGATCGTTGTTTCAATTGTCTGTAGAAAAAATATTTAAGAAAACCCTCAAAATCACCGAGTAACTGAGACAAAGAGCTGCCCATACAAGTGAGGGGAACAAACCAACTTGCGGGGAGCGGGGAGGTGGCGTGGGAAAATTATTGCTAAATCTCTCAAAGATTTATCAATAAATGAATTCGACGGTCGGCAACTCTCATATCAATATATTAGTCTTTGAAAATTAAATCTGCTATGAATAAGTAAACCTTTTTTACAATCCATACAAAGAAAACTGACCACACATTCCAAATTGATTGTGAAGTTTCGCAGTATACTCTATGCTGTCTGACAGCCAGACGTAAACTTTCTGATGTATTGCTCCTACACAAAATTATACATGCATCAGTCGATACGTCAAACATTTTAATGGTAGTTGCACAATTCCACTCTAAAATAGAACTTTAATGCATCTTTTTTCGTCTCCCCTGACATACGCAAGGGAACCCAAAAGTAATGAGAATCGGGCGGTAGAGGGGAGAAGTGGAGGGGGAACGGGCTTTGTGTGGTCAGCTTTTGTACGGTAACTCTTTCTCGGTCAGTGTGCGAAGCCGCCTCGTTATGGGTCCATGCGTTCGTCCAAAGTTTAATTTTAAGGAAATCAAGATTTCTTCTTTCGGCGAAAATGCTCCTCTCTGAGGATCAAAGAGAGCCTTCGCCTTCAAGCCTGCCCCGAATTGAAAAATCAGCTGGAAGAGGACCCACATTTTTTCCTAGGTTATTGGTGATGAGTGATGAGTCATGGTGTTATGGGTACGATCCCGAAACCAAGCAACAGTCAAGCCAATGAAAGAGTGCTCTTCTCCTCTTCAGAAAAAAAGTCAGGTGAAATCGAACATCAAGACAAGGCTCATTGGTTTTTTTCAGAGACGTTGTGCACACAGAGTTTGTTCCTCCAGGCCAAACAGTTAACCGACAGTTCTACATGGATGTACTAAAGAGGTTGCGAGAGAGCATGAGAAAAAATCATCGAAAAAGGTTGAATCCTTGGCCACAGGGGACTGGTAACCAGGACAACGCACCTGCACACGCCGCATTGTCTGTGAAGCAGTATTTAAGCAAGCATGGAATGACCCAAATTGTTCACCCGACCTGTCTCCCTGTGTCTTATTTTTACTCCCTAGGATGAAAAGGGACTTGAAAGGGAAATGTTTTCATACCTTTAAAGAAGTGAAACAAAAATCGCTGGAGGCCATAACCTGAAGGACATTCCAATAAGTGGGTTTCAAAATTGTTTTGAAGAGAGGAAAAAAAGGTTGAACAAATGCATAAACTCTTATGGTGAACCCTTTAAAGGCTACCAAATTTTGGTGTAAAAATATTGAAAAATAAAAAAGTAATTCTCATTTCTTTTGGATCCCCCTACATGCATAGTCGTCTCCTATGTAGTATATTACATATACTTATATTACTCGTAGTAATGAAGCTAAAATCTAGCGTCATTTAAGGAAAAAATATATGTATACAACAGGCGGGGTTCCTCTATACATACTGTGGATGCGGCGCTTCCCTTCCTTTTCAGGCGTATAATAAATACAATAATAATTGTTATTGAAGTAAAACTTCTTTACGCACGCTCGACACTTGGGGGGTAAAATGATGAATACGTTATGAAACGTTACGAAAAAATGTGACACGCTAATCAATATGAAACGTTATCAATGTGAAACGCTAATCAATGAGTTGAGTTGAATTGAGTTGAGTTGAGTTGAGTTGAGCTGAGAGCTTAGAGTTGAGTTGAGGGGATGGGGATATTATTATTAGTTAGTGAAGTTTTACTTCAGTCGTGTGGTCTGTAGCACACTCGTTTTGTTTTTGTTTTTTATTCAGCATTAAAAAAAGCTTTGAGCTTATTTTTTTCTAGCCGTAAACAGCAATAAATACTGCAATTTAACGACACCAACCCAACCTCAGCGGCCAAAAACAACAAAACGCGACGCGCGGGCAGGACCGAAAAGCAGTGGATTCTCTGCTCCATTCCGCATCCACAATGTTAGAAAAAGTTTGATAGCAGTATATGCATTTGATGGGAGCATCCAATGCGCAGAAAACGACTTTAATGCGCGTAGGCATAGTGCACAGAATAGCGTAACAAAGCGCGTGGATTAATTCGGTACGATTTAGAGAATTTATTCGTCACCATTTTGACAATTTGGCTTGAATAACGGATGACGATTGATACATATCTCTCGATTATCTATGTAATTAATTTAATTTTAGAACTGTAATAATTGACGTGAAACATAAAGGATTTATAGAGCTAATTTGACGTACTATATTTGTCAGTAATCGCATCTTGTTCGTGGGTGTTTAGGTATTTACATTTGATACTAGGTAGGTATATACTTCAGCATCCCTTATACAAAAAGTCACCAACCGCCACTGATATACAAGTGTGCAGTTCGCACGCAGTAGAAGTAAAACCTTCAGAAAACTACAGTAGACAAGAGTGCGGAAAAAAAGGAGACCAATTATTCTATTAAATCAACAGTGCTAAACAGTGGCGTAGCTAGCATGGGTGGCACCCGGAGCGGATAACGTGGTTGGTGTCACCCCCCCCCCCCCCCATTTAAGTTGAAAAACACTAATTTCGACTCATAAAAAATCCGCCCCCCCCCCTCGCCACACCACTGGTGCGTGCTAAAGACTAAAGAAGTTTTCTCTTCAAAAACACATATTACGAGGATTGTCCCAAAAGTACCCGACCTCACAAAGAAAACATGAAAAATTAGAGATTTTTTTTGTGTTTTATGAACATTGTCTCCTTTCAGGTCGACAAACTTTTCCCAACGTTGTTCAATAGCTTCGATACCCTGTTTATAGTGAGAACCGTCGAGCACCTCAAAATAGCCATCAACCGCAGATTCCACCTCTTCATTGTTGGCAAATCTTTTACCACCGAGGCATTTTTTCAAGTTTGGAAAAATAAAATAATACGAATAGGGTGCGTGAGGAAGCAATTCGAACTTTAATTCATTGATTTTGGCCATCGGGATAACGCATGTCTGAACTGGTGCATTCTGCTGATGAAACAACACCTTTTTTTTCGCCAAATGCGGCCCTTTTTTCTTGATTTAATCACTCAAATGCTCCAATAAGTTCGCATATTACTCGCCGTTGATTGTTTTTTCTTTTTGAAGATAATCAATAAAAATTATCCCACGAGTCCCAAAAACTGATGCCATGACCTTGCCTACTGGTGGAACTGTCTTTGCCTTTTTTGCAGCCGATTCTCCCCTTTTAGTCCATTGTTTTGATTGTTCCTTCGTCTCAGGTGTACAGTGATGACTCATGGTTTTGAATCAATGCAAAAACTCGGCTTTATTGCTGTGAAACATCGCTAAACGCTCGATTGAAACATCCTCACGATGCTGTTTTTGGCCATTATGAGCAAACGCGGCAGCCATCTTGCGCACAGCTTTCTCATATCCAAATTTTCAGTCAATATGCGATGTACAGCACTTTTTGAAATACCTACTGTGTCTGCTAGCTCGCGCATTTTCAATCGATGGTCATTCAATACCGTTTTGTGGATTTTATTGACCTTTGCTGGCGTGGTCACCTCATTTGGTCGACCACTGCGATGTTCCTCTCGGCAGCTCGTATGTCCTCATTTAAACTCTGCCACCCAATATTTTATTGTTGTAAACGAAGAAGTAGACGCCCCCAGAGTAGAATCTAAGCTCAGCTTCGATATTGGTTGGACTTAGACATTTAAAATGAAAGTTTTGTATCACATAACGATGACCAATTTTTCCATGTTTACGAATTAACTGAGAGGGTTCGCTATTGATGGCTACAAAAAAAACACTTAACAATGTAAAGCCTTAAAACTTGAAACTTAAGCCTTATAAGGTTGATGCTTTCTACCATAAAAAAATTTTAAGGCAACAACCACCAGAAGTACGTCAGGTCGGGTACTTCTGGAACAACCCTCAACCGACAACCCATGTGTGAAGCGGAATTCTCCAACTTTATCCATTTTTCAACCGTTTTACTAATGTTTTTCCTGGCATATTCATCCCGGGGCTTGGGGTGAGTATGTGCCATTAGTTTTGCACTGTTTTCTCAAGAATAAACAGAGAGCACATTCTGACCTCAATATTCCCAGATTTGCACTCTCCGGCTGTATCTTTTATAATGATCACCATATTCAAATAGGTAGCTATAATAATTGTTTTAGATGGGTTATTTTTTCCTCATCAAAATGCATTCCAGCATCTTAAACGAACTTGAACCCAGGGGCTGAATGTTGTGAGCATTCTGAAATAAAGCAGAATTTTGTATGAAATCTCATTCTTGGGTTTTCGTATCATTATTGGAAGAACATGCTAAGTTGACAAGTGCAAACACAGCAAATAACTGATTAAACTTCTTTTGGCACATTCTCACCTCATTTTATGATATTAGGCCTTGCATTACATTATTCACTATCAAAGTGGCGAAACATGCGCTATCAATGTCAAAATATGCACTACCAATACCAAATATATAAGTACTTGACTTACTTCCACTGATTAATTATTTAGAGTAAAAAATGTAAATGAATTTTTGGTCTCCAGTGACATTTTTGATGTTTTTTAAAAAATCAGTAGGTATTGGATAGTTATTGGGGTTAGGGTTCGGGTGGTTACTCGACTGAGTAAGTACATGCGAACCACTTTAGAGAATTAGTTGGTTCATTCAAAATATATATTTAATTACAATGCAAATAATATTAACATTGAATTTGTTTCAATGTTTTATTTCTATTAAGTACTAATTCATTTGAAAGGGATATCTTGATTCTGTCCATTGTAATTGTGTGGTAGTCCTTCCTCTCTGCCTGCCCTTGGTAAAATAGCTTAGTCTATCGGAATAGTTTGTTTAAATACTTGTGAACTTCATCAGCAAATATTTTTAGAAGGAAGGTTCTAATTATTTAAAAACATTAATTCTTAATTTGTTTATTTCAAAAATAAAATACCAAACATTTATTTATTATTATTCAATAAAATCACATAGTTTTAGAAGAAAATTATTTTATATCCTATTTTGATAGAAACAAACACTTCCAAAGTTCACACTTAACTAATTCGGCATTACACATTAAAACCGATTATTTATTAGTAAAACATAAAATTAAACTCTTTAACTGAAATTAGCTTCTCTGGGCTGAGCCTGCAATCAGTGGCGGCTCGTGAATTTTGAAATAAACTATACTGGTAAAAAAAATCTCAATGAAAAGGTTTTACACTTTAGTAAATAAATTATATGCATACAAAAAATATAGAATATTATGTATTTAGTTTACTTTCCACAAGAAAAAAAGATTACTTACACAGATGATTGACACCTGTTAGTTAATCGCTTTAGCGCTGTTTTGTGTCACATTTTATAATTACTACAATAATTATTTACATAAAATAAATAATTATTTTGTATTTCAACACATTAATACGGTGTTTGCCAAGAAAAGGGAGGACTCTCCAATCTTGCAATAAACTTCTTATTCTCCTCTAAAATTTTAATATCAATATATTTTTTTATATTGACGCTTAAAAGTTCTGAATTTCCACAGAAATCTTTCCTTGTGAAATAGTTCTCTTATAATTAATATGATATGATTAGTTCTATGTATTTTGTACATATTTATCGCAAGGTTGTTAAGTGTTGATAAAAGCTCTATGAAACATATTAGTAATTAGTTGACGGCCGGCGTAGCGCAGCGGTAAGACGCTTGACTCGCACACCGAAGGTCGCGGGATCGAATCCCGGCGTGGCAAATAATTTTTTTTTGATTAATTTGTGTTATTCCACAATTTATTCATTTAAAATAATATATAGTATATTTGCGGCACGTTCCAGAGAGAAAGGTATTCTCCGTATTGCCCTGGTGTAAGACCACCATTCAGAATTGAAAACATTGCTTGAAATGGCATTAGCCGTGTTTGGTGACCAGATCTGAATAGCCAGGTACTTCCCCACCTTCCTCTTCCCTATCTCCTTCCTCTCCCCACTACCCCCAGCCTCACAACATACCCCGATGGGGTATGCCATAGTCTCACTGGCTTCAGACAGGAGCAGTTAGGACTCTTATGCGGTATTCATATTAAAAAAAAGTTAAACTAGTAATCAAAATAATACAATGGTAATTAGAACACAAAAACTGATGTAAATGGCAACAGTTTCACTTGGTTTTGTTTTTAACTCTTGACTTAGTATATGTATTATTGTAAATTTTAGTAAACTAAAAGAATTTTTAAAGTTATGTAGATAAAAAAATACATGGAAGTTATTATTAGCTCACTTATAATTACGTTTAGGTACTTTAAATTAAATCTGAACCAGCCAACTTAAAACACACAACTTGTTTTGAATTACAAAAATATACTTGTGAGAATAAATTATTTCAACATCATATTTGTTTAGACGCAAAGGTAACTGTTAATATTTATTTATTATGTGTATATATTTCAGTATCATGAACGTTTAGTGGATGCAAAGGTAACTGTGTATATTTATTCATAATAATTTTAAATCGAAATAGTCTTCCCCATTGGCCAAAAACTCCGACAGCCTGTTGGGTGTGCAACTCAGGTACTTAACCACAAACCCCGGCGCGCTGACGGGCTAGAGTAGGTCCACCAAAAACCGGACAACGAGCATGACAAGTGACATTTTTTTATAAAATTTTGAATGCCGAACGCTCTGTAGGTAATCATTCATTTTATTGAATTGGCAATAATATGTTTCTTATGTTTTTTCCCTGATATTTGTGTTCCAAGTTTTATATGCACCCAGCCGCCATTCAATTTCAAAATTGCGAGCGGTTCTAGGCTTTTGGTAGTGACCCTCAACGTCCCTGATTGCTTTGAGGTCTATCGTATCAAATTATTTTATTAGGTATTAGTATACAAGTATATAAAAAACCAAAATTATTATTGTTCGAAAATGTTGAAAAAAACTTACGAAAAAAGAATAGGCTATATTTGTATCCTTATTCACACATATTTTAATATTTAAAAAAAAATTGTTTTTATGTTTTTCTTTACCTTAATCCAATATGTAAACAGATTTAAAGAAATTAATTCATTTGAATATACGGTTCAAAAGTTACAATAGATTTAGTACAACAATGCAGGTTTCAATTTTTGGTACAAAATTAATTCAGTGGTGAATGCCAATTTTTTAGCTCAATAATTCTGTGGCCAATGGATTAAAGGAAATTGTTTCATTCAGAAGTATTGCTATTGAATTACCCTAATACTTTTAACTGAAATTCTAAAATTGAATTTTTATTTTCAAGCAACAGATTTACATCTTAAATGTGTGCAGTGATATATAAAAAAAAAAGATTTTAGTTTTCAAATCCCGCAGCTAACGGTTTACAGACTTTCCCATACAGCCCTTTACCAAAGTTCCCATATCTAGCTTTCTGTTAGTAATCTAAACTATAACCGGGCACATAAAAACTGGTATCCGTTCGCCAAGATTGGTAGTTGCATTAGAAAATAATGAAGGGAATTAATAAACAACAAAAAGAACACTCAGACCATGCTCTCAGGAGCTCTCCTAATAAGGAATCGTTTTACTTGTTTTTTTCAAGAGCTTGCCAGAATTACCAAGGTCATTTTTCTGAAAGGGGTATAAGTAAAAAATTATTTTTCTAAGTTAAAATCTACTGACTTTTAGTCACTAGTCTATCGCCTCATCTGCTGCATCACAGAGCTCCCTAAAGTACGACCGTGCTTAATATTTAGTTTAATTCCTCATCACTAAGAAGGCTAAGACAACCGCCATTGGCTAACTGTGGTACCCACGCTCAATGCGTTACACTTCAGGTCCGCGTGTACTCCCTAATTAATAACAACTACTATGTGAATAGCATTTAAAATTTTAGGAGTAGATGTAAGTTTATTGAAGTGAGGGCCACAGCCAACAAGAACTAACTATGCCACCAATATCACTTTCCTCACAGCCATCTAACTGTAACATAAATCACAAAAAATAGTCACACACAGGAAGTGAAGAGATGTTATTTGTCAATATATATGTACATAATTTTATGGAATATGTTCTTACACAAAATATTAAGAGCGCCTTAAAATTATTGTTAACTATAGCAATACCCATTAAAACAATCCGCGAGCCATTAGAAAAATATTTTTTAAGAGTATATTGTGCTTATATTGGCAAAACTACTTACATATTAAAAAACAAAACACTAAAAATAGCTATGCAAAAATATCTCACAACGGATTGCATTAATCTATAAAAGAATGAAAAAAAAATTACACTATTGCCACGTATTGCCATTGGCTGCTTTTAAAATTCCAACGACACAATGGGCGTCGCATTTCTTTAATACGATTAAGGGACATGTATGATAATTATTGCATTTATCTTTTGGGGGAAGCAAACATATGTATGTACATCGCTGGTCTCACTATTATTAAATGTGTAAGAAAGAGATGCAGCATTATTGTGATAAAGAACATACGTTTTACGCTTTTTTTGTGCCGTTGCCGTGCTGTCACTGTGGGAATATTAAAAACACCCATTACATGAAAAAAGATTCAATCTCCGCAAATACAAGCAATAAGAAACTTTGTAAGCAGGTACTTATTAGTCAATATGCAGGAAGGTGTCTTAACATTATAAAAAAAAACTTTCTTGAAATCCTCTTAAATATTAATTTTCTTGAGAACATTAGAAATTTTAATGAAAAATGGTTAAGTATATCCATTTGAATTTTAGATGTAACATCACAGCGGGGATAGAAGGACAGATGCACATTCGAAAATAAAGTATTTATAATAATTGAAAAATAAAGTTTTATATTCAATTTATGTGTAATTTGAGATAGAACTTATTGAATGGGTAAACTGCCATTTGAATTTGTAACAGGAGTTTGATCTGAAGATGTCTTTGGAGGGGTTTCATTTTTTGGTGGTGCATTTCCTTGGTCATGCTTCTTCCCTCGTGATCTTCTTCCAGTCGACCTTTGCTGGGAGTTTTCTTTCCTCTTGTCATTTTGAATTTCAAAGGTCGATCCTGAATTTGTTACATCAGTTGGCTGTGAAATCAAATAAAAAAAAAAACAAATTATCACGGCATACAAAAAAAACCTTAGAAAATTACTCATGTAGATTAAATAAAGGAAAAAGAAATAATATCATGATTTTTGGATGAATTTTACAATAGGGGAGAGTATGGTATATCGTACCACTTTGAACTTAACTCTCAATACAGTATGATGGAAACGGATTAGAGAAGTGGAGTTAGGTTCAAATAAATGCCTGTTTTATTGGGAACAACGTGTATTTAATTCATATTTTACATGCACCCAACCCGTGCACAGAAATTTTAGTGAGTTAGAGTTATACAACATTATTGATATTGTTTTAGCTGAAAACGATTTTTTTTTTTTTTCGAAATTTCAATTTTTTGTATGAAAATTTTTATCTAGCGTAGGCATACCTATATGTATACCTACCCTGAATAAAAAATCTTCATACAAAATATTGAAATTTCGAAAAAAAAAAAAAAATCATTTTCAGCTACAAAAACATCATTTACGTCGAATTTTTCAATCTTAGCACTCACTCTAGCTCACTAAAAACTCTGTGCACGCCACTGGTAGTAGGTAGATCGTAAAATTAGGCTGATCATGATGCGTCTAGCCACATCGTCATGTTCCGCATCGTGAAATGGCGGCAGATCTTGATGTGTCTGAGGCGCGTCATGATCTGCCTGATTTTACGATTGGCCTGCGAAATACATATAAAATGGCAGGCGGTGGTAATTCTCAATCAAACAACTGAATGATCATTGGTTTTAACCGCCATCAAGGCAATGCCACAGATAAAACAGAAAATATTACAATAATTACCAATGGCATGCTTCCATGCGCCAGAGGAGAACAAGTGTTAGGTGCCGTGGCAGGGACTGCGTTATTTCCTTGTTGTTGTTGCTGTTGTTGTTGCCCTCTCCCGTGCATCTTGTTAGCCTTCATCTTGGGTGGAAAGAGAAGCGTCGTGGACTGGAGTAATCGCAACACATTGCCAACTGCCTTTGTGCGACCCTCACGGAAAAGCTGTAAAAAACATGAATCAAGGTGGATTTAAACCAAACGAGCTTAGGAGCTAGAGCGTTCTTTCTTGATCTTTAGTGTGAACGGTAATTCGTTTTCACCATTTACACCAAAAGAATACAAACAAGAACTAGAATTCTTGCAGATGCTCTAGGGATTAATAGGGTGGAGTGAAAAAACTTTTTTTCAAATTTCGTGTTTCCTATATTACCAATGGGTGCCTTGGTATTACCCTGTAAAGTACACAAAATATCATTAAATTCTTACTTTATCTTCAGGTGGCGGCACTGGCCCTAAAGTTCTGCAAAAAGTGGTATTACCCTGTAAAGTACACAAAATATCATTAAATTCTTACTTTATCTTCAGGTAGCGCACTGGCCCTAAAGTTCTGAAAAAAGTGGGATTTTTCAGTTTTTGTTATTAAACAAACACCTCATCTAATCTTGTTTAAACGTTACAAAATAGATTTTATTTTGACCCATCTAGCTTATCCCTCTTCCCCCTACCCTTTGAGACTATTTTGCGGTACAACAGATGCACTTAATCAGTAAAAAAACGAACATCAGAGCGGAGCGGCAAGTTCGTTGGAATACCCGCGCAAACTTGATTGTGATTTCTTTGTAATGTGCCTAAAACAAGAAAAAAATCATTGTGTCCTGTTTGGTGGCCCAGAAAAATTAAAAGAAAATATGTTACAAACTTATTCGGACGTAATAAAGTATTATTTGTGGATTAGAAATGACTTGCAGTGGTTATCCAATAGAAAAGATCCTTGATATAGATATATGTATATCCAAAAGATATAGTGGCAACCGAGGCTTTGGAGCGTAGGCAATAACAACTGATGAGGAAAAATAAATTACTTCAAAATCAGACTGTTGAGAAACCTCTGAGTGCCTCACCAGATACTACATTGACTGCAGAGACCTCGAATGTTCGATTATCTGACAGCAATCAAGATCCAAACAATCAAATTATGATAAAAATGTACGCGCCAACATGGTTCACCATAAAAAACAAAACCTTCAAGTAAAGATGGTCCGAAATACGTCCTTAAATTAATTATAAAAAAAACAATTGCTTTTCGAATAATCGAGCAGCTTTTCAAATAACTCTTTCTTCGCACATTCTGAAAATATTTTATTAGCTATGCTACAGGACGAAAGACAACATATAAAAGAATAAGCAGTAAGCAGATTTCTTAAAGCCCGACAAAATGCAAAGGAGAAGAAAGTAAGTACATTTGTGACTCCAAAATTACACCTCGAAGCCAACGATTATTATGATTTGATAGACTGGAAAACAGAACCAATATTCGAGCCACCATTCACAAAAAATACGGTGTCATTTCTGGTTAGATTTTAGTTTGAAATAAATACATTTTAACTAAAATGTCTTGTTTTATTTACATTTGGTAAAATCCATAAATATATAAAAACAATTTTAGGTACGATACTTACTTAACTAGACAGATTCCGGCCTCTAAAGATAGCGGTCTGTGAGACCGCACGTCCATATTAGTGTAACAAAAATGTAACGTCCACAGTTAAAGGTTAAGTTGAAAATCCCACAGACATATGAAATTTTGGTACACTCTATAATTTGTAGACATTTTTCATTACTCCAATCCATAATTAGTACAAACAAGTTGATGCAAGTTCCAAGAACATAAATACTTTGAAGAGACCTTTAGGAGCGATCGCAACCGAACACGAAGGAATGCTTTGTTCAGGCGCACTTGCGGCATTTACATCAAACGAACAAACATTCTTAGAGCATTCTACTAAATTTTGTCGAATGCACTCGGTGCACTGAAAAAATTTGCAAGAACATACTAGAATAAGCATTTGCTCGTTTGGTCTAAATTCATCATCAAACATTATAATAAGCAACAAAAAGCTAGTTTTAATTGTTATTTTGGTGTTCTTTCTTATTACGATTAAATTAATAATGATTAAATTATTTAGATCAGCAGTAAATTAGGTCTCAGATATTTTCGCTGCATTAATGGGCATGCACGGTAGCCCTGAGTCGATTGTGAATGAGCCGCTCATTAAAACCCGTTTAAGAGCCACCAAAGAGCGAGCGGGTTATTTTTTTCATCAAGTTCCGGATTTCGGTGCCAGGTGCCAGTGTGGCGAGGCTAGAGACCATATATACATGTACGATTGAGCGAGAGACCATAGAAGATGTAATTTGTAGACCGTCTTCTCTTCTTACTTTTATTTTATTTTTTTATTTTTCTTGTTTATTCCAGATCTCGGGGAGGGTGGTGCAATCCCACGACTTCCATATTATACATTCCATTAAAGTAAAAATGAAAACTATTGTCACGTTAAAAGAAAAGAAAACAAAAAAATAATAATAATACAGAAACAAAAGAAGAAATTTTGAATGAAGTAAAAAAAAAATTGAAATGTATGACACCAGGAATTGGTTCCATCACTTGTGAATATGACCCTGCTAAAAGTGGAGTGCTGCCATCACAAGAGCGTTTTTGCTCGAGGCTAGTCACGCTCTGCAGCTGGTGATCCGTTTTTATTATCTTCTGCTATTTTTTTTCCTGTGTAATTTTTGAATTATTTGTTTCTTTGAATCTTCTCTGTATACATATGTATGTATATTATATTTTACTTAAGACTTTCTTAAATATGATTAAGATGTTCTCAATGACGTGCAAACACTGCGATCAAAATATAAACATAAAAATTATGAAACTGTAAAAAAAATAAAAAATCTTATTCTCTACCTCAAACGAAATTAAAAGTAGCCGCATGACGGGTAATGGGGTTTCGGGCCGTGTGTGACCTGGTATAGCGCCTGGCGGCTTTTGATGCCAGTGGGTTGTGAGCGACCCAGCTCTAAAGCGCACCCTACACATTCAATATTTATTGTAATCTGTAGATATTTATCAAATATTGTAGACTAGTGTACTGATGGATCACAATATGGATTACAGAATTCCTAGATTTCTAGATCATGATCGAATGAATCTTCTTCTTCTTTCGTATGGTGGGGGGTCAGAGGGGGACATCTAGGTCTGCGAGCCAGTCTAGGGCCTCAGACGTTGCCCTGTGGACCTCATCAATCCCGCCGGGGAATGAATGGAGCGGGCATTCGTTGACCACATGTTCGGTGGTCTGCACCGCACCGCATTCACACATCGCCGACTCTTTAAGGCCCCATCTATGCATCATGTGAGCACAACGGCTATGGGAATTCCTTATTCTATTGATGGCGGTCCAGAGTTTGCGAGGCAATGAGAACGCAGGCTGTCTCTCAGTGGGGTCTTGAACGAGATGGGCGTTTTTGACGTTGGCCGATTGCCACTCAAGCTTCCACCTATCTTCTGGGGTGAGAGGTGTTCGAAGGAGTCTTTCTCCTTCCGTCCAGAAGGGTTTTCGAGACTTCAAGCGGCATGCCGGGTGAAAAACGACATCATCGTGCAATGGTATTGCGCTTTTTTGCAGCACCTTCTTGTATTCCCTCAGTGTTGCAATCTCTCCCCTGATATTTGGCAGGGTTATATTTGCAAGTACGGGGATCCAAGGAAGAGGAGTCGATTTCAAGGTTCCGCTGATGGTTCGCATTGTGACATTAAGCTGAACGTCGACCATGGAAATGTGGGCACTTCTAGCCCATACTGGAGCACAGTATTCAGCTGCTGAGAAAACCAGGGCAATGTATGCCGTTCTGAGCGTGTACCAGCTAGTACCAGCTAACTTACTGACTAAGTTTAGTCTTGTCCTGGTTTTTTTGCCCACAGTTTCCATGTGTTTCCGGTAATTCAGGCTCCTGTCCAAAGTTACTCCAAGATAGCGGGGATCATGTGGGGATGGGGGTCATGGTAAATATTTTTTCCATCAAACTGAACACAGAGTTTGGCTTGCCTGTGAATTACTGAGATGGAAAGCTATCACAACTGTTTTCGACCCATTTGGCTTTAGTCGCCAATTGAGGAAAAATCCTTCCATAGCCTTGAGGTTAGAATTAAGGGTCTCTTCTGCTGCATTGAGGATTTTGGCTTGGGCTGTGATGGCGAAGTCATCTGCGTAAGCATAAAAAAAATTTCTGCCTTCGGTGTGAGGAAGATCTGGAATGTATATGTTAAAGAGCGATGGGGCCAGCACTGACCCTTGGGCAAGGCCATTATTCAGGGGTATTTTTTTGCTTTTTAGCCCGCCTAGAAAAACCCTGAAAGTACGGCCAGTTAGTAGTTGCTCAATGAGTCGTACAGTGTTGCCATCCTCTATGATGTCGTAGAGCTTGACAAGGAGGCCTTTGTGCCACACCGTGTCGTAAGCCGCAGAGAGATCAATGAACGCTGCCGCAGTCTTAAGCCGTTTCTGGAAACCAGATTCGATGTGTGTTGTCAGAGCTAGCACAGCAGTAGTTACAGCCTGGTCTGAAGCCAGCTTTCTCTTGTGGAACCACTTTCTCCAGAATTGGGGTAAGTCTGCGTAGCACCACTCGCTCTAGGAGTTTGTACATGGTACTTAAAAGCGAGATGGGCCGATAGCTGTTTGGATCTTCTGGTGGCTTGTTGGGTTTGAGGATCGCAATAACTTTAGTTTTTTTCCAGATATTTGGAATTACTCCAGTTTTAAAAATTTCAGTAAACAGTTTGCGATCCATAATTTTGTCCGTGGCCCAGCATGTTTCAGAAAGTCTGGAAGAACTCCGTCGCATCCACCTGCTTTCCCAGCTTTTTTTGAAGTGAGGGCGATGTGTACATCATCAGCTGTAACGACGACCACATCGTTAGGGTTTAGCCGCGCCGCTTTGAGAAATTTTTTGATCTGGTGGCTTATGTTAGACCTTGTTGTCGTTTTTGAACTGCGGAGTAGTTGGTGAGCGAATGAATAGCCTATGCCCAATGCATAGCACTTTTCTTGACAGTCGAGCTTAGCAAACTATTAAAATTATTACATAGTAGTGGAGTAAGTGTAACAGGAACGAGAAGTGTGTCAATCAATATTATGATTAAAATGTAAAGATTCTTTACTCACCATTCTCTGCCCCGGTTTGATGTACTCTGGATGTTTGATGAACCTAAACCTCACAATAGCCTTGTCACCAGTTCGAAGGAACTCTTGAGACATTCCAAGTATGGAAGCTGTCTGTCTAATGCTCCCGCAGTGTACTGAAATATAAAATGAACAAATTATTTAGCACTTAAGGTCTGAAAATTAAATTAGAATAATGTTATGTAATTGTGAAAATATTGATACATTCAACTTGATAATCATTTATCTTAATTTATATTTATTTAAAACATACCCATTGCTTGATAACTGGACAAAATAGTGGTTGGATGATGTAAAACCAGAATTTCGCCCTCAAACTGCCAACATGCCTGTGGATTTAGTGACGGGGATACCATTACCATACCCTTCCGGATCTGTGATCTCTTTATCTGAAATATTTAAAAACAAACCATTTAAAAATACTGAAACTATGTACTACACCTTATTGATATGCTTGCTCCATCAAAGCCAGAGCACGTTAATCTCTCAGAAGCTAGGCGTACTGTACAGGACCGCAGATACTGTAATAGTACACAACTGCCGACCCCGTACAAATCGCAAGTGCTCCCCACTGTTGAATTTGGCAGCCACCTCTAGTCTGGCAGTCCGTTTGATAGATTCCCCTATCGTAACAATTTTTTTTTTTTTTTTTTTATATTAATGCCGCACAAGAGTCCCAACTGCTCCCGTCTGAAGCCAGTGAGACTATGACATCCCCAATTGGGGTATGTTGTGAGGCTGAGGGTAGTGGGGAGGGGAAGGAGATAGGGGAGAGGAAGGTGGGGAAGTTCCTGGCTATTCAGATCAGGTCACCAAACACGGCTAATGCCATTTCAAGCAACGTTTCAATTCTGAATGGTGGTCTTACACCAGGGCGATACAGGGAGTATCTTCCACTCTGGAACGTGACGCAAATATACTATATATTATTTTAAATGAATAAATTGTGAAATAACACAAATTAATCAAATAAAATTTATTTGCCACGCCAGGATTCGATCCCGCGACCTTGGGTGTGCAAGTCAAGCGTCTTACCGCTGCGCTACGCCGGTCGTCAAATGAATTGTAATCTTAAGAGCACAGGCTTCAGGTGGGAATGCTGTCCTTGTTATACCGGTATTTCAATGGAAGATGCTCCGAATATTTTTACATGATTGACTTTAATTTGTCACATTAGAATGGGTCGTTTCTACGACTCGTTCTTGAGTTCAACAGCTCGGCTGTGGAACGATTTGCCGGCCTCTGTGTTTCTTCCATTCTACAACATGAACCTCTTCAAGACCCGGGCTCACTCCTTCCTCTCCTCAAAAAGACCCCTCCACACAGCATCCCCAAAGATGACATAAGATTTCAAAGCGGACACGTTTTAATGTATTTGAGCACGCTGAGAGCATCAAAAATTTCAAAAAAGTTTTTCGAAATAGTTTAGAACGCTCTCTCGCTGTCCGTTGTTATCCCATAAACTCCCAAAGATATGGAGTGTGAAGTTAGTGAAGTTTATCAATCTGTTTAAATTTAGACTCGCGATTTATCTTGACAATGATCTTTTTATGATTTTTTTCAGTTTCCTAGCAAAAACAAAATTATTATTAAATACTTTTTTATTCATCCAGTACCTACACCATTACACAAGCAAGGGTCTCTTTAAAATGATTTACCTGTACAAAAGGAATAATATATGATACGACTGATACCTTTTTGAGGGCAAAACTGGCCGTCTGTCCTCCTTTAACTTCTCGCACATTCATTCTTTTCCTATGAATACTCTTGACGGCAATGGGTATGAAATGGCCGAGGGGATCTGGTCCAAGTAAGAGAGTATCATTTAATCTTATTGTTCCTTGTAACGTGGTACCCGATACCACAGTGCCTACACCCTGAAACAATTAAATTTAACACATTATCCACTGGAGCAATTTTTGCCTTATATTGGCACCATTTTAAATGTCTCAGATTGCTTTTCGGATAAAAAAAGGCCATTTTCTCTTGATTCAGCAATTTTTTTTTTTTAAATATTTGTAGCTCCCACGTTTGTTATTTTGGACGTAAAACGAAGCTATTGAAATGCTTTATCTATTACTAGCAGACCCGGCAACACGTTGCTGTGGCTAACAAAAACAACGCCACGCCATTACTCAATCTTTATAACCAATCGAGGCATATTTATTTATTTCGCGTGGTCGATTCAGGATTCAGAACTTTGTGAGGATATAAGTAGGAGGGTGAATTTTTAAAACACGAATGCATTAAGATAATTATAAAAAGTATCTATTCAAAACCAGAGAAGCAAGCACCTACCTACTCATAATATATGTTTTATCTGTCAATAAGGAACTCCAGTGAAAAATATTATGGCTTTAAAAAAATATGTTCATATAGACCAATAAACGCTGATTCTGAATATATAAGTCTTTTTTAATAATATTAAAAAAATAGTAAAAAGCGCATTTTTAATATTCTCGTTAAAACACAGCGTCAAGTTGGTATGCTGTGTAATGCTGTATGGTGACGTCACAATGTAAGATTCACCTGGTGATGGCATTTTGAAGTATGGGGCAAGCCATTCAAACACAACATTTCGTGTTTTTTATTTGGTTTATTTAAATACTGTTAATAGAGATTTAGACATATAATAGTTGGTTGTGTTTATTGAAACATTATTTAGGCCTTCACAATTAAAATTATGACGGAAAAGGGCTATATTTGCGGACAATCTGATATTTCCAGGATAATGTTTTTCAAATATAATACGGACTATGTACCTAAGTGCTGAATTTCGTGGTTTAAAGCTACTAAGTAAATAAATCATCTTATTAGTTGTTTTTAAAAGTCGTAGTAAGCTGTAAAAAAAGATTTTTGATAATCTACAGTAAATGTGGCCTATTTGAGGTTAAACTCGTGTCAATTTTGTCATTTTGTTTACCATAACATCGATCGTATTTTCGAATTGGTTTATTATCAAGGGCTTTTTATACAAGTCACGATCAGTGTATTATAAATACCAGTGTTTTCGTATGTGTTATACATAATACAATTGTTTTGTTTTTTTTTTGTTTTTTTTTTTTAAAAGAAAGACAAACATTCCCGGGTTACGAATAACCCAACAATGTTTGAAAATCTCCTACTACCACCACAGAAAGCCGAAAATGTTGCTTGTGTTGTGATGGAGGACTTAGCCAGCCGAAGAATCGAACACGCGACGCTCGGAAAAGGAAAGTTAAAGGTTATGTTAAAGGAAAAGTCACACCTGAACACAAAATTCGACGGCTTACGATGTCATTTGTATTTGCAATGAAAAAGATGATTAATTGTTATTGTATTACACTTTTGTAAAATACAGTAACAGTAGCGATGAGATGTTGACATTTTACCTAATGTTTTTCTATATTAAATGCAGTTAATCTTGAATAAAAAACGCTTCGACTTCTCACACCTAAAATCATTCGTCCATCGATTTTTCAATGTAAAAATTTTAACAAAACAAAAAACGACTTCAAAAAATGCACTAAAAAGTAAAAAAATAATTTCGTACAATTGTTATTTTTGGAGTCGGTGTCAGCCAAGATCTCCACATCTCACCTATAACTACCTATGTATGTAGTTACCTTGGCCGACACCGACTCCAAAAATAACAATAGTACGAAATTATTTTTTTACTTTTTAGTGCATTTTTTTAATTCGTTTTTTGTTTTGTTAAAATTTTTGTTTATTTTTTGATTTTTAGTGACGAGTGTGCGTAAAGAAGTTTTACTTCAAAAAAAGAATCATCGAAATCTGTTGGCGTAATATTAAGTTATTGGTCAATTTGTCGCGCACATACTTATTGCAAATTTAAGACATATATGGTTTTCTCGTGGATCCCATTGTCAGAACTGAACCAAATTAAAATGGGACCACACGGGAAGCACCAGCTTTCTAATAAAAAAGAATCATCAATATCGGTTCACCCAATCGAAAGTTCTGAGGTAACAAACATAAAAAATAAAAATAAATAAATAAAAAATAAAATAAAAAACCGTCGAATTGATAACCTCCTCCTTTTCGAAGTCGTTTAAAAATGAGTAAAATGACAGCACCTGTTGAAAGTGAATAAAACTATCGATGACGTCACACGATGAACCATAGATATGGTGGTTTTCTAGGGATCTTAAAAATCAAAACTTGAAAATTATTTTAAATATTAAAACTAAGTCTAAAAATAAAAATGCAGTTATTTAAGTTAGAAGGTCATTATTCATTAAAAAAATTGGACTGGAGTTCTCTATTAAGCTGGGTTCCCATCACATATATTCTATGATCCATTTCATAGACTATTTGAAAAAGATCAGTGAGAACAAGCTTTCTTTGTGACAGAATACCTGATTGAAATATAAATTGAATTGACTTTTCGTTCTATGCAATAGATGAGGTGGCAACCCGACATTACTTTAATTCTATATTTGAAAAGTGCATACATCATCGCTTACTTCTGTAGGCCACTTTTAGAAGTGGAACTATGCAAGCAGGGCCGGTCCTGTGCAGGCGGAATTGGAGCAGTCCATTCCGGACACCGCATACATGATACCGAACACAGCGCCCTTGAGGTTTTGACTAGCACCAGGCACCGTTTGCTCAGGGCCGGGCCCTATACGTCAAGTTACATCCTGTGTTTTTTTTTCTTATAACAACTAGCTTAGAAATAATGAGTTCTGTATCGTCAGTAGCATCATAGAAAAGTCTATTTATTATACATAATATTATATTTTATTTAATAAACAACTTACAGGGACAGAATAAGTATCGTCAATTTGGAATTCTGCAGGTTCTTGATCGTGAGATGGCATTCGCGTGTTCAATAGATTTAAAAACATTGTTAATAAGTCAAGATTTTCACCGCTCATATTTGATACTTGGAAAATAGGACATAACCTGAAAATATAATTAAAATAAAGTTGCATGTTTATAATTGTAAAACATAATGGAATTTCTTATGGAAATGGACTTATAATTTTCTTCCACTTTTCAATTAATGACTGGAGCGGTTTCACCTTATGACAGTAGCGATGTGTCGTTCACGTGTTTAACGCTTCAAACAGATCATTCAAAAAAGGTAAAATTTTCAAAAAGTTAACTAGCGAAGGATAAGCTTCGTAAGAACGAGTCCTAAGCTAATGAATTATGCATGAAAGCTTCCCGAAAAGATGAACGATTTACCCATGCTACATGGCAGGCAAATTTTCAGACTGGGTCAGATCAGTCTGAAGATGCCTGTCATAAGGTAAAACAGGTCTGGTCATTAATAAAAAGTGTTGGAAAGTTATAAAGGCGGTCTTTAATCCAAAAAAAATTCATAAAGTAAAATTATTACAAGCTTTCATCATAACAGCGTTGTTAGTCTGCAGTTATGTTATAATATCAAAATTCAAATAAAAGTATGACTGCATTAGACAGACACACAAATTCTAAATTTGAGCAGTGATTTCAAATCAAATCTATTAGTAACGGAGCTCTTCATAATAATATTATATCAAAGAAGCAAACATCCACGTAATTACCTTTCAGATACGAAATTGGTTGCCGTAATAATGACATCGTCACTGGTCTTTACCATAACTGGAACCTTGCGACAGCCGGGAGATTTAAGTAACCGAACCAACAACTTCAAATTCTCCTACAAAAATCAATGAATACTTGATTAATTAAGACATATTTTAATATCACTTCATATAGGATATTATAGCGGGGTAATTAAATTAAATCAATCCACGCTTTTCTTCTGTAAACACAACGAGTCTTTATTGGGTGGGTACAATCAATTACACAAGTTTACAGTTCAATAATCGTAAAATCAGTAGTAACTCAAACATACAAGCTATAACTGTAGCTTTATGGTTATTATTCCAATAATAATAACTCCAAAGGACACTAATTATCCTTTAATTACTCGTCAGTTTATACAAAAGATTCACAAGTACATTGAAGCCGTGCGAGCTGGTCTCGGAAGGCAGACTTAAACTTTTACGATCACCCATGACCTTTTATGGGTCGATCCATATGTGAAAAAACCCTAGCGGCGGGATACCACCTCTGGCCAATAGAATCCCTCGTCTCTAAGAGCCAGCAATGCAAGACAGAGAAAGTATTCGAGCGTTGACACTTGTCAATATGCGCTCGAAATAAAGAGATTTGTTACAGTATTGATTTAGGGGCCGTTCAAGTATTACGTAATGCAATTTGGGGGGATGGGGGTCTTTAAAAACGTTACTGTACGTTACCGGCGCGGGAGGGAGGTTAGAACAACGCATTACATAACATGTTTTTTTTCATTTAAATTAAAAACTAGGGAATTAAAATCTTCCAAGTTGACAACCCTTTTTGTTTTTGTTTATCGTGGAATCCCTCGATTGTACTGTACATCATTTTTATTTTGTTCTCCCAAGATGGCAACCCTTTTCATTTATGTTTTACGGGGAATCCCTCGATTGTATTGTACGTAATTTTTATTTTGCTCTCCCAAGTTGGCAACCCTTTTCATTTATGTTTTACGGGGAATTTCTCAACTGTATTGTACGTCATTTTTATTTTATTTTCGTTGTTAAAATCAAATCAAATTGGTAAAAATAGTCACTTGGGTGTTACGTAATGTTTAGGGAGGGGGAGGGGGGGTGCAGAAAAACGTTACAGTGCGTTACATTGGGGGGAGGGAAGGTCAAAAATCTTCAAAAATTGTATTACGTAATACTTGAACGCCCCCTTATTAGTTATTATATGCAGGTTGGCCACACAAAATGGATTTCAAAATTCCCTGATAATTCCAGGTTTTCCTGAGTATTTTTGACATTTTCCTCTGATACATTTTACTTGCATAATTTTATTTCTGCAAAAATTTATGAAATCTTGGTTTAAATTTCTGACATTTCATCCACACCAGAAGATTCGAATAAATTAATTTAATTTGAAAAAAAAAAAAACACTTGTATTCTAAATTTTTGCAAAAATAAGTCCTCTGAAAATTTTATCAAACAATATTTCATAGTAAAAAAAATTTGTTAATTCGTAATTTACTTTGGGACGAAAATATGTTTGTGTAATTCAATTCGTGCGAATATATATCATATTATTTTGCAAATCTGAATCTATCAGATCGGCATTTTACGAAGACAGGTAAAATGTTTCCAGAAAATTTCAACTTACACATTTCGGAAATGTGTCGTATTTTTACTAATTTACTACGGCCGCGAAAATTCGATTTACATGAGAATAAGTAACAATTTACACAATAATTTACTTTGAATACCAAACTGATTTTGTAGGGGCGTCCGCGGAATTAAAATTGGATTTTTTTTCCTTAAAAAATTCTTTGATATTCTGTAATATTTATAAATTCCCTGACATTTCCCGATTTGGTAAAAATTCTCTGAAAATTCCTGGTTTTCCAAGTCCGTGGCCACCCTGATATAGTACTTTCCTAATATATGTTGTTTGATTATATATATGTATAAAGTTCTTATAGGAAAGTCTATTAATGACTATAGTTTTAGTATGATTAAAATAATCCTTACCGCCAATATATTTGGTGGACACATATCAATTTTAGTAACAACCACAAAAACTGGTACTGATAATGCCAGGGCTAAACCTAGATGTTCTTTCGTCATTCCAACGATTCCCGCATTAGCTCCAATCTGTAAAATTACCATTGAAGTGATTTATTTTACTAATATAATAATCACTGACAAACTCTTACCAAATTTGAATCAGGTGAAAAGCAGCATCAAAAACAGTATTTAAATATTGCAAATTAAATAAGAACAGATACTTTTTAAAGCTAGCAAAATTACAATACTCCGACAAGCCACAGTGAAGTTGGGAACTAAAGATGTCAAGTACAAAATATTTTTTTAAATATTTACTCAGTATTCGGAATATGTATATGCATCAGTTGTGTGAATTTTTAATGAAAAATTAAAGAAAGGTTGGCTTACCATTAACATTCCAAAGTCTGGAGCGTGCCCTGTCATACCAAACACTGTAGTTTTCAAATAGCGCTCGTGTCCAGCAAGGTCAATGAACGTCACAACCTTTGATGATTTCGTGCAAACATTAACCCAATCCAATGTCCCGTGAGACGGCTTATTCACAACATTTCCTGAAACAAAATTGCACTTCAAATAGTGTTACTCAACAAAACATATGAAATTTATTATTTATACATAAAAATAAATCGCAGACGTGGAAAGAGAAATAACCATCCACAAGCAAATGCTTTTAATAGAAGATAAGTAATATTATAATATGTTCCATTTTTTAGGATCAATAAAAAAAACAATTGTGTTTGCGTATAAGATTCGAACGGTTAGTAGCCGAATGTATCAATGCATTAGGTTTCCACCCAAGTTCTTCTTTCGTATGGTGGAGGGGGTCAGAGGGGGACATCTAGGTTTGCGTGTCACCCTATGGACCTCATCAATCCCGCCGAAGAATGAACGGAGAGGGCATTCGTTGACCACATGTTCGGTGGTCTGCACTGTACCGCATTCACACACCACCGACTCTTTAAGGCCCCATCTATGCAACACGTGGACACAGCAGCTAGGGGAGCAGTTTATCTTATTGCATACCAGAGTTTATGAGACAATGAGAACCCAGACTGTCTCTCAATGGGGTCTTGTATGAGATGGGCATTTCCTTCGTAGGCTGATTGCCACTCAAGTTTCTATCAATCACCTGAGGTGAGAGGTAATCGGAAGAGCCTGTCTTCTTCCACCCTTAAGGGTTTAGGTGAGAGACATCATAGTGCAAAGGTATTTAATACGTAGGTAAGTATCTTCTTGTATTCCCTCAGTATTGCAATCTCTCGCCTGATATTGGTGGGGTTACGTTTGCAAGTACGGGGAGAGAAGGAAGAGCAGTAAATTTTAATATCCCGCTGATGGCTTGCATTGAGCGTCGACCATGGAAGGGTGGGCGCTTCTAGCCCATATCAAAGTACAATATTCAGCTGTTAAGAAAACCAGGGCAATGGATGCCGTTCATGTTGGGGTCTCATCCCCAGCTATTTTCAGCTAGCTTGTTGACTAAGTTTAGCCTTGTCTTGGTTTTTTTCCCATTCCCATTCCCATTTTTCCCATTTCCCATTATTTTCCTATTTTCACATTTCTGTCCAAAGTAACACCAAGATAACGGGGATGGAGGTCGTAGTAAATATTTTTTCCTACAAACTGAACACAGAATTAGGTATTTGCGTGTGAATTGCCAAGACCCAACTGTTTTCGACCCATTTGGTTTTAATTGCGAATTGAGGAAATATTCTTCCATAGCCCTTAGATGAGAATTAAGGATCCCTTCTGCTGCTTTAAGGGTTTAGGCTTGGGTTGTGACGGCGATGTCATCTGCATAAGCAAATTTTCTGCCTTCAGTGTGAAGAAGGTCTCGGGTATAGATATTAAATAGCGATGGGGCCAGCTCTGAGCTTTGAGCAAAGTTGAGGTGTATTTTTTATTTGCTTTTTTGTCCCCTAGAAAAACCCTGAAAGTACGGCCAGTTAGCAGCCGCTCAATAAGTAGTACATACCACCAAGGTGTCGTGAGTTCAATTCCTCTGCTAGCAAATCCTCCATCATTGCAAAAGCAACATTTTATAATGACGATTTCTTATAACGAGGTAGTAGGAGTTTTCAAATATTGTCAGTTAATTTGTAACATGGGAATGTTTTTATTTCTTAACTCCTGGTTCACCAACATATCCGTCAGGATACTATTAAAAAACATTTATCTGAATATAACTAGCTATTCTGGGAAGAAAACTATTTACGGTAGATTATCCACTGGAGCGCCTTTTGCCACAATATGGCACCATTTAAAATACCTCGGATTGCTTTGCTGCCAGTTATTGGCAAATTTTCCCTAGATGCATTAACTTTTATTTTTTCATTTTAATGTTGGCGGAAAATATTCAAAATGGTCACCAAAAAATCACGAGCAATCAGAGGAAAAGGTTAAAAATCGCACTGTCGCTCGAGTGGTTATATACTATTTTCATAAATATATAAACACGTTATCTAGCAGCACAATTTACAAAACATCATTTTGTAAAAAACAAGTAGGTTATTATGAAAATAGAATCAGCTGGCGCACGATGTAATTTTCCATCGGCGATCAAGAAGTTAAAAAGAATAAATAAATAAGATAAAAATAATAAATTACCAAGGCTATCAAATCCTAAAATATCATTTCCAACAGAGCTTGTTCGACCGCTCTCCAATTCGTGCTTATGTCTGAATAACCTTTGGCGGGCATACCCTCGTCCATTATCCAATTCACCGTGGGTAAGTACTCCAAGAAGAGTGGATTTCCCAGCGTCCACATTACCAACCACAGCCACTCTATAATGGAAGAAAATACATAAAATTAAAACAATTATGAAATAGGAGAAAAATAATGCAAATGGTGTGGAACTACATATATATTTAAGGTTAATTATTATAGTTGAAAGATTAAGAAAGGGACGCCCAGACGGTTCAGGTATGTAGAGTGAATGAACGAAGAAAGTAATGTAAGGCGAATGAATATACAAAGCAAATGTGAATGATAAAAGAAGTCGGGGACGCCCGAGGAGGACATGACACGATCAAGTGAATCAGATACATACTTGATTCGGGCTAAGTCAAGAGTCAGAATAATAGAAGAGTATGTAAGAGACAATGTAAGAATATAATGAGGCAAGAGTGTGTTTGGAGACCGAGTTGTTTGGTGGTTCATCCTCTGCCTACCCCTGAGGAAATGGCATGATGGCTTGTTAGTTAGTTGGAACTGATTGTCGGAACGGTACAAAAATCATTTTATTTTTTTGAAATGTGTATTTCTTTGTTTATATTTTTGGCTGATCTGAATCTGAATAACCAATGATTTTTAAAGTTTACTAACAGTGTTTATTCGAAAGATAAATTTCTGATCATCTCTCTAAAATATTTCGTTTTTTTTAAGGAAAATTGTAAGGAATATATTTTATAAATACTTTCAGCTTCACAAATCGTGCAGTTATAATAAATATTGTAGTATATATTATGTGTTGACGTCTTTATGTCTTAGATAGGAGTTCGGGTTTTACCGAACACGAGCGGAGATTCACGATCGCGAGTCTTATTAATGCGCTCTCGATCACGAGAGCGTCACTTCTTCATTAATCAGCCTATGGGCAACATCTAATATTCCATTGTACTATTTATATTCAAGCAATAAACCATTTGTGTACTAAGTACTTACGTGTGTTCACACAGTTTAAGGAATACTGGAGATAAAGGGCCCAGTATTCAAGGTTTTGCATATGTGCGTTGATAAGGCATCAACGCATAATAACAATACATCACAAATATCCTGTGATTTTTCACAAGTCTACGCTGGTTTATTAATAAATCTGATATTGGAACCAAACACGTAATAGGATCCTATAATCCACTTTGTTCACACAAGTCAATTGAAGTGTAAATAATAATGTTGTGATATTGTTTTACTGTGGTCAAGGCTAAGGGGAAATTATAATCATTGCGCAATTTTAACATCAATTTCAAATCTGGAAGTATTCTCTTAGTTTATATAAATATGTAGTCCTATTACACATCATTATTGCAATGATATTGTGCAATAACATCAGCTTCCAAAATTACCAAAAACAATCTATTAGCATTAATATCAAAATTTTTCTAAGAAACAAGGCTGTATTTAGCTTTGGTTAGTGCCCACTCAGGACTGAATGTATTCTGTCAGAGGGCCAAAATATTTCTGCTTTGCAATAAAATCCTAGCAAATGGAATATTTCTGAATGAATCCAAAAACTAAAAACTGTTTTTGAAAGGTGATGAAATACGCTTTGAAATTTGATTATTAGAAATAAACATGTAATTTTAAAATATAATATTTTTTAATGCAAACATAAAAACTTTTAAAAATTGGCTCACTTTACTTTCAAACTAAAATTAAGTACTGATAATGAAAAAATAAAATAAAAACACATTTTATTAGACAAACTATTACGTCACTTTTAAGTATGTCATTTTGTGTAAAAATAATTAATAAAAAATTCGCACAGTTTCATCAACTTTTTTCAAACTGCGGTTTCATAAAGGTGAACATTTGAATTCTAATGTAGTTAACTTTTAAATTTGAATATAAAGCGTGGTGTTATCTCTTTCTAAACTGTTTTAATTATATTCCTCACTATACTAACGGAGACAAGGATTTCTATGAGACGTATGTGAGTTGTTCCCAAAAGCGAACAAGTTAACCTGAAGGGGTAAATTGTAAATATCAATATTGCATGAAAATTTATCACTATGATGACATAGTCTTCTACTCCTTTCTAGAAATGTTTATGCAAGTTATTTACATGAGGAGCATCAATATACATATAATATTTCTTTATACACATACTTTTTTATGAATTCATTAGTATTTATTATAATTAATTTCCGCTATAATACACGGCTGCGTTTTCCTACCAAAGTCATAATGAAAATGATAAAAACTTTGGAAAAACAGGTATTTTTCAAGACGGTCGACATCCCTTGAGATGATTTTCTCACGAAAATGGCGCTATAAAAATCATCCAATAATTATTATTATTATTATTATCCCGTTGGGAAGGACGCTTGGTTGGCAGTGAGACGGACCGAGTTCGATTACCACAGAAGTTACCGCAATATTCCCTATTCGGAACAAGTTTTCAGTGAAAGGGTTTATACTGCAATCCCCTCACTTATAATTGCGGTATAAATATTATGTGACCTTATGGTCAGAATAAACAAAGTTAAACAGGAATTAAACCTGGCTTAACCTCTCTTAGGGCCTTGCTAATAAAATATTTGTTAATTTTACACAACTGTTAAGGCTCAGTTCCTGGCCCCAAAAAGAAGAAGATGGAGAGATATGAAATTACGAATGTTAGAAGAGCGCGCTAACATTTACAGCGAAAAAATTGATGCAAAAATCATGAAAATCTTTAATAAAACACGACTCGTTAAAAATGGAGCAAAAATCTCGCAACAAATGTCTAGATATTATCTTCAAGAATAACATATATTTTTTTAAGAGCTTAAAAACTTCAAATGTTTAAGGGATGTTTGCAAGAAATCGGTTGAAATTCGAACTGCCTCTTAACCACTCGGAACATTGGAGCGTCAAAAGACGCGAATATCATAATAGCGGTCAAGACATTAGAGCGTCTTTTGACGTAAACGCGTGAGATTTTACAAAAATTGATTTATTTACATCACTAGTATACGGATTACCATGAAATAAAAAAACGGAATATCAATAATGAACAACGCTACGCGTCTGTATTCAAAAATATCTATGGTATGTACCTCCATCTTGTTTGATTGTCATTTGTTTAAGACATTGTTAGTATTTTATTAAAATATTTTTGTATGAAATGGTAAAAAAGTAAGGTGACAAAATTGTTTATTATACATTTATACGATAGAATAAGTGTTTTTTTTTTTTTTTACATAATCTGTGATTTTAGTACCGTTTTCACATAAAACATCACGTGGGTCATTTTTACAATTTTTTTATGTTTGCATTCTAAATTTTAATATTTACAAATGTTATTATTTATTTGTAATAATACAACTTGAAAGTTTATTCCATAACCTTTCCAAAACAGTTTTTAGAATGAGGCTACGTTTCCCAAAACGTGATTTATGAAGCTTTTAGTAAAAATCGTAAATAACACAAATATTATCACGTTTTGACAGTTTTCAAAGGGACACGTAATAAACAAAAGTCTAATTCTGAGAGGTTAAACAACCATTTACCATACAAAAATTGTTGTTTATCAATTTTGTAAAAGTTAAAACACATCTGTTATTAATATGGGGGTTAAACGCCAGCTTAACCGTATGGATACATTAAAAAAATCATTTCTCTGAATATAACAAGCTATTCTGGGGAAACTACACATGGTAGATTATATACTTTTTTATAAGTTTTTAAAAATACTATCTGTTAAGACTGTACAATTTACAATAACATAATTTTGCAAAAAACAAGTAAGTTATGACGAAAATAGAATGGTGAAAATTTTGCAGCGGCACACCAAGAGTAAAGGATGGCTTAAGTTTCCCTACGCTAAACCGGCACTTAAGAATCAAATACATAAAATGATAGATCTTTAGGTATAAGACAAAAGTTTACCTTATCTCCATGAAGTCGGAGTCCTCCAGCTTCTTTCTGATGAGGTACTGTCCCGTGACAGATTGGTGTGGGCCAGAAGTGGCGCGCTTCCGCAGCTCTACGCACGAGGCTCCGAGAGCGGCTGCCAGGGACTGGAGGGTGGCCAGGGAGGCATTGTAGTCATCTTCATTCAGACCACCCTCGCTGTCTCCTATGAAATTCAATTACAGTATCAATTAATGGTGTTCATACGGCGTCAAGATGAGAAAATAATGATATTATTATCAAATATACTAATTTAGGTTGTCTATGATGTGTGTTGGTCCTGGGTTAAATCTGGTTCAATGAACTCAAATTTGCTTTGAAGTTAAGTGTAATTTTTCAAAATGGGAACTGATTAAGTAAAGAATTCAGATGAACATTAATTTAGGTACCTACCCACAATATACTCGTAATACTTTGAACAGAAAATTATTTGAATTGTAATTCAAAATTGGAACTGGTTTGTCAAGAATTTGGACCATTCGGTGATTTAATCATGGGTCTGCTCTGGTATAACGTAAATTTCCTTTGTGAGTATATCAATCCGTACGAGGTTGAACTTTCAAAATATTGGAAATTCACAAGTGTGAGGAAATAAGCAGATGTCGAAATACATAACAAAAAATTTTACAAATAAAATACTAAACACAATTCAAAATAATAGCTTACCTTCTCCAAGTCCTATTTCATAAATAATCTCTCCGTGGCATTCTTCTATTTGCTCTACCAGTTGCTTCTGTAATAGATCGTATTGCTCTTGTGTAGGGCTAACTAGCACTGCCTAAAAGTTTTTAAAAAATGTCAATCATAATATTTAGGTTAAGCAAGGATATAAAATTCTTTAAAAAAATGGATCGCATACTGTATTTTGAATTATTAAATGCAAAACATGCATACCTTGCCACGAATCGCTGAATAATCAACAGTTGTATGTGTTCCATTATTAATTTCTGGTTCCACTGCCACATCTGGTGTGAGTGGTGTAGAGGCACAAGGAGATTCCGCTTCGGCTTCCATTGCGTAAATAACTCACACGGCTGTCACTGACGTGAATCAAGCACTATAAATTTAAGAACGTAACGTCCGAGATTGAACTCAAAAATTAAAAACCACTACTCAAATAACATAAAGTTCGATACAATAATCAATTCTTCAGGGTGAAACAAGGTTACTGCCAAGAATGGTTAATAACGCAAAGACGGTGATAACAGTAGAATGCTAACACTGGTGATGAAATCCATATCTCACACTACCCTTATTCAGTCAATATTTTCCCTATGCTCATTGCACAACATTGGGTTAAATTTACACTCGACCGAAGCTCGAATCTTTTGTGACAGCTGTCAGAAATCTTCTCTTCAACGAAGCTACGTGTTCGTGTATGTGTATATGTAGAAATATTTCTAAAGGAAATGGCAGGCGGGTTTAACTCCGAGCCAAAACGTGGTCAGAATCTTTGGGTGACTTCACAAGTCCACTTCGATTTGTTTATGGTCACCGGCTACTAAATCAACCAATAGGAATCTTTTATTTTTGTTGCATTTTTCTGCTTTATTTACGTTTGATTGACAATTGACATTTACATTTCCGACGCAATAAGTAACGATTATGAACTTTGGGAATTCACGATCAAATAAAAAATGGGAGAACAGGACCCGCAATTGGAACAAAATTACAGGTGGGAGTCTTCCTTTGGTTGTTATTTCAGTGTTCATAAAGTATTTTTTGAAATGTATTGCTTAATTGTATTTTAAACTGATGTACCTACATGTTTCCGTTTTCAGAACATATTTATGTTTCACCTGGGATCTAATAATTGACGCTATCCAACATCACGATTACATCTTAAAAAGGTAAATATGTTTCTATATTGCGTTTTCTTTTCTTATTTTCAACATTTTTTATATTTGTATCAGTATATTAATACATTTATTCATATTTTTCAGTGGAATCTGAACCAACAAAACTTTACTTGTTTACAATATAACATTCTTTATCGACACTTCAATACATTCGCTTCTGTTTCTGGAGATGGTTACATGAGGTTAAGGGAAATACTATCAGTCATGGTGCATGATGCAGAGGTAATTATTATTTTTATAACTTTCATTTTACAAAAACGTCAGTCAAATTTTATGTATTTGAGTAGGCTTCTTTATATAAGTAATTAGGTATCCTAGAACTTGGTTTAATATGAGAGTTATCATAAATTAAAAGTTAAAAGACATGGGAGGAAATATAACTACATACTATAATACTATGTGTACTATAATACACATACACAAATACAATAAAAATTGCATTATTTTACAAATTTCGATAACTGAACCAATGTAGTTTTTAGAAAATATAACTTATCCTATTTTTTATGATTTCAGGGAAAATATGTTGAGCTGAGCTACTTTAAATGCCAAATAAACAAATATAATGTTTTTTTGAGCCCCTTATGAAGAATCAAACATCTCATGCAAAGTAATGTCTCCGTGCATCTTGGAAATATAATAAATTTATTTTTACCTGCCGAAAGATATAATAGGTACGTTCAAAAGAGAAATTTATCTTTAAAACAACGTCCTCATGTGGCAATTTGCTACAGAAATATAACCTGCTTATATTGTATTCTTGTTTAAAATATGTACATGTACCTAATTCTGAGTTTTAAATTTTTTCTGTTAAAAGATGAAAATATTTTAAATTCAGTAGTTTAATAACGAACGCATAATCATATATTAATTATATATTCTTGTATTTCCTTTTTCTACATGTTTATAATAAAATTCTTATCATGTAATTACGAGTTTTATTTTTAAAATAATATTTTAGGCTAATGATTTGGGTGGTATTGGGTAGGTACAGAAAGAAAATTATATTGTCTATGGTCGCGCCTTTTTTTTGTTACTTAACTCTATCTTCGTCTATGGTGTGTGACGTCACAGGTGATGAAATTATTGCATTTTGGTGGTGAAATAGTGACCAAAATATTTACGTACTAAAGCCCGAAGTTATCGATCTAGTGGGTGGTTTGGTATATTTATGGGAAATGGTGCTCTTCTGCGCAGCCATAAACTATGTGAAATGGCAAATATAATCAACATCGACTATACATTTATTGAAGTGAAAACTTCTTTAGCACCATTATGATTGGAATCTCGATGAAACGAAAAATAGCGACACTAAAAAGAGATAGTTTAATCGGTCTCCTCTTTGTGCGGTGCTTTGTAGCCTCCCCGCTCATGTCTATCTTAGTTTTCTGAAGGTTTCACTTCTACCACGTGTAAATTGCACAGTGTGTTTTTATTATTCTGCCACCTTAGATATTTGGATCGAGCAAAACTATTTTGGTTTTAGTACTAAATTGAGATTAGCGGACCATTTTTAAATGAATTTCTTTTATTTTCTATTCATTCTTTTTACAATGCTTCTAATATTTGTAGCATCTACACAGGTAACATCATATTATTATTTAATAATGTACACTTAAACCGAATTTTCATAAAAAAATGTTATTGAAAAGAAATTTCTTTAGCACCGTTGTTATTTGAAACTCGATGAAATGGAAACGACACTAAAAAGAGACAAACACATACACCTACAGGATTTAGCCTGCGAGAGAATGAAACCTTATCTACTTACAGTACCTACGAAGCATTAAGCTGCGCGCAGTGGTCGCTTTGATTATGAGCTCCCTTTTCAAGACTACTATTGGCTGAGATTGTGTGGGTGAAGGTTTCACTTCTAACGCGTATGAACTGCACTCGATATTTTTTGTTGTGTCAGTCATAACTAGATTCAAAAGTAGGTTATTCCAGGATTAGGAGGGTAGGGGCACAGTTTTACGTACTATAAAAGTGTGGCTTTTTTTGTGAAAATTTTTGCAATTTGGATCGAATGTTATACCTAATAAAGTTCGCGCAAATTAATTATGCAAATATTATTCAGTCGTTTTTTGTTTATAATGTATGACTTGACATTGCGATAATTCAATACACTATTTTATTAAACGACGTTCATCGTATAATTTAGGAATATACCATTTTTTTTCCATAACCCAGATTTTTGTCTCATAATAGTAACAATATGTTGACGACTCCAGGTACTAATATCTACAGCCTGTATGTCGGACGAATATCTACAGCTCACATGTTGGACAAATATCTATGAACTTCAGAGTGAAGACTAATAACTACAGAGCTAAGGTCGGACTAATATCTATGACGGTCCCAGTGGTGACTAATATCTATGGAGCGTAGGTGGAACTAATATCTACAGAGGGCAGCTGCTGAGCGAGAGGTTGTACGGAAAATCATAAATTACTTCAATTACGTAATACTTACGTAAGCTAACCTAACCTAACCTTACTTAACATAAATAAAGTTTTTTTTAACTGCATACGCAATATTACGTTCATCTAATATGCAACACATAATTGCAAATCCAACCTCTGCCAGTGCTGTACATATTCGTCCTCACTTTGGTTCTCATAGATATTAGTCAGCAGTTTGAGCTGTAGATATTCGTCCTTACTTTGGTTCTCATAGGTATTTGTCCGATTTGTTCAGTTTTTGGAATTCCTGTAGATATTAGTAGACGCCTCCTATGTTGACACCTAAAAACTACAGATGGTATAAAAATGCACATTCAATTTGACTCACAAACTCAACGATTGTCTATGCTACGTTTTGACAGCCAGCACGCAGCACGATGTTTTCATTATTTTACAAAATTGAAACACTAAATTATCGCAGTAAAATATATTTTATTATGTATTATTCCCCGTTGTCTAACTTTCATTAAATAATGAATGAGACAGATCGCATTTATCACGAGAAGCAAGTTAAGGAACTCTGCGCCCTTCATGCCCTTAATAATCTGTTTCAAGTGAGTTTAGAAAATAAATAATGTTTTTAATATTGAATTTTGCGCGCTTACATTTTTTCATAACAATTAAAATTACTAATATGTGTGTTATATTTCGATAACTTCTTGCTTGCCGACAGTTGAGTTGTACCCTTTCCGTGTAATGTGTGTTTATGTTTATTTTAATATAGACTGTTTGCAGAAAAGTTTTAGATTTTGAATGCATGTGTATAAGAAGATAATATAAAGTAGGTATTTTCTTGAAAATTATTTTATGTGACGCTTTTACTGTAATAATTATAAATGTAATATAACTTATTTTTCAGGCCAGAGGTTCTTACTCTAAGACAGAATTGGATATAATTTGCAATTCTCTATCTCCAAATGTGTGGATTAACCCGCATAGGTCCATTCTGGGACTTGGAAATTATGATATTAACGTCATAATGGCGGCTCTTCAAAAGAAAGGATGTGAAGCTGTTTGGTTTGACAAAAGAAAGTAAGTACCCAGCCTTTACACTAAACAACAGAAATACAATACAATTCATATATACAATGGTATTTATATTCGTTTGACTATTTCAGAGATCCTGGTTGTTTGGACTTAACTAATATATGTGGATTTATTTTGAATGTGCCCTCAGAATATAAATTTGGCTTCGTCATGTTGCCACTGAAGAGGCGTCATTGGATTACACTCAGACAAATACATGGAAACTTTTATAATCTGGATTCTAAACTCGACAGTCCTGCATTAATTGGAAGAGTAAGTATGCTTATGATTTTATTTATACTAAGCAAGAACATTCTTGAATTTGAAATTCTATAATACATAGCAATTTAATATGTTTTTCAAGTGAAAACTTCTTTGTGTGATTTGAAACTAAACGAGCGATACTAAAAGAGACAAACACATACATCTATAGGATTTAGCCTGCGAGAGAATGAGAGAATAAATAAACCCTACAATTATCCTACTCCTAATACTCTGCATTCGTCTCATTCTCTCGAAGATTAGTTTTCTGAATAATTTATTTCTACTGCTTGTGACCTGCACGCAAGATTTTGTTTATTTATTTAACTGAACCCCTATTCTGCAACAATAATATTGTGCTTTCCTAATATTTGTTTGTTTCTTACCATCTGTTTGGTATCTCCAGGGTAGTGACTTAATATTGTATCTGAAAGAGCAACTGCAGTGCAAAGACAAGGAACTTTTCATAGTGGTCAGCAAAGAAGTTGAAGAAACACAATCTTGGCAACACCATTACACGTCACAAGCAGATTCTTGCTTTCCCAAACATTCTAAAAGGTCTCCTCAGACAACAAACATTCAACCTAAAGATAATTACGACATGGAGAGAAGAAAACCTGAAGGTGAACAAGGAATTGAAACGAGCGAGGGTAATACAAATGAATCGTCGAATTGTAATAATGTTCTGCAAGGAACCACATAAGATAATAAGCCATGAATTGTTCATTATAATAACTTTTAAACTTATACTGTTGTAAATATTGTTAATTTTATTATGTTATGTTTTGTATTTATTTTATTTTGTTATTTGTTAATATTACAAATTACTAAATGATAAAAAAATTGTTGTCAAATAAATTAAGATAGAATAATATAATATTTTTATTTGTTGCTTGTTTTGTTTCGATGCATGAAATGCAGATGTTTTTATTGATTATTTAAAAATCACACGCTCAATTCAATTGAAAGTTGGTTTTCACCAGAAAGTATTATATAATTGTACAAACAATTTAATAAAATATTACATAAATGTTAGAATTCATTCATAAGGAAAGATACAATTATGATTTTTGGAAATTATAAGTCTTTCTGGGTCCAGATCGTAAGTCCTTATCTTGTTGTATATTTCAATGCGCATCGGGGCGGGAATATCTTGAGATCTTCCTAGAATCCAAAATTTGTCTGAAAATTTAAATAATTAACGTTATATCATTAATGAATGTGTCGTAATTTATATACTTCTTAGTACTTTGACAGAGTATTTTTGTATACATCAGTCCACAAAGTGGTAATGGGTGTTTATAGGTTGGAGAAAGTTGTAATGTGTAACTTCTAAACTGAAATGTATCTGTATTATGTAGTTAATAAAACTATCATCGCCTTTATTTCTAGTAAATGTGCATTATCAAAATAAAAACATTTTTTTAATAAAATTTTTACCTACTATGTCTTTTAGACCAGTAATTCCCTAAACCATCCCTGAGTCTATCACATCTTGTACAAATGTATTTGTAACTTAGTAAATGCTTATTTGCACCTATAAATGCCTGATCTTCCATCCCGCATTCCTCTCCTTTGCCCCACTCCCTCAATTCGATGTTCTTTACTCTGTGATGGAACAGGTGTAGAGTGATATTATAGTACCTAGTACCTACCCCTAAACACTAATGGAGCATATAAAAAAATATAGCAAATAAAAAAAAGTAAAACGTCACTAAATGGCTCAACACTGACTTTAACTTCTGTTTGTGGAGTCCTATTACAAAGCACATTATAATATTGGACAATACTTTTATAGTTAGGGGGTGGTGAATACTGTATAAAAATATTAATTTAAAGAAATATCGGTTTAATTACATTTTCTTGAGAGCCTGAGTTGGGTTAATTGATGAAGCACCGTGAACATTTGGTTTATTGGATTTTATATTCTGGGGGTGGGGCTCTGGTGAAATATATGCAGCAAAAGAGGACGATAGATAGTTTGGGAAACACCAATTTAAACACACCTGAATACATCAAAGCGTAACTTGAGCATGACCAAACAATAGCGACATTATCATAGTCTGTGTATAATATGTGGTAAATGCCGGCACCAGGAATCATGCGGGCCACCATGAATGGCAGCTGTGTTTTAAATTTAAATCTTAAGATAGGTCTTTCCTCAATCATTGGGATTGCCATTCCACTTTTCACGGAAACTGTCTCTGTCCTGAAAAGTAAATCAACAGCTTTTCAAATTGTTTATCACAGTACAATCATTATAAAGAGATTATTGCTTGTGTAATGGT
Organism: Limnephilus lunatus; assembly: GCA_917563855.2. Lineage (NCBI taxonomy): Eukaryota > Metazoa > Arthropoda > Insecta > Trichoptera > Limnephilidae > Limnephilus > Limnephilus lunatus. Next base: position 45,392,037 of record OU830598.1, on the reverse strand, counting down.
GTTCTGTATCGTTGGACTATTGCGGGAAAAGAGGAAATCGCAGGCAGGTGTATACATTACACAAATACATGTACATTCAAACATGCGCTCTTTAAAATGTTTTGCCTGTCCTTCGTTTGTGGGAAATAATTATGCAGCTTTGGAATACAATAGTTTGCACTAAAATAAAATAATATGTGTATAATGTACTGCTGAAGTGCTTACCATCTGTTAGTTGTAGAAGCGACAACATTAAGGCTGCCTCTCATATTAAGGGTTAGGTTTAGAAAAGTGCAGCTCGAGGCTAGTTCCATCAGGTAAAATGATCTCTCCACTTCAAACCATTGACCTGCAAACTTTCCCAGCAATATTCAAAATAACCTCAATTTTATATTTATATCAGATTTTAAATTTAATGTTATTCAAATTTACTCGGTTGATGTCGAATTTCGGCAGTGAAGTGAAGCGTGGACATTTTCCCAGGCCAGAACATGAAACAGATTTTGAATGTAAAAAAACTATCAAAATGAGAGAAATAATGTGAAAAACTTTTCTTCTAAAGTGTAATAACATGATTCATAGACTATCACGAATATCTCCTATATTCCACCAAATAGTCTATCGGTTAAGACTTTTCAATCGCTACAACTTGAATTAACTACACAGTGTCTGGACTCCGGTGCGACTGTTTAATGTAAACACACTTTTCCATGTCAAAGGTCGTCAGCCTTGGTTAATATAAACATAATTTATTAATTATTCACAAAATGGTTATTGTCGAGTCCGGCATTGTAATTTTGGGGCATTTCAAATAATCAACACTCAAACTATGTTTATTTCAATGTGACTAAGGTAAATAAAAATGGTGACCAGACAACCCAGAATGAAATCAACTCGGAACGTCCTTTGAAGTCATTAAAAGTGATTAATTTTTTTTTCTTAAATACGTTATGTTAAGGATATGTGCTATTTTAAAAATATTTTTTTTAGCTTTTAATGATTTTTCAAAGGTTGACTTGATTCTGAGTTGGTGTGGAACCAATAAAAATATAAATGTATGGATTAATTTATTTTATTATGCAATTCATGGTGGAAGTAAAAACTAAAACAATTTTGTAAAAATAATCAAATTCTATTTATTAAATTATTATTTATGTACTTATACATATGCACTATTAAACTTATTAATACTTTTCACCATTTTATATTGAGCGGCATATCCATCTTTTCAACAGCATGATACTCCGTATGAAGCATGGCTTGTGCTTTGTCAGAATCTTGTCCGTCAAGCCATTGGGAATACAGTTTACTGGCCAAAGTATTACTAGTTGGCGAAACTACTGGAAGTTTTTTATACATGACTTCCAAATTATTTACTAACTCTTTGTAGTTTTCTCCCGTTTGCGGCCTCACCTGAGCGCCGCCATTTAAGCATCCTGTAAATTAAGGAATTCATTTTATATATAGTTACACTGATGTTTATTCTAAATAAATAGAAAGTTATTTACATAGAAACACCACATTGTGAGGACTCACCTGAGGGACAAGCCATTACTTCCACATAGTGATAACCGCATTTGCCTCTTTTCAACTTCTGTACAAGATTTTGTATATTTTTGAAACCATTTGCGATTGCAAACTTCAAAACTTCCTTCCCGTCTTTTTCTAGCGCCACTTCCCTAAAATCAGGATTTCTGAAAAAAAAACACATTTCTAGGATTAATATTACAAATAAATTTGTAACCACTCAATGGCTACCCAAATTTAGGTAAATAGGTGATTTTTATGATTTAAAAAAAATTATAATATTTTAAAAATGTATTTTATAAAACCTGAAAATATGGGAAAAACAGTGAAATCTGTGTGGATTCATTGGCTTTAACAACAGTACAGAGTTAATTTGTTTCCATATAAATATTGGCGGCCGGCGTGGTCTAGCGGTAAGGATTTTGACTAGCAATCCGAAGGTTGCAGGATCGAATCTCGGCGTGGGCAAATAAATTTTATTTGATTAATTTGTGTTTTTTCACGATTAATTCATTTAAAATAATATATAGTATATTTGCAACACGTTCCAGAGTAGCGATGTGTAGGCCGGCTTTCCTAGCCACTCGAATACAAGTCCCGGGTTCGCCGAGTACGCTCAAACCCATGAGTCTTGGTCTGAGCCACGTGAACCTGCCACTCCGGCCACTCCCGCCGGCCGCCACTCCCGCATTACAATACATTCCTGCAGCCTGTGACTCACCCCGTGGTCGCCGGCTTGCTAACTGCGACACATTCAATTGCTGGTCGGCGATGAACACACACGTGCCTGACCGCGTGACGTAACAGTATCCCGCTCTCTGCCCGTGTGTGAGATTGTTTAGTTGATACGATTTTTAAATATTCGACTCAAAACGGAGTCGTTTTTAATTAGAGCGTATCTTATATAGTCAACGGGTGACGTGCATTATAAAATAATAGTTTATAATAGAGCATTACAGCTTACAGCTAATTTACTTTTACCTCTAATTTAATTTAAATTCTCAATAAAAACCTGTGAAATGTAGGTGGGTCTACCCCGGGTGCGGGTCTTGTCCGACTCCGGGGTTCTAAGTTCTTGTGCGGGTTCTACGAGGAGGTCCTGGCTCTGAGTTCTTTTAACACGTGCGTCCCGGTTCGGTGCGCCGCAACAACACCCAGTGCTCAGTCCGCACCTAAGAACTCGGACCCGGGACCTGCTCCTAGAACTCGGGTACTTTTAAAACGAATCAGGTCTCGGAGGACTTTGGCAAAATACAGAACTTACCCACCTCTATTCCAGAGTGGAAGATACTCTTAATATCGCCTTGGTGTAAGACCACCATTCAGAATTGAAACGTTGCTTGAAATGGCTTTAGCCGTGTTTGGTGACCAGATCTGAATAGTCAGGTACTTCCCTACCTTCCTCTCCCCCATCTCCTTCCCTTCCTTACTACCTCCAGCCTCACAACATACCCCAATTGGGGATGCAATAGACTCACTGGCTCCAGACGGGAGCAGCTGGGGCTCTTGTGAGGTATTCATATATAAAAAAATGTTAAAAAATTTGGAGGTATGATTTTAATTAAATTGAATGGTCGAATCGAAAACTGAACCTTCGGAAATCTCCATCTCTCAAGTGATTAATGCATAAATAAGGAAATAAGATTAAACAAAAAGGACAAAACGAATACGCAAAACAGTTTGCAATACAAAGGGATTAAGTTCTATAACACACTACCAGAAACTCTAAGTCCTCACCAATTGAAAAGTTCAAGATGTATTGTAGGAGCTACATAAAACAAGAAAAAATATAGTGAATTTGAAATATTATAAATAATTAGCCGAAATATAAAATATTATAATTAATTAGAAATTTGTAACCTTAAATGCACAAATTACCAAAATAAAATTCAAATAAAAAAAAATAAACATAAATAATAGCAGCAACAATACGCCAATGTCTGTGATTAAAAGACATATATATGTTATGGTTAAGGTTTTCACGGGTGTAAGATGTAGATGCTGATGATGCGGTGCTGATTTCTAACACTATGGAAGATCTACAGTCTCTCGTATCTAGGATGAACGAAGTATGTATGAAGTATGAGTTAATGATGAATGTAAGTGAGTCTAAAGTCATGGTGTTTGAAAGAGAGAGTACGAAAACAGTATGCAATATAGTTGTGAATGATGAATACTTGGAGCAGGTGGATGAGTTTGTGTATCTGGGTAGTATGTTTACGAGAGATGGAAAGGCTGATAGGGATATTGAAAGAAGGGTGAATGCTGGTAACTCCATTAATGGAGGACTGAATGCCGTTGGTGCTAATAAAAAACTGTCAAAAGAAGCGAAGCTAGCAGTCCACAATGGAGTCCTGGTACCTACCCTGATGTATGGCAGTGAGGCATGGAACTGGCAGAGGAAGGATGAAAGTAAACTGAATGCTGTTGAAATGAGATCCTTGAGGAGTATGTGTGGTAAAACAATGTATGATCGTGTGAGAAATGTGGATATCCGCAAAGAATGTAAGGCTGATGTATGCATAATGAGTAAGATTAAGAAAGGGACCCTCAGATGGTTTGGGCATGTAGAGCGAATGAACGAAGAAAGCAGTGTAAGAAGAATATACAACGCAAATGTGAATGGTAGAAGAAGTCGTGGACGTCCGAGGAAGACATGGCACGATCAAGTAAATCAGATACTTGAGTCGGGCCATGTCAAAAGTCAGAATAATAGAAGAGAATGTATGAGACGATGTATGAATGTGAGTGAGGCAAAGAGTGTGTGCCAAGACCGAGTTGTTTGGCGGTCCGTCCTCTCTGCCTACCCCTGCGGGGAAACGGCGTGATGGTTAGTTAGTTAGTTAGTTAAGATGTAGAACAATTTTCTCGGTTTACCCGCGTAACGTAGTCCTTAAAAGGACTTTTTAACTCCTGACGTTTCGGACAGATCACACTGTCCATCTTCAGAGGCCTTATGTCTTGAGTTTTTGTCTCAAACTGATAGCTTTCGCATGTCTGTTCGGTCCAGAAGCTAAGACTTAAGTGAGTGCAAGTCACTTCTTATGTCTAGAAATTGTTTATCCCGTGAACGAAAATGCATTAGTTAATTCGACAAGATAATTGTACCTAGCGTCAATCATAATAGACTTGATAAGCATTTATACAATTCTAATTTAATTTTTCATTAATTATTAAAATAATTCCCCTCAATGCGTATGTCATCTTTGTGGATGCTGTGTGGAGGGAATTTTTAGGTGAAGGAGAGGGAGTTCTGGGAAAGAATAGGAAGATGGGTAGGAATCTGGGGGTCAGTGTGTCCAGGAGTGACAGACGTTTGAATCCATCCCCCCTCTGTGGTGTGTAAGGCAATGTTCCGAGAAAGTACGACAGGAAAATCAAAGGAACTCCCTCAACCATTATCTCCCTATCCGGCCTGCTATGCAGCTGGTGGGCAGAGGCATCCGCCACGAAGACCCAGAAAAATATCATCACATGAGCATAGCATATTATAGGGCACCCTTGCTAAGTCATCAAACGTAGCGAACCACTTGGGGCGACCTATTGCAGAGGTGTTGGTTATCCAATAAATGATTCCTAAGGCAGCGGTACCCATACCCGCCTCCAAAATTGACTCTTTCCGAAGTCTACGGTTTCTTTGTAATTAATAGGTCACATAATATTTCAACTGATAATCGTGTTGTAGTAATAATTAGCCACTTATATCTAAAGTTCAATCTTTAAAATTAACATGAAAGGACTTAATATTTTTTATGAAAAAACCACACCGGAGTCCACTGCCATACTAATGTAGTAATCACTATCCCAAGGTCCCAGCAATACAGATCTAGTCACTAAAAATAACTAATCACACTTCAAGCAACGTTTTATTCTGAATGATAAGTCTCAAAAAATCCCATTGCAATTTAATTAATTTTACGTGCGCATCGCCACTGGGTTGATAAGATTCCGCGACGTATGGGCCAGTCATATTGGCGCCTTCATATTCTATAAATATCTATACAGTCATCTACTCAAACTTGAACGAATAAGCCACTAATTACTGCTCTTATGAGTAACTTGTCAAAAACTCAAGTAAGTCGTAAATTTTACTTATGAGTGTAAAGCTAGCCTTAGAGTGGGAGTCTATTCTCAGCAATGAGGAAAGGATTAAAGAAGATTCTCTAAAAACTTTTTGAATTACCTTAAGTTTCTGTACTGTAAGGTAACATTATCTTCACCAAACAGTTCCTTGGCAGCATAGTGAAAGATGTGATCTGCATATCCACCAGATCCAGAGCCGATATGGGCTGTCATCTGTTCAGTAGTTGGCTGTGATTCTTCAGTGGTCCAGGGACAATCCATGGGCACGGACTCAAAATCACTCAGGGTGTTACCCTCTGAAGTAAGCATCTGCTCTAATTCAACTGTAAGTGATCAAACAATATTCAAAATGTAAAAAATCGTAAGAACACTGAGAAATTAATCTGGAGCCAGTGAGACTATGTCATCCCCAACTGGGGTACGTTGTGAGGCTGAAGGTAAATGGGGAGGAGAAGGAGATGTGGAAGAGGAAGGTAGGGAAAAGTAGTCTTAAGTAGTAGAGACTTGCCACTCGACCACGGAGGTCATCACTCTTTTGCACTCCTTTGATTACAGCGAATGATTAGAATTCTGTATTCTGGAAGAGCTAGGCATCTACAATAGGCTATCAAATGTCCTACAGTGCATTTTAACATACTTTAAACTCGAACCTAGAGAAATTTATGGTTAATTTGAACGCAGATGGCAAATTGGAAGGCAGGAGAAGCAGAGGAAGATCACCAATACACTGGAGTGAAAAAGTATCACTAGCGTGCAGGTGTAGTACATTCGTGTCCACTGTGGAAATTTTAGTTGTAGGGGCTGACTCGAGAGAGAGAGAATGTAAAAATTATCAATAAAACAGAAACAAAACCTCTTACTACATACTTGACGTAATGACGCAGTCCACATCCCGACAGCTGTAAACATCACTGAAGAAGTCTTCTCTGGAAGCTTCGAGTTTCTTATCATAGCACGGCATCACGGTTACATGGTAAATGTTATTTGGTAGAACTTCTTTTGCACTTGCCAAATGCTGCTTTACAAGTGATCCCATAATTTGCTGTGGAGACTTTGTGGTAGAAATGTAAGGCAATAGGTGGCCGTGGGTCTTCTCAGCATAACATACCCAACCTAAAATAAATAAAAAATCAGAGTGTGCAATTCACATGCGGTAGAAGTTAAACCTTCAGAAAACTAAAGTAGACAAGGGTGGGGAGGCTACGAAGCACCGCACAGAGAGGAGACCGATTATACTATCTCATTCCTTGCAGGTTAAATCTTACAGATGTATGTTTTTGTCTCTTTATAGTGTCGCTATTTTTCGTTTCATCGAGTTTCAAATCACAACGGTGTTAAAGAAGTTTGCACTTCTATATACTCATGAAACCACAACTTTACATTACATTATTTAATTGGGCATTTCCGTTTCGTGTCTAACAAGCAGAGACCATGACGTGTTCAAATACATCTTTGTACAGTAGATGATGGAAGTTTCAATGTCATGAAGCATGCAGTCAACATATTCATTAAAATAATTTTAACCTAACATAGTTTATTACAGTCTTCAAAGATGAATGTGAGCATGCGTGAGTGCCGTGTTCTCAATTGTGCTTAGTCGCCAGATCTGTAGACAAGAACCAATAAGTCAAGTCCTAAATAAGATTAATCATTTTTAAGTTCAAAGTCTACCATTGTAGAAAACAAGAGATCGGTTCAAATGATTCACTAATTTACCTGGGCAAGAAGAAGCCAGCATCGGTAAACTTTTATCAGAAGGGTTATCTAGATGTGATTTATAACGCTCCACAAATTCCTTTTGTGATTCCAGTAAAGCAAAATCCTCTGCTACTTGCATATTAACAATCATATCTGCTCCCATTTTTTTCAAGAAACCTAAAAAAAATACATTATTATTGAAAACTCTTAAACATTGGTAAAATAAGAAGATTAAATTCTATGCACTAATGCTTTTCACTAGTGATGCAACGAATACTACTTTTACGAATACGAATATCAAACCTACTATCCGGCGAATATGAATAACTTAGGCTGAGTAATAAAACACTAATTTATTTAACCCCTTTCTGTTTGTTTTATTACACTAATAATTAAAATTTTCAACTGTCAAATTTTTATTGAGAAAACACAACATCTGTGGTGACAGACGATTTCTTTTTTCAGTTTGGATGTTGTCAGCCGTTGAAAAAAGCCTCTCCGAGGCGACTGTACATGGCTTGTATGAAAAATATTTTTGCGCGAGTTTTTTCATTCGTGGGAAATGTATATCGTCTTGTCTAGCAATGGATCAGCAGACGGCGATAAATTTGGGAGCTTTAGATAAGCATCAATCTCATTTTTAATGATCAAAGTTCCTGTAATAAAACAAAAATGAGTGTGCTCTAGACCACACGACTGAAGTAAAACTACATTGAAGAGAGAAAGAAAATGTGCGCGCGCACTGCTCTCTCTTGCTCCTACAGTGTGATACAGACAATAAGCCTGCACTGTGTCGATATACGAAACGTAACTGGCTATGAGAGAAAGAGAGAAAGAAAATGTGTGCTCGCACCTCTCTCTCTTGCCCCTACAGTAATATATGAAACGTAACTCTCTCTCTTTCTATCTTCACTAACTTATATCTCCCTCTCAACTTTCGTTCGCCTCACCCGATCACACTTTTCGTAACGCTCTCGTCACGCATTCATCAGCTTACTCCCCAAGTCAAACGTGCGTAAAGAAGTTTTACTTCAAAAATAAGTGTAATAAATTGTATCCTGGATACAGAGGCGCGTGACACACGGTATAATCAAAGGGAGATGCGTACAAAAGTTTTTTTTATAGTATTCGTATTCGTAAATATTTATTCGCCGAATACGAATATTCGGTGAATGTCTACTATTCGGCGAATACGAATATTGGTATTCGTATTCGTTGCATCACTATTTTTCACATCTTTTATAGTCAACCACTTCATACTCGCATACAATTGTAATATTCCCTTCTTAACAAAATTAAATATTCAACGGTAAACACAAGCTTTGGACAAAGATGGCACAAATATCAGGCAATAAAAGCATTCAACAATCTTTCACTTGATACAAAAGAATGAGGGAAACAAAAAAAAATTCAGATATTAAAAATAAAAGATAATGGAAATATAAAATTCAAAATATTAAGAAATTAGAATAAAAAGGCAGCAGGTGGCCAGACGCATCTGCCGCCAATACCTGGACAAACCTCACCCTATGAACTCGGGCACCCCTGCTAAGTCACCAAATGTAGCAAACCACTGGGGTGACCTACCTATGGCAGAGGTTTTGGTAATCCAATAAATGGTTCCCGGGGTGGCGGCACCCATATCTGTCTCCCAAATTAAAAGTGATGAAAAAAATTGGTTTAATAATGTTAGGTTAGGTTAACCATAAAACATGCACCATTATACACAATCGTATCTCATATTATAGGCAGATTTAAAAAAAAAAATTCATTACCGCCTTTACGTATATTTTATTAAAATTTATTACTTCATAACTTATTGGATTTTGTATTGTAAAATGAAGGCCTCAAAACGGGTACGGCACAGCGAAATCCACATTATCAAATAATGTTTTAAAACATAAGTTACCAGCCAGTGGCGTAACTATACCATCTGAGGCCCATGGCAAATTCATTAGATGGGGCCCCCCCAATAAAAATCGTCACTTTATAATTGAATTTTTATAAATCACTTAAGAAGTTACCCAACAGTATTACTAACATTGTGTGCATTTTTTCAAATATCTAATAAATTTTATTTTCAAAAGCATTGGTGTTACATATTTATAATGAAATAACAATTTTATATTTACAAGACATTTATTAATAAAATTCTTTTCTCCGAGCTTTCTGTTCCGCAAAAGTATCAATAACGTAGTGAAATTTTAAAGATCAGGCCACAGAATTTTCAATAGCCAAGCTAAGTTACATAGCCGTTCTTGTCCCATTGAGTTTTTTTTATATAGGTTTTTATTCATTTTAGTTTCGAAAATGATCTTTCAGTACTAGCTGTAGTCGCAGGAATTGTAACAAATAACTTTAATGCTGTGCATAACAAAGCTGCACGACATAAACTGATTATTTATTATTAAAAGATTAGCAAGTTCTCTAATACACGAAGCCTTTTCTATTTCATCTCTGAAAATGGACCGAAAACTGAGAATTTCCCTGGCAAGTGGTTCAGATATCGTCGCTTTAGTTCGTATTTGTCCAACAGACCATTAGAAAATTTTTCAGAAGGAGAAGGTTTTCTTTCATTATCTCAATAAATCATTATGACAGGTGTTTATGATAAAGCTATTTCCGTATAGGTAAAGGTTCAATTAGTTTAAATAATTCTTAGTTCAGTGATTAACTATCCTTTTTTATGCTTGAATTTTAATTTTAAATTGAAGATTGAACAAAAACTCAAATGGTCTGTTGGACAAATACGAACTAAGGCGACGATATGTCTTTTTTATATATAACAACGAATTCTAGAGCTTTTTCTAAGAGATCAGTGTCATTTAAATTTTGCAAAATTTTGGCAGGTTGCAAAACACTTAAGTTGCAAACAATTTCATTCATCCGAAGGAAACGCAATTTCAGTTGATTAATAATGATGTCCAATACTCGATAAAATATGTTCGCTGGCAGGTTGCAAAACAATTAAATTGCAAACAATTTCATTCATCCGAAGGAAACGCAATTTCAGTTGATTAATAATGATGTCCAATACTCGATAAAATATGTTCGCTGGCAGGTTGCAAAACACTTAAATTGCAAACAATTTCATTAATCCGAAGGAAACGCAATTTCAGTTGATTAATAATGATGTCCAATACTCGATAAAATATGTTCGCTTTAAACAAACTTTCCGGATCTTGGAGACGCTCATCTTCGCAAAGTTCGTCAAAATGGCTGTAAATTTTGTTGCAGAACAAAACAGTATTTTATTTAAAACAAAACAGTATTTTATTTTATTAAAAATATTAGGTTACTTCTGAGCTCACGGCCTCTCGGGCCGGGGCTCCGGCCCCCGCAGCGTCCGTTGCATTTTGCCAGCCCTGCCACCCTATAGTTATGCCACTGTTACCAGCTGGTTCCTGGTAATTTTTTTAATGCAGCCGTGGTATCAGCTGCCGAGCGGTCTTTGGGAAGATCAAACCCAAAGACGGTTATTAGGACGCCGTGGTGGTCGAGTGAGCTGACTTCGCTGAAAGGGGCCTATAAAAGAGCCTATCAAGCCCTGGGCGTGTCCAGACGTGGCGAGTGTACGCAGGAGGAGACATACGCCCTTCAGTCACGACTCAGTGGCTCCCGTAAAGCCTTCAAACAGGCTGTCCTCTCAGCGAAACGAGCTGCATGGCATAATTGGGTACAAGAAGTGGGCAACGCCAACCCGTGGGATATCCACAGCGCCATTGATAAAACGGGAAAAGGCTCTGACCGGTATTTAAGTAGCGTAATAACCGAAAAGGATGGAATGAACGTTGAAAGTGTGGACGTGGCATCCACTCTCAATGCGCTTCTGGGCAAGTTAGTTCTTGTAGATTCAGTAATTGGGGAAAGCGACCACCACAAACAGATTAGAAATCTGTCACGGCTCCCACCGAGAAACCTCGCCCAGGAGGTTAGGATGACACCAGTAACTAAAGCGGAAATCGAGCTGATAATCAAGGGTTTGGGTCTTAAGAAGGCACCAGGGCATGATAGGCTCAATGGAATAATAGCGAAGCAAGTATGGATCCACGCCAAGGAGGAGCTCTTCCAGGTGATGGATACATGCATGAGAAGAGGAAATTTCCCTTCTGAATGGAAGAGGGGCGTGCTTAGGATTATACCAAAGGGAAACGATAAACCAAGGTCGGACGTGAAGGCGTACCGCCCAATCACCCTGCTACCTGTCCTGGGGAAGATCCTGGAGAAACTGATAAGGCAGCGTTTACGTCAAACCTTATCCCCACCCTGCGAGCGGCAGTTTGGTTTTGTCCCTGGTATGTCCACTGAGCACGCCATCACGTATGCGCTTGAATGGGTGAAGGCTTGCCAAAAGAAGTACGTAATAGGAATCTTCCTCGATATTACTGGTGCCTTCGATCATGCGTGGTGGCCGATGATACTTGTCAAGCTCAAAAATAGGAAATGTCCACAAAATCTGTTCAAGATCTGTTCTGATTACCTCTGCGACAGAACGGTCATCCTTTCTTTTGGAGACTACCTGATTGAACGAAAAGTTGACATGGGTTGTCCTCAAGGTTCAATCCTTGGACCTGAGTTTTGGAACATTTTGTTTGACGATTCCTCCAGGCTGCCCTTGCCTGAGGGATGTATCTCGGTAGATTACGCTGATGACAAATTTGTTCTGGTCTCGGGGAACAGCAGAAAGGAAGTTGAGAGTAAAGCTGAAGAGGTTTTAAGTGTGATTTTAGAATGAGGAAAGAGAAATCGGCTGACCTTCGCTCCCCACAAGACCATGGGACTCCTGATGAAGGGTAACCTGATGTACGAGGAATATTATTGTAAAGTTTCATTAAAATCTATTCGGTAGTTTTTGCGTGAAAGAGTAACAAACACATATCCAAACAAACTTTCGAGTTTATAATATTATTATTATAATTATAAATTTAAAAAAGATGGGAGTTTTATTGTCTCCAGTGATTCAATACTAATATTAAAATTGATTAAAATTCAAATTTACCAGTTAATTTTTGGCACGTTTCTTCAGGGGATAAATCGTATCTAGCTGCCAACGATAATACAGGTTGTACGGAGACAGACACCACTATCAACTTTATTTCATGTTCAATCTCCTCCTCAATAACTTTCCTTTGACTGAATACCCTGAAAACATTTTAAAAAAACTTCATAAAAATTACCATAATACAAAAGATAAAAAAGAAGATACAGTAATTATTCAACTAACCGCCGCAATTTTAAGCAAATTATGGAAATTACACCTTAGTATGGCTGCAAAAGCCCATCCGATAGAAAGAAACGAGGTAATTTTAAAGAGCTTCAAGTTTTCTATAAAGCATGCAACATAATCATCATCTTCTTCAGCTTGTCCTACTGGGGTCCGGGACCTCGACTTCAGGCCTCCTGGTGTGGGAATAAGTACTGTTAGAAATAAGTTACGCGATTTTTATCATGGGCATCCCAAAGCGGATTGCAACACTGGTTGTCACGGCAACGCCGTCTTTTATTTTTATTTTTTACATGAGCTCCATGAGGCCCTGAGGAAAATAATTTCCTTCAGGGCCTGTGTCATCTAGTCTATCAACTTATTCCGATTTCTGCTATTCTCAATGATGGTCGCATAAAACTTATTCTCGTAAACCTTCTTGATTATTTAACGTTGATTGTGTATATAATTATTTGTGTTTTAAAAATAAACTTAAAGCTTTCTCCAAACCATTCGGAGTTATTACTTGCTTTAACAATTATTTAAAGAAATAACTATTTACATGCACAAAATAGATTATTGGGTTATTAGTTTGGGTAAACTAAGTAATTCATGCGTATTTAGATTGAAACAAAAACTCACGCAAATGTCAACCTATACAAAAATAAATTAAAATAGCAGCAAAGAAATCGTTTTAGATGGGAAATTTGGACTTGGATTGAATAAAAATGGAATTTGAATGCATCTTTTACAATCTATCCAAACATAATTAGTTGTTTCTTGTAGTAATTAAGTTAAAATGTGGTGTAATTTCCAAATTTTTATTGTACATAATAAAAGTGCTGTGGTTAGTGAAATATTTACCATATTCCGTAAATTGCAGAAATGATTTTGCAACTACTAGAATGTTTAAAGTAATGGTTAAGTTTGTGCATTATTATGGTTACCTTAGTAGTTCTTCCTGGCTCTGTTTTGTCACTAACACACTTTCAGCAGACGTAATGCAGCCGCTGCACGCCAAACAATCGGCAAGAGTTATTTCAACTTTTTTTAGTTTGTGTTCTGACCCGTTTGATATTTGAAAGTAACCTTCACTTTCAATCTTAATTTTAGCTCCAGTTTCACTCTTGATCTTTTCCACTTTCACAGGTTTGATGCATTCCTAAAAAATATATTTATACTTAAGTAATGAATTACGATAAGAAAAATAGCTTAGAAAATTTGAATAGAAGGTTAAAATTAACATAATAAATTACCTGTGATGGTGTGATGAAATCATCCAAATCTGTTAATTGTAATGCTCCACTAAAACGAGAGGCCATTGTTATATAAATATACTTGAAAGGAATGTACGTAATAATTAATAATAATTCAGAATACGTTCAATAATGTTTGACGTGAAGTGACAGTACCATAAATAAACCAACCATATGACAGATGACAGTACTTTTACACTTTTGACAGCAAAGGAAGAGCATAGACAACGTCAGACAGAATGAATAAAGAGTTGTATCCACGCTATTATTTTTTTTTAAAACAAATACATTTTTTATAGCATTTTCGCTGACGCTACTTAACATTACGGTAAAAGTTAAACTTATACAATAGTTGTAGAAGGATTGAAATGCAAAACATCACAATGTAAGACGTTCAGGAAACAATAGATGTCTGGGGAAATTTTCTAATAAAAAGGAAAATAAAACTTATCAATAAATTATCGCTGTTGGCTTTTCATAAATTTATTTATTTATTTTTTATTTATTTTTTTTTATTTATTTTTTTTTTTTTTATTTATTGACGCCCTATTGGGCTTTAACATATAAAATACAAATAACATTTATAACAACAGTACATAACAAACTTAAAAAAATATTACAAAATATACAAATAAAGCATAAACTCAATAAAAAAAAAAATAGGAGTACATACATCTAAAGCTAATTCCACATGGATGACTTTAGAACTCGTAGGTACAACAATTCATATACCTACGAACAACAAAAACATGAAAAAAATCAAAACACATTTATTTTTACTTAATTACTCATATTGGAAAAAGAACAATAAAATAAAACCATAAACAAAAGAAAATCGAAATAAAATAAAATTTACTCATTCATTATTTACATCTAAAAAGTGGTGGACTAATTTGGCTTTAAATGAATCGAAGTTTAAATTAAATATGTCAGCGACATCAGTCAGTTCATTACCCAACCTATGTATTCTTTCTACCGCAGAATTCGTAGCGAAGTTATTGTTGCAAAATAAAATATTCCGTCTAGTATATTTTGGAGGTATGTGTAAGGATAACAAGTTGATAGCGTGTAACAGATAGCGGGCAGTCCAACCTTGAATGAATAATTTTATACAATAAAAGGAGATCAAATATTTTTCGCCTTTCCGATAATTTCGATAAGTTAAGTTTACTGCGTAAACTGACATAATTGATTTCAATAATAGGAATACCAATTTTGAAATTAATAAAACGTAAAAATTTATTTTGAATTTTTTCAATTTGTAAACAATGAGAGTTGAAATGAGGACACCAAATACTTTAATTGTATTCAACCTGACTTCTAACCAAAGACGTGTATAACAATTTTATGGTTTTTATGTTATTAAAGTCTTTAGCAATTCTGAGAATAAATCCAAGCATTTGTAATCCCTTACTGGTTATACTAATAATGTGATTCAAGAAGCGTAATTTAGAGTCAAAGATAACGCCAAGGTCGTTGAATTCATAGACTCTTTTTAGAGTGGCATTGTTAATTGTGTAGTCGAATAATAAAGGAGTTTTAGATCTATGGAAACTGATCGTTTGGCATTTGTTGATATTAAGATATAATTTGTTTACGATGCACCATTCATAAAGTTTATTTAAGTTCATTTGTAGAGTTAAACAATCAGAAGAATTTTCGATAGATTTAAACAGCTTTAGATCGTCAGCGAATAGAAGAAAGTGAATATTATCGAAAATTAATGAAATGTCGTTAATAAATAGTAGGAAAAGAAATGGTCCTAGGTGGGAACCTTGGGGGACTCCACTTAAGGCAAAAAAAGTGTGTGAAGTTGTGGAGTTAATTTTTACAGATAGTTTTCTATATGATAAGTAGCTTCTAATCCATTCGAGAAAGTTGCCGCTTATTCCCAAGTGTTCTAATTTTTCCATTAAAATGCGATGAGAAACAGAATCAAAGGCTTTGCTAAAATCAGTATAGATAGTGTCAACTTGATAACCCTTGGACAGTGCATTAGAAATAAAATTTTCGTAAAGCAATAAGTTAGATGACGTAGATCTGCCTGGCATAAAACCATGTTGAAATATTGATATAAGTGGTTTAATTTGATGCATGATTTTACTTAATATAATCTTTTCAAAAAGTTTAGGTAGTGATGACATAATACATATGGGTCTATAATTTTCAATTTGACTTTTATCTCCTTTTTTAAAAATAGGTGTTATAAAGCTATTTTTCCAAATTTCAGGAAAACATCCTGTAGATAAAGATAAATTGAAAATTATAGTAATAGGAAGAGCTAGAACATGAACACAGTTTTTAAGTAATATTGAGGGAATCATATCTGGCCCCGAATTCGACCTGATATCCAGCTGTTTGATAAAAGTCACAACATCGTTTACTTCCACATGGATGTTATGCAAGTTGAGTGAGCTTTCGATAAATTGGGATTTATCAGATAAAATAAATTTTGATAACTATTTCAATAGAATTAATATTTATTCAAGAGAATTAATTTTCAATACAACATTAGCCCTGTTCACAAATTGATTGTACCCATAAATATACCACTCACGTGATCGTGCCCGGTGGTGTGTTTACAAAATCTACATCATTTCACTCATCATCAGTTGGTGATGGACAGTGTAAGTGTAGCTCTGTCTGAAACGTTGACTAAAAAAAGTTAGTACATGAAAATCGCGAGGTCCTGGTTTGGTCCGAATCAGTGGCGGACGGCGGACTAAGCTCGTCAGAGGCCCGGGGCGGCAAATCCGAATCCGCAGTTCACACGGGCCTCTGGTCCTGGAGGGGGGGGGGGGGGGGGGGGGTTCCAAACGCCTTCATGTTCCCTTGATCAAATCCTAAACAAGGCTTTAAGGCACCAGGACACTGTAAAAACAAAAATTGCAATTTTTTTTCTGAAAGATGCATTTGTTAATAATGCTATCACCAATATGTTTCATGTAAATTTGTAAAATTGATGGAGATACAGCATTTTACATGAAACGTTTTTAAACAGTTTGTGTGTTGAATTATCCTTCAGCAAAACTTTGAACGTGTTTTTACCGAAACTACGTTTTTCAACTTGATTGACATTGGAGGTTATCCACCACTTGCCCGCCCTGGTATAAGTAACAGATGGTTAATCCTTCAAGGCTCTCGCAAGGACTCTAATTTGAAATAACGAATCTACATTTAAGTTTGAATGAATCAAGACCTCCAGTGTTCCTGCATACGGTGTAAGAAAGCAATATACAAGTGCTTACATAATATACAAAATACAAAATGCGAATAATATAAAGCAAATCAGAGATAAATTAATTAAAAAAGATAACAGATAAACATAAAAGGCGGCTGCTCACAGGGTAATGGAATCTTTTGTATGCTGCAAGCTTCTGCAAGAAAAGATAATGAAAACAAGTATCGTGATATGAAGGACGCTTATGTCGGGTGGGATATCTCTCTCGTCATCTGGCAGTACCAGCCAAAATGTGTATGGTGGTCGGTCTGCTGTGAATGAATCTCAACGTCCGCACCTAAGGATAGAAGCGTCGAGTTGCCGGAGGCAGGGCGGAAGGACGCTGAGTTTGCCCAACCAAACATGTCGCTGGGGGAGGCGCAGATGAGTTGTAAGGATTCCATTAAAAAAAAAAAAATTTCGCCAGTGTACGCAGGAGCAAGGTCTAACTCACCCCCAAAATGGGGAAGTTGACATTAACAGAACATTTACAGTTCAGTTTCAGCCACAAGGGTCGGAGCTTATTGCTAAATCGCTAAAACAGAAAAAATTGTAAAGAAAAAAAACTAAATATAAGAGAACAAAATACTGAGTGAAGAATAGCAGTTGGTAACAAGTAGCAGAATATATTATATACCATTTTATTAATTTGGTCAGTAATAACAGAAATGTATCTATTTGTTTTGAGCGAAGGAGTCATAAGGACCTTCTCTCTCAATTCGGCACATCGATGTCTGAAATGGGAGAAAAAGCAGAAATACATGAAGTATATAAAGATTTTAAACTACAAGAAATTTATCGAAGTAAAAACAAAATATTTTCAACTCTGCTTGGATCTGAAATCTAAGGAAACATAAAGGCAGTGAAGATAAAGATATAGAAAACAAAAAATTCGGAGCAATGGTAATAAAAGAGACGAGAAAGAAAAGTCAGTAGTCATCAGGAGCAAAAACACCAGGCATCTGAAATTCACAATGATTTTACAGCTGGTCAGCGACTCTGAGATCAGGCCATCTCTCAAACCAAACCTTTGTAAACTTCCGCAGGCACTCTAAGTTCACCTTATTCGAGACGAGATCAGCGTTCCATACTGGTTTCGTGGTCACTTGTAAACCATCCAACATTTCCTCTCGAGCATCCGTCATAATCTCACAATGCCACAGAATGTGCTAAGCTGTTTGGTCCGTATTACCACACGCGCAGTTTGGTTGGGGCGAATAGAGAGAGACTGTGCAATCTTCCCCTAAACTCCCCAAGCCCGGACAGTAATTGGGTCACATAGTGGTCCCTTACAATGTGTGCCCCTTCCATCCTGAGTTTAACTGACGGGAAGAAGGAGTAGGTCCATCTTCCCGTATTCGACCTGCCCCATCGCTCTTGCCATTCTCTCAGCGTTCTTTCTCGCATCTCTCTAAGAAGACCTGGGAGAGACACCGCCCCGCCTGGTATTAGTTAACACCTAGGTGTGTAACGGGTCTTCCTTTTGTTAGGCTCTTCTCTGTTAATACCTCCCTAATTTCAAGATCAATTGGCAAAATGCCGACCAAGACTGGCAAAGCGTCCGAAGCAACTGTTCTATAAGCACCCGAAAGCGCCAGCAAGAGGACTCGCGGGCCTCTATTGAGCGCCGAGAGTATGGATGCATTCTCCAGGCAGTGTTCCCACACAGAGGCCGCATACGAGACTTGCGCCACGTAAAACCCTCTGTATAAGATACGGAGCGCTGGAGAGCGCAATCCCCATTCGGCAGTAGAGATTCTTCTCAATTTCAAGAAGAGGGCCTGGGCCTTACTTGACACGCTTTTAACATATGGGTCAAGAACGAGGACGTTCGATCCAAAGTGACGCTTACGTATGAAGTGCTCTCAACGAATCGGATGTTGGTATCTCCCATCACCTGATTGACAGCATATTATTTAATTTTTATAAGAAAAACTTTCTTTTTATACTTTTTTTAAGGTTATTCCCATCAGTGAAATATACCATATTAGAATAAGTTAACAATAATAATCTAAACGAAAATATGAAAGAGAACAAGACACAGAAAAACAGAAAAAGAATAGCGAAATTGGTTAAGTTAAGTATTTTGAATAAAAATATTAAGTCGTTTATTTTACGTCTGTCTTCTAGTGTGTGTATTTTTAGAATATTTAGTAATAGATTATATTTTAAGTCTTCTTGTGGTATATTTAATTTAAATTTTATAAAATGCAGATTTTTTTTGTATTCGCTCAATATTATTAACGTGGATTTTGTAAGATGGAGACCAAACTACGGAGTTATATTCAATTTGGCTTCTAACTAGAGATACATATTATAATAATTTAATGGCTTCTATGGAATTAAAGTTTTTAGTGTTCTTAATACGAAGCCTAGTGTTTTCATACCTTTGTTCATAATTTGGTGGATATGATTGGCGAAACTTAGTTTTTCATCCAAAATAATTCCAAGATCTCTCATTTCCGTGACTCTTTCTAAAGCTGTGTTATTGATGGAATATTCGAATAAAACAGGATTTTTATTTCTGAAGAAAGTCCGTTTTACACTTTACTACATTTAAAAATAAATTATTTTGAATGCACCAATCTTTAAACTCACTAATATTTGACTGTAGTATATGGCAATGATTTATATAAGTTATTTTCTTGTATAGCTTGATGTCATCAGCAAAGAGCAATAACTCGACATCATTGAAGCAATTGGTTATATTATTGATGAAAATAAGGAACAAAACCGGGCCAAGGTGACTACTTTGCGGTAGGCCACTAGTAGCCCAGAACGCCTTCGACATCCTAGATTTTATTTTGACGAACAGTGTACGATTTAATAAATAGCTAGTAAACAATTTTAGCATGTTACCCCTTATTCATAGAGAAAATAGTTTTTGGATTAGTAGTTGGGATACTTTGCCAAATGCCTTCGAAAAGTCTGTATATATATTTTTTTAAATATGAATACTGCACAAGAGTCTTAACTGCTCCCGTCGGAAGCCAGTGAGACTATGACATCCCCAATTGGGGTATGTTGTGAGGCTAAGGGTAGTGGGGAGGGGAAGGAGATTGGGAAGAGGAAGGTGGGGAAGGACCTGGCTATTCAGATCTGGTCACTAATTCAGCTTTGCGGCCCCGGTCCTCTGACGGGCTTAGTCCACCACTGGCTCGTTGCATTCTAAATAGCGTTTTCAGACATTTCAATTTTAGTTGATCAAGTTTTGAAAAAAAACTTGTTCAACTTTGTTGAAAGAAAAAAATTACTTCTTTGAAAAAAATGACACTTGTCAGCTTTCAAGTGTCGAGTTGATCAACTAAAATTGAAATGTTTGAAACCGCAATAATTTCGTATTTGAAATTACTTCCGTGTGTACCTAATTCAACAGGTAAGTACCGAGACCATACCGAGAACCGAGACTAGGATGTCTCGTCTATAATAGAATAGCACCCCTTTCACACACACTTCGGAGCGACTGAGTATCGCGCCACTTTAGGCCGCCGCGCAGAAAAGTCTCAGAGTGAACTACGCTGCAAACCGTTATTGTAATATCGACCACCATAACACGGGCATCAGCCTATATGGTGGTCGAAAAATCCACTAATGTTACCCCTATTTTTATTTAATGAATAAAGAAAAATTAAAAAAAAAAAAAAAAATATCGATCTTAACTTTACTGCGCGGTCGCCTGAAGTGGCGCGGGACTCGGTCGCTCCCAAGTGTGTTTGTAGGGGATGCTGTTATATCAACCATACTCAACCTGCGGCCCGGCCAGCGTTTATGTGCGGCCCTAAACACTTTATCAGGAACTTGATTTTAAAAAAATGTATCATTTTAAATTTCGTATATCTTGAGATTCGTTTCGACTTTGACGCACAGATAGTGATGCCCGTAAAGGATTGTCATTATGGTCCACCTAATCTGGTATAAGAGTTAGATACGTTTTTTAGATTTTCACGGCCAAAAGTATTTTTGTTATTTGTTTTTGGGGATGTTATGCTGTGTTGCGCTACCTCGTTCTTTAACCAACGTTTCAGTTTTCGACAGCGTTGCAGTGTCCATCATCAGGGCAGATGTGTAAGAGTGTTGCTATTGCAAACGCTAGATTTATTCCCAAAAAATTATATTTGACACAAGTACGCGCGCAAATAATTTATAAATAAAAAAGTGCCACTTCTAAAAACCACCGCATCAATTATAATACATAAAAACTGGTAAATGTCACTGGTTAGTCAGTTATCTACTTCCAAATGTTAACAGCATTTCTTACTGTCGCATAATGGCGGGAGCGTCTTCAAAACGCACTAGAAAAATGTCAGACGAAAAGAGCTTCAAGACAAATGGGAATAAGAATATTTATTTGTTAGGGGGGGGGGTGTTGATGATTTTTTTTTCGTCATACCAGTATAGGGTTGCGGCCCGCGTAACTTTACGAATACATGTATGTGGCCCGAGGAGAAAAGGTTGAGTATCGTTGTGTTATATGAACTGTCTCTCATCCACGACATCATGACGTCCGTAACCATAGATTAGAAGATTTGGCTTGTCTACTTCTACGACTTCTACTTTATATCTATGCTTCTACTTGTCTTGGATTGGAAAGATTGGAAATGTCTCGGATTATGTATTGAATCGTATTGAATGTTATGGCGATGAGTGTTTTTATTTATGTTAATTGAAATTCAATTAAGTTGGTTGTGTTAAATATAATGTCTCGCTCAAAATCAAGATCTTCCATTGATATATGTGCCGATTGTGGGTCTTCTGGTAAGCATTCAATTGAAATATGCTAAGAGTATATTGGCAGGTTATTCATTTTACAGGTTTTCATGACTTGTCTTGAAGATGCCTCAAAAGTTTTGCATGAACTTGGCGATGAATCGATTCTTATTAAAATAACGTTATATTTAGTTTAGAATATGAAAATATTGCTGATAGTATCAATACATGACTTTCTAACAGTTTAAACCCAAGTAACTGCATTCTACAGTTAAGAATTTATATGGGTGGCGTCTGGAAATTGTCAATGAAGATTTTATTATCGAAATAATTATTTTATTAACTTAAATCTTTCGAAATTACTTTCATAGTTTGTCATCGATTATTGATATTAATTATATGACATATTATGTTGTCATACATAAATTTTGAAACAAGTATATTATTATGATGGCAAATTATCAGGTAGAGATTTATATTACCTATTTATGAAGATTAACAGGGTTAGCTTTTGAAGTTGTTGAATATTTTTTAGAAAAAACCTGGGTAAACTTTCAAAATCTCTGGACACAATTATACAAATATTTTTTAGGAAAAAAACCTTTTGATCACCATTATTATAAAATACAACATTATTTAATCATTAATTTAAAGACAACATTGAGTAATCTGAAAGTATGTTGCCTGTTGTATGCTGATGATGCGGTGCTGATTTCTAACACTATTTATTTATTTATTTAAGGAACATAAACAGTCTTATTAATAAAATATACATGAGAGGATGGCAAAAAAACAGACCAATTATTAATGTTCACAGATAGGTATTTAGAAACATAAAAGTAACTGAATGTAAACTAGAAAATTTAAGAAAAACAGAAAAAATAAAAACAGAACTAAGCAGCAATTTAAAAAAAATAATAATACAGATGTGGAAGTGGACTATGGAAGATCTACAGTCTCTAGGATGAACGAAGTATGTATGAAGAATGAGTTAATGATGAATGTAAGTAAGTCTAAAGTCATGGTGTTTGAAAGAGAGAGTACGAAAACAGTATGCAATATAGTTGTGAATGATGAATACTTGGAGCAGGTGGATGAGTTTGTGTATCTGGGTAGTATGTTTACGAGAGATGGGAAGGCTGATAGAGATATTGAAGAAGGGTGAATGCTGGTAACTCCATTAATGGAGGACTGAATGCCGTTGGCGCTAATAAAAAACTGTCAAAAGAAGCGAAGCTAGCAGTCCACAATGGAGTCCTGGTACCTACCCTGATGTATGGCAGTGAGGCATGGAACTGGCAGAGGAAGGATGAAAGTAAACTGAATGCTGTTGAAATGAGATCCCTGTGGCGTATGTGTGGTAAAACAATGTATGATCATGCGAGAAATGTGGATATCCGCAAAGAATGTAAGGCTGATGTAAGCATAATGAGTAAGATTAAGAAAGGGACCCTCAGATGGTTTGGGCATGTAGAGCGAATGAAAGAAGAAAGTAGTGTAAGAAGAATATACGACGCAAATGTGAATAATAGAAGAAGTCGGGAACGTCCGAGGAAGACATGGCACTATCAAGTGAATCAGATACTTGAGTCGGGCCATGCCAAAAGTCAGAATAATAGAAGAGAATGTATGAGACGATGTATGAATGTGAGTGAGGCAAAGAGTGTGTGCCAAGACCGAGTTGTTTGGCGGTCCATCCTCTCTGCCTACCCTGCGGCGAAACGGCGTGATGGTTGGTTAGTTAGTTTAGTTAGTTAGTTAGTTTAGTTAAGTTAGTTACTCCGCTTACTCGTTAATATGGAATATTTTGTATTCAAATAGTTAGATTTAGCTTTATTATCTCGAAAAGTGAGTTTTTATGTCGCGGGAGACAAAAAAACATGCAAAAAAGATATGCATTTAACATTTTAATTTTGAAAAATTTAATTCGCTTACGCGGTAATGCCATTTTGCATTTACAGTTTTTATTTCATAGACAAATTTCATTATAAATTGATTTTGAAAGATTGTTCTTTTATCTAGTAAAGTTATGGATTAAATTTTGAGAAAAAATGTTTATTTTAAGTATAATAAGGTTATACCATAGGTCGTTGGCAGATTTGTTATATTTTCAAAAAAGTACATGTATTATACAACACCAATTTCAAATCATATAATCATGCAGTAAAATAAATCAATACATTATCTGGTAAACGTATGTGTCAGAATTTTAATTTAAGTTTAAATAAAATTATTAAAAAATATATACGTACATGTGTTTCTTGACGAAAATTGGTCCGTTTGTTTATTTATTTGCGCACTTACAAACTAATATATTTCAGATTTTTTTACATACTTATTTTGCTAAGACATTATTGACAAATCATAAATAATTTTAATGGAAAAATAATTTTAGGGTGTATTTAATATTAATTAATTTACAGCTTCGCGTTTCACAATTTTTCTTATCAACGACAACACGAATCGAGAGTGCTCATTCAGACCGCAACTGCGGCCACCGGCGGTTGTCTTCGCGGCGCTCTACATCGTAACATTTTCAAACGAATAACGAAGCAAAATAAATATGATTTCATGTTTGTAAAATTTATAGGGTTGCCCCAACGCAAAATTTCATGTTCATTGAATATTTTAATGATAAAATTTTTATAATTTTGAAATTTTTTTTATTGTAAATTATTCTTATGTGAATACCGCACAAGAGTCCCAACTGCTCCAAAATATTTATTTTCGAGTAAAACTTCTTTACGCACGCTCGACACTTGGGGGGTAAGCTGGTAAATGTGTTACGAAAAGTGGTGATTGTTACGAAAAATTTCCTGCGAACGGTAATCGATGCGAACGGGGATCGATTGCTAGGTGGGTCGTGCCTTTACGTACGCTTGTTATTCGTGTTATTGTTTTATTGTTAATAGACTATTTTTGCGTAAATAAATAGATAAATTAAATTATTTAAAAATATATACGTACATGTGTTTCTTGACGAAAATTGGTCCGTTTGTTTATTTATTTGCACACATACAAACTAATATATTTCAGATTTTATTACATACTTATTTTACTAAGACATTATTGACAAATCATAAATAATTTTGATGGAAAAATAATAAACATGAGAATCGGGTATGGGTACCACCGCCCCGGGAACCAATTATTAGATAACCAACACGTCTGCCATAGGTCATCCCAAGTGGTTCGTAACATTTGGTGACTAGCAGGGGTGCCTAAGTTCAAGGGGGTGAGGTTTGTTTAGGTCTTGGCGGCGGATGCGTCTGCCCACCAGCTGCATTGCAGGTCGGATCTGGAAAAGTTAAGGGAGTCCCTTTGACTTCTCCAGCCTTACTCTCTCGGAACATCGCCTTGCACCGCAGTGGGAGGGATGGATTCATACATCCGCACTCCTGGACACGCTGACCCCCAGATTTCTACCCACCCCTAATACCCCTTTCCTTCTCCGAATTTCCTCTTCTTCCTTTCCCTAAAACGACCCTCCACACAGCATTCCTAAAGAAGAGATAAGCAGTGTGTCGAGCGAGTGTAAAAAAAACAGTCTCTCCCGATCCGGCCTTCCATGTAGTTGGTGGATGTACCTTCCAAATTACTGATACTACCTATTGACGGCCGGCGTGGTCAAGGGGTAAGGCTCTTGACTCGCAATCCGAAGATCGTGGGATCGAATCCCGGCATAGGCAAATAAATTTTATTTGACTAATTTGGGTTATTTCACAATTATTTAATTTAAAAATAATATATTTGCGTCACGTTTTAGAGTAAAAGATACTTTCAGTATCGCCCTGGTGTAAGACCACCATTCAGAATTGAAACGTTGTTTAGTGACCAGATCTGAATAGCCAGGTAATTCCTCGCCTTCCTCTTCCCCCACCACCTTCAGCCTCGCAATATACCCCATAGTCACGTCGTAGTCTCACTGGCTCCAGTAGGAGCATTTGGGTCTCTTGTGCGGTATTCAGATAAATATAAAATAAAAAATTGTGCATACGAATAAATATTTCAAAATGAGGCATTTTTTACAATCCAACTGAATATTACACTTTTTTCATAAATATACCGCACAAGAGTCCCAACTGCTCCCGTCTGGAGCCAGTGGGACTATGGCATCCCCAATTGGGGTATGTAGTAAGACTGAAGGTAGTGGGGAGGGTAAAAATATGGGGAAGAGGAAGGTGGGGAAGTACCTGGCTATTCAGATCTGGTCACCAAACACGGCTAAAGACATTTCAAGCAACGTTTCAAATCTTAATGGTGGTCTTACACCAGGGCGATACTGAGATATCTTTCGCTCTAATGGCCGTAAAATTAAATTAAAAAACAAAAAACCAAAATATTAAAACGAATTTAACACATTGTTTATTCATGTAGGTATCTATTTAATACCTACTGTGTTTACGCATTTTACTTGTATCTATTTATGTTTATGCACTTCGATATACAAATTACAAATAACTACTACTAATTAAAATTCTGGAAGCGAGAATATAAGCATACCGTAGCCATGTAGCCGCCCTAGCTCCGCGCGATACATAAAACCCGGTTTACAGCGGAACGTTATCTAATTCCAAAAACGTCCGCAAACAAGCTCTGATATGAGAGCGCTGGCGCAGGAATCAGAATAATGATTAGCTGGTAAGATACTCTTAACCTCAACCTCAAAAAGGAACATTCCGTATTATCCGTGCATCAAACTTCGACAACACAAACGTTTCGTATTATCCGTGAGGTGGACCAAATGCATATTTACCAAGACAACTATTTGCATTCATAATTTTAATTATGTGAAATGAAAATTTGCTTTCATTGTATGATATGATGGCAATTTACAATAATTTCTTGTATTTTATTATGTTGTTATTCCTGATACTATAACATAATTAAGGGCTAGAAAAGACGTTATTATCATGTAATCTGTGCGTATTACGTAAGCACTAGTTTGGCAGAATTATGGAAATAAAACAAAAATTGAAAAAGACTTCAATGCAAGTTTTTTTACACAACATTTTTATTTTAGATCCATCATGGGCATCAATCAACAGAGGGATTCTGCTCTGTATACAATGCTGCAGTGTTCACCGCAGCATGGGTCGGCACATATCCCATGTTAAGTCTTTACGCCAAGGAATATGGCCGCCATCACTATTGACGGTCAGTTAATAATTATTTCAAATGAAGATTCACCTCAAGTGCGCTTTACACTAAATAAATGTTGTACTTTGATTCCTTTGGTTTACGTGTTATTAATTGATATGCATATTTTCCAGATGGTCAATACACTGACTGCCCAAAACGTGAACAGTATTTGGGAACATTCCCTTCTTGATCCGGCAGCTCCCAAACATCTGAGAAGAAAACCCCAACCCAAAGATTCTCTACAGTACGTAAAATACACCATGTTTTTTAAAAGTTTAATTATTTGCATAAGAACATCTATATTTCAATCAAAAGCTGTGTAGAATATGTTTTTTTAGTTAGGAACTTAACTAGGAACAAACAATTACGTATTAAAACTTGAAAGATCATAATAACTTTTTTTGAATTTAGCCACATACACACGGTCAGATATGATTTTAGATTTTCAGTGACCGGCCAACTCAGAATGAAACCAACTCAGAACCACCTCAGAAACGTCATAAAGAGTGATAAAAAAATATAAAAAATTAGTTAAATAGGTTACGTTAGGTTTGGGTTAACAGCTATTTTAATTTTTTTTTTCATTGCTTTTAAGAGCATATAACTAGAGAAAACCAGAAATAAGTCATTTTTAAATCAGTGTTTAGACGTATTGACTCTTTTCCACAAAAAATTATAAATTGGTTTCGAAAGATTGTTCTTTTATCTAGTAAACTTATGTTTTAAATTTTCAGAAAAAATGTTTATTTTTAGTATAGGTCATTGGCAGATTTTTTAAATTTTCAAAAAAGTACATGTATTATACAACACCCATTTCAAATCAAATAATCATGCAGTAAAATAAATCAATACATTATCTGGTAAACGTATGTTTTAGAATTTTAATTTTAGTTCAAATAAAATTATTAAAAAATACATACATACAGGTGTTTCTTGACGAAAATTGGTCCGTTTGTGTATTTATTTGCGCACTTACAAACTAATATATTTCAGATTTTTTTACATTCTTAATTTGCTTAGACATTATCGAAAAATGATAAATACTTACATAATTTTAATAGTTTTATCGTCATGCCTTTCAGCATTTTTGGATGCAGGTATAAATTAAAGCAACTTTGGAATGAAATAAAATCGATATTCAGTTATATTTTTAAAAAGCTGGTATGGAGAATAATTAGTCTTTCTCATTGGAACCGCTCTGTACGATCGGAAGAATATTTTTCGACGAAATGTGGATTTTCGGCCGCTGGCTGGTTGAACCCCCTTAATGACTTTCAAAGAGTTGTTGAGTTGATTCTGAGTTGCCCTGGAACCAGATTTTCACAGCCAAAAGTATTATCGTGATTTATTTTTGGGTAATATGCCGTGTTGTACTGCCTCCTTCTTTTAGCCAACGTTTCGGACAGAATTACGGTGTCCATCATCAACATCATCTGTCCTGATGATGGCCGCTGTAAAGCTATCCAAAACGTTGGCTAAAGAAGGAGGTAGTAATTAGTGTAGGGAGTGTGGTGAACCCATGCTCAGGGAGTGGAAACACAAACCTGCAATAGCCATCCCAAGCCAAGGTGTGAGCTACCGTGCTCAGGCTGAATGTCCTGGGGAACAGTGTCACAAACGGTGCCTCCGAGAAACAAGGTCGCATCTCGGAGTATTTAGACTTTACTCCAGCACTCGGGGCTCTGCTGGAGTGGACCTTCTATTTCCCTGGTAACTCGTGGGACAAAAAATTGGACCATTTGAAAACTAGGGGCCTTTTGAGAACCTAGGAGTGCTGAGGCTACCTCCGTGGATTTCCTTCCTGGGGCCTGTAGGAGGAACCAAGAGGAGAAGCCGTGGAGATGAGAGCTGAGGCCACCACCATAAACTCTTTCTTCCCTTGTGGGGCCTTCAGGGAACCAAAAGGGAAGGGCACTTTTCCAGCGTGGGGCCTTTGAGGAACCAAGGAGGAGTGAGGTGGAGAGATGATGTCCTCTTCCCATGTGGGGCCTTCAGGGAACCATGTAGGAAGAGGAGAAATGAGACCATCTCTGTGAACTCTTCCCTTGTGGGGTCTTTAGGGAACCACAGAGGAGTGAGGAGGAGATATGAAGTCCTCTTACCTCCTAGGGCCCTCGAGGAACCAAGATGGGGTGGACTCTTCCCTTGTGGGGCCTTTAAGGTCTCTGCCCACTACACCGTTCCATACCATGACCGTAACCGTAGCGGCGCATGCAAAAAAATATTCTTTGTATCGACTAGTATGAAACGCTGCCCACTAGCCCGTCCCGTCACCGACCAACACCGTCGCATACCATGACCGGACCGACGGCGAATTCTCGATGACAATATTTTGCAGGTGCCGGTCCGCTCTATGCATGGCACCTGCAAAATATTGTCATCGAGAATACGCGTATGATCCCCGTTCTAACCCCGTTCTAACCGCGTTGGCACTCCGTTAGTTCGTGATTTGTGTTCAGTTCTATGAGACAGACAATTTTGAAAGAATTTTTAAAAAATGGAGGACGAAAAAATTATCGAGTGTGTTCATAAATACGAATTGATATACAATTTAAAACATCCAAAATACATGTAACATACACCCAGTAACGTCTAGACTTTCTTTTTCGGTTTTCAATTTCCACTTTCTCCTCCTCGTCCAAAATAGTGGCAATCAACGCTAATTCTCTTACAGATTATTTTATAATAGCCATCTTATTGGTATTTTAATGATATGACAATAACACTATGCTTCTCCTGACGCGTCAGTCTAACAAGAAAACACAGGCAAAATGACTACAACCAATACAACGGGCACCGTACGCCTATTGAACGGGGATGGAACGGACACTAACCCCGATGTGTACGGGTATCATACGGTCACTAAACCCGTTACGTACGGGTATCATACGGTGTTAGTTCGTTCTAGTGGGCATAGTAGGGCGTAGCGTGTTTATTTCGTGGCTGATACGTTCATAGTACGGTCATGGTATGGAACGGTGTAGTGGGCAGACTCCTTTAGGGAACCAAAGGGTGGTGAACTCTTCGTCGTGGAGCCTTCGGGGAACTGGGGAGTGAGAGGAGAGATGAAGCCCTCTTCCCTCGTGGGGCGTTCAGGGAACCAAGAACGAGTGAAGAGGGGAAACGAGACCTAGGAAGACACATTGTCAAACCAGAAGATATAGCTTCATTTCTAATGACAACTCTGGTGAACTTTATTAAAGGGACTGGGTTGTTGTTAGAGGATTGAAGTAAAATGGGAGACAGCACAATGGGCCAATGGCCTAAGTGCTTGCGGGAACTAATCGTAAACCGTCTCCGCAAAGAATTAAAAAAAAAGGAGGTAGTACTAGTGGCGTAGATAGAGGGGGCGGCTCGCCCCGAGTGCCCCCCGATGGGGGGTGATACCCGACCGTGTAAAAAATTTACGAAGGATATTGTCACAAAAATATTGTACGCATGAACACGGTCTGTTATTTATATTTTCGTAGCTCTATGGCTCCCCGTGGAGTGCTCCGAAACGGCAGAATTTTATAGGCGAAAGAAAATAGCCCGTAATTAATTTTTTTAATCTATTTCTATGGACATCTTGAATAGTGATGGGTAGCTTGATTTATTATGGAGCTTCTCCTTTTTGTTTTAGGGATGTCACTAGAACAATAACGGAGTTATGACGATTTCTGTATAAACATACGCGTTGACGTGTAAACACGCTTATTGTACTTAACTGATGTCGGCATATTAACGTGTATATCTGCTTATGTTGCTGTGTGGTTAACTTAGTATAAGAATATAAATACTTTTACTTTAATATTGTGACATTTGTAATTACAAATAACAGACTGATTACTAACCAAATGAAAGTTTAAGTTTATAAGAATATAATAAATAAAACAATGTGTTTTATTACAGAAAGCATTCTTTTTATACATTTCCTAATACAATATTGGAATTATATATAATTCCTAGGAAATGTTTACATTTCCCAGGATATGTATGTATTAAATAATTTTTTAAAACAACATTTTATACATTTCCTAAATAGCTTCGGAATTGTATACATTTCCTAGGAGTTGTATACAATTCCTAGATTTCATACATTTCCGGTAACATATATATATTATTGATTGTGTATAATATCGGCGGTGCTCTCAGCATCCCTAAAGCTTGTTTTGCTCGTATATTGTAATCAGGGCTGGGCAGTATTTGAATTACTTGTAATTGAAATACGTATTTGAAATACAAATACGTATTTTGTATTTGTATTTCAATTACTTCCTCAAAATGTATTTTGTAATTGGTATTTCAATTATCTGATGCTGAGGTATTTACTAATTTGTATTTCAAATACTTATGGCTTCAAAATACATTTTCAAATACATTTAGCGATCTTAATAATGATAATGAAACTGACATAGATAATACATAGACTAAAAACGATGTTAATATTTAGAGTTACAACACTTATACTAATCATTGCTTTGTATTGTACATTTTTGTGTCATAGTATTAGATCAAGCACTATAGGAATAATTTGACTGAATACTAGATTAATTTAAAGTTAATTACAGTACAGCGCACTTGAAGTGAAATAACACTAAACAGCGCTATACAAATGTCATGTTATTATAATAATTATTATGTAACACCTGGGTCCTATATCACAAAAATTTACAAGTGGAGCGTAGATATGTGTCTTCTGAGCAATTGATTGGTCAATTTGCATGTCTCTGCTTCAGAGGGAATAAGAAGACACAATCGAAAATATGTAATTTTCAAATCAAATTTTAGAAGTATTTACTCTTTTCCACAAAAAATATAAATTGATTTCGAAAGATTTCTGTTCTTTTATCTAGTAAACCTTTGTTTTAAATTTTGAGAAAATATGTTTATTTTTAGTACAATAAGGTTTTACCGTAGGTCGTTTGCAGATTTGTTAAATTTTCAAACAAAAGTTTGTATTATACAACACAAATTTCAAATCATATAATCATGCAGTAAAATAAATCAA
The DNA here is from genome assembly GCA_917563855.2 of Limnephilus lunatus. NCBI lineage: Eukaryota > Metazoa > Arthropoda > Insecta > Trichoptera > Limnephilidae > Limnephilus > Limnephilus lunatus. The sequence goes on along the minus strand of OU830598.1, from coordinate 45,360,232 downwards.
AAATTATTTGGAAAAGCTATTTTTCAGAATTTTAATTTTAGTTCAAATAAAATCATATAGAAAAGATCCGCGCCCTTGTTTTTGATGAAAATACTTCAGTTTGTCTATTTATTTACGGTCTTACAAACAAATATATTAAAAAATATATATTTTGCTTACCACTGGAACGATTATGGTCGAAAAATGAACCACTTTTATTTTTCGACGATTGATAGCGGTCCAAAATTGGATCACATTTTCCTACCATACGTAACACATTTATTGTAATTATTTCAATGTATTGTAATTATTTCCACAGCCAGCCATTTACTTTAAAACTAAGCTATTGAAATGCTTTATCTATTATGACCATAGATGTCGTAAATTCTAACTTCGTAGATTATTTTAGAGCGATGTTAAAAATACATTTTTTAAATATTTTTTTCAAGTCGAATTTTTGATCAGCTGTTTACGCTGTTTAAGCTGTTTTAGCTGTTTAAGCTGTTTTAGCTGTCTTTTTTCCATAGGTATGCACCTTTTTGTATATCACAGAAAAAATACAGTAATCGAAAATATTCTATGTTGACTTGAATAAGTACCACCCACGGAGTTTCAAAGTAACAAATACGCAGGATGCGCGCGGTTATAAACTTTACGATTTTTTTTATAAATCCTACAAATATGAGATAAATGGTAAAATATAGGTTAATTTATTGGCTATATAGCTCTCTAATAAGTATTATTAAATTCGAAGGTATGATTTTTTAATGTGTGTGACTAATTTAAAAAATGATCTTCTGGGAGATTGCGAGCAATCGAGGCAAATTTATTTATTTCACGTGGCTGCTCCAGTAGTTAGACATTACGAAAAATTATAAATACTCATGTTAAAAAAATAATACAAAAAGTACATAATTTGAATAGTTTTATCATCACGGTTCATCATCAGTTTTGAGCATTTTTGAATGTAGGTATTTATCAAAGCAAATTTTGAATGAAATAAAATTGATATTGAGTTATTATGTTAAAATGCTGGTATGGAGAATAATTAATCTTTCTCATCGGAAAAGCCCTGTACAGTGGCAAGGGTACGATCGCAAGACCATCGTTAGACGAAATTTGAATTCTCGGCCGCTGGTTAATGGCTCTTAACACTGCTCAGCTTTGCTACTATGGAAATGCACCCTTAGATAAGGGCACTTACGACAATTTATTGCAACCAAAGGTTCTACCAAAACCAAATGTATTTTGTAATTTGTATTTTGTGAAAAATAAACTGATCGTTTTCAAAAAAATGATTAAAATAATGTATTTTGTATTTCAAATACACGACTTGAAACTATTTTGTATTTCGTATTTTAAATACATGCGAAAAAGTATTTTGTAATTTGTATTTTAATTTCAGCAAAGCATGTATTTTGCCCAACCCTGATTGTAATCATGTGTATCATTAAGCCTATTAAAATCGATGGCCAGAACATCCAGGATGTGTGAAAGCCAACTACATTTATTATTTTTTTTTAATTTGCAACAACCCCTCTAAGCTCCGTTGTTACTTATCTAGCTCTTTCTTACATACATAAATAGGTTAAAACAACAGAATCACAACATTTTTTCAGAAAGTAATAGATAATAAAATTAATGATATTTTGTCCCAGTCCCACCAAGGCTGAGTTCATCCAAGCCAAGCACCGCCGGCTGGCTTACGTGTTCCGACCGCGGCGTGATGATGTGCCGTGCAGCGCGGCGGAGCTCAGCAGGCAGCTGCACTCCAGCGTCAGAAGCGCCAACCTGGACATCTCGCTGCGCTTCCTGGTCCAAGGAGCTGATCCTAATTATTTCAGTCAGGTATAATTAAATACTTTTACTGTTTATTTTTATTTGCCACTCCAGCCTATAATGCACAGCTGTACAGTCTCTATACAATCTACAGACTGATATCATTGGGGTGGTTGAGTTAATTATTTTAAGAAACGGTTTTTGATAGCAAACGGTGGTGCGATGGTGAAGGAAGAGACAAGAAGAAGTAAAACATTTTCATTCTTCAGTTGAAAGGTTCTGCTTTTCTTGGAATTTGTGTTTAACATTTAGATTTGTTTGCAGGAAAAGGGTACAAGTTGCTTGCATGTGGCCTGCCGTGCCGGGCACTCGAGTCAAGCCGAACTACTGGTGGCCTGGGGAGCAGACCCCAACACTCGAGATGCCTCAGGAATCAACCCTTCGCAAGCAGCAAGGTGACTAAACATATGATTTTTCTTTTCACGTACGTAGCAGACTGAGGGGAACTTTTGAACTTCCCGAAATCCGATCGAGCTGAAACTCAGACGATAGACTAGTTGTCGACGACAATGCGATCTGTGAACTTTTGTTAACATTCGCGCACACACATTCGAACATACAGTGAAACTCTCTAAAGAAGTTTTCCAAGGGACCGGAAGCAAAAACTTCTTAAGTGGGAGAACCTTATAAGAGGGATAAATTGGCCATTCAGTCTTCAAGGAACCGAAAAAATGTGTTTGTTATTTTGATTGAAACATTTTATTTTGGCAGGCAAGGGGGACATTTTGAACTTGCTGAAAGGATGGTGGAACTTGTTTACGAAGTGACGGATCGTTTAGCATATTACCTCTGCAACAAGAAGCCTGACCACGCTGCCGGACAACACTACATTAACCTCGACAAGACAGACTCCAATGAAATGACCGATATTGCTAAAGCAGCTCGTGGAAAATTACAATTGGTTAGTACTGTAAAATTTTGGAAGAAGGTACACTTGCAAATGAAACGCATCATTCAGGAAATTAAAAGGACTAGTGAATTTTTATTGTTATATTCCCAATTACATTGTGAATATCGTTAGATCCAACTACCCAAGACAGACCAAGGATTTTATGTTGTTTATGAAGCTACATCGAAGGAAAGAGAGATAAAAAAACCGCAACTCGATCTTTTATAAATTATTTGTCCTGGTAGAGTGGGAGTTTGCATCTAGCGACATCTATTAACAAGTACAGTTTGCATCTAGCGACATCTATTAACAATTCTTACAATTAATTAGTTTGGTTCCCAAACAAACAATTCATTTTATCTACATATTTTGAGAGGTGTGAGTCCTAGCTAAAAACTAACCCAAAAATTTATACATACTCCCCCCCAAAAAACGGTCAACAGTAGAGTTTTTTACAACACAAATAAAATATAATTACTAAAATATCTCACTTATAATACTAAAAGTAACATATAATATTTATAAACTTTCACTGTCTCACACCAGATTTAACTAACTAATAAATTCATAATTTACATGCTCTAGTTAAAGTTAAATCAATAATTTCTAAAATAATAAAACATTTAATTTTAGGACAAACACAATATAATGATAATTGGACCAGGTCTTCCTTCCAGGACAGCTAGTTTTGTATTAACATTTGAACGGCCACTTAGTGTTCTTCTCTTTTTTGGTTGAATTATCATCTTAAATTTTCACTTGGATTATATTTTTCACTATAGTGTCACAAGAGGTCACTACCTCCACCACCTTTATTCATTCTTGATTGTTTTTTTTTATTATTGTTTTTCACTTTTTTTTATCACAGTTGTTAAAAAGTCTGATTATAGCAACTGGATTATAAAACTCCCAGCTTCACTGGTTTTTTTCTTGCGCCTGTGGACGCCACACTGTGTATTGGCGCTACCGGGTTGCTTCTTATTCTCCCTGGTCCATCTTGGGTAAGTGATCTCCGCCTTTGTTGTCCTCAATTGGCAGCAAGCATAGTTTTGATATTGCCCTCTGGACTGTTCCCTGTGCTGTGATGATGGTAGCTACCCGTACTCTTCCATCAGGTCCCGGGTGTACAGCGTGCACTCGTCCTAGCCTCCAAAAGCAAGGAGGCTCGTTGTCTTCCTTCAGAATGACCATCTGGCCTGGTTGCAGCTGCCTTTGGTGGTTGCCAGTCCATTTTGTCCGAGTCTGCAGCTCAGCCAAGTATTCTTTGCGCCACCTCGACCAAAAGGATTGTATTAGTTGATTTAATTTTTGGTAATGATTCAGTCTATTGACTGCTACATTCTGCAAATTCTGCTCCGGGATCGCTGCTAAGCTCGTTCCAATGAGAAAGTGACCAGGACTCAGGGGATTTAGGTCTTTGGGGTCATTGGACAGCGGACAGAGGGGACGGGAATTCAAGCATGATTCAATTTGACATAATACAGTGCTAAATTCCTCATATGTTAATAGTGAAGCATTTGCTACCCTTTTCAAATGATATTTTACTGATTTGACCCCTGCTTCCCAGAGTCCACCAAAGTGCGGAGCCCTTGGTGGTATGAATTGCCACTGAATAGATAAATTAGCTAAGTATTTATCGATTTTTTCATTTGAATTTTCCAAAAATTCATAGATCTCCCTTAATTCATTATTCGCGCCTCTAAAATTAGAGGCGTTATCCGAAAACATTTTACTGGGTTTCCCTCTTCGCGAAATGAAACGTTTAAACGCATTTAGGAAGCTATCAGTGCTTAAAGACATTACTACTTCTAAATGTATCGCTTTGGACACCATACATATAAATAGACATATATAAGATTTTACGCTGTGAGTCTTACGGCTAACACCTGACTTAATCATAATGGGTCCGCAGTAATCCACTCCGGACAATTGAAATGGACGACATTCCGTTATTCGTTCGGCCGGTAGGTCCGCCATCAGTTGTTGTTCTGTTTTCGGGTTACATCTAAAACATATAATACAGTATTTCAGAATCTTTTTAATTAAGTTTTTACCCATAATTGGCCAGTATTTCATTCTTATTAACGCTAATAATGCCTGCGTTCCTGCATGTAAATATAAATAATGGTAATGCTTGACAATAAGTTCGCTTAATTTATGATGTGAAGGTAGTACTATGGGGTGTTGTTGACTTTCCGATATCATTTTTCCGTTGGACAACCTACCCCCCACCCGGATTAAATCTTTAAACAAATAAGGATTTAATGACTTTAACCTACTACTATTCTTTACATTACTCCCGGCCTGCAAGGCCCTCGACTCTTCTGGGAAAGCAAAACATTGTGCGCGAGATATTAATATGTGAAGCGAATTTTCCAATTCGTAAACAGTTAGTGCTCCGCCACGCCTTGACAAAGAATTTCTGCAATTAAAAATAAATCGTAAGATATAAGCTGTCACCCTTTGCAATTTGGTTAAGCAAGAGTATCTGGAAAATATTTCCCAATCCTGTTTTACTGCTGAAATTAAAGTTAGTTTTAATCTTTCTTCTGGCAGATCCAACGGCGTAACTTCACTGCTGGTAATCGGGTAATCGCCTGACGTCAACCAGGGGGGCCCATGCCACCAAATGTCAGACTTTAGTAGTTGCGACGCCTTAGCGCCTCTGGATAAAACGTCCGCCGCATTATCCTCCGATCTTACATGTTTCCATTGTGAAGGTTGACTGGATTCCTGGATCTCAGCTACCCTATTGGCTACAAATGTGTTCCACCTTGCTGGCTGTCCACGAATCCAGAATAGCGTTATCATGGAATCGCACCAGTAGGTTGTACCTATTTCATTTAAGTTCATAGCTATTTTGACATAGTTTACTAACTTTGTAAGTAAGACAGCACCACAAAGCTCCAGCTTTGGTAGTGATATGCTTTTCAAAGGTGCCACCCTTGATTTTGATGTGACTAAATTAGAAGTTGTGTTTCCCAATTCATCAGTAGACACTATATATATACAAGCTGCATAGGCCTTTTCTGACGAATCACAAAATCCATGCAGATGCAGTTTAACTTGATGTTTGCAAATTACCCTTCTCGGTATTTTTAAATTATTCAAAAGAGGTAATTCATTTATATATGAATTCCACGCATTCATCTGGTCAGATGGAACATCTTCGTCCCACTGAATCTTAGTTTGCCACAAACCTTGCATTATCAATTTTGCGACTAAAGTTATTGGGCCTATCAGTCCCAATGGGTCAAAGGTAGAGGCGATACATGATAGCATTTGGCGTTTGCTTTTAACGCATGTTTCTAAGGGCTCTACAATGTACTGAAAATAGTCTTGCTGGTTATTCCACGACAACCCTAAAATTTTCTTTTCCTTTGGGTTATCAGTAATAATCATATCTGTGCCACTCTCTGGTTTCGAACTTATAGAGGGTGAATTTGATCGCCATTTTCGTAAATTCATGCCAGCAGATGCCAAAATGCTGCTTAACTGATGCTTAATAGTGAGACAATCTGCCTCATTTTCGTCGCCAGTTATCAGATCATCCATATAAAAATTGTATTTTAGGATTCGACTGACCTTTCTGTATGCTTCTTGATTTTCCGTTCCTAACTGCTCCAAGCATCTGGTAGCCAGAAAGGATGATGGTCCCAAACCGTAGGTGACGGTATTGAGTTGATAGTGTCGGATTTCTTCTTCCGGAGAGTCCCTCCAGACTATGCGCTGCAAATCTCTATCCTCCGGCTGCACCAATATTTGACGATACATCTTCTCGATGTCGGCAGTTAATGCATACTGGTGCTTTCTGAAAAATAATAATTGTGCACATAAATCCTTTTGTAAAACTGGCCCTACCATGAGGGCGTCGTTTAATGATATACCGGTTGATGACTTGGCTGATCCGTCAAACACGACCCTGGTTTTGGTTGTCGTACTAGACTCCTTCATCACTGCGTGGTGAGGCAAATAATAACAAATTTTATCTTTTGGCGGTGCTTCGCACAGCGTCATGTGCCCCAATTCCTGATACTCTTTCATGAATTTTTTATAATCTAGCATCAGGTCTTTATTGGTAAGGAATTTCTTCTCCATATTATAGAACCTTTTTTCAGCCATCTTTAGGGTTTCACCCATTTGATTAATATTAGGCCGCAGCGGTAATCTTACCGCAAAACGTCCTTTCTCATCTCTTTCATGCGTGTGCAAGAAGCTCTCTTCACATGCTCTTTCTTCGTGGCTTCTATGTTTTACAGGAGCTAGTTGCTCTATTTTCCAAAAGCTTTCTAATTGCTTATGTAATAAATTTAAAGATAAATGACAGTAATTTACTGGCCTTTTTGGTTTCGGAGTGGAGATAGGTCCGGATACAAGCCATCCTAGCTCGGTCCTTTGTAGTGTGAGCCCCGCATCTCCAATCCTCATTCGATCGGTATGCAAGACTTCCCAAAATATCTCCGCTCCCAATAGTAGATCTATCGGGCTGGTAATGTTGAAGTTCGGATCTGCTAATTGGAGACCGCTGGGGATCCCAGCGTCTTTTTTCTGAAAGGAAATTTGCGGCAGATTACTGGTCACTTCAGGTATTATCAGGCATTCTATCTTCTTTTCGTATTTGGAATAGCTTGAAGTTATATCTAGTTCAACTTTAGATTTTATATTTAAAATCTTATTGTGGATTCCCGTGACCGGAATGTTGGCCCTTTTTGCCTTTAATTTTAATTTATTTGCAAATTCCTCACTTATAAAGTTCGATTGAGCCCCAGAATCTAGCAAAACTCTGGCTTGAATTGAATTCCCTGTATTGTTTTTTATGTTGATAATGGCAGTGGACAATAACACGAAATTTTGTTCTACCTTCGCGGCATGATTTGATACTAAAGGCGCTTCCTTCGCGGAAGATGTTGATGCCCTTTCGTGTTTTGATTCCTCCTCCCTTTTAAAATGAAGCAAAGTATTGTGATTTTCACCATCGCATTTACGGCAATTGAATTTAGATTTGCAATCCTTTAATTTATGACCGGGGTTTAAACATTTTAAACAAGCGCCTAATTTGTGCATTTTATCAATTCGTTCTTTCGGTTTTAATTCCAAAAATTTGCGGCAATAATAAATCTTATGATTGTCGTTGCAATTTAAACATTTTAGTTTTTGAACGGATAATGACACCATAGCTTCCTTTTTATAATTATGCAGATTCGCTTTTCCCGGATTAATTCTTTTCTCGTTATTTGCCGATGCTTCTAGTACTTGGGCCCTTGTATACAAGCATTTAATAAATTCTTCATAGGTAGGTAGATTATTTTTTGTTGGGTATTGTTCCCAATGAGCTCTTGTATTTGAGTCTAGCTTGTTTGATAACAAATAAATTAAAATTACATCCCAATTTTTCGTAGCTATATTTAAATTATTTAGCGATTTTAAATGCAATTGCGCCTCATCCAATAGGCTCCTTATTGCGACGTGATTTCCTGCCTTTACATCTGGTAATCTAAACAACGAGTTTACGTGATTATTTATAATTATTTTAGAGTTTTCGTATCTGTCCGTAAGCATCTCCCAGGCCGTAACATAATTGTCGATATGCATAGGCAATGCTGTTATAAGTTTAAATGCTTCCCCTTTCAGACAAGATCGTAAATAATAAAATTTTTGCACGGCATCTAGGTTAGAATTGCTGTCCACTAATGAAATAAACGCATCTCGGAATTCTATCCATTCGCAATAATCCCCTTTAAATTTTGGCAATTCTATGATGGGAAGCTTGATGTTATTAACCTTGACCGTGGAATCCTTTTTAGCTAAATTTTCTTTCGCGTTGGCTAATACATTGAAATAATCGTCTTCAAAACTCGCTCGTTCGCTTTCATCATCCTCGGGAGATAATGTATTTATTTTATCCTGAATCTCTTCAAACTTATCAAGTAAAGGTTCGAAACGCTGTATACGCAGTTCTAATTCGTTCTGTGTCAGTGTACCCTTGTTTAAAAATTCCCTGAATCGAGTAACCTTTCCTTTACATATTCCCCGTTGAGCGATTAGCGCCTTTAAATCCATATTGATTCAATCAGGTGTCTACTTACAGTTCACAGAGTAATCCAGATCACAATCACCATTAATCAACTAATATTTACTGTATTAAAGCACCGATAACCTCACAAATGATCGTTTTTGACTTCGTCCGTCAAAATATGACAATCGATGACAATAATAATATGATTATAATTCTGTGCTACACTCACGCCGTCAATTTTGTCTTTGCCCATAGAGTATTTGCAGCAAGACTGCTTTACCGGCTTCGCGGTTGATTCAAATGAATATTTTAAACAAACACTAATTTATTCTTGGAAATTATAACATAGCTGTAGTTTTTTCACAATAAACTTATTACCTACTGTAATATCGAGTTATTTTTTGTAGACTTGATTATACTGGCTTGCAACAATTTTTTATGAGTACACAATATTGATGTCATTAATTTTGCTTTTTTAAAGGGATTTTAATGGTAAGGTAGGTAGTGGATAAGGATTGGTCACTTGCCCATTTTTTTATCTGATGGCCTCTGCTGCTGGCTGGATGCTGGAAGCTGCATGTTGGCTGGATGTCCCTTCTTCAATGCTGGTTCCTTTTATTAATTTAACACTCGCGGTAAATTATCCGGCTCGTAGGAGCAAATGTAAAATTTTGGAAGAAGGTACACTTGCAAATGAAACGCATCATTCAGGAAATCAAAAGGACTAGTGAAATTTATTGTTATATTCCCAATTACATTGTGAATATCGTTAGATCCAACTACCCAAGACAGACCAAGGAGTTTATGTTGTTTATGAAGCTACATCGAAGGAAAGAGAGATAAAAAAACCGCAACTCGATCTTTTATAAATTATTTGTCCTGGTAGAGTGGGAGTTTGCATCTAGCGACATCTATTAACAAGTACAGTTTGCATCTAGCGACATCTATTAACAATTCTTACAATTAATTAGTTTGGTTCCCAAACAAACAATTCATTTTATCTACATATTTTGAGAGGTGTGAGTCCTAGCTAAAAACTAACCCAAAAATTTATACAAGTACCGTATTCCTGTTACCGTATAAATCTGTTCATTACGCCATATCTCATTATCTTAAATCTTAAACATACATTGGCTTTTAGCATGTTTATTCAATATGATTAATACAAAGGTGCAGTGGTGTGCATTGCTCTATGACAAAGGGTAAATGGGTCTTTTTAGTTTTACATAATTGAACAACATTGAATAATTTTAGGAGGCAGATATGGGTACCGCCGCCTCGGGAACCACACACTGAGTGGTTTGCTATGTTTGGTGTCTTAGCAGGGGTGCCCGGGTTCATAGGGTGAGGTTTGTCTAGGTCTTTGTGGCCAATGCGTTTGCCCATCTACTGCGTGGTGGCCGGATTGGGAGAGATTGGTTGAGGGAGAACTAACCTAGACCTCTCCAGGGATGGATTCATATGTCCGTCACTCCTAGACATATTGACCCCCAGATTCCTACCCACTCCTCATACCTTTTTCCTTCCCAGAACTTCCTTTCCCTAAAAAGACCCTCAACATAGCATCCATAGCCTTTATGTCATCCCATAGATGACATAGGCCCTGAAGGATTTTTTCCTCAGGGCCTCCTGTGTGGAGCTAATGTAACACAGAAAAAAAAAACTTTGGTGGGTTCATAAATTATGGGCCGATGTAAGGTTCATTTACTGATTTAGGACTAACTTATGCTACGTATCCTATTTTATATGTACATACAATAACATACATATGTAGCTGAAAAATACCATCCAGAGGAAGATAGTATTTTTGTTAACCATGAACCTTGGACAGTCTGTAAAAGTAGACGCTCTTTATTAGGGATCAATATTATTTAATTAATTTTTACGCTTCATTTTCTTAAGATGCCCTTAACAGCGTTTACAGCTTTTTCGACTGTAAGAACTGCATGCCACTGTAAATACGTATATAACGTTATCTTAATGCTTCCTTTGTTATTCCATTGAAAAAGTGATGTGTGTATTGAATTCAATGCAATTAAAGAAATGTATGTTTTACAGCTACCCAACCATTTATTTGAAGAGCTTGTTATGGACATATATGACGAAGTTGATCGCAGAGAGTGTGAAGCAGGTAAGAATTAAAAATATTTAGATTTTTCTTTAATTTTTCATAATAATAATCTATGTATTACAAACAATTTCAATTCTTTAAATGATTTGTGTAAAATAGTTTGTAATTGTTTTCAGTGTGGAACACAAGTGCAGTCGGGTTGGAGAGATTTGGTGTGGCTTTTTTGCCCGTCAATCCTGCCTTGAGCGCACCAAGGAATCAAGGAAGACAGAAACTAGCCAGACTTTCCCCGGCAGAGATGGGCTCCCTCTTGAGGGATGTCCTCATGGACGCAACGAGACGACAACATATCGCCACGCTTAACCCGCACAGTTAATATAATATTATTATTATTTGCTATGCCATTCAGGACCTGCACCTCAATGGTCATTGTCATGGGAAAAGAAATATGTATGTTTAGTTTATTCCTACTTTTATTGTTATCTTATGATTTTTATTTTGATTATAGCAAACATGTCGGCATTGGATAATAATAATATAAGAAAAGCAAATAAGTTGAAACAGTTTTCCCATTTGTCGGACGATGAACCTCTCTACGATTCTGTCGCTTCTGATGATGATTATGCTGCATTAACACCTATGGTTCAAAATGTAAGTTCTTGGCAATAATACGTATTGGTAACATTGTTTTAAAATATTATACTTACTAGCAATTTACTTTTTCAGAATCACAAAGAGTTAAATATAAATAACTCTCCCAGAAGTGGAGAAATTGTTTCCAAGGCATACGAGGCTTCCATACCGATTGAACAGTCATTTAATCCAGTACAAAAAGCACAATTTGTCAATCACAATGAAACTATCCATGAAAATATCTCTGATGTTCAAAATACAAAAGAAATGGAACAATTACAGGATCAATTGAACTCGAAAGATAACCTAATATCAGAACTTAAATCTGAGTTACAGCAGTGGCAGAAGACTGTAGAAAACCTCAAAAATGAGAATGTTATTTTGAGAAATATTCTTGACAAGAACAGAGTAACTGCGGGGCACTCTCCCCCGACTCGTGATGTTAGTGTGTTGCTTAACAGTCCTCATAATTTCAAAACTGTCATTGAAAACAACAGTACTAAGGAATCTGAAGAACCCCAAATATTTGATGGTAGAATATTGGGGAGAACTAATCAAAGACCCATCAGTATGTATGAAACTAGAGAAGGACCCAAACTCAATTGGCAAATAACTAAACACCAGGTAAATACATTCAACTTTAACTTTCCAACCGTTAAACAGTATGTTAATTGCACGTTGAATGTAGATTACATTTTCTATTTCAAATTATTACTAATAAAAAATGTCTTCTTTAACTGTGCTGTGTAGGAACTGACAACATTGCATGTTGGTATACTGGCGCATGCGCCGTGGATGTCAGTTATCCAGCAAAATATGGTTTAATGTGATGTGTAATTCATATCACATTTTGTTCATAATTTCTATTCTATTGATCATCCACTCATATATTAGTATGATTCAATATATTTGCTATTATTTTTCTTCAATTTTAATCCATTAATAATTTCATGTTATCGAAAAAAGCGAGGTTATCTCTGACATGTTATTTTATTGACTTTTACCATGTGAATTTAATAAAAAATATCTTTATAGATTTGAATATATAGCACGGTGTTTTCTCTTTCCAATACCGTATAGATCGTGTTTCTCACTAGATCTGTATGAGTTGTTCTGAAAAGCGAATTATTGTGTATTTTATTATAATACAAACAAAATGTTAAACTTTTTTCAAATGAACATACTATTTAAAAATTGTTACTTATAAATAATATATTTATTTATAATTGTAGCTAACAACTGTGGGAGGTTTAGATCGAGGCTTGGCTCAAAGTTTAGGCAATACAAATTTAGTACCTGAAGAAAATCTGGCTTCGAGCATGCCCATCGCTGAAGATGTTCACAACTACGCCGAGGGGGTGACCAAAGGAATCAGGGAGCTATGGGCGGCCATGCAGGACACCACCACCTTTGGCCATACCTTTATACTCAAGGCCGACAAAATAAAGCAGACGGTTCATCAATTGCTGAACATCTTTCCAGAGGTAAATTATTTATTACTAACTGTTTAGCTGTGTTGATGATGTTAATGTTTGCATTATTTTTTAATTTCCTCAAATTGTTTCAGAAATGCGAAGACGAAAACATTTGCTCCGTGCTGAGTCAGCTTTCAACGTCGTGCGAGGGCCTGTCCAGGGCGTGCAGCCTCTGGGGCAACAGCGGTGAAACATCAGAAGGAGATACGATGCTCCGTATTCCCTCAGCAGCTTACGAATTGGCCAAAGCAACCAAACTTTTGGTCACAAACTTCCCACTGGATCAGAATAATATATCATAGTTATGAACAAATTTAAGCTCATTGTTATTGTTTTGCCGCCTGAAAATTTATATACCTGTTTAATGGTTTAACTTTTAGTAATTTTATAATATGTATATTTAACTGATTGATATAGGATAGTATGACCTGATAGACTGACTTTATTTATATGTAATGCTTCTTATTCATCAACATATTATCACTGTTTTGAAGAAAAGGTGAAAATACCATATCACTTTTCTACAATAGCTTTTAAACATTTTGCTTTACTATGAATCTAGGCTTACAACTTGCCATACAATGTGAAAAAATAGATGTTGGATCATCTCTGTAAAAATGACTTATTTGACCTTTCTACAAAACATTGACGATATATTATCAGGAGAATCGTTTAGATTTCAAAATTGTGCTTTAGTGATTTATGTGTTGCTAAACTACAATTTTAAAAGTTTATCTTACTTAATGTTGTGACTAAATTCTATTAAAAATTTTAACATAGCATATATTTTTATGGCTATTAATTGAATAACGATAAGTAGGCTTTGTTACTACTACACATTCTAAAATACCTATATATATATTATTCTGCTGAGAATTATTGCCAAAATTTATAAATTATTCATTCACAACCTTGTAAATATGTACACATTAAAGGACTGGTTGTTTAAAAAAAATTGACAGATTGGTCAAATATTTGAAGTTAATTTTCACATTCTGTGTAAGTTCTATTCAAGTTCTGTTATTATATCATTATTGGCCAGTTGCTTCATAAAACTGAAATAATCACGGAACTTTACTAGAACTTACCGAAAACGTAAAAATTAACTTCAAATATTTAATGAATCTGTCAAATTTTTTGAAACAACCCGTCCTAAGATTGTGAACGATGAAGAAGAATGATAATCTTATTCATCCCAAGTGCTTAGTTACAAATTCAGTGGCATTTTTCACAAAACGTATTGGTAGGGCACCACAACACAATTACCATGTCAGGGTATTTTATAATATGGAAAACCTTTTATTATATGCAGCCAACATAGCTCATCTTGAATAGAATAGCTTTCAATATATCAAATACATAGGTTAGAAGCAAAACGTATACAGAACAGGGTTGTTATATTTATGCTCTTAAAAACTTTTTGAGCATACAAAAACTATGTGATTTAGTCATTTTTTCAGATCTAAAATCGGTTAATGTCATTCTAATAACTTCAAAAAATATCTTTGTTGATAATAAAGTGCCAATTGTAATATTTAGAACATGTATTGTTGTTTACTATATATAAGACTTTTGTATGTTTAAAATAATATGATATGTATTATGGGTTCCGTAACAATTCAACACTGTGACTTCGGGGTCCCCTGCTGTCCAATCTCATCGAAAATTTGTCAAAAGACGTGTTTTAGTTATATACATAGCTTCAAAAAAGCTCTAAGAAGAGGCAAGAGTTGAGAAGATGCAAGAAGATGTAATGCTGCTTATAGACAGGAGAAAATAACCACGAGCTGAACCAAAAATTAAGGGAAAGGAACGAAGCAACCGCAAACTCCAATGTGGTGGCTTCGTTCCTTTTCCATGATTTGTGGTTCGACTCTCGTCTCAGTTCGCAAATGTACATGCAGCATAAAGAGATGCAAGAAGATACTAAAACAGCAGCGGTAAGAAGTAAAGAAGATTCAAAATGAGCCAAGAAGAGACGAGAAGAGTCAAGAAGGGGCGAAAAGATGCAAGAAGAGGCTAGAAGGGACGAAAAGATGCAAGAAGAGGCTAGAAGGGACAAGAAGGGACGGTGAGAAGTAAGAATGTGAAAGAAAAGACAAAATGCAAGAAAAATAAGGCGAGCTGGGAAGAGTCAAGAGAAGCTGTACTAGACGAACCAGCAATAGCCAAAGAAATGCAAGTCAATGTAAAAGAGGCTCAGATAAGAAAGACATAAAGAAGGAAAAAAATCTACCCAATCAATTCTATTCCTGCCTATCCTAAATTCCAATATTGGCTTATTAGGTTACCATACATAAAGGTCGATTAAACCAAACTTAAGTCTTAACCCTTCGAATAATAAGAAAATAATATCGGTAACCTTTTGCCGGTCAAGGTTTGCGTGCAAAATTCCTGGTTCTTGCCATGCATCTTAAATTTTCCTATTTATGGGTTATTTTTTAAACCTTTTGCAAAAAAAAAAATTGTTCTAAAATCTAGATAAAATAATCTTTCCGATGTGTTTATTAGAAATCAACTTTTTTTTTTCTAAATATTAAAATTTTGATATTGGAAATGTAAATTAGCTAAAAAATGCATACCTGCGAATATTGGAATTAAAGTACTTAAAATAGAATAAACTTAAAATTTTAAATACAGATTCCTTTTTTTAACAAAATTTGTAATAAAACTGTCACCTCACTTTTTATCACTTTCATACAATTTTATTTTAAAATTAAATGTTTGTTACGTCAAAAATTGGCTCGAAATAAAACCGTCACTTATGATCGGGTTTGTAAAATATCTCAACAACATAGCTCATATAATCCTAATACAATGAGAAGCATTATTTCTTTGGCTCTCTAACATAAAATAAATCACAAATATTCGCATGACAGGAAGAGAGATATATAACTTTTAATAATGCACGGTCGCTCTGGGACAATCTGGGTCTCTTGTATTATAACGGCATATGATGTTTTGGGACAACTTGGGTCTCCTGTGATTAGAAGGGTTAACAAATCAGTGCCCCCTTGTGTACCGGTCTCATCGAGACAGAAGTACTTCTGGGTGGGGTGGTACAAACGTATTGTATCATCTTTTCGTCGCCTCAGTTCTTATTTGTCCAAAAAAACATGTTAGTTTTTGTTCAATCTCCACTTTAAACTTAAAAATAAAGTATAAAATATGATAGTTAATTACGTAACTAAGAATTACTTAAACTAATGAGACCTTAACCTTTACGAAAATAGCTTTATCTTTCACCTATCATAAGTTTCATTGAATTGTTGAAAGAAAACCTTCTCCTGTAAATTTTTCAAATGGTCTGTTGGACAAATATGAACTAAGGGGCATTTTGTCTTTATGTCAAAAGTGTGTTGATTTGTCACTGTGTTGAGTTGTTCGGTTACCGTATTATATGTTTTCAATTCAGTATTACCGAATACATATTCAAATATTAGGTCACAGTTATATGTATTCCTATAATGTATTTCCACATAATGTCACATTTTTATTAAGTCACAATAAGCTATTGCCATTATGTACCTTACGTTTTGTTTACCTATTTCAAGCTGCATCATAAAATATGTGCAAATATAATTACGCTTAAGTAAATTGACTGTATGTTTTGTGAGTAAAAAACTTTATATTATACATGCTTGTAATATATAAAACTCAGTATTAACTTTGTTAAATACTACAAAATATTAACAATTTATGTATGTTTAATTAGAAATCTAATACATGTCGTACTGTGGCCTGCTAATTTTAGATACTTTTTCATTGAAAAATATATTGTTAAACGTATTGACTTATTTTATAAATAAATGATGAATTAATAATATGTTGTATTGTGTTGTATGTAATGCTTTTAGCAGCTTGTGTATGGAATATAGTATTTAATGTTATTCTTGAGAATCTTTTGCAAGAGTCGTAGGAAATTTTAGTAACCATTTTGGGAACCATAATATTTATACACATACATGTGATTCATCTCTGTCTACGTCTTATTGTTTTTTTTTTTTTTTATATTTTTTAAAGAAATACATATAGATCTTCAAGTAGACATTTTATAACATCATACATTTTTTATATAGGCTGTAAGATGTTTAGATTTCAGGTCACATCAGTAAAAAACAACTCCGATTAGAAAAGTATTCTGTATTTATTTTACAATAACACTTTTACATAATGATTTTGTACCTTTTATTCTATCCAGTTAGACATCAGTTCGGCCCCCCTGATTTTCTGTAGGAACTACTTGTTACAATAGAAAATCAGAAAAGTTAGAAAAAGAGAAGGATTTATGGAATCCTATTGTTTTTATAAACAAAGAGTTTTGAAGAACTAATACTAAAACAAAAAAACAACTGTCAGCGTATTAGAAAAAGATCATAACATTCTTCATTACCGACTGAGAGAGAAATCTGTTGGATTGTGGATAATTAATTAAACCTAAATGACAGTAGGTTTCAGTTAAGTTCCGAACCTAATGCTTTTGAGTTTTTACTCCACAGAGAGCAATGATAGTTTAGAAGCATATTGCTTTTTAAACAGATGTGGTGTAGAGCACGTAGTTTAACACATTTATTTACTAAAGTATAATATTTTCTGCTTCGTTTATGTTTTAAAAAATTCAACATCCTCATCCCAAAACTTTTTACTGTCTACTTGAGTGCCAAAAATTATAAAATTATTTTAATTTTTAAATCGTATTATAGGTGTTCATTTAGGTTTAAATATAATATAGATATTAAGTTTATTAAAACAATTATTATTTCTATTTTAATAAATATTCTCAATTTTTCGTACATATATTTTTATTATCATTACCATCTTGGTTAACAACCCCATCTAAACCCTGTTAGTGTGTGTGTGAACAAATTATCTCTGGCGATGGTGGAATAACCGTAACTTACATTATGCATTAATTTTTATAAATAACACACTGTGGCTCTAATACAGTATAAACACCATTTTATTACTCCATAGATAATGGAAAAAAGAGAGATATTAAGATATTAGAAGCTGAGATACAACCAAACAGTATGAACTATCAAAACGGCGGAGCCAAAAAAAGTTATTTATTTGGTGTGTAGGTAGAACAAATGCAGGACGCAATTCTGCGTAGATCCAATTTGCAGTAGTGTGGGTGAACAATATTGGAGAGAGTAAGTTGGTGTTCCATTATCTATACAGTTTGGTCATAGCTCGGAGACAATCGGCACGCTTCCGTGCCATTGTCTCCGAGCTTATTATCTTTGGGGTTATGCTTGGCGAAATGGGGTCGATAAATTCTTAGCATATAGGGCCTCAGCATGTAGCACAGATAATATAGCAACATAATATGGGAAAAACAATGGCACGACTCAAAAAAACATATTTTTCTGGAGAGCAGTTTGAGTGTATTAAATCAGTTTATTAACCAATACAAAAACATTGTTTTACAGGCATTGCAGGCGGTGCAGGAAGCTGTTACGTAATTTCGTTACATATCTAGTGGATAGTTCAGCTCAAATGATCATTGTGCCATTATTTTTGCTTGAATTCAAGTAAAATATTATAATATAACAATTACATTTTCGCTAAAGGCCACAATAATATTTTTAAGAATTGTACCGTTTTTATCGAAGGTAGAACAGATATCCAGGAACATTTCTGCATACTTAACTCAAAAATGCAATTTTTTGACTTGTGGCTATTATTATGGCTCAGGTGCGATATTATTATCTTCTATGCTATCGCTAAATGTTTTAGAGAAATTTTAAAAATTGACGGAGATACAGCATTTTATGTGAAACCATTTGAAACAGTTTGTATGTTGAATTATCCTTCAGCAAACTTTATGTGCGTTTTTCTCGAAAAAATTTTAACACGTTTTTCAACGGTTAACAACATATTAAAAAACTATACTTCCGACTTGCATGCACTAAGTCTTAAACTGTTCGAAAATCCAGTGTCTATGGCACCACTTGGGGGAATTTTGATATCTAAAAAAAGAAAAAAATGGCGGTCCAGCGAATTTTATTTTTGATTTTTCATGTAAAATTTTCATTGTTTAAAAAAATAATAATTTAAGGTGGCCCTTTATAAAAAAAAAAATATCTGGATTGACTGGATTTTCTAACAGTTTAATACTTAGTGCATGCAAATCGGATGTATAGTTTTTTTAATATGTTGACAAGACATATATGCCTTGACGAGGCTTACTCTATTTCTCTCTTAACCGCCAATATCTACGTTACACACCCGTATTTTGATACGTAATGTATTATCTACGTTACACAAACGTTGTTTCGAGAAAAACGGATTCAAATTTTTGCTGAAGGATAATTCAACATTTTTTTTTTTAGGTGAGCTCCACATAATAATTTTCCTCAGGGTCTATGTCATCTTTGAGGATGCTGTGTGGAGGGTTGGTTTTTTAAGGAAAGGAAGGAGGAGAGTTCTGGAAAGGAAAAGGGTTT
Source organism: Limnephilus lunatus (assembly GCA_917563855.2). Classification (NCBI taxonomy): domain Eukaryota; kingdom Metazoa; phylum Arthropoda; class Insecta; order Trichoptera; family Limnephilidae; genus Limnephilus; species Limnephilus lunatus. The sequence goes on along the minus strand of OU830598.1, from coordinate 45,340,881 downwards.
AAGGGGTGGGTAGGAATCTGGGGTTCAGTGTGTCTAGGTCATCCACCTCCAAGACCTAGACAAACCTCACCCGGGCACCCCTGATAAATCACCAAACGTAGCGAACCACTTGGGGTGACCTATGGCAGAGGTGTTGGTTATCCTATAAAGGTTCCCGGGGCGGCGGTACCCATTTCCGCCTCCCAAATTGAAACATACAAACTGTTTCATATAAAATGCTGTATCTCTGTCAAATTTCCTTAAAACATTTGATGAGAGCATTAACAACAAAAAATGCATCTTTCAGAAAATGAAATAATCACTGGAGTGCTTTTTGCCACAATATGGCACTATTTAAAATACCTCGGATTGCTTTGCTGCCAATTTTGGCAAATTTTCCCTTATTTGTAAGTAATTAAGTAGATGTTTACAATTTTATAATATTTTTTTTATAAATCCTACGAATATGTGATAATCGACAAAAGACAGGTGAATTCATTGGCTATATAAGACCTATAATCAGTTTGTATGTCTCCATATTAAAATTCGGAGGCACGATTTTTTTAATGTGGGCGGAAAATATTCAAAATGATTACCAAAAAATCTCAATCAATCGGAGAAAGAAGTTTTAAATTGCACTGTCGCTCCAGTGGATAAAAAAATTATTACGGCGTTTTGGTACCTTAAAGCCTTGTTTAGGATTTGATTAAGGGAACATGGAGGCGTTTGGAGCTCCCCACCCCGGAACCGGAGGCCCGTTTTAACTGAATAAAAACTTGTAAGTTTACATCAACTTCGTAAACTAGTAGAGGGGGGGGGGGGGAGCATTCATCTATGCCGCCCCGGGCCTCTGAAGGGCTTAGTCCGCCACTGCTTTACTGCACATAAAATATATAATAAGCGGTCTTATCACTAAAGTGATTTCTTCCAGACAACCTTGGTATGTAGAGAAACAAAGAAAACTTAAAGCTTGTACAAAATTTATATTTTAAACATAAAATTAGAAATAAAAGCTAAGAAGAAAAAAAACTAGAACAAATCAAATGCCAATAAAAGCCACATACAATCACACCCCCACTGATACTAAGTAATGCTGCTTAAGAGGCCGGTATTCGAATTTCTACCGATTTCTTCCAAACCTCCCTTAAACATTTGAAGTTTTTAAGCTCTTATTAAAATATATGTTATTCTTGAAGATAATATCTAGACATTAGTCGCGCCCAAACGCAAATTATATAAAATTCCCTCGATTGAAAAAAATAATTCGTAATTTCATATCTCTCCGTCTTCTTCTTTTTGGGGCCGGGAACGGAGCCTTAACAAATAGAAGGAAAGTAAAATAAAAAAACACTAAAAAGCGCGCCTTCCACTGCGAGCGGAGCGGACTCTTACGGACTCCGCTCGACTAGCAAACGTTAACTGCATACAAGTGCTTCCACCAAGAACGAGGTGAGCGGAGCGGGCTAAACAAGTTTAAATAAGTTCGAACGAGTCCGCTCTGCTAATGCGAGCGGAGCGCACTCCGTACGAACTCCGCTCGACTCGCAAACGTTAAATGCATACAAGTGCTTCCATCAAGAACGAGGTGAGCGGAGCGGACCGAAGTAGTTAAAATAGGTCCGAACGAGTCGGCTCGCGCACACCATCGCCGACTAGTTTCTAGCGGACTCCGCTCAAAAACTGTCGTCAATTCAGTTTATTGAAGCCGGTCGCCAATTTTGTTTATAGGTTACGACTCGCAAAGAATGAAGCAATGTTGACAAAAGAGAATTCGACTTAGAAAATCATCATTGAGATGAAATTGACGGAAATAAGGAAGTTTAAATTTTTAAGATGAAAATCTTTTTATAAATATACATAAGCAAACATTATTTCATCACATACATGCCATCAGAATCATCTTCACTAGAATCAATACTTGACATCACAAAAATCACTCTGTTCACTTCAAACGTCAAAGCGATACTGACTCGTTTTCAATTGAAGGGCAAAATTATTTCTCATTTTTCGTTGACCTCGCTCCGGTCGCCTCGCTTATTTCTCGCACTGGCAGTGGAAGGCAAACACCTAACTTCTTAGCGACTCTTTTTTGGTGGAAGGTCAAAGCTATTTCGCTCATCTCCCACCTCGCTCCGCTCAACTCTTTTCCGCTCGCAGTGGAAGGCGACCTTTATGTTTAAATATTTAAAACATCTTGAAAGCTGATTTTTTTCCAAAATGGCTGCCGGAGTTGCTCACTAATTGAGAGTCTAATCATTGAAGCTAGTAATTTTTTCTCGGAGCGCGGGGCCCCTAGCGGAGGCGGGGCCCCTAGGCAGTTGCCTACACTGCCTTAAGGATAATCCGGTACTGGTTGTCATGAGTCATGAGAATTTAACACAAAACCAAAATTTGCAAATTCCCCTCGATTTTTCCCTAAAAATTTCCTAAAAAATTCCTAGACATCACATTACTGTATGAGTTGCTCGCCACTCGAATGTCGGGAGTCGGGAGTCTCAGTCTGCCTGTGAGAATTCTGCACTGAAACAGGCCGATCGCCAGTGATCGGCTCGCCGAGCAAATTGTATTCTGCGCTTTACCAAATTAAATATTTTTTGTAAAATCACAGACACAACTGCGTCATATTAATTGTGTACCTACTTGGTAGAAAGCAAGGTTCGTAGAAAATGTGTTTAACATGGTTAGCTCATCGAGAGGGTGATTGGCTAAAAAATCGTAGCTTGCAGTCCATGTTCCACTGGGAGATGAGATTTGTAACTGCAATACAAGTAGCAGTCTTTTACTTCAAGCTACGTCATCACGCGTTCGAAATTTCGAAAGTGCCCCTTCGAGTTTTTTTCGAAAAAGATCCCTGTGAGCTAACTTTGTTAAATGCATTTTCTCCGAACCTTGGGTAGAAAGCATCAAATTCTCTGTTTTTTTTAAATACAATTCACTTATTCAACAGTTGGGGCAAAAACAAAGAAAACATATATTTAAATAGGTTCTAAAAAATATAGAAAATATGTGTAAATTGAGTACCTACCTATGTACAGACTACAGACCTGTGCAGATTATTAGACAACCGATCATAGATTTTCGATAGGGTTCATAATTTTTTTAAATTTTTTTTTTTTAATAATATTAATACCACTCTTCCATGGAAGCATTAGCTTGTGTCTGGAAGAGTAGTGTACGTTTTTTAATGCTATATTGTAAGTAAATTACACATAATGGCAAAAAAAAAAGTTGTAAGTTTGGTGTTATATAATTAAAGTCTCTACTATCAAACAATTTTACTCTGTATATGAATAATGTATGTAGAAAATATTATTATTAGTTATTAAAAACAAAACAAAATTTAACTTTTTTGAAGAATGGTGTATCTCTTGAAAATTGAGTTATAATTAAGTTCTCAATTTTAAATTAGTTGCAAACTTTTTTTTTTGAGATTATCTTTAAAATATTTTTTTACAGTGTTTTATTAACCGGATTTTATCGTTAATGTTTCTAATTTCTTCCGGTAGTTGATTGAAAAAAAGACTACCTTGGTAATAATGTTGTGCAAAGGTGTTGTGTTTAATTTTGGGCATGGAAAAATATATTTATATCTAGTACGGTTTTCAGTTATAAATTGAAACTTGTCTTTTTCTTTTATAATTTGAATCAATGCATTTTTATTGTACAGATCTTTAAATGAAGGTACTTGGAATTCTTTAAATAGTCGATCCGTTGGGTAGTCAGAAGGTTTTTTTTAGTATGATTTTAATTATTAGCCTCTGTACAACTTCAATTGGGGAAATATTAGTTTTGTATGCGGATCCTAGCTAATGATAGCATATTGTAAAGTTGATTGAACCAAAGCGTACTATAATTATTAAATATAATTTTTTTACAGATAAAAAAATTCTTATTCTTAAAAATATATAAATCAATTTTCTAATTTTTTTTACAACTTGACAAATTTGTTCCTTCCATTTCAAATTTTTATCGATAATTACTCCTAAATATTTGATTGTGTTGGTTGTTTTTAATATTCTGCAGTTTGAGATATAATAATTTTTATCATGTGTTTTGGAATTATCATGAATGATGATTTCAAAGTTTTTAGGGGTATCGTTTTTGTGTATTGCAAATGGAACAACAAATGTTTTATCATTATTTAGTGATAGTAAATTTACGTCAAAGAAATTTTTAAGAAGATTTATGTCTTATTTAAGTGTTACGTTTTCCCAAGTTTTTTCGCTAATAATTAGAACCGTATCGTCGGCATATTTTTATTTTTTAATAATAATTTTATTTTTTATAATATGTTTTACATGGAAAAATTACATAATAATTTTACATCTTAGGTTTTTTTTTAACTACTCTTCCATCGAAAGCATTTGCTTGTGTATGGAAGGGGAGTGTACATACATTTTGTTATTAGTTAGTACTTAAATAATTCATTGTAGGTACATAAATATATGTTTGCTGTAGTATTTTTTTTGTTTATAGTGTGCGTATAAAAAAAGAAAGAATCTTATGGAAAACGAAGGATATTTGTAAGATTAATTAAGTGACAGTAGTTTTTTTCTTAAGAATATTTTTAAAATGTCTCTTGACAGAGAGTAGTATACGGGTTTTATCATTAATGCTTCTGATTTCTTCTAGTAGACGATTGAAAAAAGTTCTTCCCTGGTAATTGTAATGATGTTGTGCGAAAGACGTATTTAGTTTTGGGCATAGAAAAACATGTTTAAGTCGAGTTCTGTTTTCATTTAAAAATTGATATTTATCTTTTTCTTTTATAATTTGTATTAATGAATTCATAATATATAAATCTTTAAATGTAGGTACTTGAAATTCTTCAAACAGGCGTTCTGTTGGGTAGTCTAAGGATTTTTTAAATATAATTTTAATAATTGTTCTTTGTACAATTTCAATTGGAAAAAGGTTACATTTATACGCGGATCCCCAACTAATAATAGCGTATTGTGAAGTGGATTGAACTAAGTCATAGTAGATTAAATATAGATTTTTTATCGACAGAAAGTTTCTAATTCTTAAAAGTTTAAATATATTAATTTTTTTAATTTTAATTTTTTTACTACTTGACATATTTGTTCCTTCCATTTCAGATTTTTATCGATAATTATTCCTAGATATTTAATTTTATTTGTTATTTTTAGTATTGTACAGTTTGATTTGCAATGGTTTTGAATTTTAGTATTATCATGTAGCTATTATGTGATAGATAGTTTTGTCAAATTTGAATTGAATTTCAATACAGTTTATTAATGTATAGGATGTTCAGTTATTTTGACAATACTAAGTTTATCGTGAATAAATATGAGGAGTCCACTGTTTTTATTGATGTTTATTTTGGTTGTAACATACCTAGTTGTATTCTGGCAAATGATAAGTAAGTGATTCGTCATTAGTAAAACTTTCTGATAATATAATGATGTCAGGTTTTTTATTTAGATTATTTAATTTTAGAATTAATTCCTCCCAATTTCGTTCCACACTACGTATGTTAATATGAAAAATGAAAATATTATTGAGATTCTTTGAAATTATTTATTTATTTATTTAAACGCCATAAATTTGGCTTTTACATTCAAGTGATACACGATACAATGGTTCACAGGAGGATATCAGTATGTTAAAAATAACAGAAATAAATAAATAAATTATATCATTACATGAACCGGTGTATATAGGTACATTCATATTCTTGTATTTTAAAGTTATTTTCTAATTCATTAGCTATGAAGTCATCCATTTAAAGTTTTTTTTTTTTTTTTTAAAAGGAATATATGAATGGGATGTTTATTATTATATAATAGAAATGTTTAAAATAGGTAAAAAAAGTGCAGGAATAAAAACAATCAATGGGATAGAAGGAATCAAGTATTTAGATATTATGAAATGAATTAAAATATTTGGATTCAGTTTTTGAATTACATTATTTGGAGAAGTTAAGTGAGGTAATTGATTTAAATTAGAGAATTTTATTTGATGATTTAAAATTGTTGTTAAAATAATAACATAATTAAAATCAGTCGAATGTATCACATATATGAAATTAGTTAAAATAGAGTTTAATATGATAATTGGATATATTAAAAAATTGGAAATAAATGAATACATAAGAACAGTTAAGTAGAAAGGAATATTTTGATAATTTATAATAATTAAATAATTTAAAACAATTGAATGTATCATATATATCAAATTAGTTAAAATAATTAAGTAATTAAAAATAATTAAATAAATAAGTTTAATATAGTAAACGGATAGATTAAAATAGTGGAATTAAATGAATAAACAAGAACAAGTAGATAGAATAGAATATTTTGATAATTTAGAATAATTAAATAATTTAAAACAAATGAATGTATCATATATATCATATTAGTTAAACTAATTAAGTAATTAAAAATAATTAAGTAAAAAATTGAGTGTAATATAAAAATTGGATAGATAGATATCGGGGCCATTTCCAGGCCTTTGAAGATATTTGTGGTCAACTTTGGCATTATGGTCGGCAGTGGTCGGGAGCCTTGAAGTGCATAAATGTTCCATCCATAAATAAACCAATCCCTAGATCTGGTTCCATCCCATTTTGGAAATCATGGTTGCCGTATAAAAAAAAAACAAAGACATGACGCAGCTCATAAAAAAAAAACAATTAGATTATTATGAATATCTGTACAAATTAACATGCGAATGTGTGCTTGAGTAATAATCTGCACACGTCTGTATTCTGTCTGTATGTATGTACCTACATACTAATTTTAAATAGTATTCTTTAACCCTGACTTCCGGAAGGTAACCAAAGTAGTATGAGTAGAGAGTTTAGGTAAAGGTTCGTTTAGAAAACTTTAATATGTTTTCAGTATTAGGAATTTTTCATTGTCAAATCGTTCAAACCATATAGGTAATAAAGAATGACACACGAAGTGCCTTGTGGGCGTGTTTTGTTACCCAATCATAGGCCTAATTTCGACCTATATTTCCATATACCTATACATAAATGTGTTTTACCATTATCACGAAATCTAAATGGGATGGCGAAATACAATTTCAGGCAAGCATAAGAGAGACAGGTATATATAGGTGAAAGGTATGTCAGTGACACATTTGCTTCCATTCAAATTTGTAAGGAAGGCCCTTCTAGTGTTATATCCTTTATTCTATGGCTGAAACATGTATTCAATGAATGAGTATTCTAACAACGTAAAATAATTCATTTTTTCTAAATTGTTGTAACCATGCATGAAAGTGAACATTTAGCGCGAAGAAACACGCGCCGGTTTTGCCGGTTTCGTCGGCTGGTTGGTGCCAATTTGTGCGGCAAAATCCCGGACAGACCCGTGTGCAGAACTGGTGTGAGTGTGTACCCGTCTTACGCAGAATAAAATAATACCACGATAATACGAACGTGTTAGGTGAAATTTGTACGGAAATTTCAAAACCTAACCCGTTCTTATTATGGTGGTATTATCTTATTCTGCGATTATGAAGTACAACGTACAACTATAATAGCACCCTCCACACGGACACTTCGGAACGTCCGTGCCACGCGCCTCTTAAGGCCGCCGCGCCGCGCAGATAATTACGACAGTAAACTGCGCTGTAAACCGCTATCTTACGTTCGGTCTTCACTTTTCTGCACGGTCAAAGTGGAACGTTTGCGCGGCCCATCATATTGGCTTAATTAAAATCTTTAATGGCATATATCTTATAATTTAAAGCAAAAATAAATAAAGGAGCTCACATCCGATATAAGATATACTTTTGATTACAAAAATAATTTTTCATTGGGTATTTTGATCTCAAATCCAAATTTAAGATTTGTATGAAACGGGCCGAAATGGGCCGCGCATAAGTTCCTCTTAATTCATTAGTTTCACCCGACCTCCATAAAGAGGAGATAAGTTTGAAAATTTGTATAAATGTTTTCATTTTATTACATGTTATCAAAGATATTAGAAACCCATGTTATGTATTTTACAATTAGAGCACTAGAGGCTATTTTATACACTACCGCATTAAAACTTAATTAACAGCTCTAGTAATAACAGAAGATTAACATTATCAAACAGATTGCATTGGAAATTAGCCTATTAAGTTATGTAATTTGGTTAACTACATAATTAAAAAATAAATAAAAAATTATACAATATATTTTTTTTAAGTGAGGCATTAAATACTGAATTACCTGAGCATTGGCAAGCTGTCAAGCTATCATCTATCGCGTGTTATAAGCATTTTAAGGGTAGGCATACTGAATTGAATAAATGTTTTTTAGGAATATATTTTACATTTTACTTTTTTAAATTTTTTATTGTTTGCTGTTTTTACCCGTTAAATCGCAAATAAGCAGTTTGTCAACAGGATTTTAATCTTCAATTTCAATTTAATTACACATACGTACATAATATTATTACTACAACTATACAGATTGTCACAATTAACACACATACTTAGTATATACCATCTCTATTTAGTAATTCTCTTTTGAAAATGTAGGATGTAGGAATTCACGTATATTTAGTCAATGGGTATTATTCAATACATTATAGTTATGTATTTGGGTAAACAATACCAGTATATTAGATATTAGCCAAGTGCAAAATACAGTTTGTATATTCTTCCTCAAATCATACATAATATTATCATACGCTATCGAAAAATATTGAGGAGTGAAAATATGACCTATACCTAGGTACCCTATGGCTATTACCACGCATGCAAGATTAAAATAAAGTTAAATCATTGTCAGAAAAGTTAATCTTATAGTTATAGTTAAATTTATTGGGAGTAAAAAATGTAGAAGGCATTTTGGTCTCCGGTGACATTTATTTATTGTTCTTGATGTTGTTTTGTTTCCAAATAAATACAAACAAATAATTCTTTAATGTCGTCACTGGTAACTCAACCGAGTTATCGAACAACCTCCACCCCGATTATTACTGTCCAATATACCTACTGATTTTTAAATGTTTTTTTTTTAAATTTGGAAATAAAATCTTAAAAAGTCACCGTAAGCCAAAATGCCTTAATAAGTCTACATTTTTTACTCCAAATAAACTTCTGAATCGCTGGTTAAAGTTTGTCAGGTTCATCCCCAATAACGTGATACTTAATTATAAATAAATTGGCTTATTTCTAGAAAACTCTAAATAATAAGTGCAATTTCAAATTAATATCTTATACCCTTTTTCCGGAGAGGTTTTGAATAATATTGCATTTCTAAATCGAATTCACTACGTGTTCGAGGTAGGTAGGTACGGGCACTTCATTTTAAAGAGGGCACGTTTGATAATATTTGTGCACATCGATAGTATTGAAAGTTGGAAAAAAGTTTCTCAACTGTTTAAGAACACCGCCTGCAGTCCTCTCTTAACCCCGCAAATGCCCAAAGATGGTCCTCGCAATTCAATTCGACAATGTTTTTTGTTTTTTTGTTTCTTTCTTCATCTTCCTAACAAAAACAAAATTATTAATAATTTAAATTATTTTTTATCCATTCAGTACATCACTACACAAACGTATATTTTATGTTTTTATAATAATATTTGGCAGTGAGAAGAAATTAAAAAGAATATATTATTTTTGGTTTACCGGTTGAATGTTTTTGACTTATGTAGTTAATTTGAGAATACTGGTAGGTAGTTCTTTAAGTCCAACCACTGAGAATATACGACAGCTCATTGGCGCCAAGCTTACGGCTGGACTGTAATACGAGTACCTGTACAATTTCATAAATAAATAGGTAATACGATAGTTCACATTTCACGAGCATTTCCATATGCAAATTGCTTGATTTCCCCCGAAATAGAGGTAGAGTATATTTTTCACTTCGTACGAAACTTCGAAGCCGTAGCCTTCCCCGACCACAACGTGGAAACTGGGTCCAAATTTTTTATCCATAGTTTCCTTGATCATGCGAGCGGCGTGCTCATTGTTGCTGGCGAACTTTTCACACGCTGTCACACTCAGCTCTGTTGCTTCCAGTCTCATTTCCTCGGGCATGTCTGAATGCTGAAAACAAACAATTTATTGATATTTCTTTAAATAAATTTGCCAACAACTATTAATTAGGCTATCTAGAACTAACCATCACGCCGTTTCTCGCAGTAGGTAGGCAGAGAGGACGGACCGCCAAATATCTCGGTCTTGGCGCACACTACCTAATGGTTCCTATCAATCTAATTAATATCTCATCTCATCTCATCTTCTTCACCTTATCCCGTTCTGTTCTGGCCCCCTGTCTTGCGAACGGTAGGTACTTTGCGCTTCGGCGGCTTCCGTCCATAGTGTGCCACTGCACACTGCCCTCTCTCCTCACACAACAGTCACCTCTGCATTCGTTTCTACAACTTTTCCTAGTCCTAACTAACCATCACGCCGTTTCCCCGCAGAGGTAGGCAGAGAGGACGGACCGCCACACAACTCGATCTTGGCACACACTCTTTGCCTCGTTCACATTCATACATCGTCTCATACATGCTCTTCTATTATTCCGACTCTTCACGCATGACCCGACTCAAGTATCTGAATAAAACTTCTTTAGCACCGTTGTGATTTAAAACTCGATGAAACTAAAAAGCGACACCAAAAAGGGACAAACTCATACATCCACATGTAGCATTTAGCCTTCGAGAGAATGAGATAGAATGTCTCTTGTCTACCTAGATCTATTTTCGCTAAAATGCTATTTTCAGTTCGCAAATGAATATTCAACGTAAGCTAGGAGCTTTGAAAAATGCATTTATTACACAAAAAGGACACTTATGTTATTTGTTCCGTATTTTTCAATGATTCAATAAGAAAAAGAGCAAAAAGTGTTCTTTAGAAACGTACCTAAGAGTCGCTCGTATTAAAAAAATACGTTAAATAATTTCATCAAATTTTTTTAGATTTTATTATCGAAGAAAATCCGCAGAAAAACGAAAAAATGATTGAATATGATTAGGAAAACAGATCAAATGGATGTGCCGGATTCAGAGTGCTGTGCCGATCATGTAAATGGGGCATTAGATGTGTTTTATAGACTACTCGCTAAATTGCCGTTCGGTATTAAAATGAACGCCGTTAAGATTGAACAGAGAAAATACTTCAGAGGTGTTCGTACGCATGTTGGCATTTGTTTTTGGGGTGTTATATTACAAATATTAAATATATATATAGGTATTCTATTAAGTATAGGCATAGAACAGGGCATAATATTTTTAAAGGGTGTTCGTGTTTGTGTTGGGAAACGTTGGTTTTGGCGCGAGGGTGGTGTATGTCCCCCTCCAAGCCGCTAGCCCCTTGTGTGAACAATCCAAGGTTATTCCCGACCCAGCCGCGATGTAAATGCAGGGCACGAAACTCGTGCAGGGGTTGGCAGTAATTCACTTATATTTTACTTCACGATTCACCTTCACATGAGAATCCAGCTGAATAGTTGTCAGATTGATTCGGGCTTATTGAAGCAAAAAATTATGCTTATAAATTTTAGACGGGATCAAGAACTCTTGCAGTACGATTCCCGCGCTTTGCTGTCAATATGCATAGGTAATAAAAATATATTCCGCTTGGTTGGGCTTGACAGTTGTTCAGGAAGGAATCAATTAATAAATGTACCTAGGTAGTTAGGTGCCAGTGGCGGTCTGTGACTTTTCAGTGAGCCAGAGTGCTAAGATTGAAAAATAAGACATTATTGATCTTGTTGTGGCTGAAAATTATTAAGTATTTTGTTTTTTTAAATTTCATTTTATTGTAAGAAGATTTTTCAGGATTCTTTTAATTCGGGGAAGCGCAGCTTCTTACTTTTATGAAAATTTTTCGAACAAAAAAATTTTTATTTTGAAAATTAAAGTCAAACTCATTTTTATATACAACAACATCAATAATGTCGTATTTTGAAATCTTACCACTCTAGCTCACTGAAAAGTCACGGACCCCTGGTAGGCACCTACCCATTAAATATTCGTAAAAACTCCTAACAAAATTTAAAAAAAAAAAGTTAGACAATTGGTTAGACAAGCTAGGTTTTCGGTAATACATATAAAATAAGCATGTTCTAATGCTGCGTGTAAACAGGTAGTTACCTACGGCGCGAAACGCCGCTTGCGGTTGTTTCGTTTCTTTTCCGTAATTCGTCCCTCGGCTCGTGGTAATACCTACGTGCTTATACGCATTAGATTGCAACCCTAATATTCTAGTCCTAGAACGAATAACGAATTCACCCCTGTAACCACAGTATCAAACGTGCCTAGACTGCCTTGGTGCCCAGTACCTGCCTGTACCAGTAGGTACCAGGAACCTACCTAATTTTTTTGTACAAAAAAAGTATAATTTTACTCCCACATTGTTTAAAGTTGTACTGTACCTAGAGTGTTTAATATTATGCGGCATTGCTACGAGTATGTTGTAAGAAGTAGTGTGTGTGTAGCAATGTGTATAAATAGAATATACTACACGCGTGCTAACTACCCACTTGCCTGACCCAAAACAAAACAATGCTTTACCAATCATTACATTATTTTTTATGATTACAGAATGCTATAAAGTAATTACATGATATGTATAGAACAAAGCATAATTCCGATTAGGTATTTTTAAACTACATAAACGTTCCTATGAAGATCTTAAAAGGTAGGTAATCCCCTTTGTTTACGTGTTTCAATATGTACCTACGCGTACGCACTATAATTATCCACAGATAATATTATGACTCACCCTCACGAGGGGGTAAGTGTGCACAATTTTTTCTTTTTGTACGGGTTCACTGTCAGCCATAGTTACTTCTCAATAAACACATCACAGAAACGCTCACTGTTTCGAGCTGAACCTTCACAAAATATCGAGGAAAACAGTCACAATTTCCGGCGGCAGAAAACGTCCGCTGCGAAGAGAAATAGAATCTCGACTGCGTTTGCGTCGATCCGTCGATTCCTCGTCTGCGATAGTGACTGAAGACTGTAAGTTTGTGTTTGCTGTGACTGTGTGCAACTGTTACTGTTTACTGAGTTTACTCATCACGACTGTTGCCACTAGGGCCGTGTTATTCACGGCACCGTGGAACGGATTTGATTGATTTTTTTGGCCATTGTTCGTAAATACAGATATCTTTTTACGACAGTCACATATATACAGAAGTACGAGTGTGCAGGTATGCTTGGCCTTCACGACTAATGGGGGAGCGGATTTGTGAATAGAATCTCGCAAACACAACAAATAAATTTGACTCAGTCATAATAGTTGGTTAAAATATCTCGTAATGAGTGTCCGCAATCCCATCGAAGCGGAAATTACGTTTTATTATACAGGTGGCGTAACTTCTGTCATATTTTCGATCATTATAATTTTTTTCGATAAGGTACATTAAAATGTTCACTAAACTAAACTTTAGGTTTTCCAATGTTTCAGAAATAGACTAGAGACTAGATAACAGATTTGAAAATAACACGTAAAAAATGTGTAAACAAAAAACAGACCTCGATTGTCTCAATGTCTCAAACATGAAAAACCATGTTTTAGGGGAAAAATACGTTTACCATGCTTTAAAGGTTAAAGATACCATGCGGAAAATATATTTTTTTTCATAAGCTTTACATAGAGATAGAGGATAAAAAAAACTTTTTTGCAAAAAAAAACGTAAAACAAAGTATTTTTTAATGAAAGAGTTTTAATTTGTATTATCTAGGTACTTATTAGAATATAAATAACTTTTTTTTTTAATTTAAAAAAAAATCTTTAGGTCGATGAGATGAGGGGGAAAAAATCCCCCCACAACTCGGATAATATTTTTTTCTACATTTAGTTTGTGTCGGTACCTATTAAAAGTTACCTACGTGATATGCATAGATATTAATTTATTTTTATAAATGTACTCATATTACTTACTGGCAAAGTAAAATTAGATAAAGAGATATTGTACCAACTGATATAGCCGTGTTGAATTTGAAGAACTACATTCCTGATTTCAGGAATTCCCCATGGGACGCAAAAAAAAAGTAACCCATTCAAAAGTGCGCACTTTTGCTGACCGGTAAAAATTCATGACTTGTTCGACATGGTTTTTTAAATAACCATGGAGGTATAAATGACCCCAAACACAAGAAAAATGATATAAACCGTGCACATGGCAACACTGGTAGATGCTCACATTATTTAACGAGAAAAAGACTCGTCATAATATTTATCTCTAAGATGTTCAATAGTTTGTCTAAACACTCGACGTAAGTGGTGCACTTGATTGTATCGTATCGAGTGGTTAGTACTTACGTTGTTTTCATAGCCCCTGTATACTGTAATTTTCAGATGAAGCGATGGAAAAAGAGATTATTATTTATTTATTTCGACATACCTACCTAACTACAATACTGATAATAATATTACTATTGCCAACTGCTTTGTGCCGGCAACCAGTCCACCTGCTTGCAAAAACGCTAACAACCTTTTTTGCATGATTTTTTTTTGTGAATTACGAACAAGAGTTCCAAATGCTCCCAACCGACTGGAGCCAGTGATACTTTGGCATCCCTGATTGCGGTATGTTGTAAAGTCGAAGGTAGTGGGAGGTGGAAGAGATAGAGAAGAGAAGGTTGGTTAATGAAATCTGGTTACCAAACACGGCTAAAGCCATTTAAAGCAACGTTTCAATTCTGAATGGTGGCCTTCCACCAGGGCGTATCTTCCACTCTGAAACGTGCCGCAAATAAAATAATTACTTAGAAGCTGGTTAATCCATGCACATTTGGAGTCGATTTTGTGGCATAATTTTTTTTAAATTTACGTTTTCGCTTTCAAGCGAATCCTTAAGTATGTCGTGTAGATTCAATAGTTTCCTGCTTAACTTTCCAGACACCGTGTACAAGGGCGGATCCAGGATTTTTTTCTGGGGAAGTACCCTTCAAGAGCAAAATTCCCCCCCCCCCAGGACGGATCAATTTTTTATGAAGTCGAAATTTGAGTTTGTCAACTTTAATGGGGGGGGGGGGGGGGGCATTTACAACCGGGCTTTCCCCCGACCGTACCGCTCTCGCAAAAGCTGATTATCATCTTTCATTTGCAAGTGCATGAATGGGATGCAACAAACAAAATTCGCAATCCCAGCCAGAAATAGACAAAAGTTTGACTCATGTTCTTTCTGTTATGTTAACAACTCTGATAATTTGATTTGCTTCTAAGTATGTACTGTGATGGAATCTCCACAGTACATCCTGGCACGTGCCCCCGAGCCACCCCCCTAAATCCGCCCTTGACCGTGTATATTATTTGCAATGAACTAATTATTGTGGAACCCCACAAATAAATTCAATATACTTTATTTGCGCGCGTCGGAATTTGAACCCGCGGCCTTCGGATTCATACTTGACCACGAATGCCTTCAATGATTGTAGCTAGACAAAATGATGAAAACTATTCTTGGAGTAGGAATATTATTCTGTAATTATTTTTGGTTACCTAATATTACCTCGTTGTGCTAGCATAATTGTCTTACATCTAAGTACTAAAATTATCTAACATAATTGTTGAATTATTGTAAGATGTTGTTAATACATTACAGGACATACTCGTAGTAGTTGATAGCTTGGCAATCCATGCATAATGCATACTTGACTATCAAAAATATGAATAAATAAAAAAAATTGTTTTATGTCACTTTATTGATATTTGTTACAATAAAAACACGAAAATTTGGATACGTTTTTAGATTTTCACGGCCAGAAGCATTTTCGTTATTTATTTTTGGGGTGTTATGTTATGCCGTGTTGCGCTACCTCCTTCTTTAGCCGACTTTTCGGACAAAGTTGCGGTGTCCATCATCAGGGTAGATCCGGCAGATCCGACAGATGCGTGAAAGAAGGAGGTAGCGCAACACGGCATAACACCCCAAAAACAAATAACGAAAACATAAATTTGTTGAAGACCACTTTTATTTTTTACACACTCTACTGGTTTCGGAACCCTTCCTTCGTCAGGAGAATATTATAACTATTTACAAATATGTGATATTTTTTAGTCTACCGGTTTCGATACCTCAAAAGTAACAAGCCTTAAGTCTATACCATTTTTGTGTAGGACTTTAATACCCGTATCACGGTTAATCGTGTGATTTTTATTAGGTAATTAAATGTTCTGTGAACTCTGAATTTACTGATTTTTTAAATTTCTAATGCCTCTAAATTATCAAGCCTTAAGCCTATCCCATTGTGTAGGACTTTAATATCCGTATCACGGTTAAAAGTGAGATCTTTATTAATTAAATGTTTTGCCAATTCGCAGAACAATTTATCAATAATCAATTCTTAACAATTTGTGTATATATATATATAAATATAGTTTTTTAGGTAGACTAAAAAATATCAATAAAGTGACGTAAAACAAAGTATTTTCTTTTTATTTATTTAAAATGTCAAGTCACAATGTGTTTGTTTCTTTTGAAAAATTAAAAATATGATATTATATTATATGATATTACCTATCGATGGTTGCGGAAAATTAAACATAGCCATTATTTTATTTGATAATCGGCAAAGATAGAAAAAAAACGAGTGTGCTTTAGACCACACGGCTGAAGTAAAACTTCACTAACTTTTATGGGGTACATAATGTTATATAGTGCAGGCGCTTGCATTATAATGTAGTTTCCCGGGACTTGGGATGGAACCATAACAGTTTAGTTGACCGCGAGGTTACAGTGGCCTTGCAACGCATGCCGGGTACCCGCTGTATATAATTTATTTATTGATTTATTTATTTACGGGCAAATAGTCCAATAACAATATAACAATAACACGAATAAAAAAAGGCCCGACCGTTCGCCTCACCCGATCACTGTTCGCATCGATCACCGTTCGCATCGATCACCATTCGCATCGATTAGCGTTCGCATCGATTAGCGTTCGCATCGATTAGCGTTCGCTTCTAAATATATATATATATATTCTTTTTCATAACGCATTCACCAGTTTACCCCCAAGTGTCGAGCGTGCGTAAAGAAGTTTTACTTCAAAAAGTTCAGTAGGCACTATTTCTATATCCTACGATTTCAACACAATTTATCTTACCATTAATTTTTTTTCTATTCGGCATCCGCGATCTAGTTAATCTTATAATTAAGTAAGTATTAATAACTTTTACTACTTATGCAATAATGTATCCAATTGTAACAATGCGTTCGTGTTAGTAGGTAGGTACTTACTTTCAAATCGAAGTATCGATTACAATACGAACATTTGATATCAGTGGCGGTAGAGACGGAATTTAAAAAAGGGAAAATTAAAATAAACCTTGTAAATACTAGTGATGGGCACAATTATTAAAATATACCTACGTTAACAATTTTTTTTACTGGTGGTTGTAATTTTATCTTCCTTTACCGGAGAAGACTAAAGAGGGTATTTATCTCCTCTTCCCTCCAAGTAATTAAAAATTTTTTTATCTACTAAATTATTTAAATTAACGAGAAAATCTATGAAAAGATCTATGTAGATTAGGAATGCATTCAACGTGTATTTACATTCCGAAATATTTCGATTTGGTGAGTTTCCCAATGAATTTTTAATATTTTTCATTACAAATCATTTCATAACGGATATCTAGATTACATTTTGTTAATCGACGGAAACTTAGATATTTCAGAACTAAAAGTTTATGGTTTCCCAAGAGATTTAGCACGTGGCCCCGCTGTTGAAAATGAGGTTTAGGTTTCCGAAAAAGTAAGAAGATAATGTTATGAGAATACGAGTATATTATTTATAATGTTATATTTGCAGGCAAGTATATTATTACCTACACGTAAAATAGAAATCGATTATAGTACGTATAGGGTGTAGGTACCTATCTCAGTATTCCCACATTTCACATCACTTGCTCCTCGACAGAGCGGAAACGAGTGTAAAATAATGACATACGGTGCCATACAGGGTTACTGGAAAGTGATAAGAATTAAAAATTATTACTGACACAAGGTTAACACACCAATCAAAAATTGATTAACTAGGAACGGTATGGGTAACGGGACATGGGCTAATTTGCAAAATTAAAAATCCTGTCGTCCATAGCACCAACACATTACACAACGGAAAGGGGTCACGTGGGTTGAATGCTTTACCAAGAATATTTGACCGCGCAAAGTTACGTCAGTATTTTTTTGCTCTTTTTACAACATATTCCATGGTAGGTATCTTACAAGATTTCAATTACTTGTCAATTACTTGTCAATTACTTCTGCTTACAGCAAAGGTTTTCAACCTTTTTGAAGTTTATATACGAGTATGTTGGTGGTGGCGTAATCATGAACTAACGCTATATTTTTATATTTTAATCTGGCCACCACACCTACTATCGTTATGTCTTCGATGACAGCGTCCTCCTTTTTCGTCAACTTATACGTGTAGCGTGTAGCACTGTACACACTTTATCTACATTGTCGTTTTTATAAGTTTGCTCCGCACAGGAGGCCCCAAAGAATGAAATCAACAGGAGCTATATCATCTTTGGGGATGCTGTGTGGGAGGTCTCATTACGGAAAGGAAGGAGAGAATACGTAAAAAGTATGAGAGGTGGGTTAGTGTGTCCAGGAGTGGACCTATTCATTCCTCCTACCGCGGTGCAAGGTAATGGGTCGAGAAAGTCCGGCTAGAGGGAGATCAAAAGGTCTCCCTCGACCAGTCTCTCCCGGTCCGGTTCGCCTCGCAGTAGGTGGGCAAATGCATCCGACATTTAAGAGGGAACGGGGCGGCATTTTTTCAAACAAACGTTTCCCCAATTTCCTATCTGGATTTTGACACAAGCGCATATATATTTTTTAAATATTATAGATACCATATAGTTTTGTTTTCTTTTATAAGTTACTAGGCCAGTGCAATTAGCGATCCGCGATCGGAATTATTTCGGTAGTCCCAATTTTTTTATATATTTTATACGCTCATCTCCTGAGTTTTCGACCTTGGGTCACTTGAGATTTCGCCGCCATTTTGTAAAAAAACATCCGATATCGCGCCAAAATCTAGTTTTTTCAAATATCTCGTTTCCAATGAAAATTTTGGCTAAAGTAGCTTCACAAGTTCAAAGTAGATATTGTAGCTTCACACTGTCAAATAGTCTAGTCTAGTATTGACGTATTTTGACGCTTCAAATTGACAAAGAATTAACAAAATAAACAGCAGAGAAATAACTAAAAGTGGTCAATTCCGCTAAAACGAAGATTGCGCACTGTGCCAGTGTATTTATTTTCCCAAGTGTGTTGTTTTACATCGAAAAGAGATTTTCTTTTCTCGGGAGCTTGTGTCACAATTTTACCAATTAATGATGGTGCCATTGTTACAGCTTGTGTCATAATTTTACAAATCAATAATGATGCCATTATTACTTGAACATTATAGAATTCAAGGAATCCTCCCGTAATGATCTTAAGTGCTACAATATTGTGTTGCATCTTCCAAGGAATCAATCATTCAAAAGTGCTCTTTTTTGTGTGAATTTCACGCTCAACCAAATTAAAATGCATACACAATATACTGCGAGTGAAAAAAGCATTGATGTTCCCTCTGACTTCACATCTTGTTCTGTATGTGAAGATGGATATCACATTTTGTGTGCTGATATAGTAGAAACTTCTCACTGAGGGGGAAAAAGTCAACATTGGAAATGTAAAAAATGGCAATTAATGTGTTAAATTTTTTTTTTTAAATTTATGACTATTAACTTGAATTTCTTACTGCCACTTATGGGCCCCGAACAGTTTCAATATAATCTTCCTATGTCTCATCAGCCAAATTTGTGGCGACTGGGTCACCAAATTCGTCATCATCATGAACGAAGGCTTCCACAGCATTCTCGCACTAGCTGCCGTTACATTGAATACAGAGTAGGGAGCATTTCAAACCCGGCTTACTACTATACTTTCTATGTGCACTTTTCAGCGCAAACTTTTTTGCATTGGCAAGATATACAGTTCAGCAACCCCTGAGGTACAGCCTCATTGGTAGTGTAATTAGTAATCCAATAGTGTCCTTCTTCCGCCCCCATTCAGTTGGATCTTTATGGTGACCAAGCCAAGTCTGCACTTGCAAGAATGTTCTTGAAGCATGTTGCTGGACTACATCTTTGGTGGGTGGTAGTCTGGATAAATTGAATTTGTTCTTTTTCAGTCCTTTGACAAAAAGAATGTACCTTAAATTTTTCAAATTTGATTTCTCATTGCCGCCACGGTGACCCGACGATTGGTCCGGCGACAATTGGTCCGGCCGACAGTTCATCCGGCCGACAATTGGTCCGGTGACAATTGGTCCGGCCAAAAGTTTAGAAGATGTTTTTTTAAGTAAGTATGCAAAGAGGATATATGGCCGTACAACCAAAGTCGATATATTTATATCTGAAGGCATCTTGAGAAAAAATCCGCTGTAAAAATATTTTTACTAATAATTTCGACTCTCCGAAGTAGCATGCGGCAATCACAAAATACGACATACTTATACGTGCAGTCGGCTTAGCAAAAAAACGCTAAAGATTCCTATTTGCATATAATATAACTTTTATATTTGAATATAACACAAGAGTCCCAACTGCTCTCAAACGTGTCGAGCCAGTGAGACTATGGCATCCCCGATTTTGGTATTTTTTTTTTACATAAGCTCCACACAGGAGGCCCTGAAGAAAATCATTTCCCCCAGCGCCTATGTCATCTTTGGAAATGCTGCGTGGAGGGTTTTTTTTAAAGAAAAGAAGGATAGGAGAGTTCTGGGAAGGAAAATGTTGTAAGGGGTGGGTAGGAATCTGGGTTTCAGTGTGTCCTGGTCATCCGCCTCCAAGACCTAGACAAACCTCACCCCATTACCCGGGGTATGGTGTGATGCAGAAGGAAGTGGGGAGGGGAAGGATATGTGGAAAATGTATCTGGCTATTCAGATCTATTCATCAAACACGGCTAAAGTCATTTCAAGTAACGTTACAATTCTGAATGAATACTGACGAATAGAAAAATACTACATACTTATATGTGCGATATCTACTTAAGATTTAGCAGGCGGATATGCTTACCGCTGCCCCGGGAACCAATTATTGGATAACCAACACCCATGGCATAGGTCATCCCAAGTGGTTCTTGTTTGGATCCCTGGACATGTTGGCATAGTGGGTAACGATACTGCGGATTATTTGGCAAAACAAGGAGCGTCCAACCCTATTGTTACCCTCATAAACCATATTCCCCTATCTGATATTTTTAATTCCAGATTTTATGTAACCAGTTTTCCGGAAAAATCTGCTAAAAGTCACATTGCCAGTTCTTGTTCGGCTGAGTGCTTGTGCGGGTGCGGGTTCTATTGGGCTCGAGTCCTTGGCCGGACCCGTACGTCCGATCGACTGGACTTGGCCATTCCTGCTATATACAATAGTGAGCTCTGGCATCATGAAATTATGCATTGCTAAACCGTTCATCCTATTGCGATGAAACTTTGATGAGTTGTTGTGAGTACGTCAACAAAGGTTTCTATATATATATACTAGTGAGCTCTGATAGTATGTAATTTGTAAAAAAAAATGCAATAGGTGAGACGCGAGCTGTTTGAAAACTGAATGTACAGGGACTAAGGGGTGAAATGCGGGAAGCGGGAGGGGAGTGGGAGTTCGTGCGACGGGGGAAGCGGGAGAGGGGAGTGGGAAAGCGGAGAAGGCCGAGTGGGAACGCGTAAGGGGAAGGGGATGCTGAAGAAAAATGGGACGAAGCGAAAGGACAAGCAGGGAGAAACAATATCTTTAATAAGTGGCATGGCAATGCATGCCGAGAACTACAAACCCAGAAGCTAGCATATTTTGATTTTTTTTATATATATAGATTTACCCCTAAAACCATGCGAGCGAAGCAGCGGGTAAAAGCTAGTCAATAATAAAAACGAATGCCGTTTTTTGTATCTTATACAAAATAAATAAATATAAACAACTACCGGTGTGACAACATCATTTGTTAAAGTGTCAAAGTTCTTAGCAAATTTAAAGATATAAATCTGTACTTCCAAGTGATATATTGTGTCAAAACAATTACCTTAATAGTAATTCTGCGTACTGAACATTGAATTTGGTGAAATCAAGTGACAGGACATTGTAGAAATTAAAATTGAAGAATTTAATTATCATCACAAATAATATTTATTGTTACCCACCATGAATTCTACCTGCAACCAATGTAGCAAGACAGTGCAAACGGCTGACTGTATGAAGTGTATAAATTGCAAAAACCAAATGCATCTCAGCTGTGCCAAAATTACTTCCGCAGCTTTTAAGAAGATGTCTGAGGAGAATAAGCAGTCATGGATGTGCGCTAAACGTAAAACAGGAGAATCACCGCTCTCCAGCAATCTCAACTCTAATGACTCGACAATCTTCTCAGCGAAATAAAGAAACTCTCCTCACAACTGCACTCAATAAATTCAAAACTGGTTTCTTTTGAACAAACAATCGTTCACAATAATAGCACAATTGAAGACTACACCAATAAAATTCTGGTATTAGAAGAAAAACTAAAAAAATGGACAAACTTGAAGCCGAAGTAATTGAATTAAAAAAGATTGTTACGTATTTGGACAAAACAAACAACGATAGAGAACAACAGTTGCTCATAAATAACAAAGAAATCTTCGGTCTGACTGAAAAGCAAGACGAAAACCTAGTTTCCAGTCTAACTAAAATTGCGTCAAATGTCGGACTAACAATTAAGGAAGAGGACATTGAATTTATCACTAAAACCAAACCACGCCGACATCCTCAAGAGG
This sequence comes from Limnephilus lunatus, assembly GCA_917563855.2. Taxonomy (NCBI): domain Eukaryota; kingdom Metazoa; phylum Arthropoda; class Insecta; order Trichoptera; family Limnephilidae; genus Limnephilus; species Limnephilus lunatus. Next base: position 45,318,160 of record OU830598.1, on the reverse strand, counting down.
GAATAGCAGCAGCTCCCCGTGACGCCCACCCTCGGAATGTTGTATTCAAACGTTCTCTGTCCGTACTTATTATTAAATTTTGGAACTATTAACCCATCGTTGCGCGTGAATCTAGTGCTGTATTTATTTTCTAATTTCTCTTTATGCTGCTGAGTAAATATATGCTGAATTATAATTTTGTACCGTAGTATTGCCCTAACAGGTAAAATTTTAGCACTCTGAAACAGTAATGGTGTATTATCTGTTTGAAAATATTAGGAACTACTAATAATTTTACAATTGCGTTTTGTACAACTTGGACTTGTTTTAGATTTGTTATAGAAGTATTTCCCCATATTGTTAATCCATATCTTATTATGGATTTTGCCAGTGACATAATATAAACTATTTTTAGTGTTTCAATTGATAAGAAAAAATTTAAAGTGAACATTCTGCCAGCAATTGATCTAAGTCTTTTACAGTTTTTTTTAAATATGTTTGTCCCATTTAAAAAAAACAATCTACGGTAACACCAAGATACACATATTCCGTAACTATTTCTAAACTTTCACATTTAAAATTAGTTTGAATATTTTTATGGATGCAATTAAAATTATGAGAAATAATATTAGGATTAAATTGGAATTTGGCATTAGGTGATCTTATATGCATTACTTTGGTTTTTTTGGCATTAATTAATAGTCCTGCATCATGAGACCATTTACAAAGTTGATTAAAGTCAATTTGCATGAGTTTAATTGCAGCTTTTAGATCTTTATGTGATAAACGGTTGGACTGGACATTTCCAAGGCCTTTGACCGGGTTTGGCATCGAGCGCTTGTCAACAAACTGCGTTCGTACGGACTTCCTGCATCGTTGTTTGCGTGGATTGCCGACTTTTTGAGGGGGAGGTCGATTCAGGCGGTTGCCGACGGTTTCACGTCTTCCTCGCATTCGATAAATGCTGGCGTCCCACAGGGATCGGTTCTGTCTCCGACTTTGTTTCTGTTGCACATCAACAACCTCTTGTCATGTGCACCGATTCATTGTTACGCGGATGACAGTACAGTCCATGATAGCTTTTTGTTTGACAAGCCTCCAAAGAGCACACAAACCCCAATAGCTCGGAGGGCTTTGAAGCAGAGAATGGACGGTTACCTCGAGAGTGTTTTCTCTTGGGGTAAGAATAACCTCGTCGAATTTAATGTTTCAAAGACCCAATCATGATTGATAACGTCTAAAAGGGATCGAAATGATAATCTAGTCTCCTTCAACGGAAGCATTCTTCCGAACAGGACCTCCATTGATATGCTTGGTGTAACTCTAAGTGACCAGCTCAGGTATGGGGGCTCCATCGAAACCAGAGTTAAATTAGCCTCTCAGAAACTGGGCATACTGTACAGGGCCCGCAGATACATTAATAGTACACAACTGCTAACCCTGTACAAATCGCAAGTGCGCCCCACGGTTGAATTTGGCAGCCACCTCTGGTCTGGAGCTCCAAAATACCTTAAAAAAACCCTTGACTCTGTGCAGAAACGGGCGATCCGTTTGATAGATTCTCCCATCTTAACAGACGGATTGCAATTTTTAGAGCACAGGCGTCAGGTGGGAATGCTGTCCTTGTTCTAACGTTATTACAATGGAAAATGCTCCGAGGAACTAGCGTCGTTGATCCCCTCGACACCGGTGCATAGTCGGGAAACACGCCAAACACGCGCCCAACATTTGTAAACGGTTGACTTTAGTCACATGAGAACGGGTCGTTTTTACGACTCGTTCTTGAGTTCAACAGCTCGGATGTGGAACGATTTACCAGTCTCTGTGTTTCCTCCCTCCTACAACATGGGTCTCTTCAAGACCCATGTTCACTCCTTCCTTTCCTCAAAAAGACCCTCCACAAAGCATCCTCAAAGATGACATAGGCCCTGAGGGAAATTATTTTCCTCAGGGCCTCCTGTGTGGAGTTAATGTAAAAAAAAAAAAATATGACCAATGCTGTATCATCTGCGAATACAAAATGTTTAACAAAAGAGAAAAGTTTTTTCATTATAGTTACATAAATTATATACAGTGTAGGTCCCAACATGGAACCTTGTGGAACTACTGCAGATACATTTTTTGTTTTACTAAAAGTATTTTTTTTTTTGGTACATATTTTTCTATCTCTAAGATGATCTTTAAATAAATTTAACACATTTTCTCTTATTCCAATTTTTTCTAGAGTTTTTAGCAGTTTTTTTGAGTTAATTGTGTCAAAAGCTTTAGAGTTATCGATAAATAAAACAATAACATGTAATTTATTATTTAATTGATTATTTATGTAATAAGAAGACAAATATTTTTTTTCTTTGGAAGCCACATTGATTTGGATCTATGATCTACGATGTAATTATTTAATTTATTTGATAAAAATTTTTCGACAATTTTTTCTAACGCTGGTAGTATACTAATAGGCCTATAATTTCCCAGTTCAATGTGTTTTCCACCTTTAAATATTGGTCTAGTAATGCTACATTTAAATTCTTGTGGAATTTCTGCTTGCTTTATTATCATATTGATTAAATGAGTAATTATTGGCCCAAGAGTTTTTATATTTATTTTTAAATCAAAAATTCTTATATTGTCAATACCTGTGCTTTAAGAGTTTTTCATTTTTTAACAACGTTTTCAATATCAGTTATAGTAGCTCTTGGTATATATAAACTGTGAGGTAGTTCTTCCAGTACTACATTAGTAGCTTTGTGATTGCATTTATGTAACATGTTGCTGATGCTATCCGAGAAGTAATTCACAAAATCATCTGACACAGAATCCTCAGTTCTATCTTTTAACATATATCGTGTTATAGTTTCACCACAATCGTTTTTGGGTTTACGTCCTAAAATATTATTTATCTCGTCCTAGGTTTTTTTTGTATTATTAAAACAGCTTTTAAATGTATTATTATAGTAGTTAGTTTTATCTTTATTTATAAGTTTATTGATAAGGTTTTTTTTTTTTGAATTTTGTTTCATACGTTTTGTTTGTTGGTGTTCTTTTCTATTTTTTATATAGTTTATCCCTTTATTTATATGACATAATAATTCACTGCTTACCCATTCATTTTTTGCATAACGTCGTGTTTTCGGTTTTTGCACTATCGTTTTAGAACTACACTTGTAAAATTTGTTAAATAAAGATTTTATTAATTGAATTATTAAAACACTTTGTTTTTACCACAATAATCTTTATTTAAAAAGTCAACATGTTTCGAGAACGATGTTCTCTTCATCAGGACAATATATGTACTAAAACTAAATTATCAAGCATAGAAAGACTGGCGTGGGTGGAAATGAAATTAGTTGGAGGGGAGGGGGGAGAGGGGCGGAAAGAGGAGGAGCTTAGAAGATAGACAGGGGGGAGGGGGTTGCTTAGAAGATCATAGACAAAATTACAATGGAAATATGTTTAAAATAGGGTTATTCACAAAATTAATTTGGTTATTAATAATATTTAAATTACTATTGACATTTTTCCTAATTTCTAATATTTCTAAAAGATCTAATTGAAAACCACTAACGTTAGTATGTAAAATTTTAAAACCCGTATTTATATCAAATGAATGGTTAAATTCAATTAGATGGTTAGCAAATTCCGAATAATTATTGCTATTTAGACATCTCAAGTGTTCCTTAATCCTCGTTTCAAAATTTCTGCAAGTTTTACCTACGTAAAAATGATTGCAATCATTACAATTCAATTGGTATACTCCGGATTTTTTCATTTTTTGGTCTTTGTCCTTGTTATTTAAAATATAATTTTTCAATTTATTATTGGTATAAAAAGCTGGCTGTATTGTATTAGGGATTTTTTTCCCGATTAAATTGGAGGTTTGATGATTTACAAACAATATTTTTCTCTATTGTTTTTTGATATTATCACTAAGCAATGGGTAAATGTAGGACAAATGAAATTTTTTCTTATATTTTTTGTTCAATATGTCGTCTATTAATTTGGGGTTATAACCATTATTAGATGCAATTATTTTAATTGTGTTAAGTTCAGCTTTGAAATTATTTGGGGATAGCGGGATATTAATTAATCGATTGATCAAATAATGGAATGCTAAGAGTTTTTGTGAAAATGGATGGTTAGATGAGTTGTGTATAATTATATCAGCGTATGTTTCTTTTCTAAAAATATTAAATTCAATCTTATTTTTAATTACAGTTAGGTTTAAATCTAAGAAATTTATGCTACAATTAATTCCTATTTCTAATGTAAATTTAATGTTTTTATGAATTTTGTTCAAAAAATTAAGGAACACTTGAAGTTGTCTTTTGGTGCCGGTCCATATACAAAAAATATCATCTACGTAACGTTTATAAAAATACACATATTTAAGTAATAAGGCAGAACTATTAAAGATTTTATTTTCTATATGGTTTAAAAATATATCAGCTACCAAGCCACTGGTACTTGACCCCATTGCCAAACCGTCTTTTTGTTTGAAAATGTTATTATTAAATTGAAAGAAATTTTGGTTTAAAACTACATTAAGACATTTAAGTAAATCCTGGGCTAAGTCATTAGGTAATTTTGAGGAATTAAGTAAGTTATTTATAATTGTTTTGCTTTCTTCAACTGGGACACATGGAAACAGGTTAACGACGTCAAAAGATACTAATAATGCATTATCGGGGATTTCCAAACCTTTCAAGTGCTCAACTAATTGTAGGGAATTCTTAATTGTATACTTAGGTTGAAAAATATTCGATTCAATTATAATAGTATTTAAAGTTGACGCTAATTTATAGCTAGGAGCATTGCAATTGGAAATTACCGGTCTGATTGGTTGGGTCTTCTTGTGAATCTTTAGTAGACTGTATAATTTGGGAATTTGAGGATTTTTTACAGTTATTTTTTTATTTCTAAATAAATTAACAATTTTATCACTTTTACAAGTTTTTAAAGTGTCCATTATCAATTCCTGACATTTATTAATTGGGTTTGTTTTTACTATTTCAAAGTTATCACCTTGTAGAAAGTCCATAGTTTTATCAATGTAATCACTTTTGTTGATAATAATCACCGAGTTTCCTTTGTCCGCTTTAGTAATGATGAGGTTTTTTTCCTTTGTAACCTTCGATATATTGATTGCGTGCATTTGTTCTGACGTATACTGTATTTTGTTAAAATAGATTTAGGATTGATGTTTTTTATCACTTCACCACATTTGTATTGAAAGGATTTTGCTTCTTTAAATAATGCACAATTAACATCTACTGCCAAATATTCTAGTTGTTTGTTAATATTTTTTATGTGAAGATTATGGTTTAATCCTTTTGATAACAAATTTAGTTCTTCCTTTTTAAACTCATGTTGAGTTAAGTTGATGACACGGTTATGGAATTTATTTTTATTTTTTTCACTATTATTAATGTGTTGATCATTATTAGCAGATGAGTTTATTATTAAATTATTATTAGTAGTTATCAAAATGTTGTTTTTAAGTTTTTCAGGATTATTATTACACAAATTAACAAGTTTTTTAATAATATCTTCCTTCTTTTTGAAAGCTTTAATGCTGGCGATACATCTAACGTGATCATCGAATAAACACCATTCAACTGGATGCAAGTTACTAGCGAGATCCATGTGTAACACTTTGATTTGAAGCTTAATATTATTGCGTTTTTTAAAAACACTTATGAAGTCTTCTTTTAACCAGGCTATCTTAGCCTTTTTTGACGAGTTCGACACTGTTTTGAATTTCAAATTTATGTAGTTAGGAATAACTTGACGTTTTTGACACTCCCGTAGAAAAAATAAATTTATTCCAATCAGTCTATACTTGATCATTAGTTTTTTATACACTTTTGCTTTTTTAGCCGTACTCGCTACGATCACTTCTTCAAATTTTGCAAATTCACTTTGTGGCACCATTTTATTAATTGAATTATTAAAACACTTTGTTTTTACCACAATAATCTTTATTTAAAAAGTCAACATGTTTCGAGAACGATGTTCTCTTCATCAGGACAATATATGTACTAAAACTAAATTATCAAGCATAGAAAGACTGGCGTGGGTGGAAATGAAATTAGTTGGAGGGGAGGGGGGAGAGGGGCGGAAAGAGGAGGAGCTTAGAAGATAGACAGGGGGGAGGGGGTTGCTTAGAAGATCATAGACAAAATTACAATGGAAATATGTTTAAAATAGGGTTATTCACAAAATTAATTTGGTTATTAATAATATTTAAATTACTATTGACATTTTTCCTAATTTCTAATATTTCTAAAAGATCTAATTGAAAACCACTAACGTTAGTATGTAAAATTTTAAAACCCGTATTTATATCAAATGAATGGTTAAATTCAATTAGATGGTTAGCAAATTCCGAATAATTATTGCTATTTAGACATCTCAAGTGTTCCTTAATCCTCGTTTCAAAATTTCTGCAAGTTTTACCTACGTAAAAATGATTGCAATCATTACAATTCAATTGGTATACTCCGGATTTTTTCATTTTTTGGTCTTTGTCCTTGTTATTTAAAATATAATTTTTCAATTTATTATTGGTATAAAAAGCTGGCTGTATTGTATTAGGGATTTTTTTCCCGATTAAATTGGAGGTTTGATGATTTACAAACAATATTTTTCTCTATTGTTTTTTGATATTATCACTAAGCAATGGGTAAATGTAGGACAAATGAAATTTTTTCTTATATTTTTTGTTCAATATGTCGTCTATTAATTTGGGGTTATAACCATTATTAGATGCAATTATTTTAATTGTGTTAAGTTCAGCTTTGAAATTATTTGGGGATAGCGGGATATTAATTAATCGATTGATCAAATAATGGAATGCTAAGAGTTTTTGTGAAAATGGATGGTTAGATGAGTTGTGTATAATTATATCAGCGTATGTTTCTTTTCTAAAAATATTAAATTTAATCTTATTTTTAATTACAGTTAGGTTTAAATCTAAGAAATTTATGCTACAATTAATTCCTATTTCTAATGTAAATTTAATGTTTTTATGAATTTTGTTCAAAAAATTAAGGAACACTTGAAGTTGTCTTTTGGTGCCGGTCCATATACAAAAAATATCATCTACGTAACGTTTATAAAAATACACATATTTAAGTAATAAGGCAGAACTATTAAAGATTTTATTTTCTATATGGTTTAAAAATATATCAGCTACCAAGCCACTGGTACTTGACCCCATTGCCAAACCGTCTTTTTGTTTGAAAATGTTATTATTAAATTGAAAGAAATTTTGGTTTAAAACTACATTAAGACATTTAAGTAAATCCTGGGCTAAGTCATTAGGTAATTTTGAGGAATTAAGTAAGTTATTTATAATTGTTTTGCTTTCTTCAACTGGGACACATGGAAACAGGTTAACGACGTCAAAAGATACTAATAATGCATTATCGGGGATTTCCAAACCTTTCAAGTGCTCAACTAATTGTAGGGAATTCTTAATTGTATACTTAGGTTGAAAAATATTCGATTCAATTATAATAGTATTTAAAGTTGACGCTAATTTATAGCTAGGAGCATTGCAATTGGAAATTACCGGTCTGATTGGTTGGGTCTTCTTGTGAATCTTTAGTAGACTGTATAATTTGGGAATTTGAGGATTTTTTACAGTTATTTTTTTATTTCTAAATAAATTAACAATTTTATCACTTTTACAAGTTTTTAAAGTGTCCATTATCAATTCCTGACATTTATTAATTGGGTTTGTTTTTACTATTTCAAAGTTATCACCTTGTAGAAAGTCCATAGTTTTATCAATGTAATCACTTTTGTTGATAATAATCACCGAGTTTCCTTTGTCCGCTTTAGTAATGATGAGGTTTTTTTCCTTTGTAACCTTCGATATATTGATTGCGTGCATTTGTTCTGACGTAAACTGTATTTTGTTAAAATAGATTTAGGATTGATGTTTTTTATCACTTCACCACATTTGTATTGAAAGGATTTTGCTTCTTTAAATAATGCACAATTAACATCTACTGCCAAATATTCTAGTTGTTTGTTAATATTTTTTATGTGAAGATTATGGTTTAATCCTTTTGATAACAAATTTAGTTCTTCCTTTTTAAACTCATGTTGAGTTAAGTTGATGACACGGTTATGGAATTTATTTTTATTTTTTTCACTATTATTAATGTGTTGATCATTATTAGCAGATGAGTTTATTATTAAATTATTATTAGTAGTTATCTAAATGTTGTTTTTAAGTTTTTCAGGATTATTATTACACAATTTAACAAGTTTTTTAATAATATCTTCCTTCTTTTTGAAAGCTTTAATGCTGGCGATACATCTAACGTGATCATCAAATAAACACCATTCAACTGGATGCAAGTTACTAGCGAGATCCATGTGTAACACTTTGATTTGAAGCTTAATATTATTGCGTTTTTTAAAAACACTTATGAAGTCTTCTTTTAACCAGGCTATCTTAGCCTTTTTTGACGAGTTCGACACTGTTTTGAATTTCAAATTTATGTAGTTAGGAATAACTTGACGTTTTTGACACTCCCGTAGAAAAAATAAATTTATTCCAATCAGTCTATACTTGATCATTAGTTTTTTATACACTTTTGCTTTTTTAGCCGTACTCGCTACGATCACTTCTTCAAATTTTGCAAATTCACTTTGTGGCACCATTTTATTAATTGAATTATTAAAACACTTTGTTTTTACCACAATAATCTTTATTTAAAAAGTCAACATGTTTCGAGAACGATGTTCTCTTCATCAGGACAATATATGTACTAAAACTAAATTATCAAGCATAGAAAGACTGGCGTGGGTGGAAATGAAATTAGTTGGAGGGGAGGGGGGAGAGGGGCGGAAAGAGGAGGAGCTTAGAAGATAGACAGGGGGGAGGGGGTTGCTTAGAAGATCATAGACAAAATTACAATGGAAATATGTTTAAAATAGGGTTATTCACAAAATTAATTTGGTTATTAATAATATTTAAATTACTATTGACATTTTTCCTAATTTCTAATATTTCTAAAAGATCTAATTGAAAACCACTAACGTTAGTATGTAAAATTTTAAAACCCGTATTTATATCAAATGAATGGTTAAATTCAATTAGATGGTTAGCAAATTCCGAATAATTATTGCTATTTAGACATCTCAAGTGTTCCTTAATCCTCGTTTCAAAATTTCTGCAAGTTTTACCTACGTAAAAATGATTGCAATCATTACAATTCAATTGGTATACTCCGGATTTTTTCATTTTTTGGTCTTTGTCCTTGTTATTTAAAATATAATTTTTCAATTTATTATTGGTATAAAAAGCTGGCTGTATTGTATTAGGGATTTTTTTCCCGATTAAATTGGAGGTTTGATGATTTACAAACAATATTTTTCTCTATTGTTTTTTGATATTATCACTAAGCAATGGGTAAATGTAGGACAAATGAAATTTTTTCTTATATTTTTTGTTCAATATGTCGTCTATTAATTTGGGGTTATAACCATTATTAGATGCAATTATTTTAATTGTGTTAAGTTCAGCTTTGAAATTATTTGGGGATAGCGGGATATTAATTAATCGATTGATCAAATAATGGAATGCTAAGAGTTTTTGTGAAAATGGATGGTTAGATGAGTTGTGTATAATTATATCAGCGTATGTTTCTTTTCTAAAAATATTAAATTCAATCTTATTTTTAATTACAGTTAGGTTTAAATCTAAGAAATTTATGCTACAATTAATTCCTATTTCTAATGTAAATTTAATGTTTTTATGAATTTTGTTCAAAAAATTAAGGAACACTTGAAGTTGTCTTTTGGTGCCGGTCCATATACAAAAAATATCATCTACGTAACGTTTATAAAAATACACATATTTAAGTAATAAGGCAGAACTATTAAAGATTTTATTTTCTATATGGTTTAAAAATATATCAGCTACCAAGCCACTGGTACTTGACCCCATTGCCAAACCGTCTTTTTGTTTGAAAATGTTATTATTAAATTGAAAGAAATTTTGGTTTAAAACTACATTAAGACATTTAAGTAAATCCTGGGCTAAGTCATTAGGTAATTTTGAGGAATTAAGTAAGTTATTTATAATTGTTTTGCTTTCTTCAACTGGGACACATGGAAACAGGTTAACGACGTCAAAAGATACTAATAATGCATTATCGGGGATTTCCAAACCTTTCAAGTGCTCAACTAATTGTAGGGAATTCTTAATTGTATACTTAGGTTGAAAAATATTCGATTCAATTATAATAGTATTTAAAGTTGACGCTAATTTATAGCTAGGAGCATTGCAATTGGAAATTACCGGTCTGATTGGTTGAGTCTTCTTGTGAATCTTTAGTAGACTGTATAATTTGGGAATTTGAGGATTTTTTACAGTTATTTTTTTATTTCTAAATAAATTAACAATTTTATCACTTTTACAAGTTTTTAAAGTGTCCATTATCAATTCCTGACATTTATTAATTGGGTTTGTTTTTACTATTTCAAAGTTATCACCTTGTAGAAAGTCCATAGTTTTATCAATGTAATCACTTTTGTTGATAATAATCACCGAGTTTCCTTTGTCCGCTTTAGTAATGATGAGGTTTTTTTCCTTTGTAACCTTCGATATATTGATTGCGTGCATTTGTTCTGACGTATACTGTATTTTGTTAAAATTAGATTTAGGATTGATGTTTTTTATCACTTCACCACATTTGTATTGAAAGGATTTTGCTTCTTTAAATAATGCACAATTAACATCTACTGCCAAATATTCTAGTTGTTTGTTAATATTTTTTATGTGAAGATTATGGTTTAATCCTTTTGATAACAAATTTAGTTCTTCCTTTTTAAACTCATGTTGAGTTAAGTTGATGACACGGTTATGGAATTTATTTTTATTTTTTTCACTATTATTAATGTGTTGATCATTATTAGCAGATGAGTTTATTATTAAATTATTATTAGTAGTTATCAAAATGTTGTTTTTAAGTTTTTCAGGATTATTATTACACAATTTAACAAGTTTTTTAATAATATCTTCCTTCTTTTTGAAAGCTTTAATGCTGGCGATACATCTAACGTGATCATCGAATAAACACCATTCAACTGGATGCAAGTTACTAGCGAGATCCATGTGTAACACTTTGATTTGAAGCTTAATATTATTGCGTTTTTTAAAAACACTTATGAAGTCTTCTTTTAACCAGGCTATCTTAGCCTTTTTTGACGAGTTCGACACTGTTTTGAATTTCAAATTTATGTAGTTAGGAATAACTTGACGTTTTTGACACTCCCGTAGAAAAAATAAATTTATTCCAATCAGTCTATACTTGATCATTAGTTTTTTATACACTTTTGCTTTTTTAGCCGTACTCGCTACGATCACTTCTTCAAATTTTGCAAATTCACTTTGTGGCACCATTTTATTAATTGAATTATTAAAACACTTTGTTTTTACCACAATAATCTTTATTTAAAAAGTCAACATGTTTCGAGAACGATGTTCTCTTCATCAGGACAATATATGTACTAAAACTAAATTATCAAGCATAGAAAGACTGGCGTGGGTGGAAATGAAATTAGTTGGAGGGGAGGGGGGAGAGGGGCGGAAAGAGGAGGAGCTTAGAAGATAGACAGGGGGGAGGGGGTTGCTTAGAAGATCATAGACAAAATTACAATGGAAATATGTTTAAAATAGGGTTATTCACAAAATTAATTTGGTTATTAATAATATTTAAATTACTATTGACATTTTTCCTAATTTCTAATATTTCTAAAAGATCTAATTGAAAACCACTAACGTTAGTATGTAAAATTTTAAAACCCGTATTTATATCAAATGAATGGTTAAATTCAATTAGATGGTTAGCAAATTCCGAATAATTATTGCTATTTAGACATCTCAAGTGTTCCTTAATCCTCGTTTCAAAATTTCTGCAAGTTTTACCTACGTAAAAATGATTGCAATCATTACAATTCAATTGGTATACTCCGGATTTTTTCATTTTTTGGTCTTTGTCCTTGTTATTTAAAATATAATTTTTCAATTTATTATTGGTATAAAAAGCTGGCTGTATTGTATTAGGGATTTTTTTCCCGATTAAATTGGAGGTTTGATGATTTACAAACAATATTTTTCTCCATTGTTTTTTGATATTATCACTAAGCAATGGGTAAATGTAGGACAAATGAAATTTTTTCTTATATTTTTTGTTCAATATGTCGTCTATTAATTTGGGGTTATAACCATTATTAGATGCAATTATTTTAATTGTGTTAAGTTCAGCTTTGAAATTATTTGGGGATAGCGGGATATTAATTAATCGATTGATCAAATAATGGAATGCTAAGAGTTTTTGTGAAAATGGATGGTTAGATGAGTTGTGTATAATTATATCAGCGTATGTTTCTTTTCTAAAAATATTAAATTCAATCTTATTTTTAATTACAGTTAGGTTTAAATCTAAGAAATTTATGCTACAATTAATTCCTATTTCTAATGTAAATTTAATGTTTTTATGAATTTTGATGTTTTATGAATTTTAATTTTTGTTTATGAATTTTAATGTTTTTTTGAATTTTGTTTTTATGAATTTTGTTAATTATATTTTAAATAACAAGGACAAAGACCAAAAAATGAAAAAATCCGGAGTATACCAATTGAATTGTAATGATTGCAATCATTTTTACGTAGGTAAAACTTGCAGAAATTTTGAAACGAGGATTAAGGAACACTTGAGATGTCTAAATAGCAATAATTATTCGGAATTTGCTAACCATCTAATTGAATTTAACCATTCATTTGATATAAATACGGGTTTTAAAATTTTACATACTAACGTTAGTGGTTTTCAATTAGATCTTTTAGAAATATTAGAAATTAGGAAAAATGTCAATAGTAATTTAAATATTATTAATAACCAAATTAATTTTGTGAATAACCCTATTTTAAACATATTTCCATTGTAATTTTGTCTATGATCTTCTAAGCAACCCCCTCCCCCCTGTCTATCTTCTAAGCTCCTCCTCTTTCCGCCCCTCTCCCCCCTCCCCTCCAACTAATTTCATTTCCACCCACGCCAGTCTTTCTATGCTTGATAATTTAGTTTTAGTACATATATTGTCCTGATGAAGAGAACATCGTTCTCGAAACATGTTGACTTTTTAAATAAAGATTATTGTGGTAAAAACAAAGTGTTTTAATAATTCAATTAATAAAATGGTGCCACAAAGTGAATTTGCAAAATTTGAAGAAGTGATCGTAGCGAGTACGGCTAAAAAAGCAAAAGTGTATAAAAAACTAATGATCAAGTATAGACTGATTGGAATAAATTTATTTTTTCTACGGGAGTGTCAAAAACGTCAAGTTATTCCTAACTACATAAATTTGAAATTCAAAACAGTGTCGAACTCGTCAAAAAAGGCTAAGATAGCCTGGTTAAAAGAAGACTTCATAAGTGTTTTTAAAAAACGCAATAATATTAAGCTTCAAATCAAAGTGTTACACATGGATCTCGCTAGTAACTTGCATCCAGTTGAATGGTGTTTATTCGATGATCACGTTAGATGTATCGCCAGCATTAAAGCTTTCAAAAAGAAGGAAGATATTATTAAAAAACTTGTTAAATTGTGTAATAATAATCCTGAAAAACTTAAAAACAACATTTTGATAACTACTAATAATAATTTAATAATAAACTCATCTGCTAATAATGATCAACACATTAATAATAGTGAAAAAAATAAAAATAAATTCCATAACCGTGTCATCAACTTAACTCAACATGAGTTTAAAAAGGAAGAACTAAATTTGTTATCAAAAGGATTAAACCATAATCTTCACATAAAAAATATTAACAAACAACTAGAATATTTGGCAGTAGATGTTAATTGTGCATTATTTAAAGAAGCAAAATCCTTTCAATACAAATGTGGTGAAGTGATAAAAAACATCAATCCTAAATCTAATTTTAACAAAATACAGTATACGTCAGAACAAATGCACGCAATCAATATATCGAAGGTTACAAAGGAAAAAAACCTCATCATTACTAAAGCGGACAAAGGAAACTCGGTGATTATTATCAACAAAAGTGATTACATTGATAAAACTATGGACTTTCTACAAGGTGATAACTTTGAAATAGTAAAAACAAACCCAATTAATAAATGTCAGGAATTGATAATGGACACTTTAAAAACTTGTAAAAGTGATAAAATTGTTAATTTATTTAGAAATAAAAAAATAACTGTAAAAAATCCTCAAATTCCCAAATTATACAGTCTACTAAAGATTCACAAGAAGACTCAACCAATCAGACCGGTAATTTCCAATTGCAATGCTCCTAGCTATAAATTAGCGTCAACTTTAAATACTATTATAATTGAATCGAATATTTTTCAACCTAAGTATACAATTAAGAATTCCCTACAATTAGTTGAGCACTTGAAAGGTTTGGAAATCCCCGATAATGCATTATTAGTATCTTTTGACGTCGTTAACCTGTTTCCATGTGTCCCAGTTGAAGAAAGCAAAACAATTATAAATAACTTACTTAATTCCTCAAAATTACCTAATGACTTAGCCCAGGATTTACTTAAATGTCTTAATGTAGTTTTAAACCAAAATTTCTTTCAATTTAATAATAACATTTTCAAACAAAAATACGGTTTGGCAATGGGGTCAAGTACCAGTGGCTTGGTAGCTGATATATTTTTAAACCATATAGAAAATAAAATCTTTAATAGTTCTGCCTTATTACTTAAATATGTGTATTTTTATAAACGTTACGTAGATGATATTTTTTGTATATGGACCGGCACCAAAAGACAACTTCAAGTGTTCCTTAATTTTTTGAACAAAATTCATAAAAACATTAAATTTACATTAGAAATAGGAATAATTAATTGTAGCATAAATTTCTTAGATTTAAACCCAACTGTAATTAAAAATAAGATTGAATTTTATATTTTTAGAAAAGAAACATACGCTGATATAATTATACACAACTCATCTAACCATCCATTTTCACAAAAACTCTTAGCATTCCATTATTTGATCAATCGATTAATTAATATCCCGCTATCCCCAAATAATTTCAAAGCTGAACTTAACACAATTAAAATAATTGCATCTAATAATGGTTATAACCCCAAATTAATAGACGACATATTGAACAAAAAATATAAGAAAAAATTTCATTTGTCCTACATTTACCCATTGCTTAGTGATAATATCAAAAAACAATGGAGAAAAATATTGTTTGTAAATCATCAAACCTCCAATTTAATCGGGAAAAAAATCCCTAATACAATACAGCCAGCTTTTTATACCAATAATAAATTGAAAAATTATATTTTAAATAACAAGGACAAAGACCAAAAAATGAAAAAATCCGGAGTATACCAATTGAATTGTAATGATTGCAATCATTTTTACGTAGGTAAAACTTGCAGAAATTTTGAAACGAGGATTAAGGAACACTTGAGATGTCTAAATAGCAATAATTATTCGGAATTTGCTAACCATCTAATTGAATTTAACCATTCATTTGATATAAATACGGGTTTTAAAATTTTACATACTAACGTTAGTGGTTTTCAATTAGATCTTTTAGAAATATTAGAAATTAGGAAAAATGTCAATAGTAATTTAAATATTATTAATAACCAAATTAATTTTGTGAATAACCCTATTTTAAACATATTTCCATTGTAATTTTGTCTATGATCTTCTAAGCAACCCCCGCCCCCCTGTCTATCTTCTAAGCTCCTCCTCTTTCCGCCCCTCTCCCCCCTCCCCTCCAACTAATTTCATTTCCACCCACGCCAGTCTTTCTATGCTTGATAATTTAGTTTTAGTACATATATTGTCCTGATGAAGAGAACATCGTTCTCGAAACATGTTGACTTTTTAAATAAAGATTATTGTGGTAAAAACAAAGTGTTTTAATAATTCAATTAATAAAATGGTGCCACAAAGTGAATTTGCAAAATTTGAAGAAAGATTTTATTTTTTCATATAATGAAATACAATCCTTCTCCTCTAATAGTTTACTCCAGTTATAATCTCTGATATATCTATCAATAGCCTTTTGTGAGATGATTTGAATATACCTATTTGCAAAGTCTACTTGACGTTTATGAGATCTTATATTAATTGCAGTGATAAAATGATCAGAGATTTTATTTTCACAGACGCAAGCAGTTATTTTCTTGCCTCTAAATTTGGCAAATATATGGTCAATACACGTACGAGTAATTTGTCCATTTAATACAGCTTGTCTAGTTACTACATTGATGCATTTAGTTAAATAATGGTGAGGAAGTAAGTTTTCATATGAAGTTATGATATGATCTTAGTCATTAAGCAAATTCAGATTTATATCTCCAAGTAAGATAATATTTTCCTTACTATTAATTGTATCAAGATATGATGATAATTCCGTTAAAAATGAAGATTTACTGAAATTAGGAGGTCTATAGATAGCTATTATATTAACTTTAGTTTTGTCCTGGAGTATGAGCTTTCCTGTTATATTTTCAAAATGTAGTGATTTGAACGATTTTGGTCTAAATTCAAATTTATTTCTTATATACAATATAATACCCCCTCCTGACTTATCAGTCCTGCAGTAGTTATATGAATTATATCCGGGAATGTTGTACATAGACGTACTTTCAGTATGAATGGAAGTTTCACATAGCATTAGAATGTCAATATGCTTAAAACAATTAAGTAAATATATATGCAATATATCGCAATATTTTTGTATAGATCTTATATTTAATTGAATACAAACAAGATTACCAGACGCATTTATGTTTTGTTTTTTTATCCAATCTTCCAAATTATTTACTGTACTACTTTCTATTTCATTATCATTATCTATATACGAAAAATTATTCTGTGCCATTTAATTCGTAGGTAAATTTGATGCAATACAATAAGATTGTGGTACGAAGATTGGTAGATTTTACAAATAGAAATATTTATATAAGAAATATCTCTACATAATATAGTGTTAGCAATAATAAAACGCTAAGTTAATATTTATGATGAAATATATTGTCTCCACGTTAATTGACAATAACAACAATCAAGAATCAGCAAGATTATATTCTGTGTTCCGCCATTTGTAAATCCAGCCGTTGGCTGTCCGCAGGGGGGTAGGTCTTCTCCATTCCCGCCAGCCAGGAAGCGTCCCTTCTTTACCGACCGCAATAGCTGGTGTAGTTTCCTTGTTGGCCGCCAGAGGCGATAGCAGTACCTCTGGCGGCAGATGAGCGGCAATATTTAAATATGCAGCTAACACGGCCATACTGACCACTGCTTTGACCTCAAAGCAGGAAGCTAAAAGAAAAGAAAAAAAAATATTAGAGGGATTGAAACTTTTTCAACCCCACAATGGTACTGACAAACAGATTACCCTGCTCGCCCTTCCTGACCATTGCAGAAATTTGTTCATTTGGTCAATTCCTCATATTTTCATATGCGACCATCACTCTGTGAGTGCTGCCATTGGGTCTGGTACCCACCACGTCAAAACGATCCTTCGGCAAGACTTCTACCACCTTATAAGGCAAGCTCCGAAACCGACCTTTCGACTTTTGTACACGTCAAAACGATCGTTCGGCAAGACTTCTACCACCTTATAAGGCAAACTCCGAAACCGACCTTTCAACTTTCTGTACCCCGGATTTCCCCCAGAAATCCGTATTAAAACTGTATCGCCAACGCGATACGAAGGTTTAAATAACCGTTTTGCATTGAATTGTTTCATCTGCCGCCTTTGATCTGCATCAAAAAGCATGAATCGGTTCGAGTTGAACCGTTTCATCTGCCGCCTTTGATATTCATCAAAAGAACCCGTGCCTCAGCACGTAAGACCATAAGGTCCTGCCACTCACCAACCTGTGAGTTTATGAATCGGTTCGAGATGAACCGTTTCATTTGCCGCTTTTGATATTCATCAAAAGCACCCGTGTTTCAGCACGTAAGACCATAAGGTCCTGCCACTCACCAACCTGTGAGTTTATGAATCGGTTCGAGATGAACCGTTTCATCTGCCGCTTTTGATATTCATCAAAAGCACCCGTGTTGCAGCACGTAAGACCATAAGGTCCTGCCACTCATCAACCTGTGAGTTTATGAATCGGTTCGAGTTGAACCGTTTCATCTGCCGCCTTTGATACTCATCAAAAGCACCTGTGTCTTAGCACGTACGACCATAAGGTCCTGCCACTCACCAACCTGTGAGTTTATGAATCGGTTCGAGTTGAACCGTTTCATCTGCCGCCTTTGATATTCATCAAAAGCTTCCGTGTCTGAGCACATAGACCGTGAGGTCCAGTCACTCACCAACCTGTGAGTTTATGAATCGGTTCGAGTTGAACCGTTTCATCTGCCGCCTTTGATATTCATCAAAAGCTTCCGTGCCTGAGCACATACGACCGTAAGGTCCTGCCACTCACCAACCTGTGAGTTTATGAATCGGTTCGAGTTGAACTGTTTCATCTGCCGCCTTTGACATTCATCAAAAGCTTCCGTGGCACCCCAAAAAGATACGCCATCACCAAAATTGTCTTGATGACAACTTTCGTACTTGTTTCTGTCTCCGCCTCTAATCGGCAGTTTTTTTCATGAAACCATCCTGGAGAGCAATAACACGCAGCATTCCGTCCACGCTCTTTACGAAAGATCATAACAAATTTATCTACCTGCTCAACGCAACAGCAAAAGACATCTCCATTTTCTAAAAACCCCGGGCTCACATATCACATCGCCCAGTATCTCATTTTCCAACCAACATTTAAAATAGTTTTTCACATATTTTGTGATAACATTCCTCTTCCATGGAAAACAGTATTTGTCCCGGACAGCAGCCAGTGTTTGATTAACACCTCGATGTCCAATCTCATCATGAAGAATCCAAAGAACGCCACACTTGACATTTCTAGGTGTTCACCATTTAGAATATCTTCGAACCATTCAACATCGAATCATTTTGATTATCTCCGAATCATTTCAAACCACTTTGAATCATTTCGATTAATTCCAAACCATTTCAAATATCTTCGAACCATAATAGGTACTAGGTTTTGACACATACAGTTGGCATAATTGTAATTCAACATGATTACAACTTCTTTTCGCCATACATAAACGGGCTTTAATTTTCGCAAACATATTTCCTTTTAGTTATTGCAATAAGGCATCTGCGATGTCCATACTCAAAAGCAAATCACCATATTGATCCTGTTTTGTCAGCTAGACGGCTACCAAGATCAGATTTTGTCATCGCCGCGTAAACTTACAGCATCGTAATTTTGAAACATTTTGAAGTTCCGAATATTTCACCAATTGCCATCGAAAGATCATATGATCATATCCATCTGCTATCTTCTGGCCCTGAAGTCAGCTTTCCTCAGATTACGCGCGCAGCACAATGCTGGCGACTTTATTTGACAGTCCTTTGTCAACATTTTTGACAAATGTCTTCGATCATAAATTAGGCTCACGATGATAAACACGAAAGGGGAAGGTCTTTTGACGAATCCATTGAACCACAAATGAGTTTTCAAGCACCAAATTAAAAATTTCAATGCGTCCTTTCGGCGGAAACACGATCCACGCATTCCTCCGATATCGGGCATCAATGCATCTGTCATCACTGTAATTACGCGGCATTTTTACGTAAATTCACAACAGAAGTCCAAACATTTCACATATTTTCAGAAGTCCGATACACAGATTGTCATTTAAATCACCGGCATCAAACATAAACAAACTCGAGAGCCGCCATGATGGACGCCGTTTGTATACAAAACACGAGTTTTTGTCAGGTGAACGAAACAAAAGCCAATTAACACTTGCTTTTACGAATCCCACTTCTGATGTTAGCAATAATAAAACGCTAAGTTAATATTTATGATGAAATATATTGTCTCCACGTTAATTGACAATAACAACAATCAAGAATCAGCAAGATTATATTCTGTGTTCCGCCATTTGTAAATCCAGCCGTTGGCTGTCCGCAGGGGGGTAGGTCTTCTCCATTCCCGCCAGCCAGGAAGCGTCCCTTCTTTACCGACCGCAATAGCTGGTGTAGTTTCCTTGTTGGCCGCCAGAGGCGATAGCAGTACCTCTGGCGGCAGATGAGCGGCAATATTTAAATATGCAGCTAACAATAGTATAAGGTTCAATTTAATACTTGATATAATTACATAATTTTTTTTTCTAATACCCGTTTTGATTCTTAGAATAACACAGCAAAGTGCAGTTATTATACACGTTAACATGATAAAGCATTCGTTTTTATCAAAGATACAACAAATATTTTTCTTAACGTAAAAGCAGGTATAATATAATGATACAAAATGGATTTCCATGCGTTTAGCATTAAATAATATTACAAATATTTCATTTTTAGATAAAACAATAAAATTTAATATTTTTGTTATGTTGATTAAATTCTATACATAAATAATATATTTAACACGTATTTTTTTATCTGTCTAGTAAACATGAAAAGAGAGCAATACAAAATAACTCCATTTATGATACCCAAACAATAATTAATATCTTTTGTAGGTTTCAGCCCGTAAGAATGAATTATTTTCTTGTTTTGTTTAACAAGAGAAGTATTTTGAGTATAGATTGAAGAATTTGTTAAATATTTAACAATATAAAAGTGATTGTGTCTAGAGCTAATTGGTACAAGTACTTTTTGATAAAGACTTAATGAATATAAAATAAATTGAATGTGTACATCTAGGGTTATTTCAGAATATTTATCATATTTTAAGATTTTTTTAAAAACTGTTGTTATATTTACGAAAGTGAAATATAGTACACAGTGAATATATACATGTTTAAGTAAAAAAATAAATTATAGAAGGTGTCGTTACTGTTAAACAAATAATGTAATATAATAATGTTATTTTTGTTAGTTTTTTTGTGATCTTTTATAATTTTTATAACAATATTTATGTAATAAAGTGAAAGTTCAACAACAGAATATGGCGATGTGTGGAAATCTACTGTTTTTATACAGAGATTTTTTTCTTTAATATAATATAGAATTAGAAATGTGTAATGTTTGGAAATCAAAACGCAAATTGTATTTATTGAAATGTAGCAAATTCTACGAGAAAAAATCATATGTATTATAATAACACTATATCTACTTTGAGACAGGTTTATTGTTATTTCTAGTCAATATTCTATTTTTTCTTTTGCTAAAATGCTCATTTTTTTTATACGCATTGCATTTCGTGTTATCGTTTGCAGAATGCCTGGTGTCAATATTCCAGTTCATTTTTTTATTTTTGCCATCACAGTTTTTACATTTAGGTTCTTTATCTTTGTTAGCACAATCTTTGTAGGAATGATCACCAGCACAGTGTGTATACAATGGTTTGTCCTTTTCTTTATGAAGCCTCCTGATAGAAGTATGTTCAAAGCCCAGGCAGTGATAGGACTGCACTAGAGGAAGGGCATCCTCTACTTGTATTCTCTGGTACCCCACATAGATTTTACCGGCACAAACTAGCCATCTTCTTATTTTAGTACTAACTTTTATTATGTAATTAGATGTGTTATTATATTTGTTTTTCAAGATCTTTTTTAACGTCATCTCAATTTCTGGTTTATCTATCATCACAGCCTTGATATCTTCATTCTGTTCGATAATATCTTGTATAATATCATCCTTATTATAGTCATTAGCAATGCCCTTAAGTATCATAGTTGGTCTTTTCTTTTAATTTCTGTAGCACTGATGTCTTTGAACTCGTCGCCAATAGCTTTACTCATTTTTTCCGCATCGCACTTTGTCGAACATTTTATAAGTATTGTTAGCAATTTATCAATGAAAAGACGTTAATTGCTTGTAAATAGATTTATTCTCGCTAATATTCTCAATAATATTTCGATGCAACGTAAACAAAGTATTGGCTTGTGCTTCCTTCGCGCCGTTCAGTTTTTGAATGCCCGCTGGTAGCGCGTCACTCCCTGCCTTGCCGACCCGGATGTGCGCAGCGCCTCTGCCGGCGGTTCTGTGTACGAAGTGTAGATCCCTGATTGGCAGACAGAGACGAGAGTAGCGCCTCTGGCGGCAAATCAGCAAACTTAATTCTGTGGCGGCAGAATTTGAATGTGGTGCTAACACGGCCATGCTGATAACTGCTTTGACCTCAAAGCAGCAGCTGAAATAAAGATAAAATAATAATTAGGAGGGTTGAAACGTGTTCAGCCCCACCCCACAATGGTACTGACGAATAGATTACACTGTTCGCCCTTCCTGACCATTACTCCGAAATTTGTTCGGCCGGCCAATTCCTCATATTCTCATATGTGACCGTCACTCTGTGAGTGCTGCCGTTGGGTCTGGTACCCAACACGTCAAAACGATCGTTCGGCAAGACTTCTACCACCTTATAAGGCAAGCTCCGAAACCGACCTTTCAACTTTTTGTATCCCGGATTTCCCTTAGAAATCCGTATCAAAACCGTATCGCCAACACGATACGAAGGTTTAATGAACCGTTTCGCATTGAATCGTTTCATCTGCCGCCTTTGATCTGCATCAAAAAGCTTCCGTGCTTCCGCACGTACGACCTTGAGGTCCTGCCTCTCACCAGCCTGCGTGAGATTATTTACCAACACAGCTTCGCACAATGCAGAGGGTTTGTAGCCCATCAATAACTCGTTTGGAGTTTTCAAAGTAGTTCTGTTGACTGCATTATTCAGTGCTTGCTGTGTTGCTGCCAGAGCCTCAACCCACTGATCTTCGGGTTTATCTCTGATGATGGAGTTCAGCGTATTCAATATTGTCCTATTGAGTCGCTCTACCTGACCATTAGCCCTCGGTAATAAAACAGAGTTTATGGTCAGCTTGATGCCATGCTCCTCGCAGAAAGCACGCATGGCCTTCGAGGTAAAAGCTGTACCTCGATCACAAACAAGTCTCCGTGGCACCCCAAAAAGGTAAGCCATCGCCGAAAGTGCCTTTATGACACCTTTCGTACTTGTCTCTGCCACCGCCTCTAAAAAGCAGTACTTTGTGAAGCCATCCTGGAGAGCAATAACATACTGCATCCCCTCCACGCTCTTCACAAAAGGTCCCAAATGGTCCACATGCACAACGGCAAAAGGGGTCTCTATTTTGGGAATGGGATGTAATACCCCGGGCTTTCGACCAGTATCACTTTTCCCAACCAGACATTTGAAACAGTTTTTAACATATTTCGTAACAACATTCCTCATCCGCGGAAACCAGTATTTGTCCCGGATGGCAGCCAGTGTTCTATCAACACCTTGATGTCCACTCTCATCGTGGAGAATTCGAAGAACGCCCCATCTGGCATTTCTAGGTACGAACCACTTCGAACCGATTGACGTTTTACGGAAAACTCTGTCTTCCTTTATCTCGTAGTCGATAAAGTACTGCTTATGGTCTTCTGACTCAATACCACTTTTCAGGATATTCCTTATGTTTGTAATTTCTGGATCAGCTGTTTGCATATCTAAAAGCTGCTCCTGGGTAGTCCATTCGTATGTCAAACATACAGGGTTTCGACTTAAGTAGTCGACATGTGCTACTCTCTTGCCCGCACGATATTCAATGTCAAATTGATAATCTTGTAAAAATATCCACCACCGTGCCACACGTGGGTTAATATCCTTCTTAGTCATCGTAGCCCGAACTGCATTACAATCTGTTACCACTTTGAATCGGATTCCGATCAGATACACGCGGAAATGTTTTAAGGCTTGCGTCACAGCTAATGTCTCGAGGTCGTATGAGTGATACATAGATTCATCCGAAGATGTACGACGGCTATAGTAGGCTATGGGATGCATTTTCATGTCCTGACCTTGTTGTAATAAGATCGCTCCCAGTCCTTTAGCAGAAGCGTCCGTGTGGACTTCTGTAGCAGCTTCTGGGTTATATATTTGTAAAACAGGTCTATTTGTCAGAACAGTTTTTATATCTTCGAATGCCTGGCTGCATTTGGAAGTCCAACTCCAATCGGCATCTTTCTTCAATAAATCGTACAAAGCTCCGATCCTAGTTGCAAAGTTGGGAACAAACTGCCTGAAGTAACTAGCAAGACCAATGAATTGCCTCAGCTGTTTGACAGTTTTAGGGACCAAGGCTTTAACAAGGCATTCTGTTTTTGCGCTGCTTGGTTTTATAGAGCCAGCGCATATTTCTTTGCCTAAATAGTTAATAGTAGTTTGGAAGAACTCACACTTTGCCAAATTTAAGGTAAGACCAGCTTGCTTGAGACGTAAAAGCACTTTTTCCAGCTTTTCAAAGCCTTCCTTTTCTGTCTCCGATGGAATAATTATGTCATCAATGAATACAAGTACCTCATTGTTCATATCGGCCAAAACTTTACTAAGGGTTCTTTGAAATACCGAAGGGGCATTAGCAAGACCGAAAGGTGTTCTTAAAAATTCATAATGTCCGTCGGGAGTCACAAATCCAGTTTTCTCAATAGATTCTTCTTCAATGGGAATTTGATAGAAACCAGACTTCAGATCCAATTTAGTGAAATATACACCTTTTCCCAAAGTGTCTATGTGGTCTTGGATCCTTGGTAAAGGATAACGGTCCTTCACCGTTACCGCATTCAAAGCTCGAAAATCGATGCATAGGCGATTACTGCCATCCTTCTTTTTGACAAGTAGAATTGGGCTTGCGTAGGGTGATGAACTTGGTCTAACAATGTTGGCCTCAATCATCTCCGAGATCATGGCTTTTACCGTGTTTCTCTCAACTATCGACAGTCGAAGAGGTCTCACAAAGATGGGCACCTTCGAATCTAGCACAATCTTCAGACTGTCAATTTTGGAGCATCCGATATCTTTGAGGGAGGAGGACGTTAGGTCCCAATAGTTTTTCATAAGTCTGTGAAGGAATTTAACTCCTACCTCTGTTAGAGCTCCAGTGGCAAGATCGGTCACCTCAGCCACAGCAACCACGTGATCGGGCTGCACGTCTTTGTACTGAAGTCGTACCCCGTTCTTGTCCGCCAACACTTGGATACCAGGGTGGTGCAGGATGTCCCTCCCAACAAGAAGGTCGACGGGCAGGTCCTTGTCGTCCATCACCAAGGGCTGCATTTGTATTCCAACTCCCTGTGAAGTGATGTGGCACGTCGTCTGCCCCACTGCTGAAACGATGGCACCATTAATGCCACTCATGAGCGCGGTGGATGGTTCCAAATGCAGGCCAAGGGATCTCGCTCTCTTCTCCCGCATCAAACTGCAGGAACTGCCGGTGTCTATAATGGCATTTATGCTGGTGCCGTTGATATCGCACTTTGTTGTCATGCGCAATAATTTGTCACCACACAAATTCACTGGCTTCAACTTTCTGAAGCACATTTCTTCAGTGTGGCCTTCCCTCTTGCAGTGGTTGCATTTGGGCCTTTGCGAAGCCTCACTGCTACCGGCACTTCTGCACTCATTTCGTTTGTGGCCCGTGCGTCCACACTTATAGCATTTAGTCGACTTTTTGTTAACGGAGTCTGATCCACTAGGGGCTCTCGGGGCAGGCTTTATCGCCGGCGCATCTATTTTCGCCGCCATCGAGCGACGCGACATCTGTGTCACTAGGGACTGCATCGTTTCGCAGCTCTCCAGAACGACGCTCAGACTTTTATCACTGATGCCACCCAGCACCACATCCATTTGCTGCCTCTCCGATAGCTTCACCCCGAGCCGCTTAATCATGCCGGTCATGCGCCCGGCATAGATCACAAGCGACTTCGCTTGGCAGCTTTTATACTTCACTATATCTTCAACCATCGCGAAGAAGTTAGGTTCCCGGGGATAAGATAATGCCAGGTCCTCTCTAAAAGTCTTCCAAGTACGCCTGGGCGGCGTCCACAGGTTAAACCAGGCCCTGCCTTCCCCTTCCAGGGCTTGGGTTGCTCGGTACAATTTGCGCCGCTCGCTCCATTGGCACGCGGCAGCCACTTCCTCCACCTGCCGAATCCATTCCAGCACGTAGGAGTTTTCGCGTGCAGGATTAAAATGGGGAACCAATCCCAACTCGGGAGTTTCGGATCTGTCCCGATTACGCCGGTACGTTCTTCTCGGCAGTGAGCCTGATCGGGAACGGGATCGCGTTCGATATCTGTGATCGCGATGGGCACGGCTTCTCGGCGAGTTTCGGCGGGAACGCGAGCGACGCGGCGGAGTCATGTGCTCCTCCAAAACTTCACTATAATGGCGCGGCATTATCACCACTTACTCCAAAGTCCAATCACTCGCAAAGGTTAAACAGTCACAACACCAATATTAACAACAAAAAAGTTTGTAAACAAAACGAGTTTGGTGACGCGTAATGGCGGACGGCTTGGCGTCGCTTGTTTACCAAACAAAAATTTTTTAAAGTCAGGCAAATGAAATAAAAGCAAATGACACTTGGTTTTCACATATCCCACTTCTGATGTTAGCAATTTATCAATGAAAAGACGTTAATTGCTTGTAAATAGATTTATTCTCGCTAATATTCTCAATAATATTTCGATGCAACGTAAACAAAGTATTGGCTTGTGCTTCCTTCGCGCCGTTCAGTTTTTGAATGCCCGCTGGTAGCGCGTCACTCCCTGCCTTGCCGACCCGGATGTGCGCAGCGCCTCTGCCGGCGGTTCTGTGTAGGAAGTGTAGATCCCTGATTGGCAGACAGAGACGAGAGTAGCGCCTCTGGCGGCAAATCAGCAAACTTAATTCTGTGGCGGCAGAATTTGAATGTGGTGCTAACAGTATTCTATTCTTAGATATCGCATTAACACCAATCACTTTGGCACCAATCTTACCTAAGTTAATTTTCTTCATGATTTTATTTTGTATATTTCCTAAAGATTCCTCAGCATTGTTCGATGAAACTATTAATTTGTAATCACTTTTCAATATTTTACCTTGGTTTTCAGCTACTTTCCCGTATCCAAATATCGGTTAAATTATTTTTTCTTTTGCTTCAGATATTTGAATGGTTAAATGTCCCATCCAGTTTAATATATCACTTGTTTTCGTTGTAATTAAGTGAATTAGTTCTTTATTAAATTTAAAAGCTTTATCTTGAAGACTATTAATTAAATCATCAATAGCCTGCTTCGCAAAATCCATAAATTGATGTGGGTTCATTTTTTTATAAGTTATCGCCCTCTCTGTATTAAATATAAAAATAAATGCGCAAACACCGGCTTTCACAAGGTAAGCGAGTGACACTAACCGCTAGACCAATTCATAGATGTCGCCCGCCGAGATTTAATAGGTTTAAAAGATGACAGTTACCAATTAATTGTAATTTGTATTTTTAGTTATTTTTATCTCACTTCTCAAGTAAAAAAAAATCACCGTTTTTATTGAGGTTATAGATTATTTAGGATGCACTTTATATTTCGTTGTATTTCACAGTTTATTATTTATTTACTTCACTAAAACGTTGTTTGTTATTGTCATTTTTTTAACAAACTATGAAATAGAGTACAGAGTCGCTTTTTAAAGTTTAAAAAGACACAGACGACGCACAATTGCGAAATCAATATATTCTGCACTTTTTACTGCTTAAATATAGCTTTATTTGTGTTTATTTCTTTAAATTCGTATGAGCAAAGATGACACGTCTAATCTGTAGGTAGACGTCAAACCTGATTAATTAATTTGGTTATTTAAAATACTAGCATTATTATTTAGGGATTTTGTGATTTCAAGTGCTTCTAAGTTATCTAATTTTTTGCCTTTATTTTTACGGTGAAGAATTTTAACCCCTGTGTTCTTATTAAAAGTGTGATGTGTATTATTATTTAAGCATTTTAAATGTTCTGTGACTCTAATAGACCAGGAGACGATATAGGTAAACCCTACGTCATCGAGTACACGGATGAAACTACTTTGTGGTGATAATGGACACTTAGAAAACCTTAAAAAAGCTGGTCTGCCGGTGCGCCTCTTGGCAGGAGCCGCGCTGCCATGGAAATAGTCATCGATTTTTTTCGAAAAAATTACGTCATCGAGTACACGAACGGGAATGGTGTCATATGATAAAGGTCGATTAGAAAATGAGAAAAAAGCAGGGCTGCCAACCGGCAGCCTGGCAAGTTCGCAGGCTGCCGGCGTCAAAGTGGGGTAAAAAATAGTAATTTTTACGTCATCGAGTACACGAATGAAACTAATGAATAACTATAGTCCAGATCATTCCATTTATGAATTTCTTGGTCTGCCGACCAGCAGCCTGGCAAATTTTTGTGTACGATTTTTTACGAGTTTTTTTTTTTTTTTTTTTTAATTTTTCGTTTATCTTTATTATTATTTTTATTTCATTATATTTAAAAAAAAATTGAATGCCATATTTTGTAAATATGAACGATAATGATAAAAAATAATTTGAGAGTTCCGAGTGTACCCATCCGTCAGGTGAGCCGTTCGACGCGAAACCACTTACAAAACCTGCCGCGGTGCCCCTCACCGCTGTCGCGTGTCAATATTATTATACAAATTTATAATATTAATAGTCCTTTTAAAATTGTCTAATGGTCCACAGTAGTTGGAAGTTCGAAAAACCAACGCACCATCGCTGTAAGAGCTGTGTTCGTCCGTAAAACGACGGAAATTTCTGAAACCCCGTTCGTTTCATATCGGTTTCGCTTGCCCTGCTGCACCGATTACATCGAATACAAGATCGAAACTAATGAAAAACTGTAGTCTAGATTATCTCATTCATGACTTCTTTGGTTTGCCACCAGCAGCCAGGCAGTTTTTTGTGTACGATTTTTTTAAAGTTAATTTTTTTTTTTTAAATTCTTAAATAATTTTTTTCAATATCTTTATTATTATTTTTATTTGAATATAGTTTTAAAAACTAAGAATGCCAGATTTCAAATAAAATAAGTGGTTATGATAAAAAATAAATTTTGAGTGTTTCGAGTGTAATTGATGCAGCAGGGCAAGCGAAATCGATGTGAAACGCACTGGGTTTTGAAAATTTCGTCGTTTTTCAGACGACCACAGCTCTTACGGCGACGGTGTGATGGTTGTTCGAACTTCCAACCACTATGTTCTATTAGGTAATTTTAAAAGGACTATTATTATTATAAATTTGTATAATAATATGGGCATGCGATGGCGGTGAAAAGCTCCGCGGCCAGTTTCCAGTAAGTTGTTTTTATCATTATCGTTCATATTTTTAAAATATGGCATTCAAAGTTTTTAAAAATATAATGAAATAAAAATAATAATAAAGATAAACGAAAAATTAAAAAAAAAAAAAAAAACTTTAAAAAATCGTACACAAAAATTTGCCAGGCTGCTGGTCGGCAGACCAAAAAATTCTCAAACGGAATGATCTGGACTATAGTTATTCATTAGTTTCATTCGTGTACTCGATGACGTAAAAATTACTATTTTTTACCCCACTTTGACGCCGGCTGCCTGCGAACTTGCCAGGCTGCCGGTTGGCAGCCCTGCTTTTTTCTCATTTTCTAATCGACCTTTATCATATGACACCATTCCCGTTCGTGTACTCGATGACGTAATTTTTTCGAAAAAAATCGATGACTATTTCCATGGCAGCGCGGCTCCTGCCAAGAGGCGCACCGGCAGACCAGCTTTTTTAAGGTTTTCTAAGTGTCCATTATCACCAAAAAGTAGTTTCATCCGTGTACTCGATGACGTAGGGTTTACCTATATCGTCTCCTGGTCTATAATATTTATATTTCTAGATGTCTTACCTACGTAGAACGAAGGACAATCTTTGCAACATAGTTGGTTAATGTCTGAGTGGCTAAATTTATGATCTCTATCTTTAGTGTTTTTTAATAATTTACCTAAATTGTTATCAGTATAGAACGCGGGTTTGATGTGGGCAGGCAAGTTTTTTGTACTAAGTGAGGAAAACTTGGATATATATAAGATTCTGCGCCATGGAACGGGATTTATTATTTTTTTATTATTATTTTCAGGTGAACCAAATAAAAATGTATTAGTTGAAATGTGTTTAAGTTTCTTATTTAGGATTTTATCAATTAAATCTGTGGAATAACCATTATTTAGAGCAATTTGTTTAATTTTTGAAAGTTCAATCGCGAAATTACCAGATGATAAAGGAATTTTTACTATCCGGTGCACCATTGAATGATAGGCAGAATGTTTATGTGAAACCGGGTGGTTTGACATGTTATGTATTGTTATATATGTGTACGTCGGTTTACGAAAAATATTGAATTCAATTCTGTTATTTATTGAAGTTAGTGTTAAATCTAAAAAAATAATGGATGCGTTACTGCCTACCTCTAAAGTGAATTGGAAGCTTTTGTGTAATAAATTTACAAGAAGAAGGAATTTACTCAGTTGCCGCTCTGTTCCTGTCCAGATATAGAAGATATCGTCCACGTATATTTTCCATGTAAGAACATTATTCAAAAGTGATGAATTACATTTTGAAATCTTATTCTCAAGGTTATTCATAACAATATCTGCCAGAAGGGGACTCGTTGGAGCCCCCATCGGAAGTCCTTGGTTCTGCTGGTAGATACAGTTGTTCAATTGGAAGTAATTTTGACACTGCACATATTGAATAAGCGAGACAGGTCATTAATAATATCATTATCTACGTTAGACGAGTTTAAAATATCTAAAATAATTTCTTTACAATCAGAAGTTGGAACATTTGGAAACAAATTAACAACATCAAAAGAAATAAGTTTGGCATTATTGGGAATAATCAAGTCCTTAACTGCACTTATCGGTTCAAAAGAGTTCTTGATGGTATACTTAGGAGAAAACACATTAATATTATTAAAAACATTAGTGATGTGCGAAGCTATTAAGAAATTCGGGGAAGCACAACATGATACGACGGGTCTGATGGGTTTATTGTTTTTATGTATCTTTAAAAACCCGTATAACTTGGGAATTTTTGGATTAGATTGTAAGAATTTATTTTGGTAGGGATAATCATCCTTAAAGATTCTAGATTTGCAAGATTTTATTGAATTTTTAACATCTGTTTGAAATTTTTAGTGGGGTCTTTCGTTAACGTAACGAAATCATCACTTTTTACAAAGTCTTCCATTTTACACCGATAGTCCGTTTTATTCATTATTATCACTGTGTTTGCTTTGTCCGCCCTTGTAAGTACTAAATCTTCTACAGACAACGTTTTTCGAATGTTATTCGTACATAAAATCTCTGGATGGATGAATTTTTTTATTTAATTTTAATTTTTTTCTATTTGATTTTTAATGGTTTCAGCACTTTTGTACAGGAAAGTTTTAGGTTGGTAGGATAGAGCTATTTCAATGTCTGCTGCCACATTTTCAATAACACTTTGTAAGTTATTTTAACTATAATTTAAATTATATTTTAGTCATTTAGATAATAGATTCATCTTTTCTGGGAGGAACACGTGGGAAGAGAAATTTTGCACACGATCGAAGAATGTATGTTCCGGTTTAACTGGAAACTGATTATTGATATTAAATTTACACAGATTTTGTAGTTTTTTTTTTTTATTTAATCCAATTGAGTCGACTTTATCATCGAATAAAGTCGACTCAATTGGATGAAGTTCGTGCACTAGTTCTGTGTGAAGAAACATGGTTTTAAGTTTAAACTCGTTTCTTTGTTTAAAAACACTTTTTAAATTTTCTTTTAACCAAGCCACCTTGGCTCGATATGTTTAATATGTTCAATTTACCGGTAATATAATTTGGGAACACTTTACTCTTTGTACACCGCTGGTAGAAATATATGTCTAAACTCAGCATTCTATATTTAATAGAAAGGTTTTTTATATAATTTTGCTTTGTTGGCCGTACTCGCCGATAGTAGCTGGAAAAAAAACCAGTAGCTGGAAAGACTTTTGCCAAAAACAAACGAAGGAAACAACCTGGTCCATCATCTTTAGAGTCCTCATGAACCAACCAAACAGGGCACCCACATCAACTTTTAAAAGCAACAACCCTGAAGAAACTGCTAAAGAAATTTTTCAATACTTCTTTCCAGATGACAGTGTGAAACTCCTGAACAAATTGAAATAAGAATAAAAGCAATGCAAGAGACAACAGTCGACCACGAACCACAAATTTCAAAAGATGAGCTAAAAAACGCCCTCAGATCGATGGACCCGAAGAAGTACCCTGGGGCAGACGGGATCACGTCTGATATTCTTACCCACTTCAATGATAGCTTCCCAGAGATACTGACAAAAATGTTTTAACATAGGATATTTCCCAAAAATATGGAAGGAAGCAAACATCATTATCATTCCTAAGCCAGGAAAAACAACTACAGGCCGATTGGACTTCTCCCGGTTTTAGGGAAATTATTTGAAAAAATCCTAATCGGTAGAATAAAATCGAAAGCTCAAAATAATATGGCTTTACCTCGCAAAAATCAGCAGAAGACGCAATGTATGATGTGCAGTGGAAGTCATTAAAGGAAAAATGAAGAAAACTGGCGCAGTAATCGTCATATCTCTCGATATCAAAGGAGCTTTTGATAATGCATGATGGCCACAATTGTTAAAACAACTGATAGAAAAATAATGTCCCTCCAGCCTGGTAACGTTAGTAAGAAGCTATACAGAAGACAGGAAAGTAAGAATAAGGCACGGTAACAGCTTAAGTGAGAAATGTGTTTCCAAAGGTTGTATTCAAGGATCGATTGGCGGGCCAGCCTTGGAATGTTTCGCTGGACGAACTCCTACAAATGGACCTCGGTCCAGACGTCTACATTCAAGCCTACGCCGACGATGTTCTTCTAATTGTAAACGGAAAAAATCTACAAATCACAAAAAATATCCGGCGGAAAAAGCGTTAGAAAAGTAAGCAATTGGGGTAAAAAATTCAAATTAGAATTCTCGGAAAAAAAACGCAAATCATGGTTATGAGTAAATCTCGGGAAAAAACCGTTAACGTAAACATGAACGGCAAAGATATTAAACCGGTCAAGGAAATCAAAATTTTGGGTATGGTAATCGATAATAAGCTCAGCCAAGCTATTCCCTAATTTTTGTGAGATCGATAACATCCGAGATCTCCTGTCAAATGAGTGTCAGATTGTAGATTTGGCAACGCTGGCTGTCATAGCTGTCACATATTTTATGAATGCGTGATTATTTATTTTACGTTTTTAATTGCATACTGTGGTAATTTGCACGACAAAGTTATTAAATAAAAAAAGCAACGGGTGGAGATGTCGAATATTCGAATTTCATACTGACGTTTGGCTGTCATCTAGTTTACTGACATACGTTCAAGTAATACAAGTTTGAAGTTTTAAAGTCACTATTGCGACGATTGTACTTCGCCTGTGGTTAGATTTCTTCTAAATAAAGTGTTTTTCGGCATTATCTGCCACTAACAATTATACATTCAGCAATAAACAATAAATAAATAAACAAACTTGATTCTCTCAAACAAATACGAGTGAAATATAATTTGATTAATTTTGATAAACTAAGTAATTCATGCGAATTTGGGTTGAAACAAAATTTCGCAAATATCAAATCCACGGTATACAACTTTAAACATACTTTAAGTGGATAAATAATCATGTATATTTACAGTATTTCGTGTTTAAAACTATTTAAAAACGGCGAAGCTGGCTGATATCCATAGAAAAAGCAAATAACAGCCATAGAAAATCACCCATATCTGAGTTTATGACAGGCAGCGTTGCCAACTCTACCACCCAAATCCGACACTCATTTGACAGGAGATCTCGCACGTTATCTTAAGATCTCACAAAAATTAGGGAATATCTCGGCAGATGGGACAAACACATAGATTTTATTTGCGGTAAGACTTCGATAATCTTTAAAGCCTTATGCTGAGCGGCAAAACCGACGTGGGGACTATCACCAGAAATTATAAAGACAATATACTACGGAGAAACCGTGCCGATATTCACATAAGGGTCAGAGGTCTGTGGAGATACGTGTTAAAGAGTCAAAAATAGGAATAAAACTAGCAAGTATTCAGCGTCAATACGCAATAAGAATTTGTAAAGGTTATAAAACAATCTCCACCACCTCAGCCTTAGCCTTAGCAGGTACACCACCAATAGATTTGAAAATAGCAGAAATTATAGATATCTACAGAATAATCAGAAGGGATATCCCCGCTAACTTCCTACCTGCTGATAGGGAAATGATGACCACACGCAATATAAATGTACTACCACATCCTGGAAAAATAGTAAGAGAAAACATACAAATAGAGTTTGAAAAGGGTAATAAAATTAACGAGGATCCCATACAAATTTATACAGACGAAAGCAAGCAAGATTGTAAAGTGGGCGCTGGACTTTTTATAAAGGAAGCCGGGAAAGATTGGGTGTCAAAATCATATAAATTAGAAGATTATTGCACAGTTTACCAAGGGGAAATGCGAGCTATTCAAAAAGCCATAGAATGGGTACAAACAAAGATAATAATAGACAAAGACATAACTATAAACTCAGATAGCAAATCATCACTAGAAACATTAAGGGACGAGAGAACTACGAACGATATAGCTACAGAGTGTTTGGAAAAATTAGAAACATGCCGAAAAAATAAAAACTGGGTAAAATTTCAATGGGTTAGAGCGTACAAAGGATTAGAGGGAAACGAAAAGGCAGATGAAGCAGCAAAAAGGGAAGATTACTTAAAAAGTGTCCAGACAAAAGCAAGGTACCTTTAAGCTTCACAAAAATAACGCTCTAGAGAGAAACAAAACATAAATGGGATATAAGATACATGGTGGGAAAGCACGGGGAATATAACCAAGAAGCACTTTCCAAATATAAACACGGCACTTAAAAAGGGGAAACACGCGAAAAACAGCTTTCACGCAACACAGATGTTGACGGGACATGGGTGCTTCAAAGAATACCTGAAACGCTTCAAAATAATAGACCATGACAAATGCCCGTGTGACAAAACATCTACTCAGGACAGCACCCACGACCCACGTATTAGAAAAATGCTCAATTCTTATATAGACAGATTCAGATTAAATTACAAACTAAAAAACTTTGGAATTACTGACGAGAATAGGAGAGAAATTTGAAAACAGAAGAAATTATATATAGCCTTAAAATTACAAAAAGAATTAAACAAATTAATGAAATAAACGAAAATTAAAAAAATTATAAAGATATAAGGAATATTTACAAAAAAAAAGAATTAGGAGAAAACTTGTGTGTAACAAGCAAGGTACCAATAGTAGATACTAACAATCCATACAACCTTACCTAACCTAACCTAACCTTAATGATTAATTTCGCATATAATTATACAACAAACATATGCGGAAACTTTAACTAGCCAACTAGGAATGGATCCTGTTTTAGGCCAGTCGAATTGACAAATTTAGTTCATATCATAATTTCATCTTACATTGTTTAATTGTATAACATATTATTTAAAGAAGGAAAAAAGTGTTACAATTGAATTCCTCATAGAAGCTTTAGTTAAATACACAATTTTTTACTTATGAGAAAAATAATAAGTGAAGATAAAAAATAAAAAAAAATACAAATTTAGTATCGAATGCTTTGATTATTAAAATATTATTGTTAAATTATTATTATTATATTATTGTTAAACAATAGATATATGTTTGGTTATTTAAATCGCTTAAAAAAATCAAGAATCAAGACATTCTTCGAGGGTGATTACAAAATATTATAATAAACGTGTGCTTATGTATGTTTAACAATATTCGAAAGCTTATGTTTAACAATAAATATACGTTTGGTTATTTAGATCGCTTGCAAAAATCGATAATCAAAACATTCTTTGAATGATAACAAAATGTAATAATTAACGTGAATGACGTGTCCCCCAACTTTAGGAGCCAGCAAAGAAACTCAAAAAGGATGTGACTCGAAAAGGATGCAGAAAATGATTAAAAATAATTTGAATAGGTATATATCTATATATATATTAAAGAATAGACATTTATGTTCTGAAATGATATGTGTTTTTGTATTGAATGGGACTCTAACAAATTATGCATGAGTGTTTTTTTTTATTTTTATCTTCTTTTTTAAATTTGTTTTTATGATGAGACTATATATTGGTGAACATATCTTCGATTTTGACCCTCCCTAAATCAAGGAGCCAGTCGTTGATAAATTTGCGAACAACATTTGTACTTTTCGTTTTCCAAGCATTAGGAATGATATTAAATACTTTAGGTCCCAAGTACGAAAATTGCCGTTGCTCAAGGGACGTCGTGGTTTTTATTGGGACTATTGGATTATTCCTTGAATGTCGGGTGTTGTGAAAGTGTTCAATGGAAGGGAAGTGCTGACGTTGTTTTTGAGCATGTAATACAATCTTTCTAATTTACAATTGTCTAACATCAAGAACTTTAATTCCATGAATAATGCATCACTAAGGTACCTGAATGGTTTTTTAAGGATGACTCTTAGTAGAGATTTCTGTGCTTTAGCAAGGGAGTCTAATATTGTTTTGGCACATCCACCCCATCCTCGGGATGCATATTCGAGTAAAGAATTACACATGGCATAGTATATTCATTTAATATCTTTAACAGAGAGAATATTTCTGATGGTAATAAAAAGGTGATTAAGTTTTCTGACTTTTGAGGCAGTTGAGTTAATGTGTTCTTCCCATCTCAGATATTTATCTATGATGATCCCTAGATATTTTAAACTATCCACGCATTCTAGGTTATTGCAAGTACAAGTGTTCGTTTCATTGCAGACGTGAATAGTAATATTTAGTATTACCTTGGATTGTCCCACTTGTGTTGCACTAAAACGTATAAATTTTGTCTTATCCATGTTAAGAGTAAGGAGATTATAGTCTAGCAAATGTTTCAAATTGTTCATTCCAATTTCTGCTTTTCTATGCGCTTTGTACCAGTTTATGCCCTCAAATATTAAGACCGTATCGTCAGCAAAAGTGATGATATGATCGGCAAGGTTACTGTTGCAAATGTCATTGATATAGATATTAAACAATATCAATAAAGTACTTCCTTGTGGTACACTAAATTCGAAATTGGCTGGATCGCTTAGAGTACCACTAATATTAATTCTTTGGCTCCGATTTTCTAGATAGCTTCCTAACCATTTAAGTAACTGCCCTGTATACCTATTAGCTATAGTTTTTTCAAAAGAATTTTATGCGAGATGGTATCAAAAGCTTTAGCCAGATACAGAAAGAGCGCGATGCTTTTAATTCCTCGATCGATGTTATTAGAAATGACTTTAGTCAGATTGCCAATGGCTTTTTCGGTACCTAAACCCGGTCGGAAGCCATATTGTATCTTAGGAAGAATGTTATTATTTTCAAGATAAAAGCTAAGACAGTTTTTGACAATTGTATCTATATATTTTTTTGACCGAATTGACCAAAGATATCGGCCAGTAATTTTGAATCGCAGATTTATCTCCATTTTTGGGATTTATCTCCATTTTTGGGATTTATCTCCATTTTTGGGGAAAAAATAAATGTTTTAGATGGTTGGGGAATATTCCTGATTTAAGATTTAGATTGGAAATGAAAGCAATCGGAGAAGCTATGAATGACTTAATTACTTAAAGCAGATTTGTCAAGACTTTGTCTGGTTATGAAGCGTTAGATGGCTTTAGGTCGTCAATTATTTTCAAGACTTCGTTCGTCGATGCTTGTTTATTGTCTATTTTATGGACGAGGTTAGAGGTGACCATCTTGGCAAGATCAGTTTCAGTTTTATTGCATTTATCGATAAAATTTTTGGCAAGTGAGGGTCCCACCGATGTGAAGCAGTTTTTAGCAAAATTCGCCATATTTTTAGGATTAGAGGACTTAATGTTACCGATATCTAACGATTTAATTTCAGAGGACCTGTTAATTTTTGTTTTACTAATATTGCGAAATAATTCCGACATACGTTTTGGAGAATAAGAATTTTCGTAAATGAACG
Organism: Limnephilus lunatus; assembly: GCA_917563855.2. Lineage (NCBI taxonomy): Eukaryota > Metazoa > Arthropoda > Insecta > Trichoptera > Limnephilidae > Limnephilus > Limnephilus lunatus. The sequence continues at coordinate 45,280,238 of OU830598.1, read as the reverse complement.
TTTTATAATAATTTTCATTTTTTATATAATCTTTTTGCATAAGTTCCTATATTTATTGTAGTGAGTTTATACTAAAATATTATCTGAAAACTTTTGCGCCCTTTTGTGGAGTTGGTTTATTTGTGAATTGATTTCACAAGGCCGGGAGAGATCCAGGGCGTAAGTTTGAACTGGCTATTCGATTTAAGTTTGTTACTTGTATGTTTAGATATATATGTATGCTTCCCAAATAGTTACTTTATGTTGTATGCGGATGACATGAAAATTAACCTATACAGTCGTTATCCGATTGCATCGAATTACAAAGAGATCTTGATCATTTGTGCGCATATTGTGAATCAAACCTATTGCCCGCAAATATATCTAAGTGTCACTCGATTACGTTTACTAGAAATAAAAATAAAATAATCTATCCTTACAACTTGAATAACAAACCTTTACAATGTATGTCTACATGCAAAGATCTAGGTGTCCACTTAGATAGCAAACTAATATTTGATAAGCACATCGAATATATTAGATCAAAATCTTACAAGATGCTAGGTTTTCTATTAAGAATATGTAAAGTTTTTAAAAGTGCTAAGACTCTGGAAATATTATTCTGTTCATTGGTCAGAAGTCCACTGGAGTATGCTTCCACCATATGGAATCCTCAAATTAAGGTATACATAGATTTAATGGAGAGTATACAGAATAAATTTTCGAAACATTTACTCAAGAAATACAACAAAACTTCAAGTAATTTGTTATCTTTACAAAAAAGACGTACATTGTCAGATCTGATGTTTCTACATAACATGCTTAATAATAAAATAGATAGTCCCGAATTGCTATCTGTCATTGGTTTAAATGTTCCAATGAGGCGTACCAGGCACACTTCATTTTTTCACATAGGATCCAATAATACTAATGCAGCAAAAAACTCACCAATCTCTCGCGCAATCACATCTTATACACACTATGAAAAATTATTACACTTAGACATTTTTGCAAACATACAAAAAAACTAATTTACTAAAACAAACTCCTTGCAAACATACAAAACTAATTTACTAAATTTGTTGGCGTGATATAATTTATTTTAAAACTTCTTATTTACACTTATATTTTAATTAAACTAATTACTATTTGTGAGCATGTAATTCTTGCTCTAAAAGTATATCTCTTTTATCTTCATATACAATCTTCCTTTATATGATCCTTCTCATTCATTCATTAGTTAAATTTTAAGAACTGCTCAAATCCCAGGCAAATAATTATCCCAGATATTCTACGGACTTACGTAATAGGTACTATATCATGCAATAACTTTATTTAATATTCCTTATAACTTGTAAACTTATGTACTGTGTATATCCTAATAAACAAATAAACAAACAAATAAACAAATGTATGTAGAATACAAATGAATTCCTTCATCGCAATGTCAGTGTCAATTTTATCAAATACTTTTTGCCAGTTTTCTAAATGTAAGTCCTCAATTTAATTATCATGGATTAATCGAGGGACGTACTTGATTTTTGCAGGTGGGGGTGGTTTATCTTTATATTTATATTAGGGCTGTCGTTAGTGGTCGAAAATTGACGTGCGGATAACGAATGTGTCAGTGAAGTTAATATTTTTTACGTTGATGTGATCCAAACAGGATTTGTTCATGCCCTGTTCTCGAGTAGATGTATTGATTGTATCTACGAATCCGTTTTCTGTGAGCAGGCATATGTAGTCGTTGAATTGGTGGTGAAATGGAGATATAGTGTTAATGTTAAGGTCGCCTATAACGATTTGGCGTTCAAATTTATTGGAGACAGTTTGGAGTGAATTCAAAAAAGAATATATGATCTGGAAAGAAGGTGATCTATATATTCCGGAACAACAACTCTTGCGAAGCGGCGATAAATATAGTGATTGAGACATGGAAGAAAGAAACAGGCCAAAAAAATCACTATTGCAGCATTATTAGATTTCAAAAGAGCATTTGAAACGATAGAAGGAAAATACTTTTGGAAAAACTAGAAGACATAGGTCTTTCTGACGTAGCTCTGAATCTATTCAAAGAATATCTCCAGGAAAGAAAACAGGTAACAAAAGTTGAAAGCTCAGAATCAGAACCGATAGAAAACAACCTTGGTGTTCCGCAAGGGTTGGTATTAGGTCCAATTCTATTTATAATTTACATAAATGATATTATTAACACTATTAAACATTGCAAAATTAGACTATTTGCAGACGATACCTTAATCTATATTTCGTGTGAAGATTACATAGATGCAATTAACAAAATAAACGAAGACCTACAAAATATATCAAAATGGCTAAAATTAAACAAATTGAAACTGAACGTAAACAAAACAAAATATATGGAAATAGATAATAAAAAGCACAACACAGGTTTAAATTTGACAATTAATGGTGAAAAAATTGGAAAAGTAAATGAAATCAAATACCTGGGTGTAATACTCGATTCAAAACTGACTTTCAGAGCAAACTTTGAATATGTGCTAAAAAAGGTGTTAAGGTAAATTTTCTTAGAAGACTAAGACATAAATTAAATAGAAACACTACGGAGCTAATTTATAAAACTATTGTTGCTCCACATTTGGATTACTGCTCTACGATGTTATATTTGGCCAATGAAGGAAATTTAAACAAACTAGAAGTTATTCAGAACAGAGCTATGAGATGTATACTGGGAAAAGGCAAATACGCAAGGATTAATCAAATGAGATAGGAGCTAAATTGGATGCCAATAAAAAAATGGCTACTATTCAATGTGTTAATTTTTGTGCATAAAATTATGAAAAACCAAATGCCAAAATACTTTAAGGATAAAATTGTTTTTAATAGAAACGTACATAATTATGAAATAAGAAATATAAACAGAGTTCGATTGCCACAAATGAAGAAATCAAAATCACAGAACTGCCTAATGTATAGAGGACTAAAGATGTATGATGAAATGCCTGAAAGTATGAAGAATGAAGAAAGAATGAATGTATTTAAAAAAAATGTTATGCTTACTGTAAAAATATTTAAATTTATCAAATGAAATGTTACATTGTGCTTATTAGTTTATATTCATGTAGTATAAACTAACTCAATAAATAATAAAAAAATAAAAAAAATATAGCAAAGATAAATATATTATTATTCAGAACAATTCTAAGGCAGTTACCTTGCGATAATATAATTTCTTCGACTTGCGCTTGAATACCATATTTAATGTTAACAACAATTCCACTAGATTAATTTATATTTTTAATTGAGTGATATTCCGTGTAAGTTTGTATTATTTCAGAGGTGTAGTTTTTGTTGATCCAACACTCTGACAAAATTAAAACATCAAAAGTATGATTGAATTTATCTAGAAATAACAGAAAATCATCAATGTTTGACATACTTCTGATATTCTGGTGAATAATCTTTAAACTATAAGACTTTCAACTATAATTATTTAATTTGTTGAGATCGTCAATCAAATACGTGTTGCACGTTATATCTGTGTCATTGTAAATATCAGAAGGTAATTGAATCATAATTATTCAGATGAAATGCGATGCAATGAAAATTTATGATTATATGAATATTGATTATATCTAACTGTGGTGTTGCTATTTTTTTAAGTGTTTCCAATTTCAATACACTTAATGCGTCAGCCATAAACTGAATTGACAATAATTAACGAAGCACTTGGTATCGAGTACTTAGCACTTTATGTGGCCATCAAACTGAGAGTATGCAGTAAAGAACTTTATCCTCCTAATTTAACGGTTATGATGAATATAATGTCACCTTATTCATATTCATACTCACAGCGGGCCATTAATATACTCACACATAAAACTTAAAGACCATTTTCTGTTTCATCACTGCCTGAATTCCAAAAAAGGAGGTAAGTAATGGCTTTTATGGTGATATACGAGGGTAACTCAAAACATTAAAAACAAAACTCTTCGGCTGAAATGAAAACCGTTATACGATAAAATAATGGCGTAGGGGTATATACAAATGATGGAGAAAGATAGTAAAAACGAAAGAGTTGTTATTTGTTATTTTCATAGTTTTTTTTACTTTGAATGGATATCAGTTATTTCAAGGAGTAGGATCTTGAAATCCATAGTAAGCCATAATTAAAATGAAATTTTCAACAATATTAATTACTAGCTGGTTCCCATGCGTCGCAATGCTGTATTCAAAGAAATACATTGTTTCTCCCTGAATCATCTTTCCCGTGCGTCCCCGTTCTCCTTCTGTGTCCCCTTTGTAGCTAGCTTTATAAATTATAGCCTCTGTGTTATTCTGATTACTAGCTATATTATTGTAAAGTTTTATTAAAATTAATTCAGTAGTTTTTGCGTGAAAGAGTAACAAACACGCATACATCTAACTTTCGCGTTTATAATATTAGTAAGATTTATAATTTAATTATTTGCTATTCACTGACACGGGCCGGGCATGCTTTTAGTAAGCTCTAGTGAAAAAAAAACGCTGTCCGAAACGTAGGCTAAAGAAGGAGGTAGCGCAACATGGCATAAAACCCCCAAAACAAATTACGAAAATGCTTTTGGCCGTGAAAATCTAAAAACGTATTCAAATTCGGGTTAGTTACACCATTTATAACTCAAGTACGGCTGGACCGATTTTTATGATCTTTAAATTGTTGGATTTGTCTCCGCCCCGAATAGCTATTAAAAGATCGGAAAAATTCACGAAAAAAAATTATGAAGAAAATTCTTTTCCTCATACATTTTGTATGGACCGAATTTTGGGAAAACCGGGACTAAATGTTTTGAATGCGGGAGGGGGGGGGGAGGGGGGATGGGAACTCGGGTAGGGGGTTCGCGGGAGGAGGGAGGGGAACCAGAGAGACGAAGGGGATGCAGAAGGGGAACGGGACGAATGGGAAAGGATACGCAGTTACTATCAATTCCTTTATTAAATGACATAGCAACGCATGCCGGGTACCAGCTAGTAAGTAATAAAGCGAGAGTCTCCCGTTACAATATTATGATAGTAATAGAATTGTTTTATCATACATTCTGTTATATTGATGTATGAAATTTAAAGTTGATGGATATGGCAAAAGAAGAATGAAAACAGAATTAATAGAACCCCATAAACAAAATATTCAGAAAGTTAATAATTTTTTTCAGTCAGTTACCGATCGATTCTGTTATAATGATATTCGGGTTTTGCGTTTATTAGTTATCGTTTATTAGAAAAAAAGTGAACTACCCAAACTAAACATACATTTTTTTTAAAGATTTTCAAACACTTTTCAAAACACTGACAGAATAACAACTTTTTCACTAATTAACGAGAGTGACACAAGACAAGCAAGGAATATTTAAGGGAAATCTAAAACCGAGCAATAGTTAGACCTAAGAACGAAAATGAAACAACATAATTTTTGGGGAATCCCCATCTGACCGAGCTACAGAGTTACGACAATATAAATAACACACGGTTCATGTTACAATATTTTTGTGGCAATATTCCACCTTCGTAAGGTTTTTATCCAACTCCTGTGCTCCTTTTCCTATACATTTGTGTTTTCTTCTTCGAAGTCAATAGATGTCGCTTTCTTTTTTGTTTTGTTTGCCAGTTCATTATGGAGTGGTTTGAAGATTGAATATTGATTTTCCAAAAATAAAGATTTTTTTTTTGGATTTCGTAGGATTCGATCCTATGGTTCGCTGAATGTCTGGCCACTAAGGTTCGTCAGGCGCTTTATACCACTAGACCAAAAGAGACTTGCGTGGGACCGTGGATTTATCATATCATATTGGAACCGACTACCCGTGAAATAAATAAATATTTCATATTAGAATAAGTTAACAATAATAATCGAAACGAAAATATGAAGACACAGAAAAAAGGCAATGGTCGCAACTGGGACTCGAACCCAGACCTCTCCGTCTAACCGGGACGAGCGCGTTAACCAATTTCGCTATTGCCACCTTCTGTGAAACCGTCATATTTGTCAAGCTCATATTTTCAAATTTTAGATTTACACTTCAAAAAAGTATAAAAAGAAAGTTTTTCTTATAAAAGTTAAATAAATATTTTATTGCCTTCTCATTTTCTCGTGGAATAAATCCTATAGATGCATGTGTTTGTCTATTTTAAGTGTCGCTCGCTTCCGTTCTATCGAGTTTAAACCACAACGGTGCAAATAAGTTTTCACTTAAAAAAAAATCTATTGCAGTTCACACGTTGTAGAAATGAAACCTTCACCACACAATCTCAACCAATAGGGGTCTTGAAAAGTGAGCTCATAATCTATATAAATACCTCATTCTCTCGCAGATTAAATCATATAGATGTATGCATTTGTCTCTTTTAGTGTTGTTTCCGTTTCATAGAGTTTCAAATCACAACGGTGCTAAAGAAGTTTTACTCTAAAAAATATTACCACAAAAAAGGGACGCAATCAAATTGGGAAGGCAGGGGAAGACATTATTTCATTATTTGACAAACACCGCGCGATGCGGTCAGTGACGGAGCCACGGAGCGTAAATAGCACGAGTTTTTGAGGTTATGTGCACTTTTATTTTTATTTGAATTTTTATTTTAGTAATTTGTACATTTAAGGTTGCAAATTTCTAATTTATTTATTTATTTATTTTATTTTATTTATTTATTTATTGTTTGAAAATATTACATAATACAATATAGTGAACTTAAAATGTCCAACTAGGCAATTGCCCGCTTTAGGACATTCCAGTATGATAATGTTTTTACATGTAAATTATAGTAAATTATAGTGTTGACTATTCTGTTGGTAAAATAATACATATGTATATTCATATTCTAGAATACTTTCAGTTATACCACGACATTTTTTACTATTGTTTAGCTGACATAATAAACTAAAGAAATATTAATAGATAAAACAAGAAAAATGAATTTGAAAATGAAAATGAATGAAGAAATTCTGTTGGTAAAATAATACATATATGTATATATTCATAATCTAGTATACTTTAAGTTATATCACGACATTTTTTTTGCTATTGTTTAGCTGACATAATAAACTAAAGAGATGTTAATAGATAAAACAAGAAAATGAAAAATAAAAATGAAAGTAAAGAAGGAACTTTTCCTTTAAGGCTCAGTTCCCGGCCCCAAAAAGAAGAAGATGGAGAGATATGAAATTACGAATGTTAGAAGAGCGCGCTAACATTTACAGCGATAAAATTGATGCAAAAATCATGAAAATCTTTAATAAAACACGACTCGTTAAAAATAGAGCAAAAATCTCGCGATAAATGTCTTTAATTTTATTTAAAGAAACGCTGTGAATTTTTTCATACATATAACTTGTAAAATAACCCAAACAAACGTGTTTATAATCATTTTTGGAGCATACTTTGCGATTAATTTCTATCGAGGGAATTTTATATAATTTGCGTTTCGGCGCGATAAACCACTAGATAATATCTTCAAGAAAAACATATATTTTTTTAAGAGCTTAAAAACTTCAAATGTTTAAGGGAGGTTGGCAAGAAATCGGTCGAAATTCGGAGAACCGCCTCTTAAGGAAAAATATCACGAAGAATTGAGCAATTTTCGAAGTTACTTTATGTAAAAATACAGTTACTGTAATGCTAATATAATACCAATATAAATTAAAATGTAAAGAAAAACAAAAATTACAATTCAATTACTGTTGTTTAGCATATTCTCGCATTCAGCTCTCCCCAAGACCAGAAGCCAATTAGTAACCTGCATACGCAGAATATTAGTACTCATTGCCTTCCATGCATCAGGTATGAGATTGAGCAATTTAGGGCCTAGGTATGAGAATTGTCTCTGTGCTAAAGATGAGGAGGTGGTGGGCGGAACTATTGGGTTTTTTTTTGCATGTCTTGTATTATGACAGTGGTTTACGGAAGCGTAGTGGTGCCTCTGTTTTTGAGTGTGTAATATGATTTTCCTTATGTATAATTGTCTTACATCAAGAACACGAAACTCTGCGAACAATGAATCGCTGGGGTACCTGAAAGGTTTTTTCAGTATGACTCTTATAAGCGATTTCTGGGATTTAGCTAAGGGATCGAGTATAGTTTTAGCACAACCGCCCCAACCTAAGGAAGCATAGTCTAATATGGAATTACACATTGCAAAGTAAATTCGTTTCAAATCATTTACGCATAGAATATTTCTTATTGCTATGAACAGATGTGTAAGTTTCCTGACCTTTGTGGAAGTTAAGGCTATATATTTGTCCCATCTCAGAAATTTATCAATGATAATTCCTAGGTATCTTATATTGTCCACACATTCTAAGGTATTGCATTTACATGTAATAATGTCGTTGCAATGGTGTATTCTAATGTTAAGGATTTCTTGTGGTTGACCCGCTTGAGTTGAACTGAAGCAGATGAATTTCGTTTTATCCGAGTTTAGAGTGAGGAGATATCTATGCCTATCCCTATGTGCTATCTAGCCACTGTTTAACTTTGTTTATGCCGAATTCAGCTTTACTGCAAGACTCATTCCAGGTTTTGCCTTCAAATAAAAGTACTGTATCGTCAGCAAATGTAATTATGTGGTCTGCAAAGGAAGTATTACATAAGTCATTTATATAAACATTAAACAGTATGGGACCTAGAGTACTTCCTTGCGGTACGCCATATTTAATATTGGCTGGATCACTTAGAGTACCGTTAATATCCACTCTTTGGCTCCTGTTTTCTAGGTAACTAACCAACCACTTGAAAATTTGACCCTGTATCCCAATTCAATTAATTATATTCTAATTAATTATAATATTTTATATTTCAGCTAATTAATTATAATATTTCAAATTCACTGTATTTTTTCTTTCTTTTTTTTCTTGTTTTATGTAGCTCCTACAATAAATATTGAACTTTTCAATTGGTGAGGACTTTAGAGTTTCTGGTAGTGTGTTATATTATCTAATTCCTTTGTATAGCAAACTGTTTTGCGTATTTGTTTTGTCCTTTTTGTTTAATCTTATTTCCTTGCACGTCCTTGTGTAATGTCTGTGAATGTCCTTATTGTATAAGATTTTATTTGAGAAGTATTTTGGTAACATGTTGTTTAATGTTTTGTGAATAAATATCAACGGTCAGCATTTGTTTCACTGTTAACCAATTAAGTTCCTTTAACATTTTATTTATTTTCGAAAATCTATTTCTTCGGAGAATTATTCTAATAAGGAACTCCAGTGAAAAATATTATGGCTTTAAAAAAATATGTTCATATAGACCAATAAACGCTGATTCTGAATATATAACTTTTATTTAATAATATTAAACGTACAGTTTTTAAAAAAATATTAAAAAGTACATTTTTAATATTCTCGTTAAAACACAGCGTCAGGTTGGTATGCTGTGTAATGCTCTGTGGTGACGTCACGATAGTAATCGCGGTAATGACTGGTTTATTTATGCTATACGTCATTTATATGGGAATTTAGGTATGACACAAGCGAATGTTCTATATATTTCTTATTTTTGAAGATGTCGTAAAAGCATATACCTTTATAGAAAGTTAATAGAATTGCCTTTTAGATTTTTGTATCTGACATATACGATTGTGTTTGAAAAATGCAGTATTTTAAGTTTCAAAATGAAAAAATTTAAAAAAAACAGCTGACTGTAAACATATTCTATTAAATGGTCAAAAAAATTAGGAAAATTCAAAATTTAAAAAATACAGTCCTCTTACTTTATGAATTTGGAATAAAACTGTCACTTCACTTTTTATCTCGTTCATACAATTAAAAAGGATAAAAAAATATTATAATAATTCCGAAAAAATAACTGAAAAAATCCGACATCTTGGACTCGGTTTTACGCAATTAATGTGTTGATTTCTCGAATTTGTATTTATTTACACATGCATAAGGCTTTTACATTATCAAATAATATTACTTTTATGGAAGTTTTATTAAATTCACGCGGAAAAGTCATAAAAATTATAGAGAAGTAACCTTTGATTATGTAATGTCAGTAACCTAAAAACCGAACGAAACTAAATCACCAAAAAAACATTATTTAAGGACTAAAACTGAAAAAAAGTACAGGCAGCATTAGTACTTATGCTGAATTACACTAATATCACAGTGAATTAATCATTTAAACGAAAATTATCATCAAAAACAGCAAACTGCAATTTAAATTCATCGACGTCATTCATTGTTTTGCAAAGAATTTGATTTCGCCATTTGCAATAAATAAGCCATTAGCCAATCAACGCGTTATAATAAACAAGATGGCCGCGCGCCTGCGCAAATCTATTTGAGATTCAAGAAAACCAACATAACAATCATAAAATAGTGAATCGTTATTTTAGTAGATGACGTCACAAAATTCACCATAGATATGGGTGTTTTCGAGGGATCTCCAAAAATTAAAACTTTGAAAATTATTTTAACTATTAAAACTAACTCTAAAAAAAAAAAAAAATATGCAGTAATTTAAGTTAGAAGGTCATTTTTCATAAAAAAAAATAAAAAAAATGGACTGGACTTCTCTATTGCTCTGTTTTGGAGAATTTGATACTTATTCTGTTCTCTTTCATTACACAGGAAAAGGATACTTGAACAGTAGTTGAAGTGTGGAGCAATAATTGAATTGTAAATGGTGATGGCAGTTTTTCCGGAAATTTTAGGCCGAATTCTTCCCAAAAAAGATATTTTTTTGCCAATTTTCTTTTGGGTATATTCGGCATGTCTGTTGAAGTTTAATTTGGAATCTAATATAACTCCTAAGTATTTCATTTCAGTTACATTTTCAATAATTTCACCATCAATTTTAATTTTGCTTTCACTGGATGTCTTCTTATATTCAATCACCATACATTTTTTTTTGTATTTAATTTAAGCTTATTTATTTATAGCCATCTTGATACATCATTTAGTTTATTATTTAAAATATTTATTAGTTCTTCATAGTTATCTCCAATTAAGTATTTATGTGTATCATCGGCAAATAATCGTACTTTGCATTTTGAAAATATTTTCACCATGTCATTAATATAGAGTATGAACAATAGGGATCCAAGGACCGATCCCTGCGGTGCTCCTAATTTATTTTCCATTGGTTTTGAAAATTGATTATTTATTTTTGTCACCTGTTTTCTGTCTTTCAAATACTCTTCTATTAATTTAATGGTTATAGATGAGAAACCAATTTCTTTAAGTTTTCTTATTAGTATTTCTCGATCTATAGTTTCGAATGCCCTTTGAAAATCCAAAAATATTGCTAAGATAAATTTATTACTATTCATTCCTTCCTTCCATTCTTCGACAATTACGTTTAATGCTGTTTCACACGAGTTATTAGATCTGAATCCTGATTGCTCTTCGTACAAAATATTGTGTTTATCTATTGTATTGTAAAATTTGTTCTTTTATTATCACTTCAAGAATCTGCTCATATTTTGGTAAAGTGTTGATTGGTCGAAATTCTTCACATTTTCTAGTATTTTTAACCTTCGGAACCGGTATAATGGTAGATTGTTTCCATGACTGTGGAAATTTTGAGCAAGGAAACACTGAGCGAGCCTAATAATTATGAGTTTAATAAATTGTAAATAAATGATGCCGGAATAGATGATTGATTCTATCATGAACTCACATTTAAATAAAGTCCAAATCTTTTAATTTATCGTAGAGGGCCTAATAAAACTATGTAATGATAATAACTGTTGTTTTGTAATAGAGAAGTCCAGTCCATTTTTTTTTTTTTTTTTCATCTTCTTACTTAAATAACTGCATATATATATATATTTTTTTTTAGAGTTAGTTTTAATAGTTAAAATAATTTTCAAAGTTTTCATTTTTCAAGGTCCCTCTAAAAACACCATATCTATTATGCATTTTGTGACGTCATCAACACGTCATCTACTAAATACGAAAAAACATATTTTATGATTTTTTTGTTGGTCTCCTTGAATCTCACATAGATTTGCGCAGGCGCCGCCGGCCATCTTGCTTATTATTAACGCGTTGATTGGTCTATTTATGGTGTATGGGCAATGGCGTCTATGGCGACGGCGAGATCAGAAGCTTCGCAAAAATGACATGATGAATTTTACTTGCAGTTTTACGTTTTTGAAGTTAATTTACGTTTAAATGATCAATTCACTGTGATATTAGTGTAATTCATCATAAGTACCAATGCTGCAATACTTTTTTTTCAGTTTTAGTCCTTTAAATAGTGTTTTGTTGGTGATTTATTTTCGTTGTACGATAGGTTTAAGGTTACGTATGAAATTTTTTTTAATGACATTTTCGCGTGAATTTAATAAAACTTCCATAAAAGTAATATTATTTAATAATGTAAAAGACTAATGCATGTGTAAATAAATACAAAATACAGAAATCAACGCATTAACACCGAATCCAAGATGTCATATTTTTTCGGAATCATTAAAATATTTTTTTATCATTTTTAATTGTATGAACGAGATAAAAAGTGAAGTGACAGTTTTATTCCAAATTCATAAAGTAAGAGGACTGTATTTTTAAAATTTTGAATTTTCCTAAATTTTTCGACCATTTAATAGATTATGTTTACAGTCAGCTGTTTTTTTAAAATTTTTTCATTTTGAAACTTAAAATACTGCTATTTTCAAAGACGATTGTATATGTCAGATACAAAAATCTAAAAGGCAATTCTATTTAATTTCTATAAAGGTATATGCTTTTACAACATCTTCAAAAATAAGAAATATATAGAACATTCGTTTGTGACATTCCTAAATTCCCATACAAATGACGTACAGCATAAATAAACCGTCATTACAGTGATTACCATCGTGACGTCACCATAACAGCATTACACAGCATACCAACCTGACGCTGTGTTTTAACGAGAATATTAAAAATGCACTTTTTAATATTTTTTTAAAAACTGTACGTTTAATATTATTAAATAAAAGTTATATATTCAGAATCAGCGTTTATTGGTCTACATATATGAACATATTTTTTTAAAGCCATAATATTTTTCACTGGAGTTCCTTATTCTTAAATGGTATATCTTTTAGGTCAGGTAAGAATCTATTAGCAGCCAGAAATCTTGATGTCATTCCAATTCGTTTTTGTGGTAAAATATTTTTTGTACATGTAGTATAATTAAAACCAGTTCTTTAAAATCGGTTTCAGAGACACGGAACAAATTGCCCAATAAAAATCGTTATTTTATTCTTAATTCCTGATAAATAAATGACTTTTAAAATTTCAAGGTAATAGGTACGGTCAAACTTGAAATCTGTCTTTTCTCCCAGTTTCCCACATGTAGCATCTACAATCTTATAGCTAAAACCTCTCTAAAGCTCTAAAGTATCTCCTCATCAGAAGTAATTATTTACATGGACGTCAAACTTCAAGTGTATTGTGCGTAGACACGTCTTCACCATACACCACTAAACAAAATGTGTGTTGCCACGCCACCGGACCACAATGTTTCAACAAACGGAAGAAAAGGAATGTGGATGAAAACAAATAATGTTTGCGCTAATGTCTGTGGTAATGTTCGATGTATTATTTACGGAGACGGTTGCAGGAGACCGATCTAAACGCAACGCACTTTGAAAATGGAAAACTCCAGTTCGGTTCTTTGGCAGAAAACACTGAGGAAAATACTGAGATGAAAATTTAAAACTAAGTAAACTAAAATAAAAAAACCAAATAAAATCAGAACAAAAAAATTAAGACGAAATTTCAGATGCGAGCGAGGGCAGTCAGATATTTAGAATTTTGGAAAAAAAAACTTGGAATTAAAAATTCCTCAGGCCCCATGTCACCTTTGGAGAAGCTGTGTGGATGGTTTATTAAAGGAAAGGAAGGAGAGGATGTTCTGGAGAGGAGGAAGGTAATAAGGTACTCTTGAATAATGTTAGGTTTGACGGCCTCCTTAGTCCCACTAGCGGGAAAGGTCACGTAATTTTCAAAGTTAAGTATTGCGCAAAATATGATTCATTCGAAAATTTACTCGATAAAAGATCTAAGTTCAGTCCTGCCACCATAACACAAAAAAATTCTATCTATTTCTAAATCTTATTTTACCTATTGCAAATGTAAATATTTAAATAAAACTACTCAAGCGGTCGATCAATTCACCTACCTGGGCTCCAGTCTGACAGAGAACAATGAGGATCCAGCAGAAATCAAAAGGAGAATCACAGCAGCCAACAAAAAAATACTTCTCTTTGCTGCCAGTGTTTAAGTCATGACAGTCACGTAGTATTCACGGAAAAACCGAAATAACCATATTTAAGACCATTGTTAGAACCGTATTGGCATATGGATGTGAGGCGCTAACACTGACGGTAAAGATGGCTGAAATGCTGGATACTTTTGAAAGAAAAGTGCCGAGAAGAATATGAGGACCCGTGAAAGAGGATGAACAGCGGCGCATCCGGCACAATACGGATAGTATTGTGCCAGATGATAAGTAAGATATATATAAGGCCCCTAACATCTCAGCACATATGAGATGGGCTGGGCATGTACAGAGGATGCCTGATAAACGCGTTCCAAAAAGAATTTTGACTGGACACCCAGGTGGAAAGAGAAAAGTGGGAAACCCAGACTGAGGTGGGAAGACGAGGTAAGAGGGGATGCAGCACAGCTAAACTGGATGTCAGCCGCTGAGTACAGGAGGAGTTGGCGGCGATTGTCGCAGAAGGACAAAGCTCGATATGGGCTGTAACGCATTCGAAGAAGAAGAGGAAGTAAATATAATTATATATGAGCTCATTTTTAGGTATTTAGCGAGCACAGATAAATAAGAAATTTGATCATGGAAATCGATGGAAAAAATTACTAGGGTTGGGTTGGTTTTCGGTTTTATAGCTGAAATCTTCTATTAAATCTTAAATCATCTATTGCGCGATTGCGTCGTTTGAGGTTCTTAATAATATACTGAGGTGGGAACATTACCTCTCTCCTAAATGCTGAATGTTATCAAAACAAATAAAATATTTAGGGGGAAAGTAAACTATTAGTCGTTTAAGTAGTAGTTTATTACGCTGGACTGACCACATAACTTACATCACAAATAAACTGAAACGAGTCATGTATCTTATAAAGACAATAAAAAACATATTTCCAATAACAATCCTCAGAACCATATTCTTTGCACTTTGCCAATCCATTATTACATATGGCATACTTGCTTGGGGAAGTGCAACGAATAGAGCAATAGATCCATTAGAAAAAATTCAAAAGGCAATAATTAAATTAATCTTCCAAGTTCCTCGCTACGCATGCTCGAATGTAATTTACGAAACACTAGACGTCATGACAATAAGACAACTCTACGCCAAAGCTGTACTACTATACTTCTTCCAACATAAACTTTACATTCAAATTCAACCTCAATTAGCAATTAAAACCAGGGCCTCTACTAAAAAAACACTTAACATACCGATAACTCATACCTCACACGGGCAAAGACACTTCAAGTATTACGCAATCAAACTATATAACCTCATGCCCACCACACTGAAACAACTACTAACTACAAATCCATATAAAATTCTTCACAAAAAACACATCAAAGACTGGATCAAACAACAAGGTATTCAATTTACTCAAAAAATCATAACACCTAACCAAACATAACCAAAAACAAATATTAAAAATAATTAGTAGGCAATTATAACTTTGTTTTAAGACAAAACATTCAACAAAATCACAATATTATTCATTGGCGTGTGGTCCCTACAATAATATACCTACCTATTTGTCAAAACTACTATCTATCTTGTACATAAACTAGATGCGTGTGGTCCCTACAATAATATACCTACCTATTTGTCAAAACTACTATCTATCTTGTACATAAACTAGATGCTATGTATAACTTTATGTATAGATCCTAACTGCAACTAATCTTTTTTTTTATGTATACGTTACTGCCGCCATAGGTCGACCCACAGTCTCCTTCTTGACAATATCAAGGAGGATACGGTGTTTCTACTTTTGTCGTCAGAATTGCAATTATTCCAAAACATGGGAACACCTCAGCACAGGTCCGCCTAGTGAGGTGTTCACAAAATACTACTAGGTACTTACCTATATACAGTTACGGATCAGTAACATTTTATTTTTTCTCCTTATTACTTAACTTAATATCTATGTATACCAATGTAATTATCTGTAATATGTATGTATGTTGAAGAATAGAAATAAAAAAAAATAAAAAAAAATATAAGTAGTTTACTATTGTCAAATCTCAAAACACCAAAATTAAAAACGTCTTTTAAGGAGATACCTATTTTAGTATATCAGAAGTGTAACTGAATTCAACTAGTAGAAAAATTTGTTAAACGAGGTTAAACATTTTGTGCACTGACTTTAAATTTCTTAACCTCCTGGATATATTCTAAATCCCCTTGACTTCTCTAAGACAAATATTTTCCAACAATAGTTTATGAAAACATTTTGAACTTTGGCAGGTCGTGGTTATTTATTTAAATTTCAATGGCAAATGAAAACGTTGAGGAATTCGTCTCCTAAATTTATAACATTGTTTAGTTACCTTCGCCAACTATGTTAATAATTTGAAGGGAGGCGTACGGTACACAAATTTTATTACGCTGAATTATTTGGGCAAATACGCGAAATTTTAGAATTAATTAACCTCAAATGGAATCGGCCCTAGTCAAATTACCAGTTTCACCAAATGTTGACACGTGTTTTATTCACGTGCGAATTCAAATACCACACAGCAAACGTGTCTTATCAGTTTCATTGCATCTCTGAAGCACGAACAATATCCCTCATAATCACAAAGTTTGGATCCCTCTTTGCCTCTCTGTCGCACGCCAAGAGCATTTCCTACGTGAAGGGGATGGTTAGAAGTGTGGAATTTTCATATTGCCGCGTGCGGGGGTAAGGGAGAAAGCAACACACAAAGCGTATATTTCCTTTTGGCACGTTTTACACAGTAACCCCTAGCGAAACATAGCCACCCTTCTCTAATTAATAGTTTTCCCCGTCGCGAGAGGGGGATGGCTGCGTGACGAGTATCCCAAAGGTTCTATAGAATGGAGGTCATATCTGTTGCTGCACAAATGGGCCGTCAGTCGCTTCTGTGAGCTTGTCGAGAGCGGTCTGGAAGCGTGCGCTGAAATTCTGAAAAATCGTTCAGCGAGTTTCGGGAGTTTAAATATATGATATTCGACGAGAAATTAATTTTTGTGTTCTTTTAGTGACAGAGGATGTAAGTATTTAACATATTTTTTTGTTACAACTGATATAAATATTGTATTTATGTAGATTTAAGAATCTAGTTAGGTAGATACATTCTTTGCAATTGTCGATTGATTTTGTTGTTGTGTAAACGTTGAAGTTAAATTTGTATGCATTTCGTGCATTTGATGACAGAAGAATGGAAGTAATTTATGATAGGAGAAAAACTTTCAGTTCAGCCCTTGCGTGCGATAAACAAAGGAATAGGTCACAAGTAGTAGTCATTTTTAATTCCCTATGTAGGTTCTTTGTTTAAAATAATAAACATTTTGTTTTGATTTTATTTTGCGGTACCGGTTACTTTTAGGAAAGCTGAGCAACATCAAATTAAATTACCTACTTATCGTACATATATTCCATTTTATTACGTTTATTCCATTTTCCGGTTTTCTTCTCTAACATCCAAAATGCGTCGCTTTTCACTTAATTAAGGCGACATAGCGACAATTTTAAGATTTTTATAAAAACTTTGCAGAGCAGGTCAGTGCATTCGACACAGCTAACTTCTGAATTTTTCATTCTGTAGTTTTTTTTTTACTTGAAGCAGAAGTACGCTAATTAAATTACATTTTTTTTTTAGATATTCTGCTTGTTTAGCTTTTTTGCCTGATTTGATATTTATTTTATTTAAAATGATGGGATATGTATAACATTTCATTTATTTTTATATTACAAAGAGTTACGAGAAATTTAATTGAGAATACTTTGTCGGAGGACAACAAGGCTTATTAACCATTTTACTGAATTCAAATGTCATGTGTGGGAGCGAGCATACCGTATTATGAAATAATTTAATTTGAAAATGATACGCGTTGAGAATTTTTTCTCAGTGTTGGTGACAACTTGTTGGCATAATTGTTAAGAACGTATTTTGTTAATTTGACATACATGTGTGTAGGCAATGTAGGCATATAAACTATTATCGTAGAAAGCAAACACTTTGTGGCTTGACATTATATAGAATGAAACAAGTACTTTGTTTAAAAACCACTTTATTTTTATTTATATTCGTCGACCGGTTTCGGATGAACTCAACCTTCTTCAGTACAATAAAAATAGAAACTTTATATTTTAATATAATATTTCATTCTATATAAACTATTCCTCTTCAGACGTTTTCATAGTCTATTAGGCGCTTAGTGGGTCGTTACGGCCAATGGGGAAAGAGAACAGGTATTATTGTAAAGCAATTTTTATTTTTGTTTACGAACACAGTTATATAGATAGAAGTATTCTTATTATTTGATTCGTCACAAGTCACAAGACACTTGGGTTGTTGTTTGAACCTAGAACTCCCCTCTTGTTCGTTTTTCCTTTTTGTCTGACTACGCCCTCTCACCAATTTTACCAGGGTCTGTACGAACTATCTGCGGAAATTTCCGTTCCAACAGATGATACTAGAATTTCATCTGTTCCTATTATTTAGGACAACATACTTTAAAAATATATTTTAATATGTAAATACCGCACGAGTCGCAACTGCTCCCTTCGGGAAATATGGATAATGTTAATCCTAGTTGGGGTATGCTACGAGGCTGAAGGGAGTTGGTTAGAGAGGAAATGTGAAGGAGGAAAACTGGCTATTCAGATCTAGTTATCAAATACACTTAAAGCTACTGAGTTTCAATTCTAATTGTTCTTTCACCTGTTTGTTAGCAGCTATACACCCAGCCCAACATATGTACATGGTTGACATTTGTCACATGAGAACGGGTCGCTTCTTCGACTTGTTTTTGTGTTCAACAGCTCAGCTGTGGAAAATTTACCGGCCTTTGTGTTTCCTCCTTCCTACAACATGGGTATCTTCAAGACCAATGTTCATTCCTTCCTCTCCTCAAAAAGACACTGTACACAGCATCTCAAATGATATAGGCCTTGAGGGAAATTATTTTCCTCAGGGCCTCCTGTGTGGAGTTAATATAAAAAATAAAAATAAATGAATAGATTTAATAAATACACTTTCTTTAATCGTTTTACATTCGGGAAATATTGCAGATTTCGACAGCAGAATACAAAACAACATAATTAACTGTAATATGATTAAGGCTTTTAAAACCTAACCTTTTATATGGTTTTACTGAGAATTGGAGCTTCCTATCCAGGAACTGGAGAGGAAAGTTCTACCAATCGAGCTTAATCGCGATTTAACAGGACCGATATTTATTGCGTGTGTTAATGGGTTCCATGCTAACTCAGAATCAAGTCAACTCATTGAAACTTCATTAAAATTATGAAAAACGTCATTTTAAAATAGCCCTAACGTAACATATTTTACCAATTTTTTCATCACTTTTAATGACTTTTCAAATGAGGTTTTGAGTTGATTTCATTCTGAGTTGTCCGGTCACCGTATTGTCTCTGACACCGGACAACGAGTCTATCTGCCGAGTTTGAGCTCGATCGAAAATCGGGAAGTGGGTTAATTTCCACTTCTAAGATCCCCATCAATTCAAACAGTGAAAATCAAACAGACGAACAGTGAAGTCCTAAACGATCGTTTTCCCGCATTAATGGTTTTTTTTCTTTCTGTCCCAAATGAATGCCATTCAAAACTTTCAAAAGTAGATTGCATCGACCGTTCCTCTCTAGTGCCGTACATCGTTTTACCGCATTCATAGTTTAAATCACGCTGTTATTTGTGCATATTTTGCTCGATCGTTTGTTTTTAAAACATGAATACATATTTAAAAACCGTTTATCCTTGCTTAGTGCTTGGTTTATGATATGCGGGAAATTCGATAGAGAAAATGCAGATTCGTGCAGAAACAGGCGTTCCGTTTGATAGATTATCCTATCTTAACACAGATTATAATCTTTGGAGTCGGTTGGGAAACTTCTGTGATACTATGGAAAATGCTCTAAGGAATTGATTCCTTCGGCACCGGTGCACAGTTGGGAAACACGGCAACGCGCGTCCAACATTAAATTTGTATAAGATTGACATTTTTTGTCACACGAGAACGGGTTGCTTCTACGACTAGTTTTTCAGTTCAGCAGCTCGGCTGTGAAAATGTTTGTCGCCTCTACGTTTCCTCCCTCCTACATCATGAGTCTCTTCAAGACGTTAAAATAAAATAACATGTCGGAGTGTGAAAATGTTATAATGAAACCAATGATAGAATAATAATAGAGAACATGAGACAAATATGGGTTTAAACTGTAAGAATTCGTTTCTGAGGTGTTGACCTTGTGCAGGCCGCTGTGTAATATACTTGGTGTGAGAAGGGGTTATTAAATCAAAGAATAAGGTGCTTTAATACGGTTAAATTAGTCTATTTATTAACATGAATAGAAGCACAAATAAAATGATCTTATAATTTTGATGAGGGCTAAACTATAAAACTGATTGGGCCATTAATAAAGAAGTGGTAGTATCATGTAGTTTTGATCCGGTGGATTGACCCCTAGTATGGGAGATCCAAGCTGCCTTCGGAAATATGCGTTCAGCTCCCTTCGTTGCTGACTGATACTGAAAAGGCAGGCGGGAGCAGCTGACAGGGCTTCAGCCCCGCGGTTCTTGGCAACGTCCAGTCCCAGGGAAGTTATCAGCCAGCCGACTACTTCGATTGCGGCCAAGGTCATCAGATTTCTCGCCGCTCCTCTGTAAGCTCCTCTAGCTCCAGGTGTAGTCGGAAAATCTTGGACGATGTCTGCTTCTGCAGAGGGTGGATTTCCAAATCCAAAATAATGAGTAGACTTCCATGGTAGTCCGATGCCAATCCAGGGTTTTTATTGAAGTAATAAAAGTCTTCAGCCTCTGATACTGCTGATGGACGCTGAATTGAACAGTCACATGTTGAAATAAAATATGGCGAGGTGTTCGTCGACCAGTCACAGCGACGGTGGTCGGAGTCACCTGTGGCTTAGGGTCAACCCTACGTTAGTGAACCCCTCTACTCATATGGTCAGCCAAACCAACCGAGCAGAGAAAAAAGTTTAAAGTTTAAAAATCATAATGTTCATACCTAAAGGTACTAAGAACTCTCTTGTTACATTATATGTAACAATGACCCAGACTCTCGTAATCCTTTCCACAAAAATACCCTTTACACAGCATCCCCATAGATGACATAGGCCCTAAGACAAATTATTTTCATCAAGGTCTTCTGTGTGGACGGTTTGGTCGCCGACGGCGGCTACTTTTGCCATTAATCAAGTTGTCATCAAACATTCGAACACAGAGGCGCGGCGCGGCGGTGCGGTGGTGTGAGCCAGGTACACCTTCATTTTACGCACCATGCATTTCGAAAAAGGGAAAACTTTATTTATGAACTTTTAATAATTGATACTGAAAAATTGGCATTTGTGACGCCGAAAACTGACTGTATATGACACCTAAAAACAAATGACGATGAAAGATTGTCCGCAAAGTAATTTTTGTTTTCGTTTCTCCGTATTTTCTAATTTTATTTATTTAACTTAAAATAGTACATAATATAGCAATAAAGTTTATTTATTTATTTATTTACGCCCTTTTTTGGGGCTTTTACATAAGAAATTTACAAATTACACTGTGATTAATTAAAATATTTCTTTTACAATGAAATATAAAGTAGATATTTATTGTACATAAATGAACTGCCTCAGCATCAGAATTTTGTATTCGTTTAAAGATAAATTGAAGATGTCCACTGACTTGGTATAATTATTTCCCTCCATTAGTGTAAAGAGGAATAAATATGGTAGTTAGTTCCAGAATTTCTGCACTGAAATAAATCCTGACTTCTAGTATTTACAAACGTTAAGTTAAGTTACAAAGAAAAGTATTTTTTTGAAATTTCAGTTTAAGTTGTTACAAATTACAAAAATTCATAAAAATTAAAGATAATTAACTGTTTAAAATTATGCTTGACATGGTCATAAAATATTTTTTAATAAAAAGTTTAGTTTTATATGAAACTAGCTGTTTCACGGCATGCGTTGCAATGCCATATTCAAATAAATAAAATGTTACTCCTTGCATGTCCTTTCCCGTGCGTTCCCCTCCAGCGTTCCACTTCCACCTTCCCCGCCACCGCTCTCCCGCTCCCCCGTCCCGCCAACCCCCCTTGCACTTCATTTCTTGACTCCTCTCCCGCCCGGCCCGTAGCCGAAACTTTTTTCTAATACTAACATTTTTAAACTCGTGATATCTTTCTAATTAAATATCCGAATTGAAAAATTCAAAAAGTTAAATAAAGGTATTGATTTATTTTGATAAGGATTAAAACCAAGACACAAATAAAGAGCCTTTTCAAGCGGCGACATTTTAATTAAATTTTTAAAATAAAATAATACTTATTGTGGCATAACCATAATAGTTAGACATATGCTGTCCCGATCTTTTTTGTAAATAATGATGTGTTCTACAAAGTCGTAGTACATTATTTTATTCTATCATCAATAGTTTTCACAGCGCACGCGATGTAAATAATATTTTAGGTAATTTTTTTACACCTTGGGTTACATTATTGAAGTTTTAGCAAGGATGCCTATTTTTTTTGAAAGTATAATATAGCCTATGTTACCCAGGAATAGTCTAGCTATATCGGTTCAGTAGTTTCGGAGCCTATCCAATGCAAACAAACAAACAAATCTTACCTCTTTATATAGTATATATATATATATATATTTTATATATAGTGTATATATATAGTAGATAAGTGTAGTTTTTTAAAATAATAATCATTTAATCATAGGTATTTGTAGCATTTTTGTGTTTCCCGCATTCATGGTTTATTTCAATAATAGCTAGAGATTTCACTGTGTTTAAAAATAAAACAATACATTCAAATAAGAATTAGACATCTATCCTACAATAAAAAACCAAAATAATTTTTCAAACGGCACCGCAATGGAATTGCCAGTGAAATTAATGTCATTAGTGATTTGGTGTGAATAAAAACATAAAATTTCTTTCTCACTAGCGCAAGCGTTCTCCTAAGCGTTCTCTATAGAGTTTTCCTAAAAAGGCCACAATTATTTTGTGCAAGCCTGAAGGGTTCTTGTGATATTTTTTCACCACCGAGAAATTAATTACTCACAGTTTTAGTGTAATAAAACAAACATACCCGTTTTTACAGCTCTCTTTGCCGTCATTTCTTTACAAACTGCTTTGAATATAGGTGGCGTTAATTATTCACATTCGAAGTGAAAAATCTTTCCCCGTTTTTTCATTAATTATTAAGTATTCCTCTACTTCTCTATTCTACTGTTTAATTATTAATTGTGGAATGATAATAACATTAAATTATTTACTGGAAAAAGGAGAATTGTTATAATTCCACATTCCTGGGTAATCCGCATGGAAGCTGGGAACGCCACGAAACTCTGAGTTAGTACACCCTCCTTGCTACATTCACTTCCAGGCATCGTTTCATACGTACCCTTCTGACTCCTAAAATTACCCGACTTAAGTTTTTGATTCACTTGTCCTGCCATGTCTTTATCTTTGCTTTCTGGATTCTACCTTTACATTCTAATTTTACCCTTTACATTCATGTCATATAATTCTGCTGGCACTCCTTTTCATTTATTCGCTCTACATCTCAGCTTCTCTTTCTTAATCTTGCGGATTACCATTATGTAATACCAGCCTTGCATTAGTATCACTGTCACACAGTACAGCTTTAATACGCATATGCCTCATTGCCACACTGATTCTTTTGTCGACTGTGTTGTATTGCTTTATGCAGCTAATTATACCGTCAAACATTCTTATGAAGGGAAAAATCTTCGTCTTTGGTGTCGTATTGTGAATTTGATAAAAAAATAGCAAACGGTAACAAAAACATGGCTGTTTCAACGGTTTATTAGTTTCCATTATTTACTTGGCCTCACGGAACTTGAGTCAATTTTAATGATGAATCTTGATATATTGTTGATGTCTGCGCTTTGGTTTGAGTTTTTTTTTAGTTTGATTAACTTCTATCCTTACACAGAATCATACTAGTGTCACACCTAGCGTTAAAAGCGCCAGTGTTTTTTGGCTTGGGCAGCGGAAATTTATTACGAGTGATATGCTGAAATGAAAGTGATATATATGCCAAGCCAAATAACACTGGCGATTTTATATCTGTTATTCATCGTATAACGCTTCCTTTTTGTTGTCGCCATAACCACTGGAGCGATTTCGGTCGAAAAATGGACTACTTTTATTTTTCTGCGATTGATTTCGGTCCAAAAACGGACCATTTTTTCCTACCATTCGTAAAACATTTATTGTAATTATTTAAAACATTTCCTTGGCCAGCCGTTTATTTTAACACGAAGCTATTGAAACGCTTTATCTATTATAACCATAAATGTCGCAAATCCGATCTTCGTAGACTATTTTAGAACAATGTTAAAAATAAATTTAAAAAATGTTTTTTTCCCGCCGAATTTTTGAACAGCTGTTTACGAATAAAATTAAGTCCTTTTTCCATAGATATGCACCTTTCATTATCAAGTATACCACAGACAACATACAGAAACCGAAAATATTCTATGATGACCTGAATAAATATCCCTCCCGGCAGTTTCAAGTAAAAATATCCAGGATTCGCACGATTATAAACTTTACGATTTTTTAATATATTTTTTATAAATCCTACAAATATGAGATAAACGTTTCAATATAGGTTAATTCATTGGCTATGTAGCACTATAATAAGTTTTTTGTCTCCATGTTAAAATTCGAAGGTATGAATTTTTGAATGTTGGCAAAAATTTTCAAAAATGACCTTCTTGGAAATCTAAAGCAATCCTGGCAAATTTATTTATCTCGCGCGATCGCTCCAGTGGTTAAAACATATATAAGATCCAAAGTCCTCGTAACATGATTTCTTTCTAAAAATTGTAGATTACCTGCTTATCATCTTGTTTCCATTCTCCGCTATTTCACACAATGGTCGGATAGGATGTTAATGTCACATAACTGTAACAATGTCCTTGCATCATTAATATTCATACATCATTGAATGCATTCCCGACCGTTGCATTTTTAAACGCTTACCGCGATTCCCTCGCAGGGAAATGCAATTGCGTGTTTAAGATTCGTGTTAACTCCAGTCACTAAAAACAAATTACATTCTTTCGATTCATTCTATATGTAGTTCTTTTTTATATGTATACCGCATAAGGGTCCCAACTGCCCAAAGCCAGTGTGGTTATGGTATCCCCAATGAGGTATATTGTAAAACCGAAAGAAGTGTAGGAGAAAGAAGACAGTTAGGAATCTCGTTATTCTACATGGCTAGTTCCATTTTTTTGGCTTACTGATCTTATCTGATATAATTAAATAATATTTCAATCATAGTAGTACGAATGGTGATATTTCCTCAGGATGATATTGAAGGTTTGTTCTCATTTAAATAAAAAAAATTAAGCTACGCATTTTTATATGTGATGCCGCTATTCGAATTTCTACCGATTTCTTGCAAACCTCCCTTAAACATTTGAATTTTTGAAGCTCTTTAAAAAATATGTTATTTTTTAAGATAATATCTATACATTTGCCAAGCCGAAACGCAAATTATATGAAATTCCCTCGATAGAAAAAAATCGCAAAGTATGCACGAAATTTTTTTTTATTTTCAAATCCGTTTCCGTTATTTTACAAGTTATATTCATTTATTAATCTTAAGTTAGCTCACATCTTTGTGTGTGCTACATGTATGAAAAAATTCACAGTATTTTTTTAAATACTGTTTTAGACAGCCCCCAAGAGATTTTTGTGTAAGTCGTGTTTTATTAAAGATTTTTCAGAATTTTCGCATCGATTTTTTCGTAACGGAGTCATATGAAATGAAATATTTGGAAAAAAGTGGTTTCAACACCTTTTTATGAAACATGTAACTCGAAATAAAAGTTTCCAGTAGTTAATTCGTCACAAATATCTGCTAACTTATTTCTTCATGTTAAAAATCTACTCCAACAGATGCTTCGCTTGATCGTGATCCACCTTCAAAACTTCGTCAACGAGATCTGTAGAACTTGTCTAATTCTAAGTTTCCATTCTACTGATAAAATATCATACTAACATAATTCTATTAAACTCTACCGCAATCGTGATCCTTCACAATGTGGTTTATAATCACAAATATTTTTCATGGAAAAAATATTTCTTACTGAATATGAAGAAATTCAAACTCACGCTGCTAATCTAAACAAATGTGAATGGCTTTTCCCACTGCTAATCTAAACACATGTGAATGGCTGTTCGCGCTGCTAGTCTAAACTCATGTGAATGGCTGTTCTCGCTGTTAATCTATACACATGTGAATGGCTGTTCCCGCTGCTAATATAAACACATGTGAAAGGCTATTCCCGCTACTAATCTAAACACATGTGAATGGCTGTTCCCGCTGTTAATCTAAACACATGTGAATGGCTGTTCCCGCTGCTTATCTAAACACATGCGGATGACTGTTTCTGATGCTAATCTAAACACATGTGAATGGCTGTTCATGGAAAATGACCAAATTGTTTTAATATTTTTTCGGATGAATCTAAATCATTAGATTGTGTCTTAGCAAGCTCCAGTCAAGTGGAGGCTTGTAAAAAAACTTTTTTTTTTCACTTCATTTTTTATCTGTATTCGATCATTAGATTTTTCTTTTGGATATAAATGTACATTCTTATTATTATATCTTCTGAATAATATTTTTTTTTATAATCCACTTCCTTAGTTGTCTAATTCTAATAAATATTTGTCGTATATTATACACAATTTTTACAATTGTAGTATTTTTAAGATTTTTATAATCAGTCAAAGTTGGCTCACTGGATAACTAGAATGTACGTATAATAACTGATATGCATGTTACGCATTTGAGATTGATTATAAAGGGAAAGATATTTAGAAAATTAAAAAATTCTCTCACAATTGCCGTAGTGGGCGACCACCATCCAAAATCGTTAAGCAGTTTGACGTGGCTGGAACTATCGAACATTATTATTACGTTAGCGTCTGCGTGTTTGAATTTCAGAACCAAGCCACGAGTGCATGTCGGACGCTACGCTTAATGACCGCACCTCAAATACCATCTCTGTACGTGGAATTTCACACAAATCTACTGTTATAATTTGGTTTCAAATTCAAGAATTCGACACAAAATGTCACTACTTCCGCCAGCAGCTCGCATGTGGGTGTTTCCCCTCTAGGTATAAGTATTTTTCCGGATTTGGAAAGATTGAGGGCAATACTTGACGAAGTTGTTATAAATTACACATAACGTCATTGCGTGTCTCGGTACTCTCGGTTACTTTGTCTCGGTGAGTAACCGTCGCCACCGACGATGACTAGCTGTCATTGGATCACAGTGGATCCGAGGAATTGGCTATTTTAGGAACCGGTTCCTATCGGATTTATAAAATGGCCACAAACACTCAAACCGGGTAAAGCCGAACTAAAGACTGCCCGCAGGGCCAAGCAGCAAAAACCTGCGGAGCGGGTTTTTAACTGCTAGTATTATATTATTACGAGCCAGATCTGTAAAGCCAGGCTCCCTAATAAATTTATTCTTCATTTCTGCCTTTCAACATTTTCCGAATAAGTGAGCATCATTATAGTTTCACTGACTCCGCTCCGGGTAGGCACTTGGTCTTGTGCTGCGATCCACGAATTACAGGAAAGGAATGAAGCAACCGCAAGCGACGCGACGTTTAGAGCCATTTGCCGTTGCTACTTTCCTTTCCCTTAATTCGTTACTCGTTTCGCCTTCATGTTCAATATATGAGCTTATGAAGTAAACAATAAATTAAAACACGCTTTTTGAATGTTCCGTTCCAAACTGTTACAGTACCTATAGTCCAGTAACTTTGTCGCCTGAATGTATGGGGTAGTATGCGTTAAATCCTGTAGTTCTGATTTTTTGCAGGCTTGTTTATAATGTTGGCCTAATGAATAATCCAAGTTTTTGACCTCGACCGCCGAACGCAACTTTGTCAAAAATCGAAAAAACCACGAAAAAATCGTTATTTTTTCAAATTTTGGCGATTATAACCCTAAAGGACTAGTTTTTTAAAAACTTTTTTACAATATTTTTAAAATAAATTAAATTTGCTACAAAATGATACTATAATTGTCTCTGTAAACCCAATAGTTTTTGAGATTAAGCCTTTCAAAGTTTGTGACCTCGAGCGCAAACCGCGAAAAAAACGTTATTTTTTTCAAATTTTGGTGATTATAACCCTAAAGGACTAGTTTTAGAAAAAACTTTTCTGAAATGTTTTTAAAGTAGACTAAATTTGCTACAATATGATACTAGAATTGTCTCTGAAGACCCAATAGTTTCCGAGGATAAGCCTTTCAAAATGTATAATTTTTTTCGAACTTCGCAATTTTTTACAATTCTGTCTTTCTGAATGAATTTTGACCCTGATATATCGAAGCCCTGTACTTTTATGATGGGGTCATGATGTATAAGCTAAGCTATGAATAATGTAAAGAAGATAAAAAACAAAGTATTTTCTTTTTATTTTTTTATTTATTTAAAAAAAGATAAGTACAACAAAAGTTAATAAGTTTATTTGTTAGGAAACTAAGTAATATTCAAAATCAAAAAATTAAATTAATTTAGCCCTCTTGGAAGGTCCCGGTTGAGGTTCGTCCGTATCTGGATCGACGTATTGGGATGGCATATCCCCATCAGCATCAGGAGATGGTGATGAATCGTCGACGTCTTGTGCCCACAAGTCATCCTCCATTTCGACATCGGACAGATCGTCGCCTTCTGGGATATGTATTACTTCAACATCGGGTATATTGTCACAAGAGGCCCCGCTACAGTGCCTGCAGACTGATTAGCATTTTAATCCTGCCTTCCTGCGGCTGCATGCGTTCCCACAACCCTTCGTGCAGCCGCAAGAAATCATCCGCAAGAGGTGTTGTGGGGCTGCATCTCTGGTCATCATTTTAGGGTTGAGGCCTTGTGGCGTGGATATCCACCCCTAGGAGAGAGGGTTCAGTGTGACTCCCAACCACACCTGAACCTGTAAGAAGATTGTACATGAAAATAGAAAATGATGAATGATATGTAACTGATGCAAGGACATATTTTTACATGATGGTATGTCCGCAAGGAGTGAAAACGAGCAGAGTCTCGTGTAGGAGGTAACCTGGCTAGATTGAAGCTGGTTTTCGTCGCAGCCCTGGCGAATAGTTGGTACCGCAGCTCGTCAAGGTTATGGGTTTTGGGGTTGCCTCC
This sequence comes from Limnephilus lunatus, assembly GCA_917563855.2. Lineage (NCBI taxonomy): Eukaryota > Metazoa > Arthropoda > Insecta > Trichoptera > Limnephilidae > Limnephilus > Limnephilus lunatus. Next base: position 45,250,832 of record OU830598.1, on the reverse strand, counting down.
GTATAGAGCAATTATGACTCGTTTTCCTGCTGCTGTTATATCATCAGGCGTTGAGTTGGTGTCGAGAAAAATCGCAGCTTGCTTTTCAACGTCCGGATTTTTTTCGACTATGGACATCGTTTGTATCTTCCCTAAGCCAAAGAAGCAGGATGTCGAGTCACAACCACTAAAGGCATGGATGAAGAGAAAAAGCTCTGTTTTCAAAGAGAATTTTGAAGCATGAATCAGATACTGAAAAACTCTATATATGGTTTGCACAGCACCCTCCATTCCTTACAAACAGAGCTTTCATCCATGCCTTTAGTGGTTGTGACTCGACATCCAGGTTACCTCCTACACGAGACTGCTCGATTTCACTACTCGTGGACATTCCATCAGGTAAAAATTTGTCCTTGCATCAGTTACATGTCATTCATCATTTTCTATTCTCATGTACAATCTTCTTACAGGTTCAGGCGTGGTTGGGAGTCACACTGAACCCTCTCTCCTGGGGATGGATATCCACGCCACAAGGCCTCAACCCCAAAATGATGACTAGAGATAAAGCCCCACAACACCTCTTGCTGATGATTTCTTGCGGCTGCACGAAGGGGTTGTGGGAACGCGTGCAGCTGCAGGAAGGCAGGATTAAAATGCTAATCAGTCTGCAGGCACTGTAGCGGGGCCTCTTGTGACAATATACCCGATGTTGAAGTAATACATATCCCAGAAGGCGACGATCTGTCCGATTTCGAAATGGAGGATGACTTGTGGGCACAAGACGTCGACGATTCATCACCATCTCCTGATGCTGATGGGGATATGCCATCCCAATACGTCAATCCAGATACGGACGAACCTCAACCGGGACCTTCCAAGAGGGCTAAATTAATTTAATTTTTTGATTTTGAATATTACTCAGTTTCCTAACAAATAAACTTATTAACTTTTTCAAACTTCGCAAAATTACTTTGTGGCATCATTAATTATCATATAATGAATAACAGATCTATAAATAATAAATAATTTTTATATTTAATTTTGTATAACTATTTTTATGATTTTTAAGCAATTAATCACTTCTACTTTTTAATATTTTGTCTATGTTATAGTTAATTCTAATTTGTCTATACTTGTTTGTCATTTATTTTTCTTTATATTAACATATCCTGATGAAGATAACATTGTTAGTAAAACATGTAGATATTGTTTATAATATAGTGGTTTATACAAAGTGATCTGTTATTCATTATATTATTAACTTTTGTTGTACTTATCTTTTTTTAAATAAATAAAATAATAAAAAGAAAATACTTTGTTTTTTATCTTTTTTACTTCATTATTCGTAGCTTAGCTTATACATCATCATCACATCATAAAAGTACAAGCTTCGATAGAATAATCAGAGTCAACATTCATTCAGAAAGACAGAATTGCAAAAAATTGCGAAGTTCGAAAAAAATGATAAATTTTGATAGGCTTAATCTTGGAAACTATTGGGTCTACAGAGACAATTCTAGTATCATATTGTAGCAAATTTAGTCTTCTTTAAAAACATTTCAGAAAAGTTTTTTATAAAACTAGCCCTTTAGGGTTATAATCGCCAAAATTTGAAAAAAATAATGTTTTTTTCGCGGTTTGCGCTCGAGGTCACAAACTTTGAAAGGCTTAATCTCAAAAATTATTGTGTTTACAGAGACAGTTATAGTATCATTTTGTAGAAAATTTAGTTTACTTTAAAAACGTCGCAAGAAAGTTTTAAAAAAAAACTAGTCCTTTAGGGTTATAATCGCCAAAATTTGAAAAAATAACGATTTTTTCGCGGTTTTTTCGATTTTTGACAAAGTTGCGTTCGGCGGTGGAGGTCAAAAACTTGGATTATTCATTAGGCCAAAATTATAAACAAGCCTGCAAAAAATCAGAACTACCGGATTTAACGCATACTGTGATGTATAAAGTTACTGGACTACTAATTCAATGGTGACTTTTTTTCATGTCAGTTCCAAGCGACGACGGACTGAAATTGTTAGGTAATGTCATCCAGGAACCAACCTACGATGTTTAACCTAACTCTGATAGTCCAGTAACTTTATACATCACAGTATGCGTTAAATCCGGTAGTTCTGATTTTTTGCAGGCTTGTTTATAATGTTGGCCTAATGAATAATCCAAGTTTTTGACCTCGACCGCCGAACGCAACTTTGTCAAAAATCGAAAAAACCGCGAAAAAATCGTTATTTTTTCAAATTTTGGCGATTATAACCCTAAAGGACTAGTTTTTTAAAAAACTTTTGTATAACGTTTTTAAATTAAACTAAATTTGCTACAAAATGATACTATAGTTATCTCTGTAGACTCAATAGTTTTTGAGATTAAGCCTTTCAAAGTTTGTGACCTCGAGCGCAAACCTCGAAAAATCTTTTTTTTTTCAAATTTTGGCGATTATAACCCTAAAGGACTAGTTTTAGAAAAGAAATTTTAAAATGTTTTAAAGTAAACTAAATTTGCTATAATATGGTACTAAAACTGTTTCTGTAGACCCAATGGTTTCCGAGATTGAGCCTTTCAAAATTTATAATTTTTTTCGAACTTCGCAATTTTTTGCAATTCTGTCTTTCTGAATGAATTTTGACCCTGATTATTCTAGTAGTGATGATATCAGCATCTTCCTCTGCTTGGAGTACTTGAATGTTGTGATTTCCCATTTTTTTGTCACCAGTTTTATGAAACGAATCTTGTTTTTGTCATTTGACAAGAATTTCTGTTGAGTAACCTGTGCCACGGTTTTCTCATCAACGATTATCTCTCGCGATGAGTGTAACTTGGCTCTTCGAAGACGCTCAGAGCTCTTTGTGTTTTTCTGTACAGCATCTACAGGGTAACCATCGAAAACTACTGCCACATTTGAGCCATAGTGAGCAGTAATGTACTGTATGTATCTGTCAGCTATCGCACCAAATGATGAGCTTCGAGGCCACACAACTTTGTGAAGTAGATGCCCTCCATCCACTATTACAAACTTCGTTAACCCTTGCTTCTCATTTAAGGTTACAGGTTCAAATACTGAATACAAGGTGGATTTTGTGCCCTTTCTCATCCCTTCTTCAGAGAACAATGAAATTGAGATTGGTGACAGTTCGTAAGAGAAGAACTCTCGCAATTCTTCATCCTATTGTTTTAAGACACAAACCTGTGAAACAGTGTTAGAGGATCAACAGTTACCTGTTTATTTCCAACAGTAATAGTTCGTACAGCTGAAGAAGGGACACCACATTGTTTTTACGTTTGAATTTCACTTCCTGGAAGTTCTGGCCAACCATCTTTAGCATCGATTCTCTCCCAATCTCTAGAGCCATGTGGTTGTTGACACTAGATTCTCCAACCAGGCCACTGCTGATGGACATAATGAAATCTGCTGTAAGGAATGGAGGGTGCTGTGCAAACCATACACAGAGTTTTTCAGTATCTGGTTCATTTCTGGTGACACGAGATGGTCGCATGTCAACATGTTGTTCAGTTGTTGCAGTAGTAACCTCACAGTATGTTTCCACTTCATGGCAGATATTATGTAGATACACCATGCCTAATGTCCATCGAGAGAGTACACTGTCAGTCATACCACGGCCTCGGGTGAGCCCTCCATAGCTTTTCATAGATTTTATCAGTACTTGCTCAATGGTCATATCTGACCATATACCCGACCAAAATTTGTTAGTGCGCCGGATGGTGAAGTAGCCTTTTTATAAATGATAATGAAATGATAAATTTTGAAAGGCTTAATCTCGGAAACTATTGAGTCTACAGAGACAATTCTAGAATCATATTGTAGCAAATTTAGTCTACTTTATAAACATGTTACAAAGTTTTTTCTAAAACTAGTCCTTTAGGGCGATAATCGCCAAAATTTGAAAAAAAAAACGATTTTTTCGCGGTTTGCGCTCGAGGTCACAAACTTTGAAAGGCTTAAACTCAAAAATTATTGAGTCTATAGAAACAATTCTAGTTTCATATTATAGCAAATTTAGTGTACTTTAAAAACATCTTACAAAAGTTTTTTCTAAAACTAGTCCTTTAGGGTTATAATCGCCAAAATTTGAAAACATAACGGTTTTTTTGTGGTTTTTTCGATTTTTGACAAAGTTGCGTTCGGCGGTCGAGGTCAAAAACTTGGATTATTCATTAGGCCAACATTATAAACAAGACTGCAAAAAATCAGAACTACCGGATTTAACGCATACTACCCCATACATTCAGGCGACAAAGTTACTGGACTATGAAGCACATTTAGGAATTTCATTTTAATTGTATGAACTTTATATTGCGGATGGGAAAGATGGGATGATGTACATTAAATGTTTGTTCAATACTTACTGAAACGAGTACTATTATGAAAGGGGCTTCAGTTGTAGTTAACTTAAGTCGTCCTTTATAATTTAAACCGAACTTTATGCTACTATTCATATTGTTATAATATTATGGTGAGGTAATGAAATCATTAGTCTTAATTAGAAGGTCACTGATTTTCAAGTTTCACAGGTGGGTTTGATTTAAATTCCCGTCGTGTGCCGAGATTAAGTTTTCGCCAAGAGTCACTTAATTCTGTTTTCGTAATAATTTACCTGTTTTTTGCAGAATGATTATTATGGACAAATACCATCTTACTTAATACTAGATAATGTGTTTATTTTTAATAAAAATAATATGTACATAATCCTACCCCAGAATAGCTACTCATTCGGAATAACGATTTTTTATCGTGCATCGGCTGCTGCAGAGTATTACTATATTATATCATCTATCTATCTTAATAAAAATGAATCCCTGAAATTTTTGTTCCCGCATAACTATCGAACGACTGCACCAAATTAGATTTTACCAATTTATATAAAAGATTGCGACTCTACAAATAGATTCAAATATATGCTGAAACAATGGTTACTAAATAGAGATTGTTTATATTAATTAATGTGTGTTAATTATGACAATTAATATAGTTATAGTAATAATAATATGTATGTATGTTTAAATTAATTGTAATTGAACATTAACATCCTGTTGACAAACTGCTTTATTGCGGTTTAACGGGATTGTATCTTGAAACAATAAAAAAAAAGAAAAAGATAATTCTTTTTTGTTGTGTTTGTTATTGTCAGGACAAGGTTTGTATAAAACTAGTGGTGAGCTCTGGCATTATGAAATTTGTATAAAAATGAATCGCCGAAATGTATGTTCGCTCATAACTTCCAAACGAATGCGCCAAATTCGATAATTTTTTGTTGTTGTGTTTGTTATTGTCTGGTGAGCTCAGCCATTATGAAATTTGTCTAAAAAAATTGCAATAGGTGGTACGCGAGCTGTTTTAAAACTAAATGTACCGGGAATTATATATGGAACGCGGGAGGGAGGGGGGGGGGGAGAACCAGGGAGGGGGGAGAGGAACCTGGGAAGGGGGAGGGGGGTTTGTAGGACGGCGGAAGGGGGGGGGGGAGTGGAATGGGGAGAGGGAAGGTGGAGGAGGTGGAGTGGAAACGCGAGAGGGGAAGAGGACGCGGGAGAGAAATTGGGGGGGGGGGGGGATGGGGAACGGGATGAATGGGAAAGGACACGCAGGGAAAAACAATTTCTTTATTAAATGGCATAGCAACGCATGCCGGGTACCAGCTAGTATATAATATTAAAACAATATTTACAATCAGCAAACATAATACACACTTCAAAATAACTAAATATCAGAAACAACAGAGGAGAAACGGGAATTGTTCTGGACTCTACCCCTATTCTCTCTATATCCCCGGTGTTTCTGATATTTAAATATAAAATGGTACGAGAATAAATAAATAAAATTTTCACACCATAAGTAAAAAATTGACTCACAAAAACCGACGATTATTTTTACCATAATAATATATTTTTGGACCTAGTTGCGCCTTTCTTGAGCCGGCCAGTAGTAGCCCATTTCAATTTAAAAAAAAAATTGTTTAGGGCTTGGCTGTGACTTCCCAGGGTCTGGCTGCTAAATGCTCTAAACCTTTAAAATATCATTTAAAACCTTCGAATTGAATTGAATTGAACCTTCCTGCCCGGGGACTGACTAAAATAAGTGAACACCGTTTACACCTATATATACCTATAAGTGTATATGCCTTCGACTATCTTCGTTATATTGAATATGTATTTAAGTGAGGGGTGATATACTTCGGCGTGATCTCTTGGGTTATATATTTTTTATTTGTTTCTGTTCACATTTTTAACCGACGTATTTCGTCTCACTTTTTTGTTGTTTCCTTTTTTTATTTATGTTTATTTGTTTATTAGTTTCAATGCAAAGTTTGTACATACATAATGTGAGTACAAAGCATAATAAAAATTTTCGTTTTTTGTTTTTGGGGTGTTATGCCGTGTTGCGCTACCTCCTTCTTTAGCCAACGTTTCGGACAGCGTTGCAGTGTCCATCATGAGGGCAGATCCGACAGATAACTCATTTTTCGGATCTGCCCTGATGATGGACACTGCAACGCTGTCCAAAACGTTGGCTAAAGAAGGAGGTAGCGCAACACGGCATAATACCCCAAAAACAAATAACGAAAATACTTTTGGCCGTGAAAATCTAAGAACGTAACCGTAATAAAAATGTAAATTAAAAGTTTTCACAGCCCTTCTCAATCGGAATTTATTATATTACATACATTTTCTGTATTGTTTTAATATTTACAATAACAGTTTTATAAACAACTTGTAAAAACCAGAAACGATTGGACATTTCCTTTTTCAATAAGCATTTTCTCATCAAAATTATTAAACAATAATAAATAAAAATATTTGAACACAGAAAAAACCAAAAATATTTTTTGAAGTGAAAAATTCCTTAGCACCATTATGATATGAAACTCGATAAGATAAAAAGAGACAAACACATCTATAGTATTTAACCTGCGAGAGAATGAGATAGAATAAACGGTCCCCCCTTTGTTTAGTTTTCCGAAGGTTTCACTTCTACCACGTGTGAACTGGACACTTGTATTTTTTTATGTTGGATAAAGCGTTATCGATCAAAAGCAAAAAAAACCACACACTCTGTTAATTGTTGGGGAACAATAAATATGGTGCACTTTACGTTATCTATACGTATTTCTAAACTATTGCCACACTTCTGCCAATTTAAATGGTTAAGAGGAATATAAAAGCTAAGAATATTTCGATTCTCATGCCTGCAAAATTAAAAATCGAGCGTCTTATTTGCACGAGGCAAGTAAGCGAAAAAGTGGTTTTTATTTATTTTTTGCATAATTTTATAAGAACGAAAAAAAGTTAAAACATACAAAACCTCAATAATAGTTTTAGCCATAAATGGGTATTTTTTTAATTGTTTCTTGTATTACTTCATATTTAAGTCATAAAAAACATTTTTTTAAAGTGTTTTACGCTTAATTTTTTGGTATATAAATAATAATTTTATTGTAATTCTAATACATAGAAAAGCTAGTAAAAGCTTCGATTTATCCGTAGCATATTTTTTGATGTTCATTCTGGAAGTTAATGTTAATCTAAATCGTATCTTAATAGGATTTCACATATAATTTCACCTTAAATAAGTATTAAAAAAGTCTTCGTGTTCTGTGCGTAATTGTAAAATTCACGTTGCAGGCTCTATGCTGCAATGTTATAAGCAAAATAATTTTCACGTTTTGAGTACTATGATAATTTTTTCTAGTTAAAACCGATCTCGTGTTCATAATAAGTAGTAAGAGCTGTGCTGGCAACACTAACGCGGATCGAGTCACTAAACAGTGCACTAAAGTACTTTTTTTTCAAAGTTCAATCCCGTTAAACTGCAATTGGTAGTTTTTCAACAGGATGTTAATGTTCAGTTACAATATATACAATTACGGATGTTATTTTTCATTTGTTATGTTTGTTTAATTATGAGGGTAGGCTGAAAAGTAATGCACACATGTTTGTACAGCGCGAACAAAATGACCTTCACAGTGCGCCAGGGGGAATATGGAAGTGACATTCCTCCTCTATACGTACGTGCAATGTTGACGTCGTTGAATTCATCCAGTGTGCTTTGAGAAGCGGAAGTATGGATATGTGTTTTAGTGTTATGTCAACGCAAGGTAAACAGCGTGCTGTTATCAAATTTTTACTGCTGAAAAATTGACTCCTACTGAGATTCATCGTCGTTTGGATGATGTTTATGATGACGATGCTGTTCATAGGTCTACTGTTAATCGATTGGTAATAAAATTTCATGAATGTAAGTCTGAAAAAAAAATATTGTTGATGAAACACGCAGCGGGCATCCGATCATTGATACAGGCGATAAACAATCCAAACTCGCCCACGATTTGAATCAAAATGACCGGCGAATCACTCAAAAGCGCATCACAAACCATTTTGGAATATTCAAGGAAAGTGTGGGCTGCATTGTTGAACAATAGTCCACTTGCATGGATTTCATTACGACTTGGAAAAAATCGTGTGGATAGATTTTTTTACTAAGATTACGAAAATTTTTTAGAAACGAATAGTTTTTTTTTATTTTTAAATGAATAAATCCACATCCTATCGAACACCTGGAAATTGCACAGAAAACGATCTTAAAGGTAATACTAAAAAAAATAGACTTACTGATACAGACCAAATATTCAACCGTTGTAACGTACTAGACATACGACAATTATACGTTAAATCGCTACTAAATTACGTTTTTAACCAAAAAAACAATCTTCAACAAATACAAAATATTACAAACAGACCAGTTAGACAAGCATACAAAGAAAACAAAAATAAATAAAATACATACATACATAAATCTTCTTCCCCTTGTCCTATTCGGGTCGGGGACCCATTGCATCGACAAGGCTCCTTTCCATAAGTCCCTGTCTTGTGCTGATTGTTCGGCCTCTGTCCATGGTAGGCCCATCCTCTCCTCACACAGTTTCTGGAGTTGCCTCGCCCAACTGTGTCTGTGGCGGCCCACTGGACGTCTTCCCTCTGGAATCGCACTCAGTATCTTCCTCGGAATTCGGTCATCAGACATTCTCAGTACATGCCCAAGCCACCTCAATTGTGATTTTTCTATGAAGAGTATCAGTGGTTCAATGTTTAGATCATCTCGGATCGTCGAGTTTCTTATATGATCCCATTTCGTAACCCCTGCCACTCTCCTCAAGTATCTCATTTCGGCAGCTTGGACTCTGGAGCATGTTCGTTCATTTAGCATCCATGTCTGGTGGCCATAAGTGAGCGTTGGGCGGTATACCGTTTTAAACACTGCCATCTGTGTCTTGGTGTTAAGCTCGGCTTTTCTTATTACTGAGCTATAGAGAGGACGCAATACACTGCTTGCCGCGTACATAATATAATTACTAATTATAATATAATATAACTCTACAGACTATCATTATTAAATAAACGAACGAATTGGAGTTGAAACGATATAACTGCGTATTGGAGAGAAATATCACTAAGAAAGGAAAAACACTGAGATTCAATACATAATAGAGATTTTAAGAAAGATTTAACTTTGTTTAGAGGATTAAAGGAATGTTCTATGGGGTGATCTCATAAATGAAATTTGAATATAGTAAAGAGGAGAGAAACAGAACACGTGGAATTATTGTCTCTAACTAACGGTAATAAGGTTTTAAAACACGCATCATGACAAATATTAGGTATATATTTCATGTTTTCGCTTGCTGTTTTATGAAATGAAAAACTTCCATCAATAACGACCAAACCAGAAGCTTTAGTTCTGGAAACTGCAGTATCGACTGAAGTTTCAAGATACCATACAGTGCCTCCCAACTTTAATCCCTTATCTTTAAAAATACTTTTAAGAAGTTTTCAAACTTATAAGCTTCATGTCAACCAAGCCCGGTTTGGCATATTTAGTAACTGAGTAGGCTTAGATGCTAAAAACGGTACTGACGGATTCCGTGATCGAGATAGAGCACTTGCCATTTAAGCAAAGGGCCCTGGGTTCGAGTCCCAGTGGAACCAATATCTTTTTCTGATTTTTCTGTCTCCAGATTTTCGATAGAGTTTCTTTAATATTGTCTTCATTGAATTAAATGTTATTTATTCGTTTGCGATGTGTAGTCATATCAGGGAGCGATGAGAAGTTACCAAAAGATATCGATACAATCCTTATCAATCGATTGTGTTAGGGGGTCCTGGTCACCAAGAGTTACACTAAACCATAGATTCTCAACCTTTTTTTGCCCACCGCCCCCTTTGACAATATTTTTTTTCCGGCGCCCCTCAACTGTGTATGTAAAAACATACCATCTTAAGGGGGAAGGGAGGGTGGGGGAGGGTGGGGGGGGGGGGGGGGGGGGGGGGGGTGGAGGGCGATGGGTTATGGCTCCTATCCTATTTCTGAAAAGAAGATTGTTCATTAAAGCGAGTACTTAATTACATCGAGAAGTATTTTTATTAACATTGAAAAAGTATTGAATTTATAACTTATTTAATGAGATGGTTGAATTTGATGCGGTTTAAGAAGTTTGTTTATATTAGGCTCGATTTTACTTAAAAACAAACGTAAGTCGCCGCGTTCAGTAATATGGAGCCTATTTCTCTTTTTGGTTACCAACGTTGCTACAGCACTGAATCCACGTTCATCTAAATAGGACGATGGGAATGCTATTAAAAATCGTTGAACTATCGACCATAATCCTGGGTACAGTTGCGAAATCGGCTTCTGCAGCCAAAACTCTTGGTAGCCATTCTTAAATTTAATTTTTAATTTCTCATTTGTCGTCAGTTCTATTAGTTCTTCTTCTAAAAAGGATCCAAAACCCAATCTGGTATGTCCATGTTTAAAATATCCTGGAATCGTTCCTTGAAATCACTGTGGAGGTTTTCCAAGTGTTGACTGTAAACGTCGTTCTTGAATGATAAGGCTGATAAATTTGGGAAGTTATTGAATTCCCGTCTGCCGATATTTCTTTTGTATAATAGCAGTTTGGATACAAAAGCTGCAACACAATTTTTTGTCTTAATCAAATTTAAGTCGTCGCCTTGAAGTTGGAGATTGACATCATTAAACAATTTATACAGGTCTGTCAAGTACGCAATATCGTTCTTCGATAAGGTGAGGTTGTCGCGCAATTCTGTGTCTTTGTTTCCCAGGAACTTTATCACAGACTCAAACAGATTGTAAAATCGAGTCAAACATGAACCTTTTGACAGCCAGCGCAACTCTGTGTGAAGCAGCAATCGGTTGAAATTTTCATCATTGGCAATGCAAAGCTGACCAAATAATCTGTCATTCCATGAATTACTTCCGATTTTACTAACTGCTCTGATAACATATTGCAGTGATGTATGGAGGCGTTCACTCAGATTTTTCGCAACCAAATGCTAGCGATGAATTACGCAATGCACAGCAAGCAAGTCAGGAACTTTATTTTTTAAGCATACTATGAAGCCTTTGTGACGCCCTGTCATAGCTGGGGCGCCATCCGTAGCAGCTGACAAAATATTATTTAAGGGAATTTTCTTTTCGTAACCAAACTTTTCCGGTGTATTAAATATGGTTTCCCTTTTGTATCTGTTTCCAAATTTGTAACAAACTTTTTTTCATGACATGTTTTCTCATCTTTGATGAATCTCACTGAATTGAAAATCGACAAGATTGCAGATGATTGCACAATGATTCTTCAATGTTTTCAGCCATTTCATTAATTCGTCTTTGCACAGAACTATTGCTCAAAGGAATTTTTCGGATAATATCTGCAGCTGGTTTATGGAGCACAGTGGTTATTACTTATTTTACTGCTGGTAAAATTAAATCTTCCCCAATAGTATATGGTTTGCCTGTTTTAGCAATCAACAATGAGATATTGTACGAAGCTCGAAGTACATCATCGTCTTGCTTAGAAGCTGTCGAAAATTGTTTTGATATAGTTGGCTGAATTTCTTACTTCTTTTTCATGTCTTGAAAATAGGTCACATTTTTGTCTTTCTTATCCGGGTGGATTTTATTAAAATGATCTTGAAGCCTAGAAGGCTTCATCGCTTAATGACAAAATATGTATTGCTAGTTTTAATTATGTGTCAAAATGTACTGCAACTGCACTTATGATCCATCATAGTTTTAGTTCACCCATGAGTTTCATACCTTTTCAGAATATAATGCAAGCTATGAATTGTACACGTTTTTATAAATTTACAAAATAAATATATAACCATGGAAATGCACCAGCACCAACACCAACAGAAGCTACTCTATAACAGTCTCTGAAACAGATAGATAGAGCAACGAAGCACGTTGGCGACTGAAATGGTATTAGGTTTGTCGATTGTTTGTTTGTTTTGCACAATAAAACCTATCCCATTTCAGTCGCCGCCGTGACTGAACCGGTATAGATTTTGTAAATACGCCACCCGGCGCAGAAATAAAACGCGGACTTGTCGCGGAGACAAAGGCGACGCAGGAACAGAATGGATCGGGGGCTAAGGGGCTGTCTTGTCGACGCATGTAAGCTCACTCGTTGACTCCCGAATGCATTGACGACACTGAGCAAGTTAGATAATACACAAATAATACAGTCAATTCTTGCAGGATTGCAAAAATCCCGTTATTTAACAAAAAACGTCATAATTTAATAGCTATTATGTATGTATAAGATATTTCACGTGAAATCGGAAGATTTAAATTTAAAAAAAAAAATTATTCTAATCAATAAATTAAAATTTTCATTCATAAAATTTAATGTAGATCTGAATGTAACGGAATCTATCAGTTCAATTTTCATTCATTTCCCGAACTCTCGAATGAATTTTCGCAAACGATTAAAATACACAATAATGATTAAAATACACACAATAACTAAAATTACCCATTAAAGTTTACTTTGCTTTATTAGTATGTGATAAGCGTGTTTTGTTTGTCTTTTTTAGACAATATTTTTTTACTTGCCAACGCCCCCCTGTCCCATCTCAACGCCCCCCAATTGTCTCTGGATCTTCTACCGCCCCACTGAAGGTCTCAAACGCCCCCAAGGGGGCGTTATCGCCCACGTTGAGAACCTATGCACTAAACATATCTATGAAGACTTATTGGGAAGGTTATGTTCGTTGATGGATACTGAGGGAGCGGGCAGCGATCGGCAGAGACGGGGACGAGTGAAATGAGAAGACGTCCGTCAATGTATGAGTCAGTCTTTATTGCTGCTACGTAGCGATGTTGAATTTAGTAAAGTAACAGTGTAGACAGGTCCGGCACGTCGCCGTGATGCTCGTAGGTGTTGAAGTGATGAAGGTCGGTGATGCAGTGGTGTAGCAGAACTCGTGTCTGCATGTCGCCAGCATGTAGTTGCGCACCATGTTGGTGGAGATGACCTTGACGTCCAGGATGGATGCTCGACGCGGTGTCGCGGAGATGGCTGCGGTGAACCTGAGGAGAATGAAATCTCAGTGGCTGAGAAGTTGCTGCCTGCGTGACAAGAAGGTGCGGCGGACCTTATGTCGCGGGCAATTGTGTCGCTTGTTGCGTCCTCAAAGGTTAATAATGCACCGGCACAGTCGGCAGTGGGTCGCCGAGAATCTGGCCGGTACCGCACTGGAATCGTTATCACTCGATGCACTGTCTATGTATTGGTGATGTTACTTGCACTAATGACTGGAACTGACTGACTGACTAGCGCGGTGTCGCTGCGCTTTATATAGCCGACCGTGTGAGTACCCGGAACGTCAAGTAATGTTGAGCCACCGCGCAAAGCGGAGAAGCCTCTGGAACATTCCGCGGCCGTAAGAATGTGACGGCTGTTAGTCGAGGCCTTTCGCTGCGCTTCCCGAAATGTTTAGCCGTGAGCGGCGTGAAACACTACAACTGTAGGTAGTATGTACATTTCGAGAATGTGTTTGCTATATCAGTGGCGGCGCAAGGATTGTGGCAAAAGGGGGCGACCGTTCTGGTCGCCACAAATTCATATAAATTCATTTCGATCCCTTTTAGACGTAACCAGATATGATTGAGTATTTGAAAAATTGTTCGACGAGTTGTTCTAACCCCAAGTGAAAACACTCACGAGGTAACCGTCATTTCTTTGCTTCGAAGCCGTTGGAGTTTATTTGCCCTTTTGGGCTTGTCAAAAAAAGATATCATGGACTGTACTGTCATCCGCGTAACGATTGGTGTATCTGTCAAAAGGTTATTGATTTGCAATAAAAATAAAGCCGAAGACAGAACCGATCCCTGTTGGATACATGGAAGATGTGAAACCGTTAGCAGCCGTCTGAATCGTCCTCTCCCTTAAAAAGTTGGCAATCGGGGGAGCGAAGTCCGTAAGAAAGCGGTTCTTTGACAAATCCTCGGAGCCATACCTGGTTAAAGTCTTTGAAAATGTTCAGTGCGACCGTTTGGGTCTCACCGTGAGGTTTCAATATTATCTGCATTTCTGTGATGTATTTCATTCTTACATAGTTTTCTCTTCCTAATTCGAATTTTAATAAATACCGCCAGTAGCATTGTAAGAATAAAACTCTCGGAGTTTCCAAATTTTTGCTTTTAAAAACCATCAAGTTTTTCCAGTAGAGGCTTCCGAGCGGCCGCGACCGGACTTCCGCCGTATCATTTATTTTTTAAGGGAAAATATTATTACGGAAACCGTTTTTATGCAGAATTATACTTCCTGGCTAGTGGCTACCCTTATGGTTTATTCACAGGCCAAGAATATTATGTTAACGTACTACATTTTAACGTACTGTAATTGTTAGGTTCATCTCTGGTGCAATACAAACCCAATTTGATAATAGTTTAAAACAACGTTCGCACAATAAGAGATATTTAACTTTAATAAGCTTAAGCTGTGCGCAGGTATTTGTTATCATAGGCCATTACTTCCATGTCCTTTTATAAATTTGCTTGTTTCTCCACAGATACCAAATACTTTTCTAAAAAATAAACAGCTACAAGAACCTAATTTATAATTAATCATAATGACAAGTCCATCCAAAACCAATAAAACATTTTTTTTGTTCTTTTGTTACATGGATTGGTACCAGGCATAGGTACATTGAGGTGATATGCACAGCTGTTTACTCAATATTTTAGCAATACAATCAATGTTGACCACAGAATATCTATTGGTAGTCCGCCAATGTAATATTTATGCAAAATAAAATGTTATGTGTCTCAGTTACCCGTGTAGCAGTTTTTCCAATTCCCATGGGTTTAATTGCTCTTTCCAGTTCAAACAGTAGAATTGGCATAGTCTGTGTATTTTATTGAGGTATTTTGTTGGTCTTTCTATGCTACTCCAATAAATTGTCTGTTTGATTTAAATTACTTCTCAATAGATTACTTAGAATTTGCAGTGTTAGGTTACTCAGCACCTTCAAACTTTTGACAAACTTCGTTAACGTTTGTTTTGAATCAGTTTTCTCAATATTAAACTTTGATCAGCTGAAGCCGCAAATTTCCGCAAGCCTCAAACAGCAAAATCCGAAACGTTCCTTTATAAAATTTGATTAGCGTTATACACATGGAATATTTCCGCCGACGTCACTTCGATCGTGATCCATGAATGTTCAAAATATTATTATTAGTATTTTATTATTAACCTTCTTATCAATTTTTTAATTTTTTTATTATTTATTTTAAATATTCAATAATTTTATTATTAAATTAATAAAAACAGTTTATTTATAAACAATAAATAAATTCTTATCAACTATTATTCAAAAATTAATAAGATGTTGAAAGAGTGTATATATCTACAGAGAGAGGTTTTTCACAACTTATTAAAAAAATATCGATAAAATAAAAATAGCTTCCAAAGTATCACATTATCAAGTAGACCTAAAAATAGTACCTACCAAATAATGTAATATCATTTTATCCAATCTGACTCCCGAAGTTATTTTCAAGATCATCAATCATAAAAATTACTTTCTTGCCAGTAAATCAGTCTCCCTAATGTCCTTGTGTCCAGTTGGGTTACCCACTGTTCGCGATCATTTTATAAAGAAGGTGAAACATTGATGTGAAAATGATTACTGGCTCCTCGTCGAAACCGACATATTTTCTGGTCGTATTCTCCGATAAAACACCCACATGGGTTTCAATACCATGAATTTATTGTCCTTGTCTAAAATGAATCGACGGCGGATCTTGTAAGAAACTTGCGAAAAGCCATTCCTTTGGGACTCAGTTTTCAGTTAAATAATAATAGCGAAGGATATTTTAGAGCCTCTCACTATAATGTAACAAAGGTGAGGGTTCATTCGATACTTTCCTTTTGCAGATTTATTATTTAAAAAGCTAGAAAGTGTCTAAAAGAGTAACAATATTTATCGTATTTGAGTTTTATTCGTAGAACTCCATTTCATCTCTGAATGTGTGTGATTTATTCTGCGGATATCGAAGGACATTGAATGTGTTTTGAAATGTATGAAAGACCACAGCACAAGTAAAAAAGAAAGCACATAAGGAAAGGAAGGAAGGGACTTACTGCGGAACCTTGTGGCACTCTCTGCTATCTTGGCTGGGTTTGTTGATGCACTCGTATAATTATTAATCGCGGTATTTTACTGCGGTATGCGGGATTAAGTTTGCTGATGAGGTTTGGGGAATACTAGCGATGTTCACGCGATGAGTTTCGATTGACGACTGAGTGTTATGGTAACGTTAAGTGACAAGTAAATAGGGATGGGTAGGAAAATAACAAGAAAGGTAGTAGAAAAGGAACATGTGACAATAAAGCTACAAGCACAGGGTCCATGATATATTTAAATGTATGTAGGCAAGTATAGCTATGTATTGTGTAAACGCCTAACCAATCTCTATAATATTAAATTAATTCTTAAGTTCGTACGGCAGTTATGACGTCATATAGTTATGAATAATTACTTTGTTCATCTCATTCTTACACCCAATCACAAAAAATAAAATATCCAATATAGAGTAGGTACGTCTTTCTTCACAAAAGTTAATAATATGAACTGTATTATAATATTTATTAGATTTATTATGCACATTGGATAACCACAATTTTCATTTCCGGCACAACCAATCTGTTTTCAAGAAAATTAATTTAATATTTTATTATATTATGGAAAGGCTTTATATTTTTCACGGCATTGAAATGGAGTGGATTAAAAGGGCTTGTTGACTTTATCCAATGTCAATCTATTCTTTGCCTCATGCAAACAAGTCTCTTTAATCTATTTGACTTTTTATGGTTTCTTTACAGAAAAAATTTTTTATTTCTTTAAACACTCTTCGCACTTATATGAACCGACTTATATTAGAAATATATGTTATGTATGTATGTATACTCTTAGTACTTTGATGGATCTCATTGTGTGTTATTACAATTACATCGTATGTATGCAATAAGTTCAGATATCTATCCCATATTTTGTAGGGTTCCATGATAATTGGCCTCACGACAGGTGGCTCACCGATAGTTGATCCGGCAACAATTGGCCTCACGACAGGTGGCTGACCGACAGTTGATCCGGCAACAATTGGCCTCACGACAGGTGGCTCACCGACAGCTGATCCCCCGACAGTTGATCCGGCGAGTTGATCCCCTAAAAGATTGTTTCTTCAAATAAGTATGCGAAGAGGATATACGGCCGTATACGATATATATACGTACACGACGTAACCAAAGTCGATTTACTTATATCTGCAGGCATCATGAGTAGAAATCCACTGAAAATAATATTTTTACTAACAATAATTTCGACACTCCGAAGAAACATGCCGTATTAACCCAGTGTGAATGAGGGGAAAATTTGTTATACCAGCTGCGAGGTGGGTATGACATACCTATACTAATATAGAATTGTCGATTTTGATAACTGAAATGACTTTAGAATAATACTTATAACCAGTGGCGGTTCGTGGTGTTTTTAACAGGGGGTTAAGAAATCCAAGAGAAATTTATCTAATCAAAATTTACTTTCGGAGGAATTAAATTGTTTAGTGTTTTTTACAGCAATGCACGTTGCTAATTATTATTGTTTTTACAACAAGAATGATTAATAGAATATATAAGTGGACGCGGAGGCATTTTTATTTTTATTTTCCAATATTTATTCATGAGTATGTATACATTATTTTTATGTACACAACACTGCATTCAGCGATTGTGTAAAAAAATTAAGACAGAATATTAGTGACAACGTGGGTGGGTGGGTGGTTTGGTATATTTATGGTCAAAACAATACTGAAGTAAGTTCAACACAAAATTACATAACTAGCGACTTGAAAATGCGACGTTTGCCGAAAATAATCTTAAAAAGAGGAATATAAACGCTAGAAATATTTTGATTCTCACGCCTTCAAATTTTCAAATCAATCTTCTTTTTTGTATGAGGCAAGTAAGCGCCAAAGTGTTTTTTTTTTAAATTTATTTTGTGCATAATTTTATAAGATTGAAAAAAAGTTAGATCATACAAACAGGCAAAAATAGTCTAAACTCTAAGCCATAAAGGGGTATTTTTTAAAAATCGTTACTCGTATTACTTCATAGTTACTTAAGTCATGAAAAACAATGTTTTAGTAGTTTACGCTTATATTGTTTGTAACGTAAATAATAATTTTATTGTAATTCCAATCCATTCAAAAGGTAGTAAAGCTTCAATTTATCCCTAGCATATTTTTTGATGTTCATAAAGTAAACCGATTCGTAGTAAAGATTAATCTAAATATTAAATAGTATCTAAATGGGAGTTCAGGTATAGTTTCACCGTATAGTTGCATCCGGCGCAAAGGCAACTTGTCACTCTCCAACGGACTCGATCGGTAATACTCGTGAAAGATCGGAGATCACGTGATATCTATGACACGGGATCGCGACGCACAGAGCGGGAATGAATTTGGCAAATAAATGGATAGTTTCGTTCAAATCACCGTCAGAGGGATCTGTATGAGCCAGGATATTTTTGTAAGGAGAATTTCGTGCGCGACCACATCACCCACCAAATGGACATAGGTACAAATTTCGACGCGGTGAGCGGTGGCGCGAGTTTAAAATACGGATTTTAATGGAGCCCTATTTATAATGTGATTATAAACTTGTTTTATGATAATATTATATATTATTATAAAACGAGTTTGTTTTATTTAATCATCTTTCAATGGGGGTTCACTGCACAATCGCACTTTAGAGAAAACCGCCACTGCTTATAACCATAATATATTAATTAGAATTAGAGAAATGAGGTGATATGAGAAAATAACCCACTTCTTGTTATAAAAGTATTTATATTTCTTTTAAAAAAAAGTAGTATTTTTTTGCACAAATCAACAATATTTATAAAACTATGAAAATAGTTACACCGACTATGAGGTCGGGTATTACTTACCCGCTTTATGTTTGCGCACGTGTAATTTACTCCGCCGCTGGCGCAACACTGTTACCGTCCCTTAAAATCACTCCCCGCACAATCCCCTCCAGCTACCGAGTCAGCCTAGTTCCTTAGGAATCGCACAGTTAAGAAATATTTAGTGTTTTACAAATCGGTGTGTATGAGATACCCGACCTCATTCACGCCGGGTTAACAAAATACGACATACTTAAACGTGCAATCGGCTTAGCAAAAACCGCTAAAGGTGCCTACTTGCATATAATACAATTTTTTTTATCTGAATATCACACACGAGTCCCGACTGCTCCTAACCGTCTGGAACCAGTGAGACTATAACATCCCCAATTTGGTATATTGTGAGGCTGAAGGTAGTAAGGAGGGGAAGGAGATATGGAAAATGTACCTGGCTATTCATATCTAGTCACCAAACTCGCCTAAAGCCGTTTTAAGTAATAAGTCTAAGTTTTTTGTTTGTTATTTTTACAAAGAAAGACAAATATTCCCGGTTTACGAATAACCCGATAATATTTGAAAATCTCCTACTACCACCACAATGGAAGATGTTGCTTGTGTTGTGATGGAAGCCGAGGAATCGAACACGCGATGCCCGGGTGGGACTCAAACGCGATACCAACTCAGCCACTGAACGAATCGAGTAATTCCTGTATACACAATACACCATCCTAAAATACAAAAAACGAATCGAGTAATTCCTGTATACACAATACACCATCCTAAAATACAAAAAAAAATCATGTCCCTAATATAACTTTTTAACATTCGTCTTTATGATTTATTTTCGATGAAAGGAATAATTTTCGCAATTTTTAGTGTGTATGGAAAGATATCTATTGATAGATAGAGATTTATCAAAAATACGAGGTCATCCCCCAGTTCTTCTTTGCAAAGAGGGAATAACCGGACAAAACCGGAAACACGTCATTTTAAAATCAAATTTTAGACGTATTGACTCTTTTCCACAAAAAATTATAAACTGATATCGAAAGACTGTTCTTTTATTTAGAAAAGCTATGTTTTAAATTTTGAGAAAATATGTTTATATTGAGTACAATAAAATTTTAACGTAGGTCGTTGGCAGCTTTGTTAAATTTTCAAACAAAGTTTTTGTATTATACAATACAAATTTCAAATCATATGCCGTAAAATAAATAAATAAATTATCTGGGAAAGCTATGTTTCAGAATTTTAATTTTAGTTTAAATAAAATCATTTTAAAAAGATTCGCATACGTGTTTTGTGACGAAAATACTTCAGTTTGTCTATTTATTTTCGGTCTTACAAACTAATATATTTAAGATTTTTTTTACATTCTTATTTTGTTTAGACATTATTGAAAAATGATAAAAAAATAATTACAAAAAGTACACAATTTTAATAGTTTTATCTTCAAGCCTTTCAGCATTTTTTAATGTAGGTATAAATTAAAGCAAATTTGGAATGAAATAAAATCGATATTGAGTTATTATTTAAAAAAAGGTGGTACGGAGAATAATTAATCTTTCTCATTGGAACCGCCCTGTATGATCCTAATTTCGACGAAATGTTCATCCCTTCCTCTCCTCAAAAAGACCCTCCACATAGAATTTCAGATAACATAGGCCCTGAGGGAAATTTTTTCCTCAGGGCCTCCTGTGTGGAGTTAATGTAAAAAAAAAAACCTTATTGTAAATCAATACGTTATCTAGTAAACGAATGTTTCAAAATTTTTATTTAAGTTCAAATAAAATCATTAAAAAAAATATCAGAAGACTTATTTATGACGAAAATTTCTCTATTTTGTCTATCTATTTACGGTCTTACAAATTAATATATTTTAGATTTTTTTTGCAAATTTATTTTGCTTAGAGATTATTAAAAAATTATGAATACTTATGATAAAAAAAAATAATTGCAAACAGTACTTAATTTTAATAGTTTTATCATCACCCCTATCAGCATTTTTTGATGTAGGTATAAATTAAAGCAAATTTGGAATGAAATAAAATCGATATTGAGTTATAATTTTAAAAAGCTGGTACGGAGATAATTATTCTTTCTCATTGGAACCGCCCTGTACGATCTTAAGAACATCTTTCGACATAATGTAGATTTTCGGGGCGCGGCATCAGAGTTGCATTCTTAGCTGGTTTCTTAAATTTCAACCATACAGTCTTTAGCATTTTAGTACTGTTTGATGATGCTCGAGGGATTATTATTTTAATATAATGTAAAGTAATGTTTAAGCGATAGCCCTTAAAAGAATAAAAAAGATTTGAGTAAAAAAATAAACAAAAATTTTAACAAAACCATTAACGACTTCAAAAAATGCACTAAAAAGTAAAAAAATAATTTCGTACGATTGTTATTTTTGGAGTCGGTGTCAGCCAAGGTAACTACATACCTACATATGTAGGTAGTTATAGGTGAGATGTGGAGATCTTGGCTGACACCGACTCCAAAAATAACAATCGTACGAAATTATTTTTTTACTTTTTAGTGCATTTTTTAAGGTCGTTTTTTGTTTTGTTAAAATTTTTGTTTATTTTTTGATTTTTAGTGACGAGCGCGCGTTAAGAAGTTTTACTTTAAAAAAAGAATCATCGAAATCTGCTGGCGAGTTATGCGTCCATTTGTTGCGCACATACATATTACAAATTTAAGAAATATATGGTTTTCTCATGGATCCCATTTCTCAGAACTGGACCAAATTAAAATCCAACCACACAGGAAGCACTAGCTTTCTAATAAAAAAAGAATCATCAATAAAATTCATTCGTTCACCCAATCGAAAGTTCTGAGGTAACAAACAAAAAAAAAATACCGTCGAATTGATAACCTCCTCCTTTTCGAAGTCGTTTAAAAAAACAACTCACTGAAATAAAATTCAATATCTTACATTCAATTTCGTTTAAAAGTTTGTTTTAACAAGCTAATGTATAATACTCATGATAGGTATTAAAGTATTTGAATGTTCGTTTTAGCATGATTACCATACAGTCCGGGTGTTATTCTTATCTCGGAGTTTCATCTGTAGCTACAACGCCGGCATCTCTTATGTAACGAATACTTAATATATTAACACCGTTCTTGCCCATAATTGTTTTAGGTACACGACAATGTTAATAAAACATCGGGTAAAAAACAATTGAACTGCTGAAAAAACAAAAAGTTCTTTGAAAAACGTACAAGCTGCACTCTCAAAGGGGTTTGAAGATTTTACAAAACTCTGTATGCTCGGGAGAATGGCAAAACAATAAAATACCCAACTTGGGAAAATTTATCACAATTTTTTAAAAACATTTTCCGACATATTTTCGCGTGAAAAACTTGTGACAAATGTGAGCTCGCTTCAACTGTTTCAGATTAAAGTTGGAGAACGACATTTCCCGGCGGGATTATATGGGTACAGGAACTTCTAACCCTCCCCCCCTTCCCTCCTGATGAAATAACCAAAAAGGGTTTAATATTACCTCGTTAAATTGAGTCATTTAAGAAAGCTACAGATCTCGTCTATTATTGTAACAATGTTTATAAACCTATGATTAGATCACATTAAATCCTTCTACCGTGTCGACTGTGTTTTGGTGAAACCCTTCAAGCTAGATATTTTCGGAATGTTACTTTTCAGTGGTTTCTTGTAAAATAGTCGTCGAAGCACAACATGTTATAATGGTGTTTGCTGATTTAGGTTTTTTCAATAATATTAACTAAAATTTATGCGTGAATTTTTTAATGTCATTTCGAAAAAATCATGTATGAAATTAACCCTCAAATCTTTCATAATTTTAAATGGAATTGCAATATTTCACATCAAAATTTGGAAAAACAAATAACCACCATCGTATAAATTTTAAATTTTTAAATTGTATTACAAATTTTAAAATATTATTTAGTGGTTTGAAGGGTTTTATCAAACCGCGCCGCGCGCCGTCTAAGATTCTACTCAGACGTAAGGAAGTTTGTTTCATAGAATTTTAACTCATTAAAGTTCTAAGTTACTTTTCAAGTTCCCGAAAAGTTCTGTTCAAATTCAGTTATTTGCCCATTATTTATCATTATTTGCCAGTTGTTTTCCATAACAGAAATAATAACAGAACTTAAAAATTAAATTTTCCAATTCGATAAATTGTTCTAATTCTGAGAAACAACTTTACCTTTTTCAACGAAAAATAATACTATACACTTTATTCAAATTTGTATACATACTTATTGGAAATTTTTCCCAATTATTCTAATTTTTTTAGGTAAAACTTATTATATTAAAAATGCATTTTTTGCAATTTCACAATAACGCGACGACATAAAACAATAATTCAAGTCAAACTTTTCAGCCGAATCGATACGTAAAGTTAAAACAAATATTTCCTAAGTACCTATCTAATTTTTTTGGAGCACTAGTTTTCTAAATATACTGTCATCCTCCACTGTTTATCCATCTAAAGGGTAAAGGGACTTAAGCCAGACTGAAGTAGGGGAAGGCTAAGTTAGTTCAGGTATACACCTGGGGTCGGAAGCCATCGCCCATATATCACCATCTTCCCCTGCGCCGCGCCGCCGCAGACGGATTTATCAAACAAACTTCCCTCGGATTCAAAATTATCCTATCAAATGTTAAACTCAAATTTTCAATCAGTTATATGAATATTTGTTTTAAAGTTCATATTACATATATTTTACCCTTAATTACCCTTCTTAAACTGTTATATTTCATATAAAAAAAATATTGTTATTATCCTTCTATAATTATTTTTTTCTAAATTATATACCTTTGTCAATTAATGTTTGTATTTATTTCATAAATTCTTTGATCGTTGCTTAAACATTTCATTAAAACACTATTTCTTTTTTTTTGCATGTAAATACTCCTCCCCAATACACGAGCTCCTAGAGCTCAACTTATGGAGTAGTAGAATAAAAAATGAATTATTGTATAACCTTGCATATGTAATGATTTGTAATGTAAAAGCAAAATTATTGAAATAAAAAAAAATAAAAAAAACATAACAAATAGAAATAAAAAATATATCATATTAGAATAAGTTAACAATAATAATCTAAACAAAAACATGAAAGAGAACAAGACACAGAAAAATAGAAAAAGACAATGGTCGCAACTGGGACTCGAACCCAGACCTCTCCGTCTAACCGGGACGAGTGCGTTAACCAATTTCGCTATTGCCACCTTCTGTCAAAACGTCAAAATTGTCAATCTCATATTTTAAAATTTTAGAATAACTTTATTATTACAATTAATTCGGTTCGAGTCCCAGTTGCGACCATTGTCTTTTTCTGTTTTTCTGTGTCTTTTTCTCTTTCATATTTTCGTTTAGATTATTAATATTAACTTATTCTAATATGATATATTTCACTGATGGGAATAACCTTCAAAAAAGTATAAAAAGAAAGTTTTTCTTATAAAAAAAGAAATAAAAAAGTTAATAATTTTTTTTCAGTTTAGTCTCTATGTAGCTATTTACCTATTTCCTCGAGAGCAACACGTAATTCGTAAATGGTGAATGAACATTTTCTTACGAAGCCTTAAAATACCTCGGTGTAATTGTAGACCATCACGTAAACGGAATAGACACGTATGTGAACTTGTTGTGCGTATTAGGAAACGTCTGTATGTATTTGTTATATTAAGAAATATTCTTAAGTGGGATTTTTTTTTATCTTAACTCCACACAAGAAGCCCTTAGGAAAATAACTTCCCTCAGGGCCCATGTCATCTGAGATGCTGTGTGGAGGGTCTTTTTGAGGAGAGGAAGGAATGAACATTGGTCTTGAAGATACCCATGTTATGGAAAGGAGGTAACACAGAAGCCGGCAAATCGTTTCATGGCCTAGCTGTTGAACACAAGAACGAGTCGAAGAAGCGACATATTCTCATGTGACAAATGTCAACCTTGTACATATGTTGGGCACGCGTTTGGCATGTTTCCCGACTATGTACCGGTGCCGAAGGTATCAATGACGCTAGTTCCTCGGAGCATCTCCATTGTAATACCGGTAGAACAAGGATAGCATTCCCACCCGACGACGCCTGTGCTCTAAAGATTGCAATCCGTCTGTTAAGATGAGATAATCTATCAAACGGACCGCCCGTTTTTGCACAGAGTCGAGGGTATTTTTCAGGTATTTGAGAGGTGGCTGCCAAATTCAACCGTGGGGCGCACTTGTGATTTGCACAGGGTTAGCAGTTGTGTATTAATAAAGTATCTGCTGGCCCTGTACCTACAGTATGCCCAGTTTTTAGGAGGCTAACTTTACTCTGGCTTCGATGGAGCACCCATATCTGAGCTGTTCACTTAGATTTACACCAAGCAAATCAATGGAGGGCCTGTTCGGAAGATTGCTTCCATTGAAGGAGACTAGGTTTAATTTTAAACAAGTCTATTAAGCTCTAGTCCAGTCATTGATTCAGTATGGAATTATTGGATGGAGGGAGCATATGAAAAAAAATTAAGGCCTGTTAAGGTGGTATAAAGGCTAATTAAGTAAGTACTATACAAGTAATTTTGAAAAACCGAACTAAATTCCCCCAGCAACATTGTTCATAATTTTTCAAGTTCCAAAAATTGAGGATATCTAAAATAAATGACTCAGTATTACAAGTATTCAATGATAATAATTAAATTAATAATAAATAATATTCATCGAAACAAATAAAACTTAATTCATCATCAACAGATAAATACGTCATCAAAATTCCTCTATCTTCCATACATTCAATACAAAGTAATTATAGTTATAAGAGGAAATATATTTTAATAGTCTTCCGAAGAAATAAAAATAATAATAGAATTGGTGTTGTTAAAAAAAAAAAAAAATTTATATATATATTTATATATATTTTAACAAATTGAACACTGGTAATATCTAATATATCTCTATGGTAATATCATGAACAAAAAGCAGTAACTTCATTTCAAATCTTATATATATATATATATATTATTTTTACCACAGCCTAGAATTAAGTGCTCCAGATTTTATGACCGGGTTAAATCTTTCCTAAATGAAAGACTAAACCCTTCCACACACTTTTCCACATATGAATATCTAGTAAATTCACGCAATGTAAGTGCACTATATAAGTATAATAAATACAAAACAATACAAGAACAATACGTCAATCCACCAGAAACATAATGGGAAAATATTTCACCGACTCCAGATATTTTCATATCAGAGGGTTCGGCTCTGATGAAATCCTAACTGGTCCGATAAATCCTACTGATCCCTCAATATAAATATTTAAAAAATCTTTCGTAATCCTACATGTATTTAAAATGACCGACTTTTGCATTTTTATGTGCAAATTTTTTGACAAATCTAATACGCTTGAATTTTGAATGAGAGAGCTAGGTATAATGCCAGTAGCCGAAATAACAAATGGTAATATTTTTATAGTCTGAGAAAGCCAAATTCTTTTAATCTCATTTCCTAAATCCGTATATTTTCTTATCCTTAATTTTCTAAAAATGAATTTGGTTCATATTCATAATATGGTACATTACGGCAGTCAATCAAGTTATGTTTAATAACCAAACTTTGGTGAATTATTTTTAAAACTTGATTGTGCCTAAATGTATACTCAGACGGCGCTAATACAGAACATCCCGATATAATATGTTCTATAGTTTCCGGAAAAGCCAAACATTTTCTACATAAATCATCAATTTGATTTGCATCTTTGATGATACGCTTCCTATAATTTTTAGTATTAATGACTCTATCTTGAATGGCAAGCATAAAGCCTTCTATTTCTGCGCTCAACTCTTCAATACTCAACCATTTGTTTGACGAAAATTTGTCAACATATGTTTGGTTGAGATAATTGAAGTGTTTTGAGTGAAGAATTTTATTTGACCAGGAATCTAATAATTCCTGGTTGGTATTTATAAGAATGCTGGCATTCTCGTCGTATAAATTTAATGACAAAATATTTCTATCTGCCTTGCCAATTATTTTGTGCATTTCAGAAACTATCAGCTTTCCTATGGAAAAAATTTCTTAGTATTTCTACCTGATTATGTTTTAAATATTGTTACGTTTTTAATAACGTTCTGGGTTCACAAACTAATAAAAACAACACGATTGTCAGTCACACTATTTATTTGCATTCCATTTACATTAATACAGCTTTATTTATTTTTACAGTCATCTAACTATACCCAGATTTTATTTGTACTCTTTGTTATTTTTCGTTTCCATGGTGATATCTTTATTTATAGTTTCCTTGGTGATCTATTTATTTACACTAGTGCTGCCATAGGCACCACAATGTTCTTCCCATTACATTGCCCCCTCCTTAGGGCTGTTTCGTCCAGGAACAGGCCCCGAATTCTCTTCATGAAGGTATCGGCAATCTAGTCCTCGATTGCATCGAGCCGACGCAAAGAAATGACAAGCTACAGTTTTACCATCACTTGCTTCTGACCCTTTGTGGTAACAGCATACCAGAACCAATATGCCAGTGTATCGGAAGATCTCTTCGAACATGCTCCGCAAGATCCTCCAGTCCAGCCCAATCCCACGGCCACCGAGCTTCGGGATCCCTATCCGGTTGATATCAGACTGCAACAAGCGGTCCCTCAAAACCATCAGACAGTCCCAAATGGTTCGGTACTCCGGCGTAACTTGGGTTGTCTCCCTGGTCACCAAGCAGAAGATTGGTGGTCCTTCCCTGTTGAGTTGCGCCACCTCTCCGATAGCTGGTGCTTGCCGCTCCAACTCCTGTTTCACTAGAAACTTATGCTGCAAAACCCTTGAAATTCCCCGTGACATGTCGAAGTCGTGTGTCACGCAGAAGGCCAGAGCATGCTCCTTTGAAAGCCCGAACAGGTCCTGCGCTATTTCTTGTGTCACTCCATGTCGGGTCTTGTGCCCCTCGCTAGCCTGGGACATGAATTGTTCGAAGGTAATTTCCTCCTCAGGGACCTTGCAGACTCGGACATGCTGTTCCGGATCATCCTGATTGTCACCCAGGAAGGGAGCAAGCCGGTTGAAGTGGACGATCCGTGGTTTCCCGTTGGGCCTCTTCCTTATCCTGTAGACCACATCGTTGATCCGCTTCAGCACCTCATAGGGACCATCCCAAGACCGTTGGAGTTTTGGGGAGAAACCTTGGCGCCTACGGGGGTCGAAGAGCCAGACTAGTTCGCCAGATTGATAGCCCCCCTTCTCTGCCTTGACATTATAATGTTCCTTCATCCGGTCACTAGCAGCCTCGATATTCACACGGACCCGGTCGTGGGCATCATCCAGACGCCTACGAAGGTCTGACACGTAGTCCTCACCAGCTACGTCTTCTTTCGGTTTACATCCGAACTTCAGGTCACAGGGCAGTCGTAACTCTCGTCCAAAGAGCACACTTCCAGGCGTCTGCCCCGTAGTTTCATGAACCGCCGATCGGTAAGCCAACAGGAACAAGGGCAGGTGTCGGTCCCAGTCTCTTTGGTGATCCGAGACAACCTTCGCCAGATGTCTGCCGATTGTACGGTTCATTCTTTCAACCATTCCATCAGACTGCGGGTGCAGTGCTGTAGTCCTCGTCTTCCTAATTCCCAGGATCTCGCACATTTTCTGGAACACTGCAGATTCGAAATTACGTCCTTGGTCCGAATGTAGCTCCAGAGGCACACCAAATCGACTGACTAGCTCCGTGACCAATGCCTCCGCTACGGTAACTGCTTCCTGGTTGGGCAGTGCATAGGCTTCAACCCACTTGCTGAAATAGTCGATAGCGACCAGGATATACTTGTTCCGGTTTTCGGTTGTAGGGAACGGTCCAGCTATATCCACAGCGATTCTCTCGAACGGGCTACCTACGTTGTACTGTCGCATCGGTGCTCTTTTCCTCTTGTACGGTCCATTGGCCGTGGCGCAAGTCACGCACTTTCTGCACCAATCCTTGACATCTCTTTTGCAGTTCACCCAGTAGAAGCGTTCCCGGACCTTTTCTAGGGTCTTCTTGACTCCCAAATGCCCACCGGAGGTTCCATCGTGCAACAACCGAAGGATTTCGGGAATGCGTTTCCTTGGAACCAGCATCTGTAACTTACGTGGTTCTCCATCCTGCGTTTCCAATGCCCTTCTAAGAACCCCATTTTCCAATTCAATGGAATCCCACTGAGCCCAGTATGATTTGACGTTTGGAGAAGAAGAAACGACGTTCTCCCAAGTTGGCCGCTGTATCGCCTTCTTCCACTCCACCAGATATTTCAGTTCGGGGTCAGCCTCTTGGTCCTTCCCGATTTCTGCAGGTTCCCAATCCTCATCCATGACTCCTGTTCTACACACTACTGCTGACTTCTCCTCCATCCGCCAGCAGTGGATGCAATCCTCCGCGCAAGGTCTCCTGGATAGAGCGTCTGCGTTCCGGTGGAGAACTCCAGCTCGATGTTCGGATTCATAATCATATTCCTGCAACCGTTCAATCCATCTCGCCACCTGTCCCTCGGGATTTTTGAAGTGCAAGAGCCATTTGAGCGCCGCATGATCTGTCCTCAGCAGGAAATTCCTCCCGTAAAGGTACTTGTGAAAATGCTCCACCGACTTAACAACTGCCAGTAATTCCCTTCGCGTCACGCAATAGTTGCGCTCAGGTCTAGACAGTACCTTGCTGAAGTACCCGATGACTTTCTCCTCCCCTTCCTGGACTTGCGACAGAACGCCTCCCATACCCACGTTGCTGGCGTCTGTATCCAATATAAACTTCCCTTCTGGTTTGGGATAGCTCAAGATAGGGGCATCGGTTAACTTCTGCTTCAAGTTTTCGAACGCCTGTTGGCAGTGAGAGTCCCAGGCAAAACAATTTTTCTCTTCGGTGAGCCTTGTCAATGGTTTGGCAATATCTGCAAACCCATAGACGAACCGTCGGTAGTAAGTGCAGAGGCCAAGAAAGCTTCTCAAATCGTGCTTGTCCTTCAGTACTGGCCATTCATTGACGGCACGGATTTTTTCTGGGTCGACTGAGACTCCCCTTTCGGATACCACATGACCGAGATAATTGACCTGTTCTTGAAAAAGGTTGCACTTCTTGGGATTAAGTCTCAAGTGGGCGCACTGCAAACGCAGGAACACCTGTTCCAAGTTCTTCAGGTGTTCCTCAAAGGTTTTGCCAAGGATGATGATGTCATCCAGATAGACCAGGCATGTTTCCCAGGATAGCCCTCTTAGTATATGTTCCATCAGCCGCTCAAACGTAGCAGGAGCATTACAAAGTCCAAATGGCATCACTGTGAACTGCCAGAGTCCCGTCCCGGTAGAAAAAGCCGTCTTCTCCTTGTCTCTTGGGTCCAACTCCACTTGCCAATACCCGCTCTTCAAATCCAGAGTAGAAAATACTTGACAGCCTCCCAAGGTGTCCAACGTGTCATCGATCCGGGGTAAAGGGTAGCTATCCTTCTTGGTCACATCGTTGAGTCGTCGGTAATCCACACAAAAACGTGTGGTCCCATCCTTCTTCCTCACCAGTACCACTGGTGAAACCCATGGGCTGTTTGATGGCTCAATTATCTTCCCTTTCTCCATGTCCCGGATTATCTGTTCAGCTTCGTCACGTCTCGCAAATGGTAATCGCCTAGGGACTTGTCGGATAGGGTCCGCGTTCCCTGTTCTTATGCGATGCTGTACGATGTCGGTCCTTCCTAACAACCCGTTCGAGCCTTCGAAGACATTCTGATATTTGCTGATCAGCGTTTCGACAGCGTTCCGTTGTCTGGCAGGAAGTCCCCTACTGGCCCGTTCAACGAGATCTTTTAGCTGGTCTGGAAGCTTATTCGATGTCACGGTCATGTTGTTAACTTGCCGAACAACCGCCAAAACAGGTGAACCATGCCCTAACCGAGTGCCTTTCTTCAGGGTTACCGGGTAGTCATTGACATTCATTACCCTGATGGGTATTTCTTCACGGGTGCGGATTAGCGCCTTACCGACCAAAATTCCTTGTCCGAGTCCCGCACCGTCCCTCTCGGGTTCCAAGATAACAGTTTGCCCCGGTGGACTCCATGTATCTAGACACGCGGTAATCAGTGTCTCACTGCACTGGGGTAGCAGAGTATCCGCACTAAGGATCACAGACACCGTTTCGCCACCCCCCTTCTGCAGTACCACTTCCTCGTTGTTGATCCATATGACTCCCTCTCTCAGGTCCAGCTTACAGCCCAATTTCGACAGCAGGTCCATCCCGAAGATCACTTCTTCCTCTATGTCAGCGACTAGAACATGATGCTTGAAGGTGGTGTTGCCAATTTCGAAAAGGGCGGCTGTCTCCCCGTGAACGCACGCCAACTCCCCTGTTGCCGTACGTAGTTTCCATCGTGACGACACGATCCTTGCCTCGGAGGCAGCAATATCTGGTCTTATGATCGATGCAGTTGCTCCTGTGTCCAACAACAGTCTGCGACTTTTTCCATCCACCAGACCCTCTATGTAAATTCCGTTAGATCCCCCTCCAAGTGTCGCCATAGTTACGGATGTTTCAAGGGCCTCGGTAGTACGGATCGATGGTTGCCCCTTCCCATCAACCCTTTTTAGTTTTCCGAGGTTTGTCTCCTTGGTTTTGGGCATTTATTACGAAGGTGTCCTGTCTGACCACAGTTCCAGCAGCGTATCTCCCTTTTCTGTACCTTCAAAGCCTCCAGGACACGCTTCACTAATTCCTCCATGGATGGTTGCGATTCTTCCCCCGTGATCTCCAGAGCACGTACCCGAGCTTGGCTTCTCACGGACTGCTTCACTGCCTCGAACTCCAGAGCTTGCGTCAACGCCTCTCTCAGCATCTTCGGACGTGCCAACTTGACGGCCTGCCTGCTTCACCCTCCCGCAGTCCATCCAAGAATCTGTCGATGGCCAGACTCTCGTAGACATCGTCAGTCACTGTTGGGTAGGCGCCTCTAACCAGGCGGACGATGTCAGCTTCGAATTCTTGCAACGTCTCATTCGGCTTTTGGAAGCGGTTCTTCAATTGCGAGCGGTAGATCTGCTCCATGTGACGATGACCGAACCGCATTTCCAGACATTGCGTCAACTGCTCATAGTCCTGGCGCTCTGTCAGCGGAATAGTTTGCAATACCCTTACTGCATCTCCCCGCAGCGACAGGCACAGCATCGACGCCTTCTTGATACCTGGCCATTCATTTATCATGGCCGCGGTCTCAAAGAGCGTCAGGTATTCCTCCCAGGAAGATTTTCCGTCGAAGGTGGACCATCCTTTCCTCGACGTTAGAGTTTGGGGGCCTTGATAAATTCTTTACATCCATGACGGTGCTCTCACCACCAGTCGCGTGGAGTCGCTCCTCTATTCTCCGGATGCGTTCTTCCATGTCGACTATTTTCTCATTGAAGCAGCGAGAAATGTTGTCTAGCTTCCCTTCCAGCTGCGTCCTCATGTCACTGATGCTTTGGGAGGTTGCTTCCAGTTTGGTGTCAATATGTCGACAGAGGTCATCCATTCCGCCAGTCGTTTCGAAAGAAAAACTCTCTGGATCTTCACCAGTGTTCGCGAGAGCCACCCGTAGCCGTTGTTGCAGTATACTCTTCGTCCCCGTTGTCTCCAGGTCACGTTCCTCAAGTTCCCGCTTTAATTCCATTACCTTTAAGTCCATCAATCTGTTCTTCTTGGTTGCCATTTTTCTTGTCACCGTATAATGTTAAACAATTTATTATCCTGATCCGAACTCTCACTGTTGTAGTTTTTTTTTTTTTTTTAAACCCCACACCTGACACCAATTGTTACGTTTTTAATAACGTTCTGGGTTCACAAACTAATAAAAACAACACGATTGTCAGTCACACTATTTATTTGCATTCCATTTACATTAATACAGCTTTATTTATTTTTACAGTCATCTAACTATACCCAGATTTTATTTGTACTCTTTGTTATTTTTCGTTTCCATGGTGATATCTTTATTTATAGTTTCCTTGGTGATCTATTTATTTACACTAGTGCTGCCATAGGCACCACAATGTTCTTCCCATTACAATATGTTATTTTGACTATACCTCTACCTCCTAAATTTCTAGGTAAATTAATACGTTCTATAGCTGAATTTGGATGATGGGAATGAAATTTTGTTAATCTAGTTTTAATTAATCGTTCTAAGCTATCTAAATCTGTATTAAACCATTTAATTATGCCAAATGAGTAAGTTAATAGAGGTATTGCCCAAGTATTTATCGCCTTTACTAAATTTTTAGCAGATGGATTGCATTTTAAAAATTTTCTGATCCTAGTTTTAAATATAATCCTAATATCATTTTTAATACTAGAATGATCTAATCTATTTGATTGCGGATATCCTAAATATTTATAAACCTCATCCCCTTTCATACTTTCAATTTTGAAATTTCTAAATATACCCTCGTCTCCATCTACAATTTTACCTTTCTCTATATGGATCGTTCTACATTTATCTAAACCAAAAGTCATTATAATATCATCTGAAAAAATTTTAACTACTTTAATCATTTTCCCTAAATTTGGTTCAGAATTCGAATATAATTTTAAATCATCCATAAATAATAAATGAGAAATTATATTTCTCTCTCTTGTATTACCTTTAATTTTTATTCCAAACTTGCTTTTAATTAACATTTTAGATAGAGGATTTAATGCTAAGAAAAACCAAAGAGGACTCAAATGAGTCTCCTTGAAAAATCCCTCTTTTTATTGAAATGCCCGGTACTATAATGTTCTTATCTTTCAAATTCAAAAGCAAATCGGTATTCCAAAATGCCATAATTTTTTCCAAAAAGCTAATAATAATTGGGTTAATTTTGTATATATTTAAAACTTTTATCAGCCACGAGTGCGGGACACTATCATAAGCCTTTTGGTAATCTATATAACAAATATGTAAATTAAGTTTTTGGGTTTGAATCTGTTTTAGATTTACAGAATCAATAACTAATTGTCCTTTACATCCCATATGTTTTCTGCGACAACCTTTTTGTTGTTCAGATAAAACATTTTTTTCATCTAAATGAGTGTATATTAAATCTGTCAAGCAAGAGGTTAAAATTTTATATATTGTCGGTAAACATGTAATGGGTCTATACTGAGAGGGATTATTAATATTTTCGCATTTAGGCAACATATAAGTAATGCCCATAGTTAGAAAAATTGGAAAATTTTGAGGTTCTCTGACAAATTTTGAAAGATTTTTTGCCAAAAGGGGATGTAAAGTAGTCAGACGTTTATACCAAAAATTATGTATCCAATCGCAACCCGTGGCTTTCCAATTATGAGTATTTTTTATAGTTTTGGCTAACAATTCAACCGATATATCAGAAAAACTCATTTGTTCAATGTCTGAACAATTGAGTTCTTCATTTTCTATCCACGGACCTGACTCATTATGTTTTATATCTTTACTCCAAATATTTTTCAAAAAATCGCGCATATCTGATTCAGATGGCGACGGATTAGTATTATTCGAAATAATATTTTGTTTATCGTCAAGTTTGGAATAAAATATTTTCTCATTTTTCTGAAATAATCTATTATTTTTTTTTTATTATACGTATAATTATATCTTTTTAATCTACTAGCTTTTACACCTAATTTTTGTTTTAACAAATCTAATAAATCATTGATTATATTTTCGTTATTATTACTACCAATGCTATAACCAAATTTTCTCCCAAAAACATCTACATGTCTCAAAATATTCCTACTTCTATTTCTGTTTTTATACTCTATTACTCTAGCTGTGCTACTTCTTAAAAATACTACATCATTTTCTAACCTACTCTGCCATTCTGGTTTTCTATAATTATATGATCTATCATCAGAAGACGTTAATTTAACTCCTAATTTATTACATATAGTGATAGCACTAGCATACACTATTGTATGAAGATCTAAAAAACTAATGTTATCAAATATTATTTTTGGTAAAATTATATTATTTAATTCAGAAATTAATTTAGATAATTTCTTTGACGTATGTAATTTTGGTCTAACTGTGGGCTCTATATCTATATATCTATTTATATTATTATAAAGTAAGTTAGCTGATTCTATAATATTTTCATCTGGTAAGTTTAAATTTGCAATGTTGATTTCCCTAAGATTATAAAAAACGTCTAAGTTATTTGAGTCTACTATAATATCATTGGATTCTTCGACTAGAATATTATCTGAACTATCTACGTTCATTGCATCTGATATAACATTACTACTCGTATTAACTTTTTCAAAATTTTTTTTTAATTGCAATCTATCTGCTACTTCCTTTTTTATCTGATCTAATGTTACTACAGGAATTAAATTATTTTTGAGAATTGCCCTCTTTTGGTCTGCTAATCTTTGTTCGTTTACTTGGGCAATCGGATAATTTTGTGAGAAAATTAAATGTAATTTTTTCCTATACAATAACATATCTGTTTCTAATTTAGTTACATAAAAATATGAACGAACAATGAACATATTGACATAGTTCGTCCATTTCACACGCTGCCTAGGAATACGTGCTTTTGTTTTTGGTGGTCTCAGACTATCATTGTTCATCTGTGTAGATGACATAACAGACCGCTCTTCATTTCGGTTGGTTGTAAATGACATATTATCAATTTACAAAAAAACACGAAAATGATTTTTATTATTAGTTCCTACATTCCAGTAACCAAGCAACTATCGTTACCTAGTAATATCATTTGTTAATTGTCAATTGTCAACAAATAATTTTCAAAATGACCAAATTAAATATTTTAATTTAAACCTTTTACCTTTCAACTTTACAAATCTATAATATATTATATTTTAGAATACCGTTATCAAAATAAAATGTATGTAATTAAATTTACCTGTAACCCCTTCTACAAAAGTCATGCAATTTCAATTGAAAGAATCCAACACAAATTTCTCCGATCAATAAATTTTAAATTAGGAATTCCTGTGGATGAAATTAACTATGATTCTCTTTTACAAAAAATGCGACTGTTATCGTTAAAAGATAGAAGAATACTTAATGATCTAATTTTCTTATTAAAATAAACAATAACTGGTTTGACTCCCCTGAACTAGTTTCATTAATAAATTATCATGTTCCTAGTAGAATACCATAATGTGTCCTACCAGTACGCACTCTAATATCTATAGAATAGAAACATATCACAGGTACTTTAAAACTCTTTTATGTTTTTAAAACTTTATATTATTATTTATTTTGTCTCCTAAGAGCATTTCTTACTCTTTACTTTTTCATACTTATAACTTTTGTGTTTTTTATTAATTTTAAAAATATTTCGTAGTCTATACATTTTTCTTTTTACTGTATTATTTCCTGCATTTAAACTTTATATTCAAACTTTTTATTTTTACATTATACTTAAGATTTTATGCTTTATGTTATAGTTTCATTTTATACATCTTACTTTTTTACTACTAATAAATTTACGGTGCTCCAGATTTCATGTCCGGGTTGAATCTTTCCCAAATGAAAGACTAAACCCTTCCACACACTTTTCCACAAATGAATATCTAGTAAATTAACGCAATGTAATTGCACTATATAAGAATAAAACAATACAAGAACAATACGTCAATCCACCAGAAACATAATGGGAAAATATTTCACCGACTCCAGATATTTTCATATCAGAGGGTTCGGCTCTGATGAAATCCTAACTGGTCCGATAAATCCTACTGATCCCTCAATATAAATATTTAAAAAATCTTTCGTAATCCTACATGTATTTAAAATGACCGACTTTTGCATTTTTATGTACAAATTTTTTGACAAATCTAATACGCCTAAATTTTGTATGAGAGAGCTAGGTATAATGCCAGTAGCCGAAATAACAAATGGTAATATTTTTATAGTCTGAGAATGCCAAATTCTTTTAATTTCATTTCCTAAATCTGTATATTTTCTTATTTTTTCAGAAACAGTTTTCTGAATATTACAAGAATTTGGTATAGCGACATCAATGATATAAGTTATTTTCTTAATTTTGTCATGTAAAACTATATCGGGTCTATTATGACTAATTGTTCTGTCTGTCAGAATAGTTTTATCATAATAAATTTTATAAAATTCATTTTCTAAAAATGAATTTGGTTCATATTCATAATATGGTACATTACGGCAGTCAATCAAGTTATGTTTAATTACCAAACTTTGGTGAATTATTTTTAAAACTTGATTGTGCCTAAATGTATACTCGGACGGCGCTAATACAGAACATCCCGATATAATATGTTCTATAGTTTCCGGAAAAGCCAAACATTTTCTACATAAATCATCAATTTGATTTGCATCTTTGATGATATGCTTCCTATAATTTTTAGTATTAATGACTCTATCTTGTATGGCAAGCATAAAGCCTTCTATTTCTGCGCTCAACTCTCCAATACTCAACCATTTGTTTGACGAAAATTTGTCAACATATGTTTGGTTGAGATAATTGAAGTGTTTTGCGTGAAGAATTTTATTTGACCAGGAATCTAATAATTCCTGGTTGGTATTTATAAGAATGCTGGCATTCTCGTCGTATAAATTTAATGGTGAAATATTTCTATCTGCCTTGCATATTATTTTGTGCATTTCTGAACTATCAGCTTTCCTATGGAAAAAATTTCTTAGCATTTCTACCTGATTATGTTTTAAAGATGTTATTTTGACTATACCTCTACCTCCTAAATTTCTGGGTAAATTAATACGTTCTATAGCTGAATTTGGATGATGGCAATGAAATTTAGTTAATGTAGTTCTAATTAATCGTTCTAAGCTATCTAAATCTGTATTAGACCATTTAATTATGCCAAATGAGTAAGTTAATAGAGGTATTGCCCAAGTATTTATCGCCTTTACTAAATTTTTAGCAGATAGATTGCATTTCAAAATTTTTCTGATCCTAGTTTTAAATTTAATCCTAATATCATTTTTAATACTAGTATGATCTAATCTATTTGATTGCGGATATCCTAAATATTTATAAACCTCACCCCCTTTCATACTTTCAATTTTGAAATTTCTAAATATACCCTCGTCTCCATCTACAATTTTACCTTTCTCTATATGGATCGTTCTACATTTATCTAAACCTATTATTATTATTACCTTTTATTATTATTTACTCCTTTTTTTACCTTTTGTTTTTAGATTTAACTCTACATTTATATATTACTTTCTCTGTTATTGTATTATTATATATATATAAATATATATATATATATATATAAATATTATTATGTTAATGGTACATGTTGTGCCGTATGTTTTTGAAATAAATAAATAAAATATATTACAAATTAAGCCCAAATATTATTGTTTACCTTGGTTACTGGAGCCTTCACAAAAGGGATTTTTTATATCCTATTTATTAATCTTAATAACCTATGGTTTACTAGAAGTTTATTTATTACGTAATCTAATATACTTATTTTCAAATATTTATATTTTTTGGGATCAAAACTAATCGTTTTCTATCTGATATAATGAAAAATCAGAGAGCTAATGAAATGCGAATGTCTTTACAGAGTTGCTAAGCACTGATTTCTATATTATTATTATTTATTCATTGTTTTGATGGTTTTATAGTCTGTGGATTTTTCGATCACCCTGCTAGGGCATATGCCCATTTTATGGTGGTCGATTTTACATACAGTGCATTAACATTTTAAATTAGCACGATTTTTATAAAGTGCATTAATATTTAAAATAAGCTAATAAAATAATTTATGGTATGAGGGAATATAAAAGATTATAAAATAATATAAAAAGAGTGTGAGATAAAAGATTGTAAGAAGCGTATGAAGGAATATAAAAGTATGTCATTTAAAATTATCTAAAATCAATGTAAGTACTATGGAGTAAGCAACTATAAAAAAGAATAGGTTTTGTTCACTGTATAATATTATTTTTACTTCTTACACCACTTAACACCAAACTCAAGATTTCTCAAGTATTTCTCTTAAGAGTATGTATTTCAAGATTTATTATTATGCTGTTGTATTACGTTCTATTTAAAATATACATTATATGTAATTTAGATAAACAAAAAAAGGGAAATGAATTATTATGGAAGTAATGTTGAATTTTCTTGCGTAATGCATAGCTTTATTCAAGTTCAATGAACATTAAATTTAACATTTGGAACTACTTATCAAATCAGTCTAGTGATAATCAGGTACCAAAGTTATTGTAGGAATTAAAAATGATTTATTCGAAGTGCAGTTCAAATGCTTGGATATGCTTAGTACTAACGCAGTGAAGATACTTTACTAGACAATGCGCGTGGTTTCACTGAACTACATAGGCCCTGTGGATAGTGACCGAACAATTCATCACAAAAAAGTGACGAATGGTTGAATAGGTTACGTTAGGTAAAACACTTTTAATGGTTTTTCAAAGAAGTGTTGAATGCCAGTTTGTTGAGTTGTCATGGAACCCCAGTGGATTCATTTTAGCGGCCTTGTCATAAATGTTCATATTTTATGAATGGCAATTTTTTTCATTAGTATGAATATAACATGAATTGTATTTTTTAAATGTCATCGAACAGGAATGAGGTTAAAAAATTTGAATGAAAGGGTTATAATGGCGGGCGATTTGAATGGGTGGGTGGGAAGTAGACGCGACGGATTTGATTCAGCCTTAGGTAAGTTCGGGGATGAAAGAACGAATGACAATGGGAACAGAATACTTGAAGTATGTTTAGAGTGGAACCTCTTTGTATTGAATAATTTTTTCGATCATAAAGGTATCCACCAATATACGTGGAAAAGGGGAAATGAAATATCAATAATTGACTTTGTGGTAATTGGCTCTAGGTTGAGAGCCGTTACCGAGGACACAAGAGTTTTCAGAGGGGCGGAGGTTGAAACTGACCACTTTCTGGTGGTGTCGAGAGTAAACCTCTTTTGCGGCTGGCGCTCTAAAGTGAAAACGATATCAACTTCAACAAGAGTCAAAGTAGAAAAACTGCAAAACGCAAATTTCAGAAGTGAGTATGAGAATTGTGCAGAGATGAGATTGAATGAGAAGGAAATGAGTGGTCTAAGCATTGATGAAAGTGGAACCACATAAAGGTGAGTCTTTGTGAGTCTACTAGAGATGTGGAATAAGTACGCAAGGTAGGAAGAAAGGTGACGCATGGTGGGATGACGAGATCAAAGCTTGGTCTCAGAGAAGAAGAAAGCATGGTTATGTCTGATAGCGGCTGGCACTGCTTCTAGCGAAGAGAGAGATAGAGCGAAAGAAGTATATAAGGGATGCAAGAAAAGAGTAAGTGTTGGAGTGAAAGAACGAAAGAAATGTCTGGAAGAGGAAGAGGGAAAAAAATGACAAAACACTTCCAAGAAAACATTAAACTGTTTGTTGGAAGGGGGTCAAAAAGTCCCGGAGTGGTTCAGAGAACGGAAGCCTGAAAGTGAAAAAATCGAAAGATGGAAGAATGTTGACGAATGAGGAAGAAATAAAAGAGAAATGGATGAAATATTTTGAGGAAGTCTTCGAAAGCAACCCGGGTGATAGTGAGGCCAGCGGTGAATCGGATATGAACGATGACGGAGTGAATATTACTAAAATCAGCATGGATGAAATTAAAAAGTCGATAAAATGCATGAAGAATGGTAAGGCTGTTGGTTTTGACGATATTGCTGCCGGATACTTTAAAGGAGATAGCCATGTTATTCTCACATGGTTGTGCAAACTTTTTAACCAGTGTTTAGAGGAGGGTTACACGCCATTAGATTGGAGAAGGGCTGTAATCATGCCATTATACAAAGGTAAAGGGTCACGAATGGAATGTGGGAATCATAGGGCTATTAGCCTGCTAAGTTCAGTCGGCAAGCTGTACGGAAGAATATTGAGGATAAAATATGGGATGTGCAAGGTGCCTTTATGAGTGGAAGGGGATGCATGGACCAGATTATCTCCTTGCGTATGCTCACTGAGAAGTTTCTGGTGAAAAACCAGAAACTTTTCTGCGTCTTTGTAGATCTACAAAAAGCATACGACCGAGTAGATAGGAAAAAGCTATGGAAGGTGTTGTCCAAGTATGGAGTGAATACAAATTTCATACAGGCAATTGCGTCTCTGTACGAGGGAAGTGTTGCATGTGTTAGGGTGAACGGTGGTTTTACCGGGTGGTTTGACATCACAAAGGGTGTTAAGCAATGTCACCATGGTAATGTCATGGTTATTCAATCTGTACACGGATAATTGTAGCAAGAATTGAAAGATGTGGAATTGGGCGCGAAATTGAGTAATCAGAAAGTATGTTGCCTGTTGTATGCTGATGATGCGGTGCTGATTTCTAACACTATGGAAGATCTACAGTCTCTCGTATCTAGGATGAACGAAGTATGTATGAAGAATGAGTTAATGATGAATGTAAGTAAGTCTAAGGTCATGGTGTTTGAAAGAGAGAGTACGAAAACAGTATGCAATATAGTTGTGAATGATGAATACTTGGAACAGGTGAATGAGTTTGTGTATCTGGGTATTATGTTTACTAGAGATGGGAAGGCTGATAGAGATATTGAAAGAAGGGTGAATGCCGGTAACTCCATTAATGGAGGACTGAATGCCGTTGGCGTTAATAAAAAACTGTCAAAAGGTCCTGGTACCTACCCTGATGTATGGCAGTGAGGCATGGAACTGGCAGAGGAAGGATGAGAGTAAACTGAATGCTGTTGAAATGAGATCCCTGAGGCGTATGTGTGGTAAAACAATGTATGATCGTGTGAGAAATGTGGATATCCGCAAAGAATGTAAGGCTGATGTAAGCATAATGAGTAAGATTAAGAAAGGGACCCTCAGATGGTTTGGGCATGTAGAGCGAATGAACGAAGAAAGTATCTAGTGTAAGAAGAATATACGACGCAAATGTGAATGGCAGAAGAAGTCCGGGACGTCCGAAGAAGACATGGCACGATCAAGTGAATCAGATACTTGAGTCGGGCCATGTCAAAATTCAGAATAATAGAAGACCATGTATGAGACGATGTATGAATGTGAGTGAGTCAAAGAGTGTGTGCCAAGACCGAATTGTTTGGCGGTCCGTCCTCTCTGCCTACCCCTGCGGGGAAACGGCGTGACGGTTAGTTAGTTAGTTAGTTAGTCATCGAACAGATGTGACCATTTTTTATAAATACTTTCATCCTCACAAATCCTACAATTATAATATCCCGTGATTTTTCTCGATAAGTTTAAAATTAATATAATTTCCTTCCGACATTTAAATAAATTAAACTGATGTATAGAAGACCGGTTGGTGAGTTGGCATCGCGTTTAAGACAAACCTAGGCGTCGTGAGTTCAATTCCTCGGCTGGCTAAGTCCTCCATCACGACACAAGCAATATTTTCCGCTTACTGTGGTGGTAGGAGATTTTCAAATGCCGGATTGTTTGTCACCCCGTTTTCAATTTGGGAGTTTATTATAGGTACCGCCGCCCCGGGTACCTTTTATTGACAACCAACATCTCGCCATAGGTCACCCCATGTGATTCGCTACGTTTGGTGACTTAGCAGGCGTGCTCGGATTCATAAGGGGATTCAGGTCTTGGCGGCCGATGCGTCTGCCCACCACAC
Organism: Limnephilus lunatus; assembly: GCA_917563855.2. Taxonomy (NCBI): domain Eukaryota; kingdom Metazoa; phylum Arthropoda; class Insecta; order Trichoptera; family Limnephilidae; genus Limnephilus; species Limnephilus lunatus. The sequence goes on along the minus strand of OU830598.1, from coordinate 45,207,965 downwards.
TCCTAAGATGACATAGGCCCTGAGGAAAATTATTTTCATAAAAATAACCCATGCCCATAAAATAATAAGATTAATATATTTTTACTCCGCATTCAAGGCCACTTTAAACTTGAATAGTCTAGAACCAACGCGAATACTTAGAAGAAAACACAAAAAAATTAAACCATTGATAATTGCACACGTGGATTGATAATTGCAAGCCAACACAGGAACAAACTATATAAAATTTACAAAAAACATGAGAATTACTGAATGGTCATGGGTATACCACCTAAAGGAAATTTAAGACAGAAATACATTATTTACAGAAATTTGTTTAACATTCTTATGAAGAAATGTAAACAAGACTACTATATAAAACAATTGCAAAAATCAGATAATGATTCTAGAAAAACTTGGTAAGTTATAAATGAAATAATAAATAGAACACACAGAGCAAAAAATTCCCTGAAAAAATTGTAACAGATGATAAAATAATAATAACGGACATAGGAAAAATTGCGAATAAATTCAACGATTTTTTTACAAATGTTGCCTCGGATTTAATAAATAACAATCCCTCATTTCAAAACAATATACATGAACTCACACGAATGGACACACTCTCTGAAATTATAAAATACATTGACAAACTAAACTCAAATACGGCCAATGGTCCAGATAAAATAAGCTGTATTACAATCAAGTCTATTAAACAACATATTTCCATGCCACTGTAACACATTTTTAATTCCTGCTTTAGAAAAATATTTTTCCAAATGCATTTAAACTTTCAAATACTGTACCGATACATAAATCTGGATCGGTCTCTAATATTGACAATTAAAGACCAATATCGCTGATATCCCAAATTGCAAAGATTTTAGAAAAAATTATAAAGACACAAGTATTAGAGTTTCTAGAATCTAACGCACTTCTGTCCCCAAACCAATATGGTTTTAGATCAGGACTTAGTACAGATGATGCCCTATTTAATCTAACAAAAAATATATATACCAATCTTGACTAAAATATGAGAAGTATAACAATCTTTTTAGACTTAAAGGCTGTTGACACCGTTAATCATAATAAACAAATTAGAAAACTTAATAACATAGGAATTAAAAATAATTGTTTGTCACTCTTGATAAATTATTTACTTGATCGCAGACAATCCACCAAAATAGGTATAAATATTAGTAAACCAGCATCTGTGCGACACGGGGTTCCACAAGGAACAGTTATTGGTCCGTTATTATTCCTAATCTATATTAATGACCTATGTAATATCTATTAGCATTCCGGGAAAACTATTTTCATATGCCGATGATACTGCAATTACAGTTCATGGTAAATCCTGGGACGAGGTCTCTGAAAATGCAAATAAGTGCACATCCATTGCCAAAGAATGGCTCAATATAAATCTTCTAACTCTAAACTGTGAAAAAACGGTTAGTAAAAAGGCGGCATCCTTAACTCCCTTAAATATAAGATTTCAAAAAAATACTTGAAATCCTGTCTTATGCTCTAACTGTACAAAAATGAATATCGGGAATAAGGTTAAATACTTAGGAACTGTAATAGACAGCCAACTCAAATGGAAAGATCACATAGAAAAGCTTGTAAATAAACTTAGGTATTTAACTTATATTTTTAAACGTTTAAATTACATGGTCGACATTAAAATAATGAAATTGGTGTATCATGCATTGGTGCAATCATCAGTGTCTTATGGAATAATTGGATGGGGGGGTATGTATAATACGCACATTAATCCACTAAAAATAACCAAAAAATTAATACTAAAAATAATGTTGCAAAAAGATATGAACTACCCCTCCCTGCAATTATTCCAAGAAGCTGAATTGTTAGAGATAAGAAAAATTTACTGTATACAATGTTTAAAATATATATTTTCTCGAAATATTCTTTTTACAAAAAATGAAAACCGATTAATAGGTTAAATAATGTATTTGAAGTTCCACCGTGTAAAACTAGGCTTGCGCAAAGATATGTATAATGCTCTCTATAAGACTACCGAAATTGAATGTAAAAATATATCCTCCTTCAGCAAATATAAAAATGTAATAAAGTCTTGGATGAATACCATTGATACAAACATTTACTTGCTATAACATCTGACCTTATATACCTTAACAAAATTTTAGTATTTATTAACATGTTTTTTGAATTGTAATTCAGTAAACACTAATTTTATTTTTTTGTTTATTTTTCGTTTATTTAATTTTATGGTTTAATATCTACAAAGATAATGTATGCATATGAGTCAAATTTAAACCGTTTTAAAAACACACAAGTATACCCACGAACAGGCAATGCCTGTGTGGGATTTTTTTGATTAATCTGCTAATTGTTTTATTCTTTAATTTTGAAATGTTTATATATGAAAAAAACTTTTAAGTATTGTAAAATTATACCAATGTATGTACCAAAAAAAATATTAATAAAAAAAACAAAAAAAACTGCCTTGAACACCGAAACAGCTGCCACAGTATTAAAAAAATATATAATTGCATAACATACAGTTTGTCAAATAAGAGTAGAAAATATATGAGGGCGCCACCGTTGTCCAAATGGCAATACTAAAAATATAACCATGGTGTTAATCTAAAGCTGTGTAACCTACATTTAAAAAAAAATTAAAAAGGCATTAAATTGAAAAAATATTTTTTCATTGCAATATAGATATATGTACCCACTGATCTCAAAATTAGAATTGCATTTAGGTATATTATTATTATACGTTTGCAATTTTGTGTTAACATAATGAAGAAAAACGATATTATAATAAAATATAAAGCACACTTTAGAAATTGCTCACATTTATTTAATACTAGCTTAAGTACCTAGCGTTGTCCGGACTTTAGATCATGCCTCTAATTTTAGATCTGAATATATTTAACTCACTCAGATCTAAAAGTAGTGTAACTAAACTCACCATTAATCCACAGCGCCCTTGAGGTGATTTTTCACAAAAACGGCGCTATATAAATTATCCAATTATTATTAATGATTCTTCCTTTCCACCCACTGTTAAATTCAAATATATGTTAAATTAAATGAAAGCCAATCACTTTGTAAAACACCATTTAATCAAATTTATGTCATTTAGTAGGTACCTTTTGCTTATTCGAAATAATATTTTTTTAAAAACAAAAAACTTTATTTTTAAATGTGTATACAGTGTTTTGAATTTTCAGTGTCATTGCACTTTTAAATAATATTTGACAGATAAATTGGTGTTGCCAGCCTAAAAAATTCTTAGTTCCATTTTATTTATTTTCTACTCTTATTTGACAGACATAATAACATTATTAAATTTGGTTTTCATTAAGTTTTTTTAAAAAGTAAATGGACTTCTGCGAATTAAACACAAAATAATGAATAATATTATGTAGATTTTTTTCTAGGTAACAATTACACTAAGTAATTATTTAAGTTTGAAATATCCCTTGACCTTTAGAAAATGGTTTTAATGTAGAAAACCAACCCCGAAACAAATAAAATACTTTTGAGTGGAACTACATATTTTCTGAAGCGGCCTTTTGATTATAAAAGGTCATTCTGTTTGGGTACTTCGGATAATACATATTATGAATATCAACTGCTATGTCCACAGTTTCAGATTAAGTTTTAAACATAACGTGCATTAATTCTGAGAAAGTGATCCAGATACTCCTGAGACATGTTATTTTATTGATTGATTTGACGGAATATTTTAAAAACTTTCTCAACCAATGTTTTAAAACGTTTACTTTCAATTACGCGGGATATTATGATTTCGTTATTATTGATGAAAAAGAAAAAAATGTTTTACTCATGGCTCATGCCACCTTTGTATTCAGCGCTCTATAAGCTTAAGCTTAACAAAACAACCTTCATAAAAATTAAAGTTAAATATTTTTAAGCAGTGAAAAGGGAATTATTCAGTTATAATTAAAGTTATAAAAATAATGCCAGAAACCTTGAAATGTTTTCGCTAATGCTCTTTTTTATATTAATTAACAACAAGAAAAATTGTTATCGCCCACATAAAAAACCCAAGAGTAAATGATTGGATTGGATAAAGCTTTCGAATTTATCAACAACTTCAAACAAAAAAAAATTAAACCTTTTTTATTTTTTGAAAAAATAATGATGCAATTTGTATATTCTCTAAAAAAATATAAAAATCATATCAAGTCATTCAAAATATCAGTAAAATACTCAAGCGCGTTATTATAACGGCCAATAAATCATTTTTATAAGAAATGATTGATTCCCTAACATATTTTCCTTTGCTGTATTATAAAACATCGTATTTATTTGATTCTTCTTTAGAAGTATTCCTGTTATTAGATTTCCTGAACGTCGACAAAGAAATTGAATTTAGATAAATAAACAAGTAATATTTGTTTAATTCCGCTATCAATTGATTATATTCTGGCGTAGAAATTCAATTCAATCGCGAGTGTTCTCGATTACGAAATATAGTGTTCTCTTTTAATTAGAAAATGGTTAAATTTTGAAACTAATTGCTTTCCTCTTTGCTTTGTTTAACAATCACTGCAGAGGAGACGAAAACGATTACAAATACCAACCATTTTATCATGACAGGATGAGAATAATTTATAATGATGATGAAGACATTCACTTATTCGGACGCGAAATTAGGGCAATACTCAATAAAACGTGAAACATCGAGAAACCTTCGAGCCTTCCTGAAATATTGGGCCAGCTCATTCAATCTCTTGGATTTTTAAATGGTTTCTGAAAAAATCAAATAGTAGCAAAAATACGACACTTCTGAAATGCCTCGTAATAAAATAAAATCGCCAACAATATAATAATATTCAGAGTTCTAAGGGAAGTACTTGACTGACTTAGTGATACTTACTTACAGAGATTCCTGGTATTGGACTACAAAATGTGAATGAAATTTCGGTTTTCGGCGACTTTTAATTTTTTTTTCGTTCACATTTCATCACTGGTCACTCAGTCGAATGACCCCCAACCCCTCATCTAATAACCTTAATCGTTTAGTACCTATTAATTTTAAATTCTAATTTGGTAAAAAATCATCTATTGACACCGGAGACTAAAATTTCATTTACATTTTTTATTCCAAATAATGTCAGAAATTATCTTGTAAAAATTATCATTCTTTCATAACAGAATTAAGTTAGTTCTTTTATCTAACATGCCCACATCTTTCAATAAAATATTTAAAAAACTAATGGTTTCTGTTCTATTTTACAAAAGAGTTCAGCGGAAAACTACCCTCTTGAAAGTTTTGAATCAGCCGTTAAAAATAACATTTTCTTAAATATTCTAAAAAAAGGCAAAATTTCATGGTGCCTCCTTAGAAGTGCATAAAAATATATTAGAGATGTAATAATACTATGTGAAGAAAAAATTTCACCTTTGCAGCGCAGCCCTTTTTGTTGGGATTTGTTTCATTTTAATAAAACACCACAAGTTTTCTTGACGAAATTTTACTTAACTAATGATAAGATGGGAATTGCAGCAAGGTTTTTTAATGTTTTCTATAATATTTTAGAATGATATAATCGACGGCATTTGTTGGATTGACTTTGAGAATAAAAATATTTCACCAGCGGCGCCTTCTCTGAGTTCTATTATGATTTTATTTAAAAATAATTACCGTTTTAAAAAAAGAAATAACTTTGCGACAACCGAATGCAAATTTGATAATATCAAGCTACAGGTAATAAATTGAAAATGGATAAATTGGTTCTCCAGTTAAAAAGGTTTATCATCACTGATTTAGGAACTAGATATGAAAGGGATATTGCAAATCGGAGGCGTCGGTGGTCTATCAAATCAGTATAGATCATATTTCAATAGATTTATAGGTTCCGCAATCCCCAAAAAATTGAACGGAAATAGTTATAAGATAATTGTAATAGTTGGGTGCCATTTCGCCATTTCGCCATCCCGTATTTTATATACATATAAGTGTTTCATATATAGATACTAAAAAAAAAAAATATACAAATAAACATATTAAAACGAAAGTTTGTTTTGTGTTTCCACAATCGTTGATGAAAGTGATGAGGGTATAAGGGACGGGATTAAGTGGCATGTCCAGCGATACTTACCTGGTGGCCGATCCGACCACTTTATTTGACTTTATTTTAACCTTTCCCATACCATCCTAAAAATACCCTCGACACACCGTCTTGTTACACAGCGTTACTGTATGGGATTTGGAAATTATTTCGGTTTTTTGTAAAAATATTGTTGTGAATATTTTTTATATGGTTTACATAAATTTATTGTAAGAAAAATATTGATTTTGTGCTTAAAAACTGAAATATTAAAAAAATCATCATTCATAATAAATAATAAAATATTATTTGCAACGCCCAGTAAGGCGTGCGCTTGTGACAGCCGACCGCCTAGGGTCACGTTAGCATTCAGAGTAACACTATTGTTTCAGAAAGCCACGTGTGGAATGCGCTAGGTACTGGTAAGGGCTGACACCGACCTACTATCATTTTTTAAATATATTTACAAAAATACTTTATCGAAAAGAGTTTTTTTTAATGTTTGCTGATCTAATTTAATACCAGATTGAATGGTTTTATCACCACTTGCACAGAGAAATAGATAACAAGAAAAATACAATACTTACAGAATACTCGAATTTAAAAAAAAAATACAGTTTTACGCATAAGCAAACCACGAAAAAAATAATTTTATAATTATTTCGAAGTGAAAACTTCTTTAGCACCGTTGTGATTTGAACTTGGTTGAAACGAAAAAGTGACACTAAAAAGAAATTATAAGCAAACAAAGAAAAAATTATTTTATAATTACTTTGAAGTGAAAACTTCTTTAGCACCGTTGTGATTTAAATCTGTTTTTTTTTTATTTTTATAGTGAATACCGCACAAAAATCTCAACTGCTCCCGTCTGGAGCCATTGAGACTATGCCATCCCCAATTGGGGTATGTTGTGAGGCTGAAGGTAGTGGGGAGGGGAAGGAGGTGGGGAAGAGGAAGGTTGGGAAGTACCTGGCTATTCAGATCTGGTCACCAAACACGGCTAAAGCCATTTTCAAGCAACGTTTCAATTCTGAATGGTGGTCTTACACCAGGGCGATACTGATAGTATCTTCCACTCTGGAACGTGCCGCAAATATACTATATATTATTTTTTAATTAATTAATTGTGAAATAACACAAATTAATCAAATAAAATTTATTTGCGCACGCCGGGTTCGAACCCGCGACCTCCGGATTGTGAGTCAAGAGTCTTAGCCACTACACTACGGAGGTCGTCATGGTTGAAACGAAAAAGCGACATTAAAAAGAAATAATAAGTAAACAATGAAAAATTTATTTTATAATTACTATGAAGTGAAAACCTCTTTAGCACCGTTGTGATTTGAAACTGGATGAAACAAAAAAGCGACATTAAAAAGAAATAATAAGTAAACAATGAAAAATTTATTTTATAATTACTATGAAGTGAAAACCTCTTTAGCACCGTTGTGATTCGAAACTGGATGAAACGAAAAAGCGACACTAAAAAGAGACAAACACATGCGTCAATAGCATTTATAGAGATTGAGTTAGAATAATCGGTCTCCTCTTTATACGGTGCTTCGTAGTCTCCCCACTCTTGTCTACTTTAATTTTCTGGAGGTTTCGCTTCTACCAGTGTGAACTGCACACTTGCATTTTTTTATAATACTCGTATGTTTTAATTTTTTTCCGAAATTTATTAATTATAGGAATTATTAGAGGAAAAAAATTACTTTTATGAGTGGAAATAGTTTACATAGCAAATAAAAAACATTTATTTGACAGAAACATAACGACAAAAACCAATTGGATAAATTCTTATTTAAACATTAATCCGACATGTTTATCATACCAAAATGTAAGTAAAAATGTAAATGTAAAAGATATGGAACACTTCCTTTTTTAAACAAAAAAGTAAAACAAAGACTTTGTATTATATTTACCTACATATGTAATGCATTCGTCTATACTCTATATCAATGGTCGGACGTCCGCTGATTGTTTCATCAACAATTATTGCTTTTCCAGGCTCACAATCATGAAATTTTATTACCTGTCGATTCGAGTATCAACAGCATCGTCACCATAAACATCCCCTAAACGACGGTGAATCTCAGTAGAAATCACTTTTTCTGCAGTTAAAAATTCGATAACAGCCTTATTATTCAACATACCTTGCATTGACATAACACTAAAACACGTCTCCATACTTCCGCTTCTCAAAATACACTGAATGAATTCAACGACTTCAAACTTGTGCGTATGTATAGAAGACGAATGCCACTACTATATCCCACTTGACGCGCTTCTGAAGGTCATTTTTTTCGCGCTGTACAAGCATGTGTGCATAACTTTTCAGCCTACCCTCGTATCATTGTTGTGCATATACATTATTAATGTGTTTTTAAATGCTGCGAAGCTTCCTGGCTCCTAAAGATTTTTTTAAACTTTAAATGCCGACAAAATCAAAAAAAGGAGAAAAAAAAAGATTTTATTTCTGAGTTCTCTTTGCGATGTAGATCGCAAGTTTGCCGCAGGTGTTACGAGTTTCCGGACACCGTATATACACATATGAGTTGAAAATTAGGGAGCTTAATTTTTAAGCATTTAGCAAAAATATTTCCGTGGGATATCTGTTATTTTTTTCAAACGGGGCCGAATATAAAAGTAAAGCCATAATTCTTTTACAGAAATACCTACTTTCATATGTCAAAATCCACTTTTTCTTTCCCCGTTCAGTATTATTTAAGTTTATATAGTAAATTTATGGGATAAAGATATTAGGATATTCAAGCTCGACAACCACAAAAAAATCTTATTTAGAAATTCCTGAAATTTGTAAATTGCTTCCATACCTAAAATATCTCATGCCAAAATTTCGTTAAAATATTCTAATTACAACCACAAAGCTAAATTCTTTATACCCTGAAATGTAAATAGCAAAATCGAGCAAGCCACAAGACGACTTTGTCGAACTCTACAAACTACTTATTAAGTTGGTACCAAAAATGAAATCTCTTTGAATGCGTCAAATTTCAAAAATTAATAATGGTGTAAGAATATTTATATTTCTAATTTTGTCCACTTGGCTCACGTTAGTAGGCCAGAAATGAGGTAAACTAGGATCCTGCTATGACACTCTACGTCATCGAGTACACGGATAAAACTGCTTTGTAGTAAGAATGGACATTTAGTAAGCCTTCAAAAAACTGATCCGCCACGCAGTCATGTAAGGACGAAAATTTTTCGAAAAAACTACGTCCTTAGGTATATGAACCACTACTTCCATGACTACGCGGAACCCTCCAAGAGGCCCACCAGCTCAAGGCAGACAACCTTTTTTTAAGGCTTAGTAAACGTCCATTCTCTCTATAAAGTAATTTTAGGGAGCAGACATTTTTTTCTAATTAAATTTTTCGAAATCAATTGTTCGAAATCAATTGTTCGAATTTCAATTGCAATGCAATCGGCCGAAACGCATATTTTTCGAATTTGTTAATCAACTTTATAATATATATTTTACTTGCTTATGACTAACGAGATACTGTCAGGTTAGGTTAGGTTAGGTTAGTTGATATTGTCCATCCTATAATAAAATACTATTGTGCGTACTGTATACTGTATACATACTTATATCAATTCGAAAAACTAGTGTTTCGGTCAATTGATGTTCGAAAAATATGTTTTCGAAAAATTGCTTTCGAAAAATTGCAATTCGGTCAATTTACCTTGATCCGTAATTTTATCCGTGTACTCGATGACGTAGGGTTTGTCATGGTAGGATCCTAGCCTAGCTATAACTTATTTTAACCTAAGGGGTTCTAACGATGAGATTACGGACATAATATAAGCACTTTTGATGAAAATATTTCTCTAAAAAAATGTCTATTTTTTAATTAGTTCGCTCGCCGAAAAATTCTGAGAGCGCAACTTATTTTCACTAATCCATTATTTAGTCCCGACGGAACACACAAAAAATCTGTATGCTGATCATAAACTTCAATTTAAAGTTAGTACCCGGTCCCTGTACGAAAGTCTGTGGAAGTTTCACCATCGCTTCTTGTTACAAGTTAGAACGTAAAAATAAATTAAACACGTGTTGAATATGTGCTTGATTAATGGTGCCTTTAATATCCCTGTCTTAACTTATTAAACGACTTCAAAAAGGAGGAGGTTCTCAATTCAACGATTTTTTAAAGTAAAACTTATTTACGCACGCTCGACACTTGGGGGTAAAATGATGAATACGTTATGAAACGTTACGAAAAAATATGAAACGTTACGAAAAAATGTGACACGTTACGAAAAAATGTGAAACGCTAATCAATATGAAACGCTTATCAATGTGAAACGCTAATCAATGATATGATTTGAGTTGAGTTGAGTTGAATTGAGTTGAGTTGACTTGAGTTGACTTGAGTTGAGTTGAGTTGAGTTGAGAGCTGAGAGCTGAGAGCTGAGAGCTGAGAGTTGAGAGTTGAGTTGAGTTGATGGGGATATTTTTATTCCTGTTATTGTTTTATTGTTAATGGACGGCATAAGTTAGTGAAGTTTTACTTCAGTCGTGTGGTCTAAAGCACAATTTTTTTTTAATGTTTGTTACCTCAGAACTTTTGATTGCGTGAACCGATATTGATGATTATTTTTTTTATTTGAAAGCTAATGCTTTCCGTGTGGTTCCATTTTAATTTGGTCAAGTTATGACAATGGCATCCATGAGAAAACCATATAAGTCTTAAATTTGCAATAAGTATGTGCGCGACAAATGGACGAATAACTCAATATCACAAGAAATAGCTTCCCGAATGTCACCTCAGACATCACACTGAAATTTGTATAAAATAATTTAGTTTCTATTTAGTTTTCATAAACAAAATGTAAGTATTACAAGTACGAATTAAATTCCGTATGTTTTAACAATTTTAAATAGCAGTTTTATTTTTTCTATGGGATATCCCCAATTATACGTAGGTATATTGGACTTCTAGGGTTAATATCACAAGTGCGGCCCGCCTTTAGTTTATTTTGCCAACTTGTGGCCCTTTCCTGCCGAAAGGTTGCCGACCCCTGGTCTAGAGTGAAACCAAGAAATTTTATTTCTGTAGAAGGAATTATATCTGTATCCTGAATACGGATTGGACTGAAATCTATGAGGGCTTGCCTTCCAGGAGAAGCTATCCAAATAAATTCCGTCTTTGTCGGATTAAGTTTTAGTTTATTGACAGACATCCAACTTGAGACTGTGTTAATGAAACTAACCACCTCGTTTTTAAAGACGTCTTGTTCATCCGGGGAGCAAAACTTGAAAATAAAAAAAATCTTCCGCGTAGCCTTGTGATTCAAAGCCAGCTGAGTGAATGAGTCGTTCGAGACGATTCGTATATATAATGAAAAGAATGGGACCCAGGACAGAACCCTGGGGAACTTTAAATTCTATGGGAGTGATGTACATTTATTGAAAGTTTCTGAAGCTACTCGTCCAGACAGGTACGATGTCATCCATTGGAGGACATCACCTCGAACGCCAAATTCGGTTTCAAGCACATTTAATAAAATACAATGATCTACCGTATCAAAAGCCGCACTCATGTCCAGAACAGATACCAAACCCAACTTACCCACTTCGATGGTCAGATCTGAAATTACCCACAAAAGAAAAGTTTCTGTTGAATGAAACTGTAGATAAGCGGATTGATTTTTGGAAAATAAAGTTGCCTATGCCGCATGAAAAATGTTGTGATAATTTATTTCGACAAAAAAAAATTTCCTCACCACTGACGAGTGGATTTTTTTTTTTGTTTTTTTTTTTTTTTATAGATGTGATGATGTGATATTAAAAAGTGGTATTTGGTAATGAACGTAGGTATATTATTTTCAAAATTACCTTGTTCAACTGAAGGCGGTCGCTGACATTTTGATTTAACTTTGAATTTAACAACAATCTAACTTTTTGATTTTTATTTTCTCAATGGCGAATATTATTCAACCAATGGTTATTTTGGTTACTAAAACCAAAAGTAGAAGTCCTTAACGGTTTAAAGTAGACGTCCATCGCTTGTGTTAAGTGAAATCATATTGTGAAGATGTAATAAAATGAGCAATATTTTAAATAAATTGTAAATACTTTTGAAAGTGCTTCATTTGGGTTCTTACGAGTATATGAATAACACAAATTTTAAAGGAGTTTCGTTGTTTCAAAACAATCTCCAACATAACTTTAAACGTTTCTAAGAACTTACTGATAATTTTATTTCGAATTTCCTTTTCATATAAGTAAATACATTATTATGATATTATATTGTATTATTGGTGTATATATTATATTGTATTATAATCACTAAGGTTTTGGTATTATTGCTCACGTTTGGAATATTAAGAACATTACCTACCTAACCAAAAGAAAAATTAGAAGAAGAATTGATTTATATTATCTACACAAAATAACTTATAACACACCTTAAAACAATCCGCTTTAAGCCTAGATTTCTAATTGAGGAAGGGAAAGACAAAGTTATAATAAATTTTAATTAAATGAAGACGAAACTCAATCGAAAATCTTGAAACAGAAACATCAGAAAAATATGTTTGCACCTCTGGGCCTCGAACCCAGGACCTTTCGCTTTTCGGGAAAATGCGCTGACTACTGCGCCAAGGTGTCGATATTGGATTTGGTCATTTTTAACCGCATCATACTTCGATAATCAAAAATTATAAAAATTTCTTGATTTTAATAAACTACGTAGATATTATCTTCAAGTATTAAACTATTATCATAACGATATCATTATTGGTTAAACTGGTTACATAAAAAATACGCTTGTGGGAACTGTAGAAGGAATCGAGGACACCTGAGGAAAACATGCCGCGATGGAGTCAATCTAAAAACAAAGTATTTTGTTTCAGATTCCGGCAGAAGGTAACCTTCACAGTAATTGTTAGTGTGTGAAATCAGTGATCAGTGTGTTGCACAAATGATAAGCTCGCAGGCATGAGTGGTTCGGGGGGTCCGGGAGGGGTGGGGGGACCAGGGGGGCCGAGCGGCATGCAGGCGCACGGCACGCCCTCGCCCAAGCTGCGGCAGCAGACCAAGAAGTGCCAGTTCGCGGCGGCCGAGTGCGGCGTGCGGCTAGACAAGTGCGCGGGGTGGCTGTGCCGGCGAGGCGGGCAGGATCTGGACGCGGCCGCCCAGGAGGCCATCCCGCCCCCGACGCCGCCCCCCACGGGCTCGTGTGACGACTCGCAGCCGCCGCCCAAGAACTGCTTCAGACTTGTAATGCTCGGGTAAGCTAAGCATCTCATTTTCGCAATTTTTAATATTACTTTTTAATTATATCACATTTATTTTAGTGATTTTATAATACGTATATATGTATTTATTTTTAGAGAAAGGAAGGAGAGGAAAGGAAAGTTCTGGGAGGTAAAATATATAAGGGGTCGGTACGAATCTAGGGTTAGTGAGTCCAGTAGTGACGGACGTATGAATCCATTCTTCCCACTGCAGATGTAGTAGGATAAGTCATAATTACTAGCCTATTAATTGTTTGTCCTAACAATGTAGAAAAACGATACAATAATGAATATATTTAAGTTGCATAACCATTAATAGGACAAGAGCTCTCATTTTTCTTTTTTTTAATAAAAAGACAAATAACTTTGTTTACATCACTTTTATTGGTACACAATCAACATGTTTCGTAAACAATGTTTACTTCATCAGGATCAAACGTATACTAAACTTAAACATTAAATATAGATGACACATGGAAGGAAAGGGTAGGAGGGAGGGGGAGGGGTAAGAGTGGGGAAAGTTTCCCCACTCTTAAAATAAATAATGCCATCACAAAGTGAAAACCTTTCCGAAGAAGTTTTCTTCGAAAAATTAATTCTTATTTTTCTATTGAAGATTATAAGCGCATTAAAAATGCCGTCTGAATTCTTCTGAATCGTATAAAAATAATTGGCGCAATCTTCTTATCGGGTCAATGGCACCATTATTTTTGAACGTCAGATTAAAATTTAAAAAATCGTTAGAAATATGGTTTATAATTAAAGTAAGTGAGGGCAGTAAGTTACAATATTGCGAATTTTATATAGGTGACCCTATTCAATGTTCGTTGATTAGAAGCAGTGGAAACGTCCAACGGCATTTTTCATTTACCCTTATTGGAGAGAGACAGCTCTTCCAGTTTACCAGGGCACACTGACGCTGCACAATAAAACCCCGGACCTGATTATTATTATTGCAGACCCTCTACTCTACCTCTTTATACGGGCATACTCAGAGCCGGATCTACGAAATCTGGCGCCCTGTGCAGTAGGTACCGATGGCGCCCCTCCCCCTTCATTTTTATTTTGATTAAAAATTCGTTCACCCCAATTTATTTATTTATTTATTTTTATTATTATTTTTTTTTTTTCACTAATTTATCAAATAAAATCAAGACATATAAAGGGCGTAACTTTTCCAAGTGACCTGGCGGTAGCTCTCACACTCGTTTTTTTTACAGAGAGAATCGCCAGGAGCCCTATACTCTCTGAATCTATTGGGTAAACATACAATTATGGTGCTATTTTAATTATTTTAGGAAAAACGGTTTTTGCAAGTTATGCTTTAAAATAATACAACGAATTGTTTGTTTGTGCCCGTACCATGATTCAAAATATAGGTTACGAGACAATGCGGGTGGTTTCGCTGAACTAGGTCCATTAGACATTCTTGAGATTTACTGCGTTTATGTATATACCCAACGCGAATATTAATAGAAAAATCAAATACAAATACGTTCTCATGGCAACGTACAACACAAGAATAGCATCTACAGCTTCTAACTAGCTCTAAAATCTAATAAGAATATAACCTCAAATTTGTACCTTGCATTTCCCCTGTGTTGAGCGAATAAACACCAACTTGAGCAAACAAACACCATACAAACACTAAACACTGACGTATGGTATCAACGGCTTACGAAAGAAGTTTACACTGACACCGTAAAATAACAAATCTAATAGATATTAATTATACATTTAACGAACTTCAAATAATATGTCAAATCAATGATGAAACTGTCAACACGTCGCAACCTGCAAATCCTGCAAACCGTGCGATGCTTTTGTTAATGGAATTTACTGAAGATTTCATAAGAAAATGGTCTTTAACTACCTTCTCCTAGAGACTTAAATCGTACAAAATAAAACAATAGCTAGCGTACGTACGACACACTAACTAAAATTGTCAGCATTTTGAAAGGCGCAAGTCGGTTTGTTTGATTCACCAGAACAAAAATACAGCGCTGTGATTGGTTATTGAATTTGGATCGCACCCATTTGTCGTAAAAGATATATGGAAAAATAGATCTTACGTTTAAACTAAATATATTGAATTTGTAAAAAAATTCTGTAACTGACTATAAATTGGTAAGCCGTTAATACCAACCTGATGCGTACGCATTCTGTTTCTTTGGAAAGTGTTGCTAGAGCGTAATAATTATTTCGTACTATGGGTAATTTTTAAACGATTCAGGGAATATTATATCTAAATTTTAATACAATATTTATTTTCACACGGCGCCTCTTCGGAGTTGGCGCCAGGTTTTTTGCACGTTTTTGAACGTATGGGAGATCTACTTTACAAGTTTATGGCATGCTGATGCTGCATCGTGTAACTCTGGATCATTTTTTGGAGATGAAATCTGGAATCTGGATTTTTTGGAGAGCGTCTACTCTACCAACTTACCCGGGCATACTGAACGATGCAACTCTGAGTGCTGGCAAGGAGAAGCAAAATATTCTAACCTTTAAAATTTACAAACATGGCCTTATAATGGTAAATGTAAAGGTAAAATGCAGGATAAGTTTGTAACTTATCGTACTCACTTCAAAAATATCAATGAGTGAATTTATGGGGAAAATTTGGGAAAGTCTGTAAGTCGTCTAAAAAATTGTCAGATATTACAAAAACACTATGCGAACGAAGGTACTTACATAAGATTGGTCAGTAATTGTTTTTCGAAACCGACTTCAGTAATATAACCTCCATACAGGCGATAAACATTTCCAGAATCACTTACTACTAACATTTTATTTGATATTACCCAACCATGCTGAGACCCAAGACACACTTCATTCGCTAGTAGTTAATTTCAGAGAAATCGGATTGCGGCTATTTTGACTGCTGGTGGCAATAACTCTGGGTAAAATAATATATATATATATATTTAAAATAATTTATTTATTAAATAACAAAAGACATTTTGTAGAAAAAAATTTGAGTAGACCCACAAAGCTGTCATATGGCAGCTTGTCTGCAGGTTCTAACAATTTAAACATTCTTAATATAATATCTAAGAAAATATTTGTAAATACATTTATAGTTTTATGGAAACATTAGAATAGATCACATAGTAATATTAGATAATTTAACTTACATCTATTAATATATATTTCAATATACCTGCCTAATAACAAGATATGTAGGCAGCTATATTAAGATATTCAAAGATACATGGAGTTTTCGTTCATTAACCATAATTGTAACTTAAGACATAATATATGAGCCTACACATAAAATTCTCTTTACCAGTGTAACTACGTAAGGCCTAAAATTGCGTTAAAATACCGTTATTCTAGTATTCAAAGGAAAAGCTGCGTGTTGAATCTCCATCAGATTTTATATGAATTATTTTTATTTTAATCTTGTAATAATGTAAAACTGTTTTTTCATTTATTTGACATCAAAGACTGAAAAGCTCTACCTACCCTCTACACTAAAGGTGAAAGATAATTATTGAAGTGAAAACTTTTTTAGCACCGCTGTGATTTAAAACTCGATGAAACGGAAACGAGCGACACTAAAAAGATACAAACACATATTCTCTAGGATTTAGCCTGCGAGAGCATGAAATAGACTATCTAATCGATTTCCTCTTTGTGCGGTACTTGGTAGCCTGCCGGCCTCCTATTTGTGCGGTGCTTAGAATAAAATGTAAAATAATTTTTAAACGTTGTAACAATATTACAATAAATAAACCTTACAATTTTCCTACTCTTGATGTTTGCATTCTCTCATAATCTCGAAGTTTAGTTTTCTGAAGATTTCACTTCTACCGCGTGTGAATGATCAAGAAGTCGAATCTTGATGTACACGATATTATGGTACGAAACCACGTATTATATTTTTTGTTGTTGTTGTTGTTAAAAACATTTTTTTTTCGATAAATTTGTGAATGTTTTTAATATGACAATTTTATTAGTGGTTGAGATCGGTAAATTGATTGAGATGAATAAAATTCTATATGACAAATTTGCAATTCTTCGTAGGTTAATAAAACGGCCATTTTCAAATACAATAATTATTTTTCGAACTAGAAAAACTACAAACAGCCTTCCTATGGCCATAGATCATTGCGCTTCACCGATCTAAAGCATCTATTTCATTTAGGAATTAAAAAGTGATCCCATAATTCATCATTAATTTCAGGACTCGGTGGTGTTTTATCGAGTAGTTTCTTTATTCTCAGACAGCTCAGTCATTTCTCAACGGGAATCGTAATTATTTAAGCCAGTGCGAGTATGTAGCTAGACAGATAGCAGGCACAGTGTCTGCTGTCTATATTGTGGCGGTGTTCAGCAAGATGTGTGGCGTGCTAATTGGATTATTAACGTTAATGGAATGATTCACTTTGATTATCAGATAAGCCTCTGACATTCGCTGGCTCTGAACATAATTATTTCATATCATTTGAAGTGAAAACAATATGAAGCAAAATAATAGTAAGTAAGTATAACTTTTTATTAATCACGAAGGTGGCTTGTTAAGTAAGTTATTATTGATGCTTACTGGTTAATTAGCCAAACCCCTAGCCAATAGCAGCTTTTTCTTCCCCTTCAAAAAATTCTTTATGGCCAGCTAAGCCTTCTCATCTTTTAGTCCTTGTCTCTTGCTCATTTAAGTTATTGTTGCATGTTTTCTCCTCACTTCCTCTCAGTAGCCGCGCGCACCGCGGCGCGGGCGTGTCGGCCAGGGTCCAAGGCCTTGTAAATACTGACTCAGTTATTTTTATGTATGTCACTATCGGTTTGGTCTTACTTATTTACGAAAGAGTATAAAATCAACAATTTTCAAAAACGATTTTCTCTTATTCCTAGGCAAAAATATCACATGGTTTAAATGTGTCTACGATTTATCGTCTAACAGTCTAACTTATGTATCACTAACATATGTGTTTTTCAGGTCTTAAACTTCTAGTATTAACCAGATTTTTTATAATTATTGAGGTATTTTCAATATAGTCGCTCAGCCTGAAATTTTACAATTGGCCCCACCCCTAATCTATCCACGACCTAACGGAAAACGCAAATATGTGCCGTTATTTTTAAAGAACCGTAATGTAAAGCAAGTCTGGGTCTTTCAAATGAAAAAAGCCTTCACGGAAGCACAAATTAAATATCTACTTACTTTTAGGTACGAGCTTTAAAAAATACTTTGCTGCTATAAAGCAAATCGGTGGAAAATGAAAGCATAAGCTTTCATTTTAGGCACCTCCATTAAAAGATGGAACTCTACGGCTGAGTTTGAGCTTTTTTCTGAGTGCCGTCTGAGTTCTCTCATAATATAATGTTTACCTCCAGTGGATTTCAAAAGATTAGATATTGTATGGGTACCGTAGATCCTAAGTTCGTTTTTATTTGGCATCATTATTCCTTGTAGGTGAACAGTATTGGAAAAGTATTTACAAAGGCAAAATGGGAAATTTTTTTGATTTTTGTAATCTATTAATTTATTGAAATGTGTTTTTTACAAAGAAACAAAAAGCTCAATACCAAACAATATTTTAAATACTTTGTCTCTTTTGCTCCTGATTTAAACAATTTTCATGATCTCTTTGTATTATTTTTTATGTACTCCTTTTTCACTTTTCGTAATATTTTAATTTATTGTATTATTATTACCTGTCTCAGAACAGATATCGTCTATTGTTTGTTTATGATCATTTTATCTTAATAAACGCCCGGGTTGCCGGCAATTAATTAAAAATATTTATATTTATTAAATTAAGCGCACGATCAATCTATCGAGCACAAATCAGGAACAATTTCTGTACAAGGTGGTATTAGAGATTTTTGACAAACAAATGACAAATGCTGCTTTGTTTCACATTAAATCTAATTAAATTACTTCTGGTTTCTAGTTAATGTTCATAAACATTGAAAAATGAAAGACAAAAGAATTTTTTAACTGATTTACGTTTTTATTTGATTTTGTAGTCGCATCTTAAATTAAATTTAAGTATTTGCATAGAGTGCTAATTCTTTCAAAATATCTCGAATAATTATTACAATTGTCAACAATCATCCTTAATAAATTTACGGTGCTCCAGATTTTATGTCCGGGTTAAATCTTTCCCAAATGAAAGACTAAACCCTTCAACACACTTTTCCACAAATGAATATCTAGCAAATTCACGCAATGTAAGTGCACTATATAAGTATAATAAATACAAAACAATACGTCAATCCACCAGAAACATAATGGGAAAATATTTCACCGACTCCAGATATTTTCATATCAGAGGGTTCGGCTCTGATGAAATCCTAACTGGTCCGATAAATCCTACTGATCCCTCAATATAAATATTTAAAAAATCTTTCGTAATCCTACATGTATTTAAAATGACCAACTTTTGCATTTTTATATACAAATTTTTTGACAAATCTAATATGCCTAAATTTTGAATGAGAGAGCTAGGTATAATGCCAGTAGCTGAAATAACAAATGGTAATATTTTTATAGTCTGAGAATGCCAAATTCTTTTAATCTCATTTCCTAAATCTGTATATTTTCTTATTTTTTCAGAAACAGTCTTCTGAATATTACAAGAATTTGGAATAGCGACATCAATGATATAAGTTATTTTTTTAATTGTCTTGTAAAACTATATCGGGTCTATTATGACTAATTGTTCTGTCTGTTAGAATAGTTTTATCATAATAAATTTTATAAAATTAATTTTCTAAAAATGAATTTGGTTCATATTCATAATATGGTACATTACGGCAGTCAATCAAGTTATGTTTAATAACCAAACTTTGGTGAATTATTTTTAAAACTTGATTGTGCCTAAATGTATACTCAGACGGCGCTAATACAGAACATCCCGATATAATATGTTCTATAGTTTCCGGAAAAGCCAAACATTTTTTACATAAATAATCAATTTGATTTGCATCTTTGATGATATGCTTCCTATAATTTTTAGTATTAATGACTCTATCTTGAATGGCATGCATAAAGCCTTCTATTTCTGCGCTTAACTCTCCAATACTCAACCAAGTGTTTTGCGTGAAGAATTTTATTTGACCAGGAATCTAATAATTCCTGGTTGGTATTTATAAGAATGTTGGCATTCTCGTCGTATAAATTTAATAGCGAAATATTTCTATTTGCCTTGCAAATTATTTTGTGCATTTCTGAACTATCAGCTTTCCTATGGAAAAAATTTCTTAGCATTTCTACCTGATTATGTTTTAAAGATGTTATTTTGACTATACCTCTACCTCCGAATATAATATAGTATTATTTGAGATAATTTTTATATAATATAGTATTATTTAAGATATTTTTTATTTATTTAAAAAAATTATTTATCTATATAAATTATGTTTACATTAGATTTGTTATGCCTGTCTCACTAGGATATACCTGTGTCGAGATAGGCGTAGATTAGAATCAATTAGAATCTCATATTAAAAATTATCTACTGGCGTAGAAAATTGAATAATATAAATGCGTGGGTTTAAAACGTTTTCTCGGAACGATGTTTTATTTGCCTTTCTTGGGTGGTAAACTATTGACGAAGAGCAAAGTGTAATATATCTATTGAACCTAAATTGATTTACCTTGAGGGGTTTTGTCTTTTGAACCTACCCCCGAGAGACCTTTAATTTTATATATATTTTATAGGCACTAAAATATAAGAGTGTTATCCTATTAACTTATTCGATACGCGCCACACCATAATATGTCCCGTTCCATACGCAGTAATAATTAAATTATCTCCAGACTTCTTGTTTGATTTTTTTCCTCTAACTCAGTTTTTTGGAGTATAATTTAATAAATTAATGATGCTTAGATTAATGTGTTATTTCACATGTGAATTGTATAGTGCGGTACGTTTCAAAGTGGTAGATATGTAAATATTGTAGATACTACTCTCGGCATCGCCCTGGTGATTCATAATCGGTACATTAGATAAAATAGCATTATACGCTTTTGGTAACCGTATCTGAATAGCCAGATACTTCTGAACCGCCCTCTTCCTTATCTCTTCTCCTAACTACTAATCTTAGCCTCACAACTTAGGGATACCATAGTCAAACTGGCTTCAGAAGGTTGCGACTCTTGTGTAGTGTTCATTCGAAGGAAACGAATTACACTGCGCAAATTGTGAACTTTACTCTCTTCGTGCGAGTGCTGATCAAGCATTTAACCCATCTAATCTAATCACTTTTTTTCAAAAAACCGGTAATTAAAATTTTTTTTTAAATTTCTCAAAATCTTATGAAAACACATTGACAGTTGTTATGAAGCACTCATAAGTGGGTTTGAACTAGTCGTCAATGATACCCTAATGCGCGATCCCACCGATCGGCGCTGCATTACCAAGCGCAGCTTCGGCGCGCACCCAAGGGACTCCGCCTATGTTGTTTAGATTGCCTAGAACCGATAAATTTAAGATGAAGCCATACTAAATAATGCAAAATCATACAAAATCGTTTTGTAAATTTGACCGCTTAGAAGTATTATAGATGCTTCAATTAAATACTGCGTGTAGAACATACCTTGGCCCTTAAAAATATCGTCCTACTTATAAACACTTTTTCGGATATCGTTTTATTGCATAATGTGGCAAATTCAGTTTCTTATATAATTATCGCGAAAAAAAATGATATTTACGCCCGAACCTCACAAAATAAAATATAATACGCATTTTCGCGTTGGTATTTTTGACATCACGGCGACAATACGGCAGTCGACGAATTTGTTATATCAAAGTGAACCTTATACCGTCCACCGAAGAACGACTGGCAGCCGCCCCGATTTTCTGTCATTACTCCTCCGAACGGAGCGGAGAGAAGACGTGTTATGCTCCGCGCCGCTTATTTTCGTGAAATCAATTTAAAAATTCCGTTTTATTACAATAAACAACGCATAAAAAAGGAATTAATGTTTTTTACAGGCCTTTACGAAATCAACATGTAAAAAAAAACTCAAATATCTTTTCCAACAGCTTTTTCTCAAGTATTTTTAAACTCCTCCCATAAAAGGGCGTGAATTCCGATTTCGATTTTTTCCTGTACTAGTGGATCGCCTTAATAATGAAATGCGTGCCTCATATTTCTTGATAAATATTAAAATTAATTCCTGTGTATGGACCTAAAAATAATACCGCTATAATATTATTATTTTACTCCTGCGAAATAATATTTTCTTGAGCATCAATTTCATTCGCTCGTGTGTGTACTCATCTATAATATTTGGTTTTCGGAAGAAAATAAGATTAATGTAGGATATTGTTGTTCCTCGTTTTTACCCATGACCTTCTCCGTAATTTCAGAAAGTTTTTTTTTATATTCGTGTCATGAAAAAACTTTATATTAGGCCCGAAGGGTTTTTTTATTAATACTTAAAATTTTGTGTCATGAGAATAGAAGGAATGATCTATTTTTGTTATTGAGAATAAAAACTTACAATGTTTGTATATTTGTTCGGAGTTTTTTTTTATTATTCATTATTACTTGTCAAAATAAAATCTAAAGTTTTTTTACTCCATGGATCATGCTCAAGAGGATCTGCCTACGCAACATATTCAAGGACTTTAAATGAAAAAAATATATTTAAATATCTCAGTTACGTGAATATTTAAGGTGATGCAATGTTCAATACGGCGTATTTTTATTGTAGCTCAAATAAGTTAAATTATATAAAACAAAATTACTTCGTTTAAACCACTATACTTGGACCGGTTTCGGAACAACGATGCCCTCTTCAGGGCAAGCTGTGCAAGTGGACGTGGAGGTGTAGGGATTAGTGAAGAGTGGGGGGAGAAAGAAGGGATGGTGAATAGAAACATAATATATCGAAGATGGGGATGTAAGTTATTTTAATTTGTTGTTAATATTAAGAATAATGTTTTTATTTTTTCTCTGTCGATGATTCAAGAAACGAATATATTATTCTCATAACAACGCACGTAAAACACTGATGTTTTCAATGGAGCTTTTAGCGGCAGGACCGTTGTTCTTCATCAATTTTCGTACGTATTGGCAAGCACTCTCATTCATTCCAAAAATACTTCACCCACACTGAGTGGTCCTGTACATATACGAATCAATATTTTTAATCCTCTAATCCACCCAAAAATATTTTTTCTTGGTAAATAACTCTGACTACTGATTAAGTACCCAATCAACAAAGACAGAGAAAGCGACATGTTATTATTTTCCCTCGTTTTAAGATAAGAATTCGACCCCACTCGAAAAGATCCATTTTACCATCTCCATTATGGTGTCCAATTTGCTTTCGGCATTAATAATTGGCAAATGTCCCGAGGCGAGAGTTTATAAGGCGCTACAAAAGAGCTTTTATATATCATTAATATAAATTCTAAAGAACGGTAACTAAATTCAGTGCTCTTTAACACTCGGCTAAACTGAAAATCAAAGAGAAGTGCGAAGGTCTGGGAGGGTGTGGGAAGTCTCTCCGCCAGAATTTTACATCATTAAAAATACATTAAATTCCCTATTGATTCGCAGCCTTGAATGGCGCACGTCTAGTGATCTGGCAAACATTCATTCAACTGAAGAAATACATTTCAATTCGTATGTTTAGTTTTGTTTTCATATTAGCGCTTTTATATTTTGTGACTTATAATATAAAAGACAGCTCATACGCAGGAAAAAAACCAGTGGGAACTTGAAGTAAAACATATTATTTATTAAAATGTTTTTTGACGACTTGGATTCGCTTTAACTAGAGCATAGCAGGTCCTGATATAAAACTTAACCTAAACATTAATTAAATACTTGTAAGATTCGTACGGCACCGTAGTAAGCGTTCAAAAATGAACATATATATTTTGAAAGGGAAATATGTAAATATCAATAGAGGGAGTGCGGTAGAATTAAAAAAACGATTACAATTAAGCGAAAATTGTGAAAATATTTAATAAAACATTACTCGTTTAAAATAGACCAAAAATCTCTCGGCAAATGTATAAAGTAGTATTTAAAGATACCTACATTGTAATTTTTTTCATTTAGATACACAATTTTAATAAAATGTGTTTTTAATAATTCTCGGAGAATACTTTGCAATTTTTTCTGTCGTCGGAATTTCGTTTAGTTACGTTTTGGCTCAGCGAATTTAACGTGTAGATATTAAATTAAAAAATAACATTTCATTTTTGTTAAATTAAAACCACATAGTGTTCAAGGAAAATATATTATAAATTAGAAGGAATTCGGGATTCCGGGTCTTAAGTTAGTACTCTAGCATCACCGTGGCTTAATATTAAAACACAATCTCATTTTGCTAATATTATGTCCTGATGAAGCTTAGGTCAAATTTTGTTTATTTAATAAATTTCTTTGTTTTATTTTATTTACAACGCAACATCATAATAAAGTAATATAAAAAAGTAAAATAAAGCGCTTCTTTTCGCTTTGAGTTCTGACGGCTGATGCGTTATAATTCTTAAAATATTCTCAACTTCACAAATCACACTAACCAGAAGCAAGGTCCAACTCAACCCTTAGTTCCAAACGGCATCATGGTAGCAGAAATTGTTTTGTATACATATGTAGTTGGAAAAAATGATGTACAAGGGGTGTACAAAAACAATTGTAATGTGACCATAACGGGCTTTGGTTTTCTTAAGGGTTAGCAGCACGGAGTTGCCTGAGTCGGTAAAAAATCCCCCCAAGTGCCCTGATCCGCTTTTTACTCACGGAAGGAATAACATCTACAAGAAAAAAAAGTTAGGATTTCTGAGCTCCACTGTGACTGGAAATGATAGTGTGCAATAGTGGCTCATTACACCCCTGGGAAAAAGACAGTAGTCAAAGTGGCATCACGCCAATTCCCTATCGGCCGAAAATTCAAAACCAAATTTTCGGCCAAAAAAAATCATGTCCTTGTTGTTTTGGGACTGAAAAGGCATCATATTGGTCAAATTTGTGCCTCAGGAGGACACCATCCATGCAAAACGATCTTGCGATACCCCAAAATTACTCAAAAGGAGCATTCAAATCAAAAGGTGGAGAATGCTGATGAGAATAGTGCGCTTGTTTCACGAAAACGTCCGTCCTCACACAGCCTTAGCCACCAACACCCTCTTAGACTCATTTGTTTGTGATGTTTTGAACCACCCCCCGTATTTCCCTGATTTAGCGTCTTCAGATTATCATCTTATCACCTCCCTGAAGACACATATGTCTGGAATTAAATCTTCAACTGACGAGCGAGTGCATAAAGAGGTTCTGAAGTGGGCGAAGGAGCTGGAGGGAGAGTTCGAGGAAAGCATTAAGAAGCTTGTGCCATGGCTCACCACATGCATTGACGCGACCATCATTTTGTGGAAGTAAAGTCATCAGGTGTATCAAAAATATTTTGCAATTATTTTTCAAATGCATTTTTTTAAAAAACATAAAAATCAAGTACACTTACTTTGGGAACATCCCTCGTATAAGATGTCAAGGATTTAATTTATTTATTTTTGGTATAAGAAAGTTTGTAGCTAAAAGTCTTCGCATCCCGTTGATGCCTATAATCCCCTTTTTCGTGTGTTTTATCTGGTGATTCATTAAACCCTTATCTAAATATTTGAACTTCAAAATATCACCATATTTTGAACAAAATTTTACAAAATACAATTATTCCCATAAAAATACCTATACATATTTAAATGTCAGAAATTTATTTAACCTGAAATATCTTTAACATTACGACTTTGAAAAATTATTATGTAACGATACGAGTAACTTTCGAAAATATTTTTTTTCCATACGTGTAACTTTAAAAAAAAAAAATTGTCGTGTTACCTAATAATTCCGGGAAAATACGTGAGGGTTGTGCCACCGCATACCTGGCACCATAATTTCATCTACAGCAATTTAAACGTGAGAAAAATTTTAAACTTCGATTAGGAGGGACGCCCTATAAATATTGTAACCTAATGGATTTAGTTTATGAAGGTTACCGACAAATTTCCTCAACCATAAACACAAATATAGAGTATTCTCACAGGGGATGAATATTTATAAAGCTACTACCTAAAATTCATAATGAAATGTCTCATCCAATGCGACAAACTGCGCCAAAGGATTCGCGGACGAATTCTTCAGAAATGGATGGAGAAGGTCTCCGAAAACAGGAGAGAAATCATTTTTAAATTCGTGGAGAAAATCGTAAAATCCGCAGAGGGCGCGGTCACCCGGGTTCCAGGGAATGAATTCAGTGGAAAAGGGTTTAAATTATATTATATTATCGAATTTCTCTTCATTGTAATAAATTAAATAACCAGAAACACAAAACATAACGCGGAAAAAAATATTGTAAAAGTAGTGACACTTTCAATTTATTAATTAATAATATTATTGATACAACAATGATAAGCCACTAGAGACACCACTATCCTAGACATATAGGTAGTGGGCAGGACCGGCCCAGCATCAAACGGTGCCTTACGTGCTGGTGAAAACCTCAAGGTTGCTGTGTTTGCTCATTGGCTCCTTGGCGCCCTGGCCAGTCGGTGCCTGCAGCGGACTGCTCCAACTGCGCCTGCACAGGACCGGCTCTTGGTAGGACTTTGGCAACCCCCATTTGGAGAATAATGTTAAGATGCCTTCGAAGCCGCCGCACCAAAGGCTCAACCGTCCGACCAACATTTCCTTAAATCAAGTCCATTTTTCTCACACGTTTTCTTAAAAACGGTGGGCAAGTCGAATGTCTTTGGAGGAGCCATATAGAAGCGCAATACGGCAGAAGGAACTCGGTGAGGAGGAGGGGGAGGGAGAGGGTAGGAGAATGGGGAAGGGAAAGGAAGGGGGAAAGAGCTGGGAAGGGGGAGGGATAAGGGGAAGGGTAAGAGGTCGGAAAAATTAATGATGCTTAACCTTTTCTGAATGGTGGTTCTTTACCAAGGCGATACCTAGAGAATTCATAGCTTGCACTCTGAATAAGGTTCAAATTACGTTTTGCGTTATTTTCAATACATATAACATGACCTCTGTAAATCATATAAAGTGTTCGCGCCGCTTATAGGTAACAACTTGGTGAGTATTTTTGCGTTAATTTGGATTTAAATACTATTTATTTCCTATGGCAATGATTTTCTCCCGTCCCCCGCGCCCCGCATGATTCCCTCATGTCACGATTCCTATCAACTCGCCAGTATCGGAGCTAGAAGATTTTTGACATTCAACGCTGCGGGACGAAATCCTAGTTAAGAGGGCATTACCAGCGGCCGAAAATTCAAATTTCATCAAAAGACGGCCTCACGATCGAAAGTTTTTTAGAACGAGATAGAAATACCACATTCGCTCCGCCGCAAGCAGCATGTCCCACTCAACTGGCGATATCTATAGGATGGTTCAGACGACATTGATATTGAATTCTCGGTTCCAGCTTTTTCCGAATAAGTAGTTATTTGTAATTTGTTTACCGAAGTGCATCAACATAAATAGATACAAGTGAAATGCGTAAAAATAGTGGGTATAAAATAGGTACTTAAGTAATATACAAATTTCTTGATTTTTGAAATGTTTTTACGAGTATTCTGTTGTTGTTTTTTAATTGTATTTCTACTGAGTGATATTCAGTTTGATTGTAAAAAATATCTCATTTTTACATATTTATTCTTCTCACAATAGGTATTATCAATAATTTGGGAGGCGGGTATGGGTACTACCGCCCGGGAACCAGGGAGATTATTGTTGGTAATCTAAATTAAATTGAATTTCAAAAACCTCACCCCATGTACCTCAATGACATTACATTAATACTGGACGCGGGGTAGAAATCTCAAAATGGGAAGCCAAACACAATACGATTGTAGCTGTCTCTATTTCTAGTACTTTAGTACTTAACTGCTACTCATCGAGTAAGGTCGTGTCTTACCACTAAGTAAATTGTATTGCAAAGCACCAAAATGCGCTCCTGTGTGATGAGAAAATGCTTCAATTACACGGCAAATAGTCGAAAAGGAGACAGCGAACATTGCATCACAAAGTGGCATAAGCATAACAAGGACAACCTACTAACAGTAGTTCGGTTCACACAGCGTCCCGCATTTGTTTTTATTCCATTGGGAAAGATGGGGTAAAACGTACAAAGGGTAAAGCGTTCATTAATTTAATAATGTCGTTGATGAAAATTGTAATATAGTAACGGTCCTAGGTGTTAGATTTGTATAATCATTTAAACCTATAACCTGTACTGTATAATAAAATATGTACTTAACAATACTCCTATAATAGTACCAATATTGTATTACTAATGATAACTCATATAATAAATATAAAAATATTTGCCCGTGTGTCTCGTTTTACCCGCCTTTACCTTCCCTGTCCATTGGGTAATCGAGTGAGAGTATCTTGTTATCTCAGTCACACCCATAGGTCACAATCAGTATTCGGCGAAGAAATTAATAAGCCGCCCGACCATACATCTATCACATTCACATACTTACATTCTTTGATTGTCTATCTTTATCACCCATGAATAAACTTTTGAATTTAGAAATAATACTGAAAACCGCTGAAAACAAAAGAGTGTTGCTTGCTTACTTGCTTTCCACATTATATTGTGAGTATGTGAGACTATAACGAGTCTATTTATAATATATAACGTCATTGATGTACCTGGGTTCATTTATTTGTCCGGATCTTGGCGGCGGATGCACCTGCCCACCAACTGCATGGCAGGCCGGATCAGGAGAGACTGGTTGGACCTGGGAGATCTTTTACCTACCCAGCAGCACTCTCCGAAACATCTCCTTACAGTGGGAGGGATAGATTTTTTCATGTCCGTCACTCTTGGACTGACCCCCAGATTCCTACATGCCCCTGATACCTTTTTTCTTCCCAGAATCCCGAACCCAATTTGGGAAACGGAACTCAATTTGGACCCCTAGGTTCCTACCACTCCTGGTACCTTTTTCCTTCCCAGAATCCAGAACCCAATTTGGGAGGCGGGTATGGGTACCGCCGCC
Organism: Limnephilus lunatus; assembly: GCA_917563855.2. Classification (NCBI taxonomy): domain Eukaryota; kingdom Metazoa; phylum Arthropoda; class Insecta; order Trichoptera; family Limnephilidae; genus Limnephilus; species Limnephilus lunatus. The sequence goes on along the minus strand of OU830598.1, from coordinate 45,178,666 downwards.
CAGGAAACCATTTATTGGATAACCAACACCTCTGCCATAGGTCACCCCAAGGGGTTCGTTTCGCTTGGTGACTTACTTGCCCGGGTTCAAGGGATAAGGTTTGTTCGAATCTTGGCGGCGGATGCGTCTGCCCACCAACTGTGTGGCAGGCCGGATCGGAAGAGACTGGTTGAGGGAGATCTTTTGACCTCTCCTGCAGGATTCTCTCGGAAGCCTTGCACTGCAGTGGTGAGGATAGACTCATACATCCTCTTGGATACACCGATCCCAGATTCCTACCCACCCCTCATACCTTTTTTCCTTCCAAGAACTTCCTCTCCTTCCTTTTTCTAAAAAGACCTTCGATACAACATCCCCAAAGATGACATATTTATTCTTATTATAAAATATTTTCCTGTATGGAGTTATTTAAATGTATTTTTAACATTTATATTTTTACCAAAATTATGTAATTCAACTATAAATAAAAATAACCAAAAAAACAGCAGCATTATAATAAAAAATATGTAAAATATAGCAACAAGCATATATTTTAGTATAGTCTACATAATATATGTACAGAACTTGAAAATATAAAAACAGTAGGACTGTTAGTGGTTGTACAGTGAAAACAGACCGCAATACAATAATGTGAAGGTTGTCCAAGAATTAACTACCTTTGCTCGTTGTTTCTCAAAATATGGTGGCACTAGCGTTAGCTCAGACTTTCCCAAAAAACCGAGCGGTGATCCGGCTTGGTAGCTGCTTCAGTGCGATCTTTGCGTTCGTTTGAGAAAGACGCTCCGTTGTCGAATCCCGCCCCCTGCGAGGTGCGCTCAATTATTCGCTTTTTCAATTTAGAGGGAGTTAGCCCTGTTGAAGTTCATAAGCTTGCAATTTTAATCCCAGATGTCAGTAAGTCTACCACACAATTGATTTTGAGGGAAAAATGGAGTATGCAAATTAATGCTCGTTGCGCAAATGCGCTCGGATCTCTTCGAACTGTTTTTCCAACCAAAGCGAAACTTTTTCCAACCAAAGCGAAGAAAAATAAATAAGTTAAAAATAGAAGAAAAAGTATGGTAAAAAGCTTCTGTTCCCGTGGTGAAATTTGAGTCCTCAGTTTTCCGCTTCTACCACGAATTTCCTGACACCGTGTGTACAAGGTAATGTTGCATGTCTATAATTTGCGCAACGTTGGGTATTAATGCTAGTAAATTAATGTTCATAATTAGGTCACCGTAATGTACCACGGGTTTCCCGCCACCGTGTATATGTCGCAGGCAAACCGTAAAATCAGGCCGTTCTTGATGCGTCTGAGGCACTTCACGATCTGCTGCCAGGCACTTCACGAAGAAACTAGGTGCACCATGATCTGTCTGATTTTACGATCGACCGCCGACATACATAAGGCAATGAAGTATGCGTGTAACTCGCGCAACGCCGGGTATGCAAGTAAATTATTGTTTATAATTACCACGGTAATAACAATGAACCTGTCACCGTAATGTACCACGTATTTTTCGACACCTTGTATATGTCGCAGGCCAATCGTAAAAACAGGCAGATCACGATGCGCCCCAGGCACATCACGATCTGCCGCCATTTCACGATGCAGCAGATCATGATGTGGCTAGGCGCAACATGATCTGCCTGATTTTACGATCGGCCTACGACATACATATGCAAGGTAATGTTTCGAGCGTATAATTCGCACAACGCCGGGTATTAGTGTTAGTGAATTATTGTTTATAATTACGTCACCGGAATGTACCACGGGTTTCCCGCCACCGTGTATATAAGGCAAAGTTGCTTGCGTGTATTAATGCTAGTAAATTATCGTTTATAATTACCGCGGTAATTACAATTGAATCGGTCACCGTAATGTACCACGTATTTCCCGACACCGTGTACCTATACACGATAAGACTGGGTAGTATTGCTAGTTTATAATTTCCGCGGTATAAACGGATAAATCGGTCACCGTAATATCCATGAATCACAATGTATTGAAGTTATTACCCATTTTCATTGATCAAATATACTTTGTCGAAGCCCATTTACGCGTACATAATAATATATATGATAAAAATTTGAATTGCACATACCGATGAAACTTTACAGTCATTATTTACTTTAGAATGTTGATTCTTTTCTCTAAAAATTAAACAACATGTTATAAAAAATACACAATAAATCTGACAGATTCGTTCCAACGACCCTGTAGCATATAAGGTATGTACAACGTAAATTGATAATTAAATTTTACTAATCTTTGTTTTTTCTCGTTATATTTCTCCCAGTTATGTTTTTGGTGTGGTAATTTTGATTTTTTTATGAAAGTTCTCTCTTTATTGATTTTTATCCCCATTTTAAGCGGACGAATAAATTTAAAATGTTATGAACTGGACCGGCGCGGACAACACGACCGCTCGCTGCCGTGAATCGACAGATACTAAGAGTTTTGGTTAGCGCCGTGCGCGTCAAAATACAGAATAAAATATTCACAAAAGCGTGTCGCAAATTCAACAGAATTATATACTCGAGAAAATATTTTTGGTTAAAAATTATTTCTAATATTTCAATAACGTCTTAAGTTAAATTTCTGTGTTAAAAATTCCGAGAGAAATCAATTTGTAAGTGTGTAATAAATAAGTCAAGTTGTAGTATTTTAGGCACAAAACGGGTGCTTGGATTTTTATTTTAATGATTTTATTTGAAATTAAATTAAAATTCTAAATCATATTTTGCCTAGATAATGAACAGTTTTATAATACTGTATTACTATTTGGTATGATATATGTATTGTATAATAACTTTACTCGTTTGAAAATTAACAAATATTGCCATCGACCAACAGTAAAACTATTTTTTTATTAAAAAAATGTTAACTTTTTCAAAATTTAAAATATAAGTTTACCACATAAAATAACGATCTTTCGAAATCAATTTATCGTTTTTCTGTAAAAAGCTTCGACACGTCTATGAGCTCATTCAAAAATGTCATTTTTCAGCTTTGTCTGGTTATTAACTCTTAATATAACTTGCATAAAACTATCGCAATCTTGTCGCATCGCATAATTGTAAACCGTACAACAAATCAGTGTCAAAAAGTGAACTGTAGATCAGATGGTGATCTCATCGCGCAAAACCAATACATCCCAGATGAACCTGCTTCCTGCCAGCTTGCGTGATTTCCTACCAATCCAATTGGTTGGCATTGTATTTACACAGAAGTGAATTGCCGAATATTATAAACCTATAGGCGGGAATATAAAGATTTGTTTGGTTTACCCGGGAAACGATCGTGCGATCTCTAGAGCCGGGGTCAAAAAGCTTAGAGCTCTTCTGATAGAAACTTCTACTTAAGAAGATAACAGATTTTTAAAAGGAAATTTTTAAAGCTTCAAAATACTATGCACTAAAGTGTCTTAGTAATGATTAAAAAGTTGCTGGTCGTCGTAACAATATTTTATTATTTTTCACGCCTTCCAAATGTTTCTAGAAAAAATATTGTTAGATGATTTTTAATATAAAATCTATATTCCCACCACGCATAAACATTTCATTATGTTAAGTGAAGTTTAAACCACAGCTTGCCCTTTTAGTTGAAGTTTTCCACTTCCTAAACACACCCAATTTCCTTATTTATAAATAAGAAATTGTTGCTTTTCTTCGAAAAGTTTCAGCAAGTATAACCTACCTTCTCACGACTTACCACATTATAAGAATTAATCATAAGTTATTCGATAAAGAAAAACTTTTCATATTATTCTAGATCAATAATAATTGCTTGTTTTATGACCACCTTATTTCTACTAAAAGTATTCAATTTTGAATTACAAATAATATTGAATCACCGGTAGAGTGTTAGACGTGCTGAAAATAATAATACCTAGATATAGCTTAGTTAAATTATTTTGCCATCTGCTAGTGAAATGAATTATTCCATTTGAAGTTTGCTAAGTTCACTGAAAGTATCTGATTTTGATTGAAGTAAATTTTCCTATGGTTTGAACATCGTAGAATCTTATCAAACAAAGTACCTACCTGCTATAGTAGATTTTTAAATTGTCGATATCCGCGTTAGAGGGTTAGGCTCATTAGGTCACTTTAGTTCAAGTGTCGAGGGTTCAAACCCCAGGGGTGAAAACATGTTTTTCGCACCTTACATTTTCACGTGAGCAGATCTGAAAAGCCATCCCTCCACTCTCCCCTCCTTCTCCTACCCACTTTTATGAAATAATAATCATTAAAATTTGTTGTAGACCACTTTTATTTTATAAACACTCTACCGGTTTCGGATGCACCCTTCCTTCGTCAGGAGAATATTATAACCAAAGATATTGAATATCTTTGATTATAACAGATATATATATATATATATAGAGAATGTTATAATATTCTCTTGACGAAGGAAGGGTGCTTCCGAAACCGGTAGAGTGTTTATAAAATAAAAGTGGTCTACAACAAATTCATACGTGTTTTTATTGTAAATTATGGCAAGCCACTAAGTTAATGCTTTTTAAATAAATCATAATTTATGAAATAAATTATGATTTATCTCTACATAGTATAAAATGAAGTCGGTCCCGCTGTCTGTGCGCTTAGATATTTTAAACCACTCAACGTATGTTCATGCGATTTTCACCAATAGATAAAGTCATCCATGATGAAGTTTTTAGGCATATAATTTGTCAAGGTTTTGTGTAAATTGGTGAAAATATAAAATATAACTGGCATCTGGCAGCGGGCAGCGGGTAGCGGGCTCGCAAACGGGCGATGTGGATTTGATTTAACAGAAGGCGTTGGTTATAAAGGTTAAGTGAATGTATCGTTAGCCACAGCAATGTGTGAGCGGGTCTGCTAGTTTATGAGAAAACACAATTCGATATTTTGACTTTCTTCTTTCAAAAAATCTAATAAAAAGGATGTCACGCAAAATTTTCATTGACGGACGAATGAGAGTTTTTTTTACCACAAACATTTTTTCCTCGGAAAAACAAGAGATCACACTTTTTTTTCTTGTATTTCTGATGTAGATGAAGACATAATATTATGCATATTTCCATTTGTCTTAAATTGTAACATTTACTTTTATTAGGTCTCACTACAAATAACACTGCATTATAATTTGTAAGCCTGGAGTGTATAAATTCCTCAGACTTCCTGAGCTCAATGCTCAGAGATATGATTATGAAAATTTTACTTGCGCGACAATATATCAAAAAGAATAGCAATTTTGCAACTCTAGGAAATATAACGGATTCACCTACCTTAAATGCAGTTTTAATTGCAGCTAGGAGGCCTCCGTTATCATCCAGTTATCAAAAAATGTAATCCTTTATGGCTTGAAAACTTCGCAAATAGTTTGTTGTCAAACTTACACAACAGAATTTTCCACAATAAACAAATAAAAACAGTTTTCAAAAAACAAACACATGATGACAGTTATACTAGTTCTATTTTTAAAAGACAATCAATTTCAGATTTCTCTGTTAATTTCAAAGAGTGAGTAACCACTATTCCTATGAAACATTTAATTATTTTTCGAACAAACAAAAAGAACATTTTATAATGCCTAACCAAACACTTTATGCAGTGTTTGTGGATTCAACGCGTAAATTACCAACGGATCTTATTTGTAGTAATGTATGGTGATTTGGCGGATACTTAAAATATGATGGAGTTTTTATCACGAACATAAACCAACCCTTATTGCGTGGAAGTAATCATTCCCGTACAGATCTCACACATATTCCTGTTGCGGGTGGCATCTGTTAGGTACACACAGCGATAAGAGCAATAAAAGAATTTCACGGAATACCGTAAGGAATAAACCCGCCATTCTAAGCTGTTACTGTAATGGAGAAATCGATGAATACATAACAAATAGACTGTTAAAGGACTGGGAGATTTGAAATGTTAGTAAACCCATACGGTTATTGAGTTCTGTCTATTAGAATCAAGGAAAGTTATTCTACGAGATTTTCTTTGGGTCTCAGAGTTTTACGGGTAGTTCAGGCGTCGGATATTGCTTTATTATTTAGTAAATCAGATGTTGTACCGAAACAGTCTCATTTTAGATAGTCTAAAATATTATCCAAATCTTATTATGGCAATACTAGGAAGCAGATTTTGATTCCATTGTATCTTGGAGATTAGTCTTGCGAAGTACTCAGAGAAACTAGTAATCTGAGGTTACGTTTACATACACGAGCCGAACCTGCGAGCCTAGTCACGAATTATGGGAAAGGAACAAAGCTACCTAAAAAACCGCAAAACGCCGCTGGCGCGACAGTTGCTCTTTTCTTTCGCATAATTCTTGGATTGGCTGGCGCTCATGTTCGCAAATGTGCGCGCGGTACCAATAACATACCCTAAATCTTGGTCGTCTTAGCGTACCACCCATCCTACGTTTAAATGGTTTGGACACACAGGGCAGATAATATACAACAATATATTAACCACATCATTACGAAAGAGAGGTTCTGAAAAGAGTATACGGCAAATGAAGGCGTTATAAACAAATTAAAGAAAATAATGTACCTGAATGTGGAGCAGGCGGACGAAGACAAAAATATTTGTAGTGAAACGGAAGCGAAAATGTAGGCGAAAGATGAAGTTGGGTAGATACTTCGGAAAATGACATAAAACAACGTTAGGTTAACAAATTAATACTAGTCAGCTCAAGCAAATATTACCAGCATCAAATAAAAATAATAAATGTATAAATGTTTAAATTTGGATGAAGTGAGATTTTAATGCCAAATTAAAGTTGTTCGGTGATCCACCGCCACCCCCCTGCTTAGCGCTAATCCCTTCCGCTAAATTGCGCAATTAGTGGTCAGACATTCTAATTTTTTATCTCCTAAAATCTTTGGTGTTTTTTTAAAGAGCTTAAGTCAATTTCTGTCAAGAAGTCACTTAAGGCCCTTCATACAAAACACCAAATAATTATTCAGAGATATCCATCAATTTGGGAGATGGAATCAATTTTTTCAATGGTAATCGTTTCTGAGAATTTTCGTATTTAATAATTTCTTTTATCGATCTCCGTTGATTGGAGACATCAACATGATGTAAGGGTTTAACATTAATTGAGTTCTCTTGATAAATCCAATTTCACAGTAATCAAATGCTTCAATTATTGGAATTCGCCATTCCAGGAACCATTATGGCATGAGTTTGAATTTTCAAGCAATGGAACAGAATATTATGAAACTGAACATTTTTATCGGTAATACCATTGTGAAGAGATTTACGATGGGGACAAGAAATTTGTGAATTCTGATTTTACAGAGGTCAAAAATACAGAATGACACAAAAGTTAAGATAGGTAACCATTTTGGGTTATGTTTTCGATTGTTTTATAAGAATGACACACATTACCTGGATATTAATATGAATAAGCTTACAATGTTTCTTGCTCAATGCTACAGTACATGTGAGGATTACACCCACGACCAACGCCTGGATGAGAACCCGATGCTTTAGACCACTCAGTCACTTACGTGAAATCGATTAATGTTATTAGTTTTAATAAAATGTTACGATATAAGCGTAAAATGTCATTTTATAGTTAATATCTTTAAAAAAGTTAACTTATTCAATTTCAATAAATTAGCATATAAATTATTTTCCTTTATATTGACTTCTTTCTTCGGTCTTAAAAATAAATCTCCGTGAAATTATTTTCGCTTCCTTCGTATGACCAGAGAAATCAATTCCGTGGGGATTCAAAAGACTTTAAAATCGGAAGCGGTCTTATGTAAAGGGGAACGCTATTAGTCTATAAAAAATGTTATATTTAATCCACTCAAAAGAACAAAAAGTAAAACTGCTTTCGATAATAGTGAATCTTTCACTGTAGTAATAAATATATTTTGTCTTTTATTTTCTCTGCTTGGCGCTCTTCCTGTGAGGTTTATGTTTTATTTCTGAAATATTTTTTTATACATGAGCTGTGAAGTTACATGTCTGCCTTTTTATTAACCTTTTTAAGACCTTTTTGTTGAGACCTAATAAAAGTAAAATTTTACAATTTAAGACAAATGGAAATATACATAATATTATGTCTTCATCTACATCAGAAATAAAGGCCTTTAAAGTGTGATCTCTTGTTTTTCCGAGGAAAAAATGTTTGTGGTAAAAAAACTCTCATTCGTCCGTCGATGAAAATTTTCCGTGACATCCTTTTTATTGTATTTTTTGAAAGAAGATTGTCAAAATATCGAATTGTGTTTTCTCATAAACTAGCAGACCCGGCCACACGTTGCTGTGGCTAACGAAACATTCACCCAACCTTTATAACCAACGCCTTCTGTTAAATCAAATCCACATCGCCCGTTTGCGATCCCGCTACCCGCTGCCCGCTGCCGCTTGGCCAGTTATATTATATATTTCCACCAGTTTACACAAAACCTTGACAAATTATATGCCTACAAACCTTCATCATGGATGACTCTATCATTTGCGGCACTTATGGAAGAAGTTTTTAGGTCTAAATATAGATTTACAAAAGTTAATTGTTTAATTGCCTTGGTACTTTAACGAGTGGCTTTAATTGTAAATATTACTATTGATGAATTAATCTGACTCCATTAGCACTACGTTAAAATACACGGGATTTAAATAACAAAGATGTAAGTTATAAACTTGGTTCATTTATTGCACGGTAGTTTTACAAAGATCACAATAATTTATAAGCTTCCTGCCATGAGAGATTCAAAATTGCAAGTGGTCTCAATGCTGCGAGGTCCGCGCCGCCTAGCGGCGATAATCTAAGTACACTACCCTACCGGTGTGGCCAGCCGAAATAACACGGTTTCGAGTACCTGGCTACAGACCTCCTCCCCAGCCTTTTGGCGACAAAAACAAAATTTTACTATAAGTATATACAGGGATACTGGGCTAAACATCAACCAGTCCATACAAGATTAAAAAATAAGGATAAAAAATAATTATATAGTCCTTATAATAACAAAAGCATTACCAAGGGAGAATTCACTTAGGGTAGTGTCATTGACAATTAGATACTATTCTGCAACATATAAATCTTATTCTAAAATATGCGATACATAAAATATTCTATAAGTGTATCACATTATGTGTAGAAATGGAAAGGTTCAAATAATCATTATGCTGTCCACATCACTTCTGCACACAGTGTGGTAAAATACGTTATGTTTATAGCTATATAAAAATTTAACATATAGATTACCTATAGATTAAACAATGATCATATACAGATGTTAATAGAAAATGTGTCATATCCTCAATACAGATAGCATTAACCTATAAAATATACAAAATTTATATCATAGTTAACAAACTAGAAAGATAAATATAGAAATACAAAAATTCATTCATGAAGGAGTAAAAATATTTAACAATTACTGCTAATACTTTTGCAATTAATTGCAAGGGCACGTCACAGAGTGGTGCATTACCTTTTACAGTAATAATGGTTTTTCATCACCTATACAAAAAGTGGAATTAAAATACTTATTGGAAAGCATATACCTTAAATATTTCATTTTAACAAAGAATATCTTAAATACATATATGTATTTGCCAAATATGATATATGTACCTTAAAAATACTAGTACCTTAATAATATACCAAAAGTATGAACATACTACATCAAGTAGCTAATATTGACTTGTTCATGTTAACATAAATATGGAATAAAAGTAGCGTTTTCTAGATTTTTATACAAAAACGCATTATTATAAGATCTTTTCTATAAATACATGCTATTGTTTACATACGTATAGAAATGATGTTTTAGTGTAATTATATTATAATACAGGTAGTTTTATCCTAAAATTACTTACAAGAAAATGGCATGAGAAGAGTTAGTTGTTATGACAATTGATAAATATACTTCAACAGCTGTCACAGTCTGGAGTACTTAAAAATCTAGCACGCTGTGGGGTTACACCACAGTTCCGGGCGATAGAACAGTATTTATTTTAATAAAATAATTGTCATGTCATTTTTCTGTAAGATACGAAGTGTTCAACATATTAATTATGTAATATGGAAAATAAGTGTTCTGACGTGAACATAGCACGTTTATAATAATAACTCATAAGGCATTTTTTTAGCCTATGGTTTTTTAAGATGTCATTGACATATTACTAAAGATCGACATTCTCTCACAGAATGTGATAGTATACATATACAAATGTTATTCTGGCTTCACAAAATAGATTTTTAAGAAAGTGAAAATCGATTTTGTGGGCCAGTTTTACTACAGTATTCTTAACGAACAAAAAATTTTACATACTGCTGAATTGCAGGTATTATGGTGTTAAAAGAATTGAGATTAAATTTAAAATCAAGATTCTATAGAGATAAAAAGCTTGCCAAAATTTTACGTACGCATTCCAGACTGAAATCTGTCCGGGAAATGAACTTTTCTGCCAGATTTAGTCATTGTGTTCTTGACAGTTGTACTTCTCATAGTGCTGGTATCTGTGGTAGGTTTTGAAGCTTTTATAGAAACATCTTCTTTTGTACGGGTAACGGTACATGGTAATGGTACATCTTCTTCCACAGGGATGAACGCAGGTTTCAGCCGATCTATCGAGACACGCTTAGGCTTTCCTTTTACGTTAATTATATACGTCTTATCGTTGCGTTCTTCAACCTTATAGGGACCTTCGTACGGGTTCTGTAATGGCTTACGTGCAGAGTCTGTACGTAAAAATACATGTGAAGAAGTGGGTAAATCCTTATAAATAAAAAATTTTCTTGTACCATGGGCAGTAGCAGGTGCAGGTTTGATATCTTCAAATCGCCTTTGTAGGCGACCAACATATGTATCAGGTTCTTCCTTTGGCGTTGATGCGAAGAAATCACACGGCAGTCTCAGAGTTCTTCCGTAGGTGAGTTCCGCAGGCGAACATTTTAGATCCTCACGAACAGTTGATCTCAAACCTAGGAGTATTAAAGGGAGATTTTCTAACCAGTTCGTGTCGCCTTGAGCCATGAGTGATGCTTTAAGTGTACGATGCCATCGTTCTATCATGCCGTTTGATTGGGGATGATAGGCGGTAGTCCTAGTATGCTTGATACCGAATTTTTCTGTCAGTTTCATGAAGAGATGGGATTCAAACTGACGTCCCTGATCTGTGGTTATGGTTTCCGGGGTACCATGACGGGCAATCCAGTGGGTTGTCAGGGCTGCAGCAACAGTCTCTGCTGACATATCCTTCAAAGGAACTGCTTCCGGCCAGCGAGTGAATCTGTCGATCATCGTTAGCAGATATTGATAATCACTGCAAGCGGGCAGGGGTCCAACAAGGTCAATGTGTACATTTCGGAATCGGTCTTCAGGTAGTATATACGTGGCTGTTGGCGCAACTGTATGTCTTGAGATTTTGGCTTTCTGGCAAGCAATGCAATGTTTGACAAAAGTTTTGATATCTTTTGCCATGTTAGGCCAGACGAATCTCAGCTTCACTGTGTTGGTGGTTCCTAAAATACCAGGATGGCATACATTGTGCACGCTTTCTATTATCAGGTTACGCATGCAACGTGGAACAAAAGGTCTAACATGTCCTGTAGAAATATCACACTTTAGGGAAGTATCAGTGCCTGGGATCACCATTTGACGTAGAACGAGGGAGGAGTCCTTAAGTGCCTTACTAAATTCGTCGTCTGAACTCTGCTCTTGTCCCATTCGTTCGTAGTCTATAGCAGACGGGCAAGTAATCTCTTCTACACGAGAAAGTGTGTCTGCTACATTGTTGAGGTGTCCGGCTATATGCTTAATATTTGTCGAAAATTGAGATATGTAGTCCAGTTGTCGTTCCTGACGCGGAGAACTTGAAGCTCGCTTCTTACTAAAAGCGAAAGTTATAGGCTTATGGTCAGTATATATTGTAAAATTACGACCTTCAATATAATTCCTGAAGTATTTGACGGCTTCGTATACACCGGTCAACTCGCGGTCAAAAGTGCTGTATTTCCGCTGTGCCGGGCTGAATTTTCGACAAAAAAATCCTAAAGGTTGCCAGGATTTTCCTTTAGATTGTTGCAGGGACGCTCCCATGGCGATATCGGAAGCGTCGACCATGATGGCAATTTCGGCCGTTGGATCCGGGTGTGCTAATAATGTAGCAGACGCTAGGTGGTTTTTACATTCTTCGAATGCTGCTGTTAATTCTGGAGTCCATTCGAGTATCCGCTTGTCATTTTTCTTATATCCGCTAATCCAATCGAAGAGTTTTATTTGGGTGCGGATGGAATTAGGTAGGAATTTCCTATAATAGTTAAGCATTCCCAAGAAACTTCTCAGCCCTTTTGCAGTTTTAGGTAGAGGAAAATCAACTATGGCCTTTACCTTTTCTGTAATGGGGCGAATTCCTTCCGGCGTAATTGTATGACCTAGGAAGTTTACACTAGATAATCCAAATTGGCATTTAGTCATATTTATAATCATACCGTTTTCGGAAAGACGTTGAAGTAGTATGTCCAGGTGCTGCTCGTGCTGTTCTTCATTCTCCGAGGCTATAATGATATCGTCCAAATATACGAAACAAAAGTCTAGGTCTCGGGTCACGGCATGCATGAAACGCTGGAACGTCTGGGCTGCGTTCGATAATCCAAACTGCATTGAAGTGAACTCAAATAGTCCAAAAGGTGTAATGATGGCAGTTTTTGGTATATCACCAGGTTCTACTGGTATGTGATGATAAGCTCTCTGCAAGTCCAATGTCGAGAATATCTTCGCCTTGGACAGTTTGTGCGAGAAATCGTACAATTGGGGAATAGGGTACTTATCCGGTAGTGTCTGCGCGTTAAGACGTCTATAATCCCCGCACGGACACCATTCGCCATTAGGTTTCTTCACCATATGTAATGGACTTGCCCAGTTGCTCTTAGATGGTCTGCAAATTCCCTGTTCTATGAGGTACTTGAACTCCTTCTTTGCAGCTTCCAGGAGGGCTGGTGCAAGTCGGCGCGCACGTTCTGTGACTGGTGGGCCTTTGGTTTCGATACAGTGGGTTATGTTATGTCTTGGACTATCCTGGATTTTTATGTTAGGACGTGTCAAACTGGGGTACTTGTTAAGGATGTCTCTGTACTTCTGGCTAGAGGATAATGTTGAAATTCTAGATGAGGGTCCTTTATATGTAGCGCCTCTAATCTGTAATCCTGTTGATTGGTCAGCAAGTACGGCCTTTTTTAGGTTGACAGTCAGGTTGAAATGGTGTAAGAAGTCAGCACCGAGTATAGCTTTGGAGACATCGGCCACAATGAAACGCCATTTCATTGCTCTTCGTAGTCCGAAATGTAACTCGACAGTTCTGGTACCGTATGTTCTTATTGAAGATCCATTTGCGCCATACAAAGTGGTTGGACATTTTTCTGAAGTTACACAACTCTTCTTTGTATTCAGGCTTCTGGGTATCACTGACACGTCTGCGCCTGTGTCAACTAGAAATTTCTGGCGCGTTTGAAAGTCATAAATATAGAGACGACAGGTGTTTTCTGGAATCTCACATGTCTCTACTGTGACATTCCGTTGTCGTTTCCCGACCTCTTGTTAGGGTACGTACATGGTTTGTAACACTTGTATGCCTTATCTCCGAATTTTGCATGGAGTCGGCAGAATCCTTCGGATGATGTGGATGGTGATCTACCGCGAGACCTGGAACGTTGTCTTCCAGCAGGATTGTTTTGAGGTGACGGTTGATTGTTCCATCTGCGGTGTGGGCTTTGGCCTCTTCTATAGGTGTAGTTCGAAGGGTTGTCGCGATCTGTGGTTCTAGATAATTGTAGTTGCTTCATTTCCCTTGTCAGATGTTGTATCTGGTCTTGCAGATTTCGCAGGATCGTTGACATATTAGCATCGGAACTTGTACTTGCAGAGTGATGGTTCCGATCAGCTGGTCGCTGGTGATCTACTGCACTACATTCACTCTTTTCGTAGCAGTCGAGGATCTTGTCTGCTGCTAACGCTAATTGAGGTAGTTGATTGTCTGGCAAGGCTGATAGAATGGCTTGGACGTGTTGCGGAAGTCGCTGTAACCATAAGGTACGCACTATAGCGCTATCCGCCAGCTGTGGTCCCGCTAGTTCACACATATGCCGTAGCAAGTCTGTTGGCTTCCTGTCATTTAATTGCAGTCCGGTGAGCAGTCTGGCTAATCGTTTCTCTTCGGAATCTTGCAATCTTTCGATGAGTGATGCCTTTAGTACTGTGTACTTGTCCTTCGCTGGGGGGTTGATGACAATGTCACTCACGCTTCGGAGAGTCTCAGCATCCAGAGCGGCTACAATGTAGTTATATTTGGTGAAGTCATCTTTTATTCTCGAGTTTGTAAACTGTGCCTCAGTCTGCGCAAACCATAAAGCGATGTTCTCCCGCCAACAAGCTGGTAGTCTGACGGAGACGTGGCTTAGTTCGGATGGTTTGTTTTCTTCCATTTTTGTTGATGATCCGGCGGCTGATGGTATGTTAAGTGGCGTCGCATCAGGATTGCGGTTTTCGGCGTTCATCATGAATTTGTTCAGTATAATTGAGGCAAGGTACGGTTTGGTTAAAATATTACATCAAAGCTAAAATACAACAATATTAATATTCGACAATACAATGTGTGTATAAAAATTGCAGCAATATTGTCGTCATGCAAAATTTTATTAATATTAAAAATATATTCCTCTTGAAATGTTTGATTAAAATTGAAATCGACCAAAGAAAACAAGGAAGCTAGTGATTGGTCCACCCTACTGTGCAAAATTTTATCAAAAGCAAAAATATTTATACTTTAATAAATTTGTTGGTCCACCCTGATGGTAAAAACCTTTGCACATGAATGTGAAATTGGACAATTTTGGGTTTCCTTGATGTTATTTATAATTAAATATATTATTTCTTGCAACATATAAGATTTTTATAAAGTTATTTTAAATTTCAAGGCTTTAAATGTCAATTATTTTCGAAAAATTTTCGATATCACCACATGTTTAAAACTGTAGGTAGGAAAAAAAAAGATTTTACAACAACATGTTGATAAAAAATTGGATAACATTACGATTGCGACATTTTCTAGTCCTTTCTTCTTTGTTTCCACAGCTATCCCTGCCTTTTCTCGAACAATTTGGGGAAGCTGCCATGTGGTCCACCCTATTTCTGCAGCGGTCTTAAAGCAATCGGCGTCTTGGATATTGGCTGGAATAGATAAATACACGCACTTAATTCTTTTTAAGAAACTATGATCATTTTAAAAAGATTATTGGAAAAAGATTATTATATTTTATATCAGTTTTAAGATCGGTATATTTGAATATTTCTCAAAAGGTCAAACTATACGGGAACTGTCAAATCGTAATTTGACGTCAATATTTTTGTTCTGAAAAAAATACTGCAGCGGATTTACATTTACTTGAATTTAAGTTATAATAAAATTGAAATAGAACTTACGAAGTTTAGCTGCAGGACGTTGCAATCCTGATCTCTCACAGCTGAAGTTTTATAAACTACGTCGTAATATGTCGCGAATTCGGTTCGGGGTTACCATTTTTAACGAGTGGCTTTAATTGTAAATATTACTATTGATGAATTAATCTGACTCCATTAGCACTACGTTAAAATACACGGGATTTAAATAACAAAGATGTAAGTTATAAACTTGGTTCATTTATTGCACGGTAGTTTTACAAAGATCACAATAATTTATAAGCTTCCTGCCATGAGAGATTCAAAATTGCAAGTGGTCTCAATGCTGCGAGGTCCGCGCCGCCTAGCGGCGATAATCTAAGTACACTACCCTACCGGTGTGGCCAGCCGAAATAACACGGTTTCGAGTACCTGGCTACAGTACGATGATAAACGGGGTGGCAAAGTATCTACCGATCTCCAAGTTCTCTGTGCCATACGATAATGGGGTAGAAACGAGTGTTTATAATTGCATTCTTGTGAAACAAATCAGCGAAATCGATAACCTTAGGCTTTATTATTATTATTTTTTATAACACTCATTTCAACGTCACCCCGATTCTTATTACGCCTACTAATTTTTGTTTTCTCATCCGAATTACTGTTAATGATTATCCATTATTAGTTATTTTTGAAACGCGAAACACAAAACAGTCTCTTCGAATAATATTTTGACGTATGAATAAACGTGAAGTTGGCAACACACCACGAAATGCCAAATTGACCGCGTTTTTCAGCATTGGAGCTGAGTGTTGCTACCATAAAAAAATCATAACCCATAATTTAGCTGTCGAGCAATATTATGAAGATGAGTAAAGATTTTACTCTGAGCGGTGTAGTGTACCCCCCTGTGTAGCTACCGCGACTCTACAGAGTCGTGGTAGGGTTTCATTATGAGTAAGGCTGTATGACTAATTATGCATTATAAATTGTGAGCATGAGGTGTGTAAATTCCCCAAGCTCTCTGGGCTTAATACCCAATATACGATTAGGAAATCCTAAAATGAAATTCTACCTGCGCGAACAAATATATCACAAAGGAACAGAGCAGTCTTACACTCCAAGAAAAATAACAAATTCACCAACCTTGATTATGCAATTCTCTGCAGCTGGGGAGGCCTCCAAATTTCTGATCAATAAGTGTAATCCTTTTGTCTTGAATCGCGCAAGTAATTAGTTGTCCATTACAACATGTTCAATTTCACAATTAGTCTGTTGTCAACATTTTATACAACAGAAATCAGTTTCTTGTCAATGTTACAAAGAGGAATTTTCCATAATGAAAAAATAACAATTCCAAACAAACGCACAATGACAGTTTCTTTTATTTGCTCTATTTTTGAAAATCAATCCATTTCAGGTTCCTTGTTAATTTCAAAGAGCGAGTAACTACCGTTCCCTGTGATAAAAATATATTTAAATATTTTTTCGAACAAACAATAAAAAACAAATTATAATGCTTAACCATGCTCCCCGCCTTGGAAGTTCGCAGAACTTTAAAAAAAAAAAAAAAACTCATTGAATATGAAAACAAATAAAGATCAAATCACTCAGTAGAAACATGTCTTGGCTAAGTCAGAAACAATTAGATTATAATAGAATATTAACATAAAATAAAGACAAAATTATTGCGTTGGGATGGGATATAATTTAACAACAGGACGTTTAAAGAGTCCATATCTAGTCTTTACCGTCGCAACGCGAATGATTTTATCAGTACCAGGATGAACATCCGTGATTACGCCTTAAGGCCAATTTAACGGAGGCGAATCCTCCTGTCCCATAAGTACGACAGTTCCAACCTTAATAGGATGGTCAGTGGTAGCCCACTTCTGCCTGACTTGCAACGTATGCAGATATTCCAAACGCCACTTCTTCCAGAAGGATTGAACCATGCCGTCCAATAATTGCTTGCGCTGAGCAAAGTTTATTTTAGCGTCTGTCAAAACAGAAGCAGGTAAGTACTGTAAAGGAGTCGACATTAAAAATGTGCAGGCGTAATAACTTCCGGATAGGGTTCGGAAGACGCGATAGCGAGTCGGCGCGAGTTCATTATACACTCTATTTGAACCAGAACGGTCTGTAGTTCTTCATAAGTGAGGAGCTGAGTTCCGATTACACGGTAAAAATGAGTCTTCATACTCTTTACATTTGATTCCCATATACCCCCGAAATGGGGCGCGCGTGGTGGAATCATTTTCCACTCAACCCGGCGATTAGCGAGTTCACGCTTTAAAGCGGGCTCGAATTCCGACTCAACCAAAAACTTATAGAGATCATCTAATTGTGCCTTGGCACCAACAAAATTGGTACCATTATCTGAATACAAGCATGACACAGGGCCACGCCGAGAAATAAAACGGCTGAAAGCAGCCAGGAAAGCATTTGAAGTTAGGTCAGAGACCAACTCAATATGAATGGCCTTGGTTACAAGACATACAAAAAGACAGACATATGCCTTTTGTGAATGTTGTCCTCTCCGACGAGCAAGCGTGATACGGAGGGGACCTGCATAGTCTACACCGGTATGAACGAAAGCCTTTGCTTCTACAACACGATAGGAAGGTAAATCTGCCATCTTCGGTATAGGATGCGACGGATTTAAGCGGAAGCAGAAATTGCATTTCCGTACTTTTGCCTTAATAACAGTCCTGGCATCTAATATCCAATAGCGCTGCCGTAAGATGGACATAAGAAGTCCAGGGCCTGTATGACAGTTCATGACATGGAAATGATCGATGATAAGATTCACAACACAGTCATTTTTAGGTAGTAAAACCGGATGTTTAACCTCAAATGGTAAATCCGATTTAGAAAGCCGCCCACCAATACGTAACAAATTATCCTCATCGAGAAAAACTGATAAATTCCTAAGCTTTTTTG
Organism: Limnephilus lunatus; assembly: GCA_917563855.2. NCBI lineage: Eukaryota > Metazoa > Arthropoda > Insecta > Trichoptera > Limnephilidae > Limnephilus > Limnephilus lunatus. Next base: position 45,160,346 of record OU830598.1, on the reverse strand, counting down.
AAGGCAATTTGCCTTTCTGGAGTGCAGCAATATCTTCTATAAAATGAATACTCTGCACGGAACGAATCACAGCCTTTTCAGCAGTCATAAGATTATTGACCGTTCCAGAAGAGGGTGATACCTTTTTTGCGAATTGGAAGACAAAAACGACAATCCTTAAAAGTTTATTCCATGTGGATATACGCTGAGCCAGTTCACTCAGGACCGATTGTTCACGCTGAACTATTGCAGTGAGCACATTAGTTTTGTGCTCAGGCATTTCACCGATATTTGAGAAATGAAACGGTCTTAATGGCCATCCCGAGGGTGGGCTGCGAATCCACAATGGTCCATTCCACCATAATTCGTGTGAAATAAGCTGGGAAGGAAGCATGCCACGAGAAAGGCAGTCACTTGGGTTTTCACTACCGGCGACATGATAAAAGTTTTCAGGAGACAAATTCTCCTGACATTGAGCCACGCGATTACTAACAAACACCGACCATCGATGAGGCGACGAATGTATCCATGAAAGCGCAATGGTAAAATCTGAAAACGCATAAGTCCCTGCAATAGTAAGACGCGCTCGATAACTATTTTGAACCGTCCGAATTAGTTTGGACATCAAGACCGCGGCACACAGCTCCAAACGAGCGAGTGTTGTTACTTTGGTGGGAGAGACCTTTGATTTTGCACACAACAATCTCACGGTTATATTCCCAGACAGATCAGTTGTGTGTAAATATATCACACAGCCATAACCATTCAGGCTCGCATCGCAGAAAGCAACGATGAGCACTGTACTGTCTTTTAGGACACCTACATGACGCGGGATTTTTATCGTAGAAATTAAAGGAAATTCCTGTGTGAGTGCCGAGAACCTTTGAATAACGCTCTCAGGGGGAGTATCATCCCAACCAATGTTGCACAGCCATAGCTCCTTAATAAGCAATTTAGCGTACAGAATGGAGGGGGCGACCAGGCCGAGGACATCAAATAAGCGGGCGACTATAGACAGTATATTCCGCTTTGTACACTTCTCCTGGACATAATAAGTCGTAAAGAAGAAGCTGTCATCAACTGGTTCCCACGAGAGGCCTAACACCTTAGAGGTATTGTTAGAACCAACAGTAAAGTCCACCGTACTGCGGTGAGAATCTGGAAGGTTTTCAAGTACAACTTGAGAATTACTAGTCCATTTGACCAAATCAAAGGCACCGGACTTGAATAACGAGATTAATTCTCGAGAAAGACGTACGGCGCTGGATTCATCTTCAATAGAATAGAACAGGTCGTCCATATACAACTTGGACTCTGCCACATTGGCAGCATCCGGTAAATGTGGTCTCATATCTTCGGCTAACTGACGAACAGTCCGCATTGATAAGTATGGACTTGCCGTTAGTCCGAAAGGGACCCGATTAAATTGAAAAGTCCGTATGAGATCGTTGTTGGAGAATCGAAATAAGATTCTCAAATATCTACGATGCTTGCTTGGAACTTCAATCTGTAAATACATTTGCTTTATGTCCGCAGTCATAGCGATGGGAAAAAGACGAAAGTTAAGTAAAAGCAAAAACAAATCAGCTTGTAGATTGGGACCAGTATGCAAGATGTCATTTAGTGACAGCCCTGTATGTGTCTTAGCACTAGCGTCAAGCACCATCCGAGGCATGGGTTTATCAGAACGAATGACGGCGTGATGCGGGATATAATATCCATCATCTATAATATCAGACTCTGGGACTTCTGACAGGTAATTGTTTTCAATATATTCACTGATAACTTTATTATAATTCTCCTGTAAAGAAGGCGATTGTTTAAATTTCCGCTCCAAGGCCATAAATCGACGCTGAGCGGTAGTTCGAGAATTCCCCAATTGGTTCGGGTCTTTACAGAAAGGTAAAGCAACAGAATACCTCCCGTCGTCAGCGCGAGAAATAGATGAAGTAAACAGATTCTCACATTCCGTCTCCTCTGGACTCAGAAATTGTATGTTAGGTATTTCTTCTAACAGCCAAAATTTTTGCACTAAATCATTTAGCGCGAGTGCGGAAAATGACATATTTGTATTGGTCACTTTATGAGGGTAGTCACCCATTAGAACGAAACCAAACGCGGTCGATAATGCGGGGGGTGCACTAGTCCCTGATTCAACCCTGTCCCCTAAATAGATATGTGGAAATAATTGTGCCCCTAAGACGACATCTATATTCCCAGGAATATTCCACGTTAAATCAGCGAGGGGTATGCCCTCTAAGTACCTCATATCACCATTTGCTATATAGTGATTAGGTAACTTATCGGTAATGCACTCGACAACGAGCGCATATATGTTATATTTATTATTTGGGTATACGCGAGACTCAATGTCCAAATAAACGTAACCAAAAATTGGTCGAGATGCTGAACCAATTCCTTTAACAAAAGAATTACTCAAAGGAATTATTGGCAAATTCAGCGACTTGCAACAATCTACCGTAATCAAATTATTCTGCGATCCATTATCAATTAAACATCTAACAATCATTTTGTTACCATTTTTAAGTTTCGCATATATTTGAGCGGTTGAAAGTAAAATTGTCGAATTAGGTGTTACTTTGGCTGACAGCGAACACGAAGGGCTAACGCGCAAGGGTTCCTCTAGTTGCATATTGCAATTATCCGTTCCACTGACGCTGGATGGTACCAAAGGGGGGGAATACTGCTCCTCATTGGTAAGTACTTCCGACGTATGTACATGAGTATTTGTTTTCAAATTATTCCCACTACCAAAATGTAGTAAGGTATTGTGTGGTTTTTTGCACAAATCGCACATAAGCGACGATTTACAAGAGCTTACAGCATGTGATGCGCTAAAACAATTTATACACAAATGTTTTGATTTTATAAAATCAAAACGGGCTCGTGGAGAACTTAGCCCTTTGAACCGAGAGCAAGCAGTAATTGCATGATCAGTTTTTTTACAAAACATACAAGATTTCGGGGGCGGAGTTGGTACTCGAGGTACATTCTTATTACTCACGACGAAAGATTTATAATTGTTCGAACGGGATGAAGTCGCCTTAGGCGGCTTATTCATGGCACTTGATGACCTCTTTGAACGCTCTAATATTTTCACTTGATCTTGTACGAAAGAAATTAATTCTGTGTATGAAGGCACTTCTTTACCCCGCACAGTCAACTCAAAAATCTGAGCAGTCTGTTGATCTATTTTTCTTAACGCACAGTTCAAAATTATAAAATCGGCTAAGTCATCAATGTCTAACTGCCTCAATGCCGAAACGGATGCGGAAAAACTTTGAATAAAAACATCAAGACTGCTAGGTGTATTTATACAACCCTTGGCATCTAGAATGTTATTTAAATAATACGTACCTAACGCACGTTTATCCTGATACTTTTTTACTAAACCATCCCAAATAATATTATAGGTGTCGCTTGCAGGCACAATGCCGGCCGTGACCTTAAGCGCCCCGTGCGTCAATTTCCCAACCAAATATTGAACACGTTGAGCGTCTGTTAGCTGTTTATTATTGTGTATATTAGCTTTAAAAGACTCATAAAATTTTGCCCAATTTTCCATCTTCCCGTCGAAGCTCGGCAAATCTATGGCGGGAAGCTTGATGACGCAAGGTTCGCGAGAATTATTTTGAGTCGAGAGTGTACGTGCCGTGGCCAGTATCTGGTTACGGGTTCGTTTCACTTTCAAGAAAAGATCTTCAAAGGCGTTCAAAGCCTGAAATTCCGGTTGAAAACTTGGATTTAAGGACAATTGACGATCATTTATATCGTCAATAATGCTTTCAAACTGTGTTTGCATATGATCAATTATTTCGGACTGCACCATAAATGTCTCATTCCTTCTGGAATCGAAATCCGAGATATTCTTTGTTAAGTTGAATAGATCGTTAATGCGTGAAAAAAGTCTTTCCCTTTTAGCTGTTAACATAACAAGCATTCGATCCGGTTGATCATCTGAAGTTTCTTCTGTAATTCTCGGCATTTTAAAAAAAAAATACAATAACTTTATCACAAAAATTAAAGTTTACAATAATTATAATTACTGTAGGTACCTCAGAAATTTACAGAAGAAAACGTAAAATGCTATCAATAGCTTTCAATGAAATTTGTCAATTTATTACACAAATTCTTGCTAGACTTGCTTTTTTAAACAAAAACCTGCAATAATACAGGTAGGTACTCCGATATTTACCGAAAAAAGTATGTAAAATCGAAATAACCAACAAATTCCATAAGAGGAAGGTATTTCAAGAAAATCACCAATTATTACGTGACTCTGAAAACCTTCATAAATAGAACCAGCAATATAATATAGGTATTCCGGATTTACCAAAAATTACGTAAACCGAATGTCCATTTATATTATATTAACTTGCTAGAACGTATCCGGCTCGAAGGACCATAATTATGCATTATAAATTGTGAGCATGAGGTGTGTAAATTCCCCAAGCTCTCTGGGCTTAATACCCAATATACGATTAGGAAATCCTAAAATGAAATTCTACCTGCGCGAACAAATATATCACAAAGGAACAGAGCAGTCTTACACTCCAAGAAAAATAACAAATTCACCAACCTTGATTATGCAATTCTCTGCAGCTGGGGAGGCCTCCAAATTTCTGATCAATAAGTGTAATCCTTTTGTCTTGAATCGCGCAAGTAATTAGTTGTCCATTACAACATGTTCAATTTCACAATTAGTCTGTTGTCAACATTTTATACAACAGAAATCAGTTTCTTGTCAATGTTACAAAGAGGAATTTTCCATAATGAAAAAATAACAATCTCCAAACAAACGCACAATGACAGTTTCTTTTATTTGCTCTATTTTTGAAAATCAATCCATTTCAGGTTCCTTGTTAATTTCAAAGAGCGAGTAACTACCGTTCCCTGTGATAAAAATATATTTAAATATTTTTTCGAACAAACAATAAAAAACAAATTATAATGCTTAACCATATTGTTTAGTATTAATTTGATTAATTTGTGAAAAAGCCGCCGCACTTTTAAGCACAGATTATGGAAATTACACTTCATTTAAACATTTACTACAAGAAACAACTATTTACGTACACAAAGTAGGTTATTAGGTTCTTGGTTTAGGTAAATTAAGTAATTCATGCGTATTTAGTTTGAAACGAAACTTCGCGAATGTCAAATCCATACAAAAAAACATGACGGCTATGGAGATGTTTTAAATGGGCAATTTTTAACTTTGAATGAATATCGTATTTTTAATGCACATTTTTCCTTCTATCACGACTGAAACCGATGCTTCTTGTGGTAATTAAGCTTGAAAGTAGTTTACTTTTCAAAATTAATGCCTATTTAAAGTGTAGCGGCATGCGGCGGCTTCTTCACACTTTACCTTAATTTGTACCCTGATGATGCTTGAGCAAAGCAAAACCGGTCAGTTCATAAATTAATAAATCTCGTGGTTTTAAACAAAAAAATATATTATTTTATTAAATATTTCAAACCACAAAGTGATTGCTTTCTACAAAAAGATTAATAAAATAATGGATGGCCAAAGATATTTTATTACATATTTAAAAAAGAATTTTTATTCAAACGATGGAAAAACTCACCAAAAAACACATCTATAATTATTATTGATGTCAAACCTAAAGCTAGACCTTAGATAATAAAATAATGGATGGCTAAAGATATTTTATTTCATATTAAAGATTATTTATTCAAACGATGGAAAAACTCACGAAAAAATACACCTATAATTATTATAGATGTTAAACCTAAAGCTAGACCCTGGATAATAAAATAATGGATGGCCAAAGATATTTTATTACATATTAAAAAAAAGATTATTTATTCAAAAGATGGAAAACTCACCAAAAAATACAACTATAATTATTATAGATGTCAAACCTAAAGCTAGACCTTGGATAATAAAATAATGGATGGCCAAAGATATATCTTATTACATATTAAAAAAAAGATTATTTATTCAAACGATGGAAAAACTCATCAAAAAATACAACTTATGAAAACCAATATAAATCCTTTCGTAATTTTATCACCAAAATAATAATCAAAAGTAAAACTGCATTTTATAATGATAGATTTAAAAATCATTTTTCAGACATCAAAAAGACCTGGGATGAAATAAATAAAATTCTTGGACTTAGGACAAAGAGTAACTGTTATGATGTAATAACTAGATATATTATGTTAAAAGACCAATCTGTGGAAAATGTGACAAACCAATTCGCAAACTATTTTTCAGACAGCATTTCTTCAATGGTACATAAATATGATTTTAGAGCGTCAAATATAGCTTGTTTTATACAACATAGCTTGTACATACTACGAGCGTCACTCGCAGACATAGTGAGCTTAGTGAAACTTCTCAAAAATTCAAAGTCTCCCGGCATAGACAATATTCGAATGTTTGACATTAAAAGAAACATAGATATCTTAGGCCCTATCTTGACACAATTTTAGCACAAGCAGTAATACCAGATGAACTCAAGTGTAGTATTGTCAGACCTGTTTACAAAAACGGAAAACACACTGATGTAGGAAACTATAGACCAATTAGTTTATTACCCGCTATAGAAAAGATTCTCGGGAAATACATATCATTAAAACTGACTTAATACTTGGATTGCTTTTCTTTAATAGATCCCAATCAAAATGGTTTCCAAAAAAAAAGTAACGAAATTTTACTCCAGGATTTTTCTAACTATATAAATAACGAATTGAATAACAAAAGACATGTTTTGGTACTGTTCATAGACAATTCAAAGGCATTTGATAAAATTATTAAATCTTTTGGAGGTAATAGGGGTAAGAGGAAACGTGCTCAAACTATTCAAAAACTTCTTAACTAACGGCCGAATCATAATAAAAATATCTGATAAATTTAGTGAAACAAAAAATGTCAAAACTGGAGTTCCATAAGGGTCAATTTTGGGACCAACACTTTATATTATCTTTGCATCTCTTATGACTAAAATATTTTCTTTTGTTAAATATTTTGTATACGCTGATGATACTGCACTTGTCATATCCCATGAAAATTTGAAAAAATGAAATAATTGTAGCTAGATTTTATTTCTTTATTAAAGTGGTCACATGATTATGGTACTAATCAATTCAAAAAAAAAATCTGATGCATATAATATCACCACATGCTAAGTACAGCGATACACCCGTAATCATATCTCACTCTTTCGATTGCATTCAAAACAACATCAAACAGCCCTGTTCATGTACAAGTATCGACCTAGTTAACGACTATGTGTATCTAGGAGTTACAGAAGATTGTAACATGAAGTGGAATGTACACATTTCCAAACATTGTAAGCGCCTCCGATCTATTGCATGTAGATTTTATAAAATAAAATTTTTTGAGCATATGAAAACTATGAAATTGATTTATTTGTCTCTTGCAGAATCAACAGTGAGATATGGGATAACTTCTTGGGGTCAATCATGTAAAACCAACATAAAACATGAACCAATAATTCAAAACGCCATGGTAAAGTTGCTAGTAAATAAAACCGTTTTTAAACAAAGGCGAGACATTCCTATCGTATATAAATCAATCAATGTGTTACCTGTGCGTGCTATTATGTGGAAAAAAATTGTATTGCAGCATATATCCGGCAGTCAATATAAAATAATGGTGGATCATGCACACAATACGCGACTCACACAAAATAAAGGATTGAAAGTACCTGCGTTTCAAAATAAATATGGTCAAAGAACCATTGAATATATTATACCATTAACATTTAACATATTGCCATACGAATTTAAAGAAAATTGCTCTATAAAAAAAATTCTCACTGATGTTAAAATCATGCCTCTTAGGGAGAAACCTAATGTATTAAGATTATATTTTGCTCTTTCTTACCATGCAATAAATTTCAAGTATGTGATTAATGTATTGCTGTTTTTCAACTTTTTAATGATAGGTATGTATTAAAAAAATATATAAAAATAAATATTTTCCTATTCTGCATCACAATGTTGGTAGGTATGTTATATGTGTATTTGTGTATGTTGTTGGTACGCTAACGGGTTTATGATTATTTTATTTGTAGTTGTAACTCATCTGCGGCACTAATCTCCTGCTGACAAGCTACTTGCAGTAGCTTAGCGGGTAAGAAAATCCAATTGTATGCAAATTTTTTATATAATAATAAAAAAAAAAAACTGGTGCTCTCACCCAAACGCCCTGTAATTGTAGTAATTGTAGTCATAATCTGCTGTTTTTGTATTGTGTGTATGTTAGCAATAATGTTAACTAAAATAAAGTTTTGCCGTATAGGAACCTATACATTTTTAAGTAAACAATAGACAAAACGTGAGAAATAATTTACTAAAAATTCTGCCTCAACACAGGTTCGCCTAGTGAGGCAGGCTATGCACAACTTAAAATATAGAATATTATACTACTTCTATATAACCGTTCTTATATACATATTTATTTTTTCTCCTATAAAATACTGCTCTAATGACAAATGACTGTGAGATTTTGACGGATGCAAGTGATGAAATGTTGGAAGGTCTGAAAGCCTGAAAGCCAGACCAGCATGGAATGCGGATCTCGTGTCGAACAAGGAAAATCTCGAATGCCTGAAGAAATTTACAAGGATTTGGGTTGAGAGATGGCCTGAACTTAGAGTCGATGATTAAATTTAACTTCATTATGTGTTTAGGATCCAGGCAGGTGTAATTGCTCCTGGCGTCCACGGTCACCCTTTTGCAATATTTTTTACTACTACTACTGCCCGGATATAAAGCACTATATTTTCTGTTATTTCACACTAAAACCGTTTACTCATGTATCAAGTTTTGTATTAATATGTATCATGTTTTCTTAGGCACCATCTTCAACAACATCTTTAACATCTAAAATTTGGCTATTACTTGTTTTAAATCTTTATTTTTTTTCTTGTTTAACTAGACATTATCAATAGCCTTGGCGTAACCTAACTACACTTGCATTTTTCTTTTTCTAAATCTAGGATACATACAACAAGTTTTTCGTGTCTGGATTTGCAAGGAGCCGAAACTGAACTACCATCTCATTTTCGTATTGTCCTACACCCCATCAAGGGGATGGACTAGACCTATGTCCGTGCAACAACCGAGGGGATGACTCCCAAGGTAGCCGCTGTATAACCCGCCCGCGCCTCCCCCGTCGCCATGAGCGGGCCTGAAAACCAACCGTAGCAGACCGGTGACCTTCCGCCCTGCCTCCGGTGACCCGATGCTCACTTTTATCCTTAGTGTCTACAGGTATTTCCCCCTTAATCCCAACACTTTCTTCGAGGGCCTACCGGGAAGTCGGCTTAGGGGCGCGGACACCGAGTCTCGCTTGCAACTGGATTGAAGGCTCCGCTTATTCTTGGCGGGACCGCCGGACGACTGCAGCTCAGCTGCTTTGGTTAAGTCAAACAATCTCATCTAATATGAAAATTTGTTTTTTTTCCTTATTCTAACTTTTCTTCCTAAATAATAATAAACTTTTATTTCAGCTACATCAAGTGGCGGAGATGAGACGTGATACTGTGAAATAAATAACTAACAACATGTACGCACTCGCATACTGCCTGCTAACAATGTATGCCCGGACATTGGAGGTCTAGAATCATTTTAAATAAAAAGTAGCTTCTTTATAAAAAAAAATTAGAGTCCTGAGGTGTACGGTGAAGGAGGAAACCTTCTGTTTCCTTAGAACACCGTGGGAAAGTGGTTGAGCAACCTCCAATGCTCTAATGACTGCAATTATTTTAACATTATTCCATCTCTACGCAGTATTCTTAAAAAATATTATTGTTAAACTTATAAACATCAACTTACTAATGAATTATTAACTTATGTTGTTAACTTTGTAACTGAATGTTATTGTCATTCAAACATGTTATTATTATTACTGTGTAAAATAAAAGGAAGAAAATAAAAAAGTAAAAAGGGAAAATATATTCAAAATGTAACTAATACACGACTATGTAGTAACTGATATTATATTATATACTCATGATATTTTTTGGATGAAATAAATAATAAAAAATAAAAAAATAAAGATAAAAAAAAATCTTTTTTTTGTGAACGATATACTCGTACCAAATTGCAAAGATTTTTTAATTACATTATATGAATTTATTATTTTGGTAACACCCTAAAGGCGAATAGAAGGAAAAAAAATTGAAAGAAATGAACTAAAAGCGAGAATACAACTAGGCACTCGTATAAATTATTATCACATTTTTAATAATATTTTGGAATCTGTCCTGCCTACATGTAATAACCATTTTTGCTATATTTGGACCAAAGGATGACAATTCACAAAGTTTCAATTGTGAAGGGATCTTATTCAAAATGTTGGTCCGAGAAGAAAACATTTTGGTATGTCGCTGGGTCGCTTGTTGGAACAAAAAGGTCATTTCTGCCCCTACTTATAGTGTGGTACTTGTGTTCGACCGTTTTCATGAACATACATTATTATCTTTTTTATGCACTCGTAACACTGTCAAACATCAAGCACATTAAATTCTTCGAAGAGAGAGCATCACTCGAATATCTGAAACGGTTTCTTATTAATAGCACAGTAAAATAGATTTCTGGGCCTTCAACAACGAGTGTAATATTCCTCTTCTTCTTCTCCACCTTTTCCTGTGCCTCTTTACCCAATGTAGATAAAAAATAACATTTGTTCCACAATTATAAGAGAAATTTGTAAAAAAGTTCATTCCTGCGAAGACAGAATGAAAAATTTGTGCATGGTAAATTTTCAAAGATCCCGGAGTTATATTTTGGTTCGTTTTTTTTCAAGCAAACTTCATATTTTGATCGAGTTTATTGATTAAATTTGAGAAAATTTCAAATGTGCTTTAATAAAGAACCCACTGGAAATGAGTTAGGGCTCGACTATTTGATAAGGTGTATTTTAAGGCGCTGCTACCTTTTGTGGAGATGACGCAGTGGAGATTGCATAGATATATTGTGCTAAGGGACGAATGAAAATATAACCAGATAGTGTCGGCTTTGTAATATCAGCAGACATCTGGGTCGTTTCATTCGAAGCCGGGATAACAGTAAACAACAGAGATATTTTGTATGGAGATATTTTAGATACAGTGTAGATATAGACAAGAGGTGAGATGGACCGGGACACCGGATCTCTTAGCATAGGGTCGGAATGCCGACTCTAGCAGAGTTTTATGAAAGTACTTGTTTCTGAAGCTTTGTCGAGGAGAAACGTTGAAGATATATTGACCTCGTGTCAATTCTGTATATTTTACCAGACAAAAGAAGCCGCAAGAAAGGATAAAAGTGTATCGTGTGTGACTAACTCCCGAACGTCATCACGGTAACCCTTCACTAAGTCGTTAAAAAAATATATATAAATAACGTTGAAGGGAGCTTATTGAGATAGTTGCCTTAAAAAATGTTATATGTACCTTTGTTTTCTTCTAATAATAAAATAGCTGTTTTTAATGGCAGAGACTTCCACTCTACAAACCTTTACTCCACTACCAACTGGAATGAAAATTTCTCGTACCTGTAACAGATATTATATTATTTAGTAACCGTAATTTAGAAACACGGAGACTGTAAACTTAATCATAATTGTATAAATAGACCCATATTATCCGGTATTCAAAAAAGCTCGGGTTAAACATTTTACTTTATTAACGAGTGATTCGTTTGCCATAAACCTAACGAAGGTTGGATGACGAATAAATAATTATTATCTATGTACGTGTACGTATGTATGTTGACTAGATACAAGAAGATTCTTAAAAACTTTGTAAATATACACATATATATGTATTTATTTTATTATTTCTTTTATATATTCAATAATATTATTATTTAATGTATAAACAAGTTCTGCTTCGTTATCATAATTATGCGTTACAGCTGTTTCGCCCTCTAAAGGCATTATCAAACTGTGGCTGTATCATCTACATACGATGAATTTACATAATTTCTAGACAGGCATTTATGATTAAAAAATGAATTGCTTTTATTTTTATTACCTGCGCCCCTATTAACTTTCAAATAAAATGACTGAAATTATGAATGGTTAAGTTTCCAATTGTTATTACTGCATTGTTTAAATTTGACTGAATGTCGTTATCTGGTCGATAATTATGCCATAAAATATACCCATGATGATTAATCGGTTTGATCTATAACATAATTATAATTGAAATTTTAAATGGTCGTAATTATGCTCTAAAATAAACCCACGATGACTCATAGATTTACTTTAATTAGGTATTTAAACTTGGTTTCAATAAATCTGAAAGTGGCGAGCAAATTATATTTGTTTATTCATTTATTAAAATAGCTTTCTATTAGAGTTTTTATTAATTTCTAACTTCTCTAACAGATTGAGTTTGCGTCCTTCACTTTGTAAGTGTAACGGAAATGGTTTTTTATTATCACTTAGTGAGTGATTGTTTTCTAAGAAATGTTTGGCAAATTGTGATTGTATTTTATTATTATTTTTAAACGAATCTAATATTAAAGGTAATAAATATAAATTAACCTTGTAAAAAAAATAGAAAGGTTGTGTTACCAAAGTAGGAATTACGAAAATCGTATCCGAAGGCCAACTATTAAGATTTAACAAAAAAAAAGAATGGTTTAAAGAATTGTTGGTAAATATTTTCACTTTCCTATTTGAAAGCCATCCTAAATAAGGATTAAACATTCAATTTTAAACCACGGAAAGGAAAGGGGAAAATGGTTTGCACAGTTTTAACGGTCGTAGAACATCCATTGGTTAATTTTTTTTGCAAAATGTCTTAAAAAATCGACAACAGTTGGCCAAAATACCATGGTAAGTATGGAAATACGAAATATTAAAACAAAAGGCATTAATACAAACAGCTACAGCACTATATTTTGGGAATCTTCTCAATATTCCAAAGGGTATGTTTTTAGTACCCTTGTTGAAGTAGGGCAAACAACGCTCAAGCCTTTCAAATGCCTTTCGGGAAAATATAAGAAGTCCCTTCCTCTGTCAAATATATTTTTATGCCTAGTAAATTTAATATATTCACTTGTGCCTCACAAATTTTATGTCGCCTGTGGCCCGGTGGGGAAAGCTCTGGACTCATATTCTTGTTGCCTGTAATCGAATCTACAAACTTGACAAAATAACAAGAATTTTGATACTGATATTTTGATAAGAATTTATGTAAATATTTTTGATTATTTGTTTATTTAATTTAAGAGGTTATCCACCTAGTATTTAGTTAAATAGATTATAGTTTGTAACAACCTACCTCGAAAATGACTATAAGGGAAAGGTATTTTGCTATGCAACTTTTTTTTTGATATTATCTCATCAACAGCAATACTCCATTTTCAACAATGTCAGTAAAATAAAAATATATATTTTATTTGCCCCATTAGCCGTAAGACTAACCAATAATGGTCTAGCTCAGGCAGCCAATTTTTGTGTAAATTTAACTGATTACAATTTTACATGAATATATACAAAAGGCGTTCTACAAATTACAGGTTTGATGATTCGGAAAGGCGTTGGAATTATCTTCTATGGTAATTAAAGACACTCCTAACACCATTTACATTGAAAAGAAAAACAAACATTCCCGGGTTACGAATCACCTGACATAATTTGAATTTCCCCGACTTGATGCGGAAAATATTTATTGTTCTATGATAGAGGACTTAGCAAAGAATTGTACCCGTTACGTCTGGATTGGAACCCAACGTTATTTTTAACGGGGTTGTATGCTTTCACCTATGCTGTTAAATGCTGTTAGAAGAAATATTCGATGAAGTTCTGCAAGAAGCTACTCAGTGACTAGTTATAATTGTGCAGATGATACGGTACTTCTAACAAGTATCATTGAGGATCTACAACTTTTGCTAAATCAAGTAGTACAGCTGCAATTTAAATGATAGATGGGATCCTTGTTGGAATCAAATGTTGTATTGAGCAAGCTCGTGCAACCCTAATCCGCATGAAAAAGATGTTCTGCAGTTAAGATCTCAACCTTGGATTACGAATGCGAATGGTCAGATGCTACGTGTTTTCGATAGTATTTTATGGAATGGAAGGATGGACGCTTACTGAAGAACTAAATAGGCGACTAGAAGCATTCGAGATGTTGATCTATAGAAGAATACTTAAAATAAGCTGGATGAACGGGGTTACGAATGAAAATGTTATGGTTCGGATGAATAAAGAAAAAGAAGTTATTAAAACCATAAACATCCGAAAAATTCAATATCTTGGACATGTGATTAGACATCCAGAGAAGTACAAGAAAAAATACATCAATTAAAGACAATATCATGTCTTTTTTCAATTAACTCAACACAGGAGGCCCTGAGGAAAAAAAATCCTTCAGGGCCTATATCATCTTAGATGCTGTGTGGAGGGTCTTTTGAGGAGAGGAAGGAATGAACATTGGTCTTGAAGAGACCCATGATGTAGTAAGGAGGAAATACAGAGGCCGGCAAATCGTTCCACAGCCGAGCTGTTGAACACAAGAATAAGTCGAAGAAGCGACCCGTTACATTTGTTGGGCACGCGTTTGGTGTGTTTCCCGACTATGCACCAGTGCCGAAGAGTTAAATGACGCTAGTTCGCATCTTCCATTGTAATACCGGTAGAACAAGGATAGTATTCCCACCCGACGCCTGTGCTCTAAAGATTGCAATCCGTCTGATAAGATGGGAGAATCTATCAAACGGACCTCCCGTTTCTGCACAGAATCGAGGGTATTTTTCAGGTATTTTGGAGCTCCAGACCAGAGGTGGCTGCCAAATTCAACCATTTAGCAGTTGTGTACTATTAAAGTATCTGCGGGCCCTGTATAGTACGCCCAGTTTTTGGGAGGCTAACTTTACTCTGGCTTCTCTCTGGAGCCCCCATATCTGAGCTGGTCCTGGTTACACCAAGCATATCAAGGGAGGGCCTGTTTGGCAGATTGCTTCCATTGAAGGAGACTAGGTTTTCATTTCGATCCCTTTCAGACGTAATCAGACATGATTGGGTCTTTGAAACATTGAATTCAACGAGATTATTTTTACCCCAAGAGAAAACACTCTCGAGGTTCTTTGCTTCAAAGCCCTTCGAGCCGTTGAAGTTTGTGAATCCTTTGGGGGCTTGTCAAACAAAAAACCATCATAGACTGTACTGTCATCCGCGTAACAATGAATTGGTGCACATGACAAAAGGTCGTTGATGTGCAACAAAAACGTTATGTGTGCGTTTGATAGTATAACCTCAAACGACCAGTGTCGTTTTGAATTGACACGATATTTAGGATGCTAAAAACAAATATTATATCAATGATTTTGCTGTATTTTCATTATTATATGAAATAATGTACATTTTATTGTATATAAAAACGGAAAAATATATGGAAAACACATAAATAGGTACCTTGTCCGTTTTAATACTGCAAATCCCTCAGATCATAGCTTTTCGATTCTTGTTTACGATATGAAGTGTGTACGCAGTGAAGCCAACGCAATGAAAAAAATCAGTGTTGCTAGGAAAGATTCACTAAATTATTTTTAAAAAACCGCAAATAAATTGGTTCAGTAGTTACTTAGTAAAAAAAAATCAAATTTGACGTTATTTTAAATTGACTCTGGTTGAGAAAGGGTTTATAAAAGACGTCAACCTTATAATTGCAACCTGTACTACCAAAATGTCAGAGGTCTAAAAATCAAATTAAGTTTACTTCAGTCTACACTACCAATGTTTGAACACGACTTTGTACTACTTACTGAAACGTGGTTAGAGCCAAATATTCACTCTAGTGAATTAGGTTTCATAAATCATAATGTGCATAGATTAGACAGAAATTCATCGACAAGTGCTAAAAGCAGAGGTGGTGGGGTTTTAATCGCTATAAGCAAGAAATACAAATCTAACTTAATTACAACTAAACATAAACATCTTGAACAAATTTTCTTGCAAGTAAATGTTGCCAGGAATAAAAAGATTATTGTGGGCTGTATTTACATCCCACCAAATTCAAGCAATGAAGTATACAGGTGCCATAGTGAGGAAGTGGAAGTTATATTAAAAAGGAATCCTAGTGCGACATTTTTACTCGCTGGTGATTATAACCTTGTGAATATAACAAATGTGAAATGGGTGAACAGTGACGATAATATCAGTGTTAGTGAGTCTGGTCGCATTATTCTAGACATGGCGTTATTCCTAGGTCTTAATCAGGCAAATACTTTACCAAATGTAATTAATCGTACTCTTGACTTATGTTTTTCTAACTTAGATTCACTAGAAATTGAAGAATGTAGTGAGCCGCTGGTGCCCACTGATGCTTATCATCCTCCACTAGAAGTTATTATCTCTAATGTACATATTAATACTTCTAAACTATCGTTCAGTTACCAAATTTTTTTCAAAACTGATTACGCGAAAATTTGTAATTATCTTCTCTCTTTTGATTGGTCATCTATGCAATATGATGATATCAACACATCTACCAATGAATTTTATTCTGTTTTGGAAAAGACTATTAGCATGTTTATTCCAACCATGAAATGTAAGCCAAAAACCTATCCAAAATGGTACTCCAAAGAACTTATAAATCTGCTTATCACCAAAAAACTTAAACATAAAGAATATAAATTACATCAAAAATATTCTGATTACATTGAATTTAAAAATATAAGAACCTCGTGTAAAAGAATGTCTATGACCTGCTACCGTAACTATATAAATGAAATTCAAAACTCTATAATAAATAATGTTAGTTCTTTTTGGAAATACTCAAAATCACTTAAAGAAGATGATTCTGATTTCCCGAGCATTATGCACCTAAATGGCAGCCATAGCAATAATACTGATGGTATTGTGAACTTGTTTGCAAAATTTTTTAAAAGTGTTATTCAACAGACTCAAATAATGCTCCTGTTCCAACAACAACACTAGATGAAACTCTTGATATTTCACAGTGTACCATAAGTCTCTCTGATGTAATTACTAAAGTTAAATTCTTAGATATCCACAAATCTGCGGGACCGGATAATATCCCTACAATATTTATTAAAGAATGTATCAAAGTAATTGCTCTTCCATTAACCAAACTTTTTAATTTGTCTTTATCTAGTGGAATTTTTCCCGATAAGTGGAAAATTAGTTATTTGACTCCAATTTTCAAAAAGGGCGATAAAAGTGATATTTGTAATTACAGACCAATATGCATTCAATCCACCATACCCAAACTCTTTGAAAGCCTAATACTTGACAAACTTTTTACACAAATAAAACCTGTAATATCACCTTACCAGTTTGGATTTATGCCGGGTAGAAGTACTCTTTCTAACCTGATTATTTATGAAAATTTTATAACTAATGCTTTTAAAGAAATACTACAAGTAGACTCTGTCTATACTGATTTTAGTAAAGCATTTGATTTAGTTACCCATGAAATTCTCATTTGGAAATTAGAAAAACTTGGTATACGTGGCAATTTATTAACCTGGATTGAAAGCTATCTTATTAAAAGACAACAAATTGTTAGAATAAAATCCTCTTTGTCCGAAAAAATGTATGCAACAAGTGGAGTTCCACAGGGTTCACACCTTGGCCCAGTCTTATTTATCTTGTTTATAAATGATCTAATAAAAGTATTTCATGATGTATTTTTCTTACTTTTTGCTGATGATCTCAAAATGTTTAGAATTATTAAAAATATTTACCATTGCAACATTCTTCAAGATAATATCAACAAATTGTTGATTTGGTGTAATGAAAATAGACTCTACTTAAATATCTCAAAATGTCAAGTAGTTAGATTTTCTCGAATAAAAAATCCAGTGATCTTTAATTACAACATTGATAACAATACTCTTGAGACATTAACACAAATTAAAGACTTAGGCATCACTTTTCAATCAAATCTTTCATTTGTTAACCACATAACAGAAATTTCTAATAAGGGCTTAAAAATGTTGGGATTTATAACTAGGCTAACTAGAAATTTTAAAAATATAAAGTGTATTAAACTGTTATATTTTGCATTTGTTAGAAGTCAACTTGAGTACAATTCTCCCGTCTGGAACCCATATTATAATACACATGTACAAGCTGTGGAAAGAATACAAAATAAATTCTTACGTTTTCTAAATTTTAAAATGGGTATTCCAGCAATTATGTTGAACTACAACACTATTTTAAATGATATGAATATGCTCAAATTATCAGACAGAAGAATTTTCACAGACTTGGTATTTCTTTATAAAATTCTAAATGATTTAGTTGATAGTCCATTATTACTTGAATTAATAAGCTTCCGGATTCCTCTACGTAATACTAGAAGTCAGGATTTATTTCAGTGCAGAAATTCTGGAACTAACTACCATATGTATTCCTCTTTGCCCAGAATACTAATGGAGGGAAATAATTTTACCAAGTCTGTGGACATCTTCAATTTATCTTTAGACAAATACAAAATGCTGTTACTGAGGCAGTTCAGTTATGTAAAATAAATACTGTATATTTCTTAGTAAAAGAAATATATACCTTTTATATTTATTGGTAAAAGAAATATATAGTATTTATATTTTATTTAATGAAGTGTAATTTTTAAATTGTATATGTAAAAGCCCCGAAAAAGGGCGTAAATAAATAAATAAATAAATAAATAAATAATTTTGAAAAATGATTGCGTCTCGTAATAATAAATATTGCTTGAAATGGCTTTAGTTATGTTCACTTTAGTTTTAGTTTAGTTTTTGACGGCCTCCATGGTCGAAGGGCAAGGCTCTTGACTAGCGTTCTGGAGGTTGAAATCCTGGGGTGTTCAAATGAATTTTATTTTATTGATATGTGTTTTCACAATTTAATTTTATTCACTTTTAATTTAATTCACATTTAAAAATATATTTCAGATATATTTGCGGCACCTTCTAGGGTAGAATTAACTCTGAGTATCGCGATACCTAGTGGAAACATTGAAACGTTGCTCGACATAGCTTTAGCCATGTTTACTGTCTAGATCTGAATAGGGAGGTTCCTCCTTACCTTCCTCTTCTCCATCTCCTTCTCCTCCCACCTTCTTTCGGCCTCACAACATACCCTAATTTTGGATGCCATAGTGTCACTGGCTTCAGACAGGAGCAGTTGGGATTCTTGTCAGGAATTCACATAAATAAATAAATTTAAACATTTAAAAAAAGTGATCAGATCTGAGAAGACAAATAATTAGATATTTAACAACCTCTCTCTAACCTTTCTACTTTCCTTATCGACTTCGTTCAGCCATACAAGATCGCAATGGAGATGCCATAGTTCAACTGGATCCGCGTACTTTCAAATTTATTTACACAACAACAAAAACACAAATTCATTTCTACTCACCTGAAAATATTTGTAATGGTAATGTTAGCAGAAAATAAAGTAATTGCGCATGTTCGTTATTTGTTTTTGGGGTGTTATGCCGTATTGCGCTACCTCCTTCTTTAGCCAACACCCCAAAAACAAATAACGAAAATACTTTTGCCGGTGAAAATCTAAAAAAGTATCTCATTACGTTTTACTTCATGTCATTGTTAATACATTTTTTCAGTAAACGGTCGTTATACTATATACCAACTAGTATATTTTAGTGCTCCGTTTATGAACAGTGAGTGTAAAACTCCACCTTGTAATATTATTAACTTTCGTTATTATTAGGTCTGTTTTCATAACAGGTTATTTACGAACTAAGAAAACCGTACTAAACTGAAATAACGCCATGTGATCATGTTCTTACCAATTATTTACGGAATGATAAAAATATCTCAAAGAACTCAAGAAAACATTTTTAGACTATATTAAAAAAAGAATCTATTTTTAGTTATCTACCTTCGGAACGATAAACATGTAAGGATAAATTTATCTTTAGGTGATTTTCCCGCTGGAAAAATCCTTCCTCGTTTATTCCGAATGTTATTGAGTTTGTGAGAAAAGAAAGTAAACACAGCAAAATAAAATGGACTGAAATACATACAGTACGAAAACTCAGTATCATAGGGGTAACATTTTATTATGTAAATTAATCATATACTTTCGGGTACAGTACAAAGTAATAGGGAAAATATTATTTACATACAAAAAAATAATATTAATAGCTAATAAAATAGCTGAGCTACGAATAACAAGCTAAGGTAAGTCATAAAAATATAGTTGATGGCCCTGCCTACAAGTGGCCAATTATAAATCAAAATATACGTGCTGCACGTTTTACGTATACCGAAATATCGGCGGGTAGGTGTACCTACTCAATAGAAACGAATCCCAGCAATATTATTTAATTATTAGAAAGAGTCACACAGTTCTCTCTGCCGACTAGCACCTAGTGTAAACGTTGTTTCTGAAATCGCATCATCCGCAGCTTTGTGGGCGTTTTTCTTAATCTAATCTGTATCAAACGTGTTATGCAGTCTATATGAAACACTGCAAAATTCTTCTTGCAGTGCGAAAATATTGATGTCACAACGTGACATAGTTCATGCTCCCAAAGCAGATACTTGCGCCGGCGACCTGGGATAATTAGGCAGGCATAAACAACACTTAAGACCTGCACGGCCACATAGGGGAAAGAACACCTGCACCTGCCAAAAAGACGTAAACAACACCTGCCAAACAGACGTAAACAACACCTGCCACAGCAGGTGTACACGGCCACCTGGGGTAAACAAGCGGACGTGAACGGCACCTGATACCTGCACCTGCCACCTTACTATAAAAGACTCTACCAAAGAGGCAGCTTGATTCAGTCATCTGCCGTCAGTAATCGTAACAACATCTCTGCAATGCGCCTATCTGATTTGCTATCGGGTTCGCCACTTGATCCAAGTCGCCAGTCTCTTTCACCCTCAAGCACCCGATGGGATAATACCTACAAAACGCCGACGCCTGAGCCCCATGGCCATCCTCGGGCTCCTTTGAACTTGATGATTCTTACCAAGCCCTTGGAGTCGCTGCGCTACCCCTGGCCATCTTGCTCCGGGCTACTAGCCTGGGGCCCCCTTGCATTGAGCTTTGCATTTCTGTGCCTTGAAGATAACTCCTGAGCAAGATACATGATAAGGACTCCCGCCACGCCTAATAGAATGCAGACCGATTACCCTGAAGCCAATCAACATGTGAGTGGCTGCGACCGCCCCAGCAATCCCGCCACGCCCAATAGAATGCAGACCTACCTGATGATGACGCCACGTCTGTCAAATGAAGACACCATTTAGAGAGGCGTGCTATGCACCCGCAGCACGCCCGATAGAATACAGACCGGTTACCCTGAAGCCAATCAACATGTGAGTTGCTGCGAACATCCCCTATGATGCTGGTGCCAGATCTGGGGCGCAGCCCATCTCGATTACTAGCAACCAGTGTCCACTGCAGCCTATATGCTCCGATGCAAGAGCATTCCATCTCACAATGGACGGTAGAAGGCGCAATATCATTTCACCTCAATGCACGGCAGAAGATGCCCGTCCAGCATAGATGCTTGTGACCATGCTACGGAACTTTAACAACTATCAAGGTGAGAAAACATCTATATCAAGACATCGCGATTGTCGGGCGTCTCTATGTCCTGGCGCTTATTGTTTACAGTTTTTGTGCAGGCCTATAGGTCTCTTACGTAATCGATTCTTTTAATATTTTTTATTATTTTTTCCCCATACTAATAACTCGTATTGGTTACGCCAATACACATACCTACACATACACACACCTTCATAGCACGCATACATACTGTTACTGCTTGGGATTGTTATTAATATTGTTGCAAATCCTGTCCTACCTTGTTCCAAAATCCGCACCTAAAAATATTATCACCACGTGCTCCAGTCTGCAATTAACCGCCTGCGCCGCAACATACATACCCTATAGCCACTGTGCTCCCGCTACCTGTAAATCGACATTAACATAATTCCGCCGTGTTATCTATAAATAAACAAAACGCACGCCTATTGCTGTTTCTGTGCCTATTGGATGGGGAGAAAGCAGACAAAATTGCCAGCATACAAGTTCTTTATCCTGTTCGGTGAGTCCTTTCCTTTCTATGCAGCATATGTTTTTTCTCATTTCAATCAGTAACAGTAACACAAAATTCAAGGTCCTTCGTCAGTCAATCTTCACACATATCAAATCCACTCTACACACACTATCTCATTCACGTATTGTTTAGTAATGACAAATGTTCAGTTTAATAATATACATATATTTAATAATATCTTTATTTACGTCGACAGCAAGTGCAACTACCGGCTACGCCAGTGTAATATCCCTGATATATCAGGTTGAAGTAATTAATACACTCATACATACACACATACACAGACACACACCCACACAAACACAAACACACACAAACACAAAAACACACACACACAAACACAAATAAACACACCCTCATTTACACACACACACACCCTCACACACTCAATCACATGCAAACACGCACCCCTACTATTGGACGAGGTCGTTTTATACGACATACAACAAACACACAAAGACTGTGAAAATTAATATTTATTACAAAACTATTTTTGTTTTTTTTTTTAAATAAAATAAATCTCTGAAAAGAATTTCCGTGTTGAAGTTGAACATAAATACAACAACTTAATATAATATTTTGCCTGTTTGCAAAGCTAATAAAGCGATACTTAATATCCGATGGAAGAAAGTATTGTCATTGAAACATCCGTTTATACTTTGATGGCAGGTTATCGCGAGTCGCAGATATCGCGGGAAACTCATCTGCCCGTGGCTACATTACCAAAAAGGTTCACATTATGAATAAAAAAACCTTTAAATATTTACTTTCTGCGACCCGTATTTGCCCATATTTCAGAATCCTTTGTTTATTTTGACAATACAACCAGAAAAAAATATGAAACCAAAATATACTTGTTTAGTCATACTAATTCACCAAATAAAATACTTTATTTTTATAGGGTTTAATTTAAATCTCAATTTTAAATTGAAGTTATTTGTATTTGATAGAACATAATATTAATATATAATAAAAAATCAGTTTATTTAGAAAAAAATTATGTTATACAATTATTATTAGGCCTGACCATTCAGTGCCGTAGGTATGAAAAAAATCGCAGTTTCTTTAGATGCCACTTAACACATTTGTGAAGAATTTGTGTTCTAATTTAAATAAGCCAGGCGGCCTCCGCTGTCGGGAATTAAGGCTTTCGACTAGCAATCCGGAGATCCTGGCTTAAGGTAAATTTTATTTGAATTTTTTTCAAAAAGTAGTTTTTTCACAATTCATTAATTAAAAATAACATAGGTATAATAAGGTTTAATTTCTTTATATTGATCTATAAATAAAACACTTGTGTTGCTAAATTTAACAAAGAAACGACATTTATGTTTATTTGTATGATTTTTCTTTGAATGGTTTCTTCCAACTAAAATTTACAATATAATAATAGTACAATAAAACAAGTGACAATTGATAATTACATTCCAACTGACACTACAGGATTCAAATTTAAATGGAATATATTTCCTTTACATCTCCCCCCCCCCGGAAAGAAAATTACTGCAAAACTTTCACTCATCTTCGATGTCCTCTTCATGGTTCATAAATAAAGGTGCTGGAGTTAACTTCGAGATGTGGGAAAAATTCGATTCTAATTTTTTTCCACCAGTGTATATATTGTAAATTGAGTTTGATAATTTTTCTATGATTCTCATTTTAATACGTCGAGCTTCTTCCTAAAAACAGTATCACCAACTTTGATGTCAAAGTGTCTCCTGGTTTTATCGTAAATTATCTTATTGTAATTATGTGCCTTCATAATATTTTCCAGAGCTTTTTTCTGTCGTGAATCAAGGCGATGTCGGTCTTTTTAAGTTTTAACTCATTTGGCAAAATCGTAACGTCTGTGCCATTAAGTAGGTACTGTGGCGCATATCCAGTTACAGTGTGTTACGTTTCATTATAGTTTTTTTTACATAATTACGCGCTAGAGTTGTCCAAGCTACCTTTTCTCTTATTCATGAATCTTTTATTGACCATATGTTCAGACTTGTTTACTTCATTAAACAAATCCACAGTATCTTGTAATCCTTCTCTATCGATCTTGTTAAGTATGAATTCTGGTAGTCCGGAAGCAACAAGATTTATCAAAGTACCAGTGTCAATTGATCTTCTCATATCCAATAGAAGTTTTTCTTTTCTGATAGCATAATCTAACAGAGAACCATCTTTGTATCTAAATGACAGTGCGTATTTGACATGGTTCCATCCCTTGTTTGCGAATGATTCACAGAATTTGTTTTTCCATGTTGACCACTCTGAGTTCGTTGTTAGTTTTATAATCATGGGACTGTACCAATCTACTCAAGTTTTATCCATGAAAAATTTGAGAATTTCT
Source organism: Limnephilus lunatus (assembly GCA_917563855.2). Classification (NCBI taxonomy): domain Eukaryota; kingdom Metazoa; phylum Arthropoda; class Insecta; order Trichoptera; family Limnephilidae; genus Limnephilus; species Limnephilus lunatus. The sequence continues at coordinate 45,135,956 of OU830598.1, read as the reverse complement.
TTTTTTTTCCATCCGTGATCACATCAAACCGTAAACATTATTTTTCAAACACTTCTATCCACTGGCTTGCAGTTGTATTTTTAGTACAGAATTTTTCTATAACAAACTTCTCAGAAATGTTTTTTAGGCTCTGTTGCTTATCTTCCATTAATTTTACAATTAATCTTCCCAATGTATCTTCTTCCTGATGTATTTGTAAACTTTTTTCTTCCAATTCTTCGATGTATTGGTCTCCGTACTGTAGGTTTCCATCTTCGTCTACGTCTATATGTTTTTTTTAGTTCTTCTGTCATGGTTACCCAGACTCTTCTCCTGGTATCTTTTTTTCAAACTAGTTTTTACTTTTCCAAAAGCATCACTTTTCATTATCTCCTCGTGATGACTTGCGGATTGTAGCATTTCTGGTATTGTAAACACTTTTTCATCACTTGTGACTATTTTTGTAATGCTAACAATATTTGACCTGCCATCGTCTCCAAGTAACAGCGTAAATTCGAATTGAAGTTTTTCCATTTTTGGTTTAAAACGAAAAATGTCTTTTTGTAATAAGGTTTAATTCCTTCCTATTGATCTATAAATAAAACACTTGTATTGCAAAGTTTAACAAAGAGACGACATTTATGTTTATTTATATGATTTTTCTTTGAATGGTTTCTTCCAACTTAAATTGATATTTTACAATAAAATAATAGAACAATAAAACAAGTGAGAATTGATAATTACATTCCAACTGACACTACAGGATTCTAATTTAAATGGAATATATTTCTTTTACATAGGTATAAAATATTTGCGGCACGTTCAAAAGTGGAAGACATGCTCATATTGCTCATGCCTTATTTGCCTCATTGCCTTGGTGTAAGACCAGCATTCAGAAATAAGACGTTGCTTGAAATGGCTTTAGCCATGTTTAGTCACGAGATATGAATAGCCAGATATTTCCTTAACTTCTTCTTTCCTATCTCCTTCCCTCCCCACTATCTTCAGTCTCACAACGAATCGAAATTGGGGCTCTCAATCAGCAGAATAAGACAACCGTCATGTTGCCAAGCTTGTCAGTTTATTAAAATGGCGCTGAATTTCCAATTGAGGTCTATGTTATATTTGGATTTTTTAAAAACAACTGGCCCTTACTGTACATAAAGATATTATAGACATCGGTTTTCTTAAAGGCGCTGTGTGGACGTGAACGCACAATGTAGGTTCAAAAAACATTCTGCTGCTTAGTTTGCATACGATTGAGAACATAATATATTACCTGTTAATAATTCTTAAGATTCAAATCCTCTTCAATGTTAGATTTTACACCAATAGTAAAGAAAAGTTCATCTAATTTATCTTTCGTTAATTCGTGCCACAAGGCTCACTTTTAGCTACTCTTAACTGGCACAAATTATTGAAAAAGAATATCTTACAATAATTTCACGTTCTTCACAAATAAATCAAGAAAAATTTACTTGCGTACGCCGGGATTTGAACCACGATCTCCTGATTCGTAGTTGAGGATCTTCACAACTTGACTACGTAGGCCGTCTATAGTCTACATGGACAGTATTGTATTCGATTGATGATCTGTGCACAACGACCCACCGAAGTGACTGATATCAATGTATTCTACATTTTTCGATAAAAACTTCCCCAAATAATATGAAATGAATCGTGCGTGTCCCGGGAATCGGACATCAACACACCCAAGTTAATATTTCTAAGTGAACAATCAATCACAACCAAAAGTTATGACTTCATATTAGGCTAAAAATGTTAAGAATCTTCGCGTAATATATTGATTTCTAAAGTTCGCAAAACAAAAAATAATTTTCTTAAAAATATAAAAAAGTGTTAACTTACTTGCACAAGAAATACCGAGGATACTATTTTTAGTGGATTGTCGTATAATACGATATTAATTCGTTGTTTTCACATAATTCTTTTTTACAATTTGCAAAGCATGTATATATTCTATTTTTAGATGTCCTCTTTGGGGATAATGTATGGAGGTGATTGTACAACTCAGAATGAATTCAACTCACCCAACACCTCCTTAAATGTAATGAAAGAAATGTTTAAAAATGGTTACATAAATTAGGTTAGGTTAGTTTTTGGGCTATTATTATTTTTTTATATCTTTTAATGACTTTTTAAAGAGGTATTGAGTTGAGTTGATTCTGAGTTATCATGGACCCCTGCATGGAAGTGATTACTAGGTACGATTAAAAATCGTACTGTGAACTGAAAGACTTTATTTAATTATAATAATTTTATTTTATGTTTAGTGAATTTCACTAAATATGTGTTGTTATTCAATACTTTGTTTACGTATTGCAATTATTTATATTGAAAGCTTCAGGTAATTTTGTATATGGATCTGCAGAACATTTCAGAGTACTTTCGTGTGTCTATTTGGCCGGGTGCGCCGCATTCCAAAGTTTTTGTTTCCTGTGATAAGCCAATGGGATTAAAATATTAAAACCGTGCTTAAAAATAATGAACTGTGTACTGTGCACGTTACGGACATGAGCCGCCCAAAGAGGGTCGTATTTAAATAATCAGCGGCTGCCCGTATATTTTCGCAAAGTGGAAATTATTGTAAAAGTTTCACTAATTTTTTATAATGTAGAGTTCTTTTCATCCGCACAAATGGTATAACTTTTTGGAAGAGTGGTTTCAAGAAACAGTAAATAATGCTTTCAAGCAGTGAACAAATTCTTGTGAAATCCAATTTCAAAAGTTTAAAAAATAATTTAGATTGTTGTACATCCCTATATGTGATATTGATATTACATGCACTAGATATGTAATCGTTTATATTCTCGTGTATACAGATTACACGCGTTTACACTGTACATAGGTACATAATAAGCTCACGTAGTATAAAAAGTTAATAATAGTCAGTAATTGCATTTAAATGGATTAGTATCTACTATGTAGTGTAATATTACAGTATTAGAGTCACGTAGCGCCCACAGAAAAACCAAAATAACCATACGGCATATTAATGTGAGGCGGTGACACTGACGGTAAAGATGGCTGAAATGCTGGGTACTTTTGAAAAAAAAGTGCTGAGAAGAATATGTGGACCCTTGAAAGAGGGCGAACAGTGGCACATAGAATAAAGAACTGTATGATATACCTATATCAGGCCCCTAGCATCTCAGCCCATATGAGACTCCACAGGTTGAGATGGGCTGGGCGTGTACAGGTAATGCCGGATACACGCGTCCCAAAAAGAATTTTGACTGGACACCCAGGTGAAAAGAGAAAAGTGAGAAGACTCAGACTGAGGTGGAAAGACGAGGTAAGAGGGGATGCAGCACAGCTTCTCTAGGTACCAAACTGGAAGTCAGCCGCTGAGGACAGGATGAGTTGGAGGCAAATGTTGTGGGAGGCCAAAACTCGATATGGCGCCATCGAAGAAGAAGTGTAATATTTGATAAATATTTTAAGTAAAAAGTAAAAAAATATATACTTAGAAGGTACTTTTTATAGCCCCTTTTTTGCATGAGTCCGAAGAAACACTTTTAATTTAAAATTTGTTTATTTTTACAATATGTATATATTTTTTACATGTTATAAAAATAGCCTTTTTGAGAGTAGAGAGGAGACTCTTGTGTTTGGTGAGGCAATTTGTAGGAATTTTTAGTGGCTAACTTGATCACTTGTGTACATGAGCGAGACAGGAGATACTGTAGTATAAAAAGAATTGTATTAGTAGCACTCGCTCTCTCATTAGCTAGCTCTCGAATAGACTACTCGTATTGTGATATTCGTTTGTGCAATAAAGAATTCGTGATCAATTATATGTAATCATGTAAGTAAGTAAATAATAATATTGCAAGTAATAACAAAAACTTAAGATATATCAATTAATAGATTTCAGGATTTAAAATGAATAATAATAATATATATGAACTTTAACGGTAGTTTCAGGAAATTATTCAATTATAGTTGGAATTCATGATTATTTTCGATAATTTTTAGATTTAACGGGAGGTTGTTGTAATAACTTATACCTAGATAGAGATAGGTATTTTGAATGAGCTTGGTATAAAATTTTGGGATTTTAATATTATTCTGATATCTTGCTGATATATTGAAATGTAAGTTATTTAGCTTGTATTTTAGCAAATCAGAAGTCCTGTCGGCGGCATGTATCTTTTCTCGGGAGATTTTTTCAATGTAGATGAGTGTTTCAGGCTTAAAAGTATTTATATAATAGTATTGTTTCAGGCTTAAAATATTAGCTTTATTTCTTTGAAAGTATGAAGTATTGAATATTTTTTCAAATATTTTGTTTGTATGTAGGTGCATTGATAATTGAAAAGTTTTTTTCTGTAGAAAATGTAGATGGTTTTTTCAGGATAACCTTAATTATCAATCTTTGGACTATTTTGAGAGGGTTTAAAATAACATCATGTGTTTCTCCCCAGCCTCCAGCACCGTATTTTAATATAGATTGAACAATTGCCTAATACACTCTTTTTAGGTTTTCTATTCTTATAATATTTCTAAGTCTTATAAATATATATACCTACCTACTTCCTAATTCTTTTGACAAGTTGATAAATATGTGTTTTCCATTTAAAATTTTGATCTATATATACACCAAGAGATATTCATCAAGTATAACAAGCTTGAATACAATTAGTTGCACTACATTTACGTAGATGCATTATAATTTTTAATTTTGGTTATGATTTAAATTTATTTATAGAGAATGGGATACATTTTTTTTCAGCATTTAATAAGGGGAGATTTTTATCGATCCAGTTTTTTAGTGTATAAATATCAGTATTCGCTAGGACGTTCACAGTATTCCAATCAACACCCTCAATGTTTGCATAATTCATAATATTTAGTCTAGACGGGAAAAGGGTGACTACATTAACTTCCAGAATAAAACTGTGCATTATACCTATAAAATGGATGACTTTCACAATTCTCTCTCTTTCAATAAGTGGGCGGGGAAGGTGAGTAGAATGAGACGTCTGGAAAGGGATGATTGGATAATATTTTCTTCTATGTTTTATCAATGAGTGCAAATGGGAAATATTTGAAACAGTTGACAAAAAAATAATATGCACTTACTTAATATCAGAGGATTTGAATTGAATTCCAATCAGTATAATTATAATGTATTGATTATTACATAAAACTTATGGTGAGATAGTGGTCATTATAAGTATTATTTATAGCAATAGAGAGGCGGGTAAGATACCAATCAATATAATTCAATTTTATACTTGTGTGAGCGGGTGGGAACCGTAAGGGTAACAAGGTGAAAGGTACTTTTCTTTTGCCAGGGTATTAAATGGTATGAATACAAAATTTGATTGAAATTGGACAAAGGTCTAACACAGTTAAAGAGCTGACTGATAAATATTCAATTTTATGTGTGTCAAGTAATTTATTATTCTCCTTTTGACTAGTCATACTGGTTTAAAGTCAATTCTAGTTTTTACTTCTTTCCCGGTGGTATTTTATTCTCCCAAAAATATTTCATTACTTTGGGCGTTGAGTGTTTTGAAATATTTGATTACTCCCATTTATCATTTATAAAGGACTTATATTTAAATTTGCTTATTTTTATTCGGAAAATTGTATGTGGCGTTATAATACTTATGCATGCAGATCGTGAGATATGAGAGAAAATATAAGTTTCTCATCACGTTTTCCATTTGTTCCTGACGCCCTACACAGAAAAGTTTCTCGCAATAAGGCGGATGTATATATTATAATGTTTTTAGTATATTTTTCACGAGAAATGCCACGTGAATTCTCGTGCTTTGTAACGTGTTTGACGATACTACAGCGAGAGGGTATTACGTATTCTAGGAAATAAGGAGATATTGTGCAACGCCAACCCCACGGGGAGGTTGAGATTATTAATGCTTGTAGAGTTAAGAGGGAATAACCAGACACAACCAGAAATATGTCATTATTAAATAAAATTGTAGTCTTAATGACTTTGTGCCACAAAAGTTTAATTGATTTCGTAAGATTATTAGTAAAGATATATGTTTTAAATTTTGAGAAAAAATGTTTATTTTTAGTATAATAGGTTATACCGTAGGTAATTGGCGGATTTGTTAAATTTGCAAATAAAATTTTGTATTATACAATATAAAATCATGTAATCACGCAGTAAAATAAATCAATAAATTATCTAGGAAAGCTACTTTTCAGAATTTTAATTTTAGTTCAAATAAAATATTTAAAAAAATATCCGATATATATCAATATCACATTAATATTTTTACTAAATGGATGACTTCATAACTAATGAATTAGAAAATAATTTTAAAATACAAGAATATGAGTGTGTATACACCGAATCATGTAATGACATAATCTCAAAGAATCTCAATAATATTTTCATTTTTCATATAAACATACGAAGTATGGAACGAAATTGGGATGAATTAATTCTAAAATTAAACAATCTAAATAAAAAACCGGACATCATAATATTATCAGAAACATTTACTAATGACGAATCACCTACTTATCATTTACCAGAATATAATTATCTTACAACCAAAATTAACATCAATAAAAATAGTGGTCTCGTCATATTCATTCACGATAAATTTAGTATTGTCAAAATAACTGAACATCCAATACATCTAGTAAATTGTATTGAAATACAATTAAAACTCGACAAAACAAACTACCACTTAATAGCTGTTTACAGAACACACGGCTCGAATATCTCGACATTTATAAATGAATTTAAACACATACTGTTAAAATTCAGTAATAAACTCTGCTTTATTGCAGGAGACTTCAATATAAACATTAATGAAAACGTAGAAAATAATTTCAAAAATGAATATATTAATTGTATGACTGAATTTAACTTCATATCGTGCATTAATAAAAATACGAGAGAAATAAAAAATCACACACCATCTTGTTTAGACCATATATGGACTAATATAAATATTAAAGATATCGACAAAATGAAATCAATTATTTGGAAAACTAATATAACTGACCACCATGCATGCATTCTTCTGTATGATAACAAAATTAAACATAAAAAATTTAATCTAACAAAGACAAAATCCTACACAAATATGACAATTTTATCCAAAAAACTAAAAAATGAACAATGGAACAACGTGTTAAATATTTATGATACCGAGACTTGCTCAAAAAACTTAGAAAATATATTATCTCAACACATAAAAAATTCAACTACTGAAAGTACAGTCCGCATTAAACCTAATCTAAGAATTTTAAAGCCTTGGATTTCACAAGGACTTATAATATCAATTAGAAACAAAGAAAAACTTTATAAAACAGCATTGAAAAATCCTCTAAATGAAAAAGCATACACTTTTTACAAAACATTTAAAAATAAATTAACAAACTGTATCAAAAAAAATAAAGAAGACTATTTCAAAAATAAAATACTTTCTACAGACAATAACAGTAAACAAATATGGAAAACAGTCAACTTAGCCATGGATAACACTAAAAAAACACAAAAAATAAAATACATTGAACATGAAAATAAAATCATAGATGCTAATATTCAACCTAAACAATGTGCAAACATTTTTAATTCTTTTTTTGCTAATGTAGGAAAAAATCTTGCGAAAAAGATCAATAAATCTTTTAACCCGAAAACACAAACGATTGAAAATGTACAAAATCAAAATAATTTATCAACATTTGAAACAACCTCAGAAGGTGAAATTTTAAAAATAATAGAAGGCATGAAAGGAGGTTCGTCTCCCGGATTTGACCATATTACAGTACATTTTCTAAAATCTATGAAAATTTATTTGATAAAACCAATTACTCATTTGATAAACTTAAGTTTAACAGAGGGAATATTTCCGACAAACTATAAAAATACAATTATTTCACCTATTTATAAATCTGGAGATCCACAACAAGTAACTAACTACCGCCCAATTTGTCTAATTTCAAACATTGGAAAGATTTTTGAAAAAATTGTTAAAAACCAATTGATCAGTTTCCTAGAAAGTAATAAAATTCTTCATAAAAACCAGTTTGGTTTTATAAAGTCACTTAGCACACAAGATGCTATTGCTAATGTAACCTCATACATCAACGAATCATTGGATAAAGGTGAAAAATGTGCCGGTATATTCATCGATCTCAGAAAAGCATTTGATAGTATATCCCATGAGATTCTCCTAAAAAAACTGAACAATATAGGTATAAAAGACAATGCGATTAAATGGATTTCGAACTACCTAAAGAATCGACCGCAAGTCGTAAAAATAAATCAGATTAATAGCGATAAAGAAATATCAGACTTTGGAATCCCGCAAGGTACAGTAATCGGACCAATCCTCTTTACCATATATGTTAATGACATTTTTTTTCAACCACTACATGGCCAAATAACTTCATATGCCGATGATACGGTACTAATAATTAGCGATAAAACTTGGGAAAAAGTAACATTTAAAGCCACCGAAGACATAAATATTTTAAAGAATTTCTTCGACGTAAATTTACTATCACTAAATGGTGATAAAACATTTGTAATTCCATTTGCAATACACAAAAATGATACCCCTAAAAACATTGATATCATCATTCATGATAATTCTACAACACATAGTAAAAATTATTGTATCCAAAACTGCACAATATTAAAAACAACAAACACAATAAAATATTTAGGAGTTATTATCGATAAAAATTTAAAATGGAAGGAACAAATTTGTCAAGTTGTAAAAAAAATTAGAAAATTGATTTACATATTTTTAAGAATCAGAAATTTTTTATCTGTAAAAAATTTATATCTAATATATTACGCTTTGGTTCAATCAACTTTACAATATGCTATCATTAGCTGGGGATCCGCATACAAAACTAATCTTTCCCCAATTGAAGTTGTGCAGAGGCTAATTATTAAAATCATATTAAAAAAACCATCTGACTACCCAACGGATAAATTATTTAAGGAATTCCAAGTACCTTCTTTCAAAGATCTGTACAATAGAAATACATTGATTCAAATTATAAAAGAAAAAGAGAAGTATCAATTTATAACTGAAAATCGTACTAGACATAAATATATTTTTTCATGCCCAAAATTAAACACTTCCTTCGCACAAAATTATTATACTTATCAAGGAAGACTTATTTTCAACCGATTACCGGATGAAATTAGAAAAATTAATGATAAAATCCAATTAATAAACTCTGTTAAAAATTAAAAAATTTTTTAAAGATAATCTCAAAAAAAAAAAGTTTCCGACTAATCTAATCTAATTAATCTAATTAATTAATTAATTAATAATTAATCTAAACTAATTTATTGATTAATTTTGTTTTGTTTTTAACAACTAATTACAATAACTCAAGATACCTTATTCTAATAGTAAAATTGTTTATTAGTAGAAAAATACTTTTAATTACATATCACCGAACTTACAACTTATTGTTTTTTTACATTCACATAGTAATTTAAGAACTCATAACATAATATAGCATTAAAAAATGTACACTACTCTTCCAGACACAAGCTAATGCTTCTATGGAAGAGTGGTATTAACATTCGAACACGAACATGTATGCTAATTATAACATTATCTAAATAAAAAAAAAAAAAAAAAAAAAAAAAAAAAAAAAAAAAAAAAATATGTTTTGTTTTTATATTAGCATCTCACCATAATACCCTGGTAATCCATAATACCCTGGCAAAAGAAAAGTAACTTTCACCTTGTTACCCTAACGGTTCCCACCCGTTCACACAAGTATAAAATTGAATTATATTGATTGCTATCTTACCCGCCTCTCTACTGCTATAAATAATACTTATAATGACCACCATCTCACCATAAGTTTTATGTAATAATCAATACATTATAATTATACTGATTGGAATTCAATTCAAATCGTCTGATATTAAGTAAGAGCATATTATTGTTTGTCAACTGTTTCAAATATTTCCCATTTGCACTATATATTGTTTTTATATATGTTTTTAATATATGTTTTGTGACGAAAATACTTCAGTTTTTCTATTTATTTACGATCTTACAAACTAACATAATATATCAGTTTTTTTTTTAAATTTTACTTTACTTGACGTTATTGAAAAATTATAAATACTTATGAACATAAAATAATTACAAAAAGTACATAATTTTATTAGTTTTATGATCAAAAGTTTGAGCATTTTTGAATATATGTAGGTATATACCAAAGCAAATTCTTATTGAAATTGAGTTATTATTTAAAAAGGCTTTTACGGCTTAATTAATCTTTCTCGTCGAAACTGCCCTGTACAGTTGCAATGTAATCACAAGACCGTCTTTCGATGAAATTTGAATTAAGGTACAGTTCGACGACAGGACTGCAACACAGTTTATATTTGTTTTGATTAATTACGAATTCAGCTGCTCTTAGTTGAAATGTGTTAACAATGTAATACCACATTTAGCTTGACAGACCTTCATCATTACTACTTAAAATATACTTTAAAACAACGGATCTTAGAAAAATATTATAGCCAAATTATTTGCTTTTCCATTTCTTCTATTTTCTAAAGTTTATTAGTAAGTAGTAAAGTTTATGCCTTTCTTTAAAATTAGTTCAGCCTTAGAACTCAGGTACTGATGTAAGGGGTGGGGTATTGATGGAAGATGCGAGAAATACAGAACATTTTTTCTGGGCATGACAAAGGTTGGTTAAGTCCATCAACTCCAAACTGATGAAATATAGTAAAGTTGAATTACCACTTTAATATCTTTCTTCAGCAGGTATAAATCATTTTAAAAAAATAAGTATTCAAAAAGTCAAATAAATGTACCAGTTTAACTAATGGCCTTTGAAGGACTGAAAGTTCATGAATCTCTGTCCATGATGTTGATTAATCGCCTAATTACGTCTCAAATCTTCCAGAGTTCATGTCATATTTATAATGTGGGTGGTCCTCGGTAAAAAATCTAGTGAAATTTAAAAAGCAAACTAAAACCAAGTATCGGAAGAACATTATTGTCTTATTCAATCTGGAATATTGTTATTTTAAGGCCTCCGTGGTCGAGAGGTAAAGTATCATCTAACATATGAAAGTCGAGAGTTTGAATCCTGGCGTGCGCAAGTAAATCTTATATCATTTTGTGTTGTGTTATTCCATAATTTATTTATCTTCTAATATATAAAACAAAGTCGGGTTAGTTACACTATTTATAACTTGAGAACGGTCGGGCCGATTTTGATGATCTATGATTTTTGTTGGATTTGTCTCCAACCCGAAAAGGATAATAACTATTAAAACATCACAAAAAATAACGAAAAATAAAGTTATTAAGAAAATTCTTTTCCCCATACATTTTATATGGAACGAATTCTCATATTTGAAAGAGCTGCGGGCATTTTGTGATAAGTACCTATAATGTTGAATAATGAGTGAGTTCCAAAAATTCAAACCATCAAATGTCAATGCGCTGATTGTTTTGCTTTTGTAATTAAACTTTTTTTTTAAAATTATTTATTTGGCTTTCACCCATTAAGGGTGTCCTTGGAAATTACTTTTTTTTTAATTATTCACATTTTCTTTTTTTTACATTAGCAGGATTTTTAAAATTAGTTACATTTTCAGTTTTTTACATGGAATAGATAAATTATATTAGAAAATATAGACAATGGGCTAAGACAAATGTTCATATGATTATGCAAGTTGTACTAACATGCAGAGTTGGTATTGATAATAATTACAAAATAGTAGATTAGGAAGATATACAGGTTCAAAAAAATAGGAACCTGTACAATTGTACTAATAACACTGCAGGAACAAATGCATACGTCTGGAAGAGAAAGAAATGTGATTGATGCTTAAATGTTAAGGCCATTTTTACGAATAAATTTTGTTAACATTTAGTGAATTTCAGGAGAGTTGATACTAATAAGGCAGGGTACACTGGTAGAGAATTCAATTTTAGGTTTTACCGATTCATGTAGGTATGTAGTTTGGAAATTGGTAATTTATAGGACACTCAAAAAAATTATGGTCTAAAATGTCCTCTGAACCACAATCACAATAAGGCGAATTGACTATGTGGAATGGACAGATGGCTAAGACAACAAGTATGACCTAGAATCATTCGAGTTATGGAAGAGATGTATTTTTTTAGGAATGGATGTGTATTTGTGAAACCAGGGCTTGACAGGAAGAGAAGGTTGAATTAATGAGTACTGGTGACCTTTTATCACAGAGGATGATTTCCATTCAGAGGACTATTGGCGTTGTCCCTTATTTTTTAAAATAGGGAAATATTGTCTTATAGGAATATGTATACTACTTAATGGCCATGGACAATGGATTCCTTAGCGATAGAATCAACCTTTTCATTTCCAACAATACCAAAGTGTCATGGGATCCAGGCCAAGGCCACTAACACGCTTGAGTCAGCGACATGGAATGCAGGAGTTCTCGGATAGAGCAGGTTAGAGAGTCACTACTGGAATTGAGAAGAGATGCGCTTATTTTTTGTAGTGAGCTAAGTGGGCCTGAAAGGATGAGATCATTTCTAATGTTGAGAGATTTGACGAGTCGTAAAGCTTCTATGATACGAGAGCTATGCATTCAGCAGAGAAAATGGAACAGTATTTGGGAGGTCTGCGTGGAAAACACAATTCCCTGTAAGGTGCATAGACACTGGCTTAAAATGGGAGTCCGAACTGAGTTTGGAACCATCTGTGAACATTTTTATATAATTTGGCCAGTTATTTTCATAATTTTTTTTTGAATTCTGCATTATTGGATTGAGCTGAGTTTTTTTAATATTTTTTTTTACATATTTCTATAGATTGGTGCACCTTTGGATAGAAAGTAAGACTTTCATAGGGATATGAGTATAAGGGGAGAGATTCATTGCGATAGAAGTTTGTGGATGCATTCAGGAAAGAGTTGAAAGAGGAAAGAATTGAAAGAGGAAAGAGTTGTTGATATTAAACATATAATGCTGCCCCTCTTTCTTACACACTATATGTCAACAGTCAAAATGGGACAAACGGTGAACGTATGTCTACGTCTACACCCCTCCAAAGGAAAAATACAATCATTATAATAAATCACACGTATAAAGAAAATGAGACGCGATTCCAGAAAGTAAGTCGAAAAGTAATAAAATCACATAAATTATAAATCCGTACACAACGCCATCTCTGATACTGACAAAAACTAAACGCGGACAGTTACGCATCAATAATTGCTTCATTGTGTAATTTTTAACAAAATAAAAAAAACTTAATTTAATTCAGCTAATAAGTTAACACAACAGTTATTGATTCTGATGCGGTACGAAGTTCGCTGGGTCAGTTAGTCTTAATATATAAAACATCAGTCGGGTTAGTTACACTATTTATAGCTCGAGAACGGCTGGGCCGATTTTGATGATCTTTGATTTGTCTCCGCCCCTGATAACATATTAACTATTAAAACATCACAAAAATTAACGAAAAAAATAGTTATTAAAAAAAAAAATTCCCCATGCATTCTGTATGGAAGGAATTCCCATATTTTAAAAGAGCTGCGTGAATTTTTGATAAGTATCTACTCATAATATTGAGTAGTGAGCGAGTTCCTAACATTCAAAAACGTCAAATGTCAGTGCGCTGATTGTTTCGCTTTTATTTTTAAATATATAATGCTGCCTCTCTTTCTTACACACTAAATGTCAATAGTCGAAAATAAGACAAACGGTGAACGTATGTCTCCACCCATCCAAAGGAAAGATACAATAATTTTAATAAAAATCCCTCACCATCTCACACATGAGGCCCCGAAGAAAATTATTTTCCTCAGGACCTATGTCATCTTAGGGGATGCTGTGTGGAGGGTCTTTTTAAGGAAGTGAAGGATAGGAAGTTCTGGGAAGGAAAACGATATGAGGGGTGGGTAGGAATCTGGGGTCAGTGTGTCCGGGAGTGACGGACGTATGAATCCATCCCTCCAAGTGGTGCAAGGTAATGGGTCGAGAGAATCCAGTTGGAAAGGTCAAAAGGCCTCCCTCAACCAGTCTCTCTCGATCCGGCCCGCCACGCAGCTGGTGGGCAGAGGCATCCGCCGCCAAGACCCAGACAAACGTCACCCCATGAACCCGGGCACCCCTGGTAAATCACCAAACGTAGCGAACCACTTGGGGTGACCTATGGGTGACGTATGACAGAGGTGTTGGTTATCCAATAAATGGTTCCCGGCGGCGGCACCCGTACCCGCCTCCCAAATTCCCGTAAATATGTGGAAAAATTAGAAAATCACAAAAAATATAAATCCGTACAAAATGCCATCTCTGATACTGACAAAAACAAAACACGAAAAGTTGCGCATTGATGATTGCTTCATTGTGTAATTTTTAACTTAATAAAAAAACTGAATTTAATTCAACAGTTATTGATTCTGAGGCGGTCCGAAGTTCGTCGGGTCAGCTAGCTTACAATAATATAAAGCATACATTTGCAGCCCGTTCCAAATTGGAAGATACTCTCAGTATCGCCCTGGTGTGAGATCACCGTTCAGAAATGAAACGTTGCTTGTAATCTGTTAAAGCGTTTGGTGACCAAATCTAAATAGCCAGGAACTTCCCCATCTCCCTCTTCCCCATTTCATTCCTCTCCCCACTACCCTCAACTTCACAACATACCACAATTGGGGTTTCCATGGTCTCACTGGCTCCCACAAGTTGGGATTCTTGTACAGTTACATACAAAAATCCATATTACCTTGTTGTATTTACGAGGGGGGATCCAAAAGTAACGGGAATTGTGCTGTGGTGGAGAGGAAGAGTAGGAGAACCCATTGTTGGACCAGGTATCCGTTAGGATCACTCCACCTGAGTCAGTGTGGTCGAAGGTGTGTCGCTGTGAGTGCATCGGTTCGCCATAATCAACTCTGTGAGATGTCTGGAATGTCATGGAATTCAATTCGAAGGATTTTTAAACGACTGCGAAAAGGAGGAGGTTATCAATTCGACAGTATTTTTATGGACGAATAACTCAATATTACGTCACTAAAAATCTAAAAATAAACAAAAAATTTAACAAAACAAAAAACGACTTCAAAAAATGCACTAAAAAGTAAAAAAATAATTTCGTACGATTGTTATTTTTGGAGTCGGTGTCAGCCAAGATCTCCACATCTCACCTATAACTACCAACGTATGTAGTTACTTGGCTGACACCGACTCCAAAAATAAAAATTGTACGAAATTATTTTTTTACTTTTTAGTGCATTTTTGAAGTCGTTTTTGTTTTGTTAAAATTTTTGTTTATTTATAAAATTAATTTACTTATCCTTATTATGCTGTCTCAGTAGAAGTAAAGTCATAAGGAGAAAATCCATAATTGGTTTTATTTTGGCTATTTATATGTTTATGACCGAAGATTTGCACATGAAAAAGGTTGCAGCCAAGTTTGTCCATCGCCTTCTCACAGACGAGCAAAGGGAGGGTCGACTTGAGGCATGTTTTGGGCTTCAAAATCAGTTCGAAGAGGACCCTGTTTTTTCCAAGGTCATCTTGCCCCTTGTGACTTCTTTTTGTTACCCACACTCAAAAGCGAGATGAAAGGACAGCGTTTTGCCACTGTGGAGGAGGTAAAATAAAAATCACTAGAAGGCCTAAAGGACATCCCGATAAGTGAATTTAAAAACTGTTTGAATAATTGAAGAAGTATTTTGAGTATTGCGTTGTGGTCAATGGAGAATATTTTGAAGATATTGAGTAATAAAGAAGTTACGACGAAATCCCCGTTGTTTGGGTCCCCCCTCGTATATATAATAGGTAGGTACCATAGATACTTACGCCTACCTAAACTACATTAGTAAAATTTTAGGTTTCCAAAAGATTTATAATCTCTACTTCTACTTCTACTTCTACTACACTATATAAAGAGGTAATATTTGTTTGTTTGTGTGTTTGTTTGCATCGAATATGGTTATGCCACAATAAGTATTCTTTTATTTTAAAAATTTTATTTAAATGTCGCCGCTTGAAAAGGCTCTTTATTTGTATCTTGGTTTTAATCCTTATCAAAATAAATTATTTCATATTCAAGACAGCTTCAATACCTTTATTTAACTTTTTGAATTTTACAATTTGGATATTTAATTAGAAAGATATCACGAGTATAAAATTGTTAGTATTAGAAAAAAGTTTCGGCTACGGGCCGGGCGGGAGAGGAGTCAAGAAATGCAGTGCCAGGGGGGTTAGCGGGACGGGGGAGCGGGAGAGCGGTGGTGGGGAAGGTGGAAGTGGAACGCTGGAGGGGAACGCACGGAAAAGGACATGTAAGGAGTAACATTTTATTTATTTGAATATGGCATATATTATAAAAGAAAGTCCAAAAAAACGTGCAGCTCGCAAAAACTCAGAAACGAGTGCCGGTTCGATCAAGGGAGTTATATGGTGTGGTAGATCTCTATCCCCCCTAGGGAATAAGGGTATCCGTTTTTACCTAAAGGGCGTGTTTTTAAAGATATAAGGGCTGAAAGTTTCGCCCTCTTGAAATTTCTAGAACAGTTTTCGGGAAAGTTCTAGAAGGTTCCATAGAGCTGTAGAAAGTTGTGGAAGGAGTGGCGGAGTATGTCGTGGAATGATCAGGAATAGGGAATCGGGAACATCATTGTGTAACATTCCAGAACACTATCTTATTGTCCTGAGCGAAGCCGGGTAACCCAGCTAGTCATTAAATATAATTATTAAATAGTCATGAATACGAAAATCATAAAAATTGAAAAACTGGTTTTAGGCTTAGACGAATTAATAAGATACGTTGCTGAGACAATGGGCGTGGATTCACTGAACTAGGTCCAGTGGACATAGTGCAGAAGGTCGTCCATATAGTAATTTGGGAGGCAGTGAGTAGGGAGGAAAATAATTTCCTCCAGGGTCTCCTATGTGGAGCTTATGAAAAAATAAAAGATACATCTTTTTCCACAATATCTAACTTTTTCACAAATCGTCTAAAGTTGCCGTTTGCCACCACTTATGTCTATTGGCACTATATGGGTATAATTGAGGGTTATGTATAAAGATTCTCGCCATAATTTTTATTTTTACGAATAATATCATAATTTTTTCATTAACTAAAATGGTGCTTAATCAAATAGAAAACTTTGGGTTGTAAAGCGGATGTACGCTTTGGCAAAAATGCTTTCACACCCACTTCCGAGCTTTTTAAATTATTCACAGCCCATTCCACCGAACCAAGTACGGCTTACACAAAATGAATAGAATATCATTAGGGTGCAATATTTGGAAAAACATTATGTATATTTTGATGGTTGCTAGACAAACATGGGTCCGCACGGCGCACTGCCCATTTTCAGAGATATGTCGAAAACGATTGCCTAAAAAGTGGTAAATAATTCATCATTCTAGTGGGAAAATAAACAATTATAAATGTTTAATATTGCAAATAACAAATTGAATTATTATTCAGATTCTTTAAACTAAATATCTTAATAGGTATTCATTAAACTAACGAAAGTACATGTTTAATATGAACGAAATTCAAAACCACTCACATTAGTAACCTTGAGATTTATTTTAAAGCTAGTTGGTTGTAGGTACATATTTATAATCTTTATATGGCCATTTGCCTTTTTTTCATTATTTTATATTATTGTAGTGTATTGGTTATTCATGTAGTTTCCGCTTCTTTCAATATATGTCGATATCATAGTTAGTGCTATATCCCAATAGATGGCAGTTGAGTATGACATCATAAGAGTACCATCTATAGTCTTTCGTATCTTAGGTACGAACGGTTTCAATGATTGCCGAAGGACGGGCACCTCCAGTCCGCTAGCGGGAGCGACAGGCATCTTTACTAGAACCTCGTCTATTAATGACGTCAGTTTAGTCTAATATTCATTGTTATTCTTACGATAGCTCAATAAGTCAACTAGTAATCACATGAAAAAAAAAATTGGTAAAAAGTTGTATTCATATTGCAAATGAAGAGATACATCAGTTAAAGCACACACATACTCTTTATTCTTACAAATGATTGATTCATAAAGATTTAATTTATTTCCCAGCTTCGCAAAGCGTCTCTGAAAAGGTGTCTCTCAAAAGTAGCACTTTAGAAAATGGGAGGTGTCATCAATTTTATAACTTGATCTGTGTAGAGACTGAGAATATCTTTCGCGCAGATTTTCATACGCGCCCTTGCAAATATTTCCCCGCGCACACAAGAAAATTCTTGCCTCAGAATATTGATCTGAAAACAAATAAACCACTTATTAATTGCTTGTTAACTGTTTGTTAACTGTTTGTAGTTTTTATAAAAAAAATCATTAAATTCACAAACGCGTGGAATTTGTCTGATTGTTTACGGATATCTTTAAAAATTATTCTTTTTTAAGTACAATTTTAAATTTTAAAACTAATTTGATAAAACATAATGTCAAAAGATCTAAAGACAAGGTTTAAAATGATTTTTATACATAACTAGCGAGTACCCGGCAAGCGTAGCAAAACCTCTTAAGAAAGTAAGGGTATTAATTCTGTTTATTGAAGTGATTTAGGATACACAATATTTTTTGTTTTTCCGACACATTAGCAGTCCACATTCAATTATCCGTGTGAGAAGCATGGAATTTTTAAATTTACCGCCTGTTAGCCCCTTCCTCTTTCTTGAAATACCCCCCTCTGCCACTCCCTAGTCTCTCATCCGTCCTTTACCCTTTTCCCGCGTATCTTTTCCAATCCCGCCCCCGTTCCACTCCTAGGTCCGTTTGCCCTCCCGCGTTTCCATTCCACCTTCCCGCCTCCCCCTCTCCTGCGATCATCACACCTGTCGTTATTTCTCCTCTCCCTTCCCGGATTTCCCTACCCTTCCGGCTACCGTCCCTGCCGCTAAACTACATGATATAAACACATTTTTCAACTCAACAACTTAAAAAAATCGCGCGCCACGTCTAGTAAATTTTGTGTACAAATTTCATAATGCCAGAGCTCATCATTATATATAAAAAACCTTTGCGGGCCTGCGCACAACAAATCACCAAATTTTCATCGCAATCGGATGAACGGTATATAAAATAATTTCATAACGCCGAGCTCACATTTATTCATAGGTTTCATTGCAATCGGAGGAATGGCATAAGGTACAAACAATATATAGATCACATAACACTATTAACAGTTAGGTACTATTTTTATTAAAAAAATTTGCGAATGTACTTGCAAAACCACAAAATCGTTCGTTTTTTCACGTGTAATTTTTTGACGTGTAATTTTTTAATCGTAATTAATTAGACTTAAGGTATGCCTCACGCCATTACATGTGTGTTGTAATATTGAAGGTAGCTTGAAAACAAGCTTATGGGTCGAAGTGGTTAAAATTATCCTAGAATAATAAAAATTGTATCTTTTTGTTTGTCACGAATCACACTACTGAATTCACATTAAAAAACCGCACAGATTATGATACCTCTCAAAAAGTGCATTTCTTGACAAGTGCATCTTAACTTTACTTTCGATATAAATTTAAAAAAGCATAAAAATTACTAACGAACAGATTGACACATAAAACATAACAGAGTCTGGGTAAAACAAACATTCACGAGTATTTTGAACGCGAAAAAAACTCGCGATTGCGAAAATTTGATTGTTTGCAAAGAAAATAGTAATATTCTATAGAAACGAGACATCTATTGAAATATAAACTGCGAAACTACTCAGTTAGCTTTATAAATACGAACAAGCGGAAACTTTTGATATAATTCATAAAAATACAAAAAAATATGTCTTCAAATTGGCCACACTTTTGCCAGCGCGAGCGTAGCCTAGCGCTGGCCAAAAACATCCCAGTTGATAAGCAGCCAGACAGCCTTCAACATTGAGAACTATGCAATCATTGTAACCAAAAATCCCACATTAATCAAAATAATTTTTTATACCATTTGCAGTGTTTCACCTTGTTTCTACATTATCATATTTATTCATTTGTGCGCTAATAAATTTTGGGCTTTTAGATTTTAGGAATTTTGTATACTCCTATTTAACTTTAGTCCTTAACAGCCTATTGACACAAATAAGTTCGCTCGCATAAAAATATAAGCTGTTTACCATTAACGACGCCGTAAAGATATTTTATGGGTCTTGTATTAATGAACGTTTCAGAATTCAATTTATGAAATTGCAAATAACGTTGTTTCATTATTATAACGTAAATTTTCTTCACACAACTATCAGAACCACCTAATACGTTGATTTTTTTTACAAAGGTTGGAAAATGATTTTCGAAAGGTTTAAATCAAAACTTTTTACCCATTTTATCAACTTTTTTTTAACCTTTTTTCGGTTTTTGTGGCTAACCTTGGGTATTTATAAATTAATTTAATTTATGGGAAATGGGAAATTTTAAATACAAGACAAAAATTAGTTATTCAACTAGGACTCTTATTTAAAAGTCATTAACCAGCCAGCGGCCGAAAATTGATATTTTGAAAGATGTTCTTACGATCGTACATGGCGGTTTCAATGAGAAAGATTAATTATTCTCCGTACCAGTTTTTTAAAATAATAACTCAATATCGATTTTATTTCATTCAAAATTTGCTTTAATTTATACCGACATTCAAAAAAGCTGAAAGGCGTGATTGTAAAACTGAAAATATTTATAATTTTTCAATAATTTTTAATAAAAATAAAAATGATGAAAAATCTTAAATAATATATTAGTTAATAAGACCATGAATAAACAGACAAACTGAAGTATTTTCGTCACAAAACACGTGTGCGGATCTTTTTTTAAATGATTTTATTTGAACTAAAATTAAAATTATGAAACACAGCTTTCCCAGATAATTTATTGATTTATTTTGCTTCATGATTATATGTGATTTGAAATGTGTGTTGTATAATTAAAAATTTGGTTTTAAAAATAGACAAATCTGCCAACGATCTATGGTAAAACCTTATTGTACTAAAAATAAACATATTTTCTCAAAATTTAAAACAAAGCTTTACTATTATTTATTTATTTATTCATTTTCGGGAAATCAACAATTTATATTTATTTCAGTTTGTACATAATATTAAATAGCCAAAATAAAACCAATTATGGATTTTCTCCTTATGACTTTACTTCTACTGAGACAGCATAATAAGGATAAGTAAATTAATTTTATAAATAAACAAAAATTTTAACAAAACAAAAAAGACTTCAAAAAATGCACTAAAAAGTAAAAAAATAATTTCGTAGGATTGTTATTTTTGGAGTCGGTGTCAGCCAAGGTAACTACATACATAGGTAGTTTATAGGAGAAATTTGGAGATCTTGGCTGACACCGACTCCAAAAATAACAATCGTACGAAATTATTTTTTTACTTTTTAGTGCATTTTTTGAAGTAGTTTTTTGTTTTGTTAAAATTTTTGTTTATTTTTAGATTTTTAGTGACGTAATATTGAGTTATTCGTCCATTTGTCGCGAACAAACTTATTGCAAATTTAAGACATATATGGTTTTTTCATGGATCCCATTGTCAGAACTGGAAATTAAAATGGGACCCACGGGAAGCACTAGCTTTCTAATAAAAAAAGAATCATCAATATCGGTTCACCCAATCGAAAGTTCTGAGGTAACAAACATTAAAAAAAAATAATTAAAAAAAAATAATTAAAAAAAAAAAAAAAAAAACCATCGAATTGATAACCTCCTCCTTTTCGAAGTCGTTTAAAAAGGAATATGAATCCAAAAAATTACATAAAACATAAAAAAATTTAAATACATTTTAAACCAAAATTTTAACAAATTATATTTTAATATGTTTTTTTTATAATATAAAACGAAAAATTACAGAACAAAGAATATACTTTTTTTTTTTTTTTTTTTAAAGAAACACAAACATTCCCAGGTTACGAATAACCCAACAATGTTTGAAAATCTCCTACTACCACCACAGAAAGCCGAAAATGTTGCTTGTGTTGTGATGGAGGACTTAGCCAGCCGAGGAATCGAACATGCGACGCCCGGGTGGGACCCAAGCGCTATGCCCACTCAACCACTGACCGGTCATTACCTATCAATACCTATCAATACATTGGAAGTCATGGAGAGAGGTTGTACATATAAATCAAATCATAACAGAAATATAAACTATAAAAAAATAATATTATTCTATTTAATTAAATGAAACTCAATCAAAATCTGAAGACAGAAAAATCAGAAAAAGATATTGGTTCCACTGGGACACGAACCCAGATACCTTAGCATTCATGGCCTACTGCTTTGCCGATTTGCATGGGATCCATAGCTCAATCGGTTAATATCCTCTGCTGTTAGGCCCCGTCTTGTCCGGATTGCTGCCATGATGTCATCTTTTTGTTTTCTGGACTTCAGTTTAACGATAATATTTCGCGGTCTTCCGTCAATCTTCTCCTTAGGGGTGACCCGGGTGGCGTATCCAATTTCTTCAGAACTCACTATTTTTAATTTTGAATAGATCCTTTTGATAATCTCCGTCAGGTTTTCTTGATTTTTTATTATTTATTTATTTACTAGATATAATAACAGTCTTTCGAAATCAATTTATAATTTTTTTGAGGAAAAGAGTCAATTCGTCTAAAATTTGATTTAAAAACGACATATCTTTCCGGTTTTGTCTGGTTATTCCCTCTTAAATTAAAATTTTGTGCTAGTGATTTCGTCTAAGGCACGGAATACAGTCTTTTTCTACAATAAAGATGTAAAAGAGTATTACAACGGAAGCAGAGGCGGAAGTAGATATTATTTTTATTTTATATTATATTATAAAAATAATCTGCATGTCCGTATATGGTCACTCTTTCTGCTCTCCTGTAAATACCACCCATCTTTATTTCACAAATTCTCACAACGAAAGCATTGCACCTTCGAATTCTAGAACTCTAATATAAAAATATAGTTATGGGGTGCCCTCTTAACGTCACCTTAGGGCTACATTAAATAGGTCCCAAGGAAAAATTAAATAGGCACTTTTTGCTTCCAAACCAGGTTAATGGTCTCCTTCACCCACCTTCATTCTTTTCCTTTTTCTACCCCTTCCCTGTGATAAAGTGACTAAAACCACTATTATATAACTAGGTACTAGCTGAAGTCTTCGTCGTTGCACAGGCTTCAGACAGAGTTTTTTTCGAAATCTAATATAGACAGTTAATTTTTTCTTCTTTTGAAAGCCAGGTGTACTAAATTTCATCATCCTCGGATTATATAATATAAAAAAGCTGCAGATTTGTATAAAAATCGATATTGTGCGTGTACGCACACACTTTCTTTTTTTATGTTATAATCACGTTTGGAGGATGCCTCGTACTGAACACGGGTTTGTGAAGGGAATTGGCGTTACAAACCCGTGTACAATAGGATGCCGCTTGCCTTCTACTGGACACGGTTTTGGAGGGAGAAAAAATGGCATTACAAACCCGTGTTGATTTCGAGGCACGGTTGCCTCGTATTGAACATGGAAAAGGAAATACGCCGTCCGCCCGGTTTCCGAAAGTTCACGCTCTCCTTTACATAATCTACTATCTATATATATATATATCTACTTCTACTACACTATATAAAGAGGTAATATTTGTTTGTTTGTTTGTGTGTTTGTTTGCATCGAATAGGCTCCGAAACTACTGAACCGATTTGAAAAATTCTTTCGCTGTTGGGAAGCTACACTATCCCTGGGTGACATAGGCTATATTTGTATTTTTAAAAAAATAGGCATCCTTACTAAAACTTCAATAATGTAACCCAGGGTGTAAAAAAATTACCTAAAATATTCTTTAAATCGCGTGCGCTGCGAAAACTATTGATGATAGAATAAAATAATGTACTACGACTTTATAGAACACATCATTATTTACAAAAAAAGTCGCAACAGCATATGTCTAACTATTATGGTTATGCCACAATAAGTATTCTTTTATTTTAAAAATTTAATTTAAATATCGCCGCGTGAAAAGGCTCTTTATTTGTATCTTGGTTTTATTCCTTATCAAAATAAATTACTTTATATTCAAGACAGCTTCAATACATTTATTTAACTTTTTGAATTTTTCAATTCGGATATTTAATTAGAAAGATATCACGAGTATAAAATTGTTAGTATTAGAAAAAAGTTTCGGCTATGGGCCGGGCGGGAGAGGAGTCAAGAAATGCAGTGCCAGGGGGGTTGGCGGGACTGAGGAGCGGGAGAGCGGTGGTGGGGAAGGTGGAAGTGGAACGCTGGAGGGGAACGCACGGGAAAGGACATGTAAGGAGTAACATTTTATTTATTTGGATATGGCATATATTATAAAAGAAAGTCCAAAAAAACGTGCAGCTCGCAAAAACTCAGAAACGAGTCCCGGTTCGATCAAGGGAGTTATATGGTGTGGTAGATCTCTATCCCCCCTAGGGAATAAGGGTATCCGTTTTTACCTAAAGGGCGTGCTTTTAAAGATATAAGGGCTGAAAGTTTCGCCCTCTTGAAATTTCTAGAACAGTCTTCCGGGAAGTTCTAGAAGGTTCCATAGAGCTGTAGAAAGTTGTGGAAGGAGTGGCGGAGTATGTCGTGGAATGATCAGGAATAGGGAATCGGGAACATTGTGCAACATTCCAGAACACTATCTTATTGTCCTGAGCGAAGCCGGGTAACCCAGCTAGTATATAATAAATATAGGTATACATATATATATATATTTTGTAATTTGTTTTTATTAATGACTAGATGCACGTACCATGGGTTAAGTTATTCTTGTAGTATAAGCATACTTATTAGAAATTATTTTTATTCATAGTCCTCCTCACCAGTGATTCTGGTTGGTTGTTTTCGGTGTCAAACGGACTTAATGTTTAATTTAATATCCTAATATTCATGTTTACCTTGGATTATTTTGGTATTGCTTTTATGCTTGTTTATCTCCAGGTATTTTTAGTTTCATTTGGGAGGGCAATATATAATTTTTAGTATGGAAATTAAGAGTTTTCTGGCCAAGAGGTGTATTTAAATTAGTAATTTAGGAATGTTGAAGTTTTTCACTTGTTGTGTGGGAGTGTCGGTAAGGTTCTTTTTTTTAAATTGAGAAGTGCATTTATATAACAGAATGTTTTAATGCCAATAACTTTAAAATTAACGTAAATTATTATATTCTTTTATACATATGTTACTGAGGTACTTATGTAAGTGTTAGAGGCAAATCCCCTTTTAATCTCACATTCCCATATTCTGTACGTGACTATTTTTTTATATCCCTACAGAAGGCTTTTAGTAAAATAATTTCCCTCGGGGGCTATATCATCTTTGGAGATGCTGTGGAGGTTCTTTTATGAAAAGAAGTATAGGAAGTCAGTGTGTCCAGGAATTATGGACATATGAATCTATCCCTCCCATCGCAGTGCAAAATGTTCTGGGAGAGTTCTGCTGGAGAGATCAAAAGGTCTCCTACCAGTCTCTCCCGATCCGGCCTGCCACGCAGTTGATGGGCAGACGCATCTTCCGCTAAGCCCAGGAAAACTAACCCCGTGAACCCCTTCTAAGTTACCAGACGCAGAGGTGTTGGTAATCCAATAAATGGTTAACACGCTCCTCCAAAATTAATAGGCCACATGCATCATTTTTTTTTAAATTTCTGTTTTAAAAAAATATTCTAAAACATTTCGTTTTTTTTTAAATCGTATTTTTGAAACCCTGGCGATTTTTTGAAAATTTCAATCCGAAAAATCAGACCATTTTTTATAAACCGGAAATACGGGACATTTTGTGGGTGCGATAAAACGAGAATTCCATAGCCAAAAATCATTAAAAAAAATTACGTTTTCCACGCGAATGGCACAGGAGAATAACGAGGCATACCAAAAAGGCATAACATCTCATAAATATTTTTTTCCTTGATTCATCTTATTGATCATTAATCATTATAATGTATATTAATCATTATATATGACTAAATCCAATGTAATATACTTATATTTGTAAATTATAATAATTATAAGAATATTATAAAATATGAGTTTGTGAAAATCAGCACAATTACCATTATACTTCTAAAACAGGTACATAAGCAATAAAATGTACGAGGTTCTCTTCGTAACTCGTAACATCTGTCAAAACACAGCCATCTTTATCAAAACGTCAAACCTAAGGATAAGTTCGCACAGAACAAACAATAAATCTAGTAAATGTTAATCGTCAAATTCAGAAATTCACCTGATATCAAAGTGTTGCCATATTAAAAAAAAAATCAGCGTGGAATTTTACAAAATTAATAGAACATAATCGGAGACGGGACATTTTCATGTAGTGACGTCATGAGCTCAATATTTATTTAAAAATAAAAAAAACTATACATTTCTAAAATATTTTACTAACATTTTTATAATCTTAGTAAAAAAATCTATCCACACGATTTTTTCTAAGTCGTTATAAATCCGTGCAAGAGGCCTATTGCGTACGTTTCTAAAGAATAAAACTTACTTAACTTTTTGTAAAGCTGTTTATGTGGGAGTCCTTTTGAAGATTTCTTTGGTTTCGTTACCAAGGCATTGAAATGTACACATGTGTACGAATAGCTTATTGTAATATAGGTACTACCTATATTAAAACTTGCTGTCAAAGAAAATTGGAGGTTCAAACCTCTATTTTAATCAATCAAGTTATGAAGTTTTTTTTGTATATCTTTCGTCCTAGGCCGCTGTACAGAAAGGAAAGGAAATAACAGAACGCCATATATACCCTTTTGATGAGTGACATCACTTGACATAAATTGAAACCTTCTAGTAATTTATAAAGAAGCTTTAATTAAATCAAATTATTGAATTCTAATTCAAGAGGAAGAGAATCAAAAGGTAAATTTTGGTGTGGTCTTGGTTTATATAGTACTTATTTCTGAGGGAAACATTTTATTCAGACGCTCTCAGCCGGTTTATTATAATGCGAACTATAGAAAGGCTCCAGTTAAAACCTTTCATATAGAGCGCATCTCACCACCATCTGGACCCAACGGACTGAATGAACCTACTGTGGCCGCAGCATTTAAAACTAGCAATCCCGTGGGAGAAGACAATGCTAGTGTTACATATTCATATTATATCATATTATGATATGGTGTGCTATCCGAACACTGATGGTGAAACTTTTTACTCAGCAATGAACCCATACATTTTTGAAAAGCGAGGTTTTAAAAAGACTTAACGAGATCACAAAAAAAATGCAGCACCAAGGTATTATCCTTTTTATAGATATTTGTCTCTTTTGTCATAAGAGGGGCTATTTTTGGAGTGTTAAAGGATGTTACCCTTCATCACAGAATAGAAATATCTCGAATCTCTTTTTTATAGATAATGAACTTTTATTTGTGGATATCTGACGCGAGGGGTACACGAAACTAATCCATAAACGATCTAAAAGGATCCGAAAGGGCCGTTATTGAAGTAATATCCCGGCACAGCTTAACAGTGGCAATCAACAACCTTTTATATTGAAGCAGGGCTTATATTAATGAAGATGAAGGACAGCTAAAACGTTTTTAATCAAAATCTGTGATAAAAATTAAAGACGCACGAAATCGATTATTATTTACAAATTCTTTTTGATTCCTACTCTTATCGGAGGTCGATTAACATCACAATGTACTTATACTAAGCAGGCTGTAGACCGGTACAATTATTCGGAACTGCACTAGTATGTTATTTCAATTATGAAGTTATGAAGTGCAGCAGTTTTCATTTCTACGTCTTTAACCAATCTTCCCCTGGACTACTCTGGAAGATTTTTTTCTTTCAGATAGAAAATCTTTGTTTAGAATCAATTAAAAACCTGCCAGAATCTCATGCGTTACGAAAACTTATTTAGACATCGTTTAATTTTTTTTTTTAAATCATGATTGTTTTCTATCAAACAATGTGAAATGGTGAAATGATACACCGGAGGTAACATTTTTCAAGAGTTTAAATTTAAGAATTCTCGAGAAAGCAGACATTCGATTATTTTAGTTCAGAAATAGAATATCGATCTGAGAGGAAGACTTGTTTTTTCCATGTTTACAAAGTGGGGTGTTTTAAAGGTGAGTGTCAACCATACATCACGTGAATTCGAGCCATTTGTTCTGTCAATGAAAAAACATTCTGCTGTTAAATCTAATGAGGGTTCTAGAAAGAATCGATGAAAGGGTTTTACATAGTATTTTTTATTTGTTAGTAGATAAGGCAGGTGATATGTTATTAAATTCATGAGCCCGATTTTCGTGATTTTTATGAAAATATAAATAGGAATTCTAATGCAATAAAAGTTGTATTTTTATTGAACTTACATACTATATTATTAAGTAGGCCTGAATTATAATAACCATCTTCTATCTATCTATAGATAGATATTAAATCATATTATAATATATTATTATAGAAATTATAATATTTTATAAACGTTCATTGAATAACGTCTATAGAATATGCTTGGTTATATATTATTTTATTTAGCTTAAAATTCTTCAAACGAGAAAACCAGTTAGTTATTCGTTATCTCGGCTTCTCGGTATAGGTTTGAATTTTTCTTTTTAGTGTCTTTTTTTCTTATTTGATGTATATCATATTATAATAAATTATTATAGATATAATAATATGATAGATATCTATCTATATAAATAAAAATGAATTGCTTAAATGTATGTGCGCGCATCTTCCGAACGTCTTTACCTATTTCATACGGACGGCCGGCGTAGCGCAGCGGTAAGACGCTTGACTCGCGCACCGAAGGTCGAAGGTCGCGGGATCGAATCCCGGCGTGGCAAATAAATTTTATTTGATTAATTTGTGTTATTTCACAATTTATTCATTTAAAATAATAAATAGTATATTTGCGGCACGTTCCAGAGTGGAAGATACTCTCTGTATCGCCCTGGTGTAAGACCACCATTCAAATTGAAACGTTGCTTGAAACGGCATTAGCCGTGTTTGGTGACCAGATCTGAATAGCCAGGTACTTCCCCACCTTCCTCTTCCCTATCTCCTTCCACTTCCCACTACCCTCAGCCTCACAACATACCCCAATTGGGGATGCCATAGTCTCACTGGCTTCAGACGGGAGCAGTTGGGACTCTTGTGAGGTATCCATGTAAAAAAAAAAAAAAAAAATTCAAACTTTGGGGATTTGATGTGTGCATACCTGCGAAGGTTTCTATATATATATACTGGTGAGCTCTGCCATTATGAAATTTGTATAAAAAATTGGAATAATGGCACGCGAGCTGTTTGAAAACTGAATGTACCGGGACTAAATGAATGAAATGAGGGAGGGGAACCCTGGAGGGGGAAGGGGAACTCGGGACGGGGAGGGGAACTCAGCTGGGGGGGTTCGCGGAAGGGGGAACTGGACCTCAGGAGAGGGGGTTCGCGGGAGGGGTGGGAAGGAAACCCGGGAGTGGGAGGGGGGGAATCGGGAGGGGGGTGTTCGCGGGATGGGGGGGAATCGGGAGGGGGGGTTCGCGGGATGGGGGAAGTGGGCGAGGGGGGGAGTGGGAACGGGCGAGGGGAAGGGGACGCGGGAGAGGAAGGGGAGGTGGCAGGGGAACGGGATGAATCGGAAAGGATACGCAGGGAGAATCAATTTCTTTATTACGTGGCATGGCAACGCATACTGGGAACTCGCTATAATAATATAAATGGAGCGACCGATCGGCGTGATTTTTCAAAACAGATAATTGGAGGACTGGGAAATGACATAAAATGTCTACTTTTTATCCCGGAAAAAACATTTTGTTTCACCCTAATACCATGCGAGCAAAGCCGTGGGTAAAAGCTAGTATTATAAAAAATAGAATTCCACCATAAATTGTCAATTTCAAAAAAAGAAATTTTACAAATAATATCATATTACGTTATTTTTTATATTATTATTCGAATCTGTATTAGACAGGTGTTAGAAAAGTGGAGGAGCTATTCCGGGCAGTGCAAGATAGAGATACATTTACCAGAGTGATCGCCAACATCGCGCGTCGGGGGACCTGATAGGGCACACTAAGAAGAAAAATTCAAACCTGTACCGAGAAGCCGACATAACGAATAACTTAACTGGTTTACTCGTTTGAAGAATTTCAAGCTAAATAAAATAATATTAACCAAGCATATTCTATAGACGTTATTCAATGAATGTTTATAAAATATATTTATTCATATGAATACGATTTCACTCAATTGCATATAAACATAAATGTCATGGAGTTGTCAGTTATCATAGCTACCTCTACCTACAACTACATGTCACTGGAACCGTTATTATTTAGATTTTACTCTTTCCAAAATTATTATTTTATTGTGCCAGCGGAAAGGTTATCCGTCGTCGCAATTTATAAGCGTAAGATGGGAAAATAATGTTACCCGGAAAATGTGGGAAAACCTTAAAAAATCTTTTTTTAAAACATTTCAACGGTTAAAAAAATATCCAAGAAGGAATAAAACCGTAAGAATATGTATTATAATGAAATACCCACAAACGATAAACGTCATAATATTTATATTTTGTTGGAGTCGTTTTTCGTAAGTAGTTAGTGAAAAGCTCTTTGATTCTATACCTGCAGGTCATGCAGGACTCAAATTAATAAAAACATGTTATAATATATATAGGTACATGTATAATGTATATATTATATCTTGTAGTTAAATGTAAAATAAAACAAGTCCCAAGTAACACACATTTTTATCAGAATCAACCCCTTCTCATCTCATGTTCTTCCACCTAACAAAATTTCCCAATATGGGGTGCCATACATGGTCTCTCCAAGCTTTATCATATCTTTAGTGTTATCATCAAGCATAAAAAGTCGGACTACTTTCGGCTCAGGCATATACGAATGTAGGTTGAATACATGATTTTTTTATTGTTCCAAAAACCTCGTATTATCACATACTTTTATTATTATAAAACCCCAATGATTATATGTTAAAATTTGAGGTTTTTACTCAATACAATTTTCCACTATGAAAATGTGAAATATATTATTATTTTTTATTTATTTCAGTAAGAGCCCTTACCCGGAATGTTCTACAACAATATTCTAGTTCCGAGAAAAATTGAAAAAACGAAACCAGTTATGTTTCATAACATTTTATATTTAAAATACATAAAACGTACAAATCTTAAGAATTTTAATTAAAAATTCTTCTTGAAAATCGATAAAATTCGAATTAATTAAATATTATGAATTAATTAATGAAATATTATTAATTAATAAAATAAAATCAATTAAATATGCTGTAATTCGTCAAAAGATGTAGCCACTTTCGTCGGCAATTCTCACGTGGACGGGCCCCGGGCTAACGTAAAAACTGCGATTTAGTGAAATCGCAGTTCCCTTTTACTGTAATACCTACGATCTCGTAGAGTATTAAAGATGGCGACACGGTATCGCTTCCAAGTAAATAAGCAAATATTCACCATTAACAAATACACATCTGTCGGATCTGCCGGATCTGCCCTAAAGATGGACACTGCAACGCTGTCCGAAACGTCGGCTAAAGAAGGAGGTAGCGCAATACGGCATAACATCCCAAAAACCAACAACGAAAATGCTTTTGGCCGTAAAAATCTAAAAACGTATCTAATTAAATTAAAGTTTATTACTAGAATTAGGCTGAATTTTCGAAATAATGTTGTATCTGACCACTTTCGCGTACAACGTTATTCCACAAAACGGTTTTTTTACTCTTCGTACCTTACAGAAAGCAACATGCTCTTCTAACATAAATGTACACATGTCATTTATGTTTTTGAGCTTAAAAATCAAACAAACGATATGGATAAATTAAACCATTTACGTTATAGATATTGTCTTGAGATCAATTTACAACATTATTTCACAAAACTGTTTCAACGGCTAAAAAGCAGGCTTAAAAATATTTTTTCTGGACAATTTTCTGCATTCTTCAGCCTCTTGGTTTTGAAAACTTTCTATTTGAAGTCATAAGACGTTCGTTTTCTCCATTTATTCCCATAAATTAAACCATGTGCCGTGATTTAGATGAATGGCGTTATACAACATTCTTCCACAAAACAAACTTTAAAAGGCTG
The DNA here is from genome assembly GCA_917563855.2 of Limnephilus lunatus. Classification (NCBI taxonomy): domain Eukaryota; kingdom Metazoa; phylum Arthropoda; class Insecta; order Trichoptera; family Limnephilidae; genus Limnephilus; species Limnephilus lunatus. The sequence goes on along the minus strand of OU830598.1, from coordinate 45,103,938 downwards.
TCACAGGCCTAAAAACATTTCATTATCATAATTCCTACCTTAAAAGATGCGTATTAATATACCCAAAATTATTCCACCAATAACTCAACATTCATAGTTTTGTTGGATACAACATTATTCCGGGCAAGGCCTCAAAATTATTATATCAACTGAGAAAATTCTGCGCTAAAAACACTTACTGAAAATCCCCTTTTTGATAACTTCGCATTCGTTAGAGAGTAATATTTTAGTCAATATTTTAATTGCTTATCTAAAAATTATTCGTATTAATTAACTGCACTCTATAGGACTTTTACCGCAAAAAAACAATGAAAAACTTTCTGGAGAATAACAATAAAGATGAATGGCAAATAATAATAATATTTTTGAAAAACAGTAAAACACAATATTATTTTAGTTAAGTGTTAATATTTATTCTCCAAGAATTCATTTTCATTGTTAACCAAGCTATAAAAGCTAAATACAATACTGGAGTTTGCCATTCGTATTTTTTAGAATCACTCTAGCCGATGTCTAATTAGATTAACTAAGTTCTGTTGAATCCATTCTGAAAACAAACACAGAGATTTGCTCGGAAAGCACTCTGCGGCGAAGGCGGGTATAAACATCAAAGCGAGAATCTGTTCACATTAAATGGCTAGTATTTTGAATTGGTATCGACCCATTGTCTAGTCTAGGGTTTAGAGTCTTCGGCTAGAACAACTTCGACTGGGAATCCGATAGCATCTGTCTCCAGGCAGTTAACATGTTTAATTCATTACCCAGTTCCGTTAAATACTAATCTTTTTTTTACAGTATGAGAAGTCAAAGATAATTACTTACAAATAAATAAACTCATGAAGAGGTCTAAAATGGTCGTATTTCCAAAGGTACAGGCCTTGTTACTTTTATTTTGGACGGTGATAAATAGCAAGGATAATAAACAGAATTTTAGAATATGGAATTTTGTGACCGTGGCACTCAAAAATCTAATCTGAAGTCTCGATTTTCACGAAATTCATAGAAGTGCCAATATTTTTAAACCTATTATTTTACTTAGGTCATATTATGGTATTCTGGTCCGTCATGAGTTGGCCTATCAGCCCTCCAAGGGCTTCAAGAGATAAAGTTGAATTTTGGGTCATCCGTTATATTAATATATAAACAAAGTCGGGTTAGTTACACTATTTATAACTCAAGAACGGCTGAACACAATTTGTTACACATTTCCCAGTATTTCCACAACCTGTCAGAAAATGTGATCAGTTTATCACCATGAAGTAAACAATAGGGCGATTCGGTTTAATGAAAAGCTTGTTATCAGTTCATTGAAGGGACGCTTCAATTGCTATCTAATACATAATTTACAACGATTTCATAGTCGGCTGATCTCCATGTCATCGACATGTCTATTGGAAACATGCAAATTGCGCTAAAACGCAATAGGATGTCACTGTAGGTACTTACTTGGTTCAACTAGGGAACGAAGAATGAAACCACCAACAAAATATAAAACGCAATAGGATGTCACTGTAGGTACTTACTTGGTTCAACTAGGGAACGAAGAATGAAACCACCAACAAAATATAAAACGCAATAGGATGTCACTGTAGGTACTTACTTGGTTCAACTAGGGAACGAAGAATGAAACCACCAACAAAATATAAAACGCAATAGGATGTCACTGTAGGTACTTACTTGGTTCAACTAGGGAACGAAGAATGAAACCACCAACAAAATATGCTAGTACATAATATTATTAGTCGCATTTTAATGCATAGTTTACTAGAGTATGCTGGGTACGTGGCACGATAAAACAAATGATCTTGTGAATCGCGGTATTATCGTATAGCATCCTTTGTTCGGAAAGAGAAGCAAATGAAATGGGCTGACGATTTGAAGATAACTGCAGTCTAATTTGGGAAGCGGGTACCGCCGCCCCGGGAACACCTCCGCAATAGGTTACTACGTTTGGTGACTTCATGTGGTAAGGTTTGTTCAGATCTTGGCAGCGGATGCGTCCGTTTGCCTTCTGTATAGCGGGCCGGATCGAGAGAGACTGGTTGAGCGAGGCCTTTTGGAGGACTCTCTCGACCCATCGCCTTGCACCGCAGTTGGTGGGTTGGATTCATACGCCCTTCACTCATGGACACACTGACCCCCAGATTCCTACCCATCCCTCATACCTTTTCCTTTCCCAGAACTTCCTATCCTTCCCTTTCTTAAAAAGACATAGTCGCTGAGAGAAATTATTTTCCTCAGGGCCTCCTGTGTGGAGCAAATGTAAAAAAAATTCGGAACGGGCAACATCGCATTTTGCATCCTGCAACCATCTCACGCAGGCGCATTTGGGATTATTTTTTTATCGCCGAGTGCGTTGCGCAGTATTAGTTGACAACTTTTTTTATGTCTTGCAATATCTATTCAAATCGTGTTTGTTTATAAAATGGTCAATTAATCAATATATTCGTATAATTCAATAAATATTACAATTATTTGGGTAATCTATCCTTCCTCAGTTTAAGTCAAATAATTATATAATAATGGTATGTTGTAAACTGTAGATTCATTTTATGTAAAAAAAATTAGGGTTAGGTATACCAATGACACAGAATATTGAAATTGAATTTTACTGTCTAAACTACTCTAAAATTTATAAAATCCATAAAACTGACGTTTTTTTATAACGTGAATGCCTGATGCATGCGTTAGTAAACATTTCTCTTAGAAATAAATGTTTTAAAATGTGCAAGTAACGCGTTAAAAATTTTGTTTTTTGTTTTTTTTGGGAATTAAAAGCAACTGTAATATATATTTTTTTTTCAATTTCTTTTGTACGAACTAGGTAAAAAGTGAAGTACCTAATAGTTTTCGTGATTTTTTTTTCAATGAACTATGTTTTTTTATTTGAAGATTCTGAAGTTTCGATTGAAAATGCTTACCAGCATTTTTTTTTAACTTTTACCATGTTTGTAATTAAAGTAATTCAATTACTCGTATTATTAAATAATCCCATATGACGCCGCATTTTTAAGCACGGATTATGGAAATCACACTTCATTTCAACAATACTACAACTTTTATGTTCACAAAATAGGTTATTAGGTTCTTAGTTTAGGTAAATTAAGTCATTCTCGCGTATTTAGTTTGAAACAAAACTTCGCAAATGTTAAATCTATCCAAAAAAAATAGCGGCAATGGAACTTTTTAACTTTGAATGAAAATCTAATTTTAATGCATATTTTCCCTCTATCCCGACTGAAACCGATGTTTCTTTGGGTAATTAAGTTTAGAAGTAGTTTACTTTTAAAAAGATCTATGCCTATTAAAAGCGTAGCGGCATGTGGCGGCTTGTGGATTATTTACCCAATTTTTTAAAATATTGAAATATATTTTAAGGTGAAGTTATACGTGAAATCCTATTTAGATACTTTTTTAGATTAATCTTTACGAGGAATTGGCTTACAGTATGAACATCAAAAAAAATGCTACGGATAAATTGAAACTTTAACTAGATTTTCTGTGTATTGAAATTACAATAAAATTATTACTTATATAACAAAAAATGTAAGCGTAAACCACTAAAAAAAATGTTTTTTCATGACTTAACTATGAAGTAATACAAGAAACATTTTTATAAAAATACCCCTTTATGGCTAAGACTATTTTTGAGGTTTTCTATGTTCTAACTTTTTTTCGCTCTTATAAAATTATGCACAAAATAAATAAAAAACACTTTTTCGCTTACTTGCTTCGCGCAAATAAGATGCTCGATTGTAAATTTTGCAGGCAAGAGAATCGAAATATTTCTAGCGTTTATATTCCTCTTAAATACAAAAATCTGAAAAGTAATCTTCAAAAACAGTATTTGTTTTTACGACATCTTCAAAAATAAGAAAAAATATTGAACTTTTAAAGCAACTTGGAAAAATTCTAAAATTCGATGAGACATTTTATGCAACAGTTTATGCAACAGATAAACAACCCTCTTGGCTGGATAAGTTTAATAAACTATTTTATGTCAGTTTCTATATAAGTAAGGTTTGCATATACATGTTTGTTTATCAAATACAAATTTCACCTCGTCCAAAGTAAGGCTGTAAAAATAATATAATATTATTTATATAATTCGGCTTGAAAAGTTTGGAATCTAGATTTAATTGATCAGTTTTCAATTATCAATAATCCTTTTAAAGTTAATTATATTAATATTAACGAAAGAGAAAGGCTTCTTGTAGTTAAAACGAATTAACGTAATATTTGACCTTTCATAGATTCTAACTAATTTTCTACAGATAAAATAATTGAATCGCTCAGTTATAATTGTTAAAGAAAGCCAATTATTATCTAGTTATGGAGTTTAAAAACGTCGATATGTTGATTGACGGCTGCAAGGGTTTTCTTATATAATTTTGCTATATTTGATCCCCCGTTCTAACTTTAAAAAACGGCAATTTGGTGGAATTGAATTTTTAACCTTTCGCTTTGGCTTTTGAGTGACAGGCGGCTCTAACTCACGATCATAACGACTCGCTTTTCAAAACAAACTTTGAAATTACCAGGATTTTTTTTATGTTTAAAAATTATGCTTAAAATCAAAATTAAAAAAAAATCAGAGTGTGTAATTCACACGCGGTAGAAGTGAAACTAGAAAGTCGCTAGGTGTCGTTTTCTTATCTTTTGCCTGTTTATTTTAAAGTGGTTCGAAGATTGGATATTGATTTCACAAAAATATATACTTTTATTTTATTTAGTAGGATTCGAACGTTCGTTCTCTGGCCGGAGAGATGTCAGGCACCTTTCCCACTGCGCTATGGAAGGCCCGCGCCAATGCGCGAATTTACCGCATTAATTTAGAACCTACTATCTGTGTAGAACTGAGTTGTGACGCATTTCCGTTTCATACGAATTTCAAATCACTAAAGGGGCTAAAGAAGTTTCGCTTAAAAAAATTAAACAAATATCAAGATTACAAATAACCTGAATATATTTTAAAATCTCCTACTACCATCACAGTAAACGGAAAACATTGCGTGTGCTGTGATGGAGGACTAACTGAGCCAGCCGCGGAATTTTTAAATGTATTATTTGATACAATATTTTACATTTCATAGTACAATCCAGTAATGTTGGCGTCATTGGGTGGCATACCCTTGCTGAGGCCCCCATTTTATAATACAAGAGTTTATACATAATACATTTGGAAAAAAAAAGTTGGTGACTGTAGTGTTTTGTAGTTTTATACACTCTAACAGATTCTCCAATAACACCTTGGATGGAGATTACTTCTTCGGAATAATAGATTCTTGATGTTGTTTTTCGGAATAATAGATTCTTGATGTCTGATCTTGTTTTATTATATAATTCGCGTATTACAATATTGACCTCGTTAGTCGACTTAACTAGGAGCTGGCTAAATGTGTTCTGATCAGAGTGTTCCAGTGAGCTGCTTGACCCTCTGTTGGTTCCCACAGGTACTAAACTACCTGCCATCTAGCGGAATCATCTAAGGACAGCTCTTAGCACTGCCATCTATGTCTTAAAGCCGGAAGCTTTTAGATACACTACAGTGACGAAAAAACACTTAAAATTAAGATAAATTTAAACTAAAAAATAAAGATTAAATTATAGTAAACCTTAAAAAAATAAGATTATTTGTGTGTTTGTGAGTGTTGCGTGTTTTATATTGGTTTTGTGTTTTACGTGAACTCGCGACGTCTGATTGGGACCCAAACGCGATGCACACTTAGCCGCTAAATACATACGAGTAAAAACATACATTGATCTCATTTCTATGTAACCTACACGTGAAATAAAAATGTGTGCATGGGTACGTTCAGTTAGGGTTAGGGCCCCAAGAGAATTTTTTGTTTTTCTTTCTATTGTTTTAATCATTATTTTCATCTCGGGGGGCACCTCCTCCAACTTTTCAAATATTATTTATCGAGCTCTTTACCAATTTATCCGGCGTAACCAAAGTACGTGTGTAAATAGAAGGTACTTTCCGCTTCAATTTTTAACAACAATGAAATAAAATTGTGACCGAAATATTTTAGTTAATTTGTTTATTCGTTTACTTAAACGTAAACGAACCTTGGCGGCGCGGCGTATACTTTGATTTAATTTATCTTTATTTATTTATTTATTTGGTACATCTTACAATTTTGTATCTTGTGATCATTTGCTCAAAACATATTTATTTATTTATTTATTTATTTATTATTTAAACGCCCGTACACAGGGCTATTACATACATAATACAGGTGTATCGAACATTTACAAACATTACATATATATATAGAATAACATACAGTACATACATACGATGTATATTAGTACAACAAATATTTATCATTTTACAAACATATCAGTTACATAAATAACTAGTTATTTTTGCTTTGATGCAAGATGATGAGGTTTTGAAAATATCGAAAAGGTCTGTATACGTATTGGCAGTTCGGTGAAAACGCACTAACGGTGAATGATAGGAATAGTTAGTGCTATGATTGTCACTGTGGAAAAGGTGGTGGAGTCGAGTTGATTTAACAGGGACACGAATATTTATAACACTTAACATTTGAGGGCAGTCTATGAGATTGTTCAGTAATTTAAAAAGTATAAGAATGTCATTAATAGTACGCCGGGTAGAAAGTAGTGGTAGGTTCAGATCAGACATTAATGCATTGTAGCGTATTTCAATTACAGGCTGTCTCAATTTGAATTGAACATATCGAAGAAATTTTCTTTGTGCTCTCTCCAAACGGTGTAAGTTACAGGTATAAATCGGTGACCATACAGGAGATGCATATTCCAGCTGCGATCTTACAAGAGAGCAGTAAAGTAGCTTAATTGACTCAATGTTTTGAAAAGTCCTTGTGTTACGTATTACAAAACCTAGAATTTGCATGGCCTTATTGGAAATTGTTTCACAGTGACGATCAAATGTAAGTTTCCGGTCAAAAATAACACCAAGGTCTTTGATAAATGGTACTAATGCAATTTCATTATTGTTAATTAAATACGATGTAGATATTGGAATCCGTGAGCGGTAAAAACACATGTGGAAACATTTTTTTACGTTTAGGAATAATTTATTTATTTCACACCAGCTAGCAAGTCTGTCTAAATTTTGCTGAAGGATAAGTGCATCATTTAAAGATTTTATAATCTTAAAAAGCTTTAGGTCATCTTCGAATAGAATGAATTTGACATCATCGAAACATAAAGATAGATCATTTATAAATAAAATGAAGAGAAGTGGGCCCAGATGAGAGCCTTGAGGAACTCCCGAAGTTACTTTAAATTTATACGAAAATTTATTATTTAATTTTACCATGAGTTCACGGTTACAGAGGTAACTATTCAACCATTTTAGGAATGATCCATGTATACCAAGGGCTTGCAGTTTCGCGAGAAGGATATCAATATTTACTTTATCAATATTGTTTCATAGGTCCAGTCCCAACATACCAGTTGCTTTTAAAAGCAACACCGATTCCAACCAAAAATTCCAACCAAGGCGTGCATAAGTTTGGCTTGTTTGGAATCAAGCCAAACGTATAAATGTGTTCATTCTAGAACGTTTTTATTTTTTATTCTAGACCTTAGCATCCACAATAAGTTCTCAACCATCTGGCTACATTTTAGATACTTTATATATGTTTCATTTGGGAGGCGGTGTAACCATTTATTGGATAGCCAACACCCCTGTCATTGGTCACCCCGAGTGGTTCTCTATGTTAGTGTTTCATGGGGTGAAGTTTGTCTAGGTCTTGGCGACCAACGTTTTTACCAACCTGCTAGATGGTGGGCCGGATCGAGAGAGATTGGTTGAGGGAGACCTAACCTAGACCCCTCCAGCCGGTCTCTCTCGACCCATCACCTTGCATCGCAGTTGGAAGAATGGATTCGTATGTCCGTTACTCCTAGACACATTAACCCCCGGATTCCTGCCCACTCCTCATATTCTTTTCATAACGTTCCATAACCTTAAGACCTTCCACACAGCATTCCCAAAGATGACATAGGCTCCGAGGGAAATTATTTTCCTCGGGGCTGCCTGCGTGGAGCTAATGTAAAATAACTCCTAGACAGATCCTACCCATCCTTCATACCCTTTTCCTTCCCAGGACTTCAACTTGGAGAAACTCACAGTCACTGGCAAAGGGAAAGGCAGAAGAAATAGAGGAAACGTCAATGCTGGCGTCCAGTACGTCCAGCCCATTGGTGTCCGCAGCTCTCCACGCAATACCAGGACCAATGTGTACCAGGATGTCAATGAGAAAATTTATGTGAAATTCTGCGGGAAAGAAACAGAAGACTGATTTGGATCTGAGATATGAGATAGAAAATCATCAACAATTAAGACCGTAACGTAGTTGAATTAACAAATGGTCGTATGCGGGGTATCCGAATTTGAGAGTCTTGAATATGAAGGTCGGGAGTGATCAGAATTCATTTTTCTACAAGGAGAGAGCCCTGGGAAGTCCTTAAAACGACATGTTTTGGAAAGAAGGGGACAGTTCGGGACAGTTCGGATTGGGCAACGGGGATTACGGAATCAAAAACAAACGTGTAAGTGAAAACTCTTTAGTGAATTTGGAAATTTTACAAGTGTTGGCAATAGTAGTAGATGCAGTGTTTTATTTTCCTTTTAAATTTCAGAAATGAAATTTAAAAAACGGGCAACAAACAGTTTAGGAGAGTTCGGGTTTAACAACGGAGAGTACGGAATCGAAAGGAAACGTAAAAGTGCGTGATTATATACCAGCCGACTTGGAAAACACTTAGAGAAATTTAAAAATTAGTGGAAATTACTTAAAACCAATAAATAACAGTAACGAATTGCTCAAGTCATATTTAAAAGACCGTGTTTCAATAATAAGATGCCTTAAATTTCATTGTGAAATTAAATAATGAATTTAAAATGAGAGATAACAATAATAACTCGAACACTTAGAAAACGTGCTTACGGTTATTATTTGTAATCTTTGTATAAAAAAAATTCTGGGGTAAATAATAATTGACCTAATCCCGGATTATGGAATTTAAACATCTGATTTGAATTATTAATCAAAGGGTAATTTAGTTAAACCAAAGTCTAACATTTCTCGAAAGCAAATGAAACAAAATAATAGTTAATACGAGTTTGGAAAAAAATCAATGACAAAAAAATTTTGCGAATAAAGGAGGTAATTTCAAAATTTAAACTAATTGAAACCATGGATAAAACCAAGTAATAAAAATTATGTGAAATACGGAAGTGAATTTTATAATAATTACATATTCGAAAAGTATAGGGAAGGTAGCTAGGGAACGAAAAAAAGGAGCCTCGACCACAATGTCGAAGGTGTAAGATTTCCGACTGGAAAATTGTAATCGATTAAGGGTGGTAAGATTGTAACAGTTATTAATTATTTTCAGAGACAAGAAGGATGGGATGAAGGAACATCATCAACAAACCAATCGAACCCTTGAAGTTTAACAATTCTACTAACAAACATTGTCACTAATTAAAAGATTATGTTATTTTTTTACGCACAACAACTATTTCCACAAGCTCAAAATTAGGTCGAACAGGAAATACCTACTTAGAATTAGGTCAGATAGGTATTTTCTTTACTTAGGAAAAAACGTTATTTATTTAAGCTTATAAAATACGTGTCGAGGTGAGTAGATCATTAGTAGTGACTATCGGAAAATCTCTTTATTATATATTTCGTGTGCGAGAGTAACCGTGCGCGTCGAAATACCTACTTAGAATTAGGTCGTGCAGGTATTTTCTTTAGTCAGGTAAATACATTATTTATTTAAGAGCATGTAGGGACTGGCAACAGTCCACATAAGATATCAGCTTGAATCGTAATCATAATAGCTATATCTCTCAAAAACTAGGTCAAGCAAGGAATATCTAATTTCGAAACTAGCTCATCCAGATACCTCCTCTACTAGGTGAGCTAATTACCTACTTAAACGATTGAATAATTAAACTAAAACCAAGCCAAATAAAATAGAAAATAAATAAGTGGAACAATGAATCGATGTTCAAAAGGACATTGACCGTAGAGATAAACAAACTTCGAAGTAGGGTAGGATGCGGAAGGTCGTCTATGTGAAGAGTAAACAAATGAGCCATAATAGTGATTTATTCACTCATTACCGTTCTTTTGTTCATTGGATCTAATTAATTGTTAGTACGATATAATAAAGATCATATGATCGATGTAAATGTACCTTTCAATAAATTTTAGTTATTTAAGTACTCGTAAAACAAATACCAATCGTTCCTTCCACTAGCATGATTAGGGTTTGGTTATGTGACTTTCGATAGTGGTACCAAGTGTCAACACAGTGACCTAGTCACTTGCATTCATAAACTAATAAACAATAAACACCAAAAAAATATGTCTAGGGACAAGTTTATCAATTATAGCCTGCGATGGCACTTCAGTCGGTACGTCAAGGCAATGGTGATTTTTAACTTCACCCAATCCTAAACAAGTCAAGTAAGTTATAGTGATCGTCAATAGGTAGTGCTAATTCGGCATGCTGAAATTTGCAAAATTATAACATTATTAGCTTTAATAAAAAGGTGGTTTTCTACAATTATTTCGGGAGGTCATTGATTTCAACGATAACATACACTGATATAACATGTTTTCGCCATTTTTCTATTTATAGGGAATAGGTACCAAAAAAACTCTTGCATACCTGACACACGAGGAACTAGTGACCTCATTTAAAAACCCCTGGTGTTCAAACAATCATTCGTACAGTCCTAAATCCTGAATTTTCTCTCGCAACTAGACTTCAAGGGTGCTATATGGAAAGCCTACAACTTTCCCGAGAAGAATTTAAATCCTGTGAGGGTATTGCCAAGATGGGGACATGCGGAGGAAGGAAGAAGACGTATATGGGTAATACGCTGGTGCGGCATTTAAAACACTAGGTTAGTTGCATATCGTAGGTTCTTGTCGACCTGAAAGAAAACGTAAGGAATCGTGAAGCGAGCTTTACGATTGCGGATCAGAGATGGAGGAAGCGCTGGCTTAGATTGGCCACGTGGTAGTGGGTCCGTCTAAAACAACGGCATGCTATATTTGATACGGGTAGAGACATGATAAGGGAAGTATGATATACCCCTTCTAGACTCAGTCGATTTAAATTCAATCTGGAGGAAGAAGGAATTCGGAGCAATGCAGGAATCGTGATGAAGACTAGGTATTCTCTCATCTGGCGTGAAGCGACCTTTTCGAAGCAAGGAACGCCCATCCAAGAGGGTAAAATCCGGTCTTAAAGATAATCTTAGCAAGCGTATTTGAGGAATTCTGGTTTGAATTGTCGTCCACCAGTCTTGCTTGCTTAGTGGAGGAGCCGAATTTTTCAGAAAGCCTTTTTTTCTCTCTCACATCCACCCATTCCTACTCTTTTCCACCAATTTAGCGTATACTAACCATGAAAACTAATAATTTATGTTAGGTGAAGGATGCAGACAAAGGACTTCAATTGAAAAACGGGGTTCTCGAATAAGCTCGTACTAAATAGGTAAAGTAAAGTTTCTTTGCTTGAAATGTCACAATTATAAACTGATGTCTTCTTTGCATTGTATTTTTCAATATTTCCGTGATAATATAGAGAAAATAGTAATTAACCAAACGAGTTAAAATGAAATCGAATACTGACGAGGTTTAGGACGGGGTTAGTTTATCAAACGCGGTCAAAGATAGTCAAAGATAGGAGCTACCGCACAACATACATTATTTTCTCTACATATTTGTGCATATAAAATATGCATACAAATGTAAATTCTAAACAAAAAATACACAACGTAGAATACAGAAATAATGTGAACTACATTCTTAAATCTGGTTTACTGTGATAAAACCACAGGGGTTTTAAAAAATTGGAGTAGATTTAGCTAGAAAATAAAGAACCTACGAATTAAAAAAAAATAAAAATACGATTCTGAGGTAGAAAAATCCCCGGGAGGTTTAAAATCAGGACATCACACTCAGGAGTGCGACCAGTAGGACACAAGGGTAGAATTATGAATATAGTTACGAGCTAGGATCTATGAGACTGGAACTACGAGGTAGAAGTTTAGAAAAGTAAATGTACTAAGGAGTATTTATTTTGAATTTTTTCAATTTGTAATCAATGAGAGTTGAAATGAGGACACCAAATGTTTGAATTGTATTCAATCTGACTTCTTACTAAATAAATTTTATGGTTATGATGTTATTAAAGTCTTTAGCGATTCTGAGAATAAATCCAAGCATTTGTAATACCTTACTAGTAATGCTAATAATGTGATTCAAGAAGCGTAATTCGGAGTCAAGATAACGCCAAGGTCGTTGAATTCAAAGACTCTTTTTAGAGTGGCATTGTTAATTAAGTAGTCGAATAATAAAGGGGTTTTAGATCTATGGAAACTGATCGTTTGGCATTTGTTGATATTAAGATATAATTTGTTTACGATGCACCATTCAAAAAGTTTAGTTAAGTTCCTTTATAGAGTTAAACAATCAGAAAAAATGTTATCGTCAATCTCTCCATATCCGGAGGGATGTTCAAAATTACAAATCCGTAGTACTTATACCTGCCAGCGGCAGGTTTTCATGCGCCCTGGTAACGTAAGTGGCGCCATACTTTGGCATTATTAGCTAATTCGGTTCTTTTACAAAAGTAACTTTTTAACAAACTTCAAGTATGAAGGTGGTTTTTCGTACTGCGCGGCATCAGAGTTGCATGCTTAAGTGGAATCTTTAATTTCAACCGTACACTTTATGGTCTATTAATACTGATCGTTACCTACGTACTGTATACTATGCGGAGTGATTGTTAAACCCCAAGACATTGTATCCCCATTTTGTGGAGATACGATGCCTTGTGGCTAACTTGAGTTTTGAACTAGGGTCTACTAAGGAAAAAATCCAACATTTTTATTTGCAAAAATTCTTATTCATTTCGTCTTAGAAAAGATATTCACATATTTCAAAGCATTAAAATCAAAATTTACAAGTGATAATTTTATTTATTTGTTTATTTCGAAATGATGGTAGTAATACAATCGATAAACGAGTTACACATTATAGGACTGCGCTCCAAATAAAGTTAGTAATGTAGCGCCAGTAGCGTAGTTTACCATTTACCGCAGCGCAACGGTTCGAGGTCTAATCCAAACATTTGAATAGACAAACAATACGAAACCGGCAACACGGGCCCTATTCAAATGAGACCAGGCAAAATGAAACCGCCGACCAACCACACTAAAGGGATCTCCACAGAACAACGAAAGATCTGGAAGTAATATATACCTACTGTTATACTAAAACTAAACGGACCTTCTGTGAATCAATTTATCAAGAATTTCTACGTGCATATAATCAATGTTCTTATTATGCACAGAGCAACGAAATACCTAGACTATAATATTACATCATTAAGACTAAATTTGTGGGTCTCAAATACCATAACTTTCTCGATCCGTCACGATATAACAACACGACCATTACTATCAGCTGATCATAAATTAACCTTGGGAGGCAATGGAATGGGTACCGCCGCCCCGGGAACCTTTATTGGATAATCAACACCTCTGCCATAGGTCACCCCAAGTGGTTCGCTACGTTTGGTGATTTAGCAGGGGTGCCCGGGTTCATGGGGTGAGGTTTTTCTAGGTCTTGGAGGCGGATACACTGAACCCCAGATTCCTACCCACCCCTTAAACTCTTTTCCTTCCCAGAACTCTCCTCTCCTTCCTTTTCTTAAAAAAAACCCTCCACACAGCATCCTCAAAGATGACATAGGCCCTGAGGGAAATTATTTTCCTCAGGGCCTCCTGTGTGGAGCTTATGTAAAAAAAACAAATCAAAATTAAAACGTACCGAGAAACAGGGTTAAACGCGGATCGTCACGTGTAAAATTTTCAAAATGGCGCTGATCTTCGATTTTATGGTGTTCATCACATCAAAAGTAGTGGAGTTTGAAACACACCACCTTAATCGCACTAGATTGCTGCTGGGTATATATAATTGACTGAACGTAATTAAGTTCTGTTTTAACTCGACCGTTTCATATTTCCTTTGTTTATATTTCTAGATGATGGCCATTTCCGGTTCAAGAGTATGTCTGTTGTAATGGTTCAGTAAAGATTATTTTGAAATGTGAAATCTTAGTGTTTCTTTCGACTTTCTTATTCGCATAGCTAGCTGCCTTGAAAGTTTGAAAAAAGTCAAGTTTTGTCAAACTATTTGAAATGAATAAAAAAGTATTACATTGGAAAATACTTTTATAATTATAGGAGTAGATAGGTATTTAAGGAATTACTTAAGCCAGATGAATTTTCGGCTTTCGATATATTAAATAAGAGATAATAAGAAAGATTTTTTTTGGATGCGAAGTCGATAGAGATAGAGTACTGTAATGTTTTGCATTCAACACTCCTGCCATAGGATAGGTCACCTAGAGTGATTCGCTATGTTTGGATGATCGGGATGGATCCATACGTCCATCACTCCTAGAAACACACCCAGATTCCTATCCCTCGTACCTCTTTCCTTCCAGAACTGCATATCCTTCCTTTCCCTAAATAGACCCTCGTTCTAGTTATAAGTCTTGAAGGATTTTTTTCCTCGGGGCATCCTGTGTGGAGCATATGAAAAAAAAAGTTCTACTGTTCAAAAGGTTTTTCCGCGTCCAAAAAAAGGATTTTCGTAATAACTTAATTGTTTTTTAACACAAACTATGTTTTTGTTAATTCTATCATCTTACCAGATTAAGTGTTTATATATTTTTTTTATAAAAAACGTGAACATATAATTTAACATAATGTAAGTATTTTCTTCAGAATAGATTCTTCATTCAGAGATATATTTTTAGAATCGTGCATGGCGCACAACCTGAAAACAACCTCCATCTTGAACCGGAACTGGAAGATAACAAAACAAATGTACCGACAGATAAAATACCAAATTGTCGAGATACAAGACTTCGCTTTGCTCAATCTTTGAACTGATATAACTCATCGGTTTATAATTAAATATAGAAACAATATTATAATATAAGCCTCAGTTCCACCCACCGCACCGACGCAACAGTAGTTGGTTTATTTTTTTGTCGACCAGTCGTAAATCTTTGTGACAATGATGGCCGACAAACGCCTTTTTAGACTGTTAGACAAAGACCCAATGTGAATTAATTGAATCCATATATTTATTTTTCGCCCTGGGAGCATTTTTGTCAATCGTGTAACATAGTAATAATAGAAATAGAAACAATAAAATAACAATTATTATTTATTTATTATTTATCTTCCTTTACACTTATATTTAGAAAGGAAGCAGAATAAAAAAGAAATAATAATAAAAATAATATTAGAATAATAATAATAAAATTTACATCAGAATTTTAGAAATGTCTGACATAAATTTAGGTAAGGAATAAATGAAAACATCAACGCAACTGAATTTATTTCCAACCCTATGTAGTCTTTGGATTGGGGAGTTAATAAAATAGTTAGTTTTAGACGGATAAACAAAGAACAGCTCTGGAAGTCTCGTGTCATGATTTGGTACTCGGAATGTTATTAGTTTCATTAAGTCAGGTGCGTCAATTGATCCATTAACTAATTTAAATAAAATAACCAAATCGCTCTTGGTTCTTCTACACGATAGGTCAGTTAAATTAAGTATTTTCATTAAGCTAACCTAATTAATTTATCCAATGGGTATGGATAGTATTTATTTTATATTTATATTTATTTTCATTTTCGTCACAAATATTACACGAACGTCTGATTATTATTGCACTAAATTGTGTAAAATCGACCACCATAACACGGGCATCAGCCTAGAATGGTGGTCGAAAAATCCACTAATGATGTAACCCTATTTTTGTATTTAATGTATAAAGAAAAATTACAAACAAAAAAATTAACCATAAAAATTTGTGCTTAACTTTCTCAATTTTTATTTGATGTGCTTAATAGTATGAAAATTTTGATTTTGATTGAATTTCGCTAATATTGTCTTCATTTAATTAAATATTATAATTTGAGTTTTTACTTATAAAGTTAAAAATATAAATAAAATATTCATCCTAGACTTGTAGAAAAAGTCAATAGATGTCGCGTATTAAAAATAAAATGGTTAAATATTAATCCTTGAATTCAGTCCCGAAGATAATAAAAACATTTTGTTTAATAAAATTAATTTTTTTTTATTGGTGCCCTTTTTTACTCATTTAAAGTACGCTCTAGCGTGTTTAAATCGCACTTTATGAAACGCGCGTTTTTTAAAGTTACCATGGCAACATCAACAAATCAACAAAATGTGAAGTCTAAATGTTAACTTTTAACTATAAATCTGACAGGAATATCATTTCCATGACAACAAGATATTGTGATGTCACATCACGAATTCATTAATAGTTCTTACTTCCAAATTTTTAATAATAATATCAATATTTATGTTTTCAAAGTGTACCAATAAAAAAAATAGCGTAAAATATTCGTGGATAACTGGTCTTTAAAAGACTTGCTTTATTTCGAGCACTCGGCTACGCCGTCGTGCTCGAAAAATCGCGCGTGTTTTAAAGACCTGTTTATCCACTTATATTTTAATATACTATTAAGTAGTGAACCTATTTATTTATTGTAATATATTATCTTTCTTTAATTTATCTGTATACTCACATGACGTGTACTAGTTATTTTTTTATACTTGTCTTTTGTTTAAAAAAAAAAACTGTCGCTGTATTATAAAAGCCCATCAAGGCGTTGAAAATTAATAAATAAATAAATCTTTCGATTTTATCACTTTCATGCTTCCGTTCTTTGGACCACTCCGGGACTTTTTGACTTCCTTCCAAAACAGTTTAATGTTTTCTTGAAAGGGGTTTGTCATTTTGATTCCCTCTTCCTCTTCCAGGCGTTTCTTTCGTTCTTTCACTCCAATACGTACTCTTTTCTTGCATACCTTATACACTTCTTTCGTTCGCTTTCTCTCTTCACTTGAAGCATTGCCAGTCGCTATCAGACATAACCATGATTTCTTCTTCTCTAAGACCAGTGCTTTAATCTCATCATCTCGCCATGCGTCACCTTTTTTCCTACCTTGCTTAATAATTATTGGCCTGAATCAAAACAAAAACTGAACAAAAACGATATCACACGAAAAAAACACATCGAATGAAGAAGGAGGGACACGCTTTACAATGCACAATAATATCCCCGAGGGATTTGGAGCTTTTCTAACTTATTCTGTTGAAGATATATAAAGATTGGAATCCCATTGGGAGGATTATCCTACAGCGCAAATCTAATGAAGTTTGAAGCGAAGTGACAGCTGAAGAATTCGCACAATGGCGTGAGATATTCGATTGAAGGGTGCTGACGATATTGAATAAGGGATGACAGCGGCCGAAATTCTACAAATATTTTTTTAATTGAAATTTCAACAAGCGATCTGTCTGATGTACATTTGAACACATCCATATTTTGATTAATTTAAATTTCATTTGACAGATTTTTTTCTCGCGATGAAAATAGCTGGCTTATTCAATCAGAAAAACTATGCTAATTTCGTGAGCCCAGAGTTGGCCGTTCGAGTTCACTCAAGAGTTTTAGTTTTTTGTTTTAGTCGATGCTTTGTAAGGAATCCGCTTGCATATCGCGGGTGTAAACTGTGCGATCTAAAGTTTGTTTAGACTTCAATACTTCGTTTGTGTTAAGAGTACGAAAACAATGTGCAACTTAGTTGTGAATGATGAATACTTGGAGCAGGTGAATGAGTTTGTTTATTTGGGAAGTATGTTTACGAGAGATGGGACAGATGATAGAGATATTGAAAGAAGGGTTAGTGCAGGTAACTCTATTAATGGAGGGTGAATGCAGGTAACACCAATAAAAAAAATCTGTCCAAAGAAGCGAAGCTAGCCGTTCATAATGGAGTACTGGTACCTAACCTGATGTATGGCAGTGAGGCATGGAACTTGCAGAGGAAGTATGGAAGTAGACTGAATGCTGTAGAAAGGAGATCACTGAGGCGAATGTGTGGAAAGACCATGTACGATCGTGTGAGAAACGCGGAGATCCGCAAAGAATACAAGGCTGATGTAAGCGAAATGTGTAAAATTAAGAAATGGACAGTTTGGGCATGTAGAGCGAATGAACGAGGAAAGGAGTGTAAGGAGAATATATGACGCAAATGTGAATGGTAGAAGAAGTCGAGGACGCCCAAGAAAGACATGGCACGACCAAGTGAATCAGATGAGTACTTGAGTCAGGCCATGTCAAGAGTCAGAATAATAGAAGAGCATTATGGGACGTATGAATGTAGACGAGGCAAGGAATGTGTGCCAAGACCGACTTGTTTGGCGGTCCGTCCTCTCTGCTTACCCTTGCAGAAAAATCGACGTGATGGTTAGTTAGTTAGTTTGTGTGAAAGCACTGCGAAACCATACACGAAACCAGCACTTAAGACGAATTTCGTAAATCCCTTCATAATTTAGTATACATAGGTACTACATATTTTGAACAAAATTTGAAGGATTTGTTGTAATTTGTTGTAAGTATTGAAATAAATACATATATATTTTATAATAATGTACTTTTTTAAATTTTCTTTTTTTGTAAAAATCTTTCAACTAGAATCATAATACATAAAAAGAATATGTCCATGATTAGTTGAATACCAGATAGTACAAAGAAAATAACAATAAAATAGATTATCATTTTTGTGTTTTTGCTAAGCTTCCTGGTGCTTTCATAGAACGGTTTCTTAAAAAGCCGCTTTCTGCCATCCGCAACGATAAAAGAGATAGTTATGCGCCTTTATTCAGCTTTATAAAACTGTTTCTCAAATAACCCGAGACAGCCAAACAAGTTAACAACATCAGCCACCAACATTTATTAAACGTTTTTCCGAAAACTACTTTTATAATTATTGTACGATAGTGTTGAGAGTACTTCAGTCTTAGAGTTTTTTTTACTTAAAAATCCTAAAAATAAATAAAAAACGAGTGTGCTTTAGACCACACGACTGAAGTAAAGCTTCACTAACTTATATCTCCCTCTCAACTTCCGTTCGCTTCGCCCGACCGTTCGTGATTAGACCCCGATCACCGTTCGCCTGATCACCATTCGCATCACACTGTTCATAACGCATTCGCCAGTTTACTCCCCAAGTCAAGCGTGCGTAAAAAATTTTTACTTCTTTTTAGAAGTACATTTTATTTTTAAAATATCCACAAAAGGCTGTTATTTAGTTACTTTAGTTGTTAGGTACGTAATATGACATTACAAAGACAATACCTACATGACAGCCTGCTGTCCCCTAGAAATGAAAGTGGAGAGTGGGGACTCATTTTTAGAACCTCGTTCTAAATTCTCCCTATCGAATTATTTGACCATCTCTTTTCCTCCGAATTGTTCAAATAAAACCTGTTTGGAAAAAGAGACATCCGTTTATAGTTGAATTAATAAAGTTTGAGTGCCGGTTCGACTGCGTCTTTTCTGTTTAGAGGCTGTAGAAGGAATATTAATTAGTACTCGGTAGGGTGTGATGTGAGTGAGATTCAAATGGTGACATTCCTTCGTGCTGGCTCTGTTAATTGGTCACAATTTCTATGAATGCTGATGTCCGCTTCCAAATTTTATACTAAAATAGCTATGTTTATATATTTCCCATATTGGTAGTAGGTTTGGTTTATTCATATTTGTTGAATACATTTAAGCATATTTTTTCCCCGTATCTACTGCGTCTGAGCATTCAATATCCCGCCAAGGAGATGGGGAAGGTTTCCCTTTGTCACATGTAGTTTTAATGGGGATAAATTTTTCTGCGGCCGTAATGACTGCAGATACCAATAAATCGTAAATTAGAAAAAGAACAAGACACAGAAAAATAGAAAAAAATACTGTTCGTAACTGGGACTCGAACGCAGAACCTCTCGTCTAACCGGAATGTGCGCGGTTACTAATTCCGCCATTGCCACCTTCTGTCAAACCTTCATATTAGTCAAAATATTATTCGTCATCGAAAAGTTGCTTGAATCGGCTTCATCTTTGTTTAGTGACAAGCAATTCGATTTCTTTCGCATTCTAACATTCCGAAACATGTTCTGTAGTTGAAGAGGGTAGACTTTGCACGGAGAACTTTTTGTGATTTAAAACTCCATTAGCGACACTAAAACGAGACAAACACACAATTCTATAGAATTTAGCCTGCAAGAGAATGAGATAATACAATGTGCGACGCTTCGCACCCTTCCATCCTCTTGTCTAATTTAGTTTTCTGAAGGTTTCACTTCTACCGCGTGTGAATTGCACATTATGTTTTTTTAAAAGAAAAACAAACATTCCCAGGAAACAAATACCCTGAGAGTGTTTGATAATCTCCTACTACCACAGTAAGCTGAAAATGTTGGTTGTATCTTGATGGAGGACTTATAGTAGGAGGGGTCAAGCAGGGATTTTGGGATTTACTCAAGCGCGTCAGATTAACTAAGGGGAGATACATCCCGACCCTGTTATGGACTACCACCATATATGAACCCATAATATTGGTGAGTGGGGCTAGGACAACCGATCAGATTAGTAAAAAAAATCGATCCCCGTAGTTACTCGAGCGTGTCAGATTAAGGTATTGTGAGTTAATTATACGCTGAAAAATTAATATTTCAATAATCTGACGATTTGAACGTGACGTAAGAAAATTAGCGAGTCACAAAGTTGCATAAAAAAACGTCACGTGGATTTACTCGAGCGCGGTTCATTTATTTTTTTTTAAGGAAATAATGTAAGGATCACGGAAATAAAATTATCTGACGATTGCTACATGCCAAAGAAGCTAAAATCATCACTGAGTATGGAGCGTACAACGGCTGACGGTGCTGAGAACTGCCTACTAACTGTCGAGTCCATAATATGTATGAATATTACTAGACCAGAACAGACAGAAGAGGGGTAATAACCAACAATAGCGGGGCGCGGAGCGGCAAGATAATTGAAATGATATGTGATTTGTCCATTAATCAATCTGACAGTACATAGGTATCTCGCATTATAATATCATTATTTAGTTCTTAAAAGTAAAATCTGCTTTTGAATGAATAGACCTTTTTACATGGGAGCGCGAATTGCGCGCCACGTTGTGAACAATTTTACGAATTCCAAATACGGCAAAGCAAGGTTCGCGTGTTTTCGTAGTCGAATATTTTGTTGCCGTACTTAGTTGAGACACTTTTACAAATGTTTCATAATTTACTTACCCCAGTAAACAGTGGCTTTGTGTTTTTTGATAGTATGTGTTATCATATTATGTAATATGAATAAACTTAAAATAAAGTAAAATAGTGCTTACCTATGGAATGTATTACGACAATTGAGTTTATTATCTTTTTCAGTTCTGTTTTTACACGTTTTCATAGCACAAGTAACAATTTTTGCTGTGTTATTTCGTAAAATGTACCGATGAGAGCTCGACGATGGTCCCCACAAGAATGATGACGTCACATTTTCTAGATTCACGCGAACCTACCCCGAGCCCAGCCGGTTCCAATGGAAGGGGGAAATAATACGCTTTTATCACTTAGGGCAGGTCTAGTAATATTCATATGTCCATGGTCGAGTCGTACGTTGACGGGCACTTGTTTGTTTTGTATTCTGTCGCAGAGCTGGAGGCCCTTAGGCCGCGCGTTCGTGTACAACGCTTTGGTTTATTCATTGTGTAAAGAAATTTAATAAGTGAAATTTTTAAGAAGTTTAATCAAGTGATTTTCTTTTTATCATTATATTAGGTATATATTATTTTTTGTTCATTGTAATTCTATTCATTAATAAAAAATAAAAATAAAACTCGAAACTGTCAGATTACGAAAACCCCTCCACATAATTGTCAGATTATAGGTCAGCAGAACAAGGACATCAAACTGAACCGTCGGTATAAAAATCTGACGAGCTCGAGTATGTCAAGGTAATGATTATTTTTTACATTTTCAAAAATCAGCCACTAGCTTAGGTTACGTCCAAATCGTCAGATTATTTAATTTTATTTATTTATTTATTATTTTATTTAGGTTTTTAATCCAGAAGGGCAGGGAGGTTAGTGCAATCCCAGTCTTCCATATTACATAAACTATAAAACAATAGTATTTTACAGAGTAAATAAAAATCTAAAATAAGTAAAATATAAAAGAAAATATATTACGAAAGATTTTTTAAATATTTATATTGAGGGATCAGTAGGATTTATCGGACCAGTTAGGATTTCATCAGAGCCGAACCCTCTGATATGAAAATATCTGGAGTCGGTGAAATATTTTCCCATTATGTTTCTGGTGGATTGGCGTATTGTTCTCGTATTGTTTTGTATTTATTATACTTATGTAGTGCACTTACATTGCGTGAATTTACTAGATATTCATTTGTGAAAAAGTGTGTGAAAAGGTTTAGTCTTTCATTTGGGAAAGATTTAACCCGGACATAAAATCTGGAGCACCGTAATTTTAGTAAAATATTATAACGTATTAGGTAGGTACCTAATGTTGGTTGATTTCCGTGTCCTGCTCCAGAAGCTAGCTAGTCGGTGGCAAAGTAATGGTGGGAATGAGTGCCCACTCCCTTCGGGGAACATCGTGGAGGCGCTGCAGAACATCGGTAGTTGCATAAGTTGCCTGTATGCATTGTTGTACCACACTCTCAGTTTGTCCCATTGCGCTGCTGCGTATTGCGTCCACAGTTCAGATGTGTACAGGGCGGTGCAGTATGTCTTGAAGAGTAATTTTCTGACGTCGTCGCTACAGTGGTTGAACCGCCTTGAGGTTCCGGCCCGTATGCTCATTGCTCTTCTTTGTCGTTCCATATCTTCTATATCCTTCATGTCTTGGGTTAGGATATGTCCAAGATACTTAACCTGTGAGGCCAGAAACAGTTCGTTTCCTTCTAGATATATTGGAGGAATATTTAATGGCTCCTTGTTGTGTTTGAAAGCGACGATGACTGACTTTTTAGAATTGTACAACAAGTTATGAGAGTTTGCGTACTCTTCGCATATTTGCACAAGTCGTCTCATCGATTTAATCGAAGGTGCAAGCAGCACTATGTCATCCGCGTAATTAATGTTACTACTGCCTTGTCCGCAGATATGTAAGTCATTGTGACGATTTTTTTTTACATTTTTGAAAATTTATACTCGCTCCCCCCACCACTGAAAGGGCATACATCATATAACCTTTTTCTTTTTAGCATCTAATCTTTGCAATCCAATAGGTCCCCACAACGCTCGAGTAACTACCCATTTAGCATCAATCCCTCTCCTACTATTAGTAGGCCGAGGAATCGAAAACGCGACGCCCGGGTGAGACCCAAACGCGCTGCCAACTTTGCCATTGACCAGTTAATGATTGTCATGTCATTGCTTCTATATGTCATGTAAATGAATCATTGCTTCGTAGCTCCTGATGAAATATCCTTAGGTACGTTCTATAAAAGAGTGATGCCAGATCTCATTGACCGAGAGCTTTGCTGCTTCAGACAAACAGATTTCTACAATATATCTGAGAATTGTTTGTTTGCTTTCTAGGTTTAATATTACATAGTTTCTGAACCAGTTGTATGAAAATGCGAATATTTTATGCAATAAGCTAAACTCCTTTGAATGTTTTGAATATACTTGGCTGTTAACAATAATAGGGCTTTATTTTACCATTTACTTCTACTTTTATGTGCCTTTATTTCGATATCGGGGGACTAATGGATCGTTTTGGGACACTGTCGGGTAATCCATTTCTATGTCTTGGTGACTTTCAAATGCCAGCTTTCCGAGATAAAAGTGAAGCAAGAACAATGGCAAGTACCCACTACTGTTGCGTGGACTTATATTAATTTTAAATTTATCAGAAAAACTTATTAAAATAATCTATTAAATATTGTAAGTAAAGGTTAGTTGGCAGAATACGGATAAATAGTTGAACAATAATTTTGTTTTATTTCCAAGTTATCTAAATATAGGTTCATCGATTGGAAACAGCGTGGTGAATGTAAAATTAAATTAAATTCAAATCCAGGGAAGTGCGATGTGATTATAAATATCTAATAATGAAAAACCATGTAGGTACATAATTGATTGCTAAACCTTTTATTAAATTGCAATACCAAATAAATGTGGGTATGTTTTGTATTTTTTTCTCAAATCAGTATTAACCCAATCACAATCCTACAGGTAACTGTGTAAATACGGAAGTGTGTTTTATATTTTTGCTAATAAAATTTTAAATATTCATAAGCTACCTGATTGATTAAACAGTGGCATGCAGTACCTACCTATCTTTTTTCGCTATTAAAATCGAATGAATAATGTTTAAGCCATAACGTAAAGTTCTTCAAAATTAGTGCACAGTAAAAATGTTACTCTTGTCCTGAACGTCAAGTATGCAAAATCTTATAAAGACGTATCAACATTCTGCTTAATTTAAGGAGTGGGAAAAGGGAATGTGGTGGTTTATTGAAATCACTCGTGACTTCCTCTTGTTTGAAGGTCAATTAGGCAAAATTTCATCATTCTCGGAGTAAAATTGTATGTAAATTAACCCCGCCCCGCGCATGCCCGTCACAGCCTTTCTCAATAGTACTAGCTGAAGTACTCTTAGGAGAGTTTTTTTAAAATCAGATGACAGTGACCTTTCCTCGTTCTGATGGTCAAACGCGCAAACTTTCATCAGCCTCGGAATAAAACTGCAGATTTTTATAAAAAAATAAGAATAATCAGTACCTCTCACACGGAGTGACCCACAAACACTTTCTTTGAGTGGGATTGCGACGCTTGCGGGTACTCACTAGTACATTATAAAGTAATAATTCACGTTGCTTTCGCTCTGATACCGCTAGTAGAGTTTCATGTTTACACGATTACCAAGGTCTATAAGAAACAATATACCAATACGTTCGTTATACTTATTTGTTTGGGGAATATAGTTGTGTAATATACAAATTTTATTATCCCTCTTAGAACTTTAACACTTAACGGGTAAATTTGGGTCGAAATAGACCCGGACAAACATTTGATCCACTGTAATTCAACAGTAGTTCGATATTCACACATCCTGTGCCCAGTATTCCTCAGTCGCGCAGAATGTCACACAGAACACTGCAATGTTAGTGTGCGTCTAGTGTCGACTGTTATTTTTATAACAGTCGACACTAGACGCACACTAATCACATTAATTTGATCCTCGTATTACTTCAGTTTAACCTTTTCCCTCTAAAAAGGTTCAATACAACTACCATTATTATTTTTTTATTTTTTTATTTTTTTATTTATTATTTAAAAATATAACAAGGTTACAGTTTTACAACATAATATATACATTAATATTTCAATCACTCTCCTAATAAAGCAGCTGCTTGTGTTAAGGAGAGGACGAATTAAAAAAAATTACATTTGTTTAAATTAAAACAAAAAATATTAGTAATTTAACAAAAAATATTAGTGATTTCATGAGAAAATACAGATAAAAGTAATAAAAATATAGGTTAGTTAAAATAAATGATTTGAAGTAATGATAAGGCAAAAACATATTTCTAAATATTCAATACATTATTTCTAGATATAATATAACATAATTTAAGTTATGAGGTGATACTAGAATATTGTAATTTAATTTTTTTAAATATTTTTCGTAGCTTTTTTAAAAATATTTTTCGTATTATGTGCATAAAACGTGGAATATTATGTAAATTTCACTTCAGTATGCTTGCATGTTGCAAACATTGTTTGTGATTTTCGATTTTTTTTTAGTTTGAGCTTTTATTCAAAGAAAGTTTTTTTAATATCGAGTAAGAAAAAAAATTAAAAAGTTTGTTTGTTATTTTTTCTCTACTTGTGATTTTTATGTTTCGAGATGTTTCAATTTAAAATTGGAGAAGTCATTTTAAGCCATAATATTTTATTAGGAAAATATTAAATTATTGAGTCCACATTAATAAAAGTATTTCTTCTTGAATACCTATGATTCATCATGTGAATAATTGTATCGCTTGTTGTAAATTATAATATTGCAATATATATATATGTAATGGCAATATATTCCATTTAAATTTGAATCCTGTAGTGTCAGTTGGAATACTTGGAATGTAATTATCAATTGTCACTTGTTTTATTTTCTATTATTTTATTATAAATAAACATAAATGTCGTTTCTTTGTTAAACTTTGCAACACAAGTGTTTTATTTATAAATCAAAAGAAAAGAATTAAATCATATTATAAAACGACATTTTTCGTAACCACAAATGGAGAAACTTCAATTTGAATTTACGCTACTACCTGGAGGCGATGGCAAGTCAAATATTATTAGCATTACAAAAATAGTCACAAGTGATGAAAAAGTGTTTACAATACCAGAAATGTTACAATCCGCCAGCCATCACAAGGAGATTATGAAAAGTGGTGCTTTTGGCAAAGTAAAAAATAGTTTAAAAAAAAGATACCAGGTTAGAAGAGTCTGGGTAACAATGACAGAAGAACTAAAAAAAACATATGTAGACGAAGATGGAAACCTACAGTTCGGAGACCAATACCTCGAAGAATTGGAAGAAGAAAGTTTACAAGTACATCAAAAAGAAGATACACTGGGAAGATTGATGGTAAAATTAATGGAAGATAAGCAACAGAGCCTCAAAAACATTGCTGAGAATTTTGTTATAGAAAAATTCTGTAGTAAAAATACAAATGCAAGCCAGTGGATAGAAGTGTTTGAAAAAGAATGTTTACGATTTGATGTGACCATGGATGAAAAAAAAATAGAAATACTAAGATTGTTCATGGATAAAAGTTGTGTAGATTGGTATAGTTCCATGATTATTAAACTAACAATGAACTCAGAGTGGTCAACATGGAAAAACAAATTCTGTGAATCATTCGCAAACAAAGGATGGAACCCTGTCACCTACGCACTATTATTTAGATACAAAGATGGTTCTCTGTTGGATTATGCTATGAGAAAAGAAAAACTTCTATTGGATATGAGAAGATCAATCGACACCGGTACTTTGATAGATCTTGTTGCTTCCGGACTACCAGAATTCATACTTAACAAGATCGATAGAGAAGGATTACAAGATACTGTGGATTTATTTAATGAAATAAACAAGTATGAACATATGGTCAACAAAAAAAGATTCATGAATAGGAGAACATTTGGGAATGCGGAATATAATAAAAATGAGGATAAAAAGCCATGTAAAATTTGTGAAAAATTGAATAAGGGCACTCGTTACCACCCTGAAGCCACATGCTGGTTCAAAACAAAAGAGGATGAAAAATTTAAGAGAAATGCCATTAAACATGTAAACAATTCAGTGATAGAGACTGAGATAAATGAAAATGATCAAAAAAACTAATAGTAACACCATTAATCAAAGTCAAACTATTACTAAATGATGAATTAAAAATATACGGAATTTATGATTCGGGTTCAAATGTTTCTCTAATTAATTCTAAGTTTTTGAAACTAAAAAGAAAAGGAAACAATTTGAATGAAGCAAATTTAGTAACGATTAATGATGTTAAAAAAACGAGTGGTTTGACAACGTTGAAGATTAAAATTTTTGAATTGGAGAAAAATGTTGATGTGTACATTATTGATGAACACAATTTTAAGTATGATTTTTTGATTGGATTAGACATGATAAAAGACTTCAAACTAATCCAAAGTGAAGACTTACAAATATCACAGAAAATCTGCCTGAATAATACAAATAAAAAAGAAGAAAATTCTACAAATATGAAAACAAATACTGAATTTAAACATTCTGAAAATAAGAACATTATAGAAAAACACCAAATTAATTTTAATGAACATGTTAAAGAAGAAGATTTTAAAATAACAATAAATCATTTAAATAATGATCAAAAAACAGAAATAAATGAACTAATAGGCAAATACACATCAGTGTTTGCGAAAAGTAAATACGATGTTGGTACTGTTAATGGATATGAAGCGAAGATAGACTTATTGGTGGATAAATATTGTAGTAAGAGGCCTTACAGATGCAGCGTAGAAGATAAAAAGGAAATAGAAGAGCAAATAGCAAAATTAATAGACAATAAACTGATAGAAGAGTCGTACAGCCCATTTGCTGCACCTGTCACTCTAGCATTTAAAAAAGAAGAAAACAAAAGATCCAGATTATGCATAGACTTCAGAGACTTAAATAAAATAGTAATACCTCAAGCTCAACCATTTCCATTGGTTGAAGACCTAATGACAAAGACCAGAAATTGCAAATTTTTTTCAACGCTGGATATAAACTCAGCTTTTTGGTCTATTCCGTTGCGGATTGAAGACAAAAAAAAAACAGGATTTGTAACACAGGAGGGGCATTATCAGTGGACCTGCCTACCTTTTGGATTAAAGACCTCTCCGGCAATTTTTCAGAGGATATTAAGCAATATATTGAGAAAATATAAACTAACCGATTTTGCTGTCAATTACATAGATGACATACTTATATTTTCAAAAACTTTTGCTGAACACATCGATCATTTAACAAAGTTGCTGAATGCAATCAAAACTGAAGGTTTTAGATTAAAATTTACAAAATGCACATTTGCATCAGACATGGTAAAATATCTGGGTCATATAATTCAGAATAATTCAGTCAAGCCAGTAAAGGATAATTTGATTTCAATAAAGAATTTTCCTATTCCAAAAACACAGAAGAATGTGAGACAATTTCTAGGAAAAATCAACTTTTATCATGAGTACATTCCGAAGAGTGCAATAATACTAGATCCTTTGCATAACTTACTAAGGAAAAACCAAAAGTTTATTTGGACTGATAAATGCCAAAATGCTTTTGAAACGATGAAAAACCTACTATGCTCACAACCAATCCTGGAAATTTTTGATCAAGATTTACCAATAAATATATATACAGATGCTTCTCTAGAAGGCCTTGGAGCTATTTTAAAACAAACACAGTCTGATGGAAAAGAAAAACCTGTAGCTTACTTTTCGAAAAAACTAAATGGCGCCCAGAAAAAGAAAAAAGCAATTTACTTAGAATGCTTAGCTATAAAAGAAGCAGTGAGATACTGGCAATACTGGTTGATAGGTAAACCATTTACAGTTTATTCAGATCACAAACCACTGGAAAACATGAATCTCAAATCTAGAACCGATGAAGAGCTAGGTGATTTAACATATTATCTTTCTCAATATGACTTCAACATAAAATATGCTCCAGGAAAACAAAATTGGGAAGCTGACTGTCTAAGCAGAAACCCAGTGCTGGAATCAAATGAAAATACAGATGAGCAATTAAAAATTGTCAACTTAATAAAATTAGAAGATATCTTAAAAGATCAGGTAAAAAATGAGAAGATACAGTGCAGAAGAGATAAATTGATATCGAAAAATAATGTTTATTACAAGAAAGTAAAAAAAAGAGAAAAAATAATTCTATCAGAAAAATTCAGCATAGACTTTATCAGAAATGTTCATACAGAACTAGGTCACATAGGAATTACACAAATGCAAAAAATGATAAGCTCATGGTACACAGCAGAAAACATGACAAATAATATAAAGAGAACCTGCGAAAGTTGTGCAGTATGTTTAAAGAACAAATCAAGAGGTGAAAATAAATATGGATTGATGTCCCACTTGGGTCCCGCAACAAAACCTTTTGAAATATGTTCCATTGATACAATAGGCGGTTTTGGGGGTTCACGATCAACAAAGAGATACTTGCACCTGTTATCAGATCATTTCACGAGGTTTGCATATATTTTGACGTCAAGAACTCAAAATACCAATGATTTCATCAAACTCTTAAACTCCACAGAAACTAATGACATTGGCATGATACTCTCAGACCAATACCCGGGTATCAATTCTAGAGAATTCAAAAAATTTTTGGATGAAAAAAATATTCCAATAATTTTTACTGCAGTGAACTCACCTTTCTCAAATGGATTAAATGAAAGATTGAACCAAACGCTGGTCAATAAAATTAGATGCAAAATCAACGAAAATGACTCAAAAGTAGCTTGGACAACTATAGCGCATAATTGTGTAAAAAACTATAATGAAACGGAGCACACTGTTACTGGATATGCGCCACAGTACCTACTTGACGGCACAGATGTTACGATTTTGCCAAATGAGTTAAAACTTAAGAAGACCGGCATCGATTTGATTCAAGAGAGAAAAAAAGCTCTAGAAAATACTATGAAGTCACATAATTACAACAAGATAATTTACGATAAAACCAGGAGACACTTTGACTTCAAAGTTGGTGATACTGTTTTTGTGGAGAATGGAAACAAACTTAACAGGAAGAAGCTCGACGAATTGAGAATCGGACCATACAAAATCATAGAAAAATTATCAAACTCAATTTACAAGATAAACACTGGTCGAAAAAAATTTGAATCAAATTTTTTCCACATCTCGAAGTTAACTCCAGCACCTTTATTTATGAACCATGAAGAGGACATCGAAGATGAGTGAAAATTTTGCAGTAATTTTCTTTCCAGGGGGAGGGGAGATGTAATGGCAATATATTCCATTTAAATTTGAATCCTGTAGTGTCAGTTGGAATACTTGGAATGTAATTATCAATTGTCACTTGTTTTATTTTCTATTATTTTATTATAAATAAACATAAATGTCGTTTCTTTGTTAAACTTTGCAACACAAGTGTTTTATTTATAAATCAAAAGAAAAGAATTAAATCATATTATATATATATATATATATATATATACATATATTTTACATTATCTCCGCACAAGAGACCCTGAGGAAAAAAAATATCTCAGGTCCTGTGTCATGTTTGGGGACGCTATATGGAGGGTCTTTTTAGGGAAAGAAAGGAAAGGAAGTTCTGGGAAGGAAAAAGGTGTTAGGGATGGGTTGAAATCTGGGGATCAATGTGTTCAGGAGTGACAAACCTATGAATCCATCCGCTGCGGTGCAAGTCGAGAGAAACTGGCTGGAGAGTCCAAAAAGTCTCCCTCAACCAGTCTCTCTCGATCCG
The DNA here is from genome assembly GCA_917563855.2 of Limnephilus lunatus. Taxonomy (NCBI): domain Eukaryota; kingdom Metazoa; phylum Arthropoda; class Insecta; order Trichoptera; family Limnephilidae; genus Limnephilus; species Limnephilus lunatus. Next base: position 45,072,915 of record OU830598.1, on the reverse strand, counting down.
GCGCGCCATGTAGTAGGTGGACAAAATAAAATATTGCAAAGACCAATACCAACCTAACCCCATAAACACGGGCACCCCTGCTAAGTCACCAAACGTGACGCACCTCTTTGTGTAGCCAAAGTTCCCGGGGCGGCGTTAATTTTTTTACTTGAATACCTCACAAGAGTTCCATCTGCAGCCAGTGAAACCATGGTATGCCCAATTGGAGTATGTGTATATTTTTTTATTTATGCGACCATATAAAATAATTCCGTAAGTATACAAAATATAATGGTTATGTAAGGTAAAGATATTGTATTTCTTAGTCCTCTTCACTAGGGGTTCATGTGCCGAGGCGGACTAAAATTGTTTAATTATAGTTTATTTGTCTTCTATGTCGTTTTTAGTGTGTGTTCATTAGGGTGTTTTCGTTGATCTCTTTCAGCCATATGTTTTTATTAATTTGTACTCATTAAGTTTTTTTATTAGTTTTATATCTCGGGGAAGAATTTTATGGAGTTTATTTGCAAAATAAATGTAGTTTCTTTGTCCGAATGTGGTTTTATTGCTTGGAATGTTTTTTATGTCATTTTAATTCAATCTAGTGTGATAGATATGCTGTCTAGTAGAGGATTCAGTATTTTTGAATAGCATCAATAATATATTTTTGGCTTATATTCGTTGTACATTTGGTACGTCAAAGCTATTGAATATTTCAATCGAAGGCGTTCTAATAGGTACTTTCAGTATGGTATTTATGATTCCTTTTTTAATTGTATTCAGGTTTTGTTTGTATTTACGTGTAGTAGATCCGCATCCTATAATTCCATATTCAATTCGAGAATGACATAACGCGTAGTAAACCTTTTTCAAATCCTTTTTATTTACCATATTTCTTAGATTTTTAAAGAAATATATAAGGCTTGAGAGTTTTTCAGTAAAACCTTTGATGTGTAGGTCCCAACTAAGATTTTCATCAATTATTACTCCGAGATATTTTATGTTTTGTGTTTTTTCTATGAATAGGCAGTGACATTGAACATTATTTCTATAGCATTCGTGTTATTTTAGCTCTATTGATTTTGCTGGTTGGTTCCTCGAATTCATTTTTTTTTTTTTTTTTTTTTTTTTTTTTTTTTAATAATACCACTCTTCCATAGAAGCATTAGCTTGTGTCTGGAAGAGTAGTGTACATTTTTTAATGCTATATTATGTTATGAGTTCTTAAATTACTATGTGAATGTAAAAAACAATAAGTTGTAAGTTCGGTGATATGTAATTAAAAGTATTTTTCTACTAATAAACAATTTTACTATTAGAATAAAGTATCTTGAGTTATTGTAATTAGTTGTTAAAACAAAACAAATTACCTTATTTGAAAAACGGGGTATCACTTGGAAACTGAGTTATAAGTTGTTCTTGAGATTAGATTAGTCGGAAACTTTTTTTTTGAGATTATCTTTAAAAAAATTTTTAACAGAGTTTATTAATTGGATTTTATCATTAATTTTTCTAAATTCATTGAAAAAGTTATGGGTGTATTTAGTTTTGCTTGTGTTAAGATGTTGATTCGATTCCGCGACCTTCGGATTACGATTCGAGAGCCTTACCCCTCATCAAAGTATATTAATTTAATAATATTTTTTATCTATTTTATTTTTATAACACGGATGTATCCCCACGCATAAAATGGTTTCGGGAGTTTTCTCTGCGGTACCCATATATTAGTATAAACGCCTGCGTGCATAATATATCGCGCACTGGTTAAAAAAGTTTTAATGAACATACTTCTACCACAAAGTTGGGAACACTATAAATAAGTTATTACGTTGTTTGTGGTCTAAAGACTCCATAGTGTAGAAGGCGAACCCATTTATAAGAGGGAACTTGCAAAGTGAAAATTTTCTGATAATGAATTTCACGTAATTTTTCTAACTATGTAGTTCGTCTCCTTCCAACAGTAAGATAACTTGAGATATGTTGTTCTTTATAAAATATAATTGTACTATTTTGATAATTTGGTTATCGTGAATATTTACAATGATTTTTTAAACTGGACAGACGTCCTTACTTGGCTAGACTTTAAATAATTTTGTTGCTCCGGCGTTTACATCATCGTAACCGTTCGTACCTAAGACATGAACGGCGATAGACGGTACTTTTCTGATAACTAACTCAGCTGCCATCTGTTGGGATATAGCGAAACTTCGTACTACAAACTAACCTATCGACATATATTGAAAGAAGCTGAGTCTTCATGGATAATCAATACACTGCACATTAATAATGAAATTTTCCATGATTTGTCGCAGCATAATACATACTTGGAATTTGAATCTGTGTAGATTGTTGATTGATTTAAATAATTATATGTGTGGATAGAATTTTTTCTTCTGCAATATTGTTTTCTTCATACATGTCGTCTAGAAATACATTTCTGTCGACATGGTTGAGTAATGCTTTGTTTGACGACGCGACGCTTAGAGAAATACGAGCGCATCGTAATGGCGAAGGAAAAAAGTGTTGAGTGCAAACAGTTAACAATGCGCACTCATGAAAGTAAGAATGTAATGAAATAAATGTAGGATAGGTGGACAAATTTTAAATTTTTTACTGAAAATTATCATGGTGTAAGGCAGTATCTTGGTGAAAAATGAACTATTAAGAACAGATAAATGTGTTTTTTAAAGTGAAACTTCGTTAGCCCCGTCAGTGATTTGAAATTTTGATGAAACGGAAATGCGTCACTGAAATGTATTATTTGGCGGGTCCTCGGTTCTAATATAATGCGGTAAATTCGCGCTTTGGCGCAAGAATCCGAAAGCGTAGCAAGCAAGGCGCTCGACATGTCTCAGCGGCCAGAGAGATAGACATCCAGCGAACGAATGTTTGAATCCTACGAAATAATAAAAAAATAACATTTTAATTTGTATGAAATCAATATCCAATCTTCAAACCACTTTAAAATAAACAGAAAAAAAATAAAGACTTTCTAGTTTCACTTCTATCGCGTATGAATTGCACACTCTGTTATTTTTTTAATTTGCTTCAAAATCAGTGCTTAAGGCAAACGAGAAGTGAGGCGAAACCTAATTGGTACTTCTTGATAATTCCATAGTAATCGTTGAAGATTATTTATGGGTAACGGGTACTTCTTGTAATACAGCGAATTGTGCGTTTTTGTGTATACTAATGATAAGTGGTTGGTAACGCATTCATCAACAATTGTATTTACCTACTTTAATGATGAACTCCAACAGTTCACAATCTCTCTACGGTAATTAGGTTTATGTGTTTATTTTAATTTTAGGTTCGGTGTAACGAATTATGGTGTGTTTTAAATTTATAAACTAATATTAATTTTCACAATATTGTATTTGGAGTAAATTATATTAATGCCTAGTTCTACCTTTAATTAGGTTTATGTGTTTATTTTAATTTTAGGTTCGGTGTAATGAATTACGGTGTATTTTAAATTTATAAACTAATATTATTTTTCACAATATTGTATTTTGGAGTAAATTATATTAATCCCTAGTTCTACCTATATAGCTACAATCTTACCACCAAAATACTCCGAAGAAAGAATACTCACGAGAATACTCACGATGTGCGAAAAGGAGTAGGTCTAAATTGAGCTCAATATTCCGCATTTCCATCCAATTACTGGATTTCCCCTTCTCTACGCTTGTCGGAATAAAAAATGAGAGCAAAAACAGTGGGAAACGTTCAAGTTAATTTCAAGTTTTATTAAAACAATCACGTTTCTTGTCTTATTATTACAAAACATAATTAAGAACAACAATGGAGGATCCCCCTTTTTCCATGGCTTTAAGGCTTTGTCCTTGTCAGCTGGCACTTATAAAATGATTGTGATAAAGATCGGTTTCATAATAATTGTTCGTATGGCGGACATCTTATGAGGAAATTTTTCATACAAAACTTAATTTTGGATTTGATGCCAAAATTCTTAACAATACTGAAGAATTCCTCTCTTACTTAAAAGGTGTAGTAAATAACTAGTAAGGATATATGTACCACTTTATTTATTTGTGTATTAAATTAATTCAGACCATTAGATAATAATTTATTTCAAGATTTTAGAAGCAACTTTGACATTTTTTGTGAGTTATGAAAAAGGCCGTGCAGCCGATCTCTTAGTGATCAATTTACTTTCTAGATGTGACAATGAAATCTTCCTGGTGTGATTTCACATCGGAAAGTTTTTATCTTACCAATGTTTACGGGTTGTAGAATTAATTTTTATGAGGGCATAAGGTTTGTTCAAATACTTGAAAGAAAAACTTCGAGAAACGAACTAAACCGAGAATTCTGGCTGTAGAATAATAAAAGCTAGTCTGGTTTAGGAGTATTAAAAATAAACCGTCTTTAATTTTTTGTAAAATTTTCACACAATATCTTTCTCAATGGAAAATTTGAAAGAAGAATTCAATTCTATAAATGTACGGTTAGCTTTGTAAAGTAAATATTTATATATTTTTTTTAATTTCTTCGTGTCTAAACCTTTCATGCCTTATGGATCATAAGATCTAGTTGAGCAATTAGGTATGAAAACTGGCTATATATATATATTGTAAAGAGATATTATGGTCAACAAAGTTTATTTGGGATAGTGGTTCGATAGAATGATTCTAACATTTTTTATAGTATTAGTTTGTGTTCTGATTAGCGGTTTCATCGACTAAGTTGCTATTTATCATTTGTATTGTCCCATCCGTTGTCCAATGCTTTAATTTTATTGGGCGTGTATGTATATATATAAGTAAGTATACGTAGGATACGTTTTTAGATTTTCACGGCCGAAATCATTTTCGTTATTTGTTTTTAGGGTGTTATGCCGTGTTGCACTACCACTTTCTTTAGCCGACGTTTCGGACAGCGTTGCAGTGTCCATCATTAGGGCAGATCCGGCAGATCACACATCCGTCGGATCTGCCGGATCTGCCCTGATGATGGTCACTGCAACGCTGTCCGAAACGTCGGTTAAAGAAGGAGGTAGCGCAACACGGCATAACACCCCAAAAACAAATAACAAAAAAGTATGTGGAGGCACATTATTTTATAATTCATTTATTATAAGGGAAAGACGAGGAAGGTGGAGGGGGAACGCGGGAGGGGAAGAGGATGCGGAAGGGGAACGGGGACGAATTGGGAAGGACACAAGGAGAAACAATATATTTAATTAAGTGGCATTGCAACGCATCTCGAGAACTCGCTGGTTATTTATAAAAAACACAATTCATCAACGTTATTTCGACTCAACAAAAATTAGGCCAAATTAATATTAGCTCTTTCCAACATTTTCGTTAATTTAATGCTTTTTAATTTCGTTAAAGCTACTCGTGATTAAAGTTTAAAGTGTAATTACAGTGTGCTCCTAAGTAAACAGTGTATCCACCATACATGAGTATACAAGGGACAGCGTGGGACACTTAACACGCCTTGTTGTAGCGTGATAGGCAATACACGGAACACGCAACAGCCGCCTACGACCCGGTTCATGTTCCGCTACGATACGATTGCGTCGGCGTCGTGTCGTAGCGTCGTAGACACACATTGACACATTTGCGTTTAGTGGGACATACAACAAATGCTGGTTCACTTTGCAATGTCTATACACTCTAGCAGGAGGCCGTCTTGTATTTTACATATTGGTTTAACGCATAGGTTCTCAACCTTATTTTGCCCACCGCCTCACAGTTGGTAATTTGAGGTATCTAGCTTTACTTTATTATTTTAGTATGAAATAATTAAAAACACTTTGTTTGTACCACAATAATATTTATTTAAAAAGTCAACATGTTTCGAGAACGATGTTCTCTTCATCACGACATTATATGTACTAAAAACTAAATTAACAATTATAGAAAGACAGGCGTGGGTAGAAATGTTAGTAGGGGGGGGGGGGGGGGGGGGGAGAGGTGGAAAGGGGAGGTGCTTTGAAGATCAACAGGGGGAGGGAGTGGGGGGAGAGAGGTGGAAAGGGGAGGGGGTTGCTTAACATTACCAATACTACTATTTAAATAATTGCGGTTTTTATACCTACCTCTGTACTTTATCAACTCTGCCATCTCTGCCTTCTCACCAATTCGGATCGCTTGGGTTGGGACAAAGGGGGTGATTTTAATCATAAAGATCTGTTTGAATATACTGTTTTTAATGAGGTTTGGCTAGTGTATACAAAATCTTAATTATACTTAGATCTACTTATATCTAACCCTTAAATAGTTGACATATGGTTCGAGGTCGCTTCCTTATTGTTCACATCGCCATTGTTCACTCCGATATTGTTCACTATAACTAACTTTTTTCACTAAGTCTCTGCGGATACCTTGGTAAAGCCGAGGTCTTCGATGCAGTTCTGCAGTTCGGCCTTCCTAGCCGAGTCGAGTGTCCTCCAACCTGCGCCATTGTCTTCGTATGTTGTCTACTGGCCGCGCCTGGTCGCCGCTCTACGTCGCGCGGGGAAATTCACACCTTGCGAATCACTTTCTTGAACTCAGATATAACTTCTTCATCCTTTAGCCCAGCATCACGCCGCTGGGCGGGGAACGCGTACTTGCGGTTGTACACTACTCGTGTCCCCGTCTCTACCGGCATGCCCTATCCCTATGCAGTATGCACCCCTACGACCAGTGGCCCTACCCCGCATTTCTCCCTTCTTCCGTTCTAGTCCTTGTACCCACATCTGTCATCACTTTCTTTGTCTTCGATGCACAGAGCGAGACTCTTTCATAATACTACATTAATTATTCAAATTTATTTGTGACGAAATTTGATTCGTCACAATAAATCATTATCTTATTATACTAACCTCTGTATTTAATATTTAATTAAACAGAAAAAGATATTGGCACCGTGCCAGATTTTTCTGTTTCCAGATTTTCGATTGAGTTTCGCTAATATCGTCTTCGTTTAAATACATATGTTTTATTTATATTTTTAATTCGAGCGTCCTTTTTGAAAGACCTTGTATATACGAAGTTTCATCTAAATTCAAAAGATGAACATTATCACCATTTCCCTTTTCTGCCCATTCAACTACAGCCTCATAATTTCAATTCAATTTTCAGATTTAGTCTTGTAACGCAATTTAACATTAATAATCTATTTTTAATTTCCTGGCAACCTTTCCGCAATGTGATTAAGCGATCACACAAAGCCGGTTTTCCACAAAAATGCGTCATTATTTTTCCATAATAAAGAATCGCAAATTGATCCTGGTAAAACACGTTTTAAGAACCCGCAGATCAATTTGCAGTAAATCACCGAATTTTAGTTTAACATTTCAGAAACCCGCACTTTGAACATAGAATCATTATGTTATTATATAAACCCTATTTCAAATTCATTTAACTATTACAAGAGGTGAAAAAATTGCAGTTGTTCTGAAAATCTAATTATACAAAAATACGTTTTGGTTCACTTGTTTTCATTCATAGGATAAAGAAAATCCCGTCACAAAAGTAATCTACTCGATTAAAAAATATCTCTCTGCTGTTTTTCAAATAATATTTTTTTTGCTCTTTTCCATTTTTCTGTATTTTACTAAGTATAAGAGTGTTACTTCTTAATTTGCAGGTCTTCCCGCGTGGGAAAGACGTCACTTGTTGCCAGATTTCTCGGTGCCAAGTTCGAAGATAGCTACACTCCAACCATCGAGGATTTCCACAGAAAGCTGTACAGAATAAGAGGGGAGATATACCAGTTGGACTTGCTAGACACTTCCGGAAACCACCCGTTTCCAGCCATGAGACGGCTTAGTTTCCTAACTGGTAAGTGGCAGCATTGTTTATCTACTCGTATTTACTTCTCCTTCTCTCTTCTTGTTGGCTTCTTTTACTGTTCAAATTTTCCACTGTTTTATTCCGAGAAATGTTTATTTATTTCTCTTTAGTTCCAAAACGTCAAATTCGAAATATCAATTTGGTCTTTCAGGAACTGAAATACATAATTATTAGGACTCGTAGTGTTATTTACAGTCGCCACGTTTGCGGAAGCCATAAAAAAATCTTGTCTTTAGGTTAAATGGAAAATTAAAACTTTCCGTTTTGACGAGTCAGAAGAAATATAATTGCTTAAAATGAAATTTAAATTAAATATAATTAATTAAAAGACGTGGCTTAACTAATTCTAGGGTAAACATTCAAACAAATTTGTTAACACCGCTTATAACATTTTTCAGTTAACAATTTTTCCCTTTAACAAAAACTCTTGTCTAACCATTAATCATGTCCGCATTTTTAATATTTAGATTTCTTTGTTTCTATCTAAAGGGAAAATAGAACTACAAAGTGGCACAATTAATTAATTACTAATATGACACATGTTCTACTTTACCAAATAAGTTTGAATTTAATGCCAAGATTTCCAATTTTTCTATGGTTTTTAGGTAATTTTATCGTAGTATTAAAAAGTTATCAATTTATGAACCCTTAAGTTTAAATTGAGGTTAATTACAACAATAGTTTGTTAAAATTAAATGGGTTGGTTACATTAGCATTTATAAAACATATACGTTTAACTAGGAAACTTTACAGTCATGTAGCATTTCACGATATTCAATATACCTAATGTAAATTGAAATAATTTTATACATAAATTATGTATTCACTAGGGAAAGTAATTTGAATAGGAAACGTAAACGTATGCTAATAATTACATTTACATAATTTTAATACTACGAAACAAATGAAACGTTGAAGTGATCGTGGAATAATAAATAAGGCAAAAAACTATTTTTTCCAACCACCCACTATTTTGTAACTGTCGAATCAGCAATGTTTGCCCTGAGGAAGGAACGGTCGTTCCGAAACCGGTCGGCTTCAAACAAATATACAAGTGGTTCAAACAAAGTAACATTGTTTCATTTAACTATTTTTTCGTTTAAATTAGCTCAGAAAAAATATTCAAAATTTTTTTTCAATATTGTCTAATGTTTTTCAGCTAAAAATAAATCCTTAAATCATTTGGATATTAATTATTATCCATTCAAACATTTGACACCAAACAGTGCTTTCATAAAATCTCTCATTCCACATTATTTGCACAAAAATGAGGTTGCCTCAAAGTCTCCGCTGGAAATGACAAGTGAATGGGGTCGCGGCCATATTAAAAATCGTGACGCGATAAAATACGAACATCTGAGGTGGCTGGCTACGTGGTAAAATAAAACAAGGTTTTTCCGACGCATTTCACGCCCAATATTTTCAATCTTTTTCACCCGCAAAAGTAAGTGCCCGCTTTTTATCCCGGCATCAGTATACTTTAACCGCTTCTAATTTTTTCTATAATGTATTAATGTGTATGTGTGTAGTATTGTTACCTCTGTAGCGCTGGTAAATAACACATGGAATACGAGGTGGTAACCTTCCGAGATTTTAGAAGAGAGGTCTTGTTCTTTATCTTCGATCAAATAACTTTTTTTACTTTCCCAGGGGTCAAGTCAAAGTTCTTAATTTTTATAATTTTTGCCTTCTACTTTATGATCTGACCTCGTGAGGGGGGCAAGCATGAAAAAGTAGCAGATCGATACGTTCGCATCGTCTCGGCGTTCTTTACGTAATTTCTTCGGCGCTCGGTCCCGTGTTGGTTGTTTGCGTCCTAGTTTAGAGCCGTTTGAGAGCAAACGCAACCAAAACATCATAATCCAAACGCCCACTCCATGATACGATAATGAAAGGAGTTACACTCGGGCTCTCTCGAGGGAAAAACCAAACACAATATTTTTTATGAGAATGCAGAGCATGCGTTAAAACCATTGAACTCCACTCTTTACTTATCGAGACAGTGTCACACAACCTTTCCACCATTCAATTCCAGAAAAAAAAGAAAATATAGGATATATATTTACACAGCAAACACAAGGATCTAAATCTTTTTAGGCGCCTCTGAAAGCCTCTTGTACTTAATTTGAAGGCACGGATCCGTAAGGGTGTACCGCCTGCTTGTACTTGCTTGCTACTACTGTTCTTTGTTTCGGTTAATGGTTCCTGCGACTTTTATGCCTCGTACGTGATTTCCATCCGGAAATACTCATCTCTGCGCCACTCTGCCTTTTCTTCTTTACTTTGTTTCACAAAGAAGTATAACAATAAATGTAGAGACGTTATTTCCAACCATTTACGCGCAACACGTAACACCTTTTGCTCTTTTACATACGCATAACGTGAATTAAGGTTGGTACTAACAATAATGTGTGCCCTTCTACGAAAATATGATTTTCCTATTAAAATTGGTACGTTTCTACCGTGGAACAGTTTATTAATTCAACCGCGCTATGGCTAAGCTGAATTCTTTGTCACCCAAATAAGTTTCGAAGAGAAAATGTTGTATTTCTTCCGTTGATCAATAAAATATCTTTTATTACTCAACGGAACTCACAAAAAATTAATAAACCCTAAATTAAATCCATTCTCATCTATTTTATATTTTATTCGTTTCATTTGCATTTGGTTGTGACTTTGTTAAATTTTTAAGTGTATATAGTCCCTTACACTTAAAAATCCTTTTTTTCAATGTTATGTTTTATTCATTTCATTTTTTAAATTTTATTTATTTATTTGTTATAAAAATACATTAACAGTATAAAGAAGCTTTGACTGTCCAACTAGGAAGGTTTCCCGTTCTGGGATAGTCAAATTGACAGGTTTCGTTTGTATTAGGTAGGTACAGTCGGTTGCCATATTAATAGGGACAGTTCCAAAATTTTGCAATTTTTGTGTTTACATTGTCTCTACTTTTAAATTACCTAAATATGATGGCCATTCTTTCGTTATTTTTGCTGCCGGTATCACCACTGACTATTTTAAGAGGTGGAAATACTAACAATGTATCACATCTCTGAAAAATTTAAGATTACATCCATGTGGCCTGCATTTTTGTGAAATCGCGTGATTGTAGGTCTTGCAAATAAATATGCGTAATAACTATTTTAACGAGTTTTAACAGTTAAACTATATGAAAACTTAAGTAATTATTAATTATCTATCACTTTTGTAAAGTTTATGTTCATTTCTTATATCAATTAATAGTTCTGCCGGGTTGAACCCAATTTTGGGGTTTTTCATTATGACCAAGTCTTCAGACACGTCGCCAAGAAAATTTGAGGAAGTGAAGACAACATTATTAAACACCAAACATCCCCAAAGGTAAATAGCAGCCCTGAAATGTATTTTAAAGTCTGTGGTTAAAAGGATAAAGAAAAAAATCAATCAAAACCTGCCCCTCGAAGTGAATCGTGATGGGAAATGTAGTAGAAAACGAGTCACCACGCCTCGTACTGATCGCAAATGTCTTCCAAATTGCAAAATGAGTGTTAATTATCTCACCCCGATGATCAATGAAGAAGGTATCGAGGTCTCCCAAAGGACAGATAAGAGATGAATGACTGAGGAGAACCTCATTGAAAATCGGTTAGCTGAAAAACTTCGTCAGACGGTAGCTATGCGGAAAAAACGAATAGGATGGGTCAAGTCATACCAAAACATGACTATTGAGGGTTGGATGGTAGGAAAAAAATATTTTTGTAGTTTTCAAGCTTTTAAAAAAATCTAGTAGTCTGATCATGATATTTTTAGGTATGCTTCTCTGATGAGTCCACATTCCAAATTTTGGTGGAAAAATCATCGTTCGTCCGACGACTCTAAGTGGAGAAATTCGATCCGGACTGACTTATAGAGACGATTAAATACTCTACCAGTATCGTAGTATGTTCAATCATCTCTTCCAATGGAATGGGGCGACTCCACATCATGCAGGAGACCATGAGGCAGGATCAGTACAGACAAGTGCTGGAATATCAATTGCCGCCTCAGGTCGGAGAATGGTTCCCTGGTGGCCAGGAGTATGTATTTATGCATGATTCTGCACCCTGCTACAAAGCCAGAACTGTCACTGTATTCCTGGATAAAAGAACGTGCAGGTTTTACCTTGTCTGGTGGAATTCCCCCAACTTGAACCCCGTTGAAAACCTGTGAGAGCTCAAGATGAAGAAGATTGCCAAGGAGGTGTTCACATCGAAAATAGGTATAAGGAAAAGTGTTTCCGAAGTGAGCTTACATGAAAAAACAGTAAAGGAAAAAGAAAATAAAAATTTGAGAAACTAAATAAATATATAAGGCGTTCTTAATCCATAATTATAATATACCATTTTTTAATAATATTTCTGACTCCGTCCTGCCCATTCTGAAATCTAGTGACTATTTTGTTATATTATTTGGATACAAGAAAAACAGTAAAAAATAAAATAAACATTTTGGAAACAAAAGAGATACGTAATGCATAATTATCAGTAAACATTTTTTAATAATATTTCTGACTCCGTTCTGCCCTCGGTTCTGACTTTGTTAAATTGTTAAGTGTATGTAGTCACTTACACTTAAAAATTGAACAAAGCCTGAAGAAAGCGGGTCCATACCATCATTATTGATGTCTACGATAGTTGCTTGCCACCCCCGTCCGTTTCCGTAGGTAGGTACTGGTTTACCCACCTTCTTCCCTCTTCTACCCGTTGTATTTATGCCTGCCAACGCTATAACCCTTGTCTCCGAACCTAAAAAACGCACTTGCTCGTCCACTGGAATTGTTTTACAATAAAATTCTATTAAAAGCCTTTTTTAATTAGAGCCCGACTTAAACATATATTTTGAAAACGCTGAATATTCCAAAACATTTAAATTAATAAAACCTCACAACATCTTTTTAGAAATTTTCTTATATACAGCTTGAAACGACATAGCCTTGGCCTTACTTAAAAAAACGTCGTGAATATTTTATACAATTAAGTAAATCTCCTTTCGGAAATTTTCCAACGTATTTTAAATGACCTATATACTTGTTATCTTTGAAGATGTCGTAAAAAATACCATTTTAGAAACGAGATAAATTATCTGTCAGATTTTTGTATTTGAAATATTCTTTTTTTTACATGAGCTCCACGCAAGAGGTCCCGACGAAAATAATTTCCCTTTGGGCATCTGTCATCTTTGGGGATACTGTGTGGAGGGTTTTTTTAAGGAGTTCTGGGAAGGAAAAGGGTTTAAGGGGTGGGTAGGAACCTGGGATTCAGTGTGTCCTGGTCATCCGCTTCCAAGACCTAGACAAACCTCACCCCATGAACCCGGGCACCCCTACTAAGTCACCAAACGTAGCGAACCACTTGGGGTGACCTATAGCAGAGGTGTTGTTTAATGTTTATAACTCCACTTTATGAGAACACAAAAGTTCAATTTACAATATGCAAAATATATTTTTTCAACTTCGCATTTATTCCTAATACGATTAATGTTTTTTCGTTCATTTTAATGAGTAATAACATCTTTGGTTAATATTTTATCACAGCTTTAAAAGTCAACGTCTTTAATAAACGAACATAAATATGTTGAAAAAAATTATTATTTTCACTTCCTCTAAAACAGCAAACTTATTAATTTGATTATTATTTTCATTGTTGACATAAGAAATTTATTTGGCCTTTTGAAGTAAACATAACCGAAGCAGAAATTTTAAATCAGAAAATCATTTTATTTTGAAGAGTTTTAATTTTCAATGTAGAAAATCATCCCTGAATAGATTTTTCCAAGTATAAGAATAGAATGGTTTAAGCATTTAGCTATTCTTGTACCGAATTGCAAACGATATGTAATATCAATGAATAATTGGAATTAACAACACAATTATTTATTATATAAATCTGGTATGATTATCATTAGTACTACACCAATGAATTCGTCGAACAAACATTACTTTGGGAGGCGGGAACGGGTTCCAACGCCCCGTGAAACTTTATTGGATAACCAACACCTCTACCATAGGTCACCCCAAGTGATTCGCTACGTTTGAGGTTTGTCTAGGTCTTGGAGGCGGATGACCTGGACACACTGAACCCCCGATCCCTACCCACCCTTTAAACATTTTTCCTTCCCAGAACTCTCCTCTTCTTCCATTCCTTAAAAAACCCTCCACACAGTATCTCCAAAGATGACATAGGTCCTGAGGGAAATTATTTTCTTTAGGGCCTCCTATGTGGAGCTCCTGTAAAAAAAAACTTCGTTAATTTAATTTTCTGTGCGCGGATCGATAGATATTGTTCTTATAGTTGTAAAACATATATGAATACTTTATAATACGAGTAGAATGCTTTAGAAGTAAAGTAATAATATCTTAAAAACATTAAACTGTAGACTGAATGTATGTGATTACGATGTATAAAAGCAAAAAGATGAGGCTGTCAGCGAAAGAAGACGATTCTGAAAAGCATGCAGTCCCTACCGGGAAATACGAAATCGATATTGCACGAACACACTCAGTCACTCCAGACAGGCAAGTAGAAGTACGCTAGTAGAATTTGCAGCATTCTGTAAACTCATATTTGTTCTAAGAAGAGGGATTGGCGAGCGACCGCGATGGAGGGTTTCTTGAGATATGGTATTCAGCGTGCGTCCGCACACATACCGACGCCAAATATTCTACGTCTCTTACCTATGTTCCCGTTTCTTTAAAATCGAGTCTGGATTTTTTTCTCGAGATCATACACAAGAATGATTATTGGATTATAATAAAAAACGACTGACTCGAGAATTTATATCGCAAAATTATTGATGAAAGTATGCGTCGCCAATCATTTTTATTTGTTGACTTTTGTTGTTCAGGTTCACCTTCTAAGTATAAAATTAGTAAATACGATCATATTGGTAGGATTTTGTGTATAATGAAATCGTTTCGTATTGCCTGATACATGCTCTAAGGCAGGGTTTCCCATTTGCCGGGTTGCGACCCGGTACCGGGCCATCAAAATAAAATACCGGGTCGCAACATTCCCGCCTTGTTTTAATACTTTTGAATTTTTAAATAATCTATAAATGGCACTGCAAAGCAACAATGTAACAATATTTAAAGTGCAAGATAAGGAGGAAGCTGCAAGAAAAAAAGCTTAATGTGTGGGCACAACGCGCGGACACAGTGAACTTCAAAGCATTTAGTAATTTAAGTGAAATACAAAAAGAGTACAACATGATTGCATTGCCAAAAGTCATTTTAACTCAAATTAAAGAACATTTATTAGGACTGGAGAGGAATCTTCAAGAATATTTTCCTCCAATCTACAGCAGCAAAGCTTGGACAAGAAACCCATTTACATTCAATTCCGAAACTAATTTGCCAGATTCAGATGTCGACTCGTTAATTGAACTGTCAACTGACACATCACTCAAGGATATATTTGCCACAAAACTAAGACCAGTGATAGATTTTTACCTAAGACCATCAATTGTCGTCAAGAATACACAAAATTAGCTCATTAAGCAATAACTTTTTTAATGCCTTTTGTCACAACTTATAAATATGAAGCTGGATTTTCAACACTAGTTTACCTTAAAAATGATGGAATAGAAACCGACTTGAAGTGGAACCAGACCTTAGAATAAAACTTTCGTCATTTTCCGTGAACTTGGATTCTTCAGTAAAAATTAAGCAGCAGCTCCATAGTTCGCACTAAAATTTAGCGACTTAATATGCGATACCAAAATATCTAGTATTAATAAAACATTTTTAATATTAATAAATGTGTATTATTTTACCTAATGGAACCAGCTTGGGTTTAAAAGTATTAAGCGGGTCACGAAGGGGCACTGTGAAAATTACCGGGCCACGGCAGAACAATGTTTGGGAAACACTACTCTAAGGCTTAGAGTCTAAGCTATTCGCCGAGCTGAGCTAGATTTTTCGGTGAGGGAAATCGAAAGAGGCTAGGCAGAGCAAAAGACTTTCTGCCTTCTCGGTTACGTATTCACAATTATGTCGTTAAGTTGCTACTTGGATTATTATTAGTGTTATAGTGTACCAATATTTATTTTACACCATTGACTTAAAAGCCATACTGGGAACAAATATCTGAAAAGGAAATAAATGCCAATTAGGCGACGCGCGACCTAAGAAATGCTGAGACGAGACGATCCTATCTTCCGTGCTTTCTCGTTCAAACTCTCCTGGCTAGTATCGCCATGAGTTTTTTTTTACGTGAATACTGCATAAGAGTCCCAACTGGTCCCGTCTGGGGCCAGTGAGACTATGGCATCCCCAATTGGGGTATGTTGTGAGGCTGAAGGTAGAGGTGAGGGGAAGGAGATAGGGAAGAAGAGGGGGAAGTACCTGGCTATTCAGATCTGGTCACCAAACACGGCTTAATCCATTTCCAGCAACGTTTCAATTCTGAATGGTGGTCTTACAACAGGGCGATACTGAGAGTAACTTCCACTCCGGAAAGTGCCGCAAATACACTATATATTATTTTAAATGAATAAATTGTGAAATAACACAAATTAATCAAATAAAATTTATTTGCCACGCCGGGATTCGATACCGCGACCTTCAGAATGCTAGTCAAAAGCCTTACCGCTGGACTGCGCCAGCCGACTACGTTTGTTAAGCAACAATCGACAAATATTACCAGGTTACGAATAACTGATGAAATTAGAATATTTCTTATTCTTCGATATAGAACTTCAGTTGAATAAATCCGCATCAACTATACGCGAACGTTTGTTTTGCACCAATAAGTGACAAAGCTGTGTTTTGAATTATCATCTTGATTACAGGTCTTAAATTCAGTAAACAGGTGTTACAGAAGTGCATTCGTGTAGAATAAAAAGCATCCATAAAATAACGCTCACAGAGCACGTTTAAATTTATGATAATTTTATCAGCTCTCTGCACCTTGGTGCAAACATTGCCCGTGGCGAAGCGCGGCGAAATTTACAATTGGAAAATCCCTTTGCCAAACATTTCTGACCCTATTACAATTAAAATGTATCCACGTGGCATTCATTTAAAAGCTGCCGAGTTTAAACAAGCTGGTATAAGCCGTGGGATGTAAGCTCTAAAGCCCGTTGTTTGAGCTTGGGACAAATGAGTACTCTCACCCTCCCGGATAGAACCAAAAACTCAAATGTCATTACGAAATTTTTCACTGTAATGGATTTCATTGTTCTTAAATTTACAAAATGTTACGGTAAAACATAGTTCTTATGTTAGTAGGTAATTAAAAGGGTACATATAATTTAAATGAGAATCGATAATTTTTTGGTGAAGCAAAATGCAAATATTTAATCGGCGAATCGTATTAAATAATTAAAATTAAAATTAAATAATTTTCAAATTTCAAAGACCATCTAAAAAATAAGAACTCAGCTCTACCACCCTCATACCTAATTTTGCATATTTGCTTACTCTAAAAATGTCATTATCATTGTGAAAACATTTCTTTAATCTAATTATTTTTATTTTAGCATTTTAAAATACTTCAGCATTTTTGCTAGCCTATTTTTAAAATAATATTTGCCGAAGGGGAAATAAAATATATTCCTCTCTACATTTTGGAGCAAATCGTTAGGATTCACGAAGAGCGGCTCATTTGCATATCTGCTCTAAAAGTGCAAAAGCCATTAGGTAACATTTCATTGAAATTGCTTTGTAAACTTTCGCCGTTTCGCAAATTCTCATATTTGCATTGTTCGCTGAATGATTTACAACGAGAATTTGCTGTATTTTTGTAAAAACTGCTGCCTT
This sequence comes from Limnephilus lunatus, assembly GCA_917563855.2. NCBI lineage: Eukaryota > Metazoa > Arthropoda > Insecta > Trichoptera > Limnephilidae > Limnephilus > Limnephilus lunatus. The sequence continues at coordinate 45,055,350 of OU830598.1, read as the reverse complement.
CAAATTGTGCAGATCAGTAATTGCTTCAAAAATCTTTGTTGTGGGAAGGTTATTAAAAATAAACAAGGTCCTTAATGTAGTAATTCAATTCAACCTTTATTAGCAAAAAAATCTATATATTTATTTTTTAACCCTTTTATACGCCCATGGGTCTTTTACACTGGGTACACAATGTTTACAATTATTTACACAAGATAATTAATAAAATATATAGTTATGATTAAAATTTGAAGTACCCATCGCAGCACAACAGATAATATTCGTCTTTAATATGAAATTATTTATTTTTAAATTGTTTTTTATTACATTAGTTACAGCAATGTACAGCCAAATAGCATAATAATAATATTTCAAATAACTGTAATTTTTAAAATGTGAACAAGTGTTATTATGTCTTGTACGTCATTAGTTCCTAGCTAGGCAGATTGCCTCTTGTAAGGAATTAAATGCTGGTAAAAAATGCCAAAAATTTATTCTGTAAAAAGTAAAAAAAAACCATATATTGTTTTTTTTTATGTTTTACATATACTAAGTTTAAATATACTATTCTAAGTTTTTACTGATTGTGCCATTAATAGTTAACCATGTATAAATTTAAGTTTTAAGTGACATTATTTAATAATTTTTCAGACTCAATCCTACCTAAGTCAATCAACCATTTAGTTATTATTGTACCGATGAATGCCATTTTGCATGTTTTAAAATTCTGGGGGGATTTTATTATACAACTTCGGTCCCAGATATATATTTTTTTTTTTTTTAAATTATTTATTGACCAAGATATTGCAATACATATATACAAAATACAATGTACATTTTTTTTTTTTTTTTGGTATAAACCACCTCACTATGCTGAGCCTGTTCCGAGGTGGCAGGAATTTAAACTAATTTTGATATCTTAATCTTGGAAGAAAAATAAGATTAAAAAATAAATATTTAAGTTTAGAAAGATAAATACAATAAAAGAAAAATAAAAGAGTAAAATAGAAAAAAAATATGATAGAAACAAATTAGAGTCATAAAAATAATTGAGAGGAAAAGAGGAAAATACAGGCGTTGAGTGTGTTCTTGTATTGTTCAGGTTATCTGACCGCAGTATATAATGCCTTTGTCGATTATCCACATATGGATTTTGTGTTTTGCATTTTTTGTCATGTGGATATCTTTAACATCTTTTTTAATTAAATTAAAAATTTTTGGAGCCAGATTATGATAATGTCTTTGTCCATATGTAGTATTTGTCTATGTCTTTTGAAACTTTGCCGTATTATATATGTATATGTCTTTTGAAACTTTGCCGTATTGCTCCCTGGGACCACGAGATCTTTACTGGTGTGACTTCTTGTGATATATTTATTAAGATTTTCGTGTTCCTTCAAAGAACTTAGCAACTAATTAAAATCGAACACCGATTGGGAAAACAGTAAACAAATTACTTATCCATTGCAAATGCATTAGCCACCTGTGTCGAAACCAGTCCTTACTTGAGCGGGCCACCTGGATGAACGAGAAAACATAACCAATTCCAGCCACCTGCCGGGAAATGAGCGAGCCACATGTGATGAACGAAAGACGTACCATAGCAGGTGCATCGGCAAGGGTAGTCATGCACCTGCCACTTTACTATAAAAGCCGACTGAAAATAAATATTTCATCACTAGCTGGGTTACCCGGCTTCGATCAGGACAATTAGATAGTGTTCTGGAATGTTACACAATGATGTTCCCGATTCCCTATTTCTGATCATTCCACGACATACTCCGCCACTCCTTCCACAACTTTCTACAGCTCTATGGAACCTTCTAGAACTTTCCGGAAGACTGTTCTAGAAATTTCAAGAGGGCGAAACTTTTAGCCCTTATATCTTTAAAAGCAGGCCCTTTAGGGAAAAACGGATACCCTTATTCCCTAGGGGGGATAGAGATCTACCACACCATATAACTCCCTTGATCGACCCGGGACTCGTTTCTGATTTTTTGCGAGCTGCACGTTTTTTTGGACTTTTATAATATATGCCATATTCAAATAAATAAAATGTTACTCCTTACATGTCCTTTCCCGTGCGTTCCCCTCCAGCGTTCCACTTCCACCTTCCCCACCACCGCTCTCCCGCTCCCCCGTCCCGCCAACCCCCCTGGCACTGCATTTCTTGACTCCTCTCCCGCCCGGCCCGTAGCCGAAACTTTTTTCTAATACTAACAATTTTAAACTCGTGATATCTTTCTAATTAAATATCCGAATTGAAAAATTCAAAAATTTAAATAAAGGTATTAAAACTGTCTTGAATATGAAGTAATTTATTTTGATAAGGATTAAAACCAAGATACAAACAAAGAGCATTTTCAAGAGGCGACATTTAAATTAAATTTTTAAAATAAAAGAATACTTATTGTGGCATAACCATAATAGTTAGACATATGCTCTCGCGACCTTTTTTGTAAATAATGATGTGTTCTATAAAGTCGTAGTACATTATTTTATTCTTTCATCAATGTTTTTCGCAGCGCACGTGATTTAAATAATATTTTAGGTAATTTTTTTACACCCTGGGTTACATTATTGAAGTTTTAGTAAGGATGCATATATTTTTTAAAAATACAATATAGCCTATGTCACCCAGGGATAGTGTAGCTTCCCAACAGCGAAAGAATTTTTCAAATCGGTTCAGTAGTTTCGGAGCCTATTCGATGCAAACAAACACACAAACAAACAAACAAATATTACCTCTTTATATAGTGTATATAGTAGATTACCAAACAGATTTCCGAGTTGTTATTTTCAAAGTATCTACCGAACTGAAGTTAAGACTGGGGTCCCGTTGCCTAACGTTTTACAGTATTGTATGGATCAATAAATCGGTCTCATACAGTGGATAATAACCCTTTTTATATAGTTTTTTCGAACATCATGAATGGATCAATAAATCGGTCTTATACAGTGAATAATAACCCTTTTTTTATATAGTTTTGACGAACATCAAGTATCAAAAACGAAAAAAAAAAAAAAAAAAAATGTAGAGCTGATCGCTAGAAAACTCTACGCATAATGAGGAAAAGTTTACGCATAATAACGAGATATGCAGCAACCACACATGAAACGAGATATGCAGCTACCACACATGCAACGAGATATGTAGCAACCACACATGCAACGAGATATGCAGCAACCACACATGCAACGAGATATACAGCTACCACACATGCAACGAGATATGCAGCAACCACACATGCAACGAGATATGCAGCTACCACAAATGCAGGAGCGAGATATGCAGAAACCACACATGCAACGAGATATGCAGCAACAAACACACATGCAATGAGATATGCAGGAACCACACATGCGACGAGATATGCAGCTACCACACATGCAGGAGCGAGATATGCAGCTACCGTACATGCAGCAACAAGATATGCAGCGGTGAGATATGCAGCTACCACATATGCAGCAACGAGATATGCAGCGGCGGACTGAGCAGCAACGAGATATGCATCTACCACACATGCAGCAACTAGATATGCAGCAACAAACTGAGAAGCAACGAGATATGCAGTTACTACATATGGCAACGAGATATGCAGTAACAAACGGAGCAGCATCGACATATGCAGCTACCAGATACGCAGAAACGAGATATGCAGCAATCCGCATATACGGAAGATCGATACCCTGTGGCAGCCAGTCAGAGATTCCTTGAGCTTGCAGCAACCGGCCCGACCCTAAATGCTAGTCCCGGATAAACTGAAAAACCAAGAACGTATGTCAACTAAAGACCGTACTCACACTGGCTGTACACATCGAAACACGATCACTGACCTTGACCTGCCAGAACAACGGATCCGGGGAAAACGCTTCACCCCAAAACTGGTAATAGGACAAGACAACACCCATTTGATCGTTTCACGGGAAATACGTAAAGATCCTTGCGCCACGCGAATAATATCGTGGACCGCACTCGGATGGATCGCCCATGGGGGAGCTGAGTCCCACGGTAACAGCACTACCACCAAACTAGCACTAAAATCTGTATTGACCATAGACATGGGAACAAACCTAAGGGAAGTGGGAAACAGGCCTTCTATGGCGTAACTCGGAAGTTACATTGCCCCATAACCACCGGTGCACATTGAAACACCTTTAGACTCTTGGCGAAAAGACTAGCTCACACCATAGTAAAAGAGAAGTACAAATATACCGCATCTGCCTCTGGATGGATTTCGCAATGTGCTGTGCTGGCTGCGCACTGACCCTCGCTCTTACTCTACCTTCATGGCTAACAGACTGATGAGATAAATGAACTGACAAACAAACCTTACGGGAGATGGATGCCGACGAGACTTAATCCGGCACACTCAGCACACCCAATAATGGCAGAAGCACTCCACATTGCCAGAAGCAAGCCCTATCAGAGAGTACAACAGCTGACCTGCTCGCGGCCCTGAACGCTGAGACTCTACGCCAAGCTGATCACCAGCCTGCCGGGATTAGCAGTCCCACACTACCCTGAGCCGCATCTTGCCATCCCATTTTTCATGATATATGCCTTTATATTTTTTATCAAGATACGTATGTACTGGCCCGCTTCCCAACTTGTTTGCGACGAGATACGCAACTCAAGTACTGGCACCAGCTGGCCCACCTCCCAACTTCTTTGCGACGAGATACGCAACTCAAGTAATGGCACCAACTGGCCCGTCTCCCAACTTGTTTGCGACGAGATACGCAACTCAAGTACTGGCCACAAACTAGCCTGCTTCTCAACTTGTTTGCGAAGAGATACGCAACTCACGTAATGGCACCAACTAGCCCGAGCACCAACTTCCAACTTTGTTTGCAACGAGATACGCCACTCGACCGAAGGCCAGCAAGGCTAACTATAATTCTAATTCCATCTTCTAATTTTAATTCCAACTCTACCTTGCAACTACTGCCAGAACTGCAGCAAAGTCAGAACTGTGGTGATCCTTAGCAGTGCAGTCAAGGCGAGCAAGTCCTACCCCAGCTGTGCCACTGCCAGAACAGTGGTGCTCCTCATCACCGCAGTCAATGCAAGCAAGCCCTACCCCCGCAGTGCCACTGTCAGAACAGTGGTGCACCTCATCGACGCAGCCAAGGCCAGCAAACCCTGCACCACTGCCGAAACAGTGGTACCAAAGCCAGGACACAGACGCGCAATTTCCTAGAAATACCGTGCATCAATTGGCGTTGTTTACCTCCAATAATACCTCGAAGATGTTAATACGATTCATGAAACGACCCCTTAACATCACACACAATGAAAGGGTGACCATGTAAATACCCTGCTCACGGCATTAGCAGAATCTGAAATTTTTTTAATTTTGTAAACGACAGACCATCCCAGCACAGAGAAAACAGTGGCTGAGGTACGGAGCAATTTTTGTACTACGCTTGCGCACCACATGCAGAAAGATTGCACGCACTTACGAAGTATGTGATACATAATATGAAGAAACAAGTCCTCACCACCCCCTAAGAGGAGCATTGCCGCTATATCGACTGATACACCACACCCGCTAGACTACTTCGGACCCATAACTATCACAGTTGGCAGACATCGAGAAAAACGCTACTTGTTTCTCGATACGCGCTGTCCATCTAGAATTTGTTGCTTCTCTAACCCCCGACTCTGCTATAATGGGCGTACAACTAATGACAGCCCGTAACCATGTACTCAGACAAGGGGACTAATTTCCATGGAGCCGAAGCCGAGATGAGAAACGCCTTGAAGTTACTAATTCAATACGTTAAAATGCTTGATGCCATGACCACCAAGGGCATCGAATGGAGATTTATATCACCAATAACGGCGCACATGGGAGGAGTAAGGAAAAAACTGTTGTGGTCAGTGCAATGGGTACTGCACGCCACGCTTAAAGAACGAGCACTTAAAGAGGAAACTCTGCTGACTGCCCTAATCGAAGCTGAATTCGTAGTGAACAACAGACCACTCACCCATATATCAATGGATCCTCACAATGAAGAACCTCTGACTCCTAACTATTATCTTCCGGGGTCGGCCGGAAGGCGCTCTCATTTGTCCAAGTACGGAAAAAGGGACGAAGAACTGTCTCCACAGCCAGTGGCGTGTCGGCCAACGACTAACAAACATCTTTTGGAGACGATGGCTTCGAGAATACCTTCCTGTCTTAGCGGTCCCACAAAAGTGGCACCACTCTGTCACACCCATTAAAAGGGATGACTTGGGAATCATAATGGATACTGCACTACCTCGGAATCATAAGCCCCGCGGCCGCGTCATCGAGACGATAACTGCAGCAGACGGACAAGTCAGAAATGCTCGAATCCAGACCATTTCCGGTGTGTACTTGAGATTCGCCATCAAAATCGCCGTCATCTTACCAGCTTCTACACCTGCCGAGTTATCTTCCCCTCCTCTTCACAAGGACACATAACAAATCAAGATACCTGCATCAAGAATGCGTCCAACAAACTAGCTAGGTGAAATCGATTACACCGGGAGGAGATTGTACAGGACGATTTTTGTTCAGTGGACACCTGCCAGATGTTATCTACTTAAAAGAGGGCAGCTAGTAGTGCACGTGTTCCTTCAAATCACTTAGCAACTAATTAAAATCGAACGCCGACTGAGAAAATAGTAAACAAATTAATTATCCATTGCAAATGCATTAGCCACCTGTGTCGAAACCAGTCGTTACTTGAGCGGGCCACCTGGATGAACGAGAAAACAACCAATTCCAGCCACCTGCGGTAGGCATGCCGGGACTTGAGCGAGCCACCTGTGATGAACGAAAGACGTACCATAGCAGGTGCAAAAGTATCTCCTTTTTCAAAGCATCTCCCGAACCGAAGTTAAGACTGGGTTTCAGTTGCCTAACGTTTTACAGTATTGTATGGATCAATAAGTCAGTCTCATACAGTGGATAATAACCCTTTTTATATAGTTTTGACGAACATCAAGTACATACAATTATTTGTAGAGCTATTATTTCTGATCGCTAGAAAACTCTACGCATAATGAGGAAAATTTTACGTATACTGACTCTAATAATTATGGATTTCTGGGCCTTCACTATTGGATCTAAAATTGTTCTACCTGACGCTCCCCAACCAATACAACCATACGTTAAGATGCAACTAACACTTTGTCAAGAGACACGGAGACTTAATCATACTAAATTATTATTGCAGCGTAAATAAGCAATCATCAGGGGCCGTTTTCACCAATATTCATCAAACTTAGGCACACTTAAGAACTGAATATGGCAATAAAGTTGTAGGTAGGTATCTATAAATAGGCGTCGGCTTTTCTTCTAAACTAAGATTTATATTTACTTCTTAAAAACTAATTTCCTCGGAGTGTTTTCTTGAAACATTCATACAAATCTTTGTTGTTTTGTTTATTAAGAATTTTATAATTATTATGGAAATGATAAACAAGAGAAATATTATCTGAATAAGATTTACTAATATTTTTACTTGGAAATGTTTCAATACGTTGGGATACAAAAACAGAACATCATTATATTAATTCTTCTTCCCACGGCCATAAAGTAAAAGCTAACTTTTTCAAATTGTATATCGGGCGTATCTTATTTGAAGGAATGAATTCTGATAATTTTATTCAAAGGTTATTAAGTAAATTAAAATGTTACCTTTTAAACGGGACGTGAAATTCTATCCGTAAATAAAATAATAATTGAGAGTTTACCTGGAAGATTTTTTTAAAATTCTGTTGAAATGTAATCTTTCTAAATGATTATTCTGTTCGTTCTATTTGAAATTCCTAAATTATTTTGAAAAAAAAAGTTACCTTAAAAAAAAAAAATTATGTGAATTCCGCACAACTTCTTTTCTTTCTTCAACAAGCTTTTCTTAAGGCACATATTATTGACTGCTATCTTTATATATGATTGCAAGATTCAACTCGAACTAAATGCTATCTAGATAGTGTCTGGATAAATATTTAACCATTTTATTTTTAATACGCGATATCTATTGACTTTTTCTGCAAGTCTAGGATAAATATTTTATTTTAATTTTTTACTTTATGCGTTAAAAACTCAAATTATAATATTTAATTAAATGAAGACAATACTAGCGAAACTCAATCAAAATGAAGATAGTGTTGGTAGTTCTTAGTCGAAGTATGATACAGTTAAAAGAGACCGATTTGGAAATGGGTTCCATAGCTCAATCGGTAGAGCATTGGCCATGTAAGCTAAAGTATCTGGGTTCGAGTCCCGGTGGAACCAATATCTTTTTCGGATTTTTCTGTCTTCAGATTTTGATTGAGTTTCGCTAGTATTGTCTTCATTTAATTAAATATTATAATTTGAGTTTTTACTCATAAAGTTAAAAATAAATAAAAAAAAGTAAATAAATGGTTTATAAATCTACAAAATTCGTATATTTAACTGCGTAGAGGCCGTTATTAATTTATTGTAGGTATTTTGTGAATGAAATGGTATAGCTACGAGTTGATTAATGAATAAAAAAAAAATATATTTATATATATATATATATATATTAGTTATCGAAGGCTAATAGCGCACTTTTTAAATAGAATGGCGTTCAGCTGTGAACCGATATATCACGATTTTGATAACGAGAATTAACCACTCAATCCTCGACCATATTCTATCAAAAGGTCAAAATATTTTCACTTTGCATTAAAATCCAAATAAATGCAATATTTGTGAACATATCCGAAATCTAAAAACTGCCTGAAACACGTTTTAAATTCACCAAGTTTGATTTTTTTACGTTGCGGTCGGGAAATTTGGTTTCATAAACATGTACACACTTTAATTATTTTGTGGTTAACTTTCAGATTTGCATACATAGTGTACCGTTTAGATTTTAGATAATATTTCTCATTACGCTAGTTAGGGAGATGCCAGGGAGATGCCAGGGAGATACAACGATTTCTATGAGATCCAGTTCCAAAAAGCGAACAAATCAGCTTGAGGGGTTAAGAAATTTTTGGGTTTTCCTTTTTTTTTTTTTTTTTTTTTTTATTACAGAAAATAGGTTTTTTTCTTGTTTACATTACAACCTGCAAAGCTACTGCAAGTAGCTTGTCGGCAGGAAAATAGTGTGGACAAAAATATAGTACAGTATAAAGTCTTACAATAGAAGAAAAAAATATTGCAATTTAATAAAATACGAGTACATAATAGATAAATAATAATAATAATAATAGATAATAATAGATGGTATAAATAAGTATAAAAAAATAAAAATATGAAGACAATGTCTAAAAAAAATTAAAAATGCACGAGGAGTCAGTTAATATAGAAAATCTGATTCCAACAGCCATGTTTTTAACAATAGTGCAAATTTAGGTATCGAGCAACATTTTTTCAAATCATATGGCAGCATATTAAATATAAGTGGTACAATGTATTCAAAAGTTCGCTGGCCATGTTTATTAGAAAATCTAGGTACTATCATACCTTCATTTTGTGTAAGCCTAGTATTGTGCACGTGATCCACCATTGTTTTGTATGGGCTATCTAGGATATGTTGCATACAGATTTTATGCCAAAAAAGAGCTCTAATAGGTGAAACATTTATGGATTTATACATTCTAGTGATATTTTGACGCTGGTCATAAACTGCTTTGCTGACGAGTAATTTGACCATGGCGTTTTGAATTGACTGTACATGTCGGATGTTTGTCTTACATGAGTGCCCCCAAGAAGTTATACCATATCTCACATTAGATTCAGCCAGGGACAAATAGATTAGTTTCATGGTTTTGATGGGCACATAATATTTAAGTTTATACAGTTTACCTACAATCGTTCGAAGGCGTTTACATAGCTTAACAATATGGATATCCCATTTCATATTACAATCCACCGTCACCCCTAAGTAGACATTCTTTAACTAGGTCAATACTTCCACAGGCGCAGGGCTGTGTACAGTTATTATTTATGCAGTCAAAGTTATGTGATACTATTGAAGGTGCTATTGTATATCTGGCATGAGGCGATCTTACGTGCATTAGTTTTGTTTTTTGTGCATTTATAACTAAGCCAGAGTCGTGAGACCATTTTAGTAATGCTATGAAATCCTGCTGTAGCATATTCATGGCCGTGAGCAGATCCCTATGTGAGATGACAAGTGCTGTGTCATCCGCGTATACGTAGTGTTTGATAAAAGAAAATACTTTATTCATAAGAGAGACAAATATTATATATAGTGTTGGACCTAGGATAGAACCCTGCGGCACACCAGTAGACAATGTTCCCACTTTACTCAATTTTCCATTTATTTTGACCTGAATTTTACGATCACTTAGGTAGTTTTCAAAAGTTTAAGAAAACGTCCTTTCACCCCTATCGCCTCTAGAACTTTAAGTAATTTTGTAGGATCTATAGTATCAAAAGCTTTCGAATTATCTATGAACAAAACTAATATTTGTTTTTTATCGTTTAGTTCGTTATTTATATAATTTGAAAAATCTTGAAGTAACAGTTCTGAGCTCTTTTTTTGAAAGCCATATTGGTGTGGATCTATTATTGAGAAAGACTCGAGGTATTTATTCAATTTTATGGAGATGTATTTTTCAAGTATCTTTTCTATTGCAGGCAATATACTGATCGGTCTGTAATTTCCTATGTCAATATGTCTGCCACTTTTGTATATAGGTCTTATAATACTACATTTAAGGTCTTCTGGTATTACGGCTTGCATTAATATTGTGTTAATTAAATGTGTCAAAATCGGTCCTAATTTATCTATGTGTTTTTTAATATCAAACATTCTGATGTTATCTATTCCGGGTGATTTTGAATTTTTTAGAAGTTTTACAATATTCTGAATATCTAAAAGTGTGGCACGTGGTATATAAAGACTATGTGGTAGCTGTGTTGGTTCAACATTTGATGCTTTAAGATCACATTTATGTACTAGTGAGTTTATACTGTCCGAAAAGTAGTTCACAGTTCAGTTCTAGCTTCCGTTTGGTGCGGAAGATTTCGTAACCTATCCCATCAAATATTTTTGAAAATATCGGTTAAAAGTTAAAATCAAGTCATTACTTTTGTGCACGCGTGTTTAGGGACTTATTCCCTCTACATTTCTCTATTTTTTTTTTAGTTGAATATTCTATAATTAGTAATAATCGTAAAATATAAGCGCGACAGTGACGTTTCTCAGTGTTGACGTTTCGAGTTGTAACTCAGTGGTTAAAAGTGTGATTTCACAACTTTATATAGATTCTAAGCATATTAGTGTGTTAAGTTAGCGTAATAATAAGTTACATAGGTAGTGTTTTAAGATAATTATGCGTGTACAGTTATTGTGAATTAAAAAACAAAAGCAGGTTTTGGCCCGAAGGCAAGCCTTGCAACACACATTATTTTTTTTCGTTTTTTAAGTGTTATATTGCTTGTGTTAATTAATTTAACCAATAACAATTAAATATAGTTTTTAATTCCCTGTCGAATAGTGCAAACCTCACCAGATTCGATTGCAAAATAACGAAGTTATCAAACAATACAAGTTTCAAATCCGGCGGTAGTTTACTTTTTCATACATCAGTGTCAGTTCATACATCAGTGTCAGTTCGTAAGGTGGCGTTTCACCAACTGGCGTTTCATCAACTTTCAAATGCAGATAATTGACTGATATAAACGTTTTATTCTTATTTTATTTATTTTTTTTTTTTTTTTCAAGTGAAAAGTGAATAAATATAAAGGTCCAGGAGGATTTCTGTATGACCTATAAAGTCGTCTTCGTTTACCTTGTCCTATACAACTTTTAATCATAAATAGCTACTTTTTTTATTTATTTAATTTTTATTTAAGTTTTTATATTATTATTTTTATAAATAAAATATGTCGTCAGAATCGGAGGGCGAGGACAGCCGAATACAAGAGGAACAAATACGTACTCTGTTGAGAAAGTGCAAGGGTAAGGGAAAAGTCGACTGGCTCGCCCAGAAAAAAAGCATTCGAAAATTTAATTTTAACTGTCGACCCCCCTCCCCTACTAGAACGTCCAACTTCACCCTACACTAGCATACATAGCAATATGCTTTTGGAGGCAGTTTCAGAAGCAGAGGCTGAATCAACCAGCGATGCCGCCCACCAACCAGCTCGACAACCCGAACGCCTTCAGGTAAGTACCAAAACCAGAACCTCCCCAAATCAAGCTAATAGGAAGAGACAGCGCGGTGAGGACTCCTTTCCGAGTGGAGACTGTAGCTTTGACATTGACACTCTGACACCCGTACTGACGAACATAAACAAAATAACCGATATTGTGGTTGAGGGGAAAAATAAAATTAACAAAGAGGACAGGAGATCGATTCTCAACCAGCTTGAGGACATTAAAAAAACTTTTGTGACCATCGCCATCTCCCATGCAGCCGCAATCGCTCGTGCGCAAGCTTTTGCAGAGGTAGTTAATGCTCAGAAAGGCTTAGCCACCAAAATTGATCTCCTCATTAACAGGCCTCAACCAGCAGTTATCCCTCAGCCAAACATTGGAGGAAAGAAAACTTATGCCAGTGCAACGTCGGATGCCCCTGCATCCCAAACACTAGTGGTAAACGGACAGGAGAGAAAGGTTCCCCCGCTTCAACCTACCGTACTATTCTACCCAACCGTGCCAGAGGGAAAAACTTCAGAGGAAACTCAGAAAAGCCTTATGAAAGTCCTGGATCCGTCTAAAGACGGATTCCAAGCTGTACGAACCAGGAAAATTAAAGGGGCTGGCGTATTATTACAGACCTCCAGCACGAGTGGGTTAGAAAATATAAAAAAGGCGGCCGCGAAAATTGAGGCAAGTGGTTTTAAGATGGTCCACCCTCAAGGAAACCTCCCCAGAATTGTCATTTATGATGTGCCCAAATCCGAAGCAACTGCAGACCAGGCCCTCTTTGAGGAAATTTTCACAAACAATATTCTGGGAAAGGCCAACATAACCAAGGATGACCACCTTAGAACCATGCGTCGAGTCTCGCTTTTCGGCAAACGAGACGATAGCACGATGAACATGATAGTTACCTGTCATCCGCAGAGCAGGAAAATTCTTATAGACAGCGGACTCTGCTTTCTTGGTTGGAATGCATGCCGTGTTCGCGACTTCTTAGGAGCCACCAGGTGCTTTAAGTGTCATCTTTATGGACACGTGAGTAAATTCTGTACCATGACCACCACCACGTGCCGCCACTGTGCCGAAAATGGTCATGAGATGGATAATTGCCCAAAGAAAGTGGAATCCGCTGTCTGTGCGACCTGCAAGCGCTTTGGAAAACCATCGGCTCACTCCACTGGAGACAGATCATGCCCCGCCCACCAAGCAGCCATTGAAGCACAGATGAGACGCACCGACTATGGAAACTAATAACTTTATTACCATAGGTCAGATAAACCTGCAGAGATCCCGACTGGCCACGATCGAGGCGCTGCAGGCCCTGACTGACCTACATATTGACATCCTGCTAATCCAGGAGCAATACACCCGGCAAGGTAAAACGCCTACTACTAGTCCTGGAGCGGTGCTCGAAGTAGGTAACTCCCCGGGAGCGGGTGTTCTGGTCAACGCTTCGTCAATCAGCCCCCTCCTCCTCGAGGGGTTATCGAATGAGTACCAAACCTGCGTTTCGTTTAATTTTGGAATAACCGAGATTATTATAATCTCGGTATACTTTAAATATGGTAACCCTGTCGGACCACATATCTTGAGCCTGACGCGCGCCCTGAACGCGCTTAAAGGTCGTAACATAGTTATAGGGGGAGACTTTAACGCTCGCTCGCCTTTGTGGTATGATAATAGGGGAATTCGGACAGAACGCTCAGACGCTGTCGAAGACCTTATCGCAGCGCAGGGCCTATTTTTACTAAACGAGCCAGGTAGCTTATCTACATTTTCTGGCACCCAAGGCGAGAGCAACATCGATCTAACTCTCTGCTCTGGATCTGTTGCGGCCAAGATATCTGAATGGAAGGTTCATGAACGTGCGATCGCCTCAGATCACAGATTAATTACATTTAAAGTGGGTGTCAAAAAGACCGAAATACCAAGATCCTCCTGGAATTTCAAAACCAATCAGGCGAACTGGGATAACTTTGGGGAAGCGCTACGGGATACTTTAAGGGGATTTCATGACGTAGCAGCTAGAGATCCGGATAATTTGGGGAACTTTTTCAATGCGGCCGTGGTATCAGCTGCTGATCGATCTCTGGGAAGATCAAACCCAAAGAAGATCATAAGAACGCCGTGGTGGTCGAGTGAGCTGACTTCGCTTAAGGGGGCCTATAAGAGGGCCTACAGGGCTCTGAGTCGATCCAGGAAGGGAGTTTGCACGACGGAGGAGACATCTGCACTCCTGGGCCGCCTCAGACTGGCCCGTACAGCCTTCAAATCGGCCGTACTTACAGCGAAACGAGCCGCATGGCATAATTGGGTTAAAGATGTGGGTAACGCCAACCCGTGGGAAATTCCCAGCGCTGTTGCAAAGACGGGAAAAGGTTCTGACCGGTTTTTAACTAGCGTCGTCATTGATAACAATGGCAGGAATGTTGAGAGTACGGACGTGGCTTCCACTCTCGAAACACTTCTGGGAAAGTTAGTTCCTCTAGATTCAGTAATTGGGGAAAGCGACCACCACCAACGGATTCGAAATCTGTCACGGCTTCTTCCTAGAAACCTCTCCCAGGAGGACCAGATTACACCTGTAAGTAAAGCTGAATTGGAGGTAATAATTAAGGGCTTAGGTTCTAAGAAGGCACCTGGCTTTGACAAATTGAATGGAGTAATAGTGAAGAAAGTATGGGTCCATGCCAAGGAGGAGCTCTTCCAAGTCATGGACACATGTCTGCGAAGAGGGGTTTTCCCAACAGAGTGGAAGAAAGGGGTGCTCCGTATTATACCAAAGGGCAACGATAAGCCAAAGACGGATATCAAGGCTTATAGGCCTATTACGCTGCTTCCTGTTCTGGGGAAGATTCTAGAAAAAATTATACGGAACCGCCTTTACCAAACCCTGTCTCCAGCGGACGACCGTCAATTTGGTTTCGTCCCGGGTAAATCTACGGAGCACGCCATTAAGTTTGCGCTTGAATGGGTGAGGGTCTGTCCAAAGAGGTACGTGATTGGAGTCTTCTTAGACATCACAGGTGCCTTCGATCATGCGTGGTGGCCGATGATACTGTCGAAAGTAAAAAACCGTAACTGCCCTCGTAAGTTGTTCAAGATAGTCTCCGACTATCTCAACAACAGAAGTATCTCATTAACATATGGTGATATCACCATCAACCGGGAAGTAAACATGGGTTGCCCACAAGGCTCGGTCCTTGGCCCAGAATTTTGGAATATACTCTTTGACGATTCCTCCAGGCTGCCCTTGCCTGAAGGATGTATCACGGTTGACTACGCTGATGACAAATTATTACTGGTCTCGGGGAACAGCAGGAGAGAAGTTGAAAGTAAAGCTGAAGAAGGTCTGAAAGTAATCCTTGAGTGGGGTAAGAGAAACAGGCTGAATTTCGCTCCCCAAAAGACCATGGGTCTCCTTATGAAGGGCTTCCTCGACAGAGGAAGAAATCCTACTATAAAAATGGGAGACTCCAACATCCGATTTGTGGAAAATGCAAGATACCTAGGCGTTATCTTGGATCGCTCTTCATCTTTTCTGGCGCATGTCAAGAGTGTGTCCAGCAGGGCCCAGGCCCTGTTCATGAAATTGAGAAGAATCTCAACTGCGGAGTGGGGATTACACTCTCCAGCACTTCGCCTACTGTACAGGGGAGCGTACGTGACACAAGTCACGTATGCAGCCTCTGTATGGGAGCATCGCCTAGACAACGTACGGATCCACTCGGCACTTAAGCGGGGCCAGCGAACTCCCCTGCTGGCGCTCTCAGGCGCATACAGGACTGTAGCTTCAGACGCATTGCCGGTTTTGGCCGGTATTTTGCCCATTGATCTAGAAATAAGGGAAGTGTTAACTAAGAAAAAACTAATTAGAGGAAGGTCAGCCGTCCATCTTGGAGTTGAACTAACACCAGGTGGGGCAGTACCTCTTCCTCGACTGCTGAAAGAGATGCGTGAACTCACTCTTAATGAATGGCAAAAACGTTGGGAAAGATCGAATACGGGCAGATGGACTTTCTCCTTTTTCCCGTCAGTTAAAGCCAGAATGGAAGGGGCGTTCATCAAATTGGATCATCACTTAACACAAATACTTTCAGGTCATGGTGAATTCAGGGGAAGACTGCACAGCCTGACCCTGTCTCCCCATCCAAACTGTGCGTGTGGTGACACAAACCAAACAGCCGAGCACATTCTGTGGCACTGTGAGATTTTGACGGATGCAAGAGATGAAATGTTGGAAGGTCTGAAAGTAACTACGAGACCAGCATGGAATGCGGATCTCGTGTCGAACAAGGAAAATCTCCGATGCCTGAGGAAATTTACAAGGATTTGGTTTGAGAGATGGCCTGAACTTAGAGTCGATGATTAAATTTAACTTCATTATGTGTTTAGGATCCAGGCGGGTGTAATTGCTCCTGGCGTCCACGGTCACCTTTTGCAATATTTATACTACTACTACTGCCCGGATATTGAGCACTATATTTTCTGTTATTTCACACTAAAACTGTTTACTCATTTATCGAGTTTTGTATTAATATGTATCATGTTTTCTTAGGCACCATCTTCAACAACATCTTTAACATCTAAAATTTGGCTATTGCTTTTTTTTTTTAAATCTTTATTTTTTTTTCTCGTTTAACTAGACATTATCAATAGCCTTGGCGTAACCTAACTACACTTGCATTTTTCTTTTTCTAAATCTAGGATACATACAACAAGTTTTTCGTGTCTGGATTTGCATCATTCAAGGAGCCGGAACTGAACTACCATCTCATTTTCGTATTGTCCTACACCCCATCAAGGGGGTGGACTAGACCTATGTCTGTGCAACAACCGAGGAGATGACTCCCAAGGTAGCCGCTGTATAACCCGCCCGCGCCTCCCCCGTCGCCATGAGCGGGCCTGAAGACCAACCGTAGCAGACCGGTGCCCTTCCGCCCTTCCGTCCTGCCTCCGGTGACTCGATGCTCACTTTTATCCTTAGTGTCTTCAGGTATTTCCCGCTTAATCCCAACACTTTCTTCGAGGGCCTACCGGGAAGTCGGCTTAGGGGCGCGGACACCGAGTCTCGCTTGCAACTGGACTGAAGGCTCCGCTTATTCTTGGCGGGACCGCCGGACGACTGCAGCTTAGCTGCTTTGGTTAAGTCAAACAATCTCATCTTTTATAATTTTTTTTTCCTTATTCTATTAACTTTTCTTCCTAAATAATAATAAACTTTTATTTCAGCTACATCAAGTGGCGGAGATGAGACGTGATACTGTGAAATAAATAACTAACAACATGTACGCACTCGCATACTGCCTGCTAACAATGTATGCCTGGACATTGGAGGTCTAGAATCATTTTAAATAAAAAGTAGCTTCTTTATAAAAAAAAAATTAGAGTCCTGAGGTGTACGGTGAAGGAGGAAACCATCTGTTTCCTTAGAACACCGTGGGAAAGTGGTTGAGCAACCTCCAATGTCCGAAAAGTAGTTGACGAAGTCGTCTGCCACTGTTTCTGCAGATTTATCTTTTAGTAAGTACCTTGAGATTACTTCATCGCAATTACTCTTAGATCTACGTCCTAATATTTTATTTATGTCATCACATGTATTCTTCGTATTTCCAAAATAATTTTTGAATTTTTCATTAAAAAAGGTAGATTTACATTTAAATATTAATTTAGTTACAATATTCCGAAACGATTTATATTGTTTTTCATAAATTTTATTTTTTGGTGAATTTTTCCAAATTTTATATAAATTATCTCTCTTTTTAACGCTATCTAATACTTCATTTGTTATCCACTGTTTTATAGGCCATGGTCTTTTTCTTGACTGAATATGTATGAATATCTTACTTTTTTCATAAATATCGTTAAATTTACATTTTATTTTTTCATAAAGCTTAATGCAATCTTCTTCACAAAGTAATTCATTCCAATTGAAATTCCTAATGCTTGCATCGATCCTTTTTTGAGATAAAATTGAAGTTTTAGTCGTTGTTAATTTCTTATTACTTTTGGGAAATGGAATATTTATCGCCGTTACAAAGTGATCGGCTATATTAATCTCGCATATACACGATGAAAGCATATCAGTGATTTGGTTTCCACTATTGAATCTTATAAAAATATGATCAATGCACGAACGTGTTATTTTTCCTGCAATTACCGCTTCTCGAGTGACGTCATCGATACATTTAGTAAAATAGTTTATAGACAATAAATTTTCATATTGAATGGTTAGCGGATCCTGACATTTTAACAAATCAATATTTACATCCCCAAAGATTAGTACATTTTCACAGTGATTTAAGGGAAGATTATCGAGTATTGTAGAAAGTTCATTTATAAAAGCTAATTTACTTAAGTTTGGTGGGCGGTAAATTGCGAGTGAGGTAATTTCATTATTATTTGGAAGTGTGATTATACCGAAAATATTTTCAAATACCTGAGTTTCCAATTGCTTTTGTGTGAAAACAAATGTATCTCTGATGTACACAGTAATACCCCCACCAGACCTGTGTTCGCGAAAATAGCTTACACTATTGTAACCTGGAATCTCGTACAAACTGGCATGTTCACTTTAGATACAGGTTTCACAAAGCATGAGTACATATATTTTTTTCCAACAATCGTGAAGGTACATATGTAATACATCCCAGTTTTTAGAAATTGACCGAATATTAACTTGTACACATATAAAACTACCCACTTCACTGTTTTTTTCTACCATTTCTTCGGTCCACTGATCTAACCTATTTATTCTCTTAAAGTCAACATCACTGTCTTCATCTATGTATTTAGACGCCATAGCTGATCGTGGAGAAGTCCCTCGAAAGCGCAGCTAGGTATGCTGGGCAGTTTTCCCTGTCTCCGGTAGGATGAGCGGCAGGTTTTCCAAATCTGGTGCAGGTGGCGCAAACTGCCTTCGCAGCAGTGTTTGGGCAACTATCGCGACCGTGACCATCCTGGCCACAGTGACCACATCTTGTTTGGTCTTTACAGAATTTGAAAGAGTGTCCAAGCATTTGGCACTTGGAGCACACTGTAAGGCCAATAAAATCACGAACGCGGCACACTGTCCAGTCCACAAATACTTTTCCCTGTTCTACTAGGATGTGTCGTAGGTTAGCAGGCACCTCGTAAACCCGGTGGCATGTTGGTCCTGTGCGAGCGCCAGCTAGGTGACTGAACTTGCAGCTCAATGTAGTACCCTCAACGTCAGTTATCCCAGAGATGCCGGTAAGAGCGCTCCGCAGGAAGTCATCGTCAGTCAGTTCACGGGGAACGTTAAAAAATATGACTCTTGGTAGTCTTTTGGTCGGCAGTCGGGCACTCAGGGTCGATGAATTAACGAGATCTGGGGCATTTAAAATTTTGTTGAGGTCATCTTTTGTCGCCGTCTGTAATAGAACTCCGTTATTTTTTATTTTACGGACGCCTGTCACGCGTACACCTAGTTCCGAGGGTCTAAAAGTGTCCTTCATAAGCTGCTTAGTTTGCTCGCTATCTTGGGCCTTGTTCAATTTTGGAAATATACAAACTGAAGGCTTTGGGCTTCCTACATGAATTCCCGTGCGAGTTATTGGCGGAGGTCCTGCTTTTTCAGGACGATTCCGAACAGCGTCCGCAAAGCTATTCCGGGCAATGTCTGCATACGAAAGGCTAGCTTCCGTTGCCACAGCGACTCTACGCATGACAGGCCCAAGATCAGACTCCAATTGAAGGATTT
Source organism: Limnephilus lunatus (assembly GCA_917563855.2). Classification (NCBI taxonomy): domain Eukaryota; kingdom Metazoa; phylum Arthropoda; class Insecta; order Trichoptera; family Limnephilidae; genus Limnephilus; species Limnephilus lunatus. Next base: position 45,035,516 of record OU830598.1, on the reverse strand, counting down.
TTTCATTAAGGTGTTTGTTTTGTTCTCGCTCGCATCGTGTTTCTCCTCTTGCAATTTGAAGCTGCGCAGTGACCGTTACCAGATCAGCGCGCATGGCCTCGCGCTCCAGAAGCAACTGGGACACTGCTCTGAAAACTTCGGATACGCTTCTTGAGACTCGAAGTTGCTGGTCCTTTGGGACCTTGGAGCTTTTTTCTGCCAAGATGTCTTGAAGTGCCATAAGATGAGCTTGGGCGTCATTAAGAACTTCCACTCCAGAGGCATTGGGAGATACGTCAGGCACGTCTGAGCATCGGGATACCACGTCATCCGAGTCATCATCCGAGTATTGAGGGTCCACTGAGATAATCTCCGGACCTGCTCCTTTGGCATTAGGGGACAGCATAATGTCCAGCACTCTTTTTTTCTTACGATGTCCGCATTCATCTCGAGAAGGTTTTGTCGCCTTAGAGGACATTTTAGGAGTTATTATTTATTGTTGTGATAGAAGTGTCTAGTGATTGGTTAGCCGAGATAGAACTAGCCAATGGGAGCACTTGAAAGTGAGGTCACTAGGTAACTAGCCAATGGGATCACTGGAGAGTGAGCTCACTTTTGTTTATTCTAGACGATTGAAATATTCCAGAAAACAACACGAAACTTAAAACTTTTACACCAAAATTCGCGCACAAAACAGCATTCAAATCAAAAGAGAACACTTTCACAAAGTAAATCAATGCTGATTTACACGCCAAAATAGTTTTTTTGCGGTAATTGAGGTATTTATGTATGTATAAATCGCTGCGTTAAAATAGATAACTTTGACATTTCAGCGCGGTGTTGCGAAGTATAACGAGAACTTAAAATTATTCTAACCCATTCCTCCCTATCGTTAACGGAGTTTGCGATATTATTTCACCATTAATCTCGTCGCCTTAGATGACCGCAGAATACATCAATGTTAAATTCGCGACAATGACGAGGCCGCACATCCCATCAGGAAATGGCAGATTTATGTTTCCGGTTTATCCTGTTTTTACTCGATGGTAGGTCTGGCAGCATGGCGGCCGGAAGCTGCTAATAAAATGAAAATTTCCAAAATACCAGCATTTTAGAAACCCTTTGAGTTCTTTGGATCCTTGAAAATACATTTTTAAAACCAAAGCCGATGTATATTCACTTGAAAGCTTTTTAGGATACACACTTGATAATAATATTTTTCATTCAAGGATGTTTAAATAGGTGTAATATAAGTATATTATAGGTAGGCATCATGATTTTGGATCCTCCTGAGGTCATCGTTAAAGCATTCTAGGTAAAATACGTAACTACATAATCCTAGGATCGAAATACTACTAATAAAAACCAATTGTACTAATAAACCCAAGTGGTTCGCTACATTTGGTGACTTAGCAGAGGTGCCCGGGTTCATGGAGTGAGGTTCGTGCGGGTCTCGGTGGTGGATTTGTCTGCCCATCAGCTGCTTGGCAGGGATCAAGAGGGAATGGTTGAGTAGGTCCCTTTGACTTCTCCAGCCGCTCTCTCTCTTGCACCGCAGTGGGAGGGATGCGTCCGTCAATCCTGGACACACTGTTCCCCAGATCCTACTCACCCTTCATACCCTTTTCCATTCCAGAACTTCCTTTCCTTCCTTCCTAAAAAGACCCTCCACACAGCATCCCCAAAGATGACACAGGCCCTGAGGGAAATCAATTGCCTCAGAGCTTACTGTGTGGAGCTAATTAAAAAAAATAACATCTACTTTACGGCACCTCGGAAATAATCTTATCTTATCAAAATCAAATGAAGTAAGCAATATTTGAGCTAATTCCGGGCATACGGGTACGGTTTTTATAGTCCCACAACACACTTTATAATTTTTGCATCTTAAATGGTGTTGGTGGGTACTGTTTTAATTAAACCGTTTTCAAATAATACAAAATATGATAAAGGCAAGGGTTAGGTTTTTTTTTTATTAATTTTTTTGGTACAATAGGTATTTTAAATTTTAGGTATAGTATAATTTAAAATGTTAACCTCACTGGGTGGCTTACCCATGCTGAGGCCCCCATTTAAGTTAAGATGAAGTCCGTTGTTTATTATTTTCTTCTCATTTCTCCAGTTTTCTACAATATTCTGTTTTGTTATCCGAATGACGTTGTTGCAGGCGATCTGTTTGTGCTGGTGTTCAGCATGGATAGTCGGGAGTCCTTTGAGGAGGTGATCAGACTGCGGGAGCAGATCCTTGAGACGAAAATGAGCGCCGCCGTGAACAGCGGGGGCAGGGCCAGCAAGCGACACGTCCCAAGGGTGCCGATGGCGATTGCGGGGAATAAATGCGACAAAGAAATAAGGTACTTTTCAACAATATTCCTTTACTGTCGAGAGTAGACTTCCATGTTTCGAAAAATACTAATGTGTTTAGGTAGTTACGCCTTCTTCGCCTTAATAGTTTTAGCAACGAAAAATAAAATTCTTATCATGGCATTCTTCCTTCCACCTGAAAACAACCAACTTTATTTTTTGTGAGAGAGGCATTGTTAATGCTAAATCGCTCGCCAGGTGGCGTCGAGACAAATTGTGTCTACGTTTTTTGGTGAAATACCTACTTTAACTTGTCAAATATTAATTATTCGTTAATTGTCTCACAAAATCATTTGATAACGGTTGATTGTTGCAAGGCGCTGAATTTGCAATTTGAATTTTTTGTAATTCTTTTGTTAAAGGAATTGGTTTGGCATCTCGACCAATTTTTGGTTACGTTTATTTGGACATTGAGTCTCGCAATTCTCGCATATACCCAAATAATAAATATAACATATATGCGCTCGTTGTCGAGTGCATTACCGATAAGTTACCTAATCACTATATAGCAAAGGGTGATATGAGGTACTTAGAGGGCATACCCCTCGCTGATTTAACGTGGAATATTACCGGGAATATAGATGTCGTCTTAGGGGCACAATTATTTCCACATATCTATTTAGGGGACAGGGTTGAATCTGGAACTAGTGTACCTCCCGCATTATCGACCGCATTTGTTTTCGTGCTCATGGGTGACTACCCTGATAATGTGTTTAATATAATTACTTCCTTTTTTCGCACTGGCACTAAACGATTTAGTCCAAAAATTTTGGCAGCTGGAAGAAATCCCTAACATGCAATTTTTAAGTCCGGAGGAGACGGAATGTAAGAATCTGTTTACTTCATCTATCGCCCGCGCTGTCAATGGAAGGTATTCTGTTGATTTACCTTTCTGCAAAGACCCGAAACAATTGGGTAATTCTCTTACTACTGCCCAGCGCCGATTTATGGCCTTAAAGCGAAAATTTAAACAATCACCTTCTTTACAGGAGAATTATAACAAAGTTATCGCTGAATATAGTGATAACAATTATCTTTCAGAAATCACACAGTCTGAAATTACAGACGATGGATATTACATCCCGCATCATGCCGTCATTCGTCAAGACAAACCCATGCCCCGGATTGTGCTCGACGCTAGCGCCAAAACTCATTCAGGGCTGTCACTAAATGACGTCATTCATACTGGTCCCAATTTGCAAGCCGATTTATTTTTGCTTTTACTTGACTTTCGTCTTTTTCCCATTGCTATGATTGCGGACATGAAGCAAATGTAATTACAGATTGAAGTTCCTAGCAAGAATCGTAGATACCTATCACACTCTTATTTAACAATAAATTAATAGTTTGTTTTTTATTTTATATTCCAGATTTATTATTATTATTATTCTATTATCTAACAATAAATTAATATCGTGTAAAAGGATTTTTTTTAAATTTTTAACCTAATTATTGTGGTGTTTATTTTATCAATTTCATTGAGTCCGTAAGTACTATTAAACACTGTTTTTTAAAATTGGCTATAAGCACTATAAAATACATTTTTAAATGCACAAAAATTGTCGCACAACACTTCACTGGTTTAAATTAATTACTATTAATTGCATTATTATTATTATACTGTATTGATATAATAAATATTTATATTAGAACATTTCCGTTTAAAGGCAAAGTGTATTTATTATAAAACAATATAAAACACTTTGTTTAATTGTTCAAAAAATTTATAACGCAACACTTCAATGATTGAAATTAGCTATTATTAATTGCAATATTTTTAAACTGAATTTTAACTAGAAGTTTTAAGTATTCTATTGGATCCATTAGAAAATTATCTAAGTCTCTGATATTGGAAAACTACCACTTTTGATTCTAAATGAATTTATTGAAGTAAAACTTCTTTATGCACGCTCGACACTTGGGGGTAAAATGATGAATATGTTACGAAAAAGAATCATATGCGAACGCTAATTGAAGTAAAACTTCTTTACGAAAAATATTTAACGCTAATCTATATGAAACGCTATAATGAATGTGTAACGCTAATCCATATGAAACGCTACGATGAAAGTGAAACGCTAATCGATATGAGTTAAATTAAGTTAAGTTAAGCTGAGTTGAGTTGAGTTGAGTCGAGTCGAGTCGAGTTGAGTTGAGTTGAGTTGAGTTGAGTTGAGTTGAGTTGAGTTGAGTTGAGTTGAGTTGAGTTGAGTTGAGTTGAGTTGAGTTGAATTGAGTTGATTTGAGTTGAGCTGAGCTGAGCTGAGCTGAGCTGAGTTGAGTTGAGTTGAATTGAGTTGAGTTGAGTTGAGTTGATGGGGATGTTGAGGGGATGGGGATATTTTTATTCCTGTTATTATTAGATTGTTAATGGGCAGTATAAGTTTGTGAAGTTTGACTTCAGTCATGTGGTCTAAAGCACACTCGTTTTTTTATTCTAATTCTCCAAAATTCCAAACACTTAGATCCTTTTCAACTAAACACCGTTTATCCCGTCACGCCACGCAGATTCACTTTTCAAGAACCGACGTTTGACTCTCGAAATGAACCAAACACGACCTTAAGTACCCCCTTACAGCTCTAAAAAGGTTCATCTGTACTTTTATTGATTTTTTGATCCATCCTCTATCAACTCGCAATTTCATAGTCCAACTTACTCACTATCGTATCATAGTCGTTAGTCCAGCCTCCCCTGTTTTGTTGAGTCCACCTCCCATTTTCTCTCTCTTTTATGCATCCCACCAGGAACGAACCTGCAAAAATATGTTAAAGTGCCCTACCCTCCTTTGTCTTCCAGCCCTACAAATTTAGTTTAAATATCATGATTTTTTTGTCCTTTTTTTCTCAATATGTAATAGGTACGTCCTCAATAAACTGCATATAAGTCTCAATTCTACTCATCGCCAACAGAACTCGAACAAACTCATGTCGAAATCTTTATTGTGCATTTTCCAATTTTCCTTATACTAAATTCCTCTTCATTTCCCTGCGACTCATATGAATCATTCCATCTAAAACTGTATTCTCTCTATTTACGTCCTAGATTTGATTTTTTTTATTTTTTCCTTGGATTTTATTTTAGTAACGACGTTCTTCCTATAAATTTTCCTCTTTAATCTTATGTTATTTTCCATAACCATATAATTAATTATATTCCAAGCCGAATATATTATTTTAATCGATAATTTGCAATTTTCCTGAGTTTTCCCTAAGGAATCATCTTTTAATTGTCCTTATTTTCTTCTTTACCCCCACCATATCGTTTTTGATGTTTGCTACCTCTCAGAAAATTTCATATTCTGCCTATTATTAATTACTATGTCATTTTTCATATTTTTTATAGAAGATATTCCTAATTTGGCTCCTGTTGACCTCCAAATATTACTCTGCGAGAGATTGTCTTTGCTCTATCCCTCTATCCTGAAGATAAAATAGTAAATTTACTATCGCAATTACCATAAAATTTCTGATGTGGTATAACAAATCATTTTTAATATTGGGCCTGTCAAATTTCTACTTTCGGTCTTTGTATAAACACTCCATATGGTCCATGTTAAATTTAATCGCATTTTAATCAATAAAGACGGTCTTAATTGCCTAAAAGGATGTCTGCTTTTTATTGTTTATCAATAAAAATCATGTGTGGGCTCACCAACCTTTTCTCGCGTCAATGTAGCTAAAAATCTGCTTTACTATCCATGGTACATTACTCATAATAAATGACGTAAAACGTATAACATCTGTTGAATCAATCTAACGTAATATATCTAGAATTGCCCCTCTATTTTAGGTACATAACGATATCCATTTAAAATGATCTGGAATCGCATTAATACGTTTGAAACATTATCTGTTCGGTCGATGCTCGTCAAAGCACCCATTTTTTTAGTAGATTTTCTTTCCAAAATCATTTTTCCTGACATTATTGCTTCATTTGTAAGTGATGGTCCTAATTTTCCGTGTTTTTTTAACCTTTTATCTTCTCTACGTACTTTTTTTTGGTGGATCAGCCACGCGAGAGCACAAGCCAAATATAATTGGCGGTTCATACTGATTGGTTTTCAATTCCGGCAACTGTTCTGAATTTGCGTGCTTAAATGGCGGAATAGGCCACTCGGAATGCGGCTGGCAAAGCCATTTTGGTCCATTCCACCAAATGTCATTTGCCATCAATTGTGATGGTAGCATACTTCTCGACAGACAGTCGCTAGGGTTCTCAGCACCTGCGACATGATAAAAATGACTAACGTGCAAATTTTCGTGGTATTTTTGCTACACGATTGGCAACAAAGGTTTGCCAGCGGTGAGGTGATGAATGAATCCAACTTAAAGTTACAGTCGAATCAGAAAAGGCAAATATTGAATCAACAATAAACCTCGTGGAGTAATTATCAATTACCTTTTTCAACAATTGCGCTAACAATAATGCTGCGCATAATTCTAAGCGTGCTAAGGAGATGACCTTTAACTTAATTCGGTTATCAGGAGTGGTCACATGAGCGTATATCACTCCTCCGTATGATTTTTCGCTCGCATCCGCAAACCCAACAAGGTTTAACGTGCATCCTTCAGCGACTCCTACATGACGTGGAATACGAATTGACGATATTGATGATACGAATTGACGATATTGATGGCAATTCCGCGTTGAACTGCTGCCACTGTCGTGATATACTCGTGAGCGGAATTTCGTCCCAATCGATTTTTAAAATCCACAGCTCCTTTATCAAAAGCTTGGCTTGTACAATTATAGGCGCCACCAGACCCATCACGTCAAAGAGTCTAGCGACAGATGATAATATATTGCGTTTTGTACAAGTTCGATTGTCTGGAGTGACTTCAAATGCGAAAATATATCTATATATAAAAACCATTCCGAAGATGTTGAACTTTTAAAATCAAAATATAAAAAACATAAATTCATAATTTTCGGAGATTACAATCTTCCAAATTGTGATTTCAACTGTATTAATTCCCAATCAATAACATTATGCGAAAGGGAAATCTTAGATATGTCAATATTTCTAAATCTCACCCAATTTAATAATCTACATAATTTGAGTAATCGCCTACTAGATCTTGTTTTTTCAAATGAAGAAGACATAGTAGTTAGTAAAGCATCAGAATCTATCCTTCCCATAGATAATCATCATCCTCCACTGTCAGTAATTATTCCAAACAATGTAAAAAGAAGTAATAAACTAACAAGTTCTAGTTATAATTTTAAAAATGCAAGTTACAATGAAATCAATGAACATCTCAGCAAAGTGGATTGGTCATTTCTCGAGAAAAGCGATATGAGCTATAACATAGATTCGTTTTATTCCAAAATCAATGCCATTATCGTAGACTGCATACCATTAATTGAATACAAAGAATCAAAGCATCCAAAATGGTTTAGTAAGGAATTAATCCAACTAATAGCTAAAAAAAAAAAATTACACAAAATATATAAAGAAGAGAGATCCCTTACAAATTATGAAGAGTTTAATAAAATAAGAAAAGAATGCAAAAATTTGTCAAAAATCTGTTACAACAATTATATAAATAAAGTAGAAAATTCAATTAATGGTGACATAAAACATTTTTGGAATTTTACAATTTTACAAAGTCAATGAAAAATGATACCCTCTAACATGTTCTACGAAAGAAAAAGAGCCAACGACACTCAAAACATAGCTCACCTATTTGCAGACTTTTTTAAAAGTGTTTATGCCCGTGACACAACAGCCGTCAATGATTGCTCGCCCAGTTTTTCCTCAGATCATTATTTAAATTTATCTAATGTAACAATTGAATATAACGATGTACTGACTCAGCTAAAACAACTGGATCAAAGTAAGAGCGGTGGTCCTGATAATATCCCATCTGTTTTCTTAAAGAATTGCGCCACCACTCTTGCATATCCACTACATTTTCTTTTCAACCAGTCGTTACAAACGGGACATTTTCCTGAAAAATGGAAATACAGTTTCCTCACCCCTATATTTAAAAAGGGAGACAAAAACGAGGTGAGCAATTATAGACCGATCTGCCTGTTATCAACCATCCCAAAATTGTTTGAGAAACTTATTTTAAATACAATCATCCACTGTATCAAGCCATTAATATTACCTAACCAACATGGTTTCACTTCAGGAAAATCTACATTGTCTAATCTTTTAATTTACCAAAACTATATATCCGAATCCATTTCTAAGAAGTTACAAGTTGATTCAGTCTATACCGATTTCAGCAAAGCATTCGACAGAGTTAATCATGAGCTCTTGTTAAAAAAAACTTCACAAATTAGGAATAGTGGGGTATTTATACGAGTGGTTTAAAAGTTATTTAAGTAACTGGAAATTAGCCGTTAAAATTGACGGCTTTACTTCATATATATTTATCGCTACCAGCGGCGTTCCACAAGGGTCACGTTTGGGACCAATTTTATTTTTGTTATTTGTGAATGATGTTATTTCTATTTTCAACGATGTCCAAGTCTTAATGTTTGCAGACGATATGAAAATATATAAAGCTATAAAGAATATTAATGACTGTCAAACATTGTCTAATAACTTTTTAAACTTTTTGTTTGGTGCCAAGAGAACCATCTACAACTAAATTTAAGTAAATGTCTTATTATGAGATTTCATAGAATAAAAAATCCAAAATTTATGAATACTCCATTAATGATGTAGTACTAACAACTGTAACCGAGGTGAATGATTTAGGTGTAAACTTTGATCAAAAACTGAAATTTATAAATCATATTGAAATTACATCAAATAAAGCTTTGAAAATGTTGTGTTTTGTAATAAGAATTTGCAGCCAAATAAAAAATATTCAAACCATTAAAAAATTGTACATGTCATTGGTTAGGAGTCAAATCGAGTACAACTCGACAGTATTGGCACCTAGTTATGCTAGTCATTCACTCACGATAGAAAGAATTCAAAATAAATTCTTAAGATATATTAATTTCAGAATGGGTATTAAAAGGGAATGTATCAACTATGATTATCTACTATGTCAAATTAATTTATTAAAATTATCCGAACGTAGAATAGTATATGACCTAACATGTTTACATAAAATCATAAATTCAATAATTGACAGCCCAGAACTATTATACTTGATTTCTTTCCATACACCTCGCAATTCAACATCGAGGCACTATCTACCATTCTATTGTGACAACTCCAACACAGAATCACAATTGTATACCCCTGTTCGCCGTATACAAAATTTGGCGAATGATTATAAGGATGTTGTTGACATATTTAACACATCATTCACTAAATATAAACAAGTCATAGTAAAATTTATATCAAAAAGAAGAACCACAAATTTAATAATTCCAACTGCATAGCTCTGCTTCGAATTATTTCACATGTATTGCACTTTTTCCAGTCTACAGTTTTTCCATCTTGCATGGTGGAGTATTTTGTTTTTATTTCAATTATTTTTATTACTCTATTTTTGTTTTAGATATGGTTATGATTTTGATTTTGATTTTGATTTTGATTTTGATTTTGATTTTGATTTTGATTTTGATTTTGATTTTGATTTTGATTTTGATTTTGATTTTGATTTTGATTCCGATTTTGATTTTGATTTTGATTTCGATTTTGATCTTTATTTTGATTTTGATTTTGGTTTTGATTTTGAATCTGATTTTGATTTTGATTTTGATTTTGATTTTGATTTCGATTTTGATCTTTATTTTGATTTTGATTTTGGTTTTGATTTTGAATCTGATTTTGATTTTGATTTTGATTTTGATTTTGATTTTGATTTCGATTTCGATTTCGATTTCGGTTTTGGTTTTGGTTTTGATTTTGATTTTGGTTTTGATTTTGATTTTGATTTTGATTTTGATTTTGAATTTGATTTTGATTTTGATTGTGATTTTGATTTTGATTTTGATTTTGATTTTGATTTTGATTTTGATTTTGATTTTGATTTTGATTTTGATTTTGATTTTGATTTTGATTTTGATTTTGATTTTGATTTTGATTTTGATTTTGATTTTGATTTTGATTTTGATTTTGATTTTGATTTTGATTTTCATTTTGATTTTGATTTTGATTTTGATTTTGATTTCGATTTTCATTTTGATTTTGATTCCGATTTTGATTTTGATTTTGATTTCGATTTTGATCTTTATTTTGATTTTGATTTTGGTTTTGATTTTGAATCTGATTTTGATTTTGATTTTGATTTTGATTTTGATTTCGATTTCGATTTCGGTTTTGGTTTTGGTTTTGGTTTTGGTTTTGATTTTGATTTTGGTTTTGATTTTGATTTTGAATTTGATTTTGATTTTGATTTTGATTGTGATTTTGATTTTGATTTTGATTTTGATTTTGATTTTGATTTTGATTTTGATTTCGATTTTCATTTTGATTTTGTTTTTGTTTTGTTTATGATTTTGTTTTTTATTTTGTAATGCACATTTAGATTTAGATGTTCTTTGTTTTAAAAATAATGTATGTAAAAGCCCAGCCGGGCGTGAAATTCCAAATAAATAAATAAATAAAATGTCATCCAAAGGATGCCAGCGTAGCCCAAGGATTTTTAGCGATGCATCATTATCGAAAGTTACATTTTGCGACAAGCGAAGTTCCAATGGAATGTTTTCCAATACTATGCTGGACTTGGATGCCCATTTAGCGAGTTAGAATCCTCCTGACTGGAAGAGCTCAATCAACTCTCCAGCCGCGCGGATAGCTTCTTGCTCATTTAAAGCAGAGCTACCGATGTCGTCTACTTAAACATCGCGATTGGTAATATCCCTTGCCAGAGGGAAGCGAGCGCCTTCATCTAACGTTAACTGTTTGATTGCTCGAAGGGCTAAGAACGGGCTGCATTTAAGGCCGAAGGCCACGCGATTATATTGATAAGCCTGAAGCGGCTTTTGCGGATCGAATCTATATAAAATTCGTTGATAACGACGATCTTCTTTGCGAACATTTATACATAAATACATTTGACGAACGTCGGCGGAAATTGCGATAGGAAAAAGGCGTAAATTTATAAGAATGCAAAATAAATCATTTTGTAGGCTGGGTCCCGTGTGTAAAATGTCATTCAAAGCTTAATCATTTTTTGTTTTTGCGCTTGCATCAAGAACCACTCTCACTTTCGTTGTCATTTTATCTTCACGTCTAACTGCGTGATGCGGGATATAGTACGCGTTTTCTGACGGTAAAACTTCTACCTGGGACAGATAGCCTTTGTGAATATGTTCTCTGATCACTTCATCATAGAGCGGTTTTAATTCTGGCAGATGCTTAAATTTTCTCTCTAGTGCATAAAACCGATTTTGCGCAACTTGCAATGAATCACCTAAGTCACACGGGTTGCTTTTGAATGGCAAAGCCACTTCATAAGAACCGTCCTCAAGGCGAGTTGTGGTGCTTTTAAAAATGTTTTCAGTTTCCTTTTTTTCGAGGCTATGAACCGGTTCCGAACCGATATCTTCGATTTCCCAGAATTTTTTAATTAAATTCTCAATTTCGTGCGTAGCGCAGAAAGTTAAAGTGGTGTTTGATTGAGAATTTACTGGAGCATCACCCATGAAGACATACCCTAATGTGGTTTGAATTGCGACTGGAAAACCGGGTGATTACCTTATTTGGTAACAACAGTTGAGAGAACAGACTAACGCCAATTAGCAAATCAATTGGACCTGGCATGGCCCAGGTGTCGTCTGCCAGCGGAATATTTATGAAATTGTATGACGCCAAGTCCACTTTGCAAGTAGGTAAATGAGCGGTAATTTTATCTAAAACTAGAGCGGTTATGGAGTATTTGAAATAGGGATCAATCCTAGATTGAATTGTCAATTTGACAATGTGAAACTTCCTCTTATTGATTGCGTTTTGCCTCCTAAACCCTGGACTGCGAAGCGCGTTCCTGGTCTGACTGCCAGGCCTAATTGTTCACAACATTGTGTTGTTATGTAATGCTTTTGTGAGCCTGGGTCTAAAAGACAGCGAACGGTATTCTCTTCACCGTTTCAATCAACAGTGTGAACCTTGGCGGTAGCAAGTACTTCAGTAGTTGCACCTTGTCGAGTGGTTGCTGACATGGTACATACCGAGGGTTCTGAATCGTTACGTTGAGTTTCTTCATTGGATGTGTTGGTGTTTGCGTGACTGGGTTTCTCAAAATGAAGAAGCGTATGGTGTTTACCATGGCACTTATGACAAGTGCCATTTGAGTTACATCTTGCAGACGTATGTTGCGGGGTTGAGTTGTGCGTGCAGTTACACCAGAACTGGTTGTATTTATATTGGCGGTGTTAGGTCCACGATTTGGTGATGTTCATTGCAGAATTTTGACCTGATCTTGTACAAATGATACCAATTGCTTACAAGTGGGGATCTCAATTTCTCGTAACACGCAACAATAAAGACGTGAATTAAAGAGATATAAAGCATATAAAAAATGCGGAATTTTCAAAGGCTCTCTCGGGGCTGGAATCAAAAGGTACTGAGCTCCTTTTAAAATGACATAGAAGCACAGTAAAAAACGACATAGCTATTTTCTTTGTTCTACATATGATTATAATATGTATTAATCTTTTAACGAATTGCATTAAAAATTAAGAAAACTTAAATTCAATTCCATAAAAATTCTGTCAGTAAATCACATTAAAAAAACTAATAATATAATTTCGAGTCAGATGTATGTGAACGAAACAATGTCAGAATTTACAATAATTAAATAGGGGGTAAAATTTGTTGACATCACGCAGCCATTTATTTGCCAAATTTGATATAAATACGTAATTAATAGCATATGCAATACCAGTACAACACCAAATAACTTTCCAACAGTAATTGGATTATGTAATTTATCTTCATTAGCTCTGCATATTGGTTATTGGTTGTTTATGTTTTGAATACTAATAATCACGTGTTGAACATTAATGATAAAATATTGATGTCATCAAAATTTCTCATATTTAATATTACAACTAACTAATTAACTTACTAACCATTATGCCGTTTCCCCGCAGGGGTGGGCAGAGAGGACGGACCGCCAAACAAATCGGTCTTGACAAACACTCTTTGCCTCACTCACATTCATACACACATACTACACATACTCTTCTATTATTCTGACTTTTGACATGACCCGACTCAAGTATCTGATTCACTTTTTCGTGTCACATCTTCCTCGGGCGTCCCCGACTTCTTCTACCGTTAACATTAGCGTTATATATTCTTCTTACATACATTAATATTACTAATTAAATGAAATCAATTATAAGGTTTGGCACTATTCTTAATGAAGAAGATTACATGCTAAGTACCTACTATACTTTTATTCGAGAAATGTTTTTGGAAAATTAACAGAATCGTTACGTTCTACTAGGGTTATCCCGGAAGTACCCGACCTGACGTACTTCTGGTGGTTGTTGCTTAAAAAAAAATTATGGTAGAAAGCACCAACCTTATGTTTCAAGTTTTAAGGCGCTACGTTGTTTAGTGTTTTTTTGGCGGCCATCAATAGCGAACCCTCTCAGTTAATTTGTAAACTTGGAAAAATTGGTCATTGTTATGTGATAGAAAACTTTTATTTGAAAGGTCTAAGTCCAACCAATATCGAAGCCGAGCTTAGATTCTACTCTGGAGGACTCTGCTTCTTTGTTTATAGCAATAAAATATTAGGTAGCAGAGCTTACACGAGAACTTAGAGTTGCCGAGACGAACATCGCAGTGGTCGACCAAATGAGGTGACCACGCCAGAAAAGGTAAAGAAAATCCACAAAATGGTATTGAATAACCATCGATTGGAAGTGAGCGAGCTAGCCGACACAGTAGGCATTTCAAAAAGTGCTGTTTATCGCATATTGACTGAAAATTTGTACATGAGAAAGCTGTGTGCAAGATGGCTGCCGCGTTTGCTCACAATGGCCAAAAACAGCGTCGTGAGGATGTTTCAATCGAGTGTTTGGCGATGTTTCACAGCAATAAAGCCGAGTTTTTGCATTGATTCAAAAACACGAGTCATCACTTCACATCTGAAATGAAGGAACAGTAAAAACAATGGACTAAAAGGGGATAATCGGCTGAAAAATGCAAAAAAGACAGTTCCATCAGCAGGCAAGGTCATGGCATCAGTTTTTTAGGATGCTCATGGGATAATTTTTATTTATTATCTTCATAATGAAAAAACGGCGAGTATTATTCGGACTTATTGGTGAGTGATTAAATCAAGAAAAAACGGCCGCATTTGGCGAACAAGAAAGTGTTGTTTCATTAAGACAGACAATGCACCAGTTCAAACATTCATAATCCCGATGGCCAAAATCAATGAATTAAAGTTCGAATTACTTCCTCACGCACCCTATTCGCCAAATTTAACCCCCTCGCATAATTTTATTTTTCCAAACTTGAAAAAATGCCTCGGTGGTTAAAAGATTTGCCAACAATGAAGAGGTGGAATCTGCGGTAGATGGCTATTTTGAGGTGCTCGATGGTTCTCACTATAAACAGGGTATCGAAGCTATTGAACAACGCTGGGAAAAGTGTGTCGACCTGAAAGGAGACCATGTTCATTGGGTTGGGTACTTTTGGGAAAACTCTCTTATTAATTTACGATGGATATCTTCATTATTATTTTTTCTTTTTTACCTTTTTGAGTAAAATCTCAAATTATAATATTTAATTAAATGAAGACAATATTAGCGAAACTCAATCGAAAATCTGGAGACAGAAAGAACAGAAAAAGATATTGGCTCCACTGGGCCTCGAACCAGTACCCTTTGCTTACATGGCAAGTGCTCTACCAACTGAGCTACGGAACCCATATCAAATTCGGTCACTTTTAACTGTATCATACTTCGACTAAGAACTATGTTATAATGTTGGTAGTTCTTAATCGAAGTATGATTCAGTTAAAAGTGACCGAATGTGATATTGGTTCCGTAGCTCAGTTGTTGGAGTACTTGCCATGTAAGCAAAGGGTCCTGGCTTCGATTCCCAGTGGTGCCAAATCTTCTTCTGATTTTTCTGTTTTTTTGATTTTTCCGGATTTTCGATTGAGTTTCGCTAATATTGTCTTCATTTAATTATTTTTTTAATGTTTTATTACAATCTTTATTTATCAAGTTACATAGGTGATTGTGCTGTGCCTGTCTCACTAGGAATTCCTGTGTTGAGAGCAGGCGCATTTTAGCATAAGTAGTTTAACCCAAAAATAAGGATAACAAAAACAGTGTTATTTACATTTACGGCCTTACTAAAAAACCCGTGAAAATTATATTCAATTGACAAACGGCCGCGGATGTAAAAACATTACTAATTAAAAAATTGTTCTTGGAAAAAAATACACACCGTTGGCACAGACTGGAAGGGTAGTTTATCTCTGTTTTAGTGATGATGTTTGAACGAAATTTGGAATTTTCCAAAGTATTTTAAATGTTCTATACATTTCTTATTTTTGAAGGTGTCGTAAAAACAAATACCATTTATAAAAACTAGATAAAATTACCTTTTAGATTTTTGTATTTGAAATATACTTTAGTTTTAAAAAACTGCCATATTTTAAGATTTAAACACGGAAAAACATATAAAATAAAATATTTTTGATGAAAGTATACAGAAATATATAAAAAAATTAAAATTTATAAAATACAAACCTTTTATATAATGAATTTGGAATGAAACTGTTACCTCACTTTTTCCTCGTGCATACAATAAAAAAATTATAAAAAATTTCAAAGTTTTTTTAATTGCCAAAAGAATAACCTAAAAATATCTCTGACATTTCAACACATTTCTTGCACCAATAAAGATGTTAATTTCCTTGATAAGTTTACCACCACATATATTAGATATTAATATTTATAAAAAATACCACCTTAAGAAATTCTCATAAAATAAAGATGCAACCCGAAACAATATTTTGACATATCAGCATTAAAGTACTGTTTATTGTGCAATAACTTGATAAAACTGATATAAAACCACACAAATAACACAACAATAATAATAATAATAATAATTGGACAATTTGTAGAGCGCCGTTTTTGTGAAAAATCACCTCAAGGGCAACAACTGATATAAAACCACACAAGTATACGTACAAAGAAAATCAGCATCGTACCAATGGGAAAGCATGCATTAGGAGGTTCTAAAAATATTTTTAATATATGATTTGTCTTTGCTAGTATATATATATATATATATATATATATATATATATATCTTAATTAAACTGCATCGACGTGTAAAATATTTAATCTTTTTTCAAACATTTTTTTGATAATGTGGGTCTAGCTTTATACATATTCATGCGAAATATAGTCAATTATGTTTTTTAATCCTTAAACTTCTGATTTTTTTTTCTTATTTCCTTTTTCTTTTTTAAGTTTTCTCTTTCTATTTTGTTACATATATGCTGAGAAAGAAAAAACCTGTTACGGACACATTTCAATAAGCGATTCCTATAATCTTTATTATTACTAAGTATAAAATGTAGTCGCTCACGCCGTATGTGCGCTTAGATCTTTTAAACTACACAACGGATTTTCATGTGGTTTTCATTAACGAGGAGGATTTTATGGTACATAATTTCTCAAGGTTTTTTGTAAATTGGTTGAAATACATAATATATCTGGCCAAGCGGCAGCGGGCAGCGGGCGGTGTGGATTTGATTTAACAAAGGGCGTTGGTTATAAAGGTTTCGTTAGCCACAGCAACGTGTGGCCGGGTCTGCTAGTTGTGTATAAAAATAAAAAATTGCAGGGAAATTTGATTGGCACATACAATAGTAATGGCCTGGAGCGAAAAGGTTAACAGAATATTAATATGTGTACATTTAGAATAGAAACCCATTTTAAAAACATTTATTCGCAATTGGACGGGTGATCATCTGAAAGTATATTTTATTAGCTAAAACACAACTCCGTAGAATAGGAGTATGAATGTAGTTATGTTTGTTGTAAAAATATTTGGTTTTATATGAGTAGTTTTATTTGTCCGTAGAACCGTTCAAGCTGAGGAAGCGGCGGCATACTGCGCCACACAAGACTCCACCTGCGTCTTCGTGGAAACATCTGCCAAAAAGAATTTAAAGGTAGATGATTTATTCTACGATTTGTTCGTCGTGGCGAACCTCCCTCTGGAGATGGCCCCCAACCACCACAAGAGAGTGAACACAGCTTTTGGCAGCCCCTGCACCCTCCCGCCCCACGTGCCCACCCACAGGTCCAAAATGTGCACCCTGTCCATCAAAAGGAGGCTGTCCGACGCTTGCGGGGTTGTCGCCCCCAACGTCAGGAGACCCAGCATCCGTACTGATCTCATGATCATGAGGACCAAAACCTGTTCTATGGGAGATGCTGAGGGTCCGGGGGGTACTCAAGGCTTCAGTCTCAACAGACTCGTCAGAAACGGCTCGCAAAACGACGGTAAAACGTGCGTTCTGCAATAGATTTTAAATTAAACTTTTGTATAATATAATAATATCTCCTTTCTCCCAAATGTTCTTATTTTTATGTAAATTTATTCTAAGAAATTGTTAATAATCTGTTTTTTCTAATAATCTTGTTCAACCAGATTTAAAAAAAAAACCCTACGCTAAAAGTAATTTACGAGTATTTCATTCGCCGATAAATAATAAATGCTCAGGATAAAGGTTAAAAAGAATTAATTCATTTTTGAATTTCCGGCTAACAGATAAATTTCAATATGTATATTATTCAATTAAACTCTCGTTTAATAATTCATGCAGTACATTTTTCTTTATATAGCTCATTAAAACCTCCGTTCCTTTGAGATTTCATTTTCCATATTTCTGCTGAAATACTGGCGCAAGATTAATGTTTCAATAAATAAGACATCGGAGTATTTATTGGTTAAACAATGATCATTGTTTTAATGAAAAGAGAATAACGCAACAATTTCTAAAAAAAAAAGTTATCCACTGACGTCAGAAGACAACATTAATCGAAATGGTTTTTTCATTGGATTCAAATCACATCCGTTAGTTTTTTTAATGATTTGCCGTTTGTACGGGATTTTTAAGAGAATAAAATTAAATAGATCGAGTATATCCCACCGAGTCCTAGCATGGTCGATCGATAAGGATTGATAGAATAACTTTCGGTAACTTCTCATCGTTCTCTAGGACAACTGCAGATCGTTAACATACAAACAACAGTTGACGTCGAATATATTAAGAACACTCAGTTATTGTGAAGTGTTTCTAATTCGTTAGCGATCTGCAATCATGCTAGGGAACGATCCGAAAGTTTTCCTATCAATCCTTATCGATCGACTGTGCTAGGGGGCCAGAACTTTAGACATATTTCTAACAACAAAAAAGGTTTTATAAAAAAAATTGTGTAATACTTTTGTGCCATCGCACAGTTAACTTTCAATGTTAAAATAATTATATGAAAGAAAGGAAAGTATGTACCTTTTTATGTGAATACCGCAAAAGAGTCCCAACCGTTTGGAGACAGTGAAACTATGGCTTCCAGAATTGGGATATGTTGTAAAGCTTAAGGCCGTGGTGAGGGAGAAAGGGAAGAGGGTAGTGGGTAAGCTCCTGGCTATTCAGATCTGTTCACCAAATGCGGCTTAGGCCATTTCAAGCAACGTTTTAATTCTGAATGGTGGTCTTATATGCCAGGGCGATACTCAATATATCTTCCATTTTGGAAATTACTTACCTTTAAGTAATAATACAACTCTATTTAGATATTCTTCGAATAATAGTTACATTACACTTTAAAATTGTACTAATTTTCTTAAAAATTCAATCATTTTTCTATTAGATTAACTCAATAATTTTTATATAAAGTAACCATATGAATAAAATTCCTTAAATATAATTATTTTATTCATTTGACCTGCATCCATGGAAAAAAAGTTCAATCTGTATGAGCCGGTGCACCATTCAACATTTTTAACTTAACTAAAAAGCACTCTTTTAAGGGTGAG
Source organism: Limnephilus lunatus (assembly GCA_917563855.2). Lineage (NCBI taxonomy): Eukaryota > Metazoa > Arthropoda > Insecta > Trichoptera > Limnephilidae > Limnephilus > Limnephilus lunatus. The sequence continues at coordinate 45,016,227 of OU830598.1, read as the reverse complement.
TTGCCTGATGAAAAAAAACCTTTACTTGATGTTTAGATACATAGAATCAGAATTTATGAGACGGTACCTCATTTGGCGGTACACCAGGATAAATAGAAGCCCACTGATGTAAATTTTACTTCAGATGGGTTAGAATTCAGCAGAATCCGTACACTGATTTATTTAATTTCCCTTCCTCTGAAAGTTGTTGAAAGGTCTGAATAAAACACACTGGAAACCAGAATACTTTATTTAACTTTCTGAACCTTGACTTTTGTTTGAAATGTTATACAAATTTAGTGAATATATTATTCGTATTATAAGATTTTTTCGACCACGAGTGATAAATACATAAAATTATGAGAAACGTAATATTCCGTGTTGTAAAGTATTTTGGCAGAAAAATTGGAATTGATATCCCAAAAAATGATTTAGTTTATTTTAGTCTGCTGAAATACTTTACATATTATTGTTTTACATAACGCGTTGGTTTGCATTGCATAAAGTTATTTAAAGGTTCTCAAGGCTAAAATAATAATGTTGTTTAACTTTTGGGATATAAAGACGTGCTGCACCGTCTTGAGCAATCGTTTTAGACATCTTTGCAAAGTTCATCATAGGACAAGTGTGTAGAGGGTAGATCAATCTAAGTTTACTTGTATACCAGAATCGAATACATAATGAACACAAAGAGAGATACGGTTGGAAGCGTGCAACGACCCAGAACTACGACCAAATTGCACAGACTATCAAAGCGGCTTTACAATGAAAGTTATGCATTTGGTGTGTAGGTAAAAATAAATGCAGGACTCCCTTGTCCATATATTGGCAATAGTGAATGGTTTTGGCTACACTTTTGTGCGCGCGGTTTCACACTAATTCGTGGCCCATATCCCTTGCTTCTACTGTCTATGCTTGTCAGTGGTTAATTGTGTTTAACGGTGATCCGACTCGATCCCCGACAGTTGGCCCTCGAAATTATAATTAAAGTATAATTATAATTTTTGTGCATTATTTACCAACTTCAAACCTAAAATCGACTTCATAAATACCTTTAATAATAAGTTGGAATGGATAAACAAATCTATTTATCTTTTTTTACATAAGTAGTTTTATCCTTGATTAATTTGAACGAAAATTGCACAACCTCTCTGCACACCCTTTCAACGACACTTAGTTTTATTTTGTGTGAGTTGTAACTTCTTGAAACACCCTACCAAAGGACACTCAAAAGTTTTTAGTATCCGTGTATCCGTGTACGGCTTGTGGAGAGCGCTTATAACCTAAAAGTTAAACATCATAATTTATGAGGATGCTCATTAAACTTGAAAGTTGTTGTTACTTTAAGTAAGATTGTATAATAGTAAACTGTCTAAGAAGTCGGGCTAGTATTTTAAGGTTATATTACTAATTAATTGAAATAATATTGCGGTTTAATGAGAAGCCGACAATCTTTGTACGATGTGATTCGGTATGAAATGAAGCGCTTTTTTGTAAAATAAAAGAAACTGTCTAATTTTAAACTGCTGAAGGCAAATGACGAAAAATGAGATTTGTATTAAATTAACTGTGTGTTTTTATTAAAAAATATGGGATTTTTTGAATTTTATATCATAAATTGTATTTCATATTGATAAACATGCCTAAAGTGGCATTGTAATGCATAAGGGTTGGGAGTGTGTATATTGAGGATATTGCATTGTTGAAACATGAACGAAAATGACTAGCGTCGTAAAATGACCAAATTTGATAATAAACTTCAAAAATAGTTGATTTGTCTGTAGACATTAAATGTTTAAAAAAATTATCTATCTAATGAACCTATATCAAAATGAGCTCACTTCTTCTAATTCTGTTGAAATGTCTGGGGAAACCATATTTTTATAAAAGAATATTTGTATGGATAATTAAAAGTATGCAAGCTTGTATATTTACCAAAAATATAATCTATCATAATATTTAAATATCTTTAATTAAAACTGATTTTGGATAATAAATCAATAATATATTTGTTAAAGCTTTATCCTAAAGTAGTGTCAAATGTTTCAAAGTTAGTAAATTAATTAATTAATAAATTATGATTGCAAGGACTATTATTATCTAAATGTGCATTATTTCCTCTGCTGTTGTCTAACGGAATTATTATTTAAAATTATTTTTTACACTAGTTATTTTAAAAGCCATAGTAAATTTGACCAGCAACACACCTAAATAAAACATTGTTATAGTATTATACCACGCGACGGGAATCGAAGTGGTTAACATAATCGATTTAGTAGATGAACATGCTTGAAGGTCGTCATATAAAAAAAATATATTATCTCTCTTATACTCAAGCTTGCAGTAATGTAATGCTACAATTTTTAAAAGTTGTTCGTGTTTTGCAATGTTTTATTTTATTTTATAAGTACGTAAGTAGTTAACTATTTCAAAGTTTTATACATATATTTTGTTTGTTTATAAATAAGTGTTCAGAGTTGTAGACAAGATTGACGGTGTTTTAAATTAATCTAAATATTGAGATTTATATATATGATAAGACAAAGAAAATTATATCATCTTTTTTGCCACTTAAAAATATCAAGCCTGAATTGAATTTCTCTAAAAAATTTGCATGGGCCCAAGTTACATTAAGAGTTTTTATTTTTAAATTATTGTCAAACAAATTGTTAAATAAAACTTACAGATTTGGTGGCTGCGTATAATAAAGTCATAAAAATTTTAGTGGCATTTTATTTATTTGGTTGGTGTTGATTAACATTATTCCTTTGTTTGAATTTATTAACAGGTAAAGAAAATGGGTACCTTCTCGTGTCAGATTTAGAAAATATTTTTTTGTATAATCATAAACACGTACTCGTATGTTCACAAAAATATTTGTTTAAACAAATATCTAATACGTCAGGATTTGAAATTTTAAAGCATTCCTTTCATTATAAAAACCTACGTTAACAGGATAAAAATTTATGTAATGAAATATTATGGCTAACTGTCATAAACCGTGAGCACTTCCCCTCAGAGCTATGCAGAGAGGATGAAACGCCACATCAAAAATTACGAATTATGGAAAAGGGAATAATTTGCAGCAATTTATTACATTATACCATCTGGTATTTTAAATACCTCATGTAAATATCATAACTATACTAAATATTAGTAATTTTTGATTTTCAAAATCACATGTCAATTTGGGAGGCGGGAATGTGTACCGCCGCTCCGAGAACCTTTATTGGATAACCAACACCTCTGCCATAGGTCACCCCAAGTGGTTTGCTACGTTTGGTGATTTTGCAGGGATGCCCGGGTTCATGGGGTGAGGTTTGTCTAGGTCTGGGAGGTGGATAACCAGAACACACTGAATCCCAGATTCTTACCCACCCCTTAAAACCTTTTCCTTCCCAGAACTCTCCTCTCCTTCCCTTAAAAAACCCTCCACAGAGCCTCCCCAAAGATGAATAGTCCCTGACGGAAATTATTTTCCTCAGGGCCTCCTGTGTGGAGCTCATGTAAAAAAAACATGTATTTGGCCCCTTGGCACAATAAGGGAGTACAAGAAAAGTTTTTCTTTGTTTTCCAATAACTCTTGTCACATAATAAGACAAAAGAAGCCAACTAAAATAATACCACTCTTTTTCTTGAAAAATATTTTCTCGTAAAATTAATTAATAAATAAATCACCTATAACACAAGAGCTACTCGTGAAATCCACCCGGAAAAATACAAGCTTAGCTAAAGAATAACATCATTGATTAGATTCCGATAATATAATAATGGAATAAAATCCACTACGGTAGGTATTTCAGAAATGTTCTACTCATTATTTTATCAAATGGTAAGAAACCAAAGTCTCTTCGATATACCTACCAATTACTAAGCAGTACGTTTAGATCTAAAATCACAGAGGAAGGAATATCCCAGAGAAGTAGATTAAAGGTGAAGGGAGCGAATCAACAGAAAAGGGACGAAGCGTAGTTGGAACACAAGGTTGTTTGTCAAAACATTCAACCGATGAAGGTATATTTTCACAATAAATGGAGCCATTTACACATCGAATAGTGACAAAATATCTGAAGTAAATTTTTATAATATGAATTAAAAAACTATGAACTCGAAAGGATTTTCATAAATTTATTCGCTTAATAACTACATCATATACATTTTAATATAATGATGGAAATTTAAGATTTTAGATGGCGGGAAGAGCACCATCTAAAAGCTGAGGATTGGTTGGTACTATGTCACCCCAAGTGGTACGCTACGTTTGGTGATTTAGCAGGGGTGCCCGGGTTTATGTCTTGAGGTTTGTCTAGGTCTTGGAGGCGGATGACCAGGTCACACTGAACCCCAGATTCCTACGCACCCCAAAAAAAAAATAAAAAAATAAATTAAAAATTAAAAATAAAATAATATCCACAAAAACTCGAATTGAGAAAAGGAGGTTTGAAGTTTAAGAAAAATACATTTTTGTTACAATAAAAAGCCGATGGCCATTGTTTTCATCACATTTTTTCCTCTGTACTATTAAAAATTAAATATTCTCGCTCTTTTTATTATACTAAGGGTCAGTTGTTTCACAGAATTTTGAACAATTCAACAAATTTCAAAGACAAATTTTCGAGTCCTTAATAGAATTTTCAACCTGAAAATTAACCTAGAAATTTGATTAATTGTTCATGTTGATATTCTGTGAAACAACTGGCCTTTACGGACTTTTTATCATCTTCAAATTTTTGCTTGTAATAAACATGAAACTATCGAGTTTTTATATGGTGGATATTTTTATATGTGCGTAAAGAAACCCGGAATAATTAAAAAGCTTTTTCTGACTTTTATCGCTACTGTCTGCACTGCATACAATGTCGCAATTCACTTTCAAATTATGAAAGTTTTTTTTATGTAGGTACAACAATTTAAAATATCAATTTATTAACGGTTTATTATTCTATTAAATACACTGTTGTTAAAAGAGATTTAATATGTAAAATGTTACAATAAACAGCACCAAATTAAATGCAAATTCAAATATATATTTTTTTTATTAGTTCCAATGTGTATAGCTGTTGCGCGCGCAGATAATGGAAAGTGTTGAGTTTTGGTTTATACTATGTCCACAAAATGACGCATTTCTACTGGCCAGAATGGACGTAATGCATTCCAATCCTTATTTTTTGTTTAATTAAATGAATACAACATTAGCGAAACTCAATCGAAAATCTATAAACAGAAAAATCAGAAAAGGATATTAGCTCCACTGGGACTTGAACCCAGGACCCTTTGCTTACATGGCATATGCTCTACCGACTGAGCTACGGAACCCATTTCCAATTCGGTCACTTTTAACTGTATCATATTTCGACTAAGAACTACCAACATTATCTTCATTTTCTTAACGCACATATTATTGGCTGCTATCTATATATGATTGCAAGATTCAACTCGTACTAAATGATATCTAGATAGTGTCTGGATAATTATTTATCCATTTTATCTTAATACGCGACATCTATAGACTTTTATGCAAGTCTAGGATGAATATTTATTTTTATTTTTAACTTTTATGAGTAATATCTCAAATTATAATATTTAATTAAATGAAGACAACATTAGAGATAAATCAAAAAAACATATTGGCTCCACTGCGACTCGAACCCAGGACCCTTTGCTTACATGGCAAGTGTTCTACCGACTGAGCTACAGAACCCATTTCCGATTCGGTCACTTTTAACTGTATCATTTTTCGAGTAAGAACTACCAAAATAAAAAGCTGATAAGTTCTCGCGTGTTAAGATAAAATGGATAAATATTTATCCAGACACTATGTAGATAGCATTTAGTTCGAGTTGAATCTTGCAATCATATATAAAGATGGCAGCCAATAATTTGTGCGTTAAGAAAATGAAGAAAATGTTGGTAGGGTGGTTTTTGTAATTAATGTGGAGATAGAATAAAAAGCGAAGTTAAAAATATAATACGATACTGTTTTATTCTTTCAAGAAGAAAATTAGATGGATACATTTAATGTGGCTGAACAAGGGCTTGGTGCACTCCAAAATTGGCTTAAAATCAACCCGCTTACCCTTAATATAAGCAACACTAAAATATATAATATTCTCAATGAACTCATGGAGCCAACCAATAAAATCACTAGAACTAAAATTATATGAATGCCATGGAAATAATGTACATACAATGTTACTACCCCGTCATCGAAAAAACACAAAACATAAAATATCTCGGAGTAATAAAATCTTAAATGGGACCTACACATCAAAGGTTTTACGGAAAAACTCACGAACGAGTCTAACTTATTTTTATTAAAATCTAAGTAACGTGGTAAATAAAAAGGATATAAAAAAGGTCTACTACGCGTTATGTCATTCTCGAATTGAATATGGAATCATAGGATGGGGATCTGCTACACATAAGTACACACACATTCAAAAAGGAATCATAAAAATCATATTGAAAGTACGTACCCATTAGAACGTCTTTTCAATTGAAATTTGAAATAGCTTTGACCTACCAAATGTACAACAAATATATGCCAAAAATATATTGTTAAAGCTTTTCAAAAATAATGAATCCTCTACTAGACCGTGTGTGCATAAAACTAGATCGAATAAAAATGATACAAAAAATATTCCAAGTTATAAAACCACATTTAGACAAACAAAGTACCTGCACATACTTTGCAACAAAACTACATAACATCCTTCCCCAAGACATAAAATTAATAAAAAATTCTAATGAATACAAATCAAGAAGAAAAATATGGCTGAAAGAGGTCAATGAAAAAATACTAATGAAGACACTAAAAACTATATAGAAGACAAATAAACTATATTTAAATAACTTTAGTCCGCCTGGGTACAGGACTCCCTAGTGAGGAGGACTAAGAAAAACAATATTTATACTTAAATTCACATAGTCACTAAAAATATATATAAAACGTGTTCAGAGTTGATAGGATTGAAGATGATTTAAAATAAACCGGTACATTATATGAAACAGGCAGCTAAAACTCTCGTGTAATAAAGTTTATATAGATAAATAAATATTCGAGTGCAGTTAACACGCGGGAGAACCAAGGAGTCTTGAAAAGTGAGGTCATAATTAGAGCGGCCAATGAGCGCAGACCAGCGTAATTTCCGTTTTATACCTCAACCAATATGAGCCTTGATAGGGGTTTGATGCTTCGCAGGTGCTGTGTGCGTCATTTCCGTTTCATCCGAATTCCAAATCACAACGGGGCTATAGAAGTTTCACTTCAAAAATAAATCAAAATTTTACATTTCAATGTACGGTAATCCAAAGAAAACTATTTTTTTGCCACTGAGTGGCGAGTGAATGAAATAATTATTTACGGTAAGTACGTACTATTCGCCACAAATGTAGTTTTCGCTTAACACTGTAAGGTTGATTTCGAACTTACAATATAAGTCAGTAAAGAATCTCTTCCCGGCGTTGCTCGGGGTTATGGATGGTTAGAAGTAAAGTTTTAATGTGTATTTTAGTAAATGGGGTGTATTTTGCAAGGTAAAAGTAAAATACTGAAGAAATATAAATTATTTTTACTCTGAATGTGGACACAAAATCAGTCATCCTTTAATATTTGCGCCAAAATATTGAATTATTATGCTGATTTTTTCCCCGAGTGTTTTGATTATTTGAGTGTTTTGATGGCGTTGAATAAAACAGAAGTTTTGATGGCTCTGAAAAAATATGGCAAGACAGTTATTTTTATTATAGGCATACATCACGCTCTCGGTATTTCCCCCTTCCTCAATCTATAGAAACGACGTAATGCTTGGCATAATCCTAAGTATGGTCACATTGTGCATTTTGGCAAAACATTCTAATTTAAGTTCCCCCTTACCTCTCCTTTACCGATTTTGAATTAAATCGGTAGAGAACTCTAGAATATTAAGATGGCCGCCGGAATCATTTTTACTATGATTGAAGTTCAGTTCTCTCTACCAAATATAATATAAAAAAATTGTTTGAAATCGGTAGAGAACTCTAGTAATCCAATATGGCTGCCGAAATTAAGCCTTTTAACAAAAGGTTCAAGTTCGGCTCTTCTCTAATCTTCCCTACACCAAATTTGTATATTCATTAGTAGGAATTTAGTTATCCACAAATTTATATTTTTAAGAAAATTTAACTACTAACAGATTATTTGGAACGTCATGAAACATTTAAAAATAAATAAAATAACCAACAGATCCCAGGTTCAACATGCATTTTTTTACGAACCTGTAATCGCGACTGTACAACGGAGCTCCAAATTTGAACGAAGCTGGATTCTATTTGTATTTTACAGTTTAGTTCTTTGAAAAATAAATTAACCATTTCAGCTGGTGATCTCTAAGTTCAAGTATGCCGCCTTATTACCTACCGTAAAAATGACAATACTTTATCTTTAATTCGACCCAATTTGACATTTAAGTTGAAAAACATTTTTTCTCTGATTTTCTCGATGCAATGCTAGGACTACATAGGTAGTTTAGACATTACGAGAAAAATTGCAATGGTGTTAGTCGCACATAAGTAGCTAAATGGGCACATTTGCAAGGTTCTGGAACGGATTTCGCTTTATTTCCTCGATAACTTCATCAGAGCTCAGAGCTAGACAGAATGGGCTTTTTATTTTTCCAAAAGGCAGGATCAACCTTCCAATCAACATACCTATCAGGAAAAGAAATACACTGTTAACCACATTTTTTCAGTGATATATATTTTTAATTTAAACTAAAGCTTAGACTTAAGGTAAAAAAACATGGTTATGAGTCAGATTATAGGGAATTCTCTTATTTAAGGAAATTTACAAAAAAAATACAAAGCGAATGTTATAAATCATATATCAACTCTGTCGAAAGTGGTCTGCAAGGTAACATAAAGTTATTCTGGTCATACTCAAAATCATTACGAAAAAATAATTGTATTCCTAAAGTAATGCATCTTGACGATATTTCCGCAAATGACGGTGAAAACATAGCAAACATATTCTCTAAATATTTTTCATCTGTTTATACCAAGTCGGAATTATCTACTAATGATTCAATGCCAAACATAACTGAACACAATCAAAGCAATTTGGGTAAAATACATATTAGTGCAGATGAAATAAAATGTTTTTTGAGTAAAATAGATTCCAATAAGGGCCCAGGATCTGATAAAATTCCTCCTTTCTTTGTTAGTTGCTGTGCAGACTCTTTATGTTTACCGCTTTTTATAATTTTTAATGCATCCCTTACCACGGGAACTTTTCCCGATCTGTGGAAAAAAGCACACGTGGTCCCAGTATTAAAATCGGGAGACCAATCTTTAATAAAAAATTATAGGCCAATCAGTATACTATCCTGTTTTGCTAAAGTTTTTGAATCTCTGATATATAAAAATATTTTTTCACATTTTAAACCCCTTCTCTGCACTAGGCAACATGGGTTTGTTCCTCAAAGATCAATCAACTCAAATCTTTTGGAATTTTGTAATTATGTTTGTAATTCTTTTAATGAAAGATTACAAGTAGATACAATTTATACTTATTTCCAAAAAGCTTTTGATAGAGTTAACCACTCCATCTTACTAAAAACTTGAACAAATTGGAATACATGGAGACCTATTACGCTGGGTGAAATCATATTTGTATAACAGAACTCAATTAGTTCTTATTAATGGATACAAATCATCCCCTATAGTTCAAATCTTGGCCCCCTGCTTTTTCTTATATTCATAAATGACCTTCGCTCGAAATTAAACTGTGATTATGCTTTTTTCGCCGATGATCTTAAAATTTTTCGTAAAATTAAGTCTGTTTCCGATCATCAGCTGCTTCAAAATGACACCGACACACTTAATAACTGGTGTACTGTCAATGATATGCACTTAAATGTTGAAAAATGTTACATTTTAAACTTTACTAGAAATAGAATTATAAAGGATTTTTCTTATGTTATCAATAATTTTCTTTCATAAGGGATCTAGGAATCACTCTTGATTCTAAATTCATATTTGATGTACATATTAACAACATTAAGTGCAAATCATTAAAAATGATGGGATTTATTCACAGAATATGTAAACCTTTCAAAGATCCTCAATCAATTCTAACACTTTACAATGCCTTAATTAGAAGTAAACTTGAATATGGAAGCACTATTTGGAATCCACATTACTGCAAATATGAAAACATTGTAGAATCAGTTAAAAAAAATTACTAAGAATGTTATCCTTCAAATGTGGACTACACGACCATCTCAGATCATACGATGTACGTCGGGATTACTTCAAGATTGATACACTTAAAACTAGAAGGCAATTGACTGATCTAATATGTTTACATAAAATTATTCACGGCTATCTTGATACTACATTATGTCTTAACAGTATTGAAATTAATGTCCCCAATTCCCATTGTTTAAGACGCCATAACATTTTTCATATTAATACATTTAAAAATAATATCGCCTACTTCAGCCCTCTGACCCAGATGTGTCGACTGTATAACAAGATAGAGTGCGCTGATGTGAATATTTTCGTTGATAATTTGTACAGTTTTAAAAAAAAAGTTCTTGCGCTGTTAAAAAGTACTAACTAATTATATTGTGTGAATTGTCCCTCTATGCATGCTCTCGTATTCCACATGTCTTTTACCACTCATTGTAATGTGTTACTTGAGTGACCTTGTATATAATTCTGTATTTTCATTTGTGATGTTTTTGTTTTTCTAATTGTATTTATTTGTATTTAATTGTAGATTTTTATAATTGTGTAATAACTGAGTTTTATAACTGGATTGTTCTCATGTAAATGTAAACATCTGTAAAACCCAGTATAAATAAATAAATAAATAGGAAAGCACTTTAAGATCGCAAAAAATACCTTTTTTAACATAAGGCTGCATCTCATTTGTTATTATTAATGTACCTTCATAATCAAATGAATGCATGTTATTAACTGTAAATTGTAAAATATAATGAGTTGTACTATTTTTCACAATAAAAAATAAATAAAATATAAATATACACGCACAAACATCCAAACTTATATTTATATATATAAGTTTGGATGTTTGTGCGTTTTATTTTGCATCAACGAAACCATTAATCATTTTTGCTAATTATCTCAAACTGCTGATCACAAAAATTTGTTAAACGGCAAGCTGTTGTGCAACAAGTGTTTGAATTGCCAACATTTTCAATATGGCATCTACGCCGCGCCATGCCATTAAATATTACTTGCCTTGTTCGCATGTTTTTCTTTTCACTTATGTAAAATTAACTTTGCGAGAAGCCGAAATAGGAATAATCTAACTCTTTTAAATCTTTATTAATAGTAGGTACCTACCTACTCGTTTTTTAACTGCAAAATGTGTGCCTTGCTTTACATAAAAGGACTCGTGGTTAAGTTCTTAGCTCGGTCGCGATAATAAGTACATTGGACATTATATCTACCTACACCAAACACATACAGGGTGTCCGGGGGTAAAGTGCAGTAACTTCGGGAGGTGATTCTACATGATCGTAGAAGTAAAAAAGATAAATATCTTTTTCCAAAATTCCAACTTTTAGATGTACTTTACAGCTAAAAACGAAAAATTGCTCCGACGTGTGTAGACGGCCTTAGTTTTTGCCGTATTGCCAAATCTATCACCCGGGTCCCCCGGTAACTAATACCCGCTACCCCCGCCACCCGAAAATGATTCGGAAATTGTCATGTTGATCTACTGCCTGCGCCAATTCTAACTCCCTCCAACTCCGCTACCCGATATTCAGTCTATTTTTAAAAGCAGCGTGACCTACTTGTTGCTCATGAATGTGATATCTAATAGTTGTTAAAACTCTAATTTTAATCAAAACCCATTAATTTAGTGTTTTTTTATCTAGTGTTTATGTCTTACTTAAAGAACATTACTTATTCAGTGCTTGTTTTCTTCGAAGATTTACAGTAAACATCGAGTTTTATTTATGTGTTAAAATTGTGTTTTTTGTGCGTAATTTTGTTCTTGAATAACTGTGATAATGCCTGGTTTTACTAACGAAGAACGAGCAGATATTCATTTTATTTACGGACTACATGATGGGAAGTCATTCGCCATGGCCGGCGCGATCTCCAGACTTGACACCCTTAGATTTTGTCTTTTGGGGTGCGATGAAGGAAAAAGTTTACGCCAAGGAAGTAAATACCGTAGAAGATCTCCGTTTACGAATTTACGAAGCCGCAGATGAAATACGCCACAACGTACGAATCGTAAACAATATTACTGTACGTTTACATGCTAGCCTGCAAGAAGAAGGTGGAAATTTTGAAAATTTATTAAATTAGTGAAAAACGATGATATTAATTAAGTGTTCAATTAGTTATTAATAATTTGTATAGTAAAAAGTGTAACTTGATATGAATATTGTTATTTTAGTGCAGTTCTCATTTGAATTTGGTTTAAAACATACGATTTTGTTGCACATTGTAAAACGGCGAACTGTCAGTCTTGTTATTGTTTACAATTTACATGTGGTTTCCATGGATACGTGCCACTCATAAATATGCAACGTTGCCACATTGACACTGTCAAACTCACAGCGAATTTATCGGGTAAGTTTGTACCTACACTAAGGATTTATAGCAGGTATATCTTTTTGTATGAAAAAAAAAAGTTGGAAATTCGGAAAAAGTTATTTATCTTTTTTACTCCTACGATCATGTCGAATCACCTCCCGAAGTTACTGCACTTTACCCCCGGACACCCTGTATATGAAATAAGTGTTTTATACGCAGAGATAAATTAATTTTTAATTTAAAATAAAACTAAATATTTTTATTTAGACTTCGCCGCTGATTTTGATGTTTCCATGACAATTCAACAAATAAGCGATTCAACACCCTTTTGAAAAGTCATTAAAAGTGGGTTTTTTTAAATCCCAGCTAACGTGACCTATTTAGCCTGTCTCGACACAGATCTATCCTAGTGATACAGGCATCGAAAAACCTAATGTCAAAAAAGGTACTTTATATTTTATATAGATAAATAAATAATACAAAATTTTAAAAAATTTCATCACTTTTAATGACTAATAATAAATTATTTAAATCTTCGAGTAAAAAAATACTATTACCCACTTGTTTTAAACCGGTTGATTGCGGCTTTGGGAAATGAGACAACGTTTTGGCTGTATTCTATATTTATCTATCATTCATTCATGAGAATAAATGTGATGTAATTTTGTTCATGTTATACTGTGATAGAATTCCTCATTTCAATATTTATTCACCTTCTTGCAATAATCCCGCTTCAATATATATATATATATATATATTTAGGATTGATTGACAGGTGTATGTGGATGAATTTAACAGAGCGTGAATTTAACATTTGAAGTTTGTGAAGCGGTCTGTGGTTTTTCGGAATAATTTTACAGAAATCGAATGTAGGCGTATCTTTTTGGGCTTTATTTTTCTTTGCGTTTGTTTTATTATTGTCTCTGGAGAAGCTTATTTTATGAAGAAAGGTTTAATATTTACTTCAGAAGGTTATAATATTATTATCAAGGTGGGTTTTTTTTTTGTCGAATAAAGGTTCAATTCTTGTGAAATTTTTAGATTTCTAATTATTACTGCCCGGCCAAAGTTTGAATGCTTTTTGTAATACTATTGAACATTGGCCTAGGGATATATTTGGTCGAAGTATTGAACACTTGATAAGTATTATGAAACAATCAATTAAGGCGGCTTGTTTAATTATATACCTACAGTTAAAATAATATTTAAAATTCCATTACGCCAGAAATCATAGTAGGAGAGTTTTCAAAATGAAACTCGTGTTTTTTGGTTTACCACTGAAATCTGTGGATTTTATCGCAGTACTGGATTTTTTTTTTATTATTTAATTTACTAAATTATTATAGTTCTAAAATTTATAAGAAAAATCTTTTTATTCGTAAAATATCAACAAACAATTTTCGTTCTGGAAATTGCGCAAATAGGAAAGAGTTCAACTTACGTCGATGTAAAATTTACAGTACTTATTAGTATCTGTGGCAGTTATACAAATAATTCTCACCCAAACAGTATCTAAGTAAACAGTGAAATTTTTTATACTCTAAGATTACGGTGCCCAGAACAAATAAATATTTAATTCGCTTGATTCGATTTGTGTTCGTTACCTTGAGTAAGGTACAGGGCGTTCGGAAAACTTGTAAAGATACGATGACGTATGCAAGGATTTATGGCGCTGTAACATTATCGACGGTCAGATGGAAGGGTGAGAAATTAAATCGGGCGTGGAACATCCGGCACATTACTAACATTAAACCGAATCAAAAAGATACTTAGATCCCTACTAAGCAAAAAAAAAGCCTTTCTTCCTTTTACTCGTGTGCTTAGTATTATTATTATTTTAAATAAGTAGGTACGTATCTCAGAATAAAAATCACATGCATAACATATTAACATAAAGCGCAAAGAAGTATTTAGCGTTTCTTTTGAAAGAAACATGTTACCTAGCTGATTGCAAGCATCCTAGAATATAACACCTTGGAAGTTTGCACATTATGTATGTGTACATTCGCTCGAGTTAACTAGTACGTCCCTAACAAAGGTCGTATTAACTAGCCTATGCACCAAAAACTCCAATTAGCGTTTAAGCTTCTTAATGACGCTGCGTCAACCCTTAACATTTTCAACACAGTTTTAGTACTTTTAGACGAATTTTAGAGTAAAGTAGGTATCTAAACCCTCCTTCACTCTTTCCTTGTTTTTTTACATAGCATACTCAACTAACAATGTTTTGTGATAATATTCATATTAGATTGTTGTTCCTTGAGGTATTTTGGAATCAATATTAACATACATATCATGTTGACCCATCTTATATTAGGGAATAAATACTAATGTACCCACGCACTGCCCAGTCTTAGCCCTTTGTGTTATTGAATCTTCTCGGGAAGTCTATCGCAATCTGACTCCAAGCCGCTGAATATGAAAGCAAATCCTTCTTTCCAGGCAGCTATCAACACAAAGCTGTTCCACGCTCGTCATGTTTGCCCTTTTCTTCTTCAACGGTATAAAGGGAATATCGCGCTTGTATCTATCAAACAAAGAATAGACGAAGAGACAATGGGCGGAAAAAACGCAGCGCTCTTTTTCAACTTTTTTTGTCGGGGTTTATTGACAGTCGGCAGATGAAATCCGGTGGAAAGAAGGAAGCATTTTTATTTGGAACAAGAGTTTATCCAAGTACAATAATGTTAAGCTGCCATGATAATGGAAAGCTTTTTAAGCCTGAATTTCCTTCCGCTTTATATTGATCACCAGTCATTTTTTGACGTGAGCCTCGGCGAAGGTTTTCCCGTGAAATATGTTTTATTTGAATAGTTGATTAACGATTCTTCTCGTTTAAAAGATTATTTGGATCCCAGTGATTGATAAACCGCTCGGATATATCCTCGAATAATGAATTAAACTCGTCAAGCTTGGTATTGGCTAAAAACCCGGAATTTTGAAATAAGTGATGGCTGGAGATTTTTTTTAACTACAAAGATTTGAAAAAAGTAGATTTTCATGCAGTCGCGTACTTTGATTACAACTGACGACTGAAAAAGTGTGCATAGTTTTCATTAATTTATATGTGATTACGAACGATAGGAAAAAAATCTTGGTTTTGTACTTTATTGTAAAACCTTTATGTTGGGTGAAAAATTGATGTTAAATTATATCTTGTAATACGACCACAACGTAACTCTACGAATTTGTTTGGATTAAAAGTAACACCAGATTACTGATTATAAAAATATCATTCAACCGAAATTAGATATTTTTGTGATTAACCCTTAGTTATTCGCGCCTAAAAAGTTACGTAATTCGTCGCGTGGGTGTTTTAGTTTATATTATACTAGCTGGTTCCCGGCATGTGTTGCAATGCAATTCAAATATATACATTTTTCTCCCGGAATCACCTTCCCGTGCGTCCCCGTCCCCTCCCGCGTCTAATACTTTCTTACGTTTCTAATACAAACATTTTTAAACTCGTGATATCTTTCGAATGGAATGTCCGAATTGAATAATTCAAAAAGTTAAATAAAGGTATTGAAGCAGTTTTGAATATGAAGTAATTTATTTTGATAAGGATTAAAACCAAGATACAAATAAAGAGCCTTTTCAAGGGGCGATATTTTAATTAAATTTTAAAAATAAAAGAACACTTTTTGTGGCATAACTATAATAGTTAGACATATGCTGTCGCGACACTTTTTGTAAATAATGATGCGTTCTGCAAAGTCGTTGTACATTATTTTATTTTATCATCAATAGTTTTCGCAGCGCACGCGATGTAAAGAATATTTTAGGTAATTTTTTTACACCTTGGGTTACATTATTGGAGTTTTAGTAAGGATCCCTGTTTTTTTTTAAATATTATATAGCCTATATCACCCGGGGATAGTGAAGCTTCCTAAAAGTGAAAAAAATTCAAATCGGTTCAGGAGTTTCGGAGCCTATTCAACAAACAAACAAATAATCAAATCTTTCCTCTTTTTAAAGTGTGTTAGAAATATGCAAAATCAGACTTTTATTAATTAATATATTTGAACTTACATTCTTATCAATGTTAAAACTCTTTTTTAAAGTAAACAAAGCGATAATAATATTGGAAAAAATAAACACAAAAATATCCGTTTTTTCTGTCACAATTTTGGCAGACAATAATCGTGTGGTCATTAAGAGTTAATAACCAGACAAAGCTGAAAAATGACATTTTTGAATGAGCTCATAGACGTGTCGAAGCTTTTTACAGAAAAACGATAAATTGATTTCGAAAGATCGTTATTTTATGTGGTAAACTTATATTTTAAATTTTGAAAAAGTTAACATTTTTTTAATAAAAAAATAGTTTTACTGTTGGTCGATGGCAATATTTGTTAATTTTCAAACGAGTAAAGTTATTATACAATACATATATCATACCAAATAGTAATACAGTATTATAAAACTGTTCATTATCTAGGCAAAATATAATTTAGAATTTTAATTTAATTTCAAATAAAATCATTAAAATAAAAATCCAAGCACCCGTTTTGTGCCGAAAATACTACAACTTGACTTATTTATTACACACTTACAAATTGATTTCTCTCGGAATTTTTAACACAGAAATTTAACTTAAGACGTTATTGAAATATTAGAAATAATTTTTAACCAAAAATATTTTCTCGAGTATACATATAATTCTGTTGAATTTGCGACACGCTTTTGTGAATATTTTATTCTGTATTTTGACGCGCACGGAGCTAACCAAAACTCTTACGGCCTTACTAAAAAAAAAACCTTCCGCGGCCGATTACCTGTGTTATTGCAATAACATAAATAAACCTCGTATACACTAGAACCCGATTTGTTACTAAAAAAGAATTTCACTCTAAAACACGTTTAAATTTGGCAACACTGCAATTTTTCAAATTTTACATATAAATTTTTTTTGTTTTCATTCATAGCCGCTAGATGGTGATAGCGTCGCGCCTGCACATTTCTAGTATTTCTACTATCTTGCCCGCGCAAAGAATAGTTTTTATGTGGCGGGAATATTTCTAGTAAATATTGAGATTTTACTGAATGATTTCTATTATAGCGACCGATTCACTCTTCTATTCATGTAATTAATATATTTGCCGTGTTATTTATATGGTTTTACATTAGTTTTATCAAGTTATTGCACAACAAATAGTACTTTAAAAGTTGAACTGTCAAAATATTGTTTTGGGTTACATAAAAGTTCAAATTTACGTTTTTAAATCTTTATTTTATGAGAATTTCTTAAAAGTGGTGTTTTTTTTAAATATTAATATCAAATTCACGTGTTGGTATACTTATCAAAGAAATTAACATCTTTAGTGGTGCAAAAAATTTGTTGAAATGTCAGAGATATTTTTAAGGTTATTTTTTTGGCATAAAAAAAAACTTTGAAATTTTTTATCATTTTTTTATTGTATGCACGAGGAAAAAGTGAGGTGACAGTTTAATTTCAAATTCATTATATAAAAGGTCTGTATTTTTTTAATTTTAATTTTTTTAATATTTCTGTACACTTTCATCAAAAATGTTTTGGTAAGAAATTATTTTACATTTTTTTCCGTGTTTAAATCTTAAAATATGGCAGTTTCTTAAAACTAAAGTGTATTTCAAATACACAAATCTAAAAGGTAATTTTATCTAGTTTTTAAAAATGGTATTTGTTTTTACGGCACCTTCAAAAATAAGAAATATATAGAACATTCAAAATACTTTGGAAAATTCCAAATTTCGTTCAGACATCATCCCTAAAACAGAGATAAACTATCCCCCCAGGCCGTGTAAACGGCGTGTATTTTTTTCCAAGAACATTTTTTTAATTAGTAATGTTTTCACATCCGCGGCCGTTTGTCAATTGAATAAATTTTTCACGGGGTTTTTTAGTAAGACCGTTAGTATCTGTCGATTCACGGCAGCGAGCGGTCGTGTTGTCCGCGCCGGTCCAGTTCATAACATTTTAAATTTATTCGTCCGCTTAAAATGGGGAGAAAAATCAATAAAGAGAGAACTTTCATAAAAAAATCAAAATTACCACACCAAAAACATAACTGGGAGAAATATAACGAGAAAAAACAAAGATTAGTAATATTTAATTATCAATTTACGTTGTACATACCTTATATGCTACAGGGTCGTTGGAACGAATCTGTCAGATTTATTGTGTATTTTTTATAACATGTTGTTTAATTTTTAGAGAAAAGAATCAACATTCTAAAGTAAATAATGACTGTAAAGTTTCATCGGTATGTGCAATTCAAATTTTTATTATTTATATATTATTATGTACGCGTAAATCGACAAAGTATATTTGATCAATGAAAATGGGTAATAACTTCAATACATTGTGATTCATGGATATTACGGTGACCGATTTATCCGTTTATACCGCGGAAATTATAAACTAGCAATACTACCCAGCCTTACCGTGTATAGGTACACGGTGTCGGGAAATACGTGGTACATTACGGTGACCGATTCAATTGTAATTACCGCGGTAATTATAAACGATAATTTACTAGCATTAATACACGCAAGCAACATTGCCTTATATACACGGTGGCGGGAAACCGGTGGTACATTCCGGTGACGTAATTATAAACAATAATTCACTAACACTAATACCCGGCGTTGTGCGAATTATACGCTCGAAACATTACCTTGCATATGTATGTCGTAGGCCGATCGTAAAATCAGGCAGATCATGTTGCGCCTAGCCACATCATGATCTGCTGCATCGTGAAATGGCGGCAGATCGTGATGTGCCTGAGGCGCATCGTGATCTGCGTGTTTTTACGATTGGCCTGCGGCATATACAAGGTGTCGAAAAATACGTGGTACATTACGGTGACAGGTTCATTGTTATTACCGTGGTAATTATAAACAATAATTTACTTGCATATCCGGCGTTGCGCGAGTTACACGCATACTTCATTGCCTTATATATGTCGGCGGTCGATCGTAAAATCAGGCAAATCATGGTGCGCCTAGTTACTTCGTGAAGTGCCTGGCAGCAGATCGTGAAGTGCCTCAGACGCATCAAGAACGGCCTGATTTTACGGTTTGCCTGCGACATATACACGGTGGCGGGAAACCCGTGGTACATTACGGTGACCTAATTATGAACAATAATTTACTAGCATTAATACCCAACGTTGCGCAAATTATAGACATGCAACATTACCTTGTACACACGGTGTCAGGAAATTCGTGGTAGAAGCGGAAAACTGAGGACTTAAATTTCACCACGGGAACAGAAGCTTTTTACCATACTTTTTCTTCTATTTTTAACTTATTTATTTTTCTTTTTACGAACATATTAATTTATAAACAATAATCTGCGTAAATCGTCCTCAAATTCAATTTGATTCTGAATCTACTTTGCTTAAGACAAGTTCGTCCAGTCAATGAATGATCCAAAAGGTTTTAGGGTGCGTGAGCAGGAACCTAAACGATTCCTTCAAAAAATTGTTTAGGGTGCTTAGGGTGTAAACATACTAAAAGTCCTGACGTCTAGGTGGTGAGTTAAGGGGTGGGGGGGAGGTCCCAATTTTCAGGTTTCCGCTCATATCTCGAAAACGGTGCGTTGCAGAGGAAAATTTTCTGAAATTAAGTAAAAGCTCATAAAATCATCTCCAACTTTTATTCTTTATGTAATTTTCGAAATCCCAGCCGTTTTTGAGTTACACGTTCTACAAACGTAGATATTTTTGAAAAAAATCATTTTACCTCACATTTTTCATCAAACATTCCTTCATGTCGTCTAAAATATTCAACAAAGAAAATAAATTTATATTAAAGAAGTTGTAAAGAATTTAATTTACTTTTATAATATAATTATATATATATATATATATTTAGATGCAAATTAATCTCCAACCATTAAATATTTACAACAATTTTAAGTTTTTTCGTAAAATATCATTTTCAGACAAAGCTGTTTTTATCTCATTAGTGACACACATTTTGTTCGTTCGCCTAATAATACGTGTGACCACAGTTTAAAGCCAATTTTTAAAGAAAGTAGAAAAAAATAATATCACTTGAAAAATTTTAAATTGTATTTTATAATGAAAATTATAATTATCTCATGACAAAATTTTACCAAAAAACTTAAAATTGCTGTAAATGTTGACCGGTTTGAGATTAATTTGCATTTGTATATATATATATATTCTAAAAGGGAATTAAATTCTTTATAACTTCCTTAAAATAAATGTATTTCTTTGATGAATATTTTAGACGATATGAAGGAATGTTTGATGAAAAATGTAAGGTTAAATGATTTTTTCGAAAATGTCTACATT
The DNA here is from genome assembly GCA_917563855.2 of Limnephilus lunatus. Taxonomy (NCBI): domain Eukaryota; kingdom Metazoa; phylum Arthropoda; class Insecta; order Trichoptera; family Limnephilidae; genus Limnephilus; species Limnephilus lunatus. Next base: position 44,995,384 of record OU830598.1, on the reverse strand, counting down.
TGTGGAGCGTGTAACTTAAAAACGGCTTAAATTTCGAGAATTACGTATAAAACAAAAGTTGTAGATAATTTTACAAGCTTTTACTTATTTTAAGAAAAATTTCTCTGTGACGCACCGTTTTCGAGATATAAGCGGAAATCCGAACACTGGGACCTTCTCCCCCTCCCCCCGCTAGCTCACACCTAGACGTCAGTACTTTTAGTATGTTCAGACCCTAAGCACCCTAAACAAGTTTCTGGAGGAATCGCTTAGGGTCCTGCTCACGCACTCTACACCTCCTTCCTTGACTGGACTAAATGTGCACATCAGCGTGGAAAATGAGACAAATATTCCTATTATCGTTTTCCAGTGATTTCGAAAGTTTACCCACATCCATTCACATTTTATTTTTATAAGATCTTTATTTGCTTTTAGCAAGCATTCATTTGTCATTTTCTATTTTTCTTTAGCTCTCCGGTAGGTTGTTTCTTTTTTTACCCTTAGATTAATTTAACACACTAATTTCGGTAATAATTATATATTAGAAATGTGTACTCGCTTTATTTAATTTTTTGACAGATGATTTTTGAGCTTACTAACGACGTTCATTCGAAATGTAAATTTCTGAAGCCTCTCTAATTTGTCAAAAAAATATATTATAAAGAAATTTGATACTGTGTCTTTGAATGGTTATGGATCGTGTTTATTAAGAACGACTGGTGAATCCAAATCAATATTTAAAAAAAATTAAAACGCTCTGAAGAAGTTACTTTCTGTTAAAAGAACTTAAACTTTCTCTGGTTAGAAGTTACTTTCTGTTAAACAGTGTTTTAGTAACACATTTAATAAATACTGTACAATTTCTGTTTTGAACTATTACTAATAAAAAATGTCTTTAACTGGCTGCGAAAGAGAGGCTAGACATATGCATGCACCATGCGCGTGAATTTCCCGTAAAAAATATGGTTTTAATTTGTGATTGTGTAATTCAAATCGTGTTTTTGTTAATAATTTCTGTTATATTGACCAAGTCTCTAATATATTCAGTATATTTTATATTATTTTCAGTTTTATTCTATTAATAATGCCATAGAGACATAGTCCCTGTTACGATCAATGCACTAGGTGAGCCGTGGAACCAGGTCTTCATTCCCTTATCGTTCAACTCCGCCGTCAAAAATGCAATCAACTCTCCCTCCGCATCCTGGTCGGTCTCCAAAGATTTTTCGTCCATGTGTTGCTTCAGGTGAAGAAAGAGGTGTAATTCATGTCATTCATTGCCTTTTTGGTAGGGTTAGGTGGTGAACCCATTTTTCAACTCAAAAAGTTTCGCCTTGGTTGGAAAAACATTTCGAAGAGATCCGAGCGCATTTGCGCAATGAGTATTAATTTGCATACTCCATTTTTCCCTCAAAATCATTTGTGTGGTAGACTTACTGACATCTGGGATTAAAATTGCAAGCTTATGAACTTCAACAGGGCTAACTCCCTCTAAATTGAAAAAGCGAATAATTGAGCGCACCTCGCAGGGGGTGGGATTCGACAACGGAGCGTCTTTCTCAAACGAACGCAAAGATCGCACTGAAGCAGCTACCAAGCCGGATCACCGCTCGGTTTTTTGGGAAAGTCTGAGCTAACGCTAGTGCCACCATATTTTGAGAAACAACGAGCAAAGGTAGTTAATTCTTGGACAACCTTCACATTATTGTATTGCGGTCTGTTTTCACTTTACAACTACTAACTGTAGTCCTACTGTTTTTATATTTTCAAGTTCTGTACATATATTATGTAGACTATACTAAAATATATGCTTGTTGCTATATTTTACATATTTTTTATTATAATGCTGCTGTTTTTTTGGTTATCTTTATTTATAGTTGAATTACATAATTTTGGTAAAAATATAAATGTTAAAAATACATTTTACTTTTTTTGACATTAGCTCCATACAGGAAAATATTTCATAATAAGAATAAATATGTCATCTTTGGGGATGTTGTGTCGAAGGTCTTTTTAGAAAAAGGAAGGAGAGGAAGTTCTTGGAAGGAAAAAAGGTATGAGGGGTGGGTAGGAATCTGGGATCGGTGTATCCAAGAGGATGTATGAGTCTATCCTCACCACTGCAGTGCAAGGCTTCCGAGAGAATCCTGCAGGAGAGGTCAAAAAATCTCCCTCAACCAGTCTCTTCCGATCCGGCCTGCCACACAGTTGGTGGGCAGACGCATCCGCCGCCAAGATTCGAACAAACCTTATCCCTTGAACCCGGGCAAGTAAGTCACCAAGCGAAACGAACCCCTTGGGGTGACCTATGGCAGAGGTGTTGGTTATCCAATAAATGGTTTCCTGGGCGGCGGTACCCATACCCGCCTCCCAAATTGGGTTCTGGATTCTGGGAAGGAAAAAGGTACCAGGAGTGGTAGGAACCTAGGGGTCCAAATTGAGTTCCGTTTCCCAAATTGGGTTCGGGATTCTGGGAAGAAAAAAGGTATCAGGGGCATGTAGGAATCTGGGGGTCAGTCCAAGAGTGACGGACATGAAAAAATCTATCCCTCCCACTGTAAGGAGATGTTTCGGAGAGTGCTGCTGGGTAGGTAAAAGATCTCCCAGGTCCAACCAGTCTCTCCTGATCCGGCCTGCCATGCAGTTGGTGGGCAGGTGCATCCGTCGCCAAGATCCGGACAAATAAATGAACCCAGGTACATGGGGTGAGGTTTTTGAAATTCAATTTAATTTAGATTACCAACAATAATCTCCCTGGTTCCCGGGCGGTAGTACCCATACCCGCCTCCCAAATTACTGATAATACCTATTGTGAGAAGAATAAATATGTAAAAATGAGATATTTCTTACAATCAAACTGAATATCACTCAGTAGAAATACAATTAAAAAACAACAACAGAATACTCGTAAAAACATTTCAAAAATCAAGAAATTTGTATATTACGTATGTACCTATTTTATACCCACTATTTTTACGCATTTCACTTGTATCTATTTATGTTTATGCACTTCGGTAAACAAATTACAAAACTTATTCGGAAAAAGCTGGAACCGAGAATTCAATATCGATGTCGTCTGAACCATCCTATAGATATCGCCAGTTGAGTGGGACATGCTGCTTGCGGCGAAGCGAATGTGGTATTTCTATCTCGTTCTAAAAAACTTCCGATCGTGAGGCCGTCTTTTGATGAAATTTGAATTTTCGGCCGCTGGTAATGCCCTCTTAAGCGTTTTCTGTCTTTGATTCTTTCTATATATGACATCTTTTGTATGAAGGTGATTGAAGCAGAACATCTTTAGTCGCGCGGTGTATCCACACACAATCGAGCACCGCTCGAAACTCATTTACGAAGATCACGAGCTTACATGAAGCTACTTAGAGAACTAGCGTGGTAAATTCAAATTTCAAAAAGTTACATGCTTTCAAATAAGGTTTGGGTTTTCTGATACCCCACGCAAGTAATTAAGGGATAAAAGGAATTATTCAGCGTGGTTCATTACCATTTCGTAATCCTTCTTTTAAGCTGTACATTCGTTTAGAACAATTACTCAACAATACTTTTTCACCAAAATAATCTTAACTATTAGGCAATTAATTGAGAATGCCGCCCATAAATTCGTAAGCTCCTCGTGACATTAATTCAACTATAATATTATTATATGAATATTTCAATTTCGTACAATATTTGCAAAATTAATAACAAAAATGTTACACTGCGGGTCATTAAAAGTACGGCACAACGCGGTTGAAGTTGCACCCATATTGGAGGGAGGTTGTCCGGATAAGGGTGGGTGTAGAATGGAGAGGTTGGTGGCAGAGGGGGGGGGGGGGGGCAGGGGCACGTGTCGCTTCCCTAGAACCTTCTTTGTGTTACGCAAGGAAGCACTGTATAATTATAGCAATATTATGATTAGATAGTATGAAAATATATATTAGTTGGAGTGTAATGTGATTAAACTCATCGGCAAAATAAGAAAAGAACAAATTATTTGGCACTTACACAAATGTACGGATAACGCAAAAATGCACTTGTTTCTGATATGGTTAAAAATAAGCACATTTTTTTAATAAAGTCAACAAAATAAGCATAGATGGCATTATGCGAAATGATGTATGACTCACGGCAATGTTGGAGATCTGAATATCCATAAAATCGGAGGATTCACACAAATAATGAAAGTTGTAGTAGTAAGCTGTTTATTAAGCAATAAGAAATGGAAGCTCTGAAGTTTGGGAGTTGTTTTATAGCCGATAAACCGATATTATAGGATATATATATATATGTAAATACGACACAGATATCCGCGTATTGGATGACGGAAGAAATTAAAGGCGCCCGTGGAAGATATGGACAATCTTGTAATTGTAAATCAATATTTTGAGTCGGGTCACGCCAAGAGTCAAAATGTGCATGTCCTATTATAGGTAACGCAACGAAAGATGAAAGCAATAAAAATACTTAGAATTAATGTATTGGTCTATCTGGTGAACGTCAAGCGACGCCCACTAATCCGATAAGGCTCTCTGTCTTGCTTACGCTCACTTATTGTAACTAGTTAGAAGAGAGGCAAGTTTTAACGACACCCTTACGGACTGCACTTACGGGGTGTCCTATTCATTCAGTTCGTAATTTGATTTAAAAATACGTGCACCTACATATCGCAAGTGAAATAATCACAAATTTTTAAATTTGAAATCATAAATAGTTTTCATTATTTTTAATTCGAATCTTATTAGTAGATTTACAAAGTGTTTGTAAAGTGTGCAAGTTTAATATTTATTACTACATCATGGAGTCCTGTTACATTTTAGATAAAATACGTATAGATGTTGCTGATGATGAATTAAATAATTACTGTTGCTGATGATTGCTAACATATAATAAATTAAATGTATTACTAACAGTGATAGGTAAAATGTAAAATCGTTCAATGTCCAGTGTGTTAACTGTAATATCCTCCGCGTGCAAATTTGTATCTTCTTCAACCATAAACTTTCTAATTAAAGTGTGTTTATCGGAAGTGACCTGCCAGGTCAGTATGTTCCTGTATCCATTTGTAAATAGTAGAATTAGATAGAACCTAAGAATTCTCAATAAATTGTACAGCGCCTTTAAGGTAATTTTTCACAAAAACGGCGCTATATAAATTATCCAATTATTATTATTATTATTATAAAAATTAAATCATCCATAAGCAGCCAAATTTTTAAGGACAGATTGGAAATCACACTTCATTTCAACAATTACTGCAAGAAACCACTATTTACGTACACAAAATAGGTTATTAAGTTCTTAGTTTAGGTAAACTAAGTAATTCATGTGTATTAAGTATAAAACGAAATATTACAAATGACAAATCCGTACAAAAATGTGGCGGCAATGGAGATGTTTTACCCATATGGGAAATTTTAAACTTTGAATGAAAATCGAATTTTAATGAATGTTTTTCCATCTATCCTGACCGAAACCGTTATTTGAGTTTAAAAGTTTAATAATTAAGTTTAAAAGTAGTCTAAATCTATGCCTATTAAACGTGTAGCGGTTTGTGGATTATTTACTTATCCACAAACCACTATGTACATTAAAATAAATATGTATATACTATGTATATTAAAATAAATTATTCTTTTTAATTCAGACAATATTTTTTTAACCTTGTCGTTATTTATGAATACTCATTTGAATTCAATCCTGAAGATTATCACATTTAGTTCATAAACTTTTTTTTTCTTCCTAAACCTTCAGTATTTCAATAACAATATTGTAGTACGACGGCCTTTAATTTTACGTTACCGATTTTAACACGCTTTGGATTCGAATTCTCAATTGTAAAATAATTATTTATTGTTTTTTTTTTTAAGTCTAAAATGAAACACGCTGTATGAAAGTTTTGCATCTCTGTGTGTACTGTGATGAAGTCAACTTAACTTGCGAGACCTACACACCTTTAAGATATTTATTTTATTTTGAGATATGGAGATCGTCATAAAAGTAAAGAACTTATTTTTATTAACCATACATAATTTCATTCATTACACTGGCAATAGCCAGCATTTCAATTTAACCATTTCTTTTCCAGCATTAGCGCCACAAGCGGCCGGTCTACTAGTCGCTACAACTCGCTTGCCACTTGCCCTCGTGAATTCTAGTGGATAGTTCGTTGCTTATCGTTCATTCCTTATTAACTTGCTTTTATTACGATCTCGAGTAACTAAAAACCCTTCTGATATAGAGTCATGTACCACGGCAAATCATTTCAATATATTTGAGTGTTCAAGTATTAACTCAGTATTATTCATCCCGTTGTCTCTATGGTTCGTGTCAATCCAAGTAAAACTGCGATTGAAGTAAAACTTATTCACACCACGACAACGATATTAATGTCGAATACCATAACGACTTTATGTCCGGGTTAAATCTTCCCCACAGGAAAAACTAAACCCTTCCACACACTTTTCCACAAATAATCATCAAGTCAATCCACGCTATGTAATAAATACAAAACAATACAAAAACAACATGTCAGAGTTGTCAGAGACCAAATGGGAAAATAATTCTCCGACTCCAGATATTTTCATATCAGAGGGTTCGGCTCGGTAGAACTCCTAACTGGACCGATAAATCCTACTGATCCCTCAACATAAATATTTAAAATTTGTAGTTCTGATATTATTGTTGCAATTAAAGTTGAAAATCTCTTGTACAGAATTTTAATAGTTTAGTAAAGATGCCAAACTAATAGGCCAGTGCAATTAGAGAAAAAAAGGGGCTTGCGATCGGAATTATTCCGGTAGTCCCAATTTTTTTATATGTTTTATATACTCATCTCCTCAAATAAAATCTGAGTTATCGACCTTGGGTCACTTGAGCTTTCGCCGCCATTTTGAAAAAAAAACAGCCGAAATCACGCCAAAATCTAGTTTTCTCAAATATAAATAAAAATCTCGACTTAAGTGTCTTAATAAGTTTAGTAGAACATAAAATTACCTATAATTTTGTTTAAAACATTTTCTTCTATCTCTAATAAATATTGAGGTATGCAGTCGTAAAAATATGTATAAGTTTATAAAAACCGGTAAATTGCACTACCAATTACTAACTGACACCAATTTTGTAGATAATAAAATTTCTAAAAAAGGTGTAATTTTTATGTTTTATGAAGTTTTTTTTACTAATATAAAGTATAAACAAATATCGTTAGGTGAAAACAGAAAATTTATCACGATTTACTACCATGTTTTTCAACTTTTGTTTACATTACATTTTTTACATATTATAACTATAAATTAACAAGAGTGTGGGATTAAACCCCCAAAACCCTTTAAACCCCCTCCCCCTTAAATCTTACACCCTCCACAAACCCTGCAGTTGCCGCCGATTAGCCATTCCAGGACGGGCCATTTTTCATGCAGTTAAGTCTAAACTGATTGATATACTGAAAATTTTAAAAGAAAACGGACCTACTTCCCAGCTATGGGTTCAGTACTTCCAGATGACTACACTGATTGAGCTGAATATTGAAGCGGAACGTGCTGGAAATTGGGAGTTTCCATCTTGCAACGGTCCAAAAAATGATACCTTTCTTTCACTCAGCCGCCCACTTTAATTACGTCAAAAGTGCACATCTTCAAGATATGTTGACATTTATTTATTTATTTATTATTATTTCATAAATGTTTACATGTTACATTTTAGCCATTTTTTTTACTACCATATTAGCTATTGCACGTGTTGTGGTAGTCATACATGAAATATTATTTTATATAAACAGAAAATAAAATATAAGAAGAGGAGAAAAAAAGAACATATTTAAGGATAAATAAAACTAAAAAAATACTACTGCAAATAAAAATACCAACAGAAAGCTGAGAAATAAAGAATAAAAAGATAAATTAAACAACATTGTTGTTTGAAGAAATCTCTTCCCTTCTCAGATATCCAATGTTTTATACGGACTTCAAAGAGAAATTTAGAATAATGTGTCTTTATATCGGCAATTTAAAGCATTGTATATTTTAGGAGCGATATACCAGAATTGACGTTGAGCGAATGAGGTTTTAGTTTTAGGGACCACGCAACCCAGGTTTGATGAGAAGCGGGTGTGTGCTTGATGTTGTGGAGCCATCAGTAGGTTTTTTGCCATATATAACATATGCTTATAATAGTAAATAACTGTCAAATATCTAAGACCTTGGTTTTAGCAAAGAGTTCATTTGAGGGATGGGTAGGTTGAAAGTGAAGATGGATCCAATAGAATATGAAAGATTTACCAAAGAGGGTTTCTATACGATTCGACAATCTCATTAATTTTGGTCAGGGATTTGGTCTGATATGACCAGCGAATAAACTCTGGTGAGATCGATGAAAACATCTGGAGGTTTGACCCAAGGACGAGGAATGGATTTGTGTATCTGCATTACATTTATGAAGGTGTCGAGTCATTCTGTGGGGTTGAATTAGGAACGTAAGAGCAACATGTAGAGATGAGGCCTACATGATTTAAGAGGGATGACAAAGACGTCCAAACTCTCATTGATTGGTTTGCTTGCCATGAACCATTTCCTAAAACAAACGCGATTATATATATAAGTAACATGTTAGCGGCTCGGCGGATTGCTTTTGTATTTATTTTGGATTTAAATATTATTTATTTCCTATGGCAACGATTCTCCCGCCCCTCTCTCCCCCGATACCCCTGTCCCCAACTCCTATCAACTTGCCACAAGAATTTTGAATCTTAGCGCCGCGGGACAAAATCCTGATTAAAGCTTGACCCCACACTGAGGGTGCCAAGTTGTTGCAGGAACCATCAAAGCTACGGTACTTGTCATCTTTTTTGCACTGGGCGATTACTTGGCCATAGAAGGTCACATGGCTTTTCAGATGGGGAAATTTGCTAGGTCTAAAGTTATCAACCAGAACTTAAGAAACCTACACTTAAAACGTAAGGATGCGTTAGTTTCTCTCATGAAAAGCTGCATAAAAAATCAGGGTTTGACTGTGAAAATAGATACATTAATGCTATTCCATCGTATGTTTATAGCCGAAAAGTCTGAAATTGAACTTAAATAATATTTCCAAAATGAACTATCTCCTGTCTCACTGTCTCTTTTCTCAGAGGAATGCATGCGAAAAGGAACCAAGTCCGAATTTTACTCATCGTTTAACCCTCTACCAAATAACACAGAACTGGGAAGCAGTAAAATACACGTAGCTGATGGAGAATATTTACTGCACAAAGTTGTATGGGGTCGTGCTCAACCTTTTACAATCATCTTTCAGCAATATGTCAGGTATGTAGGAAATCATTATGGAGCCAATGCAGTAGTGGTATTCGATGGATATTTTTGTCAAAGGAGTAAAAAATAATAAATATTTATCTAGGCTACCCACCAATGATGCAGTCCAGCAACATGCTTCAAGAATTTTTAGAGATTTAATTAAAATTAAATATGATAATGTTATTATCGAGTTCTGCAAGTATTTTAGGATGTTTTTTAGATACAGCTGTTTCGACTTGTAAGGTCATTTTCAAAAGAAAAACCTTGCACTTAGTGCAAGGGAAACCAAAAGGGAAAGATTCGGAATCCCACATAATCACTATCTCAATTTAGTGTCTCTGCAAATTGGATTTACCGGTAATAAATCAATTTAGACACCTTCATAAATTGACATTTAAAATATTATAAATAAGTTGTGCGTACGTGGCTTCACCACAGTTTGAAAATGACCTTACAAGTCGAAACAGCTGTAACTAAAAAACATCCTAAAATACTTGCAGAACTCGATAATAACATTATCATATTTAATTTTAATTAAATCTCTAAAAATTAAATTGGAGTTCTACGAATTAAACACAAAAACAATTAATATGCTTCAAGAACATACTTGCAAGTGCAGACTTGGATTGGTCACCATGATCCAAGTGAATGGGGGTGGAAGAAGGACGCTGTTGGGTTACTAACTCCTGTACCAACGTTGAAGGAGGCTGCACCGCAGGCGTTGCTGTGCTTTGTATCATGCCAATGCAAAAAAGGTTGTGCTGGAAAGTCGAGTTTGAAATGCTCCCTATTATGTATTCACTGTAATGGCAGCTCGTGCAAGAATGAAGTCTTTGTTCACCCAGTCACCACAAATTCGGCTGATGAGACATAATATATACTATATGGAAGCTGTTCGGGGCCCGTAAGCGGCAATAAGAAACTATAGTCACCAGGCATAATTTTAAGAAAATACATTTTTTTTCTTTTTTTTACCACATCTTGTACCTTAATTAATAATTTTATTTATTTGTTTTGATTACATTGATGGTTAATTTTGCAGTTATGTATGTTACATGTTATTTCAACAATAAATGTTTAAAAAAAGTATAAACAAGATACGCCAAGATTAAAACAGTATTCTTTTGATTCAATTTTTGTGTAATTTTTGTATTAGAACCCAGATACCTAATTGAGATAAAAAACATTAAACATATATTTATTTAAGTCGTGAATATTCCCTACAAAATTGATATCAGTAATTTTTTCACAAAACTGTACGGGAAAAGAGATAAGTACAAAAAACCAAACCAAGTTGTGCAATTTATCGGTTTTTATAAACTTATACAAATAGACAAAATTATAGGTAATTTTGTGTTCTACTAAATTTATTATGGTATTTTAGTCAAAATTTTTATTGGAAACGAGATATTTGAAAAAAACTAGATTTTGGCGCGATTTCGGCTGGTTTTTTTCAAAATGTTGGCGAAAGCTCAAGTGACCCAAGGTCGAAAACTCAGATTTTACATCAGAAGATGATTATATAAAACATATAAAAAATTGGGACTACCGGAATAATTCCGATCGCGGATCTCTAATTGCACTGGCCTATAATCATTTCCAGCTTAATTTATTAAACTCAGTGAGTTTCATAAAACCGTTTTTATGTAATACTACAAAGAAACCATTCTTAATATTTCTTATCTCTCAAAGAAAGGCTAAAAGTATATTCAAGAAAACGTGGAATAAGAATATCAGAATATGCTGTTGTTAAGCTGCATTCACTTTAAACCACCCTCCCCCCCTTCCACTGGAGACTGGAGATAGCAATCTAAAAGAGAATACACCCATGTAGGCGTGGAGCATGCAATATTATGTATATTTATATGGGGCATTGTTACTTTAGTTTCCAACGTACAAACGGTGAGATAGCACAAATGTGTTAGTTTTAAGCGTTTTCTTTCCTTGTGTGCGTGTACTTTTTATTTAACAAGAGGGCACGTTTCATAATAATATTTAACGTATAAGTAGCTATTCATGAAGTTATAAAACTTGAAAGATAATTAAAAACAGGAAGTTTAAAATGAAAGCTCTATAATATAATTTGTAAAAAATAAAAAGCGATCTTTAAAAAATATCTACAGCGGTAATTTTCTTGGGTCGGGACGGGGATGCAAACCCGATATCAGCAAATATAAAAAAAAAAAATATGTATGGGTAATTAAAATTATTTAAAACTTCAGTATTGTGCGTGTGCTCATTATTGCCTGTATTTTATTATTCAATCGAATTTTACTTTAACTATATGGCACACTTTAACTAGATGACACACTTTAACTAGATGGCACACTTTAAATAGACGGCATACTTTCATCTACATGGCACACTTTAACTATGTGGCATACTTTAATTTAGTGGCACACTTTAACTCGATGGCAAACTTTAACAAGATAGGACACTTAAAATAGATGGCATACTGTAACTAGATGGCACACAAAAACTAGATGGCATACTTTAACTAGATGGCACACTGGAACTAGATGGCACACTTTAACCAAACGGCACATTTTAACTAGATGGCACACTTTAAATAGACATCACACTTTAACTAGATGGCACACTTTAACTATGTGGCATATTTTAATTCAGTGGCACACTTTAACTAGCAGGCAAACATTAACTAGATGGCACCCTTTAACTACCTATATGGCACACTTTAACTAGATGGTGTACTTTAACTAGATGACACACGTTTGTTAGGTAGATATCTTTGACTATGGTTAAGTAAAGATATTTTTTTCAAATGTGACATCGTCGTGTTTATTTGAACGTTCTTATTCGCATTATCTAAATATAATGATACCTACCAACCTACCTACCAGACGACCTTGAAAAAAGAATAATTGTTATTGAATTAGTTACCTTTCTTTAGTCAAATTGCATAATTTCTAAATTGAAAATAAAACAAATTGTTACATGAAATTATAATAAAATCGGTAAGTATTGTAGTTCTTCAAATAAGAGACAGTTAGAAATGCACTGTTTTGGACGCGAGGTCTGTTACTGTTCAAATAACTACTGGTTAAAAATCTAAAATATCTAAATAAGGCTTGGGAATGGTGGGAAATATAATTCTAATGCCTAACATCTCATTAGCGCCGATGACTACTTGGAGTCGATTGTAGATTGAATTTATGAACTATCGAAGTTTTTTCAGGTCTCGAGCGAATACCCGCTGACGCGTTATCAACATTGAGCGAAGGGTTGCGTTAGGACAAAGGTATTAGGTAATCCACGTGACATTCGGTGCATGAATTGTGAATATTCGTGCATTCCATATTTAGGCACTCATGTGATCACGTATAAACGTATTGTGTAGTCATCGATATGATATTGTTGAGTATATATATATATATAATGGTAAACAGTCCTCCGGCGTCATGCTTAGATGTTTAAAGTAAAAACAAATAGCTGAATTTCTTTTTAAAGATGTTTTGGATGAAGCAAACTTTAATAAACTTTTTAATCGAGCTGAAGAAACTTATTCTTTGTTGTTTTTTTGGCGGAAACATGTTTTCGACAAGTGCTCTTGGTTTTAATGTCTTATTTGTTTTTAATGGTTTCCGATTTCCTGAATTTCGTAGATACTTGTACAAACCCGACTTTAGAACTTTGATGTAAACCAGTTAAATCCAATGAATTGAACTTCGGATCGGTAGATACTCGTACCAACTAGTGAATGATTTCTAACCGTATCTTACGGGTTCCAGTACCTGATGCAAGAAGGTTTCTAGTATCATAAGTTGATGGGAAACGTGGTGAGGTGAAAGAAAATGTAATTGTGCCAAAACCATTACAAAAACAGTTGCAATTCTAATTTATTTTATTGTGATTTACAAAACTGAAACTGCTTGCATGAAGAATAGTTCAGACAAGCGATAAAATAGAAAAAAGGGTAACAATTATTATTATAAGCAAAGATATTCAAATACAAAAGAGATATGCTATAAAAGCTATTTGTAGTTTGCATACAAAAAGAATTTGTTCATTTTCTTGATTTTTGAAGGTGTGCATTATTATTGGTTAACAATATAGTTTGAATACGGAAAGAATATGTTCATTTAGTTTAGCATTCGTTTAGTTTATTCGTTAATTATTCGTTCGTTTAGTTTATTCGTTACTAACTAGCTTTTCCCGCGGCTTCGCTCGCACGGTATTAGTGGGAAATTACTGTATAAAGAATTTTCCCACGGTAATGAAATATTTTTCCGTGATAAAAAGTAGCCTATGTCATTTCCCATTCCTCCAATTATCTCTGTTTAAAAAAATCACATGATACAAACAACAAATAACGATAAGACAAATAAAATTCTTGAGAATGACATTTCGCAAATAAAAATTCTATTTTAAAAAATATTTAAATTATAGAAATAAAAATTTATTTTAATTACCTACTCCTTTTATTAATATTTTATTCATATTTGAATTCAGAGTAACGTAAAAAAATAACAAAATGACAATAAACATTTTTAGAGAAAGGTGGATATTAACTACGACGCCAACTTTTTTTTCACTCTTTTTAAGCACAACAAAGCACTCTTTTTAAGCCTAAAATTAAAAAAAAAAAAACATTGTTTCCAATGTAACAATTTGTTTGACGTTTGCAATAACTCGATTTTGTTAGGGACAGAAAACTTATGATACATAATTTCATAACGCCACATCTTATTCATAACGCCAGAGCTTACGAATATATATATATATATTTTTATTTATTTAGAAAAAAAGTAAATATTCACAATAAATACATATTACATTTCATATCAGACATCACTTTTTTTGGTTACCCAATTAGTAGAGAAATATTCTCGGGTCTAACTGGGGAGCTAGTCTATGTAATTATATATATATAGATAATAATATGTATAGTTACAAAAATGGAAAAATAATATTTTCAAAAATACTGCAAAATATTACAAAATATTGTACAGTAAGAAAATTACATATATTTATAGAAACAGAATATCAACAAAAATTAACAAAAAATCAACAAAAATAATAGCAACAGAATATATCGCCTTTGTTACTCGCAGATAATGTAGCTTTCGATTAGTGAAATAATTTTTAATTTCCATTCGATATTTATTGTGTGAAAGAGTAAGGACTACCCAACCATCCATACAAACTTTCGCATTTATAATATGAGTAAGATAAGATTGGTAAACAACACCGGCGATACCCGGAAGCGCAGTCTCACCTAGTAAAAACAGCGGATAGCACATCTCCTTATATTTCAATATCTTTGATTATAAGCTATAATTATTAGCCTAAAACAATCATCTACATTGAAAAAATCTCCCGAGAAAAGATACATACCGCCGACGGGACTTGAACCCGCGTTCTTCTGATTTCCGGTCAAATGCTCTGACCACTGATCTACGTCGGCTTATCTCCTACCCGCCAAATTATTCAATATTCTAGTGTTTTATTCAAAAAATTTCAGGCTAATAAAATTATTGCTTATAATAATTGTTACCCTTTGTGCTTTAAAAATCTTGTCTTAAACATTAGTTTATCAATTAAAAAAATGATAAAATTAAAACCTGCTTATAGTACATATAATATAATATATTGATGCTTTTTCAAATATTTTGATCTTTTTCAAAATTGGAATTATAATGTCCGTGATTTTCACTGATCTGCGCTAGTGTATTTAAATAAACGGTTGGTTTTTATTTTAAGTTAACTTAAGAGACGGTTCTCCGAATTTCTACCGATTTATTGCAAACCTCCCTTAAACATTTGTAGATTTTGAGCTCTTAAAAAAATATATGTTATTCTTGAAGATAATATCTAGTGATTTATCGCGCCGAAACGCAAATTATAAAAAATTCCCTCGATAGAAAAAAATCGCAAAGTATGCTCCAAAAATTATTATAAACACGTTTGTTTCAGTTATTTTACAAGTTATATGTTTGAAAAAATTCACAACGTTTCTTTAAATAAAATTAAAGACAATTATCGCGAGATTTTTGCACTTTTTTAAGTAAGTCGTGTTTAATTAAATATTTTAACAACAGGCGCTTGCGTTTTTTAATTCTGAAGATCATTATTACAGGCCGTCTCTGTCTAACGCGCGTGTAACATATGTGCCTTTCAAATATCCGCCAGTCGCTACCAGGAGAGTTTGCATAGCGGACCTATGCCCGGATTTTTAACTGATTTGTCGTAGAGTGGAATACATATTTTTTACCAAACTCGATATTGGCTCTCGCAGTCAGATTTTATTCTTCTGTCGGGACTTGCGACTTGCGTGCGGCCAGCATATTCTGCGCCGCTGATATACTGTTAAACTGTGGGGAATCAGAAATCTTGATTATGAATTATGATTTTTTAAAGATAATACGGTTAATTAAAATGTAACTTTTACATATACTTTTATAAAATTTTGAAATACATTTATAAAATTCAATTTACGTTTTCGTTCGTATTGGCCTAGCGGTTCATGTAATGGTCCCAGTCTTATTCTTTATTATGGTCCCAACAAATAACAAGCGTTATTTCTAGGTTGTCATTTTACTTAGTTTCATTCGTCATTTTATTATTTTTTTTATTATTTGAAATACATACATATGACAGATTTACAGAAGAAAAATACAAGGAACTAATTACAATAAAGTAATTTTTTTGTTAATGAAATTACCCAATTTAATAAAGAAACACATTTCTCGTGTTTAAATTGGGGGGTCGTGTCATTACATTAAACCTTTGTTTTTGTTTGATTTAAGAAATAAAATAAAACTTATAGGAATGATAACAAATATAGAAATTTACTAACTTAACAGTTAGATGTACGGTACATAGATAAATAAAAGTTAGGATATAGGTGTACTAGTAAAATAAAAATATTATTACTTTTCAATTAATAGGTAGTTGGTAGGTGGTAAGTACATAAATATGATTCAGTTATAATGGAATTACCCGATAATATTGTAAGACTAGGTACATAATAATATTTTGCGACATAATATTTGATTATACTTGAAATGCTGGTGAAATATTTTAAGAGGATATGTTAAAACAGAGAAAGACATTTTTTTTTGTAAAATTAATGATGAAATTAAATATTTAATTTTAAACTTAAGTACATAATATTATAATTAACACTTGATCAATTATTACTAGTAGGTGCAACGTAATAAAAATAAACGTAGAAATTCGCTCTATGTAATTAAAACTTATAATTAGTGTTGGGTTGATCTAGTAGTATTTTGATTTGTGATTTAAAGGCTTTATAATTTTCTTCAGATTTGATTTTATATAGGAGAGCATTAAATTTTTCTATACCTTGATAAGTATAATGGAGTTGAGAAGCACTTGTTTTATATTTTGGAATTTCTAAGTTGCAACGTGATCGTGATCGGTTACTTATTTTTGTGATTGTTGTTATAGTATTGAATTGATCTTTGTGTGTTTGTAACAGTGAGTTTTTTTTGAAAATTTTATTTAAACTAAGAACCCTGAAGAAGTTAAATAACTGTATAGTTGGAAATATAGATGGTTTTCGTAGAATGACTTTTAGAATCAACCTCTGTGCCTTTTCTACCGAACATTTTTTTTATTTATTTATTTTTTTTTTTTTTATTATTTCATAAATTTTTACAAGTTACATAATACAGCCAATTTTTTAAACTACCATACTAGGCTATTGCCCGTGCTGTGGTAGTCATATATGATACATTATTTTAAATAAACATGTAATAAAATATATAAAAAGGAAAGAAAAAAAGAACATATTTAGGGATAAATAAAATTAAACATAAATACTAATATGAACACGTTAATGCACCTGTTGTTGCTGACGTCTATAAATTATTACATGTGTATAGTTAAATGAATATTTTTGACAAATTAAATAATGAAACATAGAAAAACTTAAAATAACATCTAAAAATATAACCAAAAATAATTCGAAATAAAATTGACAGCACTCTGAAAACTTAAACTCTTAAAAATAGTAGAAACTACATTTCTCGCCAATGTGCATAAATAATGCCCCAGCTTTTTAAATAATCACAAAAACGAATTCTGTTGGAGTACAAGTACACGCCTGTACCTAGTGTGCAAATCCTTTTGACATGAAAAAAAAACTTTAAATATATAAATAATTTTTTTATAGTAATACCTCACAAGAGTCTCAGCTGCTCCCGTCTGGAGCCAGTGAGACTATGGCGACCCCAATTGGGGTATGTTGTGAGGCTGAAGGTAGTGGAGAGGGTAAGGAGATGGGGGAGAGGAAGGTGGGTAAGTACCTAGCTATTCAGATCTGGTCACCAAACACGGCTAGTGCCATTTCAAGCAACGAATTCTGAATGGTGGTCTTAAACCAGAGCGATACTGAGAGTATCTTTCACTCTGGAACGTGCCACAAATATACTATATGTATATTATTTTTATAATAAATTGTGAAAACACAAATTAATCATTATTTGCCACGCCGGGATTCGATCCCGCCACCTTCGGTATGCGTGTCAAGATCCTTACCGTTGGACTACGCGCCGGTCGTCAAAATGTAAATAATATTCGTGTTATTATAAATTCTAAACGTGGAGATCCGCAAAGGTAAAATAAGTCAGGGACGCCCGAGGAAGACATGGCACGACCAAGTGAATCACATACTTAAGTCGGGCCATATCAAGAGTCAGAATAATAAAAGAGCATGTGTGAGACGATGTATGAATGTAAACGAGGCAAGAAGTGTGTCGATTGAATTGTTTGGCGATCTGTCCTCTCTGCCTACCCCTGCGGGGAAACGGCGTGATGGTTAGTTAGTTTGTTACGAGTAATATCTTCGATTGTAATATTTTCTATATCTCATATTAGAATAATGGACAGGATATCCGGGGTAAAGTGCAGAAACTTTATAAGATGATTCTACATGATGGTAGAAGTAAAACAGATGAACAACTTTTTTCGAAATTTCATTTTTTTTATATGAATAAATTATCTTCGTTATACAAATAAAATATGATAAGCATCAAAAATGTATGAGTGTATATAATTTATATAAATGTTCAAAAGTAGATAATTTATGAATATACATATATTATATTCTTTATACAAGGTGTCCGGGGGTAAAGCACGCAAGGAAGGTGATTTTACATGAGAGTTCAAGTAAAAGAGATAAAATCACATAACTTTTTTCGAAATTCTAACGTTTTAAGCTAGTTTTCGGGTAAAAAAATGAATTGTTTGTATAGAAAAAAGTATATTCTTCCATGAAAAAATATTTTTATAAGGGAAAAAAAAAACATTTAAATTTCGAAAAAGGTTGTATTTTACTTCATTCGTCATGTAGGATCTCCTTCTGAAGTTTGTGCACTTTGCACCCGGACACCCTGTATAGATAACCTAATAAGAAAAACTTTCATTAATTTCGATTTTTTTTTTAAATATATTAAGTTACATTTTATTATAAAATTTAAAAAATATTTAATTCATTCCACAGTTTGTGAATCTTCGTTGAACATCAAGACCGCCCGGAGAACACAACCACGATATATCAACTCATATTTAGTTTGCTGTCATTTTCATAGATGTCTCTAATGAGGCACGCTAATTATTATCTGCGCTATTCGATACACCTCCTATGAAACCGTTTTAAAAGTAAATATCACGACTGGTCCAAATCGAAATTTTTCGTGCGGTTAACTGAGCCTTTAAAGGCTCACGAAAAAGCCATTTAATGATATATTATGTTATTTTAATCTAATACTTATAAACATAACACCCATCTTTGTTTACCCAACCCATATTTTACACATGTATTTTTGCTTCACTATGTGAAATTATGGTTTCTTAGCGTGTTGTTTGATTACATTCAAGATGTCGTAAAACAAGAAAAACTTGGGATGTGATTGCTTCGTTCATAATCGATTGCGTACAATATTTTAGTAATCTTATAATGATCTTGTAGATACATAATAATATGCAAATTTTCGGAATATCGTTACATGTGAGCGAAAATCAGAATTTAACTCTTGCATACTGTATGAAAGTTGTGAATGTGACTACCACAATTATTTTGTTAATTTCTTTGGATTATGCTGGTGAGGTATTACCGTAGATACCAAAACTCTGATGTGTCGTGAAGAGCTTTGCATTAGTTTCTTTCTTTGAACATGATTAATAAATATGTATGTTCAGAAACAATATCTATTTGTGTGCGATCTAAAAGAGTGAAAGCTCAAGAAACGAGAGCTCGTTTCATGAGCGTTTTTCGAAAAGGTTTTCGGTCTAGAAGATTGTTGTAAACTTCACAGCTGATGGTAGACACAACATGGTGAACTATGAATAATAATTGAGTGGAGCTAGAAGGTCTAAACAGAAAAAAGATTCACATAAAACTCTTCATTCAAGTGTTGGTTTTGTATACAAAATACTTTCCAACATTCCCTAGTTCTCTCTCACTCTTTCTAATCCCCCCACAAACGTAAATCCTAGTCTTCTTCTTCCTTATATAATCACTTTTAATGTGTTATTCAAGTACCCACTGATATAAAATTCATTTAAAGCTCTGGAAAACTGTAACTCTGATTTCGATTCTTGGACATGTTGACATCATGGGTACCTACATATTCTTTGGCAAAAAAATTGCAACCTTTAAATTATGAATTTACATTTGAAAATATAAAATTTTATCACCTCCATCGGGTGCAACGTTCCAAACCAAGGCAAAACGCTAAATGTATTGATTTGCTTAGTGTATTAAAGGCAAATAAATCATTGACACGCAAAGATGGTTCGAAATTTATCAGCACAAGGAGTATCCACACTTCATATTGTGAGATTTTTGCTCTGCGTACAAGAATATCAATTTATCATTCAATCATTTCACATCGCTGACGTCCATTACAGAATCGATACTTCATTTTAACTTCTCATTGCCCCCGCCCCCGCCCCGCCTCGCTCCCCACTCCCCGCGCCCCGCTCCATGGAGCGGAAGCAGATCACATTCTCGTAAATATCCCCTTGGATACTTTAACGCGCTTCGCCACAAGGAAGTACTTGATCGTGGCTGAAATGTTCAAGGGAGATAAGTCAGAAGAATAATACATCCGAAATGAGATGTTCAAGGAGGAAGCGAAGAGGAGAGGAAGAAAATTTGATCAGTAAATTCACAGTAAGGTTACTAAGATATATATTTTTTTAATTTTAGCTTAAATAGCGCCGACCCATAAAAAAATAATGTTAAATTATAATTATAGGATTTGTATAACAGTACCAACTGCATTGGATTTAGAAGCTTTTGTAGACCAATTTCATTCATCAATCTCAGCGTTGCAATAGTTAAAAATTCCAAATTTATTACAATGTTTCTTCGTGTATATAGGAACACAAAAATTAGAACAAACGGCCATGGCATTCGAATCATCAATCAGAAAATTGAAGGCACCGTCGAACGATGAGTAAGTAACATTTTTACGTGAACAAGCCAAAATAGTAAATAGAACTTCTACACTACCAGAATGGAAATCACAACAGCACGTGAAGAAAAACTTACTTGAAGAACAATACAGCCACGCATTTCATAGTTTAACGCATAACAAAGCAAAACACTACAAGGGCGCGTTATGCAATTTGTCAGACCATACATTTATTTTTAAATGCCCAACATTTGTAAAAGCATCCCCTAAGAGAAGGTTTAAATAACTTAAACCCAAAACTTATGTCGAAATTGTCTAAGTACAATGCACTCTACCGAAAATCGGTTCAGATATTGTAATCAAAACCATAATTCTTTATTGCATTTTGATGACACTTCATCCAATTTTTCTCATAATATTGAGCGAGATTTCAATCTTAAACGCAAACCCGAAAATCAGTCAGATAATGTAACATTATGTACTCTCAATAATGGAGATGCAAACGTTTTTTCCTCAACGTATTATTAGGTACCGCATTTATTAGTGTTCTTGATTACAGGAATAATTATCAGAAAATGCGCGTCTTAGTCGATAGTGCTTCGCAAAACGATTTTATTACAAAGAAATGTTGCAAACGCCTTGGATTACCCTTATTATTTATTATTGGCAAAAAAGCTTCTTTAATATATATATACAATTGATAAACGACATTGATAAAAATTTTACACACATAAAATAATTCATGTAAAAATACATTGCTTATACAAACAAAGATAATTGACTGTTGTATAGGTTATGAATAAAAATAATTTTTAATATAATTTCAGAATATTTCCAGGGTATTTTAAATGTTCTATTATTTTTTTACTTTTGTAGATGTCATAGAAACTAGAAATTCACCTTCAGATTTTTATATTTGTAATTTACATCGATATTTATGAAGAAAGAATATTTTAATTTTAAACATGAAAAAAACCTTTTTTTCACGAAAGCACATTCTTTTTATTTAGGGAATTTGCGAGAAAACTTTCACTTTACTTTTTATCTCCTTAATACGATAAAATATAATAATTTTTTTATAAAAAACTGACATTTTGAATGCATTGTTTGCACATCTTAAAAAATGTTTTTTAATACATGGTCACCCACACATTTATAAGGCATTTTTTGTTATTAAAATAACATTTTCATGGAATTATTATCAAACGCACTCGGTAAATACAAATAAATAATATATTAGAAATAACCACATTTTTCACTTTAAAATGTAACAAACTTAACAATATAACATTATTATTTGACTAAATCTGACGAAAAGTAGCACAAATAATAGTAAATATATTGAATTAAGCGAACATAATAGTCAATAGATCATTTTACGTAAGAAATGAAGAAAAAATCTTACCTTCCCTAGTATACTATTCAGAAGTTTGTTAAATTATTTGTATTTATTCTTTCTAAATTAATATATTTATGCATTTTATTATTTTTTTACTCCTTTTAATTTAATTATTGATAATACATATATTTTTTTGTTTCAAAATCTTTAAAATAATTCATTTTCCTTTTTTTAATTAATAGGGTATGTATAATATTCCAAATCAAACGTAATATATTTTTCCAAATCAAATATCAATATATGGTAGTAGAAACTCACTATTTGTAAGAAACATGAATGTTACAATATTGTGCTTTACGTATATATAAAATGATTATCCTCAACACAAGCCTATTACGGTGAGGTTAAAATTGAAATGTTAAAAATAATACCATGTAAAGAAAGAATACTCATTAAACAAAAGTCTTCTTGTTCATTCCGTGCAGTTGAACACATTTACCACTTCTGTGAAAAAAATCCAATTCCATGCAATCTAGGAAAAAGCGATTATCTAAATTACTCAGTCTTGATATTTATTATTTCCTTAAAAAAATAATTTCATATCGAGTGGTTAACAACATAATGTACTTATTACGTCCTTTTAATTTATTTAAATGTTTTTCTGCTTTACAGCCTTACGATGTTAACAAAATGAGTGGAGAAATTACGGATTGGGCAATCCAAGATTTGGTGGAGAAAAACATCGCCGGTCAGACGAATGGTTTTAACTTCAATTTCCTCTCCAATCTTTCAACGTGTTCTATCTGCGTGTCTAAAACTGGAACTCATTTTAAAGAATACTGTAAAAAAGCTGCAAATATATTTCATCTTGGGTTGCAATGCTGTCGCCTAAAACTAGAGCGTGCTAAGACATTTTGGAACAACTTGTAGATCTAAAGACTCAAGGCATTCTTTTAGACAACACTCATCAAAAAAAAATCCCTGATTATTGCGTTACCTCTGACTTTGTGACAATTTTGCACATACTTCTAAAATTTGCAATCTAAAAATAAGTAAAAAAATACACCTATAACAAAAACATATTTAGTGTAAGTAGCTACATACCCTAGCACTGCATTAAATTTGAACCAACCGCAACGCAAATAAAATACAGTGAATTTATTTTGATTTTCCAATATCAAAATTCAAAGTTTTTTATTGAAAAAAAAACTTATTCAGCACTCACGTTGTGATTTGAAACTCGATAAAACAAAAAATAGCAACAGTGAAAAGAGACAAACACATACATATTGTTATGAAAATATTATATTTGAATAACAAATTCGAACAGGTAGGTACTGTGAAAAACTAGTACTTGGTACTTGAGTCGTACAACAGCTTTATATCGGGAGACAAAAGAGGGAATTATTTTTAATTTATTTGAATGGAATTTTTTTCACTTTCTGCACGACCCTTGTTGGGGAACACGACTTGTGCAGGACGTCGCATTGTACCGTGTTGTAAAAACTAAAATATCGTTGCTAGAGCGATGTGGATCGTTTTGATTATATAACTAATTTCCGGCTTAATCATGAACTGTGGTTCTATTTAAATTCCTCTACGAGTAACGTGGAATACGCAAAATGCATTCGATGTGCCGCGAGTGTTTATCGCTACCGACATTGCCGTAATGGCGGATTAAATAACCTACCAAGATACTGAATCGGTTTGATTCTTGACAATCAGTGCTCGCCCTATGTTTTTAGACGGCCCGGAATGGTATTCCGTAAAATTAACATCGGCCGCGACCCATATTTCAATAATTGAGACATTATTTCCGACCACGAGTGGAGATCGGCTACCCATGGACTGGACTAGCTAGATTCCCTCCAGCCGCTGCAGAAATTCATCAAGTCTCCAAATGGAACGAGTGATGGCACCATCCTGTCGGGCTGGCCGCCCGGCTGCAGTACCGGTCTCGGAGAAATGAAGTTAGATAGACAGGGTTAGGGTTAATCTTACGGTCTGATTCGGTGGGGGTGAGTTGTTTTTCATGTTTTTAAACACGTAATGTTGTTCCCAGCAAAAGTATTATAATACAGTTTGTTTCAATGACCGTTACCTTTGTTTTTTTTTTAAATTTATTACCTTGTAGTTGTATATGAAACATGCCCACACCTTGAGAAAGTCTCTTGCTACGAAGGAGGATTCCAACACGGTTTTGGCGCGTGGCCCCCCCCCCCTCCCCACAAAGCTAGTAATCATGAGGGAATCACCTCCTTCCAAACATTAGCTCTATAATTGAGTTTGTAACCTCTGGGTTAGTTTTGACATTGCATCTGACCAGTACCGGATTATTCCTAAGGCACAGTAGGCAACGGCCTAGGGGCCCCGCATCGGCTGGGGGCCCCGCGCCCCAAGAAAAAATAACTTGTGTCAACGGTTCGACTCACAATTAGTGAGCAACTCCGGCACACTTTTGGAAAAAGTCAGCTTTCAAGATGTTTTAAATATTTTAATTTTTTATTACGAACATTTATAGGTTAATAACATTACATGCATTAAAGAAAACAACAAATTATAATAATTAGGTTATAACCCAATAACTGTTCACATCACGCACAAATAATAAATATAAAGTCAGTAATTAAAACAAATATTTAAACATAGTTGTATTTTACTTTACTTTCCTTCGTATCAATGGGGATATGATTATAGGTGCCGTGTGTAGTTTATATTGGCATTTGTTTTTTTTTTTTTTTTTTGCTTTTATTTCTAATGTTTAAAATATAAATGTTGTACAAGCTTTAGTGTGCATTACCTATCTGCTTGCTAAAATTATTTGTTTCTCTTCGTACCAAGGTTGTCTGGAAGAGATCACTTTAGTGATAAGAGCGCTCATTGTACTATAGTATTCGTTTCATTTTTTTTTTATTGAATGGGGGTGAAGGCATTCCTTCGAAATGTAGTAAAAAAACAGATTAATTATGAATAAAATTACGTTGTGGTAGAAAAAAAAAAGTTTGGAAGTTAGAAATGGGTAGGTAAGTGCAGTGGCAGACTAAGCCCTTCAGAGGCCCGGGGTGGAAAAGCTAGATGAACCGCCCCCCCCCCCCCCCTTGTTTAAGAAGTTGATGTAATTTTACAAGCTTTTTCTTCAGTTCACACGGGCCTCTGACTCCAAACGCCTCCATGGTCCTTTGATCAAATCTTAAACAAGGCTTTAAGGCACCAGGTCACTGTAAAAAAATTGTCATTTTTAAAAATTAATTTTCTGATGATGCATTTGTTAATAATGCTCTCACCAAATGTTTTAAGGAAATTCGTAAAATTGACGAAGATACCTACAGCATTTTATATAAAACCATTTTAAACAGTTTGTATATTGAATTAACGTTCAGCAAAACTTTGAACGCGTTTTTCTCGAAACTGCTTTTTTCAACACGGTTGACAACATATTGAAAAAACAATACGTCCGATTTGCATGTACTAAATCTTAAACTGTTAGTAAATCCAGTCAGTATGGCATCACTTAGGGATTTTTTAATAATGGGCCCCCTTCTATTTTTTTTATGTACAATGAAAATTTTCCATTAAAAATCGAAATTAAAATTCGTTGGTCCGCCATTTTTCCTTATTTTGAAACAAAATTTACCTAAGTGATGAAATAGACACTAGATTTTCAAACAGTTTAAGACCTGCAAATCGGATGCATAGAGGTTAAAAAATGTGTTAACAAAGTTTAGAAAAAAACACATTAAAATTTTGCTGAAGAATAATTCAACATACAATCTGTCCTGAAGAACCTACGGTTGTAGCGAAACCCGGTCGGCATATAGTATGTATAATAAAAGTGGTGTTTACTAAGTTATTGTTTCACATAAAATGCTGTCTCTGTCAATTTTTCGAATATCTTTAAAACATTTGGTGAGAGCATTTTTAACAAATGCGTCTTTCAGAAAAAGAAACAAAAAATAAAATTACCAAAAAAAAAATTTTACAGTGTCCGCCTTAAGTTATTAAAGCCTTGTTAAGGATTTGATAAAGGGGACATGGAGGCGTTTGAAGGCCCCCGAGGACCAGAGGCCCGGGGCGGCCACTCCCCCCCCCCCCCCCCGTTAGTCCACCATTGGTAAAGGGGCCCCAAGACGTGCATTGCCTAGGGGCCCCGACATGGTTAATCCGGCCCTGCATCTGACCAGTTATATTTTCCTCAAAACAAATGACGCAAGTCATATCTAATTAAACTATAACGTTACCCCTAGTAACAATCTGTAGGATTTAGCTTGCGAGAAAATGAGATAGTATAATCGGTCTCCTCTTTGTGAGGTGCTTCGTAGCCAATCCACTCTTGTCTACTTTAGTTTTGTGAAGGTTTTACTTCTAAAACGTTTACTCACACACTCTGATTTTTAAAAAATTAATATGTTTACAGTTTACAGCTTGTATTTGAATCACGAATTTCCATTTCAAACTCTACTCAAAAACATTTTTTTTGATTTTATAAATGCGATCTTATTTCACTTTCATCATCGTATTCATACTTAAGAAAATAAAAAAATGGCTATAATTTTATTTGTTTTTATTTTTCATAACTTAAAAATAATTTTATTTTTAAATTACCTAATGATTTGAGATAGTGAGAGCGGTAGCAGAAGCTTAAAAATGTTTATGCTTGTTTTTCAGTCCTTCAATTAAAAACAACATTTATTACTAAAATTCACCCCGAAACGAAAAAATTCCAACCATGAAAGAATTTTACATTTGCTCCGAGTACATTTTGGTACGAAATCTCTACGAGGCGAGATCTAACATGAAATCTGCAAAGTGAGTCATCAATTCTATCTTGAATTTCCAATAAATAACCAAATTTCATTTTCCAATCCTCTTCGGCAAGATGCGGAACATGGCGGGGTTCAGAGTGGAATGTCACCCAATATCAGTGAAGTCACTTGTCACTGATTTCAATTTCTATGCATGTTAAATGAAACAACTTCGATAAAAGTGCGTTGGTTTCTATTGATGGTCGGCCGGAAAAAAGAGTTTTAAATATATATTTTCCACACAGGAGACCCTGTGGAAAATAATACCCTCAGGGCCTGTGTTAACTTTGGGGACGCTGTGTGGAGGGTCTTTGTAGGAAATGAAGGAGATAAAGTTCAGGGAAGGAAAAAGTATTAGGGGTGTGCGAGAATCTGGAGTCAGTGTGTCCAGGAATGACGGGATTATGAGTCAATCTCTGCCACTGCGGTAAAAGGCGATGTTCCGAGAGAGTCCTGCTGGAGAGTTCAAAAGGTCTGCCTCAATCAGTCTCCCCCGATTAGGCCTGCCACGCAGTTAGTGGGCAGAGGCATCCGCTGCCAAGATCCAGCAAACCTCACCCTCCATGAACCCGGGCACCCCTGCTAAATCACCAAATGCAGCGAGGCACTTGGGGTGACCTATGGCAGAAGTGTCGGTTAAACAATAAACGGTTCCCGAGGCGGCGGTACCCATGCCTGCCTCCCAAATTTATAAAATAAAGGTATCGGAAATATTATATTATGTATCCTTTTTTATTTAACTA
This sequence comes from Limnephilus lunatus, assembly GCA_917563855.2. Classification (NCBI taxonomy): domain Eukaryota; kingdom Metazoa; phylum Arthropoda; class Insecta; order Trichoptera; family Limnephilidae; genus Limnephilus; species Limnephilus lunatus. The sequence goes on along the minus strand of OU830598.1, from coordinate 44,967,832 downwards.
ATAAAGATTTTTGTACCGCAAATCATAAATACCTAGTATAAAAAAGTTTTGGTTTTCGTTTCTATACCTACAACACGTGTTGAAAAAAAACTGTTTTCTCGATAATTCATTTAGAAATTTAAAAAAATAATAATAATAAAAATAAAAGTAAACGTTTTTGTTTATCCTGACGAAGAAACCGTTGGTTTTGAAACGTTGATTCTTTTATTTAATTTTTTTGATTAAATAGTGGTATACACAGTGTTTTATTTTAATTAAATTTAAAAAAAGACGCCACAAAGAGAATTTGCGATTACTACAGAAATGAAAGAAACTGCGAGTATGTTCAAAGTTATAAATACTGTTTTTATAGCTGAGGGGTGTATAAGTTCTGCTTTGTTTTTGTTTTTAAATAGGCAATTCACCCTAAAGAGAGTGCTTTGTGATGCTTTATTTTTCATTAAATATGTTTTTTATTATTGCCGTTTGATTGTTTTTTTTATACTCTTTTGTTTGAAATATTTTGATGTTATTTTTACATCAGATTTAATTTATGTATGTGAATCTCGGGCAAACTTCTCGTTTTGGAGTGATCGTATAAATAAATTATAAATATTTAATTTGAATAAAAACTTCTTCAGCGTTGTGACCTGAAACTCGATAAAACGAAAAAGCGACACTAAAAAAAGACAAACACATACATCTATACGATTTAGCCTGCGAGAGAATAAGATAGAATTATCGGTCTCCTCTTTAAGCGGTGCTTCGTAGCCTATCGGTATCCTCTTTGTGCGATGCTTCGTAGCTTCCCACTCTTATCTACTTTCGGAAGGTTTTACTTCTGCCGCGTGTTAAGTTTTTTCTGAAATAATTCTACATATTTATATGTAAACACCGCACAAGATTCCCAACTGCTGTATTGCGCTAGTGAAGCTATGGCATCCCCAATTTCGTGAGGCTGAAGGTAGTGGAGAGCGAAAGGAGATAGAAAGAGGAAGGTGGAAAAGTACCTGGCTATTCAGATCTACTTACCAAGCCATTTCAAGCAACGTTTCAATTCTGAATGGTGGTCTTACACCAGGGTGATTGTGAGAGTATCTTCTACAATAAATAAATAAACAAATTATGAAGTAACACAAATTAATCAAAGAAAATTTATTTGCGCACACCGAGATTTAAACCTGCGACCTTTGGATTGCTAGTCGAGAGGCTTACTCCTCGACCATGGAAGCCGCCAAATACACGTAATAATAATATGTCCTCAGATAATAGTTAGTAAAAAAATATATATAACGAAAGGTACAAGAAAACTTAATTTTTCTTAATAGCGTTTGTTGTTCAATATTGTCCACCTTTTTAAATAATAAAAATTTTAAATGGGTCTCCGAAAAAAAAACTAAAAAAAATCACACATTTTAAAATATTAAAAAACTAAAAAAATATCGCACGCTTAAAATATTTCTTCAAGAATGTTCATTTTCCTAACCATTCGTTTCAGACAGAATAAAAATCTTTCCACTTCACTCAATATGTCCCGAATGTGTGCTGACAAATATAAAACTGTTAAATTGAGGGAAAAATCCATTAACTCACTTGAGTATACAGGAAAATATGTTTTACTAAAATATTTTCCAGGTGATTTTACACTGAGTTGTGGGCTAAGCTTTTACTAAATATTTCATAAAATTTCTTGTTTATAGTCGGCTATTTTTTTTCAACACAGTTTCTCTCAAAGATTTTTTTCTGAAAAGGGTACGTTAGAAGTGATTCTTTTCTAAGATACCTACATAATTCTAAAATATAAAATCATGGTGTGTGAATGTACGGGGTCCGCCAAATAACTTTTTTTTTTTGAAAATGCTATAAAAAAAAAACTACTGAATATTTTCTCAAATTTCTTTTTTTATTTATAAGTACAATCCTTCCGGTTAATAATGAAAAATAATTTCATTCAAATGGCTGCCTCGGCTGGCCATGCAGTAGCCTACACGATCGGTCCAATTTTTAAGCACATTATCGATTGTGTGCAGCTGTATTTCACCAATGGCTTCACGAATATTGTCCTTTAAAGCGTCAATTGTCTCTGGCTTGTCGGCGTAACATTTATCTTTGAGGGCACTCCACAAATAATAGTCCAACGGTGTCAAATCGCAGCTCCGAGGTGGACAAACGACATCAGCTCTGCGGCTGATAATGCGATCTTCAAAAACAGGGCGCAAAACATCGAGTGTAGCTTCGGCTGTGTGGCACGTAGCGCCGTCCTGTTGAAACCAAATGTTGCCAATATCCTCCTCTTCAATTTTTGTGAACAAAAATTCGTTCAACATGGCCCGATAACGATCGCCATTGACTGTAACGGCCACTCCTTGCTCATTTTCAAAGAAAAATGGCCCAATTATGCCTCTGGACCAAAATCCGCACCAAACAGTGACTCGTTTTGGGTGTACCGGCTTTTGACGCTTTAAAGGACAATATTCGTGAAGTGGGCCAATTGACGCTTTAAAGGACAATATTCGTGAAGCCATTGGTGAAATACAGCTGCACACAATCGATAATGTGCTTAAAAATTGGACCGATCGTGTAGGCTACTGCATGGCCAGCCGAGGCAGCCATTTGAATGAAATTATTTTCCATTATTAACCGGAAGGATTGTACTTATAAATAAAAAAAGAAATTTGAGAAAATATTCAGTAGTTTTTTTTTTATAGCATTTTCAAAATAAAAAAGTTATTTGGCGGACCCTTTATAAGAAATTTGTGAAGCTTTTGATTATTTTCTAATAAAACATTATGTAAATCTAATCTAATCAAACTAAGCCTGGTTTTCAGCAGTGGTTAAAAAATCATATGAATCGTAAAGAAATGTGGAGCATGAAATGACTCTACTAGCTAGAAATCGGTGTGCTAATGGGAAATTTCGTTATGTATTACAGATAGGTACATAAATAAAAATTATTAGTTTTTTTTTTTTTTTTTTTTTTTTTTCTTTATTTTTTCCCATTGTATCTACATACATACAAAAGTAATTTTACATAATTTCTAAATACTAATTATAATTTTACATAATTTCTAAATACAGTAAGAGTAAATATAAGGTACAAGTAATGTAAAAGTTAGCAATAAGTAAAATATATAATAGAAAAGAGTAGGTAATGGGAACCCACTAAGGCACAGCCTGTGTGTGGGTAATATAAACAAGATTGCTATATATACATCAATAAGTATATGTAAAAAATGTAAATTTTAAACTAAAGGTTTAGAAATCTGTGAAAACATTATAGTAAAATAAAATAAAATAGTGAAACATAAATTTTGTTGATTTTTTGTTAAAGTAAAGAAAGTAAATAAAGTTAGAATTGTATTGAAAAGTGAAACATGAAGGTTTTCAAATAATTTATAGAAAAAATGTTCCAACATCTGCATCATTCAACCATAATTTTAATTCTTTTACGTAAAGTGATATTTTATCTGCCATTTGAATGTGTTTTGGTAGAAGATTAAAAGTACGAGGACCAATAAAGCTGCTATGTGTTTGCATTAATTTAGTATTGGTTTGGGGGGAGTAAAACATATTATTAGTTCTTTTGCTAATTCTATTTTCATTTTTTACGAAGCAATTTTTATTTTTATATATATATTTCATAGTCTGCAATATAAATAATTTACGGATATTGAATATTTTTGTCTCTTTGAATAATAACTCTGTTGAGAATGTTTTTTTTCTATTATACATAACTTTAATAATGCGCTTTTGAGTGGTTTGTAAAGGCTTAATAAATGCATCAAGCGCACCACCCCATCCTATAATGCCGTAGATTATTGAAGATTGAACCAAGGAAAAGTAGATCATTTTTAATTTGTCGAGATTGAGTACTTCCTTAAGTCTATAAAATGTGTAAGTAAGATATCTTAATTTCGAGGTGGTTTTATCAATTTGAGATTTCCAATTTAGATGTCTATCAATAGATATACCTAAATATTTAATATTTTCAACATTGACAAGTTCATTGCACAGTGAACATGTTTCTTGATTGCAACTCGTATTGTGGATTCTAATTTTAAGGTTATCGTGAGGTTTGTTTTTAATGCTTTTATAAAAAGTTAAATAAAATGTTTTGCTGTAGTTTAGAATGAGTTTGTTACATTTTAGCCATGTTGAAACAAGTGCAATACATTCGTTTGCCTTAGAAAAAGTTTCAATCCAAGAATTTCCGTTTACTACTATTGCCGTGTCATCGGCGTAAGAAATAATTTTTCCTGGGATCACAAAATTACATAAATCATTTATATACATCAAAAATAGAATCGGCCCAAGGACAGTTCCTTGCGGAACTCCATTTTTTATATGTGCTTCTGAACTATAAAAATTCCCAATTTTTGTTTTTTGTGTTCTGTCTGTAAGATAGTTTGTCAGTATTTTTAATGTGTCTTTTTTGAAACCTAGTTGAGTTATTTTTTTAATTAGTAATTTATGATTTACAGTATCGAAAGCTTTTCTTAAATCTAAGAATATAGCAAGACATTTCTTATTTTTATCGATAGATGTGTATAATTTTTTTGTTAAATCATATATTGCATCTTCAGTGCTTAGATCTTTACGAAAACCATATTGGTTTTGCGATAGAATATTATATTTTTCTAAGTGTTCTATGATTCTATTTTTAATGCATTTTTCTAATATTTTTGATAGGTTTGAAACAAGTGAGATTGGTCTATAATTATCTAATTTATGGGCTTCACCAGATTTATGAATTGGTATTATGGTGGAGATTTTAAACTGTTTTGGAAAATGACCCTCTTTAAGGCACATATTGAAAATATGTTTCAGAGGAGTTAAAATATGTTTTTTAATTTTTTTTAATGTATTACTAGATAATCCATCAGTTCCCTTAGAATTAGATGGTTTTAGGCTATCTATATATTTTTCAATTTCATTTATTGTGATAGGTGAAAAATATTCTATAGGGTTGATTGATTCATTATCTGCAATTGATTGCGAAGATGTCTCTATGAAAGTATTATTATCATTCATACTGGATGATTTAAGTACCTCATCTACTATATTCGTAAAGAAGTAATTGAAGTTTTCGGCAATGGTAGATTTGTCAGTTATTAATTTGTTATTGATTTTAACCTCATTTACAACACTTGAAGAAATATTTTTTTTGTTCATAATTTCATTTATAATATTCCATGTTTTTTTACTATCATTTTTAGCGTTTTCAATTTGTTCACAGTAGTATTTCTTTTTACAATTTCGAATCAGCCTATTGAGTAAGTTTCGGTACATTAAATATTTTGTTTTCATAAAAGAAATTATTCTGACATTATTATTTTGGCAAGCTATTTGATATTTTAACATTTCTCTGTATAATTTGTCTCTTTGCTTAATTGAGACAATTAAGCCAACAGTAATCCATGGTTTGATTTTTTTATATTTTCTGTTTGTTACAACAATTTTACTTTCACTTTTTCGAATATTATCTTGTAGAGTTTTATAGAAATTTTCTAATGCTGAATGTGGATTTACTAAAGATAGAACATTTTCCCAACTTTCTAAATGAAGTAAAGAATTTAATGTATGATAATTAATGTCTATTTTTTCAAGAGTTTCACAATTTTGTTTTATAGATGAATTTTTGAAATTATGCCCATATAGTGTTGGAAAATGATCAGTGATGTTTGTTTCTAGAATTGAGGAGATAATATTAACATCTTTGTGTGTCTTGACAAAAATGTGGTCTAAACACGCGGAGTTTATTATGGTTACTCTTGTTGGTGAGTTAATATACGAAAGGTATCCATAAATTGATAAACAATCTAGATATTCGTTTTGACAATTAATATTTTTTGTATTTTTTGTAGTTGAACGTTGAAAAAATATTGTTGACGATTCGAGTTAAATAAATACTTCCAGAAACTATCTAGTTATTCTAAAGGCAACCAAGAAACTGAATCCTAACGGTAAATAAAATCATTAAAAAGGCAATGTGAACAGGGTTGCGCTTACTATCAATTTAAAGTACTAGGTACTTAATTTCTACCAGCAATATGCTCTCAACTATCTGCCTACAATGTTTTTAATATACTCGATGGATACGTTGCTCGCTAAACCAAGAACTACAACTTAGAGAAACTCATAGTCACTGTCAAAGTGTATGGCAGAAGAAGCAGGGGAAGGTCACAAATGGGCTGGAGTGACCAAATATCACTGACGTCCGGTACTTTGGTGTCCTTGGCTCTCCAGGCAAAAGTGGAGGAGCAAGGTCAAGGCAAGGTGGAAATTGGAGTGGGGGGCACGATCCTCAGCAGAGAGGAAACGAGTTTAATTCGAAGAATTCAATTGAATTCTCTCTACAGAAGAGAACGTTTGAGACGGTGTATGATTGATAATTCAGCAAGAAGGGTGTGCCAAGAAAGAATTGTGTGGCGGGCTATATCTCTCTGACTACCCCTGCGGAATATGACGTGATAGTTTGTTACAGTCCAGTGACTAATATCTAGTGGTTAAACCATTTCGGTAGCGATCAATTTCTGTTCAAAGAATATTATGAAAATCTACATATTATTTTGAAAACTATTTATCTTTTATGTTATCAGCGAAATGTATCACGTGCCCGTAGATCTCTACGGGAAATATAATTATACAATTAAATTCTGTCTGCATGACGGAAGCACTACGTTATTCCGAAATTATATTAAGTGTATTAAAATTTTGCCTTTGTAAGAAGTCAATTTGAAACAAATCTCCCGCCTGGAGCTCACATTGCAATATTACTCACGCATAATCCATTGAAAAAATACAACCAAATTCTTAAGCTTTCTTATTTTGAAAATGGATTTTACAGCAAATTTGTCTAACTACAACACTCTTTTAAATTATGTGAATATGCTTAAATTGTCAGATACCTATTACTGAGTAGTAGTACTGACTTCGTAACTCTATACAAATTTCTAAATGATGCATTTCTTATAGAATTGGTTGTATTGACAAGCTTTCGTATTCCACTGCATAATAATGGAAGTCGGGATTTATTTCAGTGCAGAAATTACGGTTTTCTAATAAAAATATTCACCTTAAAAATATTACTTTTAACTTCCTGCCTGACAAATATGTTTGCGCTTAGCGGGACAGTTTTGTTTAGCATAATAATTACATTCCCCGATTTTCCTCTCCACACTAAACATTGCCTCTGGCTCCTTTCCACTGTCAGGATAATTGAGGTTTCTACATGAAGCGGATCAACCCGAGCTATTGTTGTGTATACGATAGTAAGTATGGTCAGTAACGAGGAATACGTTGCATGTCCTATTATGTGAACAACTTTGGTTCCATTTGTCAAACTGTTGATGAAATTGCATCAACATCGATTTACGGTAGCCGGATAACTAGGGACATTGACTAATCAACACTCTTTTGGAAAGTGATATGTAGTCATGGCAAGTGTTGGAAAAATAGTTTAAAGGGGTTACGTTAGGTTAGGTTATAGTTTTTTTTTTCAATCATTTTTAATGACTTAACATAACTTTTCAAAAGTATGTTAACCTGCCACTGTCCTGAGTTGTCATGGAACCAATTATTATTATTAATTATATTATCATTTTTTTTTTTTAAAAGGGTGCTCCAGATTTTGTCCGGACTAAATTGAGATTTGTCAGGATTAAATCTTTCCCAAATGAAAGACTAAACCCTTCCACACACTGATTATCTAGTAAATTCACGCAATGTAAGTGCACTATATAAGTATAATAAATACAAAACAATACAAGAACAATACGTAAATCCACAAGAAACATAATGGGAAAATATTTCACCGACTCCAGATATTTTCAAATCAGAGGGTTCGGCTCTGATGAAATCCTAACTGGTCCGATAAATCCTATTGATCCCTCAATATAAATATATAAAAAATCTTTCGTAATCCTACATGTATTTAAAATGACTGACTTTTGCATTTTTATATATAAATTTTTTGATAAATCTAATAACGCCTAAATTTTGAATGAGAGAGCTAGGTAAAATGCCAGTAGCCGAAATAACAAATGGTAATATTTTTATAGTCTGAGAATGCCAAATTCTTTTAATCTCATTTCCTAAATCTGTATATTTTCTTATTTTTTCAGAAACAGTTTTCTGAATATTATAAGAATTTGGAATAGCGACATCAATGATATAAGTTATTTTTTTAAATTTTGACATGTAAAACTATATCGGGTCTATTATGACTAATTATTCTGTCTGTTAGAATAGTTTTGTCAAAATAAATTTTATAAAAATGATTTTGGTTCATATTCATAATATGGTACATAACGCCAGTCAATCAAGTTATGTTTAATTACCAAACTTTGGTGAATTATTTTTAAAACTTGATTGTGCCTAAATGTATACTCGGACGGCGCTAATACAGAACATCCCGAAATAATATGTTCTATAGTTTCCGGAAAAGCCAAACATTTTCTACATAAATCATCAATTTGATTTGTATCTTTAATGATATGCTTCCTATAATTTTTAGTATTAATAACCCTATCTTGAATGGCAAGCATAAAGCCTTCTATTTCTGCGCTCAACTCTCCAATACTCAACCATTTGTTTGACGAAAGTTTGTCAACATATGTTTGGTTGAGATAGTGTTTTGCGTGAAGAATTTTATTTGACCAGGAATCTAATAATTCCTGGTTGGTATTTATAAGAATGCTGGCATTCTCGTCGTATAAATTTAATGGCGAAATATTTCTATCTGCCTTGCAAATTATTTTGTGCATTTCTGAACTATCAGCTTTCCTATGGAAAAAATTTCTTAGCATTTGATTAATGATTATCTTTTAAAGATGTTATTTTGAATATACCTTAACCTCCTAAATTTCTAGGTAAATTAATTCGTTCTACAGCTGAATTTGGATGATGGCATTTAAACTTTGTTAACGTAGTTCTAATTAATCGTTCTAAGCTATCTAAATCTGTATTAGACCATATAATTATGCCAAGTGAGTAAGTTATTACAGGTATTGCCCAAGTATTTATCGCCTTTACTAAATTTTTAGCAGATAGATTGCATTTTAAAATTTTTCTGATCCTAGTTTTAAATTTAATCCTAATATCATTTTTAATACTAGAATGATCTATTTGATTGCGGATATCCTAGATATTTATAAACCTCATCCCCTTTCATACTTTCAATTTTGAAGTTTCTGAATATACCCTCGTCTCCATCTACAATTTAACCTTTCTCTATATGGATCGTTCTACATTAATCTAAACCATAATAATATCATAAGCATTTTTTTCAATGCAATGCAAAAACTTTTTATTGAAAACAGACTGGAATTTTTTTTAGTTTAGTTTTCATCTTTCAAAATTGTAATAATTTATTTGGACAGCCCTGGAATCTCTGATACAGAAAGAAGTTTGTTTTCCTTTAGGATTCTTCAGAAGGCACTTGTAATACGTTTGAAGGTTTGAATTCCACCACTCTAAAATTTATGCGAAACGCGGATGCTACATCAAATTACTTGAAAAAACACTCAAAGGACAAATGCGACATAATTACTAACCCAAAACACCATATTTCGTATCCACCATTCTATACCCGAATTCGTCCTAATTTTGAGCGTTGGTAAGTAAATAAATCATTTCTCAGAAGCTGGTAATCAACATCATGTAAATATACAAATCTCCCCGAAATTTTGAATTAAATCATTTCATATGTGGGAGTTATCTTGTTGTACGTATCTTGTACATTGCAAGAAAAACATTTCCAACAAATATAAATAAGATCCTTGCTAGGAACATTATTACAAGGCTCTCATTTCACAAAATTGATATAGATTCACTTTAATAATGTTGTTAGTTTATTTTGTAAGTATTTTTTATCTTAATTTCCAGCTAAGGTTAATTGCCAATGACAAACAATATTATAGGCCTGTAAATTTAAGTTTTGAGTCGTGTAACCATATTTTTCTCCCACACACATGAAAATACTCCTATCATATTATTTCTTCTTCTCCATTGTAGTTGAGTTGTAAGTAGTGCCATGAATTACAAAGCTATGTATTTTATCTCGATAGTCATTTGGCAAAAGGGTCCATCTGTTTAATTCTAAATGGTTAAGGACAGCAAAAATAACTATCGATTGAGTCCTCCAACCGACATATTTTTCAAATTATCTGGTTTTAAACAAATGTAAGTAGCTCCTAAGGTGTTGTCTATTAGGCTTTCAAAAATATAAGTACTTATTTAGTTTTAAATGTAATGAGGATGTTTTTAAATATTTTGTTGTTCGTTTGTTTATTCGTCTAAAACTCACTATTTCATTAACTCCCCAACTCAAAGACTACATAGGCTTGGAAATTTTCAATTTGGTAGGTGGGTATGGGTACCGCCGCCCTGGGAACCATTTATTGGGTGACCAACACCTCTGCCACAGGTCACCTCAAGTGGTTCGCTACGTTTGGTGACTTAGCGGGGGTGCCCGGGTTCATCGGGTAATGTTTGTCTGGGTCTTGATGGTGGGTGCGTCGGCCTACATTCTGCGTGGCAGGCCGGATTGGGAGATGCTGGTTAAGGGAGACCCTTTACAACCGGTTACCGTTGTCCGAGCCGCTCGGTAGTACAGGGGCCCGACCCTCAGGCTCACGACTGAGGGTGGGCTGCCCCATCAACGAGTGCAAAAACCCATCCGCTGCTGTTGTGCCGGTTCGTGACCGGAAGGGACCCAGCAGTAGCGTTTGGGGCGCATTGTGCGACCTCTCCAGCCGGACTCTCCCAACCCATCACCTTGCACCGCAGTGGATGGGTTGGATTCATGCGTCCGTCACTCCTGGACACTCTGATCCCCGGCTTCCACCCACCCCTCAAACTTCCTTCCCAGATCTTCTTTTCCCCTCATAACTAAAAAAAAACAAAAAAATAACACCAATAAAATCATGAATAACACAGTAACATCGAGTAACGTCATTACAACGGCGAGAAGTTCGAGTCCCCGGTGCAGGCCAAAACTGTTCGTGAACTTCTGGTGAACTGCACAAAAACTTAAACTCAGTCTACCACCACCTTCTCACCCAACGTCCCAACCTTCTCTTATTTTCCGAAACGCAGATAGCTGAGCCTACAGACGCCTCCTATCTGGATTGCCCGGGTTTCACCCACATAGGAAAATTCAGACCCAAAGGAGGTGTCTGTCTCTTCAGCCGAGCTGACGTCAACTGCGTGCGACTGTTGAATCTGGAGAACTCCAGATTCAACGTAATGTGGGTGCGCGTCAATCTCGCCAGTACGGTAAGATTTTACGTGTGTTTATACCGCTCACCGAACCTTAGCGTTTCAGATACGTCCGAACTCTTCAAACAACTAAGCAATACTATTGATGACCTCTTGCCCCGCTTCCCTACAGCAGAGTTCGTGATTCTGGGGGACTTCAATTTTCATAACGAACCTTGGTTAAAGTTCTCAGGACCAACGGACTCGGCTGGACAAGAGGCGGAATCCTTTGCCCTCTGCTACGGACTGGAGCAAATGGTTCAGGAGCCTACAAGGGTATTCTGATGTCCAGACTAACCGCTGCAATCTGTTTTTAACCACTGTGCCTGAGGATCCGGCATCGGGATGTACTCCAAGTCTTACGAGGGCTTGATGTTAATAAAGCTAGCGGGCCTGACGGAATACCTGCCCAGGTGCGCTTAGTGCGCTCAGTACCCCCAGAGGTTTGCTTTAGAATTAGCTCCAATGTTGACGAAGCTTTTCAAAATGTCACCCCATTCCAAAGAAGGGTGACCGCTCCAACCCAGCCAACTACCGCCCCATAGCGATCACATCTGTTCTGTCAAAAGGATGGAACGTGTAATCAATGACAAACTGCTCACATACCTCGAGAAGAACAAAATTATTAACGACCATCAATACGGATTCTGAACGTTTTGACGGTGCCTGAAATGTTTTGGTGAGACCCAAACGGTTGCACTGGACATTTCCAAGGCCTTTGACCGGGTTTGGTATCGAGCGCTTGTCAACAAACTGCGTTCTTACGGACTTCTCGCTTCCTTGTGTGCGTGGATTGCCGACTTTTTGAGGGGGAGGTCGATTCAGGCGGTTTCTGACGGTTTCACTTCTTCCTCGCATTCGATAAATGCTGGCGTTCCATAGGGATCGGTTTTGTCTCCGACTTTGTTTCTGTTGCACATCAATGACCTCTTGTCATATGCACCGATTCATTGTAACGCGGATGACAGTACAGTCCATGATAGCTTTTTGTTTGACAAGCCTCCAAAGAGAACACAAACCCCAATAGCTTGGAGGGCTTTGAAGCAAAGAATGGACGGTTACCTCTAGAGTGTTTTCTCTTGGGGTAAGAATAACCTCGTCGAATTTAATGTTTCAAAGACCCAATCATGACTGATAACGTTTAAAAGGGATCGAAATGATAATCTAGTCTCCTTCAACGGAAGCAATCTTCCGAACAGGACCTCCATTGATATGCTTGGTGTAACTCTAAGTGACCAGCTAAGGTATGGGGGCTCCATCGAAACCAGATTTAAGTTAGCCTCTCAGAAACTGGGCGTACTGCACAGGGCCCGCAGATACTTATATAGTACACAACTGCTAACCCTGTACAAATCCTAAGTGCGCCCCACGGTTGAATTTGGCAGCCACCTCTGGTCTGGAGCTCCAAAATACCTTAAAAAAAACCTTGACTCTGTGCAGAAACGGGCGGTCCGTTTGATAGATTCTCCCATCTTAACAGACGGATTGTAATCTTTAGAGCACAGGCGTCAGGTGAAAATGCTCTCCTTATTCTACCGGTATTACAATGGAAGATGCTCCAAGGAACTAGCGTCATTGATTCCCTCGGCACCGGTGCATAGTCGGGAAACACGCCAAACACGCGCCCAACATTTGTACACGGTTGACATTAGTCACATGAGAACGGGTCGTTTTTACGACTTCTAATATTGTTTTAGTTGTTATTACTTTTTAATTCTGCTTCCTTTCTATTAGTGTAAAGGAAGAGAAATAATACTATAAAATAATTGGTATGTTATTATTTCTATTTCTATTATTACTATGTTATACGATTGATGTAAACGCTCCAAGGGCGTAATAAATAAATAAACAAATAAATATAAAAATAAATATATAATAAATAAATAAACAAACAAATTAATAAAAAAATAAACAAATTAATAAATAAATTAATAAATAAATAAATACATTCATAAATTTATTAAAAAAAAATTTTAAAAAATGAATTCATTAATTAATTCACAAATGAATAATAAAAAAATTAGTAATACAGAGCTAGACCGGTAAAATCCTTATTATTTATTATGGCGAAAGTCGTCATCTGGCAAATGGCTACTTTTAGAAGAATAAACAAGAATCTAATACCACTAACTTTAGAAGTTAGTTGTAGTAGATTCTTAAGAAGACAATTAAGTATTTCGAGGGAAAAATTTCGAATCAGCACCAGATTTTTCTGCGGCAATTATCATTCAATCAATTGCAGATGGCCATTTTAGAACTATACTATACTATAGGTGTATCCCTTTCCCATGGTCTTAAAACTCTTTTGATGAGTCCTTTTCCAAATAACGTTGCTTGAAATGGCTTTAGCCATGTTTGGTGACCAGATCTAAATAGCCAGGCATTTTTCCATCTCCTTCCTCTCTCCACTACCTTCAGCACCACAACATACCCCAATTGGGAATGCCATAGTGTCACTGGCTCCAGTCGGGAGCATCTGGGACTCTTGTGAGTTATTCATCTAAAAATATATAAAAAATAAAAATTACTACCGAAATATTAACAAATATTGTTTTTCCTGCATGTTAAGGGTTCCTCCATGATTTATATTTACTTTGAAATAGTGTTTTTTTACTACTCCAAGCTAGCAATACGTATTGCACAATCGTAAACCAAAATATAATGCAGGTGAAGTAGAAATCTGGTGGTCTAAAGTGTGAAGCAGCCAAAATTTTCGAGCAGTGCCACCTGATATCATGAACTTATAAAAAATTCCGTCTTCAAATTAACTCAAGGTAAACTTTGTTTAATTGAAGATGTCATTTACATCACGAGCTGAGTCTAAAAATAAGAACTTAACTGTTAAAATAAGTAGATGCACTTATAATGTAACTTCCACTGTTGTCGTTCGGAATCCGCTGCGAATTGGAATAAACTAATTATTTATCATTTAAATTTGTATAAACTTAGCACATATTGCAGAAACAGTTGATGTTGATATTGTGTTCAATATTTACGCTTATAAATAAAAAATAAAACTTTTATCTCTTATTCAACAATTATTGTAAATTCACTTCGTGGAATCATTTGACATTAAATGTAAAAAAATAAATGAAAAAGTTAACTTTGTTTAAGCCACTGCTTCATTAAAAAAAATATTTACGTGCTTCGAAACATTTTTCAGGGCCGTTTTATGAATAATCACTCCAAGAGCTACCCGGCTCAGAACAGATATTGTCTAGTGAGTCGGGAAGCGCACATGATTTGTATATTATACTATTGATGTTAATAAACGCCCGGGTTACCGGCTTTAAAAAAAAAAAAGGCAACGGCTCTTCACAAAAATGCTGCGTCAAACAAAGCTTATAAATAAACGTATGTTCGCTTTTCTACCTCCTTATTTTTGATTTTGCCTGCAAAACCGATATATTCGTAAGTGAATATGATCTTACACATGAGTCGTCCCATCATTTGAGTTTCGGTCTAGAAACTTCCCAAGTATCTCAATTTAGCGCGTGAAATGTCAATCGAACATTGATTTTAAGGACACGTCCAAGTGACAAAATGCCCGTCCAAGATTGGTGAACTTGCGAGTCCGAGAGAAGTTTGGTGGTTTTATCTACTAACCTTCCTACGTCAGCTGCAACCACCCAACCTCACCCCCTTAGCGTTTAGCTGAAAGCATTTCAGGAATCTTTTCGGATTAAGTTTGAAAGTTAGCAATTCTATTTGGCACACAAATAACCTTGAGCCACTTTATCAAAACGTTGAAATCGTGTTCTCCGTCGTTTGTACTGTTTCAATGATTTTACAACCCGCTTTTTACTTTATTTTCTGAATGTCGGGACCAAATACGAGATCAGCGGATAGCATCGAAGCATTTCTCGGGTGTCCTTATTTATGTTTATTCCTGGTGCTCTGGATCGTTGTCTAGTTACCTCACTGTTTCAGAAAAATGAGAATACCTTAGAATCTTATCAACGAGCTAAGAATTATAGGATTTTTTTTATATTACTTTTAAACGGGAAGTTGGGAGCATAGCGCCTCAATGTTTATTTATTTTCGTGTACAGTATTGGCAATTTTATATCATATGTATAAAGTGCTTTGTTACCTTTTTATGGTAGAGCAAAAGATTCTGGTCAGGATTGTGGTTTGAAATACAGGTTTCTCCCCGGTAAGGTTAGGTTTTTTTTGTAAATAAAAAGAGTTCATTTCCATGTAACAGAAACCAAATATATTTTTATGAAAACAATTAACATAGCAAAGACTGCCCGTTGAGGGACAGTGTATCAACTACCCCAAGACCTAACCTAAAGGCGAACAATTAACTGATAAATATACAGAAAATTAACCTGTGGACCGGGTTATAATTTCTAAATTACTACTAAAACTCGAGAATACTTTAATGAACGCTTCTTCACGTGCTGATGGGCTGCAGCCGTGACCTCGTGGGGAAGACTTCAGGGAACGCATCCCAGGATCGCATCCGAGGAACACGTACACAAACCGTAAGCTCGTAAGGAGACGTAGGGAACGCATCCGGGGATCAGGCCCCTTCGCCCCGCCGGGCAGCAGGTTCCACGCTGATGGCCAGGATTGCCGGCTGAGGGCATCAAGTTGATACTTGGATTATTCCCAACAAAAACATGGCGAATCCATATGTAGGTCTCAAAACAAAGACCGATTACGCCGGCTTAGTTTCGACGGATCGCGTTGATAAAAGTATCATACTTAAGAATCCGGCTCGCGGTCCGTCTTATTAAAAATATATCAAAGGGGTTATCCCATGTTAAAACTCCAAAAACTATCACTTAAGTGACCAGTCAAATATCCGTCGTGCTCCCGAGACGGCGGAAATTCAAAAAGTACCCTTGCCGGAAATCTATGAATATAGTTGCCAATCAAAGAAGTCAAAAAGGCACGGCGATTCAACAATTAAATAAGCGGCCAGGCGAAGGTTTTCGATTCAGCATTATAATTATTACTGTGTAATAAATATTATCGTCACAATTGATATTATGCTATTGCCGCCACTTGCATAGTGGAAACCTCTACCTACGTGAGGGTGGCACGCTGCTGGTGAATTTTGACTTGTAGGGGATTAGCGCACTGCGATATTTCGCTGGGCAGGTTAAATAATGTATGTTCAAGAATATAAATAAAATAAACAAATAACAAAAGATAACGTACATGTTTTTATCTTTTGCATAGTTACTGTACTTTAGATTTTATATACATAGCTGTTTAATCCCAGATCTCGTATTATTTTCATGCAAGGGGATGCATCGAGAGAATCCGGCTGAAGAAGTCAAAAGATCCTCCCTCAATCAGTCTCTCTCGATCCGGCCCTCCACGCATAAGGTGGGCAGACGCATCCGCCGCCAAGATCTAGACAAACCTACCCCATGAACTCGGAAACTCCTGCGAACTCACCAAACATAGCGAATCATTTGGGGTGACCTGTGTTAGAGGTGTTGGTTATTCAGTACATGGTTCGTGGAGCGGCGACACCTTATCCGCCTCCCAAATTGCAAAAGAAATAAATAAAAAAAAAAATTTACTAATTTTATTATAAACTGCTGTTTAATTACTTTAGGTGTGTTCAGCTTTCGTAACAATATTAGATTTATAATTTCTATTGCTCAACATGCCCCATACCCTTGCACAACTTACCCAACCCATTTGGCAGATTGAGCAACCCTAAACTTTTTTCACATACACGGTAATTACTTATAAGTTATGCTAATAATTGTTTTTTGTTTTGAGATATTTAGAGCGTGATAAATTGCCCAATCAGCAATAAAGGTACTAAGTAAGTCTGGCGCACCGTTTACTAGACTTGACTGACTAATTGAAAACTTACTCAACTATTACCGCCCTACCCTACTGTAAGTAGGATCATCTTATTGATTAATTATTTATAATTTACGAAAAACGCATAAGAAAGTTTTTTCAAAACCCATGGTGTTCATATCAACTCAGAAACTCAATTTCAAAAGTGGTCATATAATGCCATCCGGTATAATAAAATGAGATAAAAATGTTTTTGCGAAGCGAATTTTTCGTCCTTCTTAGTAGAGTTTCATTCTTTCGGCTGGAAAAAGTAATGCTTTCATTATTTTGTGACAGCAAACAAAGATTTTTTAACAAGAATAGGGCACAAAATCTTGGTCCAACGCTTAAAGCGGCTTTGAGCGATGAATATTTATTTGCATCTTGATAAATTTACATTTCTGATGCTTTGTGTTGCCCGTTGATCTATTTTCAATGGTGTTTAGTCCTTGAATTACCCGGTGACTTCATGCATACACAATTTACCTGGTGCAGTCCCCACGACTCCCAGAAATAAAATCGTAAATTTAACATGAAATAAACACTTTTTTAAATGAAATGTTGGTTATATATATTTATTTATTATATATTTGGTTTTACAACGGCATAGGGTTTTACTTGAAATTGTATATATTCACAGCTTTTATTAGGAAACTTCTTGAATATGGCACTTTTTTAAACAAAATTACGAGACCTAACTTCTAGTCTCAGCATTTCAAAAACAAAAAAATTTTCAAAGAAATATAGCAAAAACATAATCAATTCTTATAAAAATAAAAAAAGAACATGGTTCGAACAACAAAAAAATAGAAGGAACAAAAGTAAATAAGATAAAACTATTACATTATGTTATGAGTTGCCCATAATTCATACGAACATACTATACAAGCGGCAGGTTGCCCATAAATGCTACGAACGAACTATACAAGCGGCAGAGTTGCCCATAAATCCTACGAACGAACTATACAAGCGGCAGGCAGCTGTGTGTCACGTGCTCAGTACATGTACATTCTCGCGTGATTATTGCTGTCCCTCTCAGGCTGGCAGAAGACATTACCATATATGGCTACACGGCGCGAAATCCAGCCAATGGCAGAAGACATTACCTTATAGGGCACGCGTTAGAGTCTTCCGTCTCGCTCATCACGGACAGAGAACTCCGGCCACCGTTCACCGAAGCATCAGACATATTTCGGACAACGGCGCGAGCGGTCGTACGCACTACTACGTACTGTCGGGCAGTATGCCACCCTTTGACGCGGCTAATTAAGTCTTCACTTACGATCCCAGTATGGCGCTATCACGACAGACGCCTGTATAATCCTACTGCCGCCTACTTTATACCATGGCAGCCCTGGCCGCCCGGCTTTTAATCCGCCTACATTGCCGATAGCCGTTTAATTCACCGTTATCACCCACCGGTTCGGTAAGCTGACCGAATCCGCCCACCATGACGCCGAGAAGCCGCCCACGCACCCCGAGCCGCCCGGTTCCTGCACCCGATCTATGAGCTTTGCTCTAGATCTCTCCACTTCGTAGGAAGCTGCCTGCATCCGTACGACGCCACGTGAGATTTTAAACCCTCTTATAGTATTTCCGAGCCTAAATTCAGTAGTATTTCTAGTGCCTCTCTCTCTCTCTTATGCTAGGCCTTAAACAGCTTACCTGGTTGCCTGTACTGTTCACCCTTGCATTATTGAATACATTTGAATTGTGCCCAAACCTTGTTTCATTGGAGTCAACCATCGACAGCCTCGGAGGAGCCCTACGACCCTGAGCTGAGCCTTCCAAGCCGAGGCATATGGCCCCCGGGGGGCCTGCTTAACACTTGTCCCCCCCCGGGAGGGACATATTTCTGGAGACCAGAAGTATAACACTGGACCCTACGTGGCTTCAGTATCACCCTGGCCCCAGGAAGTATGACACTGGCTTTCAACGTGGGGACCAGTAGCATGACACTGGCGCGCCAACTGGGCCGAAGTCTTGTCGATTGTTGTCTCCCTAGAAACATAATTATGTAATCTTAGCTATAAATATTTTATATTTGTGCTCCCATCAACAACGGTAGTTCTGTGTGAATTATTCTAAACGTCGCGAGTCCGTCGGCTAGTGCTATTCGAGTGTTAGGTATTTTAAACATCGCTTACTACCGTAGCATTCATTCTCACGCTATTACGTTTCTATCGCGGCAGTCAGAGTTGTTCGTCATTCGCGCGGAATTTTTTTTAATTGAGTAATGAATCTCGTTATTTTAAAATCTCCAGCTGTGTAAGTTGTATTATTTCTTCCTTGAAGAGCAGTGGTTGTTTCCAATAAAAGGTTTTAACTGCTGTCGGATTGTGCTCGTTCACATCCGTTCCCCTGTAATAGGAAGTTGTAAATACGACTGCCAGCAACTGCTCTCGTCTTATATTATTCGTCCGAAATTTTTTTTGCTTTGTTCATTATAATAACGCAAAATCATGGAGGCCACCATACCAATAATGGATAGAATATTAAATTTCGAGAAAGCAAACGCGTCGGTAATAAGAAAAATGTTGACAGATAGAGGCGTAGTTCCCAAAAGAGTTTTTTTAACTTTACGGAAACAATGTGTCGAGTTTAACGAATCCCGGAAGTTGAATTATAAAATAAACGTTAAACGAAAAGTTCAATAAATAATGAGTACAAGTTATAAAGTTAATTTTCGTTTCTCTCAATAGGTAGTTTTAAATCACAAAATGGAAAACGACGTTACATAATGTTATAAAAGAGAAATTTTAAAGCAACAAATTATTAATTTTCAAAACAGAATAAGTTAATATGGAAAGCTTCCCTTGTAATATTAGTTAAAGCCACAATTGTTATTTTTCTTCATAGAAGTTTTGATTTATTGTTGATGCATCATAATAAATTAGAATTGTAATTTTGATTGTTGATTGTCTAGGGCAGAGTAATTAACTGCGTATTGGATTAATGAACAGTTCAGGACAAATGTAGATTAATAACATAAATTTTAGAAGAAAAAAGGAATAAACAAAATTCAGTCAAAAGTTTTTTTTAAGAAACAAAAGTTTAGGTACAGATCGGTTAAAAATAGTAAAGTTCTTAGAAGTTTAATGTTGTTCGTTTGAAAATCATGAGTGTCATGAACCCACGGTTAGAGATCGTACATCATTGAATTAATATTCCATATTACACAAATTAGAAAACACAATGTTGTTAAAGTAATAAACGTTCGGGAAAGGAAACAAACTTGTATATAAAAATGTATATAAACAAGGCAACGTGTATATAAAATGTATATAAACAAGGCAACGTGTATATAAAATGTATATAAACAAGGCAACGTGTATATCAATGTATATAATTGGCTAAGTGTTTTTTTTGGTTAGTTTAAGTTCTTAAAATCTATCTGAATTGCTTTCGTACTAGAGTGGTAGAAAATTAAATAAATTAGAGAAAAACAGTAGAACATCATTTAAAGAATAAATTCAAAACTACAAGGTATATGTTACTAGATACTTGATTTTTCGAATGGTTATCTAAGGAAGGTTTAATAATAAAATTTTGTATATGCTATAGGTATTTACCATAGAGACAGTATTGGAACATGTTTTGTTTTTAATCGGGACTATCCCACTCTAAATAGTAGTATGCGGATAATAAAATAAACTATCGTTGGGAAAGACACTTCAGTGGGAACAAGTGAATAGCATCATATGTTCAAATTATCGTTTTAAATAAAAAATAACGAAGAATTTTAAAGGGAAATCCTTGTCAAATTTAACAGAATAATCTCTCGAACAAAGAACATTTAAATGTTTAGCTTCAATTAAGTTTTTTTTCATAAGAATGTAGGAATGATTTCGGCAACAAATTTACATGAATAAATAACAGTATAATGGAATTCAGGATAGAAAAAGATAAAATAAGTTTTTTTTTTGGAAACATCTGTGAAAAATTATTAAAATATAGAATTAAAAAGTAAACTACGACAGTTAAATAGGTATTGTCATTTAGTAACAAAAACAAATAGTGAATAGAATCCAATTATTAATGTCTTACTTGTATTAAAGAAAAGGGTTATAAAATTATAAGAAATTGTCTTCTTCATTTTTTCTCGTATTCATAAATATGTCAACGTGATCGTTGTTAGGAAATTATATCATATTAGATATTGAGTTAATAGACTCAAGAAATGTACTACGGATACATAGGTACCCGCGTATACAATTCTGGTTTCGAACCGTTATAGGAATGCCTTCCTCAGAATTAGGGCAAGAAGTAGTGGGATTGTTAAGATGTGAAGTCTTGAACAAAAAAAAAAAGAAATTTGTGATATAGGAAAGAATTGGAAATAGAGAATTAACCCCTCAAGTAAGCTTTAGGTAATTGTAAATTCGTATAGTTTTGACATAGCTATTTTAGAAAAATGTCATGGCGCCTTATATAGTTAAATACAATGGAATTTTTTCTAAAACAAAATGATAGTAAAGTAAACAAAAGTTAAAAAAGTTATGAACAGGAAAGTTGAGTTTAAACTGAGACTTATAGTGAAAAGTTATTAGTAAAAAAAGTTATCATTGGATAATATTGTCAAATTAAGAAGTAAATAAATAATAGACATGGAATTTTTTTTAAAAAAGGAATTTTCAAATATTCAGTCAAACAGGTAAAAGTTTTAAATTTTTGAAGTTGTAGTAAGAAGCAACGTCGTTAGCAATTCAATTATGATTCGAATTTATTTTATTTTTTTTAAATATGTATATAAATTGTTAGCTTATAACATGTAATGTTAAAGGTAAACACACGAATTGAATACTTAGGTATTTGAGCGACTTAGTCAGTGTGTATTACGCATCGTATAGCGGTGTTATAAAATCTGTGTTATTAAAATTTGGAAACGATTCCTGTTAAATATAGAGTAACCTTTAAAGAGAAATTTTATAGAAATTGTAGTATCATAAATTTTAAAATAATTAATGAAGTTCTGTTTTTTTGGATATTGTGTTATTTTTATGTGTTTATTTTGCCAAAGCACAGGCATTTGAGAAGGATACTGTATTTTTCTCATTTGTGTTGGTGAACTAAGGCAAGGTTACGGTTCTCTGAACGTAACGGTGTGGCCACACGGAGATAGACGTTTGCAAACGTATCTCTTGAAAACACGAGAGGATTATAGTATAGCCTGATAATTATACGACGCTATAGGAGAGATCCTTATAATATGCCAAACGCTATAGGAGGTATCCTTATAATATGACCGACGCTATAGGAGGCGTATCCTGAGAATTACACGGAGAGGAAAACAGAAAAACAGAACAGAGTATGGAAATTAGTCCATCAGTAGGAAAAGAAATTGGTTACAAATTATAATAACACAGTAATTTTAAACACGAGGTGCATGTATTGTATTGTCCTCTACATAAGGGTTTAAAATGCGAATATGTATCATTTTCATTGATTACATGACTTAGTCAGCATTATTGTCCATCATTGGATGACCTTAATAAAAAAAATTGTAAATTTATTCACGAGGTACATGTATTGTATTGTCCTTTATATAATAACCCAAGGACGTCATGAACCCTAGTGGTTAGTACGAGGTTATAACGCATATAACTTAACCTTTGTTATTAGAGAAGTATACAATTCCTTTCTTAATGGATCGTCATCACAAGTGTTGACAATCCGGGACGCCGGTATGTCTGCACGTGAAGACTTGTGTTATTATTGTTATTATTATAAAAAAAAGAGGTAACTCACCTTACACTAGTGAAATTACTGATGCGATATTTAGTTCATTTATTGTAATGACTATTATTGGTAGTAATAATTTATTACTTTTCCATCCTAGTGCGTAGCCACTTAGGTTGTTTTTTTTAAAAAAAAATTTTTTTTTAAATTTATATATGAATATGGTTACATAAGTATATAAATTCGTCTAAGAAACACGACACGTTACACTGATTGAGGGCGTAGTTCTAGGAACCCTAAATTAGGCTAGGTTTTTCATTAGAAAAAACTGCGTTAGGTATTCAGTATCCTGCCCGGGACCGAAGTAGAGACCTAATTTCTATTTTCGTGGAACAATTTGCATTCTAAAAAGTACTTAATTTTAGATGCAATGAAAGAATATGCAAGCATATTCTTTTCTTTTCGTTGGCAAGAGACGGCATAAGAAAATTCTTGTACAAGTGGTAGGTATAAAGGCACCTAGTTCTCATACTGGGATAGGTCATTGGGTAGTAAGAAACTTAGGAACCTTATGGTTGTAAATAACCTTGTGTATATATTAATATAAGGTCATGTATAAATGGAAATATCATTTCAATTATAATTTTTTTTTATTTTTTGTCCTTTTTTTTTTTCGGGTTTTTCAATCTCTTTCATTGTCGAATTATTTTCACATGAAGGTTAAATCGTTATAGTATTGGACATCGCACACGTTGCGATATAGGAGAAATTGGGGCGGTAAAACGTTCACAATCGGGTAGTTACTCACTCCTTAACGGGGTATGTCTCAATTCTAGCGTATGTTGGAGTGAATTCACGATGAAAAGGCAAGGTAATAATTATATTACCACATTTTTGTTATCAGAATAGGCCCAATAGACAACACTATTCGGTTCACATAGGTTGTGGTGGTATCGAATTTTAACCTTCTTCCGCGATCATATAACAACGGTTACTCGTTGTGTGGTATTATAAAGCTGTTACAAGTCTGATAGGATGGAACTTGGGTATCGACCTAACGTGTCATTCGGCAGGTAAACTATAATCCAAAGCGTGATAGGATGGCTAAACTCCTTAGAATTAGAGCAGAAGGATTGTTGGAAACGCGAATTTCCGAACAATGAAAGTATATATGATTCCGGTGTTAGGAAGAAATTCGTTACTCAATTAAAAATTTTTTCCTCTTCTAATAACATTGTCGGTAGTATTAAATTTTCGTATTTTTTGGTAAAAATACGTGGCGTTGTTGTTATTTATTTTAATTTTTTTTTTTTTTTCTTCTCTCCTTACGTAGTCAAACCCTGAGAGTTTAAGTTGAGTTGAAACAAACTCGAATTGAAAGTTATTTAACAAAATTGTATACACACACATAGAGTTTTTGGTGGGTAAACAAATGTATATTCAAGTGTTTTAATTATGATAAATGTAATTAATTAAATTACTATATAAATATTTTGTAAACACGTAATTGATTACTTCGGTATCAATATGGTAAGCCAGCGTGTAAAGTCCTTGCCATATCAGGACGCAATTGTACGGTGTTTTGTAACTTGCTATATCACTGTATTCAAATAAGGAGTAGTACTTCTCGTAGTAAGAAGATTTAAGAGTATGCACCCAGTTGAGTAAATTAGCTCGGTAATGTCATAAAGTTATGTCATTCGGGTCGTATTGTTCTTATTAGAGAATAATGTAATTGCACTTATGGTCATTACGGTTCGTCTGGTTATTTTGGTGGGAACACCTAGAGGGTGTCCTATGTGGTTTCGTCGAACGCAAGTTCACCGTGAGGATTCCAAGGGATCTATCCGGTTGTCTATGTCGTTGCGGCAAGGGTATATTTCTAGTATACCAAGTACAGCGCTGTACGGGTCACCGAGGGTGAGTCGAGAAAACATGAGAGGATTCATATTATGCCTGAAAATTAATATTCATGATAGGTTTTGTAGCATTACCTTACAATTATATGCGAACATGAGAGGATGGTCGTTTATGCCTGATAATTAAATGCAAACCAGACAAACCATGACAAGCTGAGAGTGCGGGAAACTAACATTTGGGTTGGAATTGAATTGTGAAAAAAGCATAAAGTGTATAAAAACAAAGTTGTATAATTTAAAAAAAAAAAGAATTCCATTGTAAGACGCGAATATGAGTGATTTCGATCATTTCATGACATTGGTCAGCGTACAATATTCCATAACAGGAATAAAGTGTATAAAAACAAAGTTGTATAATTTTAAGAATTCTATTGTAAGACGCGAATATGAGTGATTTCGATCATTTCATGACATTGGTCAGCGTACAATATTCCATAACAGGAATAAAGTGTATAAAAACAAAGTTGTATAATTTTAAGAATTCTATTGTAAGACGCGAATATGAGTGATTTCGATCATTTCATGACATTGGTCAGCGTACAATATTCCATAACAGGAATAAAGTGTATAAAAACAAAGTTGTATAATTTTAAGAATTCTATTGTAAGACGCGAATATGAGTTGGTTTCGATCATTTCATGACATTGGTCAGCGTACAATATTCCATAACAGGAATAGTGTTGGAAATTTTTTGTCTAATTTTAAGATTTTTACATGGTAGTAATCCTTCTCGGAAGGGTCATGTTTTCTTTATTTCTTCATGCACCTTCGTTAGCGTGTCTTGTATCGCACTAGGTACGTCACATTTTTTTTAATTTCTTGAGAGAGTTGGCAACCTTTGTTCAGTTTATTGCTAGTTTTTTTTAGCTTGGCTCACAGGTAGTTAAAATTTTGTTGGCTCTTAGGTAGGGAGTGTTTAAATCCTGGTGAAGAGGTAGCTCTATACCTCACATTGTGGCAATCATCGCATCACATGCTGTATGGAAGGTCGTGGTCCCCTGCATCAGCCTCGCTGCCTTTTCCCTTCATTTTTCAGGGGAGGAGGGTAGTGTTATGAGTTGCCCATAATTCATACGAACATACTATACAAGCGGCAGGTTGCCCATAAATGCTACGAACGAACTATACAAGCGGCAGAGTTGCCCATAAATCCTACGAACGAACTATACAAGCGGCAGGCAGCTGTGTGTCACGTGCTCAGTACATGTACATTCTCGCGTGATTATTGCTGTCCCTCTCAGGCTGGCAGAAGACATTACCATATATGGCTACACGGCGCGAAATCCAGCCAATGGCAGAAGACATTACCTTATAGGGCACGCGTTAGAGTCTTCCGTCTCGCTCATCACGGACAGAGAACTCCGGCCACCGTTCACCGAAGCATCAGACATATTTCGGACAACGGCGCGAGCGGTCGTACGCACTACTACGTACTGTCGGGCAGTATGCCACCCTTTGACGCGGCTAATTAAGTCTTCACTTACGATCCCAGTATGGCGCTATCACGACAGACGCCTGTATAATCCTACTGCCGCCTACTTTATACCATGGCAGCCCTGGCCGCCCGGCTTTTAATCCGCCTACATTGCCGATAGCCGTTTAATTCACCGTTATCACCCACCGGTTCGGTAAGCTGACCGAATCCGCCCACCATGACGCCGAGAAGCCGCCCACGCACCCCGAGCCGCCCGGTTCCTGCACCCGATCTATGAGCTTTGCTCTAGATCTCTCCACTTCGTAGGAAGCTGCCTGCATCCGTACGACGCCACGTGAGATTTTAAACCCTCTTATAGTATTTCCGAGCCTAAATTCAGTAGTATTTCTAGTGCCTCTCTCTCTCTCTTATGCTAGGCCTTAAACAGCTTACCTGGTTGCCTGTACTGTTCACCCTTGCATTATTGAATACATTTGAATTGTGCCCAAACCTTGTTTCATTGGAGTCAACCATCGACAGCCTCGGAGGAGCCCTACGACCCTGAGCTGAGCCTTCCAAGCCGAGGCATATGGCCCCCGGGGGGCCTGCTTAACACTTGTCCCCCCCCGGGAGGGACATATTTCTGGAGACCAGAAGTATAACACTGGACCCTACGTGGCTTCAGTATCACCCTGGCCCCAGGAAGTATGACAATTAATACCCCGGTGGAGTCCCACGGACTCGCGGATCGGAAATCGGAAATCGGAACCGCGTGCATCGACATCCGCTCTCCCCTGCATTTGGTGCGTCACCATAAATATACCAATCCCTAGATCGATATCTTCGGCCCTTTTCTATGGGAAAAATTTCAACATCAACTTCACCACGGAAAAACAAACCCGATATACGTAGATGGGAGTTCAAGGCCATTTGTCATAGACAATGGCACAAGGCCTACCATAGACAATATACTCGAATTACTTTATTAGCCCAATAATTATTTAAAAAAAAAATTGTAAAGCAGAAAAATGCAAAAACTTTTCCCCAGGACAACAAGGTTCCATGTGACAAAGCTGGTTCTGAGAAAATGAGATATACATAGTTTTTTACAGCTCATTTTCTCAGGAAGGAGCTTTGTCAGACGGAAACCTGTTATCCCGAGGAGATGAAAAATGAAAAAATCACAGGTGCATGTTTTAAAATTTTTTTTTTTTTCAAAAGGACAAAGGATAAACAACACATAAAAACGCAGAGTCGGTTCGACCGATAGATTGAGCATGAGTCAGAAACTAACGTATTCACGCCTGTATTACAGCTTATCCTCGAGGTACATTGTACTTGTCATATAATTAACAGTAATAATATGACAAGAACAATGTACGTCGAGGGCTTGAATATAATTAACAGTATTATATAATTATTCATATATCCAATGGAATATCCACGAATACATTATTTGGCTTAATACGATAACTCTGTAATCTTTTATATAAAACGTACAATAAATACAAAAACACAAAAAATAATAGCACAAATTATAAGCAAAAACACAGCAGACAAAAAAATTAAAAACACAAAAACATGTAAGCACAAAAAGCTTTATACAAAAATATGTAAACATTGGAGGTTGCCCACCACTTTCCCACAGCGTTCTAAGGAAACAAATGGTTTACCCCTTCATCGTACACCTCAGGACTCTCATTTTTGTTTATAAAGAAGCTACTTTTTATTAAAATGACCTTAGACCTCCGATGTCCAGGCATACATTGTTAGCAGGCAGTATGCGAGTGCGTACATGTTGATAATATCACGTCTCATCTCCGCCACTTGATGTATCTGAAATAAAAGTTTATTAATATAAAGGAAGAAGAGTTAAGGCAGTCCCGCCGAGGATGAGCGGAGCCATCAGTCCAGTTGCAACAATCGGTAAGATTTTGGTCCTCCCTTGTAAACAGCAAGTGCCAGTGACTTGTCTTCTCTGCTGTATCTCCGTCCTTTTTTGTGATGTGGGCTAAGTTTAGCTTGTGCTAAAATGAATCTAGAGAGAATGGGGTTTGAACTTGAAAGATAATCTTCCAAACTGTTTCTTACTGTATATCGAGTTGCTATCATCAAACGTTTCTTCAACGAGCAATTCTTACACTGGACATATTGCAGCCGGCGCCTGGTCTTCAAAATTTCCATATTCATCTTCTTCTTCCTGGGAGTCAGGGCTGTGTTCTGTCCAACATAAGTTAAAATACTCTTCCTATTACCTAGAAAGACAATATTTGAGAAAAATTATTACATTTTTCATAACAAAATATACCAAACCATGATCTACAAACAAAAAGCTATAAAAATGCTTACGTTTAAAATGTTCATTTTGGTGTGTTGCGAATGCATGACTACTGCCAGTGCCGGGTCTCACAGGAATGCTTATATCTGAAAAAAAGAATATGTTTCTTAGTTTTTGAAGGAATGGAAGAAAAAATCTACATGTTAGATGAACAAAATGTAGAATTACTATTCCCTTTCAACCAAAATAAAGTATATTAAATGAAAAAATACACTTTGTAATACACCACTTTTTATTATAAATGTTTAATTTCGCTTAGCTCAAACTTCACAAGGGCTTATTATATTAACTAAAGCACACATATATGCTATAAAAAAATAAAATAATGAGTAACGTTAATGTTCAGTTTATTATATTGAACAACTTATGTATTCTCCTGAAAATATGGTATACATGTAAAAGCCTTCAAGGCGCATTTACTCATACCGTTCATTAATAATGCCTTTCTCGATGCACTTTTTTTTCGTGTAGGCACACGAAAAGGCAAGTTTACTAAATGTACGTACCTTCGTTAACTCCTGGAATCCCTTTGGCAGGAACAATCTCACTGCTGGTGCCTGCGTATCTGAAATAAATATATTTAATATATTAACTAAAATTTGGGAACAAAAACTACTCTATTTTTTCCCTTTCAAGAAATATAACTCTCCTTGGCAGGAACAACCACACCGATGGCCCTCGTGAAGTAATTATGCACTGAAATCAATATAATTAACCAAAGTTTGTGAACAAACCAGTGTTATACCAAAGTTAAATTGAGAATTATATGTTGCTCAAGGTGCTTCTGACAGAATTAAAAAGGTGCTTCAGAAATAAATCAAAAAACACTATTCAAGTTCTCATGCTACGCTTTGCAATAATGTCCACAGCTTTGTCGTCAGCAAACGACATTGAGTATGCCGATTAAATCTGAATAAATATAAAAATGAATAATGATGCAATTTAAGATTACATACCTTTTTAATGTTTGATGTAATCTTAGTCCCTTACGGCATCACAATACATAATACTGTAGGATTTCGTCGAGTTGGGGTCTACAATGAGAAATAAATTCAGTTTTAGGCAAATAACAACAAAATGAAGCATCAATAAAAACATTGTAATACCTAACGGATGAGAGATTATTACCTGTAATTTCGTCACCATAACATTCATTTGGCTTAGTCCTTTTCCTTTTTTCAGTTGGCTTAGGTAAATCTGTGAAT
Organism: Limnephilus lunatus; assembly: GCA_917563855.2. Lineage (NCBI taxonomy): Eukaryota > Metazoa > Arthropoda > Insecta > Trichoptera > Limnephilidae > Limnephilus > Limnephilus lunatus. The sequence goes on along the minus strand of OU830598.1, from coordinate 44,938,226 downwards.
TTTCTAATTTCCTCGAAGTGCTTCAGCAAGAAACATTTTAACTTCAAAATATTTACGTATTGGCATAACGCGACTGACTATTCACTGACAGTTGAAAGCATAACGGCCAACCGGATATACTGGTTCAATGGCGTATTTGTCATTTCCGTTTACTATCTACAATTCAGTTCATCTATGGTACCCGATCTTTTTTGGAGTTACAAGGTCAAGTAAAGAGATATACGCCCCTGTGCGTCACTGCGTGAAGGTGAAGGTACTGGAACGTGCAATTTGTAATTCCAAAACTAACGGTTTTATGAGCGCTGAAAGTTTTCAATGGAGTCCCAGGGACCTACCGGGTAAATTAAGGGTTAAAAAAAACATCAAACAAAAATATAAATGGAACGAGAAGTAATTTTTTTAAACTCAACATTGACTTCTATGGAAGAGGAGAACTTTCTTTTGGTTCACTTCACCGTCTGATAAATTGTAAGTTAGACGGTTTAGCTTTGTGGATCTCGGAATAAAATAAAGATACCATATAATTATTTACCTTCCTGACAACTGCAAGTGAAAATTTTAATTTATATCTAGGTCTTTTTTTTATCTTATTTACTATTGTACAAGCGCTTGTTGGAAAAATAAACTTCTCTTCCATTTTCCATTAGCCGATACCTAGAAGTTTCTTGGAAATGAATTAACTAACACAAAGTGAACAAATATTTTATGTTTCTTCTTTACGCCACGGTTATAAATATTATAAACTTTAAAAATAGAGCAAAAGCCCGTGATGATTAGACCTTCGTTATTTTATAAAACCTGAAAGTTTCTCTGTGTATGTCCCTATGTCCCTAATACAGGTAAAGACGATCCCCGACTACGAAGTTTGGATCACAGTGGCCTTGAAAGATAGCAGGTTTCAAAGGAATATAAAATTGCACCACAATTTCAAGAGTATTTTGCGCGCACTTTTACGAGGTTGGTCTGCTAGCGTCGAAATTTCGCACTATTTCACTCCCACCCGCTTACATGTAGGTATGTATGTATCGCGCTCGCACCTACGGAAGACTTTTAATGTGTCTGACAAGGTTTAGGAATTATCGAAACTGTCTGATTACTGATAGTAACATATGTTGATAGTTCCTCAAGTAACATATATAAAATTCAGCTTTTATACTTTAACTAAAGTACAATTATAATTAAATCACATAATACCTTTCAAAGCCACCGTGATCCAAACTTCATTTTCGGGGACCGTCTTTACCTGTATTAGAGAAATACACAGAGAAACTTTCAGGTTTTATAAAAAAACGAAGGTCTGATTCATTTTATAGCACCGTATTTACTTAAAAAAAACTATTTAGGAAAAATCATAAATAAAACTTTTCTACGTGCAGTATCTGTGTAGGTTCTGCTTAAGAATTTTAAGGTTATCGCACACGTGTCACGGTGAAATCGATAACTTTACAATATCGGATCGATAGGCATAACTTCTGATGGTTTTATATCGATGTCACCATTGACAGCCGAATCAATATTGACAGGGACTAAATAAGAAATATAGATACTCTGGCAACACTGAAGATATTTTCTATGATTGTAAAAATAGAAAAAAAGATTGTGAATTATGTAAAAATATTATTAAATTGGCATTTTTGGATTAAAATACTAACCTAAATATGCATTGGTAGTTAGCATTTACTTTTTGACACTAAACGGGAGTTAATTAGTTAACGATGTCTTTATTCATATTTCAATCATTTTTGATTTTCAAAGAGTGAACTGAATAAATTGATTGCGTTTTAGATTCAATCTATTGGATGGCATACATACGACTTCTTTTATTTCTAAGAGCTTCTTTAGTCCTATACGTTCATTAAATAAGTCAGTAATTTTTCAAAACGTACGAAATTATTCAAAAATGTGGATATATTAATAGTTAACCGAAATTTATCTGTTACTATGGAGGCCGCGCTAAAATTTATCATTCGTCGTCGGTCGGAATATCTGTTAACAATCGAAGACCGTGCTCGCAAATGTTGATAACTGACCTTAGAAGACGAATTTGGTCAATATCGTAGTGATAATGGGTTTTTTCGATCGTCTATGTTTGGATCGTCTCAGCATCGGATCGGCACCGCCCCGCCTCATTTCATTAGCTCGCCCCGAGGCGAGGCGGTGTTGTTACGATGCTGATTATTGTGCGTTGCAGTACGGAGTTTAATACAAAGAATTCTGAACGGCTCGAGCTGACGCGATGCTGATCTGGTGCCGCGGCCGGTGTGATATCTTTTTTGCGCAGACCTCTAACGTGAATGTTAAAATGTATCATCTATTTACTTAGCCATATTTCAACACTTTTTTAACATAAAAAAACATCAAAGATTATTGGAAATTCGTACGATTTTATGTTTCCTCCTTGTTTATGAAACATCTGCCCGATGGCACAGGGTGGAATAATATATATTCCTTTTGATTTATTACCTTTTAAAATACATTAATACCACTATTACAAAAGGCACATGATTAATGATGGAAATTAATTACGGGTGAGTTATTGATGGGACTAGTAATTAATATACACGTAGGTACTTCTCTCATTAGGAAAATGGTACAAATTTAAGATAACAATCCAATTGTTTTCCTATTGACGGAACTTCTGTTTCGAATTTCACTAAAAAAAACACGTGTTCAATAATCTCTTCAAGTAAATCTGTCCATGTGGAGTTTTAAAAAAAAAAAGAAAAATAAAAGACGACCTTTTATACAGTCAATCGCATCACGAAATAATAAATGGCTTTTTTTAAACAAAACAATATGTTTAGGGAAATAAAGAAGATATTTTATTAGTAGGTGACTCGATATGAATTGGCTTGGAAATGTAAAGTTTAGGTACCTAATGCCTTAAATATCAGTAAATCTGTTGCACAATGAAATTTCATCGTGAACAAAACTAACTAGTTATGATGAATTAACTAAACAACGATCCTGACAATCCAATCCTAAATTTAATCACTCTAAATAAGTAAGTTATCATATTTACTAGAGGATAATAAAATATTTATTTTGATTTCTGCTCTGTTCTATCAGAATTGTTTTAGTCACGGAATTTTAATAAAGGTTTGATTTTAAATATGTTATCCATGAATAATTATATGAACAACGAACCATGACCCATTTCGTTGAAATCTCTCATTTGTAATAAGTATGGTAATTTCTAATCGATGAAAATTCGCTTACTGTTAAACAGCCCAATGTGATAACTACACTGTCGAATGATGACGCCTTCCAAGCGTTATGATAAAATGATTATAATATTTGTCGTTTTCCGTGGAGCCCGTATTGTGAGAACGCCTTGAATCCATCGTTGGTGAAAGGTTCTTTATTTTCCTACGCTTTTCAGAACAATTGACGGGTGAAACTCTTTCCTGGAAACCCGAGAAGAATGGTGGTTTTCCAGTTGCGGTGAGTAAAGGTTTCATGATATTATTTCAGCAATAAATCCACGTTACACATTTACCACGGTGTTATTTTCATAAGGCTTCAGTTTTTAGTTTATTGGGGTTTGAAAAATATTTGTAATTAAAACTTCTTCGTTTTATTTCCTCGGAGAGTAGCGGCGAATAGACTGAACTGCGCTGATTTTAATCACACCATTTCGTAATACTTTACAAGTAGCCGGGATAAACTCGTACCTACTCTAATCTCTGTGGCTGAATAAAGCCCAAGGGTGCATCAGACACTTTCAACTGACGTAAGAGGGTCAGTTACGTGGTTATGTCTTCCAAGATTAGCTTATTCTTGTGAACATTTAATCACTTCTCTTTAATCGCCTGATTCAATACAAACACTCAACATATTATTGTACAGGATCAGTCTCTATAGAATCTGTATTCAATATCAATTTTCATGGTCTGCAATACTACACAATCATGTGCTTTGTTTGAAGTGAAATAAATAAGATCGAATCAGTTTTGCTTTAAGACTAATCGAGGCCCAACTTCCGATTCTTGGGAGACTTAACTTTTCTGTTTCTCCGGAATATAAATGATCACAGCTCCTCGGGCTTCGGGGAATACGCAAACCGATTTGTTAGTTTCATGAATTGTATTACGATCTCAACGTAAGTAAGAACTCACCGCTGTACACATTAGTACTTTACTTAGCTTCCTGAACGTGGTTTAACTTTTAAAATCCATATAACTGCGTGTATATTGGAAAAGTGTTTGACTCAAACCACTATCACATAACGTTGATATTAAATTATCAAATATTTCAATCACACACAAATGATTAAATAAGTCACTGGAAGCACCAGCCAGTGTGATAGTCAGTTCAGAGGTTTCCCTGATAAAATAATTGAATAGTATTAACCCGTTTAATCGTAGTAAATTTTTCGACAAAATTTGTCCCACCTCATGTTCTCGTAGGTCTGTCTGTCATGGTGAGAAATATGATCTAAACTTATGTCGTAACGGTTTAGAAAGCTTAATATTCAAATCTGGAGTTCAATTACATAAAAATTGAATTGTTTACCTCTATGGAACCAAAGTTCAATTTTTTTTATGAAACGAATAAATCTGAGGTGATAATAACATTCATAATACATTTACTAAAAGACATGTATGTGTTTTTCTTATTTTTCGTTATCAGTAATTTTAGATAGAAAAACGTAAAGTGAGCTATTTTAAAAAGTTTTTTATATTAGCATTAAAAAATGTAACATTTTTTATTCTAATAATAACATTTGTAAACGTATTTCATCACCTTTCAAAAATGGTTTTTGGTTTTCAGATAAGTTCAGAAATATTCCAATTATTTTTATTTTATCGCTAAGCGGAAATATTTTGACCTACTCACAAAATTCGTACGATTTCTTAGTTCAGCACTAAGTGGACGCGATTCGACACCTGGTCACAAGTAACCAGTAACCTTCATAGAGTAAATTGCAATGCTAATTGAAAGCACCGATCATTGGAAACTCTGGAGAAATTTTCAAATTTTAATAAAATTCTTGTCGATTTTATAAGAGAAAGATGCCCCGCACTTTTAATAAAATAAAATAGCACCTAGAGCACCTAGACGAACTCTTCTTGAATATATATATTTTTTTGATAAAAATATATATTTTGCTAAACTAATTGGGTTTACAGAAACCGGAGTAAGTCGGTACCCACCGAGTATTGATAACTCGATCCGACCTCAATTGATCCGACTCGCTTGTGTTCTCGACTGCACGTCGCGCCCCCTGCCGACGAACACGATACATTCTAAATAATAAAAAATGTGTGTGAAATTATGTAATATTATGCAGAAAGATGAAAGCCACATTAATGATAGGAGATTCTCTCCTCACCGACGTAAATCAGGTTGCGTTCAGAAACAATGAACGCTTCAACACCGGTAGAACCTTCAGCAAGTTAGTAGGTTCTGTAGGAAAAATATAAAATAATCTATGCTGGCACTGTTTTCGATGGTCCACGTGGTGCTCTAAATAATGGAGCCCTTGTCATAACACCGTAGCAGTCTGAGGAACTGGGAGTCTTTTAAAAAATTAATATAAAATAACTGACAGACAAACCATCACGCTGTTTCCTAGCAGGGGTAGGTAGAGAAGATAGACTTAAATATTTTTTCGCCTGAAATTTAGACCATTTACAAGAAACTGCACTTTTTAACTTTTAAAATAAAACTTTTTCGATAATCCGATATATCTTATCTTCCCTCGTGGTTCAGCTGAGATTCATTATTTACGGGGTCTACGAGCTTTATTACATTAAGGAATCAATGTCAGAGAGCTTTTTCCCTCTTTTTGTACAAAGTTTCGCCGAATAATACGGAGGGTGTATATCGAGTAGAATAAATCACTTTCTGATTCTTAAATTGATACCGACTAGACGTCATGACAAACCTTCAAAACACCTTGAGAAAGTTTATCAACACATTTCCAGTATTTTATAGATGTTTTGTTAGTGCTTGTATGTATTGCAATCCAAGGCTGTATGCTCCATTTAATTTTATGTACAATTCTTGTTCTCAGAGATCGCATCGTGTGGGGGATAAAAAATACTCTGACAGTGAGAATTTCTCTTACTTTAAAAAGCATTTATCCTTAACTGCATCAGTTTGTTATTATGTAATTATTGTTATTAAGTTTATAAGATTATTAAAACCATTGTGTACCTATGTTCTGTATAACAAAAAAAGAACTTTGTAAAAGTCCAATAGGCATATCAATAAATACATATTGAGACATGGTTTATGTAAGCGTTATACTTTAGTAAGAATGGATCAATTACTAATAAATCTAAACGAAACATGAAACAGAAAGCGAGAAAAAAAGTAACGGTCGCAAGTCGCAACTGGGAATCGAACACAGGATATTTTATTGGGACAACGCAACACCGTTAAGTTTTTTATTAGTATTGATATTATAATTGAATTTTTGATATTTTTGCGATGGCTGAAATTACTTAAACTTTATTTTCTTCCACATGTCGTTAGTGATCACTCAGCCGAGTAACCGCTCAATGCCTTACTCTGACTATAACGATCGTTGTTCACAATTTTTCTGATCAACACCCTTCAAATTCACAAATAAACACAGCGCAACTCTTCGACCAACGGTCGAATGAATAAAAAATTAATAAGCAGATCGGAAGCTCAAATTAGTCAATCGAAAAGATGGGCACAACGAACGTTACTGATCAATACCTAATGATTTAAAGTTTTCAGCTTAAAAAATGTCACCGGAGACCAAAAATTTCATTAACCATTTTAAATCCAAATAATGTCAGGAATCACTGGTTAAAGTAAGTCAAGTACGTCCATTAACACCCTCTATGTATAAGGCCTGCAGACCGCCATTAAAATATTCACTACTATCTCTGTCAGAAACGGAGTGGAAATTTGATTAAAAATTACGCGTTTAACTATAGAAGATTAGGGGTTTAGTTGCGGCGTGTTTTGTGCGATAATAAAGAAAACTGTTCCCCCAAAGGCCTGTTAATGTTGACTGTGGAACTAAGGCCACAAAAATATAAAGCTCTTCAGATTTATTAACTGTGAAAAACCCACTCTGGTGAAACATCGCTCCCTAAATAATGACCTCAGATAAACAAGACAACGAAGCAGGCGGACCCTTACTAAAAATTTTGACTGGGTTAAATACAAATTTATTCATTACTAGCGAGTACCTGGAATGCGTTGGAATGCCACTTAATAAAGAAATTGTTTCTACCTGCGTGGCCTTTCCTATCCGTCCCGTTTCTCTCCCATGTCCCCTTCCTCTCACGCGTTCACCCTCCACTTTCCCCGCCTTCCCTCACCCCTCTCCCGCTCCCACATCTCGTGAACCTCCCTCCTGCGTTTCCCTCCTATCTCTCGCATTCCACATAATCAGTCCCGGTACATTCAGTTTTCAAACAGCTCGCGTTGCAATTTTTTTATACAATTTTCATCTTTCATATATTAGAAACATTGACTTTTACATATTGTAAGAACAATAAATCAAACTAGTAGTTAAAAACCCGATCCAAAGGTTTTTGCAACAACCACATCTGATTTTTTTATGTATTTATTACAAAAACTCTTATGAAACTGTCAAAGATGTCACAATTTGAGAATGACAAGAATGGAAACCAACGATTGCTCAATCAAAATCCAATTTTCGAATAAACTCATTAAAATAATGAATTTAATTGAAGTACTAACCAAAGTGCTACTTCGGGCTCACATAAACCTCTATAACACACTTAAGTACCAATTTCGGTGTATCTCTTCAGTAATAAATAATATAGGAAGATATTTACTCCCGAAATCAGTTTGGTAATCGATTGCTTAATGGTTTTTAAAACAATAAACTGCCGCAAGCTCTGCTAGGAAAAATGTGTGATATTTCAAGACTTTTTTTACATTAACTCCACACAGGAGGCCCTGAGGAAAAATTTTTATCTAATCTTTGGGGAAGCTGTGAAGAGAATACTTCTGAGGAGTGACGAAGTCACCTCTGGGGATGATGTGTGCAGGTTCTTTAAATTAAGGAAGGAAAGAAGTCCTCGGAAAGAAAACTGTGTGAGGGGTGGGTAGAAATCTAAGAGTCTACGTGTCAAGTAGTGATGTATGAATCCATGCCTTCCACTGTGGTGCAAAGCGATGGGTTGAGAGAATGGTGGTAGTTAAGTCAAAGGTTTTCCTTAACCGGCAACATGGGTCTTGAAGAGCTTGAAGGCTGGCAAATCGTCCTATAGCTATGAACTCATGAACAAGTCATAGTTCGCATGCACCCGTGCCGAACTCTACAGGATGCCAGAATCTAATGAATACGAGGATGAGGTGAAACCATCAATAACCGACTGAATCGTCCTCTCCATCAAAAATTCGGCAATCCACGTTCACAGAGATGCAGAAAACTCCTTAGAGGGCAGTTTATGCATATTTATACATCATGTATGCACAAGCCGGAATTAGTTTTGACTGACGGTCGTTAATAAATTTGTTCTTCTCGAAATATGTGAGCAGTTCGTCATTTATCACACGTCCCACCACCTTGGACAGAACAGATGTACGATTTTCGATAATTAATAAATCTTTATGCAGCGGTAGTTGGCAGGGTTCGAACGGTCAACCTTGTTTGGCAAAGGATGAATGACCGTTGTTTTTCTAACCAGAGGGCACAGAGCCACACTTCAGGAACATTTTAAAGAACTTCGTCAAAATTGGAAAATCTCTGCAACTTCAGGGTAGGTATTCCGTTAGGGCGGGGTAGGGAACCTGTGGCCCGCGGGCCGCGAAGCTTTTTGGTGCGGCCCGCGAGCACTTTGACTACGTACTAAGGATGTATACAAAAGTTTTAAAGTTGAAATTTTCCTAAAATCTCTGGAATTTCGAATAATGAAGCCAAGGATTTTGATTACGGTGCTCCAGATTTTATGTCCGGGTTGAATCTTTCCCAAATGAAAGACTAAACCCTTCCACACACTTTTCCACAAATGAATATCTAGTAAATTAACGCAATGTAAGTGCACTATATAAGAATAAAACAATACAAGAACAATACGTCAATCCACCAGAAACATAATGGGAAAATATTTCACCGACTCCAGATATTTTCATATCAGAGGGTTCGGCTCTGATGAAATCCTAACTGGTCCGATAAATCCTACTGATCCCTCAATATAAATATTTAAAAAATCTTTCGTAATCCTACATGTATTTAAAATGACCGACTTTTGCATTTTTATGTACAAATTTTTTGACAAATCTAATACGCCTAAATTTTGAATGAGAGAGCTAGGTATAATGCCAGTAGCCGAAATAACAAATGGTAATATTTTTATAGTCTGAGAATGCCAAATTCTTTTAATTTCATTTCCTAAATCTGTATATTTTCTTATTTTTTCAGAAACAGTTTTCTGAATATTACAAGAATTTGGAATAGCGACATCAATGATATAAGTTATTTTCTTAATTTTGTCATGTAAAACTATATCAGGTCTATTATGACTAATTGTTCTGTCTGTCAGAATAGTTTTATCATAATAAATTTTATAAAATTCATTTTCTAAAAATAAATTTGGTTCATATTCATAATATGGTACATTACGGCAGTCAATCAAGTTATGTTTAATTACCAAACTTTGGTGAATTATTTTTAAAACTTGATTGTGCCTAAATGTATACTCGGACGGCGCTAATACAGAACATCCCGATATAATATGTTCTATAGTTTCCGGAAAAGCCAAACATTTTCTACATACATCATCAATTTGATTTGCATCTTTGATGATATGCTTCCTATAATTTTTAGTATTAATGACTCTATCTTGTATGGCAAGCATAAAGCCTTCTATTTCTGCGCTCAACTCTCCAATACTCAACCATTTGTTTGACGAAAATTTGTCAACATATGTTTGGTTGAGGTAATTGAAGTGTTTTGCGTGAAGAATTTTATTTGACCAGGAATCTAATAATTCCTGGTTGGTATTTATAAGAATGCTGGCATTCTCGTCGTATAAATTTAATGGTGAAATATTTCTATCTGCTTTGCAAATTATTATTATTTATTACATTATTATGTATATATATTATGGCTTAATTCCTTTCTAATATCCCACACATAATCATTCTGCAATCACATATCAAATTTATTTAATTAAATTTCTAAAAAATCATTCTGCAAGAACATATTCCATTTCAAGTGGAATACGTAGGTACATTATGTTATCATGTTAATATCAACTTGAGTGGGAGTTTCTGAAAATGTTGTTTAAATTATATTGTGTTGTTGTGAAAGTACGCGTGGGTTATATTTTGCATAAACAAATTAGTGAAGGATATTATTTTAGGCAATCTCTGAAATGTTTTTCGTTTTGCGAAATACATATTTTTATAAAGACATATAGAACATTACCAGTTTTATTTTCATGAACGAAAGATGGAAAGGCTTATTTTACAGACGAGATTGCTTATAAATTCTAAGGAATGTCGACGTAAAACCGCCCAAATATTTTTTTACGATTTTTACTTTTCCTGCTGTAAAAGCGCTGTTTCATTTTGTATTCATAGTCCATAAAACCAAATTTATAGGGAAATAATTTATTAGGGAAATATTAAACTCAAATGATTGACATTTTGATAAATAAATTGCTGCTTTATAATGTCGAAAATATCAATCTTGGGAATGCGGTAGACATAGACGGTATATAATAAGATTAGCCCTCGTATACCTAATTTCAATCAAAATTAACACCACTTAAGAGTAATTTCATAAAACAACTTCCAATTGAATTGCTTAGAAAACAATAAAAAATTTAAAAAAATAATTCCAGTTCTCCACAAAGTTTGCTCCGGGCAGACCAACAAAATGTAAATGTAGGAGTATAAAGCAATGCTTCTTCCGATCTTTCGACTGCGAGATAATGAACTAACTTTTTGACACAATGTTTTCTTAAACTAATTTATTTACGCTCTTTTTCGGGGTTTTTACATGTGTTTTTACAAATTTTTGGGTTTCAACAAAACAACATGCGTTTTTACAAATTTACAATTTACACTGTAATTAAAAAATATATAAATACTATATATTTCTTTTACAAAAACAATGTTGTTGGTTCGGGTGTTATATTTAAGATTCACACGCCCAGTCTATTTATTTATTTATTTAACAAATGTATAGTATATTGTCCTCCACACTAGGAGTTCACCTGTATTGTAGACAACATTTTTCAGTTGTAAATTATAAAATGTAAGTAGTAAATTACAGTAAATTATTCTATAAATCAAATCAAATTATCATATTATTATTAATATTAATACTAACAAATTAATTATGATAAAACTATTCTGACAGACAGAACAATTAGTCATAATAGACCCGATATAGTTTTACATGACAAAATTAAGAAAATAACTTATATCATTGATGTCGCTATTCCAAATTCTTGTAATATTCAGAAAACTGTTTCTGAAAAAATAAGAAAATATACAGATTTAGGAAATGAAATTAAAAGAATTTGGCATTCTCAGACTATAAAAATATTACCATTTGTTATTTCGGCTACTGGCATTATACCTAGCTCTCTCTCTGTTATAGGTACCGTATATTTTTTATAAAAATATACGGTACCTATAACATAGAATGGGGAAAGAAAATCATTATTTTGTCCATTTGGTGGAGTATAAGTTGTATTAATTTCGACAGACACAACAAGTGGGCCTATTGGTGTATTGTGCAGGAAAAAACGTAAGTGTGAGATTTTTAATTAAAGAATCCACAAAATAATTGGGGTTCCAGAACCAAATTTATAATGGTAATCTTCATTGTTATTCGGTTCAGTCATAAAAGGCGATTTCGATTACAAATGCTGCGTGGCAACAGGCAATTTATTCGCTTCACTCCAACGGGTTTTTTCCGTTGGGTTTTTGCGCGCGGCAATGCATTTGCGTGCGCACTCAGAGAATAGATATTTACATCGCGTGAAACATTTGCCGTTGAGATTGGCGCGAATGACCGTTGCTTGGTTTTGGGCACGCCTGCGCAGTTAAATTCCCGGTCAAAGGTTGGCGTTTTGGGTATCCAAAATGGCTGTCGTTTCAACTGCGATGCAATTCATAGTTTCAATCAGATCTGTGTTATGGATCCAATTTGCACATAGATTTCTGTGGTTTTTTCACAGAATTCATTGTTCACTGGGTGCAGAACATCAAGGCATAATTAATGTTTACAAAACAGTTGCTATGCGGGGAGGGTTTCGACAAGTAATGTCCCGCAAAGCGACCGGGATAGAAAAAAAATTCCAAGCCTCACGTTATAGCGCCAGTTGTTATGGTCACCGATGTTGGCTACTCAAACCAACACCAGCTCCGGGGCCAAGGGGGCCCTAACATGTCCCAGGCTAGCTCTCAGCGGAGACAATGATACTCTCTATTCAGGGAGCAAGTCGCTCAAGGCTATAGAATTTCTCCCTACCTTCCGGCGTCTGGCGGGATACACTCTGGTCAATAATCCTCCTGCCGTAGCAGAATAATAACAAGATTAAATCAATAGGACATGTATTGTAAATTCAAACACAGTACATAGGTTTCTACAGTACAATTCAATACAAGAAATGCAATTTACACAAACCTAGCTAAAGTGTTTAACTCTCATTATCTCTCTCTGAAACGAAACTCTCCGAGTGGTGATTTTCGCGGGGCCCTACATTTCACTGATTACGGACACATTTAAAAGAGGAAATCAAAGATACAGCTTACATGTGGATTCGCAGGGTCCTCGCCTCCTTGGAAGTTCAACCAGGGCACTTTCTTAGTTCGAACAAACCGAAATTATTACAGCACGGCGTAGCCGGCTCCAGCCCGTAGTTATTTCAATAAACATCGCGGGCTACATTTGAGTTGGAGCGGTCGCTCGGCCACAGGCCGCGTACGTGTGTTCGCCAAGGCGCTCAAATCTCGTCTGTCGGCGGCAGTGAAATCGGCGGGTAGCAGGGCGAGCGGAAGGGAAGCGGTGGAGCAGGAAACAGGGGGGGAAGAGGGGAGAGACCGAGCTGTGTAGACCTGTCCCGCGCTCCAGGGCTTGAATCTATCCGCTACAGGGTGTATCGTAACAACAGATTTAGGAAATGAAATTAAAAGAATTTGGCATTCTCAGACTATAAAAATATTACCATTTTTTATTTCGGCTACTGGCATTATACCTAGCTCTCTCATTCAAAATTTAGGCGTATTAGATTTGTCAAAAAATTTGTACATAAAAATGCAAAAGTCGGTCATTTTAAATACATGTAGGATTACGAAAGATTTTTTAAATATTTATATTGAGGGATCAGTAGGATTTATCGGACCAGTTAGGATTTCATCAGAGCCGAACCCTCTGATATGAAAATATCTGGAGTCGGTGAAATATTTTCCCATTATGTTTCTGGTGGATTGACGTATTGTTCTTGTATTGTTTTATTCTTATATATTGCACTTACATTGCGTTAATTTACTAGATATTCATTTGTGGAAAAGTGTGTGGAAGGGTTTAGTCTTTCATTTGGGAAAGATTCAACCCGGACATAAAATCTGGAGCACCGTAAAGGAGATTTTTCAGTTGTAAATTATAAATTATAAAATGTAAGTAGTAAAACAAAAACAAACAGTGGTCTTAGTTAATATAAAGAAGAAACAATAAAAATCAAAATATACAGAAACAATAAAATTAAAATATAAAATCGACTTCTATACGACAAAATTTTAAATTAAAAGTTAAAAGGATTGTAGCCAGTTCCATATGTTTTTTTTGTATTCTATTATATTAGTTATTTTATATTGCGTTGGAAGTGAAACGTATAGTTTAATAGCCTGGTATCTGTAGTATTTTTGTCCAAAGGATGTGTTTGTTTTTGGTATTTGTAGTTGGTGTGCATGTCTTGTTCTAGTATTGCGAGAATTTTGTGAAGTGTTAAATGTGTTTAAGTTCTTGTAAAGGAAAGTTAGTATTTGTTTGGAATATAATTTTTGAATTTTCAGCACTTGGAGTTTTTCGAATATGATTGAAGTGGGTGTTAGTATTGGTAATTTAAGTATTAATTTTATTACGGTTTTCTGAGCTTTAAACAATGTATTAATCTATTTTTTACTGGCACAGCCCCAGGCAATAATGCCGTATTCCATTAAGGATTGTGCTAGTGCGAGGTATATATTTTTAATATCATATATGTTTAGAATATTTCTCACGTTTTTAAAGAAGTAAATCAACTTGTTGTAAATGACCTGTGTTATATATATAATGAATAGTATTGGACCAACAACGCTGCCTTGGGGTACTCCGTTGGATACTTTTTCCTTGTCACTACATGTGTTTTCTATTGAGGTATACTGTGTGCGATTTCCCATATAGCTTTCGATTAATTTGAGTTCTGTTCCCTTGATTCCGATGTTTTTAAGTTCATTGAATAGGATTTGATGGTGAATTGTTTCAAACGCTTCAGCCAAATCTAGGAGTATTCCAATGCATTTTTTGCCCTGATCTATATTTGTATTCTATATATTGTAAGTGGTCGATGACGGCAGAGCATCAAAAGGAATATCATTGGTTCCGTACACTCGACGCGCGACGCGACGTCTGCAAGTTAATAAATACTTTACTGATGGAAAGGCCCGAATGCACTTTTGTAGTCATATTTGATTTCGTCCACTTGATTTTGTCTTGTTAATTAATAATTTTATAGTTAACCCTGGAGTGGTCGCGTGGATTACTTATATCCACTCATGCAAAATTAGAGATTCCTCAAAAACGAGTGGCTCGAATCATTTTATCTTCCGTGTACTTTAAGTTGGATAACACACAGACGCGTTCAGCTCAGCGCTGGTGTCGGGCACGCATTGATTGTGTTACAGGAGCTCTGCAAAGTCGATGGTCTACACCTGTAAACCGCGCGACCAATTACGTAACTCATTTTGCATACACGAAAAGTGTATGCAAAATGCAAAAATTAAATTTTCCTAATCATTCTATTCTCAGAAATCAGCAATTACATTAGTAGATATATGTTATTTTAATTTGACATTTTTTGTTACATCAATAGAAGTGAAAGACGTAATTTATGGTTTAAAAAAAGAGGTCGTTTATGTTTTGCTTAACTGTGAAAACATAGAAGTTATGTTTAATATATGTTATGTAATAAACAATGCTTAGATTATAAGATTAAATATAAATTTAAATGATTTCAATTATTTTTTTGTTTGTTTAAAAATTGCCTACACATGTAATCCACGCGACCACTGGCGTTATTTTGAAGAGCGCGACCACTGCAGGTTTAAGAACGATTCTAGTATATTTTTGATTAAATGCTTAGTACTATAACTTAACATCATGTCAATTAAACAACTGTATTCTAAAACTATACTCATTTACATTCATAAGTACAAAACCCAAGAAATGACAACTTACACGTACATTAGAAACACTAGATCTCATAGTCAAAAACATATCCAACAAGTAACTACTAACACAACATTTGGGCAAAAAAGCTTCTTGTATTATGGTATTAAACTTTACAATAAAATACCACTCTCACTTAAAAACCTCAACAGTATAACATTTAAATCTCAAATAAAAAGCTGGATACTAAATATAGGGAGAACAGAAATAGAAAATATACTGATATCAAATACAGACTAAAACCGAATCTACTAAACTGAATAAAAAAAAAGCACAATTTTATTTAAATTTTAATTATTTAAAAAAATACCATGATACCTATATGTTTATAACTAATTCATATTAATTTCTTATAATTTTAATTATAATATGTAAATGAAATCCTCGGCACGGGAAATCCCAGTGAGGATATCATTATCTCTAGATGTTTGTAAAGAAAGGAAGACAATAAATCATTTTTATTATTATATAATTTCCTACATTTCTTAACGTTATCAGTCTGACAGTTATTTGAAATATATTGAACCTGCATTTGAAAAAAACCTGCGCTCCAGAAAAGGATTCAGATTTATGTGAGGGTGTTACAGAAATCTATAGTTTAAATAATATTTACAAATATAGTAAGTTTTCAAGTTGAATAAGTCGTCCCAACTTTAAAGAGTAGCGTCGTTATTGAATAAGAATCCTCGGAGAATGTTGCAAAGAAAACGGAAGAATAAAAATAGCATAGAGCAAGGTCGGGAGAATGGAGCGGATGCATGATAACCTCCCACACGACCCGCGACCTCACGAAGAGCACAATTTTTAGCAAACCATTTTTAAGTGCTTAGTAAGAGTAGTTCTTATTTTAGAATGTTTACTGAAACGAAAGCCGTTGGGTGTATATAGAATGTGAATTTGCGGAGGTTCTATTCATCAATAACTTTTTGTTACTTACATTTATTATTATCCATAAACCAGTGATTCCTAACGGGGGCGGTACCCGTTTGTAATATTGACGGGGTGGTGGCCGCGAGGTCAAATGGGGGACAGAGAATGACTTCAAAAAAACTTAGGTAGAATATTTAATTTGCAGCGTCCAATTAGTGATCGCTGATCAGATATTATTGATAGTAGTCGAACTTGCAACGCCTGAGTGGGAGCCAATAGAAAATAATAAAATTACAACTAATTTATAAGGATTTATTTAAAATTTACGAAGAATTGAACGAAGCTACATTTTTTTTATTACATTTTATTTATTTAACACATTGATATATATTTATTTACTAGCGCAGACCCATGCAAAATCACGGAACAGTCTGAATTCTCTGCAAATCTGAAAATGGCAAATGAAATCCTTTTCGGTTAAAAATTGTATATTAAAGGTAGCATTGAACTAGAGTTACGCAGGACAGATACACAACCAACTTCTATGATATCTATGGTGTCTTCGATGATATTCTTTTTTTAATCAAGAGAGTTTTTACGGCAGACACTTTATGGTGATAATAATAATAATAATAATTGGATAATTTGTAGAGCGCCGTTTTTGTGAAAAATCACCTCAAGGGAGCTGAAGATAATAATAATAATACGAACAAAAAAAAAAAAATTTAAAAAGAAAGACAAACATTCCCGGGTTACGAATAACCCAACAATGTTTGAAAATCTCCTACTACCACCACAGAAAGCCGAAAATGTTGCTTGTGTTGTGATGGAGGACTTAGCCAGCAGAGGAATCGAACATGTCCCGGGTGGGACACAAGCGCTATGCCCACTCAACCACTGACCGGTCAATAATTGGATAATTTGTAAAGCGCTGTGTTTTTTTTAAAAATCACCTCAAGGGCGCTGCATAATTTATTATGAATTCTTAGGCTCTATTTAATGTTATTATTTACAAGTAGATACAGAAAACACCCTTACCTGTTAGGTCACTTCCGATAAACACACTTTAATTAGAAAGTTTATGCTTAGAGAAGATCCGGCTTTGCACGCGGAGGACATTATATTTAAAACACTGAACATTGCATGATTTTACATTTGCTACCCCCATCACTGTTAGTGTTACATTTATGAGAAGATTAGTAAGTGGCAAAAACAGAGTTGCTATTTATTTTGAAAGACTGGAGAATTTAGGACTCTTTAGGGCTGGAGAAATTTGTGAAATGACCTTTACAGTAGCTGCAACTTCCATCAAATACCTACAGCAATTATAATCTTAAAATGTTTTTAGGTAATAGATGGTAAGGGTAGTATAAATTAAGATGAATCAATAACATAAAAAATAATGTTGGCCGCTTGTAAGATGATCAAATATTTTCATATATCGGAAGTATTGAGCAGATAAATAATACCACTAGGCCTGCTACACAAATTGTCCTACAAACAGTAGATCAATCACACTTCTAGGAATTATCTGTTCAGTAGATAATAATAAAACAAAGTAAGGTTAGTTACACCATTTATAACTCAAGAACGGCTGGATCAATTGTTATGATCTTTGATTTGTTGAATTTGTCTCCGCCCGAATAGCAGAATAGCTATTAAAACATCGGAAAAATTCACGAAAAAAAATTATGAATAAAATACTTCTCTTCAATTCATTGTGTAATTTTTTACTTAATAAAAAAATGAATTTAATCCAGCTAAAAAGTTAACACCACAGTTATTGGTTCTGAGGCGGTACGGTGTTCTTCGGGTAAGCTTTTGACTTTTGAATTATTGGCTTACAGAACTCCGGGCCAAAAAGGCCCCTTTCTCTTTCGTCATGATTTAAGTTTATGGTTGTTGGAAAATTGATTTTTTTGGTTGTTTTTTTTTTTTAATTTATTGCAAAGGTACATGGCTGCAGTTTTGGGGGTGATAAATTCGGGGGATTTTATATATCAATACTGGGTGGTATCGTCTGGGTGGATACCAGGGGTAAGGTGTATGGTGGGATGTGGAGGGGGGTAAGGAAGCTTTGGGGTGGGGGCCGGGGAACTTGGGGGAGGAGTGGCAGGACGAGGGGTGAGAGAAATGGTACGTTGGACGGTCTGGGCGTTGGGAAGAGATTGATTTTTGGTTGTGGAGGATTTTTCAGGAAGGAGAGTAGAAGTTTGAGAGATGAATTGGATGGCGGTTGGTTAGAGGTGCGGTGAGGGAGTTGTCGGTTTGCAAAGAGGTAGCGGGCGGTCGGTTTGGGAGGCAGTGAGGAGGCGGTCGGTTAGGAAAGCGGCGAGTGGGCGAACGGTTTGGGGGGCGGTTGGTTTTGAGGGCGATAGGGGGACGGACGGTTTTGGGGGCAATAGGGGGGCGGGAGGTTAGGGGGGTGATAAGGGAGGAGCTGGTTGTTGTAGAGTTTTCTGATATGGGCTGGGGGGAGCTTAGAGAAGAGGTTTGGGGGGAGGTAGGGGGGGCGGTTTGTTGGGGAGATGTTCTCTGGTTCGGGCTGGGGCGAGCTGCATGTTCGACAACATGTTGTTGGTCTTCAGGGGACATGTTATCTGGGTCAGGGTGGTTTTGGAAGAAGGACCATAGTTCTAGGTTGAGGCATTCGTATTCGTCGGAGGATGCGGGGAGGAGGGGGGAAGGTGAGTTAAATTGGTGGGAGACGGTGAAGAGTTTGAAGAATAATTGAGAAGATTGAAGAGCAAATTAGAGAAATAAAGTGTTTTTACAACATGGAGGAATCTGTATGCCAAGTAAAACAAAAGACTTACGTGGAGAAGTGGGTGGCACGATGGGGCTGGATACAACACAATCACAGGGTTTAACACAATCACAGGGGTAAAAGCACTGGGTCGAGACGGCAGGTAGGCTTTTTGCAGACGTGTTGCTCGGAGCGTGGTCAGAAACGGAATGGTGTCGGGTAAGCTAGTATGAAATAAAATGTCCATTTACAAAGAAACAATGCTATACGAGACGTACACCGTGGGTATTTTATCGTTACAAAATGCCTGCTCAGTTTATTTAATAAACAAATGTTAAATTTAAGTGGACTCCATTCTATAAAACATTATGTAGATTGCGTGGAGTAAGCAAGACGTTAATGTCTCTTATGGGTAGGTATCTTGTCAGGTAAATGAATGAATGGTATTTAATTCACCCAACTACAACTCGACTGTTAAGTACGCCGCTGTATTCGGAACTACCTGTCTAATTCCCGCTAACTGCCGACGTGAAGTCGCTCAACCACTGGAAACTTTATTTAATTACCTTGGTAGATTAAATGTGTCGTCATTCTCCTGAAAATAATATAACTAGGCGTCCAAATTTGGAATATTGTAGTTAAATACATTTTGTCATTATGTCAATCAATATTCACTTTATATCATAAGAATTAGTCCAAAATAAACGCGTATAAGTGCTCATGATTTTTCTAATGGTAATTAATTTATTGCTGTCCCCACGCTTCATTGTAATATTTTATTTGAGTTTATCAATGTATATTTAACAAGCAAAAAAAAAAAAAAAATAACAAGTGTACGATTAAAAAATCATGAATACTAACCGCCGAACAATGATGTAAGTACAACAATATTTTGTACTATTTTATTTCATAGGGCAATCACAATGAGTTACAAAACTCATTTTAGAACGGGAGAAACTTACTACAAAAAAAACATTGATACAATTGAATCGTTTTAAACCATAGTGAACTAACTCACTTTTTGCAGTTTCTGAGTTAGAGTTTGAAAGAGGGCTCCAAACCATAATTTAGCTCTGCCAGAGAGAACCAATCGTTAAATCTAAAATGCTTATATTTATTTCACAGATCATTGTTTAACTTAATTTTAAATTAGTGATTAAATTTAAATATTTATACGCAATAACCTCAAATATAAAATTTGACATTTTGACCAGCCGAGTTTCCAAATTTATAATCTTTTCCACACCAACTAGTAAGGAAATGTAGTTTAACATACCTTACCGTAAAAGGGATGACATGGCTAAGGAAATGACGAGGAAACTTGACATCAAAATCTGGTCCTCAAAGTTCAAAGTACAAAGGTTCAAAACTATTTCCCACCATTCTGTTTAACGAGTTTAAGTATCGTTAGGTACACCTCAGCGGGCAGCCCTACTTTAGGTACGAGTATATAATATGTTGGCAAATTACTTTTAGTGCCTTACTAATGCAAGCAATGACCATAAACTCTTGACATTATGTTTTAAATTTTAACGAGTATTGTTCATACGTAATACCACATTAATAAGGGATGACAGGTTAAAACTTACCACTTCTTGGTTTCCCGTTTTTGATGTTATTTCATGTTGCCCCAATAGCCCACATCAAAGAGGATTAACAGATATGACCTAGTTTTACTTGGATATATAGAGCATATACACAGAAGAGCGCGTTAGGAGAATATTTTATGAAGCAAAAGTGAATGGTAGTAGAAATCGGTTACGCCCTAGGTTGATATTACACGGCCAACTGATTAATTTAGTCATGTCAATAGTCAGAATGACACAGGAGTAACTGACGATCGATGAAGTTTCTTCCAGATGGTGCGCGGCTGGTTTACGAGACAAAAACGACGTGGGAATTAGTTACTAGTATTTTTAGTCAGAAGTACAGTGAAAACCTTTTGTCAATATCCGAAAGGTTTTCTTTGGTAATTTGCTCAAAGATAAATATATTTTCATTCTTATTCACTTATTCGTGTATTTATTTATACAATTTCACCTCGCCGCCCGTGCCGCACCGCTTGTAACGTAAACACGAATTAACATTTTCGTCGCGTGGCGTAGGTGTGGAAAAAAGGCTTAGAGCGAAAATAATGCCGATCCCTTTACCAATCAAGTCATTCTGATTTCGCTCGCTTTTATTAGGTACGTGCCTAATCGCGAAAGCCGCCAGTATCGGCTTTCTTTTCCCGCCTAGCCGGCATAATTTGAGGGCGGTTTGCGGTTCTGGGAAATGGAGTGCACAACTTAGTTAAGGGTCTCTCAGCGTTTCAAGGTTCCAAAGGTCCTCTGCCGGAAGGTTGCGCCACTACTTTAAAAGGTCCGGAGGGGTGGAATCTTCTTCTAAATTATTTGTACATTTAGGTGGTATTATAAGTAGGTATTAATAATTTATTATACAGTCTACCATCTCTTAGACGGGTACGAACAAAGACTTACTCATTTCAAATTAGAGAGTCTAGTTAAAAGATGAAACATAAATGACCTCTTAATGTTTTATAAAATTGTGAATAATCGTGTTGATAGTAACTTAGCCAATCAAATCAAGTTATACGTCAGGCCCAAATCTACCGGAAACCTTAACATATATTTTGGACCGAAATTTCTACCAATAGTACTGGATATTTTAATCCTATATCTTGAATGTCTCGATCATACAACGATCTTGTTAAAATACATACCATCATATATATTTCATTCATAGATATTTTTGTAAATAGTATAACTAGTTTCAAAAAATATCTCCATGATTTTTTGTGCACCAAAAAAAAATGTTGTTGTTTCATTACTTTTCAATAATTACTTCATAAATATTTCATATTTATTATGTATTTCAAATTTTATATTTTAGTTTTCAATATTTTGTATTTTAGTTTTCAAAATTTGTATTTTAGTTTTCAAGTTATGTATAAGTAATACTTACCTACATTGTTTTTCATGTATTTGCTTCTGTGAATATGCAAATGTGATTACTGCAGACACATTGTCTAGGGATATTTATATTTGTATTATAATTTGTTTTATATTACCTGCAAAATGTTTTATAAATATCCTGTTTGTGTCTCAAATAAATATATAAATAAATAAATAATTTATTTATTATACATATTAACATAATTATGTAGAAGTCAGATTATATAAAAATGGAGCTCTGACGTTGAATTTTAAGTATTTGTGGTCTGAATTGCGAACGCATCAATTTTAGCTCCATAATCAGCTCTGAATGTTGAAATATTTATGTATTTAACCGCAAAGAAATAAAAAAAGTTGTTGTATTGTTTGTTGTAGATGTTTTCATTATTTTTTTTATAAGAAAACTATATCATAAAGTTTAAATATTTCAAATGACTTCTATAATTATTGAGTAAAAAGATATAACCAGAGCACCTTCGCAATCAGCAATACGGCCCTATAAATTTTTAACAACTGTTTGTGTATTTCTTATCAATATGATTTGATAAGCTTTGGTATGTTATTTACTTCAATCTATCATACTAGAAACTAAAACTCACACGAGAGTTTGAACTATAGCGAATACCGAAAAAATGTATAGGTACCTCGTCTAAAAATATTTTGTTGCGATAAATGATCATAAACGCAAAGCGTTTTTGTTAATAACTAACCCTAGGTATCTTTCAACCATTCTTTTCCCCATTCTCGCTTCTTCTTCTCTGAGCACCTAAATGCCCTATCATGTGTCACACTGGCGTTGGGTATTCACGCAAATATTAAAGAAGTCATCAAAATATCACCACCTTGTGAAACTTTACATTTTTTCATTAATTTTAATAAAAAAATTATCAAAAGTAAATAAAGATTGTAATTTCTTTATACGCACTGATACAAAGCGCATATATAACAATTTGAAATGAAAAAAGGAGGCTTGTCGCTGATCAGATGTCTTGTACAAAATTATAAAGTTGACTGCTCAGAGTTGTTAAAAAAAAATACATCTCTACGCACTTTGATTCAGCAGACAGAACGCACTATTCTACATTGATACACCAATTCCAATCAAAATTAATTTATGAAAAGTACCTTTAACTGCTACAACAATAAACTTGCAAATATGGATATACATAGTGACATAATCACCGCCAATTACTTTCGTCACAAAAGTTTGTTGTATCATACATATTCTAAATTATAAAATTAAGTGTATCTACTATCTATTAATTATAGTTACAATATATGAAAAGGGGGGGGGGATTAAGAGGCAAAGGACGGGAATATATTATAGGGATTGAACTTTCTAGATTCAGTCATGTTGCTCAGTAAGTTTTCGTTTTATGTCACTAAAATGTGGTAATACTTTAAAATGAGTGTGTGGATCTGTAGATAAATGAGTTCTGTTTGTTGATAAATGAGTTGCTTTTTATAATCTCATGTTTGTTTTATAATGTATTTTATACGTATATTAAACTTGCATTCTTCTTACTTTTTATTTTCGTCATTTAGTTCTACTTTTTTCACATTTTAGTTTACATTTATTGTGGAAGTACCTACTTGGTATATTATATTTCTAAATCAACCGATTTGTGAACATTAATAAATAATTCGTCCGTTTTTTGTCACCCTCTTGTGTACACTTTATTAATTTTACGACGGTTTATATTCCACTAACAAATATAGCAAAGAAGTAGATACTTACCATTCTAGAATATTTCCATATTAAAAATGAACCTACCTGAATGGGGCTGATACACAATAGAAGCCTGACGGGTTGTCAGTATGATTGATTTGATTGATTTATCGATTTGACATTTACAGAATTCCGCTAACATGTTAAACGTATCCGAGTACGTTTATCAAACATGCATCACTTGTGAAACATGTACAACTTGATACATTTATCAAAACTAGTAACATGTTGTTATGTAATTAGTTGAACCATTTCCGACAATGGAGGCTACATCGTGTTACGACAAGGTAACTTCCCATTTAATCACCAGTTACTCAATACCAGTACAAAAGTTTAAAAATAAATTTAACTTTTTGATTCAAACTTTTTCTAAACGTTTGTAAAATAATGCCAAATGATTAATTTTTTTTAGAATAAATCAATTTTTCAATTGTCAATGTGATTTGGGGGCCGGTATGGGTACCGCTGCCCGGGGAACCATTTATTGGATAACCAACACCTCTGCCATAAGTTACCCCAAGTGGTTCACTACGTTTGGTGACTTAGCAGGGGTTCCCGGGTTCATGAGTGAGGATTATTCTGGTCTTGTCGGCAGTTGTGTCTGCCCACATGCTGTGTGCCAGACGTGATCGAGAGAGACTGGTTGTAGGAAACCTTTTGACTTCTCCAGCCGGACTATCTCAACCCATCGCCTTGCACCGCAATTGAAGGGATGGATTCATACTGTCGGTCACTCCTTGACACTGACTTCTATATTACCACCCTCATTCCTTTTTCCTTCCCAGAACTTCCTCTCCTTCCTTTCCAGAAAAAGACCCTCCACATGCTTCACCGTTTCGAAAGAAATTTAATTTTAGCCAGTTGATCCCTCGACAGTTCATCCCCAAAAGGATATTTTCATCTTGAGCGGAAATATTTTACTAATAATAATGCCGATTTCCCGAAGGAGTGTGCAGTGAGGACACACGGCCAAATAACAAAATACGACTTATATGTGCAGTCCGTTTACGGAAATGAAGCCCGGACCATCATTCCTAATTTTTTCTTCGGATCTTTCTTCAAGAAATCAATAATTTCGTACGCTTTCCTTTATTTAGTTGGATGAAATATATTAAATTATTATTTTTAATTTACTCAGGTACACAATCTTACACACTCATTTTCCATTGGGGCTAAAGAGTTAGTAGTGGATGACTAAATATTTATTTGGATTATTTAAACTAATTTTTTGACTAGAGGTGAAATTCTGGGCAAATTAACTTAGTGATTCTTTTTAAATGCCATCTGGTAGTTAAATTAATGTTATTGGGACTATTCCATATCCAATAATTTTAGAAATGGCTAGATGTAATACATTAACGAATATAGAAAAGCTACTCAGCAAAAGAGATATCATTTTCAAATTCTGTTTGCGAATGTTACATTTTGTCGATACAAACGTACGGAGTAAAAGCGTGAAAACTGACAAAAGCAACACAAAAGAAAAAAGAAGCCTTTGAACTCTTGTATAATATCGCCGTATGTTGAGAATTCTATGGACAGATACTCGTACAATAGAACACGACAAGAATGTATAAAGACAATCAAAATGACAACGTTAGGCCAGACTGCGAAACAAACAAAAAAGTAAGACCCTTGAATTTCCATAATTCATCTAAGTATAAAATCTGACGTTTCTCGGCTGCAGTGTCAAAGATTCAAGTATCTCAATGATGTTTAACCTTTTATAAGAGTGAAAAATTGCAAATTATACATTTCGTTTAATTGGATTTAAACCAATTTTTTTAATGAAATTATTGTAGTTACCGAACAGCCCGTCAAAATGATTTGTTTGCTCCACAGGGAATATAAATTTGCCAGTCTGCTTAATGTGATTTAACTGTATATTTCGTCCTTCGAACGAAATCTCATGGGTTGAATAAATAATAGCCATTTTTTATTGTCGCAGAATTCTAGTGAGCCCCCATTCGGCCAATTTCGTATGAAAATACGAATATTAAAGATAATACAATTGATACGCAGCTTAAAAATACGTTTTTGTGTTTATAATTTTTGGGAAATATTTCATCGTAGTAGAAAACCATCAATTGGACATTGGACCCTTGTCCTACAAAACCTACAAAGCTCTGTTTTCATATTATACCCCAAAGGTTCGTATAAGAACTTGGGCCATTTAACAACCTTTTTCTTTGAAAACCTTTGCTTTCACGAAAACTTGTTTTTCCTAGGAAACTGTATTTGCAATTAATTCTGGAAATGTTTGTTCTCATACTTTTTAAAATGATTAATTTCGTGAAAGATGTTTTTTTTTTTTAAATAAAATATACGACTCTATGCCTGAAACATTAAAAATATCATTTAGCGTAGTTAAGCTAATAAGTGGTATATCTGGAATGTGATTCTTTTTATATATATCTACGCAATGACATAATACACTTTTCTTAGCCAGCTGTAAGAGGTAATTAACTAACGTACGATATGCATTTTGGTTTCCGTGTATATTTGGTCATTCAGCAGATTTACTTCAGTGCAATCCTAAATAGTTGGTTCGATATTAATTTTTTCATGTTCATGAATACTCTATGCCCATAATTATTTTGTATATTATCCTCACCCAATTGGGAATCATATTAACCATGTAAAAAACGCATAAATCTTGTGAATGTAGTAAAATAAATACAATACTGTCGGATAGAAATTAATTTCACAAAAACAAAATTTAATTTGGACCCTCGCAATTGAGGATGGAAAACATGTAAAAATAAACACCGCTATATCACGCCATTCATAAAACGTAACACGCCGTAAGAACATCGCCATGGAATTAATATTTCAATAATCTCTGATTGTATATTCAAGGGTTGCGTGTTTCAGGCGGTGATAACACCACGATTACTAGCGGCTGCCTGTCAGGTGGAAGGTGGAGGAATATTTCACCAGTAAACTTTGTACGTGGTTCTCGTATTTCGCTTTTCCACTTTGCAAATAAATATTGATGTTTTTATAAAATTTATGACTGCATAGTGCACAGTTATTAGCTCCACGCATATTCATTTTTCACCCCTAATCGGGTATTGCGTGAATGTGAAATGTTTTAATAAATACCATTGCTACCTATTCATAATTTCAGATTTCTTTTGATTGATAATATTTTCATTAATTAGAAAAAACAATCTAATCAGGATCCGACCCGAATAGGACAAGGTGAAGAAGATGATGTTGAATCTAAACAGCAGTGAAATATTTAAATTTCGTTTTTGACTCAGTATATCTATACCACAATTTAAACATACTTAAAGTAATTTCGGAGTTAGTTTTCACATATCATTGAAAGTTGGACCAAAATGGAGCCACATCCAATTTGCATGCAAATCGGGGAAGAAATTCCTTTTTGAATAGTTAGATAAGTTTTTGGGTAGATTCGTAGGGGGTTATTCAGTTTGCCTAATAAATTTTATGTCAATATTCAGTTTCTGCTGTGTGTTGGATGCAAGATGCGACCTTGGGAATAGTTTATTGAGAATCCATTTGGAGCAATCTGAATAAGAAACTTATAATAATATAAATATGAAATTTTAAAGTCCAATAGAAGCAATTTAGGTAGATTCTTGGTCTTGAATGTGAATTTAGCGCGAATTGGAAAAAATGAATATCGATTATAGGGTGGTTTATATTAAGTGCTCTGGCGTTCGGAAATAATTCAATTAATGCATTATGTAGCCATGAAGAATTCTTTTTTTTCTGTCAGTGGTTTTGAGTTCAGTGTTGGTCATACAAAATTATAATGATGACACCGTATAGTATGTGTATATATAAGTAGTGTGGTGTGGAAACTGTAGACATAAATATTTAATAAGATAAATGCGGAGAATCACTGGTTTTCTGGGTGGGTTTCAACTTTGAAAAGAGATCTCGTGCAATTTTGAAAATACCTAGGTAATTTAAAAAAAATAACTTTACCCGGGGAGAGATTTAGCGATAAAGATAATGACCAATGAAATAGATTATATTGTGGGCATCTCGGAAAAGCCAGTGCAGTTGATCCGTTCGGAACTTGGTGATCGATTCGGTATGCAGGTTAATCGGCGGAAATACCTCGGAACACACCAATTTGATACGGTTATAATTACGTTACAATATGGCGTTTTAATAAAGTTGCTTGCTGCAGACCACTTTCATATTTAATCAGATATTCGATTTACCGATCCAATCGATACTAGGTTTTTCTTCAGTGGAAGAAATCTATTTAAAGGCAGCTCATACATTCCTTCAAATTTCAACTATTGTCATATTTGAAGGAAGCTTTAAATGGTATCAAGGATTCTTTAAAAAAAAACAGATATAATATACCCATTATGTACATTATACAATGTACATGTTATCTGTGACTTTTGCGAACGAATGTTACCGCTTTAAGGGAGGAGTATTTTTATTTTAGTGCAAAACTTGTATTGAGAAAAAAAAATACGAGTACTTGCCACTGGCTAATTTTATTTACAGGAGATGTTTTAATTAAAAATCACGATATATTTAAGAGTGCAGGGGGGTTTTTATAATTTCTCATTTTTTTACTAGAAATGTTAATTATAAATCACTACAAAGTAAAGAGTGCAGGGAGGTTTATTTATAACTTCTCATTTTTTAACAAAATATGTGTTTATTAAAAATCACTATAAAGTTAAGAGTGCAGTCAGGTTTATTTATAATTTCTCATTTTTGATATTTTCACCTTGTTGTTTGACGGAGAATAAGATAAATAGTTTGAAAGAAGTCCTTGCGGAATGTAATCCGTCAAGTTTACCAAGGGCCTTGATGAAATAGAAAGGTAGGTGGGTCCCTACTTAATTACTAAACCCTTTCAGAGGGTTGCAACACTTAATTACATTTGAGGACATCGCAGCGCACGTGAGTCAGTTCCCCGGTGGCATATCTACTGTCTATATTGCGCAACACGAGGCCGGATGCTGACTGACTAATCGCAACATCTCGATTTAGCTTTCTCTACTAGATGCAACCCGCTGTGCAAACATTCGAATAAGTGGAATGATTTAGCTGATGGGATGAGTAATGTGTGTCTTTATTAGAATGTATGGTTTCTAAAGAGACTATGTAAAATGCATATTATTCTTTTGTTTGTTGAAATATGTTTCCCTAAAAGGTTACATTAGAAATAATAATCATTCTCTCGGGGGTACCTCAAGTCTCCTTTTGAGGGCCCGTCCTCTTTACTGCGTTTCAATGACATCAAATCAGTCATTCTGGTTTCATTCTCTAAACTGACAATATGAAAATATATAAACACAAGATCGTAAAAAAATACAAGAAGAGGTTTATAAAATTAATGAATATTGCATAAAAAATCAACTATTTCTGAACATAAATTAATGTTACATGGTAACATTTTCATGTAAAAGTCACACAATCATCCACACTTTCCAACTGAACCACGTTCCTCGTCAACGAGTAGAAAAATCAGAGACTATAATATATCCCACTGTTATTATTGACTGTAAATGACTATTTAAAGATCACATTGTGTACCTATATACATCTTTGAAAAAGTTTACAAACAATAGGACTTCGATCTACGCTTCAATAAACCTTTTACACATAAACTACTATATATATGACGTAATATGTAAGAACTCATCTTGAATGTGCATCTCTTATTTGGAATCATTAATACCAAACTTATATTAACGAAATTAAATTAATTGAAAATATTCTAACAATTTTTTTTAAACACATGTCGTTTCGTTTTGAAAATCATCAGTATAACATAACTTCCCTTTACAAACCGAGAAAAAAATTGAAATTTTTTTTCCGTATAAAGGTACGAACATTGAAGCTTTCACCCACCTATTCCCACCCCGGTATAGGCGACTTATGGTCGCCCCTTCGGAGTTCTCGCAAGACTCTAATTTTTTTGAAAAAAACGACTCTACATTTAAAATATGGAACGATTCTAGAACTTCAATGTCCCCGCATACGTTGTTAGTGGGCGGTATGCAGGCGCGCCTACAGAAATGCACTGTTATGGTCAGTTCTACAATTCTAAAGCCCATGAGTAACTCACCGCAAAGCGGTAAGCCTCATGGACAGTCAAACAGGGTGTTAGTGACTAGGCTAGGGCTGTAAAAAATACATAAGAAAACAAGAAAACAAAGTAAGTAAAACCGTCATGAGTGGGAAGTTCATGACGGCGACGGACCACACAACAGTCCTGCAGGCAACACCGTGCTCTGTCCATGTAAAAGAAAAACAAAAAAGTAAAGAAGTATATACAATGAGGAGCTGGTGAAACCAAAATTCAGCCACCGGCAGTCCCCTTAACAGTGAAGGGGGCTGATTGTTAGGCCTCCCGGCAACCGGCAGCGTCGTCCGTAAGCCAGCTACCCGGTGGTGCCTAGACGATAAGTAAATGGAAATCCAAAGAAGACCCTAGGAAGAGAAGCGTCGGGTCGCTGGAGGCGGGACGGACAGCTTTCGGATGGCGTTTAGCCCTCTCCTCAGCCTCTTCATGTCATGGGGGGTGGCACGGGGCCAAAAGCAGCCCCACCAGAACCATAAGAACGACAAGTCACGTACACAGGGACATGTTCTAGTCCAACCCCTTAAATGGGGAGAAGGACGATACAACACAAGCAACGGAGTTCAGTACTCGCACGTTGTCACAGACTGAAAAGAAAAATATATAAAAAACACAGAAGTTGAACGAATATATAGAAAAAAAGAAGAAAACCAAAGGCGTGAAAAAAAAATAGAACTAAATATTGTACAGTCGACATAAGCGCTTATGTACGCCTATGTAACTGGACCCAAAGTCTAAATTGGAAAAGAATATACAAACAAAGAAATACATATATACAGTAGTAGATGATAATACAAAAGATGTAAAAAGAGAAGTAATCAATGTAAAATATAAAAAGTACAACATAAAATTTAGTTGCATAGGAAATAAAAAAAAAAATATAAAAAAAGAGAACCAACTTATTAGCCATAAGACATAAAAATGTATAAATAAAAACAAGAAAACAAGATAAAATAAAACTGTACATCCTGGGCAAATAATAGAGTAAAAATCATAGAGTAAACCGTAGTAATCAGGAACAAGTACACCTGGTTTCAAAAAAAATCAACTAATCAGCGACTCTAAGCTCAGGCCATCTCTCAACCCAGACCCTTGCAAATTTCTTCAAACACTCGAAATTCCTCTTGTTCGACACCAGGTCAGTATTCCATACTGGTCTGATAGGTACGTCCAAACCATCGAGCAGTTCCTCTCTCGCATCCGTCAAAATCTCGCAATGCCACAGAATGTGCTCGGCTGACTGGTTTGCAGATCCGCATGCGCAGTTGGGGTGGGGTGACAGGGCGAGGGTGTGAAGCCTCCCCCTGAATTCCCCATGCCCGGACAGGAGCTGGGTGATGTGGTGGTCCAGTTGTAGATAAGCCCCTTCCATTCTGACTTTAACTGATGGGAAGAAGGAGAAAGTCCATCTTCCCATATTCGATCTATCCCACCGGAGCTGCCACTCTTGGAGCGACAGATCCCTCATTTGCCGGAGCAGTCCAGGGAGAGTCCCCGGCCCGCCTGGAGTGAGAACAACGCCTAGGTGAGTGGCCGGGGTTCCTCTGGTTAATCTCTGCTTAGTGAGCACTTCCCTGATTTCCAGATCGATTGGCAAAATGCCAGCCAAAACAGGCAAAGCGTCCGAAGCAACGGTTCTATACGCCCCGGATAGTGCCAGCAAGGGAGTTCGTTGGCCCCGCTTGAGAGCCAGGAGTATAAGCGAGTTATCCAGGCGGTGCTCCCAAACAGACGCAGCATACGAAACTTGCGCCACGTATACGCATCTGTACAGAACACGCAAAGCCGGACTCCGCAATCCCCACTCAGCTGTGGAGAGTCTCCTAAGCTTAAAGAAGAGGGCCTGAGCCTTGCTGGATACATCCTTGACGTGAGCCAGAAAGGAGGACGATCGATCTAGTGTGACGCCTAAATATTTTACAGTTTCACGAAATTGAACAGTAGAGTCCCCCATTTTGATGACGGGATTTCTTTTTCTACTGAGAAAGCCCTTCATCAGGAGGCCCTGGGTCTTCTGGGGAGCGAATGTCATCTTGTTTCTTTTTCCCCAATCGAGGAACATGTTCAAACCTTCACTGCCTTTGCTCTCAACTTCCTTTCTGCTGTCCCCAGCGACCAGATACGTCTTATCATCCGCGTAGTCGACAGAGATACATCCTTCAGGCAAGGGTAACCTGGAGGAGTCGTCAAAGTGAATCTTCCACAGGTCAGGTCCAAGGATGGAGCCCTGCGGGCATCCCATAGTTGCTTCCCTCTCGAGTAGAAAATCGCCAAAACAAATTGTTATGGTGCGATCCGAAAGGTAGTCATCGATGGCCTGGAACAGAAGTTTGGAACACTGCCTGTTTTTCACCTTTGTACGTATCATGTCCCACCACGCGAAGTCGAAGGCACCAGTTATATCGAGGAAGATTGCAACTACATACCTCTTTGGACAAGCCTTCACCCAATCAAGCACATACGACAGGGCGTGCACCGTGGATCTACCGGGGACGAAGCCGAACTGAAGGTCACTTGCCGGTGACAGGGTTCGCCGAAGTCGCTCTCGTATCAGTTTTTCCAGGATTTTGCCAAGTACAGGGAGGAGGGTAATTGGCCGGTACGCCTTGATGTCGGTCAGTGGTTTTCCGTTCCCCTTTGGTATGATCCGGAGCACGCCGCGCTTCCACTCGGAGGGGAAAACTCCTCTCCTCAGGCACGTATCCATCACTTGGAAGAGCTCTTCCTTAGCGTGGACCCAGACTTGCTTCGCAATCACGCCATTGAGCCTATCATGCCCTGGTGCCTTCTTAGGACCCAATCCCTTAATTATCACTTCAATTTCCGCTTTAGTGACTCTAGTGGAGTTATCCTCTTGGGCAAGGTCCCTAGGTGGTAGCCGCGACAGATTCCTTATCTGTTTATGGTGGTCACTTTCCCCAACTACTGAGTCTAAAGGAACTAACTCGCCCAGAAGTGTCTTGAGAGTGGAGGCCACGTCCACAGTCTCAGCGTTCCTCCCATCTGTTTTCCCAATTACTGTTGACAAAAACCGGTCAGATCCTTTTCCGGATTTTTCAAGTGCGCTGTGGATATCCCACGGGTTGGCGTTACCCACGTCTTTAACCCAATTATGCCAAGCAGCTCGTTTCGCTAGAAGGACGGCCCGTTTGAAGGCCGACCTGGCAGACCTCAGGTTCGCCTGAAGCGCAACTGTCTCCTCCTCCGTGCAGTTGCCACTCCTGGACAACCCAAAAAGGTACGAACAGAGACAAAGCGGGTTCCGGTTTTCTGATTAGTCGGCGCATCGGCGGCCGACTGCCGACAAGAATGTTTGTATGTCAACGTATCAGGCCGAACATAGTGAAGGCAGGTTCAGATCTGCGTTCGCGCGAGGCGGCGGCGCGTGGCGCCGATAAGCTTTACCGGAATGAATTCTTAATTCATGCTGTCAGTGAAACTCAATGTTGCCAAGTGCTTGGTTTTTGCCATGTTTTCGTGGATTTTGGATCCTTTCATGATTTGGTGTCCTCTATGGTCACCTTCATGGTTATTTCAAAAAACCATGTAGAGCGTGTCATTAATTAACCAAAGTGTGTACTTTTGATTGTGAAACGATTTTAAGCATGGGTCACACGGAGAAATCTTGAAATCAGGAATGTAATTCAAACGTCAGCTTAGAATATTTTTATCCTTAAAAAAATTTCATTTTTGGGACATGGCAATATTGGTGTAGCTTGTTTTGAATTTTGAAGGGAGACGCGAATATCAAAATGAGTGACTTATTAATTGCTGCTGTTTTTATCTGGGATAAAAGGTATTCTCTACACAGCAACAGAAATGTTGTCGACTGTTGCTGGAAAGAAATTGGTGCGGAAATGAAAGAAGACGGTAAGTGCATACTGACAACATTTTGAAATGTCACAAGTGAATTCCTTTCAGACATGTACATAACATATTATCATGTTCTCCTGAGGTCTTTTTCATATAGATAGATAGATTATCCTGGTTGCAAAAACATATCGAATACCTTATTTTATTTTATTAAAAAACAAATAATTTTGTATATCTACATCACTTTATTCTAGTTATAATATTATTTTTTAATCTTGTAATAAATAATGCCATCACGAAGTGAAAACTTTTCAGAAGAAGTTTTCTTCGAAAAATTAAAACCTTATTTTATATTTAGACAACATTTAGAAATACGCACAAAACTCTTTGCTTGGACGTATGTGCAAATTTTTCAATGACCTAAGAGATATTGATTATTTCCACTAAACCCTTGAAACTTTCAAATCAAATTAACACTTTATTGTTCTTAAATCAAACCTATTATTTATCTATTGTTTATTCATTATTTTTTTATCTTCCTGGCCAAACACTTTGCCAATGACTACAATATTCTTGAAGTTATTCAATATAGATGTAAATCGTTCGTTCGATATAGTAGGAGTTCTGTTTGGCGAGCAACTTGTCATAAAAACGTTTTTGTTTCGTCTTGGTAATTAGTCAGGTTTCTCACTATTCCGAGCATACGCTCCGAGCCCGGGTAATATTTAACTTACGATTATTAGTAATGTGAATGATATATTGAAGTCTTGCGTAGCACATCACCCACAAAAGGTATTATTTTATTAATCCCTTCACGTTCACGAGGTCAAAAAGCACCCATCCCTGGTTGGCCAGACTGGGATATACGAAAGTAAATATTGAATGTATGTAGGTAATATCGCCCCATAATCCTTTCAGTCCGCGCATGTGAAAACAAACGCCATGAATTATTAAACATATCCAATGAATCAAATTGACTTTCCATTCGAGGAGTGCTCTATTTTCGGTCAACAGTTTTCGTTTCCCCGTTTGTTTTTGTTATTTTTCGTTTGTATTCTACTCGAGGCTGGGCGGACTGTACCCTCCCCCGTGTACAGTCCACCAGTTGACAGCCGCCAGTGAGCACTTGACCTGGTATACTGGTACACGCCATATTACTACGTTCTGTATTGATCTCTTGGATCGTGGATGTATCGTGGGTGAAGGCATGCCGGATTCCCTCGAAACCCCTTCAAACTGTAATTATACGCGAGTGTTTGTTTTATGAGGAAATAACTAACCGCCTAACAATAATTTAATGAAACACGTTAACTTTTTCAATTCTTTTCCAACGAAATTGGTTTCCTCGTGTAGCTTTTTTTAACCATTTCACCCAACCATCCTAAACAGAATGAACGTATCCAGGTTTTATCCACATTCTTCGCTGTAGATTATAAACTCCTGCCATTGAGAGATCTGTTTTGTACCTACTTGGATTTATAACATTTAGTATTACTTTTATTCAGCGCCGTTTATCGATCGAATTACCTCAAGGGCTTTAACATGGGTTTTTTGCACATTGCAGCATTTTTACATAATATCTTTCTGTTTCATGCGTTTTTTTTATTGGAAATATTCTGAATTAAAACAGGTTCTACAGCGGTGGGCAATTACATTTCGACATAGTAATCATGAATTTCTTTTTTAGGGTACCTAGTTCCAATATATGAGAACTGTCGAAATACGTTCACTTACCCATTTACATAGGGCCCATTAACCAGCGGCTGAGAATTCATATTGAAAATCCCTTTCAACTGTACAGGGCGGTTCCGATGAGAAAGATTGATTATTCTCCGAACCTTTTTTTTTTTTTACAGTGAATACAGTGAATACCGCACAAGAATCTCAACTGCTCCCGTCTGGAGCCAGTGATACTATGGCATCCCCAATTGGGGTATGTTGTGAGGCTGAAGGTAGTGGGGAGGGGAAGGAGGTAGGGGAGAGGAAGGTTGGGAAGTACCTGGCTATTCAGATCTGGTCACCAAACACGGCTAAAGCCATTTTCAAGCAACGTTTCAATTCTGAATGGTGGTCTTACACCAGGGCGATACTGATAGTATCTTCCACTCTGGAACGTGCCGCAAATATACTATAACTGAATATTGTTTTTTTATTATTAACTGAATTATTATTAAGTTAGCATTAAAATTTCTCAAACGCGTGATTATAAAATTAAAATGTAATTATTTTATTTATCTTAAGTATTTAAAAATGTTCAATGATGTCTAAGCGAAATAAGTGTGTAAAACATTCTGAAGTACCTATATTAGTTTGTAAAACCGTAAATAAATAAACAAACTGAAGTATTTTTAGGTTTTTTTTAATGATTTTATTGGTGACTAAAATTAAAATTCTGAAAAGTAGCTTTCTTAGATAATTTATTTAATTATTTAACTGTGTAATTATATTATTTGAAATGTGTATCGTATAATACAACATTTTATTTAAAAAAAATAACAAATCTGCCAACGACCAACGGCTTAACGTCATCATAATAAAAATTAACACATTTCATCAAAATTTCAAATATATGTTTACTGTATAAAATAACAATCTTTCGAAATCAATTTATATTTTTTTTGTAGAAAAGTGTCAATATGTCTTTATATTTCCGATCATATGTTGTTATTCATACTTAAGATAGATATTAAGGCCCAGGAGGGTATGCGAGCGTGAAATTCTTACATGCTTACATTTTCAATAAATTCTACTTGTTTCCCCAGATTTATTTAGTTTTTTTAATAAATTTTCTAGAAAAGCACCCGAAGAAAAGGACGTTGGGTTCACACTCTTACTCATATTCCACGTAGGTTATAAATATAACGGAAAATAAAACTAAGTAATACGAAAGCATCATCCCTTTTCACAAATAATTGATACAACAAACAGCATCCTTATTGTTTGAGCATCACGATAGAATCCATTGTCCATCATCTATGCAGCCAGCCGTACGAGTACTTTGTTCAATGGAAATTTTCTCTCGAAATATAAAAAAATGTTTCCATCGAAATAATTCCGTCAAAGAAATGTTGTTTGAGACAGCTTTATGCTGTTGATCGAGTCTAGACAAATGATGACATATTGCCGATAAATTTATTTTCAAAAAAACATAATAGTACAGTTATTACTTTGTTACTTTTGAAAATGTAGTTTTATTTACATTTACAGTTTATTTATTATTCACGTTAGTTTCGTTACTACTATGACATCATGAGGGCAAAATAAATTTCTAATTAAATTAGTAATCGACGTAATACTGTTCTTAGTAATATGTAAATTTTTCCTCATTTGACGTTTGAGAATTTTTTATAAAATATTCTTGGTACGGCGCTTTTTCCTATTAGAGGTTAGTTATCATCACATAAACCGCATCCCAGAACAACTCAGTGTAACTGAACTCAGTTCTGCAATTATTTTGTTGTGAATTGTTGCTACTGCTCAAACCCCAGTGCCAGTGCCAGTTGGAAAATGGCGATTTGGGTGTGTTACGAGACAGTAAGGGGTGGGGAGTAGGGGTGTTAGGAATTACCTGACTATTCATCTGATCACTAAAGACGGTTTGCGATTTCAAGCAACGTTTCAATTCTGAATGGTGGTCTTTTACTAGGGTGATACGAGTATTTCCAGTAGTTACGTATGCTTCGAGATCATAAGATATGACGTCGTTCTCTACGACGAATTCCAGTGTAATTCTCCTTCATCCCGCGACAAAATATCCCCGACAAAATATCCTACGGACAAAAAATCCCCCAACTAAATATCTACTAAAACCTAACCTAACCTAACTTTACAAGATGTCTGTATTATTTTTGTACCATTTTACAATTTTTTAACAATAATTTATTGTCTACAAAGGATGTCTGTATTATTTTTGTCCCATTTTTTGTTAGGTTGGGTTAAGTTAGGTTAGGTTTTAGTGTGTATTTTGTTGGGGGATGTTTTGTCCGCAGGATATTTTGTCGGGGATATTTTGTCTCGGGTTGAAAAGTAGCGGAACTAATGAATAATGTTGTATTAGAAATCCTCGTAAGCGGCCAAATAATCGGAATATTTCATATATTTATATATGTAACAAAATCTTTAAAATATATTTCCTTTTTATGAAAAGGAATAATATTATTAAAAAACACTTTATTACAATCAATAAATAAACTATAGCCAACACCTCACCATTATTAATCTCAATACTTAAAATAAATCCAATGCTCTGGTGATTATATAACAGAAGTAATTCAAAAGAGTTTTTTAAACTAAGTAGGAAAAAAAACCGTGAACATCCAGTATATTTTTATAAATTATATTTTAAAAAAACTGATTTGGTAATTGGCTGGAGGTAATGTCTTCAAACCTCCTTGATTTCCAACGAGAATAATTTTGTCTACCTTTTATTCCACATAATGTTAATGAAAATCTCAAAAAAAAATTTAAAAAATGGCTAATAGATCAAGACTATTTATATTATATTTTGTTTTAATCTTGTGTATAATATGACTATAAGTAATTTGCCTGTATTATATCTGTATGTTTTTGTATTTTATGCTTTTATATTGTAATTGCTTAAAAGTTATTCTTCTGTTTCTATTTTCTATATTGTGGTATCTTGTTATAATTGTTCTTCTGTGTTATATTAATATTGTTAAATCGACCTGCTGACAAACTGCTCTGGCAGTTTAGCGGGTGCTTAAAATGAAGAATAAAAAAAATAAAAAATATATATATTTATAGAAGTCTTTGAGTGGAGAAGGGATGGGGTAGGGATATAAAACGAATTAAGGTTGGTGGGGCAGAGCATTAAACTGGTGCTAATAGAAAGTGCCTCCTTTTTAACTCTTATGGGGGGTTTGGAGAGCACCCATAAAAGGGTAGATTGTTCCAAAAGCTCGGAATTTGTGGAAAAAATGTGCACTTTTTGGAGTGGTAGATCAAGATTTCATAGGTTCTCTTGAGATAGTTGAGAGAGTACACGCTCAGGATCTAACTGAAGGGAAAAATTCTAATAAAATAAAATACTGTTTTGTTTAGAAAATTCTAACTTTCAGAGAATATCCTCTCTCTTGATTCAAGTGATACGAGGACCCTAGAAAATCCAACAATGAACTTAAAAATGTGCACAATTTCTCACAAGACAAAGAAATACTATTTTGGAACTATTTTTTTTATTTTTTTTACATTACGAAAAAAATCTTAGGGGATGCTGTGTGAAGGATCCTTTTAGGGAGGGAGGAGAGGAAGTTCTGGGAAGGAAAAGAGGTATGAGAGGAGTGGGTAGGAATCTGAGGGTCAGTATGTCCAGGACATATGAATCCATCCCTCCCACTGTGGTAAGACGATGTTCCGAGAGGGTCCTGCTGGAGAGATTAAAATGTCTCTCTCTATCTGTCTCTCCCGATCCGGTCTACCACGCAGTTGGTGGGTAGACGCATCCGTCGCCACGATCCTGACAAACCTCACCCCTTGAACACGAATAATTTATTATTGTACGACCTTTTTTGATGATCCATTATTTAGGTAAGATTTTAAATTTGTTCAAGTGTTTTAATTGGCTTGTTTTGTCCTGGTGTTTTATGGTGTTTTTTAAACTTTCTTTGTCCAAATATTTTTTGTTTGAGGTATTTTTGAAGTAAAACTTCTTTGACTTGAGGAGTAAGCTGGTGAATGCGTGACGAGAGCGTTACGAAAAGTGTAATCAGCGAAAAGGCGAACAGAAGTTGAGAGGGAGATTTAAGTTAGTGAAGATAGAAAGAGAGAGAGTTACGTTTCGTAAATTTCTGTAGGGGCAAGAGAGAGAGCTGCGAATACACCTTTTCTTTCTCTTGTAGCCAGTTACGCTTGGTATATCTAAGACACAGTGCAGGCCTATTGTCTGTTTCACACTGTAGGAGCAAGAGAGAGCAGTGCGCGCGCACATTATCTTTCTCTTTTCTTTTATAAGTTAGTGAAGTTTTACTTCAGTATGTCTAAAGCACACTCGTTTTTAATTATATTATTATAATTCATTGTTTATTAACGTCCTAGTGGTATTTTGCATACAAAAATTACAATAGATTACAGTATTTAATTATAACAAAAAAAATTGTGCAAATTTGCAAAATACTAATACCATGATTAAAAATATAATAATAATAGTTTAGCCTAAAATAGTAAGAAAAAGAAAGTAAAAAATAAAAAAATAAAGTGTGTGTAGTGTGTATACGCTAACAATTATTAATTAGGTGCGTTACAAACCAATACAACAGAATAAACAAGAATGTAATTTACTCGATGAATGCAAACGTAGACTATTATGGCAGAGATTTAAAAAAAAGTTTAAATTTTGCAACAAAAAAAAATTGTATACATTTAGTACTTATGTATATAACAGCGGTTTTCAACCTGTGGTATGCGAACCCTTGGGGCACGCAAAAATTGGGGGTAAGCAGTATCATGGCACGAATGTAGGTTTGTTCAATTTCGCATATAGTCACTGGTTAAAAATGACCAAAGTCGTGTTACGCTAAGTATAAAATTACATTAATTGTATTTGTGTGACTTGATTGTTAAATTCATGTAATAATGAGAGTTTAAAAAAAAATTACAAATGAAACATGTCTTTCATTACACGTGTATATAAGATAGATAGAGGGTACGGGATACAACAAATTTGTAATAAGAGTCAAGGGGTTTGCAGGCTAAAAAAGGTTAACAACCGCTGGTACAGAATTTAAATAATAAGAACTGACAAAACCAAGTGTAATGCATAAAAGCAAGTTTGTATAAGAATTATTTGTGTGTTTTAAAACAAATAAAACGAATTTGCTCGTAAGGTTTAGAATGAGAGAAGATTTTATAAAAATAATTTAAATTATAAAAAAGTTTATTATTAGCAGAGAGAATCGAAATAACTTGCTTTTTGAAAATTGCTGAATTGTCAACACTTTGCAATGTTTATTCGCAGGGCGATAAATTCTAGGAATTGATGAATAAATAGAGTAATTAGTATTGAGGTTATTGTTACACATAAAAAGCATCTTTGGTACGTGTTTGTCTGTTCGTTACGTTCGACGCGTGTTTCGTGTAGTTGTTTTGTTTTTAAAGAGATAAGATAAAATAGTTTTTATGTAAGTTTTTCGATACTATGGTGAAGGTAAGAGTAATTTCATAAAGTTATTCATAACCCGGGAATTGTTGTGACTTTTTTTAACATAACCAGCCCGATTACCTTTCGTTCGTTATTTTTCTACCATCGATACGCCATCGTTAAAAGGGTTTTTGTTAGAAAATAATAGACAACATCTCTCCCAGTAAGAGTCACTCGGTTGGTATATTATTAATGGTGTGTGGCGTATTATATTACTTCCCTTGTTTACGGTAACATCGTTAGGAACTGGATCTCTGAGCTTTTCTTCATCACATAACTAAAATTGATGGAAAAGTATTTATACTTCCGTTTCTCAAGATGAATGGAGTGAAAACAAAAAAAAATATGAAAGAGGACCAGCAGAATACTTCCAGTAAGGGAACACAATAATGCTTTTATGTGTGGATACTAAAAATTGAACGGTCGTTTCTCAGACAATAAAACATTTATTTACGCACCTACCAACTGGATGCGGTGCTTCCGCGCCACTCAATTTGTTTGGGGAGACGATATATTTTATTGTTTCTGGTTTTCAGAAGTACGAATAAGTTTTATTCCCAAGATGGTGATTTCGCCGAACTATGATATCTCCGTGTAGTCGATTTCTGCTAACAACCATTTATCACTACTCCCAAATGGAAAACGAAAAACCAATACTGGAAGATATCCAGCTCGGTGGCATTTTTCATGATCCTCGTGTGCTTTCTTCAGTATACACAGCATATATTATATAATAAACGTTTTTTGTTCTATGTGTTAAAATCTGGAGTGATCCTTTTAAATAAAATCTCGTTCTATTCACAAACTTCACTTTTATTTCAACTATTGAACATGGACAATTTATAAGAAACAAAACGGTGAGAATAACAACTGCTACACTAGCTCCGACTTATGAGCGTGTTTTATATTGCGTTTATTGTAGAGAAAAGAACATAAAGCACATGATGCGAGCCTTTTTAAAGAGTAAATTCCATCCTTCAAAACAACCAGTCATTGACAGGAGTGGGAACTGACTAGAAGATAAAACGAAAATCTATAATATCGATCAATATCCTGATAATCATCCATAAGCAAGGGCTCACACCATTTGGGTGAACATAGTAAGCTGAATTAATCGACCACAGATGTCGGTAGCCTTCACTTTTTTAACATATTGCCCGGGGCAGGATTCACAAATTTTATTAAAATTTTGGAATCATAATCTATTTAAAAAAAACTATAAAACAAACAAAATAAACCAAAAAATCCTTAATCTAAGTACCTATACCACAAAACTACTAATAAAATAATTCAAAATAGCATAAATTAACTAAAAACCTTTTTTTTATATCCTAAACTAAACTTATAATTTAACTGTATAAATGCTGTTGAATTACTCTATTAATTAACTAAAAATAACTAAAAATTATTAATCCTATTAAATAACTAAAAAATTCAAATGACTAAATTACACAAGTGTACATACTAAATTTTACATATTTAAATGGTCCAATAACACAAAATAATATTGTTTACACTGAACACAACACAATTATTGTTCTTTTTTCTTCTTTCTTCTCAAGTCTTCTGCTTGATCCATCCAAGGTGTAGTCGAGAAGATAAGTACCATAGTGTAAGGTACATAATCAATCCTTGGTAAGGTCCGGGATGTCAATTACAGGTTTAGTATCTGACTCCAGGGGCATCAGACATATCTTTGTGATGGGCCTCACAAAGATTCCTTGAGGTGTTTTTAGGGTAACAACACGTACTACTCCATCCGCTCCAGGGTGTGTCTGCAGAGTTCGGGCCATTTTCCATAAAGGTGGAGGTAAATGGTCTTCCTTTAAGATCACCAGATCGTCTTTTTGCAGTGCCCGTTGAGTGCTGGTCTGCCATTTAGTCCTCTTTTGCAGTTCCATCAGGTAATCTTGCTTCCATCTAGACCAAAAAGATTGAATTAGCAAACTGATCCTCTGATATTGAGTTAGCCTGTTGTCTGGTATCGCCCGGACGTCTCTCTCTGGAATGATAGAGGATTCAGTGCCTATAAGGAAATGGTTTGGGGTGAGTGGTTGGTAATCATGGATGTCATCGGACAAGGAAGTTAATGGACGGGAGTTCAGACAGGCCTCAATCTGACAAATTAAGGTATACAAGAGTTCAAAGGTTAATGAAGAGTTATTAGTGATTCTATACAAATGGAACTTTGCTGACTTAACTGCTGCTTCCCACAAACCTCCCTGATTAGGGGCTCGAGGGGTTATGAACTTCCACTCAATACCTCTGTTCACTAAATAATTTTGAATCTTGTCGTTGTTTTCCCTCAAACTGGTGTACAGCACTTTGAGCTTGCTGCAAGCCCCTACAAAGTTACTAGCATTGTCGGAAAAGATCATTTCAGGTTGTCCCCTACGGGAGATAAACCTTTTTAAACTGTTCAAAAAAGCATTGCTAGATTAATCCGAAACTAATTCCAAGTGAACAGCTTTGGTTGAAAAGCAAATAAAGATACATAAATACGATTTCACGAGGGAAGCCTTTCTCAGCGTCCCACTTTTAATTGGAATTGGTCCGGCATAATCGATTCCAGTGATTGCGAAAGGACGACTCGGCGTGATTCTTTCGGGTGGCAAATTTCCCATGATTTGATGACCGGTTCGGGGACGACATCTAAAACACACAATACATTTATGTAATATCTTTTTAATAGTATTTTTCCCAAAGATAGGCCAAAATTTTAGTCGTATTTCAGCTAACAGAGCTTGAGGTCCTGCGTGTAAGTTTACTTAATGGTAGTGA
Organism: Limnephilus lunatus; assembly: GCA_917563855.2. Classification (NCBI taxonomy): domain Eukaryota; kingdom Metazoa; phylum Arthropoda; class Insecta; order Trichoptera; family Limnephilidae; genus Limnephilus; species Limnephilus lunatus. The sequence continues at coordinate 44,894,680 of OU830598.1, read as the reverse complement.
CGTATTATCAATTCAGTTAGCTTATGTTTAGCTGGCAAGATAATTGGGTGTTTTTGTTGGTACGATAACTGTGTAGCTAAATTCAGCCTACCGCCCACATATATTAGACCATCATGTAAGAAGGGATGAAGAGATTTTAAATTACTTTTTTTGTTGACGATGCCATGGTTTTTTAATTCCTTCAATTCCTTTTGAAAGGTGTGTATTTGAGCTGATCTCAGTAGACATTTCAAGCTTGATTCCAATTCAGTTACACTTAAATTGCCTGAAATCCTACCTTTAACACTTCTGCAGTTATTGACAAATCGCAACACATATGCAGTAACTCTTTTCAATTTAACAAATGATGAGAATTTTTTAAATATCTCCCATTCTTGAACATCTGTGGATAATAGAATATTTTTGCCTTTGAGTTCCGGAGGGTTTGAACACGAAATCTTTGATATAGGCCAAGCGTTGACTCCTTCGGTCAACCAACTTGGTCCATTCCACCATATTGCAGAATTTATCAATTTATCTGTAGTGGTTCCTCTTGACATTATATCCGCTGCATTGTCGGCTGAAGATACGTGTCTCCATAGATCTGGATCACTAAGTTCTTGTATTTCAGCTACTCGGTTTGCAACGAAAGTAGCCCATCTAGTAGGTTGACCTTTCAGCCAGCACAACGTTATCATGGAGTCACACCAATAATATGTGTCGATCTCCACTATATTTAGCGCTTGTTTTACATTTTTTATTAATTTCGCCAGTAGCACAGCACTACAAAGCTCCAACTTTGGCAGTGAAATACACTTCAATGGTGCTACTCTTGATTTAGACGTTATTAGGTGTGAATGCCACTTACCGATATGGTCCACTGACACCATGTAAACGCAGGCTCCGTAAGCCTTCTCAGATGAGTCGCAAAAACCGTGCAGTTGTAGATATTTAGATTGCCTGCAAATAATTTTTCTTGGTATTTTCAACACATTTAATTGAATTAATTCTTGAAGGTAGGACCTCCAGGGTGCTAATATTTCATTAGGCAATGGATCGTCCCACGCTGCTTTAGACTGCCATAACTTCTGCATTATCAATTTGGCTACAACTATAATCGGTCCTAGCAGACCTAATGGATCAAAAGTTGATGCAATGCAAGATAATATCTGTCTTTTACTCTCGGTTCGACTTGATGGTTTCATTATTACATAAGAAAAATAATCAGATTCATTATTCCATCTTAATCCTAATATTTTCTCAGTCTTTGGATTGTCAGTAATAATTTTTTCAGAATTGCCTGATTCGGCAATCTTAGCTTGGCCCGACTCGGTTGACAACTCCAAGACATTAGACCTCCATTTCCTCAAGGTCATCCCCGCAGACAAAAAGATGCTGATTAATTGCTCTTTTAACTCTCTACAGGATTCCATGTCATCTCCTCCGGTTAACAAGTCATCTGTTAGAATATAATAACAAAATAATATGTTACCACTAACGCCATCTAGGATACAACCATTGTAACTGTGTATTGACAATAAACGTCAGTCTATCGAAAACCTCTCTGCTGTTTCATTAGGTTATGGACCCAGTGAACAATTCCGGTGCAGAATACGCAATTAGTATATTTTATTAACTTTTTGATCGTGCACAGTGTGGAAAAATGTCGGCGAATTACTCAGTAAACGTTCCCAGGTTGAAAGGGCGTGAGAATTTCGACGATTGGTCTTTCGCAGTTGAAAATTTCCTCATCCTGGAAGGTGTGGATCTGAGTAGCATGCAGGTGCTAGCTGGAAAAGACGACAGAAAAGCAAGGGCAAAGCTGATTATGACCATTGATCCATCTCTGTATGTCCATATTAAAGGCGAAACTACAGTGCAAAGTGTATGGAAGAAATTGAAATCCTTGTTCGACGACTCCGGTTTCACACGCAGAATCAGTCTACTGAGGAATTTAATATCGATTCGCTTGGAGACTTGCAATTGTATGACTGATTACGTCACTCAATTAGTGGAAACAGCCCAGAAGTTGAGAGGTACGGGTTTCGAAATAAACGATGAATGGATCGGTTCATTGCTTCTTGCTGGACTCCCGCAGATGTATGGCCCAATGTTAATGGCCATTGAACACTCCGGTATGAAAATGAGTGCAGATGCTATAAAAACAAAATTGTTGGACATGAGCACGGATTCTGAGGATAAATCGAAGGGTGCATTCGTCGTTGGAAATTCTCAGAGACGCAGCAGCGGCGGCGGCAGCGGCGGCGGCGGCGGTAGCAGAAAATTTACGAAGCATCGCGACAATAACGATAAAAAATATTGTCAACCTTCTGACAACCCAAATGTCAGATCATCAAAAATGGTTCGTTGCTATAAATGCAAACAGATTGGGCATTATAAAAGTCAATGTCCTAAAGAGAATGATACGAATGCATTTAGTGCAGTTTTCATGACAAATGAATTCAGTCAGAAAGACTGGTATATTGATAGTGGTGCCAGTACTCATTTAGTTTCAAATGAAAATATGTTGTCAAATATTTCATACCAACCGAAAACTAAAGAAATTATTGTGGCAAACCAAACTAGTATGGAAGTTTTATGTTCCGGAAACTTAAAAATAACTACTGCAGTGGGAAACAAGAAATATAAAATAGATGTAAACAATGTTTTATATGTACCTAACCTCGCAACAAATTTGCTGTCAGTTAGTAGAATCGTTGCAAATGGCAACAAAGTGATATTTAATGAACTAGGATGTTCTATATACAACTCAAGAAATGTTTGTATTGGTGAAGCAGAGTTAGAAAATGCAGTTTACAAATTGAACATTGTGAAGTCTCAGCATCTTTTAGCGGCGACAGTGAAGACTTCGAGTACAGCGCAGCAAAGGCGACTAGGTCATATGAATGTTAATGACCTAGGCAAGATGAAGAATGGAGCAGATAAAGGTGTAACAATTCAAGAAAAAATTGGTGAAAATGAAAAATTCAGCTGTACAGGATGCTGTGAGGGCAAACAGGCGAGGCTGCCTTTTCCTCTGAGTACCAGCAAGAGTCAGGAAACGCTGGAATTCGGCCAATGGAAAACAATTCACTTGGAAGCTAGTGGACAGGAAAAATGACGGCACAGTGCTAAAAAAATAAATTAATGTGTGCTTAAAGAAATATAAAAGTAGCGGTGAAGTGCGTTTATATTTAAGATATTCTAACATAGTAGAAGAATGTTTATTGAATTTAGGTTACAAAAAATCCAAATATGAACCTTGTCTATTTATAGTAAGTAATAATGATGTTAAAATATTTGTTGCATTATTTGTGGATGATTTCTTTGTATTTTATAACTCAGAAAACTATTATGAACAGTTAAAGACTGAACTTGTCAATAAATTTAAGATAAAAGATTTAGGTCAGATTAAACAGTGTCTTGGAATGTGAGTAAATGCTCAAAAAGATTGTATTACTGTTGACCAAGAGCATTTTGTAAACAATATTTTAAATAAGTTCAATATGTCAGATTGTCATACTTCAGAAACCCCTATGGAAGTTAATTTAAAGTTGGAGAAAGATTTAAATAATAATGTTGATATTTCAAAATATCCATACCAACAGTTGATAGGAAGTCTTATGTACCTATCTGTATTGACAAGACCAGATATTGCTTATAGTGTAAGTTATTTAAGTCAGTATAATAACTGTTATAATGAAACTCATTGGAAACATTTAAAAAGATTGTTAAAATATCTACAGAAAACTAAAAGCTATGGTTTAGTTTATAAGAAAAATGATTTCCCTTTACATGGTTTTGTAGACGCGGATTGGGCGTCATGTACCTTAGATAGAAGGTCATAGGCTAAAGTTCGGTTTAGTGGCCAAATTCCTAAAAATACAAACTAGTTATTTTTATACTAACTATGGGCCGGGGAATACGAATCTGAAAGAATTAGGCGGCGGCAAGCAATATTAACTGAATTATACGACTTTAAAAAAAAATTTTCACACATAGGCAAATGACCATTTTGGAAGCATTCTGATTCCTAGAAAATCAAACTAGTTATTTTTATACTAACTTTGGGCCGGGAAATCCGAATCTGAAAGAATTAGGCGGCGGCAAGCAATATTTAATGAATTATATGACTTTAAAATTTGCTATAAACAGACACAAAAAGAACACATTTTGACATTATCGAAGTAGTAAGAAAACATAGAAAAAGAATAAAGATGTTACATCACATAAAATTAAGTGTTGCCATTAAGCAGTAATATCAATAACGTAAAATAACATGTTTATAATTTAAGTACTTACTTTTTATAAATTTTACTCACTTTTGTATCACAAACCATGCTACCTAAACCTAGCGTAGCCGCTAAACTACTTGAAAACTGGGATGTTTTTTTAAATTGACGCGAGCAGGCGGTATAAAGGGGCACAAACCATGTTACACAAACCTAGCGTAGCAGCTAAACTACTTGAAAACTGGGATGTTTTTTTAAATTGACGCGAGCAGGCGGTATAAAGGGGCACAAACCATGTTATACAAACCTAGCGTAGCCGCTAAACTACTTGAAAACTGGGATGTTTTTTTAAATTGACGCGAGCAGGCGGTATAAAGGGGCACAAACCATGTTACACAAACCTAGCGTAGCAGCTAAACTACTTGAAAACTGGGATGTTTTTTAAATTGACGCGAGCAGGCGGTATAAAGGGGCACAAACCATGTTATACAAACCTAGCGTAGCCGCTAAACTACTTGAAAACTGGGATGTTTTTTTAAATTGACGCGAGCAGGCGGTATAAAGGGGCACAAACCATGTTGGGTTAGGTTAGGTTAGATTAGGTTAGGTTAGGTTAGGTTAGGTTAGGTTAGGTTAGGTTAGGTTTTATATAATAACATTGATATTGGTGACCGGTCTAGGTAACAACTTTTTAAGACTACGAATTTTCATACTTTTGGTTTAAGAATACGGCCGTTGAGATAGTCATAATTCATCAGGTTAATGTGTTATGTGATGAATTATCATGTGAAGAATTATCGCGTCGGAAAGTTTTACGTTATTGATATAATTAGTTTTTGATTTTATGGCCACACTCAAATTGTTGTTTTTCTATGGTTTTCATGTGTTAAAATGCTTTCAAGATGGCTGTTTTCGTTTGTGTTTATTGAAAATTTAAAAGTCGTGTAATTCTGTTAATATTGCTTGCCGCCGCCTAATTCTTTCAGATTCGGATTCCCCGGCCCAAAGTTAGTATAAAAATAACTAGTTTGATTTTCTAGGAATCAGAATGCTTCCAAAATGGCCATTTTCCTATGTGTGTCAAAAAAATTTTTAAAGTCGTATAATTCAGTTAATATTGCTTGCCGCCGCCTAATTCTTTCAGATTCGTATTCCCCGGCCCATAGTTAGTATAAAAATAACTAGTTTGTATTTTTAGGAATTTGGCCACTAAACCGAATTTTTTCCAGGTCATATACTGGTTTCTGCTTTATAATGTCAGGATGTGTCATTTCTTTTGAATCCAGAAAACAAAGAACAATTGCTTTGTCAAGTACAGAAGCGGAGTATATGACTTTATCCGAAGCCTGCAAAGAGGCTATTTACTTAAAGAGTTTATTGTCAGATTTGATAGAAATCAATCAAAATACACCTGTATGTTTGTATAGTGATAGTCAAAGTTCTATTAAATTGGCTGCCACGGACGTATATAAGGGGGGGGTCTTGGGGGTCCGGACCCCCCCCATTGCACCGCGCCGATTGTAGAAATAAAGGCTGATTGATTAAGACTGACTATTTTTTTCACGAAAACATGACCTTATATATTTTTTTTTAATTTGCGGACCCCCCCCTTATCAAAGCTATATATACGTCCGTGTTGGCTGCTAATCCATTGTTTCATAAACGTACTAAACATATTGATGTGCGACATCATTTTGTTAGAGATTGTGTATTTGATAATAAAGTGAAACTTGAATATGTATCAACCTCCAATATGCCAGCTGATTTATTGACGAAAAGTCTGTGTATAATTAAACATTATAAATTTTTAAGTTCAATGGGCATATCGGAAGTTTAAATCTTGTTGTTTTTGTTGAGATGAAATTAGGATTATTTTGTTACGTGAGGGTGTTAAAATATAACAAAATAATATGTTACCACTAACGCCATCTAGGATACAACCATTGTAACTGTGTATTGACAATAAACGTCAGTCTATCGAAAACCTCTCTGCTGTTTCATTATCATCCATATAGAAGTCATTTTCTATGACCTGACTAGCTCTAGGAAAATTTACATTGTTATCCATACCAATTTGCCGTAGACTTCTAGTGGCTAAGAAGGAGGAAGGCCCCAGACCATATGTGACTATCTTCAGACGGTAATGCTTGAGCACCTCCTGCGGCGACTCGCGCCATAGTATCTTCTGCAGGTCACGGTCCGCTTCACACACGTTAACCTGGCGGTACATCTTCTCGATGTCGGCCGTCAGGACCACTTGATGTTTCCTGAAATGTAATAGTTGGGTGTATAAGTCCTTTTGTATAACAGGTCCTGTCATCAAGGCGTCATTGAGAGAAATTCCATTTGAAGTTTTGGCGGAGCCGTCAAAAACGACCCTCACTTTAGTAGTAGTGCTTGATTCTTTTATTACAGCGTGATGAGGTAAAAAATAGGATTCACGATCCCCCTTTGAATGGTCACACACCTCCATATGACCCAATTCCTCATATTCACGCATGAATTGTATATATTGTGTCTTCAATTCGGGATTTGACACAAATTTTCTTTCTAAATCTTTTTTCAGCAATGAGTAATGAACTTCCCAGCTGATCAATGCATGCCCGACGCGGTAAACTTACTACGTATCTACCGTCGTCTTGTCTGGTATGAGTACTAACAAAACTGGCTTCACAAGCCTTTTCTTCATGATTTAGAATCTTAGTGGGATTAATCTCCTCCAATTTCCAAATTTTTTCTATGTGATGACTTATTTTATTTATAGATAAACTACAAAAATCTGATACAGGCCTTTGCTTGGGGTACATGTTGATCGGTCCTGATATGATCCATCCCAGTTGCGTACGTTGAAGTGTTGGTCCCGACTCGAGTTTCAATCTATCGTTGGTTAGGATTTCCCAAAAACTTTCCGCGCCCAACAGGATGTCGATGGGTGCAGCTATATTGAAGTTCGGGTCAGCTAGCTCCAATCCTCGTGGTAGCTTCAAGACTTTTTTCTCCATTGTCACTTGTGGTAAGTTTGTTGTAATCTCCTGTAAAATCAGACATGATATTTCGCGTTTATAATCAGTATTAAGCGAGGTCATCTCCACTGAAATTCTCTTTTTTATGTGTGTGATATTATTATGGATCCCCGAGACGGGTTTGTTTATCAATTCACATGGTAAATTTAATTTATTAGCAAATTCAGCTCTCATAAAATTTGACTGGGCCCCTGAATCAATCAGAATGCGGGCTTTAAAAATCTTATTGTTACTACCCACAACTCCTATGTTGGCAGTTGACAATAATATTATTTTTTCTGCTTTATCCGATGCAGAAAAATTCGATACTGAAACCTCGTTACCAGCATCCATATTGGAGGCCTCCCGCAGAGGTACCTCATTGTGTAGCAAGGTGTTGTGGTTATCCTTGCCACAACGCCTGAAAGAAAGGTTTGCCTTGCAACTCTGTGCATGGTGACCCACCTTTAAACATTTAAAACATGCTTGGATTGATTTCGTAGCATCAATCCTCTCATGTAATTTTAATTTGATAAATTTTTTGCAATAATAAATTTGGTGACCTTTCTCGTTACAATAAATGCAGTTGTTAGCCTTTACCGCTAAAAATACTGATGAATCTTTTTTGTAATTATTGTTGCTTATTTGTGTTTTATGTAAGCTAGAAATCTTTTTCTCAGAAGCGTTCATAAGTTCCAATACTTGTGCTCTAGCAGATAAACATTTTAAGAATTCCTTTAACGTAGGTAATTCGTCTTGCAATGTATATTGCTCCCAATTTTTTCGGGTAGATGCGTCTAATTTATTTGATATTATATAAATAATCAACGGATCCCATTGATCTATCTTGATCCCGATATTTTGTAATGCCTTTAAACTAACGTTTGTTTCATCAATTAAATACCTCAATGCTACAGGCTCTTCTTGTTTCATGTCTTTTAATTGAAATAGAGATTGGATGTGTTTATGCGCGGTAGTTCTTAAATTTGCAAATCGTTCATTTAACAATTCCCAAGCGGAAAGGTAATTTAATTCCGAAACTTCTAGATTAGCAATTATCTTCAATGCGTTTCCCTTTAAGGTGGATTGCAAGTAAAATAATTTTTGCACATTGCTTAAAGTACTGTTATTATGGACTAAAGTCTTGAAGGTTTCGACGAAATTAACCCAATTTTTTTTGATCTCCATGAAATTCCCGCAATTGAAGGGTGGGTAGTTTTATTTCCACCTTACTTTGATCGACGGATTCGATCGCGCCCTTGGCCGTTGCCAAAACTGAGAAATATTGGTTTTCGAAAGCTTCTCGTTGACTATAATTTTCAATTTCGTCTGAATCCGGTAACATTTCAATTTTCTGTTGAACTGCTTCGAATTCATCTCGCAATGATTTCACCCGATCATATCTTAATTTAATTTCATTTACCGACAATGCATTTAATGAATCTGCGAACCTAGTCAATTTTCCCTTAATCACGCCACGTTTGCTTATTAATGATTTTATATTTTCCATTTTTGATTCTATTTTGTTAATATCGCTTGACAATTATTTTATTTGAGCAAAGCACCCTTTTGAAAGAATACCAATGACAATCTTGACAATACTATTTTTTTTTTTTTTTTTTTAGCAAATTAAAAACATTTATTTGATAGAAACATAACGACAAAAACCAATTAGTAAATTCATATTTTTTTTTTTTTTTTTTTTAATTACAGAAAATAGATTTTTTTCTTGTTTACATTACAACCTGCAAAGCTACTGCAAGTAGCTTGTCGGCAGGAAAATAGTGTAGAAAAAAATATAGTACAGTATAAAGTCTTACAATAGAAGAAAAAAAAATATTGCAATTTAATAAAATATGAGTACATAATAAATAAATAATAATAGATAATAATAGATGGTATAAATAAGTATAAAAAAATAAAAATATGAAGACAACGTCTAAAAAAAATTAAAAATGCACGAGGAGTCAGTTAATATAGAAAATCTGATTCCAACAGCCATGTTTTTAACAATAGTGCAAATTTGAGAACACTATTCAAGTTTATATTATTATTCTCAAGTGGGTAGTGATTTTATTTATAATAATGACTCTATTTAAGATAAATCTCGTTTAAATACATGAAGTCTGAATAAACATAAGATAGATGTGATAGGAAGGCACTGAATACTTATCTCAGAATTGCTATGTGGTCCACTTTCCTTAATGATTTCCAGGTTCAATCAATTTTGTATCTTTTGGCTGCTGGTTCCTTGTTTTTTATTTTTATATACAATCTCCTGATTGTAATCCGGTTGAAGGATCAAATGTTAAAATCTGGAGTGATCCTTTTAAATAAAATCTCGTTCTATTCACAAACTTCACTTTTATTTCAACTATTGAACATGGATAAGTTTATAAGAAACAAAACGGTGAGAATAACAACTGCTACACTAGCTCCGACTTATGAGCGTGTTTTATATTGCGTTTATTGTAGAGAAAAGAACATAAAGCACATGATGCGAGCCTTTTTAAAGAGTAAATTCCATCCTTCAAAACAACCAGTCATTGACAGGAGTGGGAACTGACTAGAAGATAAAACGAAAATCTATAATATCGATCAATATCCTGATAATCATCCATAAGCAAGGGCTCACACCATTTGGGTGAAACATAGTAAGCTGAATTAATCGACCACAGATGTCGGTAGCCTTCACTTTTTTAACAGTATGTACATAAACGGAGTAGATGTACGGTCCCTTTTAGATCTCTGAGATCGGGCGTAAATCGAGCTCCAATGTTGACTTCTTTCGTCTTTCAAACAACGGGATTTTCGCACAGTATTGTGGCGAGGTTATACTCGTGATAATAAAATACTTATCTTTTTTTTTGGTACAGTATTTTACATTTCATAGCACAATCCAATAACGTTGGCCTCACTGGTCGGCTTACGCGTGCTGAGGCCCCATGTTATATTACTTGCATATAACCAGCAACCCGCGCACAGTAGTTATGTTATATTTTGCATTAGTCAGAAGTATACTGGAATATGCCTCACCAATTTGGAACCCGCAGTACAAATTATACATAGATAGCATAGAACATATTCAAAACAAATTTATAAAATATCTTAAATTCAAATTCAACAATAATTATGAATGCACATTTCAAACTTTGCAACAAAGACGAGTAATTGCTGATTTGACATTTATTCACAAAATTTTAAATAATAACATCGATTGTACCGAACTACTTTCCCTAATTAATTTTAATACACCATTAAGACGTACACGCCATACAGAACTATTTCACACGCTTAATTACAAGACAAATGCAGCAACTAATTCGCCAATCAATCGTGCTCTTCATATATTCAATAATATTAATCTAAATTATATCATCGAAATTTTCTCCGATTCACTGCCCAAATTTAAAAAGAGCATCATGTCAATCATATAAATTGTTTAATACGCATACTTACATACATACATACACACATATTCACACACTCACCCTCTCACACACACACACACACACCCTCACACACACACACACACACACACCTCCCTCAATAATTTACTAATTTAAAATAAGTAAAATTTATAATTTGTCACATAAAAACATATATTATATAACAGCGACATGTCATTTGTACTAATTATTGTATTAATTTTACAACTTGTAACTACTTTCTAACGTATAATTATGTACTGTTTGTTTCTGCAAAATAAATAAATAAATAAATATAGTTTAATTGCGTATTAATAGTTCAGATGAACTTGCAGTAAAGGTGAGATGGTTTTCCACGTTGGCTATACCTAAGGCTTTTAGAAAAGGAATGATGAATTTAAGTAAGGAATTGATAACATTACAATGACTTGACATTTTTGCTTCTCGTGAAAGCGTGTATTTTTTACATTACAATCCCACACGGGAGGTCTTGAGGAAAATAATTTCCCACAGAACCTATGTCCGCATTAGGGATACTGTGTGGGGATCTTTATAAGGAAAGAAAGAAGAGAGAGTTCTGGGAGGGAAAAAGTTATAATGGGTGTGCAGGAATCTAGGGATTAGTGTGTTTAGGAGCGACGAACGTACAAATCCATTCCTCCCGCTGCGGTGCAAGACCAGCTGTGAAGGCCATAAGGCCTCCGCAATCCGGCCTCTTCAGTTTCAGTCCACCATGCAGCTGGCAGGCAGGCACATCTGCCGCCAAGGCCTGAACACACCTCATTCAATGAACTCTGGCACTCCTGCTAAGTCACCAAACGTAGTGAACCACTTGGGGTTACCTCTGACAGAGGTGTTGGTTATCCAATAAACGGTTCCCGGAACTTCCGTACCCATACCCTCTCAGAAATTGTAAATCATATGTATGATTCTTTATTTTTAAAAAGTATTTAGTTTATATTTAAGCCGGTAGGTATTTAAGTACCTACTAGATCTTATGATTTCATAGGAAAATTGTGTTTTGATTTATTAAACAAGAGAATATTAGAAACCTACTTTTTTGAATGCGAGGTCTACTGATCACAGAATAAAATAATATTTCGAGTTGATACAATAACAGTTCCACCTTTTGCATAACCGCTGTTATGGGAATCATAAAATGTTTTACAGTTGCGCTATTCAGAATTGTTTCAACTGAGGCGAACTTTCCTTTGTTTCGTGAGGTTATTTGACCCAATTTCTTGTATAAAATTAACTCCTGAACAATTGACCAACTCCCATAAAAATGTCTTATGTCTCCCGTCTTAAAATAATTATTATTTCGGCCACCTGACCTACTTATTCATGGTATCTACGACTTCATGGTATTAAAAATATCTTCTATTTTCGGTTGACTGTTCATAATTTCTGTTCAATTAACTCTAGAACTGCGTTTGGGATTGAATCTGTAACTTTCAAAATCGGAACTATTTGTTTGAACTAATTGAGACGCTGGATGCAGTATAAATAAACAAAGTGTAGCAGAAAAACTCATATAAAAAAAATCTACTCCCATGCAAAGCTAAAAAAAAGAAAAATTGAAATAATGAATAAACGAGCATTAAAATAGAAAAAACTGAGATTATTTCACTCTAGAGCAAGAGCCAGTGACGATCAGACTTTCGTTATTTTATAAAACCTGAAAGTTTCTCTGTGTATATCCCTAATACAGGAAAAGACGATCCCTGACTATAAAGTTTGGAGCACGGTGGCTTTAAAAGATATTTAATTACTATTAATGCTTTTTCTAATTTCTAAAATTTCTAAATTATCCAATTGGATGCCCGTAGTTTTAGTGTGTAAAATTTTAAGACCTGTATTAATATCAAAAGAATGACTTGTTTCCAAAATATGGTTGGCAAATTCAGCAACAATATAGATCTCGCTCGTACCTACCGTAGGCTTTTCATGTGTCTGACAAGATGAAGGAACCTTCGCAACTGTCTGATAACTGAGAAAACCTATGTTGATAGTTCCTCAAGTAACATAATATATAAACTTCAGCTTTTATACTTTAACGTAAGAACAATTAAAATTATTTAATAAAATATCTTTTAAAGCCACCGTGCTCCAAACTTTATAGTCAGGGATCGTCTTTTCCTGTACTAGGGACATACACAGAGAAACTTTCAGGTTTTATAAAATAAAGAAGGTCTGATAGTCACGGGATCTTGTACTACTCGGCGATATCATGCATCCGATCGAATTCCGACATGAATAGGACACGCCGCGCCGCGACGTAAGTTTCCTGATATTATTCTTCTACAACGATCATATATACATATAATGAATATATTATATTATATATGCTATCCCTTTTCCAGTAGTGACAATAAGTAAACGTAAACAAGATAATGGGCTGATACGTTTTTAGATTTTCACGGCCAAAAGCATTTTCGTTTTTTGTTTTTGGGGTGTTATGCCGTGTTGCGCTACCTCCTTCTTTAGCCAATGTTTCGGACAGCGTTGCAGTCTCCATCATCAGGGCATATCCGGCAGATCACACATCTGTCGGATCTGCCGGATCTTTTCTGATGACGGACACTGCAACGCTGTCCGAAACGTTGGCTAAAGAGGGAGGTAGCGCAACACGGCGTAACACTCCAAAAACAAATAACCAAGACAATGGGCTGTTCATCGCAGGTTTCATCCCACAAACAAATAAATTCAATACTAGGCTTTTTTGTTGAAGTCAACTGACGAAGCGAAGGTGACTTCGTAGTTTTAGTACTCAACAGCCACGGTGTGCGTAAGGTCGTGTCCTACCAGTAAATAAATTGCCTTAAAAAGCACCAGAATGCCCTCGATCATGATGAGGAAATGTTTTCATAACACGGCAAACACTAGTCAAATTCAAGGAATAACATTTCATTCGTAAATACATGCGAATTATTTATAATATATTATAACAAATACAATTAATTCGATTGTTTCCCGAAGATTTTTAGTGCAATTCGAGAAAGTGGATAGCAAACGAAGTATAAGAAAGACAACCTAAGACAACCTAACCTAACCTAGGTCGTCTCATACAGCATTAAGCATTACGTATTCGTCTTAGTGTAAGCGAGTAAGCGTATATTAGCATCTAAGTCACACCCGTGAAGTAGAATGTAGTATTCGGCGCAAATACAAAAACGCCGCCCAGCCCTATATCTATGTCGTTCATACACACACATTCTCTGAATGTCTTTTTTGTCATACGTGAATAACTTTTTAATTAAGAATTTACTGAAAAAAGTATTTCTTACTTCACACATTCTTTCTTGAGTTTGTGAGTGGTGAGTCTAGTGCAATGTAGGTATGACGTTATTGTCTATAATATAATATTTTAGTAGAAAATTATTTTAACTATCTGTTTCTAGTGTAGGCACTACACATTGTACGGCGCATAATTGCTATAAAAATATTGCTAAGGCAATACCATAGCTGGCAACACCAAGGCCCACGCACCGAGACAGTTCCGTTTCACATTAAGGAAGTTGAGTGAAATATATTTTGACTTATAAAAAATATGTTCATGTAGATCAAAAAATATCGATTCTAAATATATAAATACTGTTTCCCGGCAAGCGTTGCGATGCCATATTCAAAGAAATAAAATGTTTCTCCTTGCATGTCCTTTTCCCGTGCGTTCCCCTCCAGCGTTCCACTTCCACCTTCCCCGCCGCCGCTCTCCGCTTCCCCGTCCCGCCAACCCCCCTTCCGCGTTCCAAATATTCAGTCCTAGCCGGGTACCATAGCTGTACTGTACGTACCGTTCCGTAGCCCGGGACCTTAAACAAATCGAAGGGGACTTATGATATCACCAAATATTCGGTTGACTTTTTGGATCGGAGATATACCCGTCTGGCCGCGCGTCACTTCATTTCTTGACTCCTCTCCCACCCGGCCCGTAGCCAAGCGGGGTGACCGCGACCACGCAACTTTTTTTTCAATACTAACATTTTAAAACTCGTGATATCTTTCGAATGAAATATCCGAATTGAATAATTCAAAAAGTTAAATAAAGGTATTGAAGCTGTCTTGAATATGATGTAATTTATTTTGATAAGGATTAAAACCAAGATACAAATAAAGAGCCTTTTCAAGCGGTGGTATTTTAATTAAATTTTTAAAATAAAGAACACTTATTGTGGCATAAATATAATAGTTAGACATATACTGTCGCGAACTTTTTTGTAAATAATGATGTGTTATACAAAGCCGTAGTACATTATTTTATTTTTTATTCTATCATCGATAGTTTTCGCAGAGCTTGCGATGTAAAGAATATTTTAGGTATTTTTTTAACACCTTGGGTTACATTTTTGGAGTTTTAGTAAGGATGCCCAATTTTTTTGAAAATATAATATAGCCTATGTCACCTGGGGATACTGTAGCTTCCCAACAGTGAAAGAATTTTTCACATCGGTTCAGTAGTTTCGGAGCCTATTCAATGCAAACAAACAAACAAACAAATCTTTCCTCTTTATATAGTGTGTTAGATATTTCTATATTATTATTCTTAGAATTAATTAAACGTTCTTAAAAAATGATTAACCGGCTATAAACTAAAAACGCTTCATGATTGGTCAAAAGAATTCTGACGTCATCTGTTCCGGCGTTTGTACGATCATGATCGTGCACCTCTTTCTATTATATGGGAGATGGTTTATTTATGATGAGACAGGTTGTATAGGCCAAACGCTTACTTTACAGACAGAACTGGGCAGCAAACTGCAGAAATAAATTAATGTTCATATCACAAAAACATAAAAACCAAACAAAAATAGTTTAAATATAAACATACAAATAAATATTTAGTTTAAATAAATAGAGAAGTAAAATTCATTTAATTTAACAACTAAACATTTTAATGTAAAAATATATTTGTCTCACTTGCACAAGTCACGAGAACAATGCCGGCGCTATGATATTATAGATATATATATTTTTTTTACATGAGCTCCACACAGGAGGCCCTGAGGAAAATAATTTCCCTCAGGGCCTATGTCATCTTTGGGGATGCTGTGTGGAGGGTTTTTTGAGGAAAGGAGAGTTCTGGGAAGGAAAAGGGTTTCAGGGGTGGGTAGGAATCTGGAGTTCAGTGTGTCCTGGTCATCCGCCTCCAATACCTAGACAAACCTCACCCCATGAACCCGGGCACCCCTGCTGAATCTCCAAACGTAGCGAACCACTTGGGGTGACCTATGGCAGAGGTGTTGGTTATCCAATAAAGGTTCCCGGGGCAGCGGTACACAATCCCGCCTCCCAAATTGCAAAGAAAGAAAACAGACCTGCGTTGGTGGGGTGGTGTTGCTTACCATTTGAAATTTTACCCAATATAAACAATGAAATTTAGTTTGTCTATTATAAAATGAACTAATTAAAATTATTTTGAATATGTGTTTTTTATAATATGACTAAAAGTATGCATAACTAATGAAATAATTAAGACATTTTTGTCCCAATATTTTTTATTGTACCAATAGCATATACCTAATACTCAAAATGAAAGTATTTTAAAAGGTGTTTTCAAAGTTTTTTTCTCAGCAATCGAATTATTTCCAACCACTTCCTACGGAATGCTGCATATTTAGGTGCCCTGAAAAATTATTAATATAAAATACTTAAAAAATAATGACTAGATTGTTCATTAATATACTAAAATAAATTGTAATGACTTCTTTTTAAATGAATTCGAAAAGGAGGAGGTTATCAATTCAACGGTATTTTTTTTTTTGTTACCTCAGAACTTTCGATTGGGTGAACCGATATGGATGATTCTTTTTTTATTAGAAAGCTGGTGCTTCCCGTGTGGTCCCATTTCAATTTGGTCTAGTTCTGACAATGGGATCCATAAGAAAACCATATATGTCTTAAATTTGCAATAAGTGTGTGCGCGACAAATGGACGAATAACGATTTCGATGATTCTTTTTTTGAAGTAAAACATCTTTACGCACGCTCGTCACAAAAAATCAAAAAATAAACAAAAATTTTAACAAAACAAAAAACGACTTCAAAAAATGTACTAAAAAGTAAAAAAATAATTTCGTACGATTGTTATTTTTGGAGTCGGTGTCTGCCAAGATCTCTACATCTCACCTTTAACTACCTATGTACCTTGGCTGACACCGACTCCAAAATTAAAAATCGTACGAAATTATTTTTTTACTTTTTAGTGCATTTTTTGAAGTCGTTTTTTGTTTTGTTAAAATTTTTGTTTTGTATGAAGATTAAAACGGGATTTTTATTATTATTTCCAAAATATTTTAAATGACAGGTTACCTCCATTGTAACTTATTCCATAAATTATGTATTCTACCGATAATGTGGTAAAACCAAAACGACTTTTTAGTAACAACACTGAACCTATTTTATAGTATTTGGCATTATTATTTCAATTTCTGCGTTTTATATATAAATATATGTAAACAATAAACTTCCGTGTGGAAACTAATTCCGCTTGATTTATTATGTATTTGTATCCTTGAATCACATTCTTCACGACGTATTTACCCATTTTGTAAAACGAACCGCTAGTTCGAGAACAACTGTCAGTTGAAAAATAGCGTGCTTAACAGTTCAGGCCGCGGGAGAAACACAAATTCGGACTTAAAAATTAATTTAACTATGAAATCTTGATCAATTTTTTTTTAACCCGTCTAATCACAGGAGACCCAAGCTGTCCCAAAACATCATATGCCGTTATAATAACAAGAGACCCAAATTGTCCCAGAGCGACCGTGCATTATTAAAAGTTATATATCTCTCTTCCTGTCATGCAAATATTTGTGATTTCTTTTTATGTTAGAGAGCCAAAGAAATAATGCTTTTCATTGCCTTAGGATTATATGAACTATGTTGTTCAGATATTTTACAAACCCGATAATAAGTGACGGTTTTATTTCGAGCCAATTTTTGACGTAACAAACATTTAATTTTAAAATAAAATTGTATGAAAGTGATAAAAAATGAGGTGACAGTTTTATTACAAATTTTGTTAGAAAAGGGAATCTGTATTTAAAATTTTAAGTTTATTCTATTTTAAGTACTTTAATTCCAATATTCGCAGGTATGCATTTTTTAGCTAATTTACATTTCCAATATAAAAATTTTAATATTTAGAAAAAAAAAGTTGATTTCTAATAAACACATCGGAAAGATTATTTTGTTTAGATTTTAGAACAATTTTTGTCTTTGCAAAAGGGTTAAAAAATAACCCATAAATAGGAAAATTTAAGATGCATGGCAAGAACCAGGAATTTTGCGCGCAAACCTTGACAGGCAAAAGGTTACAGATATTATTTTCTTATTATATTCTGATAGACGGTTAACATTGATAAAAAATTACTGGAATTCCTTATTGAAGAATTAAAAAAAAATCTTTGTACAAAATGCCAGAGCAACGTGTTTTTTCGAATCAAATGATGTCACACACACACACCCCGCCTCATACCGCTCGGATTCCGCTCGTTTTGGCGGGCATAATAAAATTTAAACTTGGGGAATTAATTTATTTATGAAAACGAACTTTAAAAAAAAATACTAGTGTTTAAGTTTGAATGTTAACATTGATAAAAAAAAAACAAAAAAATGGGCTCAACTTCCTTATTCGTTTTCTGCGAATTCATTCTCGTGAGGTGCTTTGGTCTTGTTGGGTCGCAGACGTGTGTCTCTTAGTATTCACACTTGTTAAACTTAGTATAAATAATTGTCGTGTAATTAAAACATAAATGTGAAGTCAAATAACGTGGTCGGATCGGCCGCCAGGTAAGTATCGCTGGACAGGCCACCTAATCCCGCCACTCTTATACTATGTTGGAATTATAATATTTAGCGATTTTTCACGGTTCTTCGCTCGTAAACGACATAATTTCGTATATTTGCGTCTAAAATTCTAAAATTCAATAACTCACTGTTCTTATAGTTTCAGTACATATAATGGGCCTTGTTAATGTAAGCGTTTTAAAATTTGCACAAGTGATTAGAAAACCATTAATGAACGGTATGGAATCCATACTACGGATGTTTCTCAACAGGCCACTTGCATAGATTTAATAACGACTTAGAAAAAATCGTGTGGATAGATTTTTTTACTAAGATTACGAAAACGTTGCCTATTAATTTTTTTTAGATATGTTTAGTTTTTTATTTTTAAATAAATAAATCCATTATTTGAGCTCGAGACGTTACTACATAAAAATGTCCCGTCTCCGATTATGTTCTATTAATTTTGTAAAATTCGACACTGATTTTTTTTTTATATGGCAACACTTTGATTTCAGGCGAATTTTTTAATAACGTTTAACATTCACTTGATTTATTGTTTATTCTCTGCGAACTTATCCTTTGGTTTGACGATCTTATAAAGATGGCGGTGTTTTGACAGATGTTACGAAGAGAACCCTGTACATTTTATTGCCATTCGTGTGGAAAATGTTCTTTTTTTAAATGATTATCGGCTATGTAATTAAAAAAACCCTAAAGATAGAGATCATAAATTTAGCCACTCAGGCATTTATCAACTATGTTGCAATGATTGTCCTTCGTTCTACATAGGTAAGACACCTAGAAATATAAATATTAAAGTCACAGAACATTTAAGATGCTTAAATAATAATAATTTTTCAAAGTTTGCTAATCACCTAATTTCTACAGATCACACTTTTAATAAGGACGAAGGGGTTAAAATTCTTCACCGTAAAAATAAAAGCAAAAAATTAGATAACTTAGAAGCATTTGAAATCAGAAACTCTCTAAATAATAATGCTAGTATTTTAAATAACCAAATTAATTTATCTTTTAGTCCCATTCTAAATATTTTTCCAATAAACCGCTCCGTTGCTTACCCCCACTCAAACACCTAAAATTTGTATATCTGTCAATATTCTGTATGATAGGTTAGTTATAATATTCTCCTGACGAAGGAAGGGTGCTTCCGAAACCGGTAGAGTGTTTATAAAATAAAAGTGGTCTACAACAAATTTATATGTGTTTTTATTGTATGTAATTATTGTTTTTTCGCACCCATAAAATTATGTCTTATCTTTCCGGTTTATAAAAAAATGGTCTGATTTTTCGGATTAAAATTTTCAAAAAATCGCCTGGGTTTCAAAAATACGATAAAAAAAATGTCTTAGAATATTTGCCTAAACCGGAAAAAAATATAAAAAATGTGATGGAAGTGGCCTATTGTCTAAAATTTAAAACATGTTCTTCAATGAGGGAAATGAATTTATGCAACAGATCTCTACAATACTAGTAGGCGTTATTATATAGTACAATGCAATACTAATTATCAGCATAGTTCTCTTCCAAGAAGTTGATTGGAGCTAGATCCTCGGCCGTAGCATATTATAGAAATAAGAAAAAATAAAAAAAATGTTGTGGCGTTTCATCCTCTCTGATTACGTGCGAGAATGCTCTCTGACTACTGTTTGCGAAATAGATTTTACGTATTTTAAAAGCATTTTAGACGCTAGTTATATTTGTGCTTTTCTTAGATCTAAATTACGTGAATATTCGTGGCTAGTGAAAATATGCATGTACCTACCCCAACGTCCGTTTTTCCCCTTGTTCACGTTTTTTTAAACGTACCACGGTATTTTCCAAGTGACTCTGCAGTTTTAGCCGAGTGCCGACGGAGCCTATATCTTGATTCTCTTTCTTCTCCCCGTGACACGAAGCCTTCTGAGATCTGTCGAGAGGGCTACACCATTGAACTGAAAATACCTAGAAGTGTAAGCTGTAGATACTGATTTGAAATAAATCTAATGTCTTTGTAATAGATTAATGAACTTTTGAATGCTTGGCACCAGTTAAGGAAGAGTCTTAGGACCACTACTCTTTTGAATTTACATCAATGGCCTATGCAATATTGTAATACCAGGTAAAATTCTCTCTTTTGCCGATGACACCGCAATAACAGTACAAGGTAAAACGTGGAAAGATAGAACCAGTAAATCCAACAAATCCAACAACCTCGTCGAATTTAATGTTTCAAAGACCCAATCATGTTTGATAACGTCTAAAAGGGATCGAAATGATAATCTAGTCTCCTTCAACGGAAGAATTCTTCCGAACAGGACCTCCATTGATATGCTTTGTGTAACTCTAAGTGACCAGCTCAGGTATGGGGGCTCCATCGAAACCAGAGTTAAGTTAACCTCTCGGAAACTGGGCGTACTGTACAGGGCCCGCAGATACTTTAATAGTACACAACTGCTAACCCTGTACAAATCGCAAATGCGTCGCACGGTTGAATTTGGCAGCCACCTCTGGTCTAGAGCTTCAAAATACCTTAAAAAAACCCTTGACTCTGTGCAGAAACGGGCGGTCCGTTTGATAGATTCTCCCATCCTAACAGACGGATTGCAATCTTTAGAGCATAGACGTCAGGTGGGAATGCTGTCCTTGTTCTACCGGTATTATTACATACTCACAACAACTACCTGTGTGACAACATCATTTGTTAAAGTGTCAAAGTTCTTAGCAAATTTAAAAATATAAATCTGTACTTCCAAGTGATATATTGTGTCAAAACAATTACCTTAATAGTAATTCTGTGTACTGAACATTGAATTTGGTGAAATCAAGTGACAGGACATTGTAGAAATTATAATTGAAGAATTTAATTATCATCACAGATAATATTTATTGTTACCCACCATGAATTCTACCTGCAACCAATGTAGCAAGACAGTGCAAACGGCTGACTGTATGAAGTGTATAAATTGCAAAAACCAAATGCATCTCAGCTGTGCCAAAATTACCTCCGCAGCTTTTAAGAAGATGTCTGATGAGAACAAGGAGTCATGGATGTGCGCTAAATGTAAAACAGGAGAATCACCGCTCTCCAGCAATCTCAACTCTAATGACTCGACAATTCTTCTCAGCGACATAAAGAAACTCTCCTCACAACTGCACTCAATGAATTCAAAACTGGTTTCTTTTGAACAAACAATCGTTCACAATAATAGCACAATTGAAGACTACACCAATAAAATTCTGGTATTAGAAGAAAAACTAAAAAAAATGGACAAACTTGAAGCCGAAGTAATTGAATTAAAAAAGATTGTTACGTATTTGGACAAAACAAACAACGATAGAGAACAACAGTTGCTCATCAATAACATAGAAATCTTCGGTCTGACTGAAAAGCAAGATGAAAACCTAGTTTCCAGTCTAACTAAAATTGCGTCAAATGTCGGACTAACAATTAAGGAAGAGGACATTGAATTTATCACTAGAGCCAAACCACGCCGACATCCTCAAGAGGGACTAGCAGCAGCTCCCCGTGACGCCCACCCTCGGAACGTGGTGGCTAAATTCGTCAACAAAAGGAAGAAGGACGAATTGATAGCGGCTATTAAAAAGAAGAAGGGGGTTGACAATAAGAGTTTAGGTGTTGCAGGAGGTAAAATTTATGTCAATGACCACCTTACAAGAAAAAATAAATCCTTGTTGAGATCAGCCAAAGAATTCAAAAATGTTAATAATTATGATTTTTTATGGGTGAGAAACTCGAAAATTTATTTAAGAAAAAATATCACCTCTCCTGCTATTCTTGTATCTGGTCAAACCCTTCTAAACAATTTAACATAATAATTTTTCTTAAATTTATATTATATTTTACTTTAGATTTTCTACCTGTACCATTTTTCCACTCAACTTTACACACACATGACTCAACTTCTCAATCAATACATCACAAAAACATTCATTCATTTCTGCGCAGATTGACAAATATGCTCATCCCAGTGGACTTTGGGCTGCTGATTAATTATAATCATAGTACTAGCCTCATTTCGACTAATGCTTTATTTTTAATAATTATTATATTTTTTTCAAATCGTAACAGGATAATAATTTTTTCATTTACACAATGCATGACACTATCGTAATTTTTTATCAAAATGCACGAGGCCTTCGATCCAAAACCAAAGAATTCTATCAAAATGTCCTGATTAACGAATTTGACTTAATCTTAATTAGCGAGACGTGGTTAGTTGACAGCATATCCGATGATGAGTTGTTTGATTGCCGGTACAACGTTTACAGAAATGACAGAGACACTATTCTAACGGGTAAAACTAAAGGGGGAGGCGTTGCTATAGGTATAAAAAAAGATTTTAAAGTTCGATCACGAAAACCGTGGACTTCAGAAGCAGAGGATATATGGATCTCACTGTTATTAAGACATTCGAAACATCGTATTTCTAACATTCATATTTGTTGCTCTTACTTACCGGGGGTTAGTCCTAAGTTATCTAATGCGCAGCGTTTCTCTATCATCAATAGTCATACAACTGCCATATCTGATCTAACTACTGAATATCCAAACGACATTTTTCTAATATTAGGCGATTACAATATGCCAAACATGAGCTGGAACTCTACGTGTCAGCCACGTAGTACTGATCTCTGCGCTTCTACCCTCCTTAGTTGCCTTTCGTTCTCAAATTTAACACAGTATAATGCAATTTATAATTCTCACGGACGAATTTTAGATCTCGTGTTTTGTAACACTACAGTCAACATCTCCGCTGCCGACTCTCCACTAGTAATCGAAGATGCACATCATAAATCTATTATAGTTGAACTTAATATTCCCCTCCCTGCTGTCGTTCTAAAACCCCAGATAATCAAATTGTTTAATAAAGTTAACTATGATTTAGTCAATGATGCTCTCAGAAATAGTGATTGGTCTTCTGTACTGAATGCGCAAGACGTTGATACTGCGGTACACCATTTTTATAGAATCATTGATGCCATAATAGATGACATGGTTCCAAAAAAAGTAACCAGATCAACTAAATTTCCATCATGGTATTCGGCGGCTTTAATTAATATAACGAAAGAAAAATTAAAGTTTTTTCGTGCCTGGAAACGCTACAAGAATCCATTGGATTATCAATCTTTCGCATTACTCCGCAAAAGACAGAAGAAGATTTCTAATCTTACTCATAAAGCCTATATTGCCCAATTGGAATCTAATATTCAAAATAATGTTAAAAAAATATGGTCTTATGTTAAGACGCAAAGAAAATCTCCCACTATACCTGAACACATGACATATCATTCCACAACGGCACACGACAGCAAAGAAGTTACAAACCTTTTTGCTGATTACTTCTCAACAGTCTTTACAAATGAAATTCCAACTCCTGATACTAATAATACGGTAGATCCTCTTAACAACACATTAATATCTTCAATCAAAATAAATGAAGAAATCACCTTAAAATATCTCTCAAGCATAGATATTAACAAAGGACCAGGAATAGACAGGCTGCCCGGGATTTTTATACGCAACTGCAGTAAATACATCTGTGTTCCGGTTTGCGCCATCTATAAAAAATCACTGACAGAAGGATCGTTTCCTCTCAAATGGAAATCAGCCGTTATCACACCAATCTTTAAGACAGGTGATAAGCATGACGTTAAAAACTACCGTCCAATTTCCCAACTTCCTATTCTAAGTAAAGTTCTTGAAAAAATTGTTTTTGATCAATTGTACTCTACTATTTCGACAATCATTACGCCGAATCAGCACGGATTTATGAAAGGTAGGTCTACAACATCCAACCTTGCCCTTTTCATTAACTTCTTGCATAGCAAGATGGACGATAAGGAGCAAGTCGATACTATGTATACAGACTTCTCTAAAGCCTTTGACCGTGTAATTCACTCAATTCTTTTGAAAAAACTCATCATCCTTGGTATACATGGCGACCTGTTTAGATGGATTAAGTCTTACATTAGTAATCGCAATCAGGTAATATTAATCAACGGCGTCTTCTCAAAGTCTATAGAGGTAATATCTGGTGTCCCGCAAGGTTCCCACCTAGGTCCGCTCTTGTTCAACATTTATATAAATGACATTGGATCATGCTTTCAAAATTCCGAATATTTGCTTTACGCTGATGACATGAAAATATTCAAAGTGGTGCATTCTCTCTCTGACTGTGAAGCGTTACAAAGTGACCTAGATAGGCTTTGCAAGTATTGCAAAGTTAACTGTTTAGATATCAATATTTCCAAATGTCACACTATGACATTCACCAGAAATAAACATATAATTGAGTACTCTTATTCACTCCACAATGAACCTGTTATCTCTAAAAAGGAATGTAAAGATCTTGGCATTTACCTTGATAGCAAACTTATATTTAATAAGCATATCGACTCAATCGTTAACAGGTCATATAAAATGCTTGGCTTTGTTCTCCGTGTCAGTAAAGTATTCAGTAACCCGCGTACAGTAGTAATGTTATATTTTGCATTAGTCAGAAGTACACTGGAATATGCCTCACCAATTTGGAACCCGCAGTACAAACTGTATATTGATAGCATAGAAAACATTCAACACAAATTTATAAAATATCTTGCCTTCAAATTCAACAATATCTTTGGATGCACATTTCAAACTTTGCAACAAAGGAGAACAATAGCTGATGTAACATTTATACACCGAATTTTAAATAATAACATTGACTGTACCGAACTTCTTTCCCTAATTAATTTTAACATACCCTTAAGACGTACACGCCATACAGAATTATTCCACACGCTTAATTATAAAACAAATGCAGCAACTAATTCGCCAATTAACCGTGCTCTTCATATGTTAAATAATGTTTGTCTAAATTCTAATATCGACATTTTCTCCGATTCACTTCCCAAATTTAAAAAGAGCATCATGTCAGTAATGTAAATTGTTCAAGGCGCATACATACATACATCACCACTTCTCACATCCACAAACATACTCACACACTCACACACACACACACCCTCCCACAACGCACATCACCCGGTAAAAATTTAATACAAACAAGATACCTCAATGAAACATATCATAGGTACCTAACTTGAAATATACTTATTAACTGTAAACTTTTTTCACCAATGTAAATAATGTACTGTTTGTTTCTGTTAATAAATAAATAAATAAATTACAATGGAAAATGCTCCGAGGAACTAGCGTCATTGATCCCCTCGGCACCGGTGCATAGTCGGGAAACACGCCAAACACGCGCCCAACATTTGTACACGGTTGACATTAGTCACATGAGAATGGGTCGTTTTTTCACTCCTTCCCTTCCTCAAAAAGACCCTCCACACAGCATCCTCAAAGATGACATAGGCCCTGTGGGAAATTATTTTCCTCAGGGCCTCCTGTGTGGAAGTAAAGTTAAAAAAAAACAAATGCATTGCAATAGTCAAAGTTTGGTTAGATAGAAATCTTCTCAGCCTAAATCATGATAAAACTATCTTTATTCCCTTTTACAATTCCCAAAAGTCATCCCCTAAAAATAATCTCAACTTGAAGTTCCATAACGCTTACTGTAATTTTGTGACATGCTCAAACTGCGAAGACGTAAAACTAGGAAAATACATCAAATACTTAGGTGTGACTTACCATATAGAAAAAACTGTTAATAAACTAAGATACCTAAAATACATATTCAAACGCATGAGCAATATTGTCAACATAAGGACCATGAAGCTTGTTTATAACGCATTAGTGCTTTCATCCATTTCCTATGGAATAATCGTATGGGGAGGAACAAACAATAACATGTAAAACCATTAGAAATTGCACAGAAATCCATCGTTAAGGTAATGTACCAGAAGACCAAGACGTATCCCACAAATCAGTTATTTCAGGAAACTGAAATAATGGAACTAAGGCTGATCTACTGTATCCAATGTCTTAATTTTATATTTTCTCGTCCTAACAATTTCACCAAAAACACAAATCGCTCTAGCCAGAGGCATACCACGTGCGTGTTCACAGTTCCTCACTACAAAACCAGGCTGGCCCAAAGGCACATCAACTGGATTGCCCCAAAATTGTTCAATTCCCTACCCATTTCCATCAACATGTGTCAAAATCTGAACTTATATAAAAAAAATGTCAAAAGCTGGGTAAAAAATAATTTGGAAATGAGTGACTTTTTTCTATAATTTTGTACTATCTGTTTCTAAATCCATTCCATGTTTTTCTGTATTTTAGATTTAATAAAAGGAAATATGTATTAGAGATTCGGTGCAGAATTGAAGCAGCAAGAACTGCGTTCGTAAAAATGAAATCCCTCTTCTGCAATGACAATATCAGCTTAAAACTAAGGCAGAGAATGCTAAAATGTTATGTGTGGTCGGTCTTGCTGTATGGTTGTGAAACATGGACCTTGAAAATAAATACAATGAACAGGTTAGAGGCTTTCGAAATGTGGCTTCACCGGAGAATGCTCAAGGTCCCATGGACCGACATGATCACCAACACAGAAATTCTCAGGCGGGCTAGAGCAGATAGAGAACTGCTTACATTAATTAAAATCAAGAAAATTTCATATCTGGGTCATATACGTCGAGGGGAGAAGTATCACTTGCTCCATTTAATATTGAAAGGCAAGATAGAGGGTCGCCGAGGGCCTGGTAGGATACAAATGTCTTGGCTGCGAAATATACGAGAGGGGACCGGCATTAGAAGTGTGGAGGAGCTATTCCGGGCAGCGCAAGACAGAGAGACCTTTTCAAGAGTGATCGCCAACGTCGGGGGGACCTGATAAGGCACACAAAGGAGAAGAAGAAATATGTATGTATATAAATACTCACACATATATGAATGTGTGTATGTACCCACGTATATTTTACATATACGTTTAAATATATTTTTAACTCTAAGAAAATTCTCGGTAACTCCTGTAAAATCAATCACATTGAACTCTGTAAATACTGTACTTATATTTTTTAAATTCTATTCTAACCACCACTGTTTAAATACCTATGTGATAACCACCACTGTTTAATATCCACATAATACCCACGCTCAGGTTTCGCCTTTGTGGGATTTTTTTTTGTTACTCTCTTATATTTTATGTTAATATGTATGTATCAATTTTTTTTTACTAATAACAGCCTTACTTCGCCACCGACTAGCCAGCTTCTGGAGCTGGACACGGAAATCAACCAACATCATTGTTGTGGCTGCATCCGAGTGGCTCGGTTCCCCACTAAATGAGCGATGGATGCAGATGATGAGGCGACCACCCCGATGGACGCAAAAAAAACAAATATTTATTGTTTATTTATTTTAATTTCTGTTTAATTTGATTTAATTTTTATTTTCATGGTTAATTTTTTGTTATTTATGATTAAATTGTATTTTCATTTATTGTTTTCATTAGGTATCTACCTAATACGTTATCATATTTTATATCTTTTAGATTTTTATTTATTCTGTAAAATAGTATTAAACTGTAGTTTATGTAATTTGGCAGACTGGGATTGCACTACCCTCCCAGCCCTGCTGGAATAAACACTTAAATAAATAATAAAAAATAAAAAAAAAGTCGCAATATGAAATATGCGAGTATTATCTGTTCAAAAACCACTGAAAAAAAAGTCTCCAAAACGTTGCAAATTCTTTAATTTGGATGACGGTTATGGGTACCGCCGGTTCGGGAAACCATTTATAACCCGGATAACCAACACCCCTGCCTTAGGTCACCCCTACGCTACGTTTGGTGATGGGGTTCATGGGGTGACGTTTATCTAGGTTTTGCCCGTGAATGCCTTTGCCCACCTACACATACCTTTTTAATCCCACAACTTCCTCTCCCTCTTTTCCCTGAACCCTAGATTACTCGCGCTAAAAGCATTTTGCCGCTCGCGGAAAAAAAAGTGTTATTTTGTACCCGATACTTTTGTCAAGGTCGAACGTTTTTTTTTCAACTTTTATTGCTTGTACCCTTCCAGGGTGTTCTAGTTCATCATTTACAACTACAGAGAAAGGAAAGGTGAATTTAAATATTAATTTTGTATATAAAAACATCAGAATTATATGGAAGATTGGAGTCGAGTTCAGACTTAAAAGAGATGGGAGGCAATTTTAGATAACGCTTGATAAGAGAGAGGATATTTATTTAGAGAGGGACAACCAAAAAATATGTAATCTAAAGTTCCCACATCTAGACCAGAGAATGTACAATGGGGGAGTCAAAGATGAGAATTTTAAAAAGGTGAGAAGGAACGGAACAATGTCCGATTCAAGTGAGGAAATTTATTTTTTTTTAAATGGGGAAATTGTTGAAACCACGGTTTTTAAGGGATAATACTTTTTATTGAGGTGTAGCAGGCTCCCTTGGATTGACCAACAATGTTTCAATACTCTGCCCAAACATTGCGGAATATATCTTTGATGATCAAAACTTTTTATGTTAAAGCCTTTGTAGGAATTAAACATGTATGAACGTTATAAAAATAAAATTATACTTTCCGGTACCTTGATTATATGAGATATGGAGAAAGAAAACTCTTAATTTTTTTCCAACCTTCTGTACCTACTTCTCTACAGCAAAATAAGAATTTCACCCCAAGCATCGGTTTTCAATGTTATTTTATAGTTAACTTTATTGGAATAACTTTTGAAGGTTAAACCCATCAATGTAATGTAAAAAAATAAAATGAAATGAAGAAGAAAATAATAATATTAAATCGAAACAAAACCGGAAAGACAACTAAACAAAAAAAGGAGTACTAAGGGGTCGTCCATTAATCACGTGATGTTTTTTAGCAACTTTTTGACCCCCCCCCCCCCCCTCCCAAAAATCTCGTGTATTTTTTTAGTACAAAGTATAGGATGTTCACCTTTAGAAATCGTGCGTTCAATGAAAAATAAATACACGCGATATCTCATTTTACCCCCCCCCCCCCTCGTGATGTTTCGTGATTTTTTAACGACCACCTTCCCTTTCGAGCCTCACGTGATTAATGGACGACCCCTAAACACAAAATTGAAAGTTCCAATTAGAACTCCGACAGAACAAATATTTAAAAACTTCTATATACAGAAATTATATTCTAAACATATTTTAATTTACACTGTTCAACATAAATACTCAACCAGGGCCATAATCCAAAATATACTGGTTATTCCCAGGTTGAACACACTTTTTGGACCAAGAAATATTGAATTTTATGCTACGAAACTATTGTACAATGCTCTAACAAATCAAACAAAAAAAACGAAAATGGATACATTTGAAACCAAAGTAAAAACATGGCTGAGAGATTACAAACTTGAAACTAAAGGCAACCTGAAACTAAATACAGAAGTTTAAAAAACTAGAGGCCGCCTCAGAACAGGATACTCTCGTAAAGAGGACTATGAAAAAAATTGAATTTATACCTATATTACACGTTGCACCTATATCATATATAAACTTTACTATTGAAACTAAAAAAAAAAAATTGACGTAGACAATTTAACTGTCGCACCTGAGAACACTTCTATCGGTTCATATCTTCAGCAGCCCACACTCTATAAGTATCTCCCCTCCCCCTCCTTCTCTCCTTCACCTGTTTAAGAATACCGCACGAAGTAGCTAGACGGTAGAAGCTGTCATCCACCCGTCGTTTCTGTTAAATTAACTCGGGTTCCACTGTGACAGCGGAGTTAAGGCTTTGTTCTAGCGGAATGATAAGCCTCTACTGCACGACCGCACCCGCACCCTCCCCCCCTTTCCACACCACACCATTCCCAAACTGTTGCTGCACTGCCTACTATTACACAGGGTGTAATCAAAACCTTCCTCTTAAAGTACTCAAAACAGCAGCAGCGCTTCTAGTGCAGATGCGGAAGCATGTTGAATTTTCACGTAGTTTAATTTTTTTCGCATTTTATTCGACATTTATATATTTTTCGAATTTTCATATAAGAATAGTCATATTAATGTATTAATGTGGTGATTCAATTTTTATAAGAAAAACTTTATTTTTATAACTTTGTTGAAGGTTAATCCCATCAGTGAAATATATCATATTAGAATAAGTAAACAATAGTAATCTCAACGAAAATATGAAAGAGAACAAGACACAGAAAAACAGAAAAAAGACAATGGTCGCAACTGGGACTCGAACCCAGACCTCTCCGTCTAACCGGGACGAGCGCGTTAACCAATTTCTAATATGAATGTGGTGATTGTTGGTTTGAGATGAGCTGGATCACCAAGTAAATTTATGTGATGGGTTGAATCCCATAATTATGCAGAATATTTTGATTACTTTCAGGAAGGTAATGATTAGAAAACGAGATACAAAGCAGACTTTCAATTCTGTACATCGTATCATGCTAACTCATTCATACGTGAATGTCTGTTTCATACCTTTAGACATGCGTTCGTCACAATTAGATGATAGTAATAAAGTCTCCCCAACTTACTTTATTTGCAGAACATTTAAACAATTATAATTGTTAATAATGTCATCTTTTCACTAACTCTGGGAGATTGGATTCTTACATTTCCGATTAAATAATTGCACAGGGTGTGCGATCAATAGTGAAGTACCAATTTTCTGAAAACTCCTTGTACGCCTCCGGATGGCCAGCTTTCAGTTGTATCACTTCTTGCACGTAGAGATGGGCACATTTTGCATACTGGAAGTGCCCACTTGCATGGCAGAATGGGTTCATCTGCTGTACACACGCCAAGTAGCCGTCCCAAACAGAATCAATGAACTTCTTCATCAAGGTAACCATGCGAAGTATCTAACGAATCCACAAAGCAGTTGTAGGCCCGTTATCCTTGAGGGATTCCAGATGATTCTGAAATTTAGCCAAAGCTGACACCGAGGAAACTCTTCAACTTTGTCTAGAGTAAGTTCTTCCATGTTGATCAGCATAGTCAAGATCTCTCTATTCTCTTCCATTTCATTTTTAACAAGAAAAATTTAATTTTTAACAATAAAACTTTCATTTTTAACAATAAAAACCGTTTTTTTTTTTAATTTGACATTTTTCCCTTTACAAGTCTACATATCCCCTTAAGCATTGATCCTAACAAAAAGTTTATAGAACCTTTTTTTAGAGAATTTTATGTAGATAATTTAGTTTAGAGGCAGTAGTTTTCGAGTTTTTAACTGAAAAAGGAACTTTTAGAGACCCCACCCACCCTTAGCTCCACTCCCACCCCCCGATATTTTCATTACCTTTGTTGTTAAGGATACCTTCCCCCACAACTGTGCCAAAATTGGCTTCTACACAAATTATTTCCGCTATTTGGTATTTTTTGGTTCTTCGTTGCCTGTACTGTAGAAGAACGTAAGAAATGCGATGTGGGCGTATTTTATAAGCCAAAAGTTTGACCATTCTTCATAATAATACAGAACCGCGTTTCAACCAAAATTGCCCTGACTGTGCTACGGTGGTAGAGATTCCCCTAGAAGGGGGATTTGTTTTTATAAAATTTAATCAAAGTTAATGTTTTGTTTCAAATTTTTTTTAAACATGTGTGAAGTTCGCAAGAATGAGACGGATGCAGAGTATCAGGAGTAGGATAATTGTAGGGTTTATTTATTATAATATTGTTACAAGTTTAAAAATTATTTTACATTTTATTCTACGAAGCACCGCACGCAGACGAGGCCGATAGGTTACGAAGCACCACATAGAGGATACCGATTAGTCTATCTCATTCTCACGCAGGCTAAATTCTATAGATGGATGAGTTTGTTTTCTTTTAGTGTCGCTCATTTCCGTTTCAAATCAGAGCGGTGCTAAAGAAGTTTTCACTTCAGAACTACTTAAGTTTCATCTGTCTTAAGTTTAATGCAAACCCTGTAATTTCTACAATTGATAGTATTTCGAGTAAGTTGCAGACCGCCTGCACTGCCGTTAAGTATATTGAATAAAAGCTAATAAATGGAATGGACCACTTGTTGACAATAGAATGTTGGATGACTTCCAGGAGTTTTCTGAACCAAAGTTGGTAAAAACACTTGTTTTCGATAACCATGTTCTTTAGGAAACCCAAAGCCATATTGTTATATTCAACAGCTAGCAGGTTCATTAATTAATCACTTGTAGAGTATTTTCCTAAAGATAGCATGCTGCCCATTGTAACGGATGATAACTAACAAATTAAAACAATACTTAAAGCAGCTTTTATGAATTCCACTGATGGCGTCCTTTTCGGGTGAAGCATTCGGTGAGTTTTAAATCTGCAACAATTGGTCGAGTGCTGTCACAAAAATGACATGTATTTGCTTTAAAATTCTTGTCACCTACAAAGTATTTTTTTTTAGTTCTAGTCCTAGTTCCACACAGGATGCCCTGAGGAAAACAATATCCCTCCGGGCCTATGTCATCTTTGGGATTGCTTTATGGAGGGACTTTTTGGGGAAAGGAAGCAGAGGAAGTTCTGAGAATAAAAAAGGTATGAGGAGTGGGTAGGAATCTGGAGGACGATGTGTCCAGAAGTGACAGACGTAAGGAGTTACTCCTCCCATTGTGGTGTAAGGCGATGGGTCGAGAGAGTCCGGATGGAAAAATCAAAAGGTCTCCCTCAAACAGTCTCATCCAATCCGGCTCGCCACGCAGTAGGTGTCGAGGCCACCTACTGCCATCACCAAGACTTAGACAAACCTCATCCCATGAACCCGGGCTCTCCTGCTAACACCTAAGTCACCAAACGCAGCGAACCAATGTTGCCATTGTTGATGAACCTACTGTTTATAATACCTCATTTAATTGTACAAGGGTTAGTTCAGTATTGAGTATTGGGTGCGAATTAAAAGGCAAAGCAACGAATATACACGAAAATTTAGAAAATATACATTTTCAATATTTTGCTACAAAACAGTACAGAACAATTCTGTGGTTGACAGGTAAATTGTCATGATAGTCATGACTAATAATTTACACCATTATGTTATGAGAATATGATGCCACCTTGTTTAAAAATAGCTGCACTTTCTTTGGGTAAATTTGGATAAAATTGAAGATACAACAACAAGAAAAAACCAAAAACAACGATTTAGAGTAAAACTACTTGTACCAATATAGGAATGTTCGTAATCATTATAATAAAATATAATATCATATTAAAAGCGGATAAAAAATCTTACTTTGAAGTGAGGATTCTGTCTAAGCAAACTTTTGGTTTATTAAAATGCGCTCAAAATGACCAAAGTCGAAGTAACAAGTTTTACCCACCAGCTCTCCGCCTCTTTTGGTCGTTTGCCAAAGTTTATATACCTTCCATTATGAACCATTATGTGGGTAAAATGTTGAATGTCACGAATATCTTTCGGGATAAAATATCTTTAATTTAATAATGCTAAAAAATATTTTTTTTTTCAGTTTCTCATATTAGAATTAAAGAACCGGTTTTCAGCCCTCTTTTTAATAATTTTAATAATCTGTCCTTACTAAATGATTTAAATAAAATTTTCAAACACAATTTTTAATATCAAAATATCAAATATAATATTTTTCATGAAAACGCCTCCACTTCCCCCATTTTACTTTTTATGGCTAAGAACGTAAGAACGCCCTCGCAGGGTAAAAAACAAAAATAAACAAACAAAAAAACCGTAAAAAAAACTCATCTCGACATACTTAATGCATATACCTATTTTTTTTTTAATTAGAGGCAGTTGCGGTTTGTCTGGTTGAAATGTGTGGGCGGCAAGTTTCCAACACCCTCGAGGGCGGGGGCAGAAAAAAGGCAATGACTCCCCGTCCGGCGGGCGGCTGTTCTATGTCATTCTCTGTTGATTACCTGTTCCAAATTACTTATCTAATCATCCTGCTGAATTTATAAATCTCGCCCTGTATAAATCTTTCAAAGAGAAACCCCCACCCCCTTGAATTAAAACAACGCTTCTAGTATTTTATAGAGATGTAAAAGCCCCGAAAAAGGGCGTAAATAAATAAATAAATAATATGTTTTTAGGATTAAATTCGAAAGGGGTGGTCGATTTAATATTTGAAATCACTGTTTTACGTAGGAGTATCAAACAGAAATTTTTAAAACATCTGCCAGTACTCGGAAGGTCCAGAATTCTGAACTTTAAATTATAAAGTGCCGGAAAATCTCGCATCTGTCCAACAAAACGTTTATTGTAAATTATAAATTAACTAGCTGACCCGACGAACTTCATACCGCCTCAGAATCAATAATTGTTGAAATAAATTCAGTTTTTTTATTAAGTTAAAAATTACACAATGAAGCAATTATCGATGCGCAACTGTCCGTGTTTTGTATTTGTCAGTATCAGAGATGGCTTTGTATACCGATTTATATTTTTTATGATTTTCTTACTTTTCCACCCACTTACGGGAATTTGGAAGGCGGGTACGGGTGCCATCGACCCGGGAACCATTTATTGGATAACCAACACCTCTGTCATAGGTGACCCCAAGTGGTTCGCTACGTTTAGTGATTTAGCAGGGGTATCTGGGTTCATGGGGTGACATTTGTCCGGGTCTTGGCGGTGGATGCGTCTGCCCATCTGCTGCGAAGCGGGCCGGATCGAGAGAGACTGGTTGAGAGAGGATTTTTGACCTTTCCAGCAGGACTCACTTGACCCATTGCCTTGCACCGCAGTTGGAGCGATGGATTGGATGGATTCATACGTCCGTCACTCCCAGACACACTGACTCCCAGATTCCTACCCACCCCTCATACCTTTTTCCTTTCCAGAACTTCCTATCCTCCCCTTCCTTAAAAAGGCCCTCGGCACATCATCCCCTAAGATGACATAAGTCCTGAGAGAAACCATTTTTCTTAGGGCCTCCTGTGCGTTAAACTACATTTCGTTTCAGAGATTTATTATAATTATTGTATTTTTCCTTTGGTAGGGTGCAGACGTATGTTCACCGTTTGTCTCATTTTCGGCTAATATATTTAGTGTGTAAGAAAGAGGGGCAGCATTACATGATTAAGAACAAATACAAAACAATTAGCGCGTTGACATTTGACGTTTTTGAATTTTTGGAATTCACGCACAGTTCAATATTATAGGTACTTATCACAAAATGCCCGCAGCTCTTTCAAAATATGACAATTTGTTCCATGCAAAATGTATGGGGAAAAGAATTTTCTTAATAACAATTTTTTTTGTTAATTATTGTGATGTTTTAATAGTTATTATGTTATCCAGGGCGGAGACAAATCTAACAAATCAAAGATCATCAAAATCGGCCCATCCGTTCTCGAATTTTAAATATTGTAACTAACCCGACTTGTTTTATATATTAGATGTAACTTGGACTTGTTAGTAGGTAACTCTTTCAGATAATTGTGTTGTGAAAAATTAAAATGAAATTATTTGAGACGCTTTAGGGTAGAAATACATTTCTTAAAAATTGAAATCATTGTATTTTCATAAGAACTGCCAAGGCCATTATATTGTTGTTTATTTTTGTTGGTAATGATGGCTTTAACTTGAAATATATTTTTGTCTTAGTATTTTGCATATGTCGTTTGTTTTGTTCAATGATGAATGGAGAGTAAGGGGGTACGCTGGGGTTGAGAGTACAACCCCTCCCCCTCTCATCAGCCTTTGAAACCAACCAATACAACCTACTCTCAGTATAAGTTTAGTAAAAACCTTATCTTGTGCATTTTCTCGGAGTTGGAATTGATATAAGTAGTCTCAATACATAAAAATGAATGTTTCTTTGTTTGTCCCGTCTGCATTCCAATACCATTCATCCGATAGCGTTGAAACTTTATTTGTTGGGCGCACACCCGCGAAGGTTTTGTATATATATAATGGTGAGCTCTGGCGTTATAAAAATATTTCCTATTCCATTCATCCGATTGCGATGAAACTTTGGCGATTTATTCTGCGCACACCCAAAGATTTCTATATATAATGGTGAGCTCTGATATTATGAAATTTGTATTGAAATTTACGATATGTTTGAAAAAAATGTGTATTTCAGATAGTAAGTACATGAGCCCTAAAATTGCACTGAAAATTACGTTGCACGCTTAAAATGGTGTTAACCTAGAAATCTCAGACAAACAAAACCATGTAAAATTCATAAGCTAAAACTTTTTCAAGAGTTTCGTAGGTGTGAAAACATTTGAAGGGAAACTGGATATAATCTAGAGAATATGCTACGTGCTCACTTGAAGTACACGTGCCCTAAAATTGCAGTCACCTCGTCACCTGCTCTCCAGGGAAGTCTGAGCAACGAAGCGACAAAAGATGTTCTGGGTTAATGTGCATTAACTTTGATAGGTGCGCTCGAAAGTACGACTAAACAAGTAGTATGTAACTCAGGTTGCCGTGTTTCAGGTGAAAATAAGTAGTTGAATTAAATTTCCGGTTGGTGCTCCCCGTAGGCAACTCTACCACGCGCATTCCCTACTCCCTGCACGTTCATGTCCTGGTGTGGAAATTGCCAGAAAGGGGGGACGTCACAGATGATTTTTTTTATTAGTTTTCAGTTTTATAGAAATGTTTAGTCCAGTTAAACAATCACGTTCATTGGCCCTTTAATGAGAGTATTTTCAAATAGGAAAAAAGTTCGACTCTACCGTTTGCCTAAAACATTCACAATGAAAGGTGATATACATAGACATATGAATATATAGCATTTCCATCGGCTTTATGTAACACGATTGAATAAATAATAATTTATTGACGCGGTGATGCGCGTTGCTCGTCTATTGACAATTCATATAAAGTTAAAAAAGACACCACGGAAAATATTCTTCTAATTACTCTATGTAATATCGTAGTAGTCCTAGTAATGGGTCGTAGAACTGAGATGATGTGGTATTTAGTGTGTTTGAAGGTTTACAATTAATTAGTACCTATGTTTTCTAAAAATAATCGCTTTCCATGTTTTATCGAAACCTTTTTCACGCCCTTCGAACATTCATCTATCTTTTCAGTACATAATATGAATCAGCTTCCAATTCGCCCGTGAACGGGCAATACAAATGTTATTGACTGAGCTTTGCGAAGTCCTTTAACTGATTCGATTCGCATTTCCACTCTCCATAAATTTGATTGAACGTTCCTTTTCCGTTTCAAAATGGTGGCCGTTTTATTGGTTCAGAAAAGATTTTTTTTGATATGTGAAATCCTCATGTTTCTTTGGACTCTCTTATTAACATATTTTTTTTAATATTGTGGTACCTACCTGCCTTGAAAGTTTAAAAAAATGGTCATTGATATATTGACAAAGTGTACAATTCCTTGTTTGAAATTAAAAAAAAATATACACAAAAAGCATGGAGGTTAGAGCTTACTGTTTGTGTTCTTCTTTGCTTCAGATAACACACGAACATATTCACAGATTTTTTTTTCACAAGAAATTTAAACTTTTGGATAACTGGACATGACTAACGTGAATATCTTTTAGAATACTATTTTTTTTAATTTTTTGATTCATCTTAATTAATGTAAAATACAAATACACGGAACCGGGGCGATGGAGCTTGAGGTTAAAACTTCGTCAAACAAGATCTGTTCTTCTTCTTTTGTATGGTGGGGGGTCAGAGGGGGACATCTAGGTCTGCGAGCCAGTCTAAAGTCTCAGGCGTTGCACTGTGGGACCTCATCAATCCTGCTGGGGAAGGAATGGAGCGGGCATTCATCGGCCACATGGAAGATGTATGGAAATACAACACAAATGTTTCTGAAAATTATTTTCTTTATCGGGATGAGCAAAAGAAATTATTGAAAAAAATGTCAGTCAAAACTTGTCCAACTAAGGAGACGATTTGCCGGTGGTTGCGGTAAATCCCACTTTGGTCTCAACCAGAAAAAATGGGAAGCTTTCGGGATGACTGCACACGCTTTATACGATTATCTTATAAATAAAACATTTTGGTTATCTTAAATAATATAAAGCCAACTTTTTCATTAGCAGCGATGGAAAATACTGCATTTAAAATTTAACTACGTAAAATGATTTTTTTTTCATGACAGCTGACATCCCATATGACGAAAGCAAATTTTCATTTAACGAAGTTAAAAATTTTGAATTCAACTTTTTCCATCGCCCCAAATGCAAATAGTTTTCTTTTATGGTAATAAAGGTGAACCAATGAACCTTTTTATAATTACCGTGACGGCTTAAAAAAGACAATAAACATACGTTCTGTATCGCTATAATGCTTCACCTCTTTCAAAAGATGAGAAACACAAATGTATGTAGGTATGTTTCCTCCATAGGAAAAAAGTCATCATTTTCTTGCATCTCTCTCTTACACCGCACCTTGATGTCTCCGTAGACCGCTACCAATACTACTTACCGTGACGATAATTTGAAAGTACGGAATTACGGAAGTAACTAGGAGTTACCAATTTGGGAGGCGCATATAAATACCGCCGCCCCGGGAACCATTTATTGGATAACCAACACCCCTGCCATAGGTCACCCCAAGTGGTTCGCCACGCTTGGTGACTTAGCAGGGGTGCCCGGGTTCATGGGGTGAGGTTTGTCTAGGTCTTGGCGGCCAATGCGTTTGTCCATCTACGCAGGGCCTCCTGTTTGGAGCTAATGTAAAAAAAGGATAATATTGAAGTGTGAGTGAATTCCAAAAATTAAAAAAACGTCAAATATAAATTATTATTTTTTTTTTTTAT
This sequence comes from Limnephilus lunatus, assembly GCA_917563855.2. Taxonomy (NCBI): domain Eukaryota; kingdom Metazoa; phylum Arthropoda; class Insecta; order Trichoptera; family Limnephilidae; genus Limnephilus; species Limnephilus lunatus. Next base: position 44,855,612 of record OU830598.1, on the reverse strand, counting down.
TTTTTTTTTTATCCTTTATTCCAGATCTCGGGGAGGGTGGTGCAGTCCCACGAGTTCCATATAAATGCGCTAATGGTTTTACTTTTGTTCTTAAACGTTTGTTCTTAAACTTTTGTTCTTAATGCTGACGCTCTTTCTTACACACTAAATAACCAAAGTTAAAAATGAGACAAATGGTGAACGTATGTCTGCACCCCTCCAAAGGAAACATACAATCACACGTGTAAAGAAAATGAAACGCAATTCCCGTCGCAAAAAAGTAGTCCTTTTGAGGAAACAGTCAAACGTATTCAATGTGTCTCACCATTATATAATGTGTAAGAAAGAGGTGCAGCGTTATAGCAATGATGAATGTAAGTTTAGGTATTGCCTTTTTTGCCGGCAAGGTGCGGTAACCGTGGATAGTCACGCCAATTATAAAAGCGCACAATTGTTTTTTTAAACGACTTCGAAAAGGAGGAGGTTATCAATTCGACGGTATTTTTTTTTTTTTATGTTTGTTACCTCAGAACTTTCGATTGGGTGAACCGATATTGATGATTCTTTTTTTATTAGAAAGCTGGTGCTTCCCGTGTGGTCCCATTTTAATTATTTGGTCCAGTTCTGACAATGGGATCCGCGAGAAAACCATATATGTCTTAAATTTTCAATAAGTATGTGCGCGACGAATGTACGAATAACTCAATATTACGCCAACAGATTTCGATGATTCTTTTTTTGAAGTAAAACTTATTTACGCACGCTTGTCACTAAAAATAATAAAAAAAAACAAAAATTTTAACAAAACAAAAAACGACTTCAAAAAATGCACTAAATAGTAAAAAAATAATTTCGTACGATTGTTATTTTTGGAGTCGGGGTCACCCAAGATCTCCACATCTCACCTATAACTACCTATGTATGTAGTTACCTTGGCTGACACCGACTCCAAAAATAACAATCGTGCGAAATTATTTTTTTACTTTTTATTGCATTTTCGAAGTCATTTTTTGTTTTGTTAAAATTTTTGTTTATTTTCAAATAAATATTCGAATTAGGCGTGTCATCCCAAAATTTTACCGAAATTATTACAACATATGGTAGGTTCACGTACTCGTACCTATGTATGACAGAAGAGTTTCGTTTTTGGTTTATGCTTGAACATGAGTTATCGACATTTACCAATCGCTCAACCAGAAATAGAGTTGTAGTTAAGTTACAAATAATAATCTTTTACCTTGCGGTAAAATGACTCACATGTCGCAAAATTTCGCAAATGATGATTATGATATTATGAATAAATGATGCTAAGTTTGTGTCTGGCGTTTTCTTTGTAGTTAAATTTTAAAGGAAACTGATAAATTACATAGAAGTGAATCGTCAATTTCTTTTGAAAGACGACATTAATTATTATGTATGTAGCTTGTGGTTCTGGCAACTTTTAGATCGACTTTATAAATATATTACCATGTTCGGTCGTGGTGAACACCTCCAGGATCATTGGGAACATCCACTGAACTGAAAAACCCTAGAAGTACCGATTTAAGGGATTATCTATTCAAGATAGAATTTTTTTATTAAATTGATAATGTTTGATCAACTTTACCTGAAGTAGGCGAAATGTGTAACACTTTATCGCGAGCGTCGCATCGTCGGCGTCGCTGTCGGTGCGAACAGTGCATTCCTTTACTAATAAAATGGATGAAAAAAAATCCACGGTTCTTAGTCATTTTTGAAGATGCTGTGTGGAGGGTCTTTTTGGGGAAAGGAAGGAGAAGAAGTTCTGGGAAAGAAAAGGGTGTTAAGGGTTGGTGGCGATCTGGAGTCGGAATGTGGAAATCCATCGGGTCGAGAGAGTCCGGCTGGAGAGGTAAGAAAATCTCCCTCAACCAGTCTCCCCCGATCCGGCTCGCCACGCAGTAGGTGGTCAAACGCATCCGCCAAGACCTAGACAAACATCAACCAAAATAATTGCTGTCATACTACGATGATCGTTCCGTTGATCCGTGTTTTGTTCATAGAATATGCACTGACAGTTTCGTTATGGGAAAAAAAACATGTTTACGATCTTTCAGAGCCGATTTTCCACCCCATCGATGATCGGCGACAGAACATGCATATTTATATACATATTCATAATCAACTTTTATACTCAATATGCAATCAATAGTAATACGTTATAACCTACAGAAACTACACACTTAATATTTTGAAAACTGTTAAGAACAGCCGATAAAATACGTGTAGGTATAGATAATAAATCTACTTGATATGCCAAAATGCTCTTTTATTTATATTCAGATGCAAAAATGGTTAATATTCAACTTCAAAGAGACTTCTAATAAAACAGAATATAAAAAGGTTTTTAAAATTAAAACTAAGTGTAATACATAAATAAATAAAAATCTGCAATTAAAAGAAATATGCTTTTATACGCCTACAAGGATGTACGGGAGTAAAGGAAAAAGTGCGTCTTTGGGGGGTGATTCTACATGATAAATTAAATAAAAAATATTCTACTAAATTTCATGTATAACTTTTTCAATGTACATTTTTTCTCAGTACATGGATTAAGGTAAAAAATCGTTGAATCGTTGCATCTTAAATCAATGGAGTTTCGAAAGAATCACCTCCCGAAGTATTACAATTTGCCCCCTGCCATCACGTATACATAGTACAAATACATTATTTTTCAAATTAAATAAACACTGTTTGTTTTTAAAATATGATGCCTAAACACGAAGTAATTGCTTCTTATGTGAAAATACATTTGTTGTTAAACATAATATCTGGCAATATTTTACCTCCTTCGTAACTTTTTATTAAAATTATACACACTGGTCCCACTGAGTAAATGGATCTTTGGCATTCCCATTTGGATAGTGTGTAATTAGTCTGAAGGAAATGAGGGAGTAGAATCAGAAGGAGAAGAGAAATGTTGGGTGTTCGCAAGCGTCAAGAAACAAAGATACAGCCATTTAAGATCGAGACGTCCGGTTCGATTGTAAGTGGCAGTCTTTCACAGAAGATTTATGAAAACAGATCTTTTATTTTTGATTCAAGTAATTTTGGATTATAACTCATATAAATAACTCATCCATTTGCAATTTAATATAATCTGCGTTTCCTCTCTCCCACAACATGGATCTCTCTCCGAGAACCAGTTTCTTTCCTTCCTTTCCTCGAAAATACCCTTCACACAGTACCTACCCTTAAATATTACGTTAATTCTGAGAGTATGAAAAATGTTGAAAAGATAGTGGTGGGAACATTGAAAAAAATAAATAACAGCTATTTTGTGATGAGTGATGCGATATAAGTCAACTTCACTGTTTCAGCTAACCTATACATTCGGATGCCAGATAGGCTCGGGAGTAGGGATGCCGCCTGTGTATAATCGGTGAATCCAACCGAAATGGAACAGGTGTCACGGGAAATTGCAAAACGACATTTTCCAACCAAATGCTGGATTGGAAAATAACCCGATTTGAGGGCTTTAATTTCGCAAACCAAAATGGGTTTTAGTAAAGCGATAATAATGGTGTACTATAAAAATAAGGCGCGATTTGAAGTTATGTACAAAATTTGAATATAGAATGGCAATAAAAGGAAAAGTGAAAAAAATAATTTATTTTTACCGTTTCTCCAATATGATAAATATTATCATCTAACAGAGTTTTATAAAACTAATGGTCTGTAATAAACCTACCACTTTCTGTAATAAGCCTAATTTATTCTTATTTTAATTGGTATTAAGGGTATGCTTAAAAGAATTCATAATCTGCTCTTGAAAACGTTTTGGTCGAGGGGCAATGCTCTTGACCTGCAATCCTCGCGGGATTGAATCCCGGCGTGCGCAAATAAATTTTATTTGATTAATTTGTGTTATTTCACAATTAATTAATTAAAAATATTATTTTTATAGTGTATTTGCGGCACGTTCCAGAGTGGAAAATACTCTCAGTATTGCCCTGGTGTTAGACCGCCATTCAGAATTGAAACGTAGCTTGAAATGGCTTTCACCGTGTTTGATGAACAGATATGATTAGCCAGATACTTCCCCACCTGCCTCTTCTCCATCTCCTTCCCTTCTCCACTACCTTCAGCCTCACAACATACCCCAATTGGGGATGCCATGTTCTCATTGGCTTCAGACGGGAGCAGATTATGAATCGTTTTAAGTATAGGTACCCTTCGTAGCAAAATGCGAGAAAACTTGTAGAAGGTGTTATTTGGATGAAATCAAATCAGCTATGCAAATGTTTCAACAAGATGAACTGATGAGAAAATTAATACATTCACCATAGTTCGTTAACCTCGCTTCAGAACAAACTTTCAGAAGGGATCATCTGGTAAACATTAGTTCTCAATGTTTTAGTTTCCTACTCCTAGATGCGATACTTCTCTCTATGGTTGTTATGTTGGAAATAATCTTGTCTTCAGAATGGTTCATGCAAATACTTGTTGAAACAGCGAAATATTGGATGCCAGTTCAGAATTCATCTTTTGACTGAGAGGTATTTCAGTCCTCACTCCTTGCTGCATTGCGATTTTTATTTCAAAATAGGCTACCGTACCTTACCCAATACCTAGCTCTTATGCATAAAATTGAATGAATTAAAATGTACCTGCACTGCGGTAAAGACTCATTTAATTCAATGTCATTAACGAGTATATAATTGCACCAAAGCTTTCCAATTTAACAACCCTTACTTTTTTTGATATTTCGATATCGGTTTAAATCGTAATCGGTTTTAATCGTGGTTGTATAGAAACCGGTAGAAAAAAAATAATAAAAAATAAGTTTCAAATTTACGTTACAAAATAAAACTTTTCTAAAACAAAACACCCCATATATACTAGCATTAGTTCAAGGAACTATTTCTAAGCACCGAGTCATCCTGAAATATTTTTGTATGTGGATACTTCCACCAATAGTGTGAGATAAAACTGACTAACTGATTTTAAAACCAAAAAATGTTCTTCGTTTTCGAGTAATACAAGACCATTCAAATGTAAACTAAATTTTTTTCACTTTACTCAAACGAGCAATCTTTAATGCAAGAATCTTTAGATTTGAATAAAAAATTATTGTGTGCTCAGATGACAATAATAATTATTTGGAATATTTCAATAACTTTACTATCAATTTTTTCACTAAAATCAAGTTTATCGTTGAGATACAATATAGTAAAATTATATCTTTCTGAGTTTCAGGACCTAAAGCCTAGAATGGACTCCCACGCGAGTTAAGAATGATCACAGATTCAGCGGAATTTAGAGCTAAACTAAAAACTCATCTTTTCAGACAGTCGTATCCATAAGTTAAAAAAAAGAAGAAAAAAAACCTTTCACCTTCAGCTTCACGGCTCGCGATATAGTAAATAACTAATTTTGTAAAAATAAAGCAAATTCTTACAATTCTCCAGTCTCTCAAATAAATATCAACTCAACTTTGGCATTAATCTTCTTATAAATATAAATATAAATGTAAAACCAACAGTGATGAGGGTAGCAAAGGTAAAGTCATGCAATGTCCATTGTTTTAAATATAATTCCCTCCACGTGCAAAGCCGTATCTTTCCCAAGCATAAACTTTCTAATAAAGTGTGTTTTTCGGAAGTGACCTGCAGGTAAGTATGTTTTTGTATCTATCTGTAAATAATAAAATTAAATAGAACCTAGGAGTATATAATGAATTGTAAAGCGCCCTTGAGGTGATTTTTCACAAAAACGGCGCTCTACAAATTGTCCAATAATAATTATTATTATTGTTGTGGTTTCATCAACACGATGCATTTAATGATCAAAAAGTTTATAATACATAAATACTTTTTCAAATCCTTATGTAAAATATTTCTGTGATCCATGCGTTGAAGTTTTAATTTTGTGTTATTTACTTTGTTTTTTCATTCCCTGCTTATAATATATTCATTTTTAATATACTGAACATTATATCCGTACACCATCGTGAGGCATTTAGACTTAAAGTTCTTCAGTTATATTCAAATTACCTAATACTTTTTTTTTAATTTGAAGTTCATGCTATTCATTCTACGTTTCCTTAATTACCTTATTTTTAACGTTGAAGATCCCCCTCCCCCCACTCATTCACAATGGAAGGAAGACCTGACAAACAACTTGCTAATGAGTCCACCCTCTCCATTAAATATTACAAGCATCTATTACACTCGCACGACATTAGGGTTATTTCCAGACAGAATGGGAGATCGATGTTGTCGGACAATTTCAGGCACCACAAATATAATGGAAGGGCTTAATTGTTTAATTTCTCGCCAGTCGACGTACGACACGAAAGTGCTTTAATTACGGCCACTTTGTCATCGCCACATTTCCATTCTAATTGGAGCCACATCGATACCGGCTCCTTTGACTAGTATAGGGCGGAGAGAACCGAGGGCGTAATTTCATCACTTCACTTACTTCACTACTGCCGTTAGCTGTTAGTTGTACTGTACTACTAATTCCCTCAGCCGCGTCGCATCGGCACGTCATGCCGGCATCAGCTTTTTTCAGGTTGTTTATTTTATTTTCACTAATGAACAGGTCCCTTTGACTCGGGTAGAGCGAAGCGAGGGCGTAATTTACTTACTCAATTCACTAACATCACTGAACTGCTGTCCTACGAGCACTTCTCTTGGACTCTATATCTAACTTATACATCCAAATAGGCCACTTGCACCACTTTTAAAAAAAAATCCGGTTGAGGCAAATATTTCAAAACATTCCGTTTTTTTTTAATCGTATTTTTGAAACACTGACGATTTTTTGAAAATTACAATCCGAAAAATCAGACCATTTTTTATAAACCGGAAAGACGGGACATAATTTTATGGGTTCGAAAAAACGATAATTACATAGCCGAAAATCATTTTTAAAAAAAGAACGTTTTCCACACGAATGGCAAAAAAATGTACGGGGTTCTCTTCGCAACATCTGTCAAAACACAGCCATCTTTATAAAATCGTCAAACCAAAGGATAAGTTCGCAGAGAACAAACAATAAATTAAGTGAATGTTAAACGTCAAATTCAAAAGTTCGCAAGAAATCAAAGTGTTGCCATATAAAAAAAAAAAACAAATCAGTGCGGAATTTTACAAAATTAATAGAACATAATCGGAGACGGGACATTTTCATGTAGTGACGTCACGAGCTCAAATAATGGATTTATTTATTTGAAAAAAAAAAGAACTATACATATCTAAAAAAAATTACTAACGTTTTCGTAATCTTAGTAAAAACATCTATCCACACGATTTTTTCTAAGTCATAAGTCGTTATAAAATCCATGCAAGTGGCCAATTATTTGCTAACGTGCAACGAAAATCGAAACAGCTACCCCTGCTAGCCAATAAATCGAAGAAAAGAGTTTACATTAATAAAAATTAATTAATCATGGAGTAAGGGTTGTCTATTCTCGATCCAAAATAAGATCAACCCATGTATGTCTCCGCCCATTACCCCCACTGCTACAGCCGAAGACATATTACATTTTTAGCGGAATGACTCGGGCGAGCAGAGCGCGGGTGTAGGGACCGTAGCGGGGGGAGTGGTATGCGCATGGAACTAAAATCCAATGGAAGCGGCATACCTAACTCAGAATGTATAAAACCGCCAAAACCAGTGTAGCTCTAAAAATTTGTGGCCGCCGGGAAGTGGGGATACAGACGAGGTAAAGGGGCCAGCGTGCGGGGGGAGGGCAGCCGCCAGGAGATAAGGGCCGAATTGGGAATGGGCTTCACATTTTTTTTTATTATTAAAAAAAACGTTCGTAAATTTTTTATAAATTTTGAACATATGTATAATAGTTGTTTTCTGAACAGGGAATGGTGGTGAAAAATAAGTAATGAAGAAAAGGGAAGTATCTACTTAACAAAAGACTTTTGAGTAAGTTAAGTAATTTGAGACTACATTATTTAATTTTTAAAATGTCCCGATGTATGTTACTCATCCAGACCACAAACAATCACATAAAAACAGACATATCGTGACAATGATTCGAAAAAAAAACCTAACGGAAGATACGATTATCTGACCAATGTCATGTTGAATTATTCCGACTGATGACGAAACTTATTACTGTTGGATACTAAAAAATATTTTGCTGACACCAGATGTTCATCAAAAAAATTATTCAAAGCATCAAGAGTTTATACTGCTTTCATCAATTCAGGATGGTAGACATATACAAGTTCACCCTACAGGCTCGTCGGATACATAGATAATATATCATTCTCCCAGGTGTCCAGCAGTCAAATGATCCCCGTCTTCATGATATTGTCGAAAACAAAGAAATTTTGCTGCCACCAGCTATCCAGCACCTAAATAATTTACACAACATTGTCGGATATCAAGATATATCTATAATTAAAAATGACAATTCCAAAACCAACATTGACCTTATTATGAGTAGAACTAAAATTCACGTGCAATATGTCAACAAAAAAGTGCAATCAACAATAACTAAATATATATTTTTTTTAATGTGATCACCTCACAAGAATCCCAACTGCTCCATTCTGGAGACTATGGCATCCCCAATCGGGGTATGTTGTGAGGCTGAAGGCAAGTGAGGAGGGGAAGGATATGGGGAAGAGGAAGGTGGAGAAATACCCGACTATTCAGATCTAGTCTCCAAATACGGCTAAAGCTACGTTTTAATTCTAATTGTTGGTCACTCAGCCGAATAACCGAACAACTTCTAACCCCGCCTTTAGCTGTTCAACACATAACATTTTTTTTATGTTTTTGTAGAAAAAAAATGTCACAGAAGACCAAACTTTCAGTTACATTTTTTACTCCAAATAATGTCAGGAATCACTTATTAGAGTAAGTCAAGTACGTCCCTTAACACCCTATATATATATACACACACACGTATATATGTATATATAACATAAAATTCGAATATTTATTTATATATATGTAAATAACAAATAATCGAATATGTACATATGAATAACACATAATCGAATATATATATATATATATGAGGGGAAGGAGATAGGGAAGAAGAAGGTGGGGAAGTACCCGTCTATTCAGATCTTGTCAACAAACATAGCTAAAGCCATTTCAAGCAACATTTCAATTATTATGGGTGGTCTTACACCAGGGCGATACTGATAGTATGTTCCACCTGGAACTTGACGGAAATATACCTTATATTATTTTTAATTATTAAATTTTGAGAACACAAATCAATCGAATAAAATTTATCTGTGCGCACCGGGATTTGAACCCGCGACCTCCGGATTGCTAGTCAAGAGCTTTTCCCCTCGACCACGGGGGCATGTCAATGTGAATTTTACATAACAATAGAGTGATTATTTTATTTTATTTTATATACTATGAATTACAATTGTAAACATATGTAAAAGGAGTGATAAATTAGTAGGAAAAGAAATAAAAATAACAGTGCAAAAAAGACGAAGTAAAAACGTTTAAAAATGAATAAGCTAAACGATAAAAAAACGTACATACGACATGTGTAAATCAGAACATTATATTTGTGCGTTATGATTTATAAAAAGTAAAAGTTTTTTGGTAACTTTTAATTATTATAATTTAAGTTGACTGATTCGGCCCATTGCCATTCCGAGATCACGTGATAGCGACGGGCCGATGGCGGTAGCGGTTGAAATGAACACGTCGACAATTATAAAATGTATATTTAAGCGATGTTTAAACACTTATATGTGAAAGGTAAGACCGTCTTTCTTTTTAAAGGTCTTCATAGAACTACTTTTACACAATTTTACGGCGCATTGGACCATTTTTCTATGTTTTATGAACGTTTTACTGGGAGCTCTATACGCGACCGAGGTGTAAAAGCCAAGTAAAATTTTTGAATAATCACACTTTGGGTCAGTGTGCACACTTTACATGCCGTCTCTCTAATATCCATACTCTTAGGGTATGCGCAATACGAACCAAGTTTCGTACCATCACGGGTTGATATTATCGCGGACAGAGAATAGATCATGGCGGCGGATGCGTCTGCCCATCATATTGTGTGGCGGGCCGGATGGTTGAGGGAGACCCTTTTACCTCTCCAGCAGAACTCTCTCAACTCATCGCCTTGCACCGAGGGGTGAATTCAATCGTCCGTCACTCTTAGACACACTTTCCTACATCCAGATTCCTACCCACCCTTCATACCGTTTTCCTTCCCAGATATTCCTCTCCTTTCTTTCCTTAAAAAACCCTCCACACGGCATCCTAAAAGGTGACATAGGCCCTGAGGGAAATTAGTTGCATCAGGGTATAGTCTCCTATATATAGGCTCCTGTACGGAGCTAATGTAAAAAATATTTAAAAACATGTTATATCTAAACATCAATCTATTGTTTCTCTATATTTTAAGATAGACAACTAACCTTTTCCTAAATTACTTGGCTATTGATAAAAAAATATGATTTTTGACTCAACTTCACTACCCCGGCTCAACGTTAATACAAAGTAAACGTTGGATTTTTGACGCGCACTTGGCCTTTCTTTGTGGTGTTAATTATATTTATATCTCAAGCAGAAAATCAAACAAAGATGTGAAATTTTATGGCCGACATCATATCTACTCCAATTCTGACGTAACCGTAAAAATCTGTGTAAAGGAAGACAAGTACTTACGGATATCATAAAATTGGAAAAACTGGTAAATGTATAAAATTATCCCTCCCCTTCCGATTTCCAATGTATGAATTCTTTAACGACTGTTATCGTAAAGGTGAATAATGTATCTCAGATAATATTAATAGCCAAACCAAAAACCGTGAATACCTAGTGTTTTATGGAAAACAAAAATAAATCATATCCATTATAGTCCAAGAGCCCGTGACGATCAGACCTTCGTTAATTTATAAAACCTGAAAGTTTCTCTGTGCATGTCCCTAATACAGGTAAAGACGATCCCCGACTATGAAGTTTGGATCACAGTGGCTTTGAAAGATATTATATTAATTAATTATAATTATACTTACGTTTAAGTATAAAAGCTGAATTTTATATATGTAGCTTGAGGAACTATCAACTTTCAACATATGTTTTCTCAGTTATCAGATAGTTTCGATGGTTCCTTCATCTTGTCAGACACAGTAAAAGTCCTTCATCTTGTCAGACACAGTAAAAGTGGGCAGATTTTTTTTTCTTCCGAATTTTTTTTTTTGGCGCTAGTAATAAAAAGTTGTATTTGTATCAAAAACATCCAAAAAAAATTAGTTTTAAAAAAATCAAAGAATATCCTCCGGCTCCACGGGTCCTTTGAACACCTAACAGTAACAGCTTTCAAAATTATAAACTTCTACATTGACAGCCCATACCTCTTAGAATGCTATAAATTGTTCGTACCGAACAACTACTGCCAGGGTCGCCACCACGACTTGTTCTATATCCCACATGGCAGAACAGACGTTCTGGCCCAACACAGCATGACAAGAGGTATGGTACTGCTAAATGATATTTCTAGGTCTCTTGACATTTTCAACATTAGTCTTGAAGGTTTCAAGAATAAATTTAGGCAAGGACTCTAAAATATGTATTATTGAAAAAAGTTATGTATATATGTTACGTGTATTGTAATAGGATTATATTAATCTAGAATGCACAAAAAAAAAAAAAAGTTAGAAAAAAAAAATCGAAATATTTCCATTTTTTCAGCCTTTGCAAAAAATATTCTGAAATAGTTTCAAGATGTTCATTAATGAGATCTTGTTAAATAAAGTCTATAGATTCGGTGTATATATCAACTATTTATAATTTTTATAGTAATATGGCACTAAAGCACGTCCGCCCGCAGTCCCAAAACCCGCCCTCGCTTGAGCAGCGCGCCATATTGGCCGTTCCTTAGTGGACCAAGGACCCTCTGTTTCGTGATATTGTTGTGTAGGTAACTAAAATTATTTTTTTAAATATGTGAAAAAGCTTCTTTGCCAACTATTTAGAAAGAAAGAATTTCAAAAAATAGTATGGCATATCAACATAAGTATATAAACTTTTTGAAGTCAGAAAAAGGTAGGAGAAATACAGTTTCCTTGGAAAGAAGAGTCTCTCCATTTAAAGTCACAAGCTCCCTCCTGTTTGATATTTGTTACTGTAAATGTAAAGACAATAAATGCAATTTATATACAATAAATGAAAGTTTCCCTTAAAGAAAAAGAGTTTTTGGAAGACCAACGAGGTGAGATAAAAATGTTCATCGGCAATGTTGATACACCGACTACGAAACAATTGGAAAAGCCTATGAAGAGAAAATGAAAAGATCTTGCCAAATTAAATGAACAGGTGTGAGAAGAAAAAGCCTTAGAATATGTAGACACTTTGTAACCTGTCTATCATTGCGTATTAGTCGACTCTTCATAATTGCCATAATTTACCTGTGCAATATTTTTTTCAAATTGATGTTGAGTATTCAACATCAAGATTTAAGCACTGATCAAAAATATTTGCTTGATATTTTCAAAGCAGTTCCAGCGGACGTTCTCATCCTGATATTACCAGAAAAACCCAGGAGTGATTACTACAGCGAGTCAAATCCCACGACTATACATTGAAAGCGCAAATTCATAAGAAAATGTTGTTATGTTAGCCACGTTTAAAATGAGGACTATAGTTTGATATAAGACTAAATGGGTCGTGCATAAAGGTGCGAGGCATATTTTTAGCCTGATTAAATATTCGCGCTATCTTCCGGACGAATTAAAAGCAAATAATTAATCCTGTGATACAGCGAAGCGCTTACTTCGCTCATCCTGAAAATGTACTCTTGTCAATGAAAACCGTTGAATCACCTACCATCAAAGAACTTGGAATAAGGCATTTATTGAAAGCCATTGAGTTATTTCGGACAGAAAACCGAACATTAAAAGTACCAACATTGAATTTTGATACACAATCCTGCTTTGATATGATATCTTGGCAAGATACCCCAATCACGCATTCTCCCATTTTGGAAGATGTAACGGAAGAAGAATTAGAAGAACTTAACGTAACTTATTACTATAACCATGAACACAAGGAAAATATGCCAAAAATTGAAACAAAACGTAATTTCCAAGCGGAATAATTGATCACATTTAATTATTCATGATTAATGTAATAATAATGACTAATTTTTAATGTTGTAACTGAACAATAGTAAATAAGCTGTTATTATGAATTTTGTAATTGTAACTCTTTCATTACTTTACTCTCTCTCTCTGGTGTCAATCCTGGGATTGGTTTACAGCAATTCCCTCTACTCTTCTCTTCCATTCTTCCCTGTCTTGTGCGGCTCTTTTGAAGTCTGCATATGATGAGCAGCGCACATCCACCAGCAGATCATCCAGGTACTTTCGGCGTGGGCGTCCCCTATAGTTCGTCCCCTCGGTCATACCCTCCATTATGGCATGTAAGAGGCCTTCTTGTCGTATTACATGGCCGATCCATCTTGCACGCCTTTCGGACAAGGTCCTGAGCCGGTGCTTTCCTCCTTCGATTCTTTGGAGAACCACCTCATTTGTAATGTGGTCTCTCCAGGAAATTCCTAATAGTCTTCTATAGGACCACATCTCAAAAGCCTCTGGTCTCCATTTATCTCTTTCGGATAGGCACCATGTTGCGCAGCCGTACATCAAGATACTCCATACATAGGTCTTGATGAAGAGTATTCTCAGTTTTAGATCTATATTTTTCGATTCTATTATTTTCGACCTTTTATTGAATGCAAGCCTAGCCTGGTGTACACGGCTTTCGACCTCGCTCTTAGACCGACCGTCCCATGTTATTTTGCTCCCGAGGTAGATAAACTCCTTGGTGTTCTTTAGTGGAACTCCTGACATCTCTACTCTCATCTGAAGTTGCGTTCGGCCTACAGTCAGCAGTTTTGTTTTGTCTTTATTTATCTTCATGTTGTAGCTATTTTGAAGAATGCTTTGCATGATTGTTAAGGCCTCTTGCAGTTCTTCTTCGCTTTCAGCAACCATAGCAATATCGTCAGCAAACCTTATCATATCCGCTTTTGCCCGTGTATCTTTACACCTTTTCTGTGACTCATTCTCTCTCTCAAGTCATCAATCGCACTCTGTATATAAGCGTTAAAAAGAACAGGTGACAAAGAGCATCCCTGTCTCACCCCTTGTCTTATACTGGCTTCATTGTCACATCTAATTATAGCGGCCTCATTCTTGTATGGCGCCTGGATTATTAGTCTATTTCTATATTTGATATCGATTCTTTTCAGAATCTCGAAGAGTCTTTTCCATTCTACTTTGTCAAAAGCCTTCTCCAGGTCTATGAATGCGATAAATGTGTTTTGGTTTCTTATTATTTTTTCTAGTAGTATTCGTAGCGACAATATTGCTTCTCTGGTTTCTACACCTCTTCTAAAGTCATACTGGTCTCCGGAAAGGATATTCTCTACTTTTGGTTCAATTCTTTTTAGAATGATATTAGTTAATATTTTTGAGGCATGGAATATTAGGCTAAGAGTTCTGTGTTGTTCACATTTCGTCGTGTCTGCCTTCTTTGGTAATGCGACAACTAGGCATTTCTCGAAATCCTCTTTCCAGTCTTATACATTTTCTGTATCATTTTAAACAGGGCATCTGTAGTTCCTTTCCCATTGGATGGTCAAGATTCGTTTTAAAAATAAATGTAGCTTCCTTTTTAATAAAAAAATAGAGTCCTGACGTGTGCGGCTAAGGATGTTAAACAATCAGTTTCCTCACACAGCCGTGGGAAAGTTGTGGGTCCCCTCCAATGTAGTTCCTTTTCCTGCTAGCTTAATTAGTTCAGCCGGAACGTCATCAATACTGGGTGCTTTCCCGTTTTTGAGGTTTTTCAATGCGAGGTTGAACTCCTATCTAGTGATTGGATCTCCCTTTATTATTACTTTACTACTTGGGAATAATTCGCAAAAAACATTATTTAATAATTTTTCGACCGCTTCGGGGAACCCAAAAACGATAATATTATTTAACTTTCTTTATTAACATTAAAGACCTAAGACAACTTTTTATCACTAGCGCTCGAGGAAAAAAGACACTTATTTTTCGCCATACAGTTGCGGCCCACATGCAAGCGGGTGGTAGTGAAATAGTGCGAAATTTCGACGCTCTTTTTTTATTCACCTTTCCTACCTGTTATATTTAATCTCCTTGTCGGGAATCGTCTTTACCTGTATTGGGGACATACACAAAAAAACTTTCAGGTTTTATAAAATAACGAAGGTCTGATAGTCACGGGCTCTTGTTCTATTGGTATTAGACACGAATTAAACACATGTCTTTAAGGCTCCGCAACCGGGCTCGAAAAGAAGATGGAGAAATACGAAATTACGAATGTTAGAGGAGCGCGCTAACATTTACAGCGACAAAATCGATGCGAAAATGTTTAACAAAACACTACTAGTTTAAAATAGAGCAAACATCTCATCTTAAGTATCTTTTAAAGAAACATTGTGAATTTTTTCACAAATATAATTTATAAGATAATAGAAACAGACTTGTTTTTAATAATTTTTGGAGCATACTTTGCGATTTTTTTCTATCGAGGGAATTTCATATAATTTGCGTTTCAGCATGGGCAGCATCTAGACATTATCTTCAAAAATAACATATATTTTTGAAGAGCTTAAAAACTTCAAATGGGAGATATGTAAGAAATCGGTAGAAATTCGGGTTGCCAAGGCTTAAGTGTTTTGTGTCAGTTTCCTTTTTGAAATTGACATATTCGAACCCAAAACGTACAAAATAGAGTTTCTGAAAGTTGTTAAAAAAGGTAGGTTAGGTAAATGCGGGTATTTTTTACCATGTATATTAGGGTGGAGTGTTTTTTTTAATCTATTTTTAGAATTTAAAAATCCCAGATGATTTTTGTGCTTTTATTTTATTATGAAATTGTTGAATTGTTTGCCGATGACTCGCGACAGGAAAATAAGCTTTTCCTTCACATTTTGCTAATATCTCAAAAACTTCTCAATTCAAGAATAATTAATCATTTTTACCCACAAATGGTACTTTATAATTTCACAATAATACGGTAATATTTTTAATTTATATTTACTGTTTGGTTTACCAAACACAGGATAAGATAAATCTTATCTATGGTGTTGGGTATTTTTGGTAAATAAGTGTGACATCAAGAAATCGATGTGCGAGAGTTTTTTTTAGGTACATTTTTAGCCCGATTTTGAGTTTCTTACACTTCGCATCTAAAAAAATTGCGAAAATCACTAGAAAGAGTTGCAAGAGCGAGAAACAATAATTTAACATGTGCTACTACAAATAATTATAATAAAGTTGCTTCAATTGCGCGTTTGTACTGTTTGCAGATCTCTAGTAATATGTAAGGAAATGTTTTTTTTTAAATTTAAGGTTAAACACCCCACCTGAAGAAGATATCGCAGGTCAATAATATTTTGTGTTTTTTCTCTCGTAGTATGTGGTCAATGATTAAACATAATATTATAAATTCAAAAATAAAAACAATTCACTCCGGTCTGATACAAGTACTCGTATACGTCTCCATTGGAAAAACATTTAGGTCATGTTGCCGCTTAAGCTTCGACATAATACATGTACATGAGTAGGTAGGTGAATCTAGTAGTAGCGCAGTAACCTTTGGAAGCGACGACATGGCCTAACGAAATAATCCGACCCATCGTATAGTGTATGTATATTTATGGTATATAGTTACTATGGTGTATGTATATAGTGCATAGTGTACACTGTACAACGCCAAAGCACAATCAAATTCTCTCTCCTTTCAGTAGAGATTCCAGCGGATCCTGAAAATGTTTCACTAACCGGCAAAGGGCTGGGTGACTCCGATCTGTGGGTATTATACTTTCAAAGGGATCGTAACTTGAGACTGGGTTCTGGTGGCAGAAGTGCGAAGAGTCAAATATAGGTACTAATAATTGTATTCAGTATTCACAATTATCACCCCAATTAGGTTAATTTGTAGGTCATGTTTGATTGGTGATCCTTTTATTTGCGTCAATTTGTCAGTAAATGTAGATAATTATTCATTTATTTGATTAAGAAAATTTATATACATACTTAGAATCAACGTCACAAGTGCTCTTTGTGTAAATGCAGGACAAATAATGTAATATATATATATATATATATATATATATATAGAGAGAAAGAAACGAAAAAATATAAGACGAATTAAGAATGAAAACAGACAAAAACAACATCAACAAAAATAGTGTAAATTAGCACAAAGTTATTTTAACAGATGGAAAAAAAAAAAAAAACAAAACTTAAAATGAAGTCACAGATATTACATAGATTATAAAAGTTTTGCAATGATAGGAGAGTGCGTGGATGTAATTTTTTTTAATTGCTATTTATCGTGAAATACAACCTCCCCCTTGGACTCTCTGTGGTTTTCCCTAGAGGCATAGAATAACGGAAAAAACAACATGTGCCTTCCACACAAATTTAAATGAAAACAAATGTTCCATTTAGCCCGTTAGCCAAGCGCCCTGACTCATTTACGCTTGACTGTCAATGAAGATCTCCATCCCATTTGATTTTCGTAATCACAGTTGTATTGGAAATTTAATACTCGATCGGACAAACATTAGGAACTAGAAATACGTCCACATGGCATTTTATTATCTATTCTATTCTCACAGGAGATCACACTTTTATAATTCTAATATGCATATTGGGGCTTAATTAAACTTGGCTCGGCCCTGGATGATATAAAAATACGATTTCATCAAACGATTTCCTTTCAGAAACTAATACCTTCGTTTCTCAAAATTAGTTATTGCACTGATCACAAGGTCCAGTTTGATAATGAGCTTTACGCAGTTGAAGTTAATTTTGTATGCGACTGAAAGCAGAACTAAAGAATCGAACAGTATTATTACCGTAGCGTCTGCGTGGTTGAATTTCAGAATCCAACTACGAGTGCATGTCGGACGCTACGCCACGCCACAAATAACATATGTGTACGTGAAATTTCACAAAAAGCTACTGTTATAATTCGGTTTCGAATTCTCGAAATCGACACAAAATGTCTGTTCGGGCATATACTGATAAATAGTATCACATTTCATATTCCCTACATTCCATACTATCCGACCTACCTACCAAATATTACCCTACCCATTAACTGTCACCAGGAAAAGAATTGTTCCCAGACAGTACAATTTCTAACTCGCTACGCAACCCATTGCCACATGCAACTGGCAAGTGTTTTTTATGGCCAAAGTAGTTTTATACCTTAAGTTTTTGTGCAACATCAAGAGGGAACAAGAGAAGATACCAGACTATACTAAGGTAGGACATTCATTATTCTGGTGGCATCCTCTCCCAGTTTCATTTTCTCACGCGGCCCAAATTCACCATAGGTTTCCAAGAGCTATCGAAACATTAGTCATCTCGCCGGATAGATTAGTTATTTATGCGTAGAAATTGGATTCAAATGGTTAAATTAATAGTTTTCAATAATCACTTTTCAATATAGTATTCTTATACTTATAGTATTATAGTCATAGACATATGAATATTAGTAGACCTGCCCTAAGCGATAAAAGCGTATTATTTCCCCCTCCCGTTGGAACCATTCCATTGGAACCGGCTGGGATCGTGTATGGCTTCGCGTTAATCTAAAAAATGTGACGTCATCATTCTTCTGCAAGCCAGCATCGAGCACTCATCGGTGCATTTTACGAAATAAAACGGTAAACATAGTGAATTGTGTTTTGAAAACGTGTAAAAATAGAAGTGGAAAAGAGAATAAATAAAATTGTCGTATTACATTCCATAGGCAAGCATTATTTTACACTATTTTAAGCCAATTCAGATCACATAATATGATCATTTTTGTAACATACACTGCCACTCGAGATACATGGCGTGTGCCCGTCCCTGTTTACTGGGGTAAGTAAATTATGAATCATTTATAAAAGTGTCTTCACTTAATACAGCAACAAAATATTGAACTCGACCTTATAGGCGACCTTACTTTGCATATTTGGACTTCGCAAATGTGTTCATTACACGGCGAACAATTCGCACTCCCATGTAAAAAGGTATATTCATTCAAAAGCAGAGTTTACTTTTAAGAACGAAAGTGTGAAATTATAATGCGAGATGCCTATATACTGTCAGATTGAGTTTTGACGAATCACGTATCACCTAAGCCGTCTTCCTGCCCTTCGTCCCGCTGTAGTGGTTTCTACCCCCCACCTTTCTGTTCTGGTCTATTAATATTCATATGTCTATGATTATAGTATTCTTACACTTGCTTGTGAACGTTTCTTCCCTAGGTAGGTATAAGTACTACGGATTTGTAGAATTTAAGTATCTTTACGGATATGAAAACATTACATATGGCGTCATTGCCTATCACGGTTGACTCGGTGATTAGCTGTCACTGGATCACAGTGGATCCGAGGAAGTGGCAATTTTTGGAACCAGTTCTTATCGGATTTATAAAATGGTTACCTACATCAAACTGGGCGAAGCCGAACTAAAAGCCGACTGCAGGGCCTAGCAGCTGCTATTTATGTTTATTATTCGGCTCTCAAAATATTTTCTTTCGGGTTTCTTCAAGCGATGGATTTTATGACCTAACTATAGAGCAAGAGCCCGTGACGATCAGACCTTCGTTATTTTATAAGACCTGAAAGTTTCTCTTTATATGTCCCTAATACAGGTAAAGACGATCCCCGACTACGAAGTTTGGATCACGGTGGCCTTGAAAGATAGGATGTAGAAAAGGTATATAATATTGCACCTCAATTTCAAGAGCATTTTGATCGCACTTTTACAAGGTACTTAGTAATCTGCTAGCGTCGAAATTTCGCACTATTTCACTCCCATCCGCTTGCATGTACATATATTGTATATATCGCACTCGCACCTATGGTAGATTTTTTAATGTGTCTGACAAGGTGAAGGAACCATCGAAACTGTCTGATTACTGAGAAAACATATATGTTGATAGTTCCTCAAGTAACATATATAAAATTCAGCTTTTATACTTTAACGTAAGTACAATTATAATTAATTAATATAATATCTTTCAAAGCCACCGTGATCCAAACATCATAGCCGGGGATCATCTTTACCTGTTTTAGGGACATACACAGAGAAACTTTCAGGTTTTATAAAATAACGAAGGTCTGATGGTCACGGGCTCTTGGACCACATTGCAAACAGACAAAAACAGACGATGTTTTTTGTAAAGCGATACAAATGAGAGATCAAATGAGAAGTGAAGCAGGAAGCATAATAGTCAAGGTTTTTGCATTCGAGGTCTTTGAAAACCTATTATTTGTTGATTTGGTCATATAACGACCACTATCCATTATCCGACAAATAATGGCGCGAAAGTTACGACCGTGGAAATGAATCATTTAAAAGTCTTAAAATAATTTTAATAGTTGTATTTCTTTTATGAACTGTGACGGCTTTTATAGTATGGCAATATTGCGTAGAGATAAGTCATATACTCCGACACCGGGCAGATCGAAGGGAGCCGGTTCATAGGCGCCGACGCCCACCGATTAAAAGGCGCCTGGCCCTGTCACAGGTCACAGTTGATCCTGCCTATAATTTTCGTTAGGAAGCTGTATTTTTCAACACCGACAGTTTTGGTCACAAGGAACATAAAAAAGCTAAATTACAACGTGATAAATAGCATTAAACACAACAATATCTCTATAAATGGCCTTAGGTAAGTTACGTAAAAAGGTACACTCGGACCCATAAGCTTATTTTAACGATAATATAACATTACCAGACGTTTGTATGTCGTATGAGGCATACCTGATTTATCTTCTATATATGTATATAAATTTACGTTCTTATGTTTATGTCTGTAAATCTCGAAAAGTAATCGATGGATTGACTCAAAATTCTTACAGAACATATCATTTTAGCAGAATAGTGTATCTTTATAATATAATGGTAGGCTCTGACGTTACGAAGTTTGTAAGAAAAGTTTACTACAGTAAAGCGAGTAATTTTAAAATGTGTGTATTTCATATATTTTAGCAGCAGGGAGGAAAGACAGGAGGGGGGGGGGGATAACGAAGGAGTTGGGCTTCGCGGGAAGGGTGACGAGGGAGGGGGATGGCGGGGAAGGTGGAAGGTTGAACGCAGGAGGAGAAGAAGACGCGGGAGAGGAACTGGGACGCATGGGAATGAACTTGCTGGGAGACAATTTATTTCTTTCACTGGAATTGTACCGCATGCCGGGTACCAGCTAGTTAATTATTGTGAAACCTGAAAATATTTGAATTCCTTCTACTTACCAGCTTCATAAAAATTGTCCATGTGCAATTGTGGAGGGTTAATCTAACAGAGGATTGAACCTTCGACGCCTGGTGGGACCTGACGCTCTGGACCGGTCAATCAACTAAACAATTTTAAATTTGTTTTACTCTTCACTTTTTTTATTATAAAATCATTGGTGCGTGTCTCACAATGATTTGCATAATAATTTAACCATTTTCCGACAGAAAATACACAATAAAGAAGAAATTGCCCTGTTCTCTTTGAAACAAAGTTGAACTTTTATCGCTGAATCGGTGCTTCGGTAGATAAAGAAAGTTTCTCGGTTATCCGACCAGCTTTATTTAATGCCCTTGCTAACTTGGAAAAAATTTCGCCAAGAAAAAGTTACGAAAACAGGTTTATATGAAAATTGATGTGATTTGATGAGGCTTGTTTTATGAAGTAATTTTTCATTGAATATCCATGCATTACGGTATTTTTTAACTAGAAAACTTTTCACTTGCCGTTAGAGTTCATAATTTTGTTAATCAGAATGTTTGACCTACTTTCTCTCGCTCGCTTTTTAAAATTAGCTTTAAACGTATAAACTGTTCAACCATCACGCGTGTTCACATACACCTTGCATCTCGCTTCATTCATATTCGTTCATATTTTTCGGTTATTCTGACATTTGAGTTTTCTTACTTACTGTGTATTTTGAGTCGCTTAATTGTGTCCGCGACTTCTTCTACCATTCACTTCGCATTATATTCTCCTTACACTCCTTTCGCGATTCTTCCGACCTTTTTTCCCAAACCTTCAAGTTCCAGCGTCCCTTTATCTTATTCATTAGGCTTACATGAGCCTTTCATTTATTCAAAATCTTCAGATTCATAACACTTTCAGTTCTATGTCAACTGTCGTCCGTCTTCTGCCAGTTCATTTCTCGATTTCATACGTACGTCGCGTCGTCTGGGTTGAAATTTGATTCCATTATCTGCTGTTATACATTAGGTAATGTAAAATGCATTTGAAATAAATAACACCACTTCTAAAAAAGGGAAAATTTTACAAAAGAGGGATTTTTTAATAAGCGGAAAAGCTTTGCAATTCCTACCCTGTTGAGATTAAAATCCTGATAGGAATTCGGAATCGTTTTCATAATAATTAAACTCGGGCCGGGCGGGCTGTTGATTAGACCCGTTAGGTTTAAAAAAAAACGTCCGATGTGATCTACGAGTGGCTGGTATCTACCCTGGTGTGGTGTGGGTCAGTTGTCAGTGATGAAATGACAGCCTGGTAAACCCGGTACGATTTTTAGATTCATCAAGAAGATTAATCGAATGCACTCAATAGTCCAGTGGCGTCGCGCGGATGTGCACGTGTCAAACTTATTTTTAAATTTTCTAGCAATTATTTTGTTTTTTTTTCAGTGCTATTTATTATACTGGATTTTTACAGATTGTTCTCCTGAAAATAATCCAATTATAAAATCTCAGTTAAGCGATTTGCACCACGAAGAAGATACATTATACGAGAAAAAAACAAATTAAACAAAAAAGAAACTAATAATAGTAAACACCCACAAGAAAATAATAAAAGATACAAGCAATTACGAACGTATTTCGAAATAACAAGTGTGAAGTAGTTGCATAACAAAAAAGTTTTTAGTTTCTGTTCTTTCCTTCGAAAGTTTTTTTAAAACTTTGTTGTTAAATTTATAAATCTGCTCTTTCGGAAGGGATTCTACTTTCACCGACTGTAACGTCTTATATTCTTATTTTGTTGAGGTTCGCTATTTATTTATTTATTTATACTGGGTTTTACAGATGTTTACACTTACGTGAGAACAATCCAGTTATAAAACTCAGTTATACACAATTATAAAAATTTACAATTACATACAATTAAATACAAATAAATACAATTGGAAAAACAAAAACATCACAAATAAAAATACAGAATTATATACAAGGTCACTCAAGTAACACATTACAATGAGTGGTAAAAGACAAACGAAATACGCGAGCATGCATAGAGAGACAATTCACACAATATAATTAGTTAGTACTTTTTAACAGCGCCAGAACTTTTTTTTAAATCCGTATAAATTATCAACGAAAATATCCACATCAGCGCACTCTATCTTGTTATACAGTCGACAGATATGGGTCAAAGGGCTAAAGTAGGCGATATTATTTTTAAATGTATTCATATGAAAAATGTTATGGCGTCATAAACAATGGGAATTGAGGACATTAATTTTAATACTGTTAAGACATAATGTAGTATCAAGATGGCCGTGAATAATTTTATGTAAACAATTTTTTATTTTTTTATTTTATTTATTCAACGCCCAGAGGGCTTTTACAGTAGTACAATTTGTTTATGACAGATGATTTTTAAACATATAGACAGATGACAGATGATTTTAACAGATATAGAAATGATAAGAATAAAATTAAATAAAAATGCACACAAGTCACAAAAATACAGTGATTTGATAAGTTTACAAAAATACATATATGTTTAGGAATAGTATTGGAATAAGTTTTTTACAAAATCCACAAAATTCGCCAAGTTGATGTTGAATATGTCAATATCACTTAAGTACTGATTTCCCATAGTGTGAAATCTTTGTATCGGAGAGTGGGCAATGTAATTCCGCTTATCAATGCTGCAGTAGAATAGGGTATTTTGTCGTGTGGTTACTGTCGGTATTCGTAAGTTTATGAGTTGTAGGAGTTCGCAACAGTCGAATTTAGAGATAAGTATTTTGAATAAAAATGTCAAGTCGTTTATTTTACGTCTGCCTTCTAGAGTGTGTATTTTTAGAATATTTAATTATAGATTATATTTTAAGTCTTCTAGTGGGATATTTAATTTAAAATTTATAAAACGCAGAAATTTTTTTTGTATTCGCTCAATATTATTAACGTGAATTTTGTAAGATGGAGGACCAAACTACCGAGTTATACTCAATTTGGCTTCTAACTAGAGATACATATAATATTTTAATGGCTTCTATGGAATTAAAGTTTTTAGTTGTTCTTAAAACGAAGCCTAGTGATTTCATACTTTTGTTCATAATTTGGTGGATATGATTGGCGAAACTTAGTCAAGGTTTTACACTTTTCTACATTTAAAAATAAATTATTTTGAATGCACCAATCTTTAAACTTACTAATATTTGACTGTAGTATTTGGCAATGATTTAAATCAGTTATTTTCTTGTATAGCTTGATGTCATCAGCAAAGAGCAATACCTCGACATCATTGAAGCAATTGGTTATATCATTGATGAAAATGAGGAACAAAACCGGGCCAAGGTGACTGCCTTGCGGTAGGCCACTAGTAGCCCAGAAAGCTTTCGACATCCAAGATTTTATTTTGACGAACAGTTTACGATTTAATAAATAGCTAGTAAACCATTTTAGCATGTTACCCCTTATTCCTAGAGCAAATAGTTTTTGGATTAGTAGTTTATGGGATACTTTGTCAAATGCCTTCGAAAAGTCTGTATATATGCAGTCGACTTGTTTGTTTTCTGAAAAAGATTGTAATATGAAGTTTTGAAATATTGTTAAGTTAGTTGCGGTAGATCTACCTTTGATAAAACCGTGCTGTTTTTGGTCAATTAATTTTATTAATTTGGGATAGATTTCATCGAGGACCAGTGATTCGAAAAGCTTAGGTAGTACTGACTGTATACAAATGGGGCGATAATTGGCTATATTAGTGTCATCTCCTTTTTTGTAGATAGGTGTAATGAAGCTAGATTTCCAGCGGTCTGGAAAGTGTCCAAGGGTTAAGAGACGGTTGAATAATAATGTAAGTGGTTTAGATAATGCATTAGAGCATTTTTTGAGGAATATTGGTGGAATGTTGTCTGGGCCAGCGGATTTGTCAGTGTCTAAGGAAAATAATTTCTGTTCGCAACATTTTTGTGTGATATGGCAATTTGTTAAGTGTGTAGTCTTGCTAAATTTGTATTCAGGTATTTTGTCATCTGGGGTTTCTTCATCATATACATCTTTGAAGAAGTCCGAAAAGAGGTTTACAATGTCCTGTGTATTGTTTGCACTGGTTCCATTCATTTGCATTATTGGCGGGTAGTCTGTGTTTTCATTGTTTAGTTTTTTAAGAAATTTCCAAATATTTTTGGATTTAAAGACAGTGTCCTCGATAGAGGTTATATACATTTTGTAACATTGTTTGGAAAGATCTTTACATTTTTTCCTGGTTTCGCTAAAGATTTTATAATCACTTATGGATTTGCTTTGTTTGAATTTTTTGTGTTGACTCTTTTTTTGCTGAAGAGAGGCAGTAAGCTCTGATGAGAACCAAACCGGGTAGGTATAGCTTCTCGGTTTATTAAAAGGTACATAGGATTCAATAATATTAGAAAAGTATAAATAAAGTTGATCTAAAGATTCATCAATGTTTTTATCGGATAAAAACGACCAGTCTGTATTTGAGAGATGGCTGTTAATTGAGTCGAAATCGGCTCGTTTAAAGTTTAGGACTCTTTGTACAGGTATTTTTTCATTTTCGCATGTAATATTTAATTTAATGTATAGGGGAGGATGGTGATTATCTATTGGTAGGAGTGGATCATTTGAGAGTTCTACAGATATTTTAGGATAGTTTGATAAAGCTAAGTCTAATAAGCGATTGTTACTGTGTTATGGTACGCCCTATAGCGGGTAGATTCAGATCCCATAACGGCAACTAGAACGCGAGACAAGTCCGGACACAACACGGTCTCCCCTCTCTCCCCCCTGTTTCCTGCTTCCTGCTTCCTTTTCCCTTGCCCTGCCACTTGCCCATTCCGCCGCCGGCCAGTCGAGAAATGGGCGCCCTTACGTGCACACGTACCGCCGGATTGATTCCCACTGTACGCGGGCTGCTTTCGAGCGACCGAACCGAACTCAAATGTAACCCGCGATGTTAATTGAATAGCCTACGGGTTGGAGCTGGCTTACGCCATGCCTGTGTTAACTTCGGTTTGTTCTAACTCGGGAGGTGCCCTGGTTGAAATCCGAAAGAAGACGAGGACCCTGCGATCTCACATGTAAGCTGTATAATTGTTTCCCTCCTTTTAAATGTGTCCGCAACGGTGAATTGTAGGGCCACGCGAAAATCACCACTCGGAGAGTTTCGTTTCAGAGAGATAATGAGAATTAAACACTTTAGCTAGGTTTGTGTAATTTGCATTTCTTGTATTGAATTGTACTGTAAAGACCTATGTACTGTGTTTTGAATTTACAATACATGACCTATTAATTCAATCTTGTTATTAATCTGCCACGGCAGGAGGGTTTTTGCCTAGAGTGTATCCCGCCAGACGCCGGAGGGGTAAGGAGAAATTCTGTAGCCTCGTGCGACCTGCTCCTTGAATAGAGGGTATCATTGTCTCCGCTGAGAGCTGGCCTGGGACATGTTAGGGCCCCCTTGGCCCCTGAGCTGGTGTTGGTTTTTGAAGCTAACAACGAGGGCCATAACAATGGCGCCATAACGTGCGGCTCAGAATTTTTTTTCTATCCCGGTCGCTTTGCGGAGTATCACTTGTCGAAATCCTCCCTGCATAGGAATTGTTTTGTAAGCATTAATTATGCCTTGATGTTCTGCACCCAGTGAACAATGAATTCTGTGAGAAAAGACCACAGAAATCTATGTGTAAATTGGATCCATAACACAGATCTGATTAAAACTATGAATTACATCGCAGTTGGAATGACGGCCATTTTGGATGCCCAAAAACGCCAACCTTTTGACCGGGAACTCAACTGCGCAGGCGTGACCCCTTTGTTCACCAAGCAACGGTCAATTCCGCGCCAATTTCAACGGCAAATGTTTCGCGCCAAAATCCAACGAAAAAAAACCCGTTGGAGTGAAGCGAATTAATTACCTGTTACTATGCAGCATTTGTAATCGAAATCGCCTTTTATGACTAAATCGGATAGCAATGGAGATTACTATTATAAATTTGGTTCTGGAACCCCAATTATTTTGTGGATTCCTTAATTAAAAAAATCTCACACTTACGTTTTTTCTTGCACAATACACCAATAGGCCCACTTGTTGTGTCTGTCAAATTAGTACAACTTATATTCCACCAAATGGACAAAATAATGATTTTCTTTCCCCATTCTATGTTGTAGGTACCGTATTTTTTTTTCAGCATAAGTGAAAAGTGAATTGTGTTTTTTCCTTACATAAGTGAAAAGTGAAATAATAATAAAGCCCATGATTGGTTCCATGAATAAATAAAATAATTTTAATATGGTTGACTTAATGAATCCCATATTCAGTTATTTTCATCCGGAGGTTTGTCCTTTATTTGCCAGAAAAGTGCCTTTTGTGAATTTTAGTGCCTTTCTCAGTGCAAAGTGATTTGTGAAAAATAAAAATCCATTTTCTAAAGGTCAGTCCTGGCCAAATTTTTCAAAAATAAATAAATACTTGTGAATTTCACAGTTTTTCTCAAAAGTGGTCAGTGAAACACAAAAACCTTTACTACTAAGGTCTTTCCACGCAAATTTTTTTTTTCTTCTTCCTTCCTTTGACAAAATTCTGGTGTCATATATACCAAATTGTAATATGGAATTTCTATAACCATATTTTGGAAGTGCCAACCAGTGATTACCAAGTGAAAAGTGCCTCACAAAATTAATTTTGCGCTTACTAAAGGAAACCCCTGGCCAAAATTTTTTTTTCTCACCACCCAGGAAACTCACAATGGAGGACAATCAAGCTATTGCACCATCCAACTTGGGTACTATTCCCAACGTGCACAGCTTATCCAAAGCTCACTTACAAGCTGCTTTAAGGGATAGAGGACTCTCGCCATCAAGCAAATCTAAATCTACATTAAAGGCATATGCACTTTTATTCAACAAAAAGTACATTAGGAGAATAAACCTCGCTCCCTCAAGCGAAAATAATTCACGTTCGGCTACGCAAGTTTTGGATAATCTTGTTCCTAACAAAGGACCTATGCCGCAAGTAATGATAAAACAGGACATCGCACCCACCTCGACACAAGATAAAACTTACGATTTATCCTCTTGGAAAGTCAAATATAATGGCGTCTCCGATGTGCTGGATTTCATTGACCGTATTGAAGAAACGGCTACAATCAAAAATATCCCATTCGAGATTCTACGAAAAAACTTTATAGAACTCATCTCCCCAGAATTAATACCGTGGCACCGCATTCAAAAAATTAAATGCAAAGATTGGAATAAACTCAGATCTGCCCTAATCTCTAGCTTCGGAAAAACGGAGGCCCAGCACCGGATCAAATTATCTTTACTATCTATTAAACAGCTAGTAAATGAACCTGTGGCAACATTCATAGAAAGGGCTGAGTCCATTAACATCAAGCTTTCACATCCTGTTTCGGAAGCTGAACTATTACCAGTCATAACTGATGGCCTTTTAAGCAAATACGAGAACATCATGCCCTCACAGC
Organism: Limnephilus lunatus; assembly: GCA_917563855.2. NCBI lineage: Eukaryota > Metazoa > Arthropoda > Insecta > Trichoptera > Limnephilidae > Limnephilus > Limnephilus lunatus. The sequence continues at coordinate 44,826,917 of OU830598.1, read as the reverse complement.
AAATTGCATCCCTGGCCCAGTTAAACGAAGTCTGTCTCCTCCTGGAATCGTACCAGGATAGGAAGAACATAAAGAATGTGTCAAATAATGTGGTTATGCCAAGCCGTTCGTCTGGTTTAAAACCAGAATTCGACAACAAAAAAGTGTGCTCCTTTTGCAAAAAAGTAGGCCACCTGGCTGCTACTTGTTTCAAGCAAGCGAGGCTTCTGGAATCCAAGGAACCCCGAACTTTCAAGAGGCATCACTCTAGGGACCGCTCTCCTCCACGCGACGAACTGCGCAACATTTTCAAGAAATCAAGGCACAATACGGAAAGGTTACAAAACCCAAGCGATGTCAGACCTCAGGTGGATTTCTCCAAGCCCCCACCAAATTTCTACATGAAGAGGCCAAAAAACTAAATAATAACCTCTCAGGCACCCATTCTGAACCAAGGTCTAAAGAATGGACTGATTGGTTATCACACATTAAGTATTTTAACCAGGCCTTAAATGTTTCTTCGGTTTGTTGCAAACAAGCTAAAGATGGGAGACCCTATGCCCTTTTCTCTGTTAACAATGTGCCCTTTTCTGGATTACTTGATAGTGGTGCATCTGTCAGCTGTCTTGGCAACAATGCTCACCTGCCTTTTGTTAACAGTGATTTTAGAATTTCGCCCCAATCGACACACCTGACGACTGCGGATAATGTTTCCCAGCCGGTCATCGGTGCCCTTGCCCTGCCAATTAATTGTAACAATAAAATAGTTACAATCAATTTTCTAATAGTGCCCTCTATATCCCAGAATTTCATCCTTGGCGTTGACTTCTGGAAGGCATTCAATGTTGCTCCCCAAGTATTTAATACTCTTGGCGAAACCTCCACTGCTGCTCAAATTAGTGAGATCCGCACAATAATACCTCACGAAAATTTAAGCACGGACCAAGCTCTCCAACTAAAGGAAATGGTCAATAAATTCGAATCAATATCTTTCGAAAAATGTGGATTGGGTTTGACAAATTTGGTAGAACACCATATTAAAACCAATGGCCCACCCATAAAGCAACGTTATTACAACTTAGCCCCCCAAAAGCTTAAACTTTTAGAAAAGGAACTTGATGAAATGTTAAAAATGGGTGTGGTGGTTCTCAGCAGAAGTGCATGGACCAACCCAACTCTTTTGGTTTCTAAAAAAGACGGCTCTGCACGTTTCTGTCTCGACAGTAGACGTTTAAACTCTTGCACCGAAGCTGATGCGTATCCCTTACCTTACGTCCACGCAACCTTAGACAAGCTGCGTAACGCCAAGTTCATCTCCTCTGTTGACCTAAGCAAAGCTTTTTTGGCAAATACCCTTGGACGCAGAATCGTGTGAAAAAACTGCTTTCGTTGTACCTGGTAGGGGAATGTTCCATTTTAAAAGATTACCCTTTGGTCTAAAGAACAGCCCCGCCGAGTTGCAAAGACTGATGGACAAACTTTTCGGTCCTGAAATCGATAACAGCCTGTTTTGTTACCTTGACGACCTCATCATCGTCAGCGATACCTTTGAAAAACACCTATTAATGCTGGAAAAAGTTTTTCAACAACTCAAGTTCGCTGGTTTAACCATCAACTTGAAGAAGTCTGAATTCTGTAAGTCCCGTCTACGTTATTTGGGATTCATTGTCGACGAAAAAGGTCTAAGAACAGACCCCGCTAAGGTGGAAGCCATGGCAAATTTTCCCCGACCCAAAAACGCGAAGGAAGTCAAAGGTTTCCTTGGACTTGCAGGTTACTACAGGAGATTCATCAAAGACTTTTCCACTATTGCAGCCCCCTTAAATAAAATTACCGGCATCCGTAAAGGTGTCAGCAATTTCCGATGGTCTGCTGAAACTGAAGAAGCGTTTACAACTTTAAAAAATGCCCTTCAAAAAACCCCCGTTCTGAATTGCCCGGATTTTGCACTCTCTTTTACCCTCCACACGGATGCCTCCAATGTAGGAATCGGTGGAGTCCTTACTCAAGAGTTCCCAGATGGCGAACACCCTGTAGCGTATTTCTCCCGTACATTAAATAAACACGAGAAAAACTAGGGAATTACCGAAAAGGAGTTATTGGCTGTATTGGATTCTGTTCACCATTTCCGCGGTTACATAGACGGTAGCAAATTTACTGTAGTCACAGACCATAGTAGTTTGAAATGGTTGATCTCTTTAAGTAATCCCTCCGGTAGACTCGCTCGTTGGGCCTCCCGTTTGTCTCAATACAATTTTGATGTTGTTCACCGTAAAGGCGCGGACAATATTGTTCCCGACGCTCTTTCAAGAATTGAACTGGCTTCATTAAATGTTGACACAATTGCCCCCCCTCCATCTACAAAAGATGAATGGTACTTGAAAATCTTCGAAGGTTGTAAAAATAATCAACAAAAGTTTCCTAATTTTATCATAAAAGAAGGACAACTATACCGTAATTGCAAGGTACCACTATCCATCCTCGAAGATTACTCTTGGAAACTTGTAGTTCCCCTCGAAGGTAGAGAACAAATAATTATTGACAATCATAGTGCTCCCGACTCTATACACCCAGGAACTTTCAAGACGTATAAAAAGATTTCCTTGAAGTATTACTGGCCTGGTCTCTTTAAGCAAATTCGCAATTACATCTCTAAATGTGAAACTTGTAAAGCTTATAAACATAGCACGGCAGCACCTGCCGGCCTAATGGGTAATCCCAAACGTGCCGACACACCCCTACAGTCATTGTCAATGGACCTCGTCGGACCTTTTCCTCGAAGTTATGCCGGACACATGCACATACTTAGTGTAGTGGATGTTTTCACTAAATTCTGTTGGATCTTCCCTTTAAAAAGAGCCAACGCGTCCGCCATCATCAAACTTCTGGAAAAACACATTTTTATACCTTACGGAACACCCAGAACCGTAATTGTTGATAACGGAAAACAGTTTATTGCCCAGGAATTCAAAGAATTTCTTGCCAAATACGGAATCAAGGACATTTATTATAATACCTTGTATACTCCCCAAAATAACACTGTCGAACGTTATAACAAAACAATCAACACAGCTCTGGCTATTCTAGTTGATAAAGATCAACGTACTTGGTGTAAAAACCTAGATAAAATTCAGGCTGCTATGAACAACACTGTTAATCTGGCCACTGGTTACACACCTTTCTTCTTAAAACACGGTATGGAACAAGTTGTCCATGGTTCTCTACATAGGGACACAAACTTTCCTACGTCAATTGCCGCCACAAGCAACCCTACCGCGGACTATGCCCATCGTCTGGAAGAACTGTCGGCCATTTACAGTGAAGTCACTGATGCTTTGCTCCTGGCTCATCAAAAGAGTGCGGACAGATATAACTTACGTAGGAAACATGTCACCTTCAATACAGGAGACATAGTTTGGAGAAAGAACAACACACTTTCCCAAGGAGCCATGTATTTCTCTGCCAAGCTGGCACCACGTTTCGTGAAGGCCAAAGTTCTAAGAAAGATATCAGATCTATTGTACTCCTTATCTGACTCATCTGGAAAACACATTGGTAATTACCACATTAAGGATATTGTAAAGTCTGGAAGTGAGGAGTCAAGTAAAACTGCCCCCACTATCTCAGCAAACTTAAAATGATCCAGTGTGTATCACCACAACCCTTTTGTAAGCACATCAAGTCTTACAATGGCTGGCGTGTAAAGTGTCAATTACATGTCCATCCTTTCGTTGATAAAACGAATATTGTTAAAAAAAAATCATTTTTGTAAATTTATGTACATTCTTACGGTGCAATTTGCCTCCGTTTGCTGTTTTTGAATTGGTGCCCACGTCGTTCGCGACAGTTTTGTTTCATCTTTCTTTTTCTTCTCTTTTCTTTTCTCACCTGTTCTAAAATTGATCACTTTGGAGCAGAGACACCCCTCGAGTCACAATGTTTGGGAAGTCATGAACCCAATCATTGCCTCTCAACCCCTCACACTACGCAACGTTCATGCCATGGCACGCTTTGCTATGTCATGCAATATTGTAATTTTCACCATTTTTGTTTGTTTTTCATCAAGTTGGAAGGAATCTCTTCAATTTTTTCCTTTTTTCATGAAAATTATGTTCTGCAAGTACTGGAGCGTCGTTCTAAAATCGGATTTTGTAAACTACAAAGCGTTAAATCACGACCCAGGACTAGTTAACCATCTTAACATGCCCCATATTTTACCTATCATGGTAAAGCTAAGTGGTTACTTACATAATCACATTCCTTGTGTATAGTAGTTTTCAATTTTTCTCAAATGTTAAAAAATTGATGGCGTCCTACCCGAGCTCTTTGCTAACAAATTGGATTTTGACACGTCCATTTTGAAATCATATGTATATAAATAAAGGAAAAGCCTTTAAATTGGTCTTTCCATCCTTAGACAAATCCTCATGGGCTCGTTTCAACTAAAGTACGTAAAACCAAATACTCGGTCTTTTGTTGTTATAAGAAGTCCTCGATTTGTCCCTTTTCTTTACTATTATAACATGTATGTCTTGTATTACATGCTTCAACCCTTACGGAAAAGGTTAATAAAACCTAACGGCAACCCTGATTTCCGTACATAAATAACTGCAGTTTAACGTAAATCATCAATGTTTTGTTTGATCATCGTTTTACAAACATAGGAATTCAACTCCTGTTTCGCCATTTAACCAAGTATTTGCAACCCAAATTGCACATAACCTGGTATGTTTGTAACTGCACAAAGGGTATGTAAAACCGTAATTGGTCCCTTTTTCTTTGGTCTTCCTCACTGTAGGTTGCCACAACAGACAGTATGTAAAACCATAAGTCTGTTCTTGTTTGTTTGTCACATGGTGTAAACAGAAATGTACCCTGTCATGACCCCGCCTTTACAACATACGAAGTAACATTAAATTGCTTACCTCCTTGTTATTCTATCGTACGCTCTTGGGCTACGGAGTTAGTTAATCTAACAAATCTTCATATTCTGTGTTAAAACAAGCATCGTTAACGTTTATTGTGTTGTATTTAAACGTAACCCTGTTACATTATAGGAGAGATCCTTAGAACATCCACCATTATAGGAGGGATCCTTAAAATACCTGCCACGATACGAGAAGTTCGTCATAATCACTTTTGCTCATAGCTAAATGTTATTGAGTTGGTCGTGTGACATATTTGTCATGAGCACCGTTTTGTACAATCTATTTTTATTTATTTATTATTGTTATACGCCCGTAGGGGCTTTTACATAGATTATAAATAAGTTTTACAAAAGTTATCGTGTTAGTATTTATACCAAAGTTATAAAAGTGAAAAATTTAAAAATAGTATATACAAGAAGTTTATGAAGAATATGGCGTAAAGAAATATTTTAAACAATATAATATTTGAGTTATCGAGTTAGAATTTATACGAAAAGTTATAAAAGTGAAAAATTAAAAGAAATATATAAGTAGTTTTTGAAGAACATGGTGTAAAGTATTATTTTAAACAATATAATATTTGACAATAACATAATATACAACATTACAATAACACATCAAATCGTTAAATATATTAAACCCGTTACAATAATTTGTAGGATTCCACAAAGTGTTGGTTTAATTTGCATTTAAGATTATAAAGGGAATCAGCAAATATATCTATAATACCACCAAACTTGTTGCCCAAATTATGCATCCTATTGGTAAGCGAGTGTGATTGATAGTTGGTTGTGTATGTGTCGCAAAAGAATGTTGTACTTTGTCTAGTATTCCTTGTCGGTACATAGAGTTTAATAGCAGCAACGATGGCAGGGCTGTCAATAAGGTTGTTCATGACTCTGTATAATAAAATTAGATCAGAAATGGTTCTTCTGTCAGACAGCGTAATTAAATTAAGTCGATACATCAAATTTACATAATTTATGTTTTCTATTGGAATTTTGAGTTTGAAATTTAAGTACCTAAGAAATTTGTGTTGAACCCGTTCTAATTTGTTAGAGTGTACTTTATAGAAAGGAGACCAAATAGGTGAATTATATTCCACTTGGCTTCTAACTAGTGAAATGTAGAGTGTTTTCATGCAATACAAAGACTTAAAATCAGTTAGGGTTCTACAAAGGAAGCCAAGAATCTTTAAAGCCTTATTAGTTATATCATCTATATGTGCTGTGAATGTTAAGTTTGATTCGAATATAACTCCCAAGTCACGAATTTGTGATACTGGTGTTAATTTAACATTATTTAAATTATATTCATGTAAGATATGAGAATGAGTTCTGGAAAATCGTATTACTTGACATTTCTCAATGTTCAAAAATAACATATTTTGTTCACACCATTTAAAAAATTCATCTAAATTAGCTTGTAAAATTAGGCAATCATATATATTTCGTATTCTTTTAAACAATTTTAGATCATCTGCAAAAATTAGGACTTGTACATCTTTAAATATGTTTACAATGTCATTAATGAATATTAAGAATAATATTGGGCCGAGGTGGGACCCTTGCGGGACACCACTTGTGGCCTCGAATACATAGGATTCTATAAAATTAATCCTAACACTAAGCACTCTATTACTGAGGTAACTGATAATCCATGTCAATAAACTACCTTTGATGCCTAACAGTCGGAGTTTGGCTATAAGAATGAGATGTCGAACCTTATCAAATGCTTTACTGAAATCGGTGTATATAGAATCCACTTGTTGCTTCAAACTAAGGGATTCGGATATGTAATTATTATATATAGTTAAATTACTTAAGGTAGATCGACCTCTGATAAAGCCATGTTGGTTAGGAACAATAATATTGTTGATAGGTTTTACAATGGTATCTAATACTAATGACTCGAAAAGTTTGGGTAAAGTAGACATAATACAAATAGGTCTATAGTTTGATATATCGCTTTTGTCGCCTTTTTTATGAATGGGTGTTAAATAACTCTTTTTCCACAGAGCCGGAAAACAGCCAGATGCTAAGGATTTGTTAAAAAGTTTATGTAAGGGATATATCAAACTATCAATGCAATTTATTAAAAATATGGGAGGAATACCATCCGGCCCAGCAGATTTATTACTATCTAATGCTTTTATACTTCTTTCTATGGATTCTAATTTTATAAAACATTGGCTTAGGTTTAATGACTCTTCCACTGAAGTACTGAAGGCTGCATTGACGGGAATATCTTTGTCGTAAACACTTTTAAAAGAGTCAGCAAAAAGATTAACCATACCCTCAATACTGTCGGCACATTTTTCTTTAAAGAACATGCTATTAGGATATCCACAGTTGTCTTTTCGTTGAGATTTAGTAAAATTCCAGAATTTTTTCACATTGTGATGATGTACCTCATTTTCTATTACGTTAATATAGTCACTATAGCATTTTGTTGATAATTCCTTACATTGTTTTCGTAGTTTAGTAAATGTTAAATAATCGTTAGGATTTCTGGTATGTTTATATTTTCTATGGATACATTTTTTTTTATTAATTAAATTAGTTAGTTCCCTTGTAAACCATTTCGGATAATTTGATGATGTAAAGCTAACCTTGGGAACAAATTTTTCTATAGAGGTATTTAAAATCGAGTAAAAGTATTCTAATTGATCATTTATATTATTTTCCTCATCTAAAAAAGACCAATCTGTTTGGGTAAGGTATTCAGTAATATGATGGTATTCAGCTTTGGAAAAGTTATACGATGGGGCACTTGTTTTTTTTTGAAGATGTTAAAGGCCTATTTGTTATGATAATGTCCAACGGTGGGTGGTGTTGATCTAATGGTAATAATAATTCATCAGATAGCTCAACCACTATTTTCGAATCACTTGAAAACACTAAATCCAACATTCGATTGTTAAAGTTGAAAATCTTGTTTGATTGAGTTAGTCCCAAGAATAAAGACATATCGCGAATTTCACTACATTTAGCACACTGTAAATCGGCTTGGTTTGTAGCAGGTCCGTTGTCATCTTGGCTGGTCCAGTTAGGAAGGTTATAATCACCAGCAATAATGAATTTTGCTTTAGAACTAACTAACTAACTAACCATCACGCCGTTTCCCCGCAGGGGTAGGCAGAGAGGACGGACCGCCAAACAACTCGGTCTTGGCACACAGTCTTTGCTTCACTCACATTCATACATCGTCTCATACATACTCTTCTATTATTCCGACTTTTGACATGGCCCGACTCAAGTATCTGATTCACTTGATCGTGCCATGTCTTCCTCGGGCGTCCCCTACTTCTTCTTCCATTCACATTTGCGTCATATATTCTTCTCACATTATTTTCTTCTTTCATTCGCTCTACATGTCCAAACCATCTGAGGGTCCCTTTCTTAATATTACTCATTATGCTTACATCAGCCTTGCATTCTTTGCGGATATCCACATTTCTCACACGATCATACATGGTTTTGCCACACATTCGCCTCAGGGATCTCATTTCGACAGCATTCAGTTTACTTTCATCCTTCCTCTGCCAACTCCATGCCTCACTGCCATACATCAAGGTAGGTACCAGGACTCCATTGTGGACTGCTAGCTTCGCGTCTTTTGACAGTGTTTTATTAGCGCCAACGGCATTCAGTCCTCCATTAATGGAGTTACCTGCATTTACTCTTCTTTCAATATCTCTATCAGCCTTCCCATCTCTCGTAAACATACTACCCAGGTACACAAACTCATCCACCTGCTCCAAGTATTCATCATTCACAACTATATTGCACACTGTTTTCGTACTCTCCCTTTCAAATACCATGACTTTAGACTTACTTACATTCATCATTAACTCATTTTGCATACACACTTCGTTCATCCTAGACACGAGAGACTGTAGATCTTCCATAGTGTTAGAAATCAGCACCGCATCATCAGCATACAACAGGCAACATATTTTCAGATCACTCAAATTCGCGCCCAATCCCATCTCTTTCAATTCTTGCATACAATTATCCATGTATAAATTGAATAACCATGGTGACATTACGCAGCCTTGCTTAACACCTTTTGTGATGTCAAACCACCCCGTAAAACCACCGGTCACCCTAACACATGCAACGCTTCCCTCGTACAGAGACGCAATTGCCTGTATGAGATTTGTATTCACTCCATACTTGGACAACACCTTCCATAGCTTTTTCCTGTCGACTCGGTCGTATGCTTTTTGTAGATCTACAAAGGCACAAAAAAGTTTTTGGTTTTTTGCCAGAAACTTCTCAGTGAGCATACGCAAGGAGAAAATCTGGTCCATGCATCCCCTTCCACTCATAAAGGCACCTTGCACATCCCATATTTTATCCTTTGTTTCCATTCTTACCCTTTCAATCAATATTCTTCCGTACAACTTGCCGACTGAACTTAGCAGGCTAATAGCTCTATGATTCCCACATTCCATACGTGACCCTTTACCTTTGTATAATGGCATGATTACAGCCCTTCTCCAATCTAATGGCGTGTAACCCTCCTCTAAACACTGGTTAAAAAGTTTGCACAACCATGTGAGAATAATATGGCTATCTCCTTTAAAGTATTCGGCCGCAATATTGTCGAAACCTACAGCCTTACCATTCTTCATGCATTTTATCGAATTTTTAATTTCATCCATGCTGATTTTGATAACATTCACTCCGTCATCGTTCATACCCGATTCGCCGCTGGCCTCACTATCACTCGGGTTGCTTTCGAAGACTTCCTCAAAATATTTCATCCATCTCTCATTTATTTCTTCCTCATTCGTCAACATTCTTCCATCTTTCGATTTTATCACTTTTAGGCTCCCATTCTCTGGACCGCTCCGGGACTTTTTGACCTCCTTCCAAAACAGTTTAATGTTTTCTTGGAAGTTTTTTGTCATTTTTATTCCCTCTTCCTCTTCCAGACGTTTCTTTCGTACTTTCACTCCAACACTTACTCTTTTCTTGCATCCCTTATATACTTCTTTCGCTCTATCTCTCTCTTCGCTAGAAGCACTGCCAGCCGCTATCAGACATAACCATGCTTTCTTCTTCTCTGAGACCAGTGCTTTAATCTCGTCATCCCACCATGCGTCACCTTTCTTCCTACCTTGCGTACTTATTCCACACACATCTCTAGCAGATTCACAAAGACTAACCTTTATGTGGTTCCATGCTTCATCAATGCTTAGACCATCCATTTCCTTCTCATTCAATCTCGTCTCTGCACGCTTCTCATACTCACTTCTGACATTAGCGTTTTGCAGTTTTTCTACTTTGACTCTGGTAGGAGTTGATACCTTTTTCACTTTAGAGCGCCATCCGCGAAAGAGGTTTACTCTTGACACCACCAGAAAGTGGTCAGTTTCAACCTCAGCCCCTCTGAAAACTCTTGTGTCCTCAGTAACGGCTCTCAACCTAGAGTCAATTACCACAAAATCGATTAATGATCTTTCATTTCCTCTTTCCCACGTATATTGATGGATACCTTTATGATCGAAGAAGGTATTCGATACAAACAGGTTCCACTCTAAACATACTTCAAGTATTCTATTCCCATTGTCATTCGTTCTTTTATCCCCAAACTTACCTAAGGCTGAATCAAATCCATCACGTCTAATTCCCACCCACCCATTCAAATCACCCGCCATTATAATCCTTTCATTCAAATTTTTTAATCTCATTACGTCATTCACACCAGTCCAAAAATCATCTTTCACTTCGTCGCTTTCAGAATTAACAGGAGCATAGCCGATAACAAGAAACACCCTTGTCAACCCAATTTTAAATCGGATCCACATTATTCTCGAACTTACACATTCATACTGCAACATACATTCAACCATTCTGGGAGACAGTAGCGCTGCAACACCCTGACAAGCCCTCTCCGTATCCGGTCTCCCAGACCAGATGACGAACTTATCATTATGCTGCATTGTACCGCTCTCCTTTTTCATACTCTCTGTCACACAAAGTATATCCAAAAATTTACTATCCATTGCATCGCATAATTCGTTCATCTTTCTTTCCATTCCTCCTCTGATATTCCATGTACCAATTCGACATTGTTCACGTTCCGTCCTCCTCTTTGCGCTACCAAAGGGTTGGCGATGTGATGGGTAGCGAGCCTCATCGACATCTGTTTCGGCCATTCCCTTCCAGGTACTACATATAACACCTTAACATCCCAAAAACAACGTTACACATATTCAAACCTACCTCTAATAATTATACAACTCAAAACAAACAATAGTTAAAATCAATACAATTACTTACTTAACAACTTAATTAACACTAAGAAAAAAATATATAGTGTCTTATCACTGTAAAATAATTATGTCATCGAAAAATGTTTATATCTTGTTAAGTTCTTATTTAATTGTAAAATTTTTGGTCATATAATGTCTTATCACTGTAAATCACTCTCACTTAGGGAACACAGAAAAAATATGCAGGCTCCGTCCGATGTCATCCTTCTGTGTGCGCGGGGCGGAGGGACGGGAAAGGCGGCAGGGCGGGGGGTGAAGCTCAGAGTGCAGAAGCCACCAGATCACTCATCTCATTTCTCTTTCTTTCTGCGAAAGGCCGCTCCAGCGGCCGATGCAACGGATAGGTCATAACGGTCATGATGTATACTGCATGACGGTGCGGCAGCGGGGGTGCAGTGTAGTTTGTAGGTGCGGGGTAGGTAATTTTGCTTTAGGATATTTAAATTTGAGTACTTCTATGTCCTCATTGTGATTTTTATACGTTTGCAAATCCGATGCAGGTGGGATATAGACACAGCCGATAATAATTTTTCCATTAGGTATATTGAGCAATACAAAAATTTGTTCAACACTTTTGTGTTTTACCGGTAGTTTAGTAGATGATATATTCTTGGACACGCACAGCATCACACCTCCTCCGTTAGATTTTTTGCTCGTAATAGAATTTCGATCAGAACGATATGTTGTATATTGATGTAGGCCTAATTCTGACGAGCTGATATCAGCATTTAACCATGTTTCAGTTAAAAACAGAATGTCGTGTGAGAAGATTGGGGAGTTAGTTTTAAGTTGGTGCAATTTCGTACGCATTCCCCGTACATTTTGATAATATCCTGTAAGTCTAGAAAATCTGTTCTGTTTGTTTTTTAGTTTTTTGCTTGGGTTTTGATGATTTTGGGAATTCCGTTGAAATGTTTGATTCGTAAATCGACTTCGCCCTTTTCTTTCCTCTCTTCTAATTCCTTCCAGAGGTCAGTTAAATGATGTCTTTGATTTTGGTCATGTGTCATTCATTTGTCATGAGTACCACCCTTTTTGTACAATCTATTTTGGTCGTGTGTCATTTATTTGTCATGAGTACCGCTTTTATGTATAATTGTGTACAACCCTTGTACACGAGACGTGGAGACGTAATAACAATACTTACCGTGATTCGTGCGAACGACATAATATCGGCTTTGCCATCTTCTTTAAGAGGCATTGTATAAACTCTTTGACTCCTGTCTATAATTGAGTTATATCTTGTATGTACTTACATATTTTGTACACTATACGTGGAGACGTTAAAACACTTACCATGAGTCGTGCGAACGAAATAATATCAAACCTTTTGTGTGCGATCTACGAAATGTAGTCCACAACCCTTTGTTGTCATTCAACGCCAATGCCCGTGGACTTCCTGTTTTTTTACTTCTTTGCAAAAAGGAAAGAAGCCCAGGAATATCTACTATCCCAAAAGGACTAGTTTGTAGCTTCACTGCTAACTATGGGGCATAGTGCTGTGGGAGTTAATCGATTGAGCACAAAACCACCTAACTCGTTGTTTGGGGAACGAATAAGAAAACCCCCAGGTTTGTGAAATTGGAGCAAGGGTCTGTCTTTTCTCACAATCATGTAGAAGTTTTTAAAATGACCCCTAATCTTTTGCCCAATACACGCGAAAGATTAGCCTCTTTGATATAATGTGTATTCAAATTTCTCCTCATCCTTTTTGATAAATGTAAAGAGTCAGGAAATCTGCTGGTTGATTATGTTTCATTCTCACATAGAGTTTGAATTGGAAATTAGTCCAGTCTCTAGCAAATTTCGTAACTCGTCTCCCTTCTCCCCTCCTTCCTCCCACCCCCCTTGTTCTCAGACTTATGTTATGAAGTGAAAAATCTGTCGTTGACCATATTTCGCCCTCACTTGGAGTTCGAATAGGTAACTGTCCGGTTATCTACAGGTTTTCCCCCTCAATCTCTGCATATGTCTCACCATTTTTTTTCTCTTTTCTCAATTTTACGAAACACATTCATGAGTGTTGGATATGTACGATATGCACTTGGCGTACCGTCTGTCTCCTTTTGACAACCTTTATTCATGAATTGGTTTCCCTTTGCCGTGACTAGTTCACGATTCTTTGTCTTGTTCTTTGAAATTCTACGAAAATGTTACCATCTCATGTTAACATAGGCCATAGAGGGCCAGTTGTTTTTAACCAAGACATATTGTCACTCGGCAAACGCCAAGTCATTCTGGTAAAGGAAAATGTTCATGTAATCACAATTTAGTTAGAAATCTCTCTCTTCGTCACTCTCTGGGTCGGTGGTTAAAATTTCGTTTATTTCATTATCTGGACACATTTTGTTTCTCTCCAAACCTTTTCTTCATTGGTCCCTAGGTAGGTAAACTTCAAGAATTTTGCTCTAATAATAATTTCTCCCGGATTTAAAAAGAAGCCCAGACGGATGTCATCACCAACAGCCAAGCTGAGCTTCACTTCCTGACAGCACGCGCTGTGGTTACAAGGTCCCTCCTGCTGCCATTTTTCTACGCATTTGTTCCTGAAAGCACAGACCATACCGCTCATATGTATGTTGTTTTGTCGTGCCACAGCAAGCTGAGTTGTCCCACTATACATTATGACACTCTGAACCACCTTTTGGGCACGCTAGCTCCTAGGTTTGTTCTTACTCTTGCTATCAATGCCAACCATGTCGTCTCTTGCGCTGTCATGCAGTGACGCATATATCATCATGTGTAAACCATCATTACCTTGACCCTCCAGTATTCGCTGAATGCGTACCAATACAAGTTATTTTGAGCTACATTATGCTTCAATAACCATTATATACGATCCGTGTTTACCATAGTAACACTTAGGATTCGTACTGGCATGTCTGCAGATACTGGATTCTCCTCTTCAATGACCTCTGTAACCATAGTCGCGGCACAGCAACCACAGTCTCCACTTCGTGAACTTCGACGTCTTCGACAAAACCAAGTGTTTTCTAAGGCCTAAGTGTACTCCTGAGTGTTATCTCAAATGGATCTGATTACAGTGATAATGTAATCCTTAGAATCTGTGAAACCACGTCCTTTTCTTCGAAATTCTCCGAAACCAAACAAATCCACGCTTCGCAAACTTAGCTCCCAGACCAATGAAACCTTAGAATCACACAGGCATTTTTTTGTTTTTGCTTTTTGTTCTTCTCTTGTACAAATGTGAATCGTCTTTCTTTCAATTGCATAACCATGTATTGTTATTTTTCAATTGCATAACCTTGTATGTTGTTTTACACCATGTACTTTTCCCAAAATTGTCTTTTCCAAACATTGTATGTACCCCCTACCCATTCCCTACAAACATTGTGACCTAAACTATAACATAAACTGTATGTTCTAGCTAGGCATCTCTCAAGCAACGAATCTCTCAAAAACCCCGATGGAAGCATAAGAGGATTTTTTTTTCCCTACAGCTCCATTGCCACGTCGCTTTTTTTTCCAAGCGCGGGGGGAAGTGTTATGGTACGCCCTATAGCGGGTAGATTCAGATCCCATAACGGCAACTAGAACGCGAGACAAGTCCGGACACAACACGGTCTCCCCTCTCTCCCCCCTGTTTCCTGCTTCCTGCTTCCTTTTCCCTTGCCCTGCCACTTGCCCATTCCGCCGCCGGCCAGTCGAGAAATGGGCGCCCTTACGTGCACACGTACCGCCGGATTGATTCCCACTGTACGCGGGCTGCTTTCGGGCGACCGAACCGAACTCAAATGTAACCCGCGATGTTAATTGAATAGCCTACGGGTTGGAGCTGGCTTACGCCATGCCTGTGTTAACTTCGGTTTGTTCTAACTCGGGAGGTGCCCTGGTTGAAATCCGAAAGAAGACGAGGACCCTGCGATCTCACATGTAAGCTGTATAATTGTTTCCCTCCTTTTAAATGTGTCCGCAACGGTGAATTGTAGGGCCACGCGAAAATCACCACTCGGAGAGTTTCGTTTCAGAGAGATAATGAGAATTAAACACTTTAGCTAGGTTTGTGTAATTTGCATTTCTTGTATTGAATTGTACTGTAAAGACCTATGTACTGTGTTTTGAATTTACAATACATGACCTATTAATTCAATCTTGTTATTATTCTGCCACGGCAGGAGGGTTTTTGCCTAGAGTGTATCCCGCCAGACGCCGGAGGGGTAAGGAGAAATTCTGTAGCCTCGTGCGACCTGCTCCTTGAATAGAGGGTATCATTGTCTCCGCTGAGAGCTGGCCTGGGACATGTTAGGGCCCCCTTGGCCCCTGAGCTGGTGTTGGTTTTTGAAGCTAACAACGAGGGCCATAACAACTGTTATAAATAAAATTATGTTGGTGAAAGTTTAGAAAGTTTACCATGTCCAAAACTTCACGTGCACGATCGTTTTCACTTTCGTTTGTGATGAGACCACAGTTTTTTGCTTTCCATGTTAGGTTTGGTAAGTTATAATCTCCAAGGATAACAATTTTCGAGTGAGAATATTTTGATGAAATTGTTTCGATGTCTTCACAGTGGTTTCTGTATGTTTGAGGGTCAGAAAGTGGTGGTAGATAGGCCGTTCCAAATATAATTTTCTCGAGAGGAGTCGTTACTTGCACAAAAAGATGTTCAATGTTATTGTGTTTCGTGGTTAATTTTCTAGATGACAACTTCTGTTTTATAGCAATCAAAACTCCTCCAACTCTTGACTTGGAACTTGATCTGACATTTCTGTCGCAGCGAAATATTTTGTAGTTTGTAAGACCGAGTTCAGTTGATTTGATATCAGAGTTTAGCCAGGTTTCCGTAAATATAATGATGTCATGATGATGAGAAGGTAGGGCTGCTCGTAGGTCGTCGAGTTTTGATCGTAGTCCTCGGATGTTTTGGTAGTAGATTTTTAAAGTTCTGGTTCGATCGTTTGTTGGAATTGCTTGGATATTTTTGTAACTTTGGGACAATTCTGGGCGTGGAGTTTATGTATTTTGTGGTGACATCTTCACCATTTTCTTTCCGCTTCTCCAGTTGAACCCTCAGATCTTTTAGAAATTTTTGCTGCGCCGGAGTTGAGTCGGGATAAATTCTGATATTGTTCTTAAGAAGACCTCGTTTGCTTAAAATATTTCTCGATTGTATGGAATTCTCTAGTTCGATTTTTATTGGTCTAGGTTTGCTATTTGTTAATTTACCGATTCTATAAAATTTTGAAATATTTTCATTTGCTGATTTGTCGATTTCACTGATTATACTGGTGACACTTGCCTGGTCGTCCAAGATCCTGCCGGCTTCTGTTGTCTTAATACTTTCAGGCACATTGCAAACAATAATATTTTTGGAACGCACTTGTTGCTCATTCATTTCCGAAATCGCCTCGCAGATGTCAAAGTTATTTTGGGAAGAATTCGCTCTAATATCCTTGTATGCACGTAGTTCACCTTCTAACCACTGGAGCGATTGGGGTTCAGTTTTTGATTTGGCCATTCGATTTAATTAATTTCATTCCTCAAAATATTAATAAGGAAACATATAAACTGCTTACTGCGGTGTAAAGCTAATGAATCCACCTAAATTTCACCGTTTATTTCATATTTGTAGGTTTGTTAAATATTGTCCAATTTTGAAACGATATCAATCGCTGATAAATAAAAACGGTCCAAATTTGGACCTAAATCGCTCCAGTGGGCTGGCAGTTTTGGATGCCACAGCTGAAGACATGCTACTTATGGCGTTTAAAATTTCACATGCAATTGGGGAAATTTTAGAAATTTGATCCTTATTAAATTTGTTGGCTGGATCAAAAAGTACCTTATTTAAGGCATTGACAGCTATTTCTGCTTTGGAGATGAAATTTTGCACATCCATTGTGACACGTTTATAAATTTGGCACTATTCACTGCTTGTCAATGTTTGAAGTTGTTGATTTGTTTTTGCTTTTTTTGACACAGTACACAAATGTTTGCAATGAAAAACACTATTATGTTAATAAATAAGTGCTGCTTGTTAATATTTTATGATAGTTATGTATGATAATTCACTTTAAATAATTTAAATGTTTAATTTTGACGGGAGTGGATTGAAAAATGTTTACACTGTCAAAAGAGTATTGTTGTATATAATATTAGATCAGATCAATTGGCTATCATCTGTTCATCTGCTACCATCTGCAGTCTGGAACTGTGTGTGTAGGTACCAGTTGCGTAGGTTTCGCTGCTACTTATTCCATTAATATTCTACTGGATTAGCAATTGGGTGAACTTACGTAAGTTTTTGTGCCTCGTAATATGTCCAAGATTTTCTAATGTCATTCTCTTTATGTCCAGTACCTACATTCCGATCACACAGTTTTGTGAAAAATGAAACAGAACAAGACGCATAAAATAAAAAGGTAACGGTCGCAGCTGTAACCTTTCTATTATTGATGTCTGGTTCTGTTTCACGTATCGTTTACATTCCTTAGTATTATCTTATTGATTAATATTACACATAATCTTCAAAAGTTATTAATAAAGTTTTTTCAATCAAATTGAACTCCTAATTTGGTTTCCCAATCCATCCATCCAGGAATTTTGGGGACCGGTCTGTATTCTATATATTCTCCTAGAAAAGACTTAGACAAAAAAAACTCACGAAATTCTAATAATTCAAAGAGCCTAACTAAAATGCTCTATCATCGATCGCTTCATTTTGTTCTGCCATCACTCATCTATCTATTCTTCCATCTGGGATGTGATTAAATGCAAAAAACCAGATGAAAAGTCTGTCTATAGACATTTCGTGGATGGAGTTGAAAAAACAAAACGATATTAGATCTTCGCTTCAGCATCATTAATAATGAATAAATTATCTCTGATGTCAAAGATGCCCGGAAAAAAACTTTCTTTTTCCATGGAGATATATGTACTTTCTACGAGTTTTTCAAGCGAGCGATCAAATTTATTTATTATAGATAGATACAAAATAAAGTACAAAATACATATTAGAAAGTTTTACCTGTCCAACTAGGAAAGTTTCCCGTTCCAGCACAGACAAAATAAATCTACACGAACTAATTTACTAATACACGAAAACGTCATATCAATATCTTTGGCAAATAGATGCCAGGTGGACTCAGTATTATTAATCAATAAATTAGCGACACTCGGAGTCTATGGTAATTTACTTAAGTGGTATGTTAGTTATTTGTCCGAAAGAAGTGTTGGTGTGAAAATAGGTGGCACAAATGTATCAGAATTTTTAACGACAAGTGGAGTGCCGCAAGTTCTCCACCTAGGGTCCATTTTGTTTAATATATTTTAAATTATATTGTTAATATATACACGTAAACGTGTTACTTTTTGAGGATGATATGAAACTACATAAAGAGATTAATCAAATTAATGATTGCATTACATAACGAACTAATTTTATATCTTTTTGAATGGGGCTTCATCGATAAATTAGCATTGAACATATCGATATGTCAGTTGATTCATTTCTACAGAATAAATATTCCAATATTTTTTCAATTTACTTACCCTCCATACAGCATCCCCAAAGATGATGTAGGCCCTAAGAGAAATTATTTTCCTCGGGTTGAGGGAAATAATTTTCCTCTCCTTTTTAGTGAAAAAAAAAAATTAAATTGCGTTAATGAAATAATTGACCCAGATATTTTGATAACAAACTAATCTTTATAGGTATTAATAATATTATCTACAAGGCCCTTAAGACTATTTATTTTGTTTTAAGAGCTGAAAACGGATTTGATAATTTAGGCACATTTATCGTGTTACATAAAAGACTTGTCAGTTGCCAATTATAGCACAACCATCATGTACGTCTCCTTTTTCAATATTCATTCCGACAATATTGAAAAGATTTGACAAAAGTTCCCAAGGTATAGAAAAGCATATTTCTATGCGAAACGTTGATTCTATTTACCTCCTGGATAAGATTTCTGTATCTATTGAAAGTTTAAAAAAAAAGAATAAACACAGATTTAATACTCTTACATGAAAAAATGCATTACAAAATTGGTCCTGTGCTGCCCTGAATTGCTTCAGTTAATGAATATCCATTTTCCCAAAAGAACTTGCCGACATTCCTTATCCTCTTGTTACAACACCGGGACACTGGCATATCAAAATTCCCCGATTTCTAGACTGTACACAAATAACTTTTAAAATATAATGTAAAAGCCTCATAGAACGTGTGAAAAATAAAAAATAAATCTTTGAAATTGGCTACTAGCCTGCGCGAGAGATGGTGCAACTAGGTCGAAAATAGAAAATATATGTACTATGGTGATAAAACCTCGTTTTTTACGAGTCTATTTTTTTAAGCTTTATTTTGTTTGTATCTACAGTAGATAGGAACAACGAAATGTAACATTACCACTAAATCTAAATTTAGCTTTCCTCGGTTAACATTTGGCGGAACCCTTAATGACAGAATTTCTAAGGTTTAATGTATGACTAGGCATATTATATTGTCTATACAGAACTGTGTACACAACTGCCACACTAGACTGAACATTACACATGAGGGGAAGAAGGGTACTAAAGGATAGAAAATTAATATTTGGATTCTAGTACCGAGACGTTTAACGTTTGTCTATAATAGAACAAGAGCATTGTATGTATGTATAAGACTGATTACTGTGACTTAATATATTAATAATAACTTTTCTTTTCCAATAACTCTTTAACTTCTTTACCTTCTTCTTATAATCCAAAATACCAATATAAACTCTCTTATTGTAGAAGAATCTGTGTGCATAGTATTAATTAGTGAACATTTTCAACCAATACTAATGAATGTAATCCGAAAACTGTAAACTTCACACGCCATAACACAGGGTCTTCCCTAGCATGGAGGGTGAAATATCATAAAAAAACTATATGTACCTTAAATTTTTCATGTATTAAATAAATAAATAAATAAATTGTTAAAACACCGACATGCTTTTCACAAAAACAATTCTGCTTCGAGGATCGTTACCGGTAAACACATTTTTTTGTATTCTCTTGTGCTGCAAAAGAGAGTATTGCATCCCTAAATTTGGGGAAACATCCCATAACAATGAGGTTTAAAAATGGAGATGGCGAAGAAGAAGTAGGTTCGAAAGCAGATACATGACAAAATCAATGTAGTAAAATCCTATTGATTCAGAATAATTGTGGTCTTAAGAGACATGGTAAGTCAGAGCGTTCTAGATCTAACTAAACTCCACCAGTATAAAATGCATCACAATGAAGGGTTTCTCTAAAGACCAGTCAACAGTGGCAATACGAGTTACGAGTTACAACCAAAGTACGAGTATTGTTTCATTTATTCTGATATTATGGCAAGTCACATATAAATACTGTTTACTAAACCACAATATAAATACATTGATTGGAATTTAAAAATTAACTATTGGCGAAAAACTAATCCGGCACCTAATTTTATCGAAGTTTTCGTCTAGTTATTTTTCTACTCCCGATTCTGTCTCCATTACCGCTTCTTAACTCTACGCACTACATAGCTGAGAAGTCTGAATCAGAAAAGCTCCTACATAAATAAAAGAGCCTAGCTTAAGTACGTTGGGGAAGTAGCAATATAAGGCTTTCCGACATCATTTATCAAGAGCAATACAAAACACAGCCCGGGATGTAGCACGTTCGTTAATTAATTTGCTCACTACAGCATAATAATTAACTCGAGTGGACTTTTACTTAGAACGGCAAACTTTCACTCCAACACAGTTTGTGTTCCTGCTAAATAATATATTATTATAGTTGCTTGTAGAACGTTTTTGTAAATAGCGACATTATACGTAGATATTGGCGTAAATCTTTTTCTAGATACATTATTCCTCAGGATCGTAACAAGTAGGAGGTTTATCTGATAGTCCAGTCAGTGGGGAGTTTTACCTTGCAAAAAAAAGGTCATGTAGTAGCAATTTTGACATATTACGTTGTTTAGATTGGGACTCTAAAGAAAAAAAAAAGTTTTCGACCTTGGGTGGGTCGAGCTCGAGCCGCCATCTTGGATTGAAGGTGCCAAAATTTGTTTTTTCTAAATGATTGTGCAATGGTTGATCTTATGTGTCTTTAACAACCAAAAATTAAAGATCTAAGTGTGTCTTTAACAACCAAATTATTAAAGACACACTTAAAGAAAATAAAATTTCTAATATTTTTTTTTAAAACTCTCTAATAGGTAACGAGTTACAGTAGCGGAAATGGTAATAATTTTCTAAAAAATAGTGAAATTCCCATTTTTTGTTCTTTTTTCGGGCTATTCATAATTATAATAATTTCATTTCCACACCACCATGAGATAGATAAAGTGGCGCATTTCTTTATTGTGGTATCCCCAGTAGGTTATCTTCCTCTTCAATGGCGCTACAACCCATTTCGAGCCTTGGCCTCCTTCAACATAAGCCTCCACCGCCCTCTGTCCTCAGCCGTCGTCTTCCAATCTGCGATATGGAGTAGTCCCCTTGCATCCTTCCTGACATCATCCTCCCATCCGGCCCATGATCCTTAGCTTATAGATGGATAGAGGGTCTGGGAGCTTGGTAAATATCATAGAGTTTTGTTGGGGCGGATTCTCCATGCCTCTCCCTCTCGCATCGCTCCTAAGATTCTTCGAAGCACCTTTCTTTCGAAGGTGTCCAGCTGTTCCGCAGACTTTGGTGTCAATGTTCCAGCCGCACATCCATAGGCCAAATAATTGTTTTATATTCTAATAATTGTTTTATATTCTAATAATTGTTTTGTATTCTAATAATTGTTTTATATAGGGTTTTCCTATTGACGATGCGGGATTTGAATACTGGCAACAACGCGAAGTAGGTGTTGTTAGCGTCTGTGATGCGCTTTCTTACTTCTACTAGGTCTTCGTTGTCCTGCGTTATGATGGAGCCCAGGTATGTAAACTCTTCGATCACTTAGAAATTATAAGTGTCCTTCAACTAGATTTTATCTCTAATTCTGCGATGTGGGGTTCTGGTTTGCATCATGATTTAAGTTTTATTCTCAATGATTTGCAAACTCACCTCTTTTGCCGCAGTCTCCAAACACCTCTCTCACAACCTGTAGAGATCTTCCGACAATGTTAAGGTTAGTAGGTCTATTCCACAGATATTCCAGCGATGGTAGATTTCGAAATGGCGCTTGAGCCGCACAGAGTTCGACTAGTATAAAATTTGTAATTAGTAATTATGTTGCATATTCGCTAATGCGTAATAATATTTTTTTGTTGATCCCGGTTTGTTAATATTAACATCTTCATAATAGTCTTCGTCATCAATGTCATGATCTAACTCATTGCCTGTGGTGCTGAGATTCTGGGCTTCCATTGACAAAATCTCTTCATATTCAATTGCATGAAATAAATTTTAATAAAGTCTCGGGTGCTGGTTTCTTTGTCATTCTTACTGAAACAAGCCCATTGGTGCCACGTTTCCAGTCTCGGTTTTCTGGATTTTTTTGGATTTCATACCGTAGCGCCATTCGTTGGTGGCAAAGGGGCAGGATTGAATTTGCTATTTGTTGTCGACTTTGCGAAACGTTGGCAGCGGACTTCTTTCAAGGTTTCCTTATCCATGTCACCCCCGTATAAAGCAAAAAGAAAGAGTGTTCATGCATCTGCTGTGTCTTCTGGTTTTGCATCGTGTGGTTTTCGTTCGTGTACTCGAGACGCAATGGGAGACCAGCTTTTTTAAGGCTTGTGGCGACCAGACGTTTACTATACTAAACGTTTACTATCACTACAAAGTAGTTTCATCCGTGCACTCGATGACGTAGGGTTTGTCATAGTGGGATCCTAGCCTGTAGCAATATAGGCGCTGAGCTGGCAACGCTACAGTCAGGACTGCAGGTACGCGTTATGTTGCCATATCTTTCTATCCTCTATGTAACACGAAAAATTACTGTAATTTGAAATAGATTTTGCTATATTATTATATTGTGTTGTGGAAATACTTTAAAATGATATTGTGTAAATGATGTTCTTACAAAATTTATCAAAAAAACTTAATTTTTACGATTTTTTGTCAAAATTTTCTTCCTTCTACCACAGTAAGTCATTATGTATTAGATTTTTAAATAAAAATTTCAAACAAAAAATGTGCGAAATTTAGTCTTCTTCAAATTTGTCGTAGACATTTTTGTTGTAAAGTTGACCGTTGAGGAATTATTTTGAAAATGTTGGCACTTTCAATCCAAGATGGCGGCTCGAGTTCGACCCCCCCAAGGTCGAAAACTTTTTTTTTCCCAATCTAAACAACGTTTATCAAAATCGCTACTACATAACCATTTCCAAGCTAAAGGCCTTTTTTATCCCCCACTGACTGGACTATAAATATTACTTAGGCAGATCTTTAATTATTTCGTGATAATAGTTTTCTGTTTATGTTGAAGTCAAATTTCTTTTAGACTCAGGTATAATAAATAAAGGTATAATAATAAATTTAAATTTGTTAATTTTTTCAAACGACATCGAAAAGGAGGAGGTTCTCAATTCGACAATTTTATTTTTTTATGTTTGTTACCTCAGAACTTTCGATTGGGTGAACCGATATTGATGATTCTTTTTTATTTGAAAGCTGGCGCTTTCCGTGTGGTCCCATTTTAATGTTGTCCTATTCTGACAATGGCATCCCGAAAAAACTTAAATTTGCACTAAGTATGTGCGCGACAAATAGACGAATAACTCAATATTACGCCAACAGATTTCGATGATTCTTTTTTTTAAGTAAAACTTCTTTACGCACGCTCATCACTAAAAATAAAAAAAATAAACAAAAATTTTAACAAAACAAAAAACGATTTAAAAAAATGCACGAGATAGTAAAAAAATTATTTCGTATTCATCTACAAGTTAATAATCAACTTACTGCTTCTACTCATTAATATGTAGGTTATTTTTGGGATCGGTGTCAGCCAAGGTAGGTTTGTAGGTGGTGAGATGTGCTTGTGCCGCACGCGCCACAAACCTACCATGGCTGACACCGACTCCAAAAATAACAATCGTACCTACATATTGATGAGTAGAAAAAGTAAGTTGATTATTAACTTGTAGAAGAATACGAAATTATTTTTTTACTTTTTAGTGCATTTTTTTAAGTCGTTTTTGTTTTGTTAAAATTTTTGTTTATTTTTAAGTAGACAAATATTACATGGATTAAAAAAAATTTACGGCTAACGATGCAGAGAAGAATTCATTTTATTTCCAAGCCACTGAGAAGCTGAAAATCGAGAATTACAATAATCACCATTATCAGTTACCACCGCATCGGCGCGATGACCCTTGGAACCCTGGCTGCCTCTAGGAACAGCGTGGAAGAAGATAATAGCGTGCACTACACTCTCCTAAAACTCAGTGGCGAAAAAACTGAAACTGAAAACTAACGCCTTATTTTGTTAGTTGTGATTTTAAAAAAAAAAATTGTTTTCAGCACATACACACACTGCACAACAATGACTTAAGTAAACTACGGAAATTGTGGTATAAGAATGTCTACTCCAGTGGTTTTCAACCTGTGGTACACGTACCCCTGGGGGTACGCCAAGCAAGATTGGGGGTACGCGACACGAATGTAAGATTTAAAACTCAGCTCAACGTTTTCAAACTTCGGCGGTTTACGTTCGGTGGTTTGGCAGCCTGCCGCAACGCCATACATCAGTCAGTCAGAGATTTTTTTGAAAGAAAACAGAATCATTTAACTGTCAATACAGGTTCGCTTTTCTCAAGAGCTACTAAAGCACAGGAAACAGCTCTGGAAGCATCATTCAGAGAAGTTATCCAATTATACAGTTGCAGAGGATTTAATTATACCGTGTGCCAAAGACATTGTCCGATGCATGCTCCGCTACGAAATATCAAAGAAAATAACAAACGCACTGCTGTTAGACAGGACTGCTTCCCTGCGAATTCGGGAAATGTCTCAAGATGTCGAGAAGTAGATGAAAGTACAGACATTTCAAGTCAGACCGAACTTATTGTTTTTGTGCGCCTTATTCTTCATGTTGGGGGGGGGTGACACCCATGCTAGTTACAGCTCAAACTGCTGACTAATATCTATGGAACAGGTGATGTCGACGAACATCTACAGTACTGGCAGAGGTTGGATTTGCAATTATGTATAGCATATTGGCATAACGTAATATTGCGTATGAGTTTAAAAAACTTAATTTATGTTAAGTTAGGTTAGGTTAGGTGAGTATTACGTAATTGAAGTAATTTATGCTTTTCCGGACAACTTCTTGATCAGCTGCCCTCTGTAGATATTAGTCCCACCTACGCTCCATAGATATTCGTCACCACTGGGACCGCCACTGATATTTATCCGACCTTAGCTCTGTAGATATTAGTCTTCACTCTTAAGTTCATAGATATTTGTCCAACATATGAGCTGTAGATATTCGTCCGACATACAGGTTGTAGATATTAGTATCTGGAGTCTTCGAAGAGTAGGCCAAAACCTAGCAATCGATATAATAATACATGCATGATCTGTCTCTTACCGAGGGACGAATCACATAAGATAGATATTCTGATCAAATCCTTGTACTATTGAACCGTTCATCATAAAATTTAGCTTTTGCTTTCAAAATGCGCTCATTAAAGAACATACTGTATAATATATCATGGTTTCCAGTTATATCCTCTGCGTGCAAACTGTACCTAAATTTCTCTAAATAAACAATAAACAGTCAATATCAAGTGACCTCCCAGGTAAGTATGGTCCTTTATATTTTCTGCCTGTTCAGTACAATTTTTACTTAGCATCGCGTTCATTGGTCAAATCATTGTAACTACACAATTTTTAGTTTCGTAACGGTGATCGATGAACCGGTGGATGCAATTTTTAGTCATAAGTTGTTATAATGGTTTGTCTAGTTTGTAGAAATAGAATGTAGAAATATATTATAAGTTTGTACAGCGCCCTTGAGGTGATTTTTCACAAAAACGGCGATATACCTACATGTCATCCAGATATTATTATTATTTTTATGATGGAGGAATCGTTGATTAATTTTCTTTATTATGCATGTATTAGGATACAAAGTCGTTAAGCCAGTACATAGGTAAAAGTGTGTAGTGTTTATGGCTTTTGTCTTAGTTAATTTTATTACACTCGGGCTACTAAAGAAAGTAAATTTGTTATCGTATCAGCGCCCTTGACTGGTCGGTAGGTACCTGCCTAAAGTAGATAATCTTCCAGACGGGGGTTAAGCATTAAAGTCAATGATCATATAACTATGAAGGATATTGTTTTGTTATTTTGTAACTTAACCTAACCAATCCAATGAAGTCACAGTATATTTCAAACTAAACAGATAATATGTTTGGGGTCTTCGCTTTCTTTGTAAACAATAAACTCGTACACACAAACACAGAATTCATTAAAACGTCCCAAGTACACAAACACTTTACACGACAGCACGATAACATACATTTAAACACCATCCACACTAACTATGGTAAACAATCCATTGGTTACGAGGGGGGCAACTTATATAATTGCCTCCAAAACGACATTGAAAATGAAAAGAAGCTGGGTATATTTAAAAAAAAATTATTCATATTTTTTCGTGATAAGCATGATAATGAAAAAGAATAGCGATGTATTGAAATATTTAGTTTATCTAAATGTGTATAATTATTTCTAGTTAAATAATTGAAAATGTAATTTTCTTTTAACTGGAATAAAAAATTTAAAAAAAAAACAGATAAGTCGGTACCTACCTACATAAAAATTGATCAAATTTTCATTAATATGAAATATCTATAATAATATACCTATTCTAGTATTTAGAGTTCTGACTAACTATGCACTTTGTTGGTTTAGCAGAATGCAAACCACACCAAAAAGTTTGTATAAAAAGGTTTAAGAATAATTACTGCAGATGCCTGTTATTAATTTAACTATGTAACCTGAAACAACAAAAATTTCTAAAACCCTATGAAATAAAATTTATATTATTATTTTGGTTCTCTGGATAAGACTTCTTCTTCTGGTAAAAGTTAATTATTATCACAGGTCTATCTTTGCAGCCTAGAATAATAAACACTATTCAGCGGAACTGACTTGAATTTTGCACTCAAAACCAAACTTGAAGTTTTTTTTATTGATGATTTCTGTGAAAAAGAATTACAATTTTTGTTTTTCTTACGTGGACCTCACTAGGTATCATCACATATAAAAATTATTATTGTTTTAGATGCATTATTCTACTATTATCTTTTCTTCTGAATTTTATGATAGTTTTTTTTTTTATAATATTTTTATTAGAGGTAACTTCAAAAGGAGGAAATTCATGTTTTTCCTGCGTACTGTACATCATGTACAAAGTGATAAGTTGTTAACTGCGGATTTTAATTTAAATCTTTTCACAGTGCCTCTACAGTTGATTAATCTAAGGCAAGCTTACGCGTATATGTAGTTTGGGCGTATAAGGGCTTTATGGTTCGTTTAAGTCACATCCTTCTAACACGGAACTATGTACTATGTGGTGTGTTATGTACAGTGAAAGATATACATGTAAGGAGTAAAGATGTAAGAAAGACTAGATAACATTGAACAGCGGGTGGGGGTAGGGAGTGGGAAGATGGGGTATTGGGAGGTATCGTACAAGTGTTAATGTAACTACTTAATTGTGAACAGTCAGGGTGACGAGGAATTATTAGCAAAGTAAGAGCCGGAGAACCTGCTTACTAATTATTCAAATATAATATGGGAACTTTATTAACTTAACAGTCAGGGTGACGAGGAATTATTAGCAAGCCCGATCTTAGCAAATTAAGAGCCGGAGAACCTGCTTACTAATTATTCAAATATAATATGGGAACTTTATTAAGGTTTTTGGGCTCTGTAGAAGAAAGTCACCGGGAGATTCGAAAATTATTAAAGCCAGAAGACAAAATAAAAACATGAGTTCTTAATAATGCGTAAGCAAACCCCAATAAGTGCATCTTCGTAAAAAATATTACCAAATTGATGGGTTAAATTAATTTAATTAAATTTTTAGCCACATTTGGTCTGGAATCCCAAAATACGTGAAAAAACCCTTGATTCTGTTCAGAAACGGGCGCGGTCCGTTTGATAGATTCTCCTATTTTAACAAACGGATTGCAATCCTGCTTTCTTTGTTCTACCGGTATTTCAATTGAAGATGTTTCGAGGAACTAACTTCATCGATCCCCTCGGCACCGATGCATAGTCGGGAAACATTCCAAAAACGCTCCCAACATATGTACGCGGTTGACATTTGTAACATGAAAACGGTCGTTTCTACGACTCGTTCTTGAGTTCAACAGCTTGGCTGTGGAATGATTTACCGACCTCTATGTTTCCTCCCTCCTACAACGTGGGTCTCTTCAAGACCCATGATGTCATTGCCTGACACGATTACTCTGTCCTGGTGACTAGCAAACATCATTTCTCCCCTCAAAAAGACTCTCCACACAGCATCCACAAAGATGACAAAGGTCCTGAAGGAAATTATTTTCCTCACGGCCTCTCGTGTGGATTTAATGTTAAAAAAAAATCCTTTTCTCTGCGGTTTCATTGGACCGAATCGTAATGCATCAAGTCTTTGGTCAGAGGTAGGTATTATACTCTATATTAGCTTAATGCTTTATACTAAGAAATTATTATTAGCTCAATGTTTTAAACCAAGCATGGTAATCGAAATAGTTCTACCAAATAATAAAGAAATAAAAACAATTTTTAAGATAAAAGATATTTAGAACATAGATTCATCTTCTCTGGCTATACATACAGGGCCGGATTAATCAAGTCGTGGCCCCTAGGTAATGCACGTCTCGGGGACCCTCTACCAATGGTGGACTAAACGGCCCGCCCCGGGCCTCTGGTCCTCGGGGGCCTCCAAACTCACCCCTTGATCAAATCCTTAACAAGGCTTTAAGGCACTAGGACGCTGTAATTTTTTTTATTTTTATTTCATTTTCTGAAAGATGCATTTGTTAAAAATGCTTTTATCAAAATTTTTAAAGAAATTTCAAAAATTGATGGAGATAACCGTTTGAAACAGTTTGTAGGTATGTTGAATGATCCTTCAGCAAAACTTTGGATGCGTTTTTCTCGAAAAAAATTTAACACGTTTTTCAACTTCTATACATCCGATTTGCATGCATCAAGTTTTAAACTGTTCGAAAATCTAGTGTGTATGGCACCACGTAGGTGAATGTTGATATCTAAAAAAAATAAAAAATAACCGACCAGCTAATTTTAATTTCGATTTTTTATAGAAAATTTTCATTGTTCACAAAAAAAGAAGGGGGTCCTTTAAAAATCCCTAAGTGGTGCCAAATTTACTGGATTTTCAAACAGTTTAAGACTTAGTGCATGCAAATCGGATGAATAGTTTTTCTAATAGGTATGTTGTCAACCATGTTGAAAAACTTGCCAGTTTAGAGAAAAACGCGTTCAAAATTTTGCTGAACGTTTATTGACAAACTGTTTAAAACGGTTTCATATTAAATGCTGTTTTCTCGTCAATTTTACGAATTTCGTTAGAACATTTGGTGAGAGCATTATTAACAAATGCATCTTCAGAAAATAAATTTTTAAAAATTACAATTTTTTTTTTACAGTGTCCTCATGCCTTAAAGTCTTGTTTAGGATTTGATCAATGGAATATGGAGGCGGTTGGAGATCGCCCAGAGTCCGTGACCACGACAGAGGCCCGTGTGAACTGAATAAAAAGCTTGTAAAATTACATCAAATTCTTAAACTAGGAGGGGGGCTCATTCAACTTGGCGCCGCTTTTCTAACTTCCAAAAAAAAAATTCTACCACAACGTTATTTTCAATAAATCTTTATTGATTGCACATTAGAGGACACATACATAGAAACAACCACAAAAAACAGTACAATGAGCGGTCTTATGACTAAGCGGTCTGTTCCAGACAACCTTGGTATGAAGAGAAACAAAGAATTTTAGCAAGCAGATAGGTATGCTCATTAAAGCTTGTATAACATTTTTATTTTAAACATATAATTGGGAAACTTAAACAAATCAAAAGCCAATACAAACCACACACGGCGCCTATAATCATATCCCCATTGATACTAAATGGTGCGTAACAAATAGAAGGAAAGTATAGTTAAATACAACTAGGTATGTTAAAATATTTCTTTTAATTATTGACTTTTTATTTATCATTTGTGCATGATATGAAGGTTAATTATAATAATTTGTTGTTTTCTTCAATTCACGTAATGTTATTAAACTGTAAATATTCTTAATTAAAAAAAATAAAAAAAGCATTTTGAAAGCTGACTTTTTTCAAAATGGGTGCCGGAGTTGCTAACTAATTGAGAGTCGAACCATTGACGCAAGTAATTTTTTTCTTCGGGCGCGGGGCCCCTAGCCGATGCGGGGCCCCTAGGCAGTTGCCTGCTCTGCCTTATGGATAATTCGGTACTGTATACATATACAGCAGAAAGTGGTCAGCTATTTCGATTAATAGAATGATGGTCAGAAGAAGGTCCAATAAATAAATATTTCGAGAGATTTGTTTATTTGAGTCTTGGGATCGGAAAAAGAGTAGGCACTTTTACGTGTTTTCTCGGGGCCTATTGAATTGTAACTTTAGTTAAGTTCTAAGAATGATGGTCCAAAGACGATTACTAGGAGAATTCTTCCAAATGTGACATTCCTGAAAAAATCCCAATAGGGGTCATAGGGGAATCGGAAGGGTACAGGAGCCGAACGGGAAAGGGGGGCTCCAGACGATTAAGAGTATGAGATAGAGACGCTTGACCTTCGCACACAACATACAGTTCGCTATGCTGCGCTATATGTATAGGCCAGGCAACGAAGACCTAATAACAGTGAATAGCGGAAATTTTGGAACAGTTGTAGGGGAAGATATCCTTAACAACGTACTAAAAATATCGGGGGGTGGGGGTGGAGCTAAGGGTGGGGGGGTCTCTAAAGGTCCCTTTTTAAAGTTTTTCGTTAATTACTCGAAAACTATTGCCTCTAGCGAAAAAATGTCTATGAAATCAATTATCTACATAAAATTCTCTACAAAAAAGGTTCTTTAAACTTTTTCGTTAGGATCAATGTTTAAGGGGATATGGAGGGGGAGAAAGGTCAAATTTAAAAAAACAATACAGTTTAATCAAAGTTTTCTTGTTAAAAAATATTTTTTTATTGTTAAAAATGAAATGAAAGAGAAGAGAGAGATCTTGACTATGCTGACCATTGGAGGTAATCCACCACTTACCCGCCCTGGTATAAGTAACAGATGGTTACTCCTTCAAGGCTCTCGCAAGGACTCTAATTTTTTTGAAAGAACGAAGCTACATTTGTTTAGAACGAATTTAGACTTCCAATGTCCCTACATACGTTGTTAGCAAGCAGTATGCATTTGCTTAGCAGGAAATACAAGATACAATATGTGTTAGTATGACAAAATATCGACAAGACAATGGGACAGGTTGGTGAAAGTCCACGAGGTGGCAAGCGCTGGGTGATTGTATCCAGCGTATCCTTCAAGCACCTGTTTGGGAAAAAGACAGTACATAAGTAATAAGGGCATGGCAAACGGTTGGGAGTCCTCTCAAATCAATTGGTAGTCCCAGCAAGAATGCGCATGACGTTCGGTCTAGCCGTGAACCACCCTCAGCTTCCGCGCCCCTTAGCCGGTTCCTCGGTGATGCCTCAAAGAAAAGTAAATGGGAGATTGGGGGCGAAATACCCGACGACCCTAAGGAATTCAGCGTCGAGTAGCCGGGGGCAAGGCGAAGGAGAGCCGAGGTCGCCCCCCCCCCCCTCAAACCTCAAGCCTGCACATGTTGCTGGGGGTGGCGCAAACGATTTTAGAGGGCACCGTGCCGTCGTCGACGGACTCCTGTTGACGCAGGGACGAGGTCTAGCGCACCCCCAGAAGGGGAAAAAGAAACATAACAAAATATATAGATTCAGTTCAGTTCATCCTTCTGAGCGAAGCAAAGTAGAGGTTGTGGGACTAAAAAAGAAAAAGAGAACATAGAAACCAAAACAAACGTAAGAAAAACAAAGTCGAATGTGTAAGTTGGGTCACAACAATGTTCCTTGGAATATGAAACTGGAAAACAAATAATGTGACACAAAAATGATGATAAATAATAAACAGGTATCTCGATAAAACGTCGTCTAGCATAGCTTAGTGAAATCTAAAATAAACAATGCGAAAAGAAATGAAATAAGCAAAAAAACAAGATAAGTCATACAAATATAAAAGTAATAGAAACAAAATGTATACAATAGAATAAGATAAAGGGACATAAGATAGAGATTATTTAAAACATAAAATTCTAGCAGTAGATGTAATAAAGTAATAAGGATGTCCAGGACTATGCTGACCAGCATGGAGGAGCTTACTCCAGACAAAGTTGAAGAGTTTCCTTGGTTTCAAAATCATCTGGAATCCCTCAAGGATAATGGGCCTACTGCTGCTTTGTGGGTTCGGTAGATACTTCCACACGTTTATCCTGATGAAGAAGTTTTTTTTGTTTATTTGTTAACGCCTTGATGGCTTTTACATGTAAGGTAAATTGTACAGGAGCATTATAACAAGTATTAGTACATAAAATAATAAACAGAGCATGAGAGACATAAGTAGGCACAACACAAGTAGGTATGAGTATTCGATAAGTAAATTGTACAAAGGAGTTCAACCAGCAATTCGTATTTGGGCTCAGGCTACAGTAGATTCAGCAATTATTGTCACAATATTACACAAAACATTATTGCAAACATACTCGAAGCATACCGGTTGGGAGTGGTATAAAACATTTTTTAGCGATTAATATAAAAGTTGGTAATTTTCTTGTAATTTTTTTTTCTTTGCTATTATAGTATGTTATTATTATGAAAACAATAAAAGGTGCACAGCAATTAAATATACAAAAGAAGTAAGTAGGTACTATAAAAGTAGTTACAGAGCAGAGGGTTTTAAATTTGTTACTGTTAACAATCTGAAACAGTTAAGGATTTTTACATAAGTTTGATTATTATGAAAAAAATAAAAGGTACACAGCAATTACATAAATAAAGAAGTCAGAAGTACTATGAAAGTAGTTACAGAGCTTGTTAACAATCTGAAACATTTGCGGAATTTTGCATCTGGATACATATACGCTTTTTAAAGGAAGCGATGTTTTTTATAAAGAAATATGTCAGTAGAGCAAGTTTCATTCCCCACACGATGCAATCTCTGAAGACAAGACTTGAACATAAAATTAGTGTGAGAAGCAACTATGTTAAATGGAGCATGGAGTCTAGTGTTGTATTTATTGGGTACTTGATAATTTATCATATTCACTAGTTCAGGGCTATCCAAATATCCGTTAATGATTTTAAATAATAATAAAACATCACAGATTTTTCTTCGCTGTGATAATTCGGGTAGTCTAAGCAATTGCATTAAATAATTATAATTTAATGTTCTATGGGAATGTGTAATTTGTAATTTATATGGCTTAAAAATCTATGTTGTACTCTTTCGGTTTTGTGTGAATGTACATTGTACAAAGGCGACCAGAGAGAGGAATTATACTCAAGAATGCTTCGGACCAGTGTTATGTACAGCGTTTTAAGTGTATTAATATACATTAGATCTTTGCACGTTCTTAACACAAAACCGAGACATTTACGTGCTTTATTCGTGATTGCATCGATGTGGGGGACGAACGTCATCTTGTTATCAAAAACAACACCCAGATCTTTTATTAATGTTACTGTAGAAAGATTAACATTGTTGATGTGATATTGAAAGAGTATTGGATTTTTATTTCGAGAAAAACTTATAGATTGAAATTTGTGAGTTCAGGTGGCCTGACGCGAGAAAGAGGAATAACTGATTCTGTACTTGCCAAGTGGGTTGGTGGATCACCCGGGGGCACCGCCATCTGCACGTCACTGACGGTGTTTGCTGACGTGGTTTTTTGCAACTGGCGAGCAGCTCGTTGATTTTCGGCAAACGTGGCATTCCGGTATCATGGCAAATGAGAGATTCACGATATCGAGCTAAGATTCATGAATGGTTCAATGACCATCCCCCTATTCCAAAGTTGGATTCGCAATGTCACTGTCAGTGGGTATCCTGGGAAATTCCAAAATAAACTGCCACCAAGCCTTGGACATTGGAACCAAAACTTAGCAAAGTTTCATTGTAAGCAAATTTGGTGACATGAAACAATCTAGAAAGAATGCGGTTTTTCCAAGGTTTTTCTGGCTATTGTCAAAATGAGAAGCACCATTAAAATCAATGGTGAGAAAGTTACTATTAACCCCAATGACGTTATATATATTATAAATATATATATAACGTCAGTATTAATGTCATTGATTAACCCTGTGACAATTTTCCAAAGAACTGTCATAGCGAAAAGGAACGACAAAGCAAAGCTTTTGACAAATTAATTAACTCCGTACCCCCTGGCTCTGTTCAGCGAGAGAGGAATTTTTTAGATTTTCACGGCCAAAAGCATTTTCGTTGTTTGTTTTTGGGGTATTATGCCATGTTTATGTTTATGCATATTTAACGTTTCTATTGTTTTGACACTTTCATAAACCTTCGTATATATACTTGAACTTGTAATTGTAATTGTTGATTTTTTTTCCGTCAGCCCCTTGTGCCCCCCCCCCCCTCCTCCCAGAAAAAACCCTGGACCCGCCCTTGCTACTTATAATAATATTATATTTTCATCATATCAAATCAGCACTCGCCATTGAAAGCAAAGAAAAACACATTAACATCTATTAAAAATCTGTGGTCTTGCGACAACCGACAACTTCATATCAGTCTTTGCAAGTTGTTGATGTTTTTGACATTCGCTGCAATCGTTCAAAATATTGTTTTGGTTTTGCTTTCGGATTGTTGCGAAAACCGTTTTGTTGTGTTATTATTTGGCTTCAGGAAATTGAAAAATGTAGAACAATAAAGAAGTAAGTAAATAATATTTCAATGTACACACAGTTATCGAAAATTTCTTTTATTCTGTGAAAATAGCGCGAAGTCTCGTCAGAACCATTTTATTCTTATATGCAAGTTAATTTGGTAATTTAAAGTGACTTGTATTTTTTTTTGCCCTTTTACGATCGCGAATATTTTCGGACGCCGGTAAATCGTATGATCTTGTATGTCCGGTTATCGGTTATGGCCAATAATGGTGGTGTACATTTTTACGCAGTGCATTTGAGATTTTCCTGGTTGCTGTAAATAATATCTTGGTGGATTTTATTACTGTTTTCTGTGTTGACGTTAACCTATGTTACACGTTGAGCGAAAAGTGAAAGCATTCGCAAGCTTTGAGCTCTAATTGTTTAATAAATTCAATGCACATATCGATTTTTTGTAACTGCATGTCCTTGATACCTACTTGCTCATTGTGTTGCGCAATTGCCTAGAAACGTACCATATTTTTCAGCTCTAAACTAGTCTAAAGTAGTAGTTTTTGAGGATTGTACCTTTGCTCAAAATTTATTACTTACTTACCTATTGTTTTTCTTTATATTTCAAGTACTAGGTTAACTTTGTGTGGGAGAAGCTTAGTCCACCCACCTTTGTAACCTATCCCATTCTCGGGTCAAATGGATTCATTGGAAGCCAAGCCAATGGATACTGTTGCAGAATGCATGCGTAGACTACAGTGTCATTGGATCCCCAAAGAAGTAATAGAAGATGTTCCTGAAACTGACCCACCTAATAGTAATTGGAATTTTATTAATTTTACTGATAAGAACTTTAGACATACTTACACAATTGGATTGTCTTAAACCATAGTGAACTAACTCACTTTCCAATTTTTGATTTAGAACTTGAAATGAGGGCTTCAAACCGTAATCTAACTCTGCCAGAAAGAATAACCAATCAGAAAAACTGTCTATGTTCAAGACAATATATCGCTGATTGGTTCTCTCTGGCAAAGCTAGATTATGATTTGGAGCCCTCATTTCAAGCTCTAACTCCAAAATTGCAAAAAGTGAGTTAGTTCACCATGGTTCATTACGATCCAATTGGATTGTCATAAACCAAAGTATACTAACTCACTTTTTACAGTTTCTGAGGGGTAAAGTTCGGATTATGGGCGAAATTCCTAAAAAATAAAACTAGTTATCTTTATACTAACTTTGGGCCGGGGAATCCGAATCTGAAAGAATTAGGTTGGGGCAAGCAAATATAAACTGAATTACACCACTTAAAAATTTTCGATACACAAACAATCTGCAATAAATTAATGACACATCTTTTTATGGGCGATACTCCGAAAGAAGAAATTTAATTATCTTTATACTAACTTTGGGCTGGGAAATCCGAATCTGAAAGAATTAGGTTACACTCTGCAATATTAACTGAGTTAAACGACTGTACAATTTTGAATTCACAAACAATATAAAAGGCCATTTTGGACGCTTTCTGACAATAAATATCATAGAAAAAACCAAAGATATTACATATTACCACATAAAATTAAGTGTTGCCATTAAGCAATAATATCAATAACGTAAAAAAACATGTTTATAATTTCAGTAATTATTTTTTATAAATTTTATTCACTTTTGTATCACAAACCTGTTACACAAACCTAGCTTAGCCGCTAAACTACTTGAAAACTGAGATGTTTTCTTGCCTTGACGCGAGTAGGCTCTACGAAGGGGGCACTTTCTTTTCTATCACAAACCATGTTACACAAACCTAGCCTAGCCGCTAAACTACTTGAAAACTGGGATGTTTTCTTGCCTTGACGCGAGTAGGCGCTACGAAGGGGGCACTTTCTTTTCTATCACAAACCATGTTACACAAACCTAGCGTAGCCGCTAAACTACTTGAAAACTGGGATGTTTTCTTGCCTTGACGCGAGTAGGCGCTACGAAGGGGGCACTTTCTTTTCAATCACAAACCATGTTACACAAACCTAGCGTAGCCGCTAAACTACTTGATTGGCGGTTATTGAGCCTATGCTTACTGAAAATTCATATGTATGTTGATTGTTTAGTTGGAATTTATATACTGCAGCGTTGACAAGCAATTATTTGTTAATAATGCCTAAAGGAACCAAAAATAAAAAGGGGTACTGGCAGAAGTACACCAATAAGTACAAGTAACGCGATGCTATCTGAAAGTTTTACGTTATTGATATTATTGCTTTTGGCATCACTTAATTTTCTGTGGTTGAACATATCTTTGGTTTTTTCTATGGCATTGTTGAGAGCGTCAAAAACGTCAAAATTACCTGTAAACTGTGTATGAATTCAAAATTTTGCAGTCGTGTAATTCAGTTTATATTTGCTTGCCCCAACCTAATTCTTTCAGATTCGGATTCCCCGGCCCAAAGTTAGTATAAAGATAACTAGTTTTATTTTTTAGGAAT
This sequence comes from Limnephilus lunatus, assembly GCA_917563855.2. Lineage (NCBI taxonomy): Eukaryota > Metazoa > Arthropoda > Insecta > Trichoptera > Limnephilidae > Limnephilus > Limnephilus lunatus. The sequence goes on along the minus strand of OU830598.1, from coordinate 44,789,364 downwards.
TTCGCCTTTAATCCGAACTTTTTTCGTTTCTGAGTTAGTGCTTGAAATGAGTGATCCAAATCATATTAATCTGGCTCTGACAGAGAGAACCGTGTTGTGCTTGACCAGCACTGAAGCACTGAACCAATCAAAAACAAAGATTAGTCATCCTGCCACTCTAAACTCAGTATATGAATATATAATTTTAATTAGTCTATGATAAGTGCTGGAGTGTTCAAAGCTCAATCTAAACCTTTTCACAATTTATTTCTATAGAATGGTGATATTTAAACATTCGCAAAACGTTGTTTTCTCAAATGTGTAAGATTATTGATTTAGTTCTAAATGATGACGATCCATTCTAACATCCACTATATTATTTTGTGATGGTTGTAATAATAATATTACAATTTATCTTTTCTTAACCCAGGCATAAAGAAAATGTTTTGATTTTTTGTTTATTTTTCAGCAAAGGAACCCAGCAAGCCTTTTTGGAAAAGAATAAGGGACAAACACAGGGAGACAATTCAAAAGAAAAGAGAAGCTGTTCTTGAACAGGAAAGAACAAACCGATATAATTATATAATGCAGAAGAACTTGAACCTGGTCAATCCTTACATTTCGGGGCCGATTCGCACTCACAGCGTGTATCATAGCCCGATTTCAGAACTCCCAAAGCCGGCATTCACACAACCTCGCGTGAACCACAGCCCCGAAGGCTTACACGAAGACTCTTCCAATAATGCGTCACAGGAGACTGGATTTGGTATTGAACTGCCTTCAGATGACGGCAGTACCGTGACACACGCTCCATATATTAGAAAGAGCAAAAAGAAAAGTGTGAACAAACCGTTCAAGAATTACGTGGAATCTGAACTGAAGAATGTAGTGCAGACTTTGCCAAAGTCGGTAAAGGAACGCAACGCAACGGATGACTTCTTTTTGAGCATGTGCGTTATGACAAAAGATCTTCCAGAAACTTTTCAGATAAGGGTCCAGAAGATTGTGTTTGCAGCCGTGATGGAAGCGAGGGAAGAATACATTCAATACCAGCACGACAAGCTTGTAATGTCAACTGATGAAGCCACTCTCACCAGGCGGAACAGCAAGAAGGTATCTAGTATTGTTACAGTTCATCAAGCTGCTCTCGGCTGCGGGGCTCCCAAGGTTTCCCCGCCATCCGGGTATCCGGTAGAAACTGTTGTGAACGTAATTCCTGAGGGAACTGATAAGCGTACAACAACATACGTGCCAAAGAGGTGCAGTTTTGAAAATAATTACTGACTTCTTGGCTCATCATTTTCTTTTCAGATTATTAATTCTAGTCCATTCTAGTATTTTATACAGTGTATTATGAATTTCTATACAAACTTTACCCTTGTTATATAGTTTTTATGCTTTTTTTAGCCTAATCTATTGTTAGTTTTAAGTTCCTCTGAAATCAGAAGAATGTTTTAAAATGAGCTTTTAATCTATGATCTGTTGTTTTAGTTGGTTATTATTCCTATTATTAAACAGTAAGTACCGGGTCATATATTGATAATATTCTGTAATATTTTTTTCCCGCTTGTATTTATTTTATTGTTTTAAATGTTAAGGTGGTATAACCAGACTCAACTGAAAATTTGCCATTTTAAATCGAATTCAAGGTGTATCGACTCTTTTCTACAAAAAAACCATAAATTGATTTTGATAGGTTATTATTTTATCTGGTAAAGTTACTTAACTATAAATGTGAATTTTTTGTTATATTAAATTTAAACTTTTGGTCTTCAATCAAAATCATAAAAAAATATCCAAACACTTGTTTTGAGGCGAAAGTCCTTCCGTTTCTCTATTATTTTACAGACTTCCAAACTAATATATTTCAGAATTTTACACTCACTTTTATTACTTACGATCAAAAAATAACTTTGAAAGTAAAGCTTAAGTACTTTTATTGCTAACTCGAAACCAATAATCACTGACAGAAGAACCTCATTACCCGCCAAAATGCGGCAGTGAGAAGATGTCTTCCGATGCTCTTATTAACAACATTTTTTTGTAATTATTTGAGAAATGAGTAAAGTTTCACTAGAAAACACAAGTCACCACACCTAAAACTTTTTTGTAAGATGCATTTTGAGGAAAAAAAGAAAGATTGTTGGCTTTAAAGTAAGTAAATTTCATTATTGACTGGTAGATTTTATTATTGAAAAATAAAATCTGCTCGCACATTACTAGTAAAAGGTATGAAAATGCTTGGCCAAATAGAAAAGATGATACAGTGAAACCCTCTTAAGAAGTTTTCCAAGGGACCGGAAAAAACCAACTTCTTAAGCAGGAAAACCTTATATGTGGGAAAAATTAGGCCAATTTTGAGCCGAGGGACCTCAAAAACCAAACTTCTTAAGCCACGAAACGTCTTAAGAGAGAACTTCTTAAGAGGGTTTCACTGTATAAGAATAGGATGGTATGTTTTAGTTGTGAAAGTGAACAGATTGAGCACATTTTCTTTGCAATATGGTATTGAAGTAGGGATGTATGTACTAGAAGTTGGATTTTTCTTAAGATGGTTCCTCATTGCGGAGGATCGTGACCCCTACTCCAATTTCCACAGTGGACAAGGCTCCTATACTTATCACGGCCCTGCGCGCACCGGAAGTCAGTAATACTTGGTCACTACAGCGCATTGATGACTTGGTACAGAAGTATCTTAAAAATGTAGTAGGCCGTTAGTTGAAAGCATATTGTGAATGCCTTGCTCTTCCAGAATGGACACATTTGTGCGTCAGGCTATCAATGGAATCCTCAGCATTTTTCTCCAGCACCACATTTGGAGGGCGTCTATCCGCTTTCTTTTGCTATGGATGTTTCCACACCCTTTAGAAATATGACGAGTCTCATCTTGGTGGTCTTCGTTATGCCTCTGTCACTCTATATCTTTTGCATTTTAATCATGGCATCTTGTCATGCAAATTCTTCTTTTCACTTCTGTTTCTCAACATCCTTCGTCACGTGCAGTTGAGTCTAGGTTTATGAACTTTATTTATTTGAGAGCATTGTTTGTTCTTACAAAGGTGTTTGCCCTGTCGATCACCATTAGTTTTGTTTTGGCCCCCTTGATGAGTAGACCTAGATCACGGCTTTCTTCCTCTATTTCAGCAAGGAGGTGGTTCATTTCTGCAGAAAAGGCGATAAGAGGAGTGTCATTTGCATATTAGAGATTTTTGGCCACAAATGTTTATTCCATCAGAATTTGGTTAGAAGGTGGTATTCGAGAAAAGTTTGTCAGTAGCTTTCGAATAATTTTAGAATGAAGGTAAATATTATTGTTGTTTATAGATTAGATGACATAATAGTGAATAAGTTAAATATTAATAGTTTATAATAAGTTAAATAGTTTATAATAAGTTAAATATGTGTTAATATAATACCTAATATCTATTGATCCACTCCAAGACCCAAATTTTTATAATCCTTCCGATAAATTCTCTTATATTAAATTAATTAACCCTGTAATAAAGCAAAATTGATTGCTGAAAACTATTATAATAATTTATTAGATGTATGTCATTTCGCATTTTTAACCCCTTAGGCCTCGGGCCTATTTTGTTGGAAAGTCAAAATATTTCCGCTTTGCTATAAAATAGAAATAAATGGAATAATTTTTAAACATATCTGAAAACTACAATCTGTTCTTGAAAGGTGATGAAATACACTTTATTTTATAATTCTGAATAAATATATAATTTTTGACATATTAAAATTTTTAATGCAAACATAAAAAAGTTAAAAAAAAAGATCAATTTACATTTTTTCAACTAAAATTACTGATGAAGAAAAAAAAGTTAATACACACACATACTTTATTAGGCAAATGTACTCGTATTTCAAACGTCAACTTTTTTTTTGTTTCATGTGAAAATAATTAATAAATTTCCAAAGTTTCGAATATGATTTTTTTTAAATTGCGATCGGTTTCATAAAGGTGTACATTTTCAGTATTTTGTGGTTAACTTTTAGATTTGAATGTAAAGCTTGGTGTTTTCTCTTTCTACCATTTAGATCATATTTTAACCATGATAGTAAGATAGACAACGATTTCTATGAGACCTACACTAGTTGTTCCAAAAGCGAACAAATTAGTCTGAGGGGTTAACATTCCCATTATATTGAATAATTCGAGATTAAATATATTTCTCTTATACTTAATATACTACGGTAAATGTGGCAAATTTTTACTTTTTTGAAGTGACTGAAAACAAACCCTCCGATTAAAAGATTGCCATCCAATGGATCTCCTCTGTATATCCTTTGTATGTTCTGTAACAGTGCTTGGATTCAGCTGGAACAATCCAGTATTTCTTTCATGATGTCATCACTACCTTTCATATTTATAATATTTCACCGTGGTGTGTAGGTCTAATTCATGTCTGTTATCGAAAAATCGGCCTAGATCTAATCTGATTGAATAATCTAAAAACAAAATCCCTAAATAGAATTTTTATTATAATTTTCTTGAAACCAAGCACTGATCTCGAAATTGATGTATGGTATAAAAAGTTAACCATAGGCAGAATCATAATCAATATATTATTATTGAAGTTTATATCGACGGTGTCGAAAAACAATTTCGGATCTGACAAAAATGGAAAATCGATCTGTTGGCTTATTTCTTGGCTCATTTTGTTGTTTTAAAAGTCTGTATTTTCAGATTTTTTAATGAAATGAGATGAAGTATCAAAGATCAATACAACATTACATTTCTTGATACCAAAAACAGTAAACATGCAGAAACTTTACTTCAAAAACCTCTTCTGCAAAAATTCAAAATCGCACATCCGACATTGTTCTTCGGGACCGTCGATATGTACATACATAGCTGACTGTGTGAAAGGGGTGCTTAAAACTTTTCCAACACACAAAATTGTTTTTTTGTTGTTTCATAAAGTCTAATTTTGATCTTTGCTTTAGGGCCTCCTAACTACTCTTTAGTGTTGGTTTCCGTACATGGCGCTACCCGTAATATGCTGAACTTGATAATTTTTCACGTGCAGCCGTGGAGTTAACACGATGTCAAGCGATGTCAAATGACTTTTTTCCAACATCAATCCATGCCTTCTCCACTAAATTGTTTCTTACATATTCTGGTAAACACGCATTTTTTTCCACTTCCAGAACAAATCTAACATTACTTTCATGTTCTGACACCATTTCTGTCAAACGTCAAACGAATAGTAGCAAACACGAATGATGCAACGTGTAGCGTGCGATCAGCACCGTCGGTAGCATGAAACTGACTTCAAACCAACAGCTGCCGCGTAGCGCCGTGCACGAACACAAGCAAAATCGTACGGGGGGAACTCAAGAGCTGCGCGCATCTACGCCCATGAGGCTCGAGTAGCTTGTGAGTCGCGTCATGTACGGAGGCACTTAGGGTTTATGATGTGATGAACCCAATGAAAATGGGATAAAGTTTTTGTCTTTGCTGATTTTAGAATAGCCAGGGATCCATTAAGGGTTAAAAGCATGAGCGTTTTTGAGCGCGGTCTACGCCGATTATGTGTTGTACCAACATTTCACATTTTACTATAAAAGATTTCTTCCTATTGTAGGAGAGGGGAGCAGTTGAAATAGGGAGCTGCCACGAAATATCATTTCTTTGTACTGGATCTATCAACTTGACAGCTGACATCCGCACGTTTACGCAGCTCCGTAATTGAAATGACCCCTCTCCTATTTACGGTGGAGAGCGGGTCGCATAATTTTTCAAATATAGCATTAGCAGCGGTTACGAGATATAACGTCGCTCTTATCTATGCGGTCTATGGTTATTTGCTCTGTTAAGGTGTGGCGGGTCTGTATAGGATTGTGCGGCGAGCGATATTGTGTTATAAATGATCTTTTATATTTTGTATCAATATTGACTGAGGCTTTTTATTGAAGATTTTTTTGTTTATTTGCAAATTTTTATTATGTGTTATGCGATATTGTATGCCTGGCTGTTGAAGTTGATTAAGTCCGATGATATAATGTAATGTTAGGTATTTTGTTGTCTGAGGTATATTAGCCACGAAGCCAGAGTGCGTGTTAGTATTAGAATGATAGTTGGATTGCTATTCGCTGTATATATATATGCTTTGTTATCACGGTAAAACAATGTATAATTTTGCAGTTCGTAATATTAATCCAGGACTGCTTTGAAGGAAATGAAATTGTGATTCACAGTGAAATATATATTTATGTCTGTTAATGTTTAATGTCAAAGGCAAAAGTCTTATATTTGTGACTGTTAGTGAACTTATCTATAAGCGTAATATGCATATTGTACATATTATTATTACACACGATACATACTGCATTTTTTATTTCCTTTAGATAATTTTATCATATTTTAAGATACCTTATGTCCTCGATGATTTCCTTAAGACAGGGTGTTGATATATATGTATGTCAGATATTTCAGATTATTTTATATACAGATTTAGATTGAAATTCACTAATCATTTAGCATTTTCAAATAATCTTCAATCGCCAAAGGACTGCAGTCCAACAGAAAATTCTGATAATTTTTTTATAAACTGGTTTTTGAGGTCCAATTATAACTTTTTACCCTGTAAAATGTATATAGCTTTACCGCTGTATAAATGATTGATCTGGAATATGGAAAATATCTTACTGGCAGCTGACTGACTTGTTGTATCAAGCCACAGAATAGTAAATCTGTAGAAGTGTGATGGACATTTACATTGACTTTTCCACCCCGTGGCTGCACACAGGTCAATAATTTGATTATCTGTGCAGGAAATAAGTTCAATATTAAAAATGTTTGCTCGATTTTGTCGGAAGTAAGATAAAATTGACCCAGTTATGCCCACAGCACACTTCTATCGGTTTTTATTTTCGGTGTAACCAAACTAAAACTCAGTGCATTTATTTGTTACCTGTTTCCAGAGCTCTGGATTGTTAGTAATGGATGACCTATCTAGGGATTCAACATATACAATGCTGTTTTTCAGCGAGTTTCCAAATGTTTCTGGAAACACTTTGTTAAACTTTCTGGAAACCTTTCAAATTCTTTACAAATAAACTTTCCCTTGCCAGCTAACATGCACACAATATAAACATACCTTAGTACGTATTGGAAGAATTTGTCGGAAACTGTATAAAACTACTGAATATGTGCAAACCTTGAAAAGTACTGATTTGTAATTATTTTGAGATGGGTACTATAAAGGATGTTACGATTTGGAGAAATATTTTTTATTGGAAAATACAGGGATGTGATAAATTTTAAATAATATGTAAGCTATTTTGTAAAAAGTTTACATACTCTGATTTCATTTTAATGTTACTCAGATTAAGTCTGAGTGGCCTGTCCGTGTTATAAATTCTCGTGACAGTAAAAGTGAGAATCTTTTCTTAAGCAAAATTAACTTTAATTAATCATTCAAATTCAATAAGTGATAATACAGATATTGTCACATATTTTTAATGTTTATTCATGGGGATAGTCTTACTTGTGAAGGCATATTTTTATATATGGCTATATGGTATTATGTTCTTGATTGAGAAGTTTAAGAATATACGAACACGGTTGAAGTGAGATGGTAAGCTTTAAAAAATATATTGTGAAGTGTCAAATTTTCTTTTCTGTTTATTATATTATATATTTTATACAAAGAATTATGTCTTAGTAAAAAATGCTTTTCTTTTTTAAGCATACTTTACTTGTAATTTTTGTGCTGTAAAATATATATTTTTGTATGATTTGTATATACTTGCTTTTTTTTAAATACAATATATCTAAGAGGTGGTTGATAGCCCGGTGGATAGAATACTGCTAGCTGTCGAATGAATTCACTGTAAAACTCAGTGTGGTTACGCTCTTTAGAACAATTTATGCCTAGTGAATGTCTTAAGGTTTATATAATTTAAAAAAAATGGTAGCAAATCTGTAAAAATACCGATGCTTGATCCCATTATTTGTTATGCTGTGAATTCATTACCCTGCTATATTTTTTTTAAATCCTAGTTATGCTGTGAATGCATTATACCGTGCTATATTTTTAAGTCATTGTCATAATATGATACACATGTCACACAACATCATCAGGTAAATGCCAAAGTTGCGAATCTGCAGAAACGTCATGAGGTTTGAGGTTTAGAATTGATATCATAAATCGATTTATATTGTTACTAAACCAGCTTCATGTATCATATATGTAGTAGCTTCATGTATCATCCATGCACATACAACCTAACCCTTATAAAATAAATGAAAATAATGTAATCCTTTCAAATTGACCTTTAAATAGATTAGGCAGAATTTACTTCTCTACTTCATCTCCAACATTTATAAAATAACTCTCTTCAAAAGATTTATCACCCTTCCAATCACCTTTCTGTTTTAATTCTATTCAAAGTGATATGTATTTTACCTTCAATATCCTTGTAACTACAATATTCATTTATATACCTGTACGCCTGTCTCGACACAGGTATACCCTAGTGAGACAGGCATATACACAAAACAAATGTAAATATATTTTTATTATAGATAAATAAACAAAAAAAAAAAAAAAAAGTATAAAATAAAGTCGCTCACGCTGTATGTGCGCTTATATCTTTTAAACTAAGCAACGGATTTTCATGCGAGTTTCACCAATAGATGGAGTGATACATGGGGAAGGGTTTTAGGCATATAATTGGTCAAGGTTTGGTGTAAATTGGTTTAAAAAAACATAATATATCTGGCCAAGCGGCAGCGGGCAGCTTATAAAGGTTTCGTTAGCCACAGCAATTTGTGGCTGGGTCTGCTAGTTTATTATATGTATTACAATGGTTGAGTATATGGATATGAATCTTTGACCCTTGAAAAAAACATATTAATGCTGATACTCTTGATAAAAAGGGAAATGTGTGATTTTTTTAATAATTTATTAGTTATGCAGGTATGTACATAATGTTCACTCTGTGCAGGAATCTTAATTTTCATCGGGTTCGGGTAAACGGTCTCGTTCCTTACTGTCTCTTTTCAATGATTTATAAAAATCTTGATGAATTCTTGGAGTTGTATGATCAGCACACATCTTCATGAGATCTTTATATTTTGAAACCAGCTCAAGTCCCCGGCGATGCCCGGGCTTTACACAGAGTTTTCGAAATCAAATGTAGACAGTGACCTTCCTCTTGTTTTGAAGGTCACATTTCAAAATTTCACCATTAAACTAGAGATTAGCACACAAATCAAATCAACACTGCCCACTTGCCAGCCCGCTCTTCCACCACATACAGACATTCTCCTTTATATTTCAACCAATTTACACAAAACCTTGACAAATTATATACCTAAACCTTCCTCATGAATCACTCTATCTATTGGTGAAAGCCGCATAAAAATCCGTTCAGTAGTTTTTGAGTTTATCGCGAACAGACAGACGCGGCGCAGGACTTTAATTTATAATATGTAGAGGCCTAAAACTCCATCATAAACCTTTACCAGCTCGCTGCAATTCAATTGTCTGCCCCTTCAATGCCCAAAGTTTACTTCAGAAAACTCATCATATTGAGTTTTGTAAAATAATTTAAATTAATTAATTTAATAATTAATTCATTTAAAATAAGGTAAAATAATACTTTTTTGCACTGCAGCCAGCAAACAGAGAGCCGTGGTATTTTAAAATTATGGTTTTTAGCTAAATACTTTCTAAAATAAAAAATTTCATCAAACAATTTTCTTTTTACCTCAAAAGATCGTGGATTGTTTCTCGCAGTTGGAATAACTTGAGTCCATCTTCTGGTGTATGAATTGGAATATGTTTGGATTTATTGGGAATATGAGTGAATCTTAAGGAGGAGGCACATGGAGGCAAAAATTGTTTTTTTGCTGCCCAAAACATGTATCTGACATCATTCAAACAGATACAGCCTTGGTATGTGACATTTTATGTTCAGTCATGATGAAATCTCGTTTGAACCTCTTTTTCTTTGTGTCTCGTCCCAAACATAGCATTTCACATACATCTTGGTAGCAACAAGAATGCAGCATCGATGACATCCAAACTGATGAAATTGACAAGCTAAACTTGTTCAAAATGACCGTATATTATTCGAACCGTGAGCGCCATTAGTGAAAGTTGTTGAAAACAACGAAATTTGCAACACGAAAATCTCGAATTTGCTATGTTTGTCATTTTTGTATTGTAGTATTATAGGTTAAAGAAAAATATGTTTAATGTAAAAAAACACTGAAATGAATATTGGCAAGTTTGTCATTGCATGCACCTGGTGGCTGGTGGGTATTTAGTCAGATTCGTGAAATGATCGCTGGCCAAATTTGACCTTGTTACACGATTTCACCTTCGGTGTTTTGACTGTGTATGGCTCTGTTTAAAATGAAAACTTTTGTACATTTAACTCAAAACAGACAAAAATGTAGATTCGGGACTTTAGCAATGCACCGACGATGCGTATGTGTGCACATGTCACACATGTCAAAAAAATGCCAAAGCAACTAACTTTATGCGTTAACAATGAATGCTCATTGCTATTTTTATTGGCAGAAAGATTTCCTGCTCACCTAGACACAAAAACACCTGCAGGTGCAGTTGGAAAAATGATTTGTAATCTATTTGTGTTGTGTCCACATAGATTACTGATCGGAATAATATTATATTTTGGTGTATTTACATGATGTGAAATAAATTAAATAAGCAATTTTTTTGTTTTATTTTTCAAAGCACCTTATGAACCATTATCCCCTGAGTTTGTTCCACGTAAATAGTACATATCTACATAATATACTTCATATTTGAGATAGCTTTCCCGATGAAAGTGACTTGTTGATGGAACCTCAAAGTTTATAAAACTCAGTTTGCCGAAAACAAAAAATTGAAAGCTTATAAAGCTCACAGTTTAAAATTCTCAAAGCTTAATGTTGCTGACACACTTGCGCTATACTCTTGTGGCTTGGCCTATTTCAGCATGCAGTTCGCTCTCGCTCGCCATTTCCGATTGGGAATGCTGAAATGGCCAAGCCACGAAAGCATAGTGCAAGTGTGCTAGCAAAATAAAACTCAAAGCTACAAAGAAAATTCTAAAATTGGTGGTTACTTACATGGTTTTATCTCACATACTCCTCACAACATACTCCTTTATTCAATAATTTAATGACAAAAATCTATCAGGAGCCATAATAGACATATGAATATTGTACGTCCGTGGGAGCCATAGACTCCAAAGTCTGGGGACCAGGAGCACATAATAATTGGATAGGCATAAATCTAAATTAGAATTATAAAAATAATAATACACCAGGAGTGCAGAAAGATGAAAAGATGTTTTTAATACTTTTCATCCTTTCTTTTGGTAAAATTCACTGCTAGAAATACCAGGATCACATAATACGATTCTGCAATGTACATGCTCCGGAGTTGTGAGGGTTGTATAAATAATATTTGTAGGCGTCTATTATAAATAGTAAATATTGTTACCCCTTACATATTCTTGTGTTCCTGGTAGATTTTCTATAATTTTGTATGTGGAATAATTAAGTGACGCCGCAAAATAGCATTTTTTTTTTTTATAATAACTATTTCAGAATAAGTTTACCTCTTTTATCATGGCATTACAACTACATACTGGTATTTTCCATAGGTACTACATCATTTCTGCCAAAGAAAGTCTACCCAAGCATTTTAAAATAAATAAAACCTATCTTCGACGGGTTCCAATTTACGTCCAAAGATTAAAGCTCAAAGATAATAGACAAATAAATCTCCAAGCTTGAAGCTTAGTGTAGAAGCAGTAGATATTTTTTTGTGTAAAGCATGTAGGGGAAGTGTTTAGAAGAAAAATCTGTATCATGTCAATTAGTTTATTTTATTTCATACATATCGCAGTTTTACAACATTTTATTCACATTATTTAAACAACATGCCTACATTATTTTCAAATACAAAATGCTGCAAGTCAATGAATAAACTAGCGGCATAATGATACATTGAAGATATTATTCTATATCCTTGAAATCCCAAATCTGTGGTAATTCAATAACTACATCAACTGACAAATGCAAATAATGGGTTCCACATACTTTCTTGAAGAATAAAGCATATTGTTTTCATTAATTATCCACTGGAGCCTTCCGCTATATAATCAATTTCAGGCTTGAACGCTTGGAAATATTTGAGCTTTCGGAATGGAAATTTCCCACCCTCTTTAAAAAAATCATGCCTCCAAATTTTATTATTGAGACACATAAATTGTATTTCGTGTTGAGAGCTATAAATAATTATAGAGCATAAAAAATTTATAAATGCGTGAATTCTGCTTATTATTTACTTAAAAAATGCCGTTCGTGGCATGGGCGTAGCCCAGGGGCGTGCACTCCATATAGGCATATAAGCACTGCCTACCCTGCCGTTTTCGTAAAACATAAGCATGTAAATAATATTACAATTTATTAAATTATTGCTAAAAATAAATACACACTTTCAAAAATAATCGCGAAAAAGCTGAGCAACCGAAACCACGCGAGCGCCACAAACGGCATACTACAAACGCGGCATAAACTGTAACTTGAAACTACACGTGCGCCCTCCGACTGCCTTACTAAAATGCGGTCTAAGCAGGAATTATTTCTGGCTAGAGCTAACTTCATTCAAGACATAATTCAATGTTTACGAAATGCACAAAGTGACTTGAACTGTCGTTTTGAATTGACTTCTAAGAGGTTTTTTGTTAGTGTTTTAGTTAGTTTAGTTTTTAAAGCAGTGCTTTCTAGAACAAAATTAGCAAATTGCAATCAGTGACGACAAAAAAAATCTGTTGTTATGTACTTCTATCAAATAGTTGTCTTTCATAAATGCTAATTTATCGATTCAAAAACGTTTGTCGTACTTTAATTCTGAAATTATCTGATAGAATATGGAAATTTTAAACTGTTGTATTTTCCTTGTTGTATTTTAACTTGTTGTATTTTCCTACTGCCTACCCTGATCAAAAACTCTGTGCACGCCCCTGGCGTAGCCAGGTTTTGATTTAGGGTGGGGCAAAAAATATAAATGAAGAGTAGATACTGAAGAAAAGTAGGCTTCTACAACATATTCATGTTTTAGGCTCTATGAATACAAAGAATATGAACGGAAGAAGGAAAAACCATTCTATGCCAGCCCTTTGAAGGGCTGTAAATTTGAAAATGCAACTCGGTCGACAATCCCAGAGATCATGCATTGGCCAGCCTGGGTGAGGCGAACGCCCCACCGTGGCTATGCCCATGGTGCGTGGTACCTACTAGGAGCAATATTAATTATTATGTGTGATGTCTATGGCCTAGTTGATAATAATCACAGATAAATTTAAATTGGAAATGTGTTTTTTGTAAATTCATGTATTTCAATATTCGTTCATGTAAATTTATGTATTTCAATAATATTATCCATTTGCAGAATGTCAATAACAACAAATTCAGAAGAGATGTGAGACGTCTCTTGTTAAAGTATCAAACAACTAAGTTAGCTTTACGGTTAATTGAAGCGGACGCTCGCGAGTTTTTGCAAATTGGCCACAATATAGACAAAAATGCTCCAGTGGTTGTGTTACAAAATATTTGTGTTGTGTAAAATTGCTTTGAATGGTACCTACTACATTGAAAATATGATGCTTTTCTCAAATTTAAAGAGCATGAGGTTTATTAGCTGTAAAAAATCATATTTTGCAATAATACAAGATATTTATTAATTTGGCCTAATCGCACAAAGCATAAGAAAAATGGTTGCCAAAAAAATAAAAAAGATTTCAAGAATCATTGGGATTCTCCCAATGCTTCATTATGTTTACATTTTAGATTATTTCTTGCAGTACGATCATGCAAGGTTAGAGAAAATACATTAATTAATTTCTTTTGGGTATCATTTTTACTACCTACTCAATTCTCTCAGAAACATCAACATTGTTTAAGTTAGATTTTTTCTGGTTTTAAACATGCTTGTTAATAATACAATATAGAGCCTTCACATCTGTGAACAAATTAATTAAATAATGCAAAGTATTCCTCTTACTAAATACTCACTCTCAATTTCTAATAGTACCTATGAATTCTTTATTTGTAAATATTAAATTTATATTAGCCAAAAAAATGCATTTTTTTCATTTTATTCTAGGAAAGTCAGAGTTGATAGACATTAACAAATAAATTGTAGAGCCCCATTTAATGACAACTACTAAAAAGGTAGCATTTTTGTTTCAGTGTATCTACTACAGCTTTCAGCATTAAAATCTTTCCCAGCAAATATTTAGGTTAACATGTAGAGGCTTCATATGTAAAAAATAGTAACAAAAATTTTATGTAGCAACTTTAACACTGATAAAATACAAAAAAGATTTAATAACAACATGGGATGATTTGAAATATGTTTAAACACACCGAATGATAAACTGGCGCTCATTATCTGACTCCAGAACTCTTTGAATATACTTATAGATATTGTAAATAGGTATACTATTGTCTGAAATCTCAACTAACGTGAAACTATTCTATTATAAAGTCAGCATTTTAATCATAGGATATTACTTTATAAACATCAAAATCTTGTCTACTCAAATAAATACGTAACATACGTATGTAAAATGCACATAATATTGTATGGTAAGTATGTAAGTAATAAGAAAGTTAATTTTATTTTTGGAAAATTTCTTATTGACAAACTTGTAATTATTTAACTGGTCAAAATATGATTGCTGAACACAATAATAATATTTATTAGATAAAAGTTCTTAATCTTTACGTACATACATTACAATTCATTGTATTCATGTATTGTATAATATCAAAAAACTTATCTAAACTTTACACTTAGAACAATTTTCTTACTGTAAAACACTTATCAATAATAAAGTATAGAAATAATAATGTAAATATCACTGGCTAGATTATTTTAGTGACATAAAAAATATGGTACTTAATTTGGTTCTTAATTCATTTTATATTACGTTCACAGGAAAATTATCAAGAAAAGTGATTTTTTTAGAAACTAATTACAATGAAGTCGTTAAAAGTAACCGAAGATATTATTTAATAATCATGGAGGAAAGTACTTAAGTACATAGCTTCAATGAATGTGATGATTATAAAATGTACTGACAATCTAAAGTAATTCAAAATTAAAATTAAACAATATAAAAAATGGTTTTATAAAATTTAAAATAATTGACTTAGTTAGTGTCAATAGATATGGTAGGTAGAAGACAAACATTTTCTTAATTATAATTTTTTCAAAATGTGATTGAAAGAACGATATTGATGATTTTTACGAATGTACTGATTTATGGATTAAAATAAAATTTATTGATGATTTTATCTTTTTTACAAATGGCAACCATGATGAATGTTTGAGTCAAGTCAACTTCATAATTAATTATATTATTATACTTTATTGACATCATTAATTGATATCGTTGCTTACATTTTTAATTAATAAAAATATTTTACAATAATTAAATTTAAAATCAGAGTTGAAATGCTCTTACTATAAAAATGATGTATAAAAACTTAAATGCTCAATACAACAAGGTGTTTGTTTTATAATACGATGATGGTATAAAGATATTTGACTAGATACTTCCAGAAACTTCAGACTTAATTATTGAGATCCTCAGACAGAATTTGTGCGAGGAAGTCCTGGTAGTCTTCATCATTTAACTCCTCGTCATCATCAGTTGATGTGTTGTTGACGCTGAAACCAAACCAAATCATTACTACAAAACCAATTATCATTATTACAAAGCTCTCCGAGCACGTCAAAACTAGGGGGGACCATGTAGTATACTGATGTACTTACTAGTTATTTTATACATATAATGTTACCCATAACCTTTTTTCTGTTTGAATTCTATTTATTCAATGATTTTTTAATCTCTCTTCAAAAGAAATCTTTTACATTTTTTATATTACATAATCTGAAACATTTGTAATCATTTACGTTTTTAGATTTTCACGGCCAAAAGTATTTTCATTATTTGTTTTTGGGGTGTTATGCCGTGTTGCGCTACCTCCTTCTTTAGCCAACGTTTCGGACAGCGTTTCAGTTTCCATCATCAGGGCAGATCCGGCAGATCTGACAGATGTCGGTCGGATCTGCTGGATCTGCCCTGATGATTGACACTGCAACGCTGTCCGAAACGTTGGCTAAAGAAAGAGGTAGCGCAACACGGCATAAAATCCCAAAAACAAATACAGTGGAATCCATTTACTATTATGACACAGAAGGGAAATGACAAACACGTCATACAAAGCATTTTGTAGAAAATAATCAACATCCTGTTTTTGTTAGGTAAATATGTATGTATTTATTTTAATAGAGAAAACACAGCATATCAAGACTCGTGACGTGCCACGCATGTGCTGAACGTGTTAGTGTCGGTCACTACAACCGACGTAATTTTCCATGAAATTAGGACATAATTTATTGAAAATGGGTCATAATAAGTGACATGTCACGATAATTACAAAATTCATTAATATTTTAATAAAATTACCTATTGGTATCTCTCCTTCTTCTTCTGGACACCTGCGATGTTGCTTCAACGCACAAAAGGACAAAATGATTGTTGCAGGAATACCTGGAAAATGTACAAAAAATATATATAAACACATGAGCATAATATTTTTTTTGTTTAAGGGAAGATCGAAAATTGATATTATTTGTAAGTTGTCCCCTCTGCCATAGGTCAACTCAAGTGGTTCGCTACGTTTGGTGACTTAGCACTCCTCTTAGGGTTCCCAGGTTCATGGGGTGAGGTCATAGAGATATACTATAGAGGCGCTATCCCATAAATAATTCTCCGAGATTCGTGTTCAAATCATGCACAAACAGGCCTTCGGGAAAGTGAATTCTAACTGAAGCCACCGCGTCGAAAGGCTCGGCCGTCAGACCGTCCTTTCATTTTACTCAAGCCCATGGTTTCATCCTTTTCCATACTACTTTGATACGTCACACGCCAGCCACGGTCGACGGTTGTTTTTGTTGTTGTACTAATAGAGAAATGGAGGTACTAACCTACGATGCCATTGAATCAATTTATTCGCTGAATGTCTCATCTATGTATATATTTGAATGGGTGAGGTTTGTTAAGCCCGATGTGTCTGCACACCTGCTGCGTGGTGGGCTGGATCGAGAGAGAGACTGGTTGAGGAGGTCTTTTAACCTCTCCAGCCAAAATGCTTCAACCTGTCTGTCACTCCTGGACATATTGACCTCCAGATTCCTACCCACCCGCATACCCATTTCCTTCCCAGAACTTCCTCTCCTTCCTTTCCTTAAAAAACCCTCCCCACAGCATCCCCTAAGCCTACTACGTGGAGCTAATGTTAAAAAAAAAGTTGTTAAGTATAACAAACTCATGAAATTTTTTTGTTCTGGCTACTTTGTGTGCATATAAGATTACATAACACGGTTTTGTTTCAACTAACTTTAATTTGGGGTACTACCGTTCACCGGAACCATTTACTGGATAACCAGTCATAGATAGGTCACCCCAAGTCCTTCACCACTTTTGGTGATTTCACAGGGTGCCCGGTATCATGGGGTGAGATTTGTCTGGATCTTGGCAGCAGACGCGTCTGCTCACCAACTGCGTGGCAGTCCATATTGAGAGAGACTGGTTGAGGGAGACCTTTTCACCTCTCCAGCAGGACTCTCTCGGAACATCGCCTTGCACCGCAGTGGGGAGAATAGATCCATACGTACGACACACCGTTCCTTCCCTATGCCTTTTCCTTCCCAGAAATTCCTTTCCTAAAATTCCTTCTACACGGCATTCTCAAATATGACATACGACCTGAAGGTAATTAATTTCATCAAAACCTTTTGTATGAAGTTAATGAAAAAAAAACTAAATCATTGTTTATTTTTAAAATTTACCTAAGAAATATCCTATTAAAATTGAACGAAATCATAGGCTACCAAATTGCCGGGAGTGGCGAGTCTCCATTTTTGTGACTTGTTAATAAATGAATCAGGCAGTACACAGGTAAATCGCATTGTATTATCACTTTAAGTCAGTGAAAATAAAATCTGCTTATGAATTACTAGTCGTTTTTATAATGGCCCGCAAATTGCCATGTGCATAAAAAACGTAAATTTTGTTACACTATTTAGTTAGACACTTTTACAGATGTGTTACTATTTAATCACCTCACTCATTTTTAGCATCGCTACGCTAGACGGTTTGATTAAAAATGAACATTCAAATCTGAATCAAAAGTGCAAATCGATACCTTTATTTAGCGAACTTCACTATTCTGCGCTGGGTATGGTTATTTCAATGTATGCTCTTCGGCGGTCCACGTACGACTGATGTAATACTATATATTATGTATTCAAAGCAATCTCAAACCCTCCTAGTGCCAGAATAGTAAATTAATAAATCAATGGATTGTAAACTTTAATTAGTGTGTTATATTAGTGTTAAGTATCATCGGAGTATATTATTACGTTAGCGTCTGCATGAGGTTGAATTTCAGAACCCAGCCACGAGTGCATGTCGACGTGGCCACGCCTTAAATAACATCTTTGTACGTGGAGTTTCACACAAAGCTACTGTTGTAGTTCGGTTTCAAATTCAAGAATTCGTCACGAGATGTCACTACTTCCGTCAACAGCTCGCGTGTGATTAATTCCCCCCTATGTATAAGTGCTATGGATTTTTTATTCTTTAAGTATCTTTCTGGATTTAGAAAGATTGTCGGCAATACTTGATAAAGTTGTTATAAATTACATATAACGTCATTGCGTGTCTAGATTATTTTGTCTCGGTGAGTCACCATCGTCACCGACGGTGTCTAGCTGTCACTGGATTACAGTAGATCCGAGGAAGTGGCTATTTTAGGAACCAGTTCCTATCGGATTTATAAAATGGTCACAAACACTCAAACCGGGCGAAGCCGAACTAAAAGCCGCCAAAACCCCGCTAACTGCTAGTATTATATGGTTGTACTTGATATTTGAGTTATCCTGTTAAAGTTTGTTGAAATAAATGAGTTTGTGAAATATAATTAATTGTTAATTCTTGATATTATTCCTTTACTGACCTTTCTTGATCTAAGAGTTTGTGACCAAGAAGTGAACTGGCCAGTCCAATCTTATCTGGAGAACTGCTATGCCAAGCATCGCAGTAGGTGTCCATTGCTCTTTCTCCTTGAGGATGTGACCCATGCCACACTATCTTCTGAGGCCTGAAATGTTACGACAAACAAATTAGCATATCTTATATTAAAATACAAAGGATATATAAATCAAAATTTAAGTACAATTTTATTGTTTTATTAACGCCATCTCTTGACAATAAAGAGCACTTGAATTTATCCAGAAATATATAACACAATACTACTAGCGCCATCTCTTAACAAAAAATAACAGTTTTCTAGCGAAGACTAGCACCATTTAATTTGGTACCGTTGAATTTAGTGTCTAACAAAATATCATAGACGTCGGTAAGCACAAAGATTGGGGAAAATCCTCGTTGAATTTATTTACAAATTTTATAATTACCAGTTTATATCAGTGAGGATATTCTTCCCACTGAAACTGATGAGACGTGGCGGCTGTGCGAACAGTCCTCCAGCTCCATCAAACAGCTCTGCCCAGGAGTTGAACAGCACATCTCCCCTGGTGTTGACTACAGGCAACTCGCGGTCAGCCCATCTCACAATGGAGTCAATATTTTGGACCCTGAAAAAATGAAATAGTAATAGTAAATACTGTGAAAAAATAGGTTTCAAACATAAAGCAGAGAAGTAGATAGTATTTACCTACATTATTTGACATACCTACATGGGAAAATATATTAAAAATGATAATATAATTTATTTATTCAGGGTCTTCAAATACGCAATAGGTACAAGCAGAATGGTACCTATATACACGACAGTGACAAGACATCAGGGGTGACAGGAATCTGGATAAAATAATATATATCCAACATTGAATAAATAATCAGATAAAACAAAACTTTGTCGAGAAAGTTTGTGAAATAAATACATTCTCCTAGCTGTCGAATAATTTATAAGTAAGTAATACATTTTATTTTTATTATATATATTATCTCTACATATTAGGTACCTATAAATTAAAGTCTTCCGCCGCGTCTGTCTGTTCGCGATTAACTCAAAAACTACTGAACGGAATTTCACGCGGTTTTCACCAATAGATAGAGTGATTCACGGGAGGTTTAGGTATATAATTTGTCAAGATTTTGTGTAAATTCGTTGAAATATAAAGGAAAATATCTGTATGTGGTGGATGAGCGGGCTGGCAAGCGGGCGGTGTGGATTTGATTTGTATGAAAATCTACAGTTTTATGCCGAGGTTGACGAAATTTTGCACATGTGACCTTCAAAACAAGAGTAAGGTCACTGTCTACATTTGAATTCGAAAACTCTTTGTAAAGCCCGGGCATCGCCGGGGAATCTACTGTTCTACGACAACTCAACACAGTGATATTTCAGAAACCCTTTGAAAAGTCATTGATGAAAAAAAAATAGCCCATGACCTAACCGAACGAAACCTATTTAACCAAGTTTTTTTTTGTTTTTGTCACTTTTAATAACTCTTCAAAGATGTGATGAAGTTGTACATTGTCGAGTTGTCCGATCACCGAATCTGTAGTATATCGACCTAATAACGAAAGAGTTCTTGATTCTAATAGTCATTTTCACAATACAACCAATTCCGATTTTTGCGAAAAATATTTGTTTAAAATTCGTCTTAGAAGTTTTCACTTAAAAAATCAAAATAGAAAAAACTTTCGAGTTTTAGAGAGATACCTACCGGTAAATTATTTTAAAGAGACCCTTGCTAAAATAAAATCTTAAATAGCGTATTATTTTTAAAATTTTTCAGCACGAATCAAGCAAATACTGTTATTTTCAAAGGTAAAGAAATCTCACGACATTTTATTTTAACTGAAAAGCCGAACAATTTTTTTTTTTAGATTTCAGTCGATCTAAAAGTAAAAATTGCAATGTGACTAATGCGTGGAAAGTAAAAATAGTTTATATTTTAAGCACACGAATTTTCTATACATGTTCTAAGTAATCTAAACTGTCTTCACTGAAATCTGATGTACCTAAGCAAATTGAAGCAATCTGTAGACATTCCGTTTGATTTAATTCAATGTGGAGTGTAGAGTGTGGAGTGGAGCGCAGAGCAAATTGACACATAGTCTGACTAATTCTCTATGACAGCGAGTCAAAACGGATCAGTGAACTACATACAACATACTTACAACCTGATTTATAGTTCGTGTATAACACTTTACAACTGAGGAGGTGGGGATCCATTTATTGGATAACGAACACCCCTGCCATAGGTCACCCCAAGTGGTTCGCCACATTTGGTGACTTAGCAGGGGTGCCTGGGTTCATGATTAATGGTCTGTCCAGATCTTAACGGTGGATGCGTCTGTCCACCAACTGCGTGGAAGGCCGGATCGGGAGAGTCTCATTGAGGGAGACCTTTTGGACACTCCAGCAGGAATCTAATGTATCACACTGCACCGCAGTTTGATATATTCGCACATCCATCACTCCTGGACACCATGACCCTCAGATTCATACCCACCCCTCGCATCCTTTTCCTTCCCGGAATGTTAAAAGACCCTCCACACAGCATCTCCAAAGATGACGTAGGTCCCGAGGGAAATTGTTTTTCAGTTATTCAGACGGCCAGCGGTAAGGCTCTTGACTCTTGACTCGCACACCGAAGGTCGCCGGATCGAATCCCGGCTTGGCAAATAAATTTTATTTGATTAATTTGTGTTATTTCACAATTTATTCATTTAAAATAATATATAGTACTTATATAAATATAGTTCCAGAGTGGAAGATACTACCAGTATCGCCCTGGTGTAAGATCACCATTCATAATTGAAACGTTGCTTGAAATGGCACTAGCCGTGTTTGGTGACCGCAGATCTAAATAGCCAGGTACTTCCCCATCTTCCTCTTCCCTATCTCCTTCCCCCCCACTACCTTCAGCCTCACAACATACCCCAATTGGGGATGCCATAGTCTCACTGGCTTCAGACGGGAGCAGTTGGGACTCTTGTCCGGTATTCATAAAAAAGAAAATCAGTCGTATTCACCTATCTGTGGTATTGAACGCAATAAAACTTTTTTATTTGAAATGTAGGTACTGATAACAGTGCTTGCCATATATAACAGTGCTGCATGAAACTGGCGGGGGAATGATAAAGGCAGACTGAATGTTTTAAATAATAAATGACCGTGTTAACCATTACATTGTGGTGGAAGACATTGCACGTTCAAATAAACCACATACTTAATTCGGGCTATGTCAAGAGTCAGAAAAACAGACTAGAATAACATAATAAATACGATGTATGAATGTGAATTAAGCAAGAAGTGTGCACTTCAATATAGAGTTGAACGGCGGTTTACCTTCCCTACGGTGACC
This sequence comes from Limnephilus lunatus, assembly GCA_917563855.2. Classification (NCBI taxonomy): domain Eukaryota; kingdom Metazoa; phylum Arthropoda; class Insecta; order Trichoptera; family Limnephilidae; genus Limnephilus; species Limnephilus lunatus. The sequence continues at coordinate 44,766,925 of OU830598.1, read as the reverse complement.
GGACAACTCAGAATGAAGTCAACTCAATACATCTTTTGAAATGTCATTAAAAGTGATGAAAACAATATATAAAAAAAATAGTTAAATAGGTTACGTTAGGTTAGGTTACGGGCTGTAACGGGCCATTTAAATAAATCATTGCTTTTAATGAATTTTCAAAGAGGCGTTGAGTTGAGTTGATTCTGAGCTAGCATGGAAATCTTCTCTACCAACCCTGGCGAAGAAACGGCGTGATTGTTAGTAAGTTAAGCCCCGATTACATTGAGCGGGTTTACAAGCTACTATCTAAGTTTAAAAGCGGGTGAATGGGTGAGTGAGATTGTCATGATGACACACAAAACTGTCCACTCGCTCAGTAGCGTAGGAAACTGAGCACCTAGGTCACTGTTAGTGCCACAGCTACCCAGTAGCCAGAATAACGACGCCTGCTTGAACTAATTCTGTCAGATATTTGACAATCGAAATTAGCTGTTTAATAAATAAACCAATCACGAGTAAGCGAGTAGCAAGTAAAGTTGACATTCTTTCAACGTTTTTCGTAGATTGTCAACAATCTGCCAGTTAGCAAGTAATACGATTACACTGAGCGAGTTTACTAACAGATATTGAATTTCTCAGATAGTAGCTTGTAAACTCGCTCAACGTCATCGAGGCTTAAGATAATGTTGGCTTATTATTGCCACGTCTGCTTTATTAGTGATGTGCATTATGAAGGCATTTTGGTTTTAGAAACACTAACAAAACAATGGCTCGGACGTAGATTCGGCATCTAGGAATATTCCTCTCGAATATAGAGATATCAAAATCTCGACTAGGTTGTCTTGTTGGTGGAATTCTGAAAACGATTCGATTATTCCAAATACCAATAAGATTTTCATTAAATTTTTCAACTTATGATAATGATTCAAAATAACATACGAGATTGTATAAAGAACCCGTTGACAAATTGCCATCAAGTTTAACAGGACTTCATTGTAATTGTGTAATCTATATTACATAATATAAAGTAAGTCACTCCCGCTGTCTGTAGGCTAAGCTCTTTTAAACTACGCAACGGATTTTCATGCGGTTTTCACCAATAGACAGTGATTCATGAGGAAGGTTTAGGTATATCATTTGTCAAGATTTTGTTTAAATTGGTTGAAATATATCTACTATCTACTTCTATCTACTATCTACTCTACTATATACTATACTATATACTTATACTATACTACACTATATAAAGAGGTAATATTTGTTTATTTGTGTGTTTGTTTGCATCGAATAGGCTCCGAAACTACTGAACCGATTTGAAAAATTCTTTCGCTGTTGTGAAGCTACACTATCCCTGGGTGACATAGGCTATATTATATTTAAAAAAAATAGGCATCCTTACTAAAACTTCAATAATGTCACCCAGGGTGTAAAAAAATTACCTAAAATATTCTTTAAATCGCGTGCGCGGCGAATACTATTGATGATAGAATAAAATAATGTACTACGACTTTATAGAACACATCATTATTTACAAAAAAAGTCGCAACAGCATATGTCTAACTATTATGGTTATGCCACAATAAGTATTCTTTTATTTAAAAAATTTAATTTAAATGTCGTCGCTTGAAAAGGCTCTTTATTTGTATCTTGGTTTTAATCCTTATCAAAATAATTTACTTCATGTTCAAGAAAGCTTCAATACCTTTATTTAACTTTTTGAATTTTTCAATTCGGATATTTAATTAGAAAGATATCACGAGTTTAAGATTGTTAGTATTAGAAAAAAGTTTCGGCTACGGGCCGGGCGGGAGAGGAGTCAAGAAATGCAGTGCCAGGGGGGGTTGGCGGGACGGGGGAGCGGGAGAGCGGTGGCGGGGAAGGTGGAAGTGGAACGCTTGAGGGGAACGTACGGGAAAGGACATGTAAGGAGTAACATTTTATTTATTTGAATATGGCATATATTATAAAAGAAAGTCCAAAAAAAACGTGCAGCTCGCAAAAACTAAGAAAAGAGTCCCGGTTCGATCAAGGGAGTTATATGGTGTGGTAGATCTCTATCCCCCCTAGGGAATAAGGGTATCCATTTTTACCTAAAGCACGTGCTTTTAAAGATATAAGGGCTGAAAGTTTCGCCCTCTTGAAATTTCTAGAACAGTCTTCCGGAAAGTTCTAGAAGGTTCCATAGAGCTGTAGAAAGTTGTGGAAGGAGTGGCGGAGTATGTCGTGGAATGATCAGGAATAGGGAATCGGGAACATCATTGTGCAACATTCCAGAACACTATCTTATTGTCCTGAGCGAAGCCGGGTAACCCAGCTAGTAATATATAAAGGGAGTGGGCTGGAAAGCGGGCGGTGTGGATTTGATATGTATGCAAATTAACAGATGGCGTTGGTTATTAAGGTTACGTAATGGCGTTTTCATTTTACGTTTTCAAACATGGTTTCGAAACAGATTCCTATTTACACGCACAAGGTATTGCTATATGGTTCTGAAACGATGTTCTGTTTCGTTACATAGATACTACATATTTATATAGAAAATCGTTATGTACTAGATGTTGGGTGGATAGTATATGGAATTTGGGGTAAAAGGAAGAACTAATCAGAGTTTCAAAAATACCCCGAAAAAGAGAAGGTTGTAGGATCTATTTACTCTATTTAGGTATGTATTATTTAATCAAGGAAGTAAAGAAATAACCACAAATGTTACGCCATTTTGTTACAATAGGTAGAAATTTAAGATGCAATTTTGTAAATATTTCAATAATGATAATGAAATGGATCACAGTTTTCGAAATCTCTCGAAAGGTTGTGAGAATTTAAATATCCATGTAAGAACTTTTTTATTACTCTCTAATATTATAACGGCCCTGATTGAAATGTTTGAAGGTCAAAGAGAAATAAGAGAACATTTTCAATAACCTTAAAGTTGAACTTGAAAGGCCCTCTTTCAATTCGAAGAAACCTAGTCTAAGATAGGAATAAGAACAACCGAAAATATAATATTATAGTCGCAAGCCAAAAATTACATCGGAATATTGGTCCTCAGGGATATTATTTGAAGCTCGCTGGTCCAGTCTGCCTCTGATATGAACTTTTCCCTTTTGAATTTCGTTTCTTTGTGTTCATTAAACTTTTCAAACTATCCTTGTATACTTCTTGCAGACTATTCAATTCCCACAACATCATTGTGATACCTAATTGTTACCCTTTGTGCTATGCATAACAATCTTGTCTTAAACATTAGTTTACTAATTAAAAATAATAATTAATATTTGATGAGTTAAAGTATTTTCAACTAAAAATGTAGACATAATTTGTCTCGACGCCACCTAGTGGGAGATTTAGCACTTATTATGCCTTTCTCATATAAAAATAAAGTTAGTTGTTTTGCAGGTGGAAAAAATAAAAAAAAATGTAATAAGCAGTAATTGTTGAATGAAACACTAGTAGGTATATATTGAATTATTTGGCGGGCAGGAGATAAGTCGACGTAGCTCAGTGGTTAAAGCGGTTGACCGGAAATCAGAAGGACGCGGATTCGAGTCCCGTCGGCGGCATGTATTTTTTCTCGGGAGATTTTTTTAAATGTTGATGAGTGTTTCTGGATAATAATTATTACTTTTATACCCTTTGTGCTAAGCAGAAAAATCTTCTCTTAAACATTAGTTTATCAATTTAAAATAATAATTAATAATATAGGTTCTTAAATTAATACCACGTTTCAACTGAACAAAAACATTACATAAAAAGGGAAAGTTAAATAGAAGATCTTGACAGTAAAGTTTTCCTAGTATCAAAAAATGAGTTTTCCACTAGTAAAAATAGTACTAGTAGGTCATTGGTGTATTTTTACCCGTGCACCTTTGCGTTATGTTAATTTTACAAAAATAAACATAAAAAAACTTATGCCTAAGCCACCTTATGTGGCAAGTTTAGATTGTGTACACGGAGGAAATCTGCGCTTAGCAGACTTTCGTTTTACTGACTCTGTTTACTTACGGAGCAAATATTAAATATTTGCTCCTAACCGATGTTCGTTAATACTTGCATACTATAAATACCAAGGTAGCTACTTAAATTTCTAGTCCTAATACCAAAGGCGCAGTGAACCGAAAGTGAGTCAAAAGTATGCAGTGGAGGAAAGTGGGAAATTATTTTGTCAATTTTGAATCATTACGCTGATGATAAAAAGTGAATGACACCAAATAGATAGCGGCTTAATCCATTCACATCGCTGCTGAGCGTATTTTAAGTATCTTTCGTTTTAAAATACATTATATTCTCTATCTTTGTGCACATATTGGAATGTTTGTACGTAATATTAATAGCCATTGGTTTTGCAGTTTTTGTATGCAAAACTATCAATAACAAATATCTCGATCTTTATCACATTCAGAATCCTATTATGAAAGATACAGAGGTATACAGTTATACTATAAGGTAATTTTGTTGCAATTAAATTTATATTTTTTATGTATTTTTAAACTAATTAGGTATAACAATTTTTCTGTTATACCTAATATATACCTTCGGCATATAATTTTAATTCCCATTAACACCATGTTTTTTTTTTTTTTTTTTTTTAATTACAGAAAATAGGTTTTTTTCTTGTCTACATTACACCCTGCAAAGCTACTGCAAGTAGCTTGTCGGCAGGAAAATAGTGTGGACAAAAATATAGTACAGTATAAAGTCTTACAATAGAAGAAAAAAATATTGCAATTTAATAAAATACGAGTACATAATAGATAAATAATAATAGATAATAATAGATGGTATAAATAAGTATAAAAAAATAAAAATATGAAGACAACGTCTAAAAAAAATTAAGAATGCACGAGGAGTCAGTTAATATAGAAAATCTGATTCCAACAGCCATGTTTTTAACAATAGTGCAAATTTAGGTGTCGAGCAACATTTTTTCAAATCATATGGCAGCATATTAAATATAAGTGGTACAATGTATTCAAAAGTTCGCTGGCCATGTTTATTAGAAAATCTAGGTACTATCATAACTTCATTTTGTGTAAGCCTAGTATTGTGCACGTGATCCACCATTGTTTTGTATGGGCTATCTAGGATATGTTGCATACAGATTTTATGGCAAAAAAGAGCTCTAATAGGTAAAACATTTATGGATTTATACATTCTAGTGATATTTTGACGATGGTCATAAACTGCTTTGCTGACGAGTAATTTGACCATGGCGTTTTGAATTGACTGTACATGTCGGATGTTTGTCTTACATGAGTGCCCCCAAGAAGTTATACCATATCTCACATTAGATTCAGCCAGGGACAAATAGATTAGTTTCATGCTTTTGATGGGCACATAATATTTAAGTTTATACAGTTTGCCTACAATCGTTCGAAGGCGTTTACATAGCTTAACAATATGGATATCCCATTTCATATTACAATCCACCGTCACCCCTAAGTAGACATATTCTTTTACTAGGTCAATACTTCCACAGGCGCAGGGCTGTGTACAGTTATTATGTATGCAGTCAAAGTTATGTGATACTATTGAAGGTGCTATTGCATATCTGGCATGAGGCGATCTTATGTGCATTAGTTTTGTTTTTTGTGCATTTATAACTAAGCCAGAGTCGTGAGACCATTTTAGTAATGCTATGAAATCCTGCTGTAGCATATTCATGGCCGTGAGCAGATCCCTATGTGAGATTACAAGTGTCATCCGCGTATGCGTAGTGTTTGATAAAAGAAAATACTTTATTCATAAGAGAGACAAATATTATATATAGTGTTGGACCTAGGATAGAACCCTGCGGCACACCAGTAGACAATGTTCCCACTTTACTCAATTTTCCATTTATTTTGACCTGAATTTTACGATCACTTAGGTAGTTTTTCAAAAGTTTAAGAAAACGTCCTTTCACCCCTATCGCCTCTAGAACTTTAAGTAATTTTATAGGATCTATAGTATCAAAAGCTTTCGAATTATCTATGAACAAAACTAATATTTGTTTTTTATCGTTTGGTTCGTTAGTTATATAATTTGAAAAATCTTGAAGTAACAGTTCTGAGCTCTTCTTTTTTTGAAAGCCATATTGGTTAAACATTAATTTAATGGAAGATGTTCATAATAATAAGGGCCTAGGGACCCAATCCATCGATAAGATCATTTAGGTAATCCGGTCAAGACAGTATTCATGAAGACGCGGCGTTTCGGACATAAACTGGCATTGTTCCAAGAGACAATTCATGAAGATAGTTATGTGATAATAATGATAACCAGTAGTTATGTGAATAGTTTTCAAAAATTGTTTATAATTTTCCCTCCTAATCAAAACTAAAATTTCCTCTGAAATGTTAAAATCCTATAGGCACCTACTTAAAGTATTAATAATTGACAACAGAATAAACCAAACAGAAATAAATTAAATAACCACATTCCAGATTTAGGGGGTATTTCACCATCCTCCTCATTGCTTTATCCATACGATAATATACGATTCTGAGGAGGTATTTCTACATTCTCCTGAAAGCTGACAGTTTATCCATACGAAAACGAATATTAATAAATAAACAAATAAACCCTCGCAATAGTTTAAAAAACTCACATTTTTTTTTTTTTTTTTTACAGTGAATACCGCACAAGAATCTCAACTGCTCCCGTCTGGAGCCAGTGAGACTATGGCATCCCCAATTGGGCTTATGTTGTGAGGCTGAAAGTAGTGGGGAGGGGAAGGAGGTGGGGAAGAGGAAGGTTGGAAGGTACCTGGCTATTCAGATCTGGTCACCAAACACGGCTAAAGCCATTTTCAAGCAACAGCAGGTTAACTGTTGACAATAACTTAAAATGGGATCTCCAAATTAACCTAATTACAAAAAAAATACGGAAACCCTCTTACATCTTCAAAACAATTCGAAATATTATGTCACTACCTCAGCTAAAAAATATATATTATGCACTCTGTCAAAGTATTCTAATGTATGGTATTTCAGTATGGGGAGCAGCAGCAGAGACTCACCTGAAATCACTTAAAATTAATCATAAAACAATAATCAGAATTATGTTTAGAAAGCCTTATCAACATCCGACAGAACAGCTAATGATCAACAATAACCTATTAGACATAAATAAACTATACATAAAGAAGATCATCTACAAAAACTGCATAAAAATATCACCACACTTCATAACTCACAGCAAACACACACAATCAATTACAAGTACCACATATCAAATCAAATTTTGCAAAAAAACATGAATCTTACTTGGCACCATACATATTCAATAAGTTTGTAGCCCAAACAAAGACCTACGTCGCATCTAATAATTTGAATTGGGTTTTCAAAAGATTTCTAAACTGGTTGAATGTCAAAGAAAGAAGAGAGATAAGTAATATTCTTAATATCTAATATTATATATTTTCTTTTATTCTACTCTGTTTTTAAATTCTGATATCCTCTTATTTTATTATTTATTTTATTATTATTATTTATGTTTCTTTTTTTATTTTTTTACCACTTACTTGTTTTTATGTAATTAAAAATTGTTAGTTACCAGCCTCAGAACAGACTCTGTCTAGTGAGGAGGGTAAGGAAAAAAAACTGTTGTACATAACTAATAATAAATAAACGCCCGGGTTGCCGGCACTGAAATTACACCCTTAATTAGCGTTTTCAGCCGGTTATCATATCTATTACCAATTAAATTAAAAAAAGTTTATATTATAGTCTCGTACACTCACACCTAAATTACCTGATTGAAATCTGGGGAAATGCGTATGAAACATACATCAATGAATTACAGGTTATTCAAAATAAGCTAATCAAAAAACTATTTCACTATGAATCCAAAACATCCACAAAAAAATTATATTTGGAAACAAAACTGCTAACATTAAGAAAACTATACGAGTACAATGTATGTCTCCTTATATACAAAATAAATAATAAACTCATACATACAAACACAGAATTCATAAAAACGTCCCTAGTACACAAACATTTTACACGACAACACGATAACATACGTTTAAACACCATTCATACTAACTACGGTAAGCAATCAATTAGTCACGAGGGGGCCAACTTATATAATTGCCTTCCAGATGATATCAAAAACGAAAAAAGTATTTGCAAATTCAAAAAAAAATTATTTATGTTTATTCACAAAAAACAAAGTAGTGAAAGTGAATAATATCATATGGTAATATTATAATGTTATTTAAATGTTAGTACTGCAATCTAATGTAATTTAAGGTTATGAAATGTACAAACTATGTATAAATTCAATATTCTAGTTAAGTAAGTGAAAATGTTATTTTCTTTTTTACTGGAATAAAAACTTATAACAAAACTGAGTCAAGAGCAAAGATATTAGAAACCCGAGATATGCTATGTTGGCCGCCAGACCGTGGACGGACTACGGCCTACGGAGCGGAGTGTGAATACGGAAAGAATTCGTTCATTCAATTGGTTTTGTGTCGTAACCGCGTACAGTTTGTGCCCGTTTTATTCAAAATGCCGTCTTGTTAACTATGCAAAAATAATACAAGAAATGTGAACTTCAAGATAAATGGAGTTTCATTTCACCGGTAAGTACAAAATTAGAGTACGTTATCAATTTTCAATGATTATTCGAAGTTTTTATTGACATAAGGCCCCGTTAAAACAAACATCGCCGCCATTACGATGCTAGTGATGGGGACGCGAATTCTTTTAAATACCGACCATCGATATTTCGTAATATTAGTAGGGCTTTATAAAAAAAATATAAATATGTACAAACATATTATTTTTGTAGATAATTATTGTTGTAGATGCTGATTGCTGGTAGAAACAAATACAATGCTTTTCTTTTAAAATCATTATTTATAAAAATTAATCTTTTTTGTTCCGCATGCGCTCGTGTACCATTTATTCGATTTTCAATGGAACTTTGGTGATTTTTAGTGCCAGAGCCCATGGAGGTTTCTATATACAGTATAATGGTGGGCTCTAGCATTATAAAATTATTTCCTATACCATTCATCCGACTGGGATGAAACTTTGGTGTTTTCGTGTGGGCACGCCCGTGAAGGTTTCAATGTATATAACGGTAAGCTTTGGCGTTATAAAATTCGTAAATTTTTTGGCGCATGATCAGTTTGAGAAATGTGCGTGTTTCATATAGTTTAGCCTCAGGAAGGGAAGGAGAAGGGGAAGAGAATCCGGGACGAGGGATCTGATAGGGGGAGGATTATGTGGGTGGGGGAGGGAAACGAAGGAGGGGGTTGGTGGGGGTGAGGGAGTGATGAGAGGGGGGGGGGGGGGGGTTCGCGGGATGGGGAGAAGCATAACAAAAAAGCGTGATAATTTATTTATCTTAGGTAACGTATAATTTATACCCGTTTTTAAATGCAGTAAATTATAGTATTTTAATTATTTCAGATTTCCGAAGGACGGATCAATTAAAGAAAAATGGATTGAGGCAACGGGGAGAAAGGGAAACTGGTTTCCGACTCGCCATAGCATCATTTGCTCGTCTCACTTTGGCCAAAACGATTTTAAACCAGCAACCTGGCGTTTTTTCCCTTCAATTGATGTTATAAACATTTGCAAAACAATGGAAGTGATAATAAAGAACGCTATTGTAGATAAAAATAAACTGAAAATTAAATAAAAAAATAATATTAAACAGGAACTAGTAGTAACCAAAGCCTTACGACATTTCGTTGGAATCAAAGTATTTGAAAATATTTATTTTCATCAATATGACCAACCACCAATGAATAATCATTCAGTTCAACTCACTAAAGCCGTTTTGGAAAAATACCTTGATATCCGTTTACATTACTTAGTTAAAAACGTAACACCAAAATTATCGAAGCGACAAGTATTAAACAAATATCTCCACTTTACCGGTCAATAATATATATTTTTTAAATGTTTGTTTGCTAAAAATGAAATACCTCATGTACATACATATTTCTATATATTTTTGTTAATTATACCAAGGTGGGTTTTTTATTTAATTTTTTTTATTTACATATGTTCGAGATTGATGAAAACTAGCACATTTGACATTCAAAAGAGGAGGAAAATAACTGTTTACATATTATTTAAAAAAACTGCCTGTAAAACACGGGTAATAAATAGATTATGAAACAAAATATGAAATCGCAAAATAAAGGCCCTAACACGGGTAGAGCACCCAACGTTGCCCAAAATACTTGTCATTATTATTGTAAAATTATTAATTGTGAAACAGAATTGTAAATACTTTCAGTATAACCCTGGTTAAAGACCACCATTCAGAACAGAAAGGTTGCTTTAAATTTATTAGCCGTGTTTAGCGACCAGATCTGAATAACCGGGTACTTCCCCACCTTCATTTTCCTCGACTTCTTCCACTCCTCACCATCTGAAACCTCATAAAATACCCCAATTGCGGATGCCCTAGTCTCACTGGTTCCAGATGGTTGGGAGCAGATGGGACTCTTGTGAAGTACTCAAATACAAAATAAATTAACATGAGTAAAAAATGAGAGTTTCTTTTTATGGATTTTTACAACAACAAAAACACACTGTGAGTGTTATTGTGATTAAAGTTATTGAACAAAACCAAAAACTGTTAAAATTCAGTTATCTAATTATAGATTAGAAACAATTGATTTGGATTTGTTACAAATGGGACACGTTAAACGTGGCCAGAGTCCAGATCACACTTGTTTCGATTTATCGGTTCTGAGAATAAGAATTTTTCATCAAAATTTTAACTGGAACCATTTTTTAACTAAAATGTCGATCTCTGTCGATTTGTATTCTTGTTAGCCTTATTCGTCATCATTTCTATGTATTGCTAATTGCGAATGCGTTCGAAACGTGTACGCATAGAAATCTGTTCTAAGTATTAGTGCCAACGAAAATGACAAGTTTTAAGTGTGAGTTCGAATAGGGGCGTATACTTTAGCGTAAGCGAAGGTGTGTAATAGTATTGGTTAATAATATCGGCGACACGAGGAAATACAGTTCCACAAGGTTTAAACTGCCCATAGCATATCTCCCTTTGTTTATATTATCTGTGGTCAAGAGTCTTACCCACTGGACCTCCGTAGTCTCAGGGGGTATTTCACCATCTTCCTCATATATTATCCATATGATAACGTAAATTTTTCATTCATTAAACACATTTATTTATTTAATAAGTCTGAGTTTACTATTCGGTACTTGAACTTATGAATAGTGGCTATACTATATAGGATATGTAGTCTTACCCACTGGACCTCCGTAGTCTACTCTGAAAATGGCCACAAAAGTAATATAAAAAAAACAGTCGACCCATTTCTAAATTATAATTTTTTAGTTATGTAAAAAGATTAAGAAACAATAACTGGATAAATATTTTTATTTGCAGATCGTTTAAAGAATAGTTTAACAGCGCCCTTGAGGTGATTTTTCACAAAAACGGCGCTCTATAAATTATCCAATTATTATTATTATTATTATTATAGAATTACCTAAATTATTGATTATTTATGTGGTGTAAAAAACACAAAACTCTCGTTTGGGGGATGTATATTATCCCCTCCAGAACGGGAGGGTTAAAACAAGCAGGGTGAAATTTCAACCGATCTGTCAGCGGTTAGTAAAAATAATCATCTTAAAAGTTTACCTCGAGGAGATGAAGGCTCTAAAGGTCCCGCGGAGGCCTGCGCGGCGCGCCTGCCGGTAGCAAGCGTAGTCCGCGCCGCGCACCCCGTGCATGTCACCCGTTACAGGTTCATTCAAGGCTGCCATGCGAAGCTAGAAGGGAAAAAGAATAATAATAAGAAAAATTATAAACCGGTCAATCAATAATTAACCTAACATTTATTTAAAAAAATGAACTTTTGAAACCCGACGGATTTTGCCTGTTACCTTTTTCATAGAATCAAAGGATAACTATTAACTGGTAACAAAAAATACAACTCCTTCTATTTTTATATTGTGCTATTAATTTGGTATTGACCAGATACATAAATAAAATGAAACGTCACACATTAATAATTTAGTTTCAACAAGTGAGGGATTTTTCATGTATTCTGAAAAATATAATACAAACCCTTTCTCATAATGTTATATTATTTTGTTTATTTCAAGTACAAGAACAATATTCATAGGTTTCTTAAGAACGAATTTATGCTGAACTTTTCAAAGAAAAAGTGAAAGCGAAGTGGTTTTCCCCAATGAATAGATAATATAAGTAAGAAGTGACTTCCATGTCGTTTTGAAAGAAAGCCTTTATACCGATGACTTCCTCTTGGTTCTAGATCATTGAGTGGTAAGATACAAAATATCCCCGATAAAATATTCTACGGACAAAACACCCTCCAACAAAATATGTACTAAAAATCTAACCTAACCTAACTTTACAGGATGTTTGTTTTTTTTGTCCCATTTTACCATTTTTGAACAATAATTTATTGCTATTACAGGATGTCTGTGTTATTTTTGTCCCATTTTTAATTTTTTTTTTACATTAACTCCTCACAGGAGGCCCTGAAGAAAATAATTTCCCTCAGGGCGTAAGTCATCTGAGATGCTGTATGGAGGGTCTTTGTGAGGAGAGGAAGGAATGAAAGACCCATGTTGTAGGAAGGAGGAAACACAGAGGCCGGCAAATCGTTCCACAGCCGAGCTGTTGAAAAGTGAGTCGAAGAAGCGACCCGTTCTCATGTTACAAATGTCAACGGTATACATATTATTTTTGTCCCATTTTTTGTAAGGTTAGGTTAGGTTTTAGTAGATATTTTGTTGGGGGATGTTTTGTCTTGGGATATTTTGTTGCGGAGTGAAAGTCGCGATTGGGCCAACGCATTGGGCGAACGTGTACAGGGCCATTTTGTGTGTATTTGGCGTTTGCGACCAACGCTCGCTGACGAGCCGATGAGTGTCGGTTTTTCGTGCACAAATCAAAGGAATTTGGCGCGACGCGCAAACAGCGTTCACACGTTGGACGAGTGTTCAGTTCATAGTTCATAGACGCGGCGTGGCGTCGCGCTTAATTGTTTCAATTTGAATTTAAACCACTATCGGTGTGCATAAATATATTCAAAAATGCCACTGTATATGTATAGTAATACGAATAATTGATGAAACTGATAAAAAAATCCTGATGAAGAAAATTAACTTTACAGTACTGCAAATAATCATAATTAAACAAAAAATTCTAGAGAAATTATTGAACGATTTATTTTGTCAGAATTAATTTTCTCTTTACAAAATGTATTCATTCAATAAAGTTATCACTTATGCAAGCCGTAGACGGATTTTTTTCACCCTTCTGCTTAGCGAAAGCCTTTATGAAAAGGCTGCTGAGGATTTGTTTCAAGAATATAAAATATTCTTGAAATATATTAGGTAGAATAGAAATATATTTTTGCAGGTCTAGAATATATTATGTTCCAGACATGCAAAAACATTTAAATGTAGATTTGAATTACGATTTCATACTTAAATATTTTCGTCAATTTGACTAGTAACCTATTGAAGACATATGTTGAAAAATAATCTAAATAAATCATAGTGTAAAACTTTCCAAGGTACCAATCAGTTTGTGGTTGCTACCTAATTGTAATTTGAATAAAACAACTTAATAAATAAATATTAAAATAAGTTTATTCTTATTTGAATATTTTCTATTGAATATAAAAATTAGCATATCTGGGAACTAATTTTCTTGGCGTAAAAACCGCTGAATCAAACTTTTAACTTCTTTAGATAGGACGTAATTTCATCTACGAACGCACGTCCATCTTCATCTAGCGACCAACGCAGAATAAAACACGCCAACGTGTGAACAGTACCACGGAAATCTGCCGTGGGCCACGTGAACTGGAGCCTTTAGAGCGTTGGGAGCTTTAGTGGCCAAATCAGACTAATTGGACGGACCAAAGTAGAACCTATTTTTTCACTTAATTTCTCATCTACCTAAATATAATATATCAATAGCGTTTCATAGAATTTCGCCCTTCCGATTGATTGATTTTAAAATATCTTAATGATGGTGAAATTAATTTCTGAATTCGACGTATGAATCACAAAACACGCCCACATCGCATTTCTTATGTACCTTTATTCTATGGTTTTTATTTAAATAAATCTTGTTCCAAGAGCCAAGTAAAACCTAATTTTTAAATAAGTAGATCTAATTTTTACTTTTTAATTTAAAAAAAAAAAATATTATCTAGGTACATACATAATTCATAATCGTGTATATGTAAAAGTTAAACCATTGCCCTTGGTGTGATTTTACACGAAAACCGGCGCTGTATAAATTAATGTGAATTACTTCTTCAATATTCACAAATTCACTTTGTAATTGTAATTAACCCGTCGAATGGCAAGAGACCATATTTGTCCCAACGCACATAGGTCTCGTATTAAACGCTGTAACTCCCTTACTATCATAGTGAGAAATATGTTCTAAACGGAGTTAGAAAGGGAAAACATCACGCTTTATATACCAATCGAAAAAATAGCCACAAAAAAAAGAAAAATGTACACTTTTATGTATACAAAGTTTTGAATCGCAAATTGAAAAAAAAATTGAAACTTCGGTAATTTTTTAAAAATAATTTTTTCATAGAACGACAAAAGATGAGATTACAATATGTGTTTGTTATACATTTGTCTGATAAAATATGTAAGTGTTTTTTATATATTTTCATTAACTTTAGTTAGAAAAAACGTAAGGTGAGCCATTTTTAAAACTATTTTATGTTTGTATGCAAAATTTTAAAATTAAAAAAATATATGTTTATTTCGAGATGTATAATTTGAAAGCGTATTTCATCACCTTTCTAAAACAGTTTTTAGTTTTTGAAAGTGCTCAGAAATATTCCAAATATTTGTATTTTATTGTAAAGCGAAAATATTTTGACCATCTGAAAAAAATGTCAAATTTTTGAAGGGTTAAATGAAAACAAATCGCTTTGTGCCCACTACTTTTTTAATCAAAATTATCAACATGTTTCAAAACCAATGTTTTCTTCTTCAGAATAAAATTGGAAATAACTAATATTGATAATATTTGTTTGTTTTAATTGTATTCTAACGAAGGAAACCATTGGTTTCAAACATGTTAATAATTTTAGCTAAATAACTGGGGTATACAAAGTAATTTGTTTTTATTTAAGATGAATTAATTTAGTATTCATTAATTTAATGTTAATATCTACGTAATACTATTAACTACGCACTACAGAGATAAAAAATATGCTAATAAGAACACTTACCATCTTTGGGAACCACTGGATTGTTAGCATGAAAAATAATTAATCATTTAAAAGCAGTAAAAGTCACGAAAGTCATTTGGCAGTTAGTTATAATCTAATGAGCCCGGAAATTATTACGTTTAAAGTGTTACAATTTTTTATAACGCATTAATTTACAGATATCAAAGCTCAGCAGGCAGAATTTTATTAGGGTGGTACATAATGTAGTATTTAGATTAAGCTTAAGGCTCAAACATACACAGCAATAAAACTTAATAAGGGGTTTCGTAATTATTACTACCTACGAATCAAGTCCATATTAAACCTTTGCACTTTAAATGTATCCTGGGTGAATTAAAAAGCTTTAAAATTATTAAGCTGTTAATCATTATTATCCAACAAAACGGATTTAATCTCGTATTGATTAATTTGTTGATTATGATTGTATCGAACGTGTGATGCAATTAGATGACGCACCGCCAACAACATTGTTGCACCATTATTACGCGGCAGTACAAAAATACTGATTTCATAACATTTATTAAAACGTGAATCGCCTTTACTATAAAAGCCAGTACAAAAGGAGGAGCTTCATTCAGTCACCAGTCATCAGTTATTGTGGCAGTACCTCTACAGAACTTACTCGATTCAAGACGTCAGTATCGCCGTTACAAGTTGGAACTTCAAGACTGCAGTCTCTTTCACCTCAAGAGTTCGTCGGAGCGACATCGCCTGCCGATGTGTCTGAACAATACCTACAAAACGCTGACGCCTGAGCCCCATGGACACCCTCGGGCTCCTTTGAACTTGCTGATTCTTACCAAGTCCTTGAAGACGCTGACGCCTGAGCCCCATGGCCACCCTCGAGCTCCCTTGAACTTGCTGATTGTAACCAGGCCCTTGAAGACGCTGACGCCTGAGCCCCATGGCCACACCCGGGCTCCCTTGACTTGCTGATTCTTACCAAGCCCTTAAAGATGCTGATGCCTGAGCCCCATGGCCACCCTCGGGCTCCTTTGAACTTGCTGATTGTAACCAGGCCCTTGAAGACGCTGACGCCTGAGCCCCATGGCCACCCTCGGGCTCCCTTGACTTGCTGATTCTTACCAAGCCCTTGAAGATGCTGATGCCTGAGCCCCGTGGCCACACTCGGGCTCCTTTGAACTTGCTGATTCTTACCAAGCCCTTGAAGACGCTGCGCTACACCTGGCCATCTTGCTCCGGGCTGCTAGCCTGGGGCTCCCTTGCATCGGGCCTTGCATATCTCTGCCCTGATGATAACGCCTGAGCAAGATACATGATATGGACTCCCGCCACGCTTAATAAAAGCAGACCGATTATCCTGAAACCAATCAACATGTGAGTTGCTGCGACCACCCCCTGGATGCTGATGCCAGATATGCAGCAATCCACGAGAACATTTACCATCTGGGGCGCAGCCCGTCTCGATTACTAGCAACCAGCGTCCACCGCAGCCTACATGCGCCGATGCAAGAGTATTCCATCTCACAATGCACGGTGGAAGATGCAATACCACTCCACCCCAATGCGCAGAAGATGCCCGTCCAGCATAGACGCTTGTGACCATACTACGGAACTTCAACAGCTGTCAAGGCGAGAACACATCTCTATCAAGACATTTCGATTGTCAGGCGTCTCTGTGTGCCAGCGCTTATTATCTACAGTTTTGTGCAGGCCTAGAGGTCTCGTACAATGATTGTTATGTCAAAGTTTTTTAAATCTTTTGTTGGTTGTTAATTTGTGTATTATGTTTGTTTTGTATATTATTAAAATAATAGAAAATGTGTTTATTAAAGTCACTCACCTAACTATTTCAGTTAGCATCATTTTAAACACTTAGGATTGAGGGTTTATGAGATGTATTAATTGTGGTCATCTCGTATAAAAGATTAAGACTAAACCTTTAAGAGGCTTTTGAGGCTTGTCATAAAAGTTTCCCCAAGAAATATTCTAGACAAGGGTTTCATATTCTCGGTGACAATGTAAACTTCTTACTTCGAGACCGTTAATAATTTATTTCAGAGAAGATAAAATTCAATACATTTCGAATATACTTAGATACTTTTACTATAAGACGCCTCAAGACTCTAATAAGTGGGGTTTGCTCAAGGCTCTCATTTTAACTGATTTCGACAAAATATTAACTGTAATATCGTTTTTATCAGACTTTAAGATGAATAAATGCAACACCTTACCATTAAAATATTATACCAAAAACGGTATTTTTACCGCGTTCGTGGTAAGCACAAGATTTTATTTTTCTACACGATGAATTAGTAACTATCCATAGGATTCGATCAGGTGAGCCTGCAAGGGCCAATTCGACCATAGGTCAGTTCAATTCGTCTGGGCCACACGCCGAATTTTTCTGTCCACTTTGATTCTGACTTCATTTAACAGTATTTGCTAGAGCAAATTTACAGTAGTAGGTTCGTCCAATATGCCGGAGCTGTCCTCCTCGCTTCCTCGTTAACATTCTAACTTTAGTTTAGAATATTGTCTGCTCTTTTAAATTATCTTGTCTCTGCTCTATTCAATTACAGCAAAAATCAAAATTATATATATGCAGGCAACTGTATTAATGGAGGACTGAACGCCGTTGGTGCCAACCAAAAACTGTCCAAAGGAGCGAATTTAGCCGTCCATAATGGAGTGCTGGTACCTACCCTGATGCATGGCAGTGAGGCATGGAACTGGCAGAGGAAGGATGAAAGTAGACTGAATGCTGTAGAAATAAGATCCCTAAGGCGTATGTGTGGAAAAACCATGTACGATCGTGTGAGAAATGTGGAGATCCACGAAGAATGCAAGGCTGATCTTAGCGTAATGAGTAAGATTAAGAAAGGGACGCTCAGATGGATTGGGCATGTAGAGCGAATGAACGAGGAAAGGAGTGTAAGGAGAATATATGACGCAAATGTGAATGGTAGAAGAAGTCGGGGACACCCGAGGAAGACATGGCATGACCAAGTGAATTAATTAGTTAATACTTGAGTCGGGCCATGTGAAGGGTCGGAATAATAGAAGAGCATGTATGAGACGATGTATGAATGTGAACGAGGCAAGGACTGTGTGCCAAGATCGATTTGTTTGGCGGTCTGTCCTCTCTGCCTACCCCTGCGGGGAAATGGCGTGATGTTTAGTTAGTTAGTTAGTTACTATTTGATGGTTACATCGTCCAATCTAGGATGTTCCGACGCTCTGTAGGCAACCCGCTTGCACAGCGCGGATGA
The DNA here is from genome assembly GCA_917563855.2 of Limnephilus lunatus. Classification (NCBI taxonomy): domain Eukaryota; kingdom Metazoa; phylum Arthropoda; class Insecta; order Trichoptera; family Limnephilidae; genus Limnephilus; species Limnephilus lunatus. Next base: position 44,748,481 of record OU830598.1, on the reverse strand, counting down.
AAACTGTGCGACCTAAAGTTTACGAAATAGGACGTTAATTAATAAATAAATTAGCTGTAATAAATAAATATATATAGCTATGAAATGCCCGCTATTAAAAAATAAACAATTTAGAACGTCAATGCATTGTGGGTGTAAATTCTGAACGTGCTTTTTCAAACCCTAATCCAATAAAAATAATATTTAATAATATTTGGCTGATTTATAAAGCGCCGTTTTCGTGAAAAATCACCTCAAGGGCGCTGATAAATTACCTATAATAGATAAGATTGATGATTAGTTAAGAGATGTGAACGTTGTTCATGTTAACAATGTTCTTCTTAATTTTTAGTTTTACTCGAGCAGAAAACCGAATTGTTCCTTGAAAATGAATTAGGAATAAAAAATAACAAAAAGCTTCCATACTTTTTGGTTAAAACATTAAACCAACCTTTCATTTAGTACCAACGGCATGAAAAAGATCATTAATTTTATAAAATTCTTTTTCCGCAAAAGTACATATAATTTCATCCTTTTCACAAACAATGGTTCAATTGTAATGAATGATTCAGAAGGGACCCGAGGACCGGAGGAAGAGAAAGGGTCCGGGTCCCGTTTATGAAACGATTCGATAAACAAAAGAAAGGTTTTATTTATTTACACTCTGTAGAAAAAAATGTTTCACGGCCGCAGTCCATTTTCAGTTCATTTCAACGACTTCCAAACTGTACACACTTTTTCTAATCAAATCATTATGATGGCAACGGCATAAATCATTTTCATAATAATGTTGATTGCAAAATGGAATCAGAAACTACTTCTGTACATAATTGTAGAAATGAAAAAGGGAGTACCTAATACCTTGTTTATTTTATTTTTTCCTTTTGATTAAATTTTTTTTTTTAGTTTTGTTCAATTTATAAACAAGTTCTGTTATGTAATTATTATGACGCGTGACAGCTGTTTCGCCTTCTGAAGGTGTTATAGTTTTATAATGCCTTCAGAAGGCGAAATAGTTGTCGCGCGTAATAATAATTACATAGCAGAACTTTTTTTATAAATAAACTGTTAGTATAAATTAAATAATAATATTTTTGAATATATAGAAGAAGCAAAAATTAAAAAAAGAGTTCTACAAATTAAACTCGATAACAATAAATAAATGATTGATATCTCCCACGAAAAAACAATTGATTTTAAAATTTCATAAGCCCCATGGAGGTCGTACATTATGCGTGCTTACGCGTACTTCGCGCGTATTCCAAATCATCTTGATTTTTGACAATGTGCAAAAAATAGTGATAATTTGATTAATATATCTGAAGATTCATATTACCATTTGTTATGTTATCACATTGTTTGTGTTATTATTAATATTGTTTGTTTTATTTTTATGTTATTCATATTACCGAGTATTTAGTAAAGTATTTCAAAGAGAATTTATTATTCGAAACATGACGTAATGGAGGAGTTTTCGTATGAAATCATTCCCGACTCCTGTTTCAGAAATTTAACTTTATCATTTAATTTTTACCGGCAACTTTTTAGGGATTTTCCAGAAATTCGTTGTTTTTCAAAGACGATTTTACCCCTTTTTATTAGCCCCAATTTAGTTTGTTTAGTGATAAAAAATGTTATTAACAAAACTAGCAAGCGAGTTTAAAATAGATTCATTAATGTAACGCATGGTCTTATTTTTGAAAAATTAAAGTTTTGTATCAAAGCATACATGTAAAGTGTAGGTAGTGACTAATAGAAAGCGGAAAACCTTTGAGGAGCACTATCGCTTGGGGATGTTTTATTAAGGACCACATTATTAAGGGTGGATGCCGCCTGTTTAAATACTACTCATCATTGTGTACCAAAGTGGTACCGACCCAAGACCTTGTGGTACGCCAGACCCTGTTACGAACGAACTTGGACTCGTTTAGAATTGATTTCATCACAACCGCTTTATATTGTCACCCGGGATCAATATTAACGTTCTTGGGACTATTTTGTAGCTAATTATTTACCAATATTACTGGAACAAACGTGCTGGAATTGTTTTTAAATTTCTTTGAAAAGATTTAAAACCGAATTGATACCGTAATGCTAATGTGTGTGCTGATATTTTTTTTGCGATGTGTTTTGCTAATATTGTCAATTTGATGATAATACCTACCTTATTGGTTATCGCGAAGTACAATTTTTTTTCATTAATGTTGAAAGGAGAGCTTTGTATTAAGGATTGGGGATTAGGTAATTATTTTTAAATAAAAAAAACAGCTAAAACAGCTGAATCTGTCATTCTAAAAATAGAATTTGATTTACATTCTGAACATTTATTAAAATTTATTAGAAAAGGCTACAAACGAACGCCGATTTATTTTCATAAATTAAAATAAATATTTCCTTTAAAAACGTATTTTGAATTCAAGGTATTATACCATGTTTTTAAATAAATTTGAGATATTGGCCAGTTAAGCTGTTAATATTTTAACGGGAAAATGCGAATTCTTTAAATACTCAACGCATTTAACAAATTCTGGTATTCGGGATAAATATCAAATTTATTTTATTTCTATCAGATTAATTTATCAAATGGTGGAACTGCTAGAAGAACGGTGAACAACCAGGATACTCGAGAGCTCAATAAGTGCAGTAAAATTAGCTATTCCATGATCTTTTAATCATCGACCGCTCTTTGGTCTGTTTAATCTAACATTTTTAATAGGTACTTGCTAAAAATTAATATCTAACTCGATCGTCCAGAGTTATAATAACATCATGATTATGTAGCCATTCTAAGACGTACGCACTTCGTTTTTTTTAAATATATACATCTTCTACAATTCTAAACAAAATTTTACAAATTGAACTAATATGTTAAAATTGAGTAGGTGCCTACATCAAACAACTTATTTTTGAAAGTTGTCTGAGATTCACGATGAAACAGAACAAACTAGTCTAGGACCTAGTGAACATACATTAATAATGTTGACAGCTTTACATGATTCTGTCATTATCGCAAGACGTGCTTGCGACTTTGCCAGAGATGCTTAAGCACTCTTGAAAACCTTGTTAAAACCTAATTTGCTCTCCTTGTATTTGTATTGTAGGTTTCTTTGTACTCGGAATTCTGTAGCTCAATGTACAAAGCTATCGTAATGGTCTCGCTCATGATTTTCAGCTTTTGAGTGCAGATTGTTGAGTATCCTACTAGTTACAAATATGTCGGTTAGTAAGAAGATTGTAATATCGTGAGTCTAATGAGAATACGAAATACATAAACCGAAATACGATTAGAGTCCGAATGAATTATTGATCACGCATTGTCTGAGCCCTAGAATTGTTTATCTAAACTCCGAACGAATCATCAATATAAGGTAAATATGTTTAAGCAACACGCTGGCAGTATCAATTTTAAAATAAAGTGTCTCAAAGTGCTATAATTGAAACAAATATTTTGTTTCAAATCTCTTACATTATTTCCATCGTCGATCGGTTTAGAAAGAGCTCTTCTATCGTCAAGAGGAAAGTTATACAAAAAATACACGTGTGCAGTTCACAAGCGGTAGAAGTGGAACCTTCAGAAAACTAAAGAAGACAAGAGTGGGGAGGCTACTTTTCACCACACAAATAGGAGACTGATTATTCTATCTCATTCTCTCGCAGGGTAAATCCTATAGATGCGGTTTTTGTCTCTTTTTAGAGTCGCTTTTTCGTTTCATCGAGTTTTAAATCACAACGGTGCTAAAGAAGTTTTCACTTCAATAACAAATACCGGAAAAAAAATTGTGTCTAGTGAGGAATTGGGAGTATTTAATCTAATTATAAATAGCCACAAACTATAATTTTCTATTTTTTATGGTTTCTTTTCTCATCAGAATTGACCATCATATTTCTCATCTCAGTTGACCATCATATCACCCATGGTGTGGAAACATGGACAGTTAGACGCCTTAGAAATTTGGATTTCATGGACAACCAGACGTACTTATGTGTCCACTTTAGAATTCCATGACAGACTCTCAACTGTCCGTTTGATAGATTCTCCTAACTTAACAAACGGATTGCAATCTTTAGAGCACAGGCGTCAGGTGGGAATGCTATCCTTGTTCTACCTGTATTAAAATGGAAGATGTTCCGACGAACTAGCGTCATTGATCCCCTCGGCACCGGTGCATAGTCGGGAAACACGCGCCCAACAGTTGTACACGGTTGACATTAGTCACATGAGGACGGGTCGTTTCTACGACTCTTTCTTGAGTTCAACAACTCGGCTGTGGAACGATTTACCGGCCTCTGTGTTTCCTCCCTCCTACGACATGGGTCTCTTCAAGATTCATGTTCACTCCTTCCTCTCCTCAAAAGCCCCTCCGCACAGAATCTTTAAAGATGTCATAGGCCTTGAGGCCTAGGCCGAAGCTGTGTGGAGTTAATGTTAAAAAAAAAAAACGAGTGTGCTTTAGACCACACGACTGAAGTAAAACTTCACTAACTTATAAAAGAAGAGAGAAAGAAAATGTGCTCTTGCTCCTACAGTGTGATACAGATAATAGGCCTGCACTGTGTTTTAGATATACGAAACGTAACTGGCTATGAGAGAAAGAGAGAAATAAAATGTGTGCACGTACCTCTCTCTCTTGCCCCTACAGTAATATACGAAACGTAACTGTCTCTCTTTCTATCTTCACTAACTTATATCTTCCTCTCGAATTCCATTCGCCTCGCCCGATCACACTTCTCGTAACGCTCTCATTACGCATTCACTAGCTTACTCCCCAAGCCAAGCGTGCGTAAAGAAGTTTTACTTTAAAAACTACCTGTCTAAAACCTATTTTAAGATGTTTCTCGTTAAACTGAGTTTCTCCAGCTTGGAGAAACTCATAGTCACTCTCAAAGGTCACTAATGCGATGCAGTGACCAAGAATCAATGGCATTTGGTAGTGTCAGTAGGTCAGTGTCCTTTGCTCTCCACGCAGCGCAGAACCGCGAAGGGTGGAGGAGCCTTGGAAATTGGAATAGGGTCACCGTCCTCAGCAATGAGGAACCGACTTTAGAATAATCAACAGGGTAATAACAAATATTATAATCAATAATTATCAGCCTGAAACACTCATCTACATTGAAAAAACCTTCCGAGAAAAGATACTGGCCGCCAACGGGAATTGAACCCGTGTCCCTCTGATTGCCGGTCAGGAGCTCTGACCACTGAGCTATGGCGGCTTATCTAATACCCGCCAAATAATTCAATATATACAAGTGTTTCATTCTACAATTACTCATTATTACATTTTTCCAACTGAAAACAACCAACTTTATTTGTGTCAGAGAGGTATTGTTAATACTAAATCTCCCGCTAGGTGGCGTCGAGACTAATTATGTCTGCATTTTTTTGCTGAAATACTTTTAACTTGTCAAATATTAATTATTATTTTTTTAATTGATAAACTAACGTTTAAACAAGATTTTTATGCATAGCACTAAGGGTAGATAACAAATACTACCTACCAAATCTACCCTTTGTGCTATGCATAAAAATCTTGTTTAAACGTTAGTTTATCAATTAAAAAAATAACAACAGGGTAATGTTCATAATGCAGACTGCAGTCTGTCGGTACTGGGCAGAACTGGACCCGTACCGGTCAAAAGTTTTTTTTTGTTATTTCAATACATTAGATACATTTATATAGCAAAAATAACGTCGTAATAATAACTGTAAATGCTAACCACTCGAGCGACAGACCAATTTAAAACTTTTTCTTCGGATTGCTCGTGATTTTTTGGTGATCATTTTGAATTTTTTCCGCCCACAATAAAAAAAATCATGCCTTAACTTAATAATTCAAATTGAGTACCTACAAATGCATCTAAGGAAAATTTTCCTAAAACTGGCAGCAAAGCAATCCGAGGTACTTTAAATAGTGCCCTATTACGGCAAAAAACGCTCCAGTGGTTCTAAAAATATGTACAGCGTTATTATGACTTCTTGTAGGTCGATATTAGTTCCTAGCTAGGCAGATCACTTGTTCTGAGGAACCAAATGCTGGTGTAATTCCAAAAAAAAAATTCTGTAAAAAAATGTTATTTGTTTGTTTAAATTTGCCATTAATAGGTAACTATGTAAATTTTAAGTTAAATTATTTCATAGTTTTAAATTAGTCAATCTTTAAATCCTCTCTCCGGTGCTTTCTCTACTTCTTCCTCTACAGATCAAATTCAGCGTTTTACCGCTATTTCACCATTTGCACTGGCCCAAAACTTGATGTTTTAGATATTATCAAAAGCTCTGTTAAATTCTATGGTACTATGAAAAATAGTTAAAAAAAATATTTTCACACTAAGATTAATGAGATTTTCCATCTTTTATTTATAAAAACAGTTTATGTAAATACGAATTCTGCTGTGTAATCATTATAACGCTTGTCTGCTTTTCCGCCTACTGAAGGCATTTTAAAACTAAATAGATTCCATCTTGTGGTACCATTAATCAATTGTCGCTTGGAAATTTAGGAGCTAGTTATTTTGCAAAAATATACAGCTACCATCCACCGGCCACCAGCCACCAGCTGGGCTAACACCGAAATCGTCCTCATAGAGCGCCGGCCGATTCTCCGAGGATTTCGATAATAATTAAGAGGACTTTCGTTGAAGTTACTGCAGGTGGGTGCAATATATTACAATTTCAAATCGGTGCATTTTACCGAACCGGTGAAAATATTTTACAACACAAACAATATTTTCTGTAGGAATTTTTCACACAATAATAGCACAGAAAAATACTCATTCGAAAATATTGTCTATTTTCCTGAAAACTTCTCCGGAATATTTCAACAGATATTTACACTGGGTGCAAAAAAATACTGCATCATATCCACGAAACTCATCAGAAAATATCGATTTGCTATTCACGCAAGGCTTTCAGTTATTATTTCTAATGAATTACATTTTTATAAAGCTTTTCCTTAAGTGACGTGATCAAATAGCACTTACACCCATTTTTGTGGTATAACTCGGTAGGTACCTACTTTAAGATTTTATAACCTTACTTTGAATAAAAATACCGACTAGATCCATAAAAGCAAGTACCGTCATTAGAATAACTAATAAGGTTTCTAGAGAACATAAAAAGAAAATAAAGGTAAGTGTTTTTGATGTTGTAAATTTTTATTTTCAATGGAAATATGAATGACGTTGATGAGGCTATACATGTATAATGTAAGTTACTGTTTACCAGGAACACATTGATATTATGATTATAAGTTCTTTTCTTCTTTCTATATTACTGTATTACTGTATTTCTGTATGACAGGAAGGGACAAAGATTTAGTTAGAGGTCGATGATAAAAAGTAATCGCAAAAAATCGGTTGTCAACTTGATATCGATTTGATAACATACCTACCCGGGTTGCCGGCACTGAAACTAAACTGAAATTTGATAACATTATCGTTGCTATTCAAAGAATACTATCGTTTTTATCACAACGAGAACCACGAAAGGAAAATAAGATTTCCAGGATACCAGGAGAGAATAAAGAAGAGTAGCAGATATTCTACTTTGGTGTTTAATTCAATATTTTCACCACGATGTTGTTGAGATTTAAAGACAGTTTCAAAGACGATAGTTTTCATCATAATCAAGTTAGGAAAATCACACAAGGAAAATTGTTTACCAGGAGCGCATAAAAACATCGCCAGAGTTTGCATTTAAGCTTGTTGTCGGAGAGATTATAATACCATAAGGTATCAGTATAAAATAATTCCGTTTTGAAGAGAATCGTATTTGGAAAACAGTTTACCAGGAGCACATAAATAAGAGTAGAAGAGGTTGTACTTACGCTAGGTCCTTCTACCGGTATGGGCACGTTGTTGATGAGATTGGAGGCCTCGAAGGGCGGCCGCTGCTGCGGGGGGGCGGTGGTGGGCGGGGAGGGGGTGGCGATGGGCAGGACAGACCCCAGCTGTTTACCGAAACATTAAGAGATTAATAAAAGGCACACATAATACACAGAACCTCAAATAATATATCATGAAAATAATTATTTGTACGTGGCGTAATAGAAAATTAAGGGTGTCCCGTAAACCACACATACACCCACAAAGTATTCAAACAAAATTATTTAGATTAATGCAAGTAATTTTAAATTATTTTACGTGTAATGGGAAATCCTTCATGAAATGTTAAAATAACTGGTACTTCTATTAATTATACAATCATCATATTATACCCCGTTTAAAGTGGATGGAAAATATCAGTTTAAAACAATATTTTTGTATGAATTTAAATATTACCGCACCTTATTGAGAACAGACTCACATATTATTCTTATTTTATATTTTTTTAAACTAAACTGTTATTAAAAAAAAAAACAAATTAATGGTAAAATGAATAACAAAACACTTCTAGAAAATGATAAAAACTTTTGATTAAAATGGTGGGTTTCAATTTCTATGAAAATCACACATTAAAAAATCATTTTCCAAATGCCTTTCTTGAGAAATGGTATCTACATAGGGGATTATCAACAATTTGTATGGACGACTTCAGATACTCGAGCAGCGAAATTTCTCTAGTCCACATTAAATAATATGAAGTAGATATATTATATTCTAATGAAGGTTGTTAAAGGGATTTTAAACTGGTCGTGTATCGTAAGTACCCAATTGAAAGACAGATTTACTTCATATTTTGATGTGGAATCATTTCATAGGATTCTGTACAAACTTATTTGTTTATTCGAAAAGGTTTTCATATTATTTATTGTTATCAAGTTTATATTGTATAACTCCATTATATTTTTTATTTGTTTTTTTTGTTCAATTATATTATTATTTCATTTACGAAAAAAGTTTATTATACACAAAATCTGCTATACAGGGTGTCCGGGGGTAAAGTGCATTAACTTCGGGAGGTAATTCTACATAATGGTAGAAGTAAAAAAGATTAACAACTGTTTCCAAAATTCCAACATTTTTTTCCCAATACAAAAAGACGTACCTACTAAAAATCCTTAGTGTGAGGTACGATCTTACTTGCTGAGAGCCTGCCGGGCACGATTGTTGCAACGTTGCCCGGTTGTGCTTGGCCCGTATCGTAAAAGTTGAAAATAATAAAGCTAGCGGCACACGCCGGTCTAATTTTATCTTTATACCAAAAAACTACCCTTAAAAGTTGGAATTTTGAAAAAGTTATTTATATTTTCTACTTATAATATCATGGAGAATCACCTCCCGAAGTTAATACACTTTACCCCCGGACACCCTGTATAATCATTATTATCTACGCGTGATAGCTGTTTCCCCTTCTGAAGGCGATATAATAATAACATAGCAGAACTTGTTTGTGATAAACTGTTTTCATAAATAAAATAATAATATTATTGGATGTATAAAAGATTTTTTTTTCTTCATATTCTAGAATTAAAACTTGTGTATTAGTGATATTTATAGGTATTCGCCTTTATTTAGCGCTACTCTATTTCTACTTTATTGGTATTGATAGAATATTTCTTGTGAATATCTTTAATTTTTCAAATTGTTCTAACGACTACAATCTAATAGTGTCTCTCACTTCTGCATTTAGTATTGGATAAATCTTTAAACTTTATATTTTAGTGAGTAGCATTTGAAAAGGTGTTTAACGCATAATTTTGAATTTATTGTGGAATATAGTTACAGGATTAATATTGAAGTGTGAGTGAATTCCAAAAATTCCATAACGTCAAACGTCAATGCGCTGATGGTTTTGCGTTTGTTTTTAAACATATAATGCTGCAGCTCTTTCTTGCATACTAAATAACAACAGTCGAAAATGAGACAAAAGGCAAACGTATGTTTGCACCCCTCAAAAGGAAACATACAATCATTATCATACATCTCCCTCATATAAGATATATCTGTGTCCTCCAAAGGAAAAAATGAGCACTCTGGAGGAAACAGACACACTTGTATTGTGTGTCTCATCTTTTATCGCACGATTATTTAATGTGTAAGAAAGAGCTGGAGCATTATTAGGATAAAGAACGTACGTTTTATGCTTATTTTGTAATCGCAAATAGTCACAATAATAATAAAAGCGCTCAATGTATGAAAGAAAACTAAGGCGCACAACTCACCATATGACTCCACAGAAGATAGAAGATCTGCAGAATATACCTCAGTATAAGAATACCTTCCTCTGAGACTACAGATTCTACTCTCTTAGAGTTCTGGTTGGTCGCTGGTCTCACTTCCAACCAAGTCTCAAACAATAGTGGAATCAACACTTTTGCCATCAGAATATATGGAAAATGATGATGATGTATGGAGTTACAGGGATCATCAATATAATGGGGTATTTGTTATAAATTTTCAATTAAAGTATTCTCTTCCATCATATTATTATAAGTAGATACCTTTGTAAGAAAACAACCCTCTCTTCAAGTTATATATAATTACCTACTACTAAACACAAATTATATTATTACAAAGTTGAGTAAGTAGCCACTGTCGAAATAAGGCTCGAGTCTAATGAACATGTAGTGCGACTATCGTTCAATCAGCCCGACGATACAATCTGAAATATTTTTTAAGGGTGGGTTTTCAGAGGGGGGTACTTACCGCGATGTATTGCCAGCCATTCGTCACTCTAACGAGTAGAGCCTCCTCGTCGATTATGTAGGCCAAGGTGCCCACTGGACTCAAACCAGACATCTGAAAGGATACAACAAACAAACTTTTAGAAACAAAGGGGAAATGTAAATATGTCAGATATTCAGAGGGGAATAATCTTTTATGCATTCAAGAGATACCTCGGTGACACAATGTGTATTGGAAATGGAAATACGCAGTAAAATAGGGTTTCAACTAAAAATACTTCGTTTTAATATATTTTTTTTGTGCTTGGCATATGACGGCCGGCGTAGTCCAGCGGTAAGGCACTTGACTCGCACACCGAAGGTCGCGGGATCAAATCCCGGCGTGCAAATAAAATTTATTTGATTAATTTGTGCTATTTCACAATTTATTCATTTAAAATAATATAAAGTTATATATTATATATAGGCACGTTCCAGAGTGAAAGCTACTCTCAGTATCGCCTTGGTGTAAGACCACCATTCAGAATTGAAACGTTGCTTGAAATGGCATTAGCCGACTTTGGTGACCAGATCTGAATAACCAGGTACTTCCTAACCTTCCTTTTCCCTACCTCCTTCCCCTCTACACTACCTTCAGCCTCTCAACATACCCTAATTGGGGATGCCACAGTCTCACTGGCTTCAGATGGGAGTAGTTGGGACTCTTGTGCGGTATTCATATAAAAATTGAGTGTGCTTTAGACCACACGACTGAAGTAAAACTTCACTAACTTGGAATGGAACCATAACAGTTTAGTTGACCCGATGTTAAAGTCGCCTTGTAACGCATGCCAAGTATCCCGATCCCTATCCTTGTCCCTGTCCCTGTCCCATTCCCCACACTCCCAACACTCCCGACACTTCCCGACACTCCCCGACACTCCCCGACACTCCCCGACACTCCCCGACACACTCCCCGATCCCCCATTCCCCATTCCCCATTCCCCATTCCCCATTCCCCATTCCCCATTCCCCATTCCCCATTCCCCATTCCCCATTCCCCATTCCCCATTCGCCATTCCCCATTCCCCATTCCCCATTCCCCATTCCCCATTCCCCATTCCCCATTCCCCATTCCCCATTCCCCATTCCCCATTCCCCATTCCCCATTCCCCATTCCCCATTCCCCATTCCCCATTCCCCATTCCCCATTCCCCATTCCCCATTCCCCATTCCCCATTCCCCATTCCCCATTCCCCATTCCCCATTCCCCATTCCCCATTCCCCATTCCCCATTCCCCATTCCCCATTCCCCATTCCAGCTTGGGCAAAAGTTGCACATACTCCGTTTGCTTTTTTAATGACATTGATCACCATTCGCTATAATTAGCGTTCGTTTTAATCAGCGTTCGCATCGATTAGCGTTCGCATTAAATATATATATTCTTTTTCGTAACGCATTTATCATTTTACCCCTAAGTGTCGAGCGTGCATAAAGAAGTTTCACTTAAAAAAAAAATGTACTTCCATAATTTATTGAATAATTTAAATATACATATTTTGTTTTAATTTATTATCTAAATCTGCACCTAAATACTCTCAAAGTACCTATATTGTAAAACCAAAGGATGTGGCTAAGATAAAAAAGGAGGAAGCGGAGAGCTGGTCTTGACTTTTCATTTCACCTGGTTTTTCATTCTGGTCCTAAAACATAGATAAATCCATTTCAAGTAAAAGCTTATTGAAATCACGTGTACATATATAAAGCAATTTAGAATAGATCTTAAAGTTTAACAGGTTTTAAGTATCTACCATTAAAATGATGGAAATAGAATGAATGGAAAAACCAAAGAACTTTCATTTGAGAGGCACTGAGTTTCTTATTTCTGTAAAAGAGCCAGATCAAATGAAAATTGGTTCAAAAAGTCTACTTGAACGTAATATAAAATTAAGTGGAACTAGAATATATATATATTAATAATTGATTAAGTGATCATAATGCACAGATGTAATTTAATAAAACCCGTTCCATGAATAAAATATCATCATTAGGGATAAGTGGTGAAAATGCTTTTTCTTTCGAGTTATATTGAAATTCTGAAAACGCGGAAAATAAAATTTCCATAGAAGACTTGAGCGAGTAGGTTTGAAGGAGAAAATGAATTTAAAATCGCTTTTGAAAGATTTTTTCATTTCGTAATCCGCCATAGAAAGCCTTTTTAAAACTTGACATTCGCTGCAAGATCAAACTTGGAATATCCACTTCTCATATTATAGCAAGCACGAGATTTCATAACTTGCAAAAACTACCGTTCGATTATGTTATATTAACGAGTATTTAAGTACATGATAATCAACTATTTGGAATAAAACTACCGCTCTATTGTGTTATATTAACAAGAATATAATATGCGTGATAATCAACTATTTGGAATAAAACCACCGCTCTATTATGTTATATTAACAAGAATATAAAGTGCGTGATTTGTGCTTTGGAATAAAACTATCGTTCGATTCAGTTATTTAAACAAGAATTTAAGTGCATGATAATCAACTCTTTGGAATAGATTTACCGTTCTATTCTGTTATATACAAGAATGTAAAGTACATGATTATCAACTCTTTGAAATAGAACTACCGTTCTATTCTGTTATATTAACACGAATCTCAAGTACGTGATTATCAACTCTTTGGATTTTCTGTTATATTAACAATAATGTAAAGTGCATAGTAATCAACTATTTGTAATTAAACTACCGTTCGACTCTGTTATATTAATAAGAGTAAAAAGTGCGTGATTGGTGCTTTGGAATAAAACTTCCTTTTGATTCTGTTATATCAACAATAATGTAAAGTGCATGATAATCAAGTCTTTGGAATAAAACCTCCCCTCAATTCTGTTATATTATCAAGAAAGTAAAGTGCATGATAATCAACTCTTTGTAATAAAACTTCCATAGTATATGTAGAGTGCGTGATTTGTGTTTAGAAAAAAAATGTTTGATCCTGATTAACAATATTATAGAGTGCGTGATTTGTGTTTGGAACTAAAATACCGTTCGATTCTGATTAACAATAATATAGAATGCATGATTTGTGCCTGGAATAAAAATACCATTCGAATCTGTTATACTTATTGACTGTGGCGGTTCGTAATCTTTTTAACAGGGGGTTCAGAAATCCAAGAGAAATTTATTGAATCAAAATTTACTTTCAGAGGAATTAAATTGTTTAATGTTTTTTACAGCAATGCACGTTGCTAATTATTATTGTTTTTACAAAAAGAATAATTACGTAGAATATATAAGTGGACGCAGAGGCCTATTTATTTTTATTTTACAACCTTTTTTCATGAGTATGAGCATTCTTTTTTATGTACACTGCATTCAGCGATTGTGTAAAAAAAATAAGACAGAATATTAGCGACAAAGTGGGTGGGTGGGTGGTTTGGTATATTTATGGTCAAAACAATGCTGAAGTAAGTTCAACACAAAATTACATAACTAGCGACTTAACAATGCGACGTTTACCGAAAATAGCCTAAAAAAGAGGAATATAAACGCTTGAAATATTTTGATTCTCACGACTTCAAAATTTAAAATCGACCTTCTTTTTTGTACGAGGCAAGTAAGCGCCAAAGTGTTATTTTTAAATTTATTTTGTGCATAATTGAAAAAAAGTTAGATCATACAAAACGTCAAAAATAGTCTAAGCCATAAAGGGGTATTTTTTAAAAATCGATTCTCGTATTACTTCATAGTTACTTAAGTCATGAAAAACATTGTTTTAGTAGTTTACACTTAATTTAGTAACGTAGATAATAATTTTATTGTAATTCCAATCCATTCAAAAGGTAGTAAAAGCTTCAATAGCATCTTTTTCGATGTTCATAATGTAAGCCGATTCGTAGTAAAGATTAATCTAAATAGTATCTAAATGGGAGTTCAAGTATAGTTTCACCGTATAGTTGCATCCGGCGCAAAGGCAACTTGTCACTCTCCGACGGACTCGATCGGTAATACTCGTGAATGATCGGAGATCACGTGATATCTATGACACCGGATCGCGGTGCACAGAGCGGGAATGAATTTGGCAAAGAAATGGATAGTTTCGTTCAAATCACCGTCAGAGGGATCTGTACAGGCCAGGATGTTTTTGTAAGGAGAATTTTGCGCGCGACCACATCACGCACCAAATGGACGTAGGTACCGATTTAGACGCGGTGCGCGGTGGCCCGAGTTTAAAATACGGATTTTAGTGGAGCCCTATTTATTATGTGATAATAAACTTGTTTTATAAGGATTCCAAACTTGTTTTATAATAATATTGTATAATATTATAAAACGAGTTTGTTTTATTTTATCATCTTTCAATAGGGGTTCACTGCACAAACGCACTTTAGAGAAAACCGCCACTGCTTATTAATAAGAAAGTATATTGCACGATAATCAACTCTTTAATAAAAAATATTAAGTAACCGTTAAACTGAAAAATATAGTTATAAAAATAAATTCCTTCTTTGTCTTCGAAGAAACATATTGTCTTTTCATATGAACGACTGCATTACGTATTACGTAATTTATACGATTATGTCGACTGTTTCCTTCCTCCCTCAGTCATTTTATGACGTAAATTGCAGCATCCATTCATTTTCTGAAACACGTATAATTCTATCATACATAAAATTGCTCTCCTGATATTATAATAATGTTACTGCCTTGCTTCCCTCTTATTCTAGTAGCATTAATTCTAAACGACGAAACAATTCGAGCGTCCCTACATCATGTGATGATTGAATTATCTGAGAATTATGGAGGTCCTAAGAGGACTTATTATTATTTGTGTTACAAAATCTTGTTTTAGCGAAAATCCCAAGTTTCCACGCTGCTTCAAAATAAAAATAAAAAAACAATTTCATCCTTCTTGTTGATGGATAGAGGTGGATAATATCCCGGCATATCTATCTTGTAAAATTGAGTCACGCGTGCGAAAATCATAAATTACTTGAAAATATGTTATTTTTGTCATCATAATGTGACATGATGGCGTGGCCCACGCATTTCTCGGGAAGCAAACAGCATACTTTATCCAGAGCGTACTATCGAATGTTCTAAATACAATTTAAAAAAAAACTGTCCTTCAATTCAACTCTTGAAAGCATTCTAAAGTTGTAAAATAAAAACATATTTGACTACGAATTTCTGAAGGATCTAACATATCTTTTTCGTCAAAAATTTAAGCAATTTCATAAAACTATGGAGATAGAACTATGAAGATATTTCAAATTTCATTTCGGAACTAACAAGTAAGCTCATTGAATGAAAGTTAAACTTTACCGGGTACAATTTATTTTAATCTATTAAAGTGAAGTTTCAACAAGTATTTCTTATCTTTCACTTCTAATTGGCCAGATGAAAAAAAAAGTAATTATAATTAAATTAACAACTTGATTTAGTCTGTAAGCTTTCAATTGTAGACACCAATTTTGCAGATTTAGAAGGCGGTAATGAATTGTGTAAGATGTTTTATTAAAAGATTTGTCATTAGTGGATTAATCTTTCTCGTTAGATTTTCGCTACGTACTGCCGTATGATTCGTTAATATGCTTTCAGGAAGGAAACCTAAAAGTTTACTACGGAACGGCTCCCATAATATAGAAAACCGTTAAGATTTCAGTACTTAACACCTCATTTTCCGGGCGGACGCTTAAGCCTCTCAAACCCCACCCCTCCCCCCTCCCCCCTCCCCCCACCCATCACTCCTGCGAGGGATTAAGTCTAAGAACGAAGGCTGTGATAGGCTTGGTAGTTCTTGAGTCCTGCTTCCGCTAGGATCTCTACAAATAGACGCGGGCTTCTTCCGATTTTCTAGTGGGCCATACCGTGTTAATGCGAACCAGCGTTTTCATTTTGCGATACTTTTATTTATTCTTGAAAGGTTTCATAAACTCTGCTAAAACACTGCAACAATGTTCTCGATTCTTAAATTATCTGTGAAGAAGACTTACAGAAGCCATATTTTGGAATAGATGTCTCTTCACATTTTAACGATTCAAGATCTAGTTTGTGAAATATTTCGATTAAAAGAAATATAAACAATATACTACGCATTTTATGTTTCACAAAGCTGCAACCAGAAGGGATTAAAAAAAGCCACTAAGAGCCCCTTCCTATAAAATGACAGGCGCTAAAAAGCGTCGCCATTGTTGGCGTGAAGTGGTTGTCATCGGCGTTAGATAAAGACGCGGGTGTTTTTTTACTCTGAATTTGAACAAAGTCTAAATGCCGCTGTAAACTCTGACATTTGAAAAGCAATATTGATTTATTTTTATCTAGCTGACCCGGGAACGCCTGGCTGTGGCTAAAGAAACACATCTATGCCATCTAATAACCACCACCATCTGTTAATTTACATATAAATCAAATTCACACCGCCCGCTTGCCAGCCCACTCGTTCACCACATACAGACATGCTCCTTTATATATTATACATTTCAACCAATTTATACAAAACCTTGACAAATTATATACCGAAACCTCCCTCTTGAATCACACTATCTATCGGTGAAAACAGCGGTTATTAATATCCAGAACTTGGCTGAACTCAAAAGGGCTTTAAAAACAAACTTATTTAAAAAATCATACCTTTCGTGAATTTTTAACTCCTTTTCAATATAAGCCATAATACTCAATTTTTCGGTAATTATTTGGTTTCGATTACCTCCTAACTATAGTTTTATTTGCACTCCGAATTTGTATTATTTCTAAACGTAAACTGTCTCCAGTTCTATAGTATATTTTGGTTTTAATGATTCTTGTTGAATGGCACCGTTATGATTTATCAATATCTATTGTCCTGTGCCAAAACAGCACTCACTATTGTTGTTAATATTGTTCTTTAGGAATTGCTTTGTATATACTGTACTTATATTCTTTGTTTTACATTATTAAAATCAATTTTTTAAGGACTCGTAAGGAACGCTATAGAATTATTTTTAAGCTTATTATAATTAAGCGCACTTGAAGTGAAATATCACAAAACTGCGCTATGTAAATACTACGTTATTATTATTATTATAATTCCATTTTAAAAATCATCCATCAAAAAACTACATACTTGGATTAAGTACCTACTATATTATTAGCAAAATTAGCACAATACGTTAATTTCACCTTGAATTAATTCCAATCATATGCATACAAATGAAGTTCAAATAAAATAATTCTCTGTTTGTTTTCTCAAGTGTTTTGTTTTCTCCTTACCACGCACGAGAGCTCATGAATATATATCCTTTAATCTCTACACGTTTTACAGTAATCTCAACATAAACACTTGACAGTTGGAAAAATACATTCCGAATAATGTGTAAGTGGAATACCCCACCCCCGCTGCCTTCAAATGGCAAGAAGTCTCCAGACGCGGGATAAGGGGGAGGGGGGAGCTTCCTATCGCCTCTGACAACATATTAACCTTTGTCAAAAGAAATTCCCAGTCAAACAAACAAACTCACGTCTGAAGAATGTATCTGGCTGATTAACAACAAATCTCACATCCTTGTGACGCTCAAGGACCCTTTATTTTTTGTAATATCCTCATTATAATACAGGGGCCAATAAATCTTCTTCTTCATGCGAAAAGGCTGGTAACACAGACATATTTCTCACGAACTACATATACAACAGAAATGCGCTGCGGCAAGGCTTTCGCGGCCGGGAGGTACTTCAATTATCGGTCCCTTGTGTAGAGGCATTTAATTAAAATGTAGGATTCAACGCCCCTGCCGCATACGATACAATTCACAATATTAGGTTATATCGCTGTAAAAAGTTTGGTTATATTATTTTACCATCAAATTCTTTTACCACCAAATCAAAAACAGTATTTTGTTTTGAAAAGTACAACTTTCCGTTTAAATTTTAATTTTTCTGCTACCAGTTTCGACACATTCGTGTCATTCACTAGCAAACTTATAACTAACCTATATATGTATACAAATACAGAAATGATTACATTTTTAATAGGTGGGAGTGATGGGAGGGGTGATTTGGGGGGAGGGGAGAATGGTGGAAGGAATCAACATAATATAGATACATTGTTAATAAGGGTAATTTTCAGGGTGCTATTATTTTATTAAATAAATAAATTTTTTATTTACTTTTTTGTTTATTTCTAAGATTTCTTAAGTGCACAAATTAAAATATGTATTTATATATGAATTTTTAAAATTATTTTTTCCTTGGTTGAAGCTGTCTCTTTTAAATTGTTATTAATCATTTGCCAATCATTTAATAAAAACAGGCCACAGCTTAACATTTTGTGCAGGAAAATAAAAATCTTCAAAACAAAACTACATAGTTAATGCCCAAGAAATCCATAAAAGTAAGAACAGTAATTTAGTACGCACTTTTTAACAGAATTTGTAAAATGTTTAAAAAAGATATGATTATTTTATAAAATCTAAAATTTAAAAAAAAAAAATTACGCAGTAACGAATAGATTCACGAAAAATCTGTCCCCTCAAATCATGTGCACTCAGTAGACAAAATTCCGTTTTCCAAGTGAATAGTTACTATTAACTTTCGAAAAATTGAAGAGCGGCGATGAAAAAATTCAGAGCATTATTATTAATTTATTCCGTGAACAGGAGCGAACAATCATATTGTAATTATTGCGCTTTGAATATTTGAACGCTGGTAAGCTTATTGAAGAAATCCCTGGGGGCAGAATGGGTCCAGATTTATGATGACAACTGGTGTCTACGTGTACGTGACGGACTGATCGGCCAATAAGCAATCAGCTATCTAGTTCACACTAATACATGTAGCCATGGGTTCAACGTGAAGTCCTTTTAATGCTTTACCTCTACATTGGCAATTACTTTTAAAACGTAACTAACTAACTAACCATCACGCCATTTCGCCGCAGGAGTAGACAGTACGGATGGACCGCCAAACAACTCGGTCTTGGCACACACTCCTTGCCTCGTTCATATTCATACATCATCTCACATACGGTCTTTTATTATTCTGATTCTTGACATGGCCCGATTCAAGTATCTAATTCACTTGGTCCAGCCATGTCTTCCTCGGGCTCCGCGACTTTTTCAACCATTTATATTTGCATCATATATTCTCCTAACACTCCTTTCCTCGATCATTAATCTTACTCATTACGTAAGTGTAATCA
Source organism: Limnephilus lunatus (assembly GCA_917563855.2). NCBI lineage: Eukaryota > Metazoa > Arthropoda > Insecta > Trichoptera > Limnephilidae > Limnephilus > Limnephilus lunatus. Next base: position 44,728,775 of record OU830598.1, on the reverse strand, counting down.
TCAGCCTTGCTTTCTTTGCGGATCTCCACATTTCTCAAACGATCGTATCTACATGGTTTTACCACACATACACCACAGGGATCTCATTTCTACAGCATTCAATATGATTTCATCCTCACTGCCATACATCAGGGTAGGTTCCAGCACTCCATTATGGACGGCTAGCTTCGCTTCTTTAGACAGTTTTTTTGTTGGCGCCAACGGCGTTCAGTCCTCCATTATTGGAGAGGATGGGACTGCCATTGACGGAGGCCGAATAATCAGCACAAGATAGGGGCGTATGTAGGAGCCTTGTCGACGCAGTGGTTGATAAGAGGATGATGATGATGTTCCACTTAATTCACTTAAAGAAAATGATGATGTTGTTCCACTTAATTATGTAAATAAGGTATTAAGTGAAATTATACTTTAGTTAGGGATTCGATATTATTAATTCAATCATCCATTTTATAGAGTAGAGAGTACTATTAATTCCACGAACTGCCGTAATAAGTAACGACATGAGTGAAAAGTATTCCAACTTTGTGCTAAAAGAACTCAACACCTCATAAAGCGTTCTCAACATGCCCATTCAGCAAACTAAAAATCCCCTTTACAAGGAACGTAATGGCTTTAATTTTGACCTCCGTGTTAAAGCGGTCATGACGATTTAATTTATATCCGGTAAGTTGCGGAAACGTTTCCTGTTGAATTTCAAACATATTTTCACCGCGCCATCTTAGAACTATGCAGCAGAAAACCTGTTTTTGTGACCCATTAGAAAGCTCACAAAGAGTGAGAGATACACTAAGTGTGACCCTGGTGAAATACCACCATTTAGAACCGAAACATTGCTAGAAATGGCTTTAGATGTGCTCGGTGACCAGATCGGAAGAGACAATTTGGTGAGTACTTCCCAAACTCCCATTTTCTCTCACCTTTCAGTCTCACAAATACCCTAACTGAGGATGACGGTTCCATGTCAACTGAGAATAAAGTCAACTCAACTATTCTTTGAAAAGTCATTAAAAGCTATGAAAATAGTCATTTTAAAATAGCCCATAACCCTAACCTAACTTAACCATTTAACCAATTTTTTATAATTTTTTTTCAACACTTTTAATGACTTTTCTGAGGTAGTTCTGAGTTGGTTTCATTCTGACTTGTCCTGTCAACGAGGATGACATAGTCCTTACTAGCTAGCTTTGGATATTGGGAGCAGGCACAAGAGTCCCAACTGCTCCCGTCTGACAGTGAGACTATGGCATCCCCAATATTGGTAAATGTTGTCAGGCTGAAGGTAGTAAGGAGGGGAAGGAGACAGGGAAGATGTAACTTGGGAAGTACCTGGCTATTCAGATCTGATCACCAAACACGGCTAAAGCAATTTCAAGCAACGTTTCAATTCCGAATGGTGGTCTTACACTAGGGCGTTACTGAAAGTATCTTCCATTCTGGAACGTGCCGCAAATATACTATATATTATTTTTAATGAATAAATTGTGAAATAACCCAAATTAATGAAATAAAATTTATTTGCCACCCCGAAATTCGATCTCGCGACCTTCGAATTGCGAGTCAAGAGTCTCACCGCTGGACTACGCCGGCCATCAATTATATATAGGTTTACTTTTAAAAAGTTCACGCAGCTTTCTCAGTCTGCTATCGCTAGGCAACTACTCTTATATTCAGGTCGCAACGGGATTTATTGCACAAGCTTTAGAATTCGAAATATCAATTTATAAGCCAAAATATATTACATTTATCTTTCACATTTTCTAAAAGAAAAATACTTCGATGAAATTACGTTAAAATTCAGAGAAGCCTGGTAGTAACTACTAATACTAAACTGTCATTTTATAGTGTAATGTCATTAAATAATGTACTCTAAATATTTAAAAACTTCGTTAAATAAAACATACCTTGGTCATGGCCTCGGTGTTTTGGAATGTGACAGCTCCGGGAACCACTCTTCCTTGAGGCTCCTCCTCCTGTGCTTGGGGCTGCTGTCTGCTGGAGCCGGGGGGACCTGGTGGACCAGGGGGGCCAGGGGGACCTAGACGCGGAACAGAAATATAAAATTCATCACATTTGATAGGGTTGCGACAGTATTCCGAAGAATGTTGATCGTTTCAGAGAAACAAGTGTAAAAGTTTACAAGATATTACAAATAAATAATCGTCAAACGACTCAAACAGATAAAAACATATATACCTGAAATTGAATGCATAATATAAATTAACTCCCAGAGCCTCTACACTCTACACTTTGCAACGAGCTGTCAAAAAACAGATTTCACGGGAAATATTTCGATTCAAGATTAATTCGCTATTATCGAACGTATTTCAAAATAAAATACTGTTTTGGAAATCCTATTTTTTCAAAAATAATTTATTAACAAAGATAATATTATATATACCTAAAACTACTTTTTGTTGTTGATAGAAACCACCTAACTGGGCTGCGCCTGTTCAGAACGTTAACCTTATCCTTCTTAACCTGTGATTACCACTTTACACGAAACTAAAACCATAGATATTTAATTAGACGGTTTTATAAAAGTTATTGTCACTTCACTTTTTTTCATTTTATATTAAAAATATTTGTTATAAAAATGAAAACCTTGACAAATGTTGAATGCTGTTTTATAAAATTGGGATTGTCTATGGTAAACTTTAAATACAAATATCTATCATTGGGAGCGTTTCATAAAATTGGAAGCGTCTATGGTAAACTTTTAAATACAAATATCTACAAAGCGATGTTCTCTCTTTCTAATACTATTTAAATTATATAAAAAGTGAGAGCGCATGACTTTTAGGAGTTCTTGTCAGGCTGGGGGAAATTTCTTCCAAAAAGACTACGAGCGTTTGGCGTCTGGGAGAAATAATATCTCCCAAAATTGATAAGGTGTGATTCTAAAATGTTATTGTAGGTAGAACTTATTTAATTAAGTCAAGGAAAAATTATACGATGATCTGATCTGTCAAAGTTTTAAAATTTGTTTTAAATTGGGTACAAATAAATAGAGTGAAAACAAAGTAGGTATAGCTTAAGTATTGGTTTAATAAAATTCGCATTAAGCCAAAACTTTATATTTTTAACTCCGTTCTAATATTCAAAACTGTTCTGTTTCTGTTGTTGAACGGTGTAGAATTTACTATGCTCTAAATTTTGAGTGAATGTATGTTCAAGAGATGAAGTTTTGGCTATAAACCATGGCTTAAGCTCTACCTCTGATACTAATGAAAGAAGCCAACTTTAGTCTACTTACTCTATTAGTAGAGTATTGATTATGATAATAATAAACAAGAATTAATATTAAATTATGAATATTGAACGGTGTGTGATTTCAGTACTCAGATCTTTCTATTTACACTTCTTTAAATGTTTTTTTTTTTAAAATCAATTTAGTACATTAAATTATTTATCACAATCAAAACATGTTCTCACCTAAATCTAGTAAGAGGTTTATTTTGTAAGTTTATTCTTTCATTTTACACTTTGATTAAGGTATCTGAGACACGAAATATTCAAAAGATGGGGTAAATATAACATCAAAGTATTTGTCAAAAGATGCTTAAACAAGCAACTTGAATGCCTTTCTTTTGTTTTCCAAATTTTTGTCACACACAAAAGGAGAGCCAACAGGTTAAAATATATGCCTACAGTGCCTACACCCCACAAATCAACTCCGAGATGCTTTTTAGTGAAAGTAATATAATATTTCTCCACCAAGCTGTCGGCGTGAATAATAAAAATGAATAATACAAAATACGTCTGCATCGTTTGAGTTGATTTGCATAGAGAAACGGTTTACATGTTTAGGTTTGAGTACTGATTTTGCTTTTTTGGAAGGAAATCGTTTCATTCTAAAAAAAATATTTTTTTTGAGATTATCACGCCCAAAAGCAATATCTTAATGATTTTTTTGGTTGCTGTGCGGTGTTGCGCTTTGTCCTACTTTGCAGCCTTGATGATGAACACAATAATGCTGCCCAAAATATTGGCTAAAGGAGCGTAACGAAACGCAACATAATGATTCTTAGAGATATATTATTATTTATTTTAAGAAAACAGCCACTCGGTAGAGTGATGTAGAGAATTTTAATTAATTGATTAACGTAACGATTTCTAGGATGTTAAAATCTTTTTCTGGGAATGTAGATTATGGTTTAATTACTTCGTACATAAATGTTTTGTAAACAGACTCAAATAGGTAACCAATAAATCATGAATCAAACAAAACCTAATTAGAAATAACAACACAATAAGCTTTTCAAGTTTATCTCTTGTTTTCACAAAGTACAAGATACTAGCAAAGCCTTAAAAACTTTTAACCGATTAATAAAGTAAAACAATAACAGATTCGGTCCGGATTTGAGCAAATTAGTTGGCTTACCATTTGTAACAGCTTCCTTGAAATCTTTGAGATCTTTGAGATCTTTGAGAGCTTTCAGTTCGTCAAGTGGGCTCTTGGAAGCTTTTGTTATTCCAGGTTAGAAAAGCAGCGTGACAAAGACATATATTTTTTAAGATTTCAAATGCGAAATATAGAAAATTATTCTCGTTGGTAAATTACACGACAAAAAACATAAGGCATAGTCGGAAATAAATACATTATTTAAAGACAGATTTTCGATTTGGGTGTTAAAGATACGTCTTAGTTAGATTCTGCACAGATACACAAATGTAGGTACATATTTGTCCACAGTGACGTTTGTCACATCAGAACTGGTCGTTTTTACGATTTTTTCAACTGCTCGTCTGTAGAATGATTTTCCAGGTTTCGTGTTTCCTCCTTCCTATAACATGAATCTCTTCAAGACCCAGGTTTACTTCTTCCTTTCCTCAAAAAGATGATATAGGCCATGAGGGAAAATATTTTCAAAAATTTAAAAACTTTATATTTATGAATAGGGAAAGCATAATAAACTTTTTTTAATTTCTCATTACATAAACATTTATCCTGAATATATTATGATAATTCAATAGCTTCGTATAGACGGCCCAAACAACGCACGTGAGCCGTTTTCGACTATCACGTAGGTTATAATAAATACTTGAACATTGATGGAAAGGCCCGAATATATTATTATAGTTGTTTTAAATGGTTCATACACTTTATTTTGCCCTTTTTATTGCTCAGTAACTTATTTACTGGAGTGTCTGAACGAAGCTAATGACAAAGTATGGTTTAATTACTGTATATCAAAGACATTATGAACATGAAACATTAAATTATGAGCAAACATTTATTTCAAGGCAATTTAAATGTGGGAATAAACCCCAGCTAATTTATTCAGAATACTAAAATAACGTATTCACGTGTTTACTTAAACAATTTTAATTTGCTATTAATAAGAAAGAAAAGGTTGAATTACCTATCTACAAAATCCCAGGTCTCTTAGCATACATTAGCATTATACATTAGTAACTTAGCATAATTCTCGTGAAAAACCAAAATACCCGTATAAATCGTAGGAACGTATAATTTTACTTACGACAAAATTAACGTTTCTCTTTATACAAACCAAAAATTTATTTCACGGCCCAGGATGAGCATGAAAAAAGGCATTTAATGTAGCATTTTTGCAATGTTTTTATTATTTTATTTACAATCCACAAAGAAAAAAATATTTTCATGTGTTACACGTACATACGATTTTACACTAAATTTATTTATTGTAAGAATATTGTACATTGTATATTATTTTTGTGATATTTCAACCGCCATGCTAGGGATGTCCTTGTGCTATGGCGGGTGAAGTTTTCAGATTAGAAATCATACATGTTACGGTAATACATCTAATCTATTTATTTGGTTTCATAAAAAATATTTGTAAATTAAATGCGTATTGCATTTTCTATACTTGCTTATTACTTTTCATTAATATTTCTGTTGACTATTCCATGCTCATTGTTTTGTGATTTTAAACAATTTTCCTACATTTATTAGAGATTTATCAGTGGCAATTTCTATTATGAAGATTATACGACGATGTGAAGTTTCTTTGTCCAAATTGTTTTTTCGTTTACGTTTACTGGGTTTGCCTTTAATGCAAGATCTAGCGATTCTATTGTGTTAGATTAGATGATTGGTATTTTGTGGATAAAGAGGAAAATGGTTTTAGAATAGTGAACTGTTTTAGGGCTGTGATTATAAGATTCTTAACATTTCGTTGGCACTTATTTAGTGTGTGGTCCGGTACCGGATTAAGTAATTTAATTTGGTGTCTTCCTCATTTATAAATACTACGTGTGACACATTTAAAGTTTTCTCGTTTAACTTTATATTAATTGCAATTAACGTAGGAACACTTTTGAAAAGTCCAGAGGGATTACGTTGCCTTATCTGAGAAATTGTGTGTTGTGAGTATTTTTTAAGGGAAGTTTCGCATTTTAAGTTCACACAAATTTCAGTTCTTTATCGAAGGCAACCTCTTTGGTATTTAAAATGATATGTTTGAAGTGGTGACCGGACAACTCAGAATGAAATCAACTCAGAACCTCCATTGAAAAGTCATTAAAAGTGATGAACAAAATATATAAACAATTGGTTAAATAGGTTCCGTTAGGTTAGGTTATATTTTTTTTGTTATGTCTATGTCTATTTTTATTTTTTTTCATAGCTTCGTTGTCTTTTAAAAATAACTTAAATATCAGCTTAAGAAGTTGGTACTTAAAAAAATATCGTCCAATGTAATATTAAAATCGGTAAACTCAGCAATGTAGCTTACTACTTGAAGTAGCCACCACAACACGGGCATGTGCCTAGCATGGTGGTCGAAAAATCCCCAATGTATGTAATGAAAAATCTAATGAATAAAGAAAACTTAAAAAAAAAAAGAAAAAAAGTTGTATATTTTCGTTATTTATTGTAGTAGTTGTATAATTCGTTATGCCATGTTGCGCTACCTCCTTCTTTAGCCAACGCGTTTCGAACAGCGTTACCATGTCCATTATCGGGGCAGATGTGTTGGTTAAAGAAGGAGGTAGCGCAACACGGCATTACACCCCAAAAATAAATAACGAAAGTACTTTTGGCCGTGAAAATCTAAAACCATATCTTATTGCATTTTAACTTGTTTACGTTATCACTAATTTCAATACTGCATCGAAGGACTAAAATTAGTAAGACGAAATTTTAGTTTCATATCATTTAAGTGTTTGGAAAAATCAATAACATATTAATATTATGAATAAGTTATTCTTTCATTAAATTGTTGAGAATTTTTCCCCTCTAAAAATTTATTGACAATAAATCACCTTGAATAAACCATTGGAATCGAAGTATTCCACGGAGAGTTCTTTTGTTGGATTTAATTGATCTGGTTTCCACAACTTATGTAGATTGAGATGCTGAGAAGATATTTTTGTTTTATAATGTTTATTTTTCATAGATAGAAGGAGTCTTTATTGTACACGGTGTCCGAAAACTAGTAGTACCATCAGAAGACTGACACATTTAGAGTCGATTTTGTAACAAAACTTTTTAGATTAGAGCTTTTTAAAGGGCTTGAAAATTATTTTCATGCTCTTTAATATTAATTTACCTATCAGCGGGTAATAGTACGATAAAAATATGTTTGACGTCGATGTGAAATTTAGGTGCAAAATTATTTTGTAGTTCAAAGTAGGTACTTTTAAATCTTTTGTGATAGGAGTAAAAATCGACAGATAACATTATACATCGTGATAAGAAGCAAGTACATACTATTTAAGACTTTTGATAAACGTAAACTTTAATTTATTAGCATTCATTAAATAAAAAAAACCACAAGTTGCTTTAATTCGCGCTAGAAAGCTAGATTCTTTCTAAGAAGGAATTTGAGACTTTAGTAACAATTTTGAAAATAAACCGTAACAAATACCTTAACTTTTAAACTATTTCTGTGTAGAACTTACTGAAAGAATTTTCGCTACCGGGAAAATTCGACTTCATCTGAAGTGTCTGAGTGAAGCTTAAATTTCCCTTTTTCATTTCAACTTTCTAGAGAAAGGTTTGTCATTTGTTAAAAAAAAACAATCTAAAAATTTTATATTGACTCTTTAAGTTCAGCTGGTATATGGCAAAGACGTATCATATAATATCAAAACAAAAACAATATAAATTTTTTTTTTCGTGTTAACCAGCACAGGATTTAAACTGTTGGAAGCCAATCGAGCATCCACATTTTTGTGTAATTTTGTGAGACTGATTGAAGTTTGGGAGAAGTAATAAAAGTTCAGGAAGCGTTCGGATTTTAATGTCTGGGGGGTGAGTCTGTATATTTTGCGTTAACGCGTGGGGCGAAATTCACAAGAAAACGATATGAATTGTAAGTCGAATTTAAATTTTAATTCGGTGTAATTGTTTGAATTCATGCCAATGATATCGCGTTCGCCCACATGCATAACGCAAAACATACAGACTCTCCCCCTGATAACTAACCTTAAAATAGCTAAAGCTATTACAAGATATAAAAATCAATTCTGATTGGTGGTGCCTCCACAGGGCGGTACTGAGAATATCTTCCACTAACAAAACGTAATGTTATTTAAAATATTTACGTAAGATAACCAATACAAATATATTAAATTATTACAGAGATAAGAAGCTTACCGCTCAACTAAGAAGGTTGTCTAGTAAATGTATCTATCATCTTGGGTAGGTATATATTAAAATTTATATTTAATTTAGGTATGAAACCCATCGTAAAAACCTCAATAAAGATATTAAATAAATATGTGTATTCACTATTAATCATCAATCATCCTCAAAACTGCAAAAAAGAACATAAGTATACCCACGAACTGGCGATGCCTATGTGGGATTTTTTTTGATATCATAAATATATGCTTACTATTGTAATTTCTTTTTTGTTTAATTGTATTACTGTTTATCTTAAAGCTGCCTATTTAATTTTATATTTCCTTCTTTTTTACTTTACATTAAATTACATTAAAAGAATTCAAATTGAGCTGATTATGTGAAGAATTCAGACGAGCGATAAAGAACCTACCTATTTTACATATTATTTTTAACAGAAAGTTATTTTATTTGATTTTTGACGGTTTTTCAAGAATCCTGTGGTTTTTGACTGGTATTCATACTAAAATATTAAATAATGCTTAATGTTGCTACATGAGGAACTTATATAAAAAATGATGTATTTATTGTTTTGAATCTCACCTGTTCTACCGTAGGGCCCTAGGGCTGCGTCTCCATAGATATGCCCTCGCATCGTCATTCCGGGTTCACCCTTCTGCCCCTCCAGCGAGATGCCGGGAGGTCCCGGAGGTCCGGGCGGGCCGGGCACGGGCACGTACTCCTTGGCGGGCCCCGAGGAGGCCCCGGGCGGACCCGGAGGTCCCGCAGCTCCGGGTATCCCGGGCAGACCGTCGACGCCGTTCGTCCCGTCGAAGCCGCGGTCACCCTTGTCGCCCTTTTCGCCTTTCTGTCCCTGAGGAGCGAAAATACACATTTTTATAAACAGTTTTTTCATAAATTTATCACGAAAATCCGAAAACATACTCGTCTGGGCTGTCGCCCGGTGACACAGGGCGTCCCTAATCATACTCGTAGATGGAGAGTTTCACTCGAGCCAGGGCTGGCCCACAGTCAAACAACGCCTGGCTCGTGTTAGATATTATGTACACCATGGCTCCTTGGCGCCCGGAGCGGACTGCTCCTATTGCTTCTGCACATGGCCGATCCTGCCTCAAGCCACCGTAATATAAGTAGTACTAAATGTACATTGTACATATCCTCTTGGGGTTGTCATAACACCAGGTGGAGTCGGGACTCTCCCCGGGCTACTTAAACGAATGAGAGAGCTAACACTCGATGAGTGGCAATCTCGCTGAAATAGATCGAATATGGGAAGATGGACCTTCTCCTTCTTCCCATCAGTTAAGCTCAGGATGGAAGGGGCGTACATCAACCTGGACCATCACATGGTACAGCTACTCTCCGGGCATGGGGAGTTCAGGGGGAGGCTGCATAGACTCTCCCTATCTCCCCATCCAAATTGCACCTGTGGCAGCACAGATCAGACTGCCGAGCACATTCTGTGGCACTGCGAGATCATGACGGATGCTAGAGACGAATTACTGGATGGTTTGCAAGTGGTTACGAGACCGGTTTGGAACTCCGATCTCGTATCGAACAAGGTTACTATTGAGTGTCTGAAGAAGTTCACAAGGAGATGGGTTGAAAGATGGTCTGCTCTTAGAGTCGAAGATTAGTGTAAAATCAATAGACACCAGGTGTACTAGCTCCTGGACCAACTGACTACGATTTGAACTTATTTTATTATTGTTTATGCTTTCTTTCCTTCTATTATTTCATGTTTTCCTCTCCTAACCATTCTTATGTACTTATTGCTGCCACACCTGAAGCCAATTTCATGTCACTATTGCCTTCCGCGAGGAATGCCCACCTTGAAATCACTAGCCAGTTGTTACCTTCTTAACAATCCAAAAGCCGGTTTTGGGCTTGGTATGCAACATTACACTTTATTGTTTCCCCTATCCAAAATTTATCCAACCAATTTTTGCGTAATATTGCTATGTGGTGTTGATGCAGCACACGAAACCCTTCCATTGTCAACACTGCCTCTGCAAGGAGTGTCTATATCGCAACCAGTTGTCCACTTAAACTCCTACAATAATACACAAGCGGGTTTCGGGTGTTGTATGCAACACTACAACAACTATGTATCCTTTTGACATACAGGAAGAAAATAAAACCTTGCTGTGCTGGCGCCTTCGTGAGACATCATTTCATAAACTTCCGTGCACCTCAATTTTTCTTTTATTTCTTCATTTTTTATTGTTCTCTAACATTGGTATTAATATGTTGCAATGGTAACACAAACCGGGTTTTACTCTGTTTGGGGGTTTGTTGCCGTGATCACACTGAGGTGAGTGAATCACACCCAGAGTTAATAGAGACCAAAGACATTTTAGAATATTCCACATAGAGACTTGTTAAAAAACCATAGACAAAACAACATTAACCATAAACAAAGCGCTTTATTGAGCTTATGATTGGAGGAAAAGAGCCAAAAAAAAATATAGATGATGCAAAAATATAGATTGTGAACAATCTTCAAAATTTTTATCTGAGCTTTTCCAACAAACCACTTATATGTGCAGTATGCATCACTGACAAGGACAGCTATCAAATAAATCCCAAGCGTAGGAAACCATCTCGGTGTGTTCACTGCAGCATGGGCCCCAGTTACTTAAATCTGAGCTTAAATCAGAAAGCCGTTTGTGTGTCCATAATGCAACACTTGTATGATTGCCTCTCATAATTGTTAATTTATTTCTGCTGTTGACTTTTGTTTCTATTTACCTAAACCACTCCGATGTTCATATTGCTACCACACCTGAGGCCCATCTTTTATTTTCATTTTTACCTTTTTTTTTCGTTTTCTCCTTGTCACTATTGCTATCCACACGGATTGCCCATATGGTAACCACTATTCCAGTGGTTATCTTCTTGATAATTTATGGGTCGGCCCCGGGTGCGATATGCAATACTATACTTATTTCCTTTACTGTAGGATTGACCTTACCATTTTGTGATAGTGAAACCACTTCAATGTGTTTACTGCTACACTAATCTGGGGCTTAGGAATTGCGCCAGTATTCAGGAACCGCTTACACGTTCGTACTGCAACCACTCGCTAGTATGAGAACAATTTCTTTTCCATTTTTATTTATTTTTATTTTTACTTATTTTTCTTTTAAGAGACCACTCGCAAGTACTGTATGCATCCATAAAATAAGTTATCACTAAAATGGAATATTCTTAACTACTTCGCTCTTTTGTGTTCTCTGATAATAGTATTTACTGAGAGCACCCACAGTAGCCACTTATGGTTTCCTTTCTTACCGTTTCTTTTATTATATTTAAATTAGTTTTCTTAGTTTTGTGTACTTGATTTTTATTGGTTTTGTGATTGTTTATTGGGTACCCGGTTAACATTGCAGCGGAAAAATTCTATAGTAACGTCTCAGAGACGAAAGCTGAACCAGCGTTTGTGTCTCGTCCATATCCCTACTATTGGGGTGGATTGTGACCCCGTCCCTGCATGCGGACACTGGAGAGAAGCCGACCCGGAGCGCTGTCTCATGGATCGTCCGCGCCTCCCCTGGGGAGAGGTGTGGGTCGTAAGGGTGTCTTGCGCGAGTAAGGGGACCCTCCGCCCTGCCTCCGATAACCCGACGCTGTCCTTCCTAGAGTCTTTGGGCGTTCTGTCACCCACTTCCAAATAGCCGTGTCGTCAATGCATCACCGGGAAGTCAGCTTAGGGGCGCGGAAACCAATCTCAAGCTTGGCTTTCCTGAAAACATGCACCTCTCAACAGGACTGCCGGGTGTATCTGTGACACACTCGCTCCCTACCAGCAACCACATGAAAATTGAGTGATGTCTTTTATGCACAATAAGCCGGCAGGGTAGGCATACCGCCTACACTTGAAAATTTTATTTCTCCCCTCTGCTTTTCCCCAAAGAAAGAGGTAATGTATATATTTATTTAATTATTTAATACTAACCTGTACATATAAAGCACTTGCATACTGCTCGTTAACACCGTATGCGGGGACATTGGGGGTCTAGTTTTGTTTAATTAAATGTAGAGACGTTCAAATAAAAAAAATTAGCTTCCTTGTGAGAGCCCTGAAGGAGTAACCATAAGTTACTTATACCGGGGCGGGTATGCGGTGGATAACCTCCAGTGTACATATCCTCTATCTTATATAAGATTAAGTAACAATTTCTTCTCTACACATATTGTTAATATTTATTTATTTATTTCAACGCCATAAAATGGCTTTTACAATCCGGTGATACATGATAAATGATACACAGTGGTACACAGGAGGGTAATTATAATGATAACAAAATAAGAATGTACATTAAACCAAGTACGTGTGATAACAACTAGTATTTAGTTATAGGATACAATTATGTATTACAACCAAAAAAAAGAATATAAGCTCGTTTAGAGAATACATATTTTATGCAGAATAAAAATAAGTAAATAAAGGTGACTTATTAGAAAAATTGTTAACATCAAGTATAATATACTTTAATTCTATTTGAACATATCGTTGGATTCCAGGAATTGGCTAAAATGGAGTACATGATATTATTGTTACCTTCAGTTTGAAATGACTACAGGTATTGCTAATTTGTTCTGCTTCTCAGGGCTGTCAGTTACAGATTCAATAATAACATTGTTTAAAAATAATAATTTTGAAAAAAAATTATACATTTATTAGCTAACACTTAACTAGTCTGCTTGATAGTTAATATAATTGAAGTAAGTGCGTAGTTTGGAATCTATAGTAGAGTATGATATAGACGCCGTGCAGATGAACACTATTATACCTAACATTGATTATTGTGATTGAGGTATGATATTATAGGTATGATATTAGAGTATATATTTACGGTGCTCCAGATTTTATGTCCGGGTTGAATCTTTCCCAAATGAAAGATTGAACCCTTCCACACACTTTTCCACAAATGAATATCTAGTAAATTCACGCAATGTAAGTGCACTATATAATTATAATAAATACAAAACAATACAAGAACAATACGTCAATCCACCAGAAACATAATGGGAAAATATTTCACCGACTCCAGATATTTTCATATCAGAGGGTTCGGCTCTGATGAAATCCTAACTGGTCCGATAAATCTTACTGATCCCTCAATATAAATATTTTAAAAATCTTTCGTAATCCTACACGTATTTAAAATGACCGACTTTTGCATTTTTATTTACAAATTTTTTGACAAATCTAATACGCCTAAATTTTGAATGAGAGAGCTAGGTATAATGCCAGTAGCCGAAATAACAAATGGTAATATTTTTATAGTCTGAGAATGCCAAATTCTTTTAATCTCATTTCCTAAATCTGTATATTTTCTTATTTTTTCAGAAACAGTTTTCTGAATATTACAAGAATTTGGAATAGCGACATCAATGATATAAGTTATTTTCTTAATTTTGTCATGTAAAACTATATCGGGTCTATTATGACTAATTGTTCTGTCTGTTAGAATAGTTTTATCATAATAAATTTTATAAAATTCATTTTCAAAAAATGAATTTGGTTCATATTCATAATATGGTACATTACGGCAGTCAATCCAGTTATGTTTAATTACCAAACTTTGGTGAATTATTTTTAAAACTTGATTGTGCCTAAATGTATACTCGGACGGCGCTAATACAGAACATCCCGATATAATATGTTCTATAGTTTCCGGAAGAGCCAAACATTTTCTACATAAATCATCAATTTGATTTGCATCTTTGATGATATGCTTCCTATAATTTTTAGTATTAATGACTCTATCTTGAATGGCAAGCATAAAGCCTTCTATCTCTGCGCTCAACTCTCCAATACTCAACCATTTGTTTGACGAAAATTTGTCAACATATGTTTGGTTGAGATAATTGAAGTGTTTTGCGTGAAGAATTTTATTTGACCAGGAATCTAATAATTCCTGGTTGGTATTCATAAGAATGCTGGCATTCTCGTCGTATAAATTTAATGGCGAAATATTTCTATCTGCCTTGCAAATAATTTTGTGCATTTCTGAACTATCAGCTTTCCTATTGAAATTTTTTTTAGCGTTTCTACCTGATTATGTTTTAAAGATGTTATTTTGACTATACCTCTACCTCCTAAATTTCTGGGTAAATTAATACGTTCTATAGCTGAATTTAATTGAATTAAATTTAATTAACAGTAAATATTATTTTAGATACGTTAAAATTTTACATTTCATTTTATTTGGGAAACCAATCGTTATAATCAACATATATTATAAAAGAAAGTGTATGATAGTGTGCTTCCCGCTAAAACTCAGAAACAGTTACTGGCGTACAAAAGATCAAAATCGTCTGAATGTTTTTTTGTACATAACCCGACCTTCAAATAAATACGGCGTCATCAGCTTCACACGAAATAAAACCCTCACATACATTAGCCTAAGGGGATAGGATAGTACGAGGGAGGGGATGGAATGGATCTAGTCCGTGTAATGAGTAAAACTCGCATGTATTTTGCAAATGTTATTTATTGATTTTAAGAGTGAAGATGTAGGGTGATGTGTTAAGTAAGTCAAATTCACTGTATGGAATGTTAAAAATGTGTGAAGCGCGTTGAATTAATGCATTTTATTTTGAGTTAGTTGTACAGTGTATTTATTTTTTAATCTTTATTACACACATCACATTTGACGGCCAGCGCAGCGGTAAGGCGCTTGACTCGCACACCGAAGGTCGCGGGATCGAATCCCGGCGTGGCAAATAAATTTTATTTGATTAATTTGTGTTATTTCAGAAGTTATTTATTTAAAATTATATATAATATATTTGCGGCACGTTTCAGAGTGGAAAATACTCCCTGTATCACCCTGGTGTAAGACCACCATTCAGAATTGAAACGTTGCTTGAAATGGCATTAGCCGTGTTTGGTGACCAGATCTGAATAGCCAAGTACTTCCCCACCTTCCTTTTCCCTATTTCCTTCCCCTCCCCAATGCCCTCAGCCTCATAACATACCCCAATTGGGGATGCCATAGTCTAACTGGCTTCAGACGGGAGCAGTTGGGACTCTTGTGCGGTATTCATGTAAAAAAAAATAGTTCACATTTCAGGTGAAATTAACTAATGATATGGACTATGGACTTACGTAATAGATACTTCTTAATCTTTATACACAAATAAATAAACACATAGGTATTGTATTTTGTATGTGTCTACCAACTTAAATCTCCTATCCTAAACTCGTCCCGGTTAGACGGAGAGGTCTGGGTTCGAGTCCCAGTTGCGACCATCGTCTTTTTCTGTTTTTCTGTGTCTTGTTCTCTTTCATATTTTCGTTTAGATTATTATTGTTAACTTATTCTAATATAAAATCTAGTATTCATTTTATACTTTCTGATGTCATTTTACGATCATATGCCACACTACATTTTTATTTTAAAAATATATATTTTTAGTGTTAGCTATGGCTTATATTTGACTGTGACATGCAAATATTGTACACGGTTTATTTTTACCGTTGATATTAAATAAATATATAAATTAATTTTATTTATTTTCATTTTAATCCAATAACATTTGCTCCTCCGCTCTATTCTGCTGAATAAAATTAAACGATATTATTATTAAAAATCTCGCTAAGAAGTATCGAAGGTTTTGTCTGATTCGTAGCCATTTTTTTGCTAAAGGGAAATTCTGAAATTCCAAAATAACGAATTACCAAAGAGAAAACCTTATGGAAAATGAATGTTTGATATTTTTTCAACTTCCGCTACGTGGCCAACAGGGACAATGCATCTCCAATTTGCGGTATATTTTATTTATTTTCAGGATTCCATGGACAGTCAGACTCACAAATGCGTCAATTCTGGAAGGGCTAAGCAAACACAATATGCTTTCAACTATCTGCCTACAACGTATTTCAACGTAGACAACTTACTCTAAGGTCAGCAGATCGAGATGTCATTAATCGTTTAATCGAACTTTCTAGGTCAAATCGAGCCGTTTACTATGATCGATCTTTTCGTGTAACTGGCCCGCTCGTTTGGAACAAACTTCCCTCAGTTCTTACTAATATCCAGAACTTGGCTGAATTCAAAAGGGCTTTAATAACAAACTTATTTAAAAAATCATACCTTTCATGAATTTTTAATTCCTTTTCAAAAAACTGTAATAAACCATGTTCTTTAATTTTCCAGTAATTGTTTGGTTTCGATTACCTCCTTACTATAATAGTTTTATGTGCACTCCGAATTTGTATTATTTCTAAACATAAACTGTTTCCTGTTCTATAGTATATTTTAGTTTTTAATGATTCTTGTTTCAATGGGATCAATATCTATTGTCATGTGGACTCACTATTGTTGTTAATATTGTTCTTTAGGAATTGTTTTGTATATACCTACTGTATATTCTTTGTTGCAAATTATTTAATCAATTTTGTAAGGACTCGTAAGGAACACTATATAATTAATTTTAAGCTTATTATAATTATTATAGCATTTGAAGTGAAATATCACAAAACTGCGCTATATAAATACTATGTTTTTATTATTATTCAAGATACATTGGACAAGTTGCTCATCAAACCGAGGACACCAACTTAGAGAAACTCAAAGTCACTGATAAAGTGGAAGGCAGAGAAAGCAGAGGAAGGTCACTAATGCGCTGGAATGATCAAGAATCACTGTCATCAAGTATCGCTCTCCACACAGCGTAGGACCGCGAGGTGTGGAGGAGCCTTGTCCACTATGGAAATTGAAGTAGGGGTCTCGATCCTTAGTGATAAAGAACAGATTTATGAAGAAAATTTAGACTGGACACTTAACATGTCCAGCTAAAGCCATTTCAAGCAATGTTTTGATTTTGTATCGCGTTCTTTCATCAGGGTAATGAAATTTGTCTTAATATTCGTAACCCAATTTATTGGTGATAAAAAATGAGATAACATTGTAATTCATCTTCACTCTTGGCTCTACAA
The DNA here is from genome assembly GCA_917563855.2 of Limnephilus lunatus. Taxonomy (NCBI): domain Eukaryota; kingdom Metazoa; phylum Arthropoda; class Insecta; order Trichoptera; family Limnephilidae; genus Limnephilus; species Limnephilus lunatus. Next base: position 44,711,250 of record OU830598.1, on the reverse strand, counting down.
CCTCTGGTGGGTCTTGGCTTCTTCAAGAGTCTTCCTTCACTCATTTCGCTTTTGTGCCAGCTCTCTCCAGTTTAGAAGTTCCAAGGTAGTACATCTTTGAGGACGTTATCACTCCATCATAAACTTGGCCTTTCCAGGCTCCTTCGTCTTATCGGTCTTGAGTTCAGCAGGGATTTTGTGTTTTATGCTCGGTCATTCTCTCCACAAGAGCCAGCCACCGAAGTCTTCCCAGTTTTATAAATTTTGTGACTTTTAGCTCCTCAAACAGAGTATATAGCTCATTGTTGTAACGTTTGATCCAAAATCCATTTTCTAGAACCGTAATTACTGTTTATAAACATTGTAATTACTATTTATAAACATCTTCAAATAATTTTTGTACCTAAAATGTAGGTTGGCTTGTTTATTCCTGAAACACGCACTTCAACTTTACCATCATCAGGCTGAACTAAATTTAGGTTTTACTTAATCCATAATTTATATTCCTATAAATACTTGGTGACCATGTAGGTATTTGTAGGTACCTCCAATATTACAATATATTCGAAGTGGTTCTGATAAAGTAGATAAACAGTGGATTCGGTGAAGTTGTTATTAATAATTACGATTGGTTTAGAGCTTCATTAGCTTTAAAACCAAAGCTCTCCAGCTAATTCATTGAACGAGATTACAAAATAATGAAACCGAATACCAGCGAGAATAGAACAAACATAATGTAGAATAAATTTAGGAAATATCATATTTTATCATTAGAATATGAAGGAAGTCAATGAAATATATTTATAAGAAATCTTTCGTAGAATATTTGAATGGCTTTGAAAAGTCCAGAATTATTTAGAGACAGTTCCTTTTACTTCCTAGTATTAAAAACACTACTACATAATAATTGACTAAGCTTAGCGAAGACCTGTTTTAACTATTTTTTCGAAAACGGGCACTTAAATGGAATGAAAACTATACTAAATGTTCTGATCAAAAAGGTTTCATTCACATTTATTTCGAAATTATTTGATACTCACTTTAATATGCGTATTTTAATATACCAAAAATGTATAATGCTCTCTATAAGACTACAGAAATTTAATGTAAAAATATATTTTCCTACAGAAAATATAAAAATGTAATGAAGTCTTGGATAAATACCATAGATACAAACATTTACTTGCTGTAACAGCTGACCTGATGTAACTTAACATTTTTTTAATCTTTACATGTCGTGTGAATAGTAATTCAGTAAACACTGATTTTATTTTTCATTTATTTAAATTTATTTTTTAATCTCTATAAAGATAATGTACGTATGTAGGTACACGAGTAAAATATTAACTGTTTTAAAAAACACACTATTATACCCACGAACTGGCGTTGCCTGTGTGGGATTTTTTTGGTTAATCTGTTAATTGTATTATTCCTTACTATTTAACTGTCAATATAAAAAGCTTGTGTTTATTGTAAAATTATACCAATGCATGTAAAAAAATATTAAACAAAACAAAATATATTGTATTAGATTCCCGCGTTGTCTTCAAAGAAAGGTTCGCTTTTAACATGTAGTCGGTTATAAATCTTTGTTACTTATCAAATCCTTACCGCCCGCTTGCCAGACCGCTCCCTTTATATATTATATATTTCAACCAATTTATACAAAATCTTGACAAGTTATACACCTAAAACTTTCTCATGTATCACTCATATCTATTGGTGAAAACCGTATGAAAATCCATTGCGTAGTAAAGATCTAAGCTTACAGACAGCAGGGGAAAATTTGCTTTAGACTATGTAAAGAAGATAAACCATGTGGATATATTATATTTTTTTAAATTTTCTCTATTGTTGGAAATGGTATGAACTAATGACACAATGAATAATAACATTTTGTTCTCTCAACTCTCAACACTTTGTTGTTAATTCATATATAATTTTTTCTACAAATTTTCTCCATTTATCATTGTTATTTTTAAATTTTATTAGTTTGCTTTTACTTAACTGTTTGGTAATGACCAATATTTATGTGTTTTACTTTTACTAAATTGTGAAATTATTATCCCCGATATGGGCGAACCCTAATGGGATTAATAATTACATGCTAAAAATGTATTTACATTGTGAAGCAGCAATAAGGAACTCCAGTGAAAAATATTATGGCTTTAAAAAAATATGTACATATAGACCAATAAACGCTGATTCTGAATATACAACTTTTATTTAATAATATTAAACGTACAGTTTTTTTTTAAAAAAAGAGATTTTTGTATTTGACATATACGATTGTGCAGTATTTTAAGTTTCAAAATTAAAAATTTAAAAAAAAACAGCCGACTGTAAACATATTCTATTAAATGGTCGAAAAAATTAGGAAAATTCAAAATTTAAAAAATACAGTCCTCTTACTTTATGAATTTGGAATAAAACTCTCACTTCACTTTTTATCTCGTTCATACAATTAAAAACGATAAAAAAATATTATAATAATTCCGAAAAAATAACTGAAAAAATCCGACATCTTGGACTCGGTTTTACGCAATTAATGCGTTGATTTCTCGAATTTGTATTTATTTACACATGCATAAGGCTTTTACTTTATTAAATAATATTAATTTTATGGAAGTTTTATTAAATTCACGCGGAAAAGTTATAAAAATTATAGAGAAGTAACCTTTGATTATGTAATGTCAGTAACCTAAAAACCGAACGAAAATAAATCACCAACAAAACATTATTTAAGGACTAAAACTGAAAAAAAGTAAAGGCAGCATTGGTACTTATGCTGAATTACACTAATATCACAGTGAATTAATCATTTAAACGAAAATTATCATCAAAAACATAAAACTGCAAGTAAAATTCATCAACGTCATTCATTGTTTTGCAAAGAATTTGATTTCGCCATTTGCAATAAATAAGCCATTAGCCAATCAACGCGTTATAATAAACAAGATGGCCGCGCGCCTGCGCAAATCTATGTGAGATTCAAGAAAACCAACATAAAAATCATAAAATAGTGAATCGTTATTTTAGTAGGTGACGTCACAAAATTCACCGTAGATATGGGTGTTTTCGAGGGATCTCCAAAAATTAAAACTTTGAAAATTATTTTAACTATTAAAAACTAACCCTAAAAAAAAAAAAAATATGCAGTAATTTAAGTTAGAAGGTCATTTTTCATAAAAAAAAATAAAAAAATGGACTGGACTTCTCTATCAATAAATAAAACTCGTCGGTTTTGCATTTCGTCTGTCTATAATTTTTTTTGTACGTTACGTTTCCGTTTCAAGATGGTGGCCCTTTTAAGAGGAATATAAACGCTAGAAATATTTCGATTCTCGTGCCTGCAAAATTTGCGATCGAGCATCTTATTTTCGCGCGGCAAGTAAGCGAAAAAGTGTTTTTTTATTTATTTTGTCCATAATTTTATAAAAGTGAAAAAAAGTTAGAACATAGAAAACCTCAAAAATGGTCTTAGCCATAAAGGGGTATTTTTATAAAAAAAATTCTTGTATTACTTTTAACTATGAAGTAATACAAGAATTTTTGAAAAACATTTTTTTTGTGGTTTACGCTTATTTGTTTTTGTTATGTAAATAATAATTTTATTGTAATTCCGTTACATAGAAAACCTAGTAAAAGCTTTAATTTATCCGTAGCATATTTTTAATGTTCATACTGTAAGCCAATTCGTCGTTTATCGATTAATCTTAATAGTATCTAAATAGGATTTCACGAAAGAAATCCGTTTGTAACCGTGAAATCGTCGTGTTTATTTGAAATTTATTACTAGCATTTTTTTAAAAATATGGTACCCGCCTAAAGAAAATTATCATTGAGACGGTAAGGTTTCTTGACACAATTTGTATAATTCCTTTTTTGAAATATTAACAATATAAACGCAAAATATAATACGGCTCATAATTAAGTAGGTAGATATTTTAGTAGGAACTTACTTACGAATCTTTTGATTTCAAAGGAAAATTTTGTTTTTGATTTATTAAATAAGAAAAAATTTGATGTTGCTTTTTGGGACACAATATCTACTGTTAATAGATTTACTAATATCATATGTACTTATTATAGAGGTACACAGGAACCTGAATAATTATTTTAGCTACTTCATTTTATTCGAACAATACATTTTTTATCTTAGTGAGGATATCGTTATCTCAAAAAATCAAGTATGTACTTAATACGAGTATATTTATTGACTAACACAACCACATACAATTAAAAAAAAGGTAGACTTCACAATGGAGTAATTACTGTAGAATGAAGTGCATTATTAGTACCCATACCCGCCTCCCAATGTGGGAGGCAGGTATGGGTACCGTCGCCCTGGGAACCATTTATTGGATAACCAACACCTCTGCCATGTATGTAGAGCGAATGGGCTGCCTGGGCAAATGAACCAGGAAAGGACTATAAAGAATATATGACGCAAATGTGAATGGTAGAAGAAGTCGGGGACGCCCGAGAAAGACGTGGAACGACCAATAGAATCAGATACTTGAGTTAGGCCATGTCAAGAGTCAGAATAATAGAAGAGCATCTATGAGACGATGTATGAATGTGAACGAAGCAAGGAGTGTGTGCCAATACTGATTTGTTTGGCGGTCTGTCCTTTCTGCCTACCCCTGCGGAGAAACGGAGTGATGGTTAGTTAGTTAGTTAGTTAACACCTCTGCCGTAGGTCACACCAAGTGGTTCGCTACGTTTGGTGACTTAGCAGGGGTGTCCGGGTTCATGGGGTGAGGTTTGTCCTGATCTTGGCAGTGGATGCGTCTGCCCAAGCTGGCTGGTAGGCCGGATCGGGAGAGAGTGGTTGGGGGAGTCCCTTTGACTTCTAGAGCCATACTCTCTCTCGGAACATCACCTTGCACCGTAGTGGGAGGGTTGGATCTGTCACTTCTGGACACACTGACCCCCAGATTTCTACCCACCCCTCATACCCCTTTCCTTCCCTGAATTTCCTATCATTCCTTCCCTAAAAATAACCTCCACCCAGCATCCCCCAAGATGACATAGGCCCTGAGTGGAGTTATTTTCCTCGGGGCCTCCTGTGTGGAGCTAAATTTAAAAAATATATTACAATCACTAATTTATATTTTGATTTATCTGTATTATTTATATGAGAAAACCGAAAAAACGTATTAATTTTGGAGAGCCAAAATCATTTTGAATCCTCGATTTGAGACCCGAAGTAGGTATTTGTACCCCCCAGCGGAAACGGTAAGCCTTCCATATTTAAAAAAAGAACAATAAAAAATATTAAAATTTTATTATCCGTTCCAAAAAGTCAGTTTTCTTCTGCCTGCATATTACGAACCTTTATCAAAGCAGAGTCCATTAACATGAAACAAAAACCAGAAAGCACAATAGCACAGATACAGCGGCGGCGAGTTGTGGCGATACCCCCATACACACCCAATTATGTCACGCACAAACCATTAATTTCCATTACAGAAAACACAATTCAGAGGAAGAAGATAATTACAAGATTCACCATTAAGGAAAAATTATTCCGGCCACTGTGCCTAACTACTCGAAAGATTTTTTATTTGAAAGATTTCTATGCGGTCCTTAATAATATATCTAACCAACATATTTTTTACGAGGGCCATTTGTCAAATTAAAGATTAACTTCCATCGTTACTTAAGGCCATACTTGTACGATGAAAATGGTGGTTGAATTTGACCTTTCTATACTTATGTTTCTGTAAGATAACTTAACAAGCGGCTTGGGATAATCCTATATCAAATAGACCAGTTCTTCTAAAACTGATTTCGCCATGATTTTGACAAAGTATAACTTATGTATATTATATTTAAAGGTAATTTTTTTGTATTAAATTTACTATTCCTCTTTTAACGATAGGTAATTAACTAACTAACCAACTCTCCATTCTCGGAGGGGTAGGGAGAGAGGATGGACCGCTCCTTTCTCGGCATTCGCTAAGATACACGAAATAAGTAAAACTTATCTAATTAAATATTTTTATTTTTTACGAAGAGTAAGAAATTTACACAGCATATATACAAGTGCGTTTTAGGTTCCAGATTGATTTTGTTTGGCCCCCATTTTGGTTTTGGATTACATTTGTCAGTTGGCATTTGACAGCAGAGGAGAGTGGTCAATAACAATTTATTACGGAGCTCTAACGCCACAACAATCTGTTGAAATTATTAAAACATTTTATTTAAATAATTATTCAATTGTGAATACGCGGAGAAAAACATGTGACGGCCGAATAATGTCAAAAAAGTGGTGATAACGATTGGACCCCATGATCCCCTGATTTGACCCCTCCAGATTTCTTCCCATTTGGGAACTTGAAAGAAAAGTTGTACACCAACAAACCAACCATAACCTTGATGCTTAAGGACAATATTCGAAACGAAATTTCTGAAATATCACAATGTTATCACAACAGAGACGGAAACGTGGTAGGCATTATATTCCATCCATGATGTTAAAGACCATATTAACAGTCAATTAAAAAAAACATGTTGAGCTTTATTTAAAAGTTATATAAAAAAACGTCGATCCGTAACATAAAACGCACCCTGAATATTTAATATATTTTTTATTTATTGTGAAATAAAACATTAATTTGTTAGAAATCGTAATCGAAGACCACGATGCCAAAATCCTCGACCACGGATGTCATCTAAAATACAAAAAAATTGTATTTCACCCAAACAGTCTTAAAGGGAACTTTGATAGAGAACTTTTGCGACTTTTTTTATCAATCGCTAATGAAGTTTTGCATTTAAATTGTGAAAACATCGTAACTTCGTGTGAAAAAAATAAATGTTTTTTTCCCTCCCTTTGAGAAACACTGAATTTTATGGGACCATTGTAGTATACGTCTTGTAGTAAGTGTGTAAGAGAGATTGGAAAATAAATACATGAATGTATACTTATATAATATACAGATTACATAAATGATTAGAGTTGGAGATACTTCGAATGAATTCACTTAATCTTGATTTATTTACTCGCGAAATATGGCAAATTGAGAATCGACAAAAACATTTAATTTATTAGCAGCAAGAGCAAAATTAAGTATATAAATTTTTATTTATATCGCCTTTCAATGTGCCTTATTTAGTGCTTATATTATAATTTATAATACATTCTGCAATATTATTGTTTTTTTTTAATGAAACATAAAACAAAGACATGAGTATAAGAAAGCGTTTAAATAAAATAACATAAAGATGTTTTTAACAGTTATTTTCACAATTGACATTTTTTAATACTGATTTTTACGGATAATTTCGCTTTGTCTGATGTACTGTTTTACTTGGTATCCATTCGCATTGAAAGTTGAAATACGTACTATTTTTCCGTTGACTTAGGTTTTTTTAGAGTCGTTTAAACAAGGTATGATTCGGGGATTACACATCTGCCGTGATGATGGACACTGTATTGCTTTCCAAAACGAAGTCTTTAACTAAAGAAGGAAGGAAGGGAGCGCAACACGATATAATAACCCAAAAATAAATCACTGTAAATAACTTTTAAATTTCTCAGTATTGTGTTGTTTTATTATTTTTATCGTACTTGTAAATGGCGCAATCTGAGTTCGTTGACATTCATCGAGGAATATGGATTAAAAGGTTGAAAGGTTGATTTAAACAGAAAATAAAAACAGCTTTCATGTGTCAGTTATTGTAATATTATGACGTAATAGAATTTTGAATGTATAAAGATATCCATCGCATTTATGTATTTTAAGTGCTGCCTTAGGAAAACGGAATTAAAAAAGCAGGAAGCAGGAAATAAAGCCTTATTCTTATTTCTAGAGTACAAAAGTTTTTTGAGATTTTCTCGAGTACGGGCGCTTTCATATTATAATGCTAAAAGCGAATGTGGGTTTTCACTTTTTAATTCAAATTTCGTCTACGCTCTGCATTTTTTTATTACCCAGTGGAGCGGTTTGAGTGGTTTGAAATGAATTTATAATATTTGAAACGATTGTTTGCCATAAGACCCGTAATGCAGTATTACCAGTTTATGACCATTTTATGCATTTGTCTGTATTGATGTTTATTCCAAATGACACCATCTGTTGTGGCGATAAAGGAAGCGGGTATGTCCTTTGCCTCCATAGTGAGATAAATGCGGCACAACGACCATAAGGCGGTCCACATATCATTACATTTGGAGATACAAAGCACTCTGCCAAATTGGGTACCGTTTTTATCGAAACATGTATTTTATCTCGGCGAAAACCCAACGCCCTTCGCAATGGGCTATGACAGATCTGAAAAAGTACACGGCCTCCCCGGTCACGAATCACACACAAGAAATTATACGTCGCTCGCCAAATGGACCATCCTCGTAAAACAAAATAAATATTAATTATTATCTGGGATTTGAGTTTTTATCTACCCTTTCATGGCACAAATTGGATTTTTTTGAAAAGGCACATTGGAATAATAAATTTTACAAAAAGTTCGATTAAAAAGATAATTAATTCACAATAGTCCCTTCAAATACGATTGTTGGATTGAAGAGATCGTCAGATCAATTATTAATGCAAGCATTGTGATCATTTTGATTGATGTTAGCTAAAGCAAGCAACAAATTGTAAATGGTATGTTTTATAATTAAATGTTTATTTAGATCAAAAGCTGAAAAGTTGACTTTTTGAGAAACAATCTTTTGTTTTTATGTCTGAAAAATTCAAAAGCAAAAAATTATGCTGTTAACGCTTTACACGTCTCTAGTATTAATTCATTCTGCAAACCCAAAATTACAACAAACACATACAATGTACTTAATATTGATTTAACTACGACAACTGTCAAAGGTGCGTTTGATTTAACAAGGTAAACTTCAATTAATCATTCTGTCAGAGATTCTTCAAATAATCATCTCTTAAAAAATCATTATTTTTTATGCTGTATTGGAATGGTAGCCAAAAAGTATTATTGTCAAAGATACAAACATATCGCCAATGGCTTCGCTATAAGCTCCTACTATTTCTCATGAACGACGCATGTAATAAGTTTTTTCACCGACAGGACTAATATCATTATTTTTTATAATAGAGTTGGAAGGAAGGGTACCTACTCTCTTAACCAATCAACTATACTCGTACGAACTACATTACGCTACCTATTGGGATTTCGGTTTACAATTGCCATTGAATACAATTCAATTTTGGCTTATAAATGTTCCTAAATTAAATTATCTCATAAAAAGGTTTTGTAATGAAAATACCTACGTCCTTCGCTTATTATGATGTGGAACCTAATTATTATAAATGTGTAGAAAAAATATATTCTTAAATTAAATTACGTATTTCGACAAAGTTGGATAACGTATTACATAATATGGAAATGTCTATACATATAAAATAAGGTTTCGAATACACTTACCGATCCAAATCCACCGAACATTCCTGTTGCTGAATCTCCTTTTTCACCCTTTTGTCCGTTGGTCCCTGCTGGGCCTGGTAGGCCGCTCGCCCCGGGCCGGCCCTGTTCAAAAGAATTTCATTAAAATCCAGTATGCATTATGTTTAACGTAACATATTCAATCATTTATTATATCCGGAGGCATATCTACAAAATTTATAACATATTTTTTGATACCGTAAACCGCTTCATTTTATGATAAATAAGATAAAAATAATTTGAATTCCAGAATTTCAATACATTTTTTGCAATATTCCAATTTAAAACCCACAAAAGTCCACTATTAAGTAAAAAATTATCATTTCTATGAGAACATATTTATGTTATATTAAAAACAATATTTGAGATAAATACTGATGATTAATTTGAGTACTTCTTAATAAATTCTTCAAAATGGTTTCGCTTTATAATATTTAGTTGTAAACAGTTTAGAATTACATAATTTTGTCGGTGTTTTGTAGAAATGGCGAAAACTTCAAATTAGTATTCATCATTTGGGTTATATCATTATGGGTTATAAATATCTAATAACGATTAAGAAATTGTTTTACCTAATAGAAAAAAAAATGTTTGCCGATTCATTTTTGACAATCGATCATTTTTATGACAATGGTATATTCGTCCTTTGAAAAAAACAATAAAGGTATGTATCTACAATAATATTTTGTAATATAAATTAAAAATCAATCAGTCCTTTATATTTTATATGGAATCACAGCTTGATTTGAAAGAACGAATTCGACAGACAAATCCAAATTTATATTATCTACGTTTATATCATCGAAGATAAACATCGTATACATTCAGTGTACAATGTAATTCAACACTTGAATGTCAATTGACATGTTGACTCTTGACTGGTGTGAAATGTCACCGGCGGCGGCTCTTTGGATTACAGACAGGTGCACAAAAGACCTGTCGTTTTTTCTTCAAGGAATATATCGTTGAAGGTGATGTGTTTACTTAAAGACGTCTGAGTCATTAACATTTGTGTGTTTTCTTTCTGGAGTGCAAACGTTTCTGAATTCAGTTGGAAACTTTGATTGAAAACGTGCGATACCTGGTCATAGAAGCGAAATTATATTATGCTGGTTCAAAGAACTGAACCTCTCACCATCTTATCCTGGATTAAAGTCTCGAATACATTGAGCGAGTTTACAAGCTACTATCTACTAAGTTTAAAAGCGGGTGAATCGGCGAGTGAGATTGTCATGATGACTGACCAAAACTGTTCACTCGCTCAGTAGTGTAGGAAACTGAGCTCGTAGGTCGCTGCTAGCGCCACAGCTAGCCAGTAGTGAGAATTACGACGCCTGCGTGAACTAATTCTGACAGATGTTTGACAGTCGAAATCAGCTGTTTATTGGCCGCCATTTTGAGCGCACACATAAACCAACCACGAGAAAGCGATTAGCAAGTAAAGTTGATGACCTTTCAATTTTTTTCGTGGATTGTCAACAATCTGCTAGTTAGCAAGTAATAAGATTACACTGAGCGAGTTTACTGACAGATAGTGAATTTCCCAGATAGTAGCTTATAAACTCGCTCAATGTCATCGAGGCTTAACACTGCCCCGATTTTGGGATAAAATATTCTAGCAACACCTAAAACCAGTAGTATTTTTTTGCCAAAAGCTTCAACACGCTAAATCTTTTCAAAGGTTTTCTCTTGATTAGATTTTGTGAGGAATTAGTATTGCCGCAATTTGAAATGCCGTTCGTTAATAATTGAGTAAACAAAAAGTTTTGACAGATAAGATTTTAAGTTCGAAGCAAAGTTTCATACAAGATACTATTTATTTGGGAGCTGAGATCTGGCATTAAGATATGTAAATCCATCCCCGTGACGCTCAAGAGGTGAGAGGCGAGGGGCGAGGGGTGAGAAAACCTAATCCCAATAACTAAAACTCGGGATCTTTTTTCAAAGGGCTGTTCACAATATCAAAGCTGGTAAATCCCAAATGAATTATGGCGCTTTGGTATATCCATATTAATAAAATTCTTACCTTGTGAGCATTCTTCTCCTGGGAAAAGCGTAAACAGAAAACCGCATTAGTCGAGGTGAATTATTGAAGTTTTATTACGGAGAAAGAAGGCCTCTTTCCGTTAATAATATTTCAGACAAGATTCCCGATAAGCTTTTTTCCTACGAATAAAATATGCTTCCTTTTACCCAAAGCGACTAGTGTAAGCACGAGCGTGTAAAATATTATTAATATTGTATATGCTATAACACTTAGTTTCAAAACCATTATATTTTAGATTAAGTTCAAAGTTATTTTATTATCAGGTATCAAAATACTTTTGTCTCGCAAACGAGTTTAAAATTATTGTAAAATGTTACAAACAGCTCTTAATGAAGGAAAGCGTTGGTGAATGACTAAGTTTTCAAAAGTAATTAATTCACCTAAGTCTAAAACAGAACAAGTCTGTCGAGAAAGTTTCAAGAAATAAAACCATGTGTTTGTTTTGCTAAATCAAAACAAATTTTAGCACAAAGGCTTCAAAGTTTTAATCAATATGAAACACATTTACATATGGTGAAAGTTTATAGAAGAGATTTCTTAAGGCAAAGTGAAAAATAAAGTCCCTAGTTAAGGTGAAACATTTAATCTTAATAGAATTAATGATTGTATTATCTACAAGGAAGCACTAAACTTGTTTACTTAAGGTAAAGACGATATGTAAATATAATTAATATGTAAAATAAGTTAAGTATTATGGTTAGTTAGGCTTTACAATAATTGTGTAGACATTGATAATAGAATAAAACTTACGGCCCATCCTGGTAGCCCAACTTCCCCTATTGTTCCAGGTTTGCCCGGGATTCCTGGTGTGCCTTGGATGCCCTGTTTACCCCTCCTTCCCCTCTGGCCCACGTCTCCCTTGTCTCCCTGCAAAAAACATGAGTTATATTTTTTTATAACTTGTGGATACACCGATTCTGAAAACTGTATTACACAGATTTTCCTGCCCGGAGAAATAATCGTAATATTTTTTTTATTTATTTATAATATTAACGCTTTTCGACTTTTACAAAACTTAACATATTATCGGTATAACGCCAACATGAAAAAAACAGCTCTAGTGAGCTTGAAAAATAGCAAGAAATAGAAAACAGAAGTTGAGAAATGCATGTGTAGATTAAAAATCAAACAATAAATACTACAAAATATAAATATGTCCTAGAATATTGCATCAATGAATTTATTTTTATTTTTATATAATATGTGTAAATAACTCAACGTAAAGATGAGGCACGATTAAAATGTTTAATAAGTAAAATATATTTCAAGTTGAGAAGATGTCTATTGCAGGAAATAAACCTCAATTCCAAATAAACAATAAAAACAATTCAGGAAAATCTGTGAACAACATAATAAGAAAAGCTACTATTGTGGGTTGGTAACATTATTTAGTGGCCCAAATTTGAAAAAATGCAAAGAAAAAAAATTGTTTTTAAAATAACTAAATAATATTACAGGATGTGATTGTTTATAATATTTCTACGAATCGTATATTTTCCGAGCCGCAGTTTGAGACCACTGATCTATTTCACGATGAAATTATTAACCATTGTAATAGGGATAGGTCGGGGTGGTAATTCCGTTCGGGGAGTTTCCTAGACAGGAGGTTCTAACTGGTTCCACTGGTTTCCCATTCCACGAATGCTCCCGAATTATCAATTTCACCATCTCCCGATCTTCCATCATCATATTATGAATACAATTGCAATTACCTTGATAGTGACGAAATCATTGCCCGTGGTCATGGAGATGGGTCCTGGCGGGCCTCTCTCGCCCCGGTCGCCTTTGGAGCCAGCGGGTCCCAGGGGCCCCTCAATGCCCGGCAGTCCGGAGGGCCCGATCTCCCCCCTCTCGCCGAGCTTGCCGTCATTGCCGGGGAAGCCCTGTGGCCCCTCTGCCCCCCTGTTGCCCTTTTCACCCTGGAAAACAAATAACAAACCCAAAAGTTCATTTATTTTCGATGATCATAATTTCAAATTAGAATTTCGGTTAATCTTCCGTGTATTTATGCGAGTTATTTGTTTGCGTGAGGTAGTGGTGTAATAACTTGGATATAATGATTCGTGACTAATTGATCGATGATTATGCTACCACAACCATAATCCTCTTCTTTGTAAGAGTTAAAAAATATCTTAATATATTTATATAAAAATCTCGCGTCACGATGTTTATTTGAGATGAACTCCGAAACCACTTAACCGATTTTGATGAAATTTGACTGACTCTGTGTAATTTTGTCCAACTTAAGAGATAGGATAGTTTTTATCACGATTATTGACCTCATATTTGTTATGCGAATTAAATGTTCATTAAGTTATTGTTATAGGACGATGCTTTGTAATTATTTGTAAGTTCCATAAGTTTCTAAGAGATGGTAGTGTGAGTTAATTTATCGGCACAACCATCCAATAAATGGCGTTGTGTTTCGTTAGACACAGCAACGCGTTACCGGTCAGCTAGTATATATATTATATAAAAAACTGGACCGCATATTTTGCATTTGTTAATTAGCCAATGTATTACAAATGTGGAGATCCTATAATTATAACTCAAGGGCGATGAAAGCGTTATGAACCACATTAATAAAATTGGACATGTAAGGTCGTTAAAAGGAAAAATGTTTTACAGGAAAATATATAGGTATATTATATATAAATATGTAGATATGTTTATCCGCAATCATTTTAAAAACATTCAAAGAACATAAAGACCTTACATTCTTTTTTTCACAGAAAGGGGAACAAAGCTCATGCAAAAAATACGGAGAAATAAACAATTAATAATAATCTAATTACACCAATTTACGAACAAAATTATTAAAAGAGCACAGGAGAATAATAAAGTTTTCAGAAATGAATTAATTTACATTTATAAAAATATTTAAAATAAATAATGACAAAAGAGTCGTGTCATGTCAAAATAATGTAATGGAATGGTATATCGATATGAGCAAAAACTATACATTAATATACAGGATAAAGTGTTTGTATCGAGACAGAGTTGTGCGGGATTTAAGCCTCTCCTCTTTTTTCTACATTATCTCCCTCAGAAAAAAACCTTCAGGTCCTATGTCTTCTTTGGGGATGCTGTGTGGAGGATCTTTTTAGGGAAAAGCAGGAGGTGGGTAGGAATCTGGGGGTTAATGTGTTCAGGAGTGACGAACTTATGAATCCATCCCTCCTAAGGTCCTAGGTGCAAGGCGAGAGAATGTACTTTGAGAGGTCAAAAGGTCTTTTTTAAATTTTTATTTACTTATTTTTTTATACAATTTACAAATATAAGACAAAAAGTCCCGATACGACAAGACTTTTTAGCAGTTTGTCTAACGGGTTCTTTACGTTAAAGATCTTATTATAGTGATTTAATAGTTACATTTTTACAATTATATAAAATAAAATTTAATTTTTTACAGAAATATAGATAAAAACAAATTTTTGAACACATAAATAACATTTTTGAAGTCTTTAGAATAATATGTCATTGTGAGCTAATACAAATTAATTCTTTCCGTAAGCCAAGTCTTCAGTAAATTCATCAATTATTTGTTTTGGGCACAGTTTTTAATTTCAGCAGGTAACATATTTAAACAACTGGGAATCATGTAATTTAACGTTCTTTGTCCATATTTATTTGTATGCTTAGGTACAATTAGCCCCTCATTAAAGTTAAAACGAGTATTATGGTCGTGTTCCAGCCTGTTAATATATAAAGGATTATTTATGTGCAGAAATATAATTTTGTACCACAGAATTGCTCTCACTGAAAGAACTTTGAGACTCTGATAAAAGTATGGAATATTATGCCTTTCTTTGTATAATTTTTTTTCAGCTAATAATTAAACCAATGAATTTTGCACTGATTGTACATGGTCTATATTTGTTTTACGGGAAAATCCCCAAGCTGTTATTCCGTACCTTATAACAGATTCAGCTAGAGATAAATAAATTATTCGAAGTGTGCAGATATGAACAAAAAAATTTAGTTTATACAATCTGCTTACAATTGATCTTAGTCGTGCACAAACTTTATTGAAAATTTATTATTCATTACTTGAAAAAGCAATGAATAATAACACCTAAATAAACATATTCTTTAACTAGTTCCATATTTCCACATGTACACGTTGCAGAAATACCATTGTGTAAGCAATCTGATGTATGTGTCTTTATTTCAGGTGTAATATATACCTTAACATTAGGGGATCTTATATGTAACAATTTAGTTTTTTTGGCATTTATGATTAAGCTAGAGTCATGAGACCACTTTAAGAGTTCAATGTAGTCTTTTTGTAAAAGATCTATACAAGTTTGCAAATCACTTCTAGAAATCACTAAAGCAGTATCATCCGCGTATACAAAGTACTTTACATGTCTAAAAATTAATTTAATAAAAGATACATATATAATATACAGAAATGGACCTAATATAGAACTATAAGTCTATTATAAGTCTCTCCCGATCTGGCTCGCTAAGTCAAGGTGAGCAAAAGCATCCACCGCCAAAACCTAGACAAACCTCACTCTACAATTCGGGAACCTTTGCTAAGTCACCAAACGTAGCGAATCACTTGGGGTGACCTACGGCAGAGGTGTTGGTTTTCCAATAAATGGTTCCCGGGGCGGCGGTACCGATACCCGCATCCCAAATTGCAATCTGCTTTCGTTTCGGAATTGTGCGGTAATGAAAGTCAGTTCGTTATTTACACTAACGTAACATTTCCCCGTTCTCGTATAAAATTAATATAACCGCATAAACAAATAGTTATATACTTGTTAGACTGTTTTTGTTAAATTATGTTACCATCGTATTCAATTTTCCTAAAGCATTTCAAAATGAAACAATTAACACTTAAAGCGATTATTCAAAGCTTTGTGCTCTACCAAAGCCATATCCAGTATGTTTAATGATTACGTATATTTATGAGGATATTAGTTAGTAGGAGGGAATATATTTTGTCTGTTATAAGCGTTAAACGTTTAACATAAGTTTAGCACTCACATTATTTATTGGACAGTAGCCTGGAGGAGAGACCCATTAAATAAAGAGATTCGAACATCTTAAATCTAAATTCATGACTGAGAGGAAAGCCATCTCTCTCTGGGGTATTTCGTCGATATTTCAGTTTACTTCAGCACTGCTTTCCCTAATCAGTCGGCAAAGAACAAAAATTATATTCCGACTGCGAAAAGGAAAAATGGGAAAAGCCAAGGACGTTATATGTTTATATAAAGTATGGACTCGTAATTATCTCACAAATTCAATATAGAGTAGAGCAAATAATAAACACTCTTATGTTTTCAACAACTTCTTAATTCAAAAGTTATTCATGTGTGATTTAGATATAGGACTGGGCAACGTTTTATTTGCGCCGAATACTATATTTTACATCACGGGTGTGATTGAGATGCCAAAATACGCTTATTCGTGTACACTAAGAGACCAATACCGAATGCTATAATATGAGTAAAATTTATTCCTATGTTATCCTTCTTATACTTAATTGTTGATAGGTTTGCTAACTCACTTTCTTCAATGGTGTTAAAAACTTACAGGAAACAATCGAAATAATTGTATTTAAAAAAAAAAAACAATTTGCATGTTTTGATGAATGAAATGTTATCCTTGGCTTTTTCTCATTACATACGAGGGCATTTTGGCGCTTTAATTCAATTCACTTAAGAGCGCGCAGGAGCGCCGATAAATTTTAACGATAGGTATTTGTAAAAATTATTTCTATTTCGTTCATCTCAGCGGGGACAGCAAAAGCGCTATCGGTGTATTGGTGAACCCCAATGCGTGTGTGTGCGTGGCTGCAGGTGTTGGAAGCACGAATCGCCGCGCCGCGCCCGCCAGCGACTTCGCGTTCTTATTATTTCATTTACTGTTATTCATTTATTCCAAAAATTAAGTAGGTGCCTAGGTACATATTCGTAATAAAATAGCGAGGTCTACATTATTTAATATTGTATTGTACTTAACTTTATTATTATTATTACTTACTACAAATACATGTGACTGCCTGCTCCGAGCTCATCTTCTGCACACGCACAAGTCAATGAGACTTGTGGGTGCGTGTATACAGGTTGCTGCCTGCTGCAACAGATAAGTCAATACGCGTCGCGACTTGAGCGTGCGTATTCCTATATAATAGATATCTTCTGCGCTCATAGTTCATTCATCTTGTTACTATTAGTAAAGTAAGATGCACGCTGTTTTGGTTTAGTAATATCGGGAGATTCATACCATCTTTTTTTATAAAACGGCAGCATAGGCGCAGTAGGTACATCACGTACTTTGTGATTGTATAGTGTTTTTATTTTTCGCTGGCTGCATCACTCTACTGTTTTTGACTAGCCTTTTTACTGGAAACTATTCTACGTCAAATACAGACCTTCGAATTTTGACCCTGAAACCCCCTTGAATATTGAAATCTGTTTGGTCATTTCTCACGATTTACACATATAGGACATATGGTGAGTAGATACCTACTAAACTATTCATAAATTATTCATAAACTATTATTATAAACATAAACTATTCATTCATAAAAACTCAATATTACAACACAATTTCCTTTTTTAATTAAACATATAAATATCGCTAAAAATGTTGTTGTTTTTTGGCTCTCCCTGAATAACGTAAATTCATCAGTTTTGACTGTATGCATAAAGTGCATTAGTGCAAGTCGGTACATTTGTTAACATATCTAGTAACCTATAATAAATATTATTCTACGTCTTAGGCTGCGTATACACACGCCAGCCGAACAACGGATTATGGGAAAGGAACGAAGCAAAAGCAAACTGCCCGAAACGCTGCGCCGCTTGCGGTTGCTTCGTACCTTTACCATAATTCGTGGTTCGGCTCGCGTCTCTGTCCGCAAAGAGTGGCGTGCACTGATTTTTCAGTGGGCTAGAATCCTAAGATTGAAAATACGACATTAATGATGTTGTCGAAGCTGAAAATTATTTTTTTTCCGAAATTTCAATTTTCAAATTCTGTGCACGCCACTATTCGCAAATATATACGTAGCATAAGATATGTGTATTTAGAAATTGAGTTACATAAAATCGACAACTATATTACCTACCTTCAACTCAAAAAATTTTTTCTTACAGATAAATAATGGGTAAAAGAAATGGAAACAAAGCGCGTTGGTTTTTATCTGCTAGACGAAAAAAACCGATTATTAGTATCAAACGACAGATTCATGTTGCACCACGTTCGACATCTAGGTAAGTCGAAATATCGCTTTCCTGTCACTCTTACTACTGAACCTTCCTAAGGTTACCTTTACGTACGTAAAGTTTTTTTTCCCGTAAGTTGCTCACATAAGAGAGTTATGCCAAAATTACCAATGGGTATCGTTTACATTGATAATTTTGCCATAACTCTCTTACGTGAGCGACTTACGAGAAAAACCTAAAGATTTATGCTATGAGAGCCGTGTATTATGTAGCATGTATAACGGGAAAATGGGATGGACAAATTTAAATAAATAAATCATTTGCATTTACAGGGATATGGATGTCATCGATACTACTTTTGGAAACTTAACTACATCTTCACTAATGCATGAAACTTCCATGGATGAATCATTTGCTCCAAATATAGACGAAAACGCAAGTTCATCATCATCAACAACGCTTGATGATTTGGTGATAGAACCAGACCATATTGATGAAACCGATAATTTCGAAGGTCGCAGAATTGTGGATATAAAATATTTGTTTTCGGAGATATCAAATATAAAGCACGAACACACCAACTGCACATTTTCCGATTTAAAATTTATGAAGGAACGACGAAATGGTCTTCTCAGCCAGTATGTTTTCGAGTGCAAAATGTGCAAGAAAATAGAATACATTCACTCCGAAGACCCGAAACGGAAAATGTCTATAAATACTGCTGTCGTCGAAGGAGTGATGTGTACAGGAAATGGGTATTCACAATGGAATGAAATTTGTGGGGTTTTAAATATGCCAAATATGGATTGTAAGACTTACACGAACATAGAACAATGTTTAGCGCCAACAATTGAAGAATGTGCCTTAGAAGAAATGATCGCAGCTGGTGAAGAAGAAAAAAGGCTAGCCATTTTAAACGGTGACGTAGACGAGGGTGGCTATCCTTTGGTAACGGTGGTTGCAGATGGCTCCTGGGCAAAGAGGTCGTACAAAAGTGGATTTAGCTCCTCATCTGGCGCAGGGTGCATAGTTGGACTACGAACTAAAAAGGTTTTATTTCTGGGAGTGCGAAACTCATACTGCTGCATATGTGCTAGAGCTACTAAACTACACATAGTTGCTTCTGAGCACAGGTGCTTCATAAACTGGCGTGACAGTGCTAATGCCATGGAAGCCCACATTATAGCAGAAGGGTTCTCGAGAAGCATGGAAATGCATGGATTGAAATTTAACAAACTAGTTGGTGATGGCGACTCCAGCATCATGAAAAAAATAATGCAACAAATGCCATATGGTCCTAACCTTATAGTACAAAAAATAGAGTGCAAAAATCACTTACTCCGCAATTTTTGCAACAAAATGAAAGCACTTGGAAAAAAAACCAACAACGCTAAAGGCTTTGTACCAGTTCATATAAGGAAAAAGGTTGAAGCAAACGTTTTACGCATGAGAAGAGCTGTAGTTGGAGCAATAAATTACAGGAAAGAGCAAGAAAACACAGTACAAAGTGATAAAATAAAAAATTTGAAAATGGACATAAAAAATACCGCAAATCATGTGTTTGGTGATCATAAAAATTGTGCATCGTACTATTGCAAGCCGGAGAAGTATACTGATGATCCAAATTTAGTAAGCAATCTTCGAGATTGTGGAATATGGACTGATATCCAACAATTCTTATTGTCTCTAATAGCAAATGCAGAAAGTCTTATTATTGACGTGACAAATAACACTGTGGAGCAATTCAACAACGTTATCGCCAAATTTATAGGTGGAAAAAGGGTAAATTTTACTACAAGAGGATCTTACCAAGCAAGATGTTTTGGAGCAGTAACTTCGTGGAATAGTGAATTGGCAACCCATTCAAGAATACAAAAGAAAATCCAAGGCCACAGTCCCGGCAAAAACACGAAGCACTTTATAGAGAGAAAACGACGTTCGAAGGAGAATAAACAAATGTGTCGAAAAAAAAAACTAAAGTATAATGAAAATACGACAGAAAAAAGAAAAAAAGTTACAGGGCCCGATGAAAATTATGGTCAATAGGAATTAGAACCAGATATGCCACCTGAAATATTTGAAACGAAAAAAGAGGAATTTTTCAAAGAATTATCTTCAACCAATAAGGAAGAGCTCGAACGGAATACGGTAGGCCAAAGCAATAACAATCTGTGGGCAATTGAAAGACGTAAGCAGATAACGGCGTCTAACTTTGGACAAATATATAAGCTTCGGCAAAAAACTTCAGTTACGAGAGTACTAAACTCTTTACTGTACTCACAATTCAAAGGAACTATGGCCACAAATTATGGAAAAGAAAATGAAAGCCTAGCAATAGAGCAATTTTCAAAAAAAACAATTTTTCAGGTATCCGCTTGTGGGCTATTTATCGATAAAACCAAAAACTTTTTAGCGGCAAGTCCGGATGGCCTTATCGGTGAGGATTCTATAATTGAAATTAAATGCCCTTATAGTATAGCAAATATGTCACCAGAAGAGGGAATTGCACAAAAGATAATTGATTACTGTAAATTGGAAGACCATTCTTTAACATTAAAACGGAATCATAATTACTTCTACCAAGTACAAGGCCAGTTACATATTACTCGTCGTAATTATTGTTATTTTGTTGTGTGGAGTCCAAAAGGTTTGCTGTATGAAAAAATTGAGAGGGACGATGAAATCTGGCAAAAAATCGTTCCACTGTTAGAAAATTTCTACCACCAATGCCTTTTACCAGAAATAATTGACGGTCGCATACCAAGAAATTTACCGGCGAGGGAAAGGTCGGGACCATAAATTGTTTTAATTTCATTGTGTAGATGTTAAACAGTAATTTTTTTTACAATAAAGCGTTTAAAAACAAAAAATATTAGATCATTGAAGAAGATTGAAAATGTCAAGTGATGTAGGAGGTATTCCCAAAAGTGCATTTTTCTGTAATAATATAACGTATTAAAAAAGTTAAATAAAAACTAAACTAGTTATGTGTATGTACCTAATATGTAGCACAATAAACAATATGGTGCCTCTTATACATAGATTTCAATATTCATTTGTATAATATGATATTATAATAACATAATCGATTCAACAACATGTGGTAGATGCATGTACCACTGAACATACGCTGTACCAGCATTCCATCAAACGATCAGTGGTGTATGTACTTACCATCACACATTTTCTTGTAAGATATAATTTTTTGAAAAAAAAATCTAGAACAATATATTTAGTCAAATATAAAAGTTTTTTTTTGGTTCGGTAGTTGTATCTTAAAAAAAGTGTCCTATAAAGGGATAATATTATGTTGAGTACAACCTTCAAAAGTTATCAAAAAATATTTTAATTAATTTTTGTGTTCCATATCCAACTCGGCAATACGGAACGGAATCATCTCGGGGTCTGTCTGTAACAGGTGTTTTTTTTTCAATTTTTTTCCATTAATTAATTTGACGTCAACAAATTAAATTTGTCACAATAACTTTAGTAAATAAGCTCGGTAAGTATTGGCACACTCAAAATAAGTCACCAAACAGAAAAATAATTTTAAAAAAACATCGATAACTCGGGACATGACAACACTAGTGGACTAGTGTATCGATATAATTATTGAGAATGTCACATCACTTCGTTGACTGTATACGTATTCAACAAAACCCTCTCCGCCCCCCCTCACCCCCGAATACTGAGAGAAAGGGACACATGCACCTCAGCCTGATAATACCCAAATAAAATTGTCAAAATCGAGGTTTTGTAGTCCTCATTTTTCTACTCCAAAACTGAACCAATTTCCAAGATTTTTTTTACCAAATGTATTGGAAGAAAACATTCTATGTCTGTACCTTTTGCTTTTTTTAAAAATACATCGTCTAATTTGTATACTGAACGTTTGTTGATGGCGTTAAAAAAAGGCAATTTTAACAATTTTTGAAGGGTTATAACTCCTATAAAAAGTAACTTATCAAAAAAATCAAAACGTACCGACACGCTTGCGGTCAATATTCATATTATGTAAAAAAAATATTTTCTCTAGTGTCAAAATTCAGAGAGGGAAATGAGGAATACGTTTGTATGGAAAAAACACCACCCGGTTTCCTCTTAATTCACGCGTGGCAGTTTGGTACTAAAACTATGAAAGCGAGTACAATGTAATTAATTGTTTTATTTTTGGCTTAAATTTGAGATTTCTACCAAGCGTTTAAATATTATATACATATAACATCATTGAGATAAACCATTACTTTTTCCGATATCCTATTTTTGCTTCTTATTAGAATCTTTTTTGGAAAGTTTCTGGTAAAACAAAAATAGCCCTATTTATTGAGAGAAAAATTAAACAAAACAAAGACAAGAAAAAAAATTATCAAATTATTTAAATTAAACTAAACAAAGAAATAATATAGCTTCATCCTTCTATTTACAAAAAGTGAGGTATTTCAACATAATAAATTTGTACTTCTAAACCTTTATTTTATATAAAACATGTTGGATGGATAGTTTAGCGTTCTTCTTATGAAATATCTTCTCAATCGCAATATTTTTAAATTATTTGAATGCCGTCCACGTTCCCAACTACCGGAAGCCATTGGGACCATGGCATACCCAATTGGGGTACATTTTGAGCATAGGTATTGGTAGACTTGCCCTAACATGAAATCTAGATATCATTTCGACTAGTTGGAGGTAAACCCAGTGATCATATTTAAGGCACTATAAACTAAGATATCAGCCGTACACTGACCGCCCAAGAGCGTACACTGAACTAACCAGACCCTGCGTAGAAAAAGAGTTCGCTAAAAATTGCCCCGCAATTCATTGTGGGACTTTTCTGTGCATAATCTGATTGTTCGTTTTATACGATCAGGCTGGCATAGCGAAGATAAAATTGAGTGAAGTAGGTAAATAAAAACACATTTTTAAGTGTGTGACTAAATAGTGTAAAAATATGTTTTTTTTAAACAGGCCCTAACTTTTGCTAACCCGTCTAGGGATTTGTAGTTAAGTTTTACGCAGCCAGCAATTTGCGAATTGCTAGATCACATCGTTAGATTTATTTATTGATAAATCACGGTAAAGAGAACGGTCAAGCTGCCTTCCGTGCTCCACGCATTTGTTTGTTCCCCTTTTCCTGACTGGCTGCTCTGTTAATTTGAATGTCTATGGTTGTGAGGTTGACGAGTGTAGGGAGGGGAAGGAGATGGAGAAAGCCACGATTGAGAGGTATCTGACTTTTAAAATCTGGTCACCATGGTGGCTTCAGATAAGCAATATGATTGAAAGGATAATGTTTCGTTGCTTCCAAAGATTTTTTGTTTACTAGTATACTTAAATATTTTCAAGAAAACACGTGATTGTGTTTTTGTATCAGATAATAATATTATATTTCTCATACACTGAACAAAGGCCACAGGTGTTTCTTGGGAAAATGTTCAAAGATGATTATTTTTACGGGTCGACGAACAGTTTGAAACACGCGTAGTACAAGAAAACAAAAATATAGTAAACATGGATAAAAAACTACTAAACGGCTTGATATTACAGTAAGAGAAATTCTTTACTAAAAATTTGTAAACGTGGCTTCATTTTATTTAAGTAGCAGTAATGGTGAGTAGTGTTATAAAAACATTATTTAGATGCATAGAAAATTTCGCCTTGATATTGCTTGTGATAAAAATAATATCACCAATTAACTAATTTAATTTATTTTAGAAGAATTCAATCGTACTGCAGAAAATACCTTTCCTTTTCGCTTTTATTCATAAACAATTCAGCTAAGCTTTACCCAAATAACAAAGTTGATATTTACCTAAATTCTCGTAATTATATTTTCTGAGTAAACGAGAAAGGTCATGAAATGCATTTTTTATGATGGGATTATGGTTGTTCGACGATTATCCAAGCTGGCAATTTTGTAATATTGTGTTGCTAATTATTTCGTTTGGTAAACAACAAAATACTTGAATTATCGCTTGCAAAATAAAAAAGGTTATCAATCGTTTTTCATAATCAATTATTGTCCTATTTTAAAGTGTATACAATATCCGTGGTTACTATTTTAGAGCACGCCCTATCAGTGGCTACTATTTTAGAGTAGGCACTATACGTGGCTACTGTTTTAGAGTAGGCACTATCGGTGGCTACTATTTTAGAGTAGGCACTATCCGTGGCTACTATAATACCTGCTTAAAAGGCAGTCATCAATGTTAAATAAATTCTCACTTTTTAAGTTAGTTCTGAGTAGTACGCCTCATTGCATCATACGCCCATAAATTGTACCCACTTTGGCTATTATAAAAAAATTTATTTGATGATTTTTTTCACAAATACTGAGCTGTAACGATTTAATGCAAAGCTTTTTAAAAACATGCAAAAAGGTTGTTTTTGTTGAAATACTCCTATTCAATTGCGATTTTAATTACGTCGGGTAAATTGATTGAACTCAGATTGTAAAAATATACATTTCTCACGAATTAATCAGTACGAACTGATCTCCAAGTATCGTTAATTCATAATTTAAAAAAATACAATCCCGAAAAACTTGAAAAGCGCTATTGTGCACGCCGTTTCTCGGGAGTCGGCAGAGAGAAAAGACCCCAACTCAACTCTGCCTCGGCACACACTCCTAGCTTCTTTCATACATCATCTCTTGACTCTTGACTCAAGCATTTGATTCACTTGATAATGCCATGTCTTCCTCGGGCGTACCCGACTTCTGCTATTCACTTTCATTTCGTATAATCTATTTACACTTTCTCCTCTTATGTATTCATTCTAATACCCTAACCTTCTAAGCGTGATATTATTACTTTCTTAATCATATCCATTACTCTCGCAACAGAAAGCAATTTTTTCCAAACCTCCACACTTTGAACACGGTCATACACAGTGTTACTACACGCAACCTTCAGGGATTTAATTTCTCCAGTCTTCTTTCATCGTTTGTTAATAAATGGAGAAGTATTTTGATTTCAAACCTGCAAATGCAGACACATTTAAATGAAGGTTGTCTCAATTCACCGATCAGGAATAATATTCCCTTTTCAGTTTACTAAGTTCGGGATAATATCTTAGCATCTCCCATGTCCTAGCAATATGAAGTTTGAGTCTTGGGTAAATAATTGGATACGGCGGATCTCTACATTTCCGTTCAAGAAAATATTTCCTTTAGCAGCCGGGGAGTAACATATTACAGCTTGTTATCGAAGATTCCTAATGCGAAGGAGGAAGTGTTTACTCACTTAAAGGGGTTTTAGCAAATCACTAGAAAAATGATGGAAATAGAAACTTTTTAATCGAATAGCAGTTACTCCGAACAATTTCGGAATATACGATGATGATTACACAATACAACTTTTTTCCCACTCATTTAATTTTGAATTAACCAGTTGATGAATATAATTTGATGCGTCCGGGAGTGACGGACGTAGAAATCCATCCCTCCCACTGAAGTGCAAGGCTGATGTTGCAAGAGAATCCTGCTGGAGAGGCCAAAAAGTCTCCATCAAACCAGTCTCCCGCTCCGGCTTGCCATGTAGTATGTGGGTAGATGCATCCGCCGTCAAGAGCCGGAAAAATCTCGCCCCATAAAACAAACATAACGTGTCTTTGACGAAATAAAAAAAAAAGCGCCAGGGTGTTATATTAATTAAGGGGTGTGGTTTAAAAATGCGAACACACATCCGTATAGTTTCGAGGTTATTGCTATTGAAAATTTTATTCACATAAAAAAAACCTTAAGTTGAACCTACTTTTTTAAAATTAATATACTGTAAACACAAGCTTTGGACAAAGACACCATAAATACCAGACAATAAAGCATTCAACAGTCGCTCACTCAAAACTAAAAATGAGGGAAACAAAACACTTAGATACAAAACTAAAATATGGACTAAAGAACAAAAAAGCCAACATTAAGAAAAAAATAAAAACCTAAAATAATAAAACGTACACATGTACGTAATACACAATACCATTCCATTACGTTTTTCAATATATTCAACCGTACCTCATAATATTTGCCGATTTTTAAATGATTGATTTTTTTTTTATTGTCGCCTTGTTGAAGCAATTTGTTTTATTTCATCTCTATTTTATTTTAAATAACCATCGAGCCGTTTCCCCGTAGGGGTTGGCAGAGAGAATGGACCGCCAAACAACTTGTTTTTGGCATCCCTTGCCTCGTTTACATTCATACATCGTCTCATACATGCTCTTCTATTATTCCGAATCTTGACATGGCCCGACTCAAGTATCTGATTCACTTGTCTTTCTTGGGCATCCTCGACTTCTTCTACTATTCATATTTGCCTCATATATTCTCCTTACACTCCTTTTCTCGTTCATTCGCTCTACATGCCCAAACCATCTGAGCGTCCCCTTCTTATCTAACTAACTAACTATCCATCACGCCGTTTCTCCGCAGGGGTAGGCAGAGAGGACGGACCGCCAAAAAACTCGGTCTTAGCACACGCTCCTTACCTCGTTCACATTCATACATCCCGAGGAAATTAATTCCTCTCGGGGCCTATGTCATATTTGGGGATGCTGTGTGGAGGTTATTTTTAGGGAAGGAAGGATAGGAAATTCAGGGAAGCAAAAGGGTATGAGGGGTGGGTAGAAATCTGGGGGTCAGTGTGTCCAGGAGTGACGGATCCAACCCTCCCACTACGGTGCAAGGCGATGTTCCGAGAGAGAGTATGGCTCTAGAAGTCAAAGGGACTCCCCCAACCACTCTCTCACGATCCGGCATGCCAGCCAGCTTGGGCAGACGCATTCATCGCCAAGATCCGGACAAACCTTACCCCATGAACCCGGGCACCCCTGCTAAGTCACCAAACGTAGCGAACCACTTAGGGTGACCTACGGTAAAGGTTTTAACTAACTAACTAATCATCAAGCCGTTTCCCTGCAGGGGTAGGCAGAGAGGACAGAACGCCAAATAACTCGGTCTTGGAACACACTCCTTGCTTCGTTCACATTCATACATCGTCTCATACATGCTTTTCTATTATTCTGACTCTTGACATGGCCCGACTCAAGTACCTGATTCACTTGGTCGTGCCATGTCTTTCTCGGGCGTCCCCGACTTCTTCTACCCTTCACATTTGCGTCATATATTCTCCTTACACCCCTATATTATTCGTCTATTCGCGTTCATTCGCTCTACATGCCCAAACCATTGGAGCGTTCCTTTCTTGATCTTACTCATTACAGTTACATCAGCCTTGCATTCTTTGCGGATCTCAACGTTTCTCATACGATCATCCCTTCTCGCTTCCCATTATTAATTTTACTCATTACACTTACTTATTATTTCATTTTATCTATTTATTGAATTTCACCAAATTGTAAAAGATGGGTTCAGCACGGGTAAAGCACCCAGTGAAACCCACATTATCACAATAATCTTATAAATTTGTGAATTTATTGTGAAAAAAAATAAATAAATAATACTACCACTGGAATACCCACGCTCAGGCTTCGCCTTTGTGCGATCTTTTTTTGTTACTTTCTTATATTTTATGTTATTATGTATGTACCTACCTACCTCTACGTATCAAAAAAAATTGCTAATAAAAAAAATACTACTTATTTTAATTTCTAACTATTCCATTACTCCTAAAATAAAATAGTAATAAGTAAAGTTTAATTACTGTTTATATTTGTAATACCCACATTAGTACACTAATACCCACATTATTTTCTATTGAATTATTATTGTTCAGTAAGCGCAACCTCTTTTATGTGCACAATTTATAAGTGACAATCCCAAGGAGGTTCCAAGGCATAAATATACCAATTCCATGGCTATTGGATATTTTGCATGGAACCATAGAAAATGTATCACATGAACGAGCCATTTTCGATAGAGTTATAAAGCGGTAGGCGAAAATCTGCTTGGTAACAAAACTCCTTGAATTCGGTTGTTATGGCCCAGAGCGTAATACCGAATAAGTTCTTCAAAGGAATCTATGAAAAAGGCCAAAGAAATAAGCGTTTCGAAAATGAAATAATAATAATTGGATAATTTGTAAAGCGTAGTTTGAGTGAAAAATCCCCTTAAGGGCGCTGCACGATTTACGTACATTACGTTTAGTTAAAATGCTCTTAAAATTACTATTTTACAACTTTTTTCAAAGTTTGTTTAGAGTTAATGTCTAATTATCTAAATAATGCGTTGTCTGCCAATGTAATATACACATGAAATTATTGTTTCTTACATATAATAATAAGATAATAACTGTTTCAAGTTGTAAAGATTAAACATTAAAGTGATTTAAGCGTCCTTATGTATTATTACTTTATTTTGATCGAATATTCAGTTTCAGACACTACGCGCAAAGCCTTCTTTATTAAAATATTGAAGAATTTACAAGGCGAGAGCTTAATGAATTCCTTGTAGGGAAGGTAATTTTTATAAATCATTAAAAGTTTTAATTTTTTGCATGAATAATATTGAATAACACCCCCTTTGAGAAGAAATCAAACCTCGAACAAATTTTTTGTCTTTCACTTGCCCTCTCCTTGTTAGTGGAAATTAAATAAAGCCTTGCTGAGTTTCTTTTTTCTGTTCGCGCCGCTCCAATTTAAATTAAATTTCCATATTTTAAGCTAGCCATTTAAAAACACGATTGCTACGCGGAAATATGTTATCAGTGCAAAATTTGTATCGCGATGTTTCTTTTAGTTAAGGGTTAAACTTTTTCGTTGAATTAAAATTTTTTAGGAGTAGTTCATTAAAAATAACTAACCTTCGGTCCAGATGAGCCCTTATCTCCCTTGGGTCCCTCGGGCCCGATCTGCCCTCCTCCGCTGAAGCCTCCTAAAAAACAAAAAATACATATGAAAAGTAATTGTAATTTCATTACAATTTCAATAAAATAAGCAGAACGCGGACCAGTCTAGATATAGCCGAATAAGATAAATATTTCTGCTGTGCAAATAATATTAATTCTCATCGTTAACAATTACAAAGCTTTTTTGCTTGATCTAAACGAAACCACAGGTTGAAATAAAATATTTCTAAATTAAACTAATGACTGAGGCTCAGGGATGTACCTAAGGTTTTTTTGTAAATTATAAACAAGGCTGTTCATAATTAGGTACGTTAGATTCTCCCTATGTATGTTACACATTGATATTCCATGTACAGTGTTTTTTTTTTATTATTTTGGAACAATAACTTATATTTTACAAGATAATTTGATAATGTTGGCCTCACTGGGTGGATTACCCATGCTGAGGCCCCCGTTTACCAAGGGAAAGCCAATATTACAGTATTTGATCAGTGTACATTGTTTAATAATAATTTTTTTCCAGAGTGGAAGATATTCGCAGTATCACCCTGGTGTAAGAGTATCGTTTAGAATTTAAACTTTGCTTGAAATGGCTTCTGCTGCCGTGTTTGGTGACGAGATTTGATTAGCCAGAAACTCCCCCTCCTTCCTCTCTCCCATATTCGTCCGCTCCCCATTACCTTCAGCCTCACAATATACCCCAATTGGGGATGCCGTAGTCTCACTGGCTCTCCAGACGTTTGAGTGCAATTTAAACTCTCACGAGGTTTTAGATAATTATATAGAAGTGCTTAAAATAATGATTCTTTTCTTCCTAAACAATAACTGTTCAACGTAATAAATAATTTATTGAATATATTTTAAGGAATAAATTTATAAGTTAACAGAATTAGTTCAATTAATGTACACATGTTTATATGAACAACGTATAAGTACGTACTCGTACATTTGCGTCGAGGATAATCTGTAATACAGCTGTGAACACATTATGGCCCGCTCAACATTAGTTTCTAACTAGGTTGCAGTGTTCTAAGATACACCAACTTAGGTTGTTTATTAAATAAACAAAGGTTGGGGAAACACGTCCTCATTGAAATAATGTTTATGTTTTCATGTCGGTAGTCAATACAGATTTCAGCTAAATAACTAAATTTTATTCATGTAAGAACTAAGTACCCATATAGAGTTCAAAGAATAAATAAAATAATATTGATAAAAAAAAGAAATAAAAGATTAGGTAAAATCGACGGAAAACAAGACACCGACGGTGTTATGTAATACTGACAAAATGACATATTCTGTGTTTGTATAATTCATAGACAAAATGTTTGGTTTTTTAAGCATATCAGCGCAAAATGCATGAGCCTAATAACCACACGTCATACATTTTTAGCCAAGATTCTCTTGGCTTTGACCGAGAATATAAATCATTACACGCCCAAAATTGTTTAGTGGAAAAAAGTAAAACAAAGAAGTACTTTAATAAGAGGTCTTCCAATATTTTTCTCC
Organism: Limnephilus lunatus; assembly: GCA_917563855.2. Lineage (NCBI taxonomy): Eukaryota > Metazoa > Arthropoda > Insecta > Trichoptera > Limnephilidae > Limnephilus > Limnephilus lunatus. The sequence goes on along the minus strand of OU830598.1, from coordinate 44,680,309 downwards.
CCTAAATATGGGGAAATTTCTCTTCATCACTAAACACTTTACATCACTTCACTCCTTCACTGTACTGAGGATTGCGTACCCGGTACGGGTGTATGTTCGAGTCACAGAGTCACAGGTCACAGAGCACTTCTGGAGCTCCAGCACTGTGAAATCGATAACTCTTCCGGAATGTCCTGAGCATGCTTTCATCTTTGATAGCTGAACCGATATTGACAGGGAAAAAATAAGAATAAATAGACAGCGCTGGCAACACAGAAGGCATTTTCATGAAATGTCAGACGAAATGTCAGACGTCAAGCAATTACGTAAAAATATTAATAAATTGGTAAAGTTGAATTGAAATACGAATTTGAATTAAATAAATATGAATTTGTAGTTCGCATTTACTTTTGACACTTAACGGGAGTTAATTAGTTAATTATGTCTTTATTCATATTTCAACCATTTGTGTTTCTCAAAGATCCAACGGAATAAATTGACTTCGTCTTGGTTGCATTATTTAAGTCAATGGAACGCATAATATAACGCATAATATAATAATATATATTTTTAACAATACATATACACGCGTCTTTTTGAATGATCTCGTCATTTATGCAAAATTACTGGCTTATTTAATTAACGCATTGAACTAACGAAGCTAATTGACGAGAATTAAATGACGAGATCATTCAAAAAGACGCGTGTATATGTATTGTTAAAAAAAAACTTATCTGATACTACGAAGGCCGCGTTAAAATTTATCAATCGTCGATCGGAATATCTGTTTCTGGTAACAATCGTAGACCATGCTCGCAAATATTTATAACTGACCATAGATGATGGATTTGGTCCATACCGTATTGATATAGGGTTTTATCGATCGACCATGCTACACCTCCTGGTGGTTTAAATGGGAACCAAAAACCCAACTCTTTCCGATATAACAGCAAAAATAATTTTTCCATACATTTTGGATATATTTACTCAACTCATAACATAACGAATTTAACAAGTAAGCCAACGTTGTTAATAAAGTGAACATGTATTTATTCATCTGATAATCTTTAGGAACTTTTGATTTACCACACACAAAAACAATGAATTTATTTGAGATACACCTGAAGCATAGTAAGTGATAGTTTAAAATATTCTTATTGCAACCGTTTTGTTTGTAATTATAAAAATAGTAGTTGTAAAACACGTTGATAATCTTATAATAATAAGTCGATGGTGAACCACACTATTAACCCGCACACCCTTATTCATTGCTAATCCTTGAGCTTATTCCCCGGCATTACTAAATTAATGAACCTACATAACATGTACTTATTTTTTCTACTGTTATTATTGGTTCGTCGTTCACCTAAAAATATAAGCAACTTCTGAAAAGCATAAACAGGGCACATAAATATAATGGTCAAATTAAAAAAAAATTGTTTAATTGATATTACTTTCTGATGGGTTTTTTAAAGATTAAACAACATTATTATTCGATTCGAAAAGATTTTAATGTTCCAACTTGGAAATTCATTTACCTAAAAATACGCAATATTATATGAAGAAAAAAAACAAGCTGTATTGTATTTATTTCCCATCTTTCATGTTCAAAGACTGTTTTGCAGAAAGCCTGGATTGAAACAAAAAGTGATTTCATTTTTTATTTACGTTTGAAATAACTTCCTTTTAAATTTGAATTTTCAACAGATGTCGACGACTTTTCGTGAGAAATATGAGAAACGAAACGCAAAAAAATATCAATGTTGTTTATTCTCTGATACAAAAAGGAAGTAAAATAGCATTTGAATGAGACAAAGGATTTGGGGGATGAAATATTAAGAAACTTTTACAACTTATTTATCTTGTGCTCTTGCTGTAGTACGACTGGGCTAAGAAAAACCATTTCAAATGTGCTCTTAAATATTTAGTTGATATACTGTGTAAATATTTTTTAAACTATCTAATACAACCGTTCTTTTGGTGTTATTTTGGTCAAGAACCGATTTTCATTAAATAAAATTTTCTTATCAATCAAAAATAAATCAGATTTTTTTTTGAGATTTAAAAACCAAATGATCAAATGCATATCAGAAAACATTTAGTCCGCAGATATTTTCAAAATATTGTTAGTTTTAGTTTTATTATTCTCTTGTTTTGCTTTCTAGGGGGAGGGGAACACATAAATGACTATTTTTCTCACATTGGAAATTCTCTCAAAAAGGATGATCTTACATCAAATGGTAGAATACGACCGGCAGCTATGTATCGATATATTTTTATTATTAGTTACTAGCTGGTACCCGGCATGCGTTGTCGTGCCATTTAATACAGAAATTGTTTCTCTCTGCGTGTCCTTTCCCATTCGTCCCATTACCCTTCCACTCCCGCGTCCCCTTCTCCCGTTCCGCGAACCCCCCTGCCAAGTTCCTATCCCCCCTCCCAGGTTCCCCTCCCCCCTCCCTGGTTCCCCCCCTCCCTGATTCCCCCCTCCCTGTTTTCCCCCTCCCTGATTCCCCCCTCACTGGTTCCCCCCTCCCCACTCTAGCATTCCACACATTCAGTCCCGGTACATTCAGTTTTCAAACAGCTCGCGTGCCACCTATTGCAATGTTTTAATACAAGTTTCGTAATGCCAGAGCTCACCAGTAGTTTTATACAAACCTTGTTCTGACAATAACGAACATAAAAAAACAAAGAATTATCAAATTTGGTGCAGTCGTTCGGAAGTTATGCGCGCACATACATTTCGGCGATTCATTTTTATTTATATAGATTATAAATAGATAGAACATTTCGTAGGTATGTACCTAGTAACAAAAGAGTTTGTTTTTTTCTTTGTTTTCTCTTGCCCCCTCCTTACTTCTACAGAAACCAAGAAAGTGAGTTCATTGTTGAGGGTAGGATTTTTAATGGGGAATCCAGGTAAGACTTAAATCAAGGATATGAAAATCGAAATTAATTGCATTTCCCGAAAAGCATTCCGTTCTGTTCGGCTCGTCTTTGGCGATTTCATCCCCTTTATAACGAAAAGACATAAATCTATCTTCCAGAAACATCTCTCATTCAAAGATATTGTTCTGATTAATAAGGAAGCTTTTGAAATATAGGGCAAAGATCGTTATTCAAACAAAGATAGCCTTAAAAACAGTCAAAACTCTTGTTTCTGGAAACCTACGAGTTTTTTTACGAAGGAAAGGTTGAGAAACTTAGTTCTCTTTGTGTATCTTACTAGCTGACCCGGCCACGCGTTGCTATGTCTAACGAAACACAACGCCATCTTCTGGATGGTCACCCAATCTTTTAACTCACACCACCATCTGCTAATTTGTATAAAAATCAAATCGATCACTCCCTCCATTTATATTATTATTAGCGAGTTCCCGTTAGGCGTTTCTATGCCACTTAATAAAAACATTGTTTCTCCCTGTGCGTCCTTTCCCATTCGTTCCGTTCTCCTTCCGCCTCCCCTTCCTCTCGCATACCCTCTTCCCCTCGTGTTCCCACTCCGCCTTTCCTCGCGAACCTCCCTTCTGAGCTCCCCTCCCCCCTCCCGAGTTTCACTCCCACCTCCCGGTTCCCTTCTCCCCCCTCCCGCGAACCCCTTCTGGAGTTCCTCTCCCCCCTCCGAGTTCCCCTCTCCCCTTCCAGGTTCCCCTCCACCTTCCCGCATCCCATTGGAAGATGGAAGATGGAAGATGGAAGATATAAGATATAAGATATAAGATATAAGATATAAGATATAAGATATAAGATATAAGATATAAGATATAAGATATAAGATATAAGATATAAGATAGAAGATAGAAGATAGAAGATAGAAGATAGAAGATAGAAGATAGAAGATAGAAGATAGAAGATAGAAGATAGAAGATAGAAGATAGAAGATAGAAGATAGAAGATAGAAGATAGAAGATAGAAGATAGAAGAAAGAAGATAGAAGATAGAAGATAGAAGATAGAAGATAGAAGATAGAAGATAGAAGATAGAAGATAGAAGATAGAAGATAGAAGATAGAAGATAGCATATATATGTTTAAGAACAAAAGCAAAACAATCGCGCATTGACATTTGACGTTTTTGAATTTTTGGAATTCACTCACTATTCAATCACTTATCACAATATGTCTGCAGCTCTTTCAAAAGATGAGGATTCGTTCCATACAAAATGTATGACGAAAAGAAATTTCTTCTTATTTCTTTTGGTCCAGCCGTTCTCGAGTTTTAAATGGTGTAACTAACCCGACTGTGTTTTATATATTATTAAGATGTAGCCTACTACACAAACATATAAAAAATGTTCCTAAAATGTTAATTCTTTAAAACTAAAATATTCTGTACACACACCTCTACATGCCATTGTTATTTACTATAATTATTTCCAGTGGTTAACCATAAGTATTCCCAGTAGTTTACCATAACTATTCCCAGTAGTTTACCATAATTATTCCCAGTAGTATACAGTAATACAAAATTTTAATTTACAATTAAAAAAAAATTCCTACTCGTGTTAGATACTGCTCGTATCATCTTCCATACAAAATGTGTGAGGAAAAGAAATTTCTTCATAATTTTTTGTTCATACTAGTGTAACTAACCCGACTTTGTTTTAAATATTAAGATTTAATCGTCTCCTTAATAATTAAAAACTTGTTTACAATGAACGTTATTTCCCTATTTCTCCATTCGCCAAGAACTATACAAAATAATCTTATTGCTTGCAACGCCATTATTTAATAATCTTCTGATGAAAGAAAATAAAACGGTTGATTTGGTTCCAAGATGTCAACAAAACCGAAAACGACTGAATAATAAAAAATAAATGTTAATTTCAATAGAATGCGGTTTCATTTTGGAGGTAAAGGAACTTTCGGAGAATAAGGAAAGCTATTGAGAGTATTTTATTGACCTTGTGTTCCAAATATATTCGTGATTCCCATAATAAATCACGAAATACAAAGTTTTTTCGTCTCCTTTGCAAATAATGCGCAGGCGCAAACTGAGATCGGATTGAAATGAGCATGCTCATAAGCTAGCCTGTTCACACATGCTTAGAGGCTTCCCCCTCCACCCGACAATCCAAAGAGCATGCTCATTAATCAAACGGCTGTTGATTGTGAGCAAGCTCATTTGGCTTCAAATGAGCATGCTCAATACTAGCAATGTCACTGACACACATGCTACTAGGTAGCATGCTCTTTGGATTCAAATGAGCAAGTGTGTCCGTAGCATATAGCTAGAATAATTTAAAAGTTCTTGGCCATTCTTCGAAAAACTTACGGTTATCTAATCAAAGAGTTTTTTTTAGCAATAAACATTTTTTATTGCAACATTAATTTCCACACACGGTAACACGACTGTAGATTTGTACATCTTTTAGGCAGATACTCGATCGCGATTCCATTGTGATTCCACCTTCCACCTTCCACCTTCCACCGGCTAAGTATCGAGAGGATAGTGATTGAAAGAGAATAACATTAGTGATATCAGTTTCACAGTTAACGTTGATCCACTCGGAACCTTAATGGAAGAGAGTTGTGTTCGGAGCAATTTGTTACTTTGCAAAGGTGAAAAGCGCCGCTCTTATTTCGTACCAAGTACCAAGTTGTTCTGCTTCATACAATTACTATCATTCTCGTGTTGATATTGGAGTAGCAGCTTTATCGCTCGCAATAAACTACGATTATTTTTATTGTTATTGCAATGGTAACCTTGTTCAGTTCTATAACTTCAATGGCCCTTTGGCGAGTAATATTTTATAGCGAATCTGTCAAACAACAGAGAGGGCGTTATTTCATTTACTAATTAAAATTATACGAGATATTGATGTGTTTACGTAAATAAAGTTTTGTTCATCCACACTCATGTTTTAATAATTTGTATTTTGACTAAGTGACTACCAGAATTAAATGTAGGTATTATAATTTTCAATGCTGGTAAACAGTAAATAATATTAATTGATTTTATTCAGTTTCCGAGTAAATTATAACTTGTCCAATGAAAAAGCATTACATTTCAGAAGGCTAGTAAAATAACAAAATCAAGACTTTATTTTTATTAAAGAAAAATCAATTCTTATTAAAATCAAGCTTTTTTACCTTAATACAACTATTTTCAATTTATGGGCCATCTCATGGGCCAGCTAGTAGCCAACTTCAGAGAAATTGTTTGCATGCGTGAGTGCCATCAAAATATGATAGAATTCTTTGTCATCGATAATGAGTCTATCTGCTGAGTTTCAGCGCGATCGGATGTCGGTGAGTGGGTTAATTTCCACTTCCAAGATTTGCATTCAATCATTCCTTCACGAAAACAAAATCGAAATTAAAATAGGTATATGTAGGTATTTAAAAATATTTCGTCAATGACACCGATAACTGGCATGACCAAATTATTTCCAGATTCATTCATTGACCGGATTTGAATAAGATTTGACAAAATCCCAAACACTTTACAGAATCTGCAATCATATTTGATTTACTGCTTGTATTATCATAGCTCGTAGACAGATTTCAGAAATTAACGCAATATTGTGAAACATTATTGTGATTTATATGCCTGTTGGATGTTAATGATGCCCTTATTATTGAAGCCTTTCCAGGATTTGGATCAGTCACCTCCTATATTATTATACTAGTTTAGTACCAGTTTAAAATGTTCAACTTTGAATCTTAGGTGAATTCACCACTGTGGTGATTCTATACCTAAACGTCTGTGTGATTCTATCGCTGAGGGCGTTGCTTTAACCTTAGAAAGGCTGTGAGGCCACACAAGAGTTTTAAGTAGTATGTAAAAAAAAACAATCTTATGTTTTCTTGTTACTATGCAGGCGTATCAAACATTCATATTTTTTACATTTTACGATGTAAGCAGTTGTTTGATTCTGAGAAGTTACTAACCTGATGTAGCAGAACCAAGTCCGGATCCGAAGAATTCTCCCTCATCTCCGCTGTATCCTCCGCTTATCGGTCCTGGGGGACCCGGAGGTCCTGGCTTCCCTGCTGGTCCACCTTCACCTGTGAACAAAAACATAACTAAATCAGTCATTTGTCTTTAACCATAAAATAAAAAGTAAGTTAGTTTGTTTGTGAAACAGCAACCACTCTCTCAGCAATTGATGAAATTTGCACAACGAATTATTTCTAAGTTATTTACTATTAATTTATCTGTCAAAGAGTTCGACAATACGTCTATTGCTCATTCCATGATATTCAATAGTTTAACAAAAATAAATTATTTGAAAAGATATTTTCAAACTTAAGCGAAACTGAGTAGTATGTATGCATTAGTGCGACCCATGACTAAGAGTAGGGTGCTCTAATTTGGATTGTAATTGTTTAGCATTTAATGTTTTATTTGCCTTGAAAACGGAATTCTTATTCATATATTTACATATGTATACATATCTTCTGTTGACTTTATAAAAACTATTAAAAGTTAAAAATATTTAATAAGTAATAATAATGTGTAGTAAAATAAAAAAAAATCCAAAAACTTTCTTTTTAGATTTTGAATGTTTTTTGATATTTTCTTAAGGTAGGCTCAGCTTTTTTCCTTTATGGCACCCACTGGTAATATGCCTAGTATACAATATACATAACTCAAAAACAGTAAAAAATTGTTTTTTATGAAGGCCTAGCAACAATCCCGGCTGCACAGGCCAGTGAAGGCGCTCCTAATATTGGAAATAATAAAAACAAACAAAGAAGTTATAATTAAGATTTCCACAATATGGAACTTCGTTTCCAATTGCTTTGAAAATAATTTCAATTAAGACTATAATGTTTCATTTGCGATAATTATTATGAAATATTGATGAAATGAAATTATAATTATTATATTACGTCGAACACCAATCAACATTTTATTAAGTGAATGAACTGAGTTTATATCTAATGATTGATTATTACATACATATTTACGGATGACTTATAAGCATTTTTGTTGTTTAATTCGTCTAACCTTTTAAACTATTATATATAATAATTCTTCTCAAAGGTTTTCCAACCTTTTCCAACTTTCTTTGTGTCTTTGTTTGCCGTACTGTCGCGGTTAGAAAAACATAGTGTCTTCCTGTTACTTTCCACGGCAGCATAGTTGTTTTCAAATCATTTTCAATTTTTCTTACGTAAATTTTTCCGCGAGGAATAACGCTTTTGATATAAGTAGATGTTCAGAAAAAATATGTTTAAGCATTTATAGCGATAAAAATAAAACTTTTCTGAAAATTTATCAAGTTGTCAAGAAAAATATTCACCAGTTATATTAAATAATTTAACGACCTGACAACAATGTAGCAGCTTCCGTAAAACAATATGGCAATGAATATTATGTTCAATAAAATATGTGAGACATGTTCGTAGTTTTACATGCCAAATAAAGTCGAGAAATAACGTAATATTTGTTACACGGAATACGAAGGCTGGATTTTCTTTACAATCTTGCACATATAATATTACGACCTTCACTGCTTTAGATAATGTATTTTTACTCTTTATGTCTCTAGATAAATTGTTCAGTATTATAATGTGGCAAATCAAAATTTTTTACTTTTCCTAAGCAACGACGGCCGGCATGGTCTAGCGGCTTACCGCCTTAGCTTTTGACTCACAATCCGAAGGTCGCGGGATCGAATCCCGGCATGGGCTACATATTTTTTATTTGATTAATTCGTATTATTTCACAATTAATTCATTACAAATAATATATAGTATATCAGAGTGGAAGATTCTCTCAGTATCGCCATGGTGTAAGACCACCATTCAGAATTGAAACGTTGCTTGAAATGGCTTTAGCTATGTTAAGTGAACAGATCCGAATTAAATGAACTTAAGTTATCACTTCAATAGAAGTTGTAAGATCTGCAAGAATATTTATGGATGGTTAGATAGTGTAAACATGGGTGCCGTTTAAGGATTCTTTGGGAGAAGGCTTTTTGTTCCCTTGAATAAACGAACAGGACAGGAAGTAAAAATAATTACGCAAAGGATTTTAATCCACCGTCAGTTGTTAGATCCTATTTTTCAATCCAAAAATTAATTTAATGCCGACAAAAATTATTTTACGCGAAAAGCACATATATCACTGTTGTTGAAACAATGTATAGACCAGAAGTGAGGTTTACCAACCAGACATGGTATCTGTCTTTGATCGTTAAAAAAACATATTTTCTTGTACCTTTTTCTCCTTTGTCGGCGGGTTTTCCATTAGCACCTGGTAAACCTGGCAATCCATCCAAACCGGAGGGACCCCTCTCACCCTTCACTCCGTGAGGTCCTTGGGGTCCAAGATGACCCTGAAAAAAAAAGATTATTAAAAATCGATCCATTGTATACCTACCGACCTTTTTCTTTCAATATTTTTCTTACAAAAAACAATTAACACCTGAAAAAACACAAGGAATTCACGATCAAACGTTTCTTAGAAATGCTCCCAAATCTACACCTTTATTTTTTTTAAGTCTTTCTTGGAAAATTGCTGTTTTAATGATTTTGTTTTTATTTTTCTGATAATACCAATTGGAAAGTTGAATTTATCCAATAAAATTTGATTTACCCAAAAATATAATTATATTCAAATAAAGTAAAGTTCGAATTGATGTATTTTATAGCGTGAGTGAGTATTTCCCAGCAATTAATTCGTGATTTCTTTCACGAATTAATTGCTGGGAAATAGACTCTACTGAAGATATTTTAATTTTAATAAATGCCGTAGAGGACCGTTAGCAATGTGGATGCAAATAATAATTATAATTAACCAGGTTGCTTGAATAGACTTTTCGTTCGTGTCTGAACAAAAAGAGATATAATTAAACCGGATGGTCTAATTTTCTGAGGAAAATACTTCTTTATTTTTAATTAGGACATCATTTTGTGAAAAAGCTTTCAAATGACAACTGTGGTTTGAAAGAAAATATTATTTTTAGTATAGTGGTTTTTCTGTACTCTTTTGCAGTCATTAACAAAAATAGGTTATTGTCACGGTGTTCACATAAAAGTAAAATAAAGTTATTTTAATTGGCAATTTTCTGACGAAATTTAGATTTTCGCATATTGTACGGAATAAAATTATTTTTCTTTGGCTTTTTATGGCAAAGGAGTAGTTTAGTAGTTAAAGTAACCGATCAAGTTAAACAAATTTACGCAAAACCGGTTCTACGAAATTCTTTTTTCCACTTTATACGAGAATATTAAACAAATTTAGGTACCGACATTCTTTCCTGAAAGAATTTTGCAAACATTATAAAAAAATATGGAAAATCAAGACCCACAAAAGTTCTTCAATTTTTCATAAAAAGACTCCCACAAACCGGCGCAAATATTAGAAGCGGCAACGGATTCCACTCTATCTCAGTCCACTGTGGTGTATGTGCATCCTCAAACAACACCGAATTTCGAATAAGAAGGAATGTGGGGAAGTAGCTGGCTTTTCGGATCTGATGACTAAACATAGCTAAAGCCATTACAAACAATATTTCACTTCCAAATGGTGGTCTTTCACCAGGATTGTACAGAGAAATCTTCTATTCTGTATAAATAATAAATTCATTGAAAAATTGAAAAGTTTAAATTTTTTTTTTGATTTCTCTTCGGTCGGCTAGTAGCCAACAACGAGATCATCTGCCAAGTGTTAGCTAGATCGGATATAAGGAGGTGGATTAATTTCCACCTCCACTATTTGAGTTCATTAACGAAAAGAAAATTAAAATTTAAATAGATGTCATATAGTAATAATAAACCTTTTTTCTTGAATTATTTCTTTCTCTTACTCTTTAGAATATGCATGGGTAAAGCATTTTACATTTAAGTCTTCTTGTGATTTGAACTTTATGAATAAATCTCTGATCTTTCAATATTACTCAGTCAAAAGCACTATTTCTCAAAAGTTACATATTGTATATTCTGTCACTTATTTTTTTATTAAGTAAATGGTATTTTTTTCCTTTGAACAGATTATCAAAACAAAACCATGTCGTAATCATTTTTCCATGTGAGATAATATTTACTTTCTGTAAAGTACAAACTTTTTTTTCTTTGTAAATTAATAATATTATGCATTTTTACCCATTCAAGCCTTTAAATATATATTTTTTTGAAAATGGGCCTGAATAAAATAATTATCACAACACGAAGTGCAACCGTAGCGAATTAATGTACCCAAAATTTTTGGCGTTAGTCAAATTCAGTTCCACTGGAGAAATCATCTGTTAAAATTAATATCTCTTTCTCATTAAAATTTACTGGTATTTTAAAATCAATATTTCTTTTAACAAACCATCAAATAATACTACAGCATTGAATTGTAGCAAATGAATAATTAAACTATGTATTTGAAATGAATCGGTCCTGTATAATTAAATTAATCAAATCGGTCCTGTATTATAAAATTAATTAAAGTGTAATTTAGGTTGTGATATGATGTTAATAAGATTTTAAAATACAAAAATACGTAATTCATTATTTTTAGCACATTACGATGAATTTATGCCGCCGCGCCGCGGCCGTCTTATTGTAGCTGTTAGTGATGTAATAATGTCAGCATAGTTGCCTTCCAAATAGTTGATCGTGGTTCAATTCGACGGCCATGGAATATTTTTAAAATTTAAAAAAATTGCATTTTTATTTTAAAATTTTAAGATAATTCGTAGGCCATCGTTTCATCACAAATACCGTAATTTTTTTTTATATAAAATGAAAAAACATAAAAAAACGTGCATTTGTTAATTTTTACTTTTTTCTTTACGGATAAATTTCGATACAAAGATTTGAAATATTTTCACGGAAAAGCGATTTATTTCCTTTAAATCTTTCCACTCCATAGGCATTGAATCGTTAAATTCTACTTATGGGGTCTTAGATTAAAACTGAAAAGTCCAACAACACTTATTTGAATTACCGTCGAGGGCCTTCCAGTGATTTATTCAAGAATTCAAAGTGATGAATTTATTACGGAGGCGTGTTTATTGTCTTTGTATTGAATTTACAATCACAAATCAAATTACATAATTCTTTGTGCTTTATGGCCTGGCCCATTCATTTCAATTTATCGACAGACTTTTTGTCTTTGATATTTCACTAAGCTCATTGAAATTATTTGATTAAAAAAATAATAACAAAACGAAACGATTGATCACAGTACAATATTTAAAAGAAACCACAACGATAACAGTATATTATAGTATGTGATAACTCCAATAATTTTAATTATAATCAGAAATTAGTTTTCCGATAGCACCAACATTTAAAGTAAGCTTAGGTGGAAGAAATTTGCAGTCATTTCTAGCTTTGAAATGTCTGTCAAAGTACAGACAATATAAATTTTTTTCACTTGTTCACTTAAGACAAATAAATAATGTTAAAACTCGGACAAAACCAATTAGTAACAAAATCGATTAGTAACATTATTTTCGTGTATGTTTTTTTAAACCTAAATCTTTGTCATTATGCTTGAAACTCATGAATTTTAAAAATGGCAAAAACATAATACTGATAAAAAAATAATTATTAATCAAAATAAAATATTAAAAACTTTGACCAATGCACAGTAATATTGTTAATGTAATTGTAGTTATTAATAATAATTCCATTGTAGGTGGATCTAATGCCGCGTACAAATATTACCAATACGACAAGCAATGCACCAAAGGTTCCAACAAATTGTCAGTAAATGAGTGTATGCAAGAACTGCGTAACGAACGAGAATGGTTCGAACTTTCGAAGGTGACGTGCTGAGATCCGCCGATTGTTGGGTTTTAGATAAACGCAAATGATTCGCAATGTTAGCAGAGGAAAGCTCTTGGATGGTTGGTCACGATTCCACAGTCCACAGTGGCAACGAGATTGGAACATGGAATTTAATGCTAAAACTGTGGAATTTGGGTGGTTAATTGAATCGCGGTAAACCGGCGGGAATTGGTAAGCACAAAAAGGTTCGCCGCTGAAGATGCGCGCAATTCGTATATTATGCGAGCATATTGTGTGTTGCTAATATCTTATACGGCTTGAAAGGTCTTGGAAATACCTTTCAAATTACATATTCAAAACTAAATTGAATCGATAACTAAATTAATGTACATTGTTTATCACTTTATAAAAACTCTAAAGTGGACTACCTACTGTTATGCATAAATAATTAAATCGGAACAGTAACCCTTACAAATAAAACATAATAAACTTACCCTTTCTCCTTTGGGCCCCTTGCCCCCGACATCCCCTCGCTCGCCCTTGTGCCCCGTGAAGCCCCTCTCCCCGAGCGGGCCGGGTCCCCCGGGCAGGCCGGGCTCCCCCTTGGGCCCTGGAGTTCCCGGACGTCCCACGCCGGATCCAAAACCGGTGCCGAAAACGGATTCCTGGAAATATACAATTTTTTTTAGCATTTTGATCGGAGCAATTTAGCAATAATTGGGGCAAGAGGCTTGTTAGGTTGAACGCAAAAAGACTCGAATAAGAAGATGTATGGTAAATATTGATAATTAAGTGATTCCATATTGATTTTGAAACTTATTAGGTTTCAAAACGGATACCTATAATAAAAAATAAAAAGGAGAAGAATTTTTTTGGGAAGATAGGACATTGAACTGCGTTCAAATGCCGTTTGCAGCACGAATTTATCATTCGTGTTTTTCTTTAAAAATAAGTGATTTGATTACGATTCGCGACATCGTATTTGAAATAATAGGATGGATATCACAACCGAACATAACATTCATAACAGAAAACACGATTAATTTTTAGCATTTCATCGAGATGAAAACGAATTCCTTCATAAACAAAACAATTTTAACACAATTCATTTAAAATTGACAAATTAATTTAAAATGAATGAAGGAGTAGGATGGTAGTGTTTTTTTTATAATTATAAAAGGTGCTTTATTGTTTTATGATTATTCTTTTTTTAACATTATATAAGTTTGTTATTTTATTTTTATGGAATTAATTAGTTCTGATGCACTGATTAAATAAAACACGCAAAATTTTCATGTTAACATTTTGCATCGCACTTTTTTTATTGACAGGATATAAATTTCTTTTGTAACCTTTGGTTTGGAGAGAGTTTTCTATAAAAAGAAAACTGATTAATTTGATCACTTTTCAACACTTTCATTAAAATTTATTTTCCGAGAAACTCTTTCATCAAAGGATTCAAATTAATTAAAAGTTTTAATATTTAGCTCACTTTAATTAAAATACGAGAACCAACAGTTCTTAACTTAAGTTTAGTTTAGTTTTAGATCACAACTTTTTAAGTACACTGTTACAGGAACTTCATTAATTTTTTTTAAATATTTCAATCAAAAACGAAATGTTTATTTTTAGTTGATTGTTATTTTTGATAAAGATAATTTTATTCGTACCTACCCATAACCTTGTTGATTCTAGGTAAATATGTATTACTCAGTTTTATAAATTATGTAATATTTCTAAAACAGCGGTGAAGAAAATATGCCAACGTCTTTCGCAACCATAACGTGGAATAAAATTCCCATTAAGGATTATGGAAAGACAATTAAATGTCGTATCTGGTTCCGAGTTCACAGTAAATTGTTCATTATAAAATTCTAATTGTGATTAAATTCATCCTAAGAAATAAATTTCATGTCTGCAAAGGCGCTTTCATTGGTCGTGATTAAATAGAGTAAATACGGAGAAGCCTGAAAGTTACTTTGAAAAGGCGCTAGTGTGTCAAGTCGGCCAGACTTGTAAAGCTTTCTGCCGCATTTCTCAATCACGTCTTCAAAAGCTTTTCACCATAGAGACTTAACCTAACTTAATCTTTATTGTAAAGGAAATCAACGTAGCTTCGTAATATACTATAGCAAACACGAAATAGATGAATATCGTTGATACAAAAAAAGTTTGATGTTTGAATAGTACGTTGTTTTTGTATTATTAAATGATAAATACTTAGGTACTATTAATACCGTTACCGTTTTAAAAACCGTTCATTTTGAAATTCAGTTTCCTGAATAACTACACATAATCATTATAAATGTAAATCTACTATTTGCGAATTTTAAAAAGCTATAAATAAAAATCAAAGCTTTTAATCAGGATTCTATTCCGCGAACACAAGAAAGAGGACAAAGAAAAACACACCTTCCACAATTAAAAAAAAAAAATTCTGGAACTCTGTGTGCTGAATGAATACCTCCTCTTGGGTAATTGTAAAAGTTAACTAGTTTGAGAGAAGGTACCAAAAAAACCTTGTCCGATTGCAAACACACTTAAGATGAACCAATCCTAATCGAAATGAAATAAAAAAGTGTCTATCAGCTGTCAGCGTGCGGTATTGCCAATTGGCAGTTGGCAGCTGAAAGTTTTGGTAGCTGTGAACCTGTTATTCCGGACCGGAGCCGAGGCTGTTATAGGAGCGGGAACCGAAACTGTTACCGGAGCAGTAACGGATTGCCACGTACGTAATTAAATTCCCGATGAATCGCTTTTATGCGATCCGGATCGAGGGCTAGTGCCCTGATTGACACTTTTCATCCATATTGCTCGGTGTTCCCGGACGGGCATATTGGTTTTCGGTGAACATTTCCGCGTCAGGAATGCGTATTTGTAGATTGAACCATTTTTTACTCCAATTTCTGACCGAATCAAGTAATTTTAGGTAATCTAGATTCGGCTGATATTAAAAATGTTTCGCGCTTCGAAAATAAAACACACTTTGTAAAAAATGCAATTAACCTCTTTTAATTTGCTTTTGTTTCAAAATTATTTGTAGTTTGCAAATAAACGTCAAAATATTACCAGGGGGACGGATAAGAGGCCCGTTCTACAAAAATCTTAATTTTGGATGTGAGGCCAAAATACCCAACCAAACTGAAGAAATATTTGTGCATTCAAAAGGTATATTAAATTTCTAGTACGGATATGTACTACTTTATTTATTTGTGTTTTCAATTATAAAATAGGTACAATACAATCATAAAAAAAATGTATTTCATGATCTAAGAGGCAATTACTTGGGCTATTAAGTAAACGGAAAACGTTTTAAAAATAATGTTACTACATTTATTAGAAAAATATGACGAAATATAAAATTTAAAAAATATATATATTAAAAGAAAACATTTTGATAAGTATAAATTTAAATTACAAATGACCTGTTTACGTCGAAAAACAAATTTATTGAATATAAATTAAAACTACTACCCAAAAAACGATTTCAATACAACGAATTGTTTTTCATCATATTGAAAAAGTAGATAAGGCAAGATATTTTTTTATAATAATTTTATTATCAAAATTTTCCAAGTTGCCTTCAAAAAGAAGAATAATTGAATTCCTCTATATTACCATAAATATAAAAATAAAATAGCACATATCCGTACTAGATACTCAATATAACTTTAAATTAAAAAAAATAATTTCGTTCACGGACGTACAACATGTCTATGGTTTCGTTGGTTATTTTGAAATCAAATCCAAAATTAAGTTTTGTATGAAACGGGCCGCGCAGCCGTTTAACGTCAAAAAGATAATTTGTTAATTTGGTTTAGTTATTGTTACGGTTATTGCTACGGTTTACTTGTGACCAGTTTTTTAGTGAAAATGATAAGAAATTTAAGACAGTTACCGAGACCGTTTGCTACTTAAATTTTTTTTTTATTTATTATGTTTACGTCGTTTCCTCCAATACGAAGAAAGAACGGAGGCACTTTGGTGGTTAGTTTAAACCATTACTTTTGATGAGATTTATTTACTTTTTCATTTTAAAACATTTTGAATTTCATAATTGCCGAATGGTGGTTGTAAAATTTCCATTACGGTCTTTTGACTATCTAGATTGGCGAATCTACCATCTTAATCTGTACATTTAACTGCGCTAGAAGTATCTAAAATTGTTAATGTATCACTTTGTTTTTATCTCCCCAAGTTGTTTCTTTTTATTTGGCATATAATAATCATTAGTGGTAACTACACCGAAATGTCGAAACAATTTTTAAGTCTTGTTAAAAATATTCTATTTCATTATTTTTGTCATTGGAAAATGTTATTTTAGTTTTCGTAACTTCAATTCCATTTAAAACATTTTTAGGCAGGCAAAATTTGAGAAAGTCAACTCAGAATTGGATTCCTATTTTCTTAAATTAATTCACATGCTAACATCAGGTAATTTTAGGAGAATAATTTTTTTGTTTTTATTATATTATGTTTAATAAGGGATTTATTGTAAACTTTAGAATTATTGTTAACTTTAATATGCTGTTCACCTTTTCTGACCTTCTAATGATTGAAAGAATACAGAATTTTTTCTTCAAATAAATTTTATAACAAAAAACATTAAACAGATAATCCCTTCTCGAAGAATATTTGTTCATAATATTTACGAGACTCATTTACTTACCAAAGAATAGGCCACTTTCAGTAATGGAAACTGTTGTAAATATGACAAGAAAACCTATAAAAATAAGTTGACATTGTGTTTTTATGAGTAGGTATTACATTTACAACATCTCCATTCCGAAGTGGTTTCATGATTTACTAACCTTAAATATCCCTCTAGGTTTCCAACTTGGCTAGAGAAATACGACGGCGTGAAAATGAGAAAAATAATGTGAATATTACATTTTAAATACATTCTAAAAGCTTTTTCTTGTGACTTCCCAATCACGCCAGGTAAACGAAGTCACTGCAGCAAAAGCACTGAACTTAATGAAAAATCTATACCTCAATCGTTAGACTCCAGAGTCTTTCAAAGTGTTTCACGTTTTTCGAGCAATGCCACGCTGTCAAATTCAGCCGAGCCATTTTCTGAGAAAATTGATAATATATTGAATTATCAGACTTCTTCGAATCTGAATGAAGCGCAAAACCAATTCACCAACTCGCACAATACGTTTGATTTTCTGATTGATGATATCGCCATATAAATTAAATTAACTCCAGCAAGACGAAGATTTTGTCAATTGTTCTCGTGTGATAAAAAATGCTGACGAAATTTTTTTTGAGAATGCTTCCCGTTTTTGAGATTGCTTTCCTTTCCTCATCGTTTGAACACGTACATACATATTATTATAACATACTTTACCAGTGAATCTGGAAAGCCGAATGGTTTTTTGCTTGTAATATCGCCTGTTTTATCGTAATTTTATACTCACTTCAAAATGTAGTCTTGAAGTAATCTTTTTATTATTAGAAGAAGGAGCAATTCTTACGGATTTGTGTTTTTTTGGTAATAAAATTTATGTTGGGGTGAAGTCGAACAGATAAAGCATGGGAAACATGTAGAATCATATTACTAAATCAATTAAGTAATATGATTCTACAATATACGTAGTATTATAAAATATTTTTTCTCGTTTGTATGCATTGATGCGACAAATTGGTAAAAGTTCGTCATGAATTAGAAAACAAATAAAATACGTGAAATGTTGTTAAATTCGTTAGCAAACAATAGCAGACATGGAATACCAAAACTCGTACCATATTTATTTAATTATTTAACAAGGTCTATAATTGGTTAATAATAGATGAATAAAGTAAACAACATTATTTATTTTGATAAAAAAATCAATATTGACTTTAAATAAACATGGAGATATTGCATATGAGATACGCACCGTATTTCCACGGTCCAAAAATATGTAATGTTATTTTCGTAACTCAATGATTAATGAGTTTTTTAGTTCCATTTTGATTCCATCTACTTTATAAATTATTTTTTTTAAGTTTGTGATCTTAGTTTCACAGGAATTGGACCCAGTAAATAGTGGAGTTCGTTGTTTGGTATAATTTAGTGAACATTCATGTATATAAGATATTTATACCAAACTGAAAAGAGCACACAACAAGTGAAATTACACCAAACCACAGATTTATGTCAGTGATTATTTTACCCAACTATTCCAGTCTGAAGCCTGTGAGACTATGGTATCCCCAATTGGGGTGTGTTGTGAGTCTGAAGATAGTGGGGAGGGGAAGGAGATGAGGTAGAGGAAGGTGGGAAAGTACCTGGATAATCAGATCTGGTCACCAAACACGGCCGAAGCCAATTCTGAGGGCACTGAGAGTATCTTACATCCTGAGAGTATTTTCTACTCTGGAACGTGCCGCAAATACGCAATACATTATTTTTAATTAATCAATTGTGAAATAACACAAAATTAATCAAATAGATTGCGAGTCGAGAGTCTTACCCCTCGAAAACGCCTGAGTGAAAATTTTGATACATCATGTTTTTACCTTATTGTATGATTTAATGAAACAACAAGTAAAAGGAAGAAGTATCACACAGGCTTTGTTATGAGTAGTGGATCTCCTTTACTTTGATTCTCCGTTTAGGTACTTTCACTTTCTGCCAATAAAATCAGAACTCATAATTTACACGAACGCAAAGCACCCTCAATCCTTTGTCCTATTCAATCAAATAGGATTTTATTGTGCCTAGTCACGGGTCCTTCGCTTCCTAACAGTTCATCATTACTCATATTCCGTTGTGTCCTTCTTAATTCTGAGCGTTAGATCTACCCAAAACATCAGAAAGTAGCGACATTACAAACATGATTTATAAAGATAATAAAGAAAGATTCTATTCAGAAATAAACCCGTGCACTTCATTCTTCATTTTAAAGTAAAATCTTCGATAGTGTCTGAAAAGGATTTTTCTTATTTATTTCACAGATTGGTTGCCATCTCTTATGCACAGTGCACAGGTATTTAGATATGGCAATCGATTGATTGCCATATCTAAAGTAATACCTGTGCAACAATTTGAGAAGCGGGTAACCATTTATGGGATAACCAACTCTCCCGCCATAGGTCACCCCAAGTTGTTCACTACGTTTGATAACTTAGCAGGGATGCCCGTGTTCGTGGGGTGAGGTTTGTGTAGGTATTGGCGGCGGATGCGTTTTATTCACCTACTGCGTGGCGGGCCGGACCGTACGATACTGATTGAGGGAGACAATTTAAGAAATATACTAAAAAATAAATATATTGACTAAAAAAGAAATACAGATTTCGCTTATCCTCGTGTGTGTATATTGTGTGTAGTTAATTCGTTCTATGGGGGTATCTACTTACAATTAATGAAAGGTAGAAACTTTCGGTGAATTATTTCGACACTTTTTACACGAATTTTATAGCGAGATGACCATATGTTGAAATTATATTCTTATTGGCTGCGAATTAATTATTAATGAAATAAATAACAATTTAATGACGTAAGTGAATTAAGGTTTTTAATGGTTCTCAGTAAAAAAAACTAATAATTTCATTCTATCATTTATAATGTGATTTATGTGGTGTACATATTCTAGTTTATCAACAAATTTACGTATTTCATTATTCCATTTCACCCTGAAACTTCCCCATTAATTAATTAGGTTCCCAGCATTAAAACCGGCACTTCCACAGTTCAACTAAATATTTACCGATAATTTATAAATCAACATTTCTAAAATTGTTGAATTGAGTGCGTTATTATTTAAAAAAATATATTTATTTACAAAGCTGAAAAAGATGATAAAATGAATTTCTAACTAAAACGTGTTGTTTTTGATGAAATAAAATTATTAAACGACAAAAATATTGGATCAAGTTGGCAGAACGAGATTAATTTGCATTCTTTAAGCGAAGCATTTGAGCTGTGATGAATGTTTTTCATTTCAGATAGAAAAACAGCGGCGTATTATCAGATTTTCCTCGGATGAAGTATTTCCCCCTCAAGCGGCCGTCAGAAAACAATTTATCACTTTAAAGGCGGTGTTTGTATTGACGGTTGGGAAGCCTCTCACCGCCAATAGCAGATATCTTTAAAATGGCATATCGAAAGCTCTCTATTCTTTCATATTTTATTTTAGATAATGGGTGTTTTACAGCACCTACTCTTAAGTCTTTGTTGTGTGATCGACAGAGACATCAAATCTTGTAAATTCATTCTGTAGTCAATATTAATAAACCAACCAATGGTACGAGTACAATCCAAAATTCCACATTTTCTTATTTTTTTAGCTCTTCTTAATATATTAGCTGTTTTACAATACTCCTTTTAAGGTATTGTGGAGGGGGGGGGGTCGACTGAGACTTTCACTGACTAATATTCAATCACTCAATGATACATATGTTCACTATTGAAGATAAATTTTAGAACTAGTTTTAAAGTAATAATGTAAATGGTAGGGAGAATTTGAGAATTCTCAGGTCTGTTATTGTAAGGACATATATTATGTATGGATAAGGAAATTAAAAAAAAAGGTTTTCAAGTCTAATTTTTGCTAAGCTTTTCAGATAAAACCTTTTTTTTAGAAATCTTTTTGGCGCTTTATCTTACTCATCTACAGTTAAAATGACAATTCCAATTGCTTTATAGCTCCTGACGTTGATGATTATTTAACGAGCTGAAGAGTGTTGCATTGAAACGGAAATTCTAGACATAAATTTGATCTGTATTTTATGATTCAACGAAATTTGCGAATTTTGGCTGTTTCAGATATTATTCCACATAAACAGATATCAGCCTTAATAAATTAATGCGATAAAAGTAAAATTATAAAATGGTTTTCCATAGCAGCAGTAGAAAAAATAACTTTCCACAAATAGTCACACTAATCACAAGCCTTAGAATATTGGACGTACCGCCATCATGTTTCTGGTTGCAAATGTAAAGAGTTATAGCCTGACAAAAAGTATTAGTACTTCGAAGTTGTGAGGTTAGGTTTTGAAATTTCATTGCTACGCTTTTTCTAAAATGAAATATTTTTTAAATTTAAACCTTGTTTCATAGCTTCGACATTTTTTGTGGGTACGTTCGTTACTCTTTTTAAGGACTTTATTGACTTTGGGCTGTACTAAAAAACGTGTGTTAAAATTACATAAACGATAAACAATCATTAATGTATGGTAGGCCTGTAGTTTATCAGTTGTTTAAAATTTATAACACGTCTATTAGAAAGAGGATACCTTTATTTGAAATAATATTAATTTTCTGAAAATAAAATAAAATAGTGAACTTAGAGTTATTTGATGTTTTAATGCCGCATAAATATATATTTGCGAACAAAAGCTCCAACCGGCCACGAATGATGAGAAAGGAATAAAAAACCGCCGGCGGCGTTTCGCGCCGTGTTTCGGTTGTTTCGTTCCTTTTTCATAATTTGTTGTCTAGCTTGCGTGTATTTACGCAGCCTAATACCTACACAGAAGTTATTGTGTAAAAAAAATATATTGAAGATCAAAAAAACTTATTTATTAGCAATTACTAAAGAAAAGCTTCCAGTCGAATAAGTAATAAATCAATTCCAGGGTCTGTAATATTTATTTCTATTTGTACGCATCAATTGGAGAATTTTATAAGGCGTATGGAGATCGGGAAAGGGAAGAGGGGCAGAAGTAATTGAATATTCAAGTCGGATTACTAAACACTGTTGAAACTGTTCCAAGCAATCTTCCGATTCTAAACAGAGATATTCTAATAAGAGGACTCCAAGTGTATCTCTGCCCTGAATGACTTAGTTCGAAACCTTGTTCTCTCCCATCTCCTTTCCCTCCCCACACTTTTACATACACAACACATGCCAAATGGGTATGCCATAGTCCCAACTGGAACCTTTGTTCAGCGTTAAAAAAGGTTTAAGGACAATTGGGAATCTTGTTCAGCGTTAAAAAGTTTAAGGGACAATTGGGACTCTTTTTCAGCATTAAAAACGGTTAAAGTACAATTGGGACTCTTGTTCAGCATAAAAACAATTATCCACCTATTGCATGACCTACTCCACAAGTAATGCAATATGAACTTACGACCTATGGAACCAAAGAAAAAAATCTCACCGCCTTGTCACGTTCAAATAAAAAATGTTTTTTTAACATTTATAACATTTTTTACATGAATGTGTGCTTCTTTGTTACGTATAATAAAAAAAACGTTTTTTTTTATTTTTATATTGTGTGTGTTGGCTTTGTGATAACAGAAATAAATTTGAAAAGCGACAGAATTTCCCCGAAACCCTTCCAATTTCCGAGTCCAGTGGCCATTAAACGCATTTTTAACAATTTGAATGTAATTGACACGATTTGTAATGTGATATTTTCGAATGGATCCAATTTCCATTGAACCCGTCCGAACGGGCATTTATCAGCCAAAAGGTCTCTTAGTTCCGGACATGTTGAATTCTTAAAATGGCCCCTTTTATTCAAATCCAGGCACGTGGTAACGGACACTACTTGACACATTCTCTCGGATTTATTAAACTAAATAATATGCCTACAAAGGAACGCGTGTTCAATTAAAATAACGTCCAGCTTAATAACGT
The DNA here is from genome assembly GCA_917563855.2 of Limnephilus lunatus. Classification (NCBI taxonomy): domain Eukaryota; kingdom Metazoa; phylum Arthropoda; class Insecta; order Trichoptera; family Limnephilidae; genus Limnephilus; species Limnephilus lunatus. Next base: position 44,657,077 of record OU830598.1, on the reverse strand, counting down.
TTTTCCCAAAATGATGAAATGATGTAAGCAGTTTTTGAAAATAAAATTCTACGGAAAATCTTAGGACTTCGTATCTTATAATGCATTAGACCATGGTAAGAATCTGTAGGCCTTAAATGCGGGCTGGGCTGGAAGTATTGAAAAAGTAGCAGATGCTCATCAGACGCCGAAAATTATGAACAATTAGGTGCCCCAGTGAAAGCGATCAAGAGGAAGGCTGGGTGGTAGGTTGCGTTGAAAAGGATTTTTGACTTGAAAACTTCTTTTAACCGCTGTGATTTGAAAATTGATGAAACGATAAACAGCGACACTAAAAAAGAGTCAAATACATGCATCTATAGGATTTAGCCTGCTAGAGAATGAGATAGCACAATTGGTCTCCTCTTTGTGCGGTGATTCGTAGCCTTCCCGCTCTTGTCTACTTAATTTTTCTGAAGGTTTCACTTTTACCGCGAGTGAATTGCACACTCTGTTTTTTTTACATTAGCTCCACGCAGGAGGTACTGAAGAAAAAAAATCCCTCGCGACTATCTTTGGAGATGCTGTGTGAAAAGGAAGGAGAGGGTGTTCTGGTAAGGAAAAAGATAAAGATGGATGTGCAGAAATCTGGGGTCAATGAGGCCGGGAGTGACGGACGTATGAATCTATCCCTCCCACTGCAGTGCAAGGCGACGCACGGATTGATAGAGCCCGGATGGAGAGGTCAATATGTCTCCTTCAATCAATCTCTTCCGATCCGGCAAGCCGTCTAGTTGATAGGCAAATGCCTCCGCCGCCAAGCCAAACCTCACCCCTGATCCCGGGCACCCCTGCTAAGTCACTTGCAACAAGCATTTGTCGGGAGATTTTTGCTCTATTTTAAACGAGTATTTTATTAAACGTTTTCAGAATTTTCTCTTAATTGTCATCATTTTTAATATTAGCGTGCTCCCGCTAACACTGGTATTTACATATCTCTTCTTCTTCTTTTCGAACGCTTACTACCAGGCCTTAATAAAATACATAACATATATACTTATTTTTTGTCTAATAAATATTTTTTTTCTCTAAATAACCAATGTAAAATATAACCATTAAAATAAAAAGTAAAATTTAAAAAAAATTTAATTAAAAAAAAACTTTCCACTACAACACATAAATACTTGTCACACTTAATCATAAAAAAACACGTAAACACCTCAGCACAGGTTCTCCTAGTGAGGTGTTCATGAAGCATACAACACTACCCATCCACAGTTTCACCTTCACAAACCTACCTTACACCCAACATAATAAAATTGCAAAATATATTATGTAAAAATGTTTTCAAAATATACATATTATGTAAAAATGTTAATAATTAGCTAAATACTGTAATACTTTTATAGAAATAAATAAATACTTTTATGCCTTTGCTAATGTTACCAATAGCCTCTATAAATTAAATAAATAAAAACCAATAAACGGAAAAAAATTCTAAACAGAATTTTATAACGGTTATTCAGACGAATATCACGATGGGTTCAAAAGATTCTCAATATTTTATTTCTGAGAATTCATAATTGAGTAGGTATAAAATATTTCTCATACGAAATATTATTTTTCAACAACTTATTCTCCTAATACGTATTTCAAGCATTACCTTTGCTCCATTTCTTTAGAAGGAGTAACTACCTTTTAATCAAATTACCTACATTTGAGTATTGAGTGTATTACTTGAGATCTAGTTACGTCCTGGAAAAGAGCTCGGAAAATCAATAAGATCATAACTGCGCGGCGGCTGTTATTAATTAATATTAAGGCACAACTTCCCAGGCTACGATTTGACCTCCTCTTCAAACATTTTCTCCACTGACTCTCATCTCTCGCCATTCGCCTCGGGTCCCGCTCCAATTTAGGAATCGGGTATAGGTACCGCTGCTCCGCGAACCATTTATTGGATAACCAATACCCCTGCCGCAGATCGATTATTCCGATAACATCTTAAATAACAGAAAAAATGTGTTTTTAATAATTTTCGGAGCAAATATAGCAATTTTTTTCTATCGAGGAATTTCGGCTTCACAAATATACAGATATACCTAATCATTAAAAATAACAAATTTTTATAGAAATTTAAAAACTTAAAGCGTTCAAGAGAAATATGTTATAAAACGGTAGAAATTTGGAATGCGGGGGCTTAATACATAACATCTGTAGAAGACTTTTTTGACATACTAGCACTGTGATAAGGCTGGGGCTAGCTCGACAAATTTCACAATTTTTTTTTATTCGAATAAGTTTTGTATATGATTATTTCTAAAACGTTTCCAATTAGTAACTGATACAAGCCATGTCACTAGGTAGTGACATTCGGGTAGATTTTACTTTTTACAAGTAAGTAAACCTAAAAATAAACCTACACTAAATACAGAATAAAGCATTGCTCCCAACCGCCTGGAGCCGGTCAGAATATACCATCTCCGATTGGGGTATATTGTGAGGCTGAAGGCAATGGGGAGGACAAGGAGACGAGAAGAGGAAGGTGGGGATCTACCTGGCTATTCAGATCTTCTATCCAAACACGGCTAAAGCTTAAGATGGGCTTACACCACGATGATACTGAGAGCATTTGCCCACTATAGAAGCCAAAAATACTCCAAGCAACAGTTTAAAAATCCACTTCTAAGAAATCTGAAATCTTTTTTGAACACATTGATTGAAAACCGATTACTAGTTTGATCCGAACTATAGAATAAAACATTTTCAGTGGCTGGCGCCATTTTCAGGTAAAATATTGCAGTGAATTATTGGGTAACTAAGAAAATTAAAACTACCAGAGAATTTCATCATATGCTAAAGTTATAGACTGTACCTACTGATAATCTTATAAATATTAATTATTTTCAAAACATAAAAAACATCATTAAAATTACTTAAAATTTTAAAAATTTAAAGTTAAATAACAGCTAATTTACAAATAATAGTTGTTGGCTGAATGTAAATATGTTTATTTTTCTCTTTGTTTGTTTTAGTAACATAATAACATCATTAAAGTTCGACAAAAAACACACAACAACAGAAATATTGAATTTTAAAACTACAAACTATTTCTACCATTTCAAAAATCCCTCGAGGCCACAGCAAACATATTTCAGTCTATGTTAATATTTATACAAATAATAATGAATAATTCACTAAACTAAAAAGACTATTTTCGGATGTTGAGGGCGGTGTTTGGAAAGCGATTTAGAATCAGCCACCGTGTGATGCTTTGAATATTCTGATGTTAATATTTAGTACTCCAAATTCCGTAGGATAAAAGTGGGTTAGAATTTTGAGATTGCTTTCAGCGTTATTATTAATTCAGCATTTTCTTGCGTAAAAAGACTGACCGTTCTATCGCTATGCAAAGGAGAAAAGATGGACTAAGGGTTGAGTGTGAACCTGACGCGTGTGTTAGTGTGGTACCATTAAAAATAGGACTTATAATGCGATCACGAAAAAAGGAAACACATTGACATTTGTTTGGAGAAACACAAGAGACCGGAAAACACCTGTCATTGGCAAATGTCACGGCAACATTTATATTATGAGAAACATTTACTTTCGCCTTACTTTTTGCAGGCCTAACTCTGAAAGATCTGAGAGAAGTTGATGTGAAATCTAGCCCCACGTAAAAATGACAAAGCACAAAGAAAAATAGCAAAAATGTCGAATGTGATTGAATCAAACTTTTGGTGTTGTACGCCGTGAAAGTAGATGTAGCGTATTAAAGAAAATGTGTTGATTCTTTTACGAAAAGCCTTACTTGTGTTTCTTCAAGAGGCCTTCGGAAATCACTTTTCGCTTGGTACATGTTAAACGTTATTTTGTGTTAGGATTTTGGATATTTCACTTATCAGATATATCAAAAACGCGAAAGGCAAATATGTATTTATCGTTACTTTTATATTTAGCGGAATGTCTTTATCATGTACGTAGTCGTATCGTCCTTGGAAAATGTTGTGTATTACGGGTTGGGAGACATTTCTCTTTCGAATTTAGTATGAATGCCAGTTAGGTACAGAATGCTTTCGATATAAATACGTATTCTTGCAATTTTTATTTCACTTTGAAAACATTTCGAAGTGATATTTCGAGATTTTTAACGAGAGACTGTCTCAAAACAATTTTATAATGCTTTGACGTCCTTCTTTTTGGAATGTAATTTTATCTCTAGGTAAGGTAAATAATTTTGTTTTTTTAAGGATTCACTTAAGTATTTACATTTTTTCATTGCCCGGAACCAGTGTCGCATTGGGAATCTGGAACATTCCCAATTTTGAGTACCTATGTACCTATCGTGAGGTTGAATGTTGCGAGGAAGGGAACAGGTGGGATAAGGGAAGGTAAGGAAATGATTGGTTATTCATTGCTCATTTAATACAGCACCACAGCAGGTAATTTTTTAAAAAGAAAAATATTTTGAAACCACGAATGACAATCTATCTATATATATATAAATGAATCCCTGTTTCCCTTGGTCACGCCATAACTTCAGAACAACTTTACCTATTGCATTTATCTTTTTTCATAAGTTTTCTAATATTTTATAAAAGGTTCTAACGGAAAGAAAAATTAAGAAAATTTCTCAGAAAATAGGATAATTTCAGAAAATTTAACGACTATTTTAACTTCGCACGTTTGACAGTTTGCGCGTTTGATGAATGTGAATTTAGCAGACAGCTGTTTTATTTGTAACAAAATAATTGTCTATGGATTTTTAAAATTATAGATATTTTAAAAAGGTACCTATGTTAGGTATCAAATTAGATTGATTGTTCTTATAATATACAAAAATGAAAAATTGCAATAATGAAAAATTAAAATTTGAATTGAAAAATTGTAATAGGTGAGCCGTTTGAAAACTGAATGTACTAGACAATATGGAAAGCGGGAGGTGGGATGGGGCACTGGAGAGGGGAGAGGGTAGGCGGGGAAGGTGGAAGGGAACACGGTAGGGGAAGAGGATGCGGGAGGGGAATGGGGACCCCGGGAAAGGACATGCAGGAAGAAACAATTTATTTATTTGAATATGGCATTGCAACGCATGCCGGGAACCACCTAGTAATGTAATAATGAACATCCCGGCATCATAATAATAAGCAGAAAATGATGCTCACCCGGGTTGACTCCTTGGAACCCAAAGCTTTGGACCACTCGTACAACTAACTGTTCAAATTTGGATAGTGGTTTATCATCAGGGCTTACGTTTAGCATCAGTTTATTATAAGATAGGTACTGAAACGAACTACAACTTTGATCAGGCAATAATCCACACAGCATCTCAGATGACATAGGCCCTGAGGGAATTTTTTTCCTTAGGGCCTCCTGGGTGGAGTTAATGTAGAAAAAAATCTTCGTTGAGCGTTACACAAGGTTATTGAAAGATTTTTAATCTCCTGTTTTTTTAGTCTACTAAAGCCTTCCGGTGGATTAGGAAGCACTTTGTTTTTCATGATGAAAAAATGTACACCAAATTAAGAACTTAATACAAAATAAAACAAATACGTTTTCATCAACACAATTTCCTTGCGAGTTTTACCGTCTAAAAACTTCTCATTTATCGGAAAGCGTCCGATTTTACACATCCGCTATAATGGTTTTCTAATATTTTAATGAGAGAACGAATTATGATAATTATTTGATTTCGCTTTGGAAAGCTTGGCTAACCATCGGAATGACCCACATATGATAGTTGAGTAAGCACTGAGTTTATGGCGGAGAAAAGTTAGATACCTAAGTATTCCTTTGGGTTTAATATACCTATCGAAATAATTTATTTAATTATTTATGTAAATTTTGAAAATTTAAATGAGTGGAAACAAATAATACGTATTGATAAAATCAAAATAAAAGTAAAGCTTTCAACACATTTAAAAAATGATTTCATCGTGCATTGAGTATTGGATACAACAACAAATAATATTATTTCACTACAAAGTAGAGAAGAAATGAAAAAATCAAGGATAATAAACACGCCATTTGAGATTCCATTGAACTTTATAAATGAGATGGAGAATGTAATAGGTATATTAATTTCATTAATTTATTATATCATCATTTTAAGCACAAGGGAAAGAGAGGTTTGAAAAATGTTTCTAATCTAAAATCATTTTTAAAACAATAATTCCACACAGGAGGCCCTGAGGAGAAAAATTCCCTTCAGGGCCGATGACATCATTGGGGATGCTATGTGGTGGATTTTTTTAGGAAAGGAAGGATAGGAAGTACTGGGAAAGAAAAGAGTATGAGGTGTGGGTAGAAATCTGGGGTTTACGGCGTCCAGGAGTGACTGACGTATGAATTCATCTCTTCCACTGCGGTGCAAGGCAATATTCCGAGGGAGTCGTGCTGGCAAAGTCAAAAGGACTCCCTCTACGGTTAGTCAAATTTTGTTTAGTTTTCCTATTGATCACACGGGAATAAAATTAAGGTTTTAAAAATTTAAGACTTGACAGAAGAAGAAGTGGATTGTGTTGTTTTTTAAATAAAGAAGTCCAAAAAATGATCACACAATCAGCGACATCTGAAATTACTGGCGCCATCTTTGGCCTAAATGAATGAACTTGTTGATAATAACGATCACTATTTATAATCCATAATTGGTTTAAAACTTAACAGAAAACTAAACACGGGTCTTTGTCATCTTTGGGGATATTTTTCGAGGGCCTTCCAGGGAGGGAAGGAATCATCTTGGGACTTAAAAGACTTCTATTTTGTGAGAGGGAGGAAACCGAGAAGCCTGTTTATAAGCCACAGCCGAGCTTTTGAGCAGAAGAACATCCGCCCGTTAAGAGAAGCTACTTTATAAAATGAATTTCCTATTTCTGCGTGAATTTTCAACTTAGTAGTGGCTTCAGACGAGGGATAGTAGTTATGAAAACATAATTTTTACAGCTTCAATCAAACGTGATACCTATTTGCCGGCGTGGATATCTTGAAATATCATTTCAGACGTTTCGAAGAAGGGGTGTTATCGCCGTACAAACGCAACGCCCTAACGCAAAGGGTAAAAGGCTAAATTCGAACAAGTTCATTTATTTTGTATGTCAATGGAAATTGACATTACAGTCAAACGTAATGGAGCCAGTATCCTTTTTAATTTGCCTCAAAATCAAACAAGGGGTTGTTCAAAGAAGATAATTTTAATTAATTCTATTATAAGAATCGAAGACATCAATTTATTTAATATGTAAAGGGGAATTAGTATGTATGTATTTGTGGATGGATGAGTTTGCAATGGATATATAATATAATTTCTAATATTTATGGAATAAATTTTAAAGGTTATCCTCGTAACATTAGATTTATACATTATTCATGTTTCGTTTAGATTTCTTTTATTTTTTATTGTAAATTTACTTGTACAAACTTTAAACATAATTGATATCATAGTAATAATAAATAATAATTTATTATTTTTAATTCATAAACTAACGTTTAAGACAAGATTTTTATGCAAAGCACAAAGGATAATTATCATAAGCAATAATTATCAGCCTGAAACACTCATCGTCGTTAAAAAAATCTTTTGATAAAAGATACTGGCCGCCAACGGGACTCGAACCCGTGTCCTGACCGGCAACGAGAGGGACAAGTTAAAGTATTTCACCAAAAAATGTAGACATAATTTGTCTCGACGCCACCTAGCGAGCAATTTCGTATTAACAATGCCTCTCTCACAAAAAATAAAAGTTGGTTGTTTTCAGGTGGAAAAATGTAATAAGGAGTAATTGTTGAATGAAGCACTAGTATATATATTGAATCATTTGGCGGGTTTTAGATAAGCCGCCATATCTCAGTGGTAGAGCTCCTGACCGGCAACCAGAGGGACACGGGTTCGAGTTTCGTTTGCGCCCGTATCTTTTCTCGGAAGATTTTTTCAATGCAGGTGAGTGTTTCAGGCTGATAATTATTGCTTATAATAATTAATAATAATTTATTATACCCACCAATAAAATTAAAAAAAATATTTATCAATTTTTCGGATTCCTTTTTTTAATATTGCCTATGCTTAAGGGATAGACACAAAAACTTATTTTATTTACAATATGCAAAAGTTACTAACCTCTCATTGTATCAATGCTAAAATGTCTATATGACATATAAGCCGCAGGGCTAAAAAAAAAAAACCAACTAACCATCACGCCGTTTCCCCGCAGGGGTAGGCAGAGAGGACGGACCGCCACACAACTCGATCTTGGCACACACTCTTTGCCTCGTTCACATTCATACATCGTCTCATACATGCTCTTCTATTATTCCGACTCTTCACATGGCCCGACTCAAGTATCTGATTCACTTGGTCGTGCCATGTCTTCCTCGGGCGCCCGCAGGGCCCAGCAGCAAAAACCTAACAACAAGATGTATAACAACAGTAAATAAATAAATTTCTTTGCAAGGTGGCAAAAAGACAAATTAAAAATAATAATGAGTAAAGAACAGTTCTCGTAGGTACTTACTTTATTTTGTTCGATACCTAATTCCAGATGTACAGTGAATGAATTTAATTGGTATTGAGCTTGTGGTTGGAAGTCGAGTGGTCGGGTTTTAGAAGCTACGGATGTCGGATGATTGGTGATATCATTTCGTCATCCGAATTCTTATTTTTTGCGTAATCCAACCACTTATTTATATATTAAGGCACTTTTCAGGGGCTTTACATTTGTATAGTTAAAATATACGGTATTTATTGTACATAACTGAACTACTTCAGTAATAACATTTTGTATTTGTTTAGGGGGGACAAATTTAGGATGTCTATTGAAATGGTATAATTATTTCCAACATTAGTATTCTTGGCAAATAAGAATCAATATGGTAGTGGTCATAGACTTTTTGCACTGAAATAAATCCTGACTTCTAGTATCACGTAGGTAGTGGAATCCGAAAGCTTAAATGCAAGCAATTCTCGACTATCAACTAAATTATTTAATGTTTTTTTTATAGAAATACCAAGTCAGTGAAAATCCTTCTGTCTGACAATTTAAGCATATTATAACATTTAAAATAGTGTTGTAGTTCAACATAATTGCTGGTGTACCCATTTTAAAATTTAGAAAACGTAAGAATTTATTTTGCATTCTTTCAATATCTCGTATGTACATGAATATTATAGGTATTGTGGGTTCCAGACGAGGCAAAATATAATAGTTTAAACACTCAATATTGTTGAAATTTCTTCTGAAAAATCTTTAATTTGTGTGAATGTCTCAAGGGCATTGCATTGTTAGCAATGTTGTAATAGTAGATTATTATAATATAAGATGTTAATTAGTTGATACGCGTTTTTAAAACAACATTTACACACTAAAAAGACGAATTTAGAAACATAAAATGAAATTCTTTGCAATAAAATAAAATTTTCCATTGGCTCCAATTTATCGTACTAATTACGGCAAAACTACAAACACGTGAACTAAATTGGTTCCTCAAATTACCTCTCCGTTCCAATAATTGTTACGGAAAACACGTCAATTGTAATGAATTCAGCGGTTTTGACCGCAAATTATCGATTCTCAGTGAGCATTGCGTTGCAATGGTGTGCTGCGGAACTAGTTTTTACGCCACTGTGCAATATTGTACTAACAACTGTACCTACGGTTTACTCGACGTATCGCGTCGTGGAACGTACAACTAAAATCGTAAATAGCGTTGAAATCGAACCAGCTGTGATTGCACCGTGGGAACTTTTTCGTGTAAACATAAAGCACTATTACAGTGAATTAGAGCTACAATTTTATACTTATTTTAGTAGACACACTGAAAACATAAACAAATCAAGCACATTTTTATTCTGTTTATATTCACAGTCTAGTTTTGCACGAAGTTTTTCCATCTTTAATAATATTAAACTAGTTAAGTGCGGTGACCTCGCGTCAAAAAACTACGTTTCTAATTTTCTCTTATTTAATAATTCAAAACACCAATTTCCTCTAAAATCATAAGATTTGTTAGTTGGTGCTTAAATAACTTAAATAAATGCGAAGGTTCGACAATCAATCACATCTCAAAATAATAAATTTACAGAATCATTAACCCGTTTTATGCTAGCACCAAATTTTCGCCATACATCAGCCGATTTTATTTTTGTAATGACTTAACTCATTTTTTATAAAATTATGTTTTTGTAAATTGTATCATCTTACCGGATAATGTGTTTGCATTTTTTTTTTGTAAAATAAGCCTATAATAACTCAAAAGAATTTCCCCATAAAAGCTACTCAAATGCAAGGAAATTATTTTTTGATGGTGTCATTCGGCTACTGTGGCCGCACGACAGATTAAAATGGCCACGATCTTTAACCGAAACCGGAAAACACATTTTTTTACAGCAAAACGAAATGTTAAACGCTCGAGTAGCCCGAGTTAAAACCCCACACTTTAACCACTAATCACTTAACAGTGTAGGAAATATCAATTACGCAAAACCTGCATTGCCTGCACCAAACAGAAGATTTATTTTTAGATTACTTCCTCTCAAGCCTCGGAAGAATATTACTAGTGGCAAACATCATATTTAATTAGAGTCTCTGAAGGACATATCTAGGACACACATAGGAAGGAGGATATCTAACCTAAGTACTAAAGTATTTTTGTATTTTTTTTCTACAATGCACCGATACGAGATGTGATTTGTTTCAAATATTTACACTTGATTACATGGATAAAGTTCAAAAAAATTTCAAAACAAATGACGAATTTCGTTGACAGTAGAAGGTAAAAAAAATGTATTTTTAATCTTTAAACGGAATAAAAAGTGAAGTTATGGTTTTCTTACTAATTGCCTATGCAGAAAAAATATGTTTTTTATATTCTTTATTCTTTCAAAATTGTAGACGTTTCGAGTAAAATGTTTTTTTTTTAAATTATTACGTTTGATGTTAAAATTCTATTATTTAGATATTTCTAATTTTATTTCGGTTTGGCGAGCAACGTGTTCAAAGAATCTTGATATATTGTAGGCGGATAGTTAAAAGCCTATCGTGGATGCCTAACCCTTCCAGGTTGGACACGTTTGTGCGTCTGTCTGTTTGGAAACTAGAGAATTTTTCTCCACCACCACATTTCAATGGCGTCTTTCCATTTTTTTTCGCTGTCAATAAGTGTCCATGAAGAAATATGAAGAAAATCAATGTCCGGCGAGTCTCATCTTGGTGGTGTTAGTTATGCCTCTGTTACTGTATATATTTTGCATCTTACTGACGGCGTATATTATTTAATTACGCAAGATTTACCTGTCTATTTATTTCCCACAGCACAGTTGAGTAGGTTTAGGAAAAGGTTAAGGGTAAAATATTTCACGTTGTATCAAAGGGACTCCAAATATTGTATTTCTGAAAGAGAGCAATTTTTTATGAACTTTAATACTAGGACTTGTCGAGATAAGTTAGTGAAGCGTTAATTGCCGCAGGGATGATTAAAATGATACTATTGGAATATCTACTCAAAAAAGGATTGTTTTTTTCTTCTTTGACGAGCATATCAGAAAATGAAAAAGCGTTGTGGAAAAAATGTAAATAGCAAAAGGGATTCAAAGAAAAAAAAATTATATTGAAATTAAAATAAAAAATTAAAATATTTTTTATTTCAGCTTGCATATTTCACAACAATTAAAAATTGATTTAATTATTACAGATTTATATTTAATGGCATCGATGGTTGAGGGGTAAGGATTTCGACTAGCAATCCGATGGTTGCGGGTTCCAATCCCGGCGTGAGTAAATAAATTTTATCTGATTAGTTTCTGTTGTTTCACAATTAATTACTTTAAAAAGAATTCTCTGAATCGCCCAGTTTTAAGATCACCATTCAGAATTGAAATATTGCTTGAAATTGATTTAAACATATTTGGTGACCAGATCTGCATGGCGAGGTACTTTCCCGCCTCCCTTTTCTCCATCTCCTTCCCTTCCCCAATGCCTTCAGTCTTATAACATACCCCAATTGAGGGATGCCACAGTCTCACTGGCTTCAGGCGGTTGGAAGCAGTTGGGACTCTTGTGCGGTATTATAAAAACATGATTAAATTAATAAAAAAAATAGTCAAGGGTCTGTCTGATAATTAAGAACTTATTTAAAAGAAAAATATCGCAAACGAAGGTTTTATCATTAGGTTTCAATTTTCAAATAGTATAATTGTTTTGTTCTAAATTTTTTATGAAATATTGTAATCATTTCAAGTACCAATTACCTACGAAAAGCCGTATGGGCTTATAAATGAGTAAAATAAATAAAGTCCATTGGTAAACTTATCTAGAAAGCATACACGATACATTCGTCTATCTTCTACTATTTCAAAGATTAAAAAAATACATTCGGCTTAATAAATCGCTTATATCGTAAGTAGTATTTATTTTAATAGTAGGTTCAAAGAAACGCAAGGTGTTTTATGCAATTGATGCTTCCAAAAAATGGAATGTTTAAATCTGAAAGAGGAATGTTAAAAGCCTGGGAAAAAATTCTAATAATTAATAAACAAAATTTAATAGAAATACGATAATATAAAAATAACACAAAAATAAAGAGCTACTTGTACTAAACATAATTTTTGAGAACATTTGATAAGTTCTGCAAAATAAATGTATCTACGTTGGTCACCGTCAGGATGTTTAACCAAATAATTAGCAACGAAAGAATCGTACAAAGGTTTACCTATTCGAAAAAATGTATAAATTGGTACATTAGGTTTATCCCGGCACACATTTTTTGTGGTAAAAAACTGTCCAATTCTATTTTTAAATGTATGGCCGCTCCGGATGTCACTCCCGTGACAGACACGGTCACAGGTCCGGCCCTGGACAGATGGATACCAATTCACAGCGTAGTGTACACAACCACAAACACACAATATACGTACGTGATGTATACATAGGTTCATAAGTTTATATATTCATTGCACATGTACATACATCAGAACGAACATGAAGGTATGCTCTTACGGGAGAGTACCTATGACATGAACATTTCGTGAATTGGACACTGACTTCTTTTGGCCATGTACCAGTGGGATAAGTATTCAAAAAAAAATTCTTTGTTTCACAGCCCAAAAAAATTGTTTAAAATTTGTCATTCAAATGGACTGCTTTTATAAGAGTTCCATGACGACTCAGAATCATGCAATTTCAAAACTCCTTCCGAAAAGTCTGGAATGGAATCAAACAAAATAACTCGAAACATTATTGCCCAGTATGAACGCAGTCACATCTTATTTGACATCATAATCAAATCGCCAAGAAACGCCAAATTCATTATAAACAGTTCCCGTTAACCGCCGATTCTCGGGCCGTCAGTGTTTGATTAAGTATTTAAGACTGTAATGCTTGACAACTAAACTAATAACCGATCCTTAAATTGGACAAAACATTTTCGGGCCTTAAATATTTTTTACCGGTAAACGCAGGCCGTTCAAATGTAAAAAAAATTGTTACCATGTAAAAAAAAAAAAAAATTCTAATAATATTTTTCATCGATTAATGGAAACCGTTTTAAGCAGTAAAAAAATTTTTTTTTTTCTTTTTATTGTGGTAGTGTAGATATTCAAAAATATTTCCTTAAAAGGATTTTTCGGAATTCTAATTATTTTAAAAGTTATAGCCATTTTAATATCGTGACAAATCGACCGGATTAGACGGAATTTAACTAGAATCTAAATAGAAAAAAAAACAGTAAATAAATAAATAGGCGGTTAACAAGCTCCGACTACCTGAAAATGAATACCCCTCTCTACGAAGAAAGGTTATATGTACAGTGCTATCAGTTAGACTGCCTGAATCTTAACTTTTAAAAACGCGTTTTTCCGAAACTAACAAAATCTCAAGTTCTAATTGACTGATTTTATTGAAATTTAGCATGAATTTTCTTTCTTTATACCTCCATTGTAGGAACCAACAAAAAATCAAAATTTTTAATTTTTACTAAATAATAAATTGAAGAAAAAAATTTTTTTTTTCAGCTTCCACTCTTTTTAAACACTACCTTTTTTTCAGTACCCTCTGCTTCAACAGCGTGTAACTTCGTGAAATATATATGTATACATATTTTTTTTAAATTCTTTAAATATACAGAATAAATAAATTATAAATTTTTTTTTGCTTAAATTTTTTTTTTTGTTTATCGACCGTCAAAAAACGCCCGACATTTGGGCTTCTAGACTAGACCCCCTTAATGTAAAAAAAAATTATTACCTTTTTAATATAACAAAAAAGTTGATTCGATTTGTAACGAGCTCAAAGGTAAGGTGAGTTTAAATACGCCTGAAGGATCGGATATTAATTTAATTCGCTTAAGTAATGACTGAAACATGTTCGTTGTTATGCGCGTTGAGAAGAAAAGTGTCCATTTCATCGGTACATACTCCCCCCTATATGAAAACAAGTTCACATACGAGGGATAGTGGTAGTATCAGAACGGATGGCCCGTACCAGGGTAGCATTCGGCCGCGGTGGTCGGTTGAGCGGCGCCCCGTGAACTGCGGAACCAGTTAGCGTGATCATCAACGGTCCGTGACCTATGCAGTTTGTTCGCAATCCAATTTCCTGTCGGCTGTGGCGGTAGTTCGCTGGCGGATACGCCCAATTATCCATAAATACACAATGCAGAACGGGCCGAGCCTATTGCTGGATATTGAATACTCTTTTGTTAACTCTCACCGCGTTTTGACGGGAGCCGCGCCAGCTTTCTTCTAACGCAATGAATTATGTCTGGGTATAGTCCAGTAACTTTTTCGCCTGAAAGTATGGGGTAGTATGCGTCAAATCCGGTAGTTCTGATTTTTTGCAGACTTGTTTATGATGTTGGTCTAATGAATAATCCAAGTTTGTGACCTCGAGCGCCGATAGCAACTTTGTCAAAAATCGAAAAAACCGCGAAAAAATCGTTTTTTTCAAATTTTGGCGATTATAACCCTTTGCTACAATATGATACTAGAACTGTCTCTGTAGACCCAATAGTTTCCGAGATTAAGCCTTTCAAAGCTTATCATTTTTTTCGAACTTCGCAATTTTTGCAATTCTGTCGTTCTGAATGAATTTTGACCCTGATTATACTATCGAAGCCCTGTACTTTTATGATGGGATGTTAAAAAAGAAATGAAGTGTTAACGGTGATGTTTAAGCTAAGCTACGAATATAATAGATAAGTACAACAAAGTTAATAAGTTTATTTGTTAGGAAATTGAGTAATATTCAAAATAAAAATAAATAATTTATTTAGCCCTCTTGGAAGGTCCCAGTCCCCTTCCTCTCCTTTCCTTTCCTAAAAAAACCCTCCACACAGAATCCCCAAAGATGACATAGGCCCTGAGGGAAATTATTTTTCTCAGGGTCTCCTGTGTGGAGCTCGTGTAAAAAAAAGCCAGTTTTATTTAGATATAAAAACATACGATTAATGATTTATCCATATTAATAGATACTGAGGGATTGTGACCTAGTTCTAATTTATGGGACGAAGTATTAAAAATGAACATAGTGAAGATCCACGGTGCTGAAGGGTTGAAATTTTAATCACCACATACAATTGGATAATACGATATTCCAAGCCTCCATGGTCGAGGGGCAAGGCACTCGACTTACGATCCGGAGGTCGCGGGTTTCAAACCCGGCGTGCGCCGATAAATTTTATTTCATTGAGTTGTGTTTTCACAATTTAATAATTTAAAAACTATATAAGGTATATTTTCGGCACGTCCCAGAATGGAAAATACCTTCAGTATAATCCTGGCGTAAGACCACCCTTCAGAACTAACTGAAAAGTTGCTTAGAATGGCTCTAGCCTTCCTTTAACTTCCTCATCTCCTTATCCTCCCGGTTTAGATTCAGCCTCACCTAATTGGGGATGCCATAGTCTCACTGGCTCCAGAAGGGAAGAGATGGGATTCTTGTGAAGTATTCACATTTTTTTTTTAAATTTAGTAAAAAAACCATAATTATAGTTATTGGTTGCGTGATTATTATGCTCAACCAACCGATTTTTTTTCAGTATTCGCGTGCCGTGTAATTCTCTAATAACGTTTTGTAAAATTTGCAAACGCCACATGTTGTTGATATATTTCCCCTAATGAGCGATGTTTTCCATGCCTCTCGGTGTTTTCTGATCACAATCCGACAACTTTCGTAAAAAATAGCATCAATACGAACTTACTGCCCGCAGGCACCGGAGGCACTAGACACCAGACACCAGACTCTAGACACCTGGCAGTCTGACGTGATTGACCCCTGAGGGTTATAGTCTATTAAACCCAATCGTTGAAGGTGGAACTAGGCAATATTTCCAACCTAAAAAGCCAATACTGAAGAAAAAATAAACAAATATTACGAAGGTGTCCCGCTATTTTTTTCCCAATCATCCCGTTCACCTTCTGCCCCCCTTTCCCTCCCATGTCTCCTTCCCCTCACGCGTTCCCCCTCCACCTTCCCCGCCTTACCACTCCTCTCTTCCGCGTTCAATATATTCAGTCCTTGTACGTTCAGATTTTCAAACTGCTCGCGTGCCACCTATTGAAATTTTTTTTTTAAATAATCAGTTTTCATATATTAAAAACATTTATTTTTGTATATTTTAAGAACAATCAATCAAATTTGGTACCTAACATAGGTACCAATTTAAAATAAATATAATATTTGATTTAATTCAAAGTATTTGATTTTGGTTGGTACCATAGGGGAGTACTTCAATTAAATTCATTAATTTAAAGAGTTTATTCGAAAATTAAATTGTGATTTAACAATCGATGATTTGCAAAATGTCATTGTCAAATTGTGAGATTTTTGACAGTTTCGTAAGAGCTTTTGTAATTATTAAAAAAAACTTTTCAGATGTATTGTCATGTGGTTGTAATAATTCAGAAACCTTCGCGAGGGTGGAAAGAAGGTATTTTGAAAGTTTCAAACATTTCCTATGCTTAATATAGCAATGCATGAACAACTCACATACATAGAAGCAAACACATATTTATTTTTACGAGAATATGCATAGATAAGCTTTCTGTGCAGAATAGTAACTAAAAACCGCATTAAAGAATACCTTTTTTATCAGAGCGTAAACTTCTAATGTGTATCACATTGTATCTAATGTTCTCACTGAAAACTTTGTCAGAACCTTCAATAAGTTATTTATAATTATTTTGTATTTCGATTAGCCTAATCCAAAATATAATCTGTTTTTAATACAGCATTATAAATAGATTAGGCTTTTTCGTATAATCTTCCTCGGATTTCCGAAAAATATTGAAGGAATAACCTTATTAACATTCAGCAGCGAATTCGAATGTTTGTACGCGATGACAAAGTTCTGTGTTGTAATAAACTAGTCCCAGTGAGAGCTCGTACTGACGTCTTCGTCATACGTCCTCTTCCTTTCAAAACGTCTTGTTTGAAAACGAAATAAACAGAAGACACTAGAAGGATGACGTCACGTACGATCTATCGCAGGGACTAGTATAAATGGAGTCGCTAAATTAGGTCTTATCTTTTGACGTTTTAGGAGCACGGCACATGTCTGGAGATGTGTGTTACCGCCATTATTATGATGGAACCCGTAATTGATCATAATATTCACATCATGTAATACCTTGAATCAGTCACTGAAAATTCGCTCCGCAGGATACATATGTTTCACCTGGAGAGATCATGGATGTTTCACATTGCTTCAAAAAGAAAACTAAACTTAAGATTACGTTGAATATCTACAGAGTTTTTTTGATATTTTTTTGTTTTTTGGATATTTTCGTAATCTTCTTTACTATCTAGCGTTTACACAAAATCCCATTTTCTCAATATTTAATTAATATTTCAGCGTTTTGCGCCATGTTGCTTGTTGCTGTTACCCCATTTGGGTTTAATTGAATTAACTTGTATTTTTAACTGGTCTTGAATTTCTTGGAAAATACAAACTGGATAAAATTTCCCTATTAATTCTAGTTCTAGAAAAATTATTAAACCATAAAATTATTTCACTTAGGTGAAAAACATCTAACCGTAAATATCTCATAAAAAAACGTTCGTGATGGTTGAATTTTTTAAATATTTTATTCACATACCTACATATGTATCATATAATAGAAAATACATTTCGCACACTTTTTTACATTAGATCCAAACAGAAGGCCCTGAGGAAAAAAGTCATCTTTGGGGATGCTGCGTTGAGTGTCGTTTTAGGAAAGGAAGGAGGGGAAGTTCTGGGAGGGAAAAGGGTATTAGGGGTGGGTTGGAATCTGGGGGTCAATGTGTTCAGGTGTGACAGACGTATGAATCCATCCTTACCACTGCAATGCAAGGCGATGATCCGAGAGAATCCGGCTAGAGAAGTCAAAGGGAATCCCTCAACCATTCTCTCCCAATCCGGCCTGCCATGCAGCTGCTGAGAAGACGAATCCGCCGCCAATACCCGGACTAACTTCACCCCATGAACCCGGGTACCCCTGCTAAATCACCAAACGTAGTGAACCACTTGGGGTAACCTATGGCAGGGATGTTGGTTCCCAGGGATCCCATACCCGCCTCTTAAACTGCCACTGAACGTAAACGTAGGAAATTGTAATTACTTGTCGCCAATGAAAAACTAAAACGCTGTATTTTTGACAGCTCTTCATGGTGCGTAAAAAAACCATTGAAAATGATCAAATACAGTAGAATCCATTTATTATGACTCCGCCTATACTAACCAACCGCTTAATATGAAGTAATTAAACAGCGAAGTTTGATTTTCATATAAAATTCTTTATAACAAAGTCAGATGAAATGACTTCATAACTTCGCTTATAGTGACATGTCGCTTATTATGACCCATTTTTAATAAATTATATCCTAATTTCGTGTAAAATGATGTCGGTTATAGTGACTGACATGATTCCTAACACGTTTGACGCATTCCTGGCACGTCACGAGTCTTAATATGCTGTATTTCTATCTATTAAAATAAATGCACATCTACATATATACCTAATAAAGCAGGATGTTGTTTATTTTCTACAAAATGCTTTGTATGACGTCCGCTTAGTATGACATGTTTTTCATTTCCATTCGATGTTTTTATAAACAGATTACACTGTATTGAACAAAATATAATTGATTTATTAAAACATATAATATCTTTGCACTTACAAAGGTTTTACACGTAGTTACATTTTCCTAATGTAACTTATCAAATTTGCGGATACACCACTGAAAGGAGGGTGCGTCAGCGCGATAAGTAAGTTGATACCTACCTAATTAATTGCCAAACACCTTTTCACGTATCCGTGAAATTTTACTTAGCCCAAGTGTTACACATTTTTTTGGCAGCACCCAGCGGCAAAGTTCACGAAACGGGAAGAGAAAAGCTCCCGTGCAGGTGGCGGGCGATTGATGGATGGATCCGGCGCGTTTAGTTTGCTTTTTCGGAAACGTAACAAGCGGGCTTTAACGGCCAATTCCGAAACAGATATACCTACACGACTTGACTAATGTTATTGCCCTATTGGCTTAGCGATACGCGTATATGATTCATTGTTTGTTATGAATATTGATGACGTCGAGGTCCGCATCAATGCCCGTGTTTAGATACAAAGCCGCCCTCGGGCCTGGGCAGGAAGGCAGCGTAGATATACTGGTAGCTATATATATATATACATAACGGTACTTAATTGAGAATAATTAATGACCCATAATTCAATACAATACTTATCGCTTAGATGGCTGGGCTTTTATATAACAGTGAAATATTGCCGAAATCGTGAAACGCTTGGCGAGTTTTTTGAATGAATAAACAAAAATAATAGTATTGTTAGTAAAGTTACTTACCTTTTACCGCTTGTATAACCTAATCAAAATTCTTTATTAAAAAAACATTCGAAACCAAATTTCTTACTTTGTCGAAAATTTTATTTTAAATGCCCATAGGGCATTTTTTAATTCATGATTTTGCAAGTAACGATCATGTTTACCAATAATTATTTTTTGTACATAATTTACACTGCTTTCCTGAAAGCGAATTTATAATATGAAAAAATTAAGCAACGTGGTTATTAAGGTAATTCAAAGATTAAAAACAATTTATTTTCAGATCGTTTAATTCTATACTAAACTGAAAATCATAGTTTTCACATTTTTTATAATGCATTGGAAAATTTATTTTGATGTCTTGATTTAAATTCCAAAATGTTTCTCAGGTACTTATTGACCCTTTTAAATAATCGATCATGGCCCGAGAAATAATCTAATACCCAACTATTAACAGCGAATTACCTCATATAAAATTTAGGATAAACACGTTATAAATTGATAATGCTTCAATAGAATATGCAAGTAAGTCGTTTACTCGTTCCTAAAAATTATGGCTTAAAGTTAGTAGGCAAGTAAATGTTGGTATCATATTCATGTTGTTTGCGTTTGATATGATGATCTGAAAATTAAAATATAATTATTTTAATCATAAAATTAAATTATACTTACATCGCCAGAAGCATGTTCGTGAGGTGCGGCGGGTCCCGCAGGACCGGGGGGCCCGGCGAGCCCGGGCCTGCCGTCGAGGCCCGGCTCGCCCTTGGGCCCCCTGGGGCCCTCGAGACCCGTGGGTCCCGAGTCCCCACGCTCGCCGCGGTCTCCGCGGGGGCCCACCGCACCGCGCTCTCCGGTCGGTCCTGCTTGACCCTGGAAACAAAAAAAATGTCAGTTTCAATCAAAATAAGGTAAAAAATTGTGTGTTTTAAATATGAAGACGAAAATCCGTTGACAGGTACAGAAAAAAATTCTAGAAAAAAGAAATCTGTCACCATGATGGTATTTTTACTGTAAAATTTGAAGGGTAGGTGATAAAATAAATGATTCTTTTCAAATTTATTTTTTTTCGTAGGAAATCTCAGGCGTATCATTAAACCTATCATATTGCAAGAAATCTCGAAGAGTGGCTTCTAAAAATTTTGACATTTTTTGTGTATTTGAGCAAAATTGTATCATGATATCACATTAGAATTAAGTACATAATGAGTAAAGAATATAGTAATAATGTGACTTATCATCCATATTTTCAATCTGGAGTCATAATAAAGGAGCTATTTTGTTTGATAAAAACATTTTTCTATCAAAATATCGCGCAAAGCCGTGTAGTAAAACAGGAAATGAAGAAATTGATTACTGCGTCCATCTAAATTTAAGGAAAAAGCTGAGGAAAAAATCACCGTGACAGCAATCATAATATATAAGCCTTTTTCGATAAATGAAACTTTCTCGCAGACATATCTAGCACACTCCATTGAAAAAATACATCAATATACGAAAAGAAAGTTTAATTTTAGTTAATTCTTTCTCATCAAATTCATACTGAAAAGCTATTCATGGCGATTTCAAATTCATCTACTCAGAACATCTCCTTGAAAAATCAAACGTTTTATACAAAAGAATGGAAGACGTTATTTAAAAAATGTGCCAAACTGCAGTAAAAATGAGCAATTATTACACAATTATAAAAGGTACACAGTTCATTAATAATGATGAGGTTCTTAAATTTAATACATATATATATTTTTTTTAATATGTTTTGGCAGAAAGCAGTCACTTTGTGGTTTGACTTATTTGATGAGACAAAACAACTACCTACTTTGATAAGTTTTTAGATTTTCACGGCCAAAAGCATTTTCGTTGTTAGTTTTTGGGGTGTTATGCCGTGTTGCGCTACCTCCTTCTATAGCCGACGTTTCGGACAGCGTTGCAGTGTCCATCATCAGGGCAGATCATAATCACTGCAACGCTGTCCGAAACGTCGGCTATAGAAGGAGGTAGCGCAACACGGCATGACACCTCAAAAACTAACAACGAAAAAAAACTACCTACTCTGTTTGTAATCACGATTTTTTTTTTAAATACCAACCAGTTTGGCTTAACACAAGCATCTTCAGGGTATACAATTAAAACTGATTAAATTTACATTATTTTATTGCTACTCTCCTTTTTTCAGACATTTAAACCATAAAAAAAAATTGGTTTTGAGGCATTATTCCTTATTTTTAGGCACAACGAGATAACGCCATTCATACCATGTGATTTGACAGTAAAATAAAAATCCAACTCCAAACAAAGCATAATAATAACAATTTATGATACCAAATACAATTTGATACCTATTGCCTTAGCAGGTTATTAAGTTTACGCGTTTTCCAAAAATGTTGATTTTATTCAAAAATTCGAAATACAACAATAAAATCGTGTGATAAAAAATTTACGCCCATAATTTAAATTATTCAAAAGTAAATTTTGATACATTGACGGCGCAAAAATAACAATAGATCGAAAAAAAGTTTACTCGCTTTTTGGCGGAATCGACACAAAAAAAGCAAATTATTAATCTTTTCGTTTTGACCAAACAAACAACAAACAAAAACACTCGAGTCAACGAAGCTCAAAAAAGCTCAATTTGAATCTGAACAGTGTTTGCCTGGAATTGTTTTAACAGTGATTAGGGTTCATTAATTATTTTAAATTTACAAGCGAAACGCGTGCCGTAAGGTCAGCGAAAATGATTTATTGTAATTTATTAAGGGTGGGAGCGAGGGGGATTGACGCAAGTCTGTAAACTTTAAACAGGGGAATCGGGCTGTTTTGTATTCATTAAAGGCTACTGTCAACGAGCTCTTAAGAAATTCCGCTCTGAAACTACTTGCTTTACGACTAAAGTAATATATTTATTACCTTCTATCAACTTACTTTAATTATTCAATTCAAACGAACATGGCTTTCATTGTTAGGTATTAATTACTTCAAAAGAATAATAATAATAAATTAGCCGGTTTTTCTTATAGTTATTTCTTACGGTTGTATTTCTATTTTTTTTAATCAATATTTTCCTTTTTATACATACTGTAATATACAATAATAATGTAGTATTTATATAGCGCAGTTTTGTGTTATTTCACTTCAAGTGCGCAGTACCTATAATAGGTATAAAACTTTTATTTTAATATTTATTTATTTATTCACGCCTTAAAGGCTTTTACAAAATCACGTTATTATAGATACATGAGTTATTCAGGAGTACCTACATTTATAGTAATATATAAAAGAGTATAATATAACATAATAAACTGAACAATAAGGATATAAGCAGAATTAAAAAGATATATAAAGAACAGCTCAGGAAGTCTCGTGTCACGATTAGTCTCGTGTCAGGTACTCGGAATGTTATTGGTTTTGTTAAGTCAGGTGCATCAAGTGATCCATTAACTAATTTGAATAATAGAACCAAATCGCTCTTGGATCTTCTACACGATAGGTCAGTTAAATTAAGCATTTTCATTAAATTAACATAATTAATTTGTTCAATAGGTATTGAGAGTTTGAAATTAATGAACCATAAAAATTTATGCTGAACTTTCTCAATTTTTTATTTTGTGTGCTTTATAGTATGGAGACCAAAGAGTGGAATTGTATTATAAATTTCTTCTTACTAAAGCAGTGAAGAGAATTTTAAATGAATAAAGTGATGAAAAATCTTTTACTGTTCTTAAAATAAATCCCAAACATTTCATAGCCTTGTTAGTAATTTCATTAATGTGTGGAACAAATGTTAATTTTTCATCAAAAAGGATACCCAGATCCTTGATATTAGACACCTTTTTAAGAGAAATATTGTTAATACTGTAATGATGCATAATAGGATTTTTGTTTCTACAGAAAGATATAAATTGACATTTATCAATTTTTAAAAATAGTTCATTACAATTACACCAATCCTGTAAGCGATCAAGATTAGCTTGAAGAATATTACAATCATTAATGGAGGTAATCGTTTTGTTAATTTTTAGGTCATCAGCAAACAAGAGTATGTTCACTCCTTTAAAAAAATGTACAATATCATTAATACATATTAAAAATAAAACAGGTCCTAAATGTGAACCTTGAGGAACTCCACTCGAAGTTAATATGTAATGAACACGTTTCTAAATTGGAACTGCGAATGAATGTGATTGAACACTAATTTAAACCAAACCAGGAGAAAAAATGTGAGTCTAGCCATCTTCCACCACATTGGTGTAATAACCCCTCAGACCTCGACAATGTTCTGTCACTTTGTCAGAATATTTCCGCTTTGTGAAACACGCACATATTTTATGAGAAAAATGTATTAACCTTTTAAATGCCAGTAGGTAGAAGCAAGGGCGGCTGGTTGCACAGTGCGTTCGTGTGCAGCACTGGTAAATCATATCGCCTAAAAATACTTTATAATATCTTACTGAAAAATATAAAATCTATGAATCTCATTAAAACATCATCTACCAATATTATATTAGGCATTATGCCTAATATAGTATGAATCAGGGAGAGCGGATTCTCCAAGTTACGCGCGAAGCTGCCTTGTTCCCCGCGTGCAGGCCGATTGCAAGCGGAACGAATTATGTTTTTGTACCGAATATCCCAAACATCGCCAGCGCGCAACGCCAGCAATATGTATGAAAAATTAAGCTATATTCGTGTGCCACCGGGCGGCCTTTATCATACAAACTTAAATTTGGATTTGCGGCATAGATACTTAACCAAACTGAATAATTCTTTTTTTAATCAAAAGGTACAGTCAATACCTAAATTTTACATATATTTGATTTTTTATTGATTTGTGTTTTAAATTATAAAACGCAGATCATTAAGGGATTCAATTTTTTATAGGTAACTTTGACAATTTTGCCCACGTACTGTTTATACATTGTATATAAATACTATGTGTATACTGTTTACAATGAAATATAAAACTAACTAACTAACCATCACGCCGTTTCCCCGCAGACGTAGGCAGAGAGGACGGACCGCCAAACAACTCGGTCTTGGCACACACTCTTTGTCTCACTCACATTCATACATCGTCTCATACATTCTCTACTATTATTCTGACTTTTGACATGACCCGACTCAAGTATCTGATTCACTTGATCGTACCATGTCTTCCTCGGGCGTCCCCGACTTCTTCTACCATTCACATTTGCGTCGTATATTCTTCTTACACTACTTTCAAATTTATTTTATTTTATGAAATATAAAATAAAATAAATTAAACATTGTAAAAAAAAGAGTTTTTTGGGTTGAAATTCAAGATTGATTTACGAAAAATTTGTGTTGTTTCTATTTTCTTAGTACAGAAAAAAGATCTGTACAAAAAATTGATATGTAGAAGTGATATGTAGAAGTTTTCGCCCTTCGAAAACAGCTTAGAATAGACCTTCTCTCCAAATAAGATAAGTGGAATCATTTTTACCTATTATTGCTGAGTACCTACGCGTTATCTGATAGGTGTACGGATTATCAGTGAACCACCACATTTTCAGAGCAGCGGCCGCCACTGGGTAGAAGTGTAGCTGTGTACAGCAGGCCGTGAACTTTTAATCAAAATAAATCATTTTTACATATTATTTAAAAAAAAAAAAATATTATAAATTAAAAAAATAAAAATCATCCCAATGTCTTCTCTGTATGTTCCATATTTTAAATTAATAAAAAAAACGGGACATATGTATGATACAGAGGCCAAAGAAGAGCGAGTAAACTCGCTATTTTTCTATGGCCGGCCTGCTGGACACGACGAAGGATGCGAGAAATCTCGCTCTTGGCACAGAAGCGGTTAAAAACGTTATCTTCAGTAGTGAGAGGGTTGATTTTGGGGGGATGAGTGAGAATAAGAAAACATGTCAATTATTAACGTAACAGGGAAACATGGTCAATAATGGTGATTTATGGGGTGCTATTATTTTGTTAACTAAATTAATTGCCGATTTAAACTTAATTCAATGAATTATTGAATTTAATTTTATCTCCATAAAGAAAAAAACGAGTTTAGCATTCAAATAACGAATTTAGAATTCAAGGACGGCCTCCGTAGTCCAGTGGGTAAGAGTCTTGACTCACAATCCGGAGGTCACGGGTTCGAACCCGGCGTGCGCAAATAAAAAAAATATTTGATTAATTTGTGTTATTTCACAATTAATTCATTTAAAATTATATATAGTATATTTGCGGCACGTTCCAGAGTGGAAGATACTATCAGTATCGTCCTGGTGTAAGACCACCATTCAGAATTGAAACGTTGCTTGAAAATGGCTTTAGCCGTGTTTGGTGACCAGATCTGAATAGCCAGGTACTTCCCAACCTTCCTCTTCCCCACCTCCTTCCCCTCCCCACTACCTTCAGCCTCACAAAATACCCCAATTGGGGATGCCATAGTCTCACTGGCTCCAGACGGGAGCAGTTGAGATTCTTGTACGGTATTCACTGTAAAAAAAAAAAATACTTAAAAATATTTTTATTTGTGCGTATCAAAAATCTTAGAAATAAACAATAAAATTGAATATACAAATAATTTACTTCACAAAATAATAGCATCTTGTTTAATTATTAAACATATTTCCCTTATGTTTTTATGTTGACTCCTCCCACCGTTATCCCCCACCCTCCCAAATAATTTCTCCCACTACCCTCACCTAATCAAATCTACATATTTCTGTACTTATTTATTTTTTAAGTTAGTTTTAAGATTACTAGTGAATAACACGAATCTGTCGAAACCGTTAGCAAATAAATAAAATTAAGTAACAAAAGTATCGTACATTGTGAAAGTTTTTTATGTTGTAATTTACAAGTCCACGAATTTTGTTTTTCATAAAAAAAAGAGTTTTTTCTAGAGTTCTAGACCAAACGACGTTTGTTGTTTACTTGTGTTTTCAGCCAAAGTTCAGTGTAGTTCGGTCATTCGGACAACTTTGCTATAGGTGACCTTTTACTTGATTAATTTATTACCTATGACATTAGTATCATTTCTCTTACTGCTTCCAACCTGGAATCTTGTTTTAATATGTTTTTCCATGAACGTATAAGTTAACTGCCTCGCTAGACTATGTCTATTTTTAATTATTTTACCATATTAACGATCGTATTATCCACATTTAATAAAACCAAGTGCTTTAAATAAACTTCGTTATACTCACATAGGTAACGAAAAAGGTATTTAATATTCTCATTGTATATCATGCTTTCAGTACGCATTCAAAAATTAAATTAATTAACATAGTTTTTGTTGATAAGAAGTAATAATAATAATTCTTCATGAATGAATATTCAAAGTTTCAAAATAATATGACTTCTTGAATACATCTTGAAACGGAGACGGAAAATTTGGTAATTTGTGTAATTAAATTTCCTTTGCCACGAAGGAGGTTACTGTTGGAAGTTTCTAGAAAATGTTTCTGCGAACAGCCGTTGCATGTTATTTAGGCTTATAATACCTACCAACTTTTATAGAAATACATTAGTCATTGAAAAGCACTCATCCTTCAGATTTCTTTTGAAATTGTAGTATAAAGAAATTAGATACTAGGTTTTAAAAAATATTATTTAGTAGCTTAATAAAATATATAAATCTTTCAATACCATTATTAAAAAACTACATATATTTGGAGGGTTTCTACAAAAAAACCTTTTTGGAATTTTCTTTTCAAACGAAAAAGTCATTATTTAGTGTCTGTCAAATAATACAATGACATAACTAAAAATATACATACCTTTATCAAAGGTTCAAATTTAAAAAAAATATTATTCTCTTTGATCGGTGTTTTTTTAATTGCAAATTGGAAAACTCTCATTATTGTGCAGAACCAAATTACTATAATTATCTAGGCAGGTGCACAACAAAAATAAACACGGTTACCTTTTAGTGAAACTGTTGCCAAAAATATGTTAGTATATTTTCAAGTAATATATTTTTAACAGGGACCTACGGAAGAAGATACAAAATACAACAAAATTAAATGAGGGCTATATTGAACCGTATGCATTAGTGCTACAAAGAAAATCTAACAATATCTGACGGTGGTTGCAGGTATAATAACGATAATTGAATAATAAGAAAGAAAAGTTTTGCAACTTTTGTAACTACTATTACTATTGTCATGTAAAGTTGGGTGATGATTTAGTTTCATGTTGGAATGATATCATGATTTTTTAAGCATTTTTAACAACGCCTGCGAATGTTTGTCGATATAAAATTTTAACAGACACACACGCATGACTAATGTTTAGCTGTATTAATGTCACTACACCTAACTAGATAATTTATTTTGTGACAGGTGATTGAACATGCGAGGTTAAGTTAGTCAAACTTTATGGGTAACTTTTACCCTTTGTTGGATCGCGACATCCCAAATTTGAGCTTTATCGCTATCGAGATTTTCGCTACAGGACTAGATTGATCGTAAAAAAAAACATTTCTTATGCTTCCATTTTGTCACAATTCGTTTTCTTATCGAACTCAATTTTGGGTGTTAGTTAAATTGATTAAAATTTAATTCATTTTATAAATGCTATATGGAAGAAGAAAAAATAAGACAACTATTTTAAAGAAAACAAATATTGTATAATGCATCGTTCATGTGTTCTAAAAAAATTTAATTAAATTTTAGGGTAAAATCGTAATGGATATTCAAATATACAAAAGGGTGCGCATTAATCAATCACAGTAGGTACAAAAGTTTTATTAAAAACGTAAAGAGATTTTCGACAGTTATCCCGTTTTTTACGTGAACAAAATAATTATTTTTCCATGCGATGATGTTTAAAGAAAGCATGCATCCTATTGTAATATGTGATAACTGCTCAAACACAAGCACACCGAGCAGTTGAGTTGTTGCTTGGTGTGAAGTTCAGTAATTAATGCTAGTAATGTTCCTTCACAGCAAAAGTACATACAATAATTCAAATAGAACCAGAAATCCAGATCGTCCCAGAGGAAAAGCGCTCGTGTGCCAGAGGAAACCACCGAAACCACGAGAGTTCAGTTCCGCAAACACAAACACATAGGGATGGTCCAGTGCTCAGAAGGAAACTCGCAAAGGATGTTATTTGTATGCCTCACTTTAAGTATGGACTCAAATCAATAATTCTCAAATAACTCAAACAAAGCTCGTGAAAATTCAAAGAAATTCGTGCGTTCACACAGAGTCTGTGAAATCAAGAATGGATAAAATTTACTTCATAACAGTTGTACAGATCTACAAACAGTGAGACCGGGATTCCATAAATAGAGAGACCGTACTTGAACACAGTTGTACCCACAATGAGGCCCGAATCTCACAAAACTTACTAGATCACAATCGTACCTGCCTACATTGAGACAGTGGTGATTGCAGTGAGACCGGGATACACCACATATAGGTATGTATTTTCATAGATTTACTTATTATTGTTCATAGTGAGACAATACTTGGACCGC
Organism: Limnephilus lunatus; assembly: GCA_917563855.2. Lineage (NCBI taxonomy): Eukaryota > Metazoa > Arthropoda > Insecta > Trichoptera > Limnephilidae > Limnephilus > Limnephilus lunatus. The sequence continues at coordinate 44,627,857 of OU830598.1, read as the reverse complement.
GATACATAGGTATGTATTTTAATAAATGTACTTATTATTGTTCATAGTGAGACAGTTGTACTTGCAGTGAGACCGGGATACATAAATATGTATTTTCATAGATGTCCTTATTATTGTTCATAGTGAGACAATTGTATTTGCAGTGAGACCAGTATATATATAGGTATGTATTTTCATAGACGTACTTATTATTGTTCATTGTGAGACAGTTGTACTTGCATCGAGCATCTACATATAGATTAATTATTACAACTTGGTCACAGTTGTACCTACAGTGAGGCAGTTGAAATCACTTTGAGAACTGGATTCAATTTACTTGATTTAATTTTACTTCGGGTTGTACATACAGCGGGATAGTTGTACGTTGTACTTGAAGTGAGGTCGGGATATCGTATATACATTTGATCACAACTGTACCTGTGGTGAGACCGGGATTCAACAGATTTGAATTGATTGTAGTAGTACTTACAGTGAGACCGGGAGCGCCTGTCTTGCCGTCCACGCCGGGAGGTCCTGGGGGTCCCTGCAGGGTCTCGGGCATGGTGAAGGATTGCAGGAGCTGGGTCATGTTGCAGGCACACTGTCCGGGAGGTCCGTAGCCCTCGCCCAGGATTTCCTGAAATATTGTTAAATGAAAATGTTACATACATTTTAAAAAGTAAGAAAATTATTGCTATGTAAATGTATTATGTAAATAACACAGAGACATTCGTGACATAGCGGGTAAAAATACAACAAAATTACCAATATTTCCAATTATATAAAAAAAATCTTTGTCGGTTTTCAAAGTTTCATATTTTCTCATATGCAGGTGCTTTGTCCACGATTGAAATTGGAGTAGGGACCACTATCCTCGGCAATAGGTAACCGATTTAAGAAGAAGCGCCAAACTTTTTTTTTGGCTTAATTTTTCAAGGTCAAACATCAAAACTAACAACTAAAAGAGTACTAATATTACTAATATTTGCTTCTGAAAGTGATTCTAACGGACACTAGTTGAGGATAGAAATTAACTCCTTTTTTCACATTAGCTCCGCGCAGGAGGCCATAAGGAAAATAATTTCCCTCGGGGCCTATGTGATCTTAAGGGATGCGATGTGGAGGATGTCCAGGAGTGACAGGCGTATGAATCCATGTCTCCAACTGCAGTTTAAGACGGAGGGTTGAGAGAGTCCGACTGGAGAGGTTAAAAGGCCTCCCTCAACCAGTCTCTCTCGGCCCAGACAAACCTCCACAAAACATAAACCTTGGCATCCCTGCTAAGTCACCACCAGCGAACCACGTGGGGTTGCCTATGATAGAGGTATTGGTTATCTATAGTTCACAGGGCGGCGGTACCCATGCTCGCCTCCCAAATTGGAAAATAACTTATAATAATTATTAGAAATTAATATACGAGTATTGTAGTATCAAAGAGATAATTTTATACATTTATTAAGAACTATGACTAAAACATTTCGTATGAATACATTTTTTAGAAAAAAAATTAACTGTAAATTTAATAAATGGTGAAAATATAATTAAATACATATTTAATTATTGTTTTTAATAATCTGAATGTAGCGCTCACGTGTGCTTAGCTAATAGTATTTGCACCACGGATTAATAGTACAATATATTCCGATGACATCTCTGGTTTTTAGTCTGTTCACGTTTCTTTGAACTAACACGACTCTTTATAAATGAAATACAAATATAATGATTTTGATACGCGTCTGGAGTTGAGTAAATGTCTAACGTCGATGTAGGTACGTATGTGGAGTAGGTAAATATTGATTTTAAAGATCTCGTGAGATCTGTTCACAATATAAATTATGCATCCTCGAGAGATTTGTATTTTTAATTTCATATATTTTCATTAAAATTATAATTATTTCATCGTGAGCATAGAATTTAATTAATGAAAATAGAATTTATTTTTTTAATGCTGATAGTAGGTATGAACCGAGCCAAAAAAAAACAAATGAATAAATCTTGAAATAGCAGAAATAATGTATTTACGTACTTTATAAATGTATGAATTTGAATTAATTACGTTGTAGTAGAATCGTTTCCACATACATTAATTAGAAAGAAGAAAAAAATCATGAATGCCCAAAATTAATATTAAAAACCATAATAATTTTAAATTTAACAAACCGACTTTGCAGTAATTAATGAAATTTTTTTAGTATTTACAATGGGCACACATATCATTGTTATCAGGATATGCTTACAATTTAATATATATATTTTTAAATTTTTTATATGAGTACCGCACAAGAGTCTCCAACTACTCCCGTCTGGAGCCAGTGAGAATAAGGCATCCCCAATTGGAGTGTGTTGTAAGGTTGAAGGTAGTGAAGCGGGGAAGGAGATGGGGGGGAGGAAGGTCGGGAAAAGGAAGGTGGGGAAGTACCTGGCTATTCAGATCTGGTCACCAAGCACGGCTAAAGCCATTTGGAACTGCGTTTTAATTCTGAATTATGGTCTTACACCAGAAAGTATCTTCCACTCTGGAACTTGCCGCAAATATACTACATATTATTATTAATTAATTAAATGTACCACAAATTAATCAAATAAAATTTATCTGCGCGCGCGCGCCGGACTCGAACCCGCAACCTTCGGATTGTGAGTCGAGAGTCTTACCTCGGAACCACGGAGGCCGTCGAATACAGGCCGTGTACATATAACATAACATTATTGTTCGTTTCTGTTCCATAAACATAATAAATAAGGTAGTTAAAATATTTATGTTTTATGTTCATACACTAACAAGGATTAATTTTGTATAATTTCCGCCTGAACACCATAAATGAAGATGAAATCAAATCTCTAAAGTTAAGATGTTGAAAGTTTTCTTGCATCTGATTTCCATATTTTTTGTATGAAAGAAGACTCGGCGGAGTTTAGGGACTTAAAACAACCCCTAATGAAAACTTCAGAGCGCAATTACATCTATCTCGGCAGCGAGGGGTGAAACGCGTGTCGAGCGCTCAATCATTACCGAACGAAGAATTTCTTTTTGATTTGCAAAAGAAAATAATTAAATTTCCATAAATGCCTCGAAATTTCCCATCTGGCGTTATACAGAATTGTTTTTATATTCACAGAAAACCAATGTCTAAATGAATGGTCGTGGGAAAACAAATCCAATTTTGAAAAAGCTCACCCGAATCAAGTTCATACACCGTTCGTCCTTATCACTTGGGAGGTTTTTGTGAAAAATTAGAATTTTTAATAATGCTTATCCGTTGCATATTATATTGTTTCCTTCGAGGAATATCTTGGACGTATTTACTCAAGAGAAACGCAAAATCACTCGACTCGAGTACGCGAGATATATATTTTATAATTCATTACTCATAAAATAAAAATTTATTCGAGAAATACAATTTGTATTACTTTCGGGAATAATAACATAAAAACAGTGGTATTACACTGTTACAAAATGTTAATAATACCTTCTCATAATAAGGTTTGTCTCTTACAACCAAATTTGATGATATTTACAAATAATGTTTCATGTTAATTAAAGCATGCTGAGGTGAGAACTTTTTTTTTATAAAGTATACATAAAGACCGAAGACATAAGCCGGAAAAATTAGGTATTTTACCAAAATGATGCTGTCATTACCGCTCTTACTCCTCCGAATACTGAGCGATAGGGACAACTTCATCTCAAGCTGATAATATTTGAATAAAATCATCAAAATCGAGGTTTTGTTTTCCTAACTTTTCTCCTCCAAAACAGGACCGATTTTAAGTTATTTGTTACCCACCGTATTAGAAGAAAATATTCAGTTTTTTTAAATACATTTTATAGTTTGTATACTAAACGTCTGTGATTGCGCTCAAACCAGCCAATTTTAACGATTTTTGGAGGGTCGTAACTCCTTTAAGAAGTAACTTATTAAAAAAGGAAAACCTGGTGGTTTAATGCTAGTGGTGGATATCTTTATATCGATATATGTATTAAAAAAACATTTACACTAGTGTCAAACTCCAGAGAGAAAATCGGGGAATATGTTTGTATGGAAAAAGCGCCGCCCGGTTTCCTCTTAACGCGCTGACTGTACTAATATTCAGATTGTGAATTGCACAGAACTGTGACTAGTCACAGGTATACGCTTTAAACAAGTTTAGTTTGAAAACTCATAGCTTCGTCATTTTTTAATATATTGAAAAACAAAGTTAACTGTTCTGATAACTCTAATACATTTCCATCAAAATACACATAAACAAATTTAAGAAACAACCTCATTGTGAAAAATACCTGCCCCATGAGTCTATCTTGGATTCAGTGAGTTTGAAAATGTCATACCCGTACATATCATGATGTAGTTCTTGGACGATTGACCTGATCATAAATAATATTTATTATTTTTTTAATTATTTATTAACCAAGTACCTAAACATACATATGGATAGATATAAATACTATTTATTTGGTATAAGCCACCTCATTACGCTGAGCTCATTTCGAAGAGGTATGTGGAATAATATACGGCGAATGTAATGCCAGTTATTATTTTCTAAACAACAAGAATAGTAAGCATAACTCACCTTAACTCGACTCCTCTGAAGATGAAAGCAATGGAAATAAAATTCAAACTCTTTAGACATAAGGTACACAGGGAATTGCAAGTAAGGGTAGTGGTTTTAATATGCAAAAGTTTCAGCAGCTTGCATAGCCAGCTAAAAAGCTTTTACTTAAATCGTTTGAAAGTATTACGATAATAAACGAAACGGGAAATGTGTATTATACTTGCACGTAAGCAAGAGTGTATGCAACTTCAAGGGTAGTGTGCCACAGTCTCGTGCATGGAGTCAGAATTTCAATTTGCCTTTGATACAAGTGATCTCAAATTTTAATGGTAGAGTTGGATAAAGTAAACCGGCACATCGAGAACTTGCAATTCGATTATTTTAAGTTCGCCGAATGGACAAAAATCATTTCCGTCAAACTGGGGCGAAGTTTGCAATTCTGATCACACCCATGTAGTGATATTTGAACATTCTAACTATTCAATTGTTAAATTATGTACATAGATCGATAAATAATAAGTTAAGCAAGGATGATACTCACATCGGTTCCAAATCCTGAGCCGCTAATGGCTAGACCATCCTGGGAGACACCTGGCAGGCCTGGAGGTCCGGGAGGACCAGGGGGACCACGGATGGACTCTCCTGGGAGACCCTGGAATAAAACATCATATTAAAATACAAACATTTTTACTTGATTATGAATCTAACCTAACCTTCTCTCACCATTTAGCACAATGCTATAACCGAATAGTAGTACAAACCGGTGCACCAATGATAAATTAATATAACAGTGATTACTGTTTACAGTTGATGACCCAATGACCTAACCTAACCAAACTGTCCATAATCTAACCTACCATTACCACTTTGCATGTAATATTAAATTGAGACAACACTGGAATAGGATTAGATTAAGTTATGAGAACGGGTTGATCTTAAGTCTAGATTTTGAAGGGAAAATCTCTTTAGCACCGCTGAAAAAGCGACACTAAAAAGAGACAAACACTTACATCCGTAGGATTTAGATTGTGAGAGAATGAGATAGAATAATCGATTTCATCTTTGTACGATGTTTTGTAGCCTCCCAACTCTTGTCAAATTTATTTTTCTGAAGGTTTTATGTCTACCTTCAGACCTTAGGCGTCTTCAATATCGGCATTAACGGATCTCTTCGTTAACCCTTTGTAAAATTCCACACAACCGGGGCGATATTGTCGCAATGGACGTACACAGTACGGACCTAAGATAAACCGAAGACAATATGTGAGGTGTGACATAAACAAATATATTTCAGATATAATTATTCAGTTTGGGTGGAGGTATGTCGCGTAAGGTACAGCCGCCCCGGGAAATATTAATCGGATAATCAACAATTTGTCTGTAATACCTTAGCATTTATTTGTAAGTTAAAAAATAAAACGTTTTACAAGGTTTCACCCAATCCTATGGAAACCGCAATTTGAAGAACGTAATTCTTGATTTAACCAGCGTGCTTTTTCAATTCACTTTCCGTTCTATTTTGGAGTTAATGCGTCGGTGTCTATCACCCTTAAGTGATTTTGTACCTCAGTAAGAAACGAATTTTATTCTGAGTCTTTCAATGTCTTGTGAAACACTGTATTTTATGTCGAATTGAATCCAACTTAATTTACCTCAATGACGAGTGGATTTGTATGGCGAGACTTTAATTGCACATTCACGAGTGATATTTCGAGTTAATGTGTTTCAGTCTGGGCCGGTTTTATATTTGTATGTAAAGGTTTTTTACATCGTTAATTTATTAATTATTAAAGTAAGCTACCAATAATCTGGGAGGCGGGTTTGGGTACCGCTGCCTCGGGAACCATTTATTGGATAACTTACACTCTTGACATAGGTCACCCCAAGTGGTTCGCTACGTTTGTTGACTTAGCAACGGTGCCTGGATGTGGTTTATCCAGGTCTTAGCGGCGGATGCGTCTGCCCACCTGCTGCGTGACGGGCCGGATAGAGAGAGATTGGTTGGGCGAGGCCTTTTGACCTTTCCAGCCGGAATCTCAACCCATCGCCTTGCCAGTTGGAGGGATGGATTTATACGTTCATCACTTCTCGACACACTGACCCCCCGATTCCTACCTATCCCTCATACATTTTTCCTTCCCAGAACTTCCTATCCTTCCCTTTCTTAAAAAGACCTTCCACAGGACACAGGAGGCCCTGAGGGATATTATTTTTCTCAGGGCCTCCTGTGTGGAGCTATTGTAATTTTGTTTTTAAATCAACATACTAGTTTCCATGAAATAGTACTTGAACAATTTAACTAATTAAGCATTCGTGCCATTGGCAGAATAGAACCACGGAAAGATCTTTCCTTCGTGGATGCAATGTAAGACTATTCTATTTTGACATATTATAAACCTCGCTTCATCCACAATCATTCATTGAGCATGATCCGATATAATAATAATAAAAAACATTTATTCAAGTTTATACATTTTATTTAGTTATTATTGATTGTATTGACAAAAAGGTCGCTGCTCAGCTGTACATTCAGGATTTCTCCTGGAATGAAGCTGGTTTTTCAGTAGTGCCTATTATATTTTATGTCGCCATGTCTTCCCGGGCAACACTGACATTTTATTTTGATTCTTGGAAAAATAAAAACAGAAATTGACATTTTTCCATTATTTTACTTTTCAGAATATATATTTTTTTGTGATTATTAAAACCTGTTTTAAACCTTTTTTTAAATTTATGTACATGGCGAAAAAAATATCTTGAAGAATTATATTTTTCCTAGGTACCTATGTGTTATAGGTGTAATGTGGAGAAGTGGAAATCTATAGTTAAGGGATATGTAGGTGCATTGAACAGTTTATATCAGTGATGCGATACTTCTTTAAAAGAAGGCAGGGAACCCAAAATATTATATTCGGTCAAATATTATTGAAGGTATGAAGGGCACGGTTAATTGGCGAGCTTCCTGGTACATTTGTTTTGTAATTAAGCGTGTGTAAAAGTCATGCACATGCTGTATGGCAGGTACGTCTCAATGGTATCTATGTTAACATTAATTTATTAATTATATAATATATACAATAATATATACATATGTTTTTCGGGGACAAAAAGTAACCTATGTCATTTCCCAGGCTTTCAACTATCCTTATGCAAAAATCACGTCGACGCGAAAGAGGGAAATACGAACCAACACACATTCGCATTTATTACACATATAATATTAGTTGGATGTATGGTACGTTTGAGTGGAAGACACACTCTGCATCGCCTTGGTGTAAGACCACCTTTCAGAATTGAAATATGCTTAAAATAGTTTTAGTGGCCAGATGAATGGAATGTTTGGCAACCAGATCTGAATGGTCAGGTACTCTCCCTTCCCATCTCCATCCCCTTTCCACTACAATTAGGGATGCCATAGTCTCATAGGCTTCAGACGATTAGGAGCTGTTTAATAAGTCGTACGCATCAATAAGTGATACGCCTCATACGTCTTAATATGTTTGGTAATGTTTTATTGTCGTTAAAAAAAGCTACATCACAATATCACATGGAAAAAGTTAGAGCAACAATTATGAATATTCAAAATGCGATATGTGGAATGTCTTAGTAAAAATGAGATCCAAATATCATAAGCTTCCGAGGTCTTTGATTTTTTAAAAACGGACTTGAAATATAATTTTTGTACCATTATCAACGACTTCCCGTTTAGTTTTATCCATTAGAATAGTATCTCAGTCATTGGTACATATGTACATTGAGCCGGTCCTTAAATGGCTCGCCAATGGATTATCTGTCGCTAATTTTAGATTATGTCGAATTCGTTAATCAGGACAATTTGATCGAATTCTTTCTTTTTCATTCAGTTTATTTGAAAAAAAAACAACCAAAAAAGTGTTTTAAATGTTTACCCCACTAAATGCTTTAAGTTCAAATAAAGAAACTGGCTGTTTGTAGCAGAGTCATAGTTTGACAATAGTCTGTCACGAGTGAGAATAAGAAATCTGTCGAAACCATCAAATAAACGCATTTCATAAAAATATCCCATTAAACCATTTCAAGTACCGATCCTGTACTTAATTAATGGAAAATTTAGATAAAGGATAAATATTATTAATCCAGAAATTGAAACTGTAAATATGTAAAAACCTAATTATCTCCGCTTCAATACGTTGCATTTTTTTATTAAGCTTTGAATTGAGAAAATCAAATTACTTTCAATGTCGAACCGTCATTGTTTGTCACCGTGATAAATGGACGTTTGCTTTAGTTGCGAAGGTATTTTATTTTTTGGGTGGACCTCCACGTCTGTTTTACTGGGTACTATTTTCCCGGGAAATTGCATATTAGTTTTGGGAAAACAACCAAAAGCATTTAACTATCTTTCGACTGTCGATGTCAATACGAAACAACTTATAGAGATACAATAAATTTTTTTTTTGGAGCGACTTTTAAAAATGTTATTTACATTTTTTATTATTTTTACATTTATATTTAAATAATAATATTTAATTAGATGAAGACTATATTAGCGAAACTCAATCAAAAATCTGGAGTAAGAAAAATCAGAAAAACATATTGGCACCTCTAGGACTCGAACCCAGGACCCGTTGCTTACATGGCAAGTGCTCTACCAATTGAGCTATGGTACGTTTATCCGATTCGGTCATATTTAACTGTATGATACTTCGACTAAGAACTATTAACATTATCTTCATTTTATTAACACATATTTTTTTTGGTAAGATTCAACTCGAACTAAATGCTATCTAGATGGTGCCTGGATAAATTATAAATCATTTTATTTTTAATACGCGACATTTATTGACTTTTCTGCAAGTCTGGGATGATTTTTTTTTTACTTTATGAGTACAATCTTAAATTATAATATTTAATTAAACGAAGACAATATTAGCGAAACTTAGCGAAACTCAGACAAAAAAATTGGAAAAGATATTGGCACCTCTGGGACTCGAACCCAGGAACCTTTGCTTACATGGCAAGTGCTCTACCTCTCTCTCTCTCTTGCAACATATCATTTATTTATTTTTATTCAGGTTCTCCGTAAAACAGTTATACACTAAAAATTATGGAGAAGATTACATTAAAAAAAAGTGCACGGGGGCAGTTTAAATATGTTTTGACGTATGTCAATAGATAGTTACTGAATTCTCTGTAAGTGACAATGCAGAGTCGTTAAGCCGTTGAGTCGCCCTGCTTAATGGTGCGTTCTGATAGGCAGAAGTTCTCGTGCGTGAGATCTCCCACGAGTGTACGCGTTAGGAACATATAAGTTGATCGCTTTCAATATTGGCGGATTTAGTATGGTACCGGATATTAACATAAAAAAATGTTTGCAAAAAAATATTTTTCGGCGGGCTTCTAGGGTATTTAAATCAAGCATTCCTGGAACAATGATGGATACAGGAATGGGTAGTATGTATATTCCCTCATATACAGGTGACGCATAAACCCTTTTTGAACTTTTTCTATTTCTTGGATATGTTTTTGTTCCAATAGAGAAGATTACAAATTTAAAAGTGCATTTAGTAACCCAGTCTATCGATTCTTTTGATTTCAATTGGCCGCTTATTATCTGTTTAGCGGGGTTGCTGTAATAGTTCACTATTAAATTGTTTTTTTACTAGGTCACTGCATTCTAGTGTCTTTAACAGAAATTATATAGGTTTTTTTCATCTTCATTTTTCTTCATTTGATCATTCAAAATGTTTTGAATGCCTCTTATTATATCACTTTAAACTTTTCATTATTTGAAGCACCTAAGGTATTGTCAAAATTCCTACCAAAATCCTGGAAAAAAGGTTGTTTTGTTGGAGAATTGAGATGTAAAAGCGAAATAACACGAAATGCACTAGTGTATCATTAAGGATTAAGACCTACTCTAAGTTGCTGCTTTGTTTCATCCAAACTCATAAAACTTCAATAAAATAACAAGAGCTGTTTTGATAGTTATTCACTGACTGCTAGTTGGTAGGCAGGCTAGTTCTTTGGCGCTATGCTTCATGCGACATTTAGCAATTAAATAATCTCGAGGGGGCTTAAGGTAGTTTTTGTAGTTTTAAAAAACTTTCCCACCATTACAAAACACTCTGCATAGGGCAAGTGGAAAATTCATATTTTCAATTAAAGAGTTTTAGAGGGCTCACATAGGGAGAGAAAAAGAATTGGAAGACTTGAGAAGGCTGAGACATGATATGCTTGTGTATTATAAACATTTCAAAACACATAATCCAGCAACGATCCGATTCGAAATAGTCTTTTTACCACTTGTTTGTTTTTGACAGTACCGATTTCGCCTCATAACGGTCGTCTTCAGAACTTTTTTTTAATTACAGAAAAAAAACAGTATCAGCCTTAATAAAAGTGAGAAAAATAATTTATTTATTAATATTAATTTATTAATATATGCGTGTATGTGAAAATATTACTAATTAAAAAATGACAAGAAATAGGTCATTGAAAGATATACATTACTTATAAAGCAATGTAAAGAATAATTAGATTGAAATAAAAAAACTATTCACGAATTTAAACTAATTTGTAGATATATACTCAATCACTTATCTGTAATTCTTGACGTGTTCCAATTTTGAAAATTACAATTAAATTCGAAATAGAGTATTCTCATTCTCTAATCTCGGGAAGCTAAAATTGAAATAATACCTCGATAAGTTCACCACTTAGTTTTTGAGGATCATTTTTAAAAATTCTGTTTTTAATTAAATTTTTACTACCGTACACCCACAACCGAAATTAGTAAGTTTTCTTAGAGAATGATGCACAATGGATGAATACAGTGTGATTTGTATCGACAGTGTAATTTAGCTCAGATTTTTCCAAGATTTTTTTTTTATTATTTGCTTTGCTACGGAAAAGAACAGGCAACATGCCAACACTAAGCAAAAACGTTCATCATTTCGCCACGGAAGCTTTATATGTTCAAATGAAAAAAAAATCATAGTGGCAATTCCCACGCGGTAGAAGTAAAACCTTCAAAAAACTAAAGTAGACAAGAGTAGGGAGACTACGAAGCACTTTTTTTAATCAATGTGAAGGATGATTTTTTCCATATTTTTGTCGTCGAATACAAGTGCAGCTTTTCCTATACATTTGGTCATCTTATTAGTGTTTGTGTTTTCTTCTTCGGAGTCGCTAGATGGCGCTAACTTTTTTTTTCTTTACCTGTTCATTTGAAAATTAAATATTGATTTTCAAGAATATTTTTTTTATTGGATTTCGTGGGATTCGATCCTTGGTCCGCTGAATGTTTGGCCGCTAGGGTTCATCAGGCGCTTCATACCACCAAACAAAAGGAGACTTGCGAGAGTCCGTGGATTTTTTTTTATTTTTTTTTTTTTATTTTAGCGACTATATAAAATAATTGTTACATACAAGATATAATGGTGAAATTAAGTATAAATTATTGTATTTCTTAGTCCTCCTCACTAGGGGGTCCTGTGCCGAGGCGGACTAAAGTTATTTAAATATGGTTTATTTGTCTTCTATGTCGTTTTTAATGTCTTCATTAGGGTTTTTTCATTGACCTCTTTTAGCCATATTTTTATTCTTGATTTGTATTCATTTGGATTTTTTATTAGTTTTATGTCTTGGGGAAGGATGTTATGGAGTTTTGTTGCAAAGTATGTATAGTTTCTTTGTCCGAAAGTGGTTTTATAACTTGGAATATTTTTTATATCGTTTTTATTCGATCTTGTGTTATGCATACATGGTCTAGTAGAGGATTCATTATTTTTGAAAAGCTTCAATAATATATTTTTGGCATATATTTGCTGTACATTTGGTACGTCGAAGCTATTGAAAATTTCAATTGAAGGCGTTCTAATTGGTACTTTCAATATGGTCTTTATGATTCCTTTTTGAATCGTATTCAGGTTGTGGAGGTACGTATGTGTAGCATTTATGGTATTATATTGGAACCGAGTACCCATGACATAAATAAATATTTTATAGCTATCCCATTCTCTCGGAGGCTAAATTCTATGGATGTATGCGTTTGTCTCTTTTTAGTGTCGCTCGCTTCTGTTTCATCGAGTTTAAAATAACAACGGCGCTAAAGAAGTTTTCACTTAAAAAATAGTTTTCATCTAAGAAATGAATAATATAATTCCAAAAAATGTTTAATATGAAGTAGAATCAGTCCAAAAATGATTAACAATTTAGACAATGGAATGCTTTCTATGAACTAAATATATTAAAACAATACATGACATTTTGTTGAACCTTACTCAACGTAACAAAGACCTTATTACAAGATTCACGTGTATACGAAATAGAGATATAGATACGTTTAATGTAGTATTATGTCCACCATAGAATGGTTCAACCCTAACATTACATTATTTAAAATATAAGCAAAAGGAGGTCTTTCATAAAACTTGAAGGGAAAATTTAAAATATATCTAGTTACCTCGTCCGGTGATTTTTAACAAAGGTAGCTCCTGCAATTTTTTTCTTTTCGGTAGGTTCAGTTTTGACAATGATATATTATTATTTTTTTTTATTTATCTACACACATAATCTATGGGGATGATTTCTGATCTCTGTTTCATCTTAGGGGTTGCTTTGTGAAGGTTTTTTTTTAGGTAAGGAAGAATAGGAAGTTCTGGGAAGGAATTAGGAAGATTCTAAGCATGGGGGGTCCCGGGGTAGGTAGGAATCTGGCGGTCAGGGTCCAGGATTGACGAACGTATGAATTCAACCCTTCAACTGTGGTGCAAGGCGGTGGGTCGAGGGATTCTGTCTGGAGCGGTTAAAAGACCTCCTCAACACTCTCTCTCGATCCGGACCATCACGCAGCTGGTGGGCAGACACATTGACCGCCAAGACTTTGACAAACCTCACCCAATGAACCCGGGCACCCCTGCTAAGTCACCCTGCATAGCGAATCACTTGGGGTGACCTATGGCAGAGGTGTTGGTTATCTAATAAATGGTTTCGGGGGCGGAGGTATCCATACCCGCCTCTCAAAATGGAAAATCACAAAAACTACAACATTTGTATGCTCCTGGATTTTTCAACGTTTATTATATCTACCCGTGAAAAGTCACGGATGGTTTGAATTCACAACAAATTCCAAATAATCAGTTTCTGTTTTGAAAATGGTAATTAAAATACGAAAGGGAAAGTAGATGACGAAGAGAAAGTGAGAAAGTATCAATCAATACATTGATGTAATAATTATTGTCCCACATAAAGCATTTAATTTATTAATCATTCAACCAAGCTGTTGAACGAGATGGATTTTTCCCGTAATACGACATCCATGGGAGGACTCCAAACGACTAGTTAACGAAATTGTTGTTAAAAGGTTCAGGACTTCATTTTAGTTTGTTCCAAATTGTGCAATAATAAAAAAAACTCACTTTATGAATTTTTAAATCTCGGGCGAAACCGGATAATAAAACTCGTTTTGTAAAAGTCATCGCGAAAAAAGATCTGCAATAACAATACGTTAATACTGGTAGTTTGTTGACGCATGATGTTTATCCGTTAATGTAAATTCACCGAATATAACGAGTCCGGGTGATTTCACGTCCATTAAAATCAGAAATATGGGAATAGCTGTTAATAGTCATCGATAAGTGACATTTCAGCAATTTATGACAAAATTATTGCAGTATCGTTATTTTGGTAACAATGATGCTGTTTTTTTGGTGACGAAATCATTATTACATTATTTCTACTCGTATGATATGATTTATAGTGATACCATATTATATTACTCTTTACACATACATTTTTTAAGCAGTATTTTTAGAAAAACATTATTTGAGTAATGTTATTTTTGTGTATGATCGTAGAGTAATTGAATAAGGGCGATTCCTTTACTTTTATTTTTATTTTGAATACCGCACAAGAGTCCCAACTGCTTCCAACCGCCTGGAGCCAGTAAGAGTTTGGCATCTCCAATTAAATAATGTTGTGAGACTGAAGGTAAATGGGAAGGGGAGAGGAAGATAGGAAGAAAGGAAAATATTCAGATCTAGTCATCAAACACTTCTAAAGCCATTTTAAGCGACTTTTAAATCTGAATGGTGGTGTTACAGCAGGGCGGTAGTAAAAGCATCTTATACTCTAGAACGTGCCGCACACGTACATTATATATTAGATAATGTACATTTGCGATCAAATAAAAAAAATCTTTCGCACACCAGGATTTGATCCCGGGATCTCCGGTTCGCTATTCGAAAGCCTTGCCCCTCGACCACGAAGGTCTTCACTACTAAGTTAATATTAAGTTGATAGCTGAAAACGTAATAAATGAGCTTTAACTAACTAACCAATTAACAATCACGCCGTTTCTCCGCAGTGGTGGGCAGAGAGGAAGTACCGACAAACAACTCGGTCTTGACACACAGTCTTTGCCTAAGTCAAATTGATACATCATGTCATATATACTCTTCTATTATTCTGTCTCTTGACATGGCCTGAATCAAGTATCTGATTCATGTCTACCCAATGAGTTTTAATGTCCAATGGAAGATTTCTTTACTTGCAGAAAAAAACGTTATTTTTGGATAAAAAGCTTTATTTCGTAACACGATGTTGAGATATTTAAAGTCTTACTAAGAGAGAAGTAATTTCCGGCCAAGCATTTGCAATTGTTTTGAGAAAGTAGGATATCATAATTATTTTTTTATCTTTTATATTTACCTAGGTACAAGCCTACCTAATACATCTGAAGTTAATCATAAAATGCAAAACATATTTTTACCAAGATAATAACAGCAACAACCAATATTCACTATTTAAAAAATCAGTCTGCACAATTTAAATATAGTAGGCACTATACAAACCAGAAAAAAACGCCAGAACGACTGCATTCCTCAAATAAGCATTGTGGAAAACGTGTACTTTTGCGCTGTTTTATGTTATTTGTTTCGCTGGTTTTATTTAACCATTACATTGATAATGGTTCTCGAATAGCATTAGCCTGAATATTTTTTGTAACTTTAATCTTTAAAAGCAAGGCCGACATTTTACAAAATATGCGTTGCAATATCGTCGCAAGAGCAGTTCTTTCAACAAAGTGAAATAATCAAACTTTTTTCATTATTTTATAAATATGTGTACAGTTGCCAGTCGACAGTTTGTAACTTGAAAGTTTTCCGCCTCGTAGGAATCAATATTAAGAAATAATGCATAACTCTAGTTGACAATTTCACTAAAACCAATAACAAAATTTTCAAAATAGAAATGGTTTACTGTTTACCCCTGGAACCTTTTTTCATGCAAAATGAGTTGAAATCTTAACATCATTTGTCATTTTTATACGCCTAAATGACTTCGATGGCCTTGATAGATCTTCGGTAATACCTACTAATCGGTAAATGAGGATTGTTTTCCATACTATATCATGTTCTGTCTCTTTCAGTTTATATTTTTTCAATCAAAACTTTTTATTGTAAGTACGATTAGCAACATCAAATTATATTATTTTTTAATCCAATTAAGAAATTTTCCTCATAAAATTCGGTAATGTACTAAGGATGTTCACAAAGTGAGTGTACTGCGACAATAAAGGGCTGTGGTTTTTTGCACTGAGTGGTAGAGGGAGGTCTCCGGACCAGAATTAGCATAGAAAGAATATGGTAGTACGTAAACTCACGTTGTAGTGTTAACATGTCAGCAAAAAAGGTGGCGGAAGAGGTTCTAAGGTAGGGGAAGCAGCTGGCGGTGGAATTCTTCGAGGAGGGTATAAAGAAACTTGTGCCACGGCTCACCACATGCGTTGAACGGGATGGCAATTTTTTAGAAAAATAGTCAACAAGTCAACCCTGTTTTTTTTTTCAAATTCAATATTTCTAATAAAATATAAAAATTTAGTACACTTAACTTTGTGAACATGCCTCATTAGATATAAGACCAAATGAGCTACGGTACCAGTTAGTTAGAAACATGAAAAGGTATTGTTGTAAGCTCTAGGTAGAATTACGAAATAAACCATAATAAATAAATAAAAAGAATTCTGTTATAAAGTGTTACAAAGTGTATCCTTGTTTTGAGGTGTCCTTTAGAAATTTCAATTACAAATAAAAAAAATACCTATATTTTTTATTAATTATCATATTATTTTCTTATTAATTATCATATTATCACATTTCATAATATTTGGAATGTTTTGCGGTCCATATTTCATAATTGAATAAACAAAATAAAAGATATCTCATACTAGATAGATACCTAATCAAACGTACTAATTTCTGTTTTTTGTGCGTAACTTTGGTTCAATGAACTCAAATTTGCTTTGAATATAAGTTTTATTTTTAAAGTTAAACTTTCACTTCGGGTGAAATTGATTAAACATTTGTCTGGGCCTATGAGACGAAAGGTCTTGAATTGGAGACAACAATTTCTTACAAATCGACATGAATCAAACATCTATTGATTTTTTATTCACTGATGCTACAACTTTTGAAAACAATCAATTTAGCTAAGTATTTCAGCCATACAATTTTTTTTAAAGAAACTGGCGCAAAGAACTCCTTGCGTCAATATTAATATTGTAAATCCTGTTATAGAGCTAATTCTTGATTCGTAAAGTTGCGTTCACATATTGAACGCATCGCGCGATACAGCAATACATGAAAATTCAATCCAACCCTTAGTCGGGGTATTTCAACGCCGCATCGATCGGGCTTAACTGACCTAATATGACAGGCAGGAGTTGCGATTATAATATCACCATTGGGTACCATGTGCAGCCACTGACAGCGAGGCTGATTCCTGATTCCCATCAATTAGGCTCCGATATAGACAACCTACCCTGACTGGGTTAACGTGTCCGACTCTTCTTCATAATATCTTCGTAGACGTTAAATCTTTAATGCATTTCTCTACTTGCTTAATATTGCGTTGACACAACTCGTCTTGGGAGGAGATTACTTCTGAAGAAAAAATAGGGTTCTTTTATGTTAATCTGGGATTTTTTTAATACTTCGCGTATTACAAGTGGTGACTGCGATAGTCGGCCTAACTGGAAGCTGGCTAAATGAGAGCTGAATTGAGTGAGCTCCTGCAGACGGCACCCCAGCCCTTGCCCCCCCCTGGTGACCAAACTCCGAACTAAACTAACTGTCATCTAGCAGACTTTCGGGACAGCTCTTAGCACTGCTCTCTATGTGACAAGCTCGGAAGCTTTTAAATATACCACACTTAGTAAACTAACTAACCATCACGCCGTTTACCCGCAGGGGTAGGCAGAGAGGAGGGACCGCCAAACGACTAGGTCTTGGAACACACTCCTAGCCTCGTTCACATTCATACATCGTCTCATACATGCTCTTCTTTTATTCTGACTTTTGACATGGCCTGACACAAGTATCTGATTAACTTGGTCATGCCATGTCTTCCTCGGGTTTCCCCGACTTTTTCTACCATTCACATTTGCATCTTATATTTTCCTTACACTACTTTCCTTATTTATTCGTTCTACATTCCCAACAACACTTACATCAGCCTTGCATTCTTTACGGAGCTCCAAGTTTCTCAGAATATCGTAAAGGGTTTAACACACGTACGCCTCAGGGATCTCATTTCTATGACATTCAGTGTACTTTCACCCTTTCTCTACCAGTTCCGTGCTTCACTGCCTTACATCTGGGTAGATTTTTTCACCAGCACTCCATTTTTGACGGCTTAACTTAGTTTCTTTGAACTTTTTTATTGGCGCCAACGGCGTTCAGTCCTCCATCAATGGAGTTAATTGCATTTACCATTCTTTCAATATCTCTATGAGCCTTCCCATCTCTCGTGAACACACTTCCCAAATACACAAACTCATTCACCTGCTCCAAGTATTGTTTAGTGACAGAAAAAAAAATCGCTTAGAATTAAGTAGGTATAACAAAACAGCACGGTCTTGCATTGAGTTCACATATCTCAAGGTTTTTTTTGAAGAAAGACAAACATTTCTGGGTTATGAATAACCTGACAATATTTGAAAATCTCCTACTACCACCATGGTAAGCGGATAATGTTGCTTGGGTCGTAAAGGTGAACGTCCACGGGTCCGCACCGGCCGCAACGCACGCACGGCACTCAACGTATTGAATGTTAAATAAATGCCGGCGGTCGGTTCGGCGCGGCGGTTCCAATAGTGTACGCAGTGCAGTACTAATTCGTATAAAGATTAAGAAAAATCGTTGCGTGCCGTGCGTGCGTTTCGGCCGTGCGTACCTGTGGACGTTCACCTTTAGCCAGCTGAGGATCGAACACGCGACAAATGTATTTTAATTATTTTGGGTGGGACCCAAACGCGATGCCAACTCAGCCACTTACCGGACAATAGTAACCATAATTAGTGGAGTGTCGATTGAGGAAGAGCAGCATAGTCTACGGGAGTGGATATGGAAAAGTATGAGTTGTAGTAAAGTAGGTAAATAATGCATCAATTAAAACCTATTTATTAGTTTGAATTCCCAATGGTACGAAGTGGATTGTCTTTTGTCTTTAATTTTTAAGGCGGGTACTATACCCGCTACTGTACCTATGTACAGTAGCCCCTGGAACCATTTATTTCATTAACTACACCTGTGAAATGACTCATCCCGCGTGGTTCTATACATTTAGTAACTTAGAAGGGGTCCCGGTTTGGGTTGAGGTTTTTTTTGCGGTGGATTCATCTGCCCACCAGCTGTGTGGCAGGCCAGAATTAAATACTTTAGTGACGATATACAACTGTAAATAAAGCAAAAAATAAGTGTTTTTGTAGGAGAAGTGCACATACCTACATCTAAATATGTAAAAATCAAAATATGTTTTTTTCAGGATTTGTTTATATGTATGTTATGCTAAACCATTGCGCATGCCCGCGATGGTTTCTATATATAATAGAGAGTTCTGGCATCATGAAATTATGCATTGCTAACCGTTCATCCGATTGTGATGAAACTTTGGGGATTTTACGTGCGCATGCCTGCAATGGTTTCTATATATATATATATATATATATACATATTTTTTTTTAAAATATTTATTTTTTATATACAACTATGAGTGAGTAGGTGAGTGACTGAGTGAGTAAGTGAGTGAGTAAGTGAGTGAGAGGGTGAGTTTGTGAGTGAGTGAGTGAGTGAGTGAATGAGTGGGGTGAATGAGTGAGTGAGTCAGTGAATGAATGAATCAGTGAATAAAAGCATGAATTAATGAATTAGTGGGATTTCCACTCAATACTTAATACCATGCGAGCGAAGCCATGGGTAAAAGCCAGTCATATTATTTAAAATTGATTACTAACAGTAATTTATTTTGGGATCCACAGCGTTAGAAAATTACGGTTGTAATGGAAGTGTGATTTTTATCCCTGTTATTTCGTCATTAAAAAAATAGAACCATGATCCCTTAGTATATAACAAGCAAATAATATTATGAGTAAAATTGCATTCTCTAGGGATGCCTACAATAATAATACTGAGTCGGCAGGATTGGCTTCTGTGTTCCGGTAGCATAAGAATGATGATTGCTTTTCCCGTTAGACAGGCAAACCCATCTCATATTAACCGGGCTTTCATACACATGCTGGCGTCGGTTTTTACTTCTTCTCCTTCTAAATATAGGATAGGGATCTGCAACATCTAAAAACATACATAACCTGAATACAATTCTAAAAGGAATCATAAGGATCGTATACAAAGTATCCATAAGAACGCCTTCGATTGAAATTTTTAACAAATACAACAAATGTAATGACAAAAATATATTATTGAAACTACTCAAAAATACGGCATTCTTTGGGCGTTTTAAAAAATTACTCAATAATTTATTCCACTATAAAAATATTAAATACTTTTTTTTTATTTATATTCCTTACTTTATTAAGACCAGAAAAACATTTTGGAAACTTTATCTTTGGGAATGCTGTATAGAAAGTCTTCTAAAGGATGTTAAGCCGCCGCTACCCGAATTTCTACCGATTTCTTACAACCTTAAACATTTGAAGTTTTTGAGCTCTTAAAAAATACATGTTATTTTTTAAGATAATTTCAAGTCGCCTTCCACGCCAAAACGCTAATTATATGAAATTCCTCGATAGAAAAAAGTCGCAAAGTATGCTCCAAAAATTATTATGAACGTTACAGTTATTTTACAAGTGAACAAAATCAGAATTTTTCTTTAAATGATAGTTAAAACGCCTTTCACGAGATTGTTGCTCTATTTTAAACGAGTCGTGTTTTATTATACATTTTCACAGTCGATTTTATCGGTTTAAATATTAGCGCGCTCCTCTAACATTCGTAATTACATATCTCTCCATCTTCTTCTTTTTGAGAGCGGATGCGGCGCCATTATGAGTGAACCTAAGCCTTGAGGAGTTCTATGTTGTTAAAGCAAAGAAAAAGGAACCGTAATTATTTAAAAATTGATTCGTATATCCGACTAAAATGCAAGTGGCAAGTGTCTATCTTGTGTGCAGGTAATCATTTACAAATGTCATTCTATTTTTGAGATCTGTTGTTCAGAAAAACGATTTTTATTAAAAAATTTCAATCATGAAGAAATATTGTTGATCACCTTCTGTGTGTCCCTCTCATCAATCTCGCTAGTTTTTCATACCTTAATACAATCAACACCTCGAATTGCGACATTGGTAGAGCGAACACAACAATCCTACCTACCTTTTATGATTTTAGTTTTTCATATCGCTCAGTAAGAAAGCTCACTAAAACAGAAAATTAAAAGTATTATTTAAAATTTATACATCATTACATGGTCATCATACAATTTACTCCAGTAGTAGAATGTATTAGTTTTCTTCAGCTGAGTAGGTATAAATACCCATTATTTGTAAGAAACATTAAGGTAACGATATTGGTCTCTCAATATTTTATTTTTTGTTATATTTATGAGGTTAGGTTAAAAAATTGAAATTTTAATCAACAATAATAATAATCCATGTAAAGAAATGATTAATAAAAATCAGAGTGTGCAATTCACATGCGGTAGAAGTGAAATCTTCAGAAAACTAAATTAGACAAGGGTGGGCAGGTTACGAAGCACCGTACTAAGAGGAGACCCATAGGCTACTGAGCACCGCACAAAGAGAAAACCGATTGTACTATATCATTCTCTAGCTGACTAAATCGTAGATAATCGAATGATACGTTAGTCTTACGCTAAAGTACATCGGAAATGAAGTTGTATTATATTATAATTAATTTTGGGTTATGGAAAGGGGAAACGAAGAGGAATATAGGAAAAGGATAGGAGATGCTCACGATATATTCTATATTCTCATATTAATAATCGATCGTACGCGTTACTTCATATCGATATTTCTTTAGGTTGTTACTAAAAATGTCAATGCTGTGAAATTTTGTATTATATTGTGCACATACACGAGGAATTGGGGAGTTTTTTCTAATGTTTGTTCTACAAGAGGGTAAATAAAAGAAATCGGATTGCCGAGTTGATCTTGACGGAATATGAAAATATATTAAATTGGTAAGTTCTGGTGAGTCCAGGCCATTATTTAGAATTTTAAACAATAGGATTTGATAAAAAATTAGACGTGTTTGGAGGGATTTGAAATAGTGAAATTTAATGGATTCGCTATAATTTGAGAAGTGTAATTTGAATTTATATTTTATATGTTTAATTTTTTTTTTTAATTCTATCTATTCTTTCAACATGGGCTTGGTATAAAGGTAATATATATAATATAGTTGTGAATGATGAACACTTGGAGCGGGATGAGTTTGTGTGTCTGGGTAGTGTGTTTACAAGAGACTGGAAGGCTGATAGGGATATTGAAAGAAGGGTGAATGCCGGTAACTCCATTAATAAAGGACTGGATGCCGTTGGCGCTAATAAGGAGTTTTTTCTAATGTTTGTTCTACAAGAGGGTAAATAAAAGAAATCGGATTGCCGAGTTGATCTTGACGGAATATGAAAATATATTAAATTGGTAAGTTCTGGTGAGTCCAGGCCATTATTTAGAATTTTAAACAATAGGATTTGATAAAAAATTAGACGTGTTTGGAGGGATTTGAAATAGTGAAATTTAATGGATTCGCTATAATTTGAGAAGTGTAATTTGAATTTATATTTTATATGTTTAATTTTTTTTTTTTTAATTCTATCTATTCTTTCAACATGGGCTTGGTATAAAGGTAATATATATAATATAGTTGTGAATGATGAACACTTGGAGCGGGATGAGTTTGTGTGTCTGGGTAGTGTGTTTACAAGAGACTGGAAGGCTGATAGGGATATTGAAAGAAGGGTGAATGCCGGTAACTCCATTAATAAAGGACTGGATGCCGTTGGCGCTAATAAAATATTGACATAAGAAGCGAAGCTAGCAATCCAAATGGAGTCCTGGTACCTACTCTGATATATGGTAGTGAGGCATGAAACTGGCAGAGGAAGGATGAAAGTAAACTAAATGCAATTGAAATGAGATCCCTGAGGCGTGTGTGTGGTAAAACCATGCATGATCGTGTGAGGAATATCCGCAAAGAATGTAATAAAGACTTATATAAGCATAATGAGTAAGATTAAGAAAGGGACCCTCAGATGGTTTGGGCGTTAGAGAGAATGGATGAAGAAAGTAGTGTAAGAAGAATATATGACGCAATTGTGAATGGTAGAAGAAGTCGGGGACGCCCAAAGAAGACATGGCACGATCAAGAAAATCAGATACTTGAATGGGGCCATTACAAAAGTCAGAATAATAGAAGAGTATTTATGAATGTGAGTGAGGCAAAGAGTGCGTGCCAAGACCGAGTTGTTTGGCGGTCCGTCCTCTCTGCCTACCCCTTCGGGGAAACGGCGTGATGGTAGGTTATGTTTGATGCACGGTATCCATAATATATTCAGTGGCGTTCTTTAAGTTTCCTTTGTTAACATTTCTGGAGCGACAGAAACTTGATACATTTCATAAACTTTTGAATTAAATCTGACAGAATATCAAACATCAGCTTCCAGAAAATCTGATCAAATTGAGTTTGTGAAGTGAATACAACAAAAACAAAATAAACATGCTAGTTTTAACAATCTATTTCGTGAGAAAATCTTTTCAAAATTTCAAATGCATCTTAGGCAGTTATTTTGATTTAATTTGTCAAAAAACTCACTTATTTCGTGAGTAAATCTATTTCGTGAGGAAATCATACAAATTTCAACTGCATCGTTGGCAGTTATTTTGATTTAAATTCTCTAACAACTCACATATTTCGCAAGGAAATCTATTTCATGAGAAAATCAGACAAATTTCAACTCCATTGTACGCAGTTATTTTGATTTAAATTTTCTAACCACTCACATATTTCGAGAAGAAATTTATTTCGTGAGGAAATCATACAAATTTCAACTGAATGGTAGACAGTTAATTTTATTGAAATTCCCTAACAACTCACATATTTCAAGAGGAAATCTGTTTCGCAAGGAAATCAGATAAATTTCAACTTCATTGTAGGCAGATGTTTTGGGTTGATTTCTCTAACAACTCACATAATAATATCATGTCTACCGCGCATCCAATCCGACAATTTTTTTTTTACTTCTTATTCTATACACACAATAATAAATATTCAAACAATGCAACCACACTGTTGAAGTACTGAAATGAAAAGAGTAAGCTCACCTGGTGGAAAATATTTCCCGCAATATTGTAATATTCAGTGTCTAGGTTTTCAGACATTCTCCAAACAATGTATTCTACGGTCCAGAATCAAATACAGCCTTCCCGTTTGAAAGCTCGATGAAACGGACTAATCAGGTTCTATTATGCGATCGATTTCCGGGAGAGGCTTACTTGAGCTTCTCCAACCTACGTGTGCCTTTTTGGCCTCAGTTAGTAGACCAAATGGGGTCAGGCGAGAGTCTTTACACTTGGAAATTATAATCAAGTCTCTTACTGAAGTCTGAAAGGCGAGCAGAGTTCATAATATTCGACTTTCGTAATATTTTGAAGTGAAAACTTCTTTAGTACCGTTGTGATTTGAAACTCGATGAAACGAAAAATAGTGACATTAAAAATAGACAACCACATATTATATCTATACGATTTAGTCAGCTAGAGAATGATACGTTAGTCTTACGCTAAAGTACATCGGAAATGAAGTTGTATTATAGGTTAAACGTGGCTTGACTCCAATTCAGTTATATATTTATCACTGTATTATGTATTATGTAAAAGCTGTTTGTTTCTTACAAATAAATATATTGCAGACTGATATGATTTTAGATTTTCACGGCTAAAAGTATTTTCGTTGTTTATTTTTGGGGGGTTATGCCGTGTTGCGCTACCTCCTCCTTTAGCTAACGTTTCGGACAGCGTTACAGTGTCCATCGTCACACATCTGCCCTGGTGATAGACACTGTAATGCTGTCTGAAACGTTGGCTAAAGGAAGAGGTAGCGCAAGACGGCATAACACCCGAAAAATAAACATATTGCATACTGTGTCAAACCACAAAGTGATTGCTTTCTACAATAATATTGCATACTGTTTTCGTACTCTCTCTTTCAAATGCCATGACTTTAGAATTACTTACATTCATCATTAACGATCTTCATACATACTTCGTTCATCCTAGAGAGCATTCATAAATAACATAAATTTGTAACCATTATGCATTAAGATTGGTGTGTCTATTAATTGAAGATGCCTGTGTGCCTTTAACACAAATTAAATCCTTTAATATAGAAATTCTTTGTTGTATCACACGAAATTTAAGCTTTGTTGTAGCACACGGTTATCGCATTAGAAAACACGTGCTTAGTAAAGCCATGAATATAAAATGGAAATAATAACATAAAAGTAAACGTTGATTATATTTCCCGGAACATGATGAATTAAAATCCCGTAACTTTGGTGACTTGATAGAAGCGCTAAAGCGGTAACATACAATAGGGAACAAGTTGTCGCCGGTCGCGTGAAATTCAAAGATTTATGGAAGACAAAGAAGACAGCAATTTAACTTACCCTTTGTCCGCGCTCTCCCTTCTCTCCCCTCGTTCTGGAGTAATCTGGAAATAAATCAGACGAATATAATTAATCAAAATATAATTGTTTTTCAATAGCTTCTACCAACGACCTTTCTATAAACACTGCAAACACTAATCAATCGTTATTGCTCGATTTTGATTGGAAAAGTTTTTTGTTCTTATAAATCAAATTACGATACGGAGAATTTTGTTCACACCATTGACGGCTGGTGACTTTTTAAAATTAAAAAAAGAAGCTTTGAAAAATCCTTAATTTTGTATTATAATTGCTTTACCGATGTAAGTGTATACAGGGTGTCCGGGGGTAAAATGCAATAACTTCGGGAGGTGATTCTACGTTACGGTAAGAGTAAAAAAGATTAATAACTTTTTCTGAAATTCCAAGTTTTTTTTCCCATACAAAAAGATATACCTACTAAAAATCCTCAGTGTAACGACGCCGGTCCAATTTCAACTTTTTACCACAAAACTACCTCTAAAAGTTGGAATTTCGGAAAAAGTTATTAATCTTTTTTACTTATACTAATCATGTAGAATCACCTCCCGAAGTAAATGCACTTTACCCCCGGACTGTATATCCTACCACATTCATTTGTACTGTGGTTACTTATTATATGGTCAACTGCGACTTTGTAATACATGTACCATGATAATAGCATAATTTAATAAATAGTCAAAAAAAAGTGTAATAATAATATTCAATGCTTGTCTCTTCAAGACCAATTTTCATTCCTTCCTCTCCTCAAACGGACCCTCCCCACAGCATCTCAGACGACGTAGGCCCCGAGGGAAATCATTTTCCTCAGGGCCTAAGTCGCCTCTTCCTTTTAAAAAAAGGCGGGTATGGGTACCGCCGCCCCGTGAAACATTTTTTGGATAATCGACACCTCTGCCCTAAGTCACCTAGAACCTAGAGGGATACTAGTCCAATACAGCGGTGATGTTCGGGAGGCGAGTATGGGAACCGCCGCCCCGGGAACCATTTATTGGAAAACTAACACCTCTGCAACAGGTCACTCCGAGTGGTTAGCCACGTTTTGTGACTTAGCGGGGGTGACCAGGTTGATAGGGTAAGGTTTATCCGGTGCCCACCTGCTGCGTGGCAAAATCGGGAGAGCCTTTTTGACCTCTCCAGCAGGACCCTCTCGGAACATCGCCTTGCACTGAAGTGGAAGGGATGGATTCCTTACGTCCGTCACTCCTGGAGACACTGACCTACTCTTCTTTCCTTTTTTCTTCCAAGAATTTCATTTCCTTCCTTTCCTCAAAAAACCGTTCACACAGCATCCCCAAATATGACATTAGCCACGGGGTGAATTATTTTTCTCATGGCCTCCTGTGTGAAGTTAACGTAGAAAAAAAATGGAAAGTCTGTACTTGGTGCACATGAAGGACGAATGAATGCATAATTTAATTTCCTCAAACAGGAGCCGACAATAATGTTAAAAAATTTGGAATTTGACTTACTTTCTTTAATTTTCAGGGATATTTAACTCAAAAACCCCGCGATGTTTTAAACGTCTTGCGATTTTATTACATAGAAACTACTCGAAAATAATAGTCAAGAAAGTAAACATTCGCGAGCCGTAAACACCGAGCTTTCATGTTTTTTATTTATTTATTCTCTAAATGCTGTCACCCTGAGGTGTCTTCCTACAACGACAGAACATCACTCAACTGTCGCTGTTTTCAGCCAATTTTGCCTTTGTCAGTAAATCTAAAAATGTAAGTTTCGTGGGAGCGTGTGAATTGTCATTATAATTACGCTTATTTATTTAGATAAACATATGAATTCTCTTCAACTTCAACTGCTCAAAAGATTAAAGTGATTCATTTTTCGTTGCCGGGAGTATAATGTTGCATGTTTTCAATTAAATCATCATCATCATCATCACTCTTGGTGGGTCTTGGCCTCCTCAAGAGTCTTCCTCCACTCATCTCCATTTCTCTCTAGTTAAGAAGCTCCAAGGTAGATATATCTTTGAGGACGTTGTCTCTCCATCTTTTTTTTATTTTTTATTCCAGTTAAAAGGAAATTACATTTTTACTCATTTAACTAGAAATAATAATACACATTAAGATAATAAAAAAATAATAAATCTTAATCTTGGCCTTCCCAGGCTCCAGCAGGAGTAGGAACTCAGGAGTTCAGCAGGGACTTTGATGCTTGATGTTGGGTCATTCTCTTCACATAACCAGCCATCGAAGTCTTCCCAGTTTTATAAATTAAATATGTTACACGTAAACAGTTTGAATCAACAGATGCCTAGATTTAAAGAGAAAATGTTATTCTTTATGCGTTGTATTACTAAAACTCTCAGCGGATACACATAGAATTAATAAAAATTTATTCCCTTTTTCCAATCCTTCAAGTAGTTTATACAAGTAAAAAATTGATTTCTAACCCCTTTATGATTCTTTTGGTAGAATAAAATTTAGGTATATTCACCTGCTTGAGGAACATACAGGCGTAAATTTAGAAGAAAAGAGCCGTTGTTTAAAATTAACGGAGTTGTACTTTTTTGCGATACCACACAAGGGTGATATTTTTACTCCTATGCCACAAAGGCAAACTTAACTGGGAAAAATGTTCTCTAAAATGGCCTGGAAAGAATCTCCTACTTGTGATCTCACTAAATAAAGCACTCATTTACTCTGAATGGAATAATTTTAATGTTCTCCAAAATAATCCTTGAAAAAAAAATCACTTTGCGATTCTTTCAAAGACATAAAAAACCATCCCTTCGTTCAGAATACAATTTTTAATGTTCTCTAAAGATGTCTTAACAGAAGCTCATTCCTGTGATATCTTGAACAAAACCATTCATTTGTTAAGAATATTATGAACTAAATATACAATTTGGCTGTCCTGAAACGGGTATCCTTCCCAGTTGGACAGACAAAGTATCATTTTGTAATGCATTGTAATATATATATGAATAAATAAATAAATAAATATAAAGGAGGACCAGGAAATATTTCTCTTTACAAAAAAGTGGTTTAATCCAAAGTGCAAATATCAAATCAAACACTTTGCATCGTAAATCCAGTAAAACCGGCTCAGCGTCTGGAGCTAGGAAGACTATGTCACCCCATTCAATGGGAAATATCGGGAGGAAGAAAAGAGAAGATTTATAAGATAAAGAATTATCTGTCTTTTTAGATTTTTTAACCAACTAAACCTTTTAAAGTAATTTCAGTCAAAATTTCGATTCTAAGATGTAACAAAGTTACTACCATGATTAAACTGAAAGTGTCTTTAATATTAGAGCGAACTGGAAAGGTTGGTACGACAATTTATTCTAATTAATTTCACTCAGTGAAAACTCTGGAAATTTTAATCAATTGCTTTTTACGCTTTCACAGAAATGGTCTTTGATAACACAATCCCTGTGAGGGATCGTATTTATGTCATCGACGATCGTCCTAAAAGCAGTCACAAAAAAACTTCCGTCTCACACGTCCTTTATAAAAACGAATATGACAGAAGATACTGGAATGTAAAATATCCTATAATCGTCATATTCCCGTAGATCATAGATTCTCAACCTATTTTTTCCCACCGCTCACTTTGAGAATAATTTTATTTCTAGCGCCCCCTAACTCGTGAATTCGAAACAGCAATTGAGGGCGTAACGGGATACCACGACGAAGGGGGCGTAGTGGGATATAACGATGGGGTTACATTTGCCGCAACGGAGGGGTCGTAATGGGATAGGAAAAATATTTTTGTGGATGGATGGCCCCTAATTAGATGGGATGGGGCAAGATAGGGTTGGATAGAATGGGTTTTTCTAGTCTCTTACCGCCTCCCTGTGAGTCTGAAACGCCCCCTAATTCTATCATGGTCTTCTACCGCCCCTGAAGGTCTGAAGCACCCCCAAGGGGGCGTTATCGCCCGCGTTGAGAATCTTTGCTTTAGACAATTCACGAATGGATGTTTTTTTCGAATTTACAACTCTTCCTTCCCAGAACTCTCCTCGACTTACTTTCCTCAAAAAAAACCTCCACACAGCATCCCCAAAGATGAAATAGGCCCTGCGGGAAATTTTTTCCTCAGGGCCTCCTGTGTGGAAAAAAAAATGCACACGATGCTAATAAAATTCTTACAGGATTAGATATAAATTTAACATTAAACACAGACTTATTCGTTGATAATATTAACGTTAAAATAACATGGTTTAAGCGTTGTAAGCCTTACTTTTCACTAAGTTCTTATAGTCCGAGAATCTTCGACATCTTTTTAGACTTGTAAAACTGAATTTGTATATTAACGTGCTCTAAAAAAATGGAAAATTTAAAGAATAAATTGTTAATAAGTTAAACGGGTAGTTGTAAATATTTTGTAGTATTTTCAACGAGAATGGTAAAATGGTGAACCATTTTTACATTTAAATTGTAGTTTTTCAACCGTTTTTGCGTAATATTTTTATGATGTGGCGATAATTGAAAATTTGGGTGGTCACATTATCTAGAAACTTTTGGAAATTTGTTGTACGTTCTTTTCTTTCCAATTCTCATTACAAGGTAATTTATTAATTATACCATAAGCCGCTTTTAATAGGCACATATTATGGAAAATACACGTTTTTTAAACTTAGTTACGACAAGAATCATCGATTTTATTCGGGATAAATGGAAAAATATGCATTTACATTTAAATTTCATGAAAACTTTTTTGTACTAAGTTTCTCGTTTACGGCTGACATTTCATGTCGCGTTCCTTCCCATATTGAACATTTTCCACGGTACCAATCGCTAGAATATTAAAAAAGATTGCCATACCGAAATAAACGACTCATACATATTCTAGAAAGGTACTACTAGCATGGTGGAATTTTCATGTCCTGAAAAAATAAATTATTTACTTAAGAAATTCACAATTTCTTGTAAAATATGTAATCTTTTACGACGTGCGTTTAAATTTGATTTTATAGGTAATTATATGTGACAGCAAACATCATTTATGAATAAATAAATAAAATTTTCTTTTTGCTCTCCTAAACAATTAACATGTTGTCCTTTACAGAATTTCAAATTTCAGTGATTTTTAAGTGTGTTAATTTAGGTACTAATTAATACTCCGTCTAATATTACATATATTTTCTATTGCATGGGTCTCATTAATTATATAAGAATAGTCACTGTCATCCAACAATGTTATGAGAAGCAAGTTACGACGTAGGTTCCATTGAAAAGCTCCGTGATGACGTGTATACGAGCTCTGCCTGGGAACCCTTTATTATAGTTACGTACGTGTTACATCATGTAACAAATAATAACCAAAACAAGCCTTTTATTCAAATTACACGCTTCGTCAGTGTATCTTCGTAGATATAAGACGAACTTGCTGTACGTATTTGGCATTTAAATAGACTCGCGCCGCTCTGCCTCTCGGTTACAGAAGTTCATATTCTGAATAGAACTTTTTTAATAATGCCACCAACGCAGAGGGATGATTTGCTAACTTTCCGTGCCTCGATGTCAAAGCCCAACCCTAACAGATTATATTGACAAATGTACAAATAAAAGTTAAATAATGAAAGGGACGCTGAGATTTACTATTTTCAGATATATACTTAAAGAATTTTATAGGAAAAAACCCTATTTCAGAAATGAACAATTTATTTTAGATTGTTAAAAAATACGGTATTGCTAAAAGTTAAGGATTGTCAGTGCCTAGCGCCTTGGTCAGAGGCGACCACTGAAAATCGAAACGTTGGCGTTGCTTGATTGCAATGATGAGAATGTCATAATCTCACTGGCTCTGGGAGAGCGAACCCTTATGTGTAATTTGTGTAACTCACCCCTCTAGTCTTTACTAGAAGGGTGAGTTACACGGAAGCGTCTACTAATATGTAAAGTAATTCCAAAAACTGAACAAATCGGACTAATATCTATGAGAACCAAAGTGAGGACGAATATCTACAGCTCAAACTCCTGACTAATATACATGAGAACCAAAGTGAGGACGAATATCTACAGCTCAAACTGCTGACTAATATCTATGGAGCAGGTGATGTCGACGAATATCTACAGCACTGGCAGAGGTTGGATTTGCAATTAAGTATAGCATACTGGCTACGTAATATTGCGTTATATATAACCTAACATAAATTAAGTTTTGCATACACAATATTACGTTATGCCAATATCACCTGTTCCATAGATATTAGTCAGCAGTTTGAGCTGTAGATATTCGTCCTCACTTTGGTTCTAATAGATATTAGTCAGCAGTTTGAGCTGTAGATATTCGTCCTCACTTTGGTTCTCATAGATATTAGTCAGCAGTTTGAGCTGTAGATATTCGTCCTCACTTTTGTTCTCATAGATATTAGTCAGCAGTTAGAGCTGTAGATATTCGTCCTCACTTTGGTTCTCATAGATATTAGTCAGAAGTGTGAGCTGTAGATATTCGTTCTCACTTTGGTTCTCATAGATATTAGTCAGCAGTTTGAGCTGTAGATATTCGTCCGACATACAGGCTGTAGATATTAATATCTGGAGTCAGTTACACATGTTACCTTTTCGAATTAATAGAGATTTAGTCCCATAGAGCATGGTGTTTAACTTTAAAGTCATTTATACTCATTTTCCAAGCAAAACGGGGCTAATTATTATAGTTGTTGCTGCACGGGTAGTGTGCAATATTCCTGCGTAATGCTTAGGTAAAGTTAATCAAGTTCAACGTTAGTCAAATTTTCACTACTACTTATCATGTTAGGTAAGCGATAAAGTAGATAACTTTTTTCTAAGTATCTACTTTTGGCTTCACAATAGGCCACTTGCATCACATTTTTTAATTTTTTTTCCGGTTTTGGCAAATTTTTTAAGACATTCCGTTTTTTTTTTAATCGTATTTTTGAAACCCTGGCGATTTTTTGAAAATATCAATCCGAAAAATCAGACCATTTTTTATAAACCGGAAAGACGGGACATAATTTTGTGGGTGCGAAAAAACGATAATTACCTAGCCGAAAATCATTTAAAAAAAAAAAGTTTTCCACACGAATAGCAATAAATTGTACGGGGTTCTCGTCGTAACATCTGTAAAAACACCGCCATCTTTATCAAAAAATCAAACCAAATAAGGGTAAGTTCGCATAGAACAAATAATAAATCTAGTGAACGTTAAACGCAAATTCAAAAATTCGCCGGAAATCAAAGTAGTGCCATATAAAAAAAATAATCAGTTTGGAATTTTACAAAATTAAGTGACGGGACATTTTTATGTCGTGACGTAACGAGCTCAAATAATGGATTTATTTATTAAAAAATAAAAAAAACTATATGTTTCTAAAAAAATTTACTAACATTTTCGTAATCTTAGTAAAAAAATTTATCCACCCGATTTTTTCCCAGTCGTTATGAAATCCATGCAAGTGGCCTATTCCAACAACTAGTCATTTTTTACGGCATATTATATCTGCGATAGTATTTTGTTAAATATGTGGTAGCAGCTATTTTGAATTGCGGAATCATTCCTATTGGCACCTTAAACGCTGATTGCCGGGACAAATTAAGAGGAATCATTCTGTTCCAGACTACCGACGACGTAACAGCTTTGTAAATCGCCACATGTACGCTCCCACTTTTCATGCACGAATATTTTATTAATAAAAAATTATGGCACGGATGTAGATTGTTATGATAAACTTATAAGCACGGTGTTAAATGCTGTTTTGATTTATACACAACCATACACCTACCCTCCATAAATCTGAAAGTTTTCCCTTTAACAACATTTGCGGGATCAGCCTTTATGCCCACATTGCGCTAAGGAGAGTCGGCGATGTGTGAATGCTGTGCAGACCACCGAACATGTGGTCATCGTATATCTCCATTCATTCCCCTCTCGAATTGATCATCGACGAGGGCCTCACAGGGCGACTCCTGAGGCCCCTTGACTAACTCGCAGATCAATATCTATTTCTATACAAATGGCTTAAATTTTACCAACGGTAATCAGTAATTACACTAATAACCCTAATCAGCTTTATACATCCAATTAAGTCACAAAATTGTTTATTTTCCGGAATTGGATTAAGTCTACTAGCATTTAAAAATTCAAAAAAACATTAACGTTTTATTCTTAATGGGATACTATTATTCAATATATATAAAAGTTTACCACGATGTGCGTGTCACTTAAACTCATAAACGAATCCCAGTGCGATCATGAGAGTTATATGGCGTGATAGCCCTCTATCCCCCATCCGTAAAGAAGGTTCCCGGTTTTACCTGAAGGGCGTGATTTTGAAGACATAAGGGCTGAAAGTTTCATCCTCTACACATTTCTAGAACAGTCAAGAACATTCGAGAGAATTCAAGAATTCACAACTTTCAAGAACATTCTGAAACGTTATGGGATGTTCAGGAAAAGACTGGAACGTTCGGGAACATCCCGGAACATCCCAGATCATTGTGGAAAATTCCTTAACACTCTGGAATGTTCTGAAACATTGCGGACCATTCGAAGCCTTTTTTGTGTGGGTGTGGCTTTCATATCAGCTCCTGAGCGAAGCCGGGAAAACCAGCTATTTTAAATATAGTAACAATCCATTCCCTGAATTTTAACTACATTTTGACAATACTTGAAAGACAAAATGAAAAAGAAGTAGAAAAATTAAAATATATAAATTCGTGTTTGACACAGCCTTAATTAACATCATG
The DNA here is from genome assembly GCA_917563855.2 of Limnephilus lunatus. NCBI lineage: Eukaryota > Metazoa > Arthropoda > Insecta > Trichoptera > Limnephilidae > Limnephilus > Limnephilus lunatus. The sequence goes on along the minus strand of OU830598.1, from coordinate 44,593,664 downwards.
TGGAACCCCGGATGATAATAAATAATCATAAAAATATTTGTAACTTGCCTGTCTCGACACAAAATTTCGCTAGTGAGACAGGGACAGTAAAAACTTCGCGTAAACCTAATTTATATTTATAGAAGTACCTAATGAAATCCAAAAAAACATTAATTTTCTTTAGCACAGCATAAGAAAGGTTAAAATCATAATGAATGAAACTTTAATATTGCATCATTTAGACTAATTAACTAGGTAATGTTTTTTTTTCTGCAGGGTTAAATAATACAGTGTAAACATTTACTCGGAGCATTCAACTTGGCTCTTTAAAGCCAACTTCATAACACGTTAATAAAATTAATATTTATCAAAAAATATCTCCACGCTTTTTACATACCGTTTTCTGACATTTCGTGAATGTGGAATGGGTGACATTACGTACTGACGTTGATTTTTTTTTATTACCTACCTATGCTATTTTTGAAATTGTATTAAAAGTTATATGAAAAGAATTCATATAAAATCTACAAAAAGGTTTATATTTCTGAGGTAAACAAATTAAATTTCACCTTATGTAGAAATATAAGTCAATAACCTTATTTTTTAAATGATTTCTGAATAATTTATTTATGTTTTCTTCCAGCAATTTTTCAGAATGCTTATTTTCTATTGAAGCCTCTAACGTGTAAAAATTCTAAGCGCTCACTCTGAGATTTATTAAATTCGTGGAACACCTTTAATAAAATAGATTTTTGATATGTTCATCGAGAGCAAAATGAAATATAAAAATTAAAAAAAAATGGTGCAAATAATATTGTCCGTAATTGGCATTTTATTAATTGTTCATACAAAAGAGAAAATTAATATAATCGAGGTTTTTACTTTAGTGGTTGGCTAATCATTACTATCCGGTTTCGCCAAAGGTTTATTAACTTATTTAGAAAAATATTGACACATTTAGGAAAAATGTTGTCTTGTGCAGCTAAATGGTATTTCAAAGCCTCACAGCTTATGATAACGAACTAATGAAATAATGTTGCGAGCTCAAAATTGTTACGTTGGCTTAATAAATTTACACGTAATGGCTTTTAAAAGTTGAAGCCACCAGAATTCACAGATTATCTCCTTCATGCTTTAGATATTCCCTCTTTTTGTTAATCGATGTATTTAAATATTGTTAATAATACGATAACAAAAACGATTGGAAATATTTTTTTTAAATTAAATTAAAACCGTTCACTTTGAATACACCACTTACTTACCTACTTAATCAAAATTATCAACAGGTTTCAATTTACATTATATTTAATTAAAAAAAAAATATATATATCCATCCAGCTTTTTATACTAATAACAAATTAAAAAAAAAAAATATATATATATATATATATATTAAATAACAAGGTCAACGGTAAATTTTTGATTCTATAAATAAATTTGTAATTGACTGGTCAGTGGCTGAGTTGGCATCGTGTTTGAGTCCCACCCATCGTGTCTGGGCTCCTGGTGTTCGATTCCTCGGCTGGCAAGTCCTCTTTTCGCAAGCAACATTTTCAGCTTACTGTGGTGTAGGAGATTTTTCAATATTATCATGTTATCGTAATCCGGTATTGTGTCTCTTTCTTTAAAAAAACAAAAAGATTTTGACTTTATATACCTAAGAGCACCTAAGGTGTAAATAATAATAATCATTCTGAATTTGCCAACCACATTTTAGAAATAAATCATTATTTAATACAAATAAAGTATAACAAATTTTACAAAAAAATAATTAGGGTTTACAATTAGATAACTTAGAATTTTTAGAAATCAGAAAAAGCGTTAATAACCAATTAAATAAAATTAATAACCAAAAAAAAATGTTTAAATAGCCATCTCTTAAAATTATTTTTATATTAATGCTTATATTTAACATAATTTATTTTGTGTTGATTTATAAAAGTTTTTAAAATATAAATGCAGTTATTACATATTCTAAAAAATATATATATTTAAGATTATATAATTGTTATTTATGATACCTTAAAATATTTCATCACCACCCTTGTAATTTTTTGTGGATAAGCACATATTTGTCTGTACTTGTTTGTCTTTTATTAGTTTTAAATTTATCGTGACGAAGAAACCAATGGTTTCGAAACATGTTGATAATTTTAATTAAGATAGTGGTGTACATAGGTGGTTTGTTTTTATTTAATTAAAATGATGCCACAAAGAGAATTTGCTAATATTGAAGAAGTAAATATAAAAAAAAAACTCGGTAGTCATTTTTGGATGTTTGGGTCAAAATAGAGAATACCAACAAAAATATGTTGCAGAATGTTAATGTGAAAATTTAAGAAAGATATTCCCATGTTTTCGGCAACTTCGAGCAACAAAAATTCAGATATAAAAAAATCCTTTCCACGGGCCGCAGGAAATTTTCGGGTGTGGAATACCAAATTAATTTATGATCATGTGTTGAATGTGAAATTATGACAGCCAGATGGATACGGTCATTGCATGCACAATCCACAATTGACCCATGCATTATTTACTACGCCAGCCAAAATAACAGAATTATTATGTATTTTTACACCTTGCAGTAATACAGCTCAAGGCGATAAAAACAATCTAAGTTTTGGTGTCTGTAAACATATCTATTGTTTTACCTTGTATTCTCTTATTGCGATAACAGAACTCACAGACCACATAAGATATTGATAAACAGATCAGTTTGCTGAATGAGCTCAGGTGTTATTTATTTATTTATTTAAACGCCATAGAATGGCTTTTACATTCAAGTGATAGGTAAATGATATTATAAGTATACAGCGATACACAGGAGATTATCAGTATTACAATAATAACAAAATATGAATGTACATTTAACAAAGTATGAGTGATAAAATCAAGTAGGTATTTAGGTATAGGATTCTAGTATGTGCTACTAAACTAATAATGTAATAATCAATGTTATAATAATAGAGAACATATTATTTAGGATTATTTAGAATAAAAAATATGTAAACAAAGGGGACTTGTCAGAAAAGTTGTCAATAGTATTAAATTTATAGACACTGAGTAGTAGAGTAAATTTGTATTGAGTTTATTGATACCATTAAGGTTATCATTGTTTGGAATTAATAAGCAGGTATTGCTAATTAGTAGACATCGGATTATATGCATTTGCATGTGCAAATGCATATAACTCTCTAATTACGGCGTTAATGCATATTTTAGCCTTTTTTTCCCAATCGTGCATATTTAGCATTTGAAGACGCATCCATTAAACAGAATATCGCCCTCATCTCAACACATTTCCACAAGTTACCAGATACCATAGAGAAATTGGAAACTAAAAATCTTCCTCTATGTAAATCAATAGAAATACTGGAAACAATGATTGAACTCGCCAACGCTCTTCCCAATTCAATATCAGAAAAGATAATGACCATTCAGTGGTTGAGTGGACATAACGCTTGGGTCCCACCTGAGCGTTGCGTGTTCGATTCCTCGGCTGGCTAAGTCCTCCATCACAACACAAGCAACATTTTCGGCTTTCTGTGGTGGTAGTACGAGATTTTCAAACATTGTTGGGTTATTCGTAATCCGGGAATGTTTGTCTTTCTTTAAAAAAAAAGAAGAAAAAAAAGATTCGTGAAAACTTAGACGCTATTTTGTTTAAAAAACCCTGCATAAACAGGTATCTCCAGAAATGGCGCCAATTCTTTTAAATTTTGTCGGATAACGTCAGTTGACGTAGAGAAGTCGTTTTCGGCGTTTTGGGTGACAAACATCAAAAATTTTTGATCGAAAATTTGGAAAAATACTTAATTGTATATTGTCACAAAAACTATGCATAATTTTAAGAATATTTCGCTGTTTTTGTATCGTCATTAATTAAAATATATAAAAATAAAAATGGTTTTTTCATTTTGCATTGCGCATATTTTAGGCATATCAAGAGTTTTTAGTGCATATTTCGGCCTTTTTTAGTGCATATTTTGGCACTTTGTTAGTGCATATAATCCGATGTCTACTAATTAGCTATCTGTTTCAGGTCTGTCAGTTATTTAATAATAGTTTTGGTTTTAAAAAAAAAACTTTTTTAATAAAATAATACATTTAAAAGCTATCTCACTTCAGTCTGATAGTAAAGTTATCAGAAGTAATTAGTTGAGAATCTATAGTAAAATATTTAGTTAGGAGTTATCACAATAGAACGGTAGACATTGCCTCGATGTTGGTTTGCGAGGTATATGTAAAGAAATCATGTATAATAGTTCAGGGCTGTCAATTCTTGAATTTATGATTTTATATAAACATGTTAGGTTATTAACTATTCTACATTCAGATAATTTTAATAAATTAAGTTGAAATAAAAGATAATCATAATTGATACATTCCCTTGTTATACATATTCTGAAATTAATATATCTTAAGAATTTATTTTGAACTCTTTCTATCGTGAGTGAATGACTAGCATAACTAGGTGCCCATATTGTCGAGTTGTACTCAATTTGACTCCTAACCAATGACATGTACAAATTTTTAATGGTTAGAAAATTTTTAAAATTGGTTGCAAATTCTTATTACAAAACCCAACATTTTCAAAGCACTATTTGATGTAATTTCAATATGATTTATAAATTTCAGTTTTTGATCAAAGTTTACACCTAAATCATTCACCTCGGTTATAGTTGTTAGCACTACATCATTAATGGAGTACTCATAAATTATTGGATTTTTTTATTCTATGAAATCTCATAATAAGACATTTACTTAAATTAAGTTGTTGATAGTTGGCACCAAACAAAATTTTGCACAGCTTTTCATTCGGAATTTCTAGGTCAACGCAACCGAATTGCATCTTAGTCTCAGAATATTTGAAATACCATAAAGTAGGCATAAACCAAAATAGTTTTTTAATTATTTTTTTTTCTATTATTAGATATTATTATTTTTAAATTTATTAAAAATTAAATTGAAAAATGTAAACATTAAGTTCCGCAAGTTTTTTAATATGTATTTTTGTTAATGCTGTTTCGGTTTACAAGATCATTATCGAACTGTGGTTGAAACACTTTAAGACGAAGTATTTATACAAATCAAAATGTCAATTTTTGAAGGTGTCAATTGATTTATTACCAGTTAAACCAATTTGCTGAGAAACTAAGTAGAGACAATTAAAAAATTAAGGAAACCTTAACACAAACTGCTGGAAAACAGATCTCTCACATAATGGAGTGTCTACTGACTCTACTTACCATTTACTTTTGCTGACATATTTATAAAAATTTTATGCATATTTTTGCATTTACGGGAATTGGTAATTTTGTGTTCTAACTTATATTTAATTTAAAGTTTTTCTCTTATATTATCTATTCAATGAAAATATTGTTCAATTTATAAATAACCGATTATTTATAAACAAGTTTTGCTGTGTAATTATTACTACGGGTGACGACTTTTTCGCCTTGTGATGGCATTAGAAAACCTTAATATTTATGTGGTTATAATAATTAATTAGAAGAACTTGTTTATAAATAAACTGTTTTTTATTATATAGATTGAATACCTAGTTATATTTTTGAATAAAAAACTTTAAATTAGAATTGAGTTTTATAAATCAAACATAATCAAAATAAACACACTTTTACTTAACGAATATTATTATAAATGCTTAAACTGGACATATAAAATTAAATCAATAGATCACCCCCCAAAAAACCTTTTCTCTTTTTAGCCGATAAGAAATCATTTGATCGAATTTGTAATGCCCAAAGTAAAATCATCAATTTTTATAAATAGTAATTTTAGTAGACCCCATTTATATGCCTCCACAGCGGAGGACCTGAGAAAAAAATTCGCACAGCGCCTATGTCATCCTTGGGGATGCTGTGTGGAGATTCCTTATAGGGAAAGGAAGGTGAGAAAGTTCTGGGAAGGAAAAGGGTATGAAGGGTGGGTAGGAATCTGGGGGTCAATGTGTCCAAGAGTGACAAACCATCCCTCGCAGTAGGTGCAAGCGATGTGTTGAGGGAGTCCGGCTGGAGAGGATAAAGGGTTTTTCTCGACTATTCACTCCCTATCCAGCCCGACAAACCACACCCGATGAACCCGAGCACCCCTGCTAAGTCAATAAACTTATCGAACCACTTGAAGCGACCTACGGTTGTTGGTTATCCAATACTACGGTTTTAGCATCCGGTAGCCTCGTCGATATTAAAACTTCGAATATATCTACCAAATTAGACTATTTAAAATTCTCAGAGAATAAGAAGTTTCTTACTCTTAATAAATTATTGCCTTCATCAATATACCATACGTCAATGGGAAATCATTGACGTATTAGATTTTGTATTGTCACTAATGTGTTTAAAATTTCTTAGTAAAATATTCGAATTTTGTGTTGTTCCTTCATGGTGACAATCCACTCCCACAATAATATTTCTTTATCAGATTGCTGATAAACGGAAACAAGGTGTAAAACTGTAAAATAAAATATTTTTTCGTCATTTCATCATAACACCCCAATATTTAACAAATTCATACTTTTTTATTGATGACTCATCTAGCAACGAAAATATTTATTTCGTTTAGCATAATGACAAGCAAATCATGACCAATTCTTTCGGCCACTTAACCTCCATTTATGTAATTTATTAACTTACTGATTTTTAAGGCGATCCAATTTATTATTATTATTCTAAATTTAAAACAAATATATGCCAAGAATATTCTTATATATCATTTTAAAAACAGAAAATCTCCTAATGAAACTCGGATACATGACACAAGAGCCTCAAAAAAGGATAGACGAGATGTTCCAAAATTCAAGACAAGTTTTGGCCAAAGAAACCACAAATATCTGGCAACTAAACTTTACAACATCCTTCCTCCAAGTCTAAAAAAGATAGAAAAGATAAATAAGTTTAAGGAAAAAATCAAAACATGGGTGAAAGAAATTAATGCAGACATACTAGAGAATGTATTAAAAACATCATAGAAACTAAATAACGGAAAATCAAAGAAATCTACCAGTCCGCCTCAGCACAGGACTACCTAGTGAGGAGGACTAAGAACAAACGGATGAAATTTTTATATCCATCATCATATCTTGTAATTGTCATCAAACCTGTAACTAAATACTCACAAAAAAAAATCATTTTTTACGCATTGTTTATTGTAATAAAACGGAAATTTGAAATTGATTTCACGAAACCAAGAAACCAAGTGACGCGAAACCTTATGTCTGTTCCCCGCTCCAGCCAGGGAGGACTGACAGAAAATGTGTGTGCCTAGTCAGTAGTTCTTCGGTGAACGGTATAAGGTTCACTTTGAAAATCCAAATTTGTCGACTGTCTTATTATCGCCGTGATGTCAGAAATAACAACGCGAAAATGGGTATTGTATTTTATTTTGTGAAGTTCGGGCGTAAATACCATTTTGCGATTATTATAAAAGAAACTGAATTTGCTTCATTAAACAATAACACCATATCCGAAAAGAGGTATTAAAAAGTAGGAGAGTTTGTACATGAAAATGATTTTTTATAGACCTAATACTTAATTTTTTTCTAGGTTTATTAAAAAAAGACTTTTAAAAAAATGACCGATATTTTTAAGGGCCAAGATATGTTTTACACGCAGTATTTAATTGAAGCATCTATAATACTTCTAAGCGATCGAATTAAAAAAATATGATTTTGTATGATTTTGCATTCTTTGGTATGGCTTCATCTTAATTTTCCTCGGATTGTACCAGACCGAACTAAATAAGGTCAATGCACAACGGACCCAGACGCCAGACCAATAAATCACGTCTGCGAAATGCAATGACTGGTTACTGACAATGTGCACTTTATATCTACTGCATTGTGTTTGTACGACAGTTTTCAAGTACGTAATACAATGACTCATTGTTGAATTGCAACGGTGAATTAACAATGCCTTCATGCATCATTAATTATTTGGTTAGCGAAAGCAACGACAAAAAAAAACAATTGATGAAGCTGTCGCCGCAATAAGCAAGATAAAACTTACGCTCTTGTGTTTCGATTGCCATATTAATTTAAATTAAAGGACTGTGTAGCCACTGCTGGCCACAGACAAAAACATCTAACAGCTTACAATACACTAACGCCCCTAGTACCACTAGCGGCAAACCGTCCCGGAAGCATCTATAAAAAAACATTTCGCAAGCATTCAAGACTTTCTACTTGGAATGGCCACATCTCTTCACCTTGTTTTCTTACTCGTGCATCGTTTATCCAATATCTAGATCTCAATTATTGTGAAATGTAATAAATATATTATTCAGACGCCATAATATAAACTCTATCTATGCTACAAATCCCTAAAACTATTTGAGAGACCCATACAAACTTAGGTGACTGGATGGTGTAAAGGCTAACACCGCATCCTTGGGGATATAGAGCAAGACGACCTCCGTAGTCCAGTGGCTAAGACTCTTGACTCACAATCCGGAGGTCGCGGGTTCGAACCCGGCGTGCGCAAATAAATTTTATTTGATTAGTTTGTGTTATTTCACAATTAATTTTTTAAAAATAATATATATCTAGTATATTTGCGGCACGTTCCAGAGTGGAAGATACTTGTGCGGTATTCACTGTAAAAAAAAAAAAAAGAGGGAGATCAGCGGGGATGAAGGTGTTTCATAGAGGTGGCCAGAACTCTCCAAGAATAGATATTTATCTATACGTCTCAGAGCACAGGTCATTGGCAATGATTTTTTGCAAATATGTAAATGTTTTTTATTTATTTTTTATTATCGAAATGGACTTCACAAAAAATTCAATTTCAATAGTACGCTTATTTTTTAAGCAATGATTATGTAGAGGAACAGATATTGTATAAACGGTGTCCGTCAACTAGTGATATAAGCCAGAAACTGGCGAATCTTTATCACACGGAGAATAAAAAAACTTTTTTTTTCGCTCTGTGATTTTAGTTTTTTTTTACTTTTTCTTTTTTTGCGGCATCTAAGCTTTTAAAAGATAATACAGAGCGTATGGTAACTAGTAATCCCATGGCGAATCAAAAAAGTTATACTACAAAATCTATTACAAATGTGATGCGGATTCATCAATTTCCCGCTTGTATCACTAATTTCCGGACATTATGCATTGGTAGGTACCTACCTATTAATACGCGATCTTCTGTTACCGCCACGTCATATTGGACGTTTCTATCATCGGGGTAAACTAAAGCCTGCATATTGCAGCCCGAAACTCAGGTCCGGACTTGTGCAGGCGCAATTGGAGCAGTTCCCTCTGGGAGCCGACTTTTCAAGGCGCCAAGGTGCCAAGGAGCAAAGGCGCTGATAAAACCTAATACAGCGCCATTGAAGTTTTTACTAGCGCTAAGCGCTGTTTTTTTATAGTAATACCTCACAAGATTCTCAGCTGTTCCCATCTGGAGCAAGTGAGACTATGGCATCTCCAAATAGGGTATTTTGTGAGGCTGAAGTTAGTGGGGATGGGAAGAATATGGCGAAGAGGAAGGTGGGGACGTACCTGGCTATTCAGATCTGGTCACCAAACACGGCTAATACCATTTCAAGCAACGTTTCAATTCTCAATGGTGGTCTTACACCTGGGCAATACTGACAGTGTCTTCCACTGGTTTTTTCCGCTAATATATTTTACATTATTTTAAATGCATTTATTGTGAAATAACAAAAATAAAATGTATTTTCCCACGCCGGGATTTGATCCCGCGACCTTCAGATTGCGAGTCAAAAGCCTTACCGCTAGACCACGCCGGCCGTCAGACCACGCCGGCCGTAGTTTCGAAACTACTCAGCAGAAGATAATCTTATAATTCACGCAAGTTACGAAGGCATGTGGAGCGATGGTCTTCTAAGCCTTAAAAACCGAACAAAAGTATTCTTGCTAGCAGTAAAATATGAATATTCATGACCGTCGATCCCATATTTATGGTATCTTCATAAAATCGCCGACTTTACACAAAAATATAAATATTTTTTAAGAAGTTTCGTAATAAAACATGAAGCACCAAAAATGCAAACCTAATATTTTTTAGCGTTGCCATTCGCATTTTGTTATATTATCGACTACAGATTTTATCCCAAGACTTGGATTAATTACGTGTTTCCAGGATCCATTTATAATAAACGTTCATTCACAAAGGAAATCAAACGTAATGAATGAAATGAGTGGAGTGATCCCAAGCCAGCCCGAGATATTTATATCAGACTCAACTAGAAATTAAACCGACCTAATATTTCAATGTTGTTTCCTAATTAAGAAATATTTTAAGTCTTGTTTTGATTATAACTTAAGTAAAAGCTTAGACTGATTTTGTTATTATTATAGGTATACACGTGGAATAGCAATCGAATCACGTCTACTAGAAATTATTTATGTTGTTCAAATAATAATGTTGTATAAAGAGATTAGACGTAATTGTGTTTTACAGTTGTTGTGGAAGTGACATTTAATTGATAAATTTAGTATTTATTCCGCTGCTTCCGCCTTTCGACAAAATAATAGTCTATAACTGAATTAATTTTTGTTATTTGTGAAAAAGCTACTTGGAAGGATTGTGGATCTTACCACGAAACATTTTAATCATTATTTGATGTTATCACAAGGTGTATTTAATAGTTATTTGATACTCACAGTATCATCCTGGTAAGAAACCATTTCGTCAAGCATTGTCTGATGTAGAAGAATCGTCATCTTTTGTAGAAGTCATATTCCTATTCCTATGGCTACGGGAAGTTAGAACTTTTGTGCGGTATCAGTATTAAAAAAAAAGTTAATTATAAACACATAATATTGGTTCTGTGACACAAACAACTTTATTACATGTTTAGTTTGTGATATTCGTTCAATTTGAGAGGCGGGTACAAGTACCGCTGCCCCGGGAACCATTTATTGGATAACCAACACCCTGCCATGGTCTCCCCGTGTGGTATGCTACGTTTAGTAACTTAGCAGGGATGCCCGGGTTCCAGGGATGATGTTTGTCTAGATCTTGGCGGCGGATGCTTATACCCACCTACCGCGTGGCGGGCCGGATCGGGGGAGACTGTTTGAGGGAGACGTTTCGACTCCTCCAGCTGGACTTTAAGACCCATCGCCTTGCACGGCAGTGGGATGGATTCAAACATTTATCACTCCTAAACACATTAACTCCTAGATTCCCTCCCACTCCTCATTCGTTTCCCTAAAAATATCCTCCACACAGCATTCCCACAGATGACATAGGCCCTGAGGATTTTTCTTTCCTTGGGGCCTCCTGTGTGGAGATAGTGTAAAAAAAGCAAAAACATGTGTAATCTGTGATATTTAGTTGTACCTACCAATTAATATTTTTATAGCATCCTAGAAACATATACTCGTATGTGAAAATATAACCTTTGTAGATTTGATTTAAGGTTCCACACAGTTTTATTAAGTTGGTTAATTTTTGGCGTGTTGTGCATTCTCTCATCTCAAGAAAGCGTTTCAGAGAGCCTTTCAGTATCCTTCATCAATCTGTTTACGTGTACAAGGCTGTCCAAAATGTTTGCTTATAAAGGAGGACATACAGCAAGCCTTAAAACTAATATAACAACAGCCCACGTAGTTTGAAATCACTGATAGTGGGAGGAAAACCAATCCAGGATATTTACAATACAAGTCTCAGTATACATTAAAAAAGGCTTTTATTAAACGTTAAATGTTTTTTTCATTGCCTTTCAAAATAAACACGTTTTTTCATGCAATGATGTTTTAAAGCTTTATGAGTTCTCCATTAAACGTGGACTTTTGTGGAAGCGGAAATAAAACCTTTCATGGCGTGGGAGTGGAATCGGCCCACACGTAAGTACTTTCGTCCTGCGTTCTAGACTTAGAAAGTTAACCACTTCGCTGAATAGAGGTGTTTAGTTAACCTCTTAACTTCAGATTACTTATTATTTCAAATTCACGAGTATAATGGGATCACCTCAACATTCCTCCACACGTTTGAGCACGGTATGTATTATTCAACCAGCGATGATGTTGGCATGACTTTGTCCAAAAACATACGTGATCATAACTTTGATAAGAAACACCCTTCACTCGTGTAAAGGGAACAATAGAGCGCAACTCGTGTTTCTTCCCATTGGGGCAGAATATTATGAATTTACTTTCAGTGAACCTTCACAAAATTTTTGGTAAATTAGCGACATTATAAAATGGAACTTTGTGTCCATCACTTAATTAATGACTACCGATTTCCGACGGCAAACAAACATTAATCAAATGATAATTTTTCTGCCCTGATGTATTGATGTCCACAATATTTTATCTACTTCTACCACACTATATAAAGAGGTAATATTTGTTTGTTTGTTTGTTTGTGTGTTTTTTTGCATCGGATAGGCTCCGAAACTACTGAACTGATTTGAAAAATTCTTTCGCTATTGGGAAGCTACACTATCCCTGGGTAACATAGGCTATATTATATTTAAAAATAAAATAGGCATCCTTAGTAAAACTTCGATAATGTAACCCAGGGTGTAAAAAAATTACCTAAAATATTCTTTAAATCGCGTGCGCTGCGAAAACTATTGATGATAGAATAAAATAATGTACTACGACTTTATAGAACACATCATTATTTACAAAAAAGGTTGCGACAGCATATGTCTAACTATTATGGTTATGCCACAATAAGTATTCTTTTATTTTAAAAATTTAATTTAAATGTCGCCGCTTGAAAAGGCTCTTTATTTGTATCTTGGTTTTAATCCTTATCAAAATAAATTACTTCATATTCAATACAGCTTCAATACCTTTATTTAACTTTTTGAATTTTTCAATTCGGATATTTAAGTAGAAAGATATCACGAGTTTAAAATTGTTAGTATTAGAAAAAAGTTTCGGCTACGGGCCGGGCGGGAGAGGAGTCAAGAAATGCAGTGCCAGGGGGGTTGGCGGGACGGGGGAGCGGGAGAGTGGTGGTGGGGAAGGTGGAAGTGGAACGCTGGAGGGGAACGAAAGTGACGAAAACTAGAGTGATCGCAGTATGTACATGGTGAAATTGTGAAAATAGTTGCATTTTACAAAATTATTTGATATAACTATTTACTGTTGTTGAGTGGTTACGTTCCTTAACTGCAATCCGGAGGTCGCGGGTTCAAATCCCGCCATGCGTAAGTTAATTTTATTTGATTAATATGTGTGACTTTACAGTTTATACACAATAGGGCATGCTTGAGGCATGCCTCAAAGCAATTCTTTCAGTGTCCTGGTAAAAGACCGCCATTCAGAATAGAAATGTGCTAGAAATAGCTTTAGCCGTATTTGGTGACCAGATCTGAATAGCCAAATACTTCTCCACCTTCGTTTTCCCTTTCTACTTCCCCACTCCTCTAAATTCACAACACACCCCAATTGGGGATTTAATAGTTTCACTAGCTCCATACGGCTGGGAGCAGTTGGGACTTGTGCGGTACACAAAATAAAAAAATTTACAAAGCTCATTATTTTGATGTGTTTGCATTCAAAATCATGTAAAAAATAATATCTGAATTTCGAATAATTCATGTTTGTATGCTATTTTTGGACGAATTGTTTCACAAAATTAGAAAAATTCAAGCTCGGCGAAAATTCTATTAAAAGTCCGTTATTATCCATGTGCTGTGAAGTAACCGGCTCACGATGAAATAATAACGGAACTTGAATAGAACTTGAATCTTAACATTGAAATTTTATGAATTGTTGAAAGTCTGTGAAACTAAAAATACGCCCCTCCATTGATCTCTTTTACATCTGAACCCCACTCCAATCTTCCACATAATTTTAAAATTAGCCAAATTAAATAAAATTCATATATAAATTCATTTTTCTTTCTTCGTAATTTTAAATGATGAAGGGAGAAAGCCAGAAACAATTGAAAAAAAAACCATCCAAAGAACTGAATTTATGGTTTTCTCAAGAATCAGTCATACTCAATATCTTTTTAGCAGGGTTACGCTATAAGCACGTTATTATTTCAGCTGAACGACAAACGTTAGCAATTAGTGATGGAAGTCGAGAAGTGTTAAAAGGGTTGAAACACGAGAGCAGACAGGTGAAACACGCAGTTAATTAGCAAAGGATTTCTTGGTATTTTCTTTGTTCCACTTTTCCACAAACTGTTCAATCCACAACACTCGCGATACTTGTGGCAAAACAACATACCGACAACAAATGGAAAATTGCGAAATTCTTGGTACCTAATCTATCCACTTTCCACTCAGACACGATAATGTCTACCGGGTACTGCTAAAATACGATTCTTGAAATAACTGAAATTCGCAATATTATGGTAACTTTTATTACCACATTATCTTCACAAGTAGTTGCTTTGTAAATTATACTAAACATTATATTCTCCTGTGGGTAGGTATATCATTTCATTGACGCCAAAACGCTTAGCGGTTTTCGCGTAGGTAAATGACTGATCTTTCTTTAGCTATATTGTGGCAGATAAACTATAATATATTACAGGCTAACAGAAAGCTTCACAGGAGAATTTAGTGAACAAGCTGAATTACTACAAATACTATCATTAGTGCTTTGTAGAAATATTTTGATAAAACCTCGGGTATTCGTATGTATTTTTATTTTTTTAAAATTATTAGTATTTTTTAAATTTTGTTTTGATTATGACAAGCATATTTATAAAATCCTACAATATAATACGACTAGACGAGTAGTATATACCCAACTAGCAGATCCGGCCACACGTAGCTGTGGCTAACGAAACACAACGCCACGCCATTACCCAACCTTTAGGTATAACCAACGCCATCTGTTAAATCCAATCCACACCGCCCGCTTGCCAGCCCATTCCTTTTATTTATATATTTCAACCAATTTATACAAAATCTTGACAAATTATATACCTAAAACCCTTCCTCATGAATTACTCTATCTATTGGTGAAAACCGCATGAAGATCCGTTGCGTAGTTTAAAATATCTAAGCGCTCAGGCAGCTGGAGCGACTCCATTTTATACTATGTAAAAATAGATACGTTTTTAGATTTTCACGGCCATATGCATTTTCGTTTGTTTTTGGGGTGTTATGCCGTGTTGCGTTACCTCCTTCTTTAGCCGACGTTTCGGGCAGCGTTGCAGTGTCCATCATTAGGGCAGATCCGACAGATGTGCTAAAGAAGGAGGAAGCGTAATACGGCATAATACCCCAAAACAAATAACGAAAATATGAAAAAAAAGTTTACTCAGAGGTGACTAAATACCCACTAATTCAAATAACTGGTTAGGTTCGCGGCATTCAATTAAAATAGAATATTATTATTACGTATCTAATGTTTATATGTAACAATCTTCCGCCATGAATCATAATATTATCTATCATACACACGTAATTCCGATAATCGTCATTGCGTGTAAATAAATATTATGTGTACCAGACCTACGTAATATTATGACAAATGTATGATCATGAAGCCATTGTTGCATGTTTTACAACATTTGTAAAGGATGGTAAAGAAACTGAAATAATCAGTATTTTGCTCATGTGTCTTTAATCAGCGATTACAAAAATATCGTACGGGTATGGCCGTATGGGGTGGTTAGAAAAAGGGGAGGGTTGGATCTAGTCTGTATTGTGTATAAAGTAATAATATTATGTTTTAAATTAATGTCATTAATTTTTTGGAATTTAGGTTTGAAGATTTTTTTTTAATTTGGGAGGCGGGTATCGGTACCACCGCCCCACGAACCATTTACTGGATAACCAACACCTCTGCCATAGGTCACCTCAAGTGGTTCGCTACGTTTGGTGACTTAGCGGGGGTGCCCGGGTTCATGGGGTGAGGTTTGTCCGGGTATTGGCGGCGGATGCGACTGCCCAACAGCTGCATGGCAGGCTGGATTGAGAGAAAATAGTTGAGGGAGTTTGACTTCTTCATCCGTAGTTTCTCGGAAAATCGCCTGGCACCGCAGTGGGAGGGATGGATTCATTGGTTCGTCACTCCTGGACACACTAACCCCCAGATTCCTACCCAATCTTCATACCCTTTTCCTTCCCAGAACTTCCTCTCCTTCCTTTAAAAAAAAAACCTCCACACAGCATCCCGAAATATTTTCCTCAGGGCCTCCTGTACGGAGTTAATTTTAAAAAAACTATGGTGCTGAATGAGGTGTCTAGTTGAATTAGTCAAATTCACTCTACGAAATGTTAAAAATGTTTGAAGAGCGATAATACATGTGTTTTGTATTGAGATAGTGTTGCACTAAGAGAGGTTTAATGTGTGGTTTTGCCTGCTTTGCCAATTCGTCCAAATAGTTCAGGGCAATCTATCACAGATGTGACTATTTTTTGTAAGAATAGTACGTCTGCGAAATTTCTTCGGCTTTCACGAGACGATATTTTTTTCATTATTCATTCCAATGATCATTGATTTATCGTGGTAAGTAAATTACCAATAATGAAAAGCTTGTATTATAACATAACATGAATACATGAAATCATTAGTTTAATGGGTATTTAATCACTTACGGCAAGCCACAGCAATGTTTTGTACTGCAAATCGGATAATGATTTCGCTAAATGAAATTTAAAATAATGCCTTATTAAAAACGATAAAAAATATAATAATTAGATGCATTTAATTAAGTGATGGAAATGGGAATTAGAGTGTAGTGAGGAAGTGTGATCTTTATCGATTTGAATATTTTTTTCCACACCTGCAACATTTTGATAATAGAACCAGCCGAGCGATTTTATATTCCTTTTTTGGATCGATAGCGAGATAACGGACATAGATTATATGGACATATACAGATTTGTGTGATTTATTTGTTTTTTCTATATGCTGGAATTCGTGTTTAAAACTAAATTATGTGACAGTAAATATGTAAAAATCACATAAATCTGACAGGAGATCTCGATAACGATCCCACTCGGAAGATTTGTTTTTTTATTTTTCGTTTTTTTTCTATCGATGGTGTTTCATATAACTACTTTTTAATTCGGCAAATGTATAAAGATTATCTTAAAGAGGAACACACACTTTTGGAAACACAAACAAGTGTTTGAAAACTCAAAGTCTTCTATGGAAATATGCTATATTTCGGTAGAAATTCGGAATGCGTGGTATGTTTCCTGCAAACCGCATCACTATACATTGATCGTCATATCGATTTATGTATTTGTATATTGTTATATAATATGTATTGGTCGATGGAGATAAGACGTTGAAGTTTGACAGTCAATGAAAGTTGGGTGTTTGCAATGTAAATAAAAACGAGGGAGGGCACGCTGTGCTTAAATGCAATTTGCAGTAGTGTAAGTCCCTTATCGTATTGCGATACGCAAGTATCCGATATTCACATGCTATACCTACTCACGTCCCAAAAAACTTGTTGCGCACAGACAGCCCGTACACGTCCCTATTGAAATGACGAGACCCGCGTCGCGTCGCCGTTAATCATTGTTGAATCCCCAAATATGTCAAAACTAGCTTTCATATCTACATTCACAACCAAACAGTTATATAAAATTGTATTATTGATTCATCTACTTACTACAACTAGTCCCATTTAATATACCTTCCCGCAGAATCAGAAATAGTTGCTTTCCCTCAATCAACACTTTTATAATTACGGATATTATTCACTTCTGTCCAAAATGTGCAGACTGGTCAAACCAAGTCAAGACATTGACTTCTTTGGCATAAGTCTAAATAATTTTAGACGGTTGCTAAACAATTAACGATATTTTAAAAGAATGTGTTTTGAATTCTAGCTAAGACTTAACTTGCCTTGTCATTTCTGTTTTCTTATGCTTATCTCCGATTTTGTCTTTTCTTTTATTTATCATCCTATAATCTTATAGTGTAATTTTTTTTGTTATTTTATTGAAAATTGGACATAAGTCATTAATAAATAAATAATAAAAATAATTACAAAATGTCTGACGACGCGAGGCGGAACAACCTTACCCTTCTGGTCGCGGAAAACTGGCGTCGCCGACGAATTTACAGAATGTTGGCAACTTGTGCCTGCAGTCATCAAGATACCTGAACTGTGAAGTCTCGCCAATGCTTAAATAAATGATGTTAGCTACAATTTTGAGCGCGAGATTTCATACTAATAATTGTTCGTAGCCAAGAGATACTTACTGAAATCTCTGTAGGTGACATTGAAGATGTCGATGCTCAATGCAGAGTCATTAAGCAGTTGAGTCACACTGCTTAATGGTGCATTCTGATGGGCAGAAGTTCTCGCTTTCGGAGCATAAAAAAGTGCGTGGGATCTCCTACGAGATATATAAGTTGATCTCCTTCAATATTGGCGGATTTAATATGGTACCGGAGTTTTTAAGAACTTAATTTTTTTTTTCGGCGGGCTTCTAGGGCATTAAAATCCAGCATTCCTGTTAAGAACAATGTTGAATACCTACAGGAATGGGTAGTATGTATATTCCCTCATAAAACTTTTTTGAACTTTTTCAATTTCTAGGATATGGTTTTGTTCAGAAGGGGCCCAAATAATGGAGCTATATTCCAGGATGCTGCGGACAAGTGCTTCCTGGAATATAGCTCCTTGTCTATGGTATCTACATGCCAACATCATAATTGTATGTAAATGTGTAAAATAGGTTATTAAATCAATAAGATGATAGTTACCGTCCAGTCCGGGGGGTGGTGGTGGGAAGGGTGGCAGCGCTGGACCAGAATCTAGTCTGCCAGATCCCTCCCCCCCTGGTAAGCCGTCCTCCCCTTCCTCCGTATCAACCTGCAATCAACAACGGCGTGAGTTGCTTGTATTGGAAGATGCATATAAAGAGAATAACATGACGTAGCTAGTTATGTTGAACTAATAGCGTGTTCTAGATTGCTTAGAAAAGTCTGATCAATTTTATCAATTAGTTTTCTTGGTTTGCCAGATTTCATAACAATACTAAAAATACATTTTGAAAATAATAAAATTAAAAATAATTTTGTAAAATTGTTAAAACTCTTGTAAATTCGATTATAAAATGTGAAATACTTTAGTTCAATCAGGGCAGTGAAATGCAATAAGACAATACAATGATGAAATAACTATAGTCAAGTTCCTACATATCGTTAGCGAGTAGGTAGGTGCAAACCTAAATGAATATGTAATTTCGGAACAATTTCCGGAAAAATTTCCAAAAATTTTGTTTTTGAAGAGTTTAATAAAAAAACAAAGTAATGATTTTGATTTTACATTATTTATGAATATTACATCTCTTCTAAAACGCGTAAAAAGAGGGAAAGTTTAGAGACCTCAAATTATTAAGAGACAATAAATAAAAACACACAGTTTTTTAATGGTCAAAGATTTGTAGCTATAAATAATTTAGTTACTTAAATCATAATCTTAGAAAAAAAATTTGTGAAATGTTTGAAGCCAAACTATACTTATAATGTCGACAGACGTCTGCCAGATAAAGCAGTATATGAAAATGGTGAGCTTCGTCCGAGGTGACATTGAATAAATGTTATGCTTATTTTCAAAGATTATGTCCAGATTTTGAGCGATGTCTATCTCCCGACATCAAAGCGCAGCCTGTTAATGTACACAAATCTTAAGCTTATATAATACAACAAGATTTAAGCAGGTCATCCCTTACCAAGAAGCATGCATAAATGAAATGCTAAAAAACACTTTTATTTTATTTTATTATTATGTTATTCAAGTCACCTTAAAAGTCATTCAATATTTAAATATCTTCTCAAGCATACCGAAATAAAGCAAACATTTTATAGAGAAATAATTACGATGAATACTCCCATTATGTTGAATAGTGTTATCTAATGTTAATAAGCATGACTTGATCTTCTTTACCCAATACAAGTATAATAATATATTAGAAGCGAAAAGCGAGTAAACTTGGAGCTAACAAGGCGGCAGAAGATAGGAAAGGTTTCGCGTGAATTCAAAAACACCCTCAAGATGTTAGTTTGTTTTCCCGGACGGTTAAATTAATTACCTCTAATTAAAGGAGCCCTTAGGTAAAGAATAAGGATTGTATATTTGACAGGAGGATTTGCGTTTTGTTCCAAATGTTACAGCCTTAAGCCCTACGTTTTACGCAAAACCTTTAGCCAAATAAGTTACACGTTCTTACAACTGAATTTTTTTTTCTGAAAAATGCTTTTTGTATATCGTAGATATTAAGTATCAGGAGGGAAATTTTTTATTTATATTTTTTCAAATTCAGTCATGTTTAAAACAGGTGATTGTAAAATTTAACAACCACGAGTAATCATGCTAAATTTGTATGTGAAATGAGTTTTCAGGCATTCGATCACAGAGGATTACATTACCGTTGTGGTACAACAAACCTATCGCAAAAAAAGACTCTTAATTGCTTGTTCTAATAAAACATGGAAACATAAATAAAGCTTTAGGCAAGTTTATGAAGGTGTTAAGTAACAACTGAAAGTTTAGATTGATAAATAAATAAATAATTACTGAATTGAACCATTGATGAATATTATAAATACTAAATTGAAACATTGATGAATAGTATTAATACCCAATTGAAACATTGATGAATACTATACATACTGAATTGAAAGATTGATATATAGTATAAACACCCAATTGAAACATTTATGAATAGTAAAAATACCCAATTGAAACATTGATGAATACTATACATACTGAATTGAAAGATTGATATATAGTATAAACACCCAATTGAAACATTTATGAATAGTATAAATACCCAATTGAAACATTGATGAAGAGTATACATACTGAATTGAAACATTGATGAATAGTATAAATACACAATTGAAACATTGATGAATAGTAAGCATACTGAATTGAAACATTGATGAATAGTGTTAATACTGAATTGTAATACTGATGAATAGTACAAATACTGAATTGAAACATTGATGAATAGTATAGATACTGAATTGAAACATTGATGAATAGGAAAAAGACGAGTGACAGTAAGGTGGGCAAGTAATTATGAATGGTAACATTTGGATTCACCAACTTTCTCAGATGTTTAATACGATGAAATGAAAAATGGATGCATGCAAAGATATTGAAATATAAGAAATGTACTATCCGCAGTTTTTACTTAGTGGGACTGTGCTTCCTGGTGTCGCCGATATTGTTAACGAATTAACTAAATAAACGAATTTTTTCCGAATTCAAACTATATTGTTAACCAAACTATACCTTCAAAAAATCAACGAAATGAACAAATTATTTCCGTTACAAACTATTCCCATTAGGTAGTAGTCCGCCGATAGTCGAGCGGACATCATAGGATAACTCTTTGGTATTTCAATATATTTGGGTGCAAGACACCTTCTTCTACTCGTATCATGTGTTTATGAACCGTATTACTAAAACTATACATAATAGTAACATATATTTTATTGTAAGGGTGTTTGGTCACAAATCTGCAAAATAAATAAGCCACAGTTCAGGTAGGTATTCATTCTTATCATTTAAATACACTTTCAGAAGGTATTTGTTTAATTCTTTGGTCTGTTACAGCACGGCATCTTTTTATGATTCTTTATTGAAAGGGTGATAATAATCAGCAAATTCATTAAGTAATGTTAAAGTTTAAAGTGTTTCAAATGAAACAAAAAATCAGGTGAGAATCTGAATGAAGATATAAACATACGATAATAAAACCGTCTGCTTTGAAGTACAAAGGATAACAAGAAAGGTAGGAGGATGATGCTTTCGGAGCAGAATCCTTTTAAAGCAAGTTTTGAGGTTTAGAATAAAAATATAAACGTCTCCCGCGACAGAGATATCCCTTCAACTCCCGGAGTTGTTCAGAAAACAAACTTTCCTGCAACAGGATTTCTAGAACCTTCACTGTCGCTCCATTTGGAACTTTGAATCAAACCATCCACCAAAAGACATCAATAAGAAAATTTGAAACTTTTGCATCGTGATATAACATTTATCATTTTTATGCATTATGAAAGAGCTCGATATTTAAGGCTAAAAGAATATCAATATTTTCTCTTCTCTTATTTTGGTCAACTTCTTATTTTATAACAAAATTAATTTTATTTAGGAAGAAGAATATTATTCACGCATTTCTCAGATATTTTTTTTCTATTCAGGTTAAGTCAATAAACATGATTTCTACTAATAATGGGGTTAATTTTTAAATGTTTTTTTAAAACATTTTGAGTTATTTTATGAGAATATGAATAAATAAATGTTTAGAAGAAGTGGTGTATAAATTCTTTACACAAATAAATTATTAGTTCATTTCACGAAATATACCTTCTAATCCTTTATAAATTATTATTCCAAAATAAAAAAAATAATAACACAAAAATTTTATAAGTACCTACTACCCACATTTTAGACAGTTCAAAGAAAATAGAAATATTTTATTCAATTATAGGTATTAGTACTAAATTTACCTGTTAAAAACCAGTTCGTTATGTTCTTCCGAAAAGCATGTGTTATACAAATACCAAAATGCAAGACTATGCAAAGCTATAAGAGAAAACCTCAAATGACGTTATGTACACAATTTTAAACGGAACGGCTGCATGTCCTTTTTCTCACAAAGCTTAAATTTGGATTTGAGCCCAAAACACCCAGCCAAACTTAATAATAATCTTTTTAATGAAAAGTTAAAGCAAATATCTAGTACTGATATGTGATATTTTATTTATTTGTATTTTAAGTAATGATATACAAGTCGTTAAATATTTCAATTTAGCTGGAATTCGGGGGTAGCTGAGGCATTTTTTGTGAGTTGATTTAATTAATGACTAAACAAATAGTAATGCCCCAAAAAACATCGTAAAAAAGCGTGATTTTGGGTAGAAATTTAAATTTACATACGACAAATTTATTTTCCAACATAAATCCGCGGTTAACAATTTAAATCTACGTCCATCAGAATGCTTTTTTAAACCATTTTTTATACATGTTTAATCATATTTTTAGAGTATGATTTACCAAATAATTGCCAAAGTTGTCTCTTAAATCATGCAAAACTGAATTATTAGAATTATAATTTTAAACATAAACAAATAATGTTTCACGTACTAGATATTTGCTACACCATTTTATTACAGTTTTGTCAAGTATTTTGACTTAAAATCCAAATTTCAGTTAGCCTTTCCTCTCAAGGAAGTTGTAAGTATCACGTACTTAATGACGTCATTAGGAAGTATAGCACACTTACTATAACCCATGCTTTCGTCTCATTAGAGGCGTATTCCGAAGATCTGCATCCGACTGTGGCGACTGTCAACCAATGGCACTGCGGTACGGTGTCTTAACATAAATGTATATAACGTTGAGATTCAAGTTTGTACGTTTTGAGACTGATCAATGAATCGTCTTTGAGTCAAACACTCCTTTGAAGCATTAGCCTGTTAATGTGGTGGTAGGTAATGATTCCCAAAATCGATTAACTGCTTGTGTCTGCTGACAAAAACTTACGCCAATGGACACCTGAATCGATTCGTTTTACTGATTGTGTTATCTCGTTATTTGTTACTTAGCTGTAACGCATTGGATGATAATGCAACTAAGGAAATGCGACTCAAGAAGTTAATGTTTCCAGTATAATAACTGGTATCATTATAACTATTTCTTTGCGTTACTTTTTAGCAAACTGTATAACTTAGAAATGACAAGAAATATGGAGTGTTTTAAAATACCACACTTCTAAACAATAACAGCCTTACTAAAAAAAAACCTTTCACGGCCGATAACCTATGTCGTTGCAACAATATAAATTACCCCGATTCGTTTTGATACCGTTTAATACAAGTGTAATAAAGTTTACATAAATATGGATTACAAATGGGAATTTTAGATCGTTCTAAAGCTGGTTTACTTTAATCCACATACAAATAATGCATTTCTCGAACAATTTATCGCAGCAAGAGCACATTCTAAGAAATTTAATATCCCGTCGAAGTGGTTTACTACGAACAAGGATATTTGATTAAGTACTATTAACTATTATTGGTTACCAGGAATTACAGTCCATTAAAAGTCAAAATTAAGGTTAAAGTATAATAGTTCGCTCATCTGGCAGATGACCCAAATCACCATGTCTGTTATTTATTAAAATGGTTAGCAGACAAACACTTCCAGCAAAGAATTGGCTTTTGGCATTTCCAAAGAAACGCCGGTCTTATCGTCATGAATGATTGCTGACAATCAATCCACAAAAAAACAAATGTCCAGTCTTAAGGAGTGAATTCTGGCAAACAACCCTTAAGAAACAGCAATCATGTTAAATTAGTTAATTAAAATTATTATAAGCAATAATTATTAGCCTGAAATACTCATCAACATTGAAAAAATCTCCCGAGAAAAGATAAATGCCGCCGACGGAACTTGAACCCGCAAGTTGAAAAGTTAATTAAAGTGCTGGCAAGCCATCGTTTAGCAACTGGCTTATTTTTAACATGACGAATAACATTTTGGGCCCAATCTGAAATATTTAATTTCAGTTAACATGCAAATATCCTTAATAAGTTAGTATTATTCATACATTCTCTCCATCACGCCCTTTCTAAAGTTATTTTAATAACATGGTAATTGTAAAGGGTTATGTTTTATAATAAAAAACGTGAGTTAATAAAATTAGTTTTATGCTTCCTTTGTACAAAATATTATATTTTTTGTTAATTTTTTACTCATTTGGTATTAGTTGGAACTTTTAATATTATGTATAACACTCACGTCGAAAAAGTCGTTCACTTTGTCGTCGCCAGAGGGAAAACCCTGTTCAAAATAAATAATATAGGTAAGTAACATAAAACAAAACAAAAACAACAACAAATAAATAATATATAATCCTGGAGATATATTTATAATATGGTAGGTTCTTTTGGTGAAACACATTGTTTGTTTAAAATTTTTTTGATTACCAAATAAACTTATATCCTTTCATAACATTATGATATAATTATTATTAGAGTAGTTTCACGTAGCAAGCCTGCAGGCGATACTTGATTACTCGCTGTGCAGCGGTTTTGGAGACTTCGTCCCTTTTACCTTTGGCACCAAGGACGCATGAAACCAATAGACCTGCCCGTAAGGGAAAAGAGAAACAAACCAATTTTTGATGTCAGTGGTTGGCAAAGTCAGTCTACAGTAGGTGTGGTGTATAGTTGATTGTTAATTAAGTGTTCTCTTTGTGGTGCATACCTGTACTTTATTAATAGTTATCTTATCAAAAATAATTACAAAAAACTAGATGTAATTCATATATAAACTGCAAAACTTTTTTACTTTATGTGGAAACACAAAGAATAATATGTATTTTATTTATTTACACACGAGGGTTGTCCAAGAATTAAAGACCGTTCTTCATTTTCGGCGATATGAAGATTATTTCTCAAAATATAGTGGCACTAGCTTATAGCTCAGGCTTTTCCCTAAAAAATAAGCGGTGATCCGGCTTGGTAGCTACTTCAGTGCGATCTTTGCGTCAGTTTGAGTGTATCCTCCATTACATATAAATTCTTCATAACTCACAAAAAAGTTCAGCTAATTAAGTTCACTTTAACATCACTTGAAAAACACTTAACATCAATATAACATGTAGCAAAAAATTGATAGAAGTTAATGATTTGTTCACCCCTTACGTAGAATAAAGTCATGTAACGAACCCCACAAAAAAGGTACGAAATATATTTGGTGTAGCAAAAAAATAGACTCTTTGTGCCCTATCTGTGATGTTGACATTGATTGGATGAGCTGATGCAAATTTTATACTCAATTCCACTAAACTTTTCATGCGGCTTCAATCCCGGTGTAGGATTCAAATAAAACCAATTTGGGTGACAAATACGTGTAACTATACCCTATACTTTATACTATGGTCGAATCACGTCTAAAATTTAGATCAATATATATGCTGGATCATTTAAGTTCGATATCTTCGTCATGATTATTTTAACACATTTCCCTTTAGATTATAAATGTTGCAATGATTGCCATTTTTTGTTAAATAAATACTAAAAATATTAAATACCGACTGAGAGTAGCCTAATATATCTTGCCTTTAGCCATAGTTGAACACTTTTAAAGTATTTTTATAAGCCGGGAAAAAAACATTTTTTCTACATTAGCTCCACACAGGAGTCCCGGGTAAAATAATTTCCATCAGGTCCTTTGTCATCTTAGGGTTTGGTGTGTGGAGGGTATTTTTAATGAAGGGATAGGAATTTATGGTAAAGGAAAAAGATATGAGTGGTGGGTAGGAATCTAAGGGTCAGTGTGTCCCGGAGAGAGAGACGCATGAATCCATCCCTCCAACTGCGGTGCAAAGCGCTGAGTCTAGAGAGTCCGGCTGGAAAGGTCAAAAGGCTTCCCTAAACCAGCCCTCGATCCGACCCGCCGCGCAGCAGGTGGGCAGACGCATCCGCCGCCAAGACCTGGATAAACCTCACCCTATGAACCCGGGCACCCCTGCTAAGCCACCAAACGTAACGAACCACTTGGGGTGACCTATGGCAAAGGTGTTTGTTATCCAATAAATGATTCCCGGGGCGGCAGTACCCATATCCGCCTCCCAAACTGTGAAACATAGTAAAAGACCTGTAAAAAAGGCTTTATAGCGCGAAATCTCCCACTAACCAACTCCTTTTTTAATAAAGTTTAAAAATATTTAAATATTTGTACCTAATCTTCTCGAAATAAAATAAAACATTCATGTTTTTTTGTCGTTTACCTCATTGTTATCTGTGAAAAAGTGCGTGATTTCGCCCGATATCAAATGTTGCTCGTCGCGGTGGATCGCCTTAAATATTTATTTTTATTGAATTGGTTGCAGGTTTTGACACAAGTACAGCTTCGGTAGAATGTTACATTAAGTTTTTAATAAGAAGTGTCGCAGAATTTTGTTTCCTTTGGGAAAACTTTGCGTAAATCCGCCTCGTTAAAATAATTATATAATATTTAGCCTTCCTCACTACTCAGTGTCGTTATCGTAGATGAAACTTTGGTAACTTGTATTAAGAAAATTATTCACGTGGTTAGAGCTTCAACTATTTTCTAAGGAATCACGTTCATGACATAACATTGAACTTTCATAGAAAATAGAACCTTTCCACGGCGTGTCGTGGTAACCGTGTGCGTTTTGTAGGAAGAATTATCATTAATATCAGAACCTTTGTTGTTATGAAGAAACTTTTTGGGCGAAGTAGACATTACTGGATAAAAATAAGTAAGTCATATTTTTAGAAATACAAACATCTTAATGAAAATATAATAAAACATCGTTTTAATAATTTTTCTATTTTTTATGAAATTCTTCCAAAACTAATACTTTGTACGTATTTGTACATTGATGAATACCAACAAAAAATAAGGTCGTAGAAATTTGATAATAGTAATAATATACTAGCGCAGAACCATGAAAAATCACATGATATTATAGGTATTGCAGGATTTGTGAGGCTGGGAGAATTTATGAATAAAATGCTTTGAAGTTAATGCCTTTCTTTTTTTTTTATTGTGTATTTTATTTAGATATAAAATTTTACATCTTATATCTAATGTTTTCTTTTCTATGTCTACTACAATATTATTTACTACCTACTGACTAAAATTTGGACTTTACAACATTAAGACATAATTCACGAAATACTGCAAGAGTTTTAGCCTCCTTAACATTTACAGGGAGTTCATTGAACATTTTAAAACCTTTATGATAAATATTATTTTGTGTTCCCGATAAATTT
The DNA here is from genome assembly GCA_917563855.2 of Limnephilus lunatus. Classification (NCBI taxonomy): domain Eukaryota; kingdom Metazoa; phylum Arthropoda; class Insecta; order Trichoptera; family Limnephilidae; genus Limnephilus; species Limnephilus lunatus. Next base: position 44,565,985 of record OU830598.1, on the reverse strand, counting down.
GTTGTAGGAAGCCTAAAGCTTAAAGTCTAAAGCCTTTCAACACGAGAAATTCACCTTACGAATGTTAGTAAACTTTAAAATTAAAACATCTGTTTCAACTACACTTTCAACAAAAGAAATTCACCTTTCAAATAAAGAATTATCTATTAATTAAATAATTTTGGTACCTACTTTATCGGTTGTCTGATGTGATTTATACTTAACAGTTCTAAAAATTCGAGTTAATTTCCGTTTAACGGTCACCGAACAGAAATACCGTTTAACTGTCGTTAAGTGCATTTTTTATTAGTAAGGCTGATTAAGTTTATTAAACCCGCATTCTAAACTGAGGTTTCATCTTTTTGGTATGGAACGTGAAAACGTATTTAACGTGTAATAAATTTGCCATTATTGGTAACGTTATTTCATAATACGCGTAATACATAATTCATAATTCACCCGACCTCCCAGTAAAGCTCAGTTTACTCGGTATTATTTTAGAAGATACAAAGTGAAACAATTTGGCAAATATTTGGCAATATTTTGCTTGGCTTCCCCTGTGGTGGAGGCTCCGTGTGCTTTACGTTACGATGTTAGATAACAGAAATGTATTGAATTGTGGATCTACTCCACATACATAAACGCGACGCGTCGTGCAAAAAATCCACATTTTAATAAAAATTAAAAACACATATATAATAATTCAAAAGTTTCGATTCGTACATTTTGTATGAAATTAAAACATTTATGCCCGTGGTTCTTAATATTTTTTTAAGCTTTACACTGAAAGACATACAAAATTTAGGGTGTAAATTATTTTAATTTATTTAGATTAAAATAATAGATAAATAATATTCAAGTATAGTGGTTACACATGTGCTAATAAAAAAAAAACACAAAATATTATATAGCGCAAGTTACAAAATTACTACATTTCATATATTTAGCCTCTTCTTTTAAAAAATTTAACACATTTTCTTCTTCTTGAAAATTGGTAGTTTTTTCTTAAATTTTTACTACCTACCTAGTAACGAGTTCTGTGATTTTGTCTTCCTTTGAAAGAGAAGTCTTATTCATTTTTTATTCTGGTATAGTGATTATGTTTGTGTTTTGTTGAAGTTTATTACGCTTTTAGGTGATGTGGTGTAGTTTCGAAAGTTTTACACGGAACTTTTCATGTAACCATTTTTGATAATAATAATAATTGGACAATTTGTAGAGCGCCGTTTTTGTGAAAATCACCTCAAGGGAGCTTTACAATTCATTATGAATTCCTAAGATCTATGTTTATTTATTATTTACCGATAGATTCAAAAAAATACTTACCTGCAGGTCACATCGATAATTGTTTGGAAACTCACGTTTCGAACTCAAACATGGACTCATAGTCAAAAAACCATACCAGTAATACCCAGGCAAGAAATGTGTATTCCAGCCCACTTGAGTAGGTATAGTAGCGAATTATGGGTAGGTAAACCAAAGGTTACCGACTTCACCGTCATCATCTCTATTCTCAAGTGAGACTATGCTGGGCAATGATGGACATGAAAATTACACGCGAGGACAGCCGCTAGTGTCGCCAAAGTTGACAGTTTAAAGTGGCTAATGATCGAAACAATTATTTACAGTAGGTAATCGCTAGACATTACGTCCTTAATCTGGAGCGATTGGAACTGTTATATAACGGTACCCAAATCATCATACACCATTGCCCGGTATGCTTAAAATAATGACATGGCCTCCGTAAATCTTTCACCATTGTTGCCAAGCCATACAGGGTGTGTGTTGTGGGAACGAGGAAGGTATCTAGATCTACCCAGAGCCAGGGTACAGGATGTCACATGGCAACAGTGTAATAATGAGATATGGTGTAAACTCTGTAACCATTAGAGGCGGCGTATCGTGACGTTATCCGATTGAAGAAGATTGCGCGGCGGGTCCACCGGTGATGAGCACTTTCTAGTAATTAATTAATTACATGTCATGAATTTTTAAATATTATCACACCACTGCAAAATTGAAATGATCTCATATCACTATACTGAGGATTGATAGTGGTGGAATAATAGGCAATGATGTCTGTAATTAATACAAATTAATCTTAAGACGAAGCTTAATGTGACATTTACATTATGAATAGGTGCCAAAAATAAGTTTCGGATAAATTCAAGCTTTTCCTATCGTTTCGCTTGAGCAGAATTAAAATTAAATTCTTAGAGTGTATGAAAGCATATGTGAAACCGCTTTTAAAAATACTATATTTTGGCTTAGATTATCTGTGATAATGATTGTTTGCCCTTGATAACAATTTTTCCTTTTTCTTAATTTTTTTTCCAAAATATGAAAACCGAGCGTTTCTAGACTCCGTTTTCAAAGTGATTTGTATGCCTTTTACCTATATTCGTGGCAATAAAAGACACACTAACAATTCACACATTTTTGACTTAAGGTTTCCTCTTTAGAGGAATAATAGATATTTACCAAACTGTTGTTATCACTGTCGCTGTTACCCCCCAAATACGAGCGAAAGGAAAAATTGCACCTCAGGCTGATAATAACTAAATAAAAACAACTAAATGACAATCACTAAATGAAGAGCTCAGTATCAAAGTGGGACATACGCCACTTTTTCCAAAATGCATATTTTAATTGATTATGGTAGTATATCTGATTCTCTAACTGAATAACTGAGAAAATCTATCGAAAACGGACAATTAATACAAGAAATAGCATGTTAAAGTTTGCACTTTGTTTCAAAAGCGGACACTTGCAACTCATGTTTGCAACAAACACGGACATACAATACAAAAGCGTCACAAAAAATGTCATGGCGGCTGTTATTTTCAGTCAGACACCAACCGCCAAATTTGATAGTGGGTTGACTGTTTTAATACGAAATTTGAGGTTTATCTAAGTTTTCCAGCTTAATATTGACCAAAATACGATAAAAGGGAGATTACTAATGGTCGCAAGCGCGTAACTCAGAACATTAGAAACTAACAAAATAAAAGATGTTTAAGTAAATGATTTTTCTCGTTTTAGTATCAAAAGCATTTTTAAATTTAAAAATAAAATAGTAAGAGTATTAAATTATAGAATGTTATGTATGGCTTGTGATTCTTTACGCTCAAGGATTATACAAGTAGAAAAAAATACCAAATATTTCATACCGGCATACTCGAAACAAAAAACTCACTCTACTGAAAAATTATCCAAATGGCTTATGTCCCACTTTGATACTGATCTCCTCAAATAAAAGTCAAAATCAAGGTTTTATATTCCCCACTTTTCTCCTCTAAAGTTGACCTATTTTTAAGATTTTTTTATCCCAACTGTATAAGAAGAAAATATTACATTTCTTTACGTCTGGTTTTTTTAAATACATTGTCTAGTTTGTATACTGAACGTCTTTGATGGCGTTCAAACCTGGAATTTTTAACGATTTTTGAAAAGTTCCAACTGATATAAGAAGTTACTTATTAAAAAAGGCTAGTAGTCGATATCTACATTATATTAAATTATATTTGTTTTTAGATATTTAATAAAAATTAAATTTGATAGTGTTATTATCGAGTTCTACAAGTATTTTAGAATGTATTTTGAGTTACAGCTGTTTCGATTTGTAAGTTCATTTTCAAACTGTGGTGAAGCCACTTACGGACGATTTATTTATAATATTTTAAATGTCAATTTTTGAAGTTGTCTAAAATTTATTACGCTAAAACCAATTTGCAGAGAAACTAATTGAGAAAGTGATTATGTGGGGTTTGGAATCTTTCCCTTTGGTTTCCCTTGCACTAAGTGTAAGGGTTTTCTTAATTGATTTTAAATGACGTTATTGCTATGACTCATTTAAGTGCATTGTATTGTTATGGTTTGATAAACATAATACGTTGTAGGGAATAAATAATTTTCCTTACTTTATTAATTAGCGTTTTGTTAGGGTCGTTCGTTCGTTTATTGATTTCTAATTGTTCAAGCAAATTTAATCTAAGACCCTTTCGTTCTATATGTAATGGTTTTAGCTGGTTGTTTTAAGTGGAACGTGATTATTTACTAAGAGATGTTCAGCGAATTTTTAAGAGGTGTTTTTATTTTTATAACATCATATATGTTCTTTGAATCTAGTTGAGAATGCCCTACCTGTTTGTCCTATGTTAGTAGCGTTACATCCATATTAATTACATTACATTACAATTAATAAATTATATTTGCACTCGTGTCAAAATCCAGACAGGAAATTGGAGAATACTTTTATACGGACAAAACGCCGCCCGGTTTCCTCTTAAGATGACGAAGAAGATGACAACGTTTACACTCGTTTATAGCATGAAATCTTTATTATTGTTCTTTTGTCATGCCGTCTCTTAATGACCTTGCATTAATAATAATTAATTACACTAGTATAACAAAAAGCCGCCAAATTTATCAGCATGTTCAAAATACCCAATCAAAATCAATTTAAATGGTTTTCTTAATTTTTATTCAGGGATGAAATACTTTTATGCGTCAACTCCGCCGTGTTTGCAGTGATAATATATTAATTATATAAACGCGATGCTAGGCTTCGAAATATTTCGAAAATGTTGCCTTTATCAAAATTTAATTACGTGCTTATAGTGACGCCGATGGGAACATCAACCTTCGCATGTTAACCACCAAGCGCCGTCTTTGTCCAGATCCCAACTATTTGTACAGCCTCGTTACTGTGATTTGTGGGAACACGCTTGTGTATGGATAAAAGCCTTCTCTGACATCGGATACGGTGGTCTGCTATAATTTCGTTAATTCCAATTAAATTTAATTTCACCTGCACAGTGATATCAAATTATAGTAAACTTTGGTGGCTTGTTATAAATCAATTTCTTCCTTGGTGTAATGTTGACGAAAAATTATATTAATAAAAATGCTAATGAATAAAAAGCCAACCTATAATTTTTCAAACACATATTTTCAAATGTCATTAGAAAAAAGTTTGTAAGTGAGGGGGTTTATATTTAAACTTTTTTTTAATAAAATAAACCTAGAACTTTGTTTACACTGAATGTCTTTAATTTATTAATACCTACCGGTTTCGCCTAACACAAGCATCACCAGGGAACAAATTAAAGTAATAAAAAAATATTCAAAATATATTATGATTTTTGTATTTTGTCTCACTCTATAATATAGATATATAATAGGTGCATACTCGTAATTAAACACATACCATATATTATTTGACGAGTTTAACTTGATGATTGACTCCGTTTGCAAAGTGATTTGTATGCCTATTACCTATATTCGTGGCGATATAATTAAGGCACACTAAGAATTCACACATTTTTGACTTGTGGTTTCCTCTTAAGAGGAATAATAAGTTTTTACCAAGTTGTTGCTATCACTGTCGCTGCAACCCCCCAAATACCAAGCAAAAGGGACAACTGTACCTCAGGCTGATAATAAATAAATAAAAATAACTAAATGATAGTCCTACTATCTTATCTTACTAATATTATAAATGCGAAAGTTTGTATGGATGGATGGTCCTTACTCTTTCACGCAATAAATACCGAATGGAATATAAAAATTCTTTCACTAATTGAAAGATACATTATTTGCGAGTAACATAGGCAGTAATATATTGGTAAGCTCTGGCGTTATGAATAAGCTGTGGCGTTATGAAATTATTTTTTATACGTTTATTGGCAAAGCGTGTTGCTAAGTAAATGTTTGACCTGGGCTGTCATATTGTTATTGGCTTAGGTTACTATGGAGATTGCTTTGATAGCGAAAATTTAAATAAAAGTATTCTAATATGAATATTTAGTGTAGATACAAATATAAAATAGATAGATACTAATCTACATTTTGACCTAAGCCAACAGTTATACTAATATTGTGAATGCGAAACGGAGCGTATTTGATTGTTGATTGATTGGGGGAGGGGGAGTGGTAGTGCGGGGCGAGAGGGGGGTGGGGGTGGGGGGGGGGGGTGGAGGGTGGAGGGAGAGTGGGGGGGGGAGAGTGGGGGGGGAGAGTGGGGGGGGAGTGGGGGGGGAGAGTGGGGGGGAGAGTGGGTGGGGGAGTGGGGGGGGGGGGGTGTGGGGGGAGGGGACGAATATGCGAGCGAAGCCGGGGGCAAAAGCTAGTAACTAAATAAATGTCAAAATCAAGGTTTTATATTTTCCACTTTTCTCCTCCAAAACTTGACCAATTTTAAAGTTTTTTTACTAACCTGTATAAGAAGAAAATACTCTATGTCTGTACTTTTTGATTTTTTGAAAATACATTGACTAATTTGTGTACTGAACGTCTGTTGATGGCTTTCAAACCAGGAAATTTTAACGATTTTTGGATCCTATCTCTTATGAGAATCAAAAAGGCAAAACATACCGATACACTGGTGGTCGGTTTTTATATTACATTAAAAAAATATGTTTGCAGCAGTGTCAAAATACAGAGAGATAATTGGGGAATACGTTTGTATGGGCAAAACACCGCCCAGTTTCCTCTTAATAAATTCAAAAATATTTGTGATAAATTTTTTATTTCATTAATTTGTCAAACCATAAAGAGACTACTTTCTATCGAAATATTAAACTTTTTGTATTGTGATGCACGTAGACGTTTTTTGGATGGAGGCGGTTTACAGATCTGATATAAGTCACAAATTGCAAAAAAGCGAAATATGTAATATATTCGACTACTGTAACATTTTTCTATCGGTTAACATATTTTGATATTTGTTTTATATTCGCTGAATATCTTTTAATACATATCTTAGCCGAATGAACTATAATTTCACAAAGAACACTTCAACATTTTCTAATTCAGTCGGCTAAGGAGTGGTGTTATTCGATAATTAGCAAAGATGAATTGGAAACGAAAAATTTTGGACTTCATTAGAAAAATACGCCTATGTAGGTCTAGCACCTCTTTTTTTCGATTGTTTGCAGTAGTACAGCTTAGATCTTAGATTGAATGATACATTTAGCAATGCCTTTACAAAAAAAACTGCTACTAGTGTGGAGGGTAGTTAAAAATGTTTTTTTTTGTATGATTAATGATTATATATGATCTGATAATGGTACATATATATTACCATATTAATCAATAGCATTTCAAATTTATCACGTGATTACAAGAGAATTATTAAGCAAAAATATTTGTCCGTAAAATGAAGATTGTTGTTTGCATTGGCTCGAAAGCGAAACAAATTAATGACAAAACTTCATCTCGTCAAGCTCGGAAGCTGCCTGAAGCATTAATAACTCTAGAAGGTATGACCCGAACAACACAAACTCCGAAAATATCCCTTTATCTTAAACCTAAGTGCTGCGGATATGTTGAACCGTGTAATACAAAATAGCGGCTACTTGGGAAACATAACGCGCACCCGCAGTATGTCTTCGAAATGGAAAGCAGGTGAAAAAGATTAAATTGTATCACCCGCCTTAAATGCCTTATATGCCAGTCAAATGTATGGCATATGCTGGTAATCTTCATCTGCAATTCATCATGCTTAGTTAAGATTTCAGATGATAATTTAAATAAAGAAATTACACTTTCATACGAACAGCAGAAAACGAAAGTATTCGCTTGCGTTATTATATTTAACTCTTTCTTACGTTCCGGAAATTGTTTGAATTCAATAGCAAATACCTACCTCTGTTTTTCTTTAATTAAATAAACAAAAATTTTAACAAAACAAAAAAAATCTTAAAAAAATGCACCAAAAAGTAAAAAAATAATTTCGTACGATCGTTATTTTTGGAGTCGGTGTCAGCCAAGATCTCCACATCTCACCTATAACTACCTATGTATGTAGTTACCTTCGCTGGCACCGACTCCAAAAATAACAATCGTACGAAATTATTTTTTAACTTTTTAGTGCATTTATTGAAGTCGTTTTTTGTTTTATTAAAATTTTTGTTTATTTTTTGATTTTTAGTCACGAGCGTGTGTAAAGAAGTTTTACTACAAAAAAAGAACCATCGAAATCTGTTGGAGTAATATTGAATTATTCATCCATTTGTCGCGCACATACTTATTGCATATTTAATACATATTTGGTTTTCTCATAGATTCCATTGTCAGAACTGGACCAAATTAAAATGGGACCACACGGGAAGCACCAGCTTTCTTCACTATCATCAATATCGGTTCACCCAATCGAAACTTCTGAGGTAACAAACATAAATAAAAATAAAAAATAAAAATAAAATACCGTCGAATTGATAACCTCCTCCTTTTCGAAGTCGTTTAAAAAAAGACAAACATTTCCGGGATAAAAATAACCCAATAATGTTTGAAAATCTCTTACTACCACGGTGGTATCTCGACCACCACAGAAAGCCGAAAAAGTTTCTTGTGTTGTGACTTAGCCAGCCGAGGAATCGAACACGCGACGTCCGGGTGGGACCCAAACGTGATGCCCACTCAGCCACTGACTTACTTTATATTGATATCTTGTTCAAATTACGCTTACTAAATTGACTTACTAAATTGACTTATCACCAATCTTTACTATGAAGATGAAAATCCGTCTGTGTGTCGTCTAGATAAAAACCGGTCGAGTAGTAAGGCTCTTGAACTCTTGACTCACAATCCGAAAGTCTCGGGATCGAATTCTGGTGTGCGCAAATAAATTTTATTTGATTAATTTGTGTTATTATAATTAATTGAAAATAATACATAGTATATTTGCGGCACGCTCCAGATTGAAAGATACTCTCAGTATAGCCCTGGTGTAAGACCACCTTTCAGAATTGAAATGTTGTTTGAAATGGCTTTAACCGTGTTTGGTGACCACATCTGAATAGCCAGGTAATTCCCATCTCCTTCCCCTCCGCATTACCACACAACATACCCCAATTTGGGATGCCATAGTCTCACTGCCCCAGACGGGAGTAGCTGGGATTCTTGCCAAGAATTCACAAAAAAATATATATACTCGCCAATAGTAAGGGTCTTGCGCCATGACTAACTACATAAATATGGAATTAAATATTTTATTTTCCATTCAGCTGTATCAAATACAAAGTTAAATAAGAAGAAAAAAAATGGAACTCAGATGAAACTCTGTAGTAAAAAATACTAATTTATTGCCTATTTTTATCTTGGAATCCATGAGGAATATTGAGCCAAAATAAAAATTTGGACTATGAGAATATATTTCGTTGTATTTATTAATCGTGTATTAACTCGTCATTGTCTATCTCTGTGTAAAAAAGGATGACATCCTAAAAATATGCCCATAAAACTTGACAGCATGAATCATATATGCAAATTTACTAATATGGGCAAACATTTTAATTTAAAGAGCACGCGTTATTTAAACAAATCACATCTGCGTATTCAATTATTATTGTGCTACTTATTATGCGAAAAGCAAATGTCACATCAATTAATTAAATTTAACATATCCCCATCTGAACACAACTTTGACTTTAAAAAAAAAACGATTTGCAAATATTAGAGGCCGTCTAGTTGGCAATGGTAAAATAGTATCGTAAATGTTTCAAATATTAGCTTCAGATGTGTATTTTAAGATAAAGCTAATTTGCATACGAAATAATACATAAGATAAATAAAGTCATGAAATATAATTACAGGTTATGTATGACAAATGCCTGACGTTTTACCTCCGTGTGTATAATACTATGCATTTTTAAAAATGTGAATACCGCACAAGAGTCCAAACAGCTCCCAACCGCCTGGAGCCAATGATACTAGTATCCCCAACTAGGGTATGTCGTGAGGCTAAAAGTAGTGGAGAAGTGAAGCTGATGGGGGAGAGAAAGGTGAGGATGTTCCTGGCTATTCAGATCTGGTCAAAATACACGCATAAAGCCATTTCAAGGAAAGTTTCAATTCGGTTTAGTGGTCTTACATCAGTGCGATTCTGAAAGTATCTTCCAATGTGCCGCAAATACTCATACACCTAGTATTATTTTAAATTTTTACTTAAATTGTGAAATAAATAACACAAATCAATAAAATAAAATTTACTTTCATACCCCGGGATTTGAACCCGCGTCCTTCGGATTGCTAGTCGAGAGCCTTACCCCTCGACAACGGCGGTTGTAAACTACACACCGTAGAAAATATTTGTTAAAAAAACTTAATCTTACTATTATACAACAATACTTGTACGTAGACGTACCATCTGAAAGTTTAATTTTAAGTATAAGAAATTAAAATTCATTATTTGTAAAAAAAACAACACATTACTATTCAAATTAACAAATATTATTCTTCGATTAAATTGGCAATCAAAACATTTTTTTTAAATTAGAATAAAGTTCTGAAATTACTATTTAAGGGTAAACGCAAAAAAATCATAATTTGCTTTTTCATAGATAACTATAATTTAATTATTTTCGGAAAAAAATACTTACGCAGGATATGCTTTAAAATATTAAGATGAATTATTTATTTATTTGACTCCATACTGAAATTGATTAAATAGTTTTGTCCGTATACAAACACAATTCTTTCAAGAAAGGCATACAAATACAATACTGGTATGAATCACCGACACAACATTGTATTTGCATTTTTTACTTGAAATAATTGGAAACAATATATTTTTTACTTGAAAAAATAAATTCTATTTATTCAAATTCATGTACGCACGCAAACAAATAATTTATTCCAATATTTTAAAACATAAGCTGTAAAAGTGTTTTTTTTTATTAAAATAATTAAATAAGAGCGATCTATGAAAGAGCGGATTATGAACTCTTTTATTACGAACTCTACCCCTAATACTTACGCATGGTTTATATGACATGCAGTAAGTTTTAAAAAGCATCTACGATTGCTCAGTATTCCGGAGTTTTAACCCCTCAGGCCTCATCATATTTTATCAGAGAAACATATCATTTTTGAAATATAAAAATTCTGAAAGCAACCTACTTACTACAACATATATAATAAAAATATACATATTTTTTTTTTACAGTGAATACCGCACAAGAATCTCAACTACTCCCGTCTGGAGCCAGTGAGACTATGGCATCCCCAATTGGGGTATGTTGTGAGGCTGAAGGTAGTAGGGAGGGGAAGGAGATGGGGAAGAGGAAGGTTGGGAAGTACCTGGCAATTCAGATCTGGTCACCAAACACGGCTAAAGCCATTTTCAAGCATCGTTTCAATTCTGAATGGTGGTCTTACACCAGGGCGATACTAATAGTATCTTCCACTCTGGAACGTGCCGCAAATATACTATATATTATTTTAAATGAATTAATTGTGAATTAACACAAATTACATACACCCAAAAACACCCTTTTAGTCATAATTTTAATTGTGAAGGCCTAAATAATGTTTCAATAAACACAACAACTATTATATATCTAAATCTCTATTAACAGTATGTAAATAAACCAAATAAAAAACACGAAATGTTGTGTTTGAACGGCTTTCCCATACACTTTAATACAACTTGAAAATGTCATCACCAGGTGAATCTTCCATTGTGACGTCACCACACAGCATTACACGGCATACCAACTTGACGCTGTGTTTTAACGAGAATATTAAAAATGCACTTTTTAATATATTTTTAAAAAACTGTACGTTTAATATTATTTAAAAAAGCTTATATATTCAGAATCAGCGTTTATTGGTCTATTTGAACATATTTTTTTAAAGCCATAATATTTTTCACTGGAGTTCCTTATTCTGTGACTTAGGAAAACATGGATCTAAATTACATGGAATATAGGCAGATATTATAGGCCCTTCTGATTCCAACCATCCGATTGTACCAGTGATGAAAGCCTGAAAATGTTTTTGCTTTGTTTGACGAGAAATCTCTCTTCCGGCGGATATATTGATGGATCAAAGCATTGTGACGATTGATAAAATATTTTTAATACGACCTGAGTCAAGCTGAGTGCTCCATTATTTTAATCTGGATTTTTCCAAAGAGCTTAATAAAAATGGTTGACTGTAATGATTCCGTGACAGTTGTTCCCCTAACAGTTGAACCCTCGGCAAACTTTTATACGTACGTATACAATATGCAGTCGTTTTAGGGAAAATACTAAATACCTGCTTAAACAAAATAGAACTAAGTTTCCCCTAAGTTGAGGGGTGTACTGGTGTTTCTAAAAAAACCAAACCTTGATACTGACAATTCGGATAATTACAGGCCTATATCCAACCTACCATTTCTATCAAAACTGCTTGAGAAAATCGTTGCCAAACAATTGGTGGGGTACTTGAACTCCGCTGGTCTATTTGCCAAAAATCAATCCGCTTATCGACAGTTTCATTCAACAGAAACTGTTCTTTTGCGGGTAATTTCAGATCTGATCATCGGGATGGAAGCAGGTAAGTTGGGTTTGGTGTCTGTTCTGGACATGAGTGCGGCTTTTGATACGGTAGATCATAGTATTTTATTAAATGTGCTTGAAACCGAATTTGGCGTTCGAGGTGATGTTCTCCAATGGATGACATCGTACCTGTCTGGACGAGTAGCTTCAGTAATTTTCAATAAATGTACATCACCTGAAACTCCCATCGAATTCGGAGTTCCCCAGGGTTCTGTCCTGGGTCCCATTCTTTTCATTCTATATACGAATCGTCTCGAACGACTCATTCACTCAGCTGGCTTTGAATCACAAGGCTACGCGGATGATTTTTTTATTTTCAAGTTTTGCTCCCCGGACGAAAAAGACGTCCTTAAAAACGAGGTGGTTAGTTTCATTAACACAGTCTCAAGTTGGATGTCTGTCAATAAACTCAAACTTAACCCGACAAAGACGGAATTTATTTGGATAGCTTCTCCTGGAAGGCAAGCCCTCATAGATTTCAGTCCAATCCGTATTCAGGACACAGATATAATTCCTTCTACAGAAATAAAATTTCTTGGTTTCACTCTAGACAATAGTCTTTCTCTTGAGTCGCAAATTTCAAAAGCTGTGAGTTCTGGCTTTTTCCATCTACGGCAGATAAAGTCAATCAGGAGATGCCTTCCTTCTGATGGAGCAAAGTCCCTCATTAATTCGTTCGTTGTATCACGTATGGACTATTGTAATAGTGCATATGCTGGCCTACCTAAAACACAATTAAATAGAATACAGTCCGTCTTCAATGCTGCGGCGAGAATGATTTTTGGTGAATCTAAGTACTGTCATATAACCCCGCTTCTAAGGGATCGTCTTCATTGGCTTAGATGTCCTGAAAGAATAGAGTTCAAGATCTGCTTAATGACCTTCAAAGCATTGCAAGGAATGGCGCCTGCCTATATATCGGAACTATGTGTCCGACAAAACTTAAGCGAGAGACAGCTTACTCTAAGGTCAGCAGATCTGGATGTTACTAATCGTTTAATCGAACTTTCTCGGTCAAATCGAGCCGTTTACTATGATCGCTCTTTTCGTGTAACTGGCCCTCTCATTTGGAATAAACTTCCCTCAGCTCTTACTAATATCCAGAATTTGGCAGAATTTAAACGGGCTTTAAAAACAAAATTATTTAAAAAATCGTACCATTCATGAATCCTAACATCTTTTCAATACAAGTAATAAGTCATGTTCTCAAGTATCCGGTAATCGTTTGGTTTCGGTTTCCTCCTAATTGTACTTTTATGTTTAATATCTGAATTTTTTGTAAGAAGTTAGTGTATTATATTTTAGTTTAAAAGTTCTTGTTTTGTCCTGTGCTACAATAACACTGTTTTTGTATATTATTATTTTCCTCTGTGCTATAACAGCACTGTTTTGTTAATATTTGTTCTCTTGTCATTGTTTTGTAAATACTGTATATTCTTTATTTCATATGTATTATTTTATAAATATTTTGTAATGATCTCGTAAGGAACACTGTAGGATTATTTTTAAATTTATTATAGTTAAGCGCACTTGAAGTGAAATGACACAAAACTGCGCTATATAAATATTACGTTATTATTATATTATTATTATGTACAGAGAGGACGTACCGCCGAATAACAAAAGTAAAAAACATTATTTTCATTCAAACGCGGGCAACACATGCGTATTATTGATTCCATGACGGTTGTTCCCCCGACAGTTAGCCCCCCGGCATACTTATTGAAAATATGCATTAGGTTTAGAGAAAAAAAGGAACACCTACTTACACAAAATATAACTAAATGTTCCCGAAGGGGTGTACAAAGATGATGTATCGCCGAATAACAAAAGTAAAAAACATATTTCATTCAAAGACTTATAGGACAAAACTACTTGTCTGTATACTGTATATACGATCGTAGATGTACAATAAATTGACACTAAATAAATTCGTTTGATATCCATACTTATTACTGAAGGTTTTTTTGAAGTTGACTTTAGGTTTGAAATTGGTATGTTAAATATAATTTCGGGGGCTGTCTGTCGGGTCACCGTCAATAATATCTATCGTGTCCCGCGCGACATTTTTTATTTATATTATTTCGCCTCATTGCAATGCAATTTCTAAAAGCTTTTAACACAACTATTGATAATTCCCAAAGAAAAAAATATTGGCAGCACTTTACTGATTAAAATCTGCTTAGATTAATCTGGATTTTTGTCTAAAATCAAGTCCAACTATGTAAACAATTCTGTAAGCTCGAAACCTACCATTTTCAGATGTTTTGGTATTTAGGAAGGAATATAATATTATATTGAGAGTAACAGGGATAAAAATATATTTCTAGCATGTCATAAAATGACATCGTTATAGAAATCGAATAAATCAAAAGTATTAACCCCTGGGGCAATTTTGGGAGTTAGGTAATCTTCCCAGACAACAAAAAATGACGTAGAGTCTTTTTGAGAGATACGAGTAAATATACCAGTCTAACACCTTCACATAAAAGTTTATACTATAACACTTTATATTACGGTGAAAAATATATTTAAATAAGTTAGAAAAAAATAATAATATAACAAGTTACCATAAACGTTCCGGAAAAAAAGAAAGTAATTCTATGAATCAGTATTTAGCATTTGAAAAATATTTGTCTGTGTTAGCAATTTTTAAAATAAACATTATTTTTTTCTTTTCTAGCGACTATAGCATTTATGATACCTTTGTCTAAATAAATACATATTATGTTTTTTTTAGTTACGTGTAAAGCAGTAATTAAAGCTTACACTTAACTTTAAAAACTTTACCTTTGTTTGCGTTCCAAATTTTAATATTTTTATGTTCATATTACGTTGTTGCATGTAACGATTTGTAATACTAAAATCTGAAAGTTGGTTATCTGCTTGCAAGATGTGATGAATCGCAGTGGATACGAAAATATAGTAGCTTCCACCTTACGAATGAATAAATAATAATTCAGAATTATAACGAAATCAACACACTAGCGACACCTAGCTGATTAAGTTTGATTGGGCCGTGGAGACTGCAGAGATCTATAATTATTAAATTAATGTCAAGTTTTGATAAATAGAACACAGAGGGATCCAATTATAAACACTTAAGATTGATCTACCAATCAGAGAAGGGGGAGGTTACCTTTTTTCAAGACAAAGAGATGGACTTTGGACTAGACCATTAGTCTGAGATTTATGGGGTAAAAATCATCATCAACCCGAGAGATCAATGCGCTTTAAGATAAACACAATCCCACGTTCGGTGCATTTGGTACACTGACCCTAATTTTAAAGGTAAATATTGAGTGCAACAGAAGAATCGACAACCGCAGTTAACGAACAAATAAATCCATATTATGTTGAAAAAATGATGCAATAAAATAGCAAGGAAATATAATGAACGGAAGATTAAAGAAAAGACCTGGAAAACGTGGGAAAAGCTACTGTAGGGATACTCAATTGCATAACGAGAACGTGAAGAACAAAAGGAGGCCAGATTCAGAGGAAAACGTACGTTTGATATTTAAAAGAAAGAAAAACGATGGAAATTAGGAATGTCACTTTTAAATGAAGCAATACGGTCAGGGAAAACGATTTGAAAAGAAAATCTAATAAAAAAAACGGACATTTAAACGGAAGTATTTATTGAACAATATAAGATTTCGACTTAATTTTGCGTTTTCAGACGAGTTTAAATAGATATCGTTATATATTTGAAATAGGGTGGTTATTCTAGTTATATTACGTTAGATTAATTCAAAGGAAGGGATCGTTTTTACGTCATTTGCTATGAGAAAATACTATAGACGATAGAACAAATTGCTGAGGCAATTGATGTAAAAAAAGGTTGTCGAGCTCACACACGATTTTGTTGTTTAAACAATAATATTTCCGACATGGTTTTGGGTGATTATGATAGTCTTTATTGCTTTTGGGGCAATAAAAGTTAACATGGAACTTATGCAATATTTGGATAAGATAAAAGAGATTAAATTTAACGAGTTAATATTAATTTATTATTTACGACCAAGTACGTAGAAATCGAAAACATCAACATATGTCAGCGATGATACTTTATGGGGTTTTGGGATGAAACGAGACACAATTTTATACGTTTTTATACGAAGCAATTAACCGGACACATATCCCAGAGTCAAATTGGAATTTTCTTCTATGAAAATTATGAAAAAATAGCAGATTGAATATTTATGACTAGAAGGTGAAGTTTTCTAAGAGAAGATAAGCATTGGAAATTATGCAAATGATGGTAAAGAATGAAGTAAAGACAGTTTAAAGACGATTCCGTAAGGAAAACTCATGAAAATTCAGAAGTATTGATGAAAACAGTAAATTTGGCTTGGAATATAACTAATCATATAGTTATGGACAATGACATAAGAATGAAGCAGAGAAATCATAAAAATAACGTCGTATATAAAATATAATTGAAGAAAATAAGAAAATTCAAGTCTACGACATAAGTAGAGACAATACAGCTTAAAATTGAATTGATTCATATAGGAAACATGAAAATGTGGGGAAATTTAGGGAAATGAAAATTGGAAAATGCGTAATGAAGATTTCGACATGAGTTTGTTCGTGTTCTGGTAACGATAAACCAAATTGAGAATTACATACAGTTTATTGAAGACGTACCTATTATATATTGAGAGAAAAAAGGACACGAAAATCATGATATTTTAGTTAAATTTGTAAGACCTGAAGACAAAGGAACGACGGGGCAAAATTTGACATAATGGTAGGTTCGACACTGGAACAATTTACGTAAGAGACGGAAGATTTCTAAAATCAAAGGGGCCGGACTTAACACGTTGATACGAATATAACAGAATTGATATATGAAATCTCGAGTTGTTAGAGTTTGAATTAGAAAATCAATGAACGCGTAATTAAGATGTTCTAATCCTGGAGGTACATATAAAACTGAGGACTTAGAAGAATCGAGATCAGTTTTCGGTGTTAGTTGTCGGGAAGGAGTCGTCGGGGACCAATCGTCGGGTTAAAACGTGGAAGTTACGTGACGTAGCGTCTAAAACGGTTATTAGTTGAAAATTTCTTAAGTGTTGTAAAATTTTGAGACTTAGAAAAATTCGGAGTGGGAATTCTGGGACTTATAAAAATTACGGTCGTGATTAAATCTGTGGAGTGTTGAAAATTAAATAAAGTGTTTTATATAGTTTTACAATAAATTCAACTTGTCATTAAAATAAAAGGTTTATATAGTGTAGCGAATTTAAAAAGAAACAACAGTGTTTAAAGAATTTTATAACAGCAGTGAATAATAATATATTTATTTATAAATTCAACTTGTCATTAAAATAAAAAGTTTATATAGTGTAGCGAATTTAAAGAAAATCAACAGTGTTTAAAGAATTTTATAACAGCAGTGAATAATAATATATTTATTTATAAATTCAACTTGTCATTAAAATAAAAAGTTTATATAGTGTAGCTAATTTAAAAAGAAACAACAGTGTTTAAAGAATTTTATAACAGCATTGAATAATAATATATCTATTTATAAATTCAACTTATCATTAAAATAAAAAAGGGGTCCTTCGACAACTGGCAAGGTTGATTAAAACGTCGCGCATGTTGTGAGAATTACCCTGGAAGTGAAGTGCCCGGATAGGGTTAATCGTGCAATTTAACGGAGTGTATGATCTTATAATAAATCTAAAATCAGTGTTTGCAATAATTTCCGATTCAATAAAATCTAATAATTAATTAATTAATTACAAATTCAATGCGGGAGGAGTTTAATATAGTGTGTTTGAATTGCTTTAAATTTGTACTATGAAGGTTAAAATAGAGTTATTTAGTCCGAGGTTATATAAAGAAAATTACAGTCTAATAAGTTTCATTAAATAAAAAAATTTACGTTTAGGTCGAAAGTTGGAAATTTTATTACGAGATATTAATTATCGTTAGGTGACAACGCAATAATAATAATTGATCCGAAATCTGGAAAATACTTAACGCATAATTAGATAGGATCGTTCTTCTTCAATAATAACGGCAGATATTAAAGGAAAACGTGAGGATTTTTTACATCAGAGATCTATTCAAAGGAGGAAGGAAGGAGATGAGTTCCGGATCTTGTAGGATTAAATCGTTAAAAGTGGGAAGTCGAAATAAAAGTGCGAAAGTTACACAGGTAGTCTGGATGCTCTAATAAGTTTCTCGCCGATGATAGTAACCCGGTGGAGCTGAAATTAAGACATTAGAGCTTGGTGAGTCCTTACAATATTTAAGCTTTTACAGGTTCCTGTGGATATCCTGACACTGATGGACGTAACGCCAAGTAAGGGTAAATAAATAACTAACCAATTTATTAGCAATCGCATGTCACACCTCCCATACGGAATGAAATGTTGCTAAACAAATACTTAACACATAATTAGATAGAAACGCATCACTAAATCAATTTTGGTATCTTAGCGTATTTGTAAGATAAATACCTATCATTTCTTTTCACTAGCACGATTAGGGTATGGCTATATGACCTTCGATAGTGTACCAAAATTTCGATTTGAGTTCAAGGCCATCCATTGACCCAGTCACCTAAATTCATTAACGAATAAACAAAACAAAACTTAACGTCAGGGACAAGTTTATCAATTATAGCTTGAGATGAAATCTGCGGTCAATATGTGAAGGCGACATTGACGTTTAAATTCACTCAATTCTAAACGACTTGATTTTACTAGAGCGATCGCCAATAGGTAGCATTGATTCAGCATGCAAAAATTTCGCAAAGTAAAGTACTGTGACTAGCTTCAAACTCTAAGAGAGCACATCACAATTATTCAGTAGGTCATTGATTCAATGTCGACTTGATTTATCTCATTTTTAAATCTTTCTTATAGGAAGTAGGTATCCAAGAACCCATAAATACCCATTATCCTAAATACCTAACACACGAGGAGCTAGTGACCTCATTTAAACAACACTGGTGTTCAAATACTCATACAGTCCTGAATCCTAACTTGTCTTCGAACGTAAACTTCAAGGCTTCTGTATGTAGGTATGAGCCATCTGGAAATGTAAGTGTCAACCTTTCTCGAACGGACGGCTTTGATCTTGTGGCGGTATTGTCGAGGTGGGCATGCGGGGAAGAGGAAGGACGTATGCGGACAGTACGCTGACGCGGCATTAAAGCCACAGGTTATTTGCATACCGTGAGTCTTGTCGAACCTGAAAGCAAACATAAGGTTCACGAGGTGAGTTTTATGTCAGCTAGTCAGAGGTGGAATGTAACGCTGGGTCGGTTACGTGGGAGGAAGGATCTGCCCGTCACAAGCTTACGCCACATTTAACGGATAGAGGCATGATAAGGGAAGACATGAAATACCCCTTCTAGACTCAGTAGAGTTAAATTCAATCCGGCGGAGATGGAAGTCGGAGTGAGGCAGAAAAACGGCATGAAGACTTGGTATTCCCCCATCTGGCGTGAAGAGTCCCTTTCGTAACAAGAGACGCTCGTCGAAGAGAGTAAAACTCGGACTTAAGGATAAGCTTAGCAAACGTACTTGGGAGAATCCGGTTTGAAATTGTTGTTCATCGGTTTTCACTTGGTTAGCGGAGGTGCCGACTTTTTAAGCAAACATATTATCCCCTCCCCATATCCCTCCATTCCTGCTCTTTCAACAATTTTGCGAGTACTAACCAATAGCACTAACTATGACTACAAACACATTATGTTAGGAGAAGTTGCAGACAAGGACTTCAATTGAGAAAACTGGACCTTCGAGTTCGATCATCCTAAGGTAAGGTTTGCTTTCTTGAAATGTTTAATTTGTTAACTGTTGTTTATGTTATCGATGTATCAGCGGTGATAGGAAGAATTAAATAAACACACTAAATTCCTATGGAAATCAAATAGACACAAGGGTTAGGGCGGGGGTAGTTTATCAAACTCGGTTAAATATTCTAAAATAATAATAAATAAATTGATCGGAAAATTCTCACCCTTTCTCTAAAAGAATCTATGGGTTACCACACGTAATACATTATCTTCTCTACATATGTGTGCATATTAAGTATGCAAACAGATGTAAAATCTAAAACAAAAAAATTACACAACGCAGATTATAGAAATAATGTGAACAAAAATCTTAAATCTTGATTACTGTGAGAAAATCGCAGGGATTTAAGAAGATAGGGTAGGTTTAGCTAGATTATAAGGTATAGGGGTTTAGAAATCACGAGCCTGAGGTAGAAATAAACCGAAAGGAGGGTTGAGTCAGGCCATCATACCTAGTGGTGTGATCAGTAGGACATAAGGGTAGAATTATGAGCGTGGCTACGAGACAGGAGCTACGAGATTTAAACTACGAGGTAGAAGCTTAGAAAAGTAAATCAGCTAGGTAGGGTTCATCACAATTGGAGTTTAAAGCCAAGAGTGGCAGCTCATTACAAAGAACAGCATTATAATTGGAAATACTTTCAAAAACAGTGACTTCATCCAGAATGAAATGTAATGCGAAAATATTTTCCGCGGATTCCGTACTCTGACAGTTCTCCTCAGCGAAGTGAATCGTAAAACGTCAGAGGCTTTAGTGGTTAACTGATTGAAACTGTTTTGTTTGCAATCTTTTTAACTTTGAAAATAGTACCATTTCGAGGCATTTACAAGTTACTTACAGCTTACAGTAGCTATTTAAAATTAGAAATGTCTTTATTTTCTAGCAAAAATTATAACTTCTTGGCGCTCAATTATGATATCAATTTTTATTGAAACAATTTTAATTCCGGTGGCACCGTTGCATTGTTCTCTTGTTGTTCTCTTCATTTCTGATTTTTTTCATTTCTGATTTTTTTCATTTCGTAAGAACATTTTAAGCTGTTTAATTGGTTGACCCCTAAAAAACGGGCAATATTTTGTAAATATCTCAAAGTCAAATGCAACAGTGAATATAATATTAAAAATAATAAACACGCTTCTACAATGTTACCTTTTTATTTTGGACATTAAAACAATTTAATTTGATATTAATGAAATATGTAAAAAAATTCTAACCCAGCTCTACCCATCGAAAATTGCAGTGCACTTCAAGGTAGTCATAGTTACTGAATTGCTCAAATGTAGCCAGCCGCCCCATAGAACAGTATTTTTCTTCTTATTGTGACTGTCCCAAACGGGAAAATCTTCCTAGATCGAGAGTAAAAAAATTACTTTAAAAATTGTAGTATACTGGTCCTAGCGATAGGTGCATGTGACGTCATCGTTCTAATATATCCTGTATTTTTTTGTTTTCCCACAAGACTTGTGAGAAGGGAGAAAACGATCGTCGATGGTGTATGAGATCTCGCTGATACTAGTACACATATAATTTCTCTATTTATTAAGAAAAAACGAAAATAAAACCTCTTATAAACATAAAATACATCCCTTTTTAGAAGCGTAATAGAATATAACTCCATAGTCTGGTCGCCCTTCTACAAAATTTATATTCATACTATTGAAAGAATTCAAAGAAAATTTCTACGTTTCGTAAATTTAAACTTAACATCCCTTTAGAGCACATAAATTACCCGTCGTTAATGAATATTTTAAATATTCCAACTTAAGAAAACAGACGAAAAATAAAAGACCTAACCTTTTTATTTAAATTATTGAAGTCTAAATTCGACTGTTATGAACTCCTGCAATTAATTAATCTACATATACCTACACGAACAACTAGACAACATTAATATTTTATATACGTACATCTCATTCCAACTATGATTTGTATTTTGTAATTTGTATTTCCATAGTCCTGGAAACAAATACATAAATAAAGTATTTGACAATAATTTGAACTTAGCAAACTTCAAACGCCATGTGTGCCAACAATGAATTTCTACATATCCCATAAACTAATGTGAACAAAAATTTAAAATATCATTAGGTACCTACATTATGTCAACTCCTATATTTTATGATTTCTTATATTTTATGTTACCTGTATTTTGTTAACGCTTATATTTTATGTAACCTATATTTGTTTTTAATAATAATATATTATATTTTGTAAACTCCTTATTTTCACTGTAATTAAAAAAAACATGTACTGCATTCTATTTAAAAGCCCCATGGGCGTTTAAATAAATAAATAATAAAAGAGATACTTATAACTATATTTCTTTTAAACAAGAACAAAGTACATCACCTAGAACCGAACCATACCATATTTATATCTACAGAAAAAAATTGATAATATAATAAAGTAACAGATAAAACATGACAAGATGAAGGAACTTACCTCGAAGGCGTTAACACATTGCTGTCCTGCCTGCTGGGGGTTTCCGAATAGTTTCAGTTCTTGAAAGGACCCCTGCACAAAAACCAGAACACAATAGTACCACAGAAACTTTTCGGTCCAGCGGAGTAATTCCATCTTCAGTGAGACATTACGCTGCCCGGATGACCACTCGCAACTCGCAACTCTTAACTTGTTAGTTCGTTCATTGGGGGCTCTTCTGCCGAGAGTTTGCCCTCCTTTGAACTACAACTAATGTATTTTTGATACCAACACAGACACAGATATTTCAAGAATTGAAAACGTATTGTAAACAAGCAGGCTTAAAACTAAACACATTACTTAACACGCTTATACATACTATACTATTACATAAACGTAACATAATTTATAGAGAAAGTAGTCAAACAAAAGCATTTTCAGTTTCATATAAGTCAATATATTATTAGCGCAAAGTAGTACGTGTGTGATAGTAATAACATATGGCTGGTTTCAAGATCGCTATTTTTGATAAATATCACCTCAAAGGATTGTCAAACATGTCATAATACTTTGTTCTTTCATATGTCATATGAATTTTTAATTTCAGCTCCATTGTAATTTGTCCTTCTGTTACACGGGTCGTTCACGAGCAAAAAGGAGAGTTTTTAAGGTGATATTATTAGTCTATGTAAATTACTAATTGTTTTTAGATCTATGGGAAAATATAAGCTTTCAATCTATTGAGAATTATCATTTTCACATTTACCATAGCTAAAAAAACTAATAGGTACCACATCTTCACTTTCTTATCTCCAAGCTTATATGCACCAATAAACAATTTAAGTGTTTCGGGTTTATGGTTTTTTATCAACAGTGTACCAATTGCTTCAATTAATTAAACGGAGTCATAATTAAAATTGCATGATGTATTGAGTCACCAGTGACTCAGAATTGAACCAATGTTTTGAAAAAAAGTTCTTGAAAAATTAACATAATTTACTATTATATTACCTATTTTGCCACAAGTTTATGAACCAAAGTGCCTTGAAATTAGCATGAATAACATTATAAGAAATGTCAAGTGATGAATAATTTCTAGTTTATAATATTATATCTCTCAATTCAAAATACGAGTTTCTAGAATTATGTCAGATTTTGACATCATTCTATTTTGAACTGTGTAGCTAATTGGCATTTAATTAATTAATATTTATGTAGAAAACCAATATCCTGAAAGAAGACGGAATCTAAATAATACACGTATTATGTATATCTACAACATTATTTGTAAAGACACTACGATCACTAGTTCACACGAGGACTGGACAATATTGTTTTGTCCCAGCTCCGGACCCATTGTCTTAGAGTAAACCAAAGTTTGGAGGACAGGACAATGAACCAAAACATTGATCTAGAGATAGACAAGCAGTTATCTCAGCAAGACAATGTCTTAAGCCTCGATTGCAGTGAGCGAGTTTACAAGCTACTAGCCGGCAAGTTTAAAAGCGGGCAAATCGGCGAGTGCGATAGTGATGATGATGCATAAAACGTTCGACTCGCTCAGTAGCGAACTATCTAGTGAAAAGCTGAGCTAAAAAACAACGAATAATCCAGATCAAGCAGTAGTTTGACAGTTAAGAAATCAACTGTTGGTGGGCCGCCATCTTGCCATCCGCAGCACACGCTAGCGAGAAGCGAGCAAAGTTTACCCCTTTTCAACTTTTTTCGTAATTGTTAACAATCTGTTAATTAGCTAGTAATACGATTACACTGAGGGAGTTTACTAGCAGATAGTGAATTCGCCGGCTAGTAGCTTGTAAACTCCCTTAATGTCCTTGAGGCTTACACCCACAACAGCGCCCAACAGCATTGTCTGCGTGTAAACGTGCACGAACAAGACAGTACGACGTTAGCCAATTGATCCATGTATAGGTACGTATCTCGACTCTCGGCACTCTAGGTGCTCGGATCTCGTATTTCGGCTTAAAAATGTCGCGAAAATGAACGCGGAAGAATTTGATAAATTGATAACTACATATAGTAAACACGATCGTTTATGGCGTATTGATTTCCCGTATTACAGGACAAGCAGCGCCGGGAAAACGCGGTGGAGCCAATTGTTTCTTCTATGTAAATTCCGGGTTTTCTCTTTTAGGCGATACTAGGTTTAGTAGCAATTCAAAGTGCTCTGATAACATTCTCAATTTAATACTCCGGGATAAGGATCTCCCATTTATAATTCTGGATGATTTGCAGACAATCAAAATGAAAATCTGCACCCCATACAGTTCCTAATCCACAGTTTTTTTTTCTTTTTATTGTCTATAGTTCGTCCTACGACAATTTCAATGCATCTCGGAATTTTTCGCGAACTCGCTCGTAACACGCGTCGTCGTATATGCATTTTCAGAGCATTCCTTGTTTGAACTGTGGGTCGAATTTTAATATTGTTCCATTGTTCAGCCCGACGCGGTCAAGGCTGTTCACGGGACAGGACAATAATGCATTGTCTTCTGAATTGTCCTCTTAAGAACTTGGTATAACGAATGCTTTCTCAAAATTTCTCAGAAATTTTAAATGAAGAAATTTCCGTAATAACTTTTGTTATTATTTAACCCTGGAGTGATCGCGTGTATTACTTATGTAATCCACTCATGCAAAATTAAAGATTCTAATTAATTAATATAATTTTAATTTAATTTTATCTTCCGTGTACTTTAAGTTGGATAACTCAAGGACGCGTTCAGCTTAGCGGTGGTATCGGGCACGCATTGGTTGTATAACAGGAGCTCCGCAAAGTCCATGGTCTACACCTGTAATCCGCGCGACCAATTACGTAACACATTTTGCATACAAAAAATGTATGCAAAATGCAAAAAAAAATAATTTTCCTCATCATTCTATAATTTTATGTTCAAACCTGCTCAGAAATCAGCAATTAAATTAGTAAATGTTATTTTTTATTTTATTTTTTTTGTTATATCAATAAAAGTGAAAGGTGTAATTTTTAGTTTAAAAAAAGAAGTAATTTATGTTTTGGTTAAATTGGAAAAATTTAGAAGTTATGTTTAATTTATGTTGCTTATTTCAAATAAACAATGCTTAGATTATAAGATTAAAACATAAATACACAATAATTCTAAATGATTTAACTTATTTTTTTAAGTTTAAAAATGGCCTACATATTATGTAATCCACGCGACCACTGGCGTCACTTTTAAGAGCGCGGACCACTGCAGGGTTAAATGTAATACATTAAAAATTCCGTTCTTATCAATATGTGGCATGTATAGTATTTTCGGCGTAAAATAATGGTTAAAAGCTTAACTTACGACGTAAGCTCTATTTTAGTCTTCTACTAATTATAGTCTTGTTACATATCCTTAAAACTGTGGATACTTTGGTTTTGCCCTAGGCAACGATTGGAATACCTCACGGAAACTATGTGAACCCGACCTTACAAGGGAAAGGTTATGTTCAAACAATAAATCCTGTATACCTTACCAGTAAGAGCATTGGATCTGTACAGATCCTATAGTGGACTTTAAAAAGGTTTTTTTATTCTATTTCATTGCCATCATTTTTACAGAACAACTTCATTTCTATCATAAGCTTGGACCGTTCAAATGCCTATTTAACCGTTAACAAAATCACATTTTTTGCAAATGCTTAATAAAAATATAAAAAATGGAATAAAAAGAGTTGAAATCCGGGTAGTAACTTCTACTCGTAATTATTACATAATAAAAAATACAGGTATAACAAAACCCATTTAGTTACCTGTAGAAAAAATAATATAAACAAATGCTTATTTCTAACTTTGCACAGAATGCTCTGGGCAATGCGCTGTTTATCCAGGTTTATACGCTCAATCTTTCAGAAGAGAAATCTATTTGGTTTAGATAAGTAGGTACCTACACTGAGTTGAAATACATTAAGCTTCCCACGAACTCTACTGGACTGATACATTTCTGTTTATATTCTATTTTTATTGGGTGTGGATCATCATATGCTTGATTCAAGAAAAATTCAAAAAGATGAAAGCTTAAAGCGAAAAGTACATTATGCAGAATGTTTATAAAACATATTTTTCATTAAAACAAAAACATTGAACCGAAATTATGCAGAGATCGGAAGTTTGTACGCGAATGAAAATCATATTGAATTAAAAATGTTGCACGCTGTGGAAATATTTATATGAAACTCAATTGAGACTTGTTTAGACTACTATAAATACTTCAATTTAGTTGTTAGTATTAATAACATGAAAGTTCGTTGTACAATAATATTTAGAGTTTGGAACCGAGTATATTTTCAAGCTAATTTATTATTAACCTAGGTGTCTGCAATGTTTGATTTTATAACTGAATCGTGGGTTTCATCAGTGTAAACTAGCGGAACGTTTAAACGCAAGGTCTCTCGAGGTCTATTTGTTTACGTTATTTACACGTAGGTACAAGACAACTGTTTTTGGGGATCCCGTTTTTCCTTGCGTCACTAATGCAGTCAAGCATATTTACACACATACTTGGAATGCTAAAATCATAAGATATTTTCATAATTAACATCATTACATTATCAATCATCACGCCGTTGCTGAAAGGGTGGACAAAGATGAAGAACCACCACACAACTCTGTTTTGGCACACGCTCCTTATTTCATTCACATTCAAACGTAGTCTCTTAAAAAGTCTACTGTTATTTAGATTTTTTTTTATATTAGCTCCACACAGGAAGCCCTGAGGAAAAAAATTTCTCAGTCCCTATGTCATCTTAGGGGAAGCTGTGTGGAGGGTTTTTTTAGGGAAAGGAAGGAGAGGAAGTTTTAGGAAGGAAAAAGTTATAAGGATTGAGTAGAAATCTTGGGGTCAGTGTATCCAGGAGTGACGGGCGTTTGCATCCATTCCTCCCACTGTGGTGCAAGGCGATGGGTCGAGAGATTCCGGACGGAGAGGTCAAAAGGTCTCCCTTCACCAGTCTCTCCCAATCCAGCCCGCTACACAGTAGGTGGGCAAACGGATCCGCCACAAAGACTAAGACAAACCTCACCCTGTGAACCCGGGCACCCCTGCTAAGTCACCAAACGTAGCGATTACTTGGGGTGATCTATGACAGGAGTGTCGGTTATCCAATAAATGGTTCCCGGGGTGGCGGTATTTGATCGTGTTGTGTCTTTCTCGAGCGTCCATTAGAGTTCGCGTACTATGATACTGCTTTCACCATCCGTATATTGTACTCTACATGCCCAATATATCTAAACGTCCCTTTCAATGTTGTTCAATCATATCATTGACATTTTTCAGATCTCAAAACCTTTTATACGATCATACCTCTCCTCTTGATAATAGTTTTCGATATTCTTGGGAAAATAGAATCACCAATCTCAAACACCTCACACTTCCATTGTCTAGACAAAATTAATATTGTTTCAATGAACAGTTGATCAGTTAAGATACCGTAAAAAGCTCTATTTGGAAACTAATATTGCACACCACGGACTGGGACTTATATATTACTGAACTTATTATTAGTAGCTAATTATTAGTAGCTTATTATATTACTGAACTTCTTGTAAAATCCAGACAAACTAGAATAGAAATGAAACTAAGGCTCATAGCAAATTCATAATTGAATTTTATGTTAAATACGTGGTGTTAAAAAATGCAATGATAGTATCTCAGTCACCGGACGTATCTCTTAATCTATCAATCAGGTTTCAAGGTAGTTGATCTTTAGTCATTACATTCCACACTGGCAATGCAAGATAACTAACTGCAGAGATACCTTATTTATTATGTCGGTAATTCTTAGTATGCATCACAATTTTACAGGAGTTTAAACGATATTTTTATTTAAAAAAAAAATACTTGAGGTATGTATCTATAATTTATGTACTTGAGTTATGTATCTATATATGTATGTATATATTTTATACTTAATTTGATTTTATTTTTAATTTGATTTTATTTTGAATTTGTTTTTTTTTAATTTGATTTCATTTGAATTGATTATATTTTATTTGAATCGATTTGTTTTATATTGGATGTTTAATATTAAGATTATTGGCTTTAATTTAAATTCCGATTTACATTATACATTTTTTTTTAATTAAATTTTTTTTTTAACTTCTATTATATATATTGTGTGCGTTAAATTAGAGATTTTATATTGATTTAATTATTTTTTTATGGAATTTAATTTAATTGTATTTATTTTATTTTCGTCCAATTTAATTTTTTAATTTAATTTTTATTTTATTTTATTTATTTATTTCCTGTTTTATATTGGAGGCACTGCTGAAAACCAGCTTCTTTCCAGGAGAAATCTTGAATTGTAGCTGAGCAGTGACCTTTTCATCAATAGAATCAATGACAAAAGAATATGAATGTATACCTATTGTAAAAAAAATCTATTGATGAATAAACGTTTTTATTATTATTATTATAACTCTTCGGGGGTTTATTTTTATCATTTGTATTTGAATCTATTTGTACTAGAGATGCCATGAATAGTGATTTTGCCGAATACCGAATACAGAATATTCGGCTAAGCTCTCGGCCGAATACCGAATATTCGGCGACACTAAAGTGCGTGTGGTAACTACGTATTTGTTTCATTTGCGAGTAAGTAATGTCACAACGCGCATTATTTGTTGATTGTTACATCAAATTGTGTTACTTATAGTCTGTATCACGTCTGCTTGTTCGCGAAAAGCTTTACGAAATGGCACCATTTAATAAAAAATCACCTATTTGGGAATATTATAAAATTTATAGTGAGGACAATAAATCTTAAATATTAAATTTATATGCATTCTTTTCATCATTTGGTACTCGGTTTTCGGCCGAATAGTTCGCGATATTCGGTCGAATACCGAATAGTAAAAAAAGTGGCCGAATACCGAACAGTAGCCGAATATTCGTGGCATCTCTAATTTGTACTTGATTGAATGCAATTCAATATTTCAAATATTTATTGCGACACAATAGGCACCCTAAAATAATGTTGGAATCGACGTAAGTGAAGAAAACGTGTACACAAATATTGGACGGACCTGCGGTCCAATTCGCACTAGCAGGCCTGGAAATTTGATCTTTCCGCGGGGTTTATTTGAATTTCTGACAAATTTCAGATGTTTCTAAACGAATTCCTCCAAAAGATATTAATTCATCGCCTAGAAAATAAAATCTGGTGCTTACCGCTAAATGTACAGTTGAAAAACATTTTATAAAGTTTTCAAACCGTTTTAATGGTAAGGTACTGTTATTATTCATCTTAAATATAAATAACTTATGAAAAGAATTATAGTTACGAATTCGTCGGAATTAATTAAAATGTGAGGCTTGAACAAACCTCCATTATTAGAGTATTGTGCCGCTTAAAAAGCGGTTTCGCATAAAAGGCAATAAATGCTTCGGAGAATGCTAAATTACGGTGATAGAGTTGTTCACAACGTGCCAAACTTGTGTGCATAATGATTCATACGTGTTATCACTCTCCTCTTGTGCAATGATTTCCTTGTATGCACGCTCGCCACAATCTCGATCATTACCATAGTTGCGCTAATAACTGTCAAGGTGCATATTGCAAACAAATCCGCAGTAATAATTTTGGGTAAATTAAATAAGGAATATTATTTAGTGCATAAAAAGCACGTTGCTTTAAAATGGATTTTTTTAATGTTAAAATTGAACACTGACTCCAGCCGGGAGCAGTCAGTGGGCCGTGACCGTCTGGAGTCAGTGAGACTATGGCATCCCAAGTTGGGGTATGTTGTAGGTTATGATACTGAAGGTATCGGAGAGGGGAAGGAGATGAGGAAGAAGTAGGTAGAGAAGTACCTGGCTATTCAGATCTGGCCACCAAACACGGCTAAAGCCATTTCAAGCAACGTTTCAAATAGAAATGACAGTCTTATATCAGGGCGATACTGAGAGTATCTTCCACTCTCGAACTTCCCGCAAATATACTATATAATAATTTTAATTAATTGTGAAATAACATAAATTAATCAAATGAAATTCATTTGCGCACACCGGGATTCGATCCCGCGACCTTCGGATCGCGAGTCAAGAGCCTAACCCTTCGACTACGGGGATGATTATTAGATATCTATAGATTATTTAATAGATGCCCTTTTCATGACATTTTATTGCTAACTTTTTCACAAAATTTGCAACGCCTATAGGTATACCTAATCTAAAATAAATACATAAGTATCTGTTATAATATACAAAAGTATGATTTCGATATTGACGAATGTAAAATCTCTGACCATTATTAATTGTTTTAAATTAGAGATCTAAGTAAGAAAACTACATTATACCTCTGCCTTCTTTAATGGATCACGTAAATAAAACGTCATTGCATCATAAGTCTACATGATACATAACAATGATTTATTAATAATTTTACTCAAAATGCAGTGTTAAGCGATCCTTAATATTCAGTATTTGATGTCTTTTTACAGTTTTGAAATAAACTCACAATCTATGATCGGTATTTGAAAGCATCGTGTCACAACAGAACATCCCACTGACTGATGAGACATGTCTGTCAACTGAATAACGGGACAGTTACAGAACATAATAGTCGTATAAATATTCATTCAAATATTTGGTTGGTTTGTAAATAAATTTGATAGAAATAAAGTGTTTCAGCTAAACCGCACTTTTAAAGTTCGTAATGAGATCACAAAAAACATTTTACGTGATATTATGCATAAATAATGTGCTTTTGATGCGAACGAAAATCAACTTTTAGAGTTTGTTGTGTGAATACAAATAATTGAGTTTGTAAAATTAATTTGCAATGAACTTTGGCAGATTTTCCCGTAAATACAAATAATTCAAGTTAAATTAGTTATTTTATGAATAAAGCATTCCGTTAAACCGAACTTTTAAGTTTGATCGTGAATATAAAATAAATTAATATTAACCGCAAAATTATAAAAATCCGCGTGTATCCAATTTATAACGCAATTTTGCTGTTTATTCTGTTTGAATTTATACCTAAATAAAGTAGGTACCCGCTACCCACCCTTCAAAAATTTCTAGTGAGTGTTTATAGTTTCTAGTGTAGTTTACATTCCAGAAATTTGAAAAAAAGTGTTCCCATTTTATAAGCACTTTTACAGCTTATTCAAATACAAAATGTGAAAAAAATAAAGTGTTCTAGAATTAAAAAGTACTTTTATTTTACATTCCCTAAAATAAAACCAAACGAAATTTAAAAAAAAAGTTTTGGTAAATTAAATGCACTTTTAGAGCTTATTCTATGAAAACAAATAAACTATTTTTGTGATTTGTTTTTGGGCTGTTATGCCGTGTTGCGCTACCTTCTTCATTAGCCAACTTCGGACAGCAGTGTCCATCATCAGGGTAGATCCGACAGTCGGATCACATTTGTCGGATCTGCCGGATCTGTCGGATCTGCCCTGATGATGGACATTGCAAAGCTGTCCGAAACATTGGCTAAAGAGAGAGGTAGCGAAACACGGCATAATACCCGAAAAACAAATAACGAAAATATATTTGGCCGTGAAAATCTAAAAACGTAACAAATAAACAAGTTCAGCGAGAGCTCGTATGGACGTCATCGACGTTCGTCCTTTTTCTTCTAACGTGTCTTGTTGAAAATGAAAAAGACAGAAGATACTAGAATCATCACATCATGTACGATATCTCTTTGAGACTAGAAAGTACGAAATTATAATAAAATAAAATGTTTTTAATTTAAGTAGCACTTTTAAAGTTTAATCAGTGAACACAAAAAATCACCGATCGGCATTGGAACGTAACACAACATAACATCTCACTGACTTGCGAGTCTGTGAGTGGAAAGCTCGGGTTCGAAGAGCGACAAGCGCCAAGCTCGGCCGACTCCGCTCGTCCGATGATAACGCGCGTTGTTTATTTCGGTACCGGTTTACCGATAGTGTATTGACACTACTGACTGTTGGGTGAGTGTGACTGCTGCCGCGGGATATTATCACACGTTGCTTGCGCTTGCTGACCGATTCACGACTAAAGTACTGAAGTTTAAATTTAAATAGCCGTCAGGGGAACAATTTGAATGGTGGGCTGCGGTTTTGTGGAGGTTGCTCGTGTACAAATTGAATTGATTAAGAAATTAGCGATGAATTGATACGGACACGCATATGAATGATTCTAATTAAAGTGTAGGTTAAAAGGCATTTAATCGACTGAAATAAATTTTAAGACCAATGTCTAGATAAATTACTAAAAAACTGGTTTAGTACATTTGTGAGTTTCGAGGTAAGTTTCGTGAGCGTTGGCTCAGAGCTTAAAGTTTATTTTTTATTAATTTTAATTTTAGTAATTTGTACATTTAAGTTTACAATTTGCTAATTAATTATAATATTTCATAATGCAAACCACATTTTTTCTAGTTTTATGTAGCTTCTTCAATACATCTTGAACTTTCCAATTGGTGCGGACTAACTATTATCAGAGGGTTCAGAGACCAGAAGTCTATTATAATAATTTCGTAAGTACTTAGATTACAAAAGTAAAATTTCACTCCAATCCAGCAATCTGTTAAAGAGCGAAACATGGATACTTTTTATACCGCCAGTGGCGATAGATAATTATTTCGAAAAATATTCGGCTGTGGAAGTTTAGATGTTATGTTTACGAAGAATGTAAAAGTTATGTTTTTTTCCAACCTTCCTAATCCGTTTCCCGTTTTATTCAAAATCAAAACACTTCAAAATAAGGGATATATTGACATATAGTTCAGGTTTTTAGGAAGCGAAAGTCTTACGCCGTAAAACATACATTTTTTTTAAATATGTAAAAGTGAACATCATGAATCTTTTTCATGGAACCGAGTGTTAGCATTTTAATGTTTTATTAAAAATATAACATATTTATCCGAGACACTATCTAGGTTACAAACCAGTTCTTCGTACATTTATTTTTATTTAAAAAGATAGATGCCAAAAATATAGGAAAAAAATAGTCGAAGATAATATCGTTAATTC
The DNA here is from genome assembly GCA_917563855.2 of Limnephilus lunatus. Lineage (NCBI taxonomy): Eukaryota > Metazoa > Arthropoda > Insecta > Trichoptera > Limnephilidae > Limnephilus > Limnephilus lunatus. The sequence continues at coordinate 44,532,428 of OU830598.1, read as the reverse complement.
TGAAATTGAAATATGAGATTTATAAAAACTAAGAGGTCTAAGTGACCGAATTGGTCAAGACACTTGTTAGACGAGAGATACTGGGTTCGTATCCCATTTTATTTTTTTGTCAATGATAAGTAAGCATTTTATTTCAAAAATCCATAATGACAGTTCCTATGCCAAAAATGAGTTGTCTTATGGGTAAGGATATAGTACATGGCCGAACGCCAAGAAAATACAAAAAAAACTATTAGTTCTAAATAGGCCACAGAAGTAACTTACCAGCAATTATTGTCAAAGACGCGACAAGCTTTACTTTAACTTGTGCCATTTTTACCACTGTCAGCATCAAAGATTAAAATTTGTTACGTGTTACGAAATTACCATCATTTAAAAAAAATGAGAATGGGAGAAAACAGTAAGGTCTATTTTAAAATACTAAGGCCATCCATTCTATCTCTTAATCCGTGATTTTATGTCTTAGCTGCATCGCGCCATCGTTCCTCAACGGGATGATACTTTAAACCAGTTCCTGACTGAATTCGTGATAAATCTCTTCTGCATTAGATTCCGTCATATCATTTCTTATAACTTACACCAAGAGTGATGCGCCCAGACATTCAGATAGCGGCCTAATTAATTATTTATGCGAATAATGACCTCAGACAGCATTTAACTGCCATTAAGATAAACTGTGTGTACCAATACTTATTATATAACATATTAGGAAATATAAAGTAATATTATTATAATGTGTTACTACAACTGTGCCAATACAGAAAAGATTCAAATTATTGTGTGAAGCATCAAACACTCTCTGAAGTTGTGCTCTGGCATTATGAAATTTGTGAAACGTTTTTGTCTGAATTTTGTAGATAAAAGTTCCCCACTTTCAGTTCTCATTTTTTTTGCATAATGGATTTGGAGCATTTAAATACCCTTTAAACCAGTGATTCCCAGGGTCCAGGAGACCCCAAACAGTCCACGGGAGGCTCGACGGGGGTCTACGTTGGCGTGATAAAAAAATTAGGGTCCACGAAAATTTATCTGGTTTCGATAGTAAAGAACAAAAATTTTGGCTTGACTTTATCTATTAGTGGTTCCCAAATTGGTCCGTGCGGACCCCCAGGGGTCCCCAGGATCATTCAGGGGGTCCGTGAAAAATAAAAATTGATTTGGGGGTCCCTGAATGACGTCAGGGGGTCCGCAGCAAGGTTTTGACACATATTTTTTATTTATATGGACGTTTTGTCGGGGGAGGGGCGTAATGGGATAGGTTGAAACGGCAAATTTCCACTCTATCCCATTCCTCCCCCTCCGTTGTGTTATCCGCCCCGGGGTCCGTGGGTCATAACAGTTTGGGGAAAGGGGTCCGTAGGCCACTGGGAGCCACTGCTTTAAACAATAAAAAAAACTATAAGTTTTGTTTTGACTTATTTTTCTTGTTCTTGTATATCGTAATTTTCAATATTCTTTACATCCTGACGAAGAAATCTTTCTTTTAAACATGTTGATATGTTTTATTAGAAATTGTGGTACAATAATAATAATAGAACTTTATTCCAGAATGTATGCAGGGGTAGTGCAATGCAATACATTCCATATTGTTGGTTTTAACAAAGTTGGCTATTTTCGTTATTTATATTTTGTGGTGTTATGCCGTATTGTGCTACCTCTTTCTTTAGCCAACGTTTCGGACAGCCTCGTTGCCACATCTGGCAGGATGATGGATACTGTGTGCTGCCCGAAACGTTGGTTAGAGAAGGAGGTAGCTCACGACATAACACCCCAAAAACAAATAACGAAAATACCGTGATGAAAACACGTAATGGCCGTGAAAATCTAAATTTCATTTCATTTCTCAAAAAAGAAAAAAAAAAACTAATAATGAGTGTCACAACTCTAAAGTAGCCGAGTTTTAACTATCAGTAATTTACAAATTATGTTTTCGCTTATTGCTTATTAATTCACTACGTATACATGTTAAACTAAATTGATGGACTGTGACATTTAAAAAAAATCCAATATCGAAACAACACTTGCCAAGCGATTCCAAAGTTTAAGCAACATGGGCGCATATAAATCGTCCTAATAATATAGTATGCTAAATTAATATAATTTATCTACTTCAATGATTTTGATTGATTATGATTTTAAAACCTAAAATCACGATTCCAACAATCGAACTTTAGGTCGGGTGGTACCCACTACTCTTAAAGAATGCTCATTACCTACTTATATATTACAAATGCAACTGCAGTTACTTTTGTTCACATTGTTAAAAATAAACAATATATTTTTTCAAAAGAAGCAAACACATTTTGATTTGACATTTTAAATAAATGAAAAGACAATAGTTGGTTTAAAGTCACTTTATTGATATATTTTTTATAAGGTTTTTCGAAGTTCGCGAATCATTTACTGTGATACAGGACTTAAAGTCCTACATAAAAATTGAATAGGTTTAAGACTTAACAATGGAAGGTTCGGAAAACAAAAGGTAAATTCAAAGGTTTAAATCATTAATAACCAATTAAATAAAACCTTCAGCCATATTTTCAGTATGTTACCCGTTACTTCACTTATCCCCCACTCCCCACCCCTACCAGCACTACGACGCACTGTCCTACTCTGGTATACTTTCTTTCTTATATTATGTGTACTTCTGTATTTTTTTTTTTTTTTTTTTTTTTAATTCCTTTATTTTTCCCATATTTTACAATTTATATTTACATATTTGAAAATCATAACAATAATGTGGGAACCCACTAAGGCGCAGCCTGTGCGTGGGTAATATATTTAAAAAAAGTTTTTTTTTAGTACCTAGAAAAAAACAAACAGGGGTATATAAAGCAAAAACAAAAATTGTTTAAAACATTTTGTACAAAAAGTGTATACAATAGTGTACGGTTAAATAAGTGTGTTTGATAGCATTATTTTAATAACAGTCCTAATGATTGTACGGAGGTACCGAAACCGGTAGACAGTGAAAATATATCAATAAGATGACTTACAACCTTATTTTCATTTATTTAAACAATCTATTTATAATGTACGTATAAAGTATATATATATATATATATATATATATATGCATACTTCCATATGATACATGCACATGTACATTGTAAATACACAGCTGCATTGTAAACAACACACTTAAATTGCAGAAAATGACGAGTTGAAATGTTGGATGATACTAAAAAAACTTTTATTAGCTGTCAATTCAAATAAAACTTTTCTACACTAAACTAATTTCACCAATGTAATAAAACATTTTATGCGCCCGGTCCAAAGTTCTAACATTCAGAATACTATATATAAATCAATCAATTAACGGTGATAGGATTATAATTTTATTGTTATTTACGATTTATGTTAAATAGAAATAATAAAAACATAATAAAATTTCAATTTTCCGATTGCGTTGGAATGTGGGAACTAATGTTTACGAGTTTTATTGAGACCAGTTCGTTCAAAAATGTTGCCAAATTAAATATAAAAACATAAAAATTTGTTGTATTATGCAGTACTTTTTAAACTTTTGTTTAATTTTGTATTTTTATAAAGATTTCTGAGAAAATTTTCTTGAGCCCGTTTTTTAGTTAGCTCAAATTTGTAAAAACTGACGAATATTTATTTGTCAGAATAAGTTTTCAGATTATTCTTCAATTTGTTCGAAACATTATACAGGGTGGGGCAGAGCAACTTGCTTATATGAATTTGGCGTCCTGAAGCGATGGTTGCTGCGATGAAGATGGGAATAAACACATTCGAGAGAGTGGAGCGTAAAGTTGTAGTTCCGCTTGGTTTAGTTACATCATGGAGTGGACGAAGGTGGAGCGCGCGTTAGCTATCGAGGCATATTTTTCTAACGATCGCTCAATCATCACCACACAACGTGCACACGTATCCATTTTATTATTGCGCCCCGTGGTCGTGTTTTTAGTCGGCAGTCGATTGTTTCATGGGTGAACAACTTCAGGGAAACTGGTGATGTGAAGAAAAAAAACGTAGGCTTCCACCAACAGCAAGGTCACCTCAAACGTTGACATGGTAAGACTTTCTGTTTTGCGATCCCCTCAGCGCTCTGCCCGCAAACATGAAGCTGCTGTTGGGTTGCATGCTCGTTCTGTGAGGCGAATCCTTCATGAAGAATTAAAATTTCATCCCTACAAATTGGCTGTGGTGCAGGAACTTAATCCATGCGATTTGGTTGCTCGAGAAAATACATGTGAGGTGAGTTCGATTAACGAAGTGTATTAAGAATAATGGACGCTATCTGTCTGATATCATCTATAAAATTGTGAAAACATTAAATTTAATTGTTGTACTTAATGCTATTTAAATAATTAAATATATACCTGCAATACTTTATTTTTTAATTGAGTTCCTAATGAGCCAGTTGCTCTGCCTCACCCTGTACCAAGTTTAGTTTAGCTTTTAAAAAAATAAAAATCTAGACATCATTAAGTTCATTATTTATCCCGTGTTGAATAATAATTAAATTTCATATTCTTTTATACAAAGCATCATTAAGTTGTCTATAAATAAAGCAATAAAAATATAATCTGCAATCAACAACGTAGCAACGTTATAGCTTATAATTTATTTTCCAATTTCTACTGGTACATAATAATCTTACGTTTTTACAGGAAAATCTTGAATAACTTGAAATCAAAAGCTTGAAATTCGGTTTCTTTACATGGAAGTAACGCAAAAAAACATCACGATTGAAATAATCAGTTTTTAAAAGTCTTTTTATTGTCTAGTTTGATAAAATCACCAAAAATATTTTGATCTGTATAGATTAAATTGCAGGTAAGCTATAAGATAAATAATATACCTATGCAAACCGTTTAAAATTGAGGAAAACATAAAAAAAAGTTTCATTCAGGATTCGGTGCTGCTCAAATTTTATATCATTCCTTCAAGCCAGTGATGTTTTTTCTCCAATTCAATTCGGTTATATAAAAATGATTAAATCTCAGGTCTCTTATCCAATGATTTAAAATTTAATAGTTTTCTTATTTAGTCCTGCTTTGCGCAATTTTATTGAGCCGTACTACTTCGATGATGAAAATAAAAATTGTTAAATGTTATTTTGCATCATCAATCTTTAAATGTTTTTTTGCACCTAGTGACCATTTTAAATTCAATATTTTTTCATAGTTTTATGTTAGTTTTGATTTTTGCGGCATCAGTTGAAAGGTTCTAAGAATATAGCATTTAACTACAGTCAGCATAGTCAAATGAAGCGAACTCTAAATTTTCAGAGGAAATTTCATACACGTTTGATTCAGATTAATGATATTTTCCTGAAAACGTACTGAAATGAGAAAGACCCCATCCTGGTCCTAGTACTCATTTACTTCGGCAAAGACTCGTTTGTGCATATTATAAAAGAGAGAACTTCCACTATTCCGTTTCTAATAGGGAAAATGCAAGAGAGACGCTACGGGGGGAGACACGCCACACTCGTAGTAATTTTTTGTTTGTAGTAATATATAATAATAATACAACGAAAAAAGTCATTGTCAGTCAGCTGTGATGGTATTTGTGGTGATCGCTGAGCGTTTATGAAAATTTCACCCGAAAAACAACGGAAACGTTTTACTCCATTTCCTTTTTGGTACCGATTACAAGCGTAGCGTAGAGATAATAAAGTTAGCAACCATATTTACTTTTAATGTAGTTTATTTTTAACATACATAAATTAATTTTTATATTTTTGTGAGTGTGCTCGAGTTTTGGTTTAGGATGTTATTTTTAACACAGTAGGTGCTGCTAAACGGAGCAAAAAAAAATCTTTTTTTTCTAATTTAAAAAGCTATTTTAAGATTTCGAGGACTTGTTGAGACAAATAGGTTCATTAGAAACAATAATATCAGCGGATATTGGATTGAGGAAAATCTAATACTGGTCACATAAAGTGTATCCAAATAGAAAATGGTCAACAAAATAACTGTGAATGCGAAACCAATGCCAACACTGCCAAAATGTAATGATAAACGTAAGCAAACGGTAAATATTATGTTGACACTCCCAGGAAATTTAAGGTGAAACAAAGGACACAGATAAAGAATGCAAATAAAATTCGGAATCTCGTTACATAGACTTCTTACCAGGATTCTTCAGGCCCATTGTAGATGATTGCAACATTTGAATTAAAAGTTGAAAAAATTATTAACTGGGTCTAGTTTAATTTCTTCATATTTTCGCCTTAAATGGCCCCACGAGACTTCCATTGATCTCCATACTGAAAACAAATTTGGAAGAAAAAATGTAAAAAATAGGTCTCTGACATATCACCTCAACTGCGTGGCAACTCACCCACGCATTTGAGGAGACAGACCACTTTTAAAAGCTGACTTTTGAATATTTTTATATCAAAACTACAAGTAGGCGAAATTTTACTTTATTTGTTAAAGGATTGGTGCATTATCATAATACAATGTAATTCGTTTCATTTAATCGTAAAACCAACTTTTTTGATTTTTAATTTGAATTTTTCCAAAACAGGTGGCGTCTCTCCTGCTTTTACCCTACATTAATAACGTCATAAAGCTACCTATGTATCTTCATCTCTTTACGAAAGCCTCCTGCACTCGACAGAGACTCGTTTAAATATAAATTTTATTACATTAACATGCAACTGAAGCAAATGTGAAGCAAACGTGAGGCAAAATTGAAACAAAGTTGAAGCAAAGGTGAGGGAAAATGCAGATCCTTGAGATACAGCGGAACTATTCCCTATTTCCTGACATGTCACTAAAAGGTTTTTACTGTTATTTACTTTTCTAAGATTGTGAAAGCTGCTTATTTTGTCAGAAAAATTATTAAAATTTCGTATTATCAAACTTACTAATTTCGGTTGTCTGTGAAGTGCGTTATTTCAGCGTGAAATCATTAACGGTAAATTAACTCAAATTTGTTTTGAATTTATGTGTCATTTTTGAAATTGGAACTGCTTGCATGAAGAATAATTCAGAATTTTAACATAAATCATATTAATTTCCTATTTTTAAAATAGAATTATAATATCGCGAATTTTCACGGGTCTGCAAACATTCCCGGGTTAGGAATAACCCAACAATGTTTGAAAATCTCCTACCACCACCACAGAAAGCCGAAAATGTTGCTTGTGTTGTGATGAAGGAATTAGCCAGCCGAGGAATCGAACACGCGACGCCCGGGTGGGACACAAGCGCTATGCCCACTCAACCACTGACCGGTGAAACGTGTCTTTTAACAGCTTGTACATGTATATCATATATGTGGGTTCCAGATGGGAGAATTGTACTCAAGTTGTCTTCTTACATAGGCAAAATATAACAGTATAATCCACTTAATATTGTTAAAATTTCTAGTTAACCTAGTTATAAATCCTAACATTTTTAAGCCCTTATTAGAGATTTCTGTTACATATTATAAAAAAATGAAAGATTTGATTGAAAAATGAGGCCTAAGTCTTTAATTTGTGTTAATGTCTAAAGAGCCTATTCATCAATGTAGTAATTAAAGATCACTGGATTTTTTATTCGAGAAAATCTAACTATTTTATATGGTATAAACATATATTTGATGTTTATTATGTTATAAACACGCAACCAAAAATATATTGCTTTATTTCATGAAACTTGCACTATGGTAATAAAATGAGTACACTATGAGATAGACAATAAACATGAATTAATACTTGTTCGTTTATAATTTCACTGTAAAAATAAAATCGTTATAAAGTGTAAAACTTCCTGTTTGAATGCTGAATGATGACGTTGCCTGATTTTACTTTATCTAAATAAGTGTTAGTTATAATAATAGTTTATTACAGAATTAAAAACATAAACACAGTGTCTTTCTACTTTTTCGTTATTTGTTTTCGGGGTTTTATGCCGTGTTGCGCGACCTGCTTCTTTAGCCAACGTTTCGGACAGCGTTGCAGTGTCCATCATCAGAGCAGATCCGGCAGATCCGACATCACCCCACAAACAAATAACGAAAATACTTTTGGCCGTGAAAATCTAAAAACGTATCTATCTTTCTGGTCATTAGGAACACTGTAAACTGGGCCGTTGAGATAAGTTCTTCTCTAAATTGGCGCAACAGAAGTTATCAAACAAACTGATTTCAGTTGTATGTAATACTTTGCGTCAGTTATTCCTGCGCTGATTATTCCTGCGTGAATTCATGTTCCATGAACTCAAATTTGCTATGAATTAAAGTGTATTTTTCAAATGGGAATTGATAGTTTAAACAAGCGATAAGATAAGTATTTTTTATTAATTAATATAATTCTACTTAAATTGCCTCCCCCCCATTGACCACCTGAACTCGACTCCAATCTTCCATACAATTTTTAAATTTGCCCATTTGAATAAAATGAATATATAAATTCATCTTTATCTCTCTATAATTTGAAATGATGACATAGAACACCCTTGAAGGATGAAAGCCAGAAAAATTTGAAAAAAAATCTATATATTACAAATGTATACTTCTTTTGTTTAAATTTTTATCAGATTTCGTAAATATTTAAGTTTACTAACGGTGTTCATTCAAATGGTAAATCTCAGATCGTCCGAAGCAAACATTTAATAAATACCAATATTCTTTCAGTTTAAAAATCCTTTCTCGAGGGCCAATCATCAGAAAACGTTAGTTTTAAAAAATATATAAAGTGGACTATTTTTAATTGTTTTCAGATGTTCGCCACATTCATCCAAAGCTAAGAGTTTAGGTAACAATTCCCATTTAGTCAACAAAATTAGTTGAGACTTAAACCATCCATTATTTTTTTCCATCATCCGTCCAAAATCATGTTTTTAACTCCCAATTAACGAGACAAGCGTGGAGGCACCCATCCATCATGATTCAGAGTCTCAAGTAGAATATTTCATGTATCCCTCGACTCGCTTTAATGGATGTTCTGGGTTCGGCTGGTTGGTTTGGCTGACGGGGGTACATTGACAGGGACGTTACTGTATGAAATGGGTTCGAAACCAAAGCCGTGGCTTTAAGCCGATACATTCAACCCACTCGGAGTAAATGCTCTATAAGTTGAATTTAAATGATAACGCGGAGAATTTTGATGGAAAATGGAGTTACCTAACCTTTGTTTAAGAAGGTACCTGCCAATACAGTGTGGAATATTATGTTTCATTTTGTTGTTATGACCGACCAAAAACAATTTAGATATGTATTTATATTTTAGTGGCTCTAATAATATAGAATACTGCAAAACAGGGTAAGGGTTATATATTAATTATGTACGGTAAAATATCTTAAAATACACAGAATCAATCAATTTTTGAAAAAGATTGCAAAACAATTATACGGAGTAAACATACTAATATTGTTAAAAATAAGTAACAATTAAAGTAAACTGATAACTGTCCTCCATTACGATACAACCAATATTTTTCGCTTACTGTGGTAATAGTACGATATTTTCAAATATTATCAGGTTAATCGTAACACATATTATAAATTAAAGTCCTACGCTGCGTCTGTCTGTCGATAAACTCAAAACCAATAAACGGATATTCATGCGGTTTCACCAATCGTTAGAGTGATTCATGAGGAAGGTTTAGGTATATAATTTGTCAAGGTTTTGTGTAAATTGGTTGAAATATAAAGGAGAATGTATGCCTGTGGTGGACGAGCGGGCTGGCAAGCGGGCAGTGTGGAGTTGATATATATGAAAATCTACAGTTTTGTTCCGAGGTTGATGAAATTTTTCAAATGTGACCTTCTAAACAAGAGGAAGATCACGGTCTATATTTGATTTCGAAAACTCTATCTAAAACCCGGGAATCGCCGGGGACTCTAGCTGGTTCTTTAAAAAATACATGTGAAATGCTTTTTCATAATTTCTTTCGGAGTTTTTAAAAATATCCGCATGTTGTTCACAATTAAGTCACTTATATTAATTAAGCTGAGTATGCGTGTTACAAGAGAGTTTATAAACAAATTGAAATTGACATAATTGTTACAGTGAAATATATTTTTAGTCTGCGTGACTTTAAGGAACATGAAAAGAAATCGATTGCAATAACGCAGGGCCATCGATAAAGGAATTGATGATTGACGAAGAGTATAAAAAAATATTCATAGATTTTTACCAACCAACAGATTTGAAAGAAAACTAATGACGCCATTTCATATAAAACCTTTCGACTCGCAGGCTCTATACGCGACAATTACATTGATTTTATTATTATTTATTTAGGAAAAAATAAAGTTTTTAAAAATGCAGTTCGAAGTATTATAAAATTGACCTTACTTCGGACACGCACACACACCCACAAGACACTTCTACCGGTTTACCTTTACAGTTTAGAATCTCCGAAGTGAAATTATTTTGGAATAGAAAGGCCAAAATAAAGCATTTGAGAACCTACTTGCCTTTTACCTACGCACAAATTATTAATTATAAAGTTTTCAGGATATCATATTTTAAAATTAGTACTTTTTGTAATTTTATATCTAAACTAGTGCATACACGTGACAAATCGTAGAATTTGTGAAACTGAAAGTATTTAAAAATGTGTCTATTTTCCTCAAGATATACTCACCTTTTCAATAAACGAAAGAAATGTACATTTCAAATATTAAAAATTAAATTCTTATTAAAAAACTTGCCTACTTTTTCGCTTCTATGAATGTATAAAAATCAAAGAACTCCCAGTTTTTGAAGTCATTCAACCGGTGTTACAGAATGAGACCAATGAAATGTTAAAAAAAAAAACAGTGTGCTTTAGACCGCACGACTGAAGTAATACTTCACTAACTTATAAAAGAAGAGAGAAAGAAAATGTGCGCGAGCACTGCTCTCTCTCTTGCTTCTACAGTGATACAGAACATAGGCCTGCATTGTGTCGATAAACGAAACGTAACTGGCTATAGTGCTTTTAGTGCGCGAGCACTGCTCTCTCTCTTGCTTCTACAGTGATACAGAACATAGGCCTGCAATGTGTCGATAAACGAAACGTAACTGGCTATGAGAGAAAGAGAGAAAGAAAATGTGTGTTCGCATCTCTCTCTCTTGCCCCTACAGAATACGAAACGTAAATCTCTTTCTTTCTATCTTCACTAACTTATATCTCCCTCTCAACTTGCGTTCGACTCGCCCGATCACACTTTTCGTAACGCTATCGTCGCGCATTCACCAGCTTACTCCCCAAGTCAAGCGTGCGTAAAGAAGTTTTACTTCAGAAATATATTCTTAATATTACGGATAGGTATTTGTATATTAACATGCACCATGATAATGTTTCAAGATAAAAAAAATATTGCCAGTATTATAAAAAGCGCTCCACTTTAAAAAATTCGGAATAAACTGGTGCTATTTAGTAGAATTTCTCATTATTTCATTAGGTAGGTTGGGACCGACGATAAATTAAGGCGCTCCGTACTAAATTCAATTGAGTGTGTATTTAGTTGAACGATTTAATTGTCTTGCTTACCACTACACGAACGAATTACAATTCACTTTTTTTACTGTATTGCTAGAGCAACTAAAGTATCGTCATATTATGCATTGTTGTTCAGAGCATTTTTTTGGAAGATGACTTGATAAAAATTATTACTTATCTAGTTTTGGGTCCACAGCCAATCAAAAATAAAGATGTCACAATGAAAATAATATGTATAACATTCGTTTAAATCGTTGCGGTTCATCATTGAGCCTTTTTTATTACCGTGGCGATCCACGGTACGACTACGGTACTGTGACGGTGCAAACATAACATAAAACGTACGTTCTGTATTCTTATATTGCTGCAGCCCTTTCTTACATATTAAATAATGGCGAGACAAAATATGAGTCACACAGTGGACGGGTGTTTGTTTCCTCCAAAGTACAACTTTTTTCCTTTGTAGGAAACAGATATATGGATGTCGAAGGGATGGCGTTTCATTTTCTTTATACGTGTGAGGAAGATGTATGATAATGATTGTATTATTCCTTTGAGGTGGTGCAGACACACGTTCACCGTTTGTCTCATTTTCGACTATTGTTATTTAGTGTGTTAGAAAGAGCTGCAGCATAATAATTTTAAGAATGAAAGCAAAACCATTGTTTAAATTTTTGGAATTCACTCATACTTCAATATTATCCTTGTAACTTGATTTTATATTATATTTCTATTTTTTTACAAATACACTTGTACTTAATGTACTTGTATTTTTATTATATTTTTATTGTTTTTTAATTACACAAATGTACTTGTATTTTTTTTTTTGATACATGCTCCTTGTATTATTTTTAATTCAATAATACGTATCTTCTTTCATATACTTTTTATATTATTTTAATTTTTCTGTTTTCCATACTTATTTTTATATTCATGTATCTTAAACGTATGTAGATATTTTGTATTATTTTTAATTTCTTTATACTTCATACTTGTTTTAGATGTATAAATTATTTTATTTTATTTTTATATTATTCTGTTTTTCATTCAACTTATTTTATACTTAACATAAAATTGGCCACTACAACACGGGCATGTGCCTAGTGTGATGGCCAAAAAATTACCCATTTTCTGTAATATTGTATAAACTTTACTGAATAAAGAACATTAAAAAAAAAAAAAAAAAACTACATTCCATAGTTTAAAAATTATAGTAATTGCATTATAAATTGTGAGCATGAGGTGTGTAAATTCCCCAAGCTCTCTGGGCTTAATACCCAATATACGATTAGGAAATCCTAAAATGAAATTCTACCTGCGCGAACAAATATATCACAAAGGAACAGAGCAGTCTTACACTCCAAGAAAAATAACAAATTCACCAACCTTGATTATGCAATTCTCTGCAGCTCGGGAGGCCTCCAAATTTCTGATCAATAAGTGTAATCCTTTTGTCTTGAATCGCGCAAGTAATTAGTTGTCCATTACAACATGTTCAATTTCACAATTAGTCTGTTGTCAACATTTTATACAACAGAAATCAGTTTCTTGTCAATGTTACAAAGAGGAATTTTCCATAATGAAAAAAAATAACAATATCCAAACAAACGCACAATGACAGTTTTTTTATTTGCTCTATTTTTGAAAATCAATCCATTTCAGGTTCCTTGTTAATTTCAAAGAGCGAGTAACTACCGTTCCCTGTGATAAAAATATATTTAAATATTTTTTCGAACAAACAATAAAAAACAAATTATAATGCTTAACCATGCTCCCCGCCTTGGAAGTTCGCAGAACTTTCAAAAAAAAAATCAACGAATATGAAAACAAGTAAAGATCAAATCAATAAATAGAAACATATCTTGGCTAAGTCAGAAACAATTAGATCATAATAGAATATTAACATAAAATAAAATAAAATAAAGACAAAATTATTGCGTTGGGATGGGATATAGTTTAACAACAGGACGTTTAAAGAGTCCATATCTAGTCTTTACCGTCGCAACGCGAATGATTTTATCAGTACCAGGATGAACATCCGTGATTACGCCCAAAGGCCAATTTAACGGAGGTGAATCCTCCTGTCCCATAAGTACGACAGTTCCAACCTTAATAGGATGGTCAGTGGTAGCCCACTTCTGCCTGACTTGCAACGTATGCAGATATTCCAAACGCCACTTCTTCCAGAAGGATTGAATCATGCCGTCTAATAATTGCTTGCGCTGAGCAAAGTTTATTTTAGCGTCTGTCAAAACAGAAGCAGGTAAGTACTGCAAAGGAGTCGACATTAAAAAATGTGCAGGCGTAATAACTTCCGGATAGGGTTCAGAAGACACGACTGTGAGTGGGCGCGAGTTCATTATACACTCTATTTGAACCAGAACGGTCTGTAGTTCTTCATAAGTGAGGAGCTGAGTTCCGATTACACGGTACAAATGAGTCTTCATACTCTTTACATTTGATTCCCATATACCCCCGAAATGGGGCGCGCGTGGTGGAATCATTTTCCACTCAACCCGGCGATTAGCGAGTTCACGCTTTAAAGCGGGCTCAAATTCCGACTCAACCAAAAACTTATAGAGATCATCTAATTGTGCCTTGGCACCAACAAAATTGGTACCATTATCTGAATACAAGCATGACACAGGGCCACGCCGAGAAATAAAACGGCTGAAAGCAGCCAGGAAAGCATTTGAAGTTAGGTCAGAGACCAACTCAATATGAATGGCCTTGGTTACAAGACATACAAAAAGACAGACATATGCCTTTTGTGAATGTTGTCCTCTCCGACGAGCAAGCGTGATACGGAGGGGACCTGCATAGTCTACACCGGTATGAACGAAAGCCTTTGCTTCTACAACACGATAGGAAGGTAAATCTGCCATCTTCGGTATAGGATGCGACGGATTTAAGCGGAAGCAGAAATTGCATTTCCGTACTTTTGCCTTAATAACAGTCCTGGCATCTAATATCCAATAGCGCTGCCGTAAGATGGACATAAGAAGTCCAGGGCCTGTATGACAGTTCATGACATGGAAATGATCGATGATAAGATTCACAACACAGTCATTTTTAGGTAGTAAAACCGGATGTTTAACCTCAAATGGTAAATCCGATTTAGAAAGCCGCCCACCAATACGTAACAAATTATCCTCATCGAGAAAAACTGATAAATTCCTAAGCTTTTTTGAAGGCAATTTGCCTTTCTGGAGTGCAGCAATATCTTCTATAAAATGAATACTCTGCACGGAACGAATCACAGCCTTTTCAGCAGTCATAAGATTATTGACCGTTCCAGAAGAGGGTGATACCTTTTTTGCGAATTGGAGGACAAAAACGACAATCCTTAAAAGTTTATTCCATGTGGATATACGCTGAGCCAGTTCACTCAGGACCGATTGTTCACGCTGAACTATTGCAGTGAGCAAATTAGTTTTGTGCTCAGGCATTTCACCGATATTTGAGAAATGAAACGGTCTTAATGGCCATCCCGAGGGTGGGCTGCGAATCCACAATGGTCCATTCCACCATAATTCGTGTGAAATAAGCTGGGAAGGAAGCATGCCACGAGAAAGGCAGTCACTAGGGTTTTCACTACCGGCGACATGATAAAAGTTTTCAGGAGACAAATTCTCCTGACATTGAGCCACGCGATTACTAACAAACACCGACCATCGATGAGGCGACGAATGTATCCATGAAAGCGCAATGGTAGAATCTGAAAACGCATAAGTCCCTGCAATAGTAAGACGCGATCGATAACTATTTTGAACCGTCCGAATTAGTTTGGACATCAAGACCGCGGCACACAGCTCCAAACGAGCGAGTGTTGTTACTTTGGTGGGAGAGACCTTTGATTTTGCACACAACAATCTCACGGTTATATTCCCAGACAGATCAGTTGTGTGTAAATATATCACACAGCCATAACCATTCAGGCTCGCATCGCAGAAAGCAACGATGAGCACTGTACTGTCTTTTAGGACACCTACATGACGCGGGATTTTTATCGTAGAAATTAAAGGAAATTCCTGTGTGAGTGCCGAGAACCTTTGAATAACGCTCTCAGGGGGAGTATCATCCCAACCAATGTTGCACAGCCATAGCTCCTTAATAAGCAATTTAGCGTACAGAATGGAGGGGGCGACCAGGCCGAGGACATCAAATAAGCGGGCGACTATAGACAGTATATTCCGCTTTGTACACTTCTCCTGGACATAATAAGTCGTAAAGAAGAAGCTGTCATCAACTGGTTCCCACGAGAGGCCTAACACCTTAGAGGTATTGTTAGAACCAACAGTAAAGTCCACCGTACTGCGGTGAGAATCTGGAAGGTTTTCAAGTACAACTTGAGAATTACTAGTCCATTTGACCAAATCAAAGGCACCGGACTTGAATAACGAGATTAATTCTCGAGAAAGACGTACGGCGCTGGATTCATCTTCAATAGAATAGACCAGGTCGTCCATATACAACTTGGACTCTGCCACATTGGCAGCATCCGGTAAATGTGGTCTCATATCTTGGGCTAACTGACGAACAGTCCGCATTGATAAGTATGGACTTGCCGTTAGTCCGAAAGGGACCCGATTAAATTGAAAAGTCCGTATGAGATCGTTGTTGGAGAATCGAAATAAGATTCTCAAATATCTACGATGCTTGCTTGGAACTTCAATCTGTAAATACATTTGCTTTATGTCCGCAGTCATAGCGATGGGAAAAAGACGAAAGTTAAGTAAAAGCAAAAACAAATCAGCTTGTAGATTGGGACCAGTATGCAAGATGTCATTTAGTGACAGCCCTGTATGTGTCTTAGCACTAGCGTCAAGCACAATCCGAGGCATGGGTTTATCAGAACGAATGACGGCGTGATGCCGGATATAATATCCATCATCTATAATATCAGACTCTGGGACTTCTGACAGGTAATTGTTTTCAATATATTCACTGATAACTTTATTATAATTCTCCTGTAAAGAAGGCGATTGTTTAAATTTCCGCTCCAAGGCCATAAATCGACGCTGAGCGGTAGTTCGAGAATTCCCCAATTGGTTCAGGTCTTTACAGAAAGGTAAAGCAACAGAATACCTCCCGTCGTCAGCGCGAGAAATAGATGAAGTAAACAGATTCTCACATTCCGTCTCCTCTGGACTCAGAAATTGTATGTTAGGTATTTCTTCTAACAGCCAAAATTTTTGCACTAAATCATTTAGCGCGAGTGCGGAAAATGACATATTTGTATTGGTCACTTTATGAGGGAGAACTTTACCCATTAGAACGAAACCAAACGCGGTCGATAATGCGGGGGGTGCACTAGTCCCTGATTCAACCCTGTCCCCTAAATAGATATGTGGAAATAATTGTGCCCCTAAGACGACATCTATATTCCCAGGAATATTCCACGTTAAATCAGCGAGGGGTATGCCCTCTAAGTACCTCATATCACCATTTGCTATATAGTGATTAGGTAACTTATCGGTAATGCACTCGACAACGAGCGCATATATGTTATATTTATTATTTGGGTATACGCGAGACTCAATGTCCAAATAAACGTAACCAAAAATTGGTCGAGATGCTGAACCAATTCCTTTAACAAAAGAATTACTCAAAGGAATTATTGGCAAATTCAGCGACTTGCAACAATCTACCGTAATCAAATTATTCTGCGATCCATTATCAATTAAACATCTAACAATCATTTTGTTACCATTTTTAAGTTTCGCATATATTTGAGCGGTTGAAAGTAAAATTGTCGAATTAGGTGTTACTTTGGCTGACAGCGAACACGAAGGGCTAACGCGCAAGGGTTCCTTTAGTTGCATATTGCAATTATCCGTTCCACTGACGCTGGATGGTACCAAAGGGGGGGAAGACTGCTCCTCATTGGTAAGTACTTCCGACGTATGTACATGAGTATTTGTTTTCAAATTATTCCCACTACCAAAATGTAGTAAGGTATTGTGTGGTTTTTTGCACAAATCGCACATAAGCGACGATTTACAAGAGCTTACAACATGTGATGCGCTAAAACAATTTATACACAAATGTTTTGATTTTATAAAATCAAAACGGGCTCGTGGAGAACTTAGCCCTTTGAACCGAGAGCAAGCAGTAATTGCATGATCAGTTTTTTTACAAAACATACAAGATTTCGGGGGCGGAGTTGGTACTCGAGGTACATTCTCATTACTCGCGACGAAAGATTTATAATTGTTCGAACGGGATGAAGTCGCCGTAGGCGGCTTATTCATGGCACTTGATGACCTCTTTGAACGCTCTAATATTTTCACTTGATCTTGTACGAAAGAAATTAATTCCGTGTATGAAGGCACTTCTTTACCCCGCACAGTCAACTCAAAAATCTGAGCAGTCTGTTGATCTATTTTTCTTAACGCACAGTTCAAAATTATAAAATCGGCTAAGTCATCAATGTCTAACTGCCTCAATGCCGAAACGGATGCGGAAAAACTTTGAATAAAAACATCAAGACTGCTAGGTGTATTTATACAACCCTTGGCATCTAGAATGTTATTTAAATAATACGTACCTAACGCACGTTTATCCTGATACTTTTTTACTAAACCATCCCAAATAATATTATAGGTGTCGCTTGCAGGCACAATGCCGGCCGTGACCTTAAGCGCCCCGTGCGTCAATTTCCCAACCAAATATTGAACACGTTGAGCGTCCGTTAGCTGTTTATTATTGTGTATATTAGCTTTAAAAGACTCATAAAATTTTGCCCAATTTTCCATCTTCCCGTCGAAGCTCGGCAAATCTATGGCGGGAAGCTTGATGACGCAAGGTTCGCGAGAATTATTTTGAGTCGAGAGTGTACGTGCCGTGGCCAGTATCTGGTTACGGGTTCGTTTCACTTTCAAGAAAAGATCTTCAAAGGCGTTCAAAGCCTGAAATTCCGGTTGAAAACTTGGATTTAAGGACAATTGACGATCATTTATATCGTCAATAATGCTTTCAAACTGTGTTTGCATATGATCAATTATTTCGGACTGCACCATAAATGTCTCATTCCTTCTGGAATCGAAATCCGAGATATTCTTTGTTAAGTTGAATAGATCGTTAATGCGTGAAAAAAGTCTTTCCCTTTTAGCTGTTAACATAACAAGCATTCGATCCGGTTGATCATCTGAAGTTTCTTCTGTAATTCTCGGCATTTAAAAAAAAATACAATAACTTTATCACAAAAATTAAAGTTTACAATAATTATAATTACTGTAGGTACCTCAGAAATTTACAGAAGAAAACGTAAAATGCTATCAATAGCTTTCAATGAAATTTGTCAATTTATTACACAAATTCTTGCTAGACTTGCTTTTTTAAACAAAAAACCTGCAATAATACATGTAGGTACTCCGATATTTACCGAAAAAAGTATATAAAATCGAAATAACCAACAAATTCCATAAGAGGAAGGTATTTCAAGAAAATCACCAATTATTACGTGACTCTGAAAACCTTCATAAATAGAACCAGCAATATAATATAGGTATTCCGGATTTACCAAAATTACGTAAACCGAATGTCCATTTATATTATATTAACTTGCTAGAACGTATCCGGCTATGAAGGACCATAATTATGCATTATAATTTGTGAGCATGAGGTGTGTAAATTCCCCAAGCTCTCTGGGCTTAATACCCAATATACGATTAGGAAATCCTAAAATGAAATTCTACCTGCGCGAACAAATATATCACAAAGGAACAGAGCAGTCTTACACTCCAAGAAAAATAACAAATTCACCAACCTTGATTATGCAATTCTCTGCAGCTCGGGAGGCCTCCAAATTTCTGATCAATAAGTGTAATCCTTTTGTCTTGAATCGCGCAAGTAATTAGTTGTCCATTACAACATGTTCAATTTCACAATTAGTCTGTTGTCAACATTTTATACAACAGAAATCAGTTTCTTGTCAATGTTACAAAGAGGAATTTTCCATAATGAAAAAAAATAACAATATCCAAACAAACGCACAATGACAGTTTTTTTATTTGCTCTATTTTTGAAAATCAATCCATTTCAGGTTCCTTGTTAATTTCAAAGAGCGAGTAACTACCGTTCCCTGTGATAAAAATATATTTAAATATTTTTTCGAACAAACAATAAAAAACAAATTATAATGCTTAACCAGTAATTCTAGCATTATTTTATGGATCCACGGAGACGTCACGGTGTAATGTGTGAGAGAGATGTGATAAAATGATAACTTTTTTTCTTTTGGAGGAAATTCCAATATTTATCTCATCTTTTGCAGCATTGTTGTGATGAGGAACGTATGTTTATTGCCTTTTTTGTACCGTCACAGTACCGTAATCGTGTATCGTCACGGTAATAATAAAATTGCCCATTCGCTTCTATTTACATATAGTTATGTTAAAGAACTACTGAAAAAACCGTTCAAATTGGATACATTGTACTGGTCACAATACAAGAGAAGCAGCAGTTTATCAATGCAGTTATACCTCATGTTTCCGAATTAAATATGTATAATATGTGTGGGAACCTCTTCGTCAATTCGTCATTTGGACCTCGTTAACGTGCCCGGTCGATTGTTCAACGGTTACAACCGTGACGCTAATCAATGGGCAGCTAAATATGATAATAGCTTGCTTTAAATGGATCATTTTTCAGTACTTTGTAACATCACAAAGCTTTTTTATTTATTTATTTATTTTATTTTAGGGAAATCAACAGTTTACAATAATGATTAATTTATGCATGTATAATTAACCTAACTGAGAAACCAATTATAGATTTCCTCATTATACTATTACATTGTATGTCTAGAAATTAAACAGTAATTTTAGAAAATTAAAAGTTAGTACATTAAAAGATATAACATAGGTATAACAGGTGGAAGGTAGTACATAATATATCATTAGATTTATGAATTTTGTAGTCATTTAATACATTTTAATGCACTTTTGATAGAATTTTTATATTTATTTTCGTTACAATTGAAGATATCTATATCAGAGAAAATGTTATTATATGTTGAACACACTCTAATAAGGCAAGCATTTTGGTTTGAATTGGTTTTACAGTGTTTTTCCTTAAAAATATTACACGAACGTGTGTGCCGTGTAGGTATTTTAAAATCTATTCTGTTCAATAATTCAGGACAGTCGGTTATATTATTTACGATTTTATATAGCAACATCGCATCTGAGAATTGTCTGCGTACACTCAATGCATCAATTTTGAAGAAATTTATTGCATCAAGATAATTATTAAATCGATTGTACGATTTGTAAGAAAGGTATTTTATGAATTTTTTCTGAATCGATTCAATTTTATTTATATGTACTGCATAAAATGGAGACCACACAGTTGACGCAAACTCTAAATGGCTTCGTACATACGCAAAGTATAGTTGTTTGATAATTACAGTGTTTGTGAATTCTTTTGTATTTCTTACTATGAAACCAAGCATTTTAGCAGCTTTATTTGTTATTTGATTGATATGGCATTGATATTGTAACTTACTATCGAGAATCACACCTAAATCACGAATATTGGAGCAGGTTTCAATTTTGTTTTCATTTAACAGATATTGATGTACAATTTTTTTGTCATTTCTTGTGAAAATGATGTGATGACACTTTAAACTGTTTAAAAATAACTGGTTATTCTCACAATACATAGCTATGCTGTTCAAATCATCTTGTAATTTGATACAATCGTTTAGGTCATTTATGGGTTTGTACAGTTTGGCGTCATCGGCAAATAATTCTAATTTGGAGTATTTTACGACATTCACTATGTCATTAATATATAAAATAAAAAATAATGGACCGAGATGAGACCCTTGCTGGATGCCTGAAGAAATTTCTTTGAAATCAGATTTAAAACCCTTTAAAGCTACCGCTTGTAATCTTTTGAGTATGTAGGAAGTTACCCAGCGAAACAAGTTACCACGTATGCCAAAAGACCAAAGTTTCTTTATTAATAATTTTTGATTGATTTTATCAAAAGCTTTGGAAAAATCAGTATACAGAGCGTCTACTTGGGTGCGGTTGTCCATGTGATTAACAATAAAATCGGTGAATAAAACAAGATTGCTTTCTACACTTCTGCCTTTTATGAAACCATGTTGTTGTTTTGTTATAATATGGTTTAGTTGTGAACTTAAACATTGACAGACTATTTTTTCCATTAATTTACTAAAAATTGATAATTTAGAAATGGGTCGATAGTTTTTAACATTACTTTTATCGCCATTTTTGTGGACTGGAGTTATGAAAGCTTTTTTCCAGATATCTGGTACAATTCCTTCAAGCATTGATTTATTAAACATAATACTAAGAGGTTTAGCAAGTGTTTTAGCGCAATTTACAATAAAGTAGGATGGAATTAATTAATTAATTTAACTTACTCATTGAGAGTGGTGTCCTATTTAGAGAGTCAACAGACTATTTATCAGCGGTCATAGTTTTAAAAATATATTTTAATCAATGTAAAATCATTACTTGATGTAAGCATCACGTATTTGAAAAAAACAGGTATTTAAGTAAAGTTCTTTTCTTAACCCCTCAGGCTATTTTGTTCGCTTTTCGGAACAACTATGTAGGTCTCATAAAAATCGTTGTCTCCCTTATTAGCACAATGAGATGTATGATCTAAACGGTATTGGAAAGAAAACACCACGCTTTGTATTCAATCACTATCAAATTCAAATTCACAAACAAATTTGTAGTTAACCACAAAATAATTCAAATGTACACCTTTATGAAACCAAAACTTCTGACCGTAATTTAAAAAAAAAAATTATTTTAAAATTATATTTTCATGGAACGACTAAAAAGTGAGCTGATAATAACGTTTATAATACATTCGTCTAATGAAATATGTGTGTGCTTTTATTTATTTTTTGATTTAGGCAGCATTTTTAGTTTGAAAAAACGTGAGGTATGGCATTTTCACAACTTAAAAGAAAAATTATATTAAAAAAAATTACTTGGTTATTTCTAATAATAATATTCAAAAGTGTATTTCATCATCTTTCAAAAACAGTTTTTAGTTTTCTGATACACTCAAAAATATTCCCTTTATTAGAATTTTAATGAAAAAGCGGAAATATTCTGACCTACTAACAGAAGTCTCCAGTTGCACTATTAAACCACAATTAATGCTGCCTTCCCCGTAAGACGCAAGTTTTATTGGTATTACAAATGTACGTACGACAAATCCTTTTTTACGTCCAAAATCCTTCGAAGGTAATTTAAAATTGCCATAAATACGAGTGTCATGGCAAATGGCGTTGCCTTATCTCTAAAAAAATCGTTTTGAAATCGTTCCGATCAGTTTAGCCCTTGGCTCTACACTATTAATCACTGTTTCTCTATGCTCCCAGCCTCGCCCAGCCCGGGTTGTAAATTTTCCAAAAGTAGGCATTGTAAACTTTAATAGTCGAAATTTCTTAAATTTTCCAAAACATAACATCATAATGGTATTATTAATTCGGAGAAATCCTTGATTTGGTAATGTTACTACAAACTATACAAATGACTTGGGTGTATCTTCGCAGAGGATTAGTGATCCAAGTTTTATTTAATGTATAACAAGATAGAGTGCGCTGATGTGGATATTTTCGTTGACAATTTGTACGGATTTAAAAAAAAAGTTCTAGCGCTGTTAAAAAGTAGTAACTAATTATGTTGTGTGAATTGTCTTTCTATGCATGCTCGCGTATTTCATATGTCTTTTACCACTCATTGCAATGTGTTACTTGAGTGACCTTGTATATAATTCTGTATTTTTATTTGTGATGTTTTTGTTTTTCTGTTTTTGTATTTATTTGTATTTAATTGTATGTAATTGTAGATTTTTATAATTGTGTAATAACTGAGTTTTATAACTGGATTGTTCTCATGTAAGTGTAAACATCTGTAAAACCCAGTATAAATAAATAAGTTAAATCTGGTAGTTTGAATAAGCTTTAGAATCTATTCATAATAACATCACCACAAACAGCCGGATATGAATCAAAATACTTTGATTATCAGCCTGACCTAACTTGATTAGAAACGGTTATTCCTATGCCCTGTGGTATAGTAATATGTAATATACCCCATGCTTAAATCGAACGAAATGATCATTACAGCAGACAAATTAAAAAAATATATAATATTGAAACCCATTTCCTTTTTGTGACCAAGCAAATTTACTTCCTGACCAAAACCACATATTCTATATATATTTATTTTTTCACAATTTATCCATTAAAAATAACTGATACTCAGTTTCTACTACTATTACTACTCAGTATCGCCCTGGTGTTAAACCACCACTCAGAATTGAAAAGTTGCTTGAAATGGCATTGGCCGTGTTTGGTGACCAAATCCGAATAGTGACGGACTTCCCCATCTTCCGCTTCTCTATCTCCTTTCCTACCCAATTCCTTTGGCCTCGAAACATACCCCCATTTGGATGCCTTAGTCTCAATGACTACAGAGGATTGGGAACAGGTTGTGTGATATACACACACATACTCACAACATGCCCCAAATGGGATGCCTTAGTCTCAATGACTACAGACGATTGGGAACAGGTTGTGCGGTATACACATACTCACAACATACCCCAATTGGGATGCCTTAGTCTCAATGACTACAGACGATTGGGAACAGGTTGTGCGGTATACACATACTCACAACATGCCCCAAATGGGATGCCTTAGTCTCAATGACTACAGACGATTGGGAACAGGTTGTGCGGTATACACATACTCATAGCATACCCCAATTGGGATGCCTTAGTCTCAATGACTTCAGACGATTGGGAACAGGTTGTGCGGTATACATATAAAAAAATACTTTCAACGAACGATAAATTAACAACCAGTATGTTATGTTTAAAATAAATTTATTATTCAACAAGCAATTCAGTGTCTGCTTTGTTAACAAAATTCACAAATGGTTCGTTTAGATTTCACTTATACTCAGATAATTTATTTTCACCATTGTTCTTACACCCACTCTCGGCGAATAGGATTCCAAAAATGGATGACATATGAAAAAAAATTCTTCGATTTTACAAAAGCATGATTTTTTTTAGCACGATGTGAAAACAAAGTAATATTTTTCTGGGAAAGTCTGTTTTCCAATGATTAGAATATTAAATTATTTCAGCAGAATTCTCGATATGATAATTTAGTGCATTCTCACATAGAATTTTCGATCAAAGAATTATCATTCGATAGCGTGTAATGCATAAAAGTATTTATTTTTTACGTATTATCTGAGTAGGTACTTATATAAATCGTGAGGTAAAATCAAGGATAGGTCATTGCAGAATGTCGCGGTAGACAGGTTGTTTACAGGAAACTTCTTGAGTAGGTACAAAACACTTCGAATTAAATTAGCAAGAAAAACCGTCGACGGCCTTTTAGGTCGAGGGGTAAGGCTCTCGACTAGCATTCCGGAGATCACGGATTCAAGAAGTAATTTTTTTTAATTAATTTGTTTTATTTCACAATTTATTCATAGTTCCAGAGTGAAAAATACTTTCAGTATCGCCCTGGTGTAAGACCACCATTCTGAATTAAAAAGTTGCCTTAAATGTCTTTAAACGTGTCTGGTGACCAGATTTAATTATCCAAGTACGTCCCCACTTTCCTCTTCCACATCCCATTACTCTCCCCAGAACCTTCAGCCTCACAACAATCCCCAATTGGGAATGCCATAGTCTCACTGGCTCCAAAAGTTTGAGAGCAGTTGGGACTCTTGTGCGGTATTCACATAAAAAAGTAAGGATCGGAATGAATATAGGGTTAAATAATCGGGATAACTACACAGAACTGAAAAAGTTTAAAAATTTATAAATGTTGTAATTTTTTCAAAAACTTAATAGAAATTATTTTAATTTTTTAAACGTCCCAAAAAGGTGTTCAAATGAAAAAGTATAATCTTTAAAAAGAGTTAAAATAAGTCGCCCAAAAACACGTAATTATTTTCCGTTCACTTCCTTCAAATGATTTTCGAGGGTTTGTTCTAAATTCGCACTTTCTCGATAACCGCGTATTTTTGTGCTGACTTGTGGAACGTTAACTCAAAATGAGCCTTTTTTCACATCGTTACAACTGGTTTTGTTCACAGCAGCTTCGTTAAACGAAGAATTACTATATCTAAGTTGGTACTTTTCATATTATGGAATATTTTTGTTATTTTCCGAACTCGGGAATCTTGACCACCATAATACTGGCAATTATCTGGAGATAAGTTAGTGTTAAATTGATTGAAGGGTGATATAGAAAGTAAAAAAATCATCCCGCTGAAACGAGATTTCATTATTTATTAGGAGTGAAACAGCTTCGACTTTCCGCCATGCTTCTATGCATCTAACGGCATGACCTAGTTGCGCCATCATTTAATCCAATTTCAGAGAAATGCGCATGTGCATTAGTGCCACCTAAAGTTAAAAGAATTCATTTTCTTCGAAAACGAGTTTCTACGCCGAGTTTCAGCTCGATCGGATATCGAGAGGTGGGTTAATTTTCACTTCCAAAGTTTGCATTCATTCACTCATTCAATAAGATAATATATAAATATAACCTAAATAATATCAAATTAAATTAAGTACCTAAAAGGAATTTTCTACCTTCATAATATGGTCAAAGGATTATGGAAGCTAGGGGAAGGGAAGATAATTCAGATTAGCCATATTCTGGGGAAAGATTTAAGATATAATTGCTTTTTAGCCTACCTACAAAGATACACATCGCGTTCTTGGAACAACAGGGTTCCATCTGCCATTTGGCTGAAGCTTAAATTTGGAGGTTCAATACTTGAATCCGGAATAAAATTACAACATTAGAGATTTATGAAAAAGTGAATATGCAGAACGAACGGTAATTGAATTTTCAAGTATAGCATTTAGCCAAAAAGAACCTGACCGGTCAGTGGTTGAGTGGGCATAGCGCTTGGGTCCCACCCGAGCGTCGCGTGTTCGATTCCTCGGCTGGCTAAGTCCTCCATCACAACACAAGCAACATTTTCGGCTTTCTGTGGTGGTAGTAGGAGATTTTCAAACATTGTTGGGTTATTCGTAACCTGGGAATGTTTGTCTTTCTTTTAAAAAAGAAAAAAAAAAAAAAATTTTAACCTTGTTACTTTCGATGATCGGTATTTGAACATTTTTACTACTCGTAGGTACTATATGTTTAGAAGTCGTTTATTTAATTAGTTTCATTGTGTTCAAATTGTTGTTTTTCTAGCAGCAAACAATAAGATGATCATGTATGCTACATTGTTTGTTAAAATTACTTCTTAACTACTAAAGAAGTTTGTTATAGATTTTCAAAAATGCCCAACATCTTTCCAATTTCTTTTAGCTTGGCATTCCTTTCATGTGAAATCATTTCTCACTCGGTCATAGAGTGATTTTAGCCGCATTCTGGAGTACTCTATTTTGTAGAAAGTAGGTTGGTTGGTAGGTACCTACGAATTATTATTTCCGTTACAGAGAATTCCGTGATATTTTTAGCTCCCTTCAGTCTGAAGGGGCTGACCTCAATTGATTGATTGGAGGTATCTGACGCTCTTTGTTGTCAGGATCACGGACTTGATTCCTGTCGAACACATTGTTGCTTTGGTTGGAGTCCGTCAATCACAAATAAGTCCGGTAGCGGAGTCTATCTCATAAAACTAGCGGACATGTTATGTAGGTTGGTAGGTACCTACTTACATGTCAATCTGAAATAATTTGCTCGGAATATGGCAACGTTGATTGAAAAATATCTTTTAACCAAGTATTGAGCGGTCGCAAGTCAAAATAGATAGGTACAATATTACTATTTAATTTTTTATTACAATTTTGTGTTCGTAATTAAGTTTATATAAATATTTTCTGACAGTGATTTACTTATCAAAAAAATGGACGTTGGTAGGTAGATATTTGATACGTACTCTAAAGATTGCAATCTGTCTATTAAGATGGGAGAATCTCTCAAACGGACCGCCCGTTTCTGCACAGAGTCAAGTTTTTTTTAGGTATTTTGGGGCTCCAGACCAGAGGTGGCTGCCAAATTCAACCGTGGGGCGTACTTGCGTTTTGTACAGGGTTACCAGTTGTGTACTATTAAAGTATCTGTGGGCCCTGTACAGTGCGCTGCTTCTGAGAGGCTAGCTTAACTCTGGTTTCGATGGAGCCCCCGTACCTGAGTTACACCAAGCATATTGATGGAGGTCCTGTTCGGAAGATTGCTTCCGTTGAAGGAGACTAGATTATCATTTCGATCGTTTCGTTTGATGGTATTTATATGTATGTATGCAAGCCTCAAGTGTAAACTTGAAAATAACACAATCCATCGAATAGTGCAATATGTTGAGCAGCGGAGATTCATGTTAAAATTCGTTCTTAACATTCTTACATTTTTAATTACAGACTACTGTAAAATTTTATTACTGCTTACCTTTAATAAATTATTGAGTAGCAATTCTCAGAAAAGAGCGGGGCTTTTGGTGTTAAATTCCATTATTTTGTAGACCCTTCGGCGTTGGCTTTTGTAGAAACAATGTCCGTTTTTCTAAGACAGTTCGCTGGGCTCTGATAAACAGTGTTGGTATTTATTTTTAACGACTCTCCCCGCGCCGTACCGAAGATTACCTCAGAGTTTAAATACTGTTCTATGAGACTAAAAGGTCATACCATTTGATAAGCGAAAAGCAATTTCACAGTATTTTTGATCTTTACTTAACTTATAATAAAGGCACATCAATTCTCAGAGCCTTAACAATTCAAGATATTAAATAAATATATAATTTTAGGCTGCTTGCGATAAAACAAACGTTGGTGCCTTTAGGTTTTATATTACACAAAGCGTATATATTATTTGGTTTCACATTAGAAAATGGAACAATCATAAATATTTCTTTATGGCACACCCTGATCTGCCTTAAAATGTAGATATTTTTAAAACACTGGTTGGAATTAATTTATAAACCAATTTCATAAATTGGATTGCAGTGGTTCTTCAAAAATGTTGAATTACCAAAACCGAATAAAAAAAATTGCGACATTTCAGAAAATACGTGAAAGTAACATAATTTTTATTTATTTTAAAAAGCCATTCCAACGTTTTCTAAAAGTTTCAACATATTAAAATGTATGTATCGTCGCTCAAGCGGAAATGGAGCGCTTTTGGGAAGGTTTAGAGTTATAAATGCAACTTGTTAGAAATATGCTACTCTGCGAGATAGGCAAATGTGACTTTAATGAGGCAAAATGTACGCCATCACCACATGTTAAATGTACCTAATATTGGTAGAAGACGTATTAAAAAATATATTTTAATTTGCAAAATGTTGAAATATTTTTTGTATTTCTTGGATATTAAATATGTAACAATTTCTAGACAGACACAGGGATAGTGGGAGGGGTGATTTTGGGGGAGGGGAAGAACGGTGGAAGGAGTCAACATTACAAGGGAACATTGTTAATAAGGGCGATTTACAGAGTGCTATTATTTTTAAAACAATTTTTTTTTGTTAATAATTACACTATTATACTACTATCCCCACCTAATTAAATCTAATCATTTATGTTATTGTATATAATTTTAAAGTAAGTTTTAAGTTTGCTAGTGAATGATACGAATATTATGTCGAAACCGGTAGCAGAAAAATTAAAATATACGTAACAAATGTACATGAAAAGAAAAATTCTTCAAAACAAAATGTTGAAATATTAATTAAAGTTACCAGTGCAAAGAGGTAGGTATGAAGTATGTATTTCATTATAGTTATGATTAAAATGTTATAAATACTGATTATGATTTTTATTTTTCTTATATTAATCAGTTCCTATCTATTTTGGGTGTCGGTGCTCCAACAGGTATTTAAAGCATTTAATTAGCTAATCCGGGCTGACAAAACAATTTCTAAAAGGAGCCAACGATAAAATCTGACATTATTCAATATCAAGAGCCAATTTTAGTAATAGTGAAAATTCTTCACTCGAAAACTAAACCAAAGAGGCGTGGGAACCCATTACTGCTACAAATTCGTCGTATTTAGGGAATCCTCCATCTGTAAACTAACGAAAATATTAAAATTATTTTTATATTCCTTTTTAAAGCTAGAAAGCCATTTTTGCAAGTTCAATAAACCCGTTGGGTTGGCTTCATATAAAAATAAATAGAAACGGGATCAAAGTGATGAACTTTACCCTGTTAAAAATTATGGTTTGCGAAAAACCCGGCTTAATGAAAGAAAATAATTTTGTTATTCTATGAAAAAATAGCTTCATTCGCAGAATATTAACCTTTATTAACTGATAGTTAAAAACGATTGAAATGTAAGCTTTTAGGTAGATTGGACGTAATTTTTTCCTTCCGCTACAAATTATATTAAAAAAACTTAATTAATTTTAATTAAGTTATTACTGGCAAAAAAATTACGAAATAATAGGATTAAATGTTGTTAGTGGAAGGTAGCAAAAAGGGAGAATGGAAAAGTCTCAGTATTTACCTAAATAGTTTGTTTTAAAAAAGATTTTCGATTCCCTAATGAGCTTTATTTTGTGGAATAAATCTCTCTAACAATGCTCCAAAACTCCGAACACATAATTAGTTTCCAAAATAAATCACAGATAGGTACGACTGTAGCTCGGAACCTTATATTTATACCATCCTGAATCTCATTATGATTTTTAGTTAGTTCAGCTTTTACCGAAAATTTAATTTCAAAGAATGAATCGTGGGTAAAGTGGGTAATGATTTCCATTGGGTACGTTTTAAGTTTTGATTAACGATCGTAGGTACTTGTTAATTTATGATTTTCAAACTTCAATTCTGACGATGCCTTTGATATCAATTTCATTATGCTTTACATTGTATTTATAACTGGATAGGTTAGAAGAAATTGCCAACAGACTCTCCTGTATTACGACATAAAGTAAATAAATTTATAAAATACGTTATTAAATATCGATAAAAATTATCGAAAGATTTTTACACTATTTTTTTTAAAATCATTAAACGACAAAACCATTATGGTACATTATAGATACTAAAGACTCTCACTATTCGGTGCCGCTAGAATATTTGGGGGGCGGGTATGGGAACCGCCGCTGCGGAAACCATTTATTGAATAACCAACACCTCTGCCATAGGTCACCCCGAGTGGTTCGCTACGTTTGGCGACTAAGCAGTTGTGCCCGGGTTCATAGGGTGAGGTTTGCCGAGGTCTTGCCGTCTGCCGACCTGGTACGAGGCGGGTTATATCAAGAGAGACTGGTTGAGGGAGGCCTATTGGCCTTTCCATCCGGAGTCTCTTAACCCATCGCCTTGCACTGCAGTTTGAGGGATGGATTCATACGTCCGTCATTCCTGGACACACCGACCCCCAAATTCCTACCCACCCCTCATACCTTTTTCCTTCCCAACTTTAACTGCTAGAACTTCCTATCCTCCCCTTCCTTAAAAATACCCTCCATACAGCATCCCTTAAGATGACATAGGCCCTGAGGGAAATTATTTTCCCCAGGGACTCGTGTGGAGATAATGCAAAAGAAAGAGATTTCAAAAGACCGAAAAGCATGAGAAAGAGAATCCAAATAAATAGCTAAAATCAATAAAAAAAATCTGACTAAACTCTTACCGCTGCAAAAATATCACTGGTTGTTACATCGCTTTAATTTATTAACATGGGAGCTCGGGTGCACTTTTTAATGGTTTAACATGTTTAAACAACGCCAGTGCACCAAGTTTTCTTATTTGATCAAATGTGTACACGAGGGTGTAATGTGCAATTAAACAAGCTTATTTTTTTACTCTGCCAAGCCAAGGGTTACATTAGCTTTGAATGATGCTCACATATTAAACCTACCATTTCAAGAGTTTATTTAATCCATTTAATCTAACGTTTATCTGTCGGTTGGTAAGTTAATTAAAGTTTTGGAAAGCAGTTCATTTATAACGATTTAGTACATTGGTTTTAAGTGGTATCTAAGCATTCACACAAACACGTTTTTTTGTAAATGATTATTCATTATTTTGTTACGTTTTACAATAAAATCAGTTCTATCAGCTGTATTTATAATTATAATGAGGTGAAATGAACGTTATCATTTTTCTTTAAATACAGTTCACACGCAGTGGAAGTGAACTCTTCAGAAACTAAAGTACACAAGAGTCGTGAAGCTACAAAGCACCGCACAAAGAGGAGACCGATTAACATTCTCTCGCAGGCTAAATCCTGTAAATGTATGTGTTTGTCTCTTTTTAGCGACCCAATTTTTCGTTTATTCTAGTTTCAAATCACAACTGTGCTAAAGAAGCTTTCACTTCAAAAATACAAGTGTTCAGTTCACACGCGGTAGAAGTAAAACCTTTAGAAAACTAAAGTAGACAAGATTGGGGAGACTACGAAGCACCGCACAAAGAGGAGACCGATTTTACGATTATAAGAAGTTTTGAATAAAAAAAATGTTGTGTTTTGTAAATACCAGAACAAATATTTCAAAATAGAGAAAAAACTTTAGTATAGGTCGACGGTTAGCCCCCTGCATAATTGAACATCACTTCATTGCTTCATACATCGTAAAACTTCAAACTACATTTTGAACTCACGAATTGTCAGAAATACATTACGTAATGTGAGGAATCTATATGTTTCCTGAAAGTGGATTAGCAACATCCACGGGGGTGTGAAAAGATAAAACCCTATTGCTTTGATTACATACCCCCTCCCCCAAGGCAAAAGCTCATTGAAAACGTTACTTTGAGTACCCGTGAGGTGCACTGGATGAACCAGTTTCTTGTATTGGTGCTTATGTGCTAACTTCACCGCTACTGACTATCTTCTCTATTGACTCACAGAAAACTGCTTCGAGGAATTAAACTCCTTTTTGAGGTTAACGCCGCTATTTTCTACATTTTAAAAAGATACAAGATGTAAAATTTGCAACATATGATCAGCAATAATTACGCTCTTTTACGCAGTGCAGTGGACATCTTACTTTCAGTTTGGGACATAATTTACACGAAAGATTTACCCTTTAAAAAAGAGAGTCAATTAAAACAGTTAAATTACTCCATGAGAAGAAACATCTTCATACGAAGAGTAAAGACTAGGGCGAAGGCAGGTATTACGTACTACTAACATATTGACACACATCACTGCTGAAATAAAATAAATTTTGAAAAAACCTTCTGCTTTTATAGCGGTTGCTAATGAACTTGTTTGTTGTTGAAATACTCTCACGGTTTGAACGCAGACTGGCTTCCGAGTAAATTTTAGTATTTATAACATTACAAAAATTAGTGGATATTGAAAGACTGACAAAATCATAGTTTTAAATATTTAAGTTTTTAGCAAAGTCTAGGAGTGCATCATTAGCGCAATATTAATCCAAACATTCATAAAAAAACTAATAAAGTTTTATTTTTATTTTGTTCAATCAAATCTGAAGTTCAGAATGAGGAAAAATTTGTTGCCCCATTTAAAGATTTGTCTAATCCTGCAGAGCTTTATAAACTTTTATCCAATAAATTATTTTACTTACCAAACTCGGAGTTCATTATGAAGTTCGGCGGTGGGAGGGAATACGATAAGGGGAAATGCGAAGGTAGCGGTTGGATGTTTAAGTTGAAGATTGATTGTCGTGAAAAATGTTAAAAGGGTTCCAAGTCAAGTGAAAAGTAAAAGATAAATCATTGATCTTTACGCCCGCGCCACCCCGAATTTATTTCAAATTTGTATAATGATTCCGCGAAGAGTCGTAAAAAGTTTCATTCAAAATACACTTTTCTTTCATTTAGCTCTACGCACAAGCTAGGAATAACGTACTTAAATTTATTGTATAAGGAAACTCAATCGAAAATCTGGAAACAGAAATATCAGAAAATGATATTTGCACCTCTGGGACTCGAACCCAGGACCTTTCGCTTTCCGGGCAAATGCGCTGACCACTGCGCCAAGGCGTCGATATCAATTTACTCGATTTACGCCGATAAGATTTTACTCGTAAAGTAAATAAAAAAAAAATAATTAAATATTTTTTTCCGGATATTCATTTTTTAATGACGTTATTTTTGAAATACGCCTGTGGGGATGGGAAACACTTTATAAACAAAAGAACCACCCAAAATAATGTTGTTGTTTTTCTGTTATTTTAATTTTAATTAATTTGATTATTTTACCTCACCATTTTCAATTTGGGAAGGGGTATATCGGTTTCGCCGCCTCGGGAACCACTTATCGAGTAACAAACACATACATATGCCATATGTTATCCCAAGTGTCTCGCTACGTTTGATAACTTAGAAGGGGTAGCCGGGTTCATAGGGTGAGCCAGATCCAGGTGTTGGCGGCGGATGTGTCTGCCCGCCTGCTGCATAGCGGGATCGGGAGAGGCACGTCGAGGTAGACCCTTTGAACTTACCTGCCAGACTCTCTCGACCCATTGCCTTGCAGCGCAGTAGGAGCGATGTATTCATAAGTCCGTCACTACTGGACACATTGACCCCCACACCTTTTTCTTCCCTACAACTTCGCCTCCTTTCTTTCCTTAAAATCAATTTGGGAGGCGGGTATTGGTACCGCCTCCCAGAACTTTCTACCCTTACCTTTCTTAAAAAGAAACTCTAAACAGCATCCCCTAGGATGTCATAGGCCCTGATGGAAATTATTTTCCTCAGGGCCTCCTGTGTAAAGCTAAATGTAAAAAAAAAAACCTCCAAACAGCATTCCCAAATACAACATAGGCTATGAGGGAAATAAAATTCCGCAGGGCCTTCCATCTGGAATTAATGTTTTTTTTTTTTTATTTGAGCAGAGAATATTTTACACGTACATTAGATCTGTCTGATAATACAAAGCCGCAAAATCACTCGACTGGTGATTTCGGGCTTATTGAAATTTGCTACAATGCTTATATGCAGATTTTCCAAGAATATGCTGCTGTTTTCAGAAAGAATAATTTTCAACACAAGCTATTCCAATTTGATTTATTCAGTTGATCGACAAAAAATTTTATTTTTTGCGTTCCACGAACATAATTTTGATTTCGAGACGAAGGTGTCTATTTTTTTAAAATTATTTATTAATAGTGATTCGTAATCCTCACTATAGGTATCACCAATGTAAAGGCTATTAGTTTTATGATTTTAATCATTATTATGATTATAATATTTCGAACTAGGTTCTTAACTTTCTAAAACGCTATTAAAACATTGAGAAAGCACATAAAAACTTTAAGTTCATAATTCCAATATATTGCAGTCAGACTTCTTGGAAAATAATGATAGCCTTTACGTGCTTCACTCGTAATTCACCGCATTTATGAGACGTTGCATTACTGTGATATTTAATAACTTTATAAAATATCGATACATCTATGTATATGCGACCAAATGGTAAATATTTGCGCTAGGTACGGGGATCCATAAATTCCTTCAAGCTTAAATTCGAATAGCGCAAATGCGATAAATGTAAACCTTTAGAGCACTTTACTTGATATATAATGTCGTCATAATACTGCAAAAATGAAACTAACCGCAAAATATCCAAGATTGGTTCTAGTGTGATTTAGGATTACTAGGAACCTACATATAAATGTATTTTCCACAATTTATCAGCTCATCTAGAGTTGTATTTTGACTAATATATTAATTTAACTTTTGATTAAGGTCTTCATCAAATGTTGGCATAAGAAATCCTCGACACAAATATCTGACGTTTGAAACACCTTAAACTCTAGAATAGTGAGTTCTTGCTTGATTCAATTTTCAACAGTTTTTTTCTCGATATTTCATGAATAATACAACTTTTGATTATTTTCTATAAATAGAATAGATTCAACTCCTTTTAGAGCAGAGAAAACTCTACAACGGTGAGCTCTAGCTACATGAAAAATATACGGTTTCCTTTGTCTGAAATCTTAAGGTCAGCGGGAATACATTTATCTCGCAAAATAATTTTCTGCGAATTGATTGAGCTCTGAAATAGCTAATTTTAGATTCATGTTTACGACGAAATCAGTTTACATTAAATACACTAAAAATTAGTTTTGGATAAATTGAAGCATTTTATATTGTTTCGGTTGAATCAAAATAAATTGTTACTTACCTACTGTACAAAAATATAAATGTAATCCACAAAAAAAAGGTTTTTGTTAGAAATGTACGAAAGTATATTAGAAACAATAATAAAAAAATGCAACATTATGTCTAAAATTATCGGTTGCAGTTTCTGTTGATTATCTTCTTTCATTCTTATAAAATTATTCACAACATAAATACAACCACTTTTGCGTTAAGTCGACACTTTCTAGATTCCGCTTGTCTAGCGATTTTTGAGCCTAGGTACCACCATAATATTATATTCGTGGTGATGTAATATAAATACTAGTAATTAGTAATGTACACATTTTTGGCTTATGTATTCCTCTTTAACAAACAATACTTCATAACGTTCATTGTACATAAAAAAAATAAGCATTTCGTGTAATTCGGAAAGTAGAACAGAGTATAAGTACGAGCATATTAATGAGGTAAAGGTTTTGTTGTGAATTTAAAAACATGTCTTAAAAGCATGATAATAATCGTATATGAGGAACGGCTGCGTAGCATTTTTCATAAAAAGCAGTTTGGATTTGAGTACTAGATATTTACATACATTCTACTTTATTTATTTGTGTTTTAAATCATAAGATGAAGGCCATAAAATAATATTTTTTTATGATTTTATAGGCGGCTTTGACAATGTTTTGTGAGTTACTGGTTATTAATTATTAAAAATATAATCTTGCCCTGCGTATATATCTACTGTATTAATATAATGAAATATAAAATAAAACATTATGAAAAAAAACGTTTTTCGGATCGAAATATGAAATTTATGGACGACGTATTTAAGATGACAATATACCCTAAAATATATTCAGAATCTTAACGTCGTAAGTAAAGAAGCCGTGTATACAAATAGAGTCTCGCGACCCGTGTGTTGCACGGACCTACTGTCGAATTTGCCCTATCAAAGAAAAGAAGAAGAAGACAAATAATGTGGGACTCTTAACGACGTAAGTGAAGAAAGCGTGTAAACAAATATGCGCCCGCTGCACGGCGTACTGGACGAACGTACGGTGGAATTCACCCTAGCAGGCATGGAGATTAGACCTTTTCACCGCGTTCAATTTAATTAATTCTGAAGAACGTGTTACAAATATTGAAAATGTGGGATGATGTTGCACTGCCGAAGTTATTAATTTATCGTCTAGAAAAATAAAATCTGGTGCTTACCGCTAACTTTAGTTGTACAACGTATTACAAATTTTTAAAGGCGTTGTACATAAAATATATTAATGGTAAGGTATTGTTTTTATTAATCTTAAATACAAAAAACTTACATACCCAGGACGACATCTGAAGAAAAAAGTTAATATAGTTACGAATTCACCGGAAATTATTAAAAAGTGAGTTTTGAGCAAACAAATATTATTAGGATTGTGTACCGCCTTTAGTTTGTAATTTAAATTTAAGCTCACTAAAACACTTTTTTCATAATTCAAATTATTTTTTCTTTTATATTTCATTATATTTCCACGGTAGATGAGACAATTTTTTTTAACTCACAAATAACCATCAGAGTTACCTCTAAAATTATGTAAACATTATTTGTTTAATGGCTTATCTTACTAATATTATAAACTCGAAAGTTTGTATGTGTGTTTGTTATTCTTTCACGCAAAAATTACTGAATGGATTTTATTGAACCTTTACAATAATATTTACAATAATTTTTATATTATTTACAGACCATGTTCCGTATGCTAATACGCATCCTAATTTGACTGTCCTAAAACGGGAATCCTCCTAGTTGGGCAGTCAAAAAATTTCTTAAATAATGTATATAAATGTATAATCTTTTACTAAATAAAATAAATAAATAAAATAAATAAATATATCTCACACATCAGAATAACATATAGGCTATAATTTATAAAGCTAGCTAGGAAGGGGAACGGGGACACACGGCAAAGTGATTCAGGAAGAAACAATGTATTTCTTTCTGGCATTGCAACGCATGCCGGTAACCGGCTAGTATTCTATAATTTGATACACAGAAAAATAAAATAGTATAAACCCGTACAAGATATTTCTTTTACCTCTTGATTTAAATAAATATGATACAATTTGGTTGGGTAAGGCGTCGAATCCAAATTTAAGTTTTGTGTGAAAAAGGCTTCTCAGCCGTTCCCCTTAAGCTCTGGCAACATTAGAGGCTGGGGTAAGTAAGTATTCCCTTCAGCCGACATACACGTCCGTCTGCCACTCTGTCAGCCAATAGAGGCGGCACCGGGCACATCGTCCCGCGAGCATTCCCATAACCTACCCTACATTTATAAATTGCACATTGCACATGCATATACTGCGGTCAGCCGGCGTGATGCATTATGGTTGGTGAAATCTGAGTTACTGAAAGCTGCTATACGATGTATGCTAAACCTTGATGAATCTATTTTTACCTGACACTCGATTTAATTAAATGCTCAACATTCTTCCATTCGAATGGTGAATGATGTACTGGGAGTGAATTGTTTAATACAAAGCGTGTTGAAAGTTTTGCTTGATATAGATAATTTTTTTGTTGTTTTTGAAATGCAATTAAGAGTTCAGGAATTGATCCAATTTGCTATCATCAGCCTCCTGAATGCTCGTATTATGGAATCTGGTCAAACTTCATTTATATTTTTTTACACGGGATTTAAAACAATGCAAAAGCTCAATTTAATATTTAATGGATGCTTATCAGAATATTTTGACGACCTCCGTTGAAGGACTGTAATCTCCTCATTTCTGATTTCAAAATTTCAAAGTAATTTTGCACTCGCATATTTCTAGAGTGGAAGATTCGCATAACGTGAGACCTCAGTTCAAAATAGAAACCTGTGATGCCTTTAATAGCTTTAGTTTTCTAATTCTACCGGTATTAAAATGGAAGTGTTCCAAGGAACTAGCATCATTGATCCCTTTGACACCGGTGCATAGTCAACATATTATGTATACGGTTAATATCTGTCACATGAGAACGTTTCTACGACTCTATCTTGAATTCAACAACTCGGTTGTGGAATGAATTGCCAGCTTGTGTTTCCTATTTCCAATAAAATGAGTCTCTTCAAGACACGTGTTGCCTCCTTCCTCTACTCAAAAATACCCTCCATACAGCATCACTAAAGATAACATACGACCTAAGGGAATCTATTTTTTTTTTCAAAGCATCTTGTGTGACGTTTATGTAAAAAAGGGACATGTTCTGAATTGCCTACAACTCCCCAATGGTCATTTTTCTTCTTCTACACTTTTTTTGCAGTGTTACAATATTTTCCAAACGGGATGCGATGGTTTTGCTTACTCCGACGGTTGAACAAAATGTTCGTTATCATATTTTAAATACCTCTGAGATACTTGCAACTTACGGGATAGGAATAGATTTTTGGAATGGAATCCATCGATTAGATAATATTTCTGAGAATCCAATACAAAACGCTACGCACCACTGCCTGATTGCGTTTTCAAATGCATTGTCAATTCACATCACCAAGCGACGACATATTTTCATATCGCTATTTGTAATCTAGCAATTCTTCAAATGGTCTGTGAATTGAATAGCAATTATTTATTACTGAAGTGCTGTCGGACATTTTTCGTTTTAAAACACCAAGGAACGTCTGCGTGTCTACGGGATGGAAATACGTAATGAGAATTTAAACGGTCGGATTATCTAGGATATCCATCAAAATGTTAACAAGACAGATATGAAATTTTAATCGATATGAATATATCGATTGCTCATTGCCGAATCGAAATAGATTTGCATCCGCTAGATATTGAAATATCAAGGATTTTATGTATTAGTGACGAAAGTATTCTCATGGCATCATTTCTGATTACGATTAGTAATTTAAATTTTATATTAAAATCAAAATATGTTTGCTTGGGGATAAATTAGTATATGAGTTGTCTATGCGTTGCTAAACTATTCATCCGATTGCGATGAAACTTTGGAGATTTGATGTGCGCATGCCCGCGATGGTTTCTATATAAAATAGTGAGCTCTGGTGTCATAGATTATGCATTGCTAACCATTCATCCAATTGCGATGAAACTTTGTGAATTTGATGTACGCTTGCCCGCGTTGGTTTATATACATAATAGTGAGTTCTGGCATCATTAAATTATGCGTTACTAAACATTCATCCGATTGGGGTGAAACTTTGGGGATTTGATGTGTGCATGCCCGCAATGGTTTTTATATTATAATAGTGAGCTCTGGCATTATGAAATTTGTATAAAAAATTGTAATATGTGGGTTTCGCGAGCTGTTTTAAAAATGAATATATAGAGGAGAGGGGAACGCGGGAGGGGGGAGAGGGGGGAGGGGAAGGGAACATGGGATGGGAAGGGGAGGCGGAAGGGCGACGGGGCGAATGAGAAAGGACACGCAGTGAAAAACAATTTATTTTTTAAGTGGCATTGCAACGCGCGTCGAGAACTCGCTAATATCTTAATTTGTCTTAATTCGATTCTGGATTTCTTATAATTTCCTTATTCAAATATCTATAGATATTTCAATTTACTTCCGTCGTATCTGAAGCAGAAAAACTATCGAAAAATCTGGCATTAACCTTTCAATGCTTTTTTTAATGATTTATTTGAAGAATAATTAAATATTCCTGCTTTAAAAAATATTCATAATCTCACATTATTAAAATGTTTACGATAATAGGAAAACCAATTTCAGAAAAAGACTCATATTTCTGAATGACGTGAATTCAGTTAAATTTATATATCTTTAATTGCATCATTAGCATGGCCCCAAAACTATTACAAGATATCACTACTTAGTTTAAATTTAAAAACGCGTGAATGGTAATTGGGCACAAAAATGTAGGTAGGAATCTACTTATAGACAAGTCGGTTATGGTTAGATATTATTTGTTTCCAAGTTCTATAATAATATCATTAAAAAAATCTAAAAGTACATAGTAAGCGATAAGTGATATAAAATAATTTCTAATCTTGAATAACGACAACCTTAATGATTCTATAACCCGGGGTTACGGTGTTTCGCTATCATAATCAACGCAACACTAAAATCAACTCTAATCCAAATTTAATCAATATCAAATGACAACGTCAATATGTTAAAGTATTTATAGACCGTCACCTAGAAAATCAGCAATCACGATAGCCTAAACTATAATCCGTGGCCACAAAGCGTGGGAATCATCACCGTTGCATCACTTTTAATTTAATTCAATGAACTCGCATCCTGAATCGAAATTTGCATACTAATTGACAAACGATTGAAAAAAATTCGATAATAGGCCTTGAACTTCCAAAGTAATGGACTGCTAGCTCCGGGAGAGCAATGGTTTGAAGTCGAAATAGATTCGGTTGCATAAAAAGCGTTTGCGCTGGTGAAATCATTCCTAAATTAGACCCTCCGTTGATTGTGAAAGGGGAAAAGGATCGGCCCGGGAGTAATAACATAAATTATCGGAGAGACGTCATTTTGCCGCTTCATCAAAGAAAATTACCGAACCACTCCTTAATTATACCGATGACAAGAAGGAAAAGTATGATGATCCGACTGGTGGTGGCTGACGTCAAGGAGATCAAAATAAATAGACTGAATTCGTTACGAATCAACATCGCGTTTGACCACCGCACATGATTCCATGGGATTATGTTTCGTTTGAAATGAAAGGATTCTCGTGATGTTGCTCTTTGGTGACCTATTTTTAAGATGCGACATTATTTACTTAGGTATTTATTTTATTTTACGCCCAGAGGACTTTTACATGTAGTATGCTTGTAAATGGTTCAAATCTAGTACGACTATTGGGATTCTATTTAATGACCGAAGACCCGTTTGTAGCGTGACAAGCAATATTAATCGGGCAGCTTTTGATTCGGCTTCGCCCAATTTAATTATTGTCAGTGACCATTTTATAAATTCGATAGGAATTATTTCTAAAAATAGCCGGTTCCATGGAAAAATAATCTTAGACGATCCAGTGACATCTAGTCACCGGGACAAAGTAATCGCTACAAGCAAAGACGTCATATATATGTACTACATTTATATATGCGCGTGGTATTATTATTCACAACTGCCATTTACAATAATAATCGTATTATCATCAATCTCTCCATACCCGGAGAGATTCATGAAATTACAAATCCAATGGTAAATACGCCTGCCAGCCGACATTTCTCACGCTAGCTGTTAACTTAAGTGTCGCCATCTTTTGGCATTATTGGCTACTTACTTGATTCGGTTATATTACAAAAGTAGCTTTTAAACCAACTTCAAGTACGAAGATGATTTTGCATAAGACGCGGCGTCAGAGATGTATTCGAAGTCAGATTCTTTAAGTCCATATTCATATCATCGTGGTTACAGATGCAAAGTAATTAATAAAGTAAGCTTTAAAAAAATATATATCTATCTAATGATTGAACCGGTTTTGCTACATCGTGCGCATCTTTAAAGTGCTGCATTTAAACTGAGATTATCTTTTACATCTCTCTCAGGTGTAAAATACTTTGAAACTGTATTTGTTATATTTATTATTTATTTATTCATTTTCGGAAATCGGTTCCCATTTTATCAGCTTGTACACGTGTAGTATAAGTTAATCAAAATAAACCAATTATGGAGTTCCTCCCTGTGACTTTACCTCTAATAAAACAACATAATAAGAAATAACGAAATTTATAAGAACATTATATAAAACAAAAAAAAATGCTTCTGAAATGAAGAACAAAACATTTTTTTTTGGAGCTTATTCTGGCGTAAACGAAAATATCTTATTGAGACAAGATATCATATTATAAAAAAAAATAAGATAGGATACAACATTATTAAGTTCAATACAGATGTATATAAAACAATAATAAAAAAACTCACTAAAACAAAATAACATTTTTATCAGTGTGACGTACCTACCTACAGCCATGGTTGTCATTTATTGGTAACCATAAGACAGGACTTACGTAAAACAAGATAAGTTTTTAGATTTTCACGGCCAAAAGCATTTTCGTTGTTTGTTTTTGGGGTGTTATGCCGTGTTGCGCTATCTCCTTCTTTAGCCGACGTTTCGGACAGCGTTGCAGTGTCCATTGTCCATATCAG
Organism: Limnephilus lunatus; assembly: GCA_917563855.2. Classification (NCBI taxonomy): domain Eukaryota; kingdom Metazoa; phylum Arthropoda; class Insecta; order Trichoptera; family Limnephilidae; genus Limnephilus; species Limnephilus lunatus. The sequence continues at coordinate 44,489,860 of OU830598.1, read as the reverse complement.
GGCAGATCCGGCAGATCCGACGATGTGTGAAATTTCGGCTAAAGAAGGAGGTAGCGCAACACGGCATAACACTCCAAAAACAAACAACGAAAATACGTAAAACAAATTCAATTCATAACAGAATTATAAATATAAACAACGAAAAAGTTACATACTCATGAAATATCAGAGAAATACTCTTTTATGAACATTTTATATTTGTTAAGCTAGCAATTGAAAATGTCCTCTTTTGATGTTTTGTTTACAGTTAATTTTGTGTTGATCTTCTGTGAACAGGACAATACATAGGATTATATTATTATTATAAAAGTTGTCTTTGTAAAGTGTCGGTTTTAAAGCAAATAGAACGAACAAAGTTAAAGTGATTTAATCATTTATTAATAAGATAAATACCATTAATTTATTTGATACAATATTTTACATTTCGTAGTTACAATCCAGTTATGTTGGCCTCACTGGGTGGCTTGCCCGTTCTGAGGCCCCCATTTCATAATATTATAAGAGTTTATATATGCATAATACATTTTGGAAAAAAAAATGATGTTAGTGACGAAAAATTAAGATAAATTTAAACTAAACATAAAAATTGACAATTTAAGTAAAGTTGAAAAAGATTTAATTAACGAAAATCGGGATATATTATTATTTGTGTGTTTGTGAGTGTTGCTTGTTTTATATTGGTTTTGTGTTGCGTGTATGTGTTTCATTATTTTTTGTTATAAAATTAATATTGGTAATATTGTCTTTTTTGGTCTTTAATCCATTTTTTTATTTTGTCTTAATTTTTGTCGTCCTCAATTTTTGTTTCAAGTGAAAGACTGTTGAATGCTTTTATATCATGTTATTTATGGTGTCTTTGTCCAAAGGTAGTGTTCACCGTTGGAGTTTTTATGTTTTCTTTGTACGCTTGTCTAACCGGTCTGTTAGTGATGTTTTGTGTTTGTTGGAGTTTGTTTTTTGGTCAAAAATGTAGTTTAGTAGTGTTTTAACATATAATTGGCGAATCTCTAGTACGTCACAACTGTTGAATATATGGTCTGTATTGGTCAGTCTATGTTTTTTAAGTATTATCTTTTAGATTGTTTTCTGCACGATTTCTATTTGATCAATAGCTAGCTGCGTTTGTTGCTTCTCCCCAAGCAAATATTCTATATTCTATTATTGATTGACAAAGTGCAAAATATATTGTTTTCATTTGTTTTATTTTATATATGTTTCTTATGTTTAGGAAAATGTGTAATATTTTGAGGAGTTTATTTGTGATTTGTTTGATATGATGTGTCCATCTAAGATTATGGTTAATTACGATTCCTCGATACTTTATTTGTTCTTTTTTTCTAGAGGAGACCAATCGCAGATGTTGGTGTTTATGCATTCGTGTATTTAGTTGAAAATGTCAGAATTTTTATGAAAAAAAAAACCATTGCAACGTGATACTTTTTATAATCACAATTAAATGTTAGTTCCTATCTACTTATTCATTTGTCATTATTTCTAACAGTGGCTGTAAAATCATTTTTATAACTTATCAATTCAGTACTCATCACAACACCCTGCGACAACTCTCAGCGACATTGTATAAAAGTTCAATGTCAAATCAATCAATCAATCATGAAAAAAATAGTGTAATAACATGTGTCAATTGCGGCGAGATTCAAACGAACAAAAATCTTCAGCCTAAAAATGAAATGAACTTTTTTTCAAGTAACTAACTAAACATAAAAAAAATATCCGTTATATAAACACAAGTTTATGATGAGATTAAGCCTACCTTTAAAAAGGTTTTTATAGGCAAAGCATGATGAAGTAATTATTCTTTACCTTAGGCTCTTTTTTATATTTAATTTCATGAATTTAAAGCTCTGGTAATATTTGGCAATGGCGTAGCACAATGTCACCGGCCCCCTTCACTTCACCGATCTGGTTGGGTTTTTCTCATATTAACAACATAATAATATACAACAACAAATAACCTATTTAATACTGGCAATCGTCGTTTTATTGAAATTTTAATCAATTTCATATTAAAAACAACTTACTAATAAAATGTTAATGTCCATGCTTCGATTCGGTATGTTTTTTTTTTTTTTTTTCGAAATAAATTGAAGTATATTTAATATTTCTCCACAATCTTTTTGCATTTTAGGAGGCGGGGATGAATTCCAACGCCCCGGGAACCATTTATTTGATAACCAACACCTCTGCCGTTGGTCACCCTCGAGTGGTTCGCTACGTTTGGTGAATTAGCAGTGTTGCACAGGTTCATGGGGTGAGGTTTGTCGAGGTCTTAGCAACCTGCTTACTACCCACCCTTCATACCTATTTCCTTCCCAGAACTACCTCTTCTTTCTTTCCTTAAAAAAACAACACAGCATCCCCTAGGATGACGTAGGTCATACTGCAATGCTGTTCAAAACGTTGGCTAAAGAAGGAGGTAGCGCAACACGGCATAACACCCCAAAAACAAATCACGAAAAAGAGACAACAATGTTAATAATATATCAAATGTTTAGCCTATAACTTTACAATTTTCTGATCCTTAAAATTTCTTTTTGCTTACTAATTCATTTTTTTTTTTTTTTTTTATTTTTTTTATTTAGGAGAAAATACAGATACAGATGTCAATTAACAAGAATATACAAAACAATAACTAGAGAACTCACCTGCACCCAAACTATTTCTCACGAATTAACATTAACAGCAGATAAAAAATAAAAAAATATACAAATATTTTTACTTATAAATATGGAAAAGACGTATGTTAATATGAGAAAATTATTTTACAAATAGAGAGATGAAAAAAGTGCGCAATAACCCTATAAAAGTTTACAAATTATCTTTGGAAAAATTTTGATGGTAATTCCAAAAACATATATATTGATAAAAAATAATATTATACAGAAATTAAAAAAAAAAGAAAATTAGTTAAAATTATAAGCCAAGTAATGTCTAAGTTATTATACTTTGTAGGAAAACAGCCTTCAATTTTCTACTAAAAGTACTGCGTGTGTCGAAAAATAAGTCGGAATCCTTGAGGTTTTGATTTTGATTAAACAATTCGCACATTCTTCTGATTGGATCCCTGACACCAGCATTTGTACGCGTCCGGCTAATGTGGAATAATTCGTTAAGTCTTGTTACTCTGGGTGGTATTTTGAAGTTTATTAGTTTCAGTAGGTCAGGACAGTCAATAACGTTGTTGCAGATTTTATATAGAGTCATGAGGTCAAGGTATGTTCGCCGGTTAGATAGAGTAGAGACGTTATAATTCGAGAGCATATTTATGTACCCCCGTTTAGGTGCGCTCATTCTGTAATTGAGGCATTGCAAAAATTTCTTTTGAATACTTTCAATATTGTCTTTATAGATACCGTAAAGTGGAGTCCATATGGAGGAGCAGTATTCAAGTTGAGAACGGACCAGCGTGTAGTAAAGAAGAAGATAGGTTTCAGGTTTTCGAAATTCGCGGCTGTTTCTGATGACAAATCCTAGCATGCAGTAAGCTTTATTCACAATATTCTCAATGTGCGCATCGAAATGTAGTTTGGAATCAAAAAGTACGCCTAGATCTCTTATACAGTAAACGCGCTCGAGTAAATAGTTACCAATACAATAATTGTGTATGATAGCGTTGTGATTTTTAGTAAAGCTTATTTGTTTACATTTGTTGTAACTTAGGTAAATTTTGTTTTCATTGCAAAATGCTTCGAACCTTACTAAATCGCTTTGGATGAGCAGACAATCGTTTAAATTTCTCACAATGGCAAATATTTTTATGTCATCAGCGTACAAAAGAAATAAACAATGCATGAAACATTTAGTAACGGTGTTAATAAAAAGTATAAATAATAGCGGACCCAGGATTGACCCCTGTGGCACGCCAGAAGTAACTGGTTCCCACTTAGAAGTATGTCCTCGTAATGATACAGCTTGCTGTCTTTTTGTTAAATACGAGACAAACCAACGTAATAAGTTACCCCTAATTCCGTTGTATATAATTTTTTGAATAAGAATAAGATGGTCAACCTTGTCAAAAGCTTTTTTGAAGTCGCAATATATTGCATCTACCTGGTGGCCTCGATCCATGCTATTGAATAAGAAATTTGCATAAATGAGTAAATTACTCATGGTAGATTTGCCTTTTACAAACCCGTGTTGTTGCTCTGTAATTTTGGCGGCAAGCTGGGGATATATATTATCATGGGCAAGTCTTTCCAAAAGTTTAGGGATCGCTGAGAGAATGGATATTGGTCTATAGTTTTCCACTCTGTGACGTGAGTCACCCTTGTGGACCGGTATAATATAGGCCAACTTCCACCTATCAGGGAAAACCCCGTCACTCAGGCATTTATTAAATATTATGGTGAGCGGCACACACAATGACGATGCAGTAGATCTAAGAAAAAACGCCGGTATTCCATCGTGACCCGCACCCTTGTTAATATCTAGTGACTTTAAACTCGATTGCACTTCTTTTTCCGTTAGTTCAACGGTGTGAATGTGCGCAAGTCCAGAGTCCTGAACTGCTTCAAGTTGGTCGATGTTAATTGTGTCATTGATAGAGGAGGGTTCGAATGTTGACTTGAAGAATTCAGAGAACGTATTACAAATTTCCTGGGCATCGTTAGATTTACGTCCTTCGAAGGACATAGCAGCAGGGTATCCATCAGATGATTTTAATGAAGATATGTATGACCAAAAACTTTTGATATTATTTTGCAATGAACTTTCGATGTTGTCAAAAAATAACTTTCGGGATTCACTGGTCAATTTTTTGTATCTAGCACGTAAGAAGGAAAATTCACGATAGTCAGAAAGACCTTTATATGTCTTCCATTTGAGCCAGACTTTATCTTTTTTCCGTGATAGCCTAATAAGTTCGGGAGTAAACCATATGGCAAATTTGTCATTTCGTCGCGCCAATACTGGAATAAACTTATCAATTATATTATTTATTTTTAAATAGAATCGATCAACTGCTTCTTCGGCTGATAAACTTGCGATTTCGGATAACCAATCAATACAATTAATGTCATTATTAATCTGAGCATAATCGGCTTTCCTGAAATTGCGCCTACGCTCTTTTTTGTTTTTGATTTTTGGTTGAATTACGGAGGATATATCAAATTCAAGGGCTGGGTGGTGTCTGTCCTCTGAAAGCAGAGGGTCATTGCTACGTGTAACATTTGTTTCGTGACTATAGAATATGAGGTCTAAGTATTTATCATTATGGTTAGGTATACAATTATATTGGAACAAGTTCATCAATGACATTGTTTGAAGCAAAATTTGCGATGCAGCCGTGTTTGAGGAGGCGAGACCTTGACTGCAGCCTTCGGAAAATGACCAAGTAAGAGTAGGTAGATTCATATCTCCTAGTACACAAAACATATTATTTGGTTCAGATGAAAATACAGATTCCAGGTTTTTGGAGAAAATATCATAAAACGTTGGTGGCGAGACAGGAGGTATGTATACTGCACATATGATGAGATTGGAAGACTTTACCGGAATAGATACGAAGATTTGTTCGATTTGACTGTTTTCCCAGTCATCGAGCCGGGAAGCTGCGAGCTCCTTGCGTACTGCTACCAGTACACCGCTTCCGTCCATCTTACCAGTATGTGTACGGTCCCTATCTCGTCGGAACACCGTGTATCGCGAATCTATGAATTCAGCCGTATTTACACTTGCTACAAGCCATGTTTCAACTAGAACTATAACGTCGTAATTATTTGATAATATATTAATTAGCAGTCCCTGAGTTTTGGTCCTAATACCACCACAGTTCTGGTAATAAACGGATATAGATGATGAGATCATTTCACTGGAGTAAGAGTGTCTTTTGACATATACCATAATCGCGGGAGTGATACATTATGAAGGACATACGAGGCTTCGAAATTACATATAAACATAGATTACTTATTAGATGAATGAGTGTAAAACATGTTAACGTTTTAGAATATGAATGAATATGTATGAAACATGAAATTTGTATAAAATTACAGGGACATTGCGCAGTAAACAAAAACATAAAGTAGATTTGAAAGAAACAAATTATAGGGTAGGGAATACTGGTAGAAAGCGGGCATCGATGACAGAAATAAAATGTTTGTAGTACGAGTCACATGTTTTGCTGATCATGTGTGATGATTTTATGAAGGTCTTCCTCACAACGAATGGTGACTACCCTCGAGAGATCATTCCTCTTTGCCAGAATACTGCCATTCCGCACCCAAATATATTTATAGCCGTTGGCTTTTCCGGCGGCTCGTGTTTTCGCAAAGAGGATTTTATTTTTTAATGTTAGGTGCTCATTTATGTAAAAATTGGTGGCGGGAGCACTAAGTCCTAATTGTTCCGTGGTGAGACCGCGGCGAGTCCTTGCCGCAGCGATGACATCATCACGGAGACGCTTTGTGGCGAGCTGGATGACTATGTTGCGTGGACGGTTGGAGGGCGACGAGTGACCGCGAGCGACGCGGTGGGCTGACACCACACAGCTACTTGGAAGCGGGACGTTAATATTGGATCCTATTTTCTCAACTAAATTGATTAAATTTTCACCCTTTGCTTCGGGAATACCATGGATGTCGATGTTACACATTCTACTGCGCTGCTCCATCTCATCTTGTGCATCTCGGAGTGACTGGACTTCTTTCCGGAGGTTGGAATTTTCTTCTTGGAGAACACTCACACATCCAAGAATTTTCGTATATTGGTCCTTCCACTCATTAGACAGCGCATCTAATTTTTGCTGAACAGCATCAATTGCTTGCTGGTTTTCAGTCCGCATGGTTTCGAGTTTGGACTCGAAGAAATTGATGAGTGAGTCGGTGTCAATATTTATTATTGACTGATGCGCCGACGGTGAATCCATGGGACCAGATGTGGTTGTTAGAGGTGTGGATGGCGCTTTCTTTGTACTGCAAACCTTGCGCGATTTAGACATTATTATTTGTTAATTTGTAGGTAGATTTCAGAAATACCCCCTTGTTTGTCTATGACTTTAAAACACTTTTGAACAAATTCGAAGATTTTGAAAATTCAAATATTCAAAACATAAATTGTCTATGGCTTACAATGACAGTGAATTCTCGTAATTTTTCAGGGCAAGATGTAGAGTTCTTTTTAACTGCCACTATGAAATACACTGTTATTATGCTATATGTTTCACTGGTTTACGTGTTTCAACTGTTTTTACTCTATTAACTTGCTAAAATGTCACTACTTTGCCAATTTAATATGGGTCTGTCAGAATCAGCTGTTGATTTCAGTTGTACATAGATATGTTAAACCATTACATGTAAAACCATTACATGTTACATAAGTTCTTCTGCGGGACAGAGACTTTAATAGAATTATTAGAAAAAATATTTTTTTTATTGCCGTGTAGCGGCCTGGCAGTACCTACGTCACTGCACCTAACCGTTTAAAAGATTTAACTTTTTTTACCACGCTATACTAAGTTATTAAAGGAAACGTAAGCCATAATAAAAACAAACATTTTAAAATTTGAGTGTCGTTCGCTAACCGAATAAATACGGATAACTACTTATTAAAACTGATTATGGTAATTGGAAAGAATATAAAACGCAATCTTCTTTGTGAGAAACTCGTCTTGAGAACAACAAGCCTAAAGCTTCGGTAAGAAAAAAAGGAACGAGATTAAAAATATTATTATAACGTTTATATTATTAAAGACGTGTTTAAAATTCAAAGCGTAATTCTAAAAAATGTGGCTTCATGTTTTGCATAGCTTACTGATCTATTAAAAAATAACGTTCGTGAATGAAATCTTTTTAGATTCATATTTGCCGAACATTTTGAATAGAATTTTATTATTTATTACAATCATTTTCAGAATTAAAATTTTTATTAGTAAAAGGCTACAACTCACTTCTGGTGTAAAATATATATAGGTAGTTAAAACTGAAAATAAAAATTTCTTGGAAAAATGTTTCTGAGTTACGAGAACTCAATAAATTTCTATTTTTTACCTAAAAAAAGTTATTTTTTGTTTTTTAGGCCTTCAGACGACCTCCGTGATCGAGGGGTAAGGCTCTTGGCTCTCAAACCGAAGGTCACGGAATCAAATCCCAGCGTGTGCAAATAAAATTTGATTAATTTGTATTATTTCACAATTAATTAATAAAATATAATTGTATGGTGTATTTGCGTCACGTTCTAGAGTGGAATATACTCTCAGTATTGCCCTGGTGTAAGACCACATTCAGAATTGAAACTTTGCTTGAAATGGCTTTAGTCGTGTTTGGTTGCCAGATTTGAATAGCCAGTTACTTCCCATCCTTCCTCCTCCATATCTCCTTCCCCTCCCCACTACTTTTAGCCTCATAACATACCCCAATTGGGGTTGCCGTAGTCTCACTGGCTCCAGACGGGAGCAGCTGGGACCGTTATGAGATATTCCCATAAAAAATAAAAAAAAAAACTTTTCTGGTGTAAAATACTCATACCTAAAACTGAAAATAATTTTTTTTGGATATATCTATGTGTTACTAGAAATCAACAAATTTGTATTTTTGCCCTGTTAAACGTTTTTTGTTTGATTTTTAGTAGTTCTGCTTGGTTGTAATGATTATTTTAGGAATGTACTTGCTGCTGGTTGAAAGGGTTGTTGTGACTTCGTTCATCTATTACGAACAACCTTCCATGGTGGTGTTTTACTTCGAATTCTTTTACTCGTGCACAAAAGCCTCCAACGAGATGATGGCGAGGCGATTCGAGCACGTCAACTACACGTGTTCCGGTTTGCCTAGAATCTAGAAAAGCCTTTAAAATACCTGATAACGTATTACAGATTTCTCAGTTAAGTTCAATAGCTCCTACTCACCCCCTAATAAAAAAATGAGAAGATAAAACAAGTAAAAAAAGTCTGAGGTAAGAAATGATAAAATGCGGAAAGTAAAATCGAAAAAACTTCAATGCGTCTTATAAAGTTCAGACGCGCCTCAACTTTCCAACTCTCTCCCCTTCAACAAGTCTATATGGATAACTTAAGCACATAATATAATATGTCAGTAAGACGTCGGAAGCCACTAATGCTTACTTCCTGCCTAATATAATATTATAATGTGATATTGAAAGAACTTTGGACTCAACTAAGTCGCAAAGCTTCCTACAGACCGGTGAATGGCTAATGAAAAACATAATAAAGAAATTGAAGACTGTATAAAAAGGACATCGAAAAAATGGATAAACATTTAAAGGTAGGATATTACGAAAGTGTATTACACCAATTTATGCTTGCCCGTAATACTACCGCATACCATTTATATCATAAAATTAATGTATTATATTTCTGTAAAGTTATACTTTTGTACTTTTAGAAGCAACGACGTTGAATAAAATCCGTCAACCTCCATTATAATATTTCTTTTCACTTTTCTATCACGGATAACACAAATTTAAAGACTCATTTGAAATGTATATGTGTAGCTAATTATTTCGGCACCCAAAGTTATCAGCTTTTTTCAAATTCCTAATAATTAGGGCCTTCGCTCACGTAGAAATTGAAAATTTGTTGTTAACCTAATTCACGGCGCAACTCCAATTTACGATTTCAGTAATTATATCAGCTTGTTCAATAAAAATAAAATTTATTAATACTTTATTAGTAGGCCACTTGCATGGATTTCATAACGACTTAGATAAAATCGTGTGGATAGATTTTTCTTTCTAAGATTACGAAAACGTTAGTAACATTTTTTAGAAATGTATAGTTTTTTATTATTTTTAAATAAATAAATCTATTATTTGAGATCGTGACGTCACTACATGAAATGTCCCGTCTCCGATTATGTTCTATTAATTTTATAATATTCTACCTGATTTATTTTTTTTATATGGCAACACTTTGATTTCAGGCGAATTTTTGAATTCGACGTTTAACATTCACTAGATTTATTTTTTGTTCTCTAACTTATCCTTTGGTTTGGCGATTTTATAAAGATGGCGGTTTTTTGACAGATGTTACGAAGAGAACCCCGTACAATTTATTGCCATTCGAGTGGAAAACGTTCTTTTTTAAAAATAATTTTCGGCTATGTAATTATCGTTTTTTCACATCCATAACATTATATCCCTGGTGAGGTCTGATTTTTCGGATTGAAATTTTCAAAAAATTGCCAGAGTTTCAAAAATATGATAAAAAAAAAACGGAATATTTGGATAAACCGGAATTTTTTTTTAAATGTGATGCAAGTGGCCTATAATGAATCTTAATGTATAATAATAATTTATTAACCTCCTTAACCAAATCGATATTTTCCTGCTCTGGCATATCCAAATTTACTCGAAATGACAGGTCGTGAGGCGCAACCATGGCAACCGGTCAACCTGGCAACTGAAACGTGCGTCGCGGCGATTAGCACTGCACTGTGAGTTGCGTGTACTGGTTTACGTCACCCTTGACAACTGAACTTTGAGAAGTTACCTGAATGCGGACCGCCAATGAAATTCGCAAGTTGCTTTCCTGTGGTTAGCTATTGAGTTGCCAACTGTTTTTTTCTCAGTTGCCCTATGAGCGGATGGACTTATGAGAGGTTTACAGGTTTACTCTCGAGCGGCGCACGTCTCGCGTTATGCACCTTGAGCACCTCGACATGAGATGCCGCTCAGTCGGCTCAGATAACTATGGTCAAATTTGAATGCTTTATTTATGGTCAAATGTAAAATCTGCTGACCTGGTATTCCATAAGCACTCTTTTTCATGATATATATTAATAAAATCGCGAGGATATCTCCGAATATCCATTTTTATCCAATGACAAGGACAACCAACAATTACGGACCATGAATCTTTTTTGATATAGAACAAAAAAGCATCGAGTGAAACAGTCGTCGCCTTAGTTCTTAATTGTCCAAACGACCATTTTAGTTTTTGTTCAATCTTCGCTTTAAAATAAAAAATAAAGTTTAAAAAATTAAAGTTAGTCATTTAACTAAGAATTATACAAACTAAAGAGACCTTTACCTTTACGGAAAGAGCTTCATCTTAAACATAATAATGTTTCATCGAAACAATGAAAGAAAACCTTCTCCTCCTGCAAATTTTATCTAATGGTCGTTTGGACACTTGTGTGCCGAATTTGGCCGCATATGCTTGAAATATTGTCACCCGGATGACAATCGGCACTTAAATGGTTAAGAACTAAGGCGACAAGTTGGAGACAATTGAGACAAGTTCTAATGTGCGTAAAACCATTGAACAAGATATCGTGATTGAATGCGATCGGTGGCCATCTTGTTTCTTACTTTTCAGTTATCAGGAAGTAATATAAAGTGCCTAACCTACGAAAACGTGCCTAGCAGCCAACTTGAATCTCGGCCGTCAGTTTTCGTGCAACGAAGATAGCCCTAACGTGTCCAGGAATGTATGTCAAAAATACATATTGTATCACAAAAAGGGTGTTTTAACGCGATCGGCCATCTTGGATCTTGGCTTTCAGTGTCCATGCAGGATTGTATAGAATATAAATGATATAGAACCTATCCCTAATTTACGAAAATATGTTTGAATGTGATCGGCTGCCAACTTATATCTAGGTTGTCAGTGTCAAGACAAGGAAGGTTTTGCAACCACTGCAGCGTGCGATTATAGAGTTTCACGAGCGTTTTACCTGCACAGCACTTGACCGGCCGTAACTAATCGCCGAGCGCCCGCAGCCCGCAGTAGCTAGCAGCCAGCAGCGTGCTCCCGATCCATGCCATGGCGGATAGCAGACACACACCGCCGCGCCTCGCTCGACCGCAAACTAAACCGAGCGGCTCCATTATGGGGGGCGAAATAATTTAAGGTTTGTGACAATAATTGCCCATTACATACCGCCACCCATTTTCAATTACTGGCCGGACCTGTGTAAGGATGCTACGGACTTGCATACGATACTATCGGGACCCTCGGTGCTCTCTGTACTCGATAGCCCGCGTAATGGATGTTGCGTTGGGTCCATTAATTCGCCGCTACCTGTAAATATAATTAATGGATTGTGGTAGAAGTTGGGAGAGAAACGTGTATATAAAATCAGGAGAGATTGGTTGAGGGAGACATTACCTAGACCTCTCCAGCTGTAATCTCTCGATCCTTCGCATTGCACCACATTGGGAGGGATGGATTCATACGTCCGTCATTTCTGGACACATTGACCCTCGGATTCTTATCCACCCCACATACCTTTTTCCTTTCCAGGAATTATTTTCTAAAAAAACTCTCCAAGCAGCGCCCCCAAAGATGATGCTGTGTGGAGAATCTTTTTAGGAAAAGGAGTAAAAAAAATTCTTGGAAGGAAAAGTTGGAGGGGTGAGTAGGAATCTAGAGGTCAGAATATCCAGGAGTGACGAGCGTATGAATAGCGGTGCAAGGCGATGGATCGAGAGAGTCCTGCTGATAGGTTAAAAGGTCTCCCTCAACCATTCTCTACGCAGTGAGTGGGCAAACGCATCCGGCGTCAATACCTAGCCAAACTCACCTTTTCAAGCCGAGAACCCCTTCTTAGTCACCAAACGTAAAACATTAAGGATTTACAGATAGGAACTACCAACAGAAACTGAAAATTGAATAATGGTTATTAAAGAAATTAGATTATTAACGTAATTAATTATACGTAGTTATTTAAGAAGTTAGGAAAAATTACCCATTCTATTAATTTCAAAACTCTCAAAATAAGAAATGCCCTTCATTGGATATCGTTTACCAAATATTTGAATTGAATTTTTTGACTTCCATTAATTCAGTTTTTATCAACTTTGGTAGAATATTTATGTATCGTTAAATCTTTACCTTTACCATGTCTTTTATATTAAATTTGTCAAAAAAACTTTACGTTTCGTCGGTTTATATAATAATGATTTTCTTTATAAATAAATTCAATAATATTATTATTCAATTTATAAATGAGTTTTTATTAAACAAGTTGTGGTGTGTAATTATTGTTACGTGTGACTGCTTAAAAATAAAATGGAGTTCTACAAATTAAACTTGCAAATAATAAATTGTCAATAATTACAATACCTACAAGGAGGTAAAGTAATGCCATCTTTTCTCAAATTGAATAACAAAGTTGTGACCGAGCCGAGGTAAAATTCGATTCCCTTGCCAAGATCGTAAAAGAGGAATCATTTCTGAATTGTTGTAAAAAGTTGATGAAATCGGAAAGTAATTTAAAATTTATGGGAAATTTATTTAAGATGTATTCGATCAGAAAGCGGCAGTGGAGGGGCGATTTGAACGTTCCGAAATGTCTTAATAAAAGTCATATTTTATTCGTATAATCTTAATTCAAATGGAAAGAAGAGCTAAATCGTTTTACGTACCTACCCATCATCATTTAAACTATGTAACGTTATATTTCGAAATGTGAAAACAAAACTTTTTTAATTTAATTAATAACTACGAATACTCGAGACATTTTGAGAGGCTAAATAAACAATGTTAGAATAATAGAGTTTTGAAATCTCATGAGCGCTGCAAAATGTTGTATAGCTATCTTGATTGACTGAATTTGTAATCTTTTTTTAGCTTACATTACTAAAGTTACAGGCGCTTGCCTAATTGTTTTGAACAGTATGCTACTACGGCCTGCCCTGGTCGAGGCGTAAGGCGCTCGAATCCTGGCGTCCAAAACTAAATTTTATTTGATTTATTTGTGTTATTTCACAATTAATTCATTTAAAGTAATATATAGTATATTTGCGCCACCTTTCAGAGTGGAAGATACTCTCAGTATTGCACTGGCGTAAGACCACCATTCAGAATTGAAACGTTACTTGAAATGACTTAAGTCGTGCTTAGTGATATAGAAATATTGTATTTTAAAGTGAAAACTTCTTTAGCACCGTTGTGATTTGAAACTCGATGAAACGGAAGTGAACGACATTAAAAAGAGGCAAACACACACATCTACAGGATTGAGCGTACGAGAGAATGAAATTGTAATAAAATATTTATGTCACGGGTACTCAGTTGCAATATAATACGATAAATCCACGGCCCTACGCACGTCTAATTTGGTCTAATGGTATTATAAAGCGCCTGACGAATCTCAGTGGGCCAGACATTTAGCGGACCAAGGATCGGAACACGCAAAGAAAACACAAAAGAAAGCAACATCTAGCGACTCCAAAGAAAAAACACAAAATTTAAAAAGATGACCAGTATAGGAAAAGGTGCTCTGAATTTCGACGACAAATATTAGAAAAAAATCGTCCTTCATGTTGATAAAAAAAGTGCTTCGTAGTCTCCCCACTCTTGTCTACTGCACTCTATTCACTAAAAAGTAACTAAATGTATTTAAAAATATTATAAAACTTTAACGGCCTTACTAAAAAACCCCGTGAAAATTTTATTCAATTGACAAACGGCCGCGGATATGAAAACATTACTAATTAAAAAATTGTTCTTGGAAAAAAATACACACTGTTTGCACAGCCTGGGTGGGTAGTTTATCTCTGTTTTAGTAATGATGTTTGAACGAAAATATATTTATTATTTTTGAAGGTGTCTTAAAAACAAATACCATTTATAAAAACCAGATAAAATTACCTTTTAGATTTGTGTATTTGAAATAAACTTTAGTTTTAAAAACCTGCCATATTTTAAGATTTAAACACCGAAAAAAATGTAAAAAAAATTCTTACTAAAACATTTTTGATGAAAGTGTACAGAAATATAAAAAAACTAAAATTTAAAAAATACAGACCTTTTATATAATGAATTTGGAATGGAACTGTCACCTCACATTTTCTCGTGCATACAATGAAAAATTAATAAAATATTTTCAAAGTTTTTTTTATTGCCAAAAAATAACCTAAAAATATAACTGATATTCAAACAGATTTCTACTACTAAAGATGTTAATTTCTTTGATAAGTTTACCACCACATATATTAGATATTAATATTTAAAAAAATACCACTTTTAAGAAATTCTCATAAAATAAAGATTTAAAAACGTAAATTTGAACTTTTATGTAACAGAAAACAATATTTTGACAGATCAACTTTAAAATACTGTTTATTGTGGAATAATTTGATAAAACTGATATAAAACCACACAAATAACATGGCAAATATATTAATTACATGAATAGAAGAGTGAATTGGTCACGATAATAGAAATCATTGAGTTAAATCTCAATATTTAGTAAAAACATTCCCGTCATGCATGAAAACCAACAGCCATTTTTTTGCGTGGGCAAGAGAGTACAAATTTGCAGGCGCGACGCCCTCACCATCTAGCGGCTATGAATGAAAACAAAATTTTGTATGAAAATTTTTAAAAATTGCAGTGTTGCCAAATTTAAAACGTGTTTTAGAGTGAAATTCGTTTTTAGTAATATTTCGTGTTTTAGTGTAACTTTGTTTTATTGCTGTTGCTGCAAAAACACAGGTTATCGATCGCGCTGTGGTTTTTTTTAAGTAAGGCTGTAATTGTTTAAAGCTACAAACATTCTTCCGAAAGTCGAATTCAAATTACGGCGTTTTAGTTAACGTCATGTTTTTCATCTCGTCAATAGGGGATTTAATGAAGACGATATCATAAAATCGATTTGTTTGAAGGGAAGTCTCTCCACGAGTAGAAGAGTAAGAGTCAAGAGACGGGAGAAATGGAAAACTAAAATTTCAATATCCCCTAAGATGTATACGCTTCCTTGTTGACTTCCGGTGTTGGGTAATGCCTTAAGGTTCGCTTGTTTGTATCTCAATATTGAAGGAATACTGATTCACAGCCTTGAAATGTGCCAAGTGACTGCTAAAGGGCATATCTTGATAATAATTTCATCGATTTCTGGTGTATTTACGTGCCTGCCAACTGTTTGTTTAAATAACGCCTGTAACTGTTCAAATCAAAGAACCTAGCAAACAAACTTGGATTATTAAATTTATGTTTGAACATTAAGTAATTTGATTCACGATAAAACCGTCAAATTTCGCTAAATTGCACACCGCACTACACACAACATTCATTTTTAGAAAGAACATACACAAAATACAATGACATCTTTTGAGACGCTGATATTTTATATTTATCCTCAGGTCAATTTACAAAATACATATTGTAAAAAATTAAGCCACAAGTTTTTAAAAACTCCTTTCCCTCTGCTAAGGGTTAAGATCTTTAGTAAATTTTTCCTATTTTCATTTTATTTTTCATCATGTTTTTTCTTTTATTTATTTCGTTTGTTTTTTATCATACTGCTTACATTGTTTTATGGTGAATGCTTTATTTTAAATATTTATCTACGTATAAGTTCCCAAGCATACTTTTTTCATGTGTTTTTTAATGATTTCTTTTCTCAATTATTTTATCAAAAAATTTCTTTTCGTGTACATATATTTTTATTGTTGTTGGAAAAACACTGTTTATGCGCAATCTTTACTGACTTACGTAACCCACTAAACACGTAATTAAAAACACCAATTTCACTTGTCTCTGCGTCCTGCGTTACTACGCTTCAATGAACTCAAATTTACTTTCAATTTAAGTGTCGTTTTCAAGAATGATTGTTGAAAAGAATTCAGACAAGCGATAATTTATCTGCCTATAATAAAACATTTCAAACTGAAAATTATTTTAATCAGTTTAAAATTGATGAATTGACTGTTTTGTCAAGAATTCAGACTGCTCTCGTTTTACACAATATGTAAAACGAGAGCATTTTTACATAATATGTAACACTTTTATATATTATGTAAAACGAGAGCATTTTTACATAATATGTAACACTTTTATATATTTATATATAAAAGTGTTTCGCAAATAAAGAAAAATAAAATACATATATAAGTATAAAAATCTTTTTTTCAAACCTGAACAAAGCACCTGTTCGCATATCGTTGAATTATTTGCAATAAAGCTCAATGCGAAGCTTGTGGATGTATACAACCTTGTCGTTTAATTATTCAATAATAATAAAGATATTTTCATACAATTATATTATATTAAACTCTGCAGTTAATGCAAGAATGTAACAATGAAATGTGGATGATATTTAACGTACAGCGCTGTTTAAATTTACATATTATATCTTCTATTCAGTTGAAATGATGACATAGTTGTAACTATCTAAAATTCAAGCAACTGATGCAGTTCTGTGACGAGGTACAAATTAAATTAATAACAAAGTGGAACTGTTGGAATTCCAGCTTTGGTCTTTACCACGGACACGAGAATTTCATGTTTAATGCACGACATGCACTTAGGGGGAATGTGAGAATATTACTTGTATGCGATCGACGTTCAAAATAGACGACATTTGAAATAATGTTTAGTAAAACAATGTTCTAGAAGGAATAACCAGACAAAATCGGAAATATGTCATTTTTAAATCAAATTTCAGACGTGTTCACTCTTTTCTAAAAAAAAAATATAGATTGATTTCGAAAGATTGTTCTTTTATCTAGTAAAGCTACGTTTTAAATTTTGAGAAAACATGTTTATTTTTGGTACAATAAGGTTTTACGGTAGATCGTTGGGAGATTTGTTAATTTTTCAAACAAAATTTTATACAACACACATTTCATATCATATAAATCATGCAGTAAAATAAATCAATAAATTATAAATTCTCTACTATTCTATAAAACAATCTTATGATTCATAATTTTAATTTTGGTTTAAATAAAATAATTTTTAAAAAGATCCGCACACGTGTTTTGTGACGAAAATACTTCAGTTTGTCTATTTATTTACGGTCTTAAAAACTAATAAATTTAAAAAAATTTTACATTCTTATTTTACTTGGACATTATTGGAAAATTATAAATCCTTATGATCAAAAAATAATTAAAAATACATAATTTGAATAGTTTTATCGTCACGCCTTTCAGAATTATTTAATATAGGTATAAATTAAAGCAAATTTTGAATGAAATAAAATCGATATTGAGTTATTATTTTAAAAAGCTGGTACGGAGAATAATTAATCTTTCTCATTGGAACCGCCCCGTACGATCGTAAGAACATCTTTCGACGATATATGAATTCTCGGCCGCTGGCTGATGTGATTAATGGCCCTTAATAGACGATATGTTAAAATATGTGTTGTGTTTTCTAGGTAACGAGAGGTAATATCGGTACTTTAAAAAAAATCAGAGTGTGCAATTCACAAGCGGTAGAAGTGAAACCTTCATAAAACTAAAGTAGACAAGAGTAGGGAGACTACGAAGCACTTTTTTATCGATATGAAGGATTTTCCATATTTTTGTCGTCAAATTCTAGTGCACCTTTTCCTATACATTTGGTCATCTTATTAGTATCTGTGTTTTCTTCTTCGGAGTCATTAGATGTCGCTTCCTTTTGTGTTTTCTATGCCTGTTCATTTTGGGGCGGTTTGAAGATTGGATATGGATTTTTTTTTAAATATTTTATTTTTTTAGATTTCGTAGGATTTCACCCTTGGTCGGCCGAATGTCTGGCCGTTAAGGTTCGTCAGGCATTTTATACCACTAGACTAAAGGAGACTTGCGTGAGGCCGTAGATTTATCGTATTATATTGGAACCGAGTACCCGTGAAATAATTAAATATTTTATTACTATCTCATCCTCCCACAGGTTAAATCCTATCGATGTATGTTTTTGTCTTTTTGTAGTATCGCTCGCTTCAGTTTCATCGAGTTTCAAATCACAATGGTGCTAAAGAAATTTTGACTTCAAAAAGTCTGAAATGGTACTGGGTATCTTATTAATTAATTAAAGGTTACCTGTTTTTTTAAAGGTTAGAGATATTAAAATGAAAACACGATAAATCAAATAGGTACGAAATCTAAATAAGTATCTTGATATTTATGTAAATCTGGTTCGAAATGAGATTTCAAAGATTTATTTACAGTGGAAGCAGTTTCTAAAACGTTCAAAGCCCGGCATGAGCGCAATTTCTTCTTGTTTACATAATATGCAGCAAAACGATTCCAATATCGCATCTACAGATGGCGTTGCATTCTTGTAAATTTGAGAATAAATTTCCCAACTCGGATACCATTCCCCGCCACATGTTGTTGTTCATACATATTTCAAACGTTCATATTTTAGTTCAAATTATAAACATATGACATTAGGATAGTAAACGGATTGCTTTGTTAACGAAGTTTTAATGGTGACTAACGGGAACCACTAAGTATATTTTTAACTCTTGATGTTAAATTTCAGGCAAATAAATAACACCATACGTTGATACTTACATTTACAAATGAGTTATGTTATGAAATATGTGAAAAAAATACCCTTAGGGTATATGAATGTCCGGTGAAGGTTGCCGATACGTCAGCCATCGCGTTGACACAACAAATTATCTGAAAACAATGTTGAATACAACAAATTATCTGAAAATTGAATGTTGGTATCAAAATTTTGTTATCTAGATTGTCGAAAAAGCAATCAAAAACGACTTAACTCACTTAATTTTTAAATAAATCTATCTGACTTTCGATTTCATTATAAATATTTATTTCATCCATACGAATCTTAGAAGTGGAAATTAACCCCCTCTCCGACATCCGATCGAGCTGAAACTCGGCAGGTTTTTTTTTTTTTTTTCATTCCATCAACTGTATAATATCTGCTGGCACACACGCATTTCACTGAAATTGGCTTCTAGTCGGCCTAAGAGATGGTCCCAAAATTGAAATTAGATTCATAAGAAGGAAATTTGTTTTTATTACTGGTTGATTTCTTTTTATGCATCTAATTGTAATTATATCTACTTATTTGTTTCCAAACTTAACTCAAAATGTACAAATGCTCTCCTTTGTTCGCCACTTTTTTGTAATAAACTGAAACTAAAGCGTTCGTAAAACATTTTACAGCTGTCTAATTAGTGTTTACGCTACGAATTCAGTTTAAAAAACGAAAGAGGTAGTATCCAGCTGTTTGTGACCCGATTACTGCCACTAATAGGCACATTTATCAGTTTATCTTACAGATAGAGACTGTCAGACAAAACGCTATCGTTTAAATTGATCTATGTACTGGAATAATGGAATATTATACGCCTTTGGATTTGGAATAAATATTTTATTAAATTAAGTATTTACGGAAAAAAAATACCTCTAAAGAGATATGATTTTATTTATAAAGTGTGATGTAGTAAAGACAAGCCATGCATTCCTCATGCAAACACTTCTCTCATGATAATAACAAACTTTTTAAATTGTAGAACGGCGGGAGGAACAAATAAAAACTTTAAGATGTAAAATTCAATTACCCGGAATACAGAGCTCAGTGGGTTCTTGTTGGAGAGATAAAAAAGACGGCATAAAGTACAGTCATAAAAAGCGTAAATCTCAGATAGTTCATTATACCTTTTCCGCTGCACTATCGTATTCGAACTTTTGATGTTCCTTGTATGTACGCTGCTAACGTCAAAAAAGAACCGCATCAGAAATTAGCCAGAAACCTGGTTTTATGAATTCTTCAGTGCGGTACTTAATCAATATATAATAAAAGAAAGTGAAAACGAGTCCCCGTACGAAAAAGGGAGTTATACGGTGTGGTAGCCCTCTATCTCCCATTCATGAAGAAGGTTCCCTTTTTATTTGAAGGGCGTGATTTTGAAGATATAAGGGTTGGATGTTTCGCCCTCGGGAAATATCTAGAAAAGTCCAGAACATTTGAGAATATTCGAGAGCATTCCACAACATTTTAGAACATCCCGGAACATTCTGGAATGTTATGTAATGTTCTGAAATAGTCTGCAACGTTCGGAAACATCCCGGAATATCCCAGATCATTGTGAAACATTCCAGAACACTCCCGAATATTGTGAAATGTTCTGGAATATTCGAAGCCTTTTTGTATGGGTGGGGCTACTCATTGGTAGGGGTACAAAAAAGCATGATCCGCCGTGGGTTCGAACGTCGTCAGTTCAATCTCATAACAACTTCCTGAGCGAAGCCGGGAACCCAACTAGTAGAGAATAAGAAAAGAAGATTCGGAAGGTTAACGTTAGAATTCAAATCTGCTCGCATAGATTTGGATTCTTATAAGCATTAATTGTTAATAACACATTTATCATTTAAAAAAATTGTACCGTACTTACTTATTTGGGCTTGTAAATAATAAAATGGATATTGAGTGTATGGCCAACTCGCAACGGTAATAATGGAAATATACATTTATACAATTACTTCACTTGTTTTGCTACGATTGTTTTATGGCCTCTAAATGATTGAATTACCGGCACAATGGTTCTACCTCAATATGCTTTGCGACTTTGATAAATTATTCAAGCCTACCGATTTTAACAATACGAATAGGTAGTTATGTTGTAGCATGGTTTTGTGGTGTACGTGTCTGTAAGATTTGCGATGTTAAAGGAAAAAAACAATCATTACATACAATTGTTTTATTGTCTTCCTTTCTTCCCTTTCTCCAAATTGCTTAGTGTATTTTAAATTTTATTTTTCGTATTATTATTTCTATTATTTCACTGGTAGCATCTTCGCAACCGGGCATCTATGCCTCAATAATTTTTAATAATGATAGGATTTATTTCAAAGAGGATAATCAACCATTACCTTTCTATCTCTGTACTTGAAAAAACCGTATTGAAAAGTTCCACTGTGGTACATAAATTCATGAAAAAATATTTTATTTACTATATATTTCAGGGAAAGCAAAAAGTTTGAGTTATCTAAATTATCGTGTGGTACGTGTAGGATCTACAAAGAGGCGTTTTTACATAGTGATTTTTTTAAGCATTTTAAAGCCCATCCTTAATTTTTCATCCTTAATTTCAAAAATCACGGATACTCTTAAAAATATGCTTAAGATTTAAAATTAATTTTTCTGGTTCTGGTGGTCCTAGCAAAAAAGTATTATTTTAATATTTTCTTTCACGATTATTGTTGATAAAAAATATTATAAGGAAGCGATCTAAAATCGTACATTCCCAAACGTTTCGAAAACGCTACTGGCGTAGTAAGACGGCTGTCACAGACGTTGGTCGACGTGACGTCATATTCAAGAACGCTAGACCCATACTCACGAATAAAAACGAACAAATCGTTTTGGCGGAAAATCAAAATGACACATTTCAAATATACGTAGGAAATTTATTCGTCGACATAAAAATGCAACATTACGTAATTTATTTCTTAATATTTTCAATATTAAAAGCAGTGAAAATACCCTATTAGTTTATTATCCACCTCCACAACCCTTTCCGAAATTAATAAGGTGTGCAAATTTGCATTTATTTAATTTTTCTGATATTTTAACAAAATAAATATACTCTTTTATACGTGTATTATGTTTTTGTAATAACTTTCTGAGATTTTAATCGCATGTCTAAATCGAGCTTTGTTATGCGTCCTTTAAGAGATGCTAGACAAGAATTTATTAAAGAGGTTTTTTGACGAGACAATTAATACGACAATTAATTCGACAAAAATCGACAAAGAAAGGGCTTTAATACATAGCCATGTACCTATACCTATATAATTATCAATTATTATAACTTGACAAACAGATTAATAAATATATAATATAAAACTAATGGACACTGACAAGTATATTATAAACAATTAAAAAAATCTTTCTTCCTGAGCAAAAAATGTGTTACATTATATCCACAAACAAAAAGGCATCTTGCATTTTTTTTTACCCAACCCTTCCCCTACGATGCTAAAAAATTCCGCGTGCTTCGATGTGTACACTCAGTGTACACCGAGAGTTTTGTGATTTTAACTCGTTTAACATGAATATAGTAGTAACATTTATGATGTACCAAAACATCAAATAAAATTTTGTGCATAAGTGTTGAAAGAGAGAACAAATATCAGCCATGCATAAAACGCATGATACGACCATCAGCGTAGATCGACCGCTAGCTATGCAGCTATTGACTGATGAGTATCGCATACAACGAAAACTTTCTCCCCCTCGCTCACTATCGTTACTACTAAAAAAGCTTTCCGTTGAATAGTAATAATTGCCAGAGCACACAGTTTTTCTGCTTTATGACGGGCTTCCTTTTTTTGAGGTTTTTACTTTTTTATGTATTTATTTAAAAATGGTACGTATTACAATTCACAATTTTAAAACTTTGTAATTTATACTGATCTTTCGTTAAAAGCATTTGCTTGTGAATGAAAGAAGAATATACATTTCTCATATGTACAGTTAAGGCGATCTACTAGTACAGGAAAAAATCGAAATTGGAATTCACGCCCTTTTATGGGAGGAGTTTAAAAATACTTGAGAAAAAGCTTTTGGAAAGGTTGGAAAAGATATTTGAGAATTTTTTTTTTACATGTTGATTTCGTAAAGGCATGTAAAAAACATTAATTCCTTTTTTATGCATTGTTTATTGTAATAAAACGGAATTTTTTTATTGATTTCACGAAAACAAGCAGCGCGGACCCTAACACGTTGTTTCTCCGCTCCGTCCGGAGGAGTAATGACGGAAGAATGGGGCGGCTGCCAGTTGTTCTTCGGTGGACGGTATAAGGTTCACTTTGATATAACAAATTCGTCGACTGCCGTATTGTCGCCGTGATGTCAAAAATACCAACGCGAAAATGCATATTATATTTTATTTTGTGAGGTTCGGGCGTAAATTTCAATTTTTTTTTGCGATAATTATATAAGAAACTGAATTTGCCACATTATGCAATAAAACCATATCCGAAAAAGTGTTTATAAGTAGGAGAGTTTGCACTTAAAAATGTTTTTTATAGACCTAATACTTTATTTTTTTCTAAGCTTATTAAAAGACTTATTAAAAAAATGACCCATATTTTTAAGGGCCAAGGCATGTTCTACACGCAGTATTTAATTGAAGCATCTATAATACTTCTAAGCGGTCAAATTTTCAAAACAAAAACATACGATTTTGTACGATTTTGCATTATTTAGTATGGCTTCATCTTAATACAGTCACATCGCAATCATGCCCGTGGAACTAAAAGACACAAACATCAATGTACTCAGCAAGATGAAAAACAAATATAATTATTAGTGTAACTTTCATGTGGAATTAGAAGCCGTCTTCCCGCTGATGATTTATCTAAAATACTTTTGATAGAGTTCAATAATTATTGTACTTTGTCATTAATGCTTTTGATTTCTACTGGTAGTTTTTTAAAGACTTAGGTATTTTAATGGGTGACCGGACAAGTCAGAATGAAATCAACTCAGAACCATCTCAGAAAAGTCATTAGCAGTGACGAAAAAAATTGTTTAAATAGGTTATGTTATGGTAGGGTTATAGGCTATTTTAAAATGATTTTTTTCATAGCTTTTAACGACTTTTCAAAGAGGTGTTGAGTTGACTTTATTCTCAGTTGGTATGGAACCATTTCAAGGTTTAATAAAACATAATTTTGTAGTTATTAATTATTGAAATATTTAATAAATTATTATGTAAGCATTTGGGAATTATGAGAATGGAAGTATTATCTTGGCAAGCAGTGCTGGAAATAGAAATTAGGTCAATACTCCTCCATTTAAATTCTCAGTACATTTTTAAATCTTTACTAACGGGTGTTTCAATAAGACCGCTAGATTTCAAGGTTAAATAAAACATGGTTTTCTGTAGGAAATTATTTAAATATTTATTGTGTTTATAAAGTGAAAACTTCTTTACCACCGTTGTGATTTGAAATTCGATGAAATTAAAAAACGACACCAAAAAGAGACAAACACATACATCTATAGGTTTTAGCGTGCAAGAGAATGAACAATCGGTCTCCTCTTTGCGCGGTGCTTTGTAGTCTCCCCATATTGCCTACTTTAGTTTTCTGAAGGTTTTACTTCTACCGCGTATGAACTGCACAATTGTATTTTTCTAAATGTATAGGATTACATATAAAACAACACATATAGTAAATTGCCGCCACGACTTTGCTGAAATTTGCAATAATGTTGTTGCATGCAAGAAGTGGCTTGTTGGTGTAAGTCTATGACTCCAGATAACCCAGTTTTTTGTACCTCAAATGGAAGATATTACTCTTGACGACATGTGGTTTCAGCAGGACGGTGCTGCCATACCACCAGTGAAACATTGACGGTCTTGCACGAGTTTGCTCCTGGTCGTGTTGTCTTCTGGTTCGGTGACCAGAATCGGCCACCACGCTCTTGCCATTGCACACCTATGTATTTTTGGATATCGGGTTATTGGAGAGACAGAGGTTTATGCCAATAAGCTTGCGACCACCGAAGCTCTGTTGTATGCAACAAAGTGATTGCGAATTTTGCCAAAGAGTACGCGTGTGTAATCGAAGTCATGGCGGCCACTTACTTTGTGTGTTATTTCATAGATATTTCCCAAATGTATACATTACAACACAACTCAATAAATATGCTAATAATTTGCTTTAGAAAACCGTGTTTTATTAAACCTTGAAATCTAGCGCTCTTATTCAAACACCCGTTAGAAAGGATTTAAAAATGTACTGAAGATTTAAAAGGAGGAGTATTGTCCTAATTTCTAATTCCAGCAAAGCTTCCAGGTGTGCTACTTTCTCGCAGTGATGCATGTTCACATTCGGCGCTTTATAAATTCTCATAGTTCATGTGTTGAAGTTTTATTTTAACACCTCCAGCCGGGGTCATGCAGTGGAAGAACAAATAGCTTCGGGAGCTTCGCGAAATGTTTGTGCCGAGAGCTTCTCCGGGCAAACAATCGTTAGACGACATCAGCAGTGTAAATCTTGAAAACTTCCACCATCGTCGGTGACTGCAAAAATACCAAAGAGATTCTCCGGGTATAACGCTCCGGATACGGTTCAACGCAGTTTCATCCAATCTCCTTCTTGCAACAAGTGTTTGTAATGAGGTGAGCTTAACCCATTTCAAAGGAATACTGGAAGACGATCCGTTCCAAAAAACAAAACATATTCTTCATAGTGATGAAACAGTAATATTTCATTTTTTAATTACATCAATTTTAATGTTTTGAATTCAAACACAGAAACGTTTTGCTTCAAATAACGGACAGAAGGAAATTCTATTTGAATAATTCGTATCACAAACTTCACACTTTATTGAAATAATATTATGACACATTTGTGGCATGTTCATACGTTCACCAGAGTGATCCTTTTAATGTCCGCTAGAAATGGATTTAGCCGTGATCGGTGACCAGATCTGCCTAGCCAGGTACTTCCCCGCCTTCCTCCTCCCCCATCTTTTTCCACTCCCCACTACCGAGCAGACAGTTAGGAGCTGTTGGGACTCCTGTGCGGTGCTTGCATAAAAAATATCCGATTTTAAGGCGCCGCATCCGCACTCAAGAAGAAGAAGATGGAGAGATATGTAATTACGAATGTTAAAGGAGCGCGCTAATTTTTAAAGCGATAAAATCGACACGAAAATAAATTGTGAAAATGTTTGATGAAACACGACTCGTTTAAATTGAGCAAAAATCTCATGGAGAGCGTCTTAAGTATCATTTAAAGAAACATTGTGATTTTTTCACAACTATAACTTGTAAAATAACTGAAACAAAAGTGTTTATAATAATTTTCGGAGCATACTTTGCGATGTCTTTCTATCGGGGGAATTTCATATACCTAATTTGCGTTTCGGCGTGGAACGCGTCTAGATACTATCTTCAAAAATAACATATATTTTTTTAAGAGTTTAAAAACTTCAAATTTTTAAGGGAGATATGTAAGAAATCGGTAGAAATTCGGGTTGCGGCGGCTTAACTCTCGGTTTGGAATAAAATAAAACGAAAGAGAACAGAATGCCAATTGAAAAAAAATACTCTTTGCAAAATATTTAGAATTATGATCATTAAATTTTTGTAATAAAACTAATTTAAAAAAACTTTCTTATTATTTTGGCAAATAATTTTAATGAAATAATTCCCTGAATTTGGTTTAAAACAGACGACTGATACACCCCATATCCATTTTTTAAATGAAACTGATACAGGTAAAGTCGGGACCCATCCGATTTATTTTTTGATCCATTTCATAGAATCTATGAAATAGATCTACCATCCCATGAGAACAGGCTTCTCCATGGAATAGAAACCCAAAGTTGAATCGACTAAGCTTTTCTTCTATAAATTGTCCGTAGATTCTCGTAGATCAGGTGGGAACACTCCATAGCAGAAGAATAAGAGAATAAACATCTATTCAAATGCCTCGAAAAGCAAATGCGTTTATATGTTTTTTGGAAATTAAAAGTTAAATAATATTAAATAACACAGTTAACATATTATGCTAGCTGTGTAATTTAGTACAATGTATGTATGTGCTTATGTTCGATTCCAGTACAATAAAAAAAATAGACTCCGAGATTATAAGTACTATATTTAAGGTACAACTCATATGGTGGTCTTTAAGGAAAGCGGGCCTCTAACACGTGAACTCGCTTTTTATATCCTCCTTCATACATTCATTCCAAACATACGTCCACTTGTTATTCAAAAGTCTCCAAACTACGATCTTACTTGACTGCCATTAAACAAAAAAACTTGTATTGCCTACATAATATCTTATTATTTAATACGTAGAATAGTGCTTGTAGCTATTTAAGATCTTTTTGGAAGGTGAACGAGTTACGAAACAAAATAAACTGTTCAAGTACAATTCCTCGCCTACGTAGTTAATAGGCTAGACTTTAGGCTTGTATGGTGTAGGTTTATTAACGAAGTAGGTGCTTTTCATCAATTATTGTTTCTATTATCTTAAGAGCCTCTCATGAGCATACATTCAATTCATAAATTATGATACAAATCTTCAGGAAACAAATAATATCCTTTGATCGGTTCTACCACCCAATTGTTTCAATTCGCATAAATTATTCTCAATCATTATATTAAATGGAATGTGTTGTGAGATTTTCTGAAACAGGGTAAATGATTATTCTCAAAAGCTAAGTCTGCCATTGACAATGTTAATTATTGTAAATCGTATTTCAATAGGTCAAAGGTTTGGTTATTGTTTCAAAACTATTAATTTAATACCACTTATTCAAATAAAAAGTCAAAACCTTAAAACGTAGGTGTAATTTTCAAAAGAAGTCTAGCAAAAGGTAATATTTCTTTTCGTGAAGGACATTATTAAAAATCTTTTCAAATAGATAAAGCAAAGCTCCACTTGTAGCATAAAGTTTTAGTTATCGTACAATTTGAATTATTGCAAATTATACCAGAGCTGGAAACATGAAATGATGATGCATAAAATCATTATTAGCTACACTTTCTGACGAGCATTAAATATTTTATATAGGAATATTCTGAATATTGGTTTCTTTGGAAGAACACCCCTGGAGCAAAATTATTAATATAATTATTCTAGAGTCGCCTGTAATTGGCACGTGGCAAGTTTCTCAATATCGACATATTTATCGTCGTATAAAATTGCCAATACAGTGAACTAGTCGTAGAATTTCATAATGCTAAACTTTTTCTCTGCATCTAGGAATCTATTTAGCATCGTTAAAAAAATAAAAACGTGGACTTCAGCATTACAACATTCCATAGAAATGTCTTCTGAGAGGAGTAAAGAAAGAGGAATGCGAGGAAAGATTTTTAAACGATGGAACTATTGCATTATAAAAAGGGTAGTGTTTAAAGACACTATTGTAGTGAGCTATTTGTAGAGCGGAGGAACCGCCGAGGAAGGAGGATGTCGTTAAATGAATCCTTCGGGAGGTAAAAAGATGGCTCGGCTCCAACTCGAGATGAATTGACAAAATAAAAAAAAGCGCGATAGAATAAGACTTGCAGCAATTTGATATAATTTACGTTGACTTATCCCAGCTTTTACCTAACCTCTGTCTCTAAGACGATTTGTAGTATCCTTAATTATCATCATCGTATATATTTGTGGCAACTAAACATTTGTTAGCAATGTACCGACCCACCTGGACATTTCCCCGCGTTGATTGTAACAAAAAACTGCTTCACGCCTCGTGAGAGAAATTATTTTAACAAATTTATTTAACTTCAGGATGTTTGTGTCTCAAACCTACAAATGGGTAGAGAAAATAATTAACTACAACAAAACCCACGTGAAAATTGTGTAAATTAATTGGTCAATTAAGTACAAAGCGCGTTTTATAAAACAAAAAAGGCGTATAATTCACCCGTATTTTAATATCGCAGGTAGTATGTGCGTTCCTTGCTCGTGAATAGCGTAACACTAAAAACACATTGTGAGGTTTCCCAGAGCTTGTGTTGTGTTTCGTCCCATGTCCTCGGCTCATGTGTATAGTGTGTCGTAGCCCTATCCGTAGCCGTAGCGTGTACCGGGTATTGTGAACCGTGTAGCCGGTAGCTCGTAGCGTGTAGCATGGAGCCTCATTGCGTACCTACACATTTCGGGCGTAAGAACCATTTAATCCGCTACATTTAACTTATCCGTTAGATTCGCTACCAAACAGACGCTCGCTACATTACCGTATCAGAACTATCATTAAGAAATAATCTGCCAACATTTACTGACGCATGTGTTTCGGTTACGGGGAATAATAATTAAAACAATTCATTTATATCTCTTAAAGCGGTGACACGTATCACATAAATCATTTTCCAGGCAGATCCACAAGCGGGGGGATATTTCTTAAGGATACAGGCGCATCTGTTGTAAGATGAAAACCCAAATTACAGGATCTCGGAACAAAACGACTGTCAAAATGGCTGCTTTAGTCGGGGGTTCGAGTATAATAATAATACAGAAGGAATATTCATGACTTGTTATACTTTATCAAAATCACCTCCAATGTACACATTCCTAAAGCTACAAATGCCGGTATTAACTCTTCGACCACAGTCATTTAATTAATAACGGAATTTTCGATATAACGCTTTTGTTACAGCTGCCGCTAAGGGATACCGATTGATTATTCACCTGAAGCCGATGTATTTAATTTAAAACCTAAATTTAGAACACATACAAATGGAAAACACATTAATAATCTTGCCAGAACTTGAACGGTCATGTAAATTGTACATATCCACAAAGATTGTTTGATCTGGAATTAAATGTATTAAATCTATTAAAACAAATAGCCCTGTCTATTTTTATTTGAGTACAACCATTTGTAACAAGAAATTTTAATAAAAAATATTGCGATTTCGTAAAAATGACGAAATTTGGGATCAATAAAGGAAACCTAATGTTCACATCATATGTATTAATGATGTGAACATTAGGTATTTTGGAAGGAATTTTGGATATTTAATGGAGACTATCTTACAGTACTGTTTGCTTAGTTTGCTACATTTTATTTTAAATGCTTGAATTAAACCAAGTAGTTGTTGTTCCGCACAAACAACTTAAGGAATTTTTTTTATTTAACACAGTGCAGTAAATTAAATATATTCAGTTGAATTACAAATGATTCGTTTATGTTATTTTGATTAAAAAAAAACGTGATATTTTCAACTGTAATAATATAGTATGGGAATATGGACGTTACCAGGTATCGTAAATGATTAGAAGGCATTCATTTAACAGATCCACTTTTTATTTAATATTAGTTTAATACAATCATGACACAATATTATATTTGAGATAGCCGCGAGTCTAATCTGACAGCTGGACACTGGGACATTTCGGAACGGAATGTCGAGCGGTAGAATTTGTAACTAAAGTTCGCTTGTTTAGTGTGGCCAGCGTTCAAATTGCCAGTACATAAAATGTATTAAACAGTACCTTGCCATAATAGTTTGAGAAATTTGTTAAATTACCATTACCATAAAAATTGATTTCATATCTCATACAACATTATATTTTGACAATAAGTAACTTGTTATATGTATAACCCAAATGGGAAATGAAAAATATAAGATATAGTAGTAATAGATTACCTAGAATTCACAGAAAAGCTGCTGCGAAAATGAATGTATTGGGTATTTCAAATTTTTGCCTCTTTCGTTAGCACCAAAAGGGCTTGAACGCCGTACAATCTCTGTCTAAATTCGTAGAATTTGCCTTGCCAAGCGCTCTAGGAGATTTCCAATCTTTCAATTAATACTCGTCCAGGTTTCTATTCTCTCCTTTCATGGAGTGCTTTTGAAGCTCGAGTTGGTCTAATGTACCTACATTTCCTTATACCGAAAATCGCACAACGTACGCTTTACACTCAAGTAGGCAATAACTATTTTGATATCTATTTTATCAATCGGAAACCGTTTCGATGGTTGCATTCGTTTGTTCTCTGCTTACTGATCTGGACGGAACATCCAGTGAATACAATTACTTGGTCGGAAAATTTTCTATTGAATTCTGGTAATTTCTTTCTAAGCATTGTTTAAAAATATCTTTGAGCTTGTTTCGAAAAACTTTGTTGAACATAAGTGTTAATGTATTTAATTTTGTGAAGTTTATCGCATTCTCCATTTCTCTACTTACGTCATTGCGAATCTCATAAAGTTTATCACTGGAAAATATTATCTTCTTTTTATTCTTAGAATAAAAAGTTAATATATTTTCAGAGATATAATTTAAGACTTTCACGCCAAAAGTATTATCGAATTTTATTTTAGGATGTTATGCCGCGTTGCGCTACCTACTTTAGCCAACATTTCGGACAGAGTTACAGTGTCCATCACGAAGGCAGATGTGTAATTGACAACACATTAATTACCCATCTACCCTGATGATGGACACTGCACCGCTAACCTGAACGTTCGCTATAGAAAAATATTGCAAGGCACGACTATCCCCAAAATAAATCACGATAAAGTATCTTAAAAGTTCAAGGAGATATATATGAGGGGTAGGTATTTTTTTTTGACAAGTTGAAAAATGTATTTCATTTTACTTTAAACTTTATGAGAAAAACTTCAAATTTTAATATTTAGTTAAATGAAGACAGTATTAGCGAAACTGAATAAAAAATCTGGAAACAGAAAAATCAGAAAAGGATATTGTCACCTCTGGGACTCGAATCCAGAACCTTTGGTTTTCCGGGCCGCAGCTCTTCCAACTTAGCTAAGGTGTCCCTATTCGATTCGGTCAGTTTTAACTGTATTACTTCGAATAAGACATACCAAAATTATCTTCATGTTCTTAACGCATATTTTATTGGCTGCTATCTTTATGTATGACTGCAAGATTCACACCCGAATTAAATGCTATCTAGATAGTGTCTGAATAAATTTTTAATCATTTTATTTTAATACCGGTCATCTATTGACTTTTCTGCAAGTCTCGGATGAATATTTTTATTTTGATTTTTAACTTTGTGAGTCTTTCAAAGACCGCCAAAACGATTGAAATCTAGCAGGGTAGGCGTGACGTCATACGTACCATGGTTTTGTCGGTTAATAGTATGGTTGACCCCACTGGGATCGGTATGAAATTAACAAATCCAAAATCAAATATTCAGCATGATTTCCGAAATACATCAATTTTTTGACGTAATTTGTATACCGCAGGGGTTAACCGTGTGTTAGTTGCGCAGCGCAAATTGGCATAAAATTGTCCATATTCTTAATGCACGCGGCCGATCGTAGCCGTGTAATATCTGCCAGAACCCGCCAGCCAATCACATGGAGTTTAAGTCACTTATGATCTTAATCGTTTTTAAATAACGATTTATTAATTCTACGTTTAATTCAATAAGCAAAACTTATACATTCAGAATCAGCATTGTTGACCTATGTGTATATTTCTATGTATTTTAAGCTATAATAATTTTTACTCAAGTTCCTTATTGTTCGTAGACTTTCAGTGAACTTAATTGAATTCAGTTTGTTGAAAACGTGAAGTAAGCGGATGCCTCATAATCTTGAAATCTTTCTCAGTAGAATTCTATTTCCAACCAAGTGCTCATAGAATGTTACAGAACTTCTCTAAAAGAAGAAACACTTAGAACAAAACGCATTCTTATAAAGAACTTCTACATTCTCCATTGTCCTCGAGGAGAAGTTGTGTACGTGATTTCTGTCAATTTTCTCTCACTGAGAGACTCAAGTCGACGTGTCACAGGTCTTAAGAAATACTCACCTCAAAAGGTTTATGCAACGTGCACTTGAGGTAATATATAATGGAAATATATAAATTTTATAATTTTCACCATCACAAAATTACTTGTCATACATGTTTTACATATATTATAACACTTTTCTTAAAATCACGTTTTCTTTTCTGAATTATGAATCTACCTTGATTTATTTTTAATGAATTTATTTATTTATCTTAAGTTAGCTTACACTGTAGTGTGTGCTAATAAAATTAGAAATTTTAAATATATATTTTACAGTAAAAACTCATTTTTAGTTATAACGAGTTTTCTCTAGTAAAAACTAGTTTTTACTAACTGCCTTTGTTAAAACTGAAATTGGGATTGAAAAAACAGATTATGATTGAAGTGTTAGAGCTACATAAAAAATATGTAAATAATATATTTTTTTAACTGAAACACTTCTGATCTCTCAAATAACCATTGAAAAACATTAATATAACTTTTGAAACTCTTTGAAGTTTGTAAAAAACGTGAAAATAATACAGCAATTTAATTTATCTCCTACGAGCAAGCGTGCGCATGAAAGGAAAAATCTATTTCCCGGTGCAAACAATTTTATTAACTGGAAACATGCAACGTCTCTTAGCCGACACTACCTGAGATTTACTAACAACATTTTTACTTCTTTGAGCATTCAGTCCGACTAGATACCAGATGTTAGTAAGTAATACCGAAATGCTTCCCATGCCAAGTGTTCGGACACAACGATCGCACAAAGCGTTTCCTGAAAAGGCTGAATCGGCTCGGCAGAGTTTTCTTTGTTCATAAGTTGCACTCACTGAATAGATTATACGCACTAGAAATGCTTTCCATGTAGATTTGAATCACCATGGAAAGCATTCCAAGAAAACCGACGTCGCCGCTGATCTACTACATTTTGGTTCTACCCAAGTTAGCACCCTCTTCTTCTCTCTTTCACTTTCCTAACATTGTACATCGCCATCCCATTTTATATCCGTAATGATGATGAAACTCAGTTCTATTATTTAAGTTCCGGTAGTACCCGCTCAAAAAGAAGAAGAAGGAGAGATATGTAAATACGAATATTGGTGAGAGCGCGCTAATATTAAAAATGTTAATATTTAAGCGAAAATTGTGAAAATGTGTAATAAAACACGACTCGTTTAAAATAGACCAGTGGGGAATGTCTAAAATAGCATTTAAAGAAATACTGTGAATCTTTTCAGACACATACAAATTGAAAATAAAATAATTTAAAAAAAAACGAGTGTGCTTTCGACCACACGACTGAAGTAAAACTTCACTAACTTATAAAAGAAGAAAGAAAGAACATGTGCGCGCGCACCTCTCTCTCTTACCCCTACAGTTATACGAAATGTAACTCTCTCTCTTTCTATCTTCACTAACACTCATTCTCAACTTCCGTTCGCCTCACCCGATTACACTTTTCGTAACGCATTCGCCAGCTTACTCCCCAAGTCAAGCGTGCGTAAAGAAGTTTTACTTCAAAAACGTGTTTGTAATAATTTTCGATGCAAACTTTGCGATTGTTTTCTATCGAAGGAATTTCATATAATTGCCGTTTCAGAAAATATGTAACAAATTGGTGAAAAATGTGGGAAGCCGGGCCTTAAGCAAAGAATGGTCAGACTTTTGGATCACAAAACACGCCCACACCGCATTTCTCGTGTTCTTAATTCTATGGTTGCAGTAGTGACTCGATTATGGGTTAAAACAAAGGTGTGCGGTGGTTTAGTGTAGCAAAGTGAGTCCGGTCAATACAGACTTGACACGCAGACACGCCACAACGCCGTGGGGAGGCCTCGTAAAAAGGGCTAAACTAATGTACCCGACTAAAAAACGCCAATCACGGCGGAACAATGAACACTTTCGGCGCCGTTATTACCGAATTACACGAAATCTATTTAACGGCCTTATTATTTCTCAAACAATTTTTCAAGCGGAATTAAGGCGTTGAAATCTTTCGCAATATTTTTTTATCACACTTGATTACAATACTTAAAACAACATTAATAACTGATAAAACTACAAAAAAGCAAAATTATTATAAATTAAGCAACATGAAATAATATTTATTTAGGGTAGCAAAGCACCATTTTAATACTGAGGCAAAAGCATGCAATAGTTTTAAAATGTTTTAGATTTCAAAATAAAATTTTATTATTTTCTTATAAGAAACTTCCTTGCCGGATATTGAGTTCCTGTGGGTTAACAGGAAGAAACTCTTGCATATTGAACGCGCCGCAAAACTCTTCAGATAATTTTTGACGTAGGTAATCATTTAAAGAATGATAAGGAGTTATATCTAACATTGTTTATTTGCCAAGATCATTTTTATGTCTAAAATAGTTTTGAATTCTTGATAAAAATTCTTAGGATTTCAATTTGTTTTATTCAATCGTGAAACAAAGTTTTTTTGGTGAGTTATAATTTTTTTAAACGGAATATTATTTTAGAGGTGATTTTTTAACGTCTTATAACGTACATAGGTATTTCAGTTTAAAAGAAATATCTCAATTTGAAAGTGGATATGGGAACCGCCGCCCCGTAAACTATTTATTGGATAACCAACACCCCCGGGTTCACAGGTTGATGTTTGTTTATATGCGTATACGTAGGTGCACAAAATAAACAAAACCATTAAGAACAAAACCATTAAAACATTGATCACAAAAATACAAAAACATAATAATGAATATTTACTGCAAACCAGTGTGACTTCTGCTGTTCCTCTTGACCTCCGCCGAACCTGCGAGACTGACTCATCCAACCCCTGGGGTACGATCAAACCCAGGTGAAGAACCACTGTATCAAAGTTTTTATTTTACTCTCGTATAATAAATATAAAATTCTAATATCTAAAGTAACCCCATTTAAAAGTTTGATGTGTTTTCAGATTGCTTGTCTAAAACCACAACCCTCAAGGCTGAGACATCGATAAAAATATATTTTCCTTTACATTGGGCCAAGCATGATATATTCGAAAATAACGAAAGAAAACTGCGGTCAATTGAGGTCCGTGTCTGATAAAAGTATGATTGATAGTTGCGCCGTGACGGGGAGAGGAGTTATTTATCATCCTCTCGGTCCATCTGTCACCGGCCGAGAAGAATCTCTAAACCTTTCCTCGGGTCTAGTGTTTATACTTTCAAATGAAAACGCCATTTCGAACGGAACCTCCGCAAATAATATGCATGACCCACAGCACCCCGAGTGCCAAGACTCAATTTGTAGATTATTAGAGAAAAACCGCCACGGATCGTATATTCTGAATTTTGAGAAAAAGGATTTGGGAAACCTGAATTCTTTTGTCACTTTTCTCCCTTTGAAAAATGCTGATGTTTAAAGCGTAGCGTTTAATGTATAAAACAATGATCGATAAATTCTCTCCGATCAAATAACGTAATGTAAGAGAAGTTTGTTCAGAAAGTTTGTACAAACTGCGGAGAAAATAGACGAAATGCAATAGAATTGTAAGGGCGAAAGGACGAAGATTGGAGGGTTAAGGCAATATTTGATGAGCAAGCGAATGTTAAGAGAAGTCAGGGCCTTCCTGGAAACCATTACATAGTCAGGTGAATTACATAATCGAGTAGAATAGAGTAGTTACAATAAAAGAAGAGAAGTTTTATATTAAGAAGTTTAAATAAGGAGGGCGTGAGAAGAAGAACGCTGATAATAATATAATAAAACGAATATAATTTTTTTCCGATTAATTTATTTTAAATAACTAGAAATCCAATCGTCAAAGACGATATGGCAACAAATATTGAAAAACCATATGAACTAGCAGCTAAAACCCTGCTCCGCAGGTTAGGAACGTAGAAAATGGTTCCAAAAATAGCCGATTCCTCGGATCCAGTGACAGCTAGTCACCGGGACAAAGTAACCACGATAAGCAATAACGTTATGAATAATATATTATAGAAGCGAGGTATTATTATTCATAACTGCTCTAACGTAAGTTGCGCCATCTTTTGGCGTTGTATTAATCGGTTCTATTTCAAAAGTAGATTCGTATACAAACTCCACGTACGAAAGTGGTTTTGCATAAAGCGCGGTGTCAAATTTGAATTCTTAGCAGGATTCTTAAATTTCAATCAATTTCAGTCTCTAGGCTATTAAAACGTTTGATGATTGAATAAAATCCTTGTAAACTACCCCCCTCCCTCTCCCCCATATCTTATGTAGGTATATAAACTGTAGAACTTTACCAGTCTTAAGATGAAACAGACTGAAAACAGTTACGGTCAAAATAAAATTAAGTGGAAATAACTTTTATATGTGTTTTATTATATTAGAGTATTAAAATAGAATTCGACCACGAATTTTCAGTATCAAAAATATAAATATTAGAAAGTTGGTAGTTAGGTTAATATTTTAATATGGAAATTTTTTTAAATCATGAAAAAAAGTCTAAGCTTTTCATATCTGGTGGCTATGAAAAACAATGAGTTTATGGCTTGGTTTAAATAAATAAATTTGTTTTTAGAACCGACTCAACTGGAAGGTTCATACCTCTCTGATAGCACTTCGTGGACGAGAGCAATTTTCACAAAAGACTCTGTTTACATTGTACAAACTTTAAGTGTCACGTATCTGGCAGACACTTTGAAGTAATGGACACACGCTATATGCCGTATGCCGGTGGAACAGGCAAATATTTAAGTAAGCCTTTCTTGTGAAAGCTCACATCATCACGACATGTACTTTCTTTGTTAACGTCTAAAGGAAACCACTATTCCAAATAATTATTTCGTTAAACCGAACTTTGACCAACGCTTAATTACACAGACATTGGTAAACAAGCCGAAAACTAGGATACGAAACTAACAATTATATTGAAATTTTCATTTATTACGCGCAGTTATAAAACCAAATAAAATATTATAAAATTACAAAAAATATATATTTTGAATACAGAATCAGTATTGTCTCGTTATTCGTTCGGTACGCGTCGAATATTTTTTAGAATCATTCAGTGAAGCTTTCCGGCAAACATTTCGACGGTTGCTGAAATTGAGAAAACTGTCAGGGATTTGGTGGAATCTGGACATCCATTTACGGCCCATAAGTGCATTCGTTTGTTTTCAAATGTCAGTCATTGTTCAACCTATAGTGCCGTAGAATTGTGGATTTATTGTAAAAGATTACTGGAAACCATGGTTCTTGCTTTCCAATTAGCAGTCCGGTAATCAAAGATATTTTTTTAAACATTTTTTCCACTCGAGGGGCATTGAGGAAATAATTTCTTCTTTGGGAATGCTGTATGGGGAGGGGGGTATTTTTGAGGACAGGAACGATCGAACGTGGGTCTTGAAGAGACCTAAGTTGTAACACAGATGCCGAAAAATCTTGGGAACGACCCGTTCTCGTGCGACAAATAACAACCGTGCACAAAAGTTGGGCGCGCGTTTGACCTGTTTCCCAACTATGCACTATATAACGAATTTCCCATCTGACACTCGTGCTCTAAAGATCGCAGTCCGTTTGTTCAGATACGAGTATCTATCAAACGGACCACCCGTTTTCGCACAGAGTCGTGGGTTTTCTTCAACTACCTTGAGGATCTAGACCAGAAGTTACTGCCAAATTTAACATCGGGGCGCACTTGAATTTGTAAAGGTTATGAACTATTAAAGTATGTATAAGTATCAGTTTCGCTTACAGCTAGGCAGAGCAATTCTAGGATTAGTAGTAGATCGGTCATCTTTGACTGAGGAGATATTCATTGTTCATTTATAGAACGGGTATCGTTAGAACGGGGTACCCCAGTAAGGACATATTTTTCTCTTAAAAAATGTAAAAAAAAGAATAATAAATAAATATATTTTTATTTATTTACTAGCTGGGTTACCCGGCTTCGCTCAGGACAACATTCTCTGTTCTGGAATATTCCACAATGACGTTCCCGATTCCCTATTCCTGAATATTCCACGACATACTCCGCCACTCCTTCCAAAACTTTCTAGAGCTCTATGGATTCTTCTAGAAATTTCAAGAGGGCGAAACTTCCAACCCTTATAGCTTCAATAGCACGCCCTTTAGGTAAAAACGGGTACCGTCATCCTGGAGGGGGGATAGAGATCTACTACACCATATAACTCCTTTCATCGTACCGGGACTCGTTTCTGAGTTTTTGCATTCTTCCGAATTCTTTTAATTCTAAGCTAGTGCTCCAATGTCAGAAAACTATTAACTAAGGGTTGCCAAAATTTGAAAAAAAATCCTTAATTCACTGATGGTGTTAAACATATCTACTTTTCCCAAATAATCAACCAATCAAGGAGCGTGTCGAAAAATGGAATAAAACCCAGTAATTTAGATTGTTAAAAAAACAGGTCTTTAAATATTCGGAAGATAATTGCCAACCGCCACGAAAAACAAAATGCTTGGAATTTTTAACTCTTAGAATATTTGTGAAATTCTCAGACAAAAAAGATAAACAATCGCAGTTTTCATTTGAAAGACTTTGTATTTTGAGGGTTTGAAATGATATTCCCGGGGGCATGTCACACCATGTTAGACCAGTGCTAGATTGCAACGCTGTAAAGAATCTTTACAAATTTCACAGACTTACAAAAAGATAAAATACAGCTCCGCACCGCATCCAGACTTCGCACAGTATCATGCTTTATATCATTCTCGTTACAAAGAAACACACAGAATGAATTTCACTCTACCCTTCGTAATACACACGTGATGTATCTGACTAATGTTTTAAAATTTAACTTACGTAACATTAAGCTCTGTACGTTAGGGCGGTATATACGGACGTACCATGGACTAATAGGACTTGTACTATGGACTAGTAGGGTAATTTGGACCACCACAATCTTTCCAAACCTGCGCACTCGATTGACGCGAAGTTTGTACATTCTTAAATTCTTATCCTCACTTCACTGGAGTGATTTTTTGAGTTACACAAGAAAATTGGTTTAGTGTAAAGTTTGCAAAACCTACCTTCTTTTGAAAATACTGCATTATAAATCAAAGTCCAATGGGCAAAAAATACGCAAACATATCTAACCATAAAAATATTGTTTTTCAAATATACACTGAGTTTTAAAGATTGAAACACGTTGAATGCATTACTAAGTCAATCATTATTACACTGGTACAAATATGTTAGAAAAATCCACTAACACACCATAAAAAGCCGCATTTTACACTGAGGCTTTTTGATAGTTGAACCTTTTAAACACATCTACATAATACGATTTTGTAAAATGAGATAATTCGTAAATAACTAAAGTACACTACCATCTGTTGAATATGAATATAAGTAGTATCTTTCACCTACTAAATAAAACACGTCAAAATTGAACCGCAGGTGTGTTTGAAAAAATTATTCAAAAAAATTTTATGCATTTAGGAAAAATTTGCCAAAATTGGCAGCAAAGAAATCTCAGGTATTTTAAATAGTGCCATATTGTGGCAAAAAGCGCTCCAGTGGTTATAGCAAACTCCCGGGAAAATGGAGATCTCGTATTCGCGAAAGTGTTCTAAGTATGGGGTGACACCCAGGTGTCCAGATTTCAATCCTATGCAGACTAAGTTATCTATTAATGAAATACAAGCAACAACGTCAGTTATTTTAAAATTATATCAGTTAGGAGAATTTCAAATATTCTCAGGTCATATTATGATTACCTAGACTTACCTACAATAAATCCTGTACAAAAAACGTGCACACTCGATTTGTTTAGCAGGTACTTTCTACTTACCTCCCTAGGTTGATAGGTAGGAACACTAAACGGGCCACAAATTAGCATCTATTATTCACTGAATGTAAAGCCAAACTAATTACATAGCTTTCAAACAAATAAAGCTGTCAGCTACTGTTAGAATATTTCACAGTTGCGTGACCGGCCGGCGATGTTTAGACGGCCCCGTCAGTGTAAACATCATTTAAAAGGCATAAAAATGTACACGAACATTAGCATACGGCGAAGATTTAAAAATGTTATCGATTTGTGGAATCAAGGGCAAGTGTGTCATTTAGAAACAACCCTCATAAAGTGGATATTTTGATGGTATCACCCCTTTCACTAATGCTATTTATTCACCTCTGACGAACTCGCGACTGGCATCTTGTATAAGAGAGAGAGCATGAAAGAGACACAGCAAGGTAGATAAACGTATAAGGTTGTCCAGCATCTCTTCATTTTCACTTGACCATTCTATACTATGTGACTATTACTACGTCGTCACAATCAAAATGAAAATTTAATCAAAATTAGTTTAATCAAAATCATTAATTTTTCATTTAATTCAAAAAACCATTGTAGAAAAGATCAACACTAACTTTCAAATGCAATATATTTTAAGAATTTTGGGCAGATTTGGTGTACAACTTTCTGAATTTCTTTCACAAGCAAAATTAATAATTACTACTGTTGACCCAAATACGTACATCTCCATTTCTGCATCCAACCTACCATAAATATACCAAACCACCCACCAACCTACTACCCATGTATCCATCCTATAGAGGTACGTGTGGCCAATATTTTCTACAAGTGGCATTTGGAACAGTAACTCAATAATTAACAATCGGTCTATTGAAGTAAACCGTTCAATTATCAACTCGTATGGTGATATTTCGGTGATTTTAATATCGATTCTTACGGAAACTTTAGTAGTGATCAATCCGATGATCTCTAAAATGTGCTTTGTAAAAAATAAGATTTGTCAGATTTCTTCCAAATGTCCACTGTTTACTAAGATATTCTCATAGTTGTTTCACTTTGAAAACCATATTGTTATTACAGTGAATCGATTCGTAGTCAATATAATATACTGTTTGTACGTAAAAACATTACATTGGTTAGATATTTGTGACAAGGAGATGGTTTCATGTAGGTAATAAACTTTGTTTAGGCGTATTTTTCCATAGTAACCCTCACAGCTTTCTAAATACGTACATTATAATATATTTAACATGTTTATGTTTTGGTGGAAATCAGTCACTTTGTGGTTTGAAATTTAGTATTTTACCTCTACCAGTGACTTTTTTTTAATTGTAAGTAAACTTTTTGCCAGACGCGGTTATTTTTTCGGCAGTTTTATCTTGTTTTCAAACAGGTCCAGGATTTTTTTTATACTTCTTTGAATTCCAACATCGCGGCATCGCTTGTATTGCTCTAATAAGTCCACCAGCTACTACTGGCAGATAAAACTTTCTAAACCTTTCTTAGGAATGCAATCGGCTTAGTGTAAGTGAAAGGTGGATCATACTGAAGAAATACGCTGAATCGGCGTATTACTGAATGTTACACGTTATTCATAAAAAGCCGATTGCATCCCTACACGGGAACAATCCAAAAATTAACAAATCTTATAATGAGAGGATGCTGATCTTGAATACTTTTTGGTACACTTATCTTAATGTGATGCCTCATAGCATATAACATGTATTATCCCCGGACTATTAGTACTACTGCGGAGATAAAGAAAATATTTTGTTAATCCATTGACGAAGGTGCGTGAAATATATTAAGGGAAAAATATAAATGTAAGATAACGCGGTTGTTTTGCTTCACCCAACGGATCAGGGAGAAGGACTTCGTTCTCCTCTCTGCCTTGAACAATGGCCATGAGGTTCCGATACAAGTTTGCAGGCTGATTGTAAAATACCTGACAAGTAATGCTTGGTTATTCAGTTTGACAAAATCGCTGTACAGTTCATGGTTATCTCAGGTGACGCCCGCCGGGAGACAATCGATCTTATGCAGTGCCTGTGATCTCATACCTTTTATTGTGCAAGTGAATACGAGTGTGGGGCCCCACTAAATTGTTTATAAACTTTCTGCGGTTTCGTTTCTACGCTTTCTTGTGTAATACTGACAGCTTTGGAATATGGTGTGCAAACTT
This sequence comes from Limnephilus lunatus, assembly GCA_917563855.2. NCBI lineage: Eukaryota > Metazoa > Arthropoda > Insecta > Trichoptera > Limnephilidae > Limnephilus > Limnephilus lunatus. Next base: position 44,447,049 of record OU830598.1, on the reverse strand, counting down.
ATATCAAGATAACGAGTGACGAATCGTAGCTTTGTCATTGGTGCATAATATTTCAAACCCATCGGGAACCAATAGCGTAGGCCATAGGCACAACTAAAGTACAGCATTTTATAAGCTTCACTTATTGCAAATCTCTATAATATTTTCCCATCAAAACGTATGCTTTACCAGCAATAAAAGTAGAGTCAATCATTTGCTCAGATGCATTTTATATGAAACAATGTTGAGATTGGCAACAATCACACATATTACTCTGTGTTGAAAGAGTTGATATTAAGAAGTGCTCGTATAGACATTAAATTACGTGTTGAAGTTTTTTTCTTTAGTCTTATCAAATTGCTGAGAAATATGTTGAAAGTCCATTAAGCAAACCAGAACCTGAGAGCTATTTGTCTAACGTAGCAAACTTCCTGAAACTTTTAAAATAAAAAAAGTACTTTATCGAAAAACTCGTGGACTATATGCATTTATAACAAGGAAGCGGAAAGTTCATTCTTCAAACTATTCCTATTAAGTTATTAAAACGTTCAGAACACGAAGGTGGTTCAAAAAATAAAGATGATAAAAATCTTTAAAAAAATTAATAGTTTTAAAAATAGAACCTTTGATGGAAAGTTGATAGATGCGGAGATAAATTGAAAAATCCTATTTTTGTCAGTTACACTAAAATAATATTGATATTTTTTTTTCATGAAAACTTTTGACCTGTGAATATTTAGATTTTTGATTATCATTTGACACCTCAAAAGTGGTCTACTAAGTTTAAAGCTTTCACGAACATAATGAACGTAAATACACAGTGAACTTATTGGTAAATTTAAGTTCCTACCGGTTGTAATACTTTTTGAAAAAAATGGCACCCTCAAAGTTTTTCAAGAATCCGTGTGTGTAAGACCTGAAAATATAATATGCACCTATATGCAACACGACGACTGCACAAAATCATTTACGAACACCTCAAAAGCTATTTCAAAATTTACTTTATTTAATAAAAAGTGAGAAAAGCTATTGCAAAATTTAAAAAAATACTAACATCTCCTACATTTTTATTTCAACTATAATTTTCATATATATTAAATTCTGTTGTTATTGATAATGTCACTATTTTATGCTTTTAGCTTATTGATTTATTTTTCAATATCTAATATTTTAGATACTCTATTTTTTTGTAGAAATACATTACTTTTTCTCACCAATTATATTGTACCTTTTTTTATTTATTATCGTTTATATATTAGTAAATAGACTAGCTCCCCAGTTAGACTCGAGTAAAAATTTCTCTACTAACTTGGTAATAAAATTAGGTAGTTGATGATGAACATTATGAATCTTTGCTTTATAATTTCAATAAACAAAATAAAATATAAAAAATTAGAATCACTACTCGGTTGAACGACGTTCTGAGGTGGGTTGGGTAGAGGTTGTTGCAAAGGATCCGTTCATGCAGGTCGTGAATAGGATCGGATTAAATGAAGGAGTAAGGCGGTAGCTACTTCCAAATCTTGGTACTTTACATATAAGCGTCGAAACGACCCTTTCTCTTGCAAACGACGTCAACAACTGTACGCGGGTATCGTTAGAAATATTATGTTTGAAACCTTCGGGTACGAGTATGTAAGCGGGTTAATAAATAATACCTAGAAAAATTATATCGCTGAGGTATTCTAACAAATAATATATTATATTTCATTTTGGGAGGCGGATATGGGTAACGTCACCCCGGGAACCATTTATTGGATAATAAACACCTCTACTATAAGTCACCCCAAGTGGTTCGCTACGTTTGGTGACTCAAAAGGGGTGCCCGGTTCATGGGGTATGGTTTGTCAAGGTCTTGGTGGCCAATGTGTGTGCCAACCTGCTGCGTGGCGGGCTGGATCGAGAGAGACTAGATGAGGAGGTCTTTTGACCACTTCAGCCGGAATCCTTCGACCCATCGCCTAGCACCGCAGTTGAAGGGATGAAATCATACGTCCGTCACTCCTAGACACACTGACCCTAGAATTCCTACCAACTCCTCATACCTTTTTCATTCCCAGAACTTTCTCTTTTTTCTTTCCTTAAAAAAACCCTCCACACAGCATCCCCTAAGATGACATAGGCTCTGGGGAAAATATTTTTTGCAAGGTCACCTATGTAGATCTAATGTGAAAAAATGTTATTATAAACTATACGAATGTTCCTAAAATAACTTCCGGACTGGGACTAGCCGTAGCTAAGTAATGTTTTCCAACATTTGTGAATCGAGACGTGAGTCGAGCCACGAATTATGAGGAAGAAACGAAGCAACCGCAGTTCGGCTCGCAGGGTCGGCTAGCATGTGTATACGCAGCCTTAGGCAACGTTTGAGGTCAGTTTTCGATTATATTGCTCCAGATATTGCAGAGAGAATGGAGGTCTATTTCGGGGAAGGTAAAAGTAAGGTAAAGATACAGTCGCATTCGATACCTTCGTTATTTATCACGATACTCTTAAAAATAATTTTGTTAATTAATTAATTATTTCTAAAATGTAACAGAAAACTATTGTTCTAGATGTGCTTTCAAAACTTGCTAAGTTACCATTACTTTTTACATAGATACAAATCACTTTGGAAAGTATAATGGATCGATACCTAAACAAAACTAAAAAACTGACTTGAATATTAAACATTTGAAAATGAGAAAATTATTTAAACTCTACAAATGCGATTTATTTTTCAATTGCAGATTCGTTGAAAAGCTTTAACTCGAGAAACTAAATTTATTGGCTTGTTCATATTTGACTGCCATTTGGCGATTTATTTAGGTTTTCATTTTGAATACCAAGCAGTTTCACGGAGAGCCCTCATTACGGCCGGAGTATTTAAATTTCTCAAGGGCGAGGCAGCTTCAGAACTTTACCAACTTGCCCCGTCGATTATTCAAAATAAAGCTTCCAGATCTCGCAAGATGGTTGATAATTGCCATTAGATTATATATTTACGGGCATATTTAGTTCGATAAATATTGGAATATCCATTCACTTTATTTAAGTGAAATATTTTTATTGGAAAATGAGTAGAACTAGAAATGTTTTTTTGCGCCAAAGAATTAAACTGAGTTTAAAAATATGCTTAGAAGGTAATACAAGATATCACAAACAATTTCGTACTAGATAAACCATGGAAGCGGAATAGATTTTTTTTAAATGTGATTACCGCACAAGTTTCTCAACTGCCCTGAGCCAGGGTGACAACGGCTTTCGAAATGAGGATGTGATGTGAGACTTTTTTTACAGGAGGCCCTGAGGGGAAAAAATCCTCAGGACCTTTGTCATATTTGGGGATGCTGTGTGGAGAGTCTTTTTATATGTGAAGGAAATTAAAGTCTGGGAAGGAAAAGGGTATCAGGGATGGGGAATATAGGATCAATGTTTCAAGTGGGAAAGAGAATGAATCTTTTAGACCCATGTTCACTCATTCCTCTCCTCAAAAAGAGTAAAAATAAATGCAATTTTTGTTTTTAAATCTATATTTATAAAAATGAATCCCTGTTTCCCTTGATTAGGCCATTACTTAAGAACGACTTTACCTATTTCATTTATCTTTTTTGTAAGATTTCTATTATTTTGTAGAAGGTTCTTACGGAAAGAAAAATTAAGAAAATTGTGTAGAAAATTGATGATTTCAGAAAACTTAACGACTATTTTAACTTCGCACGTTTGACAGTCCGTCTGCTGTTTTTTTTTTTTAATTAAAAGAAATGTCTATGAATTTTTAAAATTATATATATTTTAAGTAGGTACCTATGTTACTTACCAAAATTGATTGATTGTTCTTGTAAAATACAAAAATGAATATTATTTTTAATATACAAAAACGAAAAATTAATAAAAAAATTGTGATAGGTGGCACGCGTGCTGTTTGAAAACTGAATGTACTGGGACTGAATAAATGGAACGCGGGAGGGAGGTTTGCGGGACGGGGGAGCGGGAGAGGGGAGAGGGTGGGTGGCGAAGGTGGAAGGGGAATGCGGGAGGGTAGGGGGTGCGGGAAGAGGAACAGGGGCGCACGAGTAAGGACATACAGAGAGAAACAATTTATTTCTTTGAATATGGCATTGCAACGCATGCCGGGAACCAATATAAATTCGATACACCTTTTGTAAAAGCCGGGTTTAGAGTCCGCGATACGTAGGTATTTTTACGCTATTTGAAGTAGTCTATGCCTGTTATTTGGATAAACTGCTTACTGGCCGGTAAGATCATATTAACTCTTTTCATAGTTCGTTATAAACTATAACGTTAACATGCACAAACGTAATATTAACATAACACGGAATTATGCGCAATTCTTGGGAATGCTTTGAAGTTTTCCCCATAGCTGGGAACAAAGTCACAACTAAATGGCCCCCTTAAAGTGTCTTATTTGACAAATTCGCAAAATATGCAGCAGAATGTTCCAAGCCATAACGGAGAAATCTGGGAGAAGTGAGAATATGAACATGAACCGTTTGAGAATACTTTCGCAAGGTGAAAATGATCTTCATTGCGGATAAAAACCGATCAGAATAGAACAATTCAATTTATGTTAAATCTTAATATAGAAAACAAAGTCGGGTTAGTTACACCATTTATAACTCAAGAACGGCTGGACCGATTTTTATGATCTTTGATTTATTGGATTTTTCTCCGCCCCAAATAGCAGAATAGCTATTAAAACGTCGGAAAAATTCACAAAAAAAATATTTTAAAAATTCTTTTCCTCATACATTTTGTATGGAACGAATTCTCATCTTTTGAAAGAGTTGCAGGAATATTGCGATTCGTATAATATTGAGTAGTGAGTGAATTCCAAAAATTTAAAAAACGTCAAATGTCAATGCCGCTGATTGTTTTGGTTTTGTTCTTAAACATATAATGCTGCCTCTCTTTCTTACATTCAAATATCAACAGTCGAAAATAGGCAAACGGTGAACGTATGTCTGCACCCCTCCAAAGGAACAATACAATAATTATAATAAATCTATATATTTTTTTTACAATAACTCCACACAGGAGGCCCTGAGGAAAATAATTTCCCGCAGGGCCTATGTCATCTTGAAAGATGCTGTGTGGAGAGTCTTTTTGAGGAAAGGAAGGAGTGAACATGGTTATTGAAGAGACCCATGTTGTAGGAGCGAGGAAACACAGAGGCCGGCAAATCGTTTCACAGCCGAGCTGTTGAACTCAAGAACGAGTCGAAGAAACGACCCGTTCTCATGTGACTAACGTCAACCGCGTACAAATGTTGGGCGCGTGTTTGGCGTGTTTCTCGACTATGCACCGGTGCCAAGGGGATCAATGACCTCGGAGCATCTTCCATTGTAATACCGGTAGAACAAGGACAGCATTCCCACCTGACGCCTGTGCTCTAAAGATTGCAATCCATCTGTTAAGATCGGAGAATCCATCAAACGGACCGCCCGTTTCTGCACAAGCTTATAAAAAGCTGTTTTCTTATAAAAAGCTGCTCTCTTGTGAAATAATTGTTAATGTAAGTTTTTTATCTTTTTTCTCTAACAAACTCACAATTATTTCGCTCTTGTATCCATTGTCATTTGCTATTGTTTTTATAATATTTAATTCATTATTATAATTTATATAATTCAAACGCACATGTAAAAGTCTGTGAATGAGTAAATAGAATACTGATAATTTATGTGAAATGTGTCTAGATGTATTGTGTATGATGTTATCTGTTAGGGTGATGTTAGGTGTCTAGATGTATTGTGTATGATGTTATCACTACATGTTGGTTTTCTATAGATTGAAAATTCTAATTTTTTGTTAATAATTTCAATACCTACATATGTTTAGAAAGTTATTCTTCTTTCCCCCCCATTTCCATTATAAACTGTATCTAGTATAATCTTTAATCAAACCACTTTTGTATCCAGAATAATTTTCATAATAATTTCGAAATTAAAATATGTATTTATTTTTGACCATTCCTACTTGAATGTTAACATGTATCCCTTCAAAAAGCAATTTAAAAAATCCCATTGATCAGAAATATGTATAATAACGATTTGACAATAAAATTAGGCCATTAATAATTCATATTACTTGTACGGTTTTTCCCTAATCAATAGATATTGATGTGAGATACAAACCCAAAGTAATTAGCCTACTGGAATTAACAAAATATTTAGAAATTAGACAGTCTAAAAAGACTTAGTAACAAAAATAATTGATTAAAATCCTTGTAGACCACCCCTCTCCCCACCCTCAAATGTTATGTATGTATATAAATCGTAGACTAAGAATTATTTGTACCAGTATGAAGATGGCTCCGACGAGCTGAAACCGGATACTGTCAAATAAAATTAAGTGGAATAAAGTTTCTATTTGTTTTATTATAAACTAATTTTGAATTAAGAGCGTATAACCAGAGAAAACCAGAAATATGTCATTTTTAAATCAGTGTCCAGACTTATTGACTCTTTTACACAAAAATTTATAAATTGGTTTCGAAAGATTGTTTTTTATCTAGTAAACGCATGTTTTAAATTTTCAGAAAAATGTTTATTTTTAGTATAAAAAGGTTATACCATAGGTCGTTGGCGGATTTGTTAAATTTAAAAAAAAGTGCATCTATTATACAACACCCATTTCAAATCATATAATCATGCAGTAAAATAAATCAATACATTATCTGGAAAACGTATGTTTCAGAATTTTAATTTTAAAATCATTAAAAAATGTATACGTACGTGTTTTCTTGACGAAAATTGGTCCGTTTGTGTATTTATTTGTGCACTGACAAACTAATATATTTCAGATTTTTTTTACATACTTATTTTGCTTAGACATTACTGAAAAATGATAAATACGATTTAATTATGATCAAAAATAATTACAAAAAGTACATAATTTGAATAGTTTTATCGTCACGCCTTTCAGCATTTTTGGATGCAGGTATAAATTAAATCAAATTTTGAATTAAATAAAATCGATATTGAGTTATAATTTAAAAATTTGGTACGGAAAATAACTAATCTTTCTCATTGGAACCACCCTGTATGATTGTAAGAACATTTTTAGACGAAATGTGGATTTTCGGAAATTGGCTGTTAAAACGCTCTTAATATCAATCATGTATGACTTGTAAAAAAATATATTGCCGAAACATATGGGTTTTGACCATGTTCTTTAATCTAATATTTGTTCAAATTAATGTTTCTCATAGTTTTATATTAGTACTAAAGAAGACTATGCCTTTTTGAGACGTTACGTTTAATTTAACAGTTTCAAGAGTTCAACAGATCAGCTGCGGAATGATGTTTATGTTTCCTCTGTTTCCTCTCTTCTACGAGTACAGCACGGCTCTTTTTACGACCCACGTTTACTCCTTCCTCTCCTCAAAAAGACCTTCCACACAGCATCTACAATGATAAAATAGGCCCTAAGGGAAATTATTTGCCTCAGCGCCTCCTTGTGGGGTTAACATAATAAAAAAAAATACTCGTATCTTCATCATTTATTAAATGGTAGGAAGAATGTTAAAGATAACATATACAATAATGCTATAATAGTACATGGGCTGAATACTCATAACTCGTATTTCTCCAGTAAAACAGCTATTTGACTTTTTCCCATTTTGGGAATACCTGCGGGAGAAACAATTAAGGGAAAAGTCGTAAATAATACACCGCACTGACAGTTGCCTGTTATCAGTGAAAGCAAGGAGGGGAATTTCAGTCATACTAGTTCTTCTTTTGGAAAAATTCTCATAAAATAATAATATTTCTCCATAAGACGCGACGTATCACATGAACTTTAATAGCTACCGAGTTCTCGTTTAGAGACCTCGTATTGGAGTTGTGTTCAGAAAATACTTTTCGTTGTGAAATGATTTTGGCACATTGTAAATTTGTTGGTACAAAGCAAACACTGTGAATATCACCTTGTTAAAAGTTGACGATGAACTTATTGTATGGAAGTAGGTACTTTCTTTAATCTTGTTGTAGATAGGTAAGATGGAAATGTATTGTACCGTGATACTGTTTATGTCAATCACCGATGATGTATGGATGCATAAAGTAGGCTGGAAGCTTAATATTTCCCACGAAACTTGATCGTTCTAGTAAGATTGTTGTCGTAACTTCTGTGTTCGTATATTGAATTTAGATGTTACTTCTTTTCAATGAACTTAAATTATGGAGAGCAATTTTACGTATATAACATTTTGAATAAGTAGCTATTTTAACTAAGAATAATAACTATCAGTTAAAAACGCCCAGTTTGAATGTCCATTAGAGATGCATGAAAAGTAATCATTCGGTACTGAAGTAATCGGTACTCACCGAGTAATCAAAGTACCGACTACTGAAAACGAAGACTATCCGTTACTTTTGATATGATTACTTTCATTGATACTTTTGAAATGATTACTTCTGATGCGGATACTTCAGTACCGATTACTTGGTTGTTATTTGTGCCGCTGGAGGCGCTCCACGTTAGTTAATAAACCACACTTTGTACCGATTACTTGGTCGTTTCTATTTGTGCCGCTGGAGGCGCTCCCCGCTAGAGCCAGCTGTATTGCCAGAGACGAAAAATACTGCGGTGTTTACGTTTATCGGTAAAAAAACGCTTTCAGTTTATAATTATGTTTGTATACCTTGCTATCTGATATAATATATTGCTACCAATTTATACTAAGTATTCAAGTTTTTTGACGGTAGGTATCTACTACAATTTTCGAACGGTATAAACATAATAAAACATGATTATTATTATTACGACTATAAAAAGTTTTCACAGTAATAATTTTATTATTTCTTTTTTTCCTTCACACATTATAAGATATAAATTTCTGTGGAGTTTAGAAAAAAAATACAATATGCGCTTGATTGATTCATTTTATGATTATAAAGATGAATTTGGTTGGTAGAAATTTCCGCCAAGTAATAAACCCGCCTAACATCTATTACCATAGGTATAATAAGATATTATTTGAGATGTAAATAAATAATAAATAAAAGGTATAAAAAATTACCACCAGCCTAAAATTGTGTTTTATTAACTTATCGCAAAGCTAGAAAAACAAAAATCAAAACTCGCATGTAAAATTACGTTTCGTATTTCAAAGGAAAATAACACGTCAATCCAGTGTGTTAATATGTAATTTTCGATCAAAATTGCCTACGTAAACAAAAAAGAACTGGGATCTTGTTGTAACTCCGGGGAAAGGATTCCATTTCAAATTGTTTATATTATTGTATTAAAGCTGTTATTGTTAGTGGTGCGATACTAATGCTTTCATACTTGTTTTCGTGACGGGACCCAAATTAATAACTGAAAATAAAATTGTTTTGTTCGTTGATTAAATGGAAAATAGTTCTTCGGTCGTATAGCTTTGCCGACGGCTATATTAGCATGTTAACTTTTAGTTCGTTGTTTACGAATTTGCGTCAGTTTTTATTACAACCTTTGACTTTGTTTATACGTAATAATATATTTAATCTGTGTGTTCATAATTTTTTTTTATAAATTATTGTGTTTGGGCCGTTTGTGATCGTTGAAACTTCTAACACTTTGCGTTTTTTCTGGTTTTTGTGATTTATAAGTGAGTGATTATGTGATCGAAATTATTTGGTGTTATTTTTTTTCGATAAAATAACAATAACAATAATATATCCGATGACTGCGACTGTGAAGATAAGTTTAATATTATCCAACCACGACTGGTGAGAGATGCTGCAATATTTTTGTTTGTACCTACACATAAACATAATATATTATGTAGCTGTATTCCATATAAAATATTTTCTCCGATATTTTAATTGTTTGTATAAAATCAAAGATAATGTTAAAAAAATCTAAACACAAAACTCTTCAAAACATTCAAAGTACCTATAAATATCTAACGTAGAATGTAGAATCCTAATAATTCATAACCAAAGTACACGCTATTCACGCTAACGAAATACACAAACGTCAAAATGTAACTAGTAACGATTTGTATCTATTATAAAAGTATCCGTCGGTATCCGGAACCGAAAGAAGTCAAATGTAATCAAAGCATTCAGTAACGAATTGATACTAGTAGTCGTTACTACCCGAAAGTAATCAAAGCATTCAGTAACGATTTGATACTTGTAGTAGTTACTACCCGAAAGTAATCAAAGTAATCAAGTAACGATTACATAGTAACGGATACTTTTTGTGAAAGTAACGGATACCGACGGGTAGTAAAAGTACCGATATTGAACACTACTAATGTCCATTTTATAAATCCGATAAGAACTGGTTCCAAAAAAAGACAGTTCCTCGGATCCACTATGATCCAGTAACAGCTAGTCACCGAGTTATAGTAACCACGACAAGCAATGACAACCACGACAGGCAATGACGCCATATGTAATCTCTCCATATCCGGAAAGATACTTAAATTCTATTAATCCGTAGTACTACCGTTTCTTCTTTAGGTAGTTATACCTAGGGAAGAAACGTTCACAATCGAGCTGCTGACGCAAGTGGCGACATCTTGTTAAGAATTCTTGATTTGAAAACCGAATTACAACGGTAGTTTTGTTTGAAATTCCACGTACACAGATGTTATTTGTGGCGCAACGCGTACGGCGTGGCGTCAAACATGCACTTGACACTGGGTTCTGAAATTCAACCATGCAGACGCTGGGGTAATAATAATGTTCGATTTAAACTGATGTATATAGCGCCGTTTTCGTGAAAATTCACCTCAAGCGCTCTACTTAAACTATGTATAATTATATATTCTAGGGTTTTACACGATTTCCGTGGTAGAGGGGTAAGGCTCTAGACTAGCAATCTGAAGACAGTGGGTTCAAATCCCGGCGTGCGCAAATAAGGTTATTTGATTAAATTTTGTTATTTGCGATTAATTAATAAAAAAATAATAATATATTTGAATCATGTCCATAAAGGAAGACACTCCCAGTATCGTCCCGGTGTAAGACCACCATTCAGAATTGAAAAGTTGCTTGAAATGGCTTTATCCGTTTTTATTATTATTTTTAAAATAATGGATTAAAAAAATATTCAAAAGACTTTTAAGAGATGATACTAACTTCCTTGCGACCATATTTTTAATCAAAATTTGACCCGAACAATTCAACTTTGGACTCGATTAACTCGAAAACGAAAGCTCACAAAAAAGTTATATCTACCACCTAATATTATATTTGTGGTATATCTAAAAGTTTCCGATCTTGTCAGATAGAGAGCAGTGCTAAAAGCTGTCCCGAAAGTCTGCTAGATGGCAGTTAGTTTAGTTCGGCATTCCGGCACCATGGGGGGCAAGGTCCCGGGTGCAGTCTACAAGAGCTCATTCGATTGAGATTCCATTTAGCCAGTTTCCAGATAGGTCGGCTATCGTGGTTACCCACGCGAAGTATTAAATAAATCCCAGATTATCATAAAAGAACTTTATTTTTTCCAAGAAGTAATCTCCTCCCAAGACGAGTTGGATAACGGTTTGTCTAAACACTACAATATTATTGACCTAATGTGATTTAGATTCGCCAGTTTCTCGCTTGTACCACGAGTTTGCGAACGCCGTATATATTACTATTCCATCCATTATGTAAAATCAAGATGTATGAATATATAAAAAATCAATGAAATTATTTAAAACTTACTAGATACCGTAACAAGATTTAAGTGCTGGCGCCTTACTGAGAATTATGAAGAAAATAAAATCTTAAAAAACCTCAGGAAATATCCGCCTCGAGTGTTGTGCGCTCGATGAAATATGTTACGATCTGAATGTTTTATTACTGGGGAGGTGCTTATCTTGTCGAAAACCATGTATTAAATTATGCTTAGACCATTGAAACTCGTTACGGGGAAACTGCACGAACTTCTAATAGATTAGAATTAACGGCTTCTCTACTCGTTCCAACGATGCAATACTTATTATAGTCCGAGCAGTCTACTAAAGCCGGTGAGTCATATCTAAAATAATGACACATGTGTATCTTCTGTCTTTCATGCTCATGGTTAGAATGATGAAAATGGCAGACTTTGTAAATTAATTAAACATTATAAAAAACGTTTTAATCTTCACACGCTTAGTACCCGGCTCATTCAAATAATATACAAGTATATATTATTGAAAAATGTTGAACCGAAAATGGTGTGTTGGATTATTTTTTTCAAATGCTTTATTGCTCGTGATTAAAATTAAGATGCTAGCAGAAAGTAGATGCGTTGATCTAGTTTGAGATTTCAATAACTAAAATCTTTTAAGTTTCATGACGCCAGAGCTCACCGTCCGTGAGTTTTGCTATTTCTGTAAAACATATTTCTAAACTGCTTTATGGCTAATATAACATTCTCGTGAATATATGAATATAAGGGAGAGTGTCGTAACGGACACCTGGCGGCCGACGCGGATTTAATTTCTATGAAAATCGAAGTTTTATTCCAATATTGATAAAATTTGTAAACTTGAACTTCAAGACAAGAGGAATGTCACTGTCTACATAAGATTTTGACAAACTCTAAACAAAACGCGGGTAACGCCGGAGACTTCAGTTAGTCTATTTGGAGAGTGTCTGTGGCAGGAAGGGCGATGTGGTTTTGACAACGAGTCTATTTGCCGAGTTGCAGCACGATATGAAGTCGAAAAGTGGGTTAATTTCCACTTCCAAGATTCTATTTTATTCAATCAAGAAAATATAATAATTCTAAAATAATATTTTTCTAGAACAATCCCCCGCAAGTTTCATTATATACGAATGCTTACAAAAGCTTAGCTTCGATTATTCATAATAGAAAAGGCACAACTTTCTCGTAAATATTTTATAATTGTATATTCATATAAAAAAACGCCCACTGCAAAAACGACACTGATAAAACATTTTACAGGTAAATCGTAAATATAATTTTTTTAAACGTATTTTGAATACCGTGTAAGAAATAACGGTCTGAGAATTTATTGGCATTCTAAGGAGAATTATATTATATTACCTTATCCAAGTAGGAATGTATAACAACTTATTATTAAATACCTTAATTCTGGGAAAACGTATTCCTATTAATTGAATTATTTTCAGGAGCAATTAGAGATGAAATGTTGAACAAGGCTATGCGTGGTTACAACACAATTAAAGCGTCACACCTACCACGGGCAAATATACAAATAAATTTACGCCTATTTCATTGTGTACTTTAACAGTTAAGTTTATCCTTCGCCCAGCTCTCCTTCGTTCCTGTACAATTTAAACGTACGAAAATGTCGGGTCTAAGAAAAATTATAACGAAAAAGGTTGTTATATTAAGATAAATTTACTAGAATATTCTCTCTTTTGTACAAAGCTTCAGGATTTTGTCGAAAATATTTTTTAAATTTAACTATCCGCATTCATTAACAAACTGTTTAAGAACTATTATTTAAAGTATGTTCGTGTTTTGTACATATAATATTAATAACCAAGTTTTTATGTTCTTAATTCTCATTTTCGCCAGGGAAAACTAAGGACGGGGAATTTAAACAATTCATCAAATTTCAAGGATAAAATTCCAGATCCGTGAAAGTTTAATTGAAGTTGTGTTAATATTTCATTATGTGCCGGTTGTTCACAGTACTTGCATACAAAAAATTACTTCAATTGAACTTACACTGAACTTGGATATTAACTTTCAAATACTACGAATTTTTAAAATTCTGTGATACAACCCGCCCTTAGAGTAACCACCTTACTACCAACATTAACTAGGTTACTACCTTACTCTAATTCGGAATCGAAATGTTGCTTAAAATTGCTTAAACCGTGTTTAGTGACCTGAACTGAATAGCCTGGTACCAGCTTCTTAATCTTCCTCTACATTTCCCTCCAGTCTCACAATATATTCTATTGGGGGATGCCACAGTCTCATTGGCTCCTTATAACTAGAAACAGTTGTTTCTATGGTGCGGTATTTATACAAAATAAAATATTTAAAAAAAAGTAATTTGTAATATTTTAAAACCTATCTATTCCTTTTGAAATTTATGGATTCCTTCTCTTCGGATAAAATATCCTATCAAGCTTTTCTATATTGAAAACAGGTTGCTTCATGAAAAATAAAGCCCTTATGTGGTAGAATGAGTAAGAACCTATTTTAATACTTAAAAACTCAAAATCTGCTCTTTATCGTATCATGTGGTTTTAATTACTTTAGGTTAAAACCCTTTTTGCAAGTGATGCTTTAAAATATTAAGATGAATAAATTGTTTGCACCCGTGCATACTCAATATTATGTCCATAAATAAACTGAAATCTTACAAGAAAGGCTAACAAAAAATACAATATTACATCGATGACTAATGAATGCAATATAGTATTTGTTAAATTTCTTGAAAGATTTGATATTGTTAATGGACATATATTATAGAGCATGTACAGGCAAAAACAATTAATTCATCTTAACATTACAGCATAACTTGCAAAAGGGGTTGTAATCTAAAAAAATTAAACTATCGCCATCTGTGAAAGAGCACATTAAGAATTTTTAAACGACTTTAACTTTTTTATTTCTGAAAATCGGAAAAGATGTCGCTGCGCACCCCTGAGTGCAAAGTATTCCAGGCCGCAAACATTTGCGGATTGAAACAATGTCTCTTGTATGGTTTTCTTACAAGAATAGTGTGTACCTGAGCAAACTTTCCGCATCAAGGCGATACAGTACACAGCGAATATGTACATTGTACACGGTGGCTCAAGTAGCTATTCATACGCCTTTGTCTTCACAGGGTATAAGTAGGTATGCATTCTCTCACTGGAAGCATTGGGGGTTAAGATCTCTCCGAGACATAAAACTTGTATAAACTTTTCTCTTATAAAATCGTGATCACTTTGAAAATGCACAACAGAATTCGTCTTTTTACTGAGTTAGTGGAACTTTTTTAGGCAGTATGAATAACGAAGGGTGAGAAGAAAAAAATATCTAAAATAATATTTGTATATTTAAAAAAACGATCGCAATCATGATTTATTTGATTTATTTGTATTGGTGTTAGTTTCATACATATTTGAAGAGAAGTAAATGGTATACAAAATATTTAATCAGAATATATCAGACTCTGAATATATAAAGTGGAACATGAACATAATACTAGGTTCACAAAGAATGAAGTAATGCTTGTTCTAAAATATGACATTAAATACGGACAGCAAACCCCTAAATACAACGTACCCAAAATATTTAACATATTTCCAAGTAATATAAAAAATTTCGATTCACCAAATAGATTCAGATACATTCTGAAGATATGACCAACATACGAGTATGTACACGGTTGACATTTGTCACATGAGAACAGGTCAACAGCTCGGCTGTGGAATGATTTGCCGGCTTCTGTGTTTCCTCTTTCCTACAAGATGGGTCTCTTCAAGACCAATGTTCATTCCTTCTTCTCCTTAAAGCCCTTCCACACAGCATCTCAGATGACGTAGGCCCTGAGGGAAATTATTTTACTTAGGACCTCCTGTGTGGACTTAATGAAAACAAAAAGTTTGTTAATAGTGACAGTGTGTATAGTTATATTATAATTAGTGATAAAGTTAAGTATATAATTTTTACATTGATATTAATCAAACTTTGTAATAAAACATTAACATTTTTAATTGACATTGATAACCCTGATTACAAACTGTTTAAATGCAGTTTAATGGGATTGTACAATGAAAAACCAAAAATAAATAAAATAAGTCAATTTATTCCACGCCTACGAAATCATTTAACAATATTAATAACAGAAATTTCCATCAAGTATTTATTAATATTATATTAAAATGAAGTAAGGCCAACGATCACTTCTGCCTCTGCGATGTGAAAACGCACTCAATTTCTGCTTAAAATTTTCATATTTTATCAAAATGATAAAATTTTCCCATTTATATGTAAGTAAAGGCAGATAGATTCGCAATTTAGTCTGAGCCAAGCAATTTACTCACAAGCCTTAAATATTGAATATCAATTTGCGAAAATCAAATGTTTCTGTGGAGCAGAGTGAGACGGAGTGTTATATTGGAGAGGTGGAACCATCCAACACTTTCTCAAGGCAAACATCCCCTGAATAGGTGATTACGGGCTTTGTTTAGCAGAAATCTCTAACAATATTGTTCTTTCTCTCTACATCTACGCAGAGTAATGTCTATACCTCTAGCACCATCCATTCACCCTACACTTTCCCAATGTAAATATATTATCAGAAGGGGTAGTGGGAAGGTGGGAAATCGGACGGCTCCAAATTTGATATTTATACCAGATAATAATTCCCCCCACTAAATTATGACGGGGTCGCGAATCAAACTGGTAAAATGAACCGCGGGATATTACACCTTTCACGCTAGAAAGAGTTCAAAACGAAAAAAATATTAGAACGCTCGTGATAACAAACTAGCTGGTACCCGGCGTGCGTTGCTATGCCATTTAATAAATAAATTGTTTCTCCCTGCGTGTCCTTTCCCATTCGTTCCGTTCCCTTTCCTCTTCCTCTCCCGCGTCCCCTTCCCCTCTCGCGTTCCAACTCCGCCTCCTCCACCTTCCCTCTCCCCACCCTACTCCCCCCATATTTGCGGCACGTTCCAGAGTGGAAGATACTATCAGTATCGCCCTGGTGTAAGACCACCATTCAGAATTGAAACGTTGCTTGAAAATGGCTTTAGCCGTGTTTAGTGACCAGATCTGAATAGCCAGGTACTTCCCAACATTCCTCTTCCTCACCTCCTTCCCCGCCTCACAACATACCCCAATTGGGGATGCCATAGTCTCACTGGCTCCAGACGGGAGCAGTTGAGATTCTTGTGCGGTATTCACTGTAAAAAAAAAAAAGTCCCGGTACATTCAGTTTTCAAACAGCGCACGTGCCGCAACCTGTTGCAATTTTTTATACAAATTTCATAATGCCAGAGCTCACCAGTAGTTTTATACAAACCTTATAATGACAATAACGAACACAAAAAAAGAATTGCTGCAGTCGTTCGGAAGTTATGCGCGTACATACATTTCGGCGATTCATTTTTATTTATATAGATAGATAAGCAGATATTTTCTGCTAGTTTAACAAAAGATTATTGTAGCCCAGTTGATCGCCTATTAGCTTAACCAGGTTCAAAAGAAAAACACCAACAATAATCAAATTTACCACGAAATTATATGATTATCTTTTATCAACAAATGCAGTCTAAAATTGATATAATATCTGAAATTGATAACATTACGCGTTCTAAAAACAAGATGAGATAAAACGGGTTTCAATTTTCTGCAAAATTGACAAAAACTCACAACAAAAAAAACAATTAGAACTTTGACTATTTTCAATAGCAATCTCGCAGTAAATTATAAAAAAAACAGCTTTGGCTGTTAAAAAATCGTTATTTTCATCGGAATGATCCGAATGGCTTGGCTACAAATTAGTTGACAGGTATGCAGGACAATTGATTCGTTAATCCAACTCGGATACAAATTGTGCCAAATTAAAAAAAAATACTAATTGGAACTACGAGCTTAATACATAAACATGTTCTATGCATATTAATATTGTGTGTTAAAGTTAACGAATGATTTTATCGTAATCGACGATGACATTTTTTAAAAACATTTCATATCTCCTAGAAATCTTATTTTATAACTTTTCCTTAAAAGTGTGCTAAAATATGTTGATAACTAATTAATCCCTAATTATGAATAAAACGCCATTAAAATGTCTTAGAAAATTGACAAACCCACGACAAAAAAGTGGTTATACGGAGATGGCACGTTACAACAATTACACTACTACAATACTACAATTTATTTATCCTTACTTTCAGCCTCACAACATACCCTAATTGGGGATGCCATAGTGTCACTGACTCCAGACGGGAGCAGCTGAGACTCTTGTGAGGTATTACCTTTTTACCCTTATTAACTGTCTGTCATCTTTATTAATTATTATAAAGATGGCAGACAGTTAATAAGAGAATAATATATATATTTTTTTAATTTTCCAACCTGAAAAGTGTAGATTATTCGAATACTCAAATGGAAACGCTGGCATGTCAATTTGGGAGCGGAAGAAAGTTTTCAAACTTGGTATGGAGAAGATCAAAACAAATCGGAAGGGCCTGACAATGAACACAAATCGGAAACGAATTGAGGACACACGGCACGCCGTTTTCTCCTTGAAAGGGTTTCTATGGCTTCCTTCATTACTAGGCCAATACGAGGAAAGTCTAGTAAATACCCATATCTCACCCATCCTAACGCTACATATATAAAGAAACCCTAATAATATTAGGCGAAATGTACCTTCTTTAAGCATTAATAAGCCTTATACGTACGAAATCTGCCCTATAGACATTTACATTAAAAAAAAACAGATAATAATCAGTTTTCAGAAGCTGCCAAAACTATTGAACGTTTACAATACGTATGGCATCATAAAATTTCCACAATTAATTTGTCTACTAAATCAACGGAACTATTTTTAGATCAACCCTTATCATAAGTATTGAAGCATCTAAATATCCGTCAACTGTCAATGATTTTAAGGTTCCGAACTGTTTTTTCCATGTATTTAAGTAAATAAATTGTTCTATAGAAAGCTCGAGTTGAATCTCAAGCGAAGTGGGTAGCAAGTACTATTTAATTAGGTATTATTATCTACTATTCAAATAGTCTTTACATTTTCAGCGTGGCTATCATCTCTGGTAATAAAGCAATTAAAATGATAAAAACAAGTAAACTATTAGAACACTCGAGATCATTTCCAATTTGACAGATTATACAAGATGGCGCCATGCTCGCTGGCCCATATTGAGCACTACTTTATCCGGCTGTACGAATTGTATTCCGGATTCGCTCGCTAACCAATGCAAGAGCGGAAAGCGATTCAGAGGATAATAAAAGTTGGTGTTGCCGGCAGTGGAAGTGGTACCCAGTTCGCAGTTTGCTAACAAGAAAACACCAAGCACGGGGTATATTAGACGGCAGGTAGATTTTAGGTATTCATGGAGCTACTGCCGAAGCGCGCTGCGGTCATCGTGGAACTTTCATCCGACCTCAGGCCATTTGAGAGGAGTACCAAAGTAACAAAACACTGTGTACAACAAAACCACTTTTTACTGCGGTTTTTGATATTATTTGTCGGTAGCAATTTCTAAAAATTAATAATTGGTAATACTACGGTTGGTCTAACCTACATAAGTGTAATAGTTAATGCTTACAAATCTACATTCATTATTGTTGTTAATTTCCAAGACGTCGAAAAGGTTGCTCTAAAAGCGAACGACGTCGAATATCTCTCTAGCCACTGGAGCGATAGCGCAATTCAAAGCATTTTAACCGATTGCTCGAGATTTTTTGGTGATGAATATGAATATTTTGAATATTTTCTGCCCACATTAAAAAAATCATGCCTCCGAATTTTAATATGGAGACATACAAATTGATTGTAGTGCTATATAGCGAATGAATTCACATAACTTTTGTCGATTATCACATATTCGTTGGATTTATAAAAAAAAATATTATGAAATCGTCAACTTCTGCTTAATTACTTACAAATAGTGGAAATTTTGCCAAAATTGGAAGCAAAGCAATCCGAGGTATTTCAAATAGTGCCATATTGTGGCAAAAGCGCTCCAGTGGCTAGAAAATAACGTGCTTAATTTGCTATAAAAATATTGTCGTGATGGATTTGGTGACAAACTACTACAAAATATTTGGGATATTTTCCCTTCAAAGGGTTATTATGTTAACTTTTATCCAATCATCAAACATACTCCTTTCAGTTTTTTGTGATGTGATGTGAACTAGGCATTCGTGCGCATATCATTCATCCATGAAATTATTAACGTTCCATAAACATTTAATTAACAAGATTTGAACTGATTGAGTGAAAATTTAAGACAAGCGATAAAGAAGGTACCTAAATTAATTAATATTATTAATTTTATTTTTGAAATGTGTTATATTTTATTTACAAGTTTTGACAGATAATTTTTCTTATTGAGTTTATTTGAAAGTTTAGTTATTGACACCTTTATAATTTACGAAGAAAAATTAAATGTAGTTGTATCACAAAGAAAATTGACAATATTTGTTTTTGAAAGGCAATAATCTCTAGGAAAATATTTTTTGCTCCACAAGTCATGCAATTATAATATCCCGAGATTTTTCATAATAATTTTGATTTGATTTCATAATAATTAGTAATTAGACAAAACAAATTATTAAAATATACTTTTCTTCGTCTCCAGTATCTCAACAAGTATCAAACATGTAAAGAAAACTGTTAATAAACATAGGAGGAACATAAACACAAAACTTTAGTAATATTATTTTCTGCATTTTGCACACTAGCGGTAGAAAAATCTTAATTATGAAATTCCCTGCTTTTACTAAGAAATATTCTTGGCACAAATAATGTGGATTAAATTACTTCACATATTTTATAAATCCTTGCAAATGCAAGCGTGGAGTAAACTTCTGGCTGCCGTAAAATTAAATAAAGTACCTACATTGTGGCGAAGGGCCTCGGGGCCAGAATGGAAGAAGAAACCTAACAGCAAACATAAACCAGACTTCAAATGAATTTAGATGACCGAATGAGTGAAAATTCAGAGCTAAACTTTATTAACCAAGAAACATTTTTTTTCTTTTATATTTACGCTTCGCTACACTTCGCCTCCCTGTACTAGAGGCAGTTGGGAGGGAGGTTTGGGAGGGAAGGTACCCTTAACAGCAATAGCGTAGCTTCACACTGACGCAGGTACTATTTTCCTTCGCATAGCGATCACAAACAATGGCAGAGAAATAAATGTACCTATTCTTGCCGAGGCAGGATGGTTCTTAATACACTTTCTTCGGGATTTTCTTTAAATTCCCTCTGAAAACGAGATGCAAACAATGAGATGCTAAAGCCACCATTGTTGAATGAGAAACACAAGTAAAAAACACGATTAAATAAGATAATGGACCCCATAGAAAATGCTTCAGAAAAAATAATATATTACTCGTTTAAATTAATTAGTGTGGATATTTGAAAACCTAATAATAGTTGTTGTTATTTTAAAAACAATTTCCAAGGTAAATTTTCCAAGTAATGATGTTTTGAATAACATTTTCATGGTTCATTTGCGTACTCGAGGAAACTAAGTGTTCTCAAAATTAATTAGCTTTGTTTTGGACAACTTTCAACCGGCACACGTTTTCGGTGAACACTGAAACAATGTGACCAAAATACAACTTTCCCCATCGTACAGCAACTAGATTTTATGAAAAGGTTAACACTACCTACATAATTTAAAGTTTTTGATATTTAACATTATAATATCGCTCGGCCACATATGATATATCAAATTTATGAATATTTTACAATCGTACTATATACTTAGGTGGGTATATATTAATATATTGCCCGGGGATTATCGACACATCAACTCCAGATATTGCATATCTTACAAATTCGGTCGAATAATTTGGCCAACCTATGAGTAATTTTATAGCCATATACTCCATTTGATTCTGTCGCCGGGCTTCTAAATCATAATATCTTACGATATAAATTTGGTCCTTGCAGACCAACAAAGGATAAAAAGCGATGCTTCTTCCATCTTTTGAGTGCACTTTAATGGACTTTCTTTTTGATGAATGTTTTCGTAACCCAATTTTTGGGACGAATAATTTTGGTTTTGGTGAAATTTTTAACATCCACATGCCCTGTACTGTACAGACTTGTTGACATTTCTATCTACAATCAATCATCAATTTATATAAAGAAGAATGCCTGTGACCTGTGGCGGACGGGGAGCGTGGATTTTACTTTTATACAAACTATAGTTAATTCGAGACTGATGAAATTTTGCACACATTTACTAGATTTCAAGAAACTCGACATATATCCTGAGCATGCCCGACACTTTAGCTAGTATAAAGTCATTCTAATTACTTATTTATTCTAACATTCTAACTCGTGGTACTCGCTCAAAGGCCTTTATAAAAGGAAGATCGAAAATTACATGAAATGATTGTTATTACCATAGCATAAAAAAGAACACTGTAAAAGCGATGTGGGAGTGTTTTGTAATCCAAAAGTCTGACCGTACACAGAACTGTGTTTTATCATCATTACGAAATTTTCAGTTCGGTAAAAGGGGAAACACGATGTTGGGAAATGTAAGAGAGACTAAAGGCTTGCTAAATGGTACTAAGTCACTAGCGACATTTCTACCATGGATTGTCTATTCACTAGTTTTAATCCACGGAAGCAGTGATGATATTTAAGCCATTATTAAAATAGAAAGGTCTAACATTACAACGAGTGAACGATGATCAAAATAAAACCATTTGCGAGTAATAATTTATTAATGAAGCCTGTTTCAGTTGAGATGAACATTGGTCGTTGGTAAGACTAGACTCACTTTAAAATATATTATTGATTAACAAAATTTAGGTCCCAATTTTTTTTTTTTTTTTTTATTTATTTATCTATAATAAAATATAATTACAATGGTTTTATGTATATGCCTGTCTCACTAGGGTATACCTGTGTCGAGACAGGCGTACAGGTATATAAATGAATGTTGTAGTTACAAGGATATTTAAGGTAAAATACATATCACTTTGAATAGAATTAAAACAGAAAGGTGATTGGAAGGGTGATAAATCTTTTAAAGAGAGTTATTTTATAAATGTTGGAGATGAAGTAGAGAAGTAAATTCTGCCTAATCTATTTAAAGGTCAATTTGACAGGATTCCATTATTTTCATTTATTTTATATGGGTTAGGTTGTATTGGTATAGTTATTTTTGTCTATGTGTGATTTATTTTACAGATGTTTGTAATAGTGAGGCGTCCAATACTTATAATCCATTTTTTAATATCTTGTTTGAATTTTGTAAAGGAGTCAGTTTGTCTGATCGTAGTTGGTAGTCTACCTTTTTAGGCTCTCATACCCTTAAATTATAAATATCCGTATAAGAGTATCATATTAAAAGATAAATATTCTAATCAAATCCATGAACTATTGTACCGCCTATCATAAAATTTTCCCTTTGTTTTCCAAAATACGCACTTTATGTATTATTATTAAAATATATACCACGATTAAATAATGGCATTAACAATTTCCCGATTGCGTCCTCTTCGTGCGAACTCTACCTAAATTTCTCTAAATAACAATAACAGTGTTAATCTCAAGTGACCTTCGAGATAAGTATCGTCCTGTATATTTTCTGCGTGTACGGAGTATAAATAAAACAATATATATGTACATTTTTACACAGCAGTGCGTTCATCGCTCAAATGCGTTGTACCTATAGTTTTGTATCAGCGATCGATTAACCGGTGGATGCAATTTTTTAATCCATAAGTTGTTATAATGGTTTGTCCAGTCTGTAGTTAAAAGTAAGATTGTAAAAATATACTTTAAATTTATAGAGAGCCCCTAAAGTGATTTTTCATGAAAACGACGCTGTAGAAATCATCGAAATGTCATTATTATTATTATTAAGCTGCCGTAAATAAATTAGAAAAGTATATGTTCGTCCCTATTTCAGTAACACATTGGTTTAATTAGAATTGATATTACTGTATTTTTTTTACTCGTACTAGATTTATCTATTTATCTTAATTTATTCATTCGACGAAATTATTTGTACACCCACCCTTAAACCTCTAGAATAATTGGAATAAAAAAATATAAGGTTTAATATATACATATGTGTTATTATAAAATTACTGATTTTATCGAATATTTGATATCCATGATAGGAACCTATCCACAGTTATTATAAAGTTCCAAGAAAAATAATATGCGTTATCATCGTCGAGTATTTTTCCAAACTTAATGATTTTCGTATTGTTGAACAGGGTTGATATTTTCTGGAAAGCTTTATCATTTGACAAAATTATCCATGAAATCTGTTTCTACTATGAGAATATTTTATTTTCATGGGAGAGTGACTTTTTGAAGTACATACCGGCATCGACTTTGATGCAACTACAAAAGTTATTTTTTAAATTTTAATAAGTCACAGAAAATTAGTTTTAGTTTAGTTAGCAATTTAATAGTACTCGTAGTTATATAAATGCTGTTTTTTATACTATGTTGCTTTTGGTAAAATACCTTACTGTCTTATTTCTATATATTCAAAGTATACCAAATACTTCTTGGATGTAATAAAATCACAAAACAAGAATAAAAAATGAAAATGCCCATGTTATTTTTTCACATATTTGCAAGCACAATAACACGGCTTTGCTGCGCTGGTAATGCATGTTAAATAACACAATTTTGAACGCCTTTTTTCGAACATAAAAGTAAGAGATAAATTTACTTTACAAAAATAGTCAATGACTCTGAAAAATCTGGAGAACATTTTACCTAAGATTTCTCAGACAATATTTTGCAATGCAATAATCAATACGTACTGCCACTGAGGTAGGTAAATCACTTTAAAAGGGACTATATCAGACTCCATGTTGTGTAAAATATCGTTCCAAGATCAAACATTTATTTACCTACGTTAAAAATTGTTTTCGATACGTTTTTTGTTCTCACTTGTCATTTTTAAACAACTACAATAACATGTCAAAAACACTCGTTCTAGATTGATAACAGAAAATATCGTGTTAACGCTTTTAAAAACAGTGTGCGATATGTAAATTAAACCGAAAACGTTGACAATTAAATATCACTTAACATTTTGTATTACTGACAACAAGGCATTATATGAAATACTTTTTGATGGACATCCCTTTAGAATAGCTGGAACGATTATCATGAATTCAGATTAGTTATTTTCAGAATTGTGGGAGAAGCAATTGTTTATTCTATTTGCCAGCCTGGGCGTAAGAAAATACAGAGTTCTGTGGAATTAATTTAAATACGCAGATCGAGTAGTATTTATTTTTACATTAAGTCCACACAGGAGGCCCTGGGAAAAATTATTTCCCTATATTTCTTGAAGAGACCCATGTTGTAGGAGGGAGAAAATACAGAGGTTGGCAAATCGTTGCACAGACGACACGTTGAACTTAAGAACGGGTCGTGATGACGCCCCTTTCTCACGTGACAAACGTTAACCGAGTATATGTTATGTTGGGCGCGTATTTCCCGACTATGCAACGGTGCCGAGGATATCGATGATGCTATTTCCTCGGAGCATCTTCCATTGAAATACCGGTAGAACAAGGACAGCATTCCACCCGAGCACAATGCTCCAAGAATTGATCTCCGTTTGTTAAAATTGTAGAATCGATCAAACGGACCACCCGTTTCTGCACAGAGTTGAAGGATTTTGATTTCTAACAGAATCTACGTATATAACTAGGGCAGATCCTTGGAAAATCGTGGGGTACTACAATTGTGGGATTTATGAAGGTGAAGTTAATTATAAAAGTAATATTTGCCTCATTCTTGAAAATTACGATGTTTGTCAAAAATTCAAAGAAATGAAAAAACATCTAAAAGTAAGAATTATTTCAACTTAAGTTAAATTCACTGATTTAATTAAATGAAGACAATATTAGCAGAACTCAATCGAAAATCTGGAGACAGAAGAATCAGAAAAAGATATTGGGACCTCCGGGGCTCAAACCCAGGACCCTCTGCTTACATAACTATAAATTTACTTACATGACTTTAAATTTACTTAACTATTCACAGAATTACTAGTTATTCTTTGGACACTAATAAGTATGTTTCTGATTGTAATTCTGGGCGATTTCTGTTACTGTAAATATTGTTGAATCATTTATCTATGTACATAAGGAATTTTGAATTGTGGATTCAATTTTCAAATTCAAGATCGATCTGGAATCTGAAGCAATGTTTTCATTTGAAATCCGTTGCCTGTCTCAATACGTCAGGCCCAATCTTGTCAAAGCCACGAAACAAATCAACTGTGGATTGTTAACGTTTTAAGATTGGCAATCAGGAAATGTTAAGCCGAAGTCGGCGGTGGGTTTCCGTATTAGCTGTTCTTTGACAGTGCTTCCGGTTCTCACCGACGTGTGTTCCTGAAGTGGGGGGAAGTTACGACTGCCACCGGAAGTGAAACCTACAAACTCGAAACTAGCGCCCGCCGCACGAGCGCCGGGTTACACAACTACTTTTTTTATCATGGGCTCCATCAAACTTCCAACCCTTGGGTTTAAAGGTCCATCAAGTTGTGTAATTTTAAATAAAATGGAATACCATTATTTGATGCTTTGCGACAATGTGTGTGTTGTGAAAAGTAATCGAGACTAAAATTCTGAAAATTCGCACTAATCATTATATTAATTCGCCGGTAGAACCTTTTTTTCTAAAAAAATAACATTGTAGATTGATAAAACTGTAATCTAGAATTTCCTTTACATGTTTTGCCTTTTTTTAAATTTTAAATTTAATTGTTTTGTACTTGTGTACTTTGCAATATTTATATTCGAATAATATCTATCGTGTTAGAATAGATTTAATAATCGATACTAATATATAATATTTTAATGGAAAAGTTAAAAAAATATAAAATTGTCACCTCAGAGTTGTTTTCCTGGAAATAGTAATAATTCAATATCTATTACTTAAACAGGGTATCATTATGTTTTGTTATTTACCCAAGTTCTACTACTACTACTCACTACTATTTACAATCTTTCGCTGCTTTACACGGTAGTGGCTCTTTATTACTTACGCAATTATATTTCTCATGTTTATAACTTATATTTTTTTTTTCTTTTTTTTCTATCTTTAAAAAGAAAGACAAACATTCCCGGGTTACGAATAACCCAACAATGTTTGAAAATCTCCTACTACCACCACAGAAAGCCGAAAATGTTGCTTGTGTTGTGATGGAGGACTTAGCCAGCCGAAGAATCGAACACGCGACGCTCGGGTGGGACCCAAGCGCTATGCCCACTCAACCACCGACCGGTCGGTGGTTGAGTGGGCATAGCGCTTATAAATATATTTTATTTATAACTTATTTCGAAACTTCTTTTCTCTTAGCGGAAATAATTCCATGAAAATCAGGCAGTAAGCAGGTGAATTTAGCCGCGGCGCTGGCGACACTTTCGTCACCGTTATAAAATCTATTGCAAGCGGCGCGGCGTGACACGAGGATGACTTTTTTATGGTTTTATATTTATATGGATTTTGGAAAATAACGAAAATGTTGCCATGACAAAAGTCCCCCGTTCGCGCCAGGTTTGGCTTAAATTAGGTTATTAATGTTGTACCATTATTTGTATAATTTTTTTATAAATTTCAGATTTCTTTTGCAATCAATTTTTCGGAGACATCAGAAGACATATCCTTTAGATATGTCTCCAGTCTCCTTCAATCAATATTTCAATTAAAAAAAATCAATATTTCAATTTTTGCAGATTTTTTTAATATAAAAAACTATAGCAGCCTTTATTACTATGATATTGTAAAGTTACAAATAAAATTCAACACTGTTCGCTTATCGGAACTCTTCCTCATATTTAAATTCATATCTGAACCATCGTACCTTTTTTACCAGAGAATGATGGTATCGAAATGCCAGCTTATCTCGAACGATAAATTTCTTTCTCGTGTCAATGTTGCGAAATAGTCGTATTCACTTTTTACTGACGCATTTTTCTCCGACGTTTCAGCTTTATTATACACTGAAAGTATTTTAAATAAAATGCGGATATAATTTTTCATGTTCTAGAAAATGTCTTCCGCTTCTATTGCACTTGTAGATAAAATTGCGAAATGTCACGATATCAGTTTTCACAATTTGTTAAGAATGTACATTTTTTTAAAGATACGAATTCAATTTGTTCATATGAAGCAGGTATTTTGTGAAGTGATATTATAATTTAAAATAAAACTTTGTGATGCGACATGATGTTTTAAAATATATATTATCTGTGACAAATATAACTTAATCTTAGTGGAGTATTATACTGCCCCGAAGAAGCTACAGTGGTAGCGATACCCGGTCGGCATAAAGTATAGAAAATAAAAGTGGTGTTTACAAAGTTATTGTTTTATTTTAAAATATGAATTTCAGTTGGTTTTATACACGAATACTTAATAACTATCATATTGTCAAGTTACTGAAGGATTAGGGCGCGTCTTTGTACATCCATTTGCATTATTGTATCATTCTTAAAATTCTTCAGATTCAATTAACTTCCAGTAATACACTACCCATGAATTATCTTTTCATATTCGTACCCAAACATTTTAAATAAAAAAGGGTTGTAAGCATTTAAGTGCAGTTTGTTTGACAGTGCTTGTCAAACGGGAGAGTATTTTTTGTTACAATTTATAAGATACATTAGTAAATATTTGAATGACGAAAATATTGCAATAAATCATGACAATACTACTCGCATGCATCTATAATCACCTCGTAAAATTATTTATCTTCAGAATTTTATAGTATTATTGTTTAAAAATTCTCCTTTTAGGAAAAAAGTTACAATTTTCCGAAAATTTTTGTCTTCAACGGACGCAATAACTACTTTTTTGCATTTTTTAAAAATATCTAATAATATATCACTTTGTTTTTTAATAATAAACAAAAAAATGTTTGAGAACTAATTAACTTAATAATTTCTGTAAAAATCTGTTTTTTTCCGAAATTTCTCCCATTTTGAATAAAACGCCGATAAATACATTTATTTTCTGAAATAAACATTAAGAAGTGCGCCAAACATTAATTTCCATGTTTTCTTTTTCGAGGAATCACCATATTAATGTGAAGATAAATTCCTCGGCGAATTTTTATTTGATAAGTCGCTAGTTGGCGCGCGTGGCTGCGTGAATATTAAAATTTGTATATTAAGTCCTGTCCTCATCCCTACCTGATTCAACCCTAGTAGGGGGCAACTTATCAAAGGGAGATTTTCAGAAGAGCTTAAACGGTGTTAACAATTTGATTATGATAATCCCCTTTTGCAGGTTGCCTTTGTTTTAACATCAGGCTGGGTTTTAATATTACGGACCTCTGGTCGTTCGGCCACATAACTTACCAGCGGCTACTAGACGCATACTAAGAGAGGGAACAATTTATAAGGCTCGCATCCCGGGACCCGTTCGTTTCCCGGTTTCCCCGGGGATGAACCCGTTGCAAACCAACCAACCAACCACCCTTCCCAACTTAAAACCATAATCCAGGGACAATGAAGGTACGGCCCCGAAGACTAAGTTCGATGTTATGCTTGTGAATCTGAAATGATAATTTTTTAAGCGCTTTAACGGTGAATTATTGTATACTGTTAATTTACAACTTACTAGCGAAAACAAACTTTATAATAAACTGGAATTAAATTTTGCAGAATCGTTATAATACCTACGTATATATTTTTTTGAATACCCGTTTTCCGATTACACAAAAATATTGTTATAGATAAACAAAATGGTGTACGACTATTATTATTTTTTTAAATAATTTTTTACGACAGTGTTCAATACAAGAAAAAAAAACTCTGCACATTTCTCGATATCAGAACTCACCGTTCGAGAAGAGAATTCTGATTTTTGGTTAGTTACGATTATATATGGGTAGTTACGATCTCTCCAGAGACATTCGTAATTTAGTTAAATACTGATGTATTCTGCAGTACCATAGGATGCTTATTGAAAACACAGCGACTGTTTATTGACGTTTCGTAATTTGAAATAATACTTCGGAGAAAGAATTTCCTTCCAGGCTGAAGGCTGGGTTTGATCTGCGGAGCTCCTGAACTATAATGTACCTTCGGCAAAACTCGGCAAATGAGGCCAGGTGACCAGAAGAGGTCATAGATAACTACCGTAATGTAGAAACTATATCATAGACTAATATGATACATCACAATAATCGAAGATGTCTCTTTGATGATTTAATAACATAACCTACTCTAACCTTACTTAACCTATTATCACTATTCTGTTCTGTCTTTCAAATAAAACATCACACAGTTTTCGTAGTTCCTTCCTAGTCGTTTTCTACTTCTTCTACACTATATAAAGAGGTAATATTTGTTTGTTTGTGTGTTTGTTTGTTTGCATCGAATAGGCTCTGAAACTACTGAACCGATTTGAAAAATTCTTTCACTGTTAGGAAGCTACACTATCCCTGGGTGACATAGGCTATATTATATTTAAAAAAAAATAGGCATCCTCACTAAAACTTCAATAATGTAACCCAGGGTGTAAAAAAATTACCTAAAATATTCTTTAAATCGCTTGCGCTGCGAAAACTATTAATAATAGATTAAAATAATGTACTACGACTTTATAGAACACATTATTATTTACAAAAAAGGTCGCGACAGCATATGTCTAACTATTATGGTTATGCCAAAATAAGTATTCTTTTATTTTAAAAATTTAATTTAAATGTCGCCGCTTGAAAAGGCTCTTTATTTGTATCTTGGTTTTAATCATTATCAAAATAAATTACTTCATATTCAAGACAACTTTAATACCTTTATTTAACTTTTTGAATTTTTCAATTCGGATATTTAATTAGAAAGATATCACGAGTTTAAAATTGTTAGTATTAGAAAAAAGTTTCGGCTACGGGCCGGGCGGAAGAGGAGTCAAGAAATGCAGTGCCAGGGGGGTTGGCGGGACGGGGGAGCGGGAGAGCGGTGGTGGGGAAGGTGGAAGTGGAACGCTGGAGGGGAACGCACGGGAAAGGACATGTAAGGAGTAACGTTTTATTTATTTGAATATGGCATATATTATAAAAGAAAGTCCAAAAAAACGTGCAGCTCGCAAAAAGTCCGAAACGAGTCCCGGTTCGATCAAGAGAGTTATATGGTGTGGTAGATCTTCATCCCCCCTAGGGAATAAGGGTATCCGTTTTTACCTAAAGGGCATGCTTTTAAAGATATAAGGGCTGAAAGTTTCGCCCTCTTGAAATTTCTAGAACAGTCTTCCGGAAAGTTCTAGAAGGTTCCATAGAGCTGTAGAAAGTTGTGGAAGGAGTGGCGGAGTATGTCGTGGAATGATCAGGAATAGGGAATCGGGAACATCATTGTGCAACATTCCAGAACACTATCTTATTGTCCTGAGCGAAGCCGGGTAACCCAGCTAGTCTTTATATAAAACTAGAGGTTAATATTGGCGTATTATTATCAAAACTTTTTTTTGTTAAATTGTTTCAGACAACATTTTCCAGTTTGGTTATGCCTGCAGCCATTTAAGCAATAGCCAAATGTAGAGTTAGGGAATGGAAATTCTACTCGATGTGATTGTCTTTTGCCCGTGAATTTAATTAGATCACCGTTTGATTTCTAGTACATACAAGCTGCCACTCCTCCTTCTGTGAGTCATTGCGCTAATTGAGAAATCAATTGAGCGATCAATTTTAATGGGGCAAACAGCTGCACTCGATCAAACAAGAATTGATCTACAATGAAAATTGTGTAATATTGTGTAGAAGTTTTCAAGGGGGTTGTCCTATTATTTCCATAACAAATTGGTCAAGCAACATTCCGATTTAACGGTTAGAAAAATATAGATATATTTTGTATTTATCTAGATTTATTTTTGGGGTATTATGCCGTGATGCACTCCCTCGTCCTTTACCCATCATTTCAGACAGACTTGCAGTATGTACAAATTACCGGATGATGGACAATATAAGTTTATCTGATGGTATGTTTATCCAACGTTAGTTTAATGTTCTTGTTTATGGCAGTGAGAATCTCAAATTATATACATGTGTTTTTATACGCAATATTTACTCGTTTATCATTAATTTGAATAAATAATCTAAGACGTGCGTCAAAACAGAAAACTATTCATACTTAGATACCGTCTTACGACCATGAATACACCTTTAACTTTACTTTTGAAATACATAAAGAAGGTAAGAGATTTTATTTTATTTTAAAACATACAATGTACACCAAAAGTTAGTTTATATTCTTAAAGATAGAACTTTCTAGCACTTCTCTTAAAATCTGTTTTCAAAGCATTCTGCCGAAAGTTTGTACGAGTAGCATTTCTTCATTTTTCAAGAGATTGTTACCTCTAACTCACTTCTTCCAAAAAAGATCAAAGTGTTTTCAGCCTCTAGCCTCGTGAAATATCTCTTAGCCCTTTGCCGGATTCTTGACGAGGATAAGGGACTGACAATGGCCCC
Organism: Limnephilus lunatus; assembly: GCA_917563855.2. Lineage (NCBI taxonomy): Eukaryota > Metazoa > Arthropoda > Insecta > Trichoptera > Limnephilidae > Limnephilus > Limnephilus lunatus. Next base: position 44,414,989 of record OU830598.1, on the reverse strand, counting down.
TCTGCCTCTCTCGAGGGCCCTTAATGAGTTTGAACTTTTCGTTTTGCATTTATAACAGAAAACACAATTTACTCACATTTACGGGCTGATTTGTAAGAGCACCATTAGTATTCATGACAAAAAAGTTTTCAAAACTTCCGATCTTTAATTTTATCACGTATTTTTTCACTTCTTGTCAAGATTTAGATTTTTCGATGAAACAGCACTTGTCAAATTTAAATCATATTTTTTTCACTGTGACTGTGACCGCCGTACACAGTCCCATTTCACGGCAACACACCCATACCTACACAATACACATCTGCCCGTAGTTTAATGTGCATGCGCAATCGGGCAAGTGTTGTCACAATTAATAATGTGACCGTATGACTCCGGGTAAAACAAAGAGCTTTCCCTACATTCGGAGTCGGGCGCCTTAATTATTGTATTGAGAATAAGGAAAATTAATTCGTTACGAACCTTATTGCGGAAATGAATCTCCGCAAATTTAAATTAAGTTTGGCAATGTGATCAAGACAAAATATTTATTTATTTTAGATAATGGTTTAATAATTAACAGAGTGAATAAGAAATTCACCATTCATCCTTGGTTTAAAGCATTTCAAAGCAGATCTCCTTAAAACGTTTCTCTTATTCATTTATACCCTTTTCTTTGAAGAGCTTATAATTTTCAAAATCTTTGTAAATGAGTTTATTTCAAACTAAAAGTTAATGACTTCAAAGAATATATTATTAATAAAGGAACAAAATAGCGTTCAATCCGAATCTCCATCATAACGTTTTAAGGCATTACAGAGTAAAGAGTGGTTAGCAATATTAATCCACTAACAAATGAGATTACTTTTTTTGCTTTCGTAACGAAGTAGTATAGAGGTCGAGCTTTAATGGAAGATTTAAAAATCTGCTTTCCGAGAAGCTGGAATATTTGGAAAGGGAATATTAATTATTTTTAATTGCAGAGAGCTTTGACTCATGTTTAATAACTGGACTATAATAAAACATCAAACAAATAATATTCATTCACCTTCCTTCATTTAGCGGGAATGAAAATTTATTCAAATAATTTTACCAACTTTCAATGTGCGATCGGATTACTTTGGTGTTTTTACTTTGCAGGCTAAATTAAGTGGGTTCGTTTTAAATACCCGTAAGTAAATTACAGCCGAAATCTGTGTATATTACAGAGATGTTATCTTTTTACATACCAACTTTACATTACAGAACATACGATTGTTCTGCTAGGTGCTGTAGGCAGCTCACAGAGATTTGCCTAAATATTCTTACAAAACAATTAAAAATTTAGATAACAATTCTGTGAAAGGGAATGATCCAGGAGAGTCCTGCTGGAGAGGTAAAAAAGTCTCCCTCAACCAGTACCTCCCGATCCGTCTCGCCATGCAGTAGGCGGGCAGACGCATCCGCCGCCAAAGCTAGAATAAACCTCACCCCAAGAAACCGGGCACTCCTGCTTCAGTCACCAAACGTAGTGAACACTTGGGGCAAACTCTGGGGGTCGTGATGGTTATCCAAAAAATGGTTTCCGGGGCAGCGTTACCCATGCCTGCCGCTCAATAACGGTAATGTGTGTAGATTGTATAATGTGTGTAGATTTTTATAAACAAATTCTCGTATGCTAAAGGCACTTTGCAGTTTCATTTCAAAAGAAGTTACAAAAAATATTGTTTTGCCTCCAGTAATACAGGATTTTATTGCATTAACGTTTAACAAGTTAGATACACATTATACGCCATGCATATGCATATCAGCATCGACTTACGAGATCTTTCCAACGTATTGTAATTTTCCTAGTATTACATTTTTCCATCTTGTATGGTGAAGTATTTAGTTTCGATGTTATTTCGTTTTTTAATTTGTTTTTGCTTTAGATGTTGTTTTTGATTTTGTCTTCTATTTTGTTTTTGATTTTGTTTTTGATTTCGCTTTGATTTTGTTGTGCTTACTTAGATTTTCTTTTTAATAAACAAAAAAAAAATAACATGTAAATGCCCAGCCGAGCGGGAAATTCAAAACAAAGAAATATTTTACTATAGATTCTCAATTACTTACTTCAGATATCTTCACTATCTGACTGAAGACAGATAGCTTTTAAATGTATTATTTTATTTTAAATGATTTTTTTTAACCAAAACTATTATTAAATCTTTAACTGATAGCCTTAAAACAGTAAGCTAATTAGCAATACCTGCTTAATAATTCCAAACAAAGATAACTTTGAAGGTAACAATAAACTCAATACAAATTTACTCTACTTAGTCTCTATAAATACTGTTGACAACTTTTCTGACCAGTCCCCTTTGTTTACATCTTTTTGTTCTAAATAATCCTATTTAAATAATATGTTCTCTGTTATTATAACATTGATAATATTTTTTTCTAAGTAACAGTAGTTAAGTAACTCATAATAGTATTCTATACCTAAATACTTGCTTTATCATACATACTTTATTAAATGTACATTCTTATTTTGATATTATTGTAATGCTGATACTCTCCTGTGTACCACTGTATACTTACAATATCATGTACGTATCACTTGAACGTAAAAGCCATTCTATGGCGTATAAATAAATATATCTGGTAATCATATATTATCATGAAAATAAACTTATAGGTCCGATTGGTTAATCTTAAAATGAAATGAATTTAATATTCTCTGTTAACATCATTGGGAGCCACCTCTGGGCTGGAGCACTACAATACCTGATACAAAATACTTAACTGTAGTGCAAAGGATGGCGGTCCGCCTGATTAACAATCTCTTGTTAACAGATCGATTGCCATCTTCAATGCACGGACGCAATTCAGACATACAGATTTTTTAATGGAGCATGCTCTAAAGAGCTAGCTACCTGTGCACGTGCGTGAAACTCGATGGTCACGAGCTTGATGGACTTTGGCTTCACGAGAACAGGTCGTTTCTATGACTCGTTTTAGTGTAAGTCGGTACGTATATGGAACTGTATTCGTTTTCTCTCCTTCATATTACAATCCGGAGCTCTTCAAGACCCGCATTAATAAATACTTTCGTACGCCCTCCCTTAACCCGCTTCACAACGCTGTCCAACCGCGAGGTGACATAGTTCTCCTGCCTTTACACCTTACAAAAAAAACTAAGCAAGTATAAAATTTGAAAAATCAACAACTTTCATAACCAAAGGTTTCTTCACCAGAATACAAAGCCTCCGTAAGTAGACTTTACGAGTATTTTATATTTAAAGTCTTAAAATGCATTCCGTATGAACATAAAAATAAACAGGACAGAGTAAGAGATGATATTCACACAAAAGGAATTTTAAAGCTGTAATTATTCATTTTCTGGATTACGTATTTTAGTATGCGCATATCCTCACTCTCGAGACGTGAATTACTGAAATGACGGGCATGCCTTTTTCATGTAAATATAAACATTTTTTGTTTTTTAAACGGATCTCCACAACTTTTCAACAATGTGTCGCTAAACCACAATCTACAGAAACTTGTAAAACAAGCGATCCATTTAATGCTACGTTTGTTGTGTTCAACTGAGATAGGTATTAATTTAGAAACTTTCTAGAGTTCTACCATCAAACCATAACAAAGTTAACCAACGGAGAGAAAAAAATTGTGTTTAATGTTTGACCTCCGGTAGATTTAGGCATTATATTTAAAGTTTTATTTTTAGTATTTAAATATTTATTTATCGGAACAACTGATTGTTTATCGATTAAAAATATAACCCTGAAAGCACGACAAAACATTTTTGCAACTATATCAGTTTAATAATTAAATCCTTGGAAATAAACCTCAAAGTAGATTTATTTTTAAATTCATAAATATTGCGAAAAATCTCTGAGGGCTTTTCCTCCTCATTCGATTACTTAATTGACGTAAAACCAAAGAGTCTTCTATTTTTAATACATTTTTAAGTAAATTAATATTTTCTTTATCTGTCGTCATTATCAATAATCTTTAATCACCCACAGCCAAGCTCCAGCAATAAATAGAATTTAATAAAAGACTGATAAAATTTCTATTTTTGTATTCTCAACGATTTGTGGATCGTAAAATGAAGAATTTATAAAAGTAGCTGAGGTTTAAAATCGCTTTTATTTTAAAATTAAAATCACCAAATTCTACAAATGCGCCCTGCACTGATAATAAAATGATATGAAGCCAGAAAATATGAATTGAAATTTGAAAATGAAGCTGTTTTCTCAAGTTGACAGTTTTTTAATAAGTATCAACTACTGTCAGATAGAGAATGGCTAGGACAAAGCATATTCCTTTGAAAATAATAGCAGTGGGAATTGTAAAAGTCCTTTGCTTTTTTCCTAATCTGCACATTACTTTACTGTCAGTTTTCGTATTATTCTGCGTCATAAAGAATTCAAGATATCCTCGGAATTCTATCAGAAAATTATGACAAGTTACGAGTTACGAGAGGTGAATGCTTTATTTTTGAATGTCGCATTAATTTATTGGCAGATCTCTACGTATATTCAGTCGTCGGATTATATCAATCAAGCTTCATTCTGAATAGCCATAAATATCATCGCCTAAATGGGAAATAAAAATTGAGGTTAAGCTTTCATTCATTTCAAAGGTTACTTGATTGAAATACTTTACAGCTTAGAAAAGAGACCTTGACAAAAAAAACGAGTGTGCTTTAGGCCACACGACTGAAGTAAAACTTTACTAACTTATAAAAGTATAAATATTACATATAACTTTGGGGTGACATATGACCATGGGGTGACCTATGACCCTGGGGTGACCTACGACTGTGAGGTGACCTACGACCTCGGGGTGTCCTACTACCTTGGGGTGACCTAAGACTTTGGGGTACCTACAACCTTGGGTTAGTATGTGTAGTATGAAAGTCTCGCCCGATCACCGTTCGCATCGATCACCGTTCGCATCAATTACCGTTCGCATTACACTTTTTCGTAACGCATTCACCAGCTTACCCCCCCCAAGTCGAGCGTGCGTAAAGAAGTTTTTAAAAAATTATCTTCTAAGAAGTGTAATGGACGTCCGTTTTAACATTTCAATTTAGTAACTACTGGATTGAACCCAAAGACGGTTGAAGTTTGTAAGGTTGAAGACTAGATACCCTTAGACATACAAAAATAATGGCTAAATTACTGTGGCGAGGAAAGAAAAGGAAGTTTCCTCGCTCTGACTGAGTGCGTAGTCTCACCAGCAGTTTCACAAAGCTTTGGTAATATGTCTTCTTAGTAGACAGAAAAACTTATGATGGGTTAATTATAAGTAAGACAAAGATAGCCCATATTATGTGGTAGTTATCTCCACCCACACAAATGGAACTGTATTAAGTTTATAGCACAAGTACTAGATGGCAGAATGCAGGGTATATCTGAACGTGTAACGTGTAATTAGTAGCTAAATATAAACAGAGGCAGCCCACAGAAAAGGCGACAACCAGCCGAGCGATTCTATATCTTTTGTGGTATCGTTATTAGATAACGGACGTTATCTAATAACGCTCCCATCAGCGTTGTGTGATTTTTATGGCTGGTATTTGCTTTTTCGATGTACAATGTACATTAAATGAATAAATAAGCATGCATACTTGCAGCAATTGATGTTTAAAATGATCTAAATTAAAGTATCTTTTGTGAAATCGTTATAAGATAACGGACGTTATCTCTCGTCAGATTTGTGTGTTTTTTTACATATTTAATGTCACATATTTTAATTTAGATCGTTTTAAACATGCATCGCTCTGCTATTACTATTGATAAAACTAAAGACATCTGAGGAAGACCTGATGAAGTCCAGAGCTGATGACAACTCACGGCTGATGACAAATTATGTTATCGGTCAACAACTTACCCTTGTGGTCTTCACAAAAATTCGATATTCATATACTTTTATCTTCACAGATGCTCCATACACAATATTTTTAGTATTTTTATTTTCAAAGTGTAAATAGTCAAACGAAATATTTCAAAAGTAAAATATCTAATTAACAACATTTTACTGTGAAAGCATCACAAATAAATTATGATTGCATGAATATCATACCATAAAATCATATTCAAAGGCATATGCAAAGGCCTTGCACGTGTGAAGGTATTTTTTCATTATTCATAAAAATTTTAGTACAAATGGTTGTGCCACAAAACATTTCCATAAAATTTCAGTCTGTGCAAACCATCGTGATCATAAAAGGATAGCAGATTTCACACTTTGCATTTTCATTCTCACGAACCTTGGGTCGACCCGACTTAAAAATTGGAATTTATGCATATTCATCATGAAATTTTAAATTCGTAATATATTCAGCCGCAAGACAAGAGAAACAGCAATTTCTTTATCCCAAGTAAATAAACTCCCAATTTAGTCCCATTTTATAGGCTGGAAGGCCAGGGAACCTACCATTAAGAGATTACCATTAAGATTGAAGTCTTTCCAAAATGATATACTCGATCATTAACCTTTATTTTCTTTGTTTTTATGCAGAGGGTATTTTCAATAATTAACCCTCAATATTTAACGATTGCGCTTACATAAATTGAAAGTCAATTGATACTTGAATACTTGACTTTAACAAAGTGCAAGTATTTTGTGTATTCGATTTTTAAGATTCTTTTACGGTAACGTTTGAATGGAAAATATTCTAAAACGTGCAATTATAATATACTAGCTTTTACCCACGGCTTCGCTCGCATAGTATTAGTGGGAAATTACTGGCATAATTATTGGCATAATTGTTATTATTCTTGCTATTTTGTCTAACAGAAAATAATTATTGTTTAATAGAAAATTTCAAAATTTGAGAATGACATTTCGCAAATTAAAATTCTATTGAAAATTTTTTTTTAAATATAGAATTAGAAATTTAGTTTAAGTACCTACTCCCTTTATTAGTATTTTATTCAAATTTGAATCCAGAGTAACCTAAAAAAATAAGAAAATGACAGTCCACTTCAAACGCTATGCTTTATAGCAACGTTATGCTTTTTGTTCGGAGAATATACATTTTTAGAGATACATATGTAGATATTAACTACGATGCCAAAAAAGTACTCTTTTTAATCACAACAAAGCACACTTTTTAAGCCTAAAATTAAAAAAAAAAACATTGTTTCCAAGGTAACAATTTGTTTGACGTTTGCAATAACTCGATTTTGTTAGGGACAGAAAACGTATGATACACAATTTCATAACACCACAGCCCATTCATAACACCAGAGCTTAACAATATATAAAGCCGTTGTTACTCACAAATAATGTAGCTTTCGATTAGTGAAAGAATTTTTAAATTCCATTCGATATTTATTGCGTGAAAGAGTAAGGACCATCCAACCAACCACCCAACCATCCAACCAACCATCCATACAAACTTTCGCATTTATAATATTAGTAAGATAACGCCACAGTTCATTCATAACGCCAGAGCTTACCAATATATAAAGCCGTTGTTACTCGCAAATAATGTAGCTTTCGATTAGTGAAAGAATTTTTGAATTCCATTCGATATTTATTGCGTGAAAAACCATCCAACCAACCATCCAACCATCCAACCAAACATCCATACAAACTTTCGCATTTATAATATTAGTAAGATTAATAAAATAATATTGGAGTACCTAATCGGTAGATAACCATTTTGATTACCATAAACATTGGAAGATCGTGCAATCACTTAAACAGTATTATTTGACGGAAATAACAAAAATACTTTCGGAAACCGAAATTTATCATAAGCTATCAACGGAATCAACAGAAACCAATTTGAATTTTTTACCAAAAGATGAGAAAAATATGTTTAACCAAAAATGTGTCAGGTTCGGTTAATATTGATATGTATGTTTAAATATAAAACAATTATAATAAAAACCTCATATTCGTTCATTAACATTTTCACGAATCGTTATTGTTCCGAAAGTTGGGAAAATTGAGGTATTACTGAAAATTCTGCATCTAATTACAGCACTACAATTGTTTGTGCAGAAATGAGAAGTTACACTTCAGAAATGCTGCGGTATCAGAATGGACGTCGAAACTTCAGGGAATTTGGGAGATTGAGGTTTATTTGAGTGCAGCTGAATGCAGGGTGGATACTGTCAAGGCGAAGTTTCAAAACTGAATTATGAAATTGTTACACCCGAACTGGACTTCCCCATGAAAGATGTTCCTTCTACCGTATTCTTTGGCCTTTCATCCGTTTTTCCTCTTATCACCCTGGTGCATGTAATCAACAGAATCTCAAATAATGGTTTTACACACATATTGAGATTAAAGCAGGAGAGACTACAACACATTCTCAATTAGTTGTCTCCGAACTTGAATGATTTTTTTTTTAATAAGTGTAAATTTACATTGTAGCATCATTTTAACGAAATTAAAATGTATGAAAGTATACTTTGTATACAATACCTATATGAACATATAATTGGTTTTCTGATAAAGGAACTTTTGCTTCTGAAACATGTAGATAATGTTTATGTGTGGTGGCTTAAATAGAGGTATATCTTTATATAAACAAAAGACTTATTTACGATATAAACCCAAATAAAGTTAGGAACGATCAATAATATTTTCAAGGTTTTGGCATTCATGGACCTATAGAAACCTTTAGAAAAGTACTAATAAATCTAATTTTGGGATGAGCAACTGCCAGTTATGTATCGTCACCCTATGGTAAAAGATTAGGGATCTGTAAACAGCGAAGGTATATTATATTAGATTTGTTTTTAAATCTTGAATGATAGAGTTTAATAGATTTTTTTTTAAAATTTACAACTCAAAATAAAGTAAACGAAGGATTTATTTTGCAATGCCAACCCCAACTGTGGCAACTATGGCAGTATCACCAAATGCAAAGTTATCATTGTTAAACTATAGTTGATTGATAGTGAAAGGTAGTTCCAGCTGCATCAAGCTTTTAAAAGACTTATTACACATTTTATTTACTCTGTGGAATGAATTAATTAAATTGCCTCTTCATTAGAGCCCGGGTCATCCGTATTTAAACAATGGCAGGTTGTTCGATGTTTTCAACTTAATTAGTATCGAGCTGTGCCTATGTTGGGTTCGGTTGGTAGGCACTACTGTTGGAATCCAATTAAATTTGGCCGCATATTAAACACACAGTAACCAAAATGGCCAGAAATTAAACTGATTGCTGATTGCAACTATTAATCCACAACAGAATTAACACAAAAGATTCAAGCGAAACCCGTATTGTTCCAGTTAAATAATTACTAATCCTGCAAATTGTTTATTTCAGTTGCAAGATTCCTCACAAAGGTTTGGATGTTAATTTATTGATCTTCAAAGATAAAACAATTGTAATAATAGATAGTAATAAATATACCAAAACTAGATTTATCTACCTAAACACCACTTCCTTTGGTAATTTAAATTCTGTTCCCTTGTGATTTAGAAGCCTGATATTTTCAGAGAATAAGAAAATTAGTCGAATATAACCTTTGTACGGTACAGATCCATTTGTAAATGAAAGCACGGGTAATGTACGGTTTTTTTAACAACGAGGTGAACAAATCCTTTGAATTTAAGCATTATTTTTGAGCCATTATAACATATTTCTCAATATTAACTAACTATAAATAGGCTTCATTGAAGAAATAATAAAGTAATAAATTGGATTGACCACTTATGTTTTTCTAAATATAATAAAACACATAAAAAACTGATTTCCACATAATTTATTTTTGACCGTAACCGGTTTCAGCCTGTTAAAATCATCTTCAGGTACAAATAAAATTCTTAACTTACAGTTTATATACATACATAACATATGGGGGAGAGGAGGGGGGGGGGGGTTGTCTGCAAGGATTTTTAAAAATTTATTTGATTTTTCCATTTATTTTTAAGTCAGACAAACATTCCCGTGTTACGAATAACCCAAAATATTTGAAAATTTCCTACTACCATGTTACTTCAGTCGTAATGGAGGACTTAGCCAGTCAAGAAATCGAAAATGAAACGCCTGGGTGGGACCCAAACGTGATGCCCACTCAATCACTGACCGGTCATGTTTGTTGCCATGTCGTCTTTTATGATTGAATTTTCAGTTATTTACCTATTAGCAGTTGTCTTGAGATGAAAATCTCATCTGTAAAACCCGAGGTTTAAATTTAAAAATTAGAATGGTTCGTTGTAATGCTTTCGGTTTTCTGAATACCAAACCAAACATTAATACGATAAATAAAAGCCTTTGACATGTGGTTATGTAAGTGCGTTGTCTAAATACACTAAATTGATTGTGAAAATATACATTTATTTTGTCAGTACCGTATAAGAGTTCCAACTGCTCCCAAACTTCTAGAACCAGTTAGACTATGGAATCCAAAATGGGGTATGTTGTGAGGTTGAAGGTAGCGGTGAAGTAAAAGTGATGGGAAAACTGTAAAGTGTTGAAGTACTTGGCTATTACTGGTCACCAAATACGGCTAAAGCCGTTTAAAGTATTGTGGTTCTTCACCAGGGCGGTACTGAAAATATATACCACCCCAGAACGTACCGTAAATATACTAATAAATTTAAATAAAAATTCAATGAAATTCACATATTTTTGTAGTAAAATTATAAAATTCCAAAACGCTAGAGCTCATCGTTACCTTCGCATGCGTGCGCACAACAAATCACCAAAGTTTCATCGCTATCGGATGAATGGTATAGGAACGCATACCGGAAAACTAATAACCATTTATTTTTATATAAAACACTATAGGTACTTTTCAAAACATATCGTGTAATTATTGAATTATTAACACAACTATTATTTGTAAATTTTATTCAATTTTATTTCGAAATCTCATCATCCAGAGCCTAACAAACATTACACAGATTGACCGTAATATTAGTGAATTCGAATAATACAATTAAAGTGGAATACAATAACCACACTTATTCAAATCAATATTGATTCAAAATTAATGCAATATGGTATTTCGCGATACAATGCAAACAAATACTCTTAATAACGGATGGACCAAACAAATGTTTTCAAAATGAGGTTTTTTAGAATGATCGGTGGTCACCATAGCACAAATGACTATTTCTGTGCATTCGGGGGCACAGGCAGACAATTTTTTGACAAATGTTGTATGTACATTCAATTGATGCTAAAGACATACGGGATGTTTTTTAGGTTACAAAAAGAACAGTTCGGATTTCCTTTAAAGCTTATCTGGCGGTGCTTGTAGTCTGGAATCAAAATAATAATGTGTATGTTGTTAGAATTTAATGGTACTCTGTAGTAAAGTTACGTTCACTTTAAAATACGTCACAAATACTTTTATGATAATTTAAAAAAAACGGGTTTCTGAAACACAACGCCATGCCATTACCCAACCTTTATAACCAACGCCATCTGGAATATAAACGCTAGAAATATTTCCATTCTCGTGCCTGCAAAATTTGCAATCGAGCGTCTTATTTGCACGAAGCAAGTAAGCGAAAAAGTGGTTTTTATTTATTTTGTCCATAATTTTTTAATAGTGAAAAAAAGTTAGAACATAGAAAACCTCAAAAATGGTGGTAGCCATAAAGGGGTATTTTTATAAAAATGTTTCTTGTATTACTTCATAGTTAAGTCATGAAAAAACATTTTTTTTAGTGGTTTATGTTTATTTTTTTTGTTATGTAAATAAATAATATTATTGTAATTCTGTTACGTAGAAAACCTAGTAAAAACTTCAATTTATCCGTAGCATATTTTTTGATGTTCATACTGAAAGCCAATTCGTCGTAAAGATTAATCTAAATGGTATCTAAATCGGATTTCACGTATAACTTCGCCTTAAATCAAATCCACGCCGCCCGTTTGCTACCGCTTGGCCAGATATATTACATATTTCAATCAATTTACACAAAACCTTGACAAATTATATACCTAACTAAACACCTACCTTATGAATTATATAATATACTAAGTAAATATGGATATATGTCATGAATCGTTAACGGACCCCCATATTCAGAATAAAAACACTCTCTGCTCATTCTACAATGATTGCTATGCACAGTAGTCACAAAATCTAGCGTAATTTTGGGACACTGTTCGTATAAGTACATAGGAATATAATTTCAATTTCGGATGCGGGTATGGTTACCGCGGGATGGGGTTTGTGTAGGTCTTGGCGGCAGATGCGTTTTCCCACCTACTGCGTGGCGGCAAGATCGGGAATTGTTGAGGGAGACCTTTTGATCTCTCCAGTTTGATTCTCTCGACCTATCACCTTGCACCGTAGCGGGACCCCCTTGAAACATTGATCCACAGATTCCTACTCAATCCTCATATCTTTCTCCTTCCCAGAAGTTCCTCTCCTTCTCTTCTCTAAAATAGCCTCTACACAGCATCCATAAACAAGGTTTTTTATCCCTCAGAGTCTCTTATGTGGAGTTAATGTAAAAAAAATAATAATTAAAGTGAGCAGTTCACACGCGGTAGAAGTGAAATCTTCAAAAAACTAAAGTACACAAGAGTGGGGAGGCTACGAAGCACTGCACAAAGATGTACTCGCACAAATATTCTCTCGTAGGCTAAATCCTATGAATGTACATATGTGTTCGTCTCTTTTTAGTGTAACTTTTCGTTTCATCGAGTTTCAAATCACAACGGTGCTAAAGAAGTTTTCACTTCAATACTGTTTTCAGGACTCATTCTTGTAAATACTGCGAAATAACTTATTAGCTTTTAGGCTTACATTACGTTTCTCTTCGAGTTCCAGGTTTACTCCTTTATTTCCTAAAGTACACAATCTGCAGTAGCTCTGAAGTAATCTGAAGTAGCATTCCCGAATGATGACATGAGTATGCCAGATGTGTCGAGATAATCGGAAAAAATAATTTTGAAAACATTGTCATTGACATATGTTTTTGAGAAAATTCATAAATGTTGCCAATTTTAACTTATGAGTTATATTATCTATATGAGTCCGGAAAGCATTCGAAGCTCGCTAGACGCGGTTTGCTATACTCTTACTCCGGCAGAGGGTTTTGAACACTAACAGCCACATTGTGTGGAAGCTGTAATAGCCAGCAAGAGTTGAGTTACTGAAACGTGTTAACATTTGAGAGACGCTTCAAGTGGCGTTGACTATTTGTCTTCATCCTCCATTTACCGGACACAACTCTATTCCTCCACTGGAAACCATTCTTGTAGACTCACTACTCGCCACTCCTTTAATTTATAGTACTGCCAGGAAGATTGAAATGATATTATTGGTAATATTTATTAGATAATTAACTTTTAAAGCTCCACGCTTCTTTGTGTTATTAATTATTAGCTGACCCGGCGAACTTCGTACCGCCTCAGAATCAATAACTGCTGTGTTAACTTATTTGCTGAATTTAATACAGTTTTTTTATTAAGTTAAAAATTATACAATGAAGCAATAATCGAAACGCAACTGTCCGTGTTTTTTTGTCAGTATCAGAGATGGCGTTGTGTACGGATTTATATTTATATTTTGTGATTCTCTTACTTTTCCACTTATTTACGGAAATTGCGTTTCATTTTCTTTATACGTGTGAGGGAGACTCATTATAATTATGGTATTTTTCCTTTGGCGAGGTGCAGACATACGTTCATCGTTTGTCTCATTTTCGACTGTTGACAATTAGTATGTAAGAAAGAGGGGCAGCATTATATGTTTAAGAACAAAAGCAAAACAATCAGCGCATTGATATTTGAAGTATTTGAATTTTTGGAATTCACTCACTCTGCAATATTATACTTATCATAATATTGCTGCAGCTCTTTCAAAAGACGAGAATTCGTTCCATACAAAATGTATGAGGAAATTTATTTTATTCATAATTTTTTTTTCGTGAATTTTTCCGATGTTTTAATAGCTATTCTGCTATTTGGGCGGAGATAAATCTAACAAATCAAATATCATAAAAATCGGTACAGCCGTTCTTGAATGGTGTAATGGTGTTCTTACAATGGTGTAACTAAACCGACTTTGTTTTCAATATTGAAACAAAATCAAAAGTTTTTTTTTAAATGGACATGAAAAAAAAAAGATTAGTTTGCTACTGAGACTAAAACTCGGTATACCTCTAAGCAAATCGCGATATACATATAATTTTTCCCGTAAAATTGTGTTGGAATTGAGTTTTGCACGCCAATACAGAATGGCTGCGATATAGAAAAAAAATAAAAATTGTTATGATGATTTCCAAGAACTACGATTGTGATTAAAATTACTGTTCTAAAAAGGGTTTCGTAAACACATTTCTAAAAAAGGTTCGGTAACAAGTACGTTACCCTGAAAAAGAGTACAACCCTTTCAGGAGAGGTTCCGAGTTAGGTCACAGTCTTCTTTCAATTAATTTTAAATAAATCTATTTGAATTTCACTTTGGTTTTCTTGATTGAACGAATATAAAATGAAATGGAATTTTTAAAGTCGAAATTAACCCACTTCCTGATATCTAATCTAGCTGAAATTCATCAAATAGACTCGCTGTCAATGACAATACATTCTGTCAACTTTTGGTGATAATCACAAAAACACACGTGAACATATGTATACGTTTTTTCTCTGAAATTCAGGAAATAAATGTCGGGTTATTACAATCGGCATTTGGCTCAGTTGGGAGCGTGGTTGCCTCCAAAAAAGATCCATCCTCAATGAATCCATTTTTTGTTTTTTTTAGCCCAAAAAAATTGAAAATTGATGTATTATAGCAAAAAAAAACTTTATTTTTTATGGGGTGATTTAAATATTATATATGTTAATACTGTTTCCAAAATTACATGTTTATTAGCTTATTTTATGTTTATTATTTACTTCAGTAATTTAATGAGTTATTGTCTGCCCCACATAGTTAAGCAATCCGCAAATCCGAGATTATTTTAAAGTCCTTAGCTGAGGTTCTATGATTTTGGTTTGTGTTGAGTAACCATAAACCTGAACCATTGAACCAAGTTTCCCCATAATTACTTAAACACGTGAAAACTAAATTTCATTGCAACAACATAATCCGAATCCAGAGATTTCGGTGCGTACTCGCATACATACAACTACGAGTCGTTAATGCGGACAAACAAGAAATAAATATTTTTTTCTACATGCTTATCAATATCTAATTGAAATAAACAATGTATCAAATCAGGGGTGCCCAACCCAATTCCTTCGTGTAGAAGCCAATTTTGGCATAGTTGTAGAGGAAGGTGTCCTTGACAACATACTAAAAATATCGGGTGGTGGGGGTAAGTGGGGGGGGGGGTTTAAAGGTACCCTTTTTTCCGTTTTTCATTACTAACTCAAAATCTACTGCCTCTAGCGAAATAAATGTCTGTGAACCAAATAATTTACATAAAATTCTCTACAAAAAGGCTTTTACCTTTTTTTGCTAGGATCAATACTTAAGGAGATACGAAGGGTTATTAAATGTAAAATTTAAAAAAAAAGTTTTTGTTAATAAAAATGAAATATTTTTAGTCAATAATGAAATATTTCTTATTAAAAATGAAGAAATTAGTGTTTAAGGATGTATCTTGAACATTTAATTTCGTCGAAATTCTAGGAATATATTAGGTACGTTACTTTCGACAATCACCGGTTCTTTGTTATGTGTTAAAACAATAATATTAAGAACGTACATTTGTACAGCGCGGTTTTGCGTTATTTCACGTCAATTTATACTTGTTGCCATCCCAATCTGACTTCAATGTGCTTATGAATATCCCTTTAATGGATCATATAATTACAAAAAATCAGTAAGTTATTGTTATTGCTAATTGCAAACTTGAATAAAACAATGTTACTTTATGCGGAATCCGCACCAGTATATTTTTATCTGCATTAAAAAACGCGGCTCTGTCCGAAAGCGGTTGGTTTCAACAAAAATAATGTTTTGCTTACAGGGTAACAGTTTGTTATGATAATTTATTTATATCACGATTTTGTCGGTGGGAACCCTGCGGTGCATTTTTATGTGTACTTATACCCGCATTATGCGGAATTCGTCCTACTAATCCTGCGCAAGTGGATGAAGATAATATTATGCAACCAAATTAATATAATATTAATTAAAAAGTGTTAAGATTAGATTGCCTCGAATATATTGACTTAAATGTGTAGTTAAAATTAATATTAATGAAGAACTGGCAAGTTCCCGGCATGCGTTGAAATGTTTCGTATTAAAGAAATTGTTTCTCCCTGCGTGGTCTTTCCCATTCGCTCTCCTACCACCTCCCCTTCCTCCCCCGCATCCCCTTCCCCTCACGGGCTCACACTCCGCCTTCTCAGTCTTTCCTCTACCACTCCTCTCTCATTCTTTCATAGATAGAATAATCTTTCGCTAATTCGTTCGCATGACATAAATCTAAATCATATATATTTAATTTAGTTGCAGTTGACTCAGAGTTGTTTGGCGAAAGTATTCTTTGAGTTCTAATTGTGCCCAAATATTAAAAATATTAAAAAGTTATTGCAAAACTAACTGAAAGTGATCTAAGTCACCGCAGTGGCTTTTATAAAAACAGCATTGATATAAAAATAAAGGTTTGTTGTGATTTGCACATTATTATTCTTGATTTGTAACACTTAAGCTTATTCAGTCTAAATATTTTATCACCTCAATGTGTAGGTAGATAATCTAATGTTATATCATATATAAATAAATAGGTAGGTGGTTGAACGACTACATTAATGCCTACTAAAATTAAAATAATTAGTTGAGGGAATTTATTAATGCTTTAAAATAAGTTGAGTGCCGATTGTCATCCGGGTGACAATATTTCAAGCATATGCGGCCACATTCGGCACACAACAGGAAACTTCACTTGAAAACAAAAATAGAATGTATGTCACAAGTTTTAATTGAGCAAAAGAAATAATACATAAAATAAAGCCCTTTCCCTAGTACAGTTTTTAAGGCGGTGCACCACATCATATAATATTTGTAATCGGGCCGTTAACAATAGAAGATTAAGTAGATGGCGATTAGGTTTAAATTCCCACTTGTTCAACCGCCTGCTTTGATTTATGCAAGAAAAATCCTCACAAAAAAGTGTTTTATTTTATTTTGCTAAGTTCAGGCACATATGTTGAAATATTTCAAGATTATTTTCCGAAGAACTTAATAGTCCATGTTTTACGATAAAACTTTAACCACCAAAGAGTTCGTAAGTAAGAAATTTTGAACTTTAAATCCGTTTTTATTAATCCGATAATTTATTTTTTCTGGACTTATAAAAAGACTTATAAAAAAAAACGATCAATTATTTCAAACGCCAAAATGTGTTCTACTAACAGTCTTGAAATAAAGCAAATGAAATATATCTGGGTGATTAAATATTCAAACCAAAAACACATGATTTTGCAAAACTTCGTATTTATTCGCCTTAAATGAGAGCAAATGAAATGACTAAATTAATTAATTACATTTTACGCTTTATTAATTTGTTCCTTTGCATCGTTTTTAGCTTACGTAATCTAAGTATTTTATTTTATAACGGGTAGATAATATACATCTTAAAATGCTGACAAAAGTAAAATGTCAAAGCTTAAGTCAAAAATTGCCGAAAAAAAAACGCGTCAAGCCTTTGTAGACAGTTTAACGACCTGTCTAACCTCTCGAGCATTACGACTCTTTAATCGAGGAGTCACATTTTGTTTACTCAGTGTCATTTTCTTTGATGGTTTTGTTCTCGCACCGAGTTCCCCCGCACCACTGCTCATTATGATCTTCAGGTTGCTTTTGTCTCGACCAGCGGCGGCATGAACCCCCGACCACTGGCGGTTCGTGACTTTTGAGTGTGCTAGAGTGCTTAAATTGTAAAATACGTCATTGTTGTAGCCGAAAATATAAAAAATTAACAATAGCAACATCGATCGTTCTGATTATCCACACAATGCACAAGCAAGTCGCACACGTTTGTACCAGAATTCGCCGTGGGAATCGCTATTTTCTACCTGAACACGGAGGACGTATCTAAAAAGATTTCGTATTTTTTAGCACTATGCATTATAATTTGTGAGCATGAGGTGTGTAAATTCCCCAAGCTCTCTGGGCTTAATACCCAATATACGATTAGGAAATCCTAAAATGAAATTCTACCTGCGCGAACAAATATATCACAAAGGAACAGAGCAGTCTTACACTCCAAGAAAAATAACAAATTCACCAACCTTGATTATGCAATTCTCTGCAGCTCGGGAGGCCTCCAAATTTCTGATCAATAAGTGTAATCCTTTTGTCTTGAATCGCGCAAGTAATTAATTGTCCATTACAACATGTTCAATTTCACAATTAGTCTGTTGTCAACATTTTATACAACAGAAATCAGTTTCTTGTCAATGTTACAAAGAGGAATTTTCCATAATGAAAAAAATAACAATCTCCAAACAAACGCACAATGACAGTTTTTTTATTTGCTCTATTTTTGAAAATCAATCCATTTCAGGTTCCTTGTTAATTTCAAAGAGCGAGTAACTACCGTTCCCTGTGATAAAAATATATTTAAATATTTTTTCGAACAAACAATAAAAAACAAATTATAATGCTTAACCACACTACATACTGTAATAAGATCTGTAATGATCTGTAATATTGTTCTTAATACACGATATAAGTACACGAATAAAAATATTAAGGAAAAAACAAACAGAGCAAAAAAAAAAACAACGAAAGTAAACAATATACAGATCTAAAAATGATCACTTGATCTAAGAATAATTTTACTGTGCTACCTCCTTCTTTAACCAACGTTTCGGTCAGCATTACAGTGTCCATCATCAGGGATTGACACTTTAGTTCTGTCCGAAACGTTGGCTAAAGAAGGAGGTGGCGCAACACGTCATAACACCCTAAAATTTTTATTTTTAGCGTCGCATACCTCTCAGCGTACAACTTATCCATTAACCTCGAATTTTTCAAACTTAACACTATAGAACACTCAAAAGACACGAGTTGCCCCTGCGACCGACTTACGCCCGCGCTCACCCCTCCGCTGTTTCGTGGTGTCTTCATCCCGGTACAAGTTTATTAGCTAGAAATACGTCAGTCATCCTGCGTGGTGTCTTTCCTAAAGTTTCAGTTTGCAAAGTTACCGCGTCATTGAACCTACCCCCATTGCTTCGGAAGGGTTTGTTATTCTAACTTGGGTTATAAAGGTCGTTGTTAAATATATGCAAATGGGTCAACTCACTTACCAAGTGATCGGAGTAACATTATGCATAATAACAAAGTATTTATTTCCTGAATAAATTTTATTAAATAACAATTAAAGAAGTATAAACAATCAAAAATGTACATATAATGTCCTGATGAAGAGAACATCGTTCTCGAAACATGTCGACTTTTTAAATAAAGATTATTGTGGTAAAAACAAAGTGTTTTTAATTATTTAACTAATCAAAAATGTGTTTAAATCAAATGGTTCTTTGCACAAATGAATTTTAAAATGTGTACAATGTTCTCGGTTTTGAAAAGTCACTGAACGAAAAGTTTTAGCTGTTTTATCACAAAATCTGAATTTATCCTTATAAAAACGTTACAACAAACAAAAAATATAAATGAGTAAAGATAAATATTCCATTAATCTACTTTGTAGTAGTTTGTCAACGGATATTTAATATCAATTAATTAAGAAGCGTCATTTCCCTTGTAACTTTTCAGTGGATTAAAAGGATACCGTTTTTGTATTTTTCTACGAATCAAATAAGTACTGTCTTTTCCTGGAATTACCAAATTAATGTTATATTTTTTTTACATACTAGTCCGAAAATTGTTATCCGTTCGTGTCCATTTTGAAACATCGTTAAAAAGACAAGTAAAGCTATAGCACCGTAACTCTGTCTAATAACAGCCTAACGTCATACAAAGTATTGTGAATACTGAATTCATGTAATGCTTCCCCGCGGAAATGGAAATCGAGAAAAGTAATCAAAGAATTCAAATCATAGAGGAAGCTTCACAAAAGACACCGCGATTTCTTTGCGCGAACAACTTCTGACATACTCGGATAAACGATAAACGTACCTTTTGACGTCTCCCTTGATCCTTCCACAAAGAAACACAAATAGTCACATACGCCCGTGACATCTGGCAGAGCTTTCAATAGACGCTGTGAGAAGGGAACAAAGTGAAGGCCGGCCTAGTGAGATCTATACAAGAAAGACTCGGCGGAACTTAGTAAAAAAAGCATTCCATTTTTGAAGGATTAACTTCAATAAAGAAACTTTATTCTATGCTTTTTAGTGAGGCGGATAGATTTTTGTGAATTTTTCGCTTATCTGTTCCTAGCAACTTTGGCGTACAAAGGAAAGGTGGGCTAAATTGTATAACATCTATGAGAGAGCCACCTATGCGGCGGTTTTGGGAAATTGTCGCGATCTGGCGTCGGTTTGGGGGGGGGGGGGGGAAGAGTGCTCGAGGGTGAGAATATGGTGGCTACACGATTTCAAATTGTTTTCCCGTTTTTATTGTTCCGCTCGGTTGAAATGGAAAAATTTGACAGGTTTGTGTATTTTATTTATTTAAGGGATTTTTACGTTAGTCGTATTTTATTTATTGATATTGTTTGCGTCTGATAGGCAAATTCTCCGAATCGGATGGTGCGTAGCGTGATTTAGAATGAGGGATCTTTGTTTTTTGGTAGATACATATAAGAAAAACGCCAGCTTGCTTATATGATTTACTTGTTATTATATAGTTACAACCCGGATAGAACTTGAATTACAACACTATTTTTTCCTTATTGTATCGCATTGAAAAAACGAAACTTTCGAAGAAACCTTTTATTTTTGACAGTTACATTGATATTTTGAGGCTATGTTATGTTATATACTCATCCAAATGATGTTGTGAGCTGAAAATGTTATAATTTACACGTAATTTCAAGAGAGAAAAAACCGTCGAAATTTAGTGAAGTCAGGTTCGGTTGCGAATATTTTCAGTTATTTTTAAAAATAATTAATTAATACATTGTACAAAGATACATTTTTTATAGAATAAAAAAAAACGAGTGTGCTTTAGACCACACGACTGAAATAAAACTTCAATAACTTATAAAAGAAGAGAGAAAGAAAATGTGCGCGCGCACTGCTCTCTCTTGCTCCTACAGTGTGATACATACAATAGGCCTGCACTGTGTCTTAGATATACGAAACGTAACTGGCTATGAGAGAAGGAGATAAAGAAAATGTGTGCTCGCACCTCTCTCTCTTCCCCCTACAGTAATATACAAAACGTAACTCTCTCTCTCTTTCTATCTTCACTAACTTATATCTCGCTCTCAACTTCCGTTCGCCTCGCCCGATTACACTTTTCGTAACGCTTTCGTCACGCATTCACCAGCTTACTCCCCAATTCAAGCGTGCGTAAAAAAGTTTTAATTCAAAAACAAGCTTTCTATTCAAGCTGCAAGATTAAGAAACAAAGCAAATACACTATGGAAAGAAAAGATTAAAAAAAAAAAAATCCCACGTAGATCACGCCAATGCGTGGGTATACCTAGCATAGTTAAGAATATAGTTATGAAATTGCTCCAACAGTTTAATCTGAGAAAAAATGTAAAGTCTTCACAAAGGTAAAAAGGAAATTAAAAAGGAGTTCCCTAAATTGCAAAGGTTTCAACATTTAACGTACAGTAAAAATGCACTACAAATGGTGGAAAAATTTCGCAGCTTTGAGAGGAAATGTGACTATATCCGTCGGGCGTTCTGGTGTGCGGCGGTCGTGTAGGACATTTCCATGAATAATATATGTGGTGAATGCAAAACCGGATAGTTCCCAACATCTAGGAAACCCCGACTCGTCCACCACACTAAAGTATTTTCCGCCCGGAGTTTGCCCACAGCAGTTCTGCTTCTTTCGTGTGTAAAGTAGTGTAGTGTTATTTGGCGCAAGTGTTACAATTACGCTCCGCTTTCTCGTTACACTCGGATCATTCACGACTGTTATATTAATGCTGGACAAAAACATTGTGCCTTAACCCAAACAATTGCAAGTTCCTTTTTATAGGAAGTAAATAATACTCGTTTTTATTTTCATTTGCATTCCAACGATGTAAACGTGGATAATGATTATTCACAAATATTATCTGAATATTTGAACGCCTGTTTTTTGGGAATATTGCACTCATTCATAGTCCCAACTGCTCCCAATCGTCTGTGAACGTCAATCGGAGCCAGTGAACTATGGCATCCCCAATTAAGGCA
This sequence comes from Limnephilus lunatus, assembly GCA_917563855.2. Lineage (NCBI taxonomy): Eukaryota > Metazoa > Arthropoda > Insecta > Trichoptera > Limnephilidae > Limnephilus > Limnephilus lunatus. The sequence continues at coordinate 44,392,812 of OU830598.1, read as the reverse complement.
TTTTGTGAGGCTGTAGGTAGTGGAGGGGAACGAGATAGGTGAGAGGAAGGTGTTGATGTGCCTGGCTATTCAGATCTGTTTACAAAACACGGCTAAAGCCATTTCAAACAGAGTTTCAATTCTGAATGGTGGTCTTACACCAGTGGATGTAGAGAGTATCTTCCAATCTGGAACGCGCCGCAAATATACCTACTCCATATAATTTTATATGGATACATTGTGAAATAACACAATTGAATTGAATTGATTTCTTGGATTGCTAGTCGAGACCCCTCGACTACGGAGGCCGTTTACGTATTATTTAATATTTTCAAATACATTATACAAACTCGTCGTGTATATTTGAATTACTTCCGTTGCACGTGCACATAGGAATTCAATAAATTAATGATACTAGTTGTTCCTTCCTGCTTGCACTAGAAGTAAATAAATTTATGGAGTGTCTTGCATTCTCCGTCTGCTTTCAAATTATCATTTCCATATGTAACATTCCTGTATTTTCCCTCTATCCTCTTTCCCATCTCCTTTCCCAACCCGCTACCTTCAGCCTCACAACATACCAGAACTGAGAATGCCATAGTCTCACCGGCTTCAGACGATTGAAAGCAGTTAGGACCATTGTACGTTACTCTTATAAAATAAAATAAAAACATTCCGAATCTCATTAGGGTTGCTACAATCATACCGGCTCCGTACGATAAATACTATTTTTAAATGACTTCGAAAAGGAGGAGGTTCTCAATTCGACAATTTTTTTAAAATTTGTTTGTTGCAGAACTTTCGATTGGGTGAACCGATTTTGATGATTCTTTTTTTATTTCAAAGCTGGTGCTTTCCGTGTGGTCCCATTTTAATTTAGTCCAGTTATGACAATGGCATCCAGAAAAAAACATATAAGTCTTAAATTTGCAATAAGTATGTGTTCGACAAATGGACGAATAACTCAATATTACGCCAACAGATTTCGATGACTCTTTTTTTTGAAGTAAAACTTCTTTACGCACGTTCGTCACTAAAAATATAAAAAATAAACAAAAAAATTAACAAAACAAAAACGACTTAAAAAATGCTCTAAAAATATAAAAAATAATTTCGTATTCTTCTACAAGTTAATAATCAACTTAGGTACCCTTTCTACTCATCAATATATAGGAACGATTGTTATTTTTTCGAGTCGGTGTCAGCCAAGGTAGGTTTGTAACTGCATTCATAGTTATAGGTGAGATGTGCTTGTATCGCACGCGCGACAAACCTACCATGGCTGACACCGACTCCAAAAATAACAATCGTACCTACATATTGATGAGTAGAAAAAGTAAGTTGATTATTAACTTGTAAGAGAATACGAAATTATTTTTTTACTTTTTAGTGCATTTAATAAGTAGTTTTTTGTTTTGTTAAAATTTTTCTTTATTTTTTTATTAATAATAATAATTAGTACAATTCATTAATATTACGATTATTTAATCATTAAAGACAACGTTAACGAGTCTCCGACGAAAAATATGAAACGTATAAGACTTCTATATATTCGGTTGTATCTAGAAATTGAACCCAGGACCATTGCTGTCAAAATACATATTTGATAAATAGGTATTTGCTTATCAAGCCCATCAACTTGGATTTGACATTTCATACGTTATAACATTTTTTACTTGATGATTTGCTATTTATTGAGTAAGTGTCGCTCAGATAGTTTGGGCATGTGGAGCGAATGAACGAAGAAAGGAATGCAAGGAGAATATTATAGGACGCAAATGTGGACTTCTGATAACCGAGGAAACATAAAACAGTGTACACGATGAAGCTAAATTAAATGAAATAATTGGTATTAGAGTGCAGTCTGGATTAAATTACTTCCATAATGCGATTGCCCTAGTATAAGTAGAGAAAAGCACAGTTCACTGCTTACGAACACTAATAACACTTCGCAATAAGTAATATTTATTATTATGTCAGAAATAATAATGGTATTACAGTGTATGTTGAATTTACGATAAGCAATATTATGGTGAGGTTAGCGGGTGTAGAGTATAGCTTGGTTATTCCACTTTATGTCGACGCCAGTTGTTCCGTTTCTTAATATAATATTATGTGTGTATCGGAACCAAGCTTTTTATATCCAATCATCAACTTGCTATTTCGTATCACGCGCGAATTGCTCTTTTTGAATCACCCAAAGTTGGTTTGCTCCGAGAACTTGGTTGCCACACCGCAGGGCCATTATGCTGGGACATATTATTACTGTTTCATGAAATTCCGCTGAAAGTATGATGTTCGAAGGACTCTTTTATTATTGCTCCCGTTCCAGCAGCCGACTTGCTTTATATTTATTTGGTTTGATAGCAAGTTAGTCTGTTATTGGTACACATTTAAAGAAGGAAAAGGGCCAAGATTATTTGTCAAATTATATATATATATATATGATGACGATCACAAAGAAAGGCTTTTAATCACTTTTTCAATTATTTATTATTGTAAATATTTCACTTTCTGACCAAACTTCATAAATTAATGCCATATAATATTCACATATAACTACAAAAATTTTACATATCATCAATTATTAATAAAGACGATACATCCAAAAATGATTTAAATTTATCATTTCTCCGTGTTTTTTTTTAATCTTTTTCAATCTACGCCGGCGAAATATTTCTAGGAAAATAATTGCGTCTTTACTACGTCCATTTTAAGAGTTTATTATTTTGGAATAATTTAAAATAAATTAAATTCTGCTTTTAAAGAAATTTACGAATAATGTAGAGTATTCTGAAAGATCTGTTCAATGATGTTTTAATATAAAAATTCAATTACAGGTCTACAAAAACAGGATAATTAATTTTTTGAAAAAATTATAAAAAAACCTTCTTCTCGCTTTCCTGAACAGTTTACATTTTGTCCTTTACAGCATTTTAAATTTCCGTGATAGATAATATTTTATCGTTAAGATTATTCTACATTAAAATAAATTATAATTTTATTCACTTAACTTAGATAGAAAAGTTTTTTTGGAATTTATTTATTCAATTCTCCGTTTTCAGGCTATCGGGAAGGAGATTGTAAATGTGTGTACCCTCGTGATCCTTGCTTCTCTTACCACTTCCAGTGTTTACTGTATTCGTGTACAATTTATTGTGTTGCCTTGTATAGTCTTCGTGTATTTATAATGATTTTATGAATTTTATATTCATGTGTACACAATTTTCTACTAAGTTGAACTCTTTGTATAGTTTTTAGTGGGGGTATCTGTGTTATAATTGAAGAATTTTTTTGTAACTTAATTCTGTATTATTTGTGAGCCGCTTAACCGCTCAGGCGTCGGGCCTATTTTGTCGGAAGGTCAAAATATTTTCGCTTTGCAATAAAATCCAAATAAATGGATTATTCCTGAATGCATCCGAGAACTAAAAAACTAAGTTATTAAAAGATAATGAAATACGCTTTAAAATTTACCAGCTTTATTTGGAATAAACTTATAAGTTTTTAAATATGCAAATTTTGAATGCAAACATAAAAAAGTTTTAAAAATGGCTCACCTTACATTTCATCTTACTACTGATAACGAACAAATACATATTTTATTATTTAAATGTGTTATAAAAGTTATCATCAACTTAATTTTTTTGTTATGTCATGTAAGAATAAATAATAAAATATTCCCAAAGTGTCCATTTTTTAATTCAAATTGCTGTAGGAAACATTGGTTTTGTAAAGGTATAGGTACATTGTTATTACTTTATAGTTAACTTTTAGATTTAAATATTTTAGATCTCTCTTTCTAACATCGTTTAGTTCATATTTCTAACCATTATAGTAAGGGAAACATAACGATTTTCATGAGACTTTCATGCGTTGTTTCGAAAACCGAACAAATTAGTCTGAGGGGTTAAGTATATATATAATGTGTGTTTCCCCATATTTAAATAATATCATTTAGGTTAAAATAACATTATCCTTATAATGGTAAAGAAATTATTAGGAATCCGAGGGATTTTTAATGGTGATTTGGAAATTATTCAACACATTATTTAAATTCTACATGAAAACCCCAAAATAAACCTTTGTTGTGCCCACGCAAAGATTTAAATTACCATCAAAATATATATTTTATGTTTTTAGTTCTAATGTTTTTATTAAATAAAACATAAAACGAAAGTTGCACTACCATGAGTTATCAAAACTCAATCGAGATCGCCAATTGGTACTTTTGAAAAGTTAAACTAACCCAATATGCAGACACAACATATGAAGAAAATTTTTACAAAAACATTTCACAGAAGCAACATACGGACACAACATATGAAGAATCACTTTACAAATATTTCACAGAAACATGTCTTGTAAGATTTTATGAATATAACCACTGATTTGATTTTTGAACTGTTGATGTTGGTGTGAAAAAGTTAAAATAAAGTATCCTCCGTGATAGATTATAGAATTGCTTAAAAAAAACAAAATCAGGAAAATACAATAAAAGTTTCGGTACGGGCTCAAAAAAATCTCACGTGAAGTCTTGAAAATGGTATCCATACTCGTACAAACACTATAAAAAGTTTTAATACCTGAAATATGCTGGATTTTTCATAACATGGCAACTTAATCTTACACTTCAACATATGAAAGTCTTCAAAGTGTCAAACACCACACAATTTAGTGAAAATCATATGACTCCACATCCAGACAGCGCCAGCGCTAGTTCAACTAACGGAGACGTGGGGGCTACTTTAAAGTTTAACTAAACTACCTGCAATATGCGCTATGAGACGGGATTGGGGGGCTAAGAACACGTGCTCGTGTCGTAATAGACGTTTACAATTTCCTGACGTGAGGAAATGGCATATTTACGTTAAGGTGCCAGCAGACTCTTTAAACTTGTATTTTAATCCTTAATAGAGAAAGTTGTCTCATTATTATAAAAATAAGTAAAATACAAGGTCATCGAAAAATATGGACAACATTTAAAATAACTGTTGTGAAAAAATATTAGAGGTAATTCAATGGTTTTTATCTTAAAATGTGCGGAAAAGGATATTTTTTTATTTCGTACCTTAGTATGTTTCGATCTGCAGGTGTCTAGTCTGACTATGGGGGCTCTTCTACCAATCCAGCCGTTGGGAAAGCGAGTATGTCAACATTTAAAAAAATATAGTACCGAAACCCTTTATGTTACCCCTGAACGCTAGCTGGTGAATATAAGTTTTGTTTTGGAGGAGCTATGCGCACACTAGATGCACAGTAGCCAAGGTCGGCCGCGGGAGCGCCTACGACTGCCGTTCAGTATCGTTGGTAGAGGAACCCCCATTGCCTGGCCTCCAAGAAGTCCTGACCTTACCCCTTTGGATTTCTTTTTCTATGGGTTCATTAAAAACATTGTGAAAAGATTCGGGTTTTGGATCACCTGTGGGAGCGAATTCCTACCGCTATCTCGACAGTTACTCCCGAAATGATTGCACGTACGTGGCAAGAAATTGCCTACAGACTAGACATCTGCAGAGCGATGAACGGTGCACATATCAAAACATATTAAGGTACAAAAAAATCTTTTTCCGCACATTTTAAGATCAAAACCATTGAATTAGCTATATTAGTTTTTTTAACGGTTTTTTTAAGATGTTGTCCATATTTTTCGATGACCCTATATTTATTACGCTTGCCATTACACCGACAAAGACGTAAAACACAGAAAAAACGAAATATCGATTATTAAGAATATTTCAAGCACACGTTAAACTTAATAGAAACCAGGCAAGTCATGAGATCAGCATGTCAAAAGCATTGTTTACTGAATATATTTGTGGCGATACCGACTCCCTCATATTCAAGAGGCTATTTCATTATCTGATGCCCTGTACAGTCATAATATAAAGTGTAATAAGGCTACTGTCCTTGTAATGTTAATATTTGTCTTTTGAGCTTTATCTTCTTCTCAAGACGTTCCACAAACAGAATATTACGTAATAATGAATGGCAAATTTGTTCGAAGCACTGTTCATTGTTTAGAGCAACTTTCATTCCGTGATATTACAACGATATTACGCATTACCGCACGTCGTTACGGTTTTGAAATGTACTTAAGCGCAATTCCTTCAAGAGACGTAATAAGAGGAAATAAGGCAATTAGCGAAATTCGACGAAAGTAGGCGTTTATGTTCTTAAGCCTCAGAATAGGCAATCGTCGTATAAAGGGGTCATAAAAAGCGGTGCGTTTAGTTACATCATAACCGGATAAAGTCAAAAAGATTTTCCACATGCTGGTTGGTTCTTACCTAGGTAAAATATAAAATCTTTTTCGATAGGGAAGTATATAATAGTATGCTTGTAATCAAAGCAGTATTATCAAGACAGAAACCCATACAAATTTTAATTAACTTATTTTAAGAGCTTATAACCAGAGAACACCAGAAATGTGTCATTTTTAAATCAGTGTTTAGACGTATTGACTCTTTTCTACAAAAAATTATAAATTGATTTCGAAAAATTGTTCTTTTATCTAGTAAACTTATGTTTTAAATTTTCAGAACAATGATAATTTTTAGTATAATAAAGTTATACCATAGGTCATTGACGGATTTGTTAAATTTTCAAAAAAGTACATTTATTGTACAACATCCATTTCAAATCATATAATCATGCAGTAAAATAAATCGATTCATTATCTGGTAAACATATGTAACAGAATTTTAATTTTAGTTTAAATAAAATCATTAAAAAATATATAAGTACATGAGTTTCTTGACGAAAATTGGTCCGTTTGTGTATTTATTTGCGCACTTATAGACTAATATATTTTTATTTTTTTTACATTTTTTGACATTATTGAAAAATGATAAATACTTTAAATAAATAGATAAATAAAAAAGTATGTAATTTTAATGGTTTTATCAACACGCTTTTCAACATTTTTTTTATGTAGGTATAAATTAAACAAAATTTGGAATTAAATAAGATCGATATTGAGTTATAATTTCAAAAAGCTGGTACGGAGAGTAATTAATCTTTCTCATTGGAAACGCCCTGTACGATCGTAAAAACCTCTTTCGACGAAATGTGGATTTTCGGCCGCTGGCTGGTTATACGCTCTTTAAGATCTATTGGAATAAGCTAAAAATCTGATTTTTATTTGGAGCAGTTTTAAAGGAATGGAAAAAAACACAATTTTAATAAATCTCGTATTCATTTGATGAATTATCTAGCATTTTTATGAAATGGGAAAACTTTTCAAATATTATCGAGTATCATAGCGAGACTTAAATTAAAAAGAAATGTTTTTGCGCTAAAATTGACTTATTCGCTGAAAACCCTAGGAGAAAAAAGCGACGAATATAAACAGCGACCTGAAACTTTTCAAATATAAATTGCGCTCTGAACCTAGTTTGGATACTGTTCTTGAGCCTTTTTTCATTACCCTAATTATTACTTCTGCCTGTTCATTGCTTAATTTGTAAAAGAATTTTTTGTTTTTTTTTTTTGTCAAACTTAGAAGATTAATTTTGTTCATAAATAATCTAATGAAAATTTCGCTCTTAGAGAGATAACGATTGTCATTTTATTAAACAATAATATATAAAATAGCCGTTTTTATTTATGCTGATTTTAAACAAATGTGTAATAATTATTGAAACCAGTATGAATATTTTAGTCTAGTTGGAATATCCGACTAACAACCAGCTTCTCCCGCCTTCAATGTAAACTGAGTCCCAATCCGCCTCCTCTCATACGAGGCTTTCGTCTCGTAATGAATTCATGCTGAAAGATAGCCTACGGCGCAACAAACAATAATAATCCCATGTTCGTCTGCCACTTTATCTTTACGTTTAGACGCTAAACCGTATTTGATTACAAAACCGTTGGTATGAATCATTCCCCATACCTCGGATTGTACCAACCAACACACCACGTAGACGTTAATTAAAGTCCTCCTCGTGCCCGTACAACTGCGGGCTGTGGAACTGTGGAACCCAAACCTTTTGACATGAGAAATAGTTCTCGCTCGGCATATGAACAAGTAGCCTGGATTAACAAATAGTGTTGGTGAAGCAATATAATTGATAGCACGAACCAAAGGTTAATCTGCCCCGACATCACTCTTTACCTAATGTATTCAATTCGATAATGCGCTGCCGTGAACCGAGTGTTATTGTGCTTTTACAATTTGATATTGGAAGGAAACGCATAAAAGAAATTCTAGAAACCATTAGTTATCATGAGAATTCTACTTCTTTTCAACACTCAACGTAACCGATTCCACGTAGGCTATTTTCAGTTCTTTACTTTGATTCCATCAAAATTGGCTCCGTGTAGGTTGGTAAAATAATATAATTTTCTCGTAACTGGTCGCAAACCACATTCCAAATATCCACGGTAGATGCGATAAACTCGGTTTTTACTGAATAATTTTAATTCGCTCTAACCAAATGCGGCCTTTTTAATGCCACCAAAATATTTTTCCGGAACAAATTAAATGGTTTCTGGTGGCAAAAACCACTAACGGCGCATGCAAATGGAGTGCATAAAAATATCGCATCTGCTTCTGGCGCCAAAGTGGGACATTCTCTGAAATGGTTTTATTTTTTTCACACACATAAGCAGCGTTGTATAAAAAAAATATCGCTTGTTATTTTGGTAGTTGTATAATTTCAAACTTCAAATAATGGCAATTTCGTATTCATGAGAAGGAATATTATATTATATAGATAATATTATATTATCCTTTCTTCAAAAATATATAAGTTAGGCATTATAATATGTTTAGTTTTTTTTTTATTTCGATTAAAAAATAAAATCATAACCTGGTTGTTTGGCGGTCTCCATGTGAAAACATGGATATTAAATTATGTTGTGCTCGTGAACTGCGAAATTAGAAACTCGGCCATAGATATCGATGAAGTGTTCTTTTGGATAAAAAATTGAATTTATTGAAATGCTGTTGCAACATGACAAAACGCAAACTGCCTAATTGTTGTAATTTGAATCATTGTGAATTTTGCTTTATCTCACTCTCTCCGGATCAACTTAAATAATCTGATAAAATATTATCAAATTGTGCACCATTTCTAGCGTGTGCAAAATAACCAAAAGGTCGCCTATGCAAAGCTTTAGTGTCTTGTGTGAATATTTAGATCTGCTGATTGCCAATTTGTTGATATATTTTTGTCCGCGAGTAAATTCATTTATCAAATATTTATATGGTTTTGTGCCCAGCGAGTTTGGGGTTATTTACACACCCCAGGCTCACATATTATGATTCATGCATTTTATGCAATAATATTCCATTCTGAAAAGGTTACTTCTCAGCGGGAAGCAAATTCTTGTTTTCTCGAATAAATCAACTCCATTCGGATTTCGTATGGATGCCGTCAATCCAAGATTCGATTTCCTACGCACGTTCAAGCTTTACGTGCCTTTTGAAATATTTACAAGGCGCCATTGAAAGCTCCAAAAACTACAATTGTTGTGTAAAATAGGCGTGTATTAGGGTCTGGAATTCCGAGGAGGCTATTTAACACTCGAACCAATGAATCTTCTCTGTTCAGACCTCATCAAACATTAACTTGCCCACTTCCCACATACAAACCTCTACTAGCAGTCATTCAAATAAGGCAAAATGTTCTACATTCCTCTTTTAGCAAAATCTCTTAAAAAATACCAAATTTAGCCAGTTGAAGAAAAATTACACAAACCGTTAAAACGAAGATTTTATTTCGTAGTTTCGCTGCGGCACAAATGAAGCAACCCACAATAGTAAAAATATTTTTTCAACAATATTTTAACAGCTTTATACATTTTGCTTATTTATCATTGATTTTATTGACAAAAAGGTCACTATTTCTCCTGGAATATAACAAGTTTTTACCAATGTCTATAAACTGAATTGATTTAGTGAGGTCAATTATTATTGATGAAATCTTTCTTCTTACAATATACTATATATTTTTACCTAAGTATGATTATGAATATGTGATTACTAAACCTTATATAATATTTCGATAAATTATGTTTTTAAAGAAAAGGTTTTTTACCCGAAATCTCATTATTTTGCATTAGATAACATTGAAAAGTAGTCTTACGTAAAAGAGGTTTCTTTTGTGAATATTCCTTTAACATATTTTTCCTTTCCCCATACATAACATTTTTAATAAATACGCATTATGTAGATATCTTATGAAGGTTTACCAATTTGAACAAAAATAATTTTTCCATGAATTTACAAATTTTACAGATAGAATAAACAAAATAATATAATATACAACATATTCGAAATGTAAATAAAATTGCAACATTAGTTATTGAATAACTATAAATAGCTCCGAGATGCAAGGTAAGTTTATATTATATATTCTCTACTTTGAATAATATTAAATTCAAAACGTGAGTACGATAAGCTTGCGCTTTCCAAAATTGAATTGTAATAATAAAGGTTTAGCGCACTGACAAACTTCCCCTTAGAGCCATATGGCAAAAAGCCTTGGGGTAGTTTTATTTACATAAGCAAATTGGTAAAACAGGTAAGAAGGGACAACGAAGTTACCTCAATTTCGCCGGCAACGTAAAAAGAGCTTACGTTTAGGGATCGTTTTCATAAAAAAAATCCTCGGAAAACCGGGATTAATCAGTTAAAATACACATAGAAAAAGATTCGTTGATGTTTTGGCAAGCCACACAGCTCTCACGAAAAGGGTGTCGAGTGACTTACTGTGAAATGGATTAATTATTTAAAAGCATTTAGATAGTGAGCCTATTAATACCGGCTTTGCTACCTATTAAAAACTCTATTAAATCCTCTTTTGCCGTGATTTTTAACGGAACGTATTTTGCGATTTTTTTCAGAACGTTTTAATGAGCTACGTTTTATTATTCTAAGAGCCGAAATGTTTTATGTAATGTTGAAATTTAATCACAAATAAGGATTACGTTACAAAGATTTTTGAAAGTAGGTACTATAAAATTTCCCCTGTGATATTTGAAGACATCAAGGACCGTTTGGCCCTCAGCCAAATTTTGTAAGTGTTACTAGAGCCTCCTGGACCTTCTCTGGGAACTGTTTTATGGTAACGACGAAGGATGAATATGGTTTATTCGCATGATATGATCATTTTCAAGAACTGGTGCCAATTTTTTCATGCTCTCAACTAAAATTTGAATACTGATCACGTTTGTTATATTACTTTTTGTGCCTTCGCAATCGAATGGTTATTTCTGATACTTCTTTTTCAGTGTCTCGGAAACCATTTGGCTCTGGTAGAGGTATCGAAATAATATCGTTATTCCGGTTTTTATAGTTAATTTTACCTGCTTACTTGATGAGATTTTATAGAGATAAAAGACATATTACACATAATGATAGAGACATTATACGAGATAAAAGCAATGTTCTTATAAAAGCCATGTGTGTAGATAATTTTGATGTTTATGTCTTTATTACAAATCCTATCGAGACAAGCAGAGACAATGAAAGTCCCTGTTAGTTACCGGAGATGATACTTTTCGAAAAAAGTAAGAAGAAAGAATATCATTCTCGTATAAAACAATCATTCTCGTGCTATTATAAAGCTAAAATCAAATAAATTGAAACCTAGTTTCATAGAACTTAAATTTCTAGAAGCGGCGTCTTTTTACATTATTAACAATTATTAAAACAATTAATTAAAAAAATACACTTCCATTTTCTAAGACTAGAAAGCCTAAAAATAGTGTACTGTATTATTATATATTCTGTATTAAAATTAAGTATTATTGGCAGGGAATGTAAATTATAATGTTATTTTAAATCACCTTAAAGTATTTCAAAAATTGATACTCATGGTAATATTTAAAAAAAAAAAACATATAAATTTCCAACTGACACCCTTTTTACAATATTTAATACGCCTACCTACTAAAGATTTTTTTTTAAATATTCAATTATATTTTATTTAGAGAAAAACTATTAAATAACTCTTAATTTATAGGCATATTAATTTAATAAACTAACTAACTAACCATCACGCCGTTTCCCCGCAGGGGTAGGCAGAGAGGACGGACCGCCACACAACTCGATCTTGGCACACCACACTCTTTGCCTCGTTCACATTCATACATCGTTTCATACATGCTCTTCTATTATTCCGACTCTTCACATGGCCCGACTCAAGTATCTGATTCACTTGGTCGTGCCATGTCTTCCTCGGGCGTCCCCGACTTCTTCTACCATTCACATTTGCATCATATATTCTCCTTACACTCCTTTCCTCGTTCATTCGCTCTACATGCCCGAACCATCGGAGAGTCCCTTTCTTAATCTTACACATCACGCTTACATCAGCCTTGCATTCTTTGCGGATATTTACGTTTCTCTCACGATCGTACATGGTTTTACCACACATTCGCCTCAGGGATCTCATTTCTACAGCATTCAGTCTACTTTCATTCTTCCTCTGCCAGTTCCATGTCTCACTGCCATACATCAGGGTAGGTACCAGCACTCCATTATGAACGGCTAGTTTCGCGTCTTTGGACAGTTTTTTATTACCGCCAACGGCATTCAGTCCTCCATTAATAGAATAACCGGCATTCACCCTTCTTTCGATATCTCTATCAGCCTTTCCATCTTTCGTAATTTAATAAGCTATCATAAAACCATTCAAATCTCAAAAGTATTTTTAAAATACCTTACTCCCTCTAGGAATTTGACGGCTGGCGTAGTCCAGTGGTAAGACTCTAGACTCGCACACCGAAGGTCGCGGGATCGAATTCCGGCGTGGCAAATAAATTTTATTTGATTAATTTGTGTTTTTTCACAATTTATTCATTTAAAATAATATATAGTATATTTTCGGCACGTTCTAGAGTGGAAGATACTCTCAGTATCACCCTGGTGTAAGACCACCATTCAGAATTGAAACGTTGCTTCAAAATGGCATTAGCCGTGTTTGGTGACCAGAACTGAATAGCCAGGTACTTCCTCACCTTCCTCTTCCTATCTCCTTCCCCTCCCCACTACTTTCAGCCTCACAACATACCCCAATTGGGGATGCCATAGTCTCACTGGCTTCGGACGGGACTCTTGTGCGGTATTCATTTAAAAAAAGGAATAACTAACTTTAACAATCTTCCTTTACATCAATAAAATTATCGAATATACTAATATTACCTTACCTATAAAAATTACCTTATTATTCAAATTGTGATTAAAAAATTATAGCTTATTATTTTTTTTTTAATATTTTTCCTTTGTTTTCGATAAATCTCGTGTTTTCTTATTTGGTCACGTGTTGTTACTACATTATTTTATTACTTATATTAAATTTCCCCACCAAACAGAAGTCATAAGGTGAGGAATAGCTACATTTTTTTAAGTTCATAACACACTATAAACACGTACCATTTGTTGTTAAAAAGGATGGCAGATTAAATAATAAAAATAAATAAATAAAGTACCAAATTTATTTATTTTCATTTTAGTTTGGTAGTCTATAAAACGGTGGGAGAAAGTAAAATAAATAGTACAGGTACGCGGAGTTATTTAACTAGCTAATTCAGCGTAGGCAGCGGAACATCAAAAGTGCTTCCAGAAAGAGTAATATCCATTGATTTGTGAAAAGTATGATGAAAATTCTCGCGGAAAAACCTTGCATTTCCACACTTTTCCTTCCATCCGTTCTGCATTAAGTTAATGAAGGCGCATAAATTACAGCGGAAAAGTCGTATTCGTCCTGTTTGTTTTCTAATACAAAGGTTTTTTCCCCTCAAGAATTGAATAAATTTTTCCGACCACGTACAGAGGAGAATCAGAAATTCATATGAACTACTAGAAATACAATTTGAATCTTCTCAGGCTGCAAAAAAAATAAAAATGCAAACAGTTTGCCATGAGGCAAGCAGATTTAACTCATGGTTTGCAATCGTAACAATCATTCAGCGTATCCAAGCGTAATCCCTCTGTACAATCATATTCCTCTTTGTGTATTTTTGTTTAATATTAACTAAAACGATAAAATAATATTTTAGCGGTAATAAGTATATATTTCAAGCAAAATGTAAATCGCATGCCTCTATCAAGGATTTAGTAAAATAAACCGAATACTAGGAATATGATTGCATGAAAGGTTATAATATGTAGGTGGATAAATTCCAGGAGTCCTATTATATATATCTAGTATCTTCAACTAAGTACAAATTAATCATCCTTATGGATCTTTGAGCTTGGAAAGTCAACAAAGACAAACTCTGGCATAATAAACTATTGAATGCAGAATATTGAGCTTCCGACCGTATTATTAATGAAGTTATTTCAAAATTAACATAACTACTCGATGAGCGTATTATCTATTTGTGACTCACGAATACCTTATAATATCATGAATGCTTCAAAAGACTATGATCAAGTTCATAATAATTTTGGTTGTATGTAATGTGAATTATTCACTTTTGATGAAGTCATTTGCTTTGAATTTAAGCATTATTTTCAAAAATTGGAACTTATTGTGGGAACAATTCAGACAAGTGATAAATATGATACAAAAATTATTTTATTTTATTTAATTAATTCCTAACTATACGTGTATATTTTTTGTGAGTTTTTGAGAGGTATCATTATTTTTCAAAGCTTACTAATGGTGTTCATTCGAAATTTCTGATCGTCTCTCCTCTAATTTGTCAACGAATTAATTAATTAATTATACTATAATTAATTAATATATTATTATAATTAATTAATTATTTATACCTTTTAAAAATAATAAAAAATTGTCCGAAGAAGTGAAACTAGTAGTCCCATGTGAAGTGTTGGTTCCTACTCTGAAGCCTGCCAGTGAACTGGCAGAGGAAGGATGCTGCAGAAATGAGATCCCTGAGGCGAATGTATAGAAAAAAAACATATACTATATATTAATGCTCAGTTTTTCAAAAAACTCACTTTTCGCTTGACGGGAAAATCGACCTCACCGCCCCTCGCGTTTCACCAACCTCAAGGTTTAATTTGGCTTGGCGACGCAAAAATGCCGCTGGCATGCCAAAACGACCTCTCCGATCCTCGAGTTTCGCACACCTCAAGGTTCAATTTTGTTCAAAGGAAATTATCCCGACGGCTGACACGCGAGAATAGACATTAGCGTTCGGTATTTTAAAACACTTCAAGGTTCACAATCCTTCGAAGAGTCGATTATTTTCCAGCCACTAGCAGTTGTTTTTTTTTTGATAGGGGAAACATTTTTCATCGTTATCAATATGTTTGCCAAAACTTTACGGGAGACTTCTAGCGGTGCGGAATACAAGTATGGATTATTCACATTAGAAAAAATCAAATGTCTATCGAATACTGTTGTAGTTCTATTTTCATCCGTTCGAAATGGCAGCTTCGTCTGAATTTAAATAAATACGCTAGCTTCACGATTTTCACAAAAAAAATATACTAGACAGGAAACTCACATAAAATTGAACTGACACATTTTAAGAGCGAAAATTATATAAATTTTCGGCGAAAACTGGAACTACTCATTAAATCAACCAATTCGGCTCAGTTATAGTTCCCGCCGACAGGTTCGCATTAAAAAAAAAACCACAAATTAGGCCTTAGTTTCAATGCAATGGAAAATACTAGAGAGAATGTTGAGACAGGTCAGTTATCAGTTATCCGAGATGTCAAAACAAAACGGATCTCTCAGCGGTTTGGGTTGTTGTTTTTCGGGAAACGGCATTGCAGCCGAAAAAACGATCCCCGGTTAGATGTTTTTGAAAAATTCGGTACCCGGCAATATAAGGCAACTTTTAAGACCAAAATTTCGTGTCTGTTCCATGTAAAAAATTTCAGGGTCGCCGAAAAACCTATAAAATTTTCCAAAAAAAACAAGAAAATACGTGTCCATAGATTCACTTCAGTAGGGTGGATATTTACCGGCCAGTACAAATTATGTTATTAATTCAGGGTAGGTACCTACTTATCTCGGTAGTATTGCAAATATGATGAAAAAAGCAAAACCATTGCCGGAATTTTGTAAGGAGATGCGCCGGTACCTACCGGAATGGGTAGTTGGACAATTATTTAGGTTTTAATGCAATTTAATTTACTAAGGTAATGTTGTTTCACCGATACTGAATAATTTAACATTTTTTTAAAGTTTATTTTCACGTTCTGTGTAATTTCTATTTTTTTTTTTATCAGTAAATGCCAGTTACATCATTAAACAAAAATATCTATAGAACTTGAATAGAATTCGAACACAACTTTTACAGAACGGTAAAATTGACTTGAAAAATTGAAGAATTTCCAATTTTGTTAAACAACCCAGCCTAAATAAGTTTTTTTTTTACGTATGTGTAAGAACCTGCGCTCAGAATTTAGGTAGGTACCCATCTGCACATAACAACTCGCTATCATCCGACGATATTGCATACGTATTCGTTTTCTAATTTTACAATGAAATTACTCGAAGTTGAACGGGATATTTTTTTTAAAGTATTAAATTCATATAGCGCTTTTTTTAAGCAGTAAAACTACTGGTGAGTTCTGGAATTATAAAATTTGTATGAAAATGCACGTACGCTCATAACTTCTGAAGGACTGCCACAAATTGAAAAATTCTTTTTTTGTTGTGTTCGTTATTGTTAGTACAAGGTTTGAATAAAACTACTGGTGAGTTCTGGCATTACAAAATTTGTAAAAAAAAAATTAAAGGTGGCGCGCGAGCTGTTTGAAAACTAAATGTACCGGGAATTAGTGTATGTAATGCGGCAGGGGGGGTGGGGTGGAAATGGGAAGGGGGGGGAACCTGGGAGGGGGGAGGGGAACTCGGGAGGGGGTTTACGAGACGGAGAAGCGTAGGAGTGAAGTGGGGGGAGGGAAGGTGAGGGAGGCGGAGTGGAAAGGGGAAGAGGACGCTGATGAGGAAAGGGGGGGGGGGATGGGGATTGGAACAAATGAGAAAGGACAGGCAGGTAGAAACATTTTCTTTATTTAATGGTATAGCAACTCATGCCGGGTACCAGTTATCTTCTATATATATAAAAATCAGAAAAATATTTGCATGTAAGTATGTATGTAAGTCCGCTATGCGTTGCTAAACCATTCATCCGATTGCGATGAAACTTTGGGGATTTGATGTGCGCATGCCCGCGATGGTTTCTGTATATTATGGTGAGCTCTGGCATCATGAAATTACGCATTGCTAAACCGTTCATCCGATTGCGATGAAAAATTGAGGATTTGATGTTTGCAAGCCCAAGACGGTTTATGTATACAATAATGAGCTCTGGCATCATGAAATTACGCATTGCTAAACCGTTCATACGATTGCGATGAAACTTTGGGGATTTGATGTGTGCATGTCTACAATGGTGTTTATTTACTAACGTTTGGCAGGTTTTTGCTGCTAGGTCCTGCGGGCGGCTTAATACATAGTTGTGTGTTTAACCACTAAACGTTGCTAAACCTTTCATCCGATTGCGATGAAAATTTGAAGATTTGATGTGTGCATACCCACGACGTTTTCTGTATACAAAAATGAGCTCTGGCATCATGAAATTACGCACTGCTAAACCGTTCATCCGATTGCGATGAAACTTTGGGGATTTGATGTGTGCATGCCTACAATGGTGTCTATATACTAACGTATGGCAGGTTTTTGCTGCTAGGCCCTGTGGGCGGCTTTATGTATATTTGTATGTTTAACCGTAGTTACCTACCCGCTTACTATGATTTTTTTTTACTGTTAGTAAGTCAAGATAGTTTTAACCCGTTAGTTGCATTTGCAACAGGCATAAGCTAGTACTATATATTAATGCTCAGTTTTTGAAAAAACTCACTTTTTCCTTGACGCAAAAATCGACCTCACCGCCCCTCGCGTTTCACCAACCTCAAGGTTCACTTTGGCTTGGCGACGCAAAAATGCCGCTGGCACGCCAAAACGACCTCTCCGATCCTCGAGTTTCGCACACCTCAAGGTTCAATTTTGTTCAAAGGGAATTAGCCCGACGCCTGACACGCGAGAATGGACATTAGCGATCGCTATTTTGGAACGCTTCAAAGTTCACAATCCTTCGAAGAGTCGATTATTTTCCAGCCACTAGCTTTTGTTTCGTTTTTGTTAGGGGAAACATTTTTCATCGTTATCAATATGTTTGCCAAAACTTTACGGGAGACTTCTAGCGGTGCGGAATACAAGTATGGATTATTCACATTAGAAAAAATCAAATGTCTATCGAATACTGTTGTAGTTCTATTTTCATCCGTTCGAAATGGCAGCTTCATCTGAATTTAATTAAATACGCTAGCTTCACGATTTTCACAAAAAAATAGACTAGACAGGAAACTCACATAAAATTGAACTGACACATTTTAAGAGCGAAAATTATATAAATTTGCGGCGAAAACTGAAACTACTCATTAAATCAACCAATTCGGCTCAGTTATAGTTCCCGCCGACAGGTTCGCATTAAAAAAAAAACCACAAATTAGGCCTTAGTTTCAATGCAATGGAAAATACTAGAGAGAATGTTGAGACAGGTCAGTTATCAGTTATCCGAGATGTCAAAACAAAACGGATCTCTCAGCGGTTTGGGTTGTTGTTTTTCGGAAAACGGCATTGCAGCCGAAAAAACGATCCCCGGTTAGATGTTTTTGAAAAATTCGGTACCCGAAAACATTCGGCAACTTTTGATAATGATATGACGTGTCCGTCCCATGTAAAAAATTTCAGGGTCGCCGAAAAACCAATAAAATTTTCCAAAAAAAACAAGAAAATTGGTGTCCATAGATTCACTTCAGTAGAGTGGATATTTACCGGCCAGTAGGTACAAATTGAAATGTTATTAATTCAGGGTAGGTACCTACTTATCTCAGTAGTATTGCAAATATGATGAGAAAAGCAAAAACATTTCCGGAATTTTGTAAGGAAATGCGCCGGTACCTGCCGGAATAGGTAGTTAAACAATTATTTAGGTTTTTGATGCAATTTATTTTACTAAGGTAATGTTGTTTCCACGATACTTTAACAATTTTTTAAAGTTCATTTTCACGTTCTGTGTAAGTTCTGTTTTTTTATCAGTAAATGCCAGTTGCATCATAAAACTGAAATAATTACAGAACTTGAATAGAATTCGAACCGAACTTTTACAGAACGTTAAAATTGACTTGAAAAATTGAAGAATTTTTAATTTTGTTAAACAACCCAGCCTAAATATGTGTTTTTTTTTACTCACTCTTTTTTCACTCGGAATTTAGGTAGGTACCCATCTGCACATAACAACTCGATATCATCCAACTATATTGCATACGTATTAGTTTTCTAATTTTACAATGAAATTACTCGAAGTTGAACGGAATATTTTTTTAAAACTATTAAATTCATACAGCGCTTTATTTTAAGCAGTAAAACTACTGGTGAGTTCTGGCATTATAAAATTTGTATGAAAATGTACGTACGCTCATAACTTCCGAAGGACTGCAACAAATTGAATAATTCTTTTTGTGTTGTGTTCGTTATTGTTAGTACAAGGTTTGTATAAAATTACTGGTGAGTTCTGGCATTACGAAATTTAAAAAAAAAAATTTATAGGTGGCGCGCGAGCTGTTTGAAAAATAAATGTACCGGGAAATAGTGTATGTAATGCGGCAGGTGGGGGGGGGTGGAAACAGGAAGGGGGGGAGGGGGACCTGGGAGGGGGGAGGGGAACTCGGGAGGGGGTTTACGATACGGAGAAGCCTAGGAGTGAAGTGGGGTGAGGGAAGGGAAGGGAGGCGGAGTGGAAAGGGGAAGAGGACGCTGGTGAGGAAGGGGGGGGAAGGGGGGGGGGGGGAGGGGGGGGGAGGAAGAGGATCGGAACAAATGAGAAAGGACACGCAGGTAGAAACATTTTCTTTATTAAATGGTATCGCAACGCATGCCCGGTACCAGCTATCTTCTATATATATAAAAATCAAAAAAATGTTTGGCTGTATGTATGTCCGCTATGCATTGCTCAACCGTTCATCCGATTGTGATGAAACTTTGGGGATTTGATGTGTGCATTTCTACAATGGTGTTTATATACTAACGTATAGCAGGTTGTTGCTGCTAGGTCCTGCGGACGGCTTTATACATAGTTGTATGTTTAACCGCTAAGCGTTGCTAAACCATTCATCCGATTGCGATGAAAATTTGAGGATTTGATGTGTGCATGCCCACGACGGTTTCTGTATACAAAAGTGAGCTCTGGCATCATGAAATTACGCATTGCTAAACCGTTCATCCGATTGCGATGAAACTTTGGGGATTTGATGTGTGCATGCCTACAATGGTGTCTATATACTAACGGATGGCAGATTTTTGCTGCTAGGCCCTGTGGGCAGCTTTATATATATTTGTATGTTTAACCGTAGGTACCTACCCGCTTACCATAAATTTTTTTTCTGTTAGTTAGTAAGTCAAGTTAGTTTTAACCCGTTAGTTGCATTTGCAACAGGCATAAGCTAGTACTATATATTAATGCTCAGTTTTTCGAAAAACTCACTTTTGCCTTGATGCGAAAAACGACAGTACCGTCCCTCGCGTTTCACCAACCTCAAGGTTCACTTTGGCTTGGCGACGCAAAAATGCCGCTGGCACGCCAAAACGACCTCTCCGATCCTCGAGTTTCGCACACCTCAAGGTTCAATTTTGTTCAAAGGGAATTAGCCCGACGCCTGACACGCGAGAATGGACATTATCGATCGCTATTTTGGAACGCTTCAAAGTTCACAATCCTTCGAAGAGTCAATTATTTTCCAGCCACTAGCTTTTGTTTCGTTTTTGTTAGGGGAAACATTTTTCATCGTTATCAATATGTTTGCCAAAACTTTACGGGAGACTTCTAGCGGTGCGGAATACAAGTATGGATTATTCACATTAGAAAAAATCAAATGTCTATCGAATACTGTTGTAGTTCTATTTTCATCCGTTCGAAATGGCAGCTTCGTCTGAATTTAAATAAATACGCTAGCTTCACGATTTTCACAAAAAAAATGGACTAGACAGGAAACTCACATAAAATTGAACTGACACATTTTAAGAGCGAAAATTATATAAATTTGCGGTGAAAACTGGAACTACTCATTAAATCAACCAATTCGGCTCAGTTATAGTTCCAGCCGACAGGTTCGCATTAAAAAAAAAACCACAAATTAGGCCTTAGTTTCAATGCAATGGAAAATACTAGAGAGAATGTTGAGACAGGTCAGTTATCAGTTATCCGAGATGTCAAAACAAAACGGATCTCTCAGCGGTTTGGGTTGTTGTTTTTCGGGAAACGGCATTGCAGCCGAAAAAACGATCCCCGGTTAGATGTTTTTGAAAAATTCGGTACCCGGCAATATAAGGCAACTTTTAACACCAAAATTTTGCGTCAGTTCCATGTAAAAAATTTCAGGGTCGCCGAAAAACCTATAAAATTTTCCAAAAAAAACAAGAAAATTGGTGTCCATAGATTCACTTCAGTAGGGTGGATATTTACCGGCCAGTAGGTACAAATTGAAATGTTATTAATTCAGGGTAGGTACCTGCTTATCTCGGTAGTATTGCAAATATGATGAGAAAAGCAAACACATTGCCGGAATTTTGTAAGGAAATGCGCCGGTACCTGCCGGAATAGGTAGTTGGACAATTATTTAGGTTTTTGATGCAATTTATTTTACTAAGGTAATGTTGTTTCCACGATACTGAATAATTTAACATTTTTTTAAAGTTCATTTTCACGTTCTGTGTAAGTTCTGTTTTTTTATCAGTAAATGCCAGTTGCATCATAAAACTGAAATAATTACAGAACTTGAATAGAATTCGAACCGAACTTTTACAGAACGTTAAAATTGACTTGAAAAATTAAAAAAATTTTAATTTCGTTAAACAACCCAGCCTAAATATGAGTTTTTTTTTACGTATGTATGCAAGTACCTATACTCAGAATATAAGTAGGTTCCTACCTGCACATAAACACTCGATATCATCCGACGATATTGCATACGTATTAGTTTTCTAATTTTACAATGAAATTACTCGAAGTTGAACGGAAATTTTTTTAAAAGTATTAAATTCATATAGCGCTTTATTTTAAGCAGTAAAACTACTGGTGAGTTCTGGCATTATAAAATTTGTATGAAAATGTACGTACGCTCATAACTTCCGAAGGACTGCAACAAATTGAAAAATTCTTTTTTTGTTGTGTTCGTTATTGTTAGTACAAGGTTTGTATAAAATTACTGGTGAGTTCTGGCATTACGAAATTTGTAAAAAAAAAATTATAGATGGCGCGCGAGCTGTTTGAAAAATAAATGTACCGGGAATTAGTGTATTAATAATGCGGCAAGTGGGGGGGGGGGGGGTGGAAACAGAAAGGGGGGGAGGGGAACTCGGGAGGGGGTTTACGATACGGAGAAGCCTAGGAGTGAAGTGGGGGTGAGCTCTGGCAACACGAAATTACGCATTGCTCAACCGTTCATCCGATTGTGATGAAACTTTGGGGATTTAATGTGTGCATTTCTACAATGGTGTTTATATACTAACATATAGCAGGTTTTTGCTGCTAGGTCCTGCGGACGGCTTTATACATGGTTGTATGTTTAACCGCTAAGCGTTTCTAAACCATTCATCCGATTGCGATGAAAATTTGAGGATTTGATGTGTGCATGCCCACGACGGTTTCTGTATACAAAAGTGTGCTCTGGCATCATGAAATTACGCATTGCTAAACCATTCATCCGATTGCGATGAAACTTTGGGAATTTTATGTGTGCATGTCTACAATGGTGTTTATATACTAACGTATGTCAGGTTTTTGCTGCTAGGTCCTGCGGGCGGCTTTATACATAGTTGTATGTTTAACCGCTAAGCGTTGCTAAACCATTCATCCGATTGCGATGAAAATTTGTAGATTTGATGTGTGCATGCTCACGACGGTTTCTGTATACAAAAGTGAGCTCTGGCATCATGAAATTACGCATTGCTAAACGGTTCATCCGATTGCGATGAAACTTTGGGGATTTGATGTGTGCATGCCTACAATGGTGTATATATACTAACGGATGGCAGATTTTTGCTGCTAGGCCCTGTGGGCGGCTTTATATATATTTGTATGTTTAACCGTAGGTACCTACCCGCTTACTATGAATTTTTTTTCTGTTAGTTAGTAAGTCAAGTTAGTTTTAACCCGTTAGTTGCATTTGCAACAGGCATAAGCTAGTATTATATAGTATTGTTTGGTTTTTCAAAAAACTCACTTTTCGCTTGACGGGAAAATCGACCTCACCGCCCCTCGCGTTTCACCAACCTCAAGGTTTAATTTGGCTTGGCGACGCAAAAATGCCGCTGGCACGCCAAAACGACCTCTCCGATCCTCGAGTTTCGCACACCTCAAGGTTCAATTTTGTTCGAAGGAAATTGTCCCGACGGCTGACACGCGAGAATGGACATTAGCGCTCGGTATTTTAAAACACTTCAAGGTTCACAATCCTTCGAAGAGTCGATTATTTTCCAGCCACTAGCAGTTGTTTTTTTTTTAATAGGGGAAACATTTCAATATGTTTGCCAAAACTTTACGGGAGACATCTAGCGGTGCGGAATACAAGTATGGATTATTCACATAAGAAAAAATCAAATATCTATCGAATACTATTGTAGTTCTATTTTCATCCGTTCGAAATGGCAGCTTCGTCTGAATTTAAATAAATACGCTCGCTTCACGATTTTCTCGAAAAAGGAGGAATCAACATAACGACAGTATTCGTATAATGTTGCTATATGCTTGGTTTTGGAATGCCTAATTTTGGAATGCTGTTTTTTAATATTCAGAATGTTTCTTACTAAAATTTTTAACTTTGTCAATAAATAATATGGATACATTAAAATATAGTGAATATTTAACTGCTGTAACTATACCAACACTAAATAGAAAAAATACATTATTGTAGTTGTGGAAGAATTTCTTTTACCTCATTTCATGAATATTGTTTGTTCTTTTTTTTTCAACTCATTTATAATTTCATATTATTATTTGAAATATATAATATTCAATAATATTTTAATTAATAATATTAAAAGTACATAATATTTTAAATAAAATTCTACATACTTTACGCTTGACAACAGCAAAAAAATATGTAAAAAAAAAATTTTTTAGGGTGTTTAGTTGTTATTTTTTCAAAAAAATAATTTTTTCATGCTATTCACAGGTATATTTTAAAATTTTGTTTTTAAATAAAGCATCAAAGTTAATTTATTAAGATATCTTTGTTCTCAATAAAAAAAAGTTTACGAAAACCATGTTTTTTCTTAGTAAGCATTAACATTTTTTACCCCTGAAACATGTATTTTTTTAAATGGCATCACTGGACACTACGTATTCAAGCTGACAGCTTATTAAAAGTTTTATTTTCTTAAAGGTAATGAACAAGATGGCGATTACGGGCTTATAATTTATAATAATTATACACTGACTGATAACTAAATTACTGATTGCAAGTAGGTAGGATAATGATATAATATATAAAATATATCTTCATTGATAATTTTATGTAAATTTTCAACATTTTGAAGGTATTTATTTATAGTGTCAAGCAACTTAAGTTATGTCAATAGTATTAGTAATAAATATAACCTAAATGGTCCTCTGTTTACAGGAATGAAGTTGAAAAATGCCGCTATAAATATTGAATGTTTGAAATTACCTATTTATACTGTAAAATCCTCAGTGATAACATAACGATGCAATCTTTCAAAAAAATGAACAAATGAATCTATCAATTTACAAGATAATTATTATTGAAGGTATTTATTTCCCATTTTTTATTATTTTCATTAAAAAAACTGCAATTTACAAGATAATTATTATTAAAAATGTATTTCCTATTGTTTTAACCTACAATCACTTTCTGAACTTATTTGTGGGTGCAAACATCTTCATTTCAAATGTCGTTATATTTTCTAGCAGTGAAATAGTATAATGAGGGTTCAATAAAACTCAACAAAGTGGAATTTCAACACCCCCTTGAAAAATCGACTAGAATGGGCCAAGGCACACCAAAAAATGACCAATGACGACTGAACAGGTAAACCGATTTGGTTTTCAATGAATCCCGCATGTTTGAAACAGTTGTGAATGGTACTTTGTGACATTTTATTCCAGGCATCAGCCATAAGAATTGCATCTAGCACCGTTATTTTTGCATCAAGACAATTTATCATTAAATTAATGCAATATGCTTTCTTAATTTTTCCTGTCTGTAGAAAAAAACCTGTGTTCCCATTATTGAAATGTTCCTTATTTGATGAATAGTTTCAAATTTTTTCCACAAATTATAGAAAACTCGCAGAAAAATATATCATTCTAATGCAATGGCTACAACGAGCGAAGTGCAAATATTCAAATTCTATGAAATATAAAACTAATCTTATAAAATATTATTGATTACAGCACGTTAGTTCACGCATAGCCGTAGTACGTCGTAGCCTGGGTGTATGTCATGGACATATACAGTAAGCTGGAGGAACGACATTTGAGATGGTATGGGCACGTAAGACGGAGATCATCAGACCACATAGTGAAGCAGGCAATGTCTATGCAGCTTCATCGGCAGTCATCCAGAGAAAGACCAAAGAACTCCTAGATGACTCAATGCTTAAAGAAACACATGGAGGAAGGCGATACTCCGAACCGAAGAAACTATAATTTGAGAACGAGAAGAACCGACCCCGTGTATTATTAAATGCCAGGTGACGGCTGGCGTTGTCAAAGTTATTGATTTAATCTAAAATATACTCACATCAACGAAGGACAACAAGGTGAAAATACAATTCTGTACCTCAGAAGAAAAAGGTCGGTTGTCACATTTTTGAAATTGTTCAGGAGAGAGGAAATAGTAAAATAATTAGTCTATTGGTTATCTCTTGATGGTTAAATTTATGTAATTTTTTTCCTGTTTTTTTTTTAATTTGTCTTAAGGCACATATTAATATTATGGTTTTTAACGTTTTTAGCGGACATCCGACCTTATAGCATTAGAAAATAAAAATACTCAAAATACACCAGACCTTTTATGTTGACCTAACTTTGTTTTCCGTTGTCGTAGGGACAACATTCTTTATACCTGTGTGTAGATACTGAAATAACTAAAAAGGCCTCATACATAACTCATTTTCACAAATACTGGACAACCGACCTTTTTCTTCTGAGTTACAGAATTGAAACTTATTATTTATGATAAAATTAATGCAATATGCTTTCTTAATTTTTCCTGTCTGTAGAAAAAAACCTGTGTTTCCATTATTGAAATGTTCCTTATTTGATGAATAGTTTCAAATTTTTTCCACAAATTATAGAAAACTCGCAGAAAAATATATCATTCTAATGCAATGGCTACAAAGAGCGAAGTGCAAATATTCAAATTCTATGAAATATAAAACTAATCTTATAAAATATTATTGATTACAGCACGTTAGTTCACGCATTTCTTCGTAGCCTGGATGTATGTCATGGACATAAACAGTAAGCTGGAGGAACGACGTTTGAGATGGTATGGGCACGTAAGACGGAGATCATCACACCACACAGTGAAGCAGGCAATGTCTATGCAGATTCATCGACAGTCATCCAGAGAAAGACCAAAGAACTCCTAGATGACTCAATGCTTAAAGAAACGCACTCAGAACCGAAGAAACTCTAATTTGAGAACGAGAAGAACCGACCCCAACAGCCTACCTAGGCAATGAGTTGGGACAGCGCCAGAAAAAAGAAGAAAGAAAGATTGATTACAGAAATCACCTATTTTGTCTACTGGAAAAGGATGTCAAAATTATCTCCGCACAAGGCGCTCTTTGAGTTATAACAAATCATGATTTGTCATAACCCAAAGGATCAGCTGTGATAAGAAAAGCATGATTTTGAATAGGTTGAAATGTAATATAATGAAATTTTTCTAATATTATTTTAAATAAATAAATAAGGTATAGTATTTTGCAATTCATCATATAAGAAGGGTATATTCTGGTTCCTTGCTATTAAAAGGATAACTGGGGAGATAGTACTTATAAAAAACAATGGTACATAGTCACAGCACACGTTTCACAGGAAAAAGGTCTGAAAATACCTAAAATAGCAAATAAATGTATGGAAACTGAACACTGGAGAATTTTGTGCCAGTGATTTTGAATGATATAAAAAATAACTTTGCTTTTGAGTAAAATAAGAGTTTAAGTATGATAATTTTAAAGATGTGGCTAATGAATGAAAAATCTATATGGAGGCACTGCCGAAAACCAGCTGCATTCCAGGAGGAATCCTTAATTGTAGCTGAGCAGTGACCTTTTTTAGATGGTTTGGGCTCACCCGAGGAAAACATAGAACGATTAAGTGAATCAGATGCTTGGGCCATGTCAAGAATCAAAATAATAAGAAAACATGTGTGAATGTGAATGAATGTTTGCCAAGACTGAGTTATTTGGTAATAGTTAGTTAGTTGTTTCTCAACTCACCCGCATGTGTTTACCAAATTTAAGCAGTTACAAGTTAGAATTGTGGTTCTTTATTCTCCTCACTGTGTGCCTTATGTTTTTAATATTATTAAAGTAATTAAAATTTTAATAAATATAATAGTGCAGTGTTTTGTTTACAAAACCTATGTATCAATACCTCGCTTAACAATTCTGCATTGACATCTTCAATGTTACAAAGAGTTCAGCAACTATCTTTTGATATACGCCACAACATAGTAAAACTACGGAAACTGCCCCCATGTACTTTTTAATTTTGTAATCTTCTCCATAATATATTAGTGTATAACTATTTTATGGAAAACATGAAAAAATAAATAAATATTTATTTGCAGAATGTAGGTACATTGTATTTTTTTGTATTACAGTACATTATGCACCTGACACACACAGCTATAAAAGCACAAGCAAATATTTGTTGAACCGCGACTGAGTATGTGTTGTATCGTCAGACGACGCTATCAAATATTTCTTCCTATGGTAGGAGAAGGGGTCTGATGAATTAGGGAGCACCACGAAATACCATTTCTTTGTACTGAATCTATTAACTAGACAACTGTCATCTGCACGTTTAGGCAGCTCCGTCATTAAAATGAGCCCCTCCTGTTTTTTGGAGGAGAGGAGGTAGCACAACTTTTCACATATCACATCAGGAGCGGTTACGACATAATATATGTTTTGTCTATGGTTGATTTGCGCATAAACTGCTTAGATGTGACAGATCCGAAGGGATTGTATGGAGAGCATTATTTAGCATGCGATGATCTTTTATATTTTATTGCTGTGTGTGGCAGGAGTCTTAAGTATATGTAAAATGTAGAAGTACCATTAAAATTATAATTTGTATTGAATGCTGGACTATGTACAACTCCTACTCAAAGCAACTCGAACCAGCAGAAATGCGAATGCTTAGATGGTCGGCAGGAGTATCACTAAAAGATAAGATTAAAAGTTCACGCATTCGTGTTAGTTTAGGTGTCACGGACATAAACAGTAAGCTGGAGGAACAACAGTTTAGATGGTATGGGCACATAAGACGGAGACCATCAGACCACACAGTGAAGCAGGCAATGTCTATGGAGCTTCATCGACAGTCATCCAAAGGAAGACCAAAGAAATCCTGGATGACTCAATGCTCCAAAATACTTGGGAGAAACGGCCTGGATGAAGGCGATACTCAGAACCGTAGAAGCTACAACCTGAGCCGACCCCAGCAGCCTATCTAGGCAATGAGTTGGGACAGCGCAAGGAAGAAGAAGAAGGTTATAATTTGTATTAAATGTTTTATTTACCTAAAAAGAAATTTATACTATTACATATTTCATATCAATAATCATTCTTTATTCATAAACATATATTTTTTCAGGTAGACAGTTTTTCGACTGCCACACTAGGCACATGCCCGTATTATGGCAGTAGTAATAACAATAATATAAATATATCATAATAAAAACAAGCTTAAATTGTTTTGGCCGGTCGTTTTGTGCATCGTCTAATTAGTATGACAAAGTATCGCTGGCCCCTTAAGGGTCATTATATCTGGATTCTACTGTATATCCAAATTACATATATTATTCTGTTGTGTGTGTATCATCCATTGCAAAAAGTTCATTAAATAAATTCCCAGGAATTCTTTTACAAATCTTTATCCGTAAAACAAGAAGAAAATTGTTATTAATTTAATTGAACAGTTCATCAATACCAATATTGAAACATCAGAAGTCCTAGCATGGGGCATAGATAAGGGTTGATAGGATAACTTTCAGTAACTTCTCATCGTTCTCTAGGACAAATGCAGATCACTAACATACAAACAATAGTTGACGTAGAATATATTAAGGGTAGTTAACCAGCCAGCAGCCGAGAATTCAAATTTCATCGAAAGATGTTCTTATGATCGTACAGTGCGGTTCCGATGAGAAAGATTAATTATTCTTCGTACTAGATATCTTTTGTGGGATCGTTATTTGACAATGAACGTGATCTCCTGTCAGATTTGTGTGGTTTTTATGGCTGTTATTTGGTTTTTCTTTGTACAACGTACATTAAATGAATAAATAATTGTGCATACTTGCAAGAATTCATGTTTAAAACGATTTAAACTAAAATATGTGACAGTAAATATGTACAAAAAGATCACGTCCTTTATCTAATAATGATCCCACAAAAGATATAGAATCGCTCGACTGGAAGTACCTAATTTGTAACTGAGCAAAAGAATTTAATAATATTTTCCTTGGATGAAACTTCAATTGCAAATTAGACATACAAATATAATATAATTATTATATTCGGTAAATATGCATTGAGTCCACCTCACGGATAATACAGAACGTTCGTGTTGTCGAAGTTTGATTCACGGATAATAAGGAATATTCCATTTTTATGTTAAGGTTAAACTACGAAAGCTGCATGTCATCATATCGTTTTTTTCTTCATATATTTAAATAAACACCCGCTCTTCGCATCATCCACGTTCATACATCAAATCGCATAGTGTTAGAACCCGTTAGTTGCTTTGCAATGGGCAAAACCATTCATCCGATCGCAATAAAAATTTGGGGATTTGATGTGCGCATGCTCGCGATGATTTCTGTATACAATAGTGAGCTCTGGCATCATGAAATAACGCATTGATAAACCGTTCATCCGATTGCGATGAAACTTTGGGGATTTGATGTGTTCATGTCTACAATGGTGTTTATATACTAATGTATGGCAGGTTTTTGCTTCTAGGCCCTGCGGGCGGCTTTATACATAGTTGTATGTTTAACCGCTAAGCGTTGCTAAACCATTCATCCGATTGCGATGAAAATTTGAGGATTTGATGTGTGCATGCCCACGACGGTTTCTGTATACAAAAGTGAGCTCTGGCATCATGAAATTACGCATTGCTAAGCCGTTCATCTGATTGGGATGAAACTTTGGGGATTTGATGTGTGCATGCCTATAATGGTGTCTTCATACTAACGTACGGCAGGTTTTTGCTGCTAGGTCCTGCGGGCGGCTTTATACATAATTGTGTGTTTAACCGCTAAGCGTTGCTAAACCATTCATCCGATTGCGATAAAAAATTGTATATTTGATGTGTGCATGCCCACGACGGTTTCTGTATACAAAAATGAGCTCTGGCATCATGAAATTACGCATTGCTAAACCGTTCATGCGATTGCGATGAAACTTTGGGGATTTGATGTGTGCATGCCTACAATGGTGTCTATATACTAACGTATGGCAGATTTTTGCTGCTAGGCCCTGTGGGCGGCTTTATTTATATTTGTATGTTTAACCGTAGTTACCGACCCGCTTACTATGAAATATATTTTTTTCTATTAGTAAGTCAAGTTAGTTTTAACCCGTTAGTTGCATTTGCAACAGGCATAAGCTAGTTATATATTAATGCTCAGTTTTTCAAAAAACTCACTTTTCGCTTGACGGGAAAATCGACCTCACCGCCCCTCGCGTTTCACCAACCTCAAGGTTTAATTTGGCTTGGCGACGCAAAAATGCCGCTGGCACGCCAAAACGACCTCTCCGATCCTCGAGTTTCGCACACCTCAAGGTTCAATTTTGTTCAAAGGAAATTATCCCGACGGCTGACACGCGAGAATGGACATTAGCGTTCGGTATTTTAAAACACTTCAAGGTTCACAATCCTTCGAAGAGTCGATTATTTTCCAGCCACTAGCAGTTGTTTTTTTTTTTGATAGGGGAAACATTTTTCGTCGTTATCAATATGTTTGCCAAAACTTTACGGGAGACTTCTAGCGGTGCGGAATACAAGTATGGATTATTCACATTAGAAAAAATCAAATGTCTATCGAATACTGTTGTAGTTCTATTTTCATCCGTTCGAAATGGCAGCTTCGTCTGAATTTAAATAAATACGCTAGCTTCACGATTTTCACAAAAAAATAGACTAGACAGGAAACTCACATAAAATTGAACCGACACATTTTAAGAGCGAAAATTATATAAAATTTGCGGCGAAAACTGGAACTACTCATTCAATCAACCAATTCGGCTCAGTTATAGTTCCCGCCGACAGGTTCGCATTAAAAAAAAAAAACCACAAATTAGGCCTTAGTTTCAATGCAATGGAAAATACTAGAGAGAATGTTGAGACAGGTCAGTTATCCGAGATGTCAAAACAAAACGGATCTCTCAGCGGTTTGGGTTGTTGTTTTTCGGGAAAAGGCATTGCAGCCGAAAAAACGATCCCCGGTTAGATGTTTTTGAAAAATTCGGTACCCGGCAATATAAGGCAACTTTTAACACCAAAATTTTGCGTCCGTTCCATGTAAAAAATTTCAGGGTCGCCGAAAAACCTATAAAATTTTCCAAAAAAAACAAGAAAATTGGTGTCCATAGATTCACTTCAGTAGGGTGGATATTTACCGGCCAGTAGGTACAAATTGAAATGTTATTAATTCAGGGTAGGTACCTGCTTATCTCGGTAGTATTGCAAATATGATGAGAAAAGCAAACACATTGCCGGAATTTTGTAAGGAAATGCGCCGGTACCTGCCGGAATAGGTAGTTGGACAATTATTTAGGTTTTTGATGCAATTTATTTTACTAAGGTAATGTTGTTTCCACGATACTGAATAATTTAACAATTTTTTAAAGTTCATTTTCACGTTCTGTGTAAGTTCTGTTTTTTTATCAGTAAATGCCAGTTGCATCATAAAACTGAAATAATTACAGAACTTGAATAGAATTCGAACCGAACTTTTACAGAACGTTAAAATTGACTTGAAAAATTAAAAAAATTTTAATTTCGTTAAACAACCCAGCCTAAATATGAGTTTTTTTTTACGTATGTATGCAAGTACCTATACTCAGAATATAAGTAGGTTCCTACCTGCACATAAACACTCGATATCATCCGACGATATTGCATACGTATTAGTTTTCTAATTTTACAATGAAATTACTCGAAGTTGAACGGAAATTTTTTTAAAAGTATTAAATATATATAGCGCTTTATTTTAAGCAGTAAAACTACTGGTGAGTTCTGGCATTATAAAATTTGTATGAAAATGTACGTACGCTCATAACTTCCGAAGGACTGCAACAAATTGAAAAATTCTTTTTTTGTTGTGTTCGTTATTGTTAGTACAAGGTTTGTATAAAATTACTGGTGAGTTCTGGCATTACGAAATTTGTAAAAAAAAAATTATAGATGGCGCGCGAGCTGTTTGAAAAATAAATGTACCGGGAATTAGTGTATTAATAATGCGGCAAGTGGGGGGGGGGTGGAAACAGGAAGGGGGGGAGGGGAACTCGGGAGGGGGTTTACGATACGGAGAAGCCTAGGAGTGAAGTGGGGGTGAGCTCTGGCAACACGAAATTACGCATTGCTCAACCGTTCATCCGATTGTGATGAAACTTTGGGGATTTGATGTGTGCATTTCTACAATGGTGTTTATATACTAACGTATAGCAGGTTTTTGCTGCTAGGTCCTGCGGACGGCTTTATACATGGTTGTATGTTTAACCGCTAAGCGTTTCTAAACCATTCATCCGATTGCGATGAAAATTTGAGGATTTGATGTGTGCATGCCCACGACGGTTTCTGTATACAAAAGTGTGCTCTGGCATCATGAAATTACGCATTGCTAAACCATTCATCCGATTGCGATGAAACTTTGGGAATTTTATGTGTGCATGTCTACAATGGTGTTTATATACTAACGTATGGCAGGTTTTTGCTGCTAGGTCCTGCGGGCGGCTTTATACATAGTTGTATGTTTAACCGCTAAGCGTTGCTAAACCATTCATCCGATTGCGATGAAAATTTGTAGATTTGATGTGTGCATGCTCACGACGGTTTCTGTATACAAAAGTGAGCTCTGGCATCATGAAATTACGCATTGCTAAACCGTTCATCCGATTGCGATGAAACTTTGGGGATTTGATGTGTGCATGCCTACAATGGTGTCTATATACTAACGGATGGCAGATTTTTGCTGCTAGGCCCTGTGGGCGGCTTTATATATATTTGTATGTTTAACCGTAGGTACCTACCCGCTTACTATGAATTTTTTTTCTGTTAGTTAGTAAGTCAAGTTAGTTTTAACCCGTTAGTTGCATTTGCAACAGGCATAAGCTAGTACTATATATTAATGCTCAGTTTTTTAAAAAACTCACCTTTTCCTTGATGCGAAATTCGACCTCACCGCCCCTCGCGTTTCACCAACCTCAAGGTTCACTTTGGCTTGGCGACGCAAAAATGCCGTTGGCACGCCAAAACGACCTCTCCGATCCTCGAGTTTCGCACACCTCAAGGTTCAATTTTGTTCAAAGGGAATTATCCCGACGCCTGACACGCGAGAATGGACATTAGCGCTCGCTATTTTGGAACGCTTCAAAGTTCACAATCCTTCGAAGAGTCGATTATTTTCCAGCCACTAGCTTTTGTTTCGTTTTTGTTAGGGGAAACATTTTTCATTGTTATCAATATGTTTGCCAAAACTTTACCGGAGACTTCTAGCGGTGCGGAATACAAGTATGGATTATTCACATTAGAAAAAATCAAATGTCTATAGAATACTATTGTAGTTCTATTTTCATCCGTTCGAAACGGCAGCTTCGTCTGAATTTAAATAAATACGCTAGCTTCACGATTTTCACAAAAAAAAAGACTAGACAGGAAACTCACATAAAATTGAACTGCCACATTTTAAGAGCGAAAAATTATATAAATTTGCGGCGAAAACTGGAACTACTCATAAAATCAGTCAATTCGGCTGGGTTACATTTCTCGCCGACAGGTTCGCATTAAAAAAAAAAAAACACAAATTAGGCCTTAGTTTCAATGCAATGGAAAATACTAGAGAGAATGTTGAGACAGGTCAGTTATCAGTTATCCGAGATGTCAAAACAAAACGGATCTCTCAGCGGTTTGGGTTGTTGTTTTGCGGTATACGGCATTACGGCCCAAAAAACGATTCCGGCTTAGATGTTTTTGAAAAATACGGTACTCGGAAATATTCCGCAACTTTTGATAACGATATGACGTCTGCGTCCCATGTATAAAAGTTCAGGGTCGCCGAAAAACCTATAAAATTTTCCAAAAAAAACACGACAATATGCGCCCATAGATTCACTTCAAAGGGTAGATATTTACCGGCCAGTATAAATTGATATGTTAAATGTTAAAATTCAGGGTAGGTACCTACTTATTTCGGTAGTATTGCAAATATGATGAAAAAAGCAAAAACATTGTCGGAATTTTGTAAGGAAATGCGCCGGTACCTGCCGGAATGGGTAGTTAGACACTTATTTAGGTTTTTGATGCAATTTAATTTACTAAGGTAATGTTGTTTCCACGATACTGAATAATTTGACATTTTTTTAAAGTTCATTTTCACGTTCTGTGTAAGTTCTGTTTTTTTTTTTTATCAGTAAATGCCAGTTGCATCATAAAACTGAAATAATTACAGAACTTGAATAGAATTCGAACCGAACTTTTACAGAACGTTAAAATTGACTTGAAAAATCCTAGAATTTTTAATTTTGTTAAACAACCCAGCCTAAATCTGTTTTTCTTTTTACGTATGTGCAAGTACCTGCACTCAGAATTTAGGAACGTACCCATCTGCACATAAAAAATCGGTGTCATCCGACTATATTGCATACGTATTAGTTTTCTAATTTTACAATGAAATTACTCGAAGTTGAACGGGATATTTTTTTTTTTAAGTATTAAATTCATATAGCGCTTATTTGTAAGCAGTAAAACTACTGGTGAGTTATGGCATTATAAAATTTGTAAGAAAATGTACGTACGCTCATAACTTTCGAACGAGTGCAACAAATTGAAAAAAAATTTTTTTGTTGTGTTCGTTATGGTTAGTACAAAGTTTGTATAAAACTACTGGTGAGTTCTGGCAATACGAAATTTGTATAAAAAATTTTAATAGGTGGCGCGCGAGCTGTTTGAAAACTAAATGTACCGGGAATTAGTGTATGTAATGAGGCAGGGGGGGGGAAACAAGAAAAGGGGAGGGGAAACTGGGAGGGGGGAGGGGAACACGGGAGGGGGTTTACGAGACGGAGAAAGGGAGAGGTGAAGTGGGGGGAGGGAAGGTGAGGGAGGCGGAGTGGAAACGCGAAAGGGGAAGAGGACGCGGGTGAGGAAGAGGGGGGGGGGGGGGGGGGCGGAAGGGGATCGAGACAAATGAGAAAGGACACGCAGGTAGAAACATTTTCTTTATTAAAAGGTATAGCAACGCATTCTGGATACCAGCTATCTTCTATATATAAAATCAAAAAAAATGTTTGCATGTATGTATGTATGTATGTCCGCTATGCATTGCTTAACCATTCATCCGATTGCGACGAAACTTTGGGGATTTGATGTGCGCACGACCGCGATGGTTTCTGTATACAATAGTGAGCTCTGGCATCACGAAATTACGCATTGCTAAACCGTTCATCCGATTGCGATGAAACTTTGGGGATTTGATGTGTGCATGTCTACAATGGTGTTTATATACTAACGTATGGCAGGTATTTGCTGCTAGATCCTGCGGACGGCTTTATACATAGTTTTATGTTTAACCGCTAAGCGTTGCTAAACCATTCATCCGATTGCGATGAAAATTTGAAGATTTGATGTGTGCATGCCCACAACGGTTTCTGTATACAAAAGTGAGCTCTGGCATCATGAAATTACGCATTGCTAAACCATTCATCCGATTGCGATAAAACTTTGGGGATTTGATGTGTGCATGTCTACAATGGTGTTTATTTACTAACGTTTGGCAGGTTTTTGCTGCTAGGTCCTGCGGGCGGCTTTATACATAGTTGTGTGTTTAACCACTAAGCGTTGCTAAACCATTCATCCGATTGCGATGAAAATTTGTAGATTTGATGTGTGCATGCCCACGACGTTTTCTGTATACAAAAGTGAGCTCTGGCATCATGAAATTACGCACTGCTAAACCGTTCATCCGATTGCGATGAAACTTTGGGGATTTGATGTGTGTATGCCTACAATGGTGTCTATATACTAACGTATCGCAGGTTTTTTCTGCTAGGCCCTGTGGGCGGCTTTATGTATATTTGTATGTTTAACCGTAGTTACCTACCCGCTTACTATGAAATTTTTTTTTTCTGTTAATAAGTCAAGTTAGTTTTAACCCGTTAGTTGCATTTGCAACAGGCATAAGCTAGTTTATATGAATACAACGCTTAGAAATGGATGTTTAGAAGGTTTAGGCATGTAGCGCTAACGCACGAATAAAATAGTGTATGGCAAATGTATGATGCTAATGTGAATGGTAGAAGAAGTCGGGGATACCCGAGGAAGATATGGCACAATGAGTTAATAAAATACTTAAGTATGGTAAAATAAGGCGACGTGGTGAACGATGAAATGGGTATAAGCAGAATTTATGACTTGGAAGTGAATGGAAGAAGCAGTTGAGATCGCTCGAGGAAGACATGGTATGACCAAATGAAAAGTGGTAAAATGAGGCGAGGGTGTACAAGGCTGATGTAATGAAATGGATTAAGAAAGGAAAGCTTAGATTTTTGGCATAAAGAGCGGATGAACGAAGAAAGGAGTATTATAAGATTATGTGCAGGTAGTCGGGCCATGCTCAAAATAACAGAAGACATTATTTAAGATGAAATATTAATGTTAATGAAGCAAGTAGTTTGTCAAGACCAAGCAGTTTGGGGCTTCGCACTCTGCCCACCCCTGAGATAAAACGGGGTGATTTTTGCTTAATAGGTTTTTTTATAACGAAAACTAACAATTCATTTTTGTTTTTGAAAAACAAATATTTTATTAATGCTTTCAGCTTAAATTCTATTACAAATGTAATGTCCAGTTATTTTTCACGGATCTGCGCTAGTTTATTACTAAAATCATTATAAACTATACAAGGTGCCCGGGAGTAAAGTGCATTAACTTAGGGAGGTGATTCTACACGATGGTAGAAGTAAAAAAGATTAACAACTTTTTCCGAAATTCCAATATTTTTTTTCCTATACAAAAAGATGTACCTATTAAAAATCCTTAGTGTGATGTACGATCTTACTTGCTGGAGCCTGCCGGGCACGATTGTGGCAACGTTGCATGGTTGTGCTTGGCCCGTATCGTAACAGCGGAAAATAATAAAGCTAGCGGCACACGCCGGTCTAATTTTATCTTTTCACCACAAAACTAACTTTAGAGGTTGGAATTTCGAAAAAGATTATTCATCTTTTTTACTTATAATATCGCGTAGAATCACCTCCCGAAGTTAATGCACTTTACCCCCGGACACCCCAATATGATTGTGACTCGCAGAGGTGCCACGAAGTCAAAGAATAAAATAAAAGATAAAACTCTAATTGGAAAGATCCTTAAACGATATTTTGTGCTTGGTTGCAAAAAATACGAAAAATTAGGAAATGTAAATATAAATATTACCTTTCTGTTGTCAATTCGGCCCTGCCCCATGTTCCGTGACATCAAGCTCGTACTTGCGTGAGAGCTCTCGATACTTCCGTTGAGATTCCCGTTCGGAATCTCATGGGTCATGTTACGCTTTTATTTATTTGCATCTTATGCTACGGGTCACACAATGGCTACAGCAATGGCAACCCTTCCTACAACTAACATCAAATAGTCACATGCTCCCTGGCCGGGGGAAACATTCATACATATTTAATGCACCAGGAAAACATTTAAAAAATTGAACAACTTTTCTTGCCTCGCTTTCTCTTGGAAATTGTACAATGAAAATGTTCAACAATACTTCGGCAACAAGTATCATATTCTTTCTGGGTGTAATAGTAAGCGTAGGCAAAATTAGGTATAATATGTCAAAGGTATGATTTAACAATATAATTTGGACGTTTCCTTGACGTAAATTAGTCCGTATTAATATTATAACAAACAAATTAAACCGGTCAAATAC
This sequence comes from Limnephilus lunatus, assembly GCA_917563855.2. Lineage (NCBI taxonomy): Eukaryota > Metazoa > Arthropoda > Insecta > Trichoptera > Limnephilidae > Limnephilus > Limnephilus lunatus. The sequence goes on along the minus strand of OU830598.1, from coordinate 44,354,423 downwards.
ATATATGAATAGGCATTAATAGCATTAAAAGAAAAAAACTTTTTCTGATACTTAATTAATTCAAAATAAAAATATCTGATTAAGACACACAGGACCCGCTCTTCCGTGCTTTTGATTAACTTTTAACCACTCCGACCGCTAAGCGTGTTTACACGACAATATAACAATAGCAGTCAAGTACAATAAGCTTGTTTTCAAGCTAACGCTTATGGTGTTCCCACAGAAATCTTTAGAACTCCGTTATTGTTCTATTGACAACCCTAAAACAAAAGGTAGAAGTTCCATATTAAATCAAGCAATCTCTACTCAAAGTTATCCATAGAAATACATATAAAAGACTAATTTTATAGAAACAGTTTTCACCCGCAAAATCGCGTATGCGCTGTTAGACATCGTTATTTTTTTTTTAATATTCTAGTGTGAAATGGTAAAAAAATATTATACATTTATATGATAGAACAAGTTTTTTTTACATAATTCGTGATTTTAGTACTGTTTTCACATAAAAAACATCAAGTGAGTCATTTTCACATTTTTTTTTAAATTTAATTATTCACAATGAATATTTATTTGTTATAATACAATTTGAAAGCTTATTTCATAACCTCTCAAAAACATTTTTTTGTGTTCGGCTACGTCCAGAAATATTTAATGTATAGAGCTTTAATTGCGAAGCGGAAATAACATAAAGTTTTTATAAATCTGACAGTTCGTAAAGACAAAAAACTGGCACAATGGCAAAATACCTGAGTGGTTAAACGTTAGATCGGTTTCAAATACAATCAAATCAAATTGCAAATTTAGCATTAACCAAGGAGGGTAATGTTTGTATTCCGCAAAACAGCGTCCAGTTGTAGGCTAATTTAGTTCTCGCTGATATTATTAGCATTTTTATGCTGTTATGAAAATTCTGATAAGGGTTTTCAAGGAATTCCTTCGAAGGTTTTAATTACTTTCTTTGAATTTAATCGGATTTCATTTCCAATCTCGACTGAAAATCAATTCGGCCTAGCAAAACGATATGCTCGGGAAGCTGTGAACATTGAGGGGATGTAATTTATGAGATGAATCAAGAGTGATTGCGCGGTGGGGATGAGTTGAAAGAAAGAAATTGCCACTTTGTTTGACCCTTTTCGTGGGCGCATAGAAAAAGATTTATCATTCAATAAATAGCATCACGAGAAAAACATATTAAAGCCGAGAAGCGTAAATCATAAATCAGTCAATGGCGCTATTACTTTTACGCACTAACAAGATAAAGCTATCTTCTGTATTTTAAACAAGGGTGGAAATGTCCTATCTTTATATTTCTATAAATATGTCGACCTCATGTAACCGTCATGGCAATGTTGGGCAAATTGCCTTGTTGGACAGCAAAAAATCATTATAAAGTTATAACATGTAATGTTTCAAATAAAATAAATAAATGTGGTCTATAGTGTCTTGTATATTTAGACCACTGGATAGATTCGAATAATAGGCACTTATATCAAATAATATATGAATAAATCATACATTTGGTCAATCTTAATGACCGTTACCATTGGATTGAAATATATATCCATATATTTTAACAAATATAAGAGAAACTTGAATTAACAAAGTCGGTAGGTAGGTACATACCTAATTTTTCTTTTAAAATAATGACTATTGTTGAGTTAACAAGTTTATGGCATTATTTGTAAAATAAACATGCTTAACGAGGCAATTCAGCGAATAAGAGCATTTAATTAATTAATATTAAAATTATTTGAAATTAAGCCCCGCGGCTGACAATTCAAAGTAAAATAAAAGCACTTAAGAAGAACGTTTATACTGCTCAATAAAGATTAAGACATTTACAGCGGATACTTGTTCGGACATTCATTATTCACCCAAGTCGCGTAATGTTTTTTTGATTACTGTTTCAATATTAATTGATGACATCTTGATAGATAGCCAACCCTTTGAACGTACCATGAATGATAAATCATTATTTAAAAGTGTTGTAATCTTACCGTTACAAATGAGTAAATGAGCCATTCTACGCGTGTACAGAATACTGGAGTGATTAGGGGGTAGAAGAAGAGCTAAGGGTGGAAAAAATCCACTGATGTAAAGCTAAGTATTGTGGAGGTGCAAGTAATCAATCATATTCACTGAGCGGCTCCTCCCGTCGCTCAGCCACCCCCGATCTACTATGAAACAAACGAATAATTCAATTATTCCAGGAAAACATCCCCCAATTGTGTCCTGAATTTAAATCAGTCCTTTTTCAAATTAATGGCTTGTTCTTTTTCATCTTTCTTATTAACTTGGAACATACTTTTTCTCACCGATATTTTAACCCGTCAGGCTAATTTGTTCGCTTTTCGGAAAAACTCACATATGTAGATCTCATAGAAATCGTTTTGTCTCCCTTACTATCCATAGTGAAAAATACGATTTAAACGGTGTTAGAAAGGGTAAACACAGAAACCACGCATTATACAAATATACACGTTATCAACCTTTATGAAACTAGAGGTTTGAATAGCAATTTAAAAAAAATTATAAAATTTCGGGAATTTTTTATTAATTATTTTTGCATGAAACGACAACAAAGTGAGATATCAATAACATTTGTAAAACATTCGTCTTGTAGAATCTGTAAGGAAAGCTATTTTTAAAACTTTTTTATGTTTGAATGCGAAATTTTTACATTTCAAAAATATATGTTTATTTCGATTTATAAAAATTGATGAACCTTTTATAACCATTCAGAAATATTCCATTAAATTGGATTTTATTGTAAAGCGGAAATATTTTGACCATCTGATAAAACATTGTCGAGTCCTGAGCGGTTAACTTTGATTTTCACGATCGTGATTACAATTTTACAATGATCTGTCAAAATACTAGAATTATGATACATGCTTACTAATTATAGTTCTGGATGACTTCAATGTGCTGTTAGTACGAAGTAATATACGGCCCACCTTCCAGCTATCATAAAAGTAGAAAGACAATAAGGCTGTAAGTCAGATAAACCCGACAAAATTATATTATTCTAACCACGTTTAATATTTAATTAAAAACTACCAGGCGAGCTTCTGGGCCTGACAGTCATTTCACTAAATTTGTCCATGAATAAAAACATATCATATTTTAGTCGTTCTTTTTATTTCTTCTTCACTAATATATAATAAATTATTGTTAGGAATTACTCTACACGTTTTAATTCGTTTGCAAGACATTAAATTTCTATTAATGCTGTGCATTAGAAATCTTGCTCACACCAACATTTCCACAATATATAACTTTCGCAATCAGATTAGGTGAGTTCAACTGGATTCTCTGATTCCCCTATTGCTTTGCCTACAGAACTTTCCATTGGAGTTAAACAGACATCAATGACGTAAGTCAACCATCATAATATCTCCCAAATGTAAGTTTGTGGTAGATAATGTTTCGGATCACCGGAAAGCCAGAATGTTGGAATGCTTAGTTCTGAGCAAATACTCAAATTCAACCAGCCGTCTGTTTTGTAATTGTTCTTAGTCTGTAGTTATGCATGTTTACACGCCTTCTGGTATTTTCAAAGCAACATAAACGAATCAGAGGAAATAAAGTAACGCAATAAAAATAAACGGAAGAAGATAAAGGAAATGAGAGATTAAGAACCGTGAGATAGGCCTTAATTTAATACTGAAAAGTAGTTGTTACGTGTGTAATGACATAGTTACGTCAAGCTCAAAGTGCCTACGCTTTGTTGCCTACCAAATTGCGTTTATTCCAGATGTTTGAATCCGGGAGTAATAATGAGTTTTATTTTCATGACTGAAATTAACATATTTCAGACAATCGTGAGATGTGATCTCTGTTTGGTCGATCGATAGGGATGAGAGAGCCGCTCCGCTCCGAAGGTACTCCCTCTCGAAGTGTTCGCTCGTCGCGAGTGCCGAATCCTTTTTTTCACGGCGCGAAAATAAATATTAGCCCGGGGACATTTTAATGGAATTCCATCGTAGATCGACTAACAATTGCGACCTTTTGGATTGGACGATGAACGACTCCCTCACCCTCTGTTATTCACCTCTATTGGGGCGCATTCTCCTCAGTTCTAAAGCTCTACGCGCTACTCTCTACCTACCGGACAGGCACATTATTTTGCCGTTTCTTACGTTGAATCTGTTCGAGAGATAATCTGCCGGAAGATGGGATATCGTGTCCTATTTACCTTTCATCTGTACGCTTTATTCATTTAACTGTGGATAACATCACTTTCATTCACAAAATGCCCTTTGGAACATAACGAGTCCATCTTTTCTATTTATGCATTCAACAAATTAAAACTTAACCATGTTTAAATCCTTATAGATTTCCTTTAGTATCCTTTAAAATCACGTTTATAATAAATAGCCAATGGAAAAATTTGTGTAAATTATCTTACGATGGAAATTTGCAAAACGTTGTCAAGTAAATGTGAATCCCGTTGATTTTAACGATCGATTGAATTGTGAAATATTTTAACGGACCTTCTTTAAGATTACATTAATTTAAAATGCTGTGGACTTTTAACGCTTTGGTTGCGGACTTTTCACGTTAAAAATACGATTGCTGGAAGATTGGATATCGTGTTCTGTTTACCTTTCATTCGTGTGCTTTATTCAACTAACTGTAGATAACATCATTTCAATTCTCGAGACGTCTTTTGAAACCAAAATAGACCCTTTCTAATTAGTAGCATTCAATAAGTGAATCCTTAAACCTATTTAAATCCCTCATTGATGCGGGTAAGTTTCCTTTGAAATTGTATATTGCCAAATATATCGAATTACGGAAAATTACATTAAATTCTTTGTTAACAAGAAATTATTTCCGTAACAAGATTTAAATCTCAATATGTAAAATATAATTGATAAAAGTCGACAAATTATATCAATGCAAGAGAGTATTCTAATAATTTTACTAGCAGTTAAAAACCCGCTCCGCAGGTTTTTGCTGCTAGGCCCTTTTGCTTCGGCTACGCCCAGTTTGAGTGTTGGTGACAATTTTGTAAATCCGATAGGAACTGGTTCCAAAAATAGCTGTTCCTCGGATCCACTGTGATCCAGTGACAGCTAGTCACCGGGAAAAAGTAACCGCGACAAGCAATGGTGTCATATTTAATATATAGCCGCATGATACTATTATTGACAACTCTAAGTATTACAGTCAATCTTTCCATATCCGGAGAGACACTCAAATTCTGCGAATCCGTAGTACTTATGCCTAGGGGGCACGCCGTCATGCGGCCTGCTAACGTAAGTGGCGCCATCCTTTGACGAATTCTTGAATTCGAAACCGAATTACAAACGTAGCTGTTTAGCGTATTAATAAATGGCAGCACTTCCGTTCATATCTATTTGTGAATCGAGTGTGTAGGTACGACATACGGAAGGCTATTAATACTGTTTGATGGTACGGTTTGATTCGTTACTAACAACGGTAAATAATTGAACGATGTTTATATTTTTGAGGAAAACAGAGAGTGTAAGGCCTTTAATTTTTTTTTAGCCATTGTTGTTCTTATGTCATAATAATACTTCATTGAGGTCACAACGGGTTGGAATATTGCTTTAAACGGTGCTATATAGTTGGGCTGTGTTTTTACGCTATAATAACACGGAATCGATTATCATTAAATTTTCTCTTTTCTATTTGCATTCAAATTAAACAAAGCAAAAATTTAAAAAAAATATTCTGAAATCAAAACGCCGCCGTATGCTTCGTTGTAATAATCCTGTAATCCTTTGGTATCTTTATTACATTTATGATTTATATTCTCAGTTAACTTGAACCTTTCTACCTTAAAATACTAAAACGTTCACAATGCACGAGTCGCTAAAAAAGTGCCCTTTATTCACGTTCAGAGTTATTTCAGAACATTCCTAAAGCATGAACGAAAAGATCGCATTCACTGAAGATATGTGTTCATATCATTTACACCACAAGGTCTCTACTCGCTTAAGTACTTCTATACTTTACGAGCTCGTAAACCAAAACGAAAAAAAAAAGAATAGTTCTGCCTTTGAAATTATGAAAGAAAGTAACTGGTTTAATAAAACATAACTAATCCAATTCATATTAAGTAGTAGAGGGAAGTAGCTAAATATAGAATAGTATCCCGAATATGAAATACCGGCATTTGTCGTAAACAAATACTTCTAGACGCAATAAACGGTCATCGTCTATCTCTTGCAATAGTCGAGTGAGTGCTGTGTCCACCTGGATGAAATGCCTCTTGTGTGGACTCTATGCATATAATGATTGGGCTGGTGCAGAGTTCAACACCTGGATCTGCGATTAATGTAAGTAGTTTAAGTTTCTTTTTATATATGACCAAAGTTCCTAAGGTTTCTCATAGAAGTTAGGGTTGATTTTCGATAGTTTTTGTAGTGTTCCATATTTGGGATAACTATTCCATAGTTAGATACTTTTATGTTGATTTTGTTTTTGAGAATTTATTGTAGGTGTAAGAGAGTTGCCGAATAAAATCCTCGATCGAATTGAGACAAATTGTACATTATGATCACAGCACCGCTGAATGAACAACAAACACCGTGTTGGTTCGCGTTCTAGATAAGCATTTTCATTGAGCGTAAAACCAACGAAAAAAACTTTTCGATTATATCGAAAATTGACTCAAAACAAATTTCATTTATTATCTGAGCGTTCAATCAATTCCATCCAATGGGAAAATTTGTGTAAATTATCTAACGGGATATACAATGCGAATTCGCAAAACGTTCTTTAGGAAAAATGTGAATCCGGGATATTTAAGCAATTCAATCGAATTGTGAAATATTTTAGAGAGCTTTAGATAGGATTGTAATAGGATTATATTAATTAAAAACACTGCGGACTTTCAACTCTTCGGGATAAAAAAAGCGATTGCTATCAACGCGTCGCAATTGAATTTTTTTTTTCAATTTAACTGTCACATATTCAATAATCACAAGAGGATTAAAACGCACAGGTCATGTTGCCAATTTTTTTTTAAATCATGAATATAATATTAACAGCTACAATGAAAAATGTTGAACGGAAGAATCAGAAAAACATTTGGTCACATTATAATTTTGAGAAAAGCCCCGGCAAAACTGAGGTTCTGGATTCATTTCCATGACACAACCGATTCTTTTTTCTGTTCCACATTTTCTTTGTTTTAACTTGTGTTAATATTTTTTTCAATGATTTAATACTTAATTTTGAGGTTTTACTCAATATTTTATTACACCACAAAAATGTAGTTTATTCTTCCCCAGTGCTTTATAAATGAAACTCATTGCAATCAAAACCTGCATTTACTGCAAACACATCATCCTTTGAGAGTACACCGGTGGCAGTTTACTCTTAAATCATTAGTGAAATATATCTTCTCTGAAAAGCCAGCGCTCGTAATTTTCAGAGGGTCATAAAAAAACGTGTAACGAGTGTTTTACGAATAGCGTGGTACTTAAACGTGTGACGCCATTTCTAATGCGCCAAACATCATACGAATGTGACGCAGCCGGGGCCGGGTCCGCGTAATAAAAAACACACGAAATATGCGCGCCACGCCATAGGATTTAAAAACAATACAATCTTGCAGCCGGCGCTCGCGGAGACTTGGAGCAAAACTAATTTTTCGGTTGAAGGAGCCAAGGAGCGCGTTAGACACTAAATAAAGGCATTTTTCTAAAGCGAAACGGGATATTTATTCCTCTCTGCGTGAAAGAGTGGCAATGAAGCGGAGGCAATAGACAGGCCTGTATTTCACGGATGAATATTTTTAAACTCAATATCGAATGAAGACACCGACAGATTATGGAAAACGTTTTAATAAATTGATACTGAAGAATTTTAATTAATAAGTATCAGCATTCTTTAGTCTTGGGAAATCTTATCTGGATAGAGGTGGCATTATCGAATGGATACAACATTGATATGAAAACGTTACCTACGATTTTAACCCACCGGAGACCCAAATGTTACACACGTGGATTTCAAAGAACAATCGTTATAATTACAATTGAGTATATTCTTACTATCAAACAGTTAGTTTTTAGCTGATATCCTCAGTTTCTTCAGTAACCTTCAGTAACTTCTTCATGGCAGAGGTGTTTGTTATCCAATAAATGGTTCCCGGGGAGGCGGTAACTAAAGCCGCCTCCCAAATAGAAATTAGTCCCATTAGCCACGTTATCCCTTTAAGTATAATGAAGATACGTCTTTAGATATATACTTTTTCTTAAATTAGTTTCTACGAGTATCTAAGCTAAGTTTTTTCATGATTACGACTTAAGGTGAATATGTATAAGAATAATGTCACCGTTTTCACGGTCTTCCTCACTGGTGTTTCCTGTTCTGAACCGACCTATTTCGATAGTTTTCATATGGTTGTATTAATTATTGTGGTCGATTTACGTTGTCTTCATAAAGCTTGCAATTTGATTATCACTCAGTAAGTTATCTCTACATATTATAAATTAAAGTCCTCCGCCGCGTCTGCCTGTCTATTCGCAATAAACTCAAAAACTACTGAACGAATATTCATGCGATTTTCACCAATATATAGAGTGATTCATGAGGAAGGTTTAGGTATATAATATGTCAAGGTTTTATATGAAATACATCATTTTTTTATTTTTTTTTATTGATCTATATACGTGATGTTTACAATATATTATTCGATGCCTGTCTCGCTAGGGTATACCTGTGTAAAGGAGAATGCGGTGGACGAGCGGGCTGGCAAGCGGGTGGTGTGGATTTGTTGTATGCAAAATTAACAAATGGTGGTGTGAGTTAAAAGGTTGGGTAACCATCCAGTAGATGGTGATGTGTTTCGTTAGCCAATCCAATTAGTATATTTTAAAAGTTTAACTTTCTTCACCAATGATTAGTTTTGTATCCAGGTTTTCGCACCATTCAAATAATAGAGAAGACTTCAATGCATGCACTTTAGGTAACATTGTTAATGATTCCAAAATGTTATGGTGAACACTTTCCACTGAATTTTATAGATTTCATTTGTGCAATGGTGCTTAGATCCTCTATGGATGCCAATGGTGGCGATTATTTCGAGGTAGATAGAGCTAAGACTAACATAAGTAGGAGCTTCTATGAACAGTTTATTCGCTCGATTACCATTTTGCACGCGAAAATTGATATCATAAAAATGGGAAAGTGTAAAACACACCGCGTAATCCCGTCCTTATAACACGGTTTTATCAGCTACGGTAAAAATGGAAAATTGCTCTTTCAGAAATTCATTTTTTGCCAGTTTATTTTCTAGACGCGTTTAAAAAAAATAATATTTATTTTTTATTTTAACGTTTTTAATACGTAAGTATTTTCTCGGCATCGTTAAAACTATTTTTATATTTCTAACGATGGAATTATCAACAGTTTGATTTCGACTATCAATAAAATAACAACAACAATAATGATTTTTATCTCTGATGGTTTTTTTCTCCTATGTAGATATTTGAATTTAAAGTGTTTAAAATCATTGTACGTGGTACACAGTTAACAACATGTACTTGTGTTTAAAAGTGTTTTTTAAATATAAATCTAGTTTACTAAATCATTATCTTAACCTTCCACTAAATCACGTAAAGCATTGCCTTAGCAATATGGAATACCCACAGAATTCTAAAAAACTAGATACGAAATAAAGTATTACGAGATACTCGTATATAATATATCTAGACTATAAAAAAATTCTATGACTCCTACAGCGAGATTGTAAGGTTTTCAGTAATTTTTGTAATTGTGTTAATTGTTGCAGTATCCGATTTTCAATAGATTTACCTTTAAAATTTATGGAACGAACATTATGGCGTCTTACAATAAATGCTCACGATGTTAATCCTTAACCGGAATCGTCATTTTGACAAAAGTATATAAAATCGTGGGTCCAAATGCACCAAACACCAAAGTACCTCATAATTTCTTAATAAATCTTATTTTGTTAGGGCTCTCTTTTGAGAAAGTTATAAAACAACTTTTATTTATCAATATGCATAATTAACTTTCAATATTAACTTTTTATTTGGTTATAACAATTTTAATTTTTCTTTAAAGAATCCAATTTCTATCACCTGCGGGTTCTTTGTCCGACCAAATCAATTTTAGTCTTCTAAAAAAACTGCAATATCTTGGTCATTAAGGCATATCACCATTTTAACTTGAAGACCATAAAAACGAATGTTACGCATGAGGTCCGGTTAACGCGACCTGAAACTAGTTGCGCTTACCTAGAAATTCTATAGAAAAAATGTATGTCCACTGTATACTTCACAATGCCAGAGTTCATCGAGAGTTTTTGATAATAATAATAATATGTGCATATCACCGTTTTATGTGAAACATCCCCTCAAGGGCATTGTGATGCTTACTCACACAACAGATGTTTTTCTTTAAGGTTTAAATTTTCAACGTTGATTTTCTAAAAAACTATAAAACCATGCAAGCTTCGGTATCAACGAACATGATTTACCCAATTTCTCATGTTCGGCAGCGATGGATAGGCACAGGAACAAGCTTGGCTCGATTTTACATACTAATTAAAGTTTTTGTCCTCTCCCGAAGTCCCCTGGCAGTTGTATGAAGCCAGTACAATGCCCTCCAACCACATGATAAAGCCGGTTAATGCAATGCTAATATTGAATGAACATATAACAATGGCCTATTGTCAGGGTCCTGCATTCAATAGATCTTTTCACAAAACGGACAAGATTAATGGATAATAGCGTCATTGATTGCAAACACTGATTACAACGATAATCCATTATCACCGTCGTCCCATCATTTTCAACGGCTTACGTTTTATTCGAAAACTCGCCTTAAACTTTACATACAAAACTTAAGAATAATAATCACGTAGCTATATTTAAATGTTGCGAAGACGTTTAAATCTCTAAGCTGTTGAAAGCTTTATTTTGTGACGCTTTACGTTAGGTAAAATTTTAGGAAACTTTGTCATCAATTCAAAACTTTGTTAGTTAAGTGAATAAAGTTAGATTGCGACTGTCTTTATTATAATATTTATTAGTGTTACAATCACCGGTAAAACTGATTTACGATCCTTTATTTAAATTTATCAGACTTAATCATTATTATCTATCAGAGAGAAATAGTACAAAGGTGCATTCATATTGCAAAGAAAACATCAAATACATAACTCAGACGCTTGATAGGTACATCTTTTTTATGATCGCTTAAAAATATACTTTATTTGGCAATCGTTTTCGCGAAAAGATAATTTGAAACATATGTTTTCTTCTTCTTAGGTACGAGTAGGTAAATCGTTTGTTTTTCTACCGAATTGCAATTTTTCGAATTACTTGTTTTGTACTATTGTGGTAAGTATCTCTACCTTATTGTTTGGGGATGAATCTCGATTAAGCACCTGATCCTTGTTGAATACATTCAAAGTACCGTTTTCAGGTATATGTGATATATAATTGAATGTATAATATACCTGCTTTTCTCAATGGTTCTGTTTAAATTAAATTCCACCCGCATTTACCCGAATCAAGGGTAGATACCTACATTTTCTTAATCACGTGAACTGGAATCAAATAAACTGCTTGGCTAAGCTATCCGTTTCTAAAGCAACTCTCTTTTCTGTTTCCAATTAATTACCTAGTTTAACCTTTCAGGAACTTTAACAAGTAAAACTTTGCCACGGTAGTTAGAAAAGTCAGAACAATTTTCATGTCGGGATAAATAATACTACGATCAAGAACAATAATTATTTCTCTTTTTGAAAGTACAACGATGGAAACTTTTAAATTGTTAACAAATTGGCCTTGGGGTTAAGTTAAATAAAAGTTCATTCAAGTTTTATGGCATGTTTGAAACAATAACGAATGATTTCGAAGTATTAGAATATCAAGAATTATTCAATTGAATTATCGTCTAAACCTTTGTTTTTCTTTCTTATTTGATTCCACCTGGCTAAATGCTCTTTTCTAGTAGAAAAAATAAAGTATGTGGTTTATATCGTGTTTGTGTTAAAAATAAATGGCAACTAAAATTTTGAAAGGAAATTCTTGTGTTCAAAAAAGAAAATGGTAATATTTTGTTTTCATTTCTTTGAAGTGAAGGAGGAATGGACGTTAACGAACTTCGTAATTAAGTGTTTTCTGAGATCTTCTCAGCCGCCTATTTCTGCAGCATTAAGTAAAACAATTTTCAACTACCTAGTGATATCTTGCTTAAATTCGGTGTTACCTAATTGCTTCTCACAGAAGAAAAATGCTTCAATTGCTTCACGGAACGTTTTGATCGCCGTTTAATTATAATCTTCAATTTACTCTTCGCAGAACACCGAAAAAACTCATTTACCTTTGTCTGTAAAGGAAGCGAATTAAAAAGCACTATAATATTTACTATATTTGCTTCGAAATAGGTTCGTGTTATATTATTTTCTCATTCAAAAATAGGAATTCCGAGAAATTCTCCAAGATAACATGAAATAATTAGCATGATAATCATTTCAGTTAACATTTTTTTGTTTTTTTTTGTACACAATTTTTTAATTAAGTTCATATTATTATAATCTAAATAACGTGTGTATGCAAACAACCTACTCGTACATTTTTAAATGTTTTAAAATATTTTGAATAATATTATTACAGAGAGCATAGCATTTTTTCCTTCTCTTTTCGAACTTTCAGGCTTCTCAAAATACATTTATATCCCCTACAATCCTTACATTAGGCAGTAATGTTTTATTATGTTAAGTTTTGTTCTTTGGTATGTATTTTTCATACGTTGTAGACTTAATCTACTTTTAAAATAACCTGGTGATTATGGACATTGAAATTTTTTAATTTAATTTGGTGATTGATTTTACATTCAGTATTTACGATAAAATTATTTATTTATAAAATATTTTTTTATTTGGTAAAGTTTTCGGTATAGTTTAGTGATACAGTACCTACCTAGTAATCAATATTTAAGTCGCAATTTAGGGTTGAAAAGTAGCGTTCATTCTAGTGTAGTGGTTAATTAGGATTGCAATCTTTCAATACTTTCCAATTTCGTACCTAACCGATAATTCTCTGAAATTTCTTTCTGTGGGCGGTGTATCCATCAGCCAATTATTATGGTTGGCGATAATAGACAAAGTTTCTGTTGCTAAAGCGCAAGCACTTTGTAGTGTTAATTAAAATATTAACGATAACATGATGAGCGCCAACTATTTGCCACTTCTGTAGTATTCATCAAGGACTTGGTAATGTGATGCATTTATTTAGCGTCCCGTTGAAGGACAATTTTTTTTTCAATGGTTTTTATGTTCATTTTGAAGAATACCATATTTTTCAACGAAAATAATATTAAGTTTATGTATTCTCAATTTAGGAGGCGGGTATGGGTACCGCCGCCCCGGGTACCATTTATTGGATAACCAACACCTCTACCGTAGGTCACCCCGTTTCCCTACACTTGGTGAATTAGCAGAGGTGCCCGAATTCATATGGTGAGGTTTGTCGAAGTCCGGTTTGCGGCGGATGCATCTGCCCTCCTGCCGCGTGGCGGGCCTGATCGAGAGTGACTAGTTGAGGGAGGCCTTTTTACCTTTCTTACCGGACTCTCTTGACCCATCGCCTTGCACCACGATTGGAGGGATGGATTCATACCTCCGTCACTCCTGGACACACTAACCCCCAGATTCCTACCCACCCCACATACCTTTTCCTTCCGAGAACTTTCTATCCATTCCTTTCTTAAAAAGACCCCCCATGCAGCATCCCCTAAGATGACATAGACCGTGATAGAAATTATTTTCATAAAAAATATATCGTTAAGCAAAAGATTTTTTGCTTTCACAGTGAATCATATTTTTAGTGATTTTTATTATTATTTTCTTTCTCTTCCCGTAGAAACTTACTAATTTAATAACTGTTATTTTTTTTATATTCACAAATTTAATAAAATTTCACATCTTGTTTCATTCACGTCATGTTGTCATATTTTTTTCTTCCCACTAAACTTATTTGATTCGAATAAATTGTCACCCGGCAATAAGTTTGCCTTTGCACTACAATGAAATGAAATATGTATAAAGTATTAATAAATAAACTTTTACGGCCAATGAAAAAATTGGTATTGTACGATTTTATTCCGTTTATTGCCAATTTGTCAACTTGTTGCCAAATAATGATAACATTCCGTATAATATATAAATTGTCGTCTAGACCCAATGACAGCCGGGCGAAGCTAGTAGCTCGTTCGTAAAAAGCCCTACGTGAGCGGAAAGGTACGGCAAATCCAAAACGTCTGCGTAAAAGCCCAATAAGTTAGAGTTGTAATAATTTATGAAACTTCTTATGCCGGAGAATTTAGAAAGGTTAGCGTGGGGTGTATCCGTATTGCGGCGAACACCGTACACATTGGTACACACGTAGTTCCCGGGATATATAAATATAAACAGGTAGCAGACGCCACGTTTACCCCAAACAGTACACAGTCCTTATGTTTAATATCCCAAACCACAGCTTTGACATCATTTCTATAATGTTGTTTGATAATTCCTGATCTTTGAAATTGAAATCAGTGGCATTTTCGATATCTACACCGCATTTCAAGCTCCTAGAACGATACTATTTTCTTTGCTAGTTTGTTAAATATAAACAAAAATACCGACAAATTTATTCAAATCATTTAAAAATGTTTAATTATTTGAGTTTTAACTAGTAGAAAAGATGTAGCCTAAGCCTAGTTTTACTTTGTATATAAGTACTTACTAAGTTTAATCGTATCAATTTACGTATACATTTTAATGTACCTAATAATTATTTTTTAATTTACATTTTTTAGATTTAACATTTTTAAATCCCCTAATGGGGAATTATTTATGTCATCTTTGGGGATGCAGTGTGGACGGTATTTTGAGGAAAGGAAAGAGATGAAGTTCTGGAAAGTAAAAACGTATGAGGGATGGGTAGGAATCGGGGGTTCAGTATCTCCAGGAGTGATGAACGCACGATCCCTCCCATTGCGATGGCTATGACATGACGATGTTCCTAGAGAGTTCTATTGGAGAGGTCAAAAGGTCTACCTTAACCAGTCTCTCCCGACTGCCTGCCAGCATCTGCTGGTGGGCAGATGCATCCACCGGTAAGACCTGGACAAACCTCACCCCATAAACCTGGGCATCTCTGCTAAGTCACCAAACTAAGCAAACGGACGGTGACCTATGGCAAAGGGGCGGCGTGCCCATATCCGCCTCTTAAATTGTTAGCTTGTGTTCACCCAATGAACTGACTCTTTGTCAATCGGACGGAAATAAAAAATAAACAAATATAATATCATGTCTATTAAAATTTGAGCCATGATTGAAAAAAATATTTATACCCCTTATCCTTAGATTTTTAAGTATAATTGTCCTTTAATCTGAGGCGGTATGAGTGTGAAGCACAAATTATAATATCTTCTTATAAGGATTCCATTTTCTCAATACCAGTGCATTGAAATAATTGAGAAATCTGAGGAGGCACAAAAAAGCTGAGGCTTTTTTCCTTTTATCGTCGCCTGTTGAGAATTACTTGAACAGACCGCTTAACGCTTAACGTACAAAGAGGTCATGAGAAGAACGTCCAAAGACAGCGCAAACGGAAATACTTCTGACACATAATTAGAAATAAAAAAATGAGACGCTTCAGCTCTTAATGCTGAGGAAATCCGTGGCAAAATAAGCGCTGGTAGAAGTCAAACCCCAAGGGTTACGAATCTCCGGGAGTGGTATTCCTGTACCACTTTATCTCTATTTATTCTCTGTGTCTCTAGTAATATCGAAAGTATAAGTCCCCGTAGTGTTGTACAACCTTCGATAAGAGTAAAACACAAAGAAGAATAAAAAATGATAAAAAGAAACGAAACATTATCATATTCAAAAAAGTGTTACGGCATTCATTCGTCATAAATTAAAATTCCTACTAAAATAGGTCGAAGAGAAATTTTTTTGTTATTTAAACAATAAGAAACTATGACTATAAAATTTCTCTTGTCTTACCATATTATTGTAGCAATTCCACATCAATATCCCAATATTACACTCCTATGCGACGGATTCAACAGTCAACAGCTAGGAAACAAATACTCCGATGTTGTTGATATATTAATTATATCAATTTTAATATAGGTATAAGTAAACCTTATTGAAGTTTTTTTCATCAAGTAGGGGAATATTTTGATAAAGCTATTTAAATTGACTGACACATTAACAATATTTTGTCGGCTGAAAGAAAAAAATTATAACTATTTTTGATTTTTATATTTTGTACCTATATACCTACTGTGTTGATCAAAATCAATAATATTTTTACTTTATATTTATTTTTTTGCAAGTTTCTTAAACTAGTCGTTTTCTGAACTATTTATGAGTATAATTTCGTAAATATTGTAATATATGCATATGTAAAAGCCTAAATAGGCGTAAATAAATAAATAAATAAATTTTATCAACCATAGCAAACGATATTCCCAATATCGCCCTGGTGAGAGTATGCCAATCAGAATCAAAACTCTCTTTAAAATGACTTAAGCTATGTCTAATAATTCGGTCCTTCCCAAACTTCCTCAGCCTCATTACCATCCCCAATTTCTTTTGTCCTTGCATAATAGGTATCGCCTATAAAACAGCACTTTTCACAAATTTGCACGGATATGCAAAAGCATGATTAATTTGACAAAAAATGATTTTTTTTATAAATTAACAGTGCAAAATATTAAGTCTTCGTGCGGGTAGGTATATAATAATATTTTCTCTATTTAAAATGACAGTTAAAATATTGACCACATTGAGACATTTTAAGTGAAAGAAAACATAAACCCGAATTCAAGATATAATTTTTATTTAGGCAAAACCAAAAAATATTCCTACGGTAAAATTTCACTCCATCAGGAAGTCAATCATCACTGCGAAGACCAATTCCCCCGTAAGTCAACCGGGGACGGGTATAAATTTCAGCGTCGGCCATTGAAAGGGGTGGGCCGACATTATATTATGCAAAAATAATTACTGGCCCGTGCAAACAGACACCTTGCATTCAAAGGGCTAACCTATTGGAACCCGCTACTCCGGGTGATTCAATTTGTGTAACGACTCCATTCACTGATTTTCTGACTCGAGCCAAAATCAATTTGTGTTTACGGCATTCGGGAAATAATTCGGAAATTAACTTCATAAATTCTGACCCGAAATTTTATTTTTTTTATTTTTGCAAAGTTGAGATCTTTTTTCGTTTGGCCAAAAAAAATATCTGTACCCGAAAAGCATACGGATGCAAGTTCAAAAAGGTTAATATTCAGGAGAGCCAAAAAACCATTTTTTCTTTAAATATGGTCTCATAACTTCTTCGGATATCCATGCTGATAGATAACAAAATAAGTAATTATTAAATCAGTTACTTTTGTTTTACAAACGAGGAAATAAAACGAATTCTATATTATGTAAAGCCTTTAAAAATATTATTTTTTTAAAAACTTTCACATAAGTCAAACAAAAACACGGACTTGCGTCCTTCTGATTCAAAATGAAATGGAATATTTCGTTATGACATGAGGTGTATTATGAAAGGATCAATGTTGAAAATTGTTTACTTACATAGAAAGCGTAGTAATGTCAGAGGCAGAAGATAATAATAAACAGCCAGCAGCGCCCTCGAGGTGATTTTTCACGAAAACGGCGCTTTATAAGTCAGCCAAATATTATTAAATAAATTTCAGTCATTATACTAAAAATGCAACTAAATCATAAAGATGCAAGTCTATGTCATATTTCTGCTTCTAAGATAGTTGTTGCATCAAAGGTAGTTGCATCCGTATGCATTTTTGAAAAAACCTGTTTTTCTTCATGATAGGATCTGTATCTTTCTGCCACTGATAAAAATGATAATTTGCTTCATGTCTGCATCAAAAACTCATTTATAAAAATTTTGGACTTGCATCCGTATTCTTCTCGGGTACAGATACACATATTGAGAATTTACTCAATAAAAAAACATATAGATTTGTTATAGACCACTTTTAATTTATAAACACTACCGGTTTCGGAAACACCCTTCCTTCATCAGAAGAATATTAAAACTAACCTATGATACAGAATAATGACAGATATACATTTTTGTTTTTTTTCATATTTTTATATTTGTCAATATGTTAGTTATAATATTCTCCTGGCGAAGGAAGGGTGCTTCCAAAACCGGTAGAATGTTTATAAAATAAAAGTGATCTATAACAAATTTATGTTTTTTTATTGTAAATTATGGCGAGCCACAAAGTTAATGCTTTTTACAAATTGAATCAATTACAATAACATAAAAAAATCAAACATACAGCAATATCCCTCGATTGGTGAGGTTCAGCCTTGTGAATTTAACGTTTGTTTCAGTCTGTGTAGGTTACCGCGACAATTTTTCACATGTTTTCACCGTGATCTGTGAAATAACCAAATGACCGTTAAAAATAAAATTTCGTTAGGTTAAAAATTGTTCAAAGGTGAAGCCAGAGAGAAGATAATGCTGGTGTGTAGAAAAATGTTTTTTTCGTATACAAAAATATTTTTCCATAGAAGAATATTATTTTTACCAAACGTTGGAAATTCGAAAACTGTTCAATCTTTTTTACTATTACTATCATGTAGAATAACTTACTGAAGTTTGTGCACTTTACCCGTGGATACTTTGTTTTGTTAATTTGTAAAAGTTTATAAAAAAATAAATATTTCATATTTGTAAAAATCATTAACTTTGTGGCTCGCCATAATTTACAATAAAAAACACATATAAATTTGCTGTAGACCACTTTTATTTTTTAAACATCTGCCGGTTTCGCAAGCCCCTTCCTTCGTCAGGAGAATATTATAACTAACCTATGATATAGAATATTGACAGATATACAAATTGTAGGTGTTTGAGTGGGCGGTAGGCAAATTATTAACCAAAATTAAATAACCAAAATAATTTATCTTTTAGTCCCAATCTAAATATTTTTCTAATAAACCGCTCTGTTGTTCCTGGAAATCCCGCAATTACCCCCACCTCTTTGCTTACCCCCCACTCAAACACCTAAAATTTTGTATATCTCTCAATCTTCTGTATAATAGGTTGGTTATAATATTCTCCTGACGAAGGAAGGGTGCTTCCGAAACCGGTAGAGGTTTATAAAATAAAAGTGGTCTACAGAAAATTTATATATGTTTTTTATTGTAAATACATATTTGATTAATTTAATAAATAACCCTTTTTGAATAACTGATCTAATAAAAGTACTTATTGATGGTTGGGCCCGGACAGTTAAATACATTTATTAGGTCAAGTAGCCCAGATTTTGTAAGTTCGGCCTTTGTATTACTTAGTATGTATCAACGTATCGTGTAATTGACAGTTTGGTGAATTTGGTTTGTTATTCGTATAAATTAAATTCCGTCCACTTGGTGAAAATGGTTCTCCAAAATTCGCTTAGAAACAAACCAAAATCCTTAACCAAGCGCTCAGTTTGATAATTACGATATTCGCCTTGAATAATACAAAATATAGAGATTTACAAGTTAATGCTCAGAAGTATTCATTGTATTAATATTTCACTGTGTTGTAGACTCTCTCAGTATAGCACTGGTGCGAGACCACCATTTGGAAAAAAATGTTGCTTGCAGCAATTATAACTTAATAGTATTCTGACTAAGGCTGGTTCAATCCTCTCTTCTACAAGTCCTCCTTCATTGCATAAACAAATTTTATGAAAATAATGATGGTAGCAGACCACTTGAAGACAGTAGTACTCTGGGACTCTGGTAATCACATAATTTTTTATTTTTTAAATGGGACAGGTTTTGTACCTCTCTACAGTAGGTATATACTTACATTATGATTACAGAGAGTACTTAGGTTCCTAACACTATATATGTATGAGATGTTATTAAACAAACTGTTTTCCGATGCTACTTGTATTAAAAATTTATCATCCCTGTAGAATACTGTCTCGGTAGGGTAGTTATATTTTTATTCTAGAAAGCGTTAGGCTTATGGCGTATCTACATTGCGTTGCCATACCCGTATCCTTAAAATTTTGTGAGTTGTTCCCTGAACATTAAATCCTGTTTTAGAAAACCCTTTTCACTGAGGTTTTTCGGCTGGGCTCTTTTATGTCTCAACATTTAGGGGTATTGGAAAGGAATGTTTTTACGACCGGTGTATGGAGGGAATTCCAAGTAAGGCCTAAATTCAAGAAGTCAGATCTCGTTGATTAATTAATATCTTCAGGGTTAATTGACTTCCAGTTAGGCTTAAACTTTTCTGTACTATTTTAATTGGGAATGCCATTTTGCCCAGCTTTCAACACGCATGATCTGATTCTGAAAAAAATATATGTATATATGTTTTTAAATGTTTTATTCAACCTTCATTTCTCTACGTGGCCACGCATAAGCCTCAGATGTCAAGCAAACAACGAGCTAAAAAAGTGTACACGCCAACGAAAATACTGTCATTCACCGATAGTGTTTTTATTCCTGAGGGATGTTAATATAGCTTTTTTAACATTATTTTGTTCTAACATGTAAAAAAAATTGGGCTTTCTGAAAAGTGTATATTTTATCTTCATAAAATATATATAATATATCCCTCAGAGATTTAACATGTAAGCGTTGAAAGGTCTTGCTTATATACGGCCATTTCCCATATACGGTAGCTACAAAAAAAGCAGGAACGGGCAGACGTGCTTAATAGCGGAGAGCTGCCGGCCTGCATACCAAACCAAAAACAGCTAGTAAGCCCAAGGTATATCTTTATTCCAACTCTATAATCAACTAATTAGTCATACTCACAAATTATTTTGCTATTCTTTTGCTATAATTAGGCCGCCCTAAATTATATATAGGTACTTGCAAATGTAAAGCTCCCGATAAAGTTTACATAAAAAAAAGTTTAATCTTCAGAAAACTAAAGTGGACAAGAGTGAGGAGACTACGAAGCACTTTTTTTTATCAATGTGAAGGAAGATTTTTTGCATATTTTTGTTGTCGAATTCCAGTGCACCTTTTCCTATACGTTTTGTCATCTTATTAGTATTTGTGTTTTTTTTCTTCGGAGTCGCTAGGTGTCGCTTTCTTTGTGTTTTCTTTGCATGTTCATTTTGGAGTGGTTTAAAGATTGTATTTGAAGAGGTTTGAAGACTAAAATAATTTATTTATTTTGGTTTTCGTAGGATTTGACCCTTAGTCTGCTGAATGTCCGTCCGTTAAGGTTCCACATGTGCCTCATACCACTAGGAGTATCCAGCAGGATAAATCCTATGGATGTATATTTTTGTCTCTTTTTAGAGTCGCTCGCTTCCGTTGCATCGAGTTTCAAATTACAATGGTGCTAAAGAAATTTTCACTTTATAAGTAGCCTAGAAAACAATACATCAGCAGTTTTTCAAAATGAAATATTCCAACCATTTTGATAAACTTATAATGAAAGTGAAAGCTCTGAGCTCTGTATGCCAATATGTCAAATATCAAAAGTCACTCAAGGGTTTATCGTAGGTATATTTTAATAGATGTATCTAAAGTACCCCACACAATCACGAGCCTTGTTCAATCCATCTGTGACATTGTTTTTTTTAGGGTTTATATTGGGAATTCAAAATTGTGTCGATTCATGTTGGGTTTCCTCTTATCCGATGTCAATTTCTGACCATCCAATTTTCGCCAAAGGGAAACACCCTTCACATGCCACATGAAGATAATCCAAAATTCTGGCATATTCTAATTTATTCAACTCTAGACTAACACAACTGAGAAGTTTTTAAAATCCAAGTATTTTTTTTCACCCACGTACTTGTAGAATTTTAACAAAATAACTAAGAAAAAAAAATTCAATAAATTTAACAAAGAGAGCAATTCTTCGACAAATTACTATACCTACCTAGTATGTAGTACCTTGCAGTACTTTTCGTAACAAAGGATACGTAATTAAAATATAATTAATATTGCTTTAAAAAAGCAGTTCGTTATAAAAGCTGGTGATCTCTTCATATCACCTTCAAAGAACACGGCTTTTGATTAGTAATCCGGAGGTCGTGGGTTCAAATCCCGGCGTGCGCTAGTAAATTTAATTTGGTTGATTTGTGTTATTTTACAATTTAATCATTTAACATAAGATATATGTGGCACGTTCCAAAGTGGAATATACTCTCATTATCGCCCTGGTGTAAGACCACCATTCAGAATTGAAACGTGGCTTTAACCGTGTTTGGTGACTAGATCTGAATATACACCTTCCTTTTCCCTATCTCCCTTCCATCCCCACTACATTCAGCCTCACAACTTATCCAAATTGGGGAAGCCATAGTCTCACTGGCTACAGGCGGTTGGGAGAGCAGTTGGAACTCTTTCACAAAAAAAAAATACCAAGCGCCAATAAAAAGTGATGGTATCAATTTTCGTTAAGCGTGTTTTTTTATTAAAAGAGTGGGAGATTATGTATAACCGACATTTCAATATTTTCACTTTTGAATTTTATCGAAGGTGATAAGTTAATTTTAACTGAGACGTCTATTTTTATATCTGTCATAATTTTTTTCCAATAAATCGCGATGATCCGTCTGAAATGTGTCAGTCGAACTGATTCAATAATTTCAACAATGGTAGACAGGAAAGCTATTGAGCTTTCGTGGCGGTATTACCGTCTGAGCTTATTATTGCAATGTCATGTCTTCATATTGCTTTTATCCGGTAACCAACGAGCAGTAACGGTGCTCATCGAAGAAAAATACCGTAAAAGGAATAAAACACACCCGGCTGAATGGGTTTTGTAACATATGGGTAGGTCGCCAGTTTACCGAACCAACGTTTACGTCTTCGGTACACAACGTAAGAGGGGTAAAAAAACGATACCTCGTTCGGGACATTTAGTTATAATTTTTTCATAAAGTGGTTTATGTGGATATCTATCTCCAAAGGCTAAAACTCTATATAGTAAGGGGGCATCCATTAATTACGTGAGCAGTTTTTCTTTGAATCTAGACCCCCTCCCCCTCACTTCAGTGAAATAAATTTAGGCCAATTCGTATGTTCTTTTCAAGTCCCGTGAAACGTGTTACATACAAAACTTATTTAATGACCTTTAACCAGCCAGGGGCCGAAAATCCACATTTCGTCGAAAGATGTTCTTACGATCATACAAGGCGGTTCCAATGGGAAAGATTAATTATACTCCGTACCAGCTTTTAAAAATTATAACACAATATCGATTTTATTTCATTCAAAATTTGTTTTAATCTATACCTACATCCAAAAACGCTGAAAGGCGTGACGATAAAACTATTAAAATTATATACTTTTTGTAATTATTTTTTTATCGTAAGTATTTATAAGTTTTCAATAATTTCTAAGCAAAATTAATGTGCAAAAAGATCTAAAATATATTCATTTTTAAGACCGTAAATAGATGGACAAAATAAAGTATTTTCGCCATAAACGTTCGGATATTTTTTTTAATGATTTTATTTTTACTAAAATTAAAATTTTGAAACATGCGTTTACCAGATAACGTATTGATTTAGAATAATGTTTGATTACAGATATGAAATATGTCTTGTAAAATAAGATTTTTCGTTTGAAAATTTAACAAATCTGCCAACGACCTATGAAATAAACTTATTATACTAAAAATTAAAAATAAATCTCAAAATTAAAAACATGCGTTTACTAGATAAAAGAACAACCTTTCGATATCAATTTACAATTTTCTGTCTAAAAAAAGAGTCAATACGTCTAAAATTTGTTTTAAAAATGACATATTTACGGTTTTCTATACAAATATAAAGCTCACCGTTCTGAAGTATCAGTATTTCAATAAAATTAAAATAAGATTTATTGACAGTTTTAATTGAAGATTGGAAATAAAGCTATAACAGCACGTAGATATTTATAAAGTCAGCGAAGCTCCTGCAATAATTATAACATCATATCGATCCAAGTTCCGAACAGTAGCATGCAAATAGTACGGCGCATCAAAAACAATTAGCATCAAAACAATCCGATTGTGTCGGCAAGAAGGCGAGCCACCCCCAGCCTACCAGCCCATCAACCCCTCACGCCAGTTAACTGCCAACTGTCCACTGAAGATATGAACCGATAGAAGTGACCTCCCAGGTAACTATGGTCCTGTAAATTTTCAGCCTCATTGTCAAATGTATTGTACATATAGTTTTGTATTCGTATCAGTGATCGATGATCCGGTGGATGCAATTTTTTAACCATAAATATTTTTTCTAAAAGTTTGTGTATTGTGTAGATGTAGTTGTAAGTCAGATTGTAGAAATATATTATAAATTTTTACAGTGCCCGTGAGACGATTTTTCACAAAAAGGCGCTACACAAATCATCCAAATATTATTAATATTAAGTGTATTATTATTGACCTATCCTTGGCGTGTCTCAGTGCCACCTGGAAGTGAAATAACACAAAGCTGCGCTACACAAATTTTAAGTTATTATTATTACGCGAAGTAGGCCTAAACTTTTCTTACTTCCGTACCGTTGGTATGGTCGAATTTTGCATTATGTAAGATATCACGGCGATCGATGTTGGGATGGGAGAATAAAAGTATATATTAAAGGAATTTAACACAGAGTATTTATTATATCAGGTGTCAGGTAAGGAAGAAGAGAGACGGGTCATTGGTCGTCCTTGCAAGATCTTATACCCACGATGTTGTCTCTTTTTCACGCTTTCTTTTTCATACAAAACGCACGTCGCACGTGATGCCTCATGGCTGAGATTGTGACTCACTCTTCTACTAAACACACTTCTTCTACACACAAGAACAAGGCTACTCCACTCCCCACTTTTCTGCACTTCGTAGGTATATAGTGTAGAGCCGCTGACAACCACGTTTCGAATGCCTGAAATTCTTGATCAGTCCAGTGCTTCCCTTGCTTCTTCAGTGCTTTCCTCTTATCCTGGTTAGTATATAACCTATATAACCTATCCAGAAGCTTATCAAGGTTCGAGTTCTCAGCGAAAAGTACATACTCCAGAATAATTTATGGTCAGAAATATATGGCCAGTTTTGTATACCTGTTCTATGATTGTCTCTCCGTGGAGTCCTGATTATTATTCCTCAGAACCACAATTCGAGGGCGCCTATCTAATACGCTTCTAGGGAAATATGTTCAGTGCAAAAGCCGGAGTCGGATTGGCCGCAGAAAGGAGACTAGGCCGTTTATCATATTCCCAGAACACGCCAATCATCGGAGCTTATTTCTAAATCGTCTAGAATTGCATGCAGGTAATTGTAAGGATTCTATTCCAATTTGAACTAAAGTCAGTGCATCAGGCTTCCAACCCCATTTGTGTCTATAGATAATAGATGTGCGCATTATTACTTCGTTACTTGAGTATATACAGAATAAAGAAGGACGCAAAAATACGATGTGGCGTGCTTTGTGATCCAAAAGGCTGCCCAATCGGGCCTTAAATTTCCAACACAAAAATGTCTTTCACCGTAAATGTGACATTCAAATGGGATCTCGATATTTTGATATACGATGTCAGGTGATACACGATATCAGATGTAAGAGAGATAGCTACAACCAACTGTCTTTCACTGACAATATGATATTCAAAAATGGGTTGGCGATAGATGATGTTATATGTAAGAGAGACAGAGCGCGTGCTAAATTGACTACAACCGAAAGGTATTTAGTCAATGGTGTCATTGGTTTCCATTAAAATATAAGTGGAAACCATTTTTTGAAACAAGTAAGTTAAAATTAATAATAATACATCCCAGCAAGTACGATTTATTTTAATTTTTAAATCATATTTATATTAAATAAACCATCTCAACAATAACACGCAAATTGAAAAAACGTTGATTCACTAGTAGGTACGCCCTACGGCGAGCATCAGATCGTAAAACCTATGTGCTATTCTAACCTCTTCAGACATCTTCAGATAAGCTATCAAATTAAAATTCCTGGTAGAATCCTTCGGTTTAGAAAAATACACCAGCCTAAGGGATTCTCGAGAGATTTTTCATTTAATTAGGTACAATAGATAAGTACATAGTTATAAGCCTTAGAACGTAGTCATACCTGTATTTATTTTAAATGAAATTTTGGCTAAGGTTAATAGAAAAGTTATTTTCCAGCTCTGTTGAGTTCTCGATGTGACATTTACCAAAGAGCTCCATATAAAATATCAAAATAATATTATAATTATTAAGGGATGGGATATTTTGGTAACCAGTCAACATTATAACTGATTGGTACTCTAATCACTGAGCTATCGTGACAAGCACGGCTAATTCATCATCTTTTTACAGGACAATACTCGATCAACTAGTTAATCCAGCAAACACGGTAATAGCACAATGTGCATACAAATTATATTTATTTTCACGTGACGGTCAAATGGGTAGTTTATCAATCCCGAAACTGTGATTAAAACCATAAATTTTTATTTTACTGCATATTGAATTAATACTCGACCAAAGTGCATACAAATATTTTTTAACTTTTTCGATTGCATGCAGTTACATTTATTTTTTCAGATCAACTTTAACTATTTATTTCAGTTTCATAAAAACGTATTCTTTATCATTTTCTTCCAATACCTTTCAGTCTATTGTAAAGGAAAAAACTAAATTTGCCTCCCATAGAGACACACATAAAAGGGTTTTTGTTATTGAGACCTTGTACGAATAACATACAAAATTTGTCTATGGCAATAGGTTCCCTGTTATTTTCAAAATAACGTTTACTTAACAACGGCTCATGTTAAAGGGTGAGAAAGCGGATCTACGAGGTGACGAATTAATATGGATTGTGATATTTTTTCTTGTGAATACCGCACAAGAATTCCAAATGAGCTGTCCGGAATCAGTGGGACTTCCGTATCACCAATTGGGGTATGTTGTGAGACTGGATAAGGAAAGGCGATTTTTTTACATTTACTCCACACAGAAGGCCCTGAGGAAAATAATTTCCCTCTAGGCCTATGTCATCTGTGATGCTGTATTATTTAACTAACTTTCCTTGAGGCTTCACTGGGTGGTTGGCTAAGGGACATGGATGCTGCGTGTGGTTTATATCAGGCTGAATGCAATTTGCATTTTTTATTGGCACTTGCCAAATGATTTGAGACGTAAATATTTATCGTATGTTTTCTATCTATTTATACAGGTGCTTACAGGGTTTTTCATATGATGCAATGCTGCCTCAAGAGCTTCTTGAACGAGTTTTATTAACCTGATTTGTTGTATTATGTTTTTTTTCTCCTTTTAAGCACTTGCATACTGCTTTTTAACAACGTATGCAGGGACACTGGAGGTCAAGATTCGTTCAAAATAAATAAATGTAACATCGTTTAACAAAAAAAATAGAATCTTGCTAGAGCCTTGAAGGAGTAACCATCTGTTACTAATACCAGGACGGGTAAGTGGTGGATAACCTCCAATGTGATGCTGTGTGGAAGTTCTCATTGAGGAGAGCCTTGAAGAAACCCATATTGTAGGAATAAGGAAAAATAGAGGCCGGCAAATCGTTCCACGGCCGAGTTACTGAACACAAGAATGTGTCGAAGAAGCAACCCGTTCTCATATGACAATGTACACGTAACCATGTACATATGTTAGGCGCCTGTTTGGCGTGTTTACCGGTGCCGAAGAGATCAATGACGCTAGTTCCTCGGAGCATCTTCCATTGAAATATCGGCAGAACAAGGAGATGGGGGAGAGGAAGGTTGGGAAATTACTGGTCATTGAGATCTGGTTTGAAGATAAAATAAAAAAAAAAATTGAAGCACAGTTTCAATTCCAAATAGTGGTCTTTCACTAAGGCGATACTGAAAGTATCTACCGGATTTCATCATACTTACCCTAACAATAAATGGGCTTCAAACACAAATTAAAAATGGAAGTTCTTTAAGAAAGCTACATTTAAAAAAAAAATTAATCAATGCAAACTTACACGATAAAATAGTTTTAATAAAGTTAAAGAACAAGTGAATGTATTGTACGAGATTATCGTGAATCAAAATCAAAAATAAAGCCGAGAATAACTGTTTTATCTTTGCGGAAAATCTCGGTTCATTTAATTCAAATGCAGAAACGAGACCACATTCAAATGGAAGCAACTGCATTTTCCGCACGAACGAATATTGGCACTGACGTTGTTCGACGCTCTCTTTCAGCAAATTGAATATGTGCGATGTCGAAAAGTTTGGCGGGCGGGTTCGTGTCGAACAAAGGGAGGCATTGTTGGATGAAACTGAAAAACACCCTTCACTCACCACTGACTCGATTTCCTAAAAACGCATTATGTAATATTCATATAGATTTTCCACTAACGATGTATTGAATTATGTACTTCGTAGCATATAACGTATCAATTAAAATAACAATGAGATCGCTTTTTATTAGTTGAATGTAACCCTATTATTAAAAATACCTTTTCGGGGAACTTGTTATTATAATTATCATAATTATGAGTGACATGCGTAATTATCCTACACATGAGCACATTAGCATTGCATATCACAGGAATATAGAGCATCCCCAATAATAATTGAGGTATCTGCGTTGCAAGTAGAAATAAAATAAGAGGGGTAGAAGCATATTTTTGAACTCTAATAAAACATTTTCTTAGCATTTTATAATAATAATCGGATAATTTGTAGAGCGCCATTTTACGATACAGAAAAATACTTACCTGACAGGCCAATTCCGATAAACACACTTTATTAGAAAGTTTATGCTTGTGGAAGAGACGACTTTGTACGTGAAAGACATTATATTTAAAACACTGGACATTGCATGATTTTACCTTTGTTACTCTCATCACTGTTGGTTTTACGTTTATGAGAAGATTAATGCCAAAGTTATAACTATTAACTTCAATCAGTTTTTCAACAATATAATACAGTAGGTATACTCGAAGGCTAGATATTTTTAATTTTTGGCTCGCCGAAAAAATACATCACATAATTATTGCTGTAGGTAATTAACATTTTTTTAACGTTTTTAGCAATGATTTCAATATATTATATACTAGCTTTTACCCACGGCTTCGCTTGCATAGTATTAGTGGGAAATTACTGGCATAATTATTGGCATAATTGTTATTATTCTTGCTATTTGTCTAATAGAAAATAATTATTGTTTAATAGAAAATTTCAAAATTTGAGAATGATATTTCGCAAATAAAAATTCTATTTTAGAAAATATTTAAATTATAGAAATAGAAATTTATTTTAAGTACCTAGTCCCTTTATTAGTATTTCATTCATATTTGAATCCAGAGTAACCTAAAAAAATAAGAAAATGACAGTCCACTTCAAACGCTATGCTTTATAGCAACTTTATGCATTTTGTTCGGAGAGTAAATATTTTTAGAGATATGTAGATATTAACTACGACGCCAAAAAAGTACTCTTTTTAATCACAACAAAGCACTATTTTTAAGCCTAAAATTTAAAAAAAAAATATTGTTTCGAAGGTAACAATTTGTTTGACGTTTGCAATAACTCGATTTTGTTAGGGACAGAAAACGTATGATGCATAATTTCATAACGCCACAGCTCATTCATAACGCCAGAGCTTACCAATGTATAAAGTTGTTGTTACTCGCAAATAATGTAGCTTTCGATTAGTGAAAGAATTTTAAAATTCCATTCGATATTTATTGCGTGAAAGAGTAAGGACCATCCAACCAATCATCCATACAAACTTTCGCATTTATAATACCAAGGACCATCCAACCAACCATCCATACAAACTTTTGCATTTATAATATTAGTAAGATTATAATATTAGTAAGATGAGCACCATTATTTGTGCAACAATAAGTTTATTTAAATTAAAAGTATATAAAAACAAAGTAGACTAAAATCGAATGTTAATACATTCATACACATTTACGAATATATGTTCATGCACAACACAACACAACACATGCACATACATGTACAACCAACCAACTTGTTCTACTCACTTTCATTTAGTCAATTTGACAGTTCAACACTTCAATTTAAGTTGATGTTGAACCGTTTAAGTCTCGTACACATATTACAGAGCCAATCTATAAGTATAGGTGGTACCTTACACGTGCTTCAAAATAAATCCGAAACATTGAAGTAGGCATAGAATAGTTACTAATGCATTGTTATAGATATTGACTATAGACAGACAGCCAAGGTCTTTTTTATTATACGAAAAAAGGTATTTCTCAAATTGATGTGACATTATTTAGAGTGTGTTCACACTATCACGAGTGCCTGTGACACTTATATCAAGCGTTCATTTTTACTGTTGTATTATATTGGAGGTTTTTTATTTGTAAATTTTCCTTTGTTTGAGCGTTAGGAATACCTTGATCCCGGCTTAAAAAGGTTCATTGACTGACATTAGACATAGATAGGTAGGTGCGGGTGTTAAAATCTATATAATGATTGATGATACTGAACAACTCGTGTTAGATCATAATGACTTACCCGAAGCTGTGAGGAAATATATTAAATTTCACAGTTTAATCGTTAGTCACTAACCTCAGTTGGAAAAAAAATCTAGATCACCTTTATGAGTTTTTTCCGAGATGAGTTTTACAGTAATATTAAATGTGGCCTTCTAACTTATTGGTTTTAATGAACGTTAACTTAATGCTTTTCATCGAATAAGTTATTGAAGACGAAAAGAAAACGTTTTTATATTGCCTTTAATAAACTAGTTCCAGCCCGTGCGAACGTCTTTGATTCGTTCTCTTTCTTTTCATGTGTCCTGTTTGAAAACAAAAAAAAAACGTAAGATACTAGAACGATGGTATCACGTTCGATCTCTCGCTGGAACTAGAATATTTTGCATTCTATTGCGTCATCTTAGGAGTAGTTTTCAATGTTCTTCATAATAGGACAATATCTTCCAAAGTATCAAAATATTTTAACATAAAATGACACAACTTTTTTTATATTAGCTCCGCACAGGAGGCCCCGGGGAAAATAATTATGGGGCTTATGTCTTCTTTGGGGATGCTGTGGGGAGGGTCCCTTTAGGAAAGGACGGAGAGAATGTTCTGAGAAGGAAAAGGATATTACGGTTGAGTAGGAATCTGTGGGGTCAGTGTGTCCAGAAGTGACGGACGTATGAATCCAACCATCCCACTACAGTGCAAGGCGATGTTCCGAGAGAGTACAGCTGGAGAAGCCAAAGGGACTCCCTCAACCATTATATCCCACCGAGTGACGCATCCGCCACTAATACCCGGAGCCCTAGAATCTACTCCTAGTAAATCCCCTGAAGTTGTGTTGGCAACGAAACTAGTTAATTTTCATGAAACTAGTTCATTTTCATACGTTTTTACAATAATAAAGGCACCGTCTTGTATAGTTACTAACTGGGACCACCGCGTAGAAAGTCCGTCTTTTCGAGTCAAGCAAGCTATTTTTTTCTTAATAACCATATGTTTGAAGAAGGCTTAACTCTTTGAAATAAAACTCTTTTAACATTTAATTGCCTAAAACGTTTTTTTTGTTGTTCATTTCTGGGACTAATTATATTTTGTTCAAAATATAGTATGTATTACATTTTTAATGTTCAATAGATAGCAAAAAATATTACACGTGCTAAAAAAATCGCTTATAGAGAATACCAAAATTCAAATAAAAATTCTTAAAACTAAAGCTTTACCTTTGTCTTACCAAAATCAAAAGTCAACCCAACGTATACACGTCATAATGTCCAACCCACACACACCGAATAGAGAGAACTATTAAACGTGTTGAATAAGACATTATTTCTTTAATAAAAACATATTTCTTTTCAAATCAAACATTCATGAATAGAGCCAATAAAATCAATGAATCACTCTTTATTTAGCGTGTTTTTTTGGGTGGTTTTTCTGGGCGTAACTTATGAAAATTAGGTACCTCCAAAGAATATAGATACAATAGAGTCTTGAACCATTATTAGTGTAGAACCGGGCGCTCAAAAATATCACCAACATAGTTCACGCATACTAATGCAAACCAAATCTACGCACAGTGACGCCCCGCCTTTGTATCTACCTACAGACCAAACGCATAACCTTCACTGGCTATTCTGGCCAGCATTGTCATAGGTCATAGTTCCGTGACAGTCTGCAAGCTTTCGTGCCATATTTGTTTGTAGTTTTTCTATTAACTGCGGGTACCTAGGTTCTTCTTGTATTTAAACCATATATTACAGATTATGCTATTTAAAATGTACAAGTATGCTTCAATAGTAAGAAATAATATTAATAGAGAATTAATAGATAAATTAATTAAACTAAGGCTGTGATATGTTAAGAGGAAGCCAAATTCCAAACATGTATCTATTCTTAGTGTTCTTTATATCGCCACGAATATAGGTAATATGCATAAAAATCGTTTGGCAAATGGAGTCCACAGGTCAAGATTTCAAAAGTGTTTTTTTTATTTATTTTGTGTTTTTTTTTTATAAGAAAATAAAGTTAGTCAAAAGCTTTTAAGTTTCACATAGCATGAACTCTGGATAATAAAACTCTAAATTTAAAGACTAAGCCCTGAGAATTAGTTTAGTTTCACATTTATAACTCCAAGAGAACTGTATACCGTACTCCTATGAATTCTATCAAATTACTTAGATATCTTAATAAGGTTGTTCTCCTTAATTAATCCCACAGTGGAGTTCATAGGGCAACAAATCTTATAACTATGATATAAACATAAAATAAACCATGTAACATGATATTGAGGACATTATATCTGTATTCATTATAATATACACTTTAATCCATGTACAAGTAACAACAAAGTTAAGAGGGCGTAAAGCTAAGACAAGGAAATACTGAACAATTTTTAAATGCTTATATTTAAAAACATCATTGAGAACTATACAAAATGGTTCGCCAATAAACAGAACAAATTTCACGATGCAAATAACAACAAACGAAGAAACGGTTTTTGACAATATTTATGAGTGGGCAGAAAGGATACAAGAAAAAAAAAATATGGCAACGACAAAAAACCGTAAGGAATCCCTTGTTGTAACTTATGACTTATGACTTTCCGACCTTCAATTGGACTGCCTTGCTTTACCATTTTTCATGAAAACTAGTTCCATGTTCACCCCAAGTGGTTCGTTACGTTTGGTGACTGAGCAGCAGTGCCCGGGGGTGAGGTGTGTCAAGGTCGCGGACACCTCGTTTGTTTGAGGGAGACCTTACCCAGACCTCTCCAGCTGGACTTTCTCGACCTATCGCCTTGCACCGCGCGATTCAGAACTTCCTCGCCTTTATTTCCCTAAAAGACCCTCCACAAATCACCCCAATAGACGACATAGTCCCTGAGGATTTTTTTTGCTCGTTTTTTAGCTCCACATAAGATGTGGAGCTAATGTAAAAAGCATCTAGCAAATAAACGTTGTATTAGTTTAATTACAATTTTCAGAAAGTAGGGTTTTCCAAATGGTGTAGATAGGTACATATAAGATGTACACGATAGATAGTATAGGTAGGTAGATATATGATGTACACGATAGGTAATATATGTAGGTATAAGAAGTAGGTAGGATATGAAGTAGGTAATTGTTCCTTGAAGTCCCCACGAAGGTTCTTCAGGGAACAAAGGATGTCAATATGATGAATATGCTCATTAGGAATGCATTAATTGTTACGTTCATATGAAGAAAACAAAAATGAGAAAAACCCCTTTCTGAAAATAATCTCTCTTTTCTCTTAGGATACCATTCGACATCACGGTATAATATAATGCTCACTTCGTATGAATATTATAATATCAAGACAAGTATCAAACAGTAATACATAGTTGCCAAGAGTGCAGACTAGTATGTATAATATGATAATCCTCAAAGTGACTAGGGATCTTTCTGGTAATCATGTATTGCAGTAGGGACATGAGAGGAATATTGCAGCACGTTTCACAGAGGCTTGTGGTGTTCTGTTAGTTAATGCAGGAGTATTGTTTATAGGAATCGCGCTATGAATATATCAATAACGTACAACTTTGCAGATAATGTACTAGATTTGATGATTCCAATTTAAAGCGAATGACGGTATTGAAGACAAATACAGGTGAGTTCAGAAAATGAAAAAAAAATATTGACGTCTTTCTTTAAGTTGTTTTTTTTTTAATTCAATACTAGCAGACCCAGACATACGTTGCTGTGGCTAACGCCACACAACTCCGCGCCATTACCCAACCTTTATAACCAACGCCATCTGTTAAATCAAATCCACACCGCCCGCATGCCGTCCGCTGTCCGCTGCCCGCCTTGCCAGCCCGCTCCCTTTTTTTTTATATATTTCAACCAACTTACACAAAACCTTGACAAATTATATCCCCAAAAACCTTCCACATGAATCACTATATCTATTGGTGAAAACCGTCTGAAAATCCGTTCACTAGTTTAAAAGATCTAAGCGCACAGACAGCGGGAGCGACTTCATTTTATACTATATAAAAATTTATTAAGTTTTCGCATACAATTTATATTAGAATACAAAACATGTGAGTAGATTAACAAATATTTATTGTCTCTCCCTTTCTTATATGCTCTCTCTTTCTTTTGTTTACTGTATAATCTTAACTCTGTACCTTTATTTGGTTTATAAGTTTATTGTCCTGAAGAAGGTTGAATAAAGTGGTTTTTAAACAAAGTACTTGTTTCATTCTAAATATTTATTCGCTTTTAGTTGCTATTTCTCATAAAAATAAAAAATTAAGATTTTTATTACTTTGCAAAAGTGTATTATTTGTAACCTTCCATAAACATTTAGCTACCAAAACTGATTTATTTACTAAAAGTTGGAATTTTTGCTATAAACTGCCTAAGCACATAAAAATATCCTTATTTTTTTCGCAAAAGCGTTGCGAGGATGTTGATGAAATTAAAGGTAAAACATTTAATGCAGATTTTTCACAATATTTACCTTACAACTATAAACTTTCACACATTATTTAAAAAGTGTGATATTCTCTGTACCGTCAAAGTCGCCATGTTGCTTGAAATGGCTTAACCTAGTTTAGTTCCAGATATGAATATCCAGGTAGGCACTCACCAAATTTCAATACTCCCTAATGCTTCACATCCTCCATAACCTCAAAGCATTCCCCAATAGGGACCAACATGGTTACACTGGCTCCGGCAGTATGTAAGAATCTTTGTTAGCATAATTTAAAAAACACTTCAATTGTTAATTTCTTCTTACCTACCTATAAATAACATTAGCCGGTTATCATCTATGAATAAAAGAATTCCTTTTGAATGTTGTCGCCGATGAAATAGAGATACAGTCCTCATCTCGAAGCGAGATTATACTCTTAGACGGCGGCAGTCCTAAAAATAATAACCACCCACAAACGTTTCCCGAGACGAGAGCGAGGATCTTACGACCTTCATAATTCTCGTGAGAAGGAAGTAGAGGCGCCACGTAGCGATCGAAATTGAAATCTCCAAGCTGAATTCGGGCAACAGTTTTGCCTTGCGCGTAAATCAATTTGATCGAATTCGCATAATTTGAACGATAAATATTTCCATAGCATCCGCTTCTCAATTTAAATACGAGACTATTCGGAGATTTCATTGATGAATCCATTGGAGGCTTCACAAGGAAAAATCATTCCCTTTTAATATTCCTGGCGAAGAATCTAAGGCGGATTTGGATAGGACGCGTTGTGCGGAATCAGAGGGGATTTCATCAATCACGTGCGATTGTGGGAATTTGAATCAATTCATCAAGAGGATTCGATACATTTCAACTGTGCTAGATTACGTGTCAATTTTAATTAATTATTTTAAAATTCACAGGTAAAATCCTAATTCGATTTATTGAATGTTTTGTATTTTGCAAAATATAATCCCTGTCCGAATTTGAAACCAGATCTGGTATTTGAATATCCAGTGGAAAGTTCCCAGCAAGTCTTACAATGAAGTTATGGAAATGTTATTGTACGAAGTCCCTTTATGTAAAATGCTGGGAACGTTACCATTTCTTCTTGCCCAACCTTAAAAAAATATTTATATTCTAAGACTGCGTGACAAGAAAACATTTAAGTATTTACATTCACAAGACAAGATTCAATTTGGTCTTCTGGCCTTTTTGGGTCCTTTTGGTTAACAGAATTCGTCTTTCTTACAAAACTTTGCGAAAGAAATGTAAAAGAAACAATTTTTTTTTTTGCTAGAAACGGAAGGTTTTCTAAAAATATTATTATTGAAGCTTTAGAACATTAGACGGCCCATTATATTTTTTAACTCGAATGAAACCATGTACAGAAAATCAGATAACACGAAAAAGAATTCAACATAAGTACTTTTAGTTTTATTTCAAACATTTCTATTTGGTGTAGTCATACTTTGCCACAAGCAAATATTATTATATTTGTGTTGTATTGTGATAAAGATACTCGGAAACCAAGTCAAAAATTGTCATTTCTTTGTAGGATTCAAAGTAAATAAATATTAATCTGGTTTCTAGTCCCTTTGAAATGTTCATCGTTGTCGGATTACTTGTGCAAATATAAACTACTTCAAACAATCTGGACCTGCAATGGATGATTCGTTGGCATTCTAGAGATAAGAAATCTTCCAGCATTAAATTTGAGGCATTTCTGAAATTCATCTGAAAGTGGATTCGATAACCGTGATTCAAACCCATATAAATCGAAGTCAAATATCTACATCGAACAGCCGAAGCCGGAGAAAGTTAAGCAGAGAGTCCCAGCACTTAATTCAGTGATTCCGTTTCAATCGTACTAATGCCTCATTACCTTTTTAATGAGGAAAAAAGCTTTCTCCAGACTCCCCAGGGATAAGCGTAAATCTCTGGGCCGGCCCAACTAATGAGAGTGATTGTAGTTCCCTTGTTGGGGGAAATAAGAACGGGAAGAAGGTCCAGCGTCGGGGGAGGCTGGGCGGCTGGGCGGCTGGGCCGGGTGTAATGTCTTTGATGTATAACGGAGGAAACCGACGGGCGCGAGAAAGAGGAAGTCTTTTTAATCTTGTTTAAAAATCTCAAAGTTCTTAAAGCTCCTCAAGTTTGAGAGGGTGCCGAGTTACGAGTGCGGTCCTTCTTGAGCAAGGGACCAGTTTTTCTGAGGAAATTTTCATTCAAGTGATAATTACGCTCTAACGTTCGGAATAAAAATAATAAAATAAATTATTAATGCCGAAATTTCCTAGCACCTATTTCTAACATTGCCTTCGGTCAAAAAAAAGTGTGAACCGCTTTAGCCAGGTCACTATCCCATATATTAAACTGCCCACTATTCTGACAAATACCTCAAAAAAAATGGTAAAACCCCAGTACTTTGTTCATCTTCAATATTTCTTGAAAAGGAATTTAAAAAAATGTTTAAATATACCTTATACCTATATATTTACCTGTCAAACATTCAACACAAATATTTTCAAATTAAAAATACTTGTGGTTTATCTATCTAATAACTGTTTACCAAACTATTTCTTTGATGAAATCTTTAGCATATAAATAATAAACGTGGTTTTAATCTCTCAAACAAAGAAACATCAAATATCGACCAAGTAAAACGTGATTCTTAATATAACATGTACAAATATTTAGGAACGTGGCTTAACGACAAATGGGATTAATTTCAAGAAGCGAGGGTTCGCATTGAGGTGGCTAAGAGAGCCTAACGTGTCGTGCGCCGTATCCAAAAAGATAAAAAAAAAACTGGAGAAACTATTTATAGAATATTACGTACTATTTTTAAAAATATACAAACACATTATCTGAGTACGACAGAACCATTTACAAAAACATAATTTTCCAAAAATAAAAAAAGTTTAAGACTAATACAGAGGTTCTTTTTTTGTTTTTTTATCGTAATACCTCATAAGAGTCTCAGCTGCTCCAGTGAGACTATGGCATCCCCAATTGGGGTATATTGTGAGGCTGAAGATGGAGACGGGAAGGCGATGGGGAAGAGGAAGATGGGGAAATACCTGGCTATTCAGATCTGGTCACTAAACATGGCTAAGGCCATTTCAAGCAACGTTTCAGTTCTGAATGATGGTCTTACACCAGGGCGATACTGAGAGTATCTTCCACTCGGTTCTAATAATAATAATAATCAAAAGATCACCTAACTGATAATCCTGGAGAAGATTGATGTAATGCGTGGTAAAGAAACACGCCGCACCTTAAGGTTTAACATACGTGACTTTTACGAGTAAATTTCGAACAGTTGTTCCACAAAGCAGTCAGCATTGTGAATATTTCCATCGTCTATAGGAGTAGAAAAAAGACACCAGAAGCAGAACAATCTTTCAAATTATATTTTTGTGATTAGGTTCTGTGGGAAAGTTTGGTAATTATATTAATAATTATGCACGTAATTTGAAGAACTCTAAAAATAATATAAAAATACATTCAACGAACCGAATACAATTTTTTTTTCATTTCCTCATTTCATCACATTTCACATAATCAGCTATCATTGAAAAAACCGTCCCGCGGCAGTTAGCCACGCGCTAGAAGGAAGATTAAAATTTTATAGGAGTTAAATAATTTTATCCTTCATATTTCTCACCACGCAAAACCATTTGAAACTAATATAATATATTATTCTTATCACGCTTCAATATCATTTTAATGGGAGAGTTCATCCCGTTGCGTTGGTACGAGTACTTACCTAGTTTACGGTCACAATGATCTAATGCGGGTGATTACAGATTGACGTACTTAACTTTACAGACCAAAAAAAAACTTAATTAAAGATTTAGCGGGTGTATATTTTTAATTTACATTCTTTTGCATCTAGTTATCTAAAATTAAAGTAGTCGAAAACATTACCAAAAAACATATTAAAATGTAATATCTTAACCTACATAGGTACATATTATAACACATAAAATTACCATATAATACACAAGTTCAGCGGGAAGGCTCTGACTGGCAATCCGAGGGTCGCGGGATCGAATCACGGCGTGGCAAATAAATTTTATTTGATTAATTTGTGTTATTCACAATGTACCCATTAAAAATAATATATAGTATATTTGCGGCACGCTCCAGAGTGGAAGATACTCTTAGTATCGCTCTGGTGTAAGACCACCATTCAGAATTGAAACTTTGCTTGAAATGGCTTTAGCCGTGTTTGGTGACTATATCTGAATAGCCAGGTAGGTACTTCCCCACCTTCCTCTTCCCTGTCTCCTTTCCATCCCCTCTACCTTCATCCTCACAACATACCCCAGTTGGGGATGCCAAAGTCTCACTGGCTCCAGGCGGGAGGAGTTGGGACTCTAGTGCGATTTTCAAATAAAGAAAAAATATTGACATTGCAGTTGATTAGTGGGACATCTCCAAAGAATCGAAATTTGAGTTGAGTATGGAGTTATATGTAAAAATATACCCTCTATCTGATACAATACTCAGATTGCTTATAAACACCACCAAATCAATTATAATGTAGAAATACTTATAGTGAATTAAATAAAACAAACAATGTTTTCTGGGGAAATAGTAGGAACTTTCAAATTGTCTTACTAATGTACCGGACCGTTGTGCTTTCCGGTGTTATTTTATAGCATATGTTATGTGTAAAACAAAATCAAATAATATGGGATTGATGGGAGCATTCGAATATTTATTTCCTATTATCTCAAAACTTAGTATTTGGTGATGTCTGAATAATCAATTAGACGATAGACATTTCCCCTTAAAACTGTTTTATTGTTTTAAAAATGAAGAACAACAATTTAGTTAGTTTCAACATTTTTCCAACAGTCGTCATTTTGTAGGTTTTTTTTTCATATTGTGATTAATCAATCAAAAAAGGTTTTTATTTTTAATTAAGCACTTTGCCGATGTTTCCAATTTGATAAAACAAATCACGTACTGCTTCTGAATAAATTCACCATTTAATAAATAATACCTAAATTTTCATTTCAATAGATCTTTTAATTGAAAACAAATTTCCATTAAAAGAAACAATAGAGAATTCAATCTAAAAGTGAGGAAATAATTAACAAAAATGTTTTTGGTGTTTTCCAATTAATTGTGAAGCGTGGCTTAAAAAACAGGAACCCAAATAATATTCACAAAAGTATTGAAAATATTTGTGTTATTTTATTTTGTGACCTATAAAAATTAAAGTCTTTGTGGAAACGTGAGTAGGAAAGGTATAGTAGTATCACGTAGATATATCTGCCGTGACTATTGTTAAGATATACGTGCCTGAGTTAAAATTTCAGTAATGAGTTAAGCAAACGGGGAGTAAAACTTAATATTTCAAACAACTTAAAGCTAAGTATTGTTCTCAACTACCTTCTGTCATTATGTATTACTACTGGCTCCTTCTCATCTTCACGAGAGATAACATTATAAGAGTTTCTAATTAGGAAGGTGGAAGTGGAAACCGCCGCCCTGGTACATATTTATTGAATAACCTCTGCCATAGATCACCCCAAGTTATTCGCCACGTTTGGTCATTTAGCAGGGTTGCGTCTGCCCACCAACTGCGTGGTAGACTGGATCTGGAGAGACTGGTTGAAGGATACATTTTAATCTATGCTTGATGTTACTCTAAGTGACCAGCTCAGGTATGCGGCTTCATCGAAGCCAGAGCTAAGTCTCAAAAACTAGGCAGACTGTACAACTGTACAGGGCCCGCAGATACTTTAATAGTACTCAACTGTTAACCCTGTACAAATAGAAAGTGGGCCCCAGGGTAGAATTTGGCAGCCACCTCTGGTTTGGAGCCCCAAAATACCTGAAAAAACCCTCGATTCTGGGCAGAAACGGGCGGTCCATTTGATTGATTCTACCATCTTAATAAATGGATTGCTATCCTTAGAGCTCTGGCGTCAGGTGGGAATAATGTCCTTGTTCTTGTTAGTTAAATGGAAGATGCTCCGAGGAACTAGCGTCATTGATCCCCTCGGCACCGGTACATAGTCGGAAAATGCGCCAAACGCGTGCTCAATATATGTGCACGGTTGGTTGTCACATGAGAACGGGTTACTTCTACGACTCGTACTTGAGTTCAACAGCTCGGCTATGAAACTATTTGCCGGCCTCCGTGTTTCCTCCTTCCTTCATCATGGGCCTCTTCAAGAACCATGTTCGCTCCTTCCTCTCCTCGAAAAGGCCCTCCACACAGCATCTTCAAAGATGACCTTACAAGGCCCTGTGAGAAATTATGTTTCTCATGGCCTCTTGTGTGGAGTTAATCAAAAAAAAACTCGGGAGTCTCTCGAAACATCGCCTTCCCGCAGTGGTAGGGATAGATTCATATGTCTTGGACGTTCTGACCCATTTATTTATTAATTGAAAAAAATAAGAAAAACACGAAAACATAAGCTGCACATCTCACTGGGGCATTCCTGTATCTTACTCATACATTTTTCCTACTCAGAACTTCCTCTCCTTCCTTCCTTAAAAAGACCCTCCACAAAGCAAAGCAAAGATGACAAAGACCCCAAGGAGATTTTTTTTCTTCAGAGCCTCCTGAGTGGAGCTAATGTAAAAATAAATGTATTTTGAGATTAAAAACAGTTCTATATAATTCCCCCCAAAATTCTGACTATAAGTCAAAAAGCAGACTATCACGTTACGTAGGTAAAAGTTTTCTCTTCTTTTAGCTCATAATCAACCCATAATACAACAAACGCAACCTTTAACAGAAACTAAAGGCCACTTATACAAATTCTCGAAATATGCAAAGTTTCAAGGTTTCAAAGGCAAAAAATTATTCAGGTAACTTTTAAAAAGGTACTTAGCGCATTTCTTTCAAAACACGACGGGGTCATGAAAACCCGAAAACTGTAATTTGCTCACTCTCTAAACGCGATAATTTACTTTCCTCAACTTTTTTATTTCAAAACTTCGCCGTAATTTTCGCAATTCGTATTCTCTCAATGTGTCTAATCAGAATAATATTAATGTAGGTAAGCTCATACGCAATGTGTGGACCGTACCTAAGCACTTACTAAGTAAATTTCCGTGTTAATTTTTAGGGTTTTGCGGCCGTTTATTTTGCCAGTCTTCCGACAACGCTTCCGTTTGTTTACTGAGACCCTTCGGAGGGTGGTGGACTTTGTCTATTAATTTTGGAATTTATTTCTGCTGACCTTTATTACTCGGAAATAAAATTTCAAAATTCATTCGTAATTACTTGACACAATTTAGTTCGCGCGGGTTCAATGCTAGATAAAATTTGCTTTATAACAAAAAAGATTTTTTTTTTTGGTTTTATTACGATTTTTAAATTGTAATAGCGTTTGAGTGAATAAATGAAAATAACTTTTTCAATTTTAAATTTTTGATTGTCCGACACATTTCACAATTCCAATTGGATTTCTGAATGTCACAGTTTTTTAATAGTATCAGTATTTGTAAATACCTCAAAGAGTCTCACCTGCCCCCGACTGGAGCCAGTGGGACTATGGCATCCCCAATTGGAGTATTTTGTGAGGCTGAAGGTAATTTGGATAGGGGAAGGGGAAGGAGGATAAGAACATGGGTATTCAGATCTAGTCAACAAACACGGCTGAAGCCATTTCTGAAATGTGGTCTTACCCCCGGGCGATTAATGAAAGTATCTTCCACTCTGAAACTGGCCGTAAAAACACTTCATATTATTTTTAAGTGTGAATTATAACAAACATAATTCGATCAAATAAAGTTTACTTGCGCACGCCAGGATTCAAACCCGCATCTTTCGGATTGCTAGTCGAGAGCCTATCCCTCGACAATGAAGGCCGTTGAAGTCACTTTCCAAATTTACATTATTTGTGAAAACACAAATCAATGAAATAAAATTTATTTGCGCGCGTCGGAATTTGATTCCGCGACCTCCGGATACCTTGCCTCTCGACCACGGAGGCCGTCAGAAGAATAAGGCGTTTAATCCACATTTTTAAGATAATAGTCT
Organism: Limnephilus lunatus; assembly: GCA_917563855.2. Lineage (NCBI taxonomy): Eukaryota > Metazoa > Arthropoda > Insecta > Trichoptera > Limnephilidae > Limnephilus > Limnephilus lunatus. Next base: position 44,311,524 of record OU830598.1, on the reverse strand, counting down.
TAGAAATTCATTAAGAAAATAGTGTTTCTCACTGGATATTAATTAACTACTAATAACCTAGTTTCCTTTACCTTTAATTACCTGTATATACGTATATATATATATATATATGTTATAACCCCGCTTAAATAAAGAGTTTTTTTAGTGTTTCCAGGTGTAAGTGAAAAATCTAATTCATCCGCGTGAGAATGAATTTTTACATGCCAGAGGTAAAGCTGTACAAATTAATTAGGTCTTTTTAATATTTTTCGTACAACGTATCTGCACGGAGATTCTTTGTGTGCTTAGCCCCGCAATGAGCGCAGTCGGATACTTCTGCTAGAGTAAGTTACGTATTACGGGCAATAAAGATCCAGCCGAGAAGGCAATTTTTCTGCTACCGCCTCTGGGAGAAACCTCCTCCCGGTAATCTCCGAGTTTTTCGTATTCTTCCCACTGGCACACACCTACCTGTCAAAATTATAATAGGTACGTCTGGAAAATTGAGAAAAGATTCCCTGTTTTCTTCGGTGGAACAAGAAAATGATAACGTTGAAATTTATGCCCCTTACGGAGGTACTTAGTATAATGCGAAGGTATATTTATATTTTACCATTATGATAAATGCTGACTTTGTTAAAAACGAAATCGATGTATATGGTTTAATATAAATGCTATTAAAATGTTTTCTTTCTACCGAGCTAATATAGACAATAATCGTGTCACAATGCGTGCCTCTATAAATACCTCTGCACGAGAATGAACTCCCTTTATTAAAGTCAACCTTTTTATTCCCTTAGTTCACGAAACTTTTGTGTTCTTATATTTTATTTTATCCTATTTTGGGAAGTCTTCTACTATTTTTTTGTTTGTGGTTATTTTCATACCACATAATAGTCCCAAATGCACACAACCATCTAGAGCATAGGTTCTCAACGTGGGCGATAACGCCCCCTTGTGGGCGTTTGAGACTTTCAGGGGGGGCGGTAGAGAGAGGCGGAATTCAGATGGCTATACAGATCTGGGCGCCAAACACGGATAAAGCCATTACAAGCAACGTTTCAACTCTGAATGGTGGTCTTACTCTAGATCGATATCGAGAGAATCTTCCGCTCTGTAACGAACTGCAAACATATTATATATTATTTTAAATAAATAAATTGCGAAATAACACAAATAAATCAAATTAAATTTATTTGCGCACGTCGGGATTCAAACCGGGACGCTGGTTTCATGAGAAATGAAAAAGAAAAATAGTTTTTGAGTAACAAGCTATCGGCATCTGCTTTTTCTCCTTCATATAATCCGGGTCTTCTCAAGACGCGCAACATTAAATCCATTCCTACAGCCCCTCCCTTAAACCGCCTCATAACGCTGCCCCACCGGGTGGCGATATTGTTCCTTTGCCGCTGTCAAGGAGCAAGCAAGCAACAAGAATTCTATAACGCTCTTATTAGGTGTCGTAAATAAAAAGTAATGATGTGTTTTCGATAAGGTGAGTTTTTTCAACCTTCCGATGGTAAGGTAAGTGAATTTTATGCATTAGGAAGCGTTTTGTGCTGACTAATGTAAGTTTGGAACTACAACAGACATGTCCAGCATGAATCTCTCGCTTACTTCAATCACTCTATATCCTTAGTAAAAAGGTTAAAACGTTATTTATTTTTGTACGTATTACAAGATTAAATATTTATCAAGCTTCGGACCTTATTCCCAAGTGGCAGCAGTGACGAAGAAGAAATACCTGGCACGCATCCATTCATCACCGTGATGCTCATGTTCAGGTGACACGGGGGAGTGGGTTGCGTCTCTTCACGGATGGCTTAGTATGGGAATCACCAAGAATACAAAATAAATTAAACCGTGGGATGAACGACTTAAGACTGATCCCCTAAAATAATATTTATTAAAATTAAAATATTGCAGGGGGATTATTTATATATATATACGAGTATGTGTGGAAAACCGTTGAGATTCACATAAGACAGCAGTTTCAAATACTTCATTTAAATTGGTTTTGCTGATACCAATCCTGATGTAGGGCAGATAAGGATTTGGCAGATTTCTTTAATTAATTTAGACTGACTGCTGTAGAAACAAGATCCCTGGGGCCTATATTTTGTAAAACTATGCCCGACCGAAGGTATTACAAATGTGTAGATCCGGAAAGAATGTAGGGATGATACGGAAAGTGTATTGAGCGTAGTTTAAAAAGAAACACTTAAAGCCTCGATTGCAATGCGCGAGTTTACAAGCTACTAGCCGGCAAGTTTAAAAACAGCGAATCGGCGAATGCGATTGTGATAATGACACACGAAACTTTCCAAGTTGAGTAGCGAACTTGAGCGTGCTAAAATAACGACTCCCGCGCGAACTAATTCTGTCGACATTTTATAGAAAACTCAGATACTCGCAGCTGGCTCACTAGCAACTATGATGACACAAGGTTAGTTTACTAGCTAACAAGCCCACACGCTAGCGAGTAGTGAGAAAATTAGCTCCCCTTTCAATTTTTTTCGTAGATTGTTCACAACCTGCTACTTAGCTAGTAAATATGATTACACTGAGCGAGTTTACTAGTAGATAAGGAATTCCGAGGCTAGTAGCTTATAAACAAAGTAATCGAGGCCTTAGACTCCATAGTAAGCATTAAAGAAGAAAAAGAATATGTTTGGAGAAAAAGATGAGTAAATACGAATGTTATTATATTTTAAATTATTATTATACATGAATTATTATACATTAAAAAAAGATAATATTTAATAGGCGTAAGCGAAAACCATTGATAATGCATGCCTTTTTTAAAATAGAGCTAAATTCTCTGGACAAATATCTGAAGTAGCAATTAAAGAAACACAGTGGATTTTTTTCATACCTAAAACATGTTTCATAACAGAACAAGATATGTTTTTACTGATTTACGGAGCGTACTTTGCGATTTTTTTCTATCGAAGAAATTTTATTTAAATTACTTTTTCGGCTCGGCAAATGTATCGAAATTATCTTTAAAAAAACATGTATTTATTCTACTTAACATGTTCAAGGTAAATATGTTATAAATCGGTCTTAATTCGGAATGCAGGCTCTTAAATGGGTTTGGACAAGAAGAGCAAATGAGCAGTACAAGACACGATCAAGTAAATCGAAATTTGGAGTCGGGTGATGTCAAGAGTCAAAATAAATTATTAATATGACTGAGGCCGCGGTTATAGCAAGGAGGTGTACCAATGCGATATGATGGTAAGCTATTTAGTTAATTAACGTTAAATCGGATATGAGAGATAGAAAGGTATGCAGCTCGTCCCAAAGTGAAAGATAATCTCGGTGTTTTCCTAGTGAGAAACATCCATTCAGAATCAAAGATGTGCTCGAAATAGATATGGCTATATTTAACCATCAGACCTGTTTGACCTCTTCATTCCTACACTAGATCCCGGATTCTCACAACATTGCCTAAATTGGACATTGGACATGTCCCTGTCTCACAAGCTCCGTGTAGTTAAGATAAGTGTGGGGAATCAAATACAACAATAAGATTTAAATGGACGTGTGATTAATAAAATATTTTAGAGTCATATTAATAACTCTTTCTTTATAAACACCTTTGAAACGGGCGGCCCGGCTGAAGAGGAATACTAATTATCTTTAAATAATGCGACAGGAATGGGCAAATATTATTTAGTTTTTGAAGCATTTTAAAATCTATAATCTGTAGTAAGTATCGATGTTTCTTGTAATAGGATGAGCTTCCGCTAGTTTCAGAATGTCAGCTTTGCAGACAACAATCACATACACACGAAAATGGTGGTTTTAAATATGCATATATTATGAATGTTTTACATTTTTCTTTTCAACTCTTTCGAGTTCAAAGGTGCCTAAAAAGGCAGTATAGCCGTTTATGTATTTAAAATAAAAAAATAAAAATAAATAAAATAAAACGCCAAATTTAAAATACGTCAAGTATACCAATTCTACCATAATAATCAAAGAAAACTAAAGTCCCATGTACATACCCGTTATGGCTACTCAAACTTTAAGATTGCAGTCTACAACTTTTTATCTGAATTTTTTTTTACTCGCCTTCTTCTTCCTTCACTTTAGGAGTCCAGTTCATTTTATTTTAAACCAAATATTATCTATAACAAAACATGTAACTTAATTTTAGTAGAGTATTATACTGCCCTGAAGAAGCCACGGTTGTAAACGCAGTCGGCATAATTTATGAAAAATAAAAGTGGTGTTTACAAAGTGATTGTTTTATTTTAAATTTGTGTTAAATAACTTAGCACCTTTGTGCCCCAAAAGGTCGTTTTTACCGATGAAGTGCTAAAAAAAATTAATATTGGTACATGCTATTTATTCTTTTTATTTTGTGAATTAAATCAGTTACTTAAAGATAGGTAAACATTAAATAATGTTCCATAAAACTTATACGTAGGGTTCTATTTATCATTAATATGGGTACCAAAAAGTGTGGTTATTTCACAACTAGCTTTATGGAATACAGCATATTGACACTGTTCTTCGACAACTCGACAAAGTGGAATTTAAATCTCTTCGAAAATCATTAAAAGTGATAAAAAATAAAATAAAAATAGCCCATAACCTAACTTAAAGTAACCCATTTAACTTATTATTTTATTTATGGATTGATTAAGTTGTTCACTGTAGAGTGGTCCGGACACATCACGAACGTGGCACGCGTAGCTAGGAGACCAATACGCTATAATTGAAACATCCCGTCTCCCGCACGGCAATGGCGTTGTACTGGCAAAAAAGCGTATTTGTGAGGCTGTAAAGGCAGAATGCTGTATTTTAAGTTGCTATGTTCTATCATCAAAAAAGTGTTTTAATGTTTAAAGGCCATTCCTGTAACCACAATAATTATAAAAGTAAGTTGATATGATATATGTTCATATATAATATATATTACAGTATTGCAATTTTCAAGAGACAACTCATCTCTATTTTATCTGCTAATAATTAACTTTTCTTATTTTGGTTCTTTTCATAAAACCTTCCCCCATTTAAAATCTTACCAGTAATTTATAACTTTATTTTATTTTATTTTGCTGTTCTATTTAGTTCTGTTTTATCATCCTACATTATTATACACACATAATTGTTTGTTTATACCTACTAACTAGCTTTTACACATTGTACTTTATTGTATTTCTGGTCTTATTGCTTATTTTTTCTTATTACTCATTCTATTTCATTTCTTTTATGATGTTTAATTTTTTTTTATGCTTTTAATTTCTGTTATGATGTTCTATACTTTGTGATGATGATTGCTTTATTATTTATTCTGTTTTATTGGTTTAGTAACATATGAGTATATAATTATTATTGTTATTATATTTATACTTCTATGCTTGTAAAAGCCCACTAGGGCGTAAATAAATATAAATAAATAAATAACTCGACGACAGGAATTGATTAAGCACTATAGAGCCAAAATGCTATATCTATAGACACGGCATATTGCCATAATAAGGGCGATGGTGGCGACGTCACCGACTGTAAAGTAATCCGTGTCAAGCTGACTTAATTCAACAATACAACAAAATAGTTAATTACAAAATACAACGTAAATTAGAACTACCAATTTAGCTGCACATTGCAATCAGTTGGAGGATTTGCCAACAGATTATGTGTTTTCCACAATCATTTGAACCTAATCCCAGTTCATTAGATTCGTTACGAGCGGGTTTTGAAACAGCTTTGGCGTACATGGAAACATTATCCCGTTTAATCTGATAACGCGTTTCTTTCAGAATCCCGAGATTTTTCTTCACATTTTCTATGGCCAATATAAAAACGAATGTGCCAGTTAGTTCACTTCTTTGTTCTAGTCATTCTCGGTTAATACCAACATAGAAATGGCTGGCTTTTCTTTAAAACACACAACGGGGTTGCAACATTTACTCAATGCCCGGGGATTTCCGGTTCTAGGCGTGGTAATAAAAAAATATTGGACGCGTACTAGAAAAAAATGAGAGATTATCTTATGTATAAAAATCTCGTGTCACGGTGTTTGTGGTCGCACGCCTCCGAAACAGCTCGACCGATTTGTATGAATTTTTTTATGTACATATATTTGGTAGGTATGAGAATAGGTTTAAAAGTATATTTCATACCACTAGGTGATTAGAGTGTTCCTATTCAGAAAAAATAATTATGCTTTTTTAACACAATTTTATTTTGTATTTTTTTAAATTTGGCATTAAAAAATACTTAAAACCTCAAATTTTAACCCTCCTACCCCTCCCTCCCATTTTTTAATTGCGATTTTAGTATTTTTGTATGAAAAAATTGAACTGTCTTTCGTATTTCAAACAGAACGAAATTATTTTTGATGTTGAATGACAGATGGCGCTACGTCCGCCTCATTGAACTATCATCCACACATGCGCAAGACATTAAAGAGAAGCGTCACGTCATTTTGATATTTCATTCGGCATCATGTTCTCGCGTGAGCAAAGCATCTAGCTTATTTGTGTTGGCTAAAGACGGACTAACAAAAAATATCGTACACTCAATTCGACCGGTCAGTGGTTGAGTGGGCATAGCGCTTGCCCCCCCCCCCCCCCCCCTAACGCCGTGTGTTCGATTCTTCGGCTGGCTAAGTCCTCCATCACAACACAAGTAACATTTTCGGCTTTCTGTGGTGGTAGTAGGAGATTTTCAAAACATTGTTGGGTTATTCGAAACCCGAGAATGTTTGTCTTTCTTTTTTAAAAAAATTGGTCTTGGTTTTCTTTATTTAAATTTCCTACTTTAGTTGGTGTTTTTTTTTATTTTTATCGGCGGTCATCGTCTATAGCGCTTAATTCCTCTTTCTGTCATAGATCCCATCCCCACATACTTACAATACATTCGTTATATTTTATTTAACAACCAAAATATTCACTAGAAATAATTTATGTGGTAGAAGAATGTTTGTCGGGTCAGCTAGTAAATAGTATAAATTTTTGCTCTGTGATTCTTCGAGTCTAATGAAAAACCATCACATAGAAGGGAAATTTTGCTGGAAATTGCTTTCAGCGAAAATTTTAAACTATATCTGAAAATCTGTTATTTTCCTTGCTTCCTCGTGTCCTTTATATTCATCTCCATTATTCATTATTCATTAAACGAATTAAAACCTAAATAGAAACATCCGAAGATGGCGACATTCGTGAGCTTCCGACAGACTGACGACAGTGACGACGCGGGTCACGGGGGAGAAGTGCGGTGAAAAGCGAGTACAAGTGGCTGAGAGATAGAAATCGTGCTTATCCTCGTTCATCGATTCAGAACGATTTTAAAATGTTTTTTTTTGATAAAATAAATAATATTTGCGTATGGAACTAAAGAGCGCGCCGCTTCACATCCAAAGAGCCGCATGTTGCTTGCGAGCCGCAGGTTGCTGACCCATGCCCTAGTGGGCTTTCATGTGAAAATTTTACAATTGATTAATTTATGTATATGATAAATATAGTTGTAGTATTCGTAAGGCTGCGTATACATACATGAATGTAACAAAACTGCGGAGCGAACCACGAACGATGGGAAAGGAATGCAGCAACAGCAAACGGCGCGAAATGCCACTTGCAGTTACTTCGTTCCTTTACCATAATTGGTTGTTCGGTTCGCGTTTTGTTACATGCATGCATGAATGCGCAACCTCAGAAAACAAAACACATGAGCATAATGTAATTTAGTGCAAATTAAAAAAATACATTAAAAATATAATAATAATAATAAAATAAGCCTGAAATAGTAAGTAAATGAAAGTACAACATAGAACAACAAGCGTGTACATATACGCATACAATATTAATTATGTGCGTTACAAACGTATTTACTTTTTTCCATTAATTAAACTAGATTGGAAATAACTGTGAAGAAGAAGAAATAGAAATTTAGTCTCATGGATATAAGTAGTCAAATTAATACGGAAATAACCATATTGGTTTGAGTATCCTAAAATTTTCGTTAACTTGATTAAAATTTCATGTCCTTTTTCCGACTTCTGAATATTGATAATTGTTAAAATTTTCCCTTGCTATTTCACAGCCAATATTGTTAATAATATCACTCCCCGTGTCACCCAAATATGAACAAATTTAGTAGCAGCATGTTTAAAGCAGTTACTTAAGAATATAAAATTTCATTGACTTTTTTAATGAAGACATTATTGTTTCAAAAATATTACATAGGTAAAACAAAACTCAATGCTATTTGTAATTACTCGTGGTGTTCTACGGATGAAGACATTTGGGTGAATCTTCGCATCCCACGTGCCAATGGATTTACTAGCGTTCATCTTTGTTGTATCTACTTTTCTAAAAGCTTCAACTTCAATGCTCGAATCTCCGCCTTTTCGAATGATCTAGGTTTTAAGCTTTTGAATCAACTTAACGACAAGTTTCTTATTATGGGAGATTTTAACCTTTCTGATATTCTTCCTGTGGATGAGGTAAACATGATTCCTCGCAACTATACTTCTACAATAAGTTCAACATTTATCGATAATATTAATTACTGTAACCTCCACCAATATAATGGTGTTCAAAATACGTTAGGAAGAATTCTTGATCTCGTTCTCTGTAATTTCTCGGTACGCGTTGCTCCCGCGAACGACCCGTTGGTTCCTGAGGATACTCACCATAAATCCATCATTATCACTGCTGAGTTTGTTGAACCCCCGGTCATAAAGGAAAACTCAATTAAAAGGCCTTCATTCCACAAAGCTAATTACGATGACATAAGAGGCAGCCTGGCGCAAGTAGATTGGAACACACTTAACTTAACCGATTCCGTCAATCCTGCACTATCACATTTTTAAAATATTATTAATAATTTGATCTCTGATAAGGTTCCATTGAGGCGTTCTGGTAAACATTCCTATCCCCCGTGGTATAGCTCATCATTAATAAAACTTATTCGCGAAAAGCAGAAATTTCACAGATTATATACTACTTATAAGAACCCTTCCGATTACATTACTTTTTCTAGGCTACGCACCAGACAGAAAAAAATGGCTAAGAAGTGTCATGAAGACTTTATTAATAATGCTGAAGAGAATATCGCCAAAGATCCCAAGGCATTCTGGTCATATGTTAAATCAAAAAAACTATCAGCATCTATTCCTAGCGTATTAAATCTTAAGGATTTAACAGCCGAGGGTGGCCAGGCAGTCTGTGACTTATTTGCTGAATATTTTCATTCCGTCTATGAACCGGCTGACCCTCTGGGGACTTCCTGCCACGACTCCGTAGTTAATCAGGTTTGTGAGATAGGATCAGTTTTTATCAATGCTTATCTTGTATCTAAATATTTAAAACGGCTCGATTCCAGCAAGGGTGCTGGGCCAGATGGTATCCCACCACTGTTCATTACCGAGTGTGCAAATCATTTGTCAATTTCGCTATCAATACTGTATAATATATCGCTTAAGACTGGTACATTTCCAGATATATGGAAAAGAGCCTACATCACACCAATTCATAAATCGGGAACTAAGTGCAAAGCAGATAATTATAGACCCATTTCCAAGCTCTGCATTTTTTCAAAGGTGTTCGAAAACATAGTCTATGACCAGTTATTTCCTGTGGTAAAGAATTCGATCAACGAATTTCAGCATGGATTCTTTGCAGGTCGCTCTGTTGCTACAAATCTTATAACATTTATAAATTTCTTGTCTGCCTCTATGGATAAACGTTTGCAAGTTGATATAATTTATACTGACTATAGCAAAGCCTTTGACAAGATCAACCACAGGATCCTGCTTAGAAAACTTGCTAATCATGGTATTCATGGAGATCTTCTTCGTTGGTTATCTTCATACATAACAAACAGGTCCCAGGCTGTGACAGTAGGTGGATTTTCTTCCATCTGGAATATCATTACTTCTGGTGTGCCTCAGGGGTCCATTTTGGGTCCTTTGCTTTTCTCTATCTATATAAATGATATTACAACGTGTTTTCACAACGCTCAAATTTTACTATTTGCCGAAGATATGAAGATATACCTTCCTATAAGCTCCCATGACTGTTCTGTGCGTTAACAAGAAGATCTTGACCGACTGACGGATTACTGTCTCAGAAATAAGCTTTTTATCAATATTTCCAAATGTTGCAAAGTCACATTCACACGTAACCATATAAAAAATACTCCATGAATACACCATTTCTGGATCGCTGTTAACAAATAAAGATTATATACGTGACCTCGGGGTTATTTTGGACTCTAAACTTACCTTTGATAAACACATTGATAATATTGTCACCAAAGCAACAAAGAGTCTAGGCTTTGTACTGAGAACATGCAAATTTTTCAAAAACACTAAGACTTATCTGATTCTGTACAATTCACATGTTCGTCCTCACCTGGAATACTGTTCACAGGTTTGGAACCCGCGCTATATTGTTTATGTTAACAGGTTAGAAAGAGTTCAGGAGCGATATCTCAAATTCCTCAATTTTAAATCATTCAACATATACAATTCTTACGACGAAATCGAGAAACATTTTCGAATCTCGAAACTGCTCAATAGGAGGCTTGTCGCTGATCAGATGCTTCTGTACAAAATTATTAACTCAAAAGTTGACTGCCCGGAGCTGCTAAATAAAATAAATTTCCACACGCCGACTCGATACAGCAGACAAAATACCGTTTTCTACATTGATAGATGCAACACTAATTCCAACCAAAATGAATTTATACAAAGGACATGTAAATACTATAATAATAAACTTGCACATATAGACACACTTGCTGACATATTCACTGCTAGTTACTGTCGTTACAGAATTTCTTTGTATTACATTCTATGTAGGTGCGAATAACACATATTCATGACTAATTTTATTGTACCTAATATTTTTATATTACTTGCGTGGCAACTTTCCCTTATCCCTCTCCTCCCCTTACTCGTCCCAACCCAAATACCTATTTCGCAGTCTATTTAAGTATAGTTTTAATTATTTTATTATTGTGTAAAACATGTTTATCACTTGTTGAATTAACATCTGTATTATTTTTTTTTTTTAATTGCTGCTTAGTTCTGTTTTTATTTTTTCTGTTTTTCTTAAATTTTCTAGTTTACATTCAGTTGCTTTCATGTTTCTAAATACCTATCTGTGAACATTAATAATTAGTCTGTTTTTTTTGCCATCCTCTTATGTATATTTTGTTACTATGACTGTTTATGTTCCTTAAATAAATAAATAAATAAAAACCATTAAAGTAAGAGAAAATGTGTTTAATTTACGGAAGATCAGTTAATGTCCATCTTTCTGTGTAAAATAAATGAGATTCTTTGTATAAAAACGTATCTAATTTTCATTAAGAAGCAGGCACATCAACAAAATGATCCAGAAAAAGCAAACATGATGAAAATTACAATAAATATGCAGAACACGTTACTGACTGAACCCTTTTAACGGCACGTTTTCTAAATGTTGATTTTAATGTTTCCCTCGAGTCATTTTATCGTTTACCTCAGGTTGAGAATCAGGTTTGCTTTTCAAGAAGATCATAAAACAAACTACAATATTTCTGCGTGGTATTATCTGTTTATTTTTAACAAGGCACGCAATTTATTTACTCCATATCTCACAAGAACAGACATTTTCTTTGTATCTCGTTAGTCGTGGCAAAGCTTGAATTTATCGGGTACACAAATTTCGCATTAAACTTATTATTAATAAATAAGCGAAAACTTATTTTGTGCTTATCCAAAAACAATGCTTCCTTTTCCAAAGCAGTCGCTTATTATTAACGAACTTTTATTTTATTTACTAGTAATATAAGTACTACAATATTTAATTTTTCAAGAACTTATAAAATTTCTGTTAAAAAAACTCTAATACAAATTTAAGATGTAAATTAAGTGATGTTATACAAAGTTATTATTTTACTATATTAATTTAAAGCACAAAGGAGTTGATTTCAAAGGAAATTTATAAATTTTACTATAATACTAGTAAAAATAAACACTCCACTAACCTATAAAGTTAGAGATTCCTAGATTTTGATAAGTTTGAGAGACAAAAGAAGATAATAATAAAATATCATTCGGGTTTTCGTTTCTCTCGGTCGTTGTTAGCCAAATGTAGAAAAGTTTGAAGAGCTTAAAAAAATAGGAAACCTGTCACAGCGACTCGACATGTTCTATTCATATATGACGTTGGCGTTCCTGACATGGCGGGTGAAAAATGTAAAAATCGAAAATTCACCGTCCGAATGAAAGAAATGACATGTCGCATTCCGAAAAGAAAATCCAAGATGGCGGCATGAAAATGTCAAAATATGACACTTCGAAGTAAAAATGTGTCAATCGCCTAAAATTATACGACCACCGGCATAAAATTTTATTTATAAAATTCATTCATAGATATATATATTAAAATGATCATAGCTCCTATATAATTATGTCAATGGGGCAATTTTGCCAGAAGTGTTTATAATTATTTTGGAGCGAGTACCAATCTCCTACAGACAGAATTAATTTAGAACGGATATTATTATTTGTCGTTTCAAATAAAATTAAAATAATTTAAAGGGTGATGAATCGATTTTTTAAATTCGTTGGTAATTTCAGAGTGCCGAAGTCCAGTTTGTAGCCCGAGGTAGGGTCAGGTAAAGAAAGCCTGGAAGCGCCCTATAAAGGTTGCAAAATGTCTATCTAGTGTAAAACTGTTCTGAACGACATTTTTTTACCATATTCGGGTTGTGTGATCACACATCAATCTTTGCATATTGCACTGCACTCGGAATATTAAAAATATAATTTTTGGATTACAGTGGAAATAGAGATTAGTCCTAAACGACAAACCGTGTAATATTGTAAGTGTAAAACTGTGCTGAGGTAGGTATTTGGTACATTTTTACAATCAAAATTGTCTTCGGTTCTCGCTCAATCATAAAATCCATTTTTTTTGTTTTAAAGAAAGACAAATATTCCCGGGTTACGAATAACCTGACAATATTTGAAAATCTCCTACCACCACCTATTTTGAAGTTAAACTTGTGCGTATAAAACAATTCCAAAGGTTGCAATCTCTACATAAGGAATTCCTTATCCAGAATTTCACACGACGTGGTGCCTCACCTTAAGAGAGTTTTACAAAATATGGACAATGTGGTAGAACACTCGATTTCGCATATCATAAATTCTTAGACCAAAACTAGAATCCTTTATGTATTTATGACGGCTTTGATAAGATATTAGACCAAATCGTAATACGCCTTTACGGAAACAATGGTCCTCTTCCTACCAAACAATACAAGATATTTATGTGTTATGAACCCACATTAGATGTATGTTGAGTACATAGAATTTGAAGGTAAATGCTGTATTTGCTAAAGGTGAGTTCTAGAATCAATTTCAACTGTTTCATCGGCAATTTCAGATTATAATGCTATCATTATAATATATGTATACAATTATTACTATGTGAAGGCATTCATTTGATGTTCATGGGACAATGGATAGATTCCCCTTTTCGAATATTAGGGTTTTCTCTTTGAATAATATATCATAAACTGTTAAAACATACTGAGTTATACTAAATGGAACAAAATAAAAAGTAACTTCTTTATTTCAATTTCAGTTTATGTGCCAAAATACATGTGTTTTTTTGTATATTATAGTATTCTCGTTTAATCCAGATTTCTTACAGCTTCATTACTGTAATAGATTGTCTTTTAATTTGTGATGAGCAATGGGTGAAACCAATGATTTTTCTGTAGAGGGTTATCCTGCAAAGGTGAAAGCGTAGAATGTTGCGAGATATGGTTATTTAAATAAAGGCAGTCACGAAAATAAGATGTAAATAAAATAATTTCAAAAAAATCTTTATTTGGTTGGCGGAATAAAAAACTATTTTTTGTAAAATGATAAAAATTTATAAAAAATATACAAAACTACAAACTTTAAAAGAAATACATCTGAATAACTTGCATTTCAATATATCAGAAAGATATCAGAATAATATTCAAATTCCAAAATTTAATAACAAGTGCATTGATAATACCTATCTTAAAAAACTTCCCGTTAAATCTGAAAACCATCGAAAATAATCATGATTTTCTGCTTATAGTTCATACCTATTATTATTAGGTATATCTTTTAAATCTTGAAATCTATTATTAATAAATCTTGAGTTTTTCTTACATATTTTTTTGTTATTATTTTAAATATTTTATTATTTACTTACTTATGTGATTCTTATCTTTTTGTTATTATTTGTAATATTTAATTATTAACTTACATGATTTCATATCATTGAGCATAAACTCAAGAGTCTCTTTATGGTAAGGAAAGGCTATATTTATATTTATTTATATAACATATAAAATTTTTTTACTTATTGAGAAAAAAATTACAAATATTAAATAAATAAATAAATTTACAATTGGTGATTGAAGAAAACCCGTTGTAACTTTATAAACAACGCTGCATAAAAAATATCGACTGATATTCTGATTTTTTAAATTTTTTAATGGCTTGCCAACAGAATACATCACATAATTATTACAGTAATTTACATTTTCAATATGGTTATAATGATGATTCTAATTATAGTTGAGCACACCATTCATCTCAACATTATTTGAGTCGTTATACAGTTACGATAAGGAATAATCAATTAAATTACAAGTACATACACCCAGATAAGAAATATAAAAAATTAAATCGAATCTATCCTTACGAAATATCCGCTGAAACCGTACGGCATTTCAAATTAATAAATAAATGTATTTAAGTCATAGAGTTCTGATCAACAGTAACCAGCTCTGAGGTAGATTAATTAATAATACATGAGGTAAGCAAAAGTATATTTCCGCATCAAATCACTTTGGTGAAACAAATGTATCAACTGTAGACTATTTTACTGCGGCGAATAAATCCTAAAGTACGATCGCAAAAACCACGAAAGGGCAATGTTTATTGCGTCTCTATGAAGAATGTTTCTTCGGAGGAATAAAAAAATGTTTTATCTTTCCCTGACGTATGGACCTAGATTTACCCGCTTGCTCTTTTTATATTTCTACAAAACACATGGCGTCCCTCTCCTGTTCCTCTTTGACCTGAGTGACGAGTGACATGACCATGTTTTTATTGCTTTTTACCCTTTGGAAAACCAAAAAAATCCACTTTGGAAATTATTTCGTATTATACCTTCTGCTTCTGCTAAAACAAAAGCAACGTTACCCAGTTTTGAAAGAAATTTGTTTAGGAATGTTTGTAAATAAATCAGACTTGTTTTCTATTTAGTCTTCATGAACCATGATTCTGTTGTTTATCGTCCTTTTTTCAAGCACAGAAAAAATGAGGAGTTTCTTGTAAAAATACGAATTGTATTTTGTCCGATTTACTTAAGTAAACATTTCTTAATAAAAGAAAACGAATAATTTTGATCTTAAAATGGCACTAAATTTACGAATTACGACCCGTGAAAATAGCAATTTAATTTTCTTTATAAATTAAATTATTTTAGTATTATTATTTTTTCTATAATTTTTATACTGGTCGTTGCTTGCCTATACTTGAGTGAATACCCAATTGTGGTCAATTTAAAAGTATCGAACAATCAAAAAGAAGCCAGAGCTTATCGTTTTTGAGCTGTTAGTGAAACACCGAAAGGGATTGTCTGTTTCGTTGTTAAGATCCTTGGACTTAATGTAGCGAAATCGATACAATTCCCAAAAACAAACGTTCTGACAAAGCTTCCCAAGTCGAGGACTAACTTTTACAACTTTTCGAATGTTTTCTTGCCGAGCGGTATAGCACCTAGTAGCATTATTTCTCTAAAACCGGCGCGACTTTATCCCGCGAAAAAGTGTCCTGAGATTTTTTCCCGCCAAATGTATATTTTACCGTCAAGAAGGGATTTGCGGTTCTTGCACAGATGGCGCCCGTAGCCGTCATCCAACTAATTATCCTAATGGGAATTCGTCCCACCCGCCACAGTGCGCAGTTCGCAGTACCAGTGCCAGTACTACAAGGATAAAGTGATTCTTGTCTTGGAGTTTTTGATAGAAGGATAGATGGTCCGTGGGGAGCGGGAGACAGGCGTGATAATTACGAAAAATGGGAACAGACTTTTCCCTGTTATTATAATCATCTTGAATTTTTCACCGAGTAGCGGTTAATTAGCCGTTATAGGTGGAAATAATCCCTGAAGTGAGATTTAAGTAACAACAAAAAAATGTTGCGTTAACACTGACTTAGTTTTTAAATGTATTTATGTAAAGCATAACGACGTGGCGGCAGAAAAAAAGCTTTTAGCGGATTACTATATTTTTGGGACCTATTTAAAAGGCATATCTATTTGCCTAGGTAAACTCGGAATAACTGTAGAGCAGGTATTAAGTAGTAAGTTGATGTGTGAATGTGAGTGAAGAAGGAAGCGTGTGCACAAAATAGAGTTGTGCTTACCTCTACGGGAAATAACGGGAGGGTTAGTTAATTTGATTTATAACATGAAAACGGAGAGGACATAATTTTCCGATAAAGATTTTTCTCCGGAAAACAGTTCTTCTTCAAAATATTTTCTTAAAAAAAGGATTATGTGTAACCATTTAGATAGTTTGATACCTAAAATGAGGAAGTGACAAAGATAAACTCATTCATAACTGAAAATTATACTAGACTTAAATTTATATGTGTATACCCTAAGGCCTTAACTTATTTATTTATTTCTTTATAAGTATTACAGTATTTACCTAATTATTAACCTTTTTACATAAAAGGTATATTTTGAAAACGTTTTAGCAAAATATATTTTGCATTTTTATTATGTTGGGTGTAAGGTGGGTTTGTGAAGTTTTTGTTTATTTTTTTTTTAACTATATACTTATTTTACGCAAATCATAATTTTCATCAAATAAAATGGTTCTTTGATAAATTACCAAAAGGAATCAAATACAATTATTGAACTCTATATAAAATGTTACCCAGTAATCATTAACATAAAACTGCTTCCTTATTTCCGCCCGAAAACCATACTAATAATCTTTTAATTCTCTATCTTTACCCTCCATTACATTATCATTGTGTTTTCTTCTTACTTATTTCAAAAATATTTATGTGTTTTAATTTTATAATCATGATTACGGTGTCACCATATTATCTACACATATTTTTTTTTATGTTATTAATTCGAACAGAAGTAACTATCCACACAAAATTAAACATGTATCATGTATCGTTAATCTGATTTTTTTTTTCAAATGTATACTCCTCTTCCATCCACAAGCAAATACTTTCAAAATAACAGTATAAAAAAGGTACAAAATTGTAAAAGTTACCTAATAACCAAATTAAAAAAAAGTATTTTAACAGTTTTCGCGATGACAATCACACTAATAATGCGTTCGTGTCATTAGAATAACACAAAAAAATAAATAAATCAATAAAATTTTAAAAGTTAAGAACAAATTTTTGAAATTCTTTCCATGGAGAAAAATTGAAAGTACTCGTATATATTTTTTAATTTCTGTAATAAAAGAGAGACCTAGGTACTTAAAAAACCACATTGAAAACTGTTTAACTGATAAATAAAAATAATAAAAACCATTATAAAACCAACACGAAGAATCTAATTATCTATTTATTTATTTGTGTAATATAGACAGTTTGTATTCAAAACGTGTAAACACAGATTTTTAAAAAAATATAACAGAAACAAGCGAAAACAAATATTACAGGTTAGAAGTTTTGAAAATAAATCAACATACTGCGAAACATCTGAAGACCAGAAGAAAATACTTTCTTATTTTGGATTTAGTTGACATTATTTCCTTCTCAATATAAACAAACTGTAATTACAATTTTTAAGATGGCGTCTATTTCAAACCCACTGAAAAAAGTGCTACCACTTACATTAATATTTAAAGGTCACTGTTAATTAAAACGCTCTGTTCAGACTGCTGTTAATCTTGTATTATAAAAGAAAAAAGAAACTGAATAATGAGAATACTAAACATTTAGGACGTTGAATAATTTTTTTAATGACAAAAAAGTTATAAGATTGATACGTAAGTAAAAAAAAAACACTTTTAAAGATTATTATTTTAGCCAACGAAACTAATTAGATTTTTTGAGTTGTTATTTTTTTTTAAATAGTACCGTTGGGAAAAGCAACTCCTGGAGAATGTGTAAGAATAGTGTGAACATAGGTTGTACCTTCAATGAACGGAGTCCACTTAGTACCTCTTAAGCCTCTCTCTCTCCAAGTGCGCTACAGCCCATATTGAGCCTTGGCCTCCCGCAACATTCACCTCCAACTCCTCCTGTCCTCAGTGACTGACTTCCAGTTTGCTACCTGGAGAAGTTGTGCCGTATCCCCTCACCTCGTCTTCACACCTCAGTCTGGGTCTTCCCACTTTTCTCCTTCCACCTGGGTGTCCAGTCATAATTCTTTTTGGGTCGTGAGGTAAAATTACTCCATAGAATAATATGATAAAGGGAAGACGATAAAATGAAAATATGATGACAAAAAAAAAGAATGCTATAAATACGAGTATGGTTCGGTAGGTACGTTCCACAGCCATCTCTTGTCAGGAGACTCAAAATATCTCAAAAAAACCCTCGACTCTGTCCGTTTGATAGATCTTAACAAACTGATTGCAATCTTTAGGGCCCAGGCGTTGGATGGGAATTCTGTCCTTGTTCTACTGGTATTTCAATGGAAGACGCTCCGAGGAAATGGCCACTGATTCCTTCGGCATCGGTGTACAGACTATACGACTCTTGCCACTGGAACGATTTGCCGGCCTCTGTGTTTATACCCTCCTACAACATCGTTCTCTTCAAAACCCAGATTCACTCCTTCCTTTCCACAAAAAGACATTCCACATAGAATCCCCAAAGATGCAAAAAAAATATTAAAAAAGGCAAATGCCAATTATTTGGTTATATTTCTTGTTCAGTCTATTTTTTTTTGTAAAACATCGTTGAAGGAACAATATTAAAAAAACAGTCTCATTTCAATTGTAATCGTAGGTTACCGTAAGCTTTTTAAAATCATAGTCTTCATTTCATCAAGGTGTTGACAAACATTTATTTGTAAACATCAAAAATACAAAAAAAATATGTTTATCAGATTAAAAAAATGGCATACAAATTATTTTTACATTTAAGCACTGCGATAATTTTTTTTTCTATATTACGTATTGTATTGATTAAGAACTTTTTCATTTAAAAATCCTATCTCAAAGAATTGGTTAAAAAATAAATGTCCAAAAAATATTTATCCTTCTTTTTTAGTTCCGTTTCAAAACAACTGGAAAGGAAAAAAATAACAATAACGAAAACCGCGAACCGGATGCAATGAAACATGAAAATTCAGTTTTCATACAGTGTCCCCCGGGAGAACTGCGCTCGCCAACATTTCCGCATAGTAAACCCAGAAGACATAGTTGCCAATGTTTACGGCACAACATCGCATATTCAAGTTAAATCTGACGCAGAACCGCACATCATTTGCCAAAGTGCAATTATGCAGAGAAAAATGTGGATACTTTTGTTGTTCATCATTTTAAACGTAATACCCACATCCTGTTTTAAATTTAAATCCAAATTAATTACAGGGAAAAAAATAAGCAGTTAGATTATTTAATATATTGAATGTATTTCACAACTGATGAACATTATACAGTACTTACTTACAGTAGTACTGAAACCAGTGATTCCTGTCGCGCTTTGGTCCCCGGTGACATTTTTAAATTTTTCTTTTTTTTTAAAAAAATATACAAAAAATCTTTCACATGCAGTCCTGGTCACTCATTCGAGTATCCGTCCAACCAGTCCCCCCGACCCTAACTGTCCAACGCCTAATGATTTTTTAATGTTTTTAATCGAGAAAATTTATTTTACATTTTATTCTATAATTCAGGTACGTCCCTTAACACCCTAAATATATATATTGTGTTACGCAATCGATTATTTGGGAAACATAATGAAAATTAAGTTTCAAAAGTGAACATAACACAATTTAATGGGGTTTTGACAATCCTTGTAGTTAATGTAAGTAAAAATGACCTGCATAGAGTCTTCTAGGGAAGCTCTTTGCCAATCACGTCTAGAATTTGGGATTATTGGATGGGGATCTGTCTCAAACACCCGATTTCGAATCTCTTCTCACAGCCGTGAGGGTCGCATTAATGAATCTCTCCTCACTGACGCTTTATATCCGTATTAGAAAGAAATTCACCAGTAATATCACCACATATAGTGCTCTCTTGTAGACTATTATCGAATATACTACCAACATGTTACAGACATGCATGGAGTTGCCAATTTTTTTTTTTTTTTTTTTTTTTTATTATTTTTTATTTTCATTAATATGTTTTACATGTTTGTTAAGTGATAATTTAACATCTTAGGTTTTTTACTACTTTTCCATTTAAAGCATTTGCTTGTGTATGGAAAAGGAGTGTACATAAATGTGGTTATTACTTAGTACTTAAATAATTCATTTACATAAATATATGTGTGCTGTAATAGTATATAATAGTATATATAAGAAAAGAAAGAAAATTATGGAAAACTAAGGATATTTGTATATATTTAAATAAAAGAAAGAATATTATGAAAAACTAAGGATATTTGTAAGGATAATTAAGTGACATTAGTTTTTTTCTTCAGAATATTTTTAAAATGTCTTTTGACAGAGAGCAGTATTTGGGTTTTATCATTAATGCTTCTGATTTCTTCTGGTAGACGATTGAAAAAAGTTCTTCCCTGGTAAGTGTAATGATGTTGTGCAAAAGACATATTTAGTTTTGGGCATATAAAAACATGTTTAAGCCGCGTTCTGTTTTCGTTTAAAAATTGATATTTATCTTTTTCTTTTATAATTTGAATTAATGAATTTTTAATATATAAATCTTTAAATTTAGGTACTTAGAATTCATCACATAGGCATACTGTTGGGTAGTCCAAGGATTTTTTAAATATAATTTTAATAATTGTTCTATGTACAATTTCTATTGGAACAAGGTTACATTTATATGTGGATCCCCAACTAATAATAGCGTATTGTAAAGTTGATTGAACTAAGGCATAGTAGATTAAATATAGATTTTTTATCTACGAAAAATTTCTAATTCTTAAAAATATGTATATTAATTTTCTAATTTTGTTTACTATTTGACATATTTGTTCCTTCCATTTCAGATTTTTATCAATAATTACTCCTAGATATTTATTTTTATTTGTTGTTTTTAATATTGTACAGTTTGATTTGCAATAGTTTTGGCTGTGAATTTTAGTATTTTCATGTATGACAATGTTAAAATTTTTGGGAGCATCGTTTAAATGTATTGCAAATGGAATTACAAATGTCTTTTCACTATTGAGTGATAGTAAATTAGTGTCGAAAAAATTCTTAAGCGTGTTGATGTCTTCTATGGCCTTTAATTCTACATTTTCCAAAGTCTTTCCACTTATTATTCCATAAAAAAATATTAAAAGTAAAAAAAGCTTCAATTTTGCGTGCACGCAAAACCAAAGCTTGGCTTAGAACTCAGCTTAAAAAATGGTACGTTAATTTAAAAAAATGTATCACTCCTCAATAGTAGGTAATAGAGGTCAAACATACCTCGCACCGTGGCAGAGAGGTAATCTGTATTTATTTATAAACCTTCAATTTGAATTAAATTATAATGGGTCCTGTCTTGTCCATTATTAAAATCAACTTTAAAAGAAGAACGTTTTATAAAAAAGCTAAATGAAATTAAATACTTACAATATCTCCTACTTCTGAATTATCATTGGAGACACGGAGGAATATTAATTACGTTATATTGTACTCTCGAGGAGCTCCGGTACAATATTACACCCGTTAAACAGAATTCACACTTCCGTGTACGGCATTATAAACCTTTTAGGACCCTTACCCTATAAGCCTTGGAAGGCAATACATAGTCGTCGTACATAGAAACTCACAGGCTATTTATTTACCTGAAGAATTGTGAATTGAAGGAAATCACACTTATGAAATTAATTGCTAAGACGAATCCTGAAATCTGCAAAACTACGCAGCATTTATTAAAATACGTAGGCATTAGACCTATAAATATAATCGTAAAGAACGATTTTTTGTACAGTACAGTATTTGTAAAACATATTCGGCTTCATAAAAAAATTAAGATATGAGTGGATGTAGTTGTCACGAGACAAAAATTAATGTGATGAGAAAATGGATGACTAACGTTGGTGTTCACAAATAATTTGTCGTTAAGGTATTTACGGAAGGTTATAATAATGTCTTACATTTTTAAAATATTAGTAGGTACCTAACAAATATGAGCATGTATTCATGCAAAATCACAGTTGATAACACATTTATTAATTTTAAAATTATCTCATTTTATTCACGCATTATTACAAATAATGACATACAACTACCAAATGAACAAACTAATATTTTGTATTAAATCTAATCTTACCAAAATACCTAATTTAATAAATAAATCTACTAATTACGACGATATACATCCGGAAAATCGACCAACTGTATCCATTTGAAATGGGCCTTCGTTGTGAGTAGTACATCTTCTCGCGTTCTTCATTATACAATTTTCTGAATAAGTTTCTAGAAAGAAAACGAGATTAATAAAAAAGTGAAATAGTAACCTGATTTCCATAGAGCCTCCGCTGGCTGAGCTTGGCAGCCAGCTCGCCAGATGTCTCCCCGGACCCTCCAGGGCTAAACCAGCCCAGGGCGGACCCAGTCACCAGCACAGATCCCAGCAGAATCAAAGTCAACAATGCACCGCACACCATTTTAGTTTTTTGTGATAGTACCATAGCCATGATGAAATTTTCTACCACAATCCACTTCAATTAGTTAAACCCAATAAACTTCTTAACACTGTAATCACATCATAGTATATTTGCGTATCAATCAACTGACAGATTACCTTTGATGTGAACTCATATTAATACGGTAAACACGTTTAAAATTTTGAATGAGAAATTGTTTGTTTTTGGGTAAATACAGCAATAATAGCAAGCTTGTTTGATAAATCAGCCACATCCATCATTATATGTTTATGAAAGTCTACCGGTGATGGTTCCGACTTCCATAATAACTTAATTTGACTGTCTAACAACACGCGTATAGAGACACAAATAGATGACCGTAAACTTAATTAAAATACCAATTAACTCGCACAGTTCGACTGATCTATAGCTGTTTCAAGGATATATTGGCACATATATTGGAATGCTTTGGACAGTGGAGAATGCCCTACTGTATACGCTGCACATTTTGTCCGTTAATGACACATCTGGAAACAAGAGTTACTTGTTAAAATAACATATTATAAATTATTTAACTATTTTGTTTAATGTTTAATGACAGCAAAAACTAAATAAATGTTTCGGTAAAAGATATTTTTCGATCATTTAAAATATCTAATAATGGGTATAATAAAAACTTTCCGTGAAACCTATAATTTATGAAATAAAATTTCTTTCCGATTCTAAAAAAAATCTTTCATCATAAAAAGTTATTTGATTTGAATAATGCCTATTCATATCATGTTACAAATATTAATTTCAGTTTGTTTTCATAGAAAATCAAAAAAAGTCGTATTACTCTCAAATATTCGTTGGTTACCACGTATTTCGTTACATAAAATGGGAAGCCTCAATAAATCTTTATGGAAAGATATATTTAAGTTTTCCGCACATAATGTATGAAAACATTTATCTACCCGGAATATTGTATTTATCTAAGGCTTGAAGAGAAGTTTTCACCAATATTGCCACTCATAAAAGGAAGAGTATGCGTATTTGAAATGCGGATATTAAATTTAAAGTTTTTCTCTTGTAATTTTTTTTCTGTACCTCTTTCAACGGTGCATCAATTTTGACAAATTATTTAACGTGAACCAATAACGGACAGAAATACCAAATATAAACTAGTATAATTTTTTTTAAATCTTGAATCGTTGTGTTTTGGCAAACAATATTATTTAGAAGATAGTAAATTAAAAGTTGAACTTCTAATTACGGAATACAGTTTTTTACTTTTTATATTTGATTTATTCTTTGCTTTGATGATTACACATTAATTATTAATTAATAATAGTTTGAGGTTTTTTTGACCACCGTGCAGGGCACATGCCCGTGTTACGGTGGTCGATTTACCTTCCTACATGGTGGCACCTTTCGAGTGGTTAAGATTCTCGACAATGAATTTAAAGATCCGGGTTTTAAATCCTGGAATGTACAAGAACATTTTATTTAGTTAGTGTGAGTTAATTTACATTAAATTATTATATAATTTATTGCTCATTGGATAAAAGGGTGGCAGAATCTCTCAGTATTTCCCGATGAAGTATCAACAATCATATTCGAAACATCATTTGAGTAGCTTTAGCAATGTTTGGTAAAAAGATTTGAATAACCTAATTTTTATTATCCACTATCTTCAGCACACAACGAACCCCGATTGGTGAATGCCATAGTCTCACTGGTTTCTGACAGTTGGGAGCAGTAAGAACTCTTGCATGGTATTCACATCACTTTATAAAGCTGATCTCTAATGCAAAAACCTGTCGAACGGTGAGTTATTTGTCATAAAAATTACTCAGCTTTTTCTGTATTAAATTATTTGGACAAAGCAACTGCTTTATTTTAATAGTTTACAAATTAATGTTTAAGTTTGAAATAATTTGGTAACTGTGCATCAAACTTTTTGAGGATAAAGTTTTAAAAAAATTCAATTACGTTTCCAAAACTTTTACACCGCTGGGATTTTTTTCTGCGGTTCAAAAATCATGAACTCGCTGTTGCAATAAATCGCTAACGATAAGGCCTTTTCCATGCACTCCAATAACATACTGGAGGCAATTATAACTTCACTATTGGAGATTGTTCGTTTAGTGATTGTTGAAATGCAATTTATTTCTTAGTACAAAAGGTTTTAACGTCGGTTTGATGCTATTAGATCAACTTTCTCGATGTATGAAATTAAAAACTTTTGTTTTAATTACGTGATTTAAATCTAGGATGTTGTTTTCAAACAATGCAGTTAATAATCTAATTAAAGAGAGCTTTTGTTGCTCCCTTCCGCTCATATTTATGCACTGCACGTTTCGGGAGGATGTTATACTCGTAGGTACTGCCGCACCAAGAAACATTGATTGGATAACCAACACCTCTGCTACAGGTCACCCCAAGTGATTCGCTACGTTTTGTGACTTAGCAGGGGTGCCCAGGTTTATAGGGTGACGTTTGTCGATTCCATGCTAACTCAGAACCACCTCACAATTAAAAACAATAAAAAAATAATTTTAAAATAGCCGGTGAGCTTAACCTAATTTAAGCCATTTTAAACATTTTTTTATATTTTTATCATCACTCTCATTGACCTTTTTGAGGTGGTTCTGAGTTGGTTTCATTCTGAGTTGACCGGTCACGGGTTTGTCATGTTCTTGGCGGCCGATGTGCCTCCCCACCTGCTTCGTGGCGGGCCGGATCGAAAGAGACTGGTTGAGGAGGTCTTTTGACCTCTACAGCCAGAATCCCTAGATCAATCGCCTTGCACCGCAGTTGAAGGGATGGATTCATGCATCCATCACTCCTGGACACACTGACCCCCAGATTCCTACCCACCCCTCATACCTATTTATTTTCTATTACATAGGACTATATGACATAGGCTCTGAGGGAATTTATTTTCCTCAGGTCCTCCTTTAAGGAGGTAATGTAAAAAGAAGCGCATATTTCAGTGTTTTATCTTTTTTTTTAGGAGAAAATACAGACCCAGACAGTCAATATAAAAATATAATTATCGAAACATCATCTGGAGAATTCGCCTGCATCCTAACTATTTCTAACACATTAACAATTTTTAATCCATATTAGGTTGCGAAAACGGAACGGTCAGCTTTCCGTGTCAGGTTCTGCGAATTGGATAAGGAATCGCCGCTATTTCTTCAAACGTCTACTCGTTAAAAATGCCTTACTTGACCGTTGATAGAGTTCCGAGGTGCCTCAAAGTTGGACGAAATACGTCACTTAGGTATGCTGTTTTTGAATAATTATTTTCGTTTATATACGGCAAAACATTTTGACATGGTTGAGTGATTTCAAATTTATTTATGACTGAGGTTTAAAAACAAATACCCTAAAAAACAAATCATACTCATTTAAATTATTTTTGATTTAACGCAACAATCAAAGTACAAGTTTTAAATACTTTTTTTAAATAATGGTGTTTTTTTTAAATAATTTTACCGGTCAGTGGCTGAGCTGTTATAGCGTTTGGGTCCCACCCAGGCGTCGCGTCGTCGTGAGTTAAATTCCTTGGCTGGCCATTCCTTTACCACGACGCAAGCAACATTTTCCGCTTACTGTGTTGGTAGTAGGAAATTTTCAAATATTGTCAGGTTGTTCGTAACCCGGGAATTTTAGCCTTATTTAAAAAAAAATTAATTCACATCTCCAAATTTCATAAAATCTGACGAGTGGATCTAGTAAAGGCGAAATATAGTTTGTTATATTCACCAGGTCACTGAATACTTCAATTATTTTTTTGTATTTTCAAATTGAAGCAAAATGATGTTTCTTAATAATATCTTAAACGATGTTAGTAATAGTTCATGGAAGAAAAACTCTTATTTAAGAATCGCTTGATTTTTTTTAAAGCCTCATTTACAACATCGAGGCCACTTATCCTCCATCTTTCTCCACCCAATACATGCCAAGTTAATATTTTAAAAACATGTAAGAATCAGTGGCGGTCCATGAGTTTTCAGTGAGTTAGAGTGCTAAGATTGAAAACTACGACCTTATTGATGTTGTTGTAGCTGAAAACTAATTTTAATTTTTTTTTTTCAAAATTTAAACTTTTTGTATGAAGACATACGAAAATGCGGATGCGGCATATCCCCAAACTGAAAGAATCCTGAAAATCTTCATAAAAAAATTTAAAATTTGAAAAAAAAAATTAATTCATTTTCAGCTACAACAACATCGATCACGTCGTATTTTTCAATCTTAGCACTGAAACTGACTTCGCTGACTGAAAACTCACGGACTGGTAAGAATCTATGTAAAGTGGTTAGAATAATGTACATTTCCAAATTTCGTGTTACTCTGTTGTAAATTGGATGTAAGTACGTTAATAAGTAAAAAAAAAAAAATTATACTCTTTTATTCTACAATCCATGTATTCAATTAAACAATTGATTTTGCCAAAAACATGAAAGCACACCCGCTGAGTTGTAATTGTAGATACTATTTATTAACAGAGTTTACTCCTGGTCGAATTATTTGAACAACTTAGCATGGATGTGGGTGATTTCAGTTTTCTACGAGACTAAGATTTATGCTCCCTGATTCGGCGTCCGATAAAGCTAAGGTATTTTTTTTATTCCAAAGGCAATGGTTTGTTTTTCAAAGGCACCCCAATGAAGGGAAATATTAATGCTTCTTGATTGCAGGTTCCCTGTGATGAATTGCTTTATTGCTGTTTTGATCTAACTACTTCTGCTGTTATTTATGTTAGTTGCTCAATTCAAATGTAATTTTCACATTCATCTTTTTATACTCATAATAACTTCATTTTCTTTCGCTGGCGTGATTAGGTTCCGATAAAAATCAACGCTTTTGGAAAAACTCTCTAAGTATCTATCACAAAAAAATTGGACTTCTTTCTGAGTACCTACCATTCCATATGACAGTTTTTACTTTGCAGCTGTTATAAAAATCTCTAAAAATTTATTCCTGTCAAAATTGCCTATTCCCGTTAATTAAAAGATTATTATTTAATTAAATGAAAACAATATTAGCGAAACTCAATCTAAAATCTGGAAACAGAAAAATCAGGAAAAAGATATTGGCACCTCTGGGATTCGAACCCAGGACCTTCGGCTTTCCGGGCCGCGACTCTACCAACTGAGCTAAGGTGTCCTTATTCGATTCGGTCATTTTTAACTGTATCATACTTCGAGTATGAACTACCAATATTATCTTCATTTTCTTAACGCATATTTTATTGGCTGCCATCTTTATGCATGATTGCAAGATTCAAACCCGAACTAAATGCTATCTAGCCTTTTAAATGCCAGTAGGTAGAAGTGTAGTACACTATTGGCCGTTACCTTTTTATCAAAATAAATCATTTTTAAATCTTATTTAAAAAAAAAAAAAAAACCAAAATCAAAAAAAAAAAAAAAAAATTAAATCATCCCAATAGATCTCTCTGTGTGTTCCATATTTTAAATTAATAAAAAATGGGACAAATGTATGATACAAAGGCTCAAAAAGAGCGAGAATACTAGTTTTTTTCTATGGCCGGCCTGCTGGGCACGGCCAAGAATGCGAGTTATCTCGCTCTTGGCACAGAAGCGGCTAGAGAGTGTCTTGGTAGAATTTTTATCCGTTTTTATTTTTAATATGCAACAATTATTGACTTTTTCTGAAAGTCCAGGATGAATAGAGACATCTCAGCTCAGTTGGTAGAGTCGCGGCCCGAAAAGTCAAAGGTCCTGGTTTCGAGTCCCAGAGGTGCCATTAGCTTTTTTCGGATTTTTCTCTTTCCAGATTTTCGATTGAGTTTCGCTAATATTGTCTTCATTTAATTAAATATTCCAATTTTAGGATTTTCTCATAAAGATCAAAACAAAAATAAATAAAAGATTGATATTTGTTGAATTTTCTCTTATTATAGTATGTAATTGAAAACATCTGTCAAAATAGTGATCATAGATAAATAGATTCCAGTTCACGAGTTAAAAATGTATTCGTCTTAGTAGATATCATTCAATCAATAGATATATCTTGGGCTAAACCTAAAGCCTTTCCTCCCTTTGAAAAAATACGATCTTACACGTTACAAAAATGTAAGGAATGCAGAGAAATGGCGTTCAAAAATAAATATACTGAATTTTCCCAAGTTTGGTGGGCCATATTTATGTGTCTAACAAAATGACGGGAAGAAGCATTAAGGAAAAAAGAAAAACAAATCCATAAAGCCTCGGCCATGACGTAAAAGCCC
Organism: Limnephilus lunatus; assembly: GCA_917563855.2. NCBI lineage: Eukaryota > Metazoa > Arthropoda > Insecta > Trichoptera > Limnephilidae > Limnephilus > Limnephilus lunatus. The sequence goes on along the minus strand of OU830598.1, from coordinate 44,282,527 downwards.
CCTGAAAGTAAGCCCTAGTTCTGTGGAAGATTATGCTACTGATAACTCCATTCCACGGCTGTCGAATGAAAGGGAAAATATTCGTAAAGTAAAACGCCCGATACACGTTTATCCTTCGCGCTGGTATTTCGCACCACGGGTAAAACTAATTCACTTAACTTTCTCCGTTAAATCTAAATATTATCGCGCTGAGAGCCGCCGGCAACCTGCCTTACTCGTACCTTGGCCTGGAGAAATATTATTACTATGGTTAATCATGTTAAGAAAGGGAAACTTTCAGTAATGGGGTCATTCAGTTCGACGCAACTCAAACTTTTCTCTTATTTCCGTGTTCAATTTGCTGTTCGTCAAAAATTTTCCCGAATTGGGACAAACTTTTAACAGGAATTTAATAATAATCATGATAAATTTGTCAATAGATTGGTTTTTTCTAAGACTGTTGTTCAATATTTCATTAAATAATTCGTCTCACGATAAGGCACTAAGATTTGAAGAAATTTAATTCTTACCTAAACGACACATTTTTGACTAAAGAATAAGTCTGTCTTCGCCGTACGTTTGTTCTTTGTTGCACAACTTCGAGTGAATGTACGTAGAGAAAGTTTTAAATTAGCAATTTGCACTGTCCAAACTTTTAATTTGCAGTTTTCAGAATGCAGACCTTCAAGACGATTTTTTAAAAGAAATTTCTCTCGCTGCTTTTTCTTGTAATTATAATAATTATAATCATTAAATTCCTTTGAAGTTTTTTAATTTTATTTAAATTCTCTCATTAAAATGGAACTGAGAAAAATTGCAAAATAATGCCGACTTACTTTTAGCGGATTCTCAAAAAAATGTCGCGGAATTTTCATATCCCAAACATTCTTGTGTTACGAAATCCGATAATAATTTGAAAATTTCATACTACTTGTGTCGCGATGGTTGATTAAGCCATCCAAGGAATTGAACTCAGACCGGTCTATATTTATAAAAATTCATAAAATTCTTGTGTTCATGAAAGAACTGTATTTTTTACATTAGCTCAACACAAGAGTCTCCGAGGAAAATATCCTTCAGATCCTACGTTTGGGATGAAAATTCACAGGTGATTAAATAATCATGATATTTACTTACACCAAGCATTACATTAAACGTCAATATTTTATTGAGAGGCTGTCATATTATATTGGAAAGATACATAATAATATTATTTGTTCACCCCTTGTGATATAACGGGTACTAAAAAACAAATACGATGAAATTGATATTATAGCCTTGGGGCTTCGAACATAATATTTAAAGAGGGTGAAAGTTTTCTCCCTCATCCCCTTTCCCGGATTAAGATCTGAGCATCTGTATGTATATATTAAATAAATCGTCCCACATCGATTCAATATTTTATTATTTCAAAATTTTCTACCTGTTTGAAGGATATCAATACAGAAAATATTGAAAGATATATCTAGTTAAGCTAAATATTGGATAAGACGATAAACCAAGAACTCGCGAAAAATCAACGTCGTTTAAAATATTTTATTAGCAGTTGGTAGTTTAGTACCTGTTAAAACTTTTCACAGAATGAAAACAACGCATTTATAAAATTAAAGTGAAATAACGCATATCAAGAATCGTTCGTTATTAATTATGTAAAACTGGGTTGGGTAATAATGAATAATGACAAAGCAATCAGTAATTGACTATTTTCTCTATAATTATTAATGTATTCATAAGTACTAATGCTGCGGAATTTACCTACTGGGGTAATTTACCTTATAGCGACATGTTGTTAATGTAACTATTGTCTACGTGGTTATTGGTAAGTAATCACGTGCTCTATCTAATTTTGGGTATTTAGACTATCTACTGTGTTTTACGATGTTTTTAATAAACAATACGTAGGCAAATTATATAAAATTCAATCTAATTTTTAATCAATTTATTGTAAAAAATATGTGCATGGTTAGTTTACTTTTGGAAGTTCTCCACTCATTTCGGGACAGTATAAAACTAAAAGTTTTTCACTAACTTCAACAGAACTGTATAGAATTATCTTTAACTAGCTGTTACCCGGCATGCGTTGCAATGCCATTCAAAGCAATAAATTGATTCTCCCTGTATGTCCTTTCCCGTGCGTCCCCGTTCCCTTTCACCTTTCCCGCCTTCCCCCTCCCTCGTCTCTTCCCTCTCCACGAATCCCACCTTTCCCGTGTCTTTCCTCCCTGCCGCTATAATATATGAAATTCACACATTTTCATTTATTCAAATTTCATAACGCCAGAGCTTACCATTATATACAGCCTATGTTACTAGCTGATAATTTAGATTGATTTCTATTGGTGAAAGAATTTTGAAAATCGGTTTAGTGTTTTAGGCGTGAAAGCGTAACAAACAAACACACGCACTTTCGCATTTATAATACCTATTAGTATGGATTATAAAACCGTTGGTTTCCTTATTTTAATTTTTTTATTACTTTGAAATACTTTAAACGAAAAAAAATCAAAGGGACCCATTTAGAAAAGGCTCATAAATCAGGGCGAAAGGATTCTAGGATGTGATACAAGATAAATGTGTGAAACGGAAGCATTAAAACGTGTTCGCTAGCTATTTAAGTAAGGAGGGACTCTAGACACCAAAATAAATTGATCGCTTAGTTAGCCAAGCGATCTAAAGCGTTGAATTCCCATCTAGGCGTTAAGGTTAACCTCTGCTAGCTCGGTCCTTTATTACTGCATAAGCAATACCAGTTTTAAATCTACAATTTGGCATCTAATCTGTCTGTAAATGTATTTGGACTTTCTGTTTCCGTTTTGAAAATAGGCCGCATCCACTGTATTATTCAAGCGAACCTTACTTTGACTAGTTGCTTAACTAAAACTAGGTAGCTAAAAATTTTTGAGATTTTCAATTTTATAGTGCCTACCTGCCTAAAGAAAATTTGAAGAAATAATTGACTTCTAAATTAATAGATTACTTAGTTTTAACCAAGTTTATTGTTTAAAAAAAACGACGTGCTCGTAAGCAATGCTTACTCCATCAACGTTATTAAAAACAGTTAAACACTAATCATTTCGATATTTAATTAAATGAAAACAATCTTAGCGAATCTCAATCGAAAATCTGGAGACAGAAAAATCATAAAAAGATATTGGCTCTACTGGGACACGAATCCAGGACCCTTTGTTTACATGGCAAGTGCTCTACCAACTGAGGTACGGAATCCAAATCCAATTCGGTCACTTTTAACTGAATCATACTTCGAATAAGAACTACCAACATTATCTTCATTTTCCGCACATATTATTGGCTGCTATCTTTATACAGTCCCTGGCCAAATTTTTAGACGCACTGTATTTTTTTTGTAATTTTATGTTTCTTAAGAGTTTTTATGCAATAATGGTATATTTAAACTACAATTTTATTGATTTTTATTTAAAACAATTGTTGTAGACTGCATATTTGTATTTATTTTTAACATATGGCAACACTGTGTTGACAAAGTGATACATGAACGTAAACAAGTACAAACCTGTAACAGTCGCGATCGGAATCGAGTCAGGTACGGACGTGTTTCTGTGGCTCTTATGGACTTTGGTTGTTTGTTTAATAGTTTTATACTACTCAGTTATTAGTTTATTTTGTATGCAGTGTTTTAAAAAAAGTAATAGGACTATTTTTATTATGGGTAGAAAATGCGATCTTTCACAATTTTCACTTTTCTTTAAAACTTAATAAACTTTTGCTTTTCTAAATTAATGCTGTTTTATTTATGTCAAATAAATCGGTAATTGGATAATAAAACGGTACAATATCACCAGGTAAATAATATTTTACATGAAATCTTGCAGTGCGTCTAATAATTTGGCCAGGGACTGTATATGATTGCACGATTCTACTCGAACTAAATGCTATCTAGATAGTGTCTGGATAAATTTTATTTTTAATACGGGCCATTTATTGACTTTTCTGCAAGTCTAGGATGAATATTTGTTTTTATTTTTAACTTAATGAGTAAAATCTCAAATTATAATATTTAATTAAATGAAGACAATATTAGTGAAACTCAATCGAAAATCTGGAGACAGAAAAATCAGAAAAAGATATTGGCAAAAACTACTCCTTTGCGTTACAAAACTACTAGATATTTTGTAAGTAAAAGAAAGTAAAATATTTTTTTATTATTTGTATGGAAATGTGTCTTACTTCTTATTTAATTCAAATTGTTATTCTTCTTATTTAATTCAATAGATATTTTTTTAACTAAAATTAAAAATATCAGATAGCACTATTTTATGTTTTTATTTGCGACTTTCTATACTGATATCAGTGAACAGTGTACACCTAAGCAAAGTAGGCGTAAGTCAAACGCTGGAACGGAACCGCTGTAGGAAATGTAAGTATAGGCCAGATACAAGTTCCCAGATAACGCAAGCGGCCGATCGATCAGGGAAGCTAAAACTTTTCTGATTATTTCTGACGGCAGATTGAGATTGATGCATTTGGTGACACGAGCCGCCGCTGAAAAACTGGAGACGGTAATGGGATGGTAGATCTCTCCTCTGATCATCAAAAATTAATTACGCTAATCTCTTGGAGTGAACCCCTGATATGAATTTTCAAAATCCTAATTGAGATAGATAATGGAAGCGGCGTAAAAAGCAAATTTAACACAAATAATTTGTGGTCTTTTATGCCGGCTTTCAAAGACTTTACAACTCCTGAACAAAAGTTTATCAGACAAGTGGGTTTATAATTCATCAACGTCAACTTGATGAATATTGTTCGAATAAATTTATTTGAAAACAATATTGATGGTACGGGTATAAACGATTTAGAAATCAATACTTATTTTCAAAAAAAGTTATGTATAAATACTAAGTTGTCAACTGTTTAACGATGGTGGTAGATGATGGATGAATACAAATGTAAAAAATAAAGTGATTTTAATATATTTTGTTAATATTAACTTTTACACTACATATCGCACTCCTAGAATAAAACCACCACAAACCAACAAAAAAACGAGTGTGCTTTAGACCACACGACTGAATTAAAACTTCACTAACTTATAAAAAAACATATGACATTGGGGTGACATATGACCGTGGGGTGATCTACGACCTTGGGGTGACCTACGACCTTGGGCAAGTATGTTCGTCTTATCTTAGTTTTGCAGTATGTAAGGATCGCTTGATCACCGTTCGCATCGATCACCGTTCGCATCGATTACCATTCGCATCACACTTTTCGTAACGCATCACACTTTTCGTAACGCATCACACATTTCGTAACGCATCACACTTTTCGTAACGCATTCACCAGCTTACCCCCCAAGTCGAGCGTGCATAAAGAAGTTTTACTTCAATAATATGTTCGCTTCAAGTGGTGGTTTTGACAATCTTAATATCTTGTAGCGACTCAATATGTTGCGAACCGACCATTTTCATAGTGGCATCATTATTTCTCCACATACTGGCCCCACCAGAATTTCTAGAAGTTTCTGTCATGGAGTCAATAACACTAGTATTTTGTCAAACTAAATCTTTCTGAATTGTTGTCGCGGTTGATAATTTAACCTGTACCTAATATGTAAATGTTACAAAAAAACTTAATCATTATCGCCAAGAGTTATTATTAATAAATTCCCGCGACCTTACAGCATGGTTTATTCCTGGTAAGTTATACGATTTCATACAGCTATAATCTGAAAAATCAAGTTATTATGAAAGAGATTTCTTCTATACGTTCTTAAAGGCGTGAAAAACAAACCAAATTTGATTAATTTTTAAACCAGAAATTCTAAGAAAAATATAATGGAAGTGCTCCTAGCTTAAGGGAAAATGTATATCGATGAATAACACTGAAAGTTCACCATTTATTAAAGTAAAGCTTTCATGTAAAAACAACACTTGTTAGAGCCGTTTTAAAAAATAAACTACCCGACGGAGGTGTTTAAAACGCCTCTAACGACTTAATTACCCTGGGATTATAATCTTAAATAAAGTCAAAACTTTATATTTTGATACTTTTATGGATAAGAGATATAAATAATAACAAAAATATAGAGCAGGTGTTCATAGACCGAAATACGAATATTCGAAGCAAATTTTTAAGTCACGAAACTCGAAGAAGGTGTTACAGAGTTCGCAGTGGCCGGATCGAATTACGAAATGGCAATTTCACAGTTTCAATGAACTTCTGTTACGCCACAAGGAACTCCAATAAAAATATGTGTATCATATATTATGTGAAATTATTTATTGAATCCTTTTCGAAAAAAGATTTACAAATCAAAATAAAAAAAAGCTCAGAACTAATTCTGACATTATTGGCATTGTTATAGTCGAAGAAGAGTTGTTATTATGTGGTATATCTAAAAGCTTACGAGGTTGTCACATAGAGGGCAGTGCTAAGCGCTGTCCCAAAAGTCCGCTGAATGGCAGTTAGTTTAGTTCGGAGTTTGGGCACCAGGGGGGCCAAGGGCCCGGGTGCAGTCTGCAGGAGCTCATTCAATTCAGATCTTATTTAGCCAGCTTCCAGTTAGGCCGACTATCGTGGTCACCACTTGTACACACATTGTATTAACATAAAAGAAGTCTATTCTTTTCAAATAAGTAATATCCTCCCAAGACGATTTGGAGAACTGTTTGACTAAACGCAACAGTAAGTATCTTCGTAACGTCTGATTGCTTACATACATCTCTACAAAGCTTAAAATTTGGCCACTTTGGAATGTTTTAAGAAACTACGAAAGCGTTCAATAAGTCAAAAATAACATGTATTTTTGTTTTAGAACATTGAATATAAGTGAATAAATTGGCCAGATCTTCCTCCCTAAAAGGTATTTAATTTCTGCCCACAATTTAGTTAAATAGGTGAGAACTAAATATTATTCAACGGTGTTAAATTTGGTTGGGGGTTATGTTAGCTTCATAAATGCAATTCAGAGCTTTAATGGTCACTGAAGAATTTACCGGCATACTTTGAAATAATAAGGCGAACTTTCTCGATAGCCTTAGCATATTATCAAGTTACCTTCCCCTGTGTAAGGGGTGATAAGCTAACTAAAAGATAGTGGCCTGTTTAAAGCCCGCTTCAACCAACCATTTGTAGGGTGGTCGTTTGCACGTAACGGCTCTAATTTATGTAAGACAGGCCCATTATCGTTTTAGCCGTATTAAATATTAAAAATACATACAAAGAATTCTTATCAACTATAGGCGAATGATTTTTTAAAAGAGTCTCAACTGCCCAGAGCCAGTGGGGTTATGGCATTCCCAATATGGGTATATCATTTATTTATTTGTATATTTAGATCTGCTTTGTAAATTTTATTACGAGTGATAAGGAAGTGTATTAAATTTTGCATTCTTAAAGTAAAAATTAAATGTGTCCACACAAATCGTAGTAAATTCGTCCGGGAAGAATGCAGTTCTTAATCCTTAATAATGAATTTAGGTATTATTAAAAAAAAAAATACATGAATACCGCACAAGAGTCCCAACTGCTCCCGTCTGGAGCCAGTGGGACTATGACATCCCCAATTGGGGTATGTTGCGAGGCTGAAAGTAGTGGGGAGGGGAAGGAGATAGGGAAGAGGAAGGTGGGGAAGTACCTGGCTAAAGCCATTTCAAGTAACGTTTCAATTCTGAATGGTGGTGGGCGATACTGAGAGTATCTTCCACCCTGGAACGTGCCGCAAATATACAATTTATTATTTTAAATGAATAAATTATGAAACAACATAGATTAATCAAATAAAATTTATTTGCCACGCCGGGATTCGATCCCGCAACCTTAGGAGTGTGATTCAAGAGCCTTACCGCTGGACTATGCCGGCTGTCAAAAAATATCTTCAAAAGGTATGAGTACTTACAAAAAAAAAAAAGAAAGTGTGTGGAGAGATGAAGAGAAATTTTCAAATAAAGAATATGCAGAATATATTTTAATGTTGCCGTGTTTTCAATTTGGTCATTCGACACGGTTACAACTATTTCAAGCGATGTTTCAATTCTAAAGAGACTTTTGAGACCATATTTGATTACATGAATATTTCGTACCTTCCTTTTTCGCATCTCATTTCCTTCCACCTCGAGATTTTTCATTGTCTTACTGGTTTCATACAGTTAGGAGCAATTGTTTAAAAAAAACTGTGATAACGATTATTGATAAAATTATAACAAAAGTTTAATAAAAATTAAAAAGAAAATGCAGACACTCCGGCTTTACGTAGTAGGTCAAGGCCCAAAAAGGCTGTAACAAAAATTTTATCTTTCTAATCGTGAAGGAAGAAGTTCCCGTTCACTTTTGGCTTAAACGGCACGAAGCTAGGGATTTATTTTTATAGTCGGACATTTAAAATAGTGCCATTTGGTAATATCATCGAGGGTGCTCCAAATTGCTGTTTTTGTTAGGAGTGTGTACTCGACACTAGAATTATCTTGGAGAATTGCTTTTTGAAGATTGTTTAATGTCCCAACATAGCAGTAGATCAAACTGTCAACATTTTTAGATACTTTTTGTAAAGTAGTTCAAACAAATAAGCAATAAATTTCAGCATTTTTCATCAACATACATGTGCAAGACCTGTACTGTTGGAACTTAGCTCGTAAACAACTCAGAATTGATTAGTTTATGAATATAATAATAGTTGTGAGCATATAAAATCACGTTGGTACTCAACATGTAGGCATTATGAGCTGGGCTTTCTTAGGGGTCGTTTTAATATTCAAATTGCGCAAATAACATAAAATAGTCTCGTCACCAAAAATCTACATTTGCTTAACAAATAAGGGTCGAAAGGAAGGTAAAGTAAATAAATCTGTTCCTGAATATTAAAACAGGGTTATCTTAAGGTATTTAAGGGTTGAAGAAGGATGTGGAATATTATGGCTCGTAGCTCAAGTTTTTACTTGAAAACTTTACTGCGGACATTTCGCTCACGTTGATAGCTACCCTCATCCCTAATATGCTCTCGAGCTTTTGTCTCCGATAATTTATAACACTTTCTTAAGTAGCTTTTGGCTCATTTAACCCCAGGAGGCTAAGACATTGTAACTGACAGCGAATCAAGGCACAAATGTCACCTTCTTAACTCTTCATTTGGTTAAATTACCTATCTTGTCTTGCAAATTAAACAAATTTATTAAAATAACAACAGAAGCACACAAAAATAAAATAAATACCTACAGAATGTAATAAAACAGTATTATATTAATGAAATCTTTTTTTAATGGGTAGGGTATGAATTAATATCAAGGACGAGTGTTTTAATGCAAAAAAACACGGAAATATACATGATATTTGAAACGGTTTATCGTTTTAATTAGATATAAGTCGTGTATTAACAAGTATAAGTGATTAATCCGCTAATTGGACACTTTTTTATCACGGTTTTTTATATCGTGTTTGCTGAATTAATAATACTAAAACCAACCACTTTCTAAGCTTTCCTGTATAATACGACGTTATGCCATTAAACAGTTTCACAAGTTATTAAGGCAAGAGTAAACAACGGTTTGCGTAACGTAAAATTATATCACATATACTATTACGTTTATAATTAAACCTTGGTTCAATTTCTGCGGCGCTCGGGTCATATTCATAAAAGAGTACATTAGTTAATTTCCTCCGTCTGCTGCTCACTATCCGCAATATTAAAATAGTAAAGGAGGTAACAAAAGAGAAAACTCAGGGGTGGAATTAACGCCGTTTAAGTATTACGTCTATACCGGAAACACGGCCAACTAAGGGTTGAAACATGCCTCGGTGTAGAGCCTGATACCTAATCCCAAGATTGTGAGACTTAATTATCGTATAAGTAGACAACGAGCGAGCTTTCGGGCGTGCGAGTTGGGAACTTTGGGCATAGCATGAAAACAGTATTTCTAGCCCAGATAAACATCGCATAACGCGGCAGCAAAACGTTCGATGCTAATTACACTGATATTTATCACCATTCAGCTCACGTGCCGCAAACAAACGTATTTTGTCAGGAAATATTACATATGCGCTGTGATTCGACTGGCTGAATGAAGTCAACAAGGCATGGTGTGACTTGGATTCTTTATCCAATCCAAAACGATATGAAAACAACGAAACTACGCGTACGTACGCATCGATCCAGTTTTTATACCGTTCTAATATTTATGAATGATCAACAAAATTCTTGATAAGTGAAATATTTTTCGTGATAAATGAAATATTAATGATGCGTGAAATATTCAACGCGTGAAATATCACACGTCAATTATTTACACCCACCAGTAAGGCCTGCATAAAATAATTTTATAATCCTCTGACACTTTTTAATAAAATACTTTCATTTCACAGCGGAATAACTTTTTTGAAGCGGGAAGTTTCAATTTTTTCAGTTGATATGTATGTATGTGTGTGTGTGTTAGTGAATTAAAGAAAACTTTAGAAATTATACCTAAGAGATAATCACATCAAGGAACCTCTTTCACGGAAGTCACGGGTTCGAATCCCGGCGTTTGCAAGTAAATTTTATTTTAATGTTTCGTGTTTTCACAAAGTATACAATATACATTACTTACATTATTTACTTGCGGAACGTTCCAGAGTGGAAACTCTCAGTGTCGCCCTGGTGTAAGACCATCATTCAGAATTGGAAGGTTGCTTAAATTGGCTTTGGTAATTACCTCTTCCTTATAACCCTCCCCTCTCATTACCATCAGCATTCACAACATACCCCGATCGGGGATACCATAATATCACGGTTTCCAGGCGGTTGGGAGCAGTTGGAACTATTGTGCGGTAGGTATTCACATTTTTTTTAAATCAATTCTCTTTGCCTTTGTGCATTCGAGCATGACTCGGTAGGCTTAATGCGCTTCCGGGTAAATTGGTTCATGTGATTGTCACGTGTCTCTAACCAACTAAAGTTCTTGAATAAACATTTCTCAAATATAAAAAAAGTTTTTATTTTGATTTTCTTTATTCAGAAATCGAATTCGAGTTTACCGATCCTTCGAACACCATTTATCACTGCAATCGTGGATACAAAAAATCTTCGAATAAATATTTTTTTGCAGTGAAAAACATGCAGTTTGCAACATTTATTGGTTCTTGGAAATACTCTCGGAACCTCTAAATATTTTAATCAAAGCTATAGATCAATATTGAATGTCTGCTTTTAATATATTGCTATGGACCGAGGCAACCATATTTTGCAATCATTTAAAATATTCGAATTCTTAAATTAATTTGCAAAATTCTACGTACCTACAAATTCATATAAACGTTTGATAGGGATGTAACGCAATACTACTCGTATCTGTCTACAAGATTACAAGTAAATGCAATAGCTATAGAGAATACGGTACGCTGCACACCATTTTTATCACAAAAATCAGTTTTCGTTCATACATAGTTTCCATTACCGCACACAAAATTAATAACGATTCTTAATTCATTTCAACCGAAATACAAAAAGATAACAAAAACTACCGATTCTTACGCTAATTTAAGAATTGCTGAAAAGATTCAAAGTTTTTATTAAATTAAACATACGCTTTATTTTTAATCACTAATAATTTTTGTTGCCAACCGGTATCGGGGTATTTTTTTGCAGATAATCAAGCGTTTTGGTTTTATTTTAAAATAATAGAATAGTCAATATTTTAGTAGAAGATGAGATTTTTTCGGTATCTTAAAAATTTTTTTAAGTTTATTTAGATCTAATTAAGTTCCATTAAAAATAATTTTTGTTACGGGTACTGATTCCGAAGCAAGTATTTAGTTATTAAAAGTAAAAATGGTTTAAAAAAAAAAAACAACAAACAAATAATAGTTTTTATTTAAGTACATTGAAATGTTAATTAGATTTTAAACGTTTCAAGGGTATAATGGAAAATGTCGATATCTCTTAGGGTGTTGTATGAATTGCAGATATGCCATAGCAAGGAGTTGTGTGCATTTTTCGATTTGAAATATTGTTCCTATTTTTTAATCAGGAATTCGATCTGGTGTTGTGTTCAGAGCAATGAAATGAAATCATTTCTAATAGGGCTGATGATTCAATAGGGTAGATGTAAAAATAGTGTTTTCTATGAAATGCTCCTTTTAGATCATGATGGGTGATTTTATGAACGTAATCCTTAGGAGGAGCCTAATCGGTTTAACCCAAATTTTGTTTTGATACATATTATTTTTGAGCTTTGTGAATTTAGCAGGATGAATTAGTTCCCTGGAGCCCTTAACATATTAGCATCCCGGGAAACGAATTTGAAGGTTCCCTATTAAAGCAACGAGCGTCCAACCCAATCATCACTTTCACCAATTTCTCTGTTTCTGTTTCCCTCTTGATATCTTTTCCCTAATGAATATTTTTCCAACTCTAAATAAAATAAAAGCTGAATACAGGCATACTTATTGCTAAAATAAGGTTTCCAACTGGTCCTCAGTTCATATCCTACCTATACTTTGGGTCTGCCAATATACGCAACAATGAAATGGATCCAGTTTCAAAGGCCTGATAATTTTACATTACTTTTACCCATTTTAAATGTTTTTATTCACCAATATTTTTACTTAATTATAAAATTCGAACTTATGTTTATAAATTGTGGTCCAGTAGTAGTCTTTTCTAATGACGTACATCCTTTCGATTTCGAATGCTATAACATAATTTAAAAAAAAAAAAAAAATATATATATATATATATTTAATTTTGTAATAACGTGTACCACTGCTTATTCACGTCACAATTCCAATTTTAATGTAATTAAATATTTATTTATCTTTAAACACAATTTCGCCATTCTTTCGACTGTGATAAATAGGGTCTCTTGCCCATCATTATTTATTTTGTTATAAACCTTAAATATAATATTTTAAAGTTTGTTATAATAGTAAAAAAAAATTGTCGACGTTTTTTTTTCGGTGGTCGTCCAAACGTACCATATCTATGGAGTATCGCGAATGACATAATAGCAAGCTTACTTTTTTTATTTCGACGCGATGAATTTAGTATTTTTATTACTTACATTAGTACTTACTCGATATTAAAACGTTTTTTATTCCTAAATTTCACGGCTTTCAATAGTATTAAACATTGGAAAATAGCGGCATCTCGTCAGTATTATTATTGAATTATGTAAAAATACAGCCATTTCTGCACTCGATTCAGTTTTTTGGTGTTGTTTAAGCTTTCGATTTGCATTAATAAGTTTAGATTCATAAATTTGTGATTAAAAAAAAGCTTTACCGCTCAAGTTTACGTATTTTATTAACGATTGAAAGTAATAAACTTTTTTTATCAATCTATTTAGAAACGTTAACTGTAAGAGTATTTGCAATGCATTACCATAATTTCGGCGGTTGGTTATCGATTTTCCCATGATCATATATATATTTTATACAATACATATGATAGATATATGAAAATAATGGAAAAGTGTACAAAAAACCTTAGTACAATAAATATTTTAACAAAAAAAAAACAACAAAGGCACTGCCTGTGCGTGGGTATAATATTGATTTTTATTTTTATCCTGTTTTGATTTTGAGTAAATATATTTTTTTTAAATATTTAACAACAATTTCATCAAAACTATATTAGATACCTATATATTAATATCAAAGTATAACTGACTCATCAAATTTTCATTCAAAACCAGAATGAAGAAAACGTCGACGCGACGACAGAAACCGCCGATTAAGCGATGCCAACCAAACATGGCATTTTAATGGGAAGGTCTTTTATTCATTTTTAAATGACAATTCATTAATTATATTTTATAATAATATTATCTATATTCGGAAACGGTGTTAGTTGATCTACATTATAGGTTCTCAACCTTATTTTGCTCACCGCCCACTTTGAGAATATTGTTTTTTCTAGAGCGGCCAATTTTTTTTTTACTTACCATTTGTCGCAAATCTGATACTGCTATTGTCACGATTATATTTATCACAACTTGTTATGGGGGGGAGGGGCGGCTCAACCATCACGGAATCAATAATTCGATTAAAAATATATAAGATTATTTGTTATTCCTATTTGTTCAGCAAGTTAAAAAAACAATTCTTTTGTATAGTACCAGGTTGCTACCTCCTTCCTTCTTGTATTCATGATATGTTATTTATGTTCAGTAATAATGATACACGTAAGATTGAGCGTTATTAAGGTGTTTTTTTTTAACGTTTTGTTTTACCTGCCTACGCCCTCACTGTTGCATCTCAACGCCCCTTTATATTCTCTTGGTCTTCTACTGCCCCCTTAAAAGTCTCAAACACCCACAAGGGGGCGTTATCGCCCACGTTGAGAACCTATGATCTACAATCTACATAGTTATTTAACAAGAATATTTTTTACTGTCTTTATTTAAAATGTGTGATAGATAGTGTTCGCAATTTAAATATAGGCTAAATAGAGTAAATAGAACGAAGTTACAATGAAAAATCCTTCTCCATTCCTTCTTGCTGCGGCAGCGTTTCCCCGTATTTATTGTTAAATGGAAAAAGTTTCCTCACACGAAGTATTCGATGCCAAAGGTTTTATTCGATAGGGAAATATGAAAAGATCTGTTTTACGTCTTTCATACTTGTTGATAAAACTTTTCGAGTATATTTCGAGATTCAACTTTGTATCCAATACCCAGGGTAGTAAAGAGATGCGGTATTTGGTTATTTTACCTGCACAGTGCACGTAGCTTATATCTTTCAGACAGTGAAATATTGTATTCGTAAGCTCACGGTTTAATGACGCAGTACATATTATTTCATTTTTAACCACTAGAGCGACAGCGCAATTTTAACTTTTTTCTCCGATTGCTCGAATTTTTTTGTTAATCATTTTGAATACTTTCCGCCCACATAAAAAAAAATTATACCACCGAATTTTTATATGGAGACATATAAATTGATTATAGTCATATATATATATATATATATATACATGTATATAGCCAATGAACACGACCCAGGTATACCCTAGTGAGACAGGCATACAAATAAAACAAATGTAAATATATTTTATTGTAGATAAATAAAAAAAACTAAAAAAACTATCTTTTGTGAATTATCACATATTTGTAGGATTTATAAAAAAAAAATATATTACGTTAACGTCTACTTCATTACTCACAAATAAGAGAAAATTTGCCAAAATTGGCAGCAAAGCAATCCGAGGTATTTTAAATAATGCCATATTGTAGCAAAAAGCGCTCCAGTGGCTAAAAAATAAATCATTATTGAACAATCTAAATTTAAACCACTTTTTTATGAACCTCATGAAACAGGTAATTTCAGTCAGTTTTATTAAAAAACTATCACAGAAGAATAAATAAAGCTTTCTCAAATAACTGAAAAGATTCTAAAAAAAAACGGGAAGATGCGAAACAAGGTTAGAGTTTTCGAAGAAATACAATTTAATGTATGGAAAATGTAGGTTAACTGGTGCAGGTTTAAAATTATGTTGGTGAACAGTTTGTATTATTTAATTTTTCAAGGCAATGATATAATATTTGTGCGTTTTTAATAAAATTCGCGAGAAAAATTGAAGAGTGCCCAAACACTATTTTGGTACACGATTAGAGCATTAAATCAAAAGTAATATACAAATAACACATCAAATGTAAATAAGATTTTCAGTGTACCATTCATTATAAGGTACGTGAAGACCAAGAGTTCAGTGAACAGGAAGTACTTCCGAGAAGCATATCAAGCAAAGGGATGCATAACAATACTTGGAAAAGAGTTCAGATAAGAATATTTTATTTTATTAACTGGTATTTCATTGGAAGATATAATAAGAGTAGATTCAAAGAACGTATTATTCTCGCCGATACAAAACGGGAAGATGCGCCAAACGCTTGCCCAACATTTGTACATTGTTGATATTTTTAGCAAGAAAATTTGTCGTTTTTACGATTCAACTCGACCATTGCATTATTTTCTAACTCTTGTAATTTTACTTCAGGGCTCTCATTTGAGCTGAAAAATGAGAGGTTGATATTGAGAAAATCTAGATGGATTGAAAATTTCAAGACGTCAAAGCTCACCGTTTTCCAGATTCATTCAATCTTGAACTTATTTCTTGCTTTATAGAACAAATGTTCCTTTATAAATATCCACTCAAGCCGGCAGCAACAATAAAATAAAATCTGTAAAATAAAAAAAGCAACCAAGCTTTTTTATTGGTAAGTGAATCAGGTTTAATAAAATCATCAAGAAATAAAAGCTTTTAAAGTAGTTTTCCTCATGAAAGAGCAAGAGAATCATAATTTTTATTCGGAAGCAAGAATTTCTCGTGTCAGGGGAAGGCCAAATCTTCTCAAGCGCTGGAAAACTCAGCGAGTGAAAACTTCTGTAATATATCGTATATTTTGAAAGCAATTTTAGTTTAAAATACAATTTAATGCAACTCATACAATATCTTCATACGAAAAGTTTATAAGATTTTACAAGTAAAATATCTACCGTCCTCTGGGACAAGCATTATTCTAAAATTCTCTTGGGGCAGAAACTTAAACATGAACGCATTCATCAAATAAACAATATTAATAAAAAAACTACGGAGAGGTTTGCTATAAGTTGCTTGTCGACAAAAAAATATCGTGGCTACAGAGTTGGTAGCTGGTTGTCGGCAAACAATATTTGAAAATATTATGAATTTGAAAAAAAACATTTAATGTACCTATTGGATTGTTTTTGACTTTTTAAGAGGCAGTTATTTGACCGAATTTCACATTTAATATCATCATAAACCGATGAATTCTCGTCCCGCTTCGACTTTTGAACTAAAATTTTGATTAATTTTCGTGCATACCGGTTATGTTGTTATGCTTATCAGCTTTTTTTATATGAATACCTCACAAGATTCCCTGCTGCTCCCGTCTGGACCCAGTGAGTCTATTCCATCCCCTATTGGGGTATGTGTAAGGTAAGGAAGTATACAGCTTTTCACATCTGATCACTAACCACGGCTAAATCCATTTCAAGCAACGTTTCAATTCCGAATGGTGGTCTTACACCACTGCCATACTAAAAGTATCTTCCACTCTGGAACTTGCCGCAAATATGCTATATATTATTTTTAAATCAAAAATCATAAAATAACACAATTAATATTTATTTACATTTAATAAAATTTATTTTCCCACGCTGGGATACGATCCCGCGACCTGCGGATTGTGAGTCAAGTGCTTTACCGCTGGACCACGCCGGCCGTCAAATATTATAAAAGCTGATCACAATATTATAAAAATTGAAAAAGGGAAATTGAAAATTCAATCGGTTTAGATAGGGAAACCTAATTTCTGAAAATTAAAAATGACTTTTATTATCGATTTAAAGATTTAGTATTTTATTAATTTGAATTATCGATTTGTTACGATTTCATTTTTGACGTTGTTCAAAATACTTACCAGCCCTAAATAGTTGGTATACAAGTTCGAAGTAGGAGTGATTTTTACTTTATTTTACTGAAGTTATTTGTTACGTAAAATCAAATATTAATTGGGTGTACAGTGTACAGACAAATCTTTAATGCCTCGTTATTTGTGAATAACTTGAAAAAAGTTTTTCGAACATAATATTTTAGCATAGCACCCTAAAATCCGAACGAATGCTATTGAATAAGAAATGAAAACTTACTTCCGTTTCTTCCAAGTAGGTACCCCGTTAAAACGGAACCCATTCAAAATATCAATTATAAAGCGAACAAAGGATTTATTTAGGTCCAAGGACAAACAAATGATTTTTAATTATTTTATTTTACCAAGTGGGCCGCACCAAAAGGCCCGCGGCCGTTGTAAATGGAGAGGATAGGTCTCGGATTGTGGATCTCTGCTTTAGATGTTATTTGTTTTTGGGGTGTTATGGGGTGTTTTGTGTTGCGCTACCTCCTTCTTTATCCAACGTTTCGGACAGCGTTGTAGTGGCCATCATCAGTGCCGATCCAATTACTGCAAATTTTGGTAATATGGCTTCTATTCATTATATAAATTGAAAAAAATTAACACATAAGTAGTTGACGGTGAAATTTAGTTTTTTTTTAATTAGCTCCACATAGGAGGCCCTGAGAAAAATAATGCCCATCAGGGCCTATGTCATCTTTTGGGATGCTGTGTAGAGCGTATTTTTAAGAAAGGAAGGAGGGAAAATTCAGGGAAAGAAAAATGTATGAGGGGAGGGTAGGAATCTGGAGGTCTGTGTCTCCAGAAGTGACGGAAGTATGAATCCATCCCTCCCACTGTGGTTCAATGCGATGTTCCGAAGCAGTCCTGCAGGAGAGTTCAAAAAGTCTCTCTCGATCAGTATCTCCCGATCCAGCCTGCCATGCGATTAGTGGGAAGATACATACGCTGCCAAAACCCAGACAAATCTCACCCCAAGAACCTGGGCACCCCTGCAAAGTTAACAAACATAGCGATCCACTTGGGATAACCTATGGTACCTATTGGTTAGCCAATAAATTGTTCCCGGGGCGACGATATCCACACCCACCACCCCTCCCTCACACAATTTTTCCTGAGAGAGAGGAGAGGTCGCAAGTGATGTTTGCAGTTCGAGTTCAATTCTATACCTACATACATACATACATCGCAGTTTTCACCAAATCAACATAATTTCCAGTATAACCCGACGAATGTTATTCACTTCAATTCTCAAAGCATTCTACTGCAAGATTCTGCATCTTGGTAATTAAGTCTCCGTCTCCAGTTTCTATGTTGAAAACAGTGAAATGTTGCACTCACGTAAATACGGAAAAGATTCAAAAAGAAAATTAATTTACTTTGATTATCTTGCGCAGACCTTTTGAGAAAAATATACTCTTTGATATCAAACATCAACATCAACGATTCTTAAGAAATCTCTTTTGAGTATATTATACTTCACAAATTTGAACGAACGAAATGAAAAAAAAACAAATCAACCAGTGAAAAAAGAATTAAGACTGAGAAAACACAAAAAGAAAAATCCACAAGTTTAAAATTTTTACAAAGATGAAAGAAAAACTTTTGCGTTTTAATTCGGGGTAATGTTTACATTTTTAATAAATAAAATAAATAAAAATTGTGTTATTAGACTTTTTTTGTTATTATGTATTATGTTCAAGAAACAGCATTGAGCTGATATATAGAAATCTATAATGTTATTATCGAATTCCGCAAGGATTTTTTTATATTATTGTGACAAGTTTCTTCAATTAAAATAAATAAAAAGTCAACTGCTTAAGTAGGGCCGACTTTTTGACATTTAAAAAAATAAATATCACTTGCTGCTTTTAATTGTGATGCGTATTTTTCAACGGAGAATTTAATAAAGCATAAAAAACATTTCCAAAAGTAATACTCAAATTCATCGGCTCATTGATATTTCACATCGTTCGTAAAATCATCGATTGTTGTCTATCGTGAACTATATAGCTGTATTCGACCTAACATACATATATAATTGAAATTTTAGCTGATGCTAATGTAAGAATTTTTAAAATTTTAAGTGTTCCGGTAACGGTTCATGCGATTATAATTTCTAAACTTTCTTAAAATATTTGCAACAAATATTCCACATGGGTGGTTGCAAAATTTACAAATAATTTAGACTAACCAAGGTATTATTTTTCAAAAAGCAGGTGCACAAAATAGTATTCCCAAACACTACTGAACCGTATTGTAAATCAGAATTATTTAATTTTCTTTCAGAAAACCAAAGTTAGCGCAATGGTCTATTCGCGCACAATCCACCAAATAGCAATCAAACCACCCTTTCATAGAAGTGTTCTTCCTAGTATATGTTGGATAGATACTTCCTTTCAAATAGTAAAGAAGTATTTTAATCAAAAGCTTGAATTTTTCAAAGCCATATTTATACTCGAATGAATCAGACTTCTAGCTTGTATACACAGAGAGTTATGTAAAGAATTCAATAAATACGCATATTGACATAATAATATTATGTACTCTTGTGGTATAAATTCTCAATTTATTTTTTTCCATCTCCACATAGAATGTCGCCAAGTGGTTTTTCCAGGAATTTGTGTCATATCAAGGGATGCTGTAACTGCTGTGAGGAGGGTCTTTTTAAAGGAAGGAAGCAGCAAACGTGGTTTTGAAAGAGACACTTCTATTTTAAGGGAGAAAAACCATGAACCCATGAAAAGTCATGCTCTTAAACTCAGGTAACAAATCTTAAAATTACTTGTTCTCTTGCGACCAACCTTAACTCCAGATGATACACAGGTGCTGAAGGTATCAATCACGTTACTGGTAGAAAAACATATTATTCTCCCTTGATGTACATTCTCTAAAGTTCACTATTATATTGTTAAAATTGAGAAATCCACTAACCCCACAGGCTAATTTGTTCGGTTTTTGGAACAGCTCATACAGATCTAATAGAAATTATTGTATCTCCCTTACTATCGAAACATGATCTAAACGGTAGTACAAAGAAAAAACACCACGCTTTATTATTAAACCTAAACATTAACCACAAAATAATTAAATTGTACAACTTTACGCATCTCGCATTCTCAAAAAATGTGTGAAATTTTGGGAATTTTTAATTAATTATTTTTATACGAAACGACAAAAAAGTGAGTGACAACTTTGTCGGTAAGAAAATATGTGTGTTTTAAAAAAAAAATTCATGGTAAGTAATTTAGTAAGAAAAAACGTTAGGTGAGTCATTTTTAAACGACTTCGAAAAGGAGGAGGTTCTCAATTCGACTTTTTTTTTTAATGTTTTTTACCTCAGAATTTTCGATTGGGAAAACCGATATTAATGATTCTTTTTTCATTAGAAAGCTGGTGCTTTCCGTGTGGTCTCATTTTAATTTGGTCCAGTTCTGACACTGGAATCTATGAGTCTTAAATGAAACCATATATGTCTTAAATTTGCAATAAGTATGTGCGCGACAAATGGACGAATAACTCAATATCTCTCTAACTCAATCAAAAAATAAACAAAAATTTTAACAAAACAAAAAACGACTTAAAAAATGCACTAAAAAGTAATAAAAATAATTTCGTACGATTGTTATTTTTGGAGTCGGTGTCAGCCAAGATCTCCACATCTCACCTATAACTATCTATGTATGTAGTTACCTTGGCTGACACCGACTCCAAAAATAACAATCGTACGAAATTATTTTTTTACTTTTTAGTGCATTTTTGAAGTCGTTTTTTGTTTTGTTAAAATTTTTGTTTATTAAAACATTTTTATGTTTGCATTCAAAATTAGTTTACTTGGAATTATAAAATTGTGTATAATTCATAAAAAAGGTTGTAGTGAAAAGTTTTTAGTTTTTAGTTTTCGGAGGAGTTCATAAATATTACATTTATTTGCTTTATTGAAAAGTTCCAATATTTTGACTTTCCTACAAAATGGGCCCGAGGCCTAAGGGATAAAGCAAATACTCGTTCCTACGCAACCGAGAAACAAAGAAAGCATTCAATACCACAAAATATATATGTTATAATAATTATACTATAATCAAGACCAACAACTAAAGAAGTACATGAATCCAACATCCGTATATCCGTAAACCAACATCGTGTTAATATTCACGAATAAAGACAGTTCGCATTACAGTTTTAATTATAATTTGAATCATAATAACATAGACTAATTCAACAAAATAGAGTTACCTTCCGAGGAATGTTTAATTAAATTTGTATTGAATTAAACAGGGAAATTATAGTTAGGCGTTTCCATTGTGTGCCACTTTCAATATCTAGCCTGTTCGTCATGAATTTAATTAAAACTTTGTATGCAACGGAAGCTTTTTGTCCCATTTAAGACAAGTCGTGTGAGTAAAATCCTTACAGTGGCTTTAAGTCACACAACACAGCGGGAAATAAATCGTGCGAGGGGTCCCATTAAAATCCCGTCAGCTATTGTTTTATTTTATTACAGTCATCAATTCCAATGTTGCGTAAGAAGCTAAATTGTTTTGATCCGAACAACAATACGAAACAAACAAGATAGTGCCGCGTTGTGCGTGGAAAGAATAATTGTGCGGATGTAGTGCGAATAACGTACACAATCATTTAAATTAAAACAATGGTGCTAATAGTGCCACTAACTCACAATCGTATTTTTTAATACATCCACCGTTGTTCATGAATCATTTTGTAAAACACATTTAGATTATGATAAAAAGGCAATTTAAAAAGCTAAGGTTGGCTACATAATAATTTATCTACCTAGTTCGCATTGTTTGACGCAATTTATTCGCCTCGGGGTTGATGAAACGGGAATCGCATGAATTTAAAATAAATATTAGAAATTGAGAGGAGTGGCTTCGGTGCTTCCGTAACCAGAAAAGTTACGTGTACGAGATATTGTTTTCGATGGTATTAAACTTGTCTACTTACCGCAGGTTTTGGATAAATTCGAACTAAAGTACATCATTCCTCCCATTACGCACGGCTGCTGGCAAATAAGCTGTCACGATTGTAAAGTAGGTTCGTTTTTCCGATACAAAATAATACCTCTATTGCTCCGATAAACATCCAAGTATTTTGACGTATTTTCAGGTAAATTTATGGTACACCGGGCAATCAAAGTGGGTAAAAGTTAAATATTCACACATCACAAGTCATATTTTATACTAATATAAACTGTTTGTGTTCAAAATGTTTTTTTACAATTTGAGCGGTAGGTAATTAGTAAAGAAACAGATATGTTTTACACATTAATCTCATTTACCGGGAAAATAAAAACTTTATCCTAAAAATGGGCCTCCTGTCTCACTGACGGACGCATATTCTGATCGATATTAGGTTGATGTCGTACTTTTCATAACTTTTGAGGAGTGGGTAGGAATCTAGGGGACCACGTGTCTTGGAATGACGTACATATGAATCCATACCTCCCACTGCGGTGAGAGGCCGAAAGAGACCGGCTGGATTTTTCATTTCGTCAACCAATCTTTCCCGATCCGGCCCGCCACGCTGCAGGTGAGCAAACGCATTGTGCGCCAAGATAAGATTAACCTGATCCGGCCACTCCTGCTAGGTCACCAAACATAGCGAGCCACTTGGGGTGACCTATACGGCAGGGGTGTTGGTTATCCAATAAATGGTTCCCGGGCGGCAGCACCCATACCCGTCTCCCAAATTGGTCTGATGAGGAAATTCATTTGTGAGGTTAAGACATAAAAAGCATTAGATAATTTATTTATGTTCAGAAAACATTGTGGTACCTAACACTAAAAATAATGTTTTATTAATCTTGTGTAAAGAATCACTATTAGATTTTATGAATAAAGAAAAGCTCTTTTGTGTGTAAAACACTTTGTTGCCGAAATTTTTAATGTGAAGTTTATTTCATTTCTAAGCAAGCGAAGAATTGCATCAAGTACTTTGTACGCAAAGTTGAAAGAAACTGATAGTTTTTATTGTAGTGAAGTACATAAAGATTCCAATTTAGTTTGTTTTTAAAAACGAATTGAATTGGAATCTCTGTAACGTTTTGGATCTGATGATATCAGAGAAGGAAAGCCGCTTTCACATAAACTAAAAATTATACATCAATCTGCCCATCTCAATATTTTTTAAGATGTATTCATCACAAGAAAGAAAATGGTTACTAATAACGTACCACGCGTTTTCATCCCCGACTAAATATCCTCCGACAAAATATCACTCGACATAATATCCCAAGGATAAAATATCCTACGGACAAAACATCCCCCTGCAAGGAAGGAAGGAGACAGAGCAAGGAACTTACAGTTTCTATTTAAATTTTTAATTTGGCGCCGAAAGGTTTTGTTGGATTTGGTTAGTTAAGGTTGGGTTAGGTTAGGTTAGGTTAGGATATTTTTTCAGGGATATTTTGTCGGGGGATATTTTGTCAGTGGATGAAAAGTTGCGGAACCAATAATAACATTAAATTCGTCGAATAATGTCAAAGTGCCTTCCGTACAAACTTGAATGGAAAAAAATGTGCCACTGATTTAGTACCTTTCGATTCCAAACCATTTAGTACTCGGTCTGTCTCTCTTACACTTGCCTGAAATCGTGTATCGCTATTCCATTTGAATTTCGTAATCATGGTGAATCACAGTTTTGTTATAATATAGGCCGAAATCAGACCTATAATTATTGGAACACGAAACATGCCGACAAGGCACTTCTTTTTATTCTTAATTATTATAAATTATGTCTAATAATAAATTAATATTAACTGTGAATGTTGCTTACGTATATCAAGGTTAAATATAATATAAACTATGGTTAGTTACGAGGTATTATTATTAATAATTATGGCCTAAATAAGATAGATCGACGTTGAAACTAAGTTCATAGGTGGCGCCCGCATATTAACGCGCAAATAGGTACTTGACAGTATAAAGTACATGTTTCTTCCTTGGCCTGGAAGTGCCGCTGTCCTCAAAATAATTTCTTTGATATTTTTCGTGCCGATTAATTGGAAAACTTTGGGAAGACGTATTCCGAGCACGTCGATATTTGTTTGCATTAAAAATTAACTCTTTTTTCCCGAAGAGCAATTCCAAAGTTGGCCTAGTGCCTGGGAACTTTTGATTAAGATTTGTGTTTTCTGTATGAAATATTCAAAGTTCCCCAACACCATCTGGCCTCAACCGATGGGATGTTTAAACAGAAATTTTCTCATTTGAGCATTTAGCGTGGGGAGTGAGCATCCTGCATAGAAGTTATCATGCGGAAAAACTTCGGCGAAACTTCAGGAAATATCAATAGTGAAGCTTCGAATGATTACACATTTAAAATTTCTCTGTGTTTACGGAAAACGAAATCCATGAGAAAAAATAATTATAGATTCACGCTTATTTCTTGTTCGCTGAGACGAGAAGGTATTTCTATTTTTTTTTAAATTTTTCTTTATTAATTGCATAAATATTATGGTTACATTATTTGTGGATTTTTCGACCATCATGCTAGGCTGATGCCCGTGTTACGGTGGTCGATTTATTTTAATTATTTATCTATTTCTTTAACTGAAATAAAATAATAACTTTGTTTGTAAACAATTTATTTTATTTTATTTCTTAATACCGACCGGTTTCGCTTAACACAAGCATCTTCCGGGTATAAAATAAACTTTTAGGGATACAAAGTTTAATTTTATACCCTGAGGTGCTTGTGTTAAGCGAAACCGGTAGGTATTAAGAAATTAAATAAATAAATCGTGGTTACTAACCAAGTTATTGTTTTATTTTAGTTAATATGTCAAACCACAAAGTGACAGCTTTCAACCAAAATATATCTTTTCTTTGTGTTATCAATGACACAAACAGAGTACAAATTGTATTTATTTTGTAGTTTCTAGTATTTAGCGAACATTCCAAGAAATGTTTCATGCATATAATAAAGAAGAAAGTCAGTAGTGTCTTCCATACAAATTCGAATGGAAATAAATAATGTTCTACTTAGCCAAATAGCCCAGTGCTCCGTCTCACTTGTACCCGCCTGATATCATAGATCTCCATCTATTTGATTTTAGTACACACAATTTTTTCATTTGAAATTTAAGCTTTGATTAGGCAAATATTTGGATCCCGACGTAAGGTCAAGGGGCACTTCTTGTGTTTTTTATTCTATGGTTTCATTCTTATAAGTTTTGCATATGGGAATATGCAAGCAGTCATTGTATTGACTATTGACACAAGGTTTTCGAAAGCTTATGAATTCTTCTTGCCAACAATAAATGAAACATATTATATATGATTGTTAAATTGTAAGCTAAGTTCTTTGAATCTGATACACGTTATTAAGTAGGATTCTATAAGCAAGCTTCTTTGTTTTTTTCTCAAGTTTTCAGTCCCGCTACTGGAGTGGGAAGTCGGTTGCATAACATCCGAGCAGCCTCCCAACGTTTACTGCTGCAAATTGGAAGCCTGGGTGAAATACGGTTATTAAATTGTCTCCCAGGTCCGAAACTGAATATTTTAATAGAAAAAGAGAAAATTCTCCACGAATATGAATCAGTGTGTGCTTTTATCTATTGGTTTGCTATAACTTCGAATAAATTCCTAGAAGAATATAATTTCCCCAGAGTTACAAAGGACACGTTGTTTCTCTACTTTAAATAGCTAGGTACCAACGCCAACAAAAATGTGTTTTTACTCTGAACCTATTTTCAATAAAAAAAGTTAGGTTAACTTCCAGCAAATAAGGCCCTTTGCTGAGATATTCCGCGCACACTTTTTCTACCTCCCCAGTGACTTCAAATGTATATCTCAACCTTTATTCTGTCCCGGGGGCTACCAACAAAAAATACGGCGGTGGTCCAAACTTACTTATTTACCTTGGCACATTAGAAACGTGACAGTACAACCAAAATGATGTGGAATTATGAAATGCACTCAAAGTAAGTAGCGAACTTACAGAATAATTTTGTAATAAGAATAACTGACCCTAAATTTTCTAACGTAATAGGACAGTCTTTTGTTAATGCCGTACCAAGAAAAGAGGACAGTGGATTTAAAGAATAAAAAGAGCCACCCCATGCAAATGAAGTGACTTAAACATTTTCAGAAATTTGCATAAAGGTAACGTAAAGCATTATACTTCTACCCTGGTTTAGGTTGGTATCTACATACAAACCTTCTTCTAGTACTTGTTCTTATATAGGTACACATTTGTTTATTTTTAGAGACTACGTTGATTTACTAAAAATAACAAAAATATTGGTTGATCACCAATAAATCAAGCAAAAAGGCGAGCAATAGCTGATTTGATATTTATACATAAAATTTTAAATAATAACATTGACTGTACCGAACTTCTTTCCCTAGTTAATTTTAACATACCATTAAGACGTACACGCCATACATAACTATTCCACAAGCTTAATTACAAGACAAATGCAGCAACTAATTCGCCAAACAATCGTGCTCTTTATATGTTCAATAATATTGGTCTAAATTCTAACATCGACATTTTCTCCGAATCACTGCCCAAATTTAAAAAGAGCACCATGAAAAATTGCGACTCTACTAACAGATTGAGATATATGCTGAAACAATGGTTACTAAAAAAAGATAGTTTATATTAATTAATGTGTGTTAATTGTGACAATTTGTATAGTTATAGTAATAATATTATGTATGTATGTTTAAATTGTAATTGAACATAAACATTCTGTTGACAAACTGCTTTATTACGGTTTAACGAGATTGTACCTTGAAAACAGTTTTAAAATTTTTTTAATAATATAAATTGTTCAATGCGCATACATACATACATACACACACACACACAAACAAACACACACCATCCCACTATACACAATACCTGGTAATTACTTAATATGCATACACTAAATAAGATACTACAATGAAACACATAATAGGTACCCACCATAAAATATACTTATTAATTGTAAAGTGTTTTCACTAATAACATAAAGAGAAATTAGAACATAAATACAGCACTAGATTCAAGCTCAACGACGGGTTAACAGTTCCAAAATTTAATAATAAGTACGGACAGAGAACGTTTGAATACAACATACTGAAAATATTTAATTTATTACCTGATACTATAAAGATATAAAGCAATGTAATTCTATGAATAAGGTTAAACATATGCTGAAAAATTGGCAATCGGAAAAAAAATATTCATATTTATATTGATTTGTATGAAAAAATTTTGAATTTGTAGATATAAGATGTAAAATTATAACATTTATACTATGTAACTTAACTAAAAGAACCTGCTGACAAGCCAATTTAATTGGCTTAGCGGGACTTCTTTGTGATTTGTAATAACTATTCTTACAATAAAAAAAAATACAAAATAAAAAAATAAAAAAATTATCTAATGTGCTGTTTGTTTCTGTTTATAAATAAATAAATCCTTTACTTATTTTTTGTTGCCTACGCTATTGCAAATAGTGACAAGAATCCAACATGATTGAGAGAAACAACTCGAGTATGCAAAATATTTCAACTTCAGAGTGAACTTTGATAAGAAATTCCAAAATGTCTGGATCGCAAAAAAAAAAAAACATGAAAAGATTTTGATAAATTACTACAAGGGAGTTGGACGGCTCCATAAATCTCCCGAATGCACAAGTCAAAGATTGTGGGAAATTCCCTCGCCTTTGCCGGGAAAGTTTTCCGCCCCTGTCGGGCTAGTAGCTAGTACCGCAGTGCAGGAACAAAAAGGACAAAGGAAACGGTTGCACTTTGGCTCGAATAAATAATAAAAAAGCTCGGGCCTTTTTGCGACAAGTGCGCAGGTGGTCAGCGGCACGATAGCGATATTGCTCTATTATTCGATCAAATGGAGATTTTATTTGTAGGTAAGTTTTTACAAGTGGATGTTTATATGCGAGTGGATACCAGATATGGAAAATAAACTTTTGTATAAATTACGAATTAAGTAATGAACTTTATTCATTTTGAAACTTATGAGAATTGCTTGTAACTTTACTTTTATGGAATTATTAACACTAAGTGACAAAATAGGAATATTTAACAAGCAATTTAAGTTACTGGCAAAGGAAAAATACTGAAAGTCTGAATCAAAGTCCCATAAATTAATATTTTTACTTCTATGAAAACGTCGTATTTTTTTACGCCCATCTGCGTTTTTACGTAGATTATAAGATTTGGATATACCTCTTACTTGAAGTCGAAAGTTATGCAAAAAGTTTTGAAAGTATCGAGCAATGTAAAACTGATTAAATAAATATGAAACAATACTAATAAAACATGCAACAGTAACATAAAATAAAATGGACACTAAAATAAATGAATAAGATATATCAATAAAACTACATTACCTACGCTACTATAATTTTTAGGATTGAAATAACTCCCCTTAGGGCCTATGTAATCTTTGGGGATGCTATGTGGAAGATCGTTTAAGGAAAGAAAGGGGGTTATTAGGGTAGAAGGACATGAGGGCTGAATATTAACCTGGGGGTCAATGTGTCCAGGAGTGACGGACATACGAATCCATCCCTCTCACTGCAGTGCAAAGCGAAGAGAGAGTCTGGCTGGAGAGGTCAAGGGGACTCCCTAAATCATTATCTCTCGATTCGGCCTGCTATGCAGCTAAGCCGCCGCCAAGACCTGAACCTCACCCCGTAAACCCGGGGATCCCAGATAAGTCACCAAAGGTAGCGATTCACTTGCGGTAACCTACGTCAGAGGTGGTGGTTATAAAATAGATGATTCCCGGAACGACGGTACCCAAACCCGCTTCTTTATATGGAGTCCGTAAATATAACAAAAGTACCCCCAAACTATTTAAACTGGTTGCTCTGATCATGCGCCATTTTGGTTAGTTAGTATGTCTTATAGTTGGTCATGTATATGTTACATTTTGTCTTGTATTCCTCGTCGGTAATAAAATATTCCTCCAATGGTAATAAAATTCCATAATAACAAATGTTCAACTACCTTCTAAGTACTTACAGTGTAGTTATTTCAAAACAAGCTTGGTAAAGTAAATTACCATAAAATAATGACAAGTCGGTAATAAGCCTACACGCACAGCCCCGCAATTGACTTCCAATAGATAATAAATAACAATAATAATATTTTATACTGATACCAACAGTATCCTTTTAGCCTATATCGATTTACGTTTCCTGTGCGGAAATGGAAAATGCGGTCAGAAATTTATGTCCATCGGAGTTATTATTCGGTAGAATCCGCAAGAAACTAATTTTAGAAGTTGTGTGCTGCTATTGGTGGTTCACTGAACTGTATAGATGATGCAATGCCTGGTTTCTAAAAAGAGGGAAGATCAATATACTCGGGAAAACTGATAAAATTAAATTTATTCATTTTCAATTCCCAAGTTTTAAACCAGGCCAATTGCTTACGGATACTGATGACTTCAATAATGAGACGTAAGAGTGATTTAAATGTAAATCGTAAGGGCGTCCAGAACAAGTTTGTCTGGTCGATTCTAGAGAGAAAAATGGTCAAATGTGGATGGACTAGATTAAGAAAGGCATTTGAATGTTGATGGAGAGATTGGAACGCTTTTCAGGTGAAATGCCATCACCTAAAAAAAATACTGGTGTATTAATTTTATTCCTGAAGAGTTCTTAGTTATTTTTTTAAATTAGCTCCACACAGAAGGCCCTGGGGAAAATAATTTCCCTCAAAGAGTATGTCATCTTATGTATACTGTGTGGATGGTATTTTTAAGGAAAACAAGTACTGGGAAGGAAAAGAGTGTTAGGGTTGGGTAGGTTCGGGGGGTCAATGTATCCAGGAGTGAGGGACGTATGAATCCACCCCTCCAAATGCGGTGCAAGGTGACGAGTCGAAAGAGTCCAGCTGGAGAGGTCAACTGGCTTCCTTCAACCAGTCCCTGTCGATCTGGCCCGCCACGCAGTGAACAGATGCATCCGCCGCCAAGACCTTGACAAACCTCACCCCATTAATACGGGCAACCCTGTCACACTGTCACGTAACGAACCGATCGAGTTGACCTATGGCGGAGGTGTTTTTTTTTCCTATATATATATTTTAAATTTTCTACATTATTAAAGCTTTAAGTTATTTTCACATAAAACCTACATAACGTTAATAAACGTTTTTAAAATTGAGTGCATGCCTAAGATATCCCCCATTGGACATCGCTAAATAATTTTTAGCATGTTTGCTTATCCAGGCTTAGGGACGTTCAATATAAAAAAAATCTTCTATTGCATCTATTAATAATAGCTCAACATTTTTGCTCTTTTCTTTATGAATGTTCTTATTTCCAACCCCCACGCAAGCAAACCCAAAAAAAGATTACTATTTACTTTTTTTTTTTAATTTTAAGCAACACTTCACTTGGAATACAGTGGAATTTTAGACCAGAAGTATTTTATTAAAATAACTATCTTCAATTCCATCACGATCAACAAGAATATTTGCAATATTATTATAGGTTCAATATTTTAAAATTAATAAATTCATGATCTAGATGAGCTAAAGCTATCGAAAGAAGCCTTACATTTTGAACAATGACAGGAATACGTCAAACATTGTTTGGTGGTCGATGTTCATCCATTACGCACCCGATGAACTTTCACCAGGAATATCTGAGCTTATTCATACTAATGTGGATGGAATTTTTGCCTCCGGGAACTTGTTTTCAATCCAAGCATAAGAAAATCAGTAGGTCAGGAGGTTGAGGGTGGTTGGTTATGACTCTACTGAGTGACTCTGGATTGAAATTTTCCGGTTTTTCCTGATACACCCTGTATTTTGTGGTGAGGTGAAATGCCCGCAAAAAAATGTCTATATTTGAAATTCGATAGTTCCACATATTGCTTTATAGTGCCGTTATACGAAGAAAAAGGGTTGGTTGGGTTTCTCGCATTCATGATCCGTTTCTACATTTAAAATTGAGTTTAGTCAATGTTTTTTCAATGTTCAGAGTGATACAAACTACACTCCAATAAAACTAAAAAAAAAAACTTTATTAAAGTTTGATTTTACTGCTTTCTGCTCTTTATGTCAACTATTTGTTTGGTTCAACTAATGAAGATTTTTAAAGAGAAATGTCCTCTAAAATTTTCAAATGGTAAAACCGTGAGCTTATATTATCCTTTTGCGAAAGAAAACTAATTAATTTGTAGGCACGTAGAACAGTATTATTTTATGAAAAATTGAGAATTCAACTTTGCTTTAAAAATCAATCTGATTAGATAAAAGGTTGGATTCTATTATCAGCATTAGTTTTGGGGTAAACGCTTGATATTATTCGTTCCTTTTCTAACCAATGTCTTTCCTTAAAAAACAGAGATATAAATAATATGCTGACCCTTTTCATAAATTGATTAAATTTTTTAAAAGTTATATAAAAAGCCGTGAAGCCAGACAAAATAAGACTTTTTTTTGTTAATATTGTTCAGACACTTAAAATATTATAGATATTGTAATACATCTCATAAATTAATTTCAAGAACGATAAATGCAAATAAAGATATACATTTCATAATGTTTAATTTGATTTTTAAACTTTTCATGAAAATTCTTAAGACTTTTTAAAAATTTTGTAATGAGTAGCTTCAGCCTGCAGAATGACTGTCAAACACAAAATCTATTTATATTTTAAAATACAAACGTTAGAGTTGGATAAACACCATATATTAGGGTGAACTTGATATTTGTGCCATTGTGCGAATTCTCCAGGAGACGGTTTCTTCGTAATTTAGGGTGGATTCATAATAATAATATATTATGGTTACCAGGGGCCCATTCCCGTCCAGGAACTGAACCCAACACCCTAACAACCTATGTCCTAGAATAATATATTTACTTAATGCTACAGAGTCGAACAAGGGTTCGATAACATCCCTTGGTTGTTTGATGGTTGAACGAATTTGGAAGGGGTAAAAAAGTTATACCTACCGAACGTATATTTACTTTCCTTCAATGTTCCATACGATAGCCGTAATGCCATTTTCCTAAGGTCCAGCGTACTTTACCCAAAAAGCCAGACATTGTTTACGTGAAATGTTAAAAATCTATGACATAATATTTTAACACTTATATGAAAATAGAATCCACAACTAGCTGACTGAAACTCTAACTCGTTATGACTATTATTGAACATTTCAGATTAATTCTTTACGTAGATCTTGTTGGTTAACGTTTCCGTTGTTTCAGCAATTATTAGGTATAATTAATATTTATATTTGTTAAAGATGTAGTAAATAATATTCCTGCTATTACGCCTATCAAAAATATGGTATGTAAATAAATAATCTTCTGATAAACTAGGTTGTCAAATAAGGTTTCACAAACAATGAACAAGCCAGCTTTTCAAGAACCTACTTTATTTAATAACAGGTCTCATCGATGAAAGTTGTCTAACTATTTTTGAAGTTTGTGTGTAATTATCAAAGAAGTTCGAAGTTTATTGATCATTATTGAATTACTGAAATTGACTTTAAAAACCGTTAAAGTAGGTTGCTTGAATTAAGAATAACAAGACTCTAAATTCTCACTCAACGTACCTTATGTATAAATAAAAATAATAATTATATAAACATCAATCAATGACAACGATCAATCAGGTTATTATTGTAATGATTTCGCAGATTCTATATTTTAAAGCATACATAAACATTGGAATTTGCCTTTGTCTTTAAAGCAATCATACGCTAATTTATTTAACAATGAAAAAAATGCACAACTTTGTTTGAAATAAAATAGGTCACCAGAAATATCAGGATATTTACGTTAAAAGGTTTAAAATACTTACTCCTAAACTAATAATGAAATATTGATGGCCGGTGAAAAATTAGCGACGTTAGCTGTTCAAACAAAAGATTTATTCCCAAACCCAAAATACGTGTGGGTAGTTAGGAAGGTTGATAATGTCTTTCGCAAAGCATAATAACTCATAATTGATTTGATTGCTCTGGACCTGAATTTTTGTTAATTATTGCCATGGTCATAAATCAATTCCATTCGATGATTTATCGCCTTTATATTTATGTGATTAAAAGTTTTCATTTAAAATTGTTCAACTTCAATCAGTATTTTGTTTTCCATTGTTGAAATTATCGAAAACTTTCATTAATTTTTTGCTGTCATTAAAATCGCATAATTAATTGGGTCATCTAACATTAAATATAATAAAATATGTCAATAAATAAATAAAAAAATATTACCATTGTAAAGTAAGCAGTGATCACAACATGATATTTGAATACAGCAAAGTTCAAATATATATTTTTACATTATATTCACTTGACTTATTTAGTATTTTGGAGAACACGACTTATTTCCTCTTTTGTCGATATTTTTCTCTGTTATGGACAATGTTTTCAATGTTTATCTGTTTGAATATTTGCGATATTCAAATACGGGTGAATCGTGTCCGCCGGTGATTCCAACCCCCGGATTGATAGTAATCTAAAACCGACGACAGCTTATCAAATCGAACGAATTTGATTTCGTAGGCTTCGCGGCGGAACGCGACGGGTAAACAACGCCGATAGACAAAACCTCCGCGCGCCGAACGAAAGTTGACGCGACGAGTAAAAGTTTGGACTCGGTTTACGTGTGTACGGGGTCTACGCGGCTACGGCGTAGCTCCGGGCTACGGGCGACTGTAGCGCCTCGCGCGGTTGCCAAGACTGGCGGCTGGCGGCGTCCATTGCGGAGCCTTCCCCGCGCTGCCTTGTACCCCTACCGACCCACCCTCTCGGGGGACCATTCACTAGTCAATGTTTTTAGTAGTGTGCTCTCGCAGGATTGACTGATGTACACGGCCTGTTTGCTGTCGTTTTAATTATCATTCGTCAATTTGCCACCATTAAATTGCGACGTATATTCCAGCGCAAGCCAAAATCCTTTGTTTAAAAATCCAGCAACTTAATATCTCTTGTTAAAACCTCTATTTCTTGAGAAAAATTGACATGTTTCCACTTTTATTATTCTGGAATTTTCCTATCTGTGTTGAACAAGAATATTAACGATGTTTAAGCTAACGGAAATATTTTTTTTCTATAGATTGTCTTAATTTGGAACTATCCTTTAAATTTAAATGAAAAAGCCAAATAATCATTCTTTTCAACAATACAATTTCTTAACCACTGGAGCGTTTTTTGCCACAATTTGGGACTGTTTAAAATAACTCGGCTTGCTTTGCTGCCAGTTTTGGCAATTTTTTCTTTATTTGTAAGGAATTAAGTAGAAGTTTACGATTTTTATAAAAAAAAAAATCTATAAATCCTACGAATATGTGATAATCAAAAAAGGATGGGTGAATTCATTTGCTATATATAATTATAATCAGTTTGTATGTGTCTATTTTAAAATTAGGAGTTATGATTTTTTTTTCTAAATATTAAAAAATCTCGAACAATCAGAGAAAAAAAAATGCGCTGTCGCTCCAGTGGTTATTGTATTCTGATTTGGGTTATTATTATTATTCAGAAAAAAAGTGCGCTGGCTCAGTAAAAATCAAATTGATTTAACGAGCCATAATCAGAGTAAGTATACTGCGTATTGTAGTTGCTTCACAAATCTGAAAACAGTGTATAGTCGGAAGACGTATTCGACAAATTTTATTAACGGCATCATCCAAGCGAAAATTCACTATTCATAAAACGTATTCAAACGTTTTTACCATCCAGATTTTAATCTACGGAACCTTCCGTAAAAAAATGCTTCAACGAGTTGAATTATCAATGGACGGTTAATACTTTAGCATGTAAAGTACACTCGCCCCAAACGAGAGCGATCCTAATGTTAGCATCAAAATGGACATAAAATCTTATTTCATTTGCAAAAAGGGACGCGCAGATTATAAATAAATGAAATCTTTTCAACGTTAATAAATTAAATATCAGGTCTGTCCTGGTTTGGATTCTTTTCCATTTTTAATTTGCAAAAGCGCTTGTGATGTTGAAATAAAATTAATACCATTCAGGTTTTTTTTTAATTTTCATGTTATTATAAAGCTACCTAAAATGTATGTACTGAGTTCGGGACCGTTAAATAAAATAATATAACTCGTATGATTATAGAATATATGTGTAATGTTTACTGCGTGGTGGCCGTGGGAGAAGAGACATTCTTCATACAAGACATGCATTTTATAAACTTCATTCATGTCCAAACAAAAAATCAACAAACATTTTTCTTTTGTTCATATTTAAACTTAGATCCCCATTCAATACACTACCTACCTTAAATTGTTTGGATAACTTGTTTGATGTAATCTAACAGTTACAAATCATTATTATTATGAAAAAATAGTAAGCAATGAAATGCTTTTAATTATTTTTTCGGGCAGCAATATTCCGTCCTCCAATTAAAGTTTTTTTTACCTTGTCATTCACGTAATTTTCCTTGTGTGAGTTATGACTACAGAATTCATTTATGATACATTTGGATAGCCTGTGAAGCACATTAATAATATTCATAGACAGTTAGCAGCAAATTGGATTGTTTTTTTTAACCCGTACTATTAGATTTAAATAAATAATTCTTTCTTGATATAAAAGCCTCTGCTGGCCTTAAATACAAACAACTTTGATGCGCCAATCGCGACACTTGTTGGCCTTGTTGGCCATCTTTATTTTTGGAAACAACCTTAATTTGGTTACATGGTTTTTTTTCAAGTAAAATCTACACAGGAGGCCCTGAGGAAAATAATTTCCCTTAGGGCCTCTGACATCTTTGAAGATGCTTTGTGGAGTGTCTTTTTGCTTTATGAGGAGATGAAGGAATGAAGTCTTGAAGAGACCCATGTTGATGAGGGAGGAAACACAGAGGGCGGAAAATCGCAGAAGCCACAGCCGAGCTCTTGAACTCAAGAACGAGTCGTAGAAACGACCCGTTCTCGTGTCACAAATGACAACCGTGTACACAGGGATCAATTACGCTAGTTCCTCGGAGCATCTTCCTTTGTAAAACCGGCAAAACAAGGACAGCATTCCCACCTTATGCCTTTGCTCTAAAGATTGAAATTAAATTAGGAGAATCTATCAATCGGACCGCCCGTTGTGTCGAAGTTAATATTAATCTATTATATATCTTACATAAACTTTTAATTTTATTATTGAACACATTTTTCAGGCATAGTAATATAAAACTATAAATCCATAAAATATTGCTATCATTTCGATTTTATATCAAAGTTTCAAAATTTGGCTTCTGTTATGTGGACCAATATGGTTGGCACATTTGAGGGGTCCTAAAACTGAGATTTAAATTCAGTGCCCTAGAGAAATTGGCTCATCGCCAAACCCAATCAATAATTCACTGCAAGTTTACTATTCTATCCGGCAATCTCTTATCCCCGATATACAAAGTGCCAGTAAAAAGATCAGTGAGCAGCTTCTCGCAAATTCATCGTCACATATGGTCAAAAATCGTAAAATAAAATTAAAGAAATTAGCTCGGGTGTAGTTTCAGTTTTAGTTAGTATTAGTTTCCACCTCCGTCAGATTTGTTTGGCGATCAAATTGAAGCGACCATCAGCGCCATTTTAAATTATTAATAGAGTTAAGGACTCCGTTAAATTCTCAATTCTCTACCCATTTAATTTTTTGTCAGATTTTAATAAGAGGTCAAGCCGTTACACCAGAAGACTGAAATAGTTTGATCGGGAGCTGAAGCAGGCAAAGATTAGCAGTCTTACTAAAAAACATCTTAAATATTATTTCAATCAAATGATAAACAAACGACCGTGTATGTGAAAATCTTACTAATCTTACTTTTAACTGACAAAAAATAGTTCATAAAAAATATATACATACATCGCTTATCCAACTATAGCGGGTAGTTTGTAGGTACTTGTTTTATTAATAATAGCTGGTTCCCGGCATGCGTTGCTAAGAATTTAATAAAGAAATTGATTCTCATCAGTAGTTTTATACGGTTCCATGCCAACTCAGAATGAAACCAACTAATAAACACCTCAGAAAGATCATTAAAAGCTAAGAAAAAATAATTTTAAAATAGCCGGTAACCCTTACCTAACTTAACCTATTTAACCATTTTAAAAAAAATTATCATCACTCTTAATGACCTTTCTGAGGTGCTTCTGAGTTCTCTGGTCACAGTTTTGTACTGCCCTGACAATAAAAAACACAAAAAAAAAGAATTATCCAATTTGGTGCAGTCGTTCGGAAGATTTCCCGACGAATTTTGAAATTTTTTCAAGTGTTTTTAAATGTCCAAGATATTTCTTATTTTTGAAGATGTCGTAAAAACCATTTTAGCCCCTCAGAAATCAGACGTAATATTAGGAGGAGAAAATATCTCCGCTTTGCAATAAAATCCAAATAAATGGAATATTTCTGAACGTATCCGAAAACTTAATTTTTTTTTCAAGGGTGATGATAATGTAATTATTAGAAAAAATATATAATTTTTGAAATACATATTAAAATTTTTAATACAAACATGAAAAAGTTTCATAAATAGCTCACCTTACGTTTTTTCTATCGAAAATTACTTATAACGAAAAAAGAGGAAACTCACACATTTTGTAGGCAAATTATAAACGTTATTATCACCTCAAGGTTTTGCCATTTTATAAAAAAATCTAAATTTTATACATTTTTCTCAAATTGTTATCGGAAACTTTGGTTTCATAGGGTGCACATTAAAATTTTTCTATGGTTAAATTCTAGATTTAAATACAAAGCGTTAATGGAGTTTTCTATTTTTAACACCGTTTAGATCACATTTCTCACCATATCGAGGGAGAATACAGCGATTTATATGAGAGCTATGTGAACTGGGACAAATTTGGTCTCCTGTTAGAAACTAGATTAAATTGCAATATTTAAGCGTCAAACATGAAAAAGTTGAAAAAAGCATATACCAAACATTTTTAAGTAAAACGTTGACATGAAAGTCAAAATATAAACACAATCCTTTAACAGGGAATTTGCAACAATTCTATCACTTCATTTATTATCTCGTTCATCCGATAAAAAATATGCAAAAATTATAATAATTGTATTTTTTACTTTATGAGTAAAAACTCAAATTATAATATTTAATTAAATGAAGAGAATATTAGCGAAACTCAATTAAAATCTGAAGACAGAAAAATCAGAAAAAGATATTAGTTCCACTGGGACCCGAACCCAGATACCTTAGCTTACATGGCCAATGCTCTACCGATTGAGATATGGAACCCATTTACAATTCGGTCACTCTTATCTGTATCATACTTCGACCAATAATATTTGCGTTAAGAAAATGAAGATAGTGTTGGTAGTTCTTAGTCGAAGTATGATACAGTTAAAAGTGACCGAATTGGAAATGGGTTCCATAGCTCAATCGGTAGAGCATTGGCCATGTAAGCTAAGGTATCTGGATTCGAGTCCCAGTGGAACCAATATCTTTTTCTGATTTTTCTGTCTTCAGATTTTGATTGAGTTTCGCTAATATTGTCTTCATTTAATTAAATATTATAATATTTTTTCCCCGAGAGTGAAAATCTGAAATATTGGATTCATTTTTGCGCAATTTAAACGTTGATTTCTTGGATTTTTTTCCTACTTACACACGCATAAGACATTTAGTATGTAAATTTTATTAAGCTCATCGGCAAAAGTCAATTAAAAATAATGTATCAGAAAAAAACTTATTTTATCACAACAAATCTAATTTCACAATGCTAATGACACTGTTAAAATTGGCCAAAAATAACAAAAATATTAGTCATTATATTGAATTAAACTAATAAAATAGTGACTTGGTCATTAGAATAGAAACTTTGTATAAAAACATTATATGAATCGCACGACAAATATCTCAAGTCAACACTCTACCTTTGCCGCGCGTGAAAAAAACACGGCGCATCCGCGCACTCTTCAAGTTTCAAGAAGTTCAATGTTTCCAACATAATAGTGGTTTTTTTATTTATAATAATTTGCAAAATAATGTGTAGTCTTTATTAAATGTGAAACAAAAATACCATTTAACGATTGTAAAGTATTTTTTGTAAGGCTGTCGGTGCTTAACGGGTACTCTTTAATTAATCTATTTTTATATTAATACAGATTGAATCATCAATCATATATTACACTGCTGTAAATTAAAAAAAACTTTAGGTAAATAAACTTAAGCAATTTTTTTAAATTTTTTATTGAATGAACCATCAAATGTCACCATGATTACAAATAATTAAAATTTTATTTCAACGACCATTAAATGAAATGCTTTAAGTCACACAGCAACGTGGTGAAAGTAAATTCGTGCCAGGAAGACATAAAAATGCCGGTAAACAGCCTCGTGTGCAGAATATTTTGCTAGTGATTTTTTTATTCGTAAAAAATAATGTCATAACCTTTCCCTTAATTAATAAATAATTTGCTTTAATCATGCTAGTCATGACATGGAAAAAATACACACCGACTAAGTGATAAATTAAATGATAAGTAGAAAATGTCAAAGTGGTCGCAGAGCGTTTGCAAACTAAACCCTTTTCAGCCCTGAAAATTTTTCAGTGAGGAGTTTTTCAAATAAAGTAAGCAAAAAGTACGTAGGTACCAAGGTTAAATTTTTTTTTCAATAAATTAGCGACCGTTGACCTTAGCAAAATTATAATATATGTTTATTGTTCACTAAAAAATACTCTATACTCTTGACTTGATGCATTACTATTCTGAACGTTTAAAGTAAGATTACATGGCATCTCAAAATCATGCAATTTCAACACCCTTATGAAAAGTCATTAAAATCCTTGTTTTAATGACTTGAAATAAAGGAAAGATCGTATTAGTCCCAGCTCACGTAGGTCTCGTATAAATCGTTGTATATTTCTTATCGTCATGGTAAAAAATATGATTTTAACGGTGTTAGAAAGTGAAAGCTCTACCGCTTTGTATTCAAATTAAGAATTACACCATAGGAAAATTATACAAAAATGTACCATACAAAAATTTAAATGTGCACCTTTATGAAAATAAATTTTCGGTTCGCAATTTGAAAAAAAAAGTGAAACTTTAATATTTTTTTGTTAATCATTTTTACATGGAATGACATAAAAGTGAGGTAACTGAAAAATTCATAATTCCTTTGTCTAATAAAATGTACACTTACGGTTTTTTTTATTATTTTAGTTAGAATAAACGCAAACTAAGCAATTTTTTTAAAACTTTTTTTATTTATTATATTAAAAATTTTATTTCCTTAAAATTATATTTTTATTTCTAATAGTAACAGTTGATGGCCTTTTTCCACCTTCCAAAAACAATTTTTAGTTTTCGGATAAGTTTGAAAATATTCTAGTTATTTGGATTTTGTTGCAAAGCGTAAAATGTTTACCTTCTGATAAAAAACAACCAATTTTGGAAAGGTAAAGTTATGAAAGAAAAGAAAAATAGCCTATACAGATTATTAATTTTCATATTTACATAAATGAACTTTGTAGCATGGAAATAAACGGTGAAATAGTTAGTTATGCAGATGACACAGTTTTACTGTTTAAATCTAAGGATTGGAATAATGTATTTAACATAGCAAATTTAGAAATCGCGCGGGTGAAAACTTGGCTAGACTCAAACATACTTACACTAAATATATCGAAAACAAAATTTATAACGTACAGTATAAATAGTACAGGACAACCAAGAAACATCTCAAACACCATAAAAATACACGAATGTTTAAATACTAACATCTGCAGTTGCCCTTCTCTAGAAAAAACAGTACAAATAAAATATCTAGGAATCATAATTGACCATAACCTTAGATGGACACATCATATTAAACAAATCACAAATAAACTCCTCAAAACAATACACATTTTCCGAAACATAAGAAACATATATAATATAAAACAAATGAAAACAATATATTTTGCACTTTTATTATCTGGGGAGGAGCAACAAACTCAGCTATCGATCACTTAGAAATCGCGCTGAAAACAATCTTAAAGGTAATACTTAAAAAACATAGACTGACTGACACAAACCAAATATTCAACAGTTGTGACGTACCAGATATACGCCAATTATATGTTAAAACACTGCTAAACTACATTTTTGACCAAAAAAACAAATTTCAACAATCTCAAAATATCACTAACAGACCAGTTAGACAATCATGCAAAAACAACCTAAAAACTCCGACGGTAAATACAATCTTTGGACAAAGGCACTATAAATATCATGCTATAAAAGCATTCAACAGTCTTACCCTTGAAAATAAAATGGAAGAAAACAAAAATAATTTCGTACTCAAAATTACAAAATGGATTAAAGAACAAAAAAGACAATATTACCAAAATTTCATTACAAAATAAAAATAAAACACAACTACACGTAACACTCAAAACCAATATAAAATACACATCACTCACAAACACACAACACATAATATATGTAATATATACCGATTTAAAAAATTTTTAGTACTAAAATAATTCATTTTATTCTATAATTTAAACTTAATTATAAATTTTAATTTTAAGTTTATTTTGTTTTTGTTTTATAAAATGGAGGCCTCAGCACAGGTGAGCTATCCAGCTATCTATTGTTGATTTTATTTTTGAAATGTAAGCTTTTATGTCAAACAAATGAATAAATAAATAAATATAGTTATAATGTTTTGGAATCGAGACGTTTGCAGCAAGTATTGATACGAGATTCGGTTGAAAGGTGCGTGCCCTTTGCAAGCATGCAAACTAAATTCTTAACAGCATGCTTCTGGGAACGTATCAAATTTCACGTCTTGCTGAGCAAGACGTTGAAGAGCATTATGTTCAATCCACTGGCCGCGTAGTATCAATTCCAAAATTCTTAGAATCAAGTGATAAACTGAGAGCGACCTATCTCTGGTCGAACAAATAGTTCTGAGAACTTGGTAGGAGCCCTTCAGTATTTGTTCGAGGGTAGATAATTCTGATGTATCGATTGTATTGGTATCTGATAATAGTACACGTTGACTGCTCGATGATTTTGCATGTGTACTAACTAACTAACTATCACGCAGGGGCAGGTAGAGAGGACGGACCTCCAAACAACTCGGTCTTGGCACACATTCCTTGCCTCGTTTACATTAAAACAACGTCTCATACATGCTCTTCTATTATATTCTGACTCTTGACATGGCCCGACTAAAGTATCTCATTCACTTGCTCTTGCCATGTCTTTCTTGGATGTCCTCGACTTCGTCTACCATTCACATTTGCGTCATATATTCTCCCTACACTCCTTTCTGCGTTCATTCGCTCTACAGGCCCGAACCATCGGAGTGCCCCTTTCTTAATCTTACACATTACGCTTACATCAGCCTTGCATTCTTTGCGGATCTCCACGTTTCTCACACGATCATACATGCTTTTACCACACAATCGCCTCAGGGATCTCATTTCAACAGCATTCAATCTGCTTTCATCCTTCCTCTGCCAGTTCGATACCTCACTGCCAAACATCAAGTTAGGTACCAGAACTCCATTGTGGACTGCTATCTTCCCTTATTTTGACAGTTTTTTATTAGCGCCAACGGCATTCAGTCCTCCATTAATGGAGTTACCTGCATTCACCCTTCTTTCAATATCTCTATCAGCCTTCCCATATCTTGTAAACATACTTCCCAAATAAACAAACTCATCCACC
The DNA here is from genome assembly GCA_917563855.2 of Limnephilus lunatus. Lineage (NCBI taxonomy): Eukaryota > Metazoa > Arthropoda > Insecta > Trichoptera > Limnephilidae > Limnephilus > Limnephilus lunatus. The sequence continues at coordinate 44,239,525 of OU830598.1, read as the reverse complement.
TGCTTCAAGTATTCATAATTCACAATTATGTTGCACATTGTTTTCGTGCTCTTTCTTTCTAATACCATGACTTTAGACTTACATTCATCATTTGCATGTGTAAATAAGTTAAAATTACTACTCGTGCCCATGTGAAAGATTTGGAAAGCCCTGTTTACAATAAAGCTTTTTTACTGACTCAACTAAAAGTATGAAATGAATAAACGAAAACATGTATTTAGTGAATATATGAAAATTTATGTCAATTTAGGTATTAACCCATTTTAAAACAATCATTGTTAAACATGATTGTTTAAGATGATTTAGTTCCAATAGAATTTCTAAGTATCGCTCACTAGCAATTATATAAAAATAACTTATGTTTTGTCAAGAGCTACTATAGAAATGTGTACCTAGGGAGTTTTTATTCTACAAACAAGTCTGTGACGATGAATGGAGGCTCTCGGCGAATTTTCCCACCATAATTAATGTTAACGCTTATTCAAATGGAAAAGTAAACAAAAAAATCGGTACGCTGGAGGATTTCCATCCGCTGGGAAAGTATTGAATTTTACGTTCAAATCATATTAATATTTACGAGAGGTTTTTGCAGTATTTACGCTTTTCGTAACGTAGGTGGGTTTATTTCATGTAAAGGTTGTTCAAACAAAATAAAATAAAAATGGAAAGCTTTTGCCTCAATGTTGTCTTATGGTTTGATCCTACAACTGTAAAACTGTATAGAATCTCACATACAAAATGCATTACCTACTAAGTTTACTAAAATATTTTTAGACTTCTTAAATACGCCAAAGCATGATAAAATTATAAAGTCGCGATTTTAAGGATAATGCCTTAAAAATTAATATAAACGCCTTAAGTATTACTAGAAGTCACCAGAACTTTGGTGCTTCAGCATTGATTTTTTTATAATTTATTTAATTCAGCCCCAATTTTGTAATTTTTGTAACACATTTAAGAATTAATAAGAGCTAGCCTATCATAAGTTTTCGCCGAAACCAAAATCTTTCATACGCAGGGTAATTAGAGGATGGCGACGTACGTGCTTTATTTTAACCAATGATTTCTGAAAGTATTTGGAGTTAAAAATGTAAATGAACATTAAAAAATCAGTAGTATTTGACAGTTAGGGTCGGGTTTAGATAAAATTTCAAAAAAAATCTTCTAGGAGACTAAAATTTCGATAAAAATTTTTACACCAAGTAATGTGAAATCGCTGATTAAAATAAGTCAGATACGTCTCTTAATACTGTATATAAATGCAATATAGCTATATGGTTCCGATTTAATATAATATATTATGAATCCGGAACATGTTATATTTTTAATTCCATACAAAAGAAGCAATGAAATATATTATATTCATTCCTATATTTTTAAACATTATACTCCACACATGATGCCGTGAGAAAATAATTTTTTCATAGGGCCTATGTCGAATTGGGGTATGTTGAGTAGAGGGGCTTTTCAATGAAAGGAAGTTCTGGGAAGGAAAAACGTACGAGGGGTGGATAAAAATCTGTGAATAAATTTGTTTATTTAATTGATTATAAATTCATTGCTCCCACTGCAATGCGAGGCAGTGGGTTAAGATAACCCGACTGGAGAGGTCAAAAAGTCTCCCTCAAACGGCCAATCCCGATTCATTCGTTTTTTAGTAGGCATCCACCGCCAAGTCCTGGGTATAGGACAAACCTCACTTAATGAACCCGGCCATCTCTGCTCCCTAAACTATTTGAGGTGGTCTTTAAAAATGGTAGAGGTATTGGTTATCCAATGAATTGTCTTTCAAAACCAAACATTGTCAATTTTCTTTATAATGTAATTTTATTCTTGGTTGACATATAAGAGAGATATAATAAACGTAATAATATCGATAGTATTGGAGGATAACAGAATACGTTTTTTTTATATGAATACCGCACAACTGCTACGGTTTGGAGCCAGTGAGACTATGGCATCCCCAATTGAGGTATGTTGTGAGGCTGAAGGTAATAGGGAGGGGGAGGAGATGTGGAAGAGTAAGGTGGGGAAGTACCTGGCTATTCAGATCTGGTCACGAAACATGTCTAAAGACATTTCAAGCAAGGTTTCGATTCAGAATGGTGGTCTGACAATATCTTCCACTTTGGAACGTGCCGCAAATATACCTAATAGGTATTATTTTTAATTAATCAATTGTGAAATAACCAAATTAATAAAATACAATTTATTTGCCTGCGCCGGTATTCGATCCCGTGACCTTCGGATCGGAGTCAAGAGTCTTACCCCTCGACCATGCCGGCCGTTAAAACTTCTCCAAGCATATGAATCGACCTGCCAGGTATACTTGTACAGGTTTCGAATCTAGAAGTATTATTTTTTTAATAATAAAAATAAATTAATTATATTTTAGTAGGTACCTAACTACTTTGCGTTTTTCTGAACAATCAATACCAATTTCTGTTACATATTTTTGAGATATAATGTCGTGTTGCGCTACTCCCTTCTTTAGCTAACGTTTCTTTAAGAAGGAGGTAGCGCAACACGGCATAACACCCCAAAAATAAATAACTAAAGTTAGTATTGATTCATCAGAAAAACGCAAAGTAGGTAGGTACCTACCTAAATATAATTAATTTATTTTTATTATTAACGAAACGTTAGCTAAAGAGGGGGTTGATAAAGAAACATTGGCTAAAGAAGGAGTTGCAAGACGGCATAACAACTCAAAAATAAATAACAAAATTACTTTTGACCGCAAAAATCTAAAATCATATCTAATCAGTAGGTACCAATTTTAAAAGTTACATTTGAATTCATAGCAAATTTGAGTTCATCGCGTAGGAATATTTCATATCTCGCACAACACCAAAGACAACGAATCGCATTGATTAATAATATCCGATAACATTAAAAAAAGATGTATTTGGTTTCCATTTTCAGAAATTATGTTGTTAAGACTCCAGTTCATGAAGTTTGTCCTAACATTTGACTTGAAACTACGGAAACAAAGATTGGATTCTATTATTATCTATATTTCGCTAGATAATGGCAACATGAGACAATATTTATGTGTTAATACTGTGTGTGTTCACACAATGTTCCCACATTTATTAGGGTAGAAAATAGAGATAGCATCTAAGTATATTTACAGATCTGATAAAATGAATGAAGTAAAGTTTATAATCATTGAAAGTATACATAGAAACGTTAACGCGACAATTGTCTGAATTAAGCGATGATTTCTTTCAGAAATTTATGTACCTACACATTTTGATATTGATATTATGTTAAAATACAGGTAGGCACGTAGGTACTTAAGAGCTGCGGTTACCAATTGGCTTATTGTCTGCAGGGCAACGAATGAAAATAATAAGAAAATCTCTAAGCAACACAAAACTGTCGGTGGACGTCATGAAAATTATATATATTTTTTTTTTCAGAATAATATTTTGATGCAAACATAGCTTTTATTTTACCTCGTATTCTCATTCATTGAGTTATTAAACGTTGAATAATATGTATTCTACACTTGATACTATTAAAATAAATTAATAAACGCCATTATTTTTTTTATTTATTTTTTTATTAGTGACTATTTAATTAAAGTTTTGATGAGAATTACAAGATATGATAAGGTATATAAATATTTCATATGTTTGTTCTTAGTCCTCCTCACTAGGTGGTCCTGTGCTGAGGCGGACTGGTAGATTTCTTTGATTTTCAGTTATTTAGTTTCTATGATGTTTTTAATACATTCTCTAGTATGTCTGCATTAATTTATTTCACCCATGTTTCGATTTTTTCCTTAAACTTATTTATCTTTTCTATCTTTTTCAAACTTGGAGGAAGGATGTTGTAAAGTTTGGTTTCCAGATATATGTGGTTTCTTTGGCCAAAACTTGTCTTGAATTTTGGAACATCTCGTATATCCTTTTTAGGCTCTTGTGTCATGTATCCGAGTTTCATTAAGAGATTTTTTGTTTTTAAAATGATGTATAAGAATATTCTTGACATATATTTGTTTTAAATTTAGAATGTCAAAACACTTAAAAATATCTTTTGAGGGGGTTCTGATGGGTAATTTTAGTATTGTTTTTATATTGATCTTCTGAGCATTTTACAATTTGTTTCGCAATTTACAATACTGTGTACTAAGAAAAAGTGTTCAAAACTTGGGCGAAGTTAAAACACAAACATTTTATTTTATGCCGGTTTTCCATGGAATCGGTTGCGGTGCTTAAATAGCTGATATCTTCAATAGTAAAACAAGCAAAAATGCATTAACAAAAATGTATAGATTATAGATGCATGTGTTGTGCTTTTTTGTTGCTACTGCAAAAAAAATTGTTTGTTGACTATCTTGTTAATTTATTTATTTAAAAACTATTAATGTTTTAATTAAACATAATAAGCCATCTACAATGAGCATCTCAAGATCTCCACCGTCTGCCGGGTGGCTGTAGTAGGTACAACTCCGTCGCGGTTGTTCCGGGAATGTGACACACCCACGCGTCGCTATCCCCGCGAGCATCCGGCGCCGCACAACCCTCTCCCACTCACACCCATCCTTTCCCATAGCACCCTCTCCACCTTCTGCTACCCGCTGCTCCGTCTTGGTCTCGGAACTGCCTCCACATAAACGACTTGGCGTGCAGTGGTTAGGGCGCTGCGATGTACACTGTTCGCTATACACTGAACCGGTGATAGTACACGCTTTCTATAGGGGCTAAGTGGCGCGACAATTTAATTGTAGGACAGTTTATTTTTATCAAGAAAATGCTTGAAAATGTAAAGTTTCAAGAATGTTAAAATTTTAACGAGAAATTAGGATGATATAGCATTTACAACCACAGTAAATGTGCGTAATCATTCTGTGGAACCAATGTTCTTGTTGTTACCATGGCAACACGAACTGTGGTAATATAAAAAAATATCATAATAGAAGAATGTGAAACCCCAATCCGTCTCTATAAAATATTATGGTAATCTTTAATCGAAAAGTAGTGCAAACTCTTGTATTTAAATGGGTGGTTTTGCTGTGTTTAGCCCGTGGAATACGGCTAAACAACAAACTAAACACCATTTGCCATGATAAACATAAACCATAAATTTAGTCCAACACCCATTATCGCATCATTAAGTGCACTCATGCAGGTGGAGCCGAGTTTTCGGCGCCTGGATTGTTAAACAGCTTAATATAATTATTAACAACTCAAATATTAGAATTTTTAACAAAAAATACAAGACTTAAAAATCTTTACGACCATTATGAATGCTTTGAAAAATTACTATTAGTTACCCGCATTCATTTTCCCGTGTTAGCAAGCTAACCGTATGTTTTTTTGTAAACTATGCAAAACCATAATTTTTAGAAGTGAAAAAAAGTTTTTCCCAGTCTGAATTATTTGCGATCACTTCGCGCACATTAGCGGTCACTCGAAATATTTGTTCACTGAGTCCACGACAGCTTTTTCTACGTAAAGTGGTGAAAGTTAGCGAAGCTCCCACAGCTTGAGCTTTATGACGAATGGTGCTTTTTACTGCCGGGCAACTGGCCGCCTCTAAGCTCTGCTTCCACTGTGACGGAGGACGGAATAAACCGAGTATCGCGAAAGCAAGAAATATTAATAATGATTTGGTTTGTTAAGGAAAACTAGCTTTCTGCTGCAACTTTGTTGTGGTTTTGCCGTCTTGTGTACTAATCGCCTTCTGGGAAACATAATAATGTTCGTACAAGAGATTGAGTCGAGACCATTTCGCTTCTTTAGAGAAACTATCATCAAAGCAAATCGTACATGTCGATTAAATATTCATTTAAAAACAACTGTAAAAGCCGTAACTTTTGGTTACATCTATATTTACGGAATCCTTTCAGTTATGTATTCATTTGTTTGTTTTGATTATTTAATGGATTTTCCGTGCGTTACAGTACCATATTAAGCATTACCTTGCTAGGCTTATCTCGATTTTGTTAAGATTTTCAAACATTCTTGAGAAATTGAACCATAAAATCATTCAATCTTTGATGTGGGATTAAAAAAAGTACATTAAAAATTCGTGAAAACAATGTTTGCGCACAATTACATAAAATAAATGGAAGAAGTTAATCGCCCCATATGTTCTCTTCGCAGTTTAGTTATGACTACTTTTGAAAATAGATGAAGGTAAAGATACTGGGAAGATAAAAAGTAACTGCAAAAAATACACGGAACTATTTCAAATTGATTTATGTGTCTTTTAACAGGAAAATCAACATTATGAAGGACTGAATGCCATTGGCGCTAATAAAAAAACTGTCAAAAGAAACTAAGCTAGCAGTCCACAATTGAGTTCTGGTGCCTAACCTGATGTATGGCAGTGAGGCATGGAACTGGCAGAGGAAGGATGAAAGCAGACTGAATGCTGTTGAAATGAGATCCCTGAGGCGTATGTCCGCAAAGAATGCAAGGCTGATGTAAGCATAATGAGTAAGATTAAAAAAGGGACCCTCAGGTGGTTTGGGCATGAGGAAAGAAAGAAATGAACGAGGAAAGGAGTGTAAGGAGAATATATGACGCAAATGTGAATGGTACAAGAAGTCGGGGACGCCCAAGGAAGACATATCATGATCAAGCAAATCAGATACTTGAGATGTGCCATATCAAGAGTCAGAATAATAGAAGACGATGTATGAATGTGAACTAGGCAAAGTGTGTGTGCCAAGACCGAGTTTTTTGGCGGTCCGTCCTCTCTGCCTACCCCTGCGGGGAAATGGCGTGATGGTTAGTTAGTTAGCCTCAACATTATGGGCCATCATCCCAGTATCTTAGCTATGATTGATCCAAAATGTGTTAAGAATTATGATTTCGAAAGCGAAAATTAGCTATTAATTGTAATGAAATCGGCACCATTTTAGCAACAATCTTGGTTGATAAATTAATGATTCATATTATTCATCATTCATATTTTTAATATAAGCTCACAAAAAACTCTGCGGAATATGTCGTTCCGAATTCAGAGCTTACGTTTCCAATGTTTAATTTTTAAATCATTAAAGCTTTCTTAGTTAGTAAAGCTTCTGGTATTTTAAAACGTATTTGTTCAACAATTTCCAATGATTTTAAAGCCCACAAAATTCTCAACGGAATGTGTCGCGCGTGTTTCATCAAATAAAGTAACAAGGGTGAAAAAAATCCAGGGGTAAAAGCTTTTAAAAGTACTGCGCAAAGTGATTTGGGTGTGCCATTAACGGGTCATTTGTGAATTAAAAAAAGTCCATACATATTCGTTGTAAAATCGAATTTTACTTCCTAGCGTGGGCCACCACACAGGGGCGGACAGGCAATATGGAATACTTATACGTGCAGTCGGCAAGATGCATTCAGATATAAGTATATCGATTTTGGTTGTACGGCCGTATATCCTCTTTGCATACTTAATTGAAGAAAAAATATTCTAAATGATCAGGCCGGATGAATTGTCGCCGGATGAACTGTCGGCCGGATGAACTGTCGCCGGATGAATTGTCGCAGGATGAACTGTCGGCCGGATGAACTGTCGCCGGATGAATTGTCGCAGGATGAACTGTCATGGAACCTATTTTTATATTTATTTTCGTTACAATTGAAGATATCTATATCAGAAAAAATGTCATTATATGTTGAACACAGTCTAATAAGGCAAGCATTTTGGTTTGAACTTGTTTTACAGTGTTTTTCCTTAAAATATTACACGAACGTTTTTGCCGTGTAGGTACTTTAAAATCTATTCCGTTCAATAATTCAGGACAGTCGGTTATGTTATTTACGATTTTATATAGCAACATCGCATCTGAGAATTGTCTGCGTACACTCAATGCATCAATTTTGAAGAAATTTATTGCAACAAGATAAATTTTTATTTATTTTTTATTTTTTCTTTATTCATTATATAATTTGTGTACAGTTAATAATAGTAATTAAGTGTACAGTTAGTAATAATTATTAAATCGATTCCACGATTTGTAAAAAAGGTATTTTATGATTTTTTTCTGAACCGATTCAATTTTGTTTATATGTACTGCATAAAATGGAGACCACACAGTTGACGCAAACTCTAAATGGCTTCGTATAGTTAATCAACATATAGTTAATATAGTTATAATGAAGAGTATCGATGGTTTTGTTTTTACACAAATCTTCAGTTTTATTCCCAGGTTGATGAAATTTTGCATACTTGAACTTGAAAAAATAACTATATACATCAGAAAACAACCTTCTTTCCCTTTCTCACCCAACAAAGCAGAATTTTTATTTTCTTTATTAGTTTTTAATTATTAGAACTCAATTTGAAAGCCGGGTATGGGTACCGCAGCCCCGGGAATAATTTATTGGATTAACTAACACCTCTGCCATAGGTCACCCCAAATGGTTCGCTACGTTTGGTGACTTAGCAGGGGTTCCAGAATTCATGGGGTGAGCTTTATCCGGGTCTTAGTGACGGATGCGTCTGCCCACCTGCTGCATGGCAGGCCGGATCGAGATAGACTGGTTGATGTAAAAAAAAAATTAAAATAAAAATGTCATTCGGTGAAGTGTTTTAATATTTTAATAACTACCGATTAGGCTCTGGAGCAAGGCCTTCTCTGAAAGTAATTGTATGAACGATAATATCCGAATTTCCCGACGCACGGGTAAAGTTCGATTGTGTGAAAACGCAAATTTCCTAGAATTATAATTACTCGATCTGAATGCGTGTTACATACGGAACGGTTGAGGGCATTATCTATTTGACGCTAAGCGCTTTCAGGTGGAAATTCTGAAGATCACACGAGCAGAAGCTGGTCGCTATATGGCTGCTATCATAAGAGTAGTTTGATGCGGGTTTACCTGTTCTTTTGTGGGATTAATTTAGCACTGACTTGCGCCCACCATACTAAGACGCTAGAGACATTTCTCGAAATAGAGTTTAAGCTTTGTGCGATGATTTTCTATGCAAAGGCAAACAGTATCTACATCTAAAAGGAACTGAGATGACGTAGTTTAACTGAAATAACTTATTTTTGTAGTATTGGACTTTCTCCGACCAGGTGACTGAAATGGCATATTAGTTTTGTTTTTAGTCTTGTAGTATTCGACTCTATTTCCGAAGGAGACCAAAAAAAATAAATACCAAGAAAATATTTATTACAATATAATTTATCATACAAAAGAAAAAAAAATATAAATATACATATATATATTTAAAAATATTTATTATTACTAATTATAATTTGAAGTTTTAATTGTAAAATTTTCTATAAAATTACTGTTTTTTTTATAAGCAAGTTCTGCTATATAATTATTATTACACTTATACAGTTTGATAATGTGCAAACTCTGACAGTTTGATATTGCACCCAGAAGGCGAAACACCAGTCGCGCATAATAATAAATACAAAGTAGAATTTGTTTATAAATAAACCGTTTTTATAAATCAAATAATAATATAATTGAATATATAAAAATAAAATAATAAATTTACTTCTTCAATCTTTGTAAATTCACTATGTGGCGTCACAAATGAGTTATTATTAATACATATTAACATGTTTCGGAACGAAGCATTCTTTGAAATCACCCGATTTTATTGAAAAACAGAGGTTATATTATTATTAATTTAACATGGTGTCACAAAGTAGTTTAACTTTTTTATTAAATTTTTCTGGCCTTTAGCCAATAAGGGTATTCTAGAATGTTTTCTGTGTTGATTATATGGTGTTATGTGTTGTGCTGTTATTATTGAAAAGGGAAAAATTTAACGTGCGATGTTTTTTGCCCAAATGTTGGTATTACTAGGAGACACTGGATAAAGACACTTAAAGAGTCATGATAGAAGTGTAGGGTCATTATCTTTCTAGAAAATGGGACGAAACTGCCCCTTAAAATGTTAAAAAAATAATCTGGACATAACGATTGTCAGAAATCTTAAATCGCCTGAGGTGTGCAATGAATGACCTACGCCATAATTAAAAGAACACAGATTTGTGAATTTGTATTTCATCACTTCAACATTTCTTTTGAATTCAATTCTGAAAACCTAAAATACAATGTCGTTAAAATAAGAACATTTCATCATTTGTATGTAAAAATTCAAATTATCTTTATTCCAATTTTAAACAAAATGCTAATAAAAAGATAACAAAGACGAAAAAGTAAAATAGTCCTAATAAAACAACACTGTTTTTTGTACAAGTCAAAGTCACATTCACGGACTTAAAAAAACATTAAAATCCCATTCTTAAAGAGCGCTCACAAAGTCTCGTTTATTTAAGGGTAATAGCTAATAGCATTCCACTACTTGCGAATTCAACATTCAGGTCACTGGCTGAAATATCTTTACTTTGGGTCTACAATGAAATAGATAGGCATGAAACAGTTTCAATAACAATTAGAGCGGGTACATTTCAGGTGAAGGTTTCACGGCAAGGGAGCAGATAACGCCTGGGAAATAGTATAATAGTTCCTATAACGCTTTAGAACCAACGGGCTGATTTCTCAATGACTATAGAATCACACATCTCAAGGAGTGCTCATTTTGGGGATGTATTAATTCAGTATCACCGCCTAACTGAAAACTGTTAGTGCGTGGATAATTTCCGCGATTATAGCATTGTTATTATTATATCACTAGCGCAGGTTCGTGAAAAATTTCAGAATATTCTATTTGTAGGATTTTTGAATCGTTTTGCCTTTTAAAAAAATATTTTAAATTTTCTGTACGATATAATTTATTTGTTTTGTTAACAAATTAGAGCGATCTAATAAATTTCACAATATTAATAGTAACGGAGGATAACAAAATAGCAACTATCAATAATGCAAAATGCAGTGTCTGTCCCCTACAAAGTCGTATCTTTCCATTTTTTTAACTTAAAATTTAAAAGAAACAAACACACATGTTAAATAAAGTGTTTGTAACTAACTTTACTAACTTTTTAATTTAAAAACTAAACCCATGTTCCCAAGTCCTTCATTATTTTTTCCTACGTCTTCCTCCTTTCCTTGAAAGTCCCTTCTTATTAGAAAAAGAGAAAGGTGTTTCCAACCTTCGTGGAACATATCTACAATATTGCACAAAATCTAAAATTACCTACATCAAATGAGTAGTTGAAAATTCGCCGTGATACCGTTCACTTCCCTTTATTAAAATCTCGCTAATAATCGTAAAAAATACGAATAATATACCAAAAAGTGTCGGTAATTTTGACCTATAGTTGTGCCGTTATCGTGGAGAGCAGCCAGCATCAAGATCGGCCCAGAACAGCGAATGAACCTATCAAAATCCCCTTTGCTTGCACACCTTTTTTATCTGTACTTATTATCTATCACCAGATTTCAGCAAACACCATTTCGTATTGTTTCGTTTTTTACTCTTTACAGTGACATTGGCATCTGAAGCTCTAATTCGTGAGCGGTTTCGATATTTTACGCCCCATTTATGCAAATTATGCACAACGGCTGTGACTGCGCCTAATGCGGTTTAGTGGGGTCTCATCTCCAATCCCTCGTCTCCAGAGGGAAAGAGAGCCCTGACAGTTTAATAGTTGGTTTTATATAATAGATAAATACTCTCAGGTCAGAAATGTGGTGTAATAGTAGGCACACCACCTAGCAAATGGTAGATCCAGGTCCATGCGAGTTGCACCTAAATTTTTATTATGTGTGCGTTTTTCTATATACGAGTTTATATTTGTACGAATGATAATAATATTATTTCAACCACTAATAATGGTTTACTCAATGTGGTTTGTGTTTATGGCAGTTTTAAAGTTATCATATCAAATTTTTATACTAAATAAAGCCACGGTTTACTACTTCACGAAAATGATGTTCAATTACATAGCTCAGTGGATTTTTTTTATTTTTATTATGAATACCTCACAAGAGTACCAGCTGCTCCCGTCTGGAGCCAGTGAGTCTATTGCATCCCCAATTTACCATTACTCTTTACTATATATATTTTAATATATTTTCAGTGTCATGTGAATAAATAATTAAAAATAAATAAAATAAAGGATTGTAGGGAGACTGAAATGATATCAAGTGGAAGAGAGGTATTTAGCTGACGGGTCTATAACAAAGTGACTCTTTAATTATGCATTGAAGGTGGCGTAAGAGAGGGCATCCCATATATCAGAAGACAGCTGGCTCCAAAGACGCGATGCTTGCAACATCGGAAAAGTGAGAATATTTCGCAATAAATAGTTTGGGATTAATTTACCATTCGAACGAAAAGAAAATCCATTTTCGCATGGAGACACAATATTTTATTATAATAAATAAATTGGAGCCTATTTAGAGCACGTTCTACGAAGGAAAATGGGATGCGGGAATGGGTACCGCCGCCCCGGAAATCTTTATTGGATCACCAACACCACTTCTATAGGTCACCCCAAGTGGTTTGCTACGTTTGGTGATTTAGCAGGGGTGCCCGGGTTCATGGGGTGAGGTTTGTCTAGGTCTTGGAAGCGGATGACCAGGACATAGTGAACCCCAGATTCCTACCCACCCTTAAACCCTTTTCCTTCCCAGTACTCTCCTCTCCTTCCTTTCCTTAAAAAAAAACCACCAAACAGCACCCCCAAAGATGACATAGACCCTGAGGGAATTTATTTTCCTCTAGGCCTCCTGTGTGGAGCTCATGAAAAAAAAAGGAAATCTCAGTATGGCCGGATCAGTATGAAATCTCAGTATTAGTAAGAATATGACTACCATTCAAAATCAAGAAGTGATTTGAAATGACTTTAGCCGTTTTTTGCTATAACTGAATAGCTAGCTACTTTCTTTACCTATCTGTTTATCCCTGTAATGCACCCTCACTTTATTCAGCCTCAAAATAGATCAATATTGTCCAACGGGGGTGGCTTTAGTCTCTCAGGCTCCGAACACTAATTGATTCTGCAGAATTAATTTTATAAAATATAATACAATCGGATTAAATAATCAAATTGAATACAACAATTTTATATTGTTCCGCAACCTGCAACAATATTGAATAAAAATAATAAATTCGAAGCGTTGGACAACTCTGACAAAGGCGAAGGGTCTTCTCCCTTGATAATAATTGTGAGCACCTGCGGTGACCAAGATTTAGGGGAAGTCAAGTCTGAACATTGTCGGGTGTTGATAAGGGATGCTTACTTCTCATATATTACGTATCAATTTTGAGTTTAAGGGCTGGTGACGTTAGGCAAGGGTTGTTGATTAATAACTACACCCTCGCCCGAATATATGTAGAGGCTATTAGCTTCTTTTGAAACACTTGCACGGATTTTCATTATTCATGTTGGTTTCCTTTACGTAAACGTCTGAAAAATTGAACGTACTTTCATGTTTATTTTTCATTGACACACTTTCACTGGCTGAAAATATTATTTAGTTTTTTAATCTTTACCACGAAATAAACTGTTTGTTTGTACAATCTGGAGAAAGCTCTTGAGCGTCATAAAGAACACAGATTTTTTCATGAATTTCTAGGTATTGGCAATTGGACCAGTTCGCTCCGGGCGACGACTTGCCAAGGCGCTGATACAACTAATACTGCGTCCTTGAGGTGTTTAGGTGTTTTGCTCAGCGCCGACCCTAACTCGCGTCATTTCCATGATACGAATTGTATTGCAACTCTAAAAAAGAAGGCACAATCACAATATTTTTTATTACTTTTCAACAGATCAAAAAGTGAAAAAGGAAAAATTAATTGTTAACCTCTCATCTATCGCGAGCCAAAAATATTTGCATTTCTATAAATGTGATTTTTAACCCTTATGTATAAAGAAAATTTGTGCAGGACGAGGTCGGAATCACTTGCGCATTGCGAATTTAGGACCTAGGTACTATTTGATTATTGTTGCTACTCTGAATTATTTTTAATAATTTTCTATGAATTTAGAGCGGTGGTTTTTCAAAATACCATCCAACATTCGACAGGAACAAATGACAGGTTTTATTATTGGTCTCTAAAACTAATTAAATGATTTTGGTTGTAAAATTGCTAAGTTTTACCTTGGAGTAACAATTTATTTACTCAGGAAATGTCGTTTAATTTTTGTAAAGGGTACCGTCTAAATGGCACATTCATGAAATCATGAGAATAAAATAAATATATTATTATTGAAAGGTGTCGACGCTAAGACTTTCATATTTTTTTTCACAAAAGGCGTTCTTTTTTTTCAATTCTCAATCGTTCTATTGGGTCTGAATAAAAGATTTATTTTGGAAGCCTTCCATGCCTTCTCTTTGAAAGCCATATATTTTTTCAATGTAAAGATCGTTTAGGAAATCTTATAATCGTTACCTAAAATATAAATCCATAATTCTAGAAGAATAAAGACACTTAGAATCTTGCAAAGAAAAAATCTCGAAAAGCAAATTTATATACATTTCGGCCATAGTTTTACAAAACGCTTCATTTCTTGAGTTTTTTCTCCCTCGTTTCTTCGAGTTCTGTTTTATGATCCTAGGCGTATCTAAATGAAGAACCTTTTTATTTAGGGAAGGTAGCAAATACATTACCCTTGCACCAGCCTAGATCGTTATTATCCAACGTCTTGAAAACATACTGCCTTATGTATTTCACATAGAAGTGCTTGTGCTTTTAACATATTAAGCTCTGGTACAGATTTGGTCTGGATATATAAAAGTACTTACGTTCAAATACAAATCTTTGGGCACCGTTTGTTAAATGAAATGAAGTTTTGTTTGACTATTGAAACATTTTTCCTTTTTAACTATTAAAATAATAGGAATTTCTAACCAAAAGAAAAAAAAATAGAAAACCTCATTAAAATTACAACATCTATAAATTGATTAAATGCGTTTACCGGTGAGTTTATTTAATTAAAGTTTTCCGTTAGTAGAATGAAATTTTTTATTTGTTCATGTAAAGCAGATACTTTGTGATGTGACATTATAATTTAAAATAAAACAATAACTTTGCAAACACCACTTTTATTTTTTATGTAATTTATGCCGACCGGGTTTCGCTACAACCGTGGCTTCTTCAGGGCAGTATAATACTGAGTATTGAAAATGTAATGAAAATTATTGAGGCAACTGCTATCAACGTGAGGTAGCCTGGAATAAATAAAAAATTGCCAGACTAAAATCTAAACAAAGTTCGACCATCTCGGAGACCAAAAGAATTTGGTGAAACCAACAAACATAATTTCTGTATAATAGATATCGACATCTTAATATTCACTTTATCACATAAGTTTCCTATAGGCTTAAAATGACACTACGGTTTAAAAAAAAAACGCCCATATTATTTATAAAGCATGAACAGTTATCAACGCTTCAAAGCAAAAGTAATTATATAATTCTAAATTGTAAAGGACCTATTATCCTTGTTTCCTTCCGTGAGACATGACATATGGCGTGATAAATTAGAAGACAATAAATACGTTTAGTGATTAGCAGAAAGGGGTTTTAACAAAAAATAAATAAAAATGTTTCTAATATACTCCGCAACAATACTTTAATTAGGTGGTATTTTTTATTGCACACTAGATAGTACCCGACATAAACTAAAAAAATGAATTGTTTCTACCTGCATGTCTTTTTACAGCGTCCCTGTTCCAGCCCTCAATTGCACTTCTTTTTCCAACAACTCGCGCGCCACCTATTTTAGTTTTTTTAATACAAATCTCACAACGCTAGAGCTCGCCATTATATGTAGAAAAATTTGCGGGTGTGCGCTCAACAATTCAATAAAGTTTCATTGCAATCGGATGAATGGTGTAGGAAATAATTTCATAATGCCAAAGCTCACAATCATGTATTAAAAAATCAAACCAATTTAAAATAGTTGCCAACTTCTAATCATACGGTATGACCATAAGCTACTAGAGCTCAATTTGTGGAGAGTAGTAAAAAATTGAATATGTGTTGAATATGTGTTGTATATATATATATATATATATTTTTTTCTTTATTCATTATATAATTTGTGTACAGTTATACATGTCATTCGACAACAACGCTAGGCACATGCCCGTATTATAATATATAATGCACCAGAAAAACCGCACACACTCCCTGAAAATAAATTACAAACCCCAACAACCTACACTTTGGACAAATACTTCAAATATCACCCGGTCAACGCATTTAATATTCTAGCAGCCGATTTCAAAAAAATCCTATGCAAATAAAATTAACTGGCGGATAAAGAAAAAAACAAACACAAATGGCCAACAAACAATACATGACATTACATAATCTGATCTAAGCTATACAAAACTATAAAAAGAGTGCCTCACTCAGCACGGGTAGCATCCAGCGAGACCCACTTAAATAATACAATAATAATAAATAAAATTAAATAACTTAGTTATTTATTTGTATTAAGTGAATAAAAAGACATCGTGACAAATATATTTTATTCACTCCTGAGGAAGGTTCAGGATGAACCGAAACCGGTTGGATTAAAATAAAATAAAGTGGAATTGAAACTAAGTTATTTAATTGTATTTATTATAATTATTCATTCCCGCATATAAATTATGCTTGTAAAATCAAATTAAAGATTTTAATTAAATACTATATAATATACACACGGAGTGATAAGAGACGCACCTGAATTTCTTTAATACCTTGAATGTCAGCGTATCCGTAGCGGATGTTGACTGGACAACTCAGAATGAATTAAATACTATATAATATACACACGGAGTGATAAGAGACGCACCTGAATTTCTTTAACACCTTGAATGTCAGCGTATCCGTAGCGGATGTTGACTGGACAACTCAGAATGAAATCAATTCAACACCTCCTTTGAAAATTCATTAAAAGTGATGAGAAAAAAATTAAATTGGTTAAAGAAGTTACGTTATGGGCTATTTTTCATGTTTTCATTGCAAAGAAGTGTTGATTTGAGTTTTCATAGAACCGTATTTGTTTTCAGAAAAGCCCCACAATATTGAGTCATATTTTTATTGTGAAGAATGCTAATTTATTGCACCGTTATATTCTGTATATTATATTCAGAGATTTTTTTCTCTCTAATGTTATAATAAAATAAATAAAAAAATATGCTCACGAATCGCTGGTTAGGTACCTACGTGCTGTTACTCTCTATACCTACAGTAGCTATCCTGATGAAACTATCTACTTATGATAAAATAAACGATTTTTTAAAACCATATATACACATTTTATGGTGAGACAGTACAATTTACAAAAACATAATTATGAAAATAATGTTAGTGCCAAAATAGTGTCAACCTGAGCAATGCGAGCAGCTCGGAATTATAGTTTGGCAATTCTTACCTTAACTTAGAGTAAAATGCTTATAAGAATTGTAGGTCTTAGTTGCCTTGTAATGTTTTGTTTTTTTTTTTGTTTTTAATTTCAAGTTTGTATAAAAAAAAACTTTCACATGTCACTGTTCACTCAACCTAGTAAATGCCCAACCTACCGCTTATCCAATACCTAGTTTTTTTCATGTTTTTCGTAAATAAAAAGTGACTGGGGACTAAAATTCCATTTTCATTTTTCTCCTGGCAAGGTGAGGAATCACTGGCCAAAGTCTGTCAGTTACGTCTCTTAACACTCTTGTTTATTATTAATATTATTTATATTATTTAATAAAGTTGATTGTACAAGATGTACATAAAGTTTATTGTCTGTATAATTTAATGTAAAACATGTGTTTGAAGTCAAACATACAGCATAATGTAGATACAATTTAGCGGTGTTAATATGAAAATGTTAGAACAGGTCCTCAGTGTTTACTGCTGCAGCTTGCTCCGGTTAAATAGAAGCAATATCTTCTTGTGTCTGAATATTTCTGTAATATCTTTCAAAGGACCATCTTATTACGGCTTGCCTGCCGGAAAGAGAAAATGCAGGCACTGATGCTTTTGCCTTTCATCGTCTGCTACTGTCGCTGTGACTTCTGTGCTCACAAATTATTCTGGGACAAAATTGAAATGATATTAATGTTACTAGAACAAAATTCTATTTGAAGTCAGCATTAAAAATATTTCTGGTACTGCGAAAAGGTTGTGAGCGTTGTTAAGGGGAAATTTAAGGTTAAGTTATTGGTATCACTTTGTGAAAAAGTGTTCAAAAGAGTCTTTATTTATTTTGTAAGAAATCAATTTGTGAATTAACTTCTCAATTCTGATATGTCGGTAGAATTATATCACAAGCAAGGCAGTTAGTTTCAAATTCTTATTTTCATAGACAAGTCAACCATGAGACACGCTTAAAAATCTTTTTATTTGGGTACTTACCGATAGTAAAACCAACTTAATTCATCTTATTTTTTGTACAAAATAGTTATTTATTACTCCCCCAATTCGACCCGTCACACAGCTGATGGGCAGACACACCCGCCGCCAAGATCTGGACAAACATTAACCCGTGAAGCCGGTCATCCATGCTCAAATCCAAGTCATAAAATGAGAGGAAAAAATCTTTTTTTTTTAATGAACTTTATTTTAATTTTACCGAAAATATCTCTTCTGAATTCGAAAACAAGATTGAATTGATTTGAACGCAAGTAATACATCTGTGAAAGCACTAAGTTTAGCTAAACATTCGCTATGGTACGAGGCGTTGGTCCTTCTTTAGACGAAGATAGCGAGGTCATAAAACTTATGGTTCCATGCCATCTCAGAATCAACTCAACTCAACGCCTCTTTGAAAAAATATGTGAAAAAAATATTTGAAAAATAGCCAATAACTTAACCTAACGTAACATAATATTTAACCAATTTTTATATATTTTTTTCATCACTTTTAATGACTTTTGAAAGGAGGTGTTGAGTTGAGTTTATTCTGATATACCGGGCCATAGTGAAATTACTGCCCTAGTAAGGCCAACGAAAAATTTCCCTAGTAAGGCCATTATTTATTTGATAGTCTTTTCTGCAATTCCACCTCAAAAATCACAAAATTGTGCAAAAATAAAGTTTCTGGCAAAATTATAGATTTCATTTAGTCCCAACCATGACATGTGGACACTTTATGTTAACAACGCTCTCAAACATTAAGGGACTGTTAAGAAGTGGCTGGCCGTAGCGCTGCCTATTTCCACAACACTGTAGAGATGTAGGGGTTGTTTGGTATTTAGTACTCGCCCGCAAGGGTAGGTACTCGACCAGGGGGAGGAAGTGTTTTAGAATTTCCCGCGTCTCGTTTATCACCGGCCAGGTCGGTCTACTAGTCGGTGGCTATTGTTTATTGCAGTGCACAAAAACATTGAAATAATAGTGCATGCCGCCCGCAAACTGACTCCCTGGATAGCGATGCAATGATACAAACACCACAATTCACAATAAACTGTTATTTGAGTTAGTAAAAATATTAAAAGTTGAAAATTAATCATTTAAAAATATCTTCGTATGTATATACCCAAACGATTTTTGTAAATTTTCCAAATAATAATCTTCAAAAAAACGCTACGAAGAACGAAATATTTATGATTATAAATGAAACGAAAGAACAATTTCATCACTAATCTAAAAGCTCTGAAAAAAGCGTATGTGAGAAAGTCCTCACTATGAAAATCGAACTCCATCATTTCTATATATCCACCGCGCACAACATGAATATATATGTAGTAATATAATATTGGTGTTGATTAATGTTTAATTAATTTAAATGTTTTCACGTTTTCGATATTATTTTAATGGACTGAAGTTTCTGAACTGTAGAAATAATGTGGACTCCTTGCAGGAGTTGAGACTCTGGTAAAGATCTACAATCTGGGTGGACCAGGTCAAAAACGGCAGTACTCCAAATCGAAAGGTCCTGTACGTCAAACCTCGTGAAGGCATAATGATAACCACCCTAATTCACGAGTCAACCACAAACAATAGACACAATAATGAAAGGCTTACTTTTAAAAGACTAGATTATCAAAAAATCATTAAGTTTGGACCCAGACAAGTTCTGAGTTAAAAAGTAATATCCAACCGTCATTTTCCACGGCACCATTACCATTGGTAATTAGATGAGAATAGGCAGGTACCTTCTACCTAATCTAAACTTTTTATTTTATTCTTTCCGTCAACACTTCCTCCCAATATAGTGCCACTGGTTCCGGATTGTTGGGACTCCTCTGCAGTATCTCATAAAAAACCTCGTTAATCGCCTGTCTGGGTTAGAAAAGCTTATTTTTTTATTTTGCTAATTTCCTCAAAACATTGATAAAATTCTGCTCATCCATAAATTATCTTTTTTTATTTTCATTTTTAAGTTAAGGTTGGTTTTGTAAAATCTCCTTATCCGATCTGGCAGTTGAGTTAATTTCATTCCCACGGCCTCGTGTGAGTCGCTGTTCTACGTAGTCTGAAGCGTCTATTTGTAAATGAATGTGCGCGCAGCCCCCGTGCAGTGTGCACAACTGTGCAGGCATTTTGCATTTAATTAGTTTTTGTGTGTTGGTCGTTTGTTTATTTGGTCATCGCATAAATGCAGCCAAGTGCACTATGAAGAATGTTGGTTGTTGTAATGTCAATTATATGGCATTTAGCTGGAAAAATTAAACTTATCTCTTAATTAATATTCATTAATAGCTTAGCGTGAATGCATGCAGTACGCAAATGCATGCAAGGAATACCGCACAGTGGTCCCAAGCTCTCAACCGTCTGAAAGCAATGGCACTATGGTATCCCTTAATAAAATTTAAACTAACTTTTTTTTTTTTTTTTTTTTTTTTTTAACAAAGTGTTTGTTTTTTAACAAAGTGTTTTTTTTTACAAAGTGTTTGTGTTTTATTTTTATAACTTTTTTTATTTGGTTTCTTGATGTTTGTGTTATTTACAATCAAAAACTATTTGTTCTATGGGGGTATTTATTAATACTAATACGTCCTTGGTACAAACTGGTTTATTATCAGTTTACTTATTTACAATAATTACACTATTGGTCGCACGTATAAACTAGCTGCTAATTTCATCTGCTGGGTAGCTGGCGATTGAACGCTCTCGACAGCCACTACTACCCTTACCGGCATCTGCCGGCAACCGATAAAAGCTCTTTCCCTGCTGGCATCTGTCGGCATATAGAAGCTCTTTCATTTCACTACAGTTTCTTTAATTGAAGACTTAAAAGTTACGATACATTTTATAGAAATTTAAAGAATAAAATACTTTGGGAATAAAAGCTCAATTTCTGAGATTTTTCTACCTGGGGAAGTATGGCTACTAACCGTGGCTCTAACCTACTGATTTTCTCTTGGATACCTTTGCCTGGAATGATCCATCTATGGGTCAGAAGCGATGTATACATTGCTACATATTTCTTAAAACTGATTCGATGATGGTTTGAAAACTCGACTATCATGGAGAGTGGGAAGAATTAATTTCCATGTTCCCGATGGTTATCTCCGTTACTGAAAGCATAGACTATTTTATCTCCTGGCCTGCAGGACTAACTTGCCAATGGTCAACCCGGTGGGGAGGGGAATTTTGCTGTTGAATAGAATCAATTCGGGTGTTGACATATTATTTTGCATCAGTAAGGCTTCTTTTAAACGGCAAGCCCTACTGCCGCTAATATATTATTCGTAGGTACATTTAGGAACTCTGAAAATTATTTTTAACTTATATTTCGATTTATACTTTGTGTTATTTAAAATTGATATTTCGTATTGTTTTTAAAATAAATAAATTGAATTGAATAAAATACCCAATTGTGGTATGTTGTGAGACTGAAGCTAGTGGGGAAGGGAAAGAGATGGGGAAAAACAGCGGGGAGGTAACTAGATATTCAAATCTGATCACTAAACACGGTCAAGCCATTTCAAGCAACTGTGTTTTGATCTGAGTCATATAATTTCAATACCCGCTGTATCCGATTTGTTGTTAAATTGATCTGAATATGACATCTTGTTCACATTTTTGCGAGGAACAAGATGAACCTAAAATTGCGTTTCAAAGCCTCCCTTATCACGACCAAAACTACGAGTGAGAAACAAAACCCGCTATATCATTCAAGAAGTTAATATCAAAACCCGCTATATCGGAATTCAACCTATCATGTGCAGTTATTTTGCCAAGAAGTCGGGTTTATAAATTCGCGCACCAGGTCAGTTGAGTTTTAAAATCCTCTGTAACGTGAGTAAATCACGAAACGAGTATCAAAATCCGCTATATTTTTTTTTATTTATTTTTTTTTTTTTATTATTTTTTATTTTCATTAATATGTTTTACATGTTGTTAAATGATAATTTTACATCTTAGGTTTTTTACTACTTTTCCATTTAAAGCATATGCTTGTGTATGGAAAAGGAGTGTACATAAATGTGGTTATTACTTAGTACTTAAATAATTCATTTACATAAATATATGTGTGTTGTAATCGTATATAATAGTATATATTTAAAGAGAAGAAAGAATATTATGGAAAACCAAGGATATTTGTATACATTTAAATAAAAGAAATAATATTATGGAAAACTAAGGATATTTGTAAGGATAATTAAGTGGCATTAGTTTTTTTCTTCAGAATATTTTTAAAATGTCTCTTGACAGAGAGCAGTATTTGGGTTTTATCATTAATGCTTCTGATTTATTCTGGTAGACGATTGAAAAAAGTTCTTCCCTGGTAAGTGTAATGGTGTTGTGCAAAAGACGTATTTAGTTTTGGGCATATAAAAACATGTTTAAGTCGCGTTCTGTTTTCGTTTAAAAATTGATATTTATCTTTTTCTTTTATAATTTGAATTAATGAATTTTTAATATATAAATCTTTAAATGTAGGTACTTGGAATTCATCAAATAGGCGTTCTGTTGGGTAGTCCAAGGATTTTTTTAATATAATTTTAATAATTGTTCTTTGTACAATTTCTATTGGAATAAGATTACATTTATATGCGGATCCCCAACTAATAATAGCGTATTGTAAAGTGGATTGAACTAAGGCATAGTAGATTAAATATAGATTTTTTATTGACAAAAAATTTCTAATTCTTAAAAATATGTAAATTAATTTTCTAATTTTGTTTACTACTTGACATATTTGTTCCTTCCATTTTAGATTTTTATCAATAATTACTCCTAGATATTTTATTTTATTTGTTGTTTTTAATATTGTACAGTTTGATTTGCAGTAGTTTTGGCTGTGAATTTTAGTATTTTCATGTATGACAATGTTAAAATTTTTGGGATCATCGTTTAAATGTATTGCAAATGGAAATTTCCATTTTATTTATCGAAATTACTTAAATATTGCTAGATATACATTGAAAAATTAACACTTTTCGAATTTGTAATACCCCAATTCAATATATAAATAAAAAAAATGCAATTATTTATTTCCGCTAGGGATGTGTAAGTTTTTTGCGGTTTTCCCTGATTCAGTAAAAGTTGAAATAGCGGAAATGGAAATTAAACGACTCATCTATTCTGAGTGGTTATCTTTTACCAGGGTGATTCTGAGAGTATCCCAGAAAACCGACAGGTTCTGTATTATAATATTAAGTTTACTTGGATATGATTTGAAATATTTATTGGTAAATAAATGCCCTATATAATATTGTACTTTTAAAATTGGATTAAATTAAACCTTTACAGCGACACGGTAAAAAAATTCTATTGCCTACTTCGTGCACGCAATACTCATTTGCAAATGAATTAATTAATGCGGACCATTTTCGATGTAGATAATGCGTTGGTATTTACAACGATCTTCAATTATGTTTACAATTTGTAAAATTGTCAGTTATCATGTGTCCCAATGATACTATCATGATGATGAGCTCTACATCCCAATGATCATTATATTATGTTGGTACCCGATACAGGGCGTATAGGGGAGATCATAACTGGCTACATCAGCATTCGCATGCAATATCGTTAAATTTTGGTATGTTCTGCTAAAACAGCGGAGTAGGTGGAACGGCTCATTAAATATCACTGCACTTATTAAACTGTGGTTCGTAGCCCGGTTGGCGATTAGACCAATGCAAACATGGGGTATTTTAAAATCAATTTCATTCACGTGTTCGGTCGGAGGCTGAATTGGCAAATGCGTCGGATTCTATTATATAATTATAAGCACACAAATGTAACGAATCTTTACATAGTATAAAGCATAGTCGCTCCCGCTGTCTGTACGCGTAGGTATTTTAAACTGAGGAACGGATTTTCATGCGGTTTTCACCAATAGAGAGAGTGATTCATGAGGAAGGTTTAGGTATATAATTTGTCAAAATTTTGTTTAAATTTTTTGAAATATATAATATACAAAGGGAGCGGGCTGACAAGCGGGCAGCCGGCAGCGGGCTGGCAGACAGGCGGTGTGGATTTGATATGTATGCAAATTAACAGTTGGCATTGGTTATAAAGGTTAATGGCATTGTTTTTCGTTAGTCGCAGCAACGTGTGGCCGGGTCTGTTAGTATTGTAATGTAATTCTATGAATAAGGTTAAATATATGCTGAAAAATTGGCTATCGGAAAAAAAAAATTTATACTTAGATTGATTTGTATGAATAATGTTGAATTTGTAGATATAAGATGTAAAATTATAACATTTAAAATGTATATGTAACTTAATTATAAGCACCTGCTGACAAGCCAATTGAATTGGCTTAGCAGGACTTGTTTGTGATAAAAAAAAATATACATATATAAATAAATAAATAATAATAAAAAAAAAATAAAAAAAAATTAAGTATAAAGTACAACATATTAATCGATCGCATAAACAAGAATGCCTTATTTTCGTTATTTATTTTTAGGGTGTTATGCCGTGTTGCGCTACTTCTTTCTTTAGCCAACGTTTCGGACAGTGTTACAGTATCCATCATCAGGGCAGATGTGTGATGATGGACACTCTATCGCTGTCCGAAACGTTGGCTAAAGAAGAAGGTAGCGCAACACGGCGTAACTAAAATAAATACTTCTGGCCGTGAAAATCTAAAATCATACCCAACAACACATTACGTGGAAGTTTGTCCATTCACGACAAAATTAAGAAAAAATACTTTTGTACAAAATTGTGTCATCGAACAAAATAATTATTTTATGTTTAACATTTTCATTATAAAAAACTAAAATTATTTTATAATTTCAGAACATAAAAAAACGCTATAACCTGTTTAAAGTAATGGAGTATCTTTGTTGAATACAAAATAATTTTTAATTAAATCAAGACAATATTAGCAAGACGGTTCCACTGGGATTCGAACCCAAGTCCCTTAGCTTACATGGCAAGTGCTCTACTGATTGAGCTATGGAACCCATTTCCAATTCGGTCACTTTTAACTGTATCATACTTCGACTAAGAACTACCAACATTATCTTCATTTTCTTAACGCGCATATTATTGGCTGCTATCCTTATATATGTCCCAGTGGAACCAATATCATTTTCTGATTTTTCTGTCTCCAGATTTGGATTGAGTTTCGCTAATATTGTCTTCATTTAATTAAATATTATAATTTGAGATTATACTTCTATATAAAGTTAAAAATAAAAATCAAAACAATTTTATGCACAAACTAATGCATTCTTTATGAAAATTTATTACAATATTTGCCTGTTCGTATTATAAATAAAATTTCTAATCTGATTGTGAAATGTGTTGTGGTTTATCGCGCATTCATAAATTTATCACCTCTGCGTACCCCGTAATGTGCACGTGCACGACGTTAATGAGTACGTACGCCCCTTTGTACAGCGTAACTACATTCATTAACATGGAATAAAGCAAAGTTGGTAAGTTGGCGGTTTACGGCAATGACTTTTATAAGCTGAACAGTTATCACCTGCAACATCACGTCAACGGGGAATAGATTTAATTAAATAATGTAACTTGTACTATAGAGTCTATACAGAGAACACTTTCAAATAATAAAAAAACATTATATTCTTAGAAAACGACGGGCGCTACAGCCAACTGAAATTTGCCAACTGTCGCCGACTAGGACCAAACTGCACGGACGCGAACTGCAATCCGCGGCGGAGCCAATGAAAGTTATAGGTTTTGTGTGTAGGTAATGCATAGGTGCGATTTGTGGTGGTATGGGTGAAGGATGTTTCTTCGTTTTGTGCGCGTGGATTCATATTAATAATGGTTCATGTTTCTCGTTTCTTTTATCAATCGGATTGATTTTAATGTTTCTTGTTTCTTTTATCAATCGGTATTATTTCAATAAAATACGAGTACTTGTCGCTCAAGCTAATTTGTTTGCTTTAGGGAACAGCTCACATAATATATCTCATAGAAATATTGGTATCTCCTCGTCAGTATCTCGTGGTCAGGAAGACAATCTAAACAATGTGAACAAATGGAAGAATGTCCAAGATTTATTTTCAAATCTAGTAATTAACTACAGAATAATTGAATTGTGCCCCTCTACGAAACCAAAGATTCCAAACGCAATTTGTGAAAAAAATTATGGAACTTTTTTATCAATTATTTTTACGGAAAACGACGAAAATTGAGGTGATGATAATTTTTTTAATAGATTTATCTAATTAAATGCGTGTGTTTTTATTTTTTTTAATCAGTACTTTTAGTTCGAAAAAAATAAGGTGTGCCATTTTTAACTTTTTTACGTTTGCTTTCAACATTTTAATATAAAAAAATATATTATTATTTTTAGTAATAGGTACGATTTGAAAGCGTATTGTAGCATCTTTCAAAACTAGTTTTTAGTGTTTTGATACATTAAACAGTAATAGATTTATTTTCATTTTATTGCGAAGCGAAAATTGAAAGGGAAGGGCCAGACAAACACAAAAACAACCATCTAGTCCAAGTATAAATAAGACAATATTGCTTTCTAAGCCACTTTAAATGTTTGCAAGTTCAGAAAGAGCAGCTCGAAATGCTTCTGGTAACCCAGATATGAAAAGCAGAACGCTTTTTCCATGTTCACAGAAAGGTAAATGGTCGACATTGCAGCACTTGAGAAGAAAGGTGGTAGCTGATATTACAGGAATTGCCCACATCAAGGATGCTTGTCTTCCTGATTCCAACATTCAAGAATCCGATAGTAATAATAATTTGATGATTTCCATTGCGCCATTTTCTTGAAAAATCATCGGAAGGATGTTTAGATTAAAATATAGAAACCATCTATTAGACATCGTTATTTTTTTTAGTTTTTACGCAGTATTTGAAGTCTACCTTAGCCAAAGTTTCGTACAGCGTTACAGTGACCATCATCCTGATGATCGATCCATTGTCGGCCCTGACATTATAACATTGTCCGAAATAGTGGCTAAAGAATCGAGAATAAACTTTTGGCCATGAAAATCTGAAATCATATCCATATCCAAAAAATGCTTAATTTCGATACATTTCTATAATCTAGGGTCAATGTGTGATGTTTCCTTTTAATACTGGGCCATCGATATGTTGTGTGAAACTGGTAAATTTGTTAGCAAAGCCTCCTTCTTAATTATCTCCTCTTTCTCTCTTTCTACTTTTATACCTAAAGTCAACTTTTGTCCCGAAACCATATAAATTTAGCTTTCTGAAAATTGTTAAATTACTCATCCCACGCAGGGGAATGAAGTATTTTCTTATCATTTATCTATAAAATACACGAAAAGCGTAAAATGGCTGACAAGTAATTGGCGTCGCAAAACTTAACCGCTTAATTAATATTTTCATAGAGTGGGAAGTTTCCACCGGAGGTTTGTCGAAAACAAGATTGCAAAGCTCAGGAGCAAAGAAACTGGCGATGGTAAATTGTGACTGAACGCCCGCGCCGTAGTAGCGGTTTCGCAATATCGGAGGTGAACGGTCACATGACAGTTCGGCCGTTCGTTTCAAATTGGGGAATCACTTTCCTGTACAAAGGGTCCCCTTTATACTCGAATAATGTTTAATTTTAATTGGACGCCAGTCATTTCGGCCGCCGTATCAGCATTACTAACCCGTAATATTATGTTTAAACTTAACAAGTTTTTATTTTATGGAGCTCCCACGGCATGATAAAATTTGCTTTTAAAAATACATAATATTATATGTTCATTAATCCCTTTCGGCTTTCACCCCTTTCAGAAATAAATATGTGCTGCTTTTCAACGTGTACATACGCAAATACCATATAATCCTAGTTTCGCTACCCGGATTTGCCTGAAAAATATGGAATAAACAATATGGAACCATCGTAGTTTTTGGAATTTAAATCGATGTTTAAAACATCCAAAGTCCGATATTGAAATGAGTTATAAGATGAAAACAACAATTGAGGCTTCCAAGAAATTCCAAACAGTACGAAAAATGTTAATTTCAGGATGCCAAAATTCTCCGTCCGATAAACAGATTTTCGGTTTCATGGTTAGTGGAACTATGTGAGCACGTTATGGTGATTTATACCAAATATTCAGTAGAAAGTCGAGTAAAAGAGGCTAATAAGAAGTTGAGTACTTCGACTATTTTATAAGAAACATATAGATAGTTATACAAAAAAAATTATTACGAATGTCTTTTCATTTAGCTAGACACGGGAAAATAATTTCCCCTCAGGGTCTATATCCATCCCTCCGAATGCGGTGCAAGGCGAGAACGCGAAAGTCCGGCTGAAGAGAACAAAATGCCTCCCTCAAACAGTATTTCTGGATCCGGCCCGCCACACAGTAAGTGGGCAGATGACTCACCTCACCACTTGAACCCGGGTACCCTCGCGAATCGCTAAATGTAGCGAACCTTTTGGGAGGCCTATGGCCGAGGTGTTGATTATCAAAAAAATAATGGTTCCCGGGGCGGCGAAACCCATACTACCTCCGAAATCGAGAAATTGGGTCTACTACATTAACTTAATTAAAAAATATTTTCCATCGTGAATTATGGCTGGAAAGACAGCAATAATTATTAAAATAGAGGTTTTTCAGAAATTCTTTGATTTCTTTGTAAAGCCTTTGATTTAAAACAAACATCACTTCGGAGAAATAAAGAAACGTCGTAAAAAATTGCAAAACTTTTGAAAGTCTTGATGATCAAACTTCTTTTGCTTGGTTATTCAATTTTAAACCCAGTATTTGGGCTTTGGGCCTTGCTGTAGCTAGAGGTACGTTTAAAGTTTGAATAACTGAACTTTAGCTCATGTAATTGGAAAGTTGTTGAAAAATAGGATTTCTTCCCGTCTTTAATTCAGATTGTGACATAAGATATTCATTGCCTTTTGAACGGCGACTTTTTGCTATCAAACAGAATAATTATTATATTCAGTCGAACATTCTGGAATTATTGTTTAAACGTATGGTACTTATAAGTTGATAATTTAAACTTTTGCTCCGATTATATTCTAGAATTTAGGTGGATTAAATGGTGGGTAAACGGTCAATCGATGGAAGAAAAATCATAAAACATCACTCAAGGCTAGACTGCAAATGGTCTCAATCTATTCTTAGTTTACTTAATCGTTTGACAAAATATTTCAGACAGTTGAACGCACGTATGTCACCTTCGTAAACGGATTGCAACTTACAGATAGGTAGGTAAGTATGTTTATTTGACATGTTTTTCATTTCTTTTTATGTAATAAATTCGAAGTAACGGCCGATGTACACAGGTAATATCAAAGCTTCCAACCATTTAGGTTCTATTCAAGACTAACATTTTTTCGTAAGTAATAAATATCTCATCATTTGCTTTTCTTTAAGAGCCAAAATAATATTTTCGACATTATTTACTTATTGCGCACAAATACACACAGCGCCTTTGGGAGGATTTTTCTAAAAAACAGCGCTGTATGTATAAATAACCAAAATATAATATTATAAAATTCAAGAATCTGTTATCTATGAGATGTTACTAATTCCGACTTTCAAAGGATATCAAACCAATTATTTAATTTGTATAAAAATTTTAAAGTGTACATTTTTATGATATTTAATACATCTTAGCATATATATTAAAAAATGGGCGCTCCTAGACTGAATGGTGAACCTTGGCGTCATGAAATTAGCTCAGCTGTTTTGGTTTTGGCTGTGCAGGTTCTAAGTGAACGCCACCATGTCCAACCTTACTATAATAATATACTTAGTAATAACAAGACGTCGTTATTTCGTCGATATTTCTATGTGTATTTTGAGAAATAACTAAAAAAAAGTCAAAAAGTTTGTTGAGACAGTTATGTTTTACATTTTTTGGGCATTAACTATGTAACAATTTCTAGATATTTTGTTTTGAAGAGTTTTAATTTCAATGTAAATTTTTTACTTTATATATTAAATTTTCTGTTACCGGTTCCACACATTTGTGTCATTCACTCCCAAACTTAAAACCAACTTAAAAATTCTATACAAGTACAAAAATGATTAGATTTAATTGGGTGGGGGTAGTGGGAGGGGTGATTTTGGGGGAGGAGAAAAACGGTGGGAATAGTCCCCATTACATGGAAACATCGGTAAAAAGGGTGATTTATAAGGTGCTATTATTTTATTAACTAAAGTAATTTTTATTTATTTTTTTGATTTATTTCTAAGGTTTCTAAAGCGCACAAATTAATATAAATTTATATTGGGATATTTAAACTTTGTTATTTTCTTTGTTGAAGCTATGGCCTGTATCTATTCTTGCCCTCTTGCCCTCCCCCAAAATCACCCCTCCCACTACCCCCACCTGATTAAATCTAATCATTTTTATACTTGTATAGAATTTAAAAGTTAGTTTTAAGTTTGGGAGTGAATGACACGGAAGTGAATGTCGAAACCGGTAGCAGAAAATTTAAAATATAAAATAACAAATGTTCAATGAAAATTAAAACTCTTCAAAACAAAAACAGACAGTTGTTCATTATTGATAATATTCTTGAAGCGCGTTTCAAGTGTTCTGGGATCACACTTAGGTATCCAGTGTGTTTTAAAGACTGAGATTAATACGAATTTGATGTCAGTTTTGTGACGTCTATAACGCTGAAGTGCATCCCAACTATGGGAAATTGAATCATTAAAAGCAAAACGAATGGAGCCGCGCAATGGTAGGGAGGGTACTTGGAGCGGAAGTTTAAAACATCACACGAGCAAAGTTAGTACAGTTTAGTAGTGGAAGGTAACATCCCATCTCCCATCATCAGGGCCCACCGCACGCGCACTAACATCCCCGTGCGGTAGCGCGCGGTCCGCCCCATAATTCCACGCGATTTACAGCAGTAATTAAAGCGTACCTATGCCCCTTGTATTATGTATGATCCCAGATTCAAGTTGGGCCAACTCCGAGGCGGACTTTATAAAAGCGGAATCCGGCCTTATCGAGGGGAAGTGCGAATTGGAATTTTGTTCTTTGCGATCCGCCGAAATTAATTCGGCATCATCGCGAATAAATCCTCGGCGATGTGGCGAGTAATGGTGATGAAATTATTCGAGATCTCCCGGGAGAAGTGTAATGGAAAATTCAGCTCTATGATGTTTTCCAGTTCAAATCGGGTAAAGTTATTTTAAATTGCCGGGAGCCCATTATCTTTTTCATTCGGGCCTTGTGAGTATTATTTTATTCGTTTCATTTTAAACAACAAAAATGCGTAATGAATATTTACTCAAGCTTTTAAAACCACAAATAACAGGGACGAAACCTCCAGTTAAAAGTAAAAGGATTTATGTAGGAACTTTTTATATAAACTTCGTTATACTTTAGCCGCCCACACACGATTAATAAATATATTGTCAAGACGCAAAATATTTAGTTCCATCAGTATTATAATAATCTACGCAAAATTATTCTGAATTTAAAAAAAATATATTGTTATTATTCGAAAATGAGAGTAAATAACATTTTTTAAATGTAAGTACATAATACACATGATTTACATTGTTTTTTTTATTATTTTTTTTTATGTTAAAATATTTTATTAGCTTGTGTCTGGAAGGAGAGGGTACAGAGTTTTATTATAAATTAATAATACATATATGTATTTAATAAACTGTATTCAGTAAATTACAGGGCGAAAGTTAAAAACAATATATTGTAAGTTGTTATATAATTGTAGGTATTTTACTACTAGCAAACTTTTATATTGCTAGTATAACGTATCTAAAAATACTGTGATTAGTAGTTATTATTATTTTTTTTATTGTTTTTTTTTCTTGCTAAAGCAATCCCGATGATTTATAGAACTCATTTTAGGACAGAAGGAACGTACAATTCATGAGTGGGAGGAAATAGTTTCAGTTTTACATAAGAATTTAGATATTTAAAAAAATATAAGTTTCACATACAGTATAGACGAAAAATAAAAGACAGGTTGAGTAGAACAAACAATACAAAAATTAACTTATTTGAAGACGGCGGGGAGGGGGTATCACTTAATTATCATACTTAATTCTTCTAAATTCTGTAATATATTAAAGTACTGATCATGTGGGGAAGGTGATAGCGATTGGATATTTTGAGAGTTCATTCTGTTTAAAAAATGAAATAAATCAGTGAACTCATTTTTTATTTTGAAAGTGTGTCTGAATCAGTTATAAAATTCAGTTTATTTCAATCGACCACCGCTTAGTTTAATTCAGTTTAAAATTCAGCAGTACAGAGTTGAAGAAAGGCATATTTTTTCCTTAAGCAATAAAGACTTCGCTAAGTGGGCACGTGCTCCTTTCTTTTATTAAGAGTGTCTTCATGCAATAACCAACCCCCGGCTCAGTGCGGGGCCCAAGACTTTAAGTGAGTCAAGTCATAAAGGCTTTATCCCCTGACGACAAGCAAGTGTCGGTTTCTTTTGAGTCCCGACAAATTCTTGCCCCAGATGAGATATGAAAGCTGCCACTAACAAAGAAAACATACTTAAACTCTTCAGGGGTCCCATATTCGTTCACCCCTTTCACGGCTCTTACCGAATTAAACAGTTACTTTATTTTACTGAAAATAAAATGTATTCCAAATGAGGTAGCAAGGTCAATAAACCCTGACAAAAAATATATTTTTTTACAAAATAAACTTAATGCGAAATCTAAATATTATGTTGATTTCCGTCTTACTTCTGGGAATGAATGCCCTTTGCCGTATTCCTAATATCTTACCTGTGAAGTTCATTAATCAACAATAATGTTAATTTATCAAAGTGCTAACAGCAGGTCTCATCTATCTAATAGTCTAATAGATATTGGACGTTATCAGGAATTTTTTGCTTTCATTTAAGATAAAACGTATGCAAGACTCAACATATTTGGACTACAGATTTCACTCAGGCATTAAGCACACCGTGGTCGAGGGGTAAGACTCTTGTCTGCCAACCCGAAGGTCGAAGGATCGAATCCCGGTGTGGGCAAATAAATTTTATTTGATAAATTTGTGTTATTTCACAATTAACTCATTAAAAAATTATATATTATATTTGGGACACGTTCCAGAGTGGAAGAGAGTCTCATTATCGCCCTGGTGTAAGACCACCATTCAGAATTTAGGTTGCTTTAGCCGTGTGTGGTGACCAGGTCTGAATAGCCAAGTACTTCCCCACTTTTCTCCACCCCATCTCCTTCCCCTTTCCACTACCTTCAGCCTAACAACATATCCCAATTGGGGATGCCATAGTTTCTCTGGCTCCAGACTGGAGCAGCTGGGACTCTAGTGAAGTATTCATAGTAAAAAAAGCTAATAATGATGGTGATGAACTTATTAATAAAAATAATTACAAAGAAACAAGCCAGGAATTTGTTTTTGTTGTATTTTTTAAATATAGATTATACTTTCAATCAAATATATTTGTTATTTTAAAGATTAAATTAATAAAAAGTTTTACGAAAAACCTTGCAAGGCATACGATTCATTTTTAATTGTGAATCTTTAACTAAATTACAATTTATTTGAAGTAAGTTCTAAAGAATACGATCATATTTTATATTGTATATAAAATCATATATTACCTAAGTACACGTTCTAAAGAAAGTATTACGTTTCAGAAAACGTTGAATAACAATTTGAAGTATAACTCAATTTTAAATAACTCTGCCTCTTTCTACAATTTAACATTGTACAAAATATAACAATGATTAGTTAGGTCCCAATGTAAACATTTTAATTGAAACCCTTTTGAAGAAAATATGAAAAGGTCTCTTTTTGATGAAATAAAACATTATTTGTGTGAAAGAGATTTACTTGTTGGCATTCTAAAGCTCCACTCCTTTATCCCAAGAGCCGACGGGGTTAACAGTTCCAAGGTTTTATTTCTTAATTAAATGCCACCGAGTTCATTACAAGTACTAAACAATACCTTCATAATTGTTTTGGGAGCAATTTTCACCAAGGACAAAAATATCATGACTATTCTTTAGGACTATGATTGATAAATCCTGATGAAATAAATACATATAAAACCCTAAAACCACATTCAAACCAGCAGTATACTGGTATGATACTAATACTGGTTATGTATTCTGTAAATAAGAATTCTCAGGGCGATCAAAAATGGAATATTATTTCAACAACTTTATCATACTAAGTCTTTTCAAAATTAAAATCAGTTAAATTTTATCTCGCTTATAATATGGTACTGTCTTCAAAGCCGAAATTAATTTTGATAATTTGATAATAATATTAAAATTCTAGTTACTAGCACCGGCGATTGCTTTAAAATTCAGTTTCAGTGTCATATTTATTTATTTATTTATTTATTTAAACGCCAAAAATTTGGCTTTTACATTCAAGTGATACATGATACAATGGTTCACAGGAGGATATCAGTATGTTAAAAATAACAGAAATAAAATAGTTAAGCAATATTTAAATAATATGCGAGGTTTATAAAAGACCTAACATAAAAAAAATGTGAAGTATGTATGATAAAAGCTAGTATATACATAGTTATATTATACAAGTATTTGTTACAACCAAACAAATAATGTGGGCATTAACATTATATTTGCGCAGAATAAAAATATGTAAAATAAAGGTGGCTTGTTGGCAAGTAGAATCGAGCAAAGTCTGGTATATCATACATTCACACATTCGCATTTATTTGCAAATCTAGGAGTTGATTATAAATAGAATAATTCTGTAGAGAGTTTAATGTTACCTTAAAAATTAACTTTGCTTTAAATGACTGGGCAGGTATAGTTAGCAAATTAGCTCTTTGGTTTCAGGGCTGTCAGTTGGAGATTTGATAATAGTTACGGATTAAAAATAATAAATTTTATTAAAACAGTGCACTTATTAGCTATGACACTTGTGTCTGTTGGTTAAGAGTAGTTCTGAATCTCTAGTAAAATATGATAAAGAAGCCTTACATATAAATATTACCATGCCTATCATTGATTATTATGATTGAGGTATGTTATTATAGCCTTCTTATAACTATATTCCGTGCAGCTGAACATATCTACTACTTCTGAGAAAGCATTCCCAACTGCATGCAATCTAGGTATAAGCGAATATCTAAATGACTCAGTCCTGATATTGTTGTTGCAATTAAAAAGGATTTTGGATCGAGTAGTTCTTGTAGGTATATGGAAGGTGATTAGACTTAATAAATCAGGGCTGTCTATAATACCATTAACAATTTTAAAAATAAAAGTCAAGTCGGAAACAAGTCTTCTATCTGAGAGTTTTATTAAGTTTAATTTTTTCATCAAGTGATTGTAATTTATTGATTCAATTGGTAGACCGAGTTTATAGTTAATGAATCTTAGGAATTTATGCTGAATTTTTTCAATGGAATCGGAGTGGATTTTGAAGTGAGGGGACCAAATAGAAGAATTATATTCAACTTGACTTCGAACTAGAGAGGAATACAAGATTTTTAATGTTGCAATATTTTGAAAGTCTTTGCCATTTCGAAGAATGAAGCCTAGCATTTTTAATCCTTTATTGGTTACTGTATTTATATGTGTAAGAAAGTTAAATTTGGAATCGAAAGTAATACCAAGATCATTAATTTCACTGACAGAAGTGAGGGAAACATTGTTAATTTTATATTGATAGTTAAGGGATTGATTTGTTCTGAAAAATCTTATTATCTGGCATTTACTAATATTTAGATAAAGTTTGTTAGTTTCGCACCAATCTTGTAGTTTATTTAAATTTGTTTGAATATGAATACAGTCATTTATTGTTTTTATACGTTTAAATAGTTTTAGGTCATCGGCGAAAAGCAACACTTCAACATTATTATCAAAAACAGTGACAATATCATTTATAAAAAGTAAGAACAGTATTGGGCCTAAATGTGACCCTTGAGGTACTCCGCTTGTAGCCATGAATTTGTGTGATAGTTTAGAATTATTTTTTACTTGGAGAATTCTATTAGTTAAGTAACTCTTTATCCATTCCAATAGTTTACCCTCTATTCCCATTTTGCTAAGTTTATTGAGAAGAATTTCATGGTTGACTTTGTCGAAGGCTTTTATAAAGTCTGTATATATTGAATCAACTTGGTTTCTATTTTCAAGTGAGCATGCTATAAATTTATTGTTCATACAAGGAAAGATTTGTTAGGGTGGATCTTCCCGACATAAAGCCATGTTGATTAGGTACTATGATGTTATTAATATGTGTGGAGATTTGGTCAAGGATAAGTTTTTCAAACAATTTGGGGATAGTTGAGAGCATGCAAATGGGTCGGTAATTAGTGACATCATTAATATCTCCCTTTTTAAATACAGGTGTTAGATAACAGTTTTTCCATAAATCAGGGAAGCAACCAGAATTTAGTGATTGGTTAAATATTTGACATAGTGGCTTGGCTAGTATCGATACACAGTTAATTAGAAAGGCAGGACTAACTTTGTCAGGACCCGCTTTTTTCTTTATGTCGAGTGACTTTATTTTACGTATAACATCCGGAATATTTATATGTAAAGCGGGAATGTGGACCGATTCCTTTGGATGAAAGGGTGGAAGTTGAACATTTGGATTATCCTTATCATAAACATTTTTGAAGAAGTCGGCAAAGAAATTAACGATATCATTAGTATCACATTGACATTATTGACATTTAATTACAAGATTTCACACCAAACTAATAAAATATAATAAAAATTTCACGATACAGGCTACGTAACTAGCATTTTTATTTTATTAACTAATTATATTTTTATTTTAAAGACAAACATTCCCGGGTTACGAATAATCTGACTTTTTTAAAATCTCTAACTAACATCACATTAAGCGGAAAATGTTGTTTGTGTCGTGATGGAGGACTAAGTCAGCCAAGAAATTGAACACACTACACCCAAGCGCGATGACAACTCGGTCCCTGACCAGTCAATAACAAATTATATTTACATTCACTATAATCATTTTGTTTTTTTTTTAATGTCTTTCTTATAATATTTTGTAATATTCTTTAACCATTGTTTGTTAGTTAGGGTGCTCAGGTTCATAGGGTCAGGTTTGTCTAGGTCTTGGCGGTGGATTCAACTGCTCACCTACTGCGTGGCAGGCCAAATCGAGAGACTAGTTGAGGGAGGATTTTTGACTTCTCGAGCCGGACTCTCTCGACCCATCGCCTACCCTACCCACCATCGTACCTTTTTCCTTCCCAGAACTTCCTCTCCTCCCTTTCTGTAAAAAGTCCCAACGCACAACACCCTCTAAGATTTCAAGTCCTGAGGGGAATCATTATCCTCAGAACCTCTTGTGTGAAGAATGTAAAAAAAACAACGATAAATCAAATTACAACAAAACTGAATACAAAAATACGTATTCAGTTTGGTCTATATATAAGTCTTCAACACAGATTCTTCTTGTGGTTCGCGGAACACTATATGCAATAAATAAATAACTTACAATAGGCACTTATTATTCTTACTTGACGGGACATAATATTGCAAACATTCTATACATAATGAAATATTATTAATTGATCTCTTGACAATTGCTTTCGTTTACTAGTAAAGAGGCTACTTTGTGGTGTAAAATTAATTAGAAATCTGTG
This sequence comes from Limnephilus lunatus, assembly GCA_917563855.2. Lineage (NCBI taxonomy): Eukaryota > Metazoa > Arthropoda > Insecta > Trichoptera > Limnephilidae > Limnephilus > Limnephilus lunatus. Next base: position 44,201,761 of record OU830598.1, on the reverse strand, counting down.
TCTGTTTAAATACTGGTTAGTTTTTCCATACAATTAATTAATTATTACGAAACGTGTTTACATTAATATGCAGGTACTATTAATAAAATAACAAAGGCAAATTATCGTTGATCTCTTTGTAACTGGATGTTTCCAATTAAAATATCCTTTTGGTCTATTAACATTATTTCACAATTAGTACAATCGAAACCCCAATTTTGTTCATTTACACCATTTACTTAAGTATATTTGATTTAATTGTCAATGTTTACCATAATTTCTACTAATCTTGAATAATGTACTTCAGTCCTTCAGAGTCTTTAAGATATTTTGACTAACCACAAGCCGAAGATAAGTTTAGGGACCAAACCGCAGCCATCTTATATCTGACACAAAACACTTGATAGATTAACATATACCTACCCACTAAAGTCGTCCACTACCCTCTATTATATAAAGACAAAACCAAAAACTTCTTCAACTACGAAGAACTTATCCTAAATTCCTGAAGTTATTCGTGCAGAACGTGCCCATCAAGAGATAATGCTATGAATATTTATTTAAGAATGTCGGGAATAGTATTTTTTGTTCATTTAAAAGGCTGCCTTGTTCGTGGGACGTAGATTCATCTCAGAATTTAATTTTACCATTCTTACGCTAATGCGTTTAAAACGTAGAAGGGGAATACCCACGAGAGAACAAAATAACAACTATCTCTTGTATTTTCAAGAAAATTTGAATGAAACTTTGGACGGCTCGAGAAGGTTGAGAGATCGCTGCTTTCTTTCTCTAAATACTAAAATAATAACTGCACATATAATACGGTCTTGAGGCTAAAATAAATATTATTTGTGCTGCGCTACGGTCACAAGTCAGTTGAATATATTTATAAATGGATTAATTAGGCAAATTATTCCTAGTAAGCTGAGTTTTCACACGTGCATGCAGAAATGATGGTTCAACGTACACCTTACTTAATCCAAAATCTAAAAACTAAGCAAATTTATTTATATCTAGCTTTTGTACCCGGCTTTCTTGAGAATTGTGTATTATTTTCATGAATGTAATTACTGAAAACTTATCCTAACGATTGTAAAATACTTGGAAGTAGGTACTAAGCCAATGTCAAAGGAAAACCATCAGCATTATAACTTAAATTTTTAACACAATAGCGGAAAATTTTTTTACAACTTAATTGTCTATTGTAATAAACTAAAAAGAGAATTTATCAAGAATATAAAACTTAATTTTAAAACGAAACGACAGAGTACTAGCTTTTGATTGAAATATATTCCCAACTGGTCAAATTCAACCATTCAAAATATGCCAGCAAAGCAGAAAAAAAAAACAAAAAAATGTCGTTTTCATGCTTTGGCATTCGAAGAAAAAGTCAGTAGTTTGAATACCTTATCCCGTTTCTTGGGTTATATTTCATTTCCTCAGATAAGCAAAATAGCACAAAAAAACGCATTTCCTTCTGCCAATCCTTCTTTTCTTTATTTTATTCCCCTTGAGTGTTCCGGACGTTTTTCATCCACAGGTCATTTGTCGCTCGGACGTGATCTTCCCAGGTAAAAAAGGATCCAAGTAAGGTTTTTATTCAAAAGAATATATTTTTATAAAGTAACGGTTTCTGTAAAACTTGTCCTCACGTAACCCATTTTCAGTTATTGCAGATTATCTTTTCCTTTACTATGCGCATCACATTCAATTTTCAACGATCTTGCCCCCTAAATGCAAATGGTATAGTTAAGGTATTTTATCTCTGGTACAATATCAAACCCTTCTAGGCTTTTCATTTTCTGACTGAAATCCGATAGATTTTTTTGCAGGTACCTTACCCAGGAGATCTTTAATAATAAATTGTTAATATATTATTTTTTCATTTCGCAGCCGGGTGTAATAAACGCACGTCGTAGAACTATGTTAAGAAGTGTGCCATTGGAAAGATAAATCAATTCGAATTAATTTGTAGCAACCGACTTAATGACTGGGGTGCTAACTTAGCATTATAATTTCAAACTGTTACACGATGAGGCGGCAAAACTTATTATCGGATTTATAAACTATTTTTTTAACTCAAATTAGGTTTACACGACCATTATTTGCTAACAACAAAATATATTTCATAAACTATGGAGCTCAAAAATATTAATTTGAAAGGTTTCATATAAATTTATATGTATTTATGAAAACCAATTATCTGATGATAATATCATTTATTTAATGGATTTATAAAGTGAACCCTCAATAAAATTATATCTGGTAATAATATTTCACACCATGTCAAAAGTGGCTTTGACTTTTCTCGTATTTCAAAAAGGTGTGGAAAAATTTCACTTAGAGCCAACGAAATGAAGCGGCTAGATGCCCTCGAAATGTGATGCTGGAGAAAAGTGCTCAGAATTCCATGGATAGTCAGACGCACAAATGTGTCCATTCTGGAAGAGCTAGGCATAAACACAAGTTCTCACTTATCTAGCTACAACGTATTTTAAGTTTCTTTGGACACGTTGCTAGCCAAGCTGAGGACTCAGCCTTGGAGAAACTCATAGTCACTGGCAAAATGGAAGCCAGAAAAAGCAGTCGAGGTCACCAATGCGCTCGAGTGACTAAGTATCGCTGGCGTTCAGTTAGTCGGTGTCCGCAGCTCACCACGCAGCGCAGTACTGCGAAGAGTGGAGGAACCTTGCCCACCAGGGAAATTGGAGAAGGTTCACGATCCTCAGCAACGAGAAACCATTGACTTTTTAGAGAAAATCTCAGAGAAATAGCTGTATTTAGGTAATAAAGATATCATTTTATTTTTACTCTGTTTTCATGAGCATATACTCGCGTTCATAACAATTTTAGAAAAATATGTTGTATATGTCTTCGTGTTTATGAAAATATTAAAGAGACCAAATAGAGATATTTATGTGTCATAAGTTATAACATAAGACGAAGAAGTAATAATTAGACGCAAGTAAAACAAATAGCTAAAATAATCCCGGTTAATATTTTATTATGCGCACAAAAGCTAAGAAAAACAAAACAAACAAAGGGGGGCCATCGCTTGAGTCGGATTGCCGAGAGAGCTACCAATTTCTATTTCAAGTATTTCATCTGCCCACATAAGTTTATAAAACTAACCGCTTTCTAACAACGTGTAACCCCGCATTCTTATTGTCATCTTGACCGTTTTCTTCGCAAATCCTTTACGGCCGTTTCTGAGATCTGTTCTCGATATTTTCACGTTCCTCGGAATAGATGCCGGAGCACTCTCGGCTCCACTGGGACAGCCAATGAATAGTTGCATGGCTTCACCCCAGCGGGATAAGGTTCGAAGCGCATACACATTCTGCAAACCTATTTCTTTTTTTATTCGGTTATAAGTACAACAAAACCTTTTCGAAGTTATCCTACTCGCAATCGCAACCTGAACTCTTGTTAGGATGGTTAATAAATAGATTTTTTTAATGTTTTTTTGAAGAAAAATCTCTTAATAGCTCTCTGAAGAGTATTTCATTTTCCGAGAATTTTTTTATTGTGTACGTTCAGCGAATCGTAAATATTTCATATAACATAACAATAAACATTTATTGTTCTACTAATCCAAGAGTAATAGATTGTACTCAACCTACTTACTATACTTCACGCCCAGTACCTAAGTACTAATTTCTTTAAAGATGTTCCAAAAAAATTCAAAAATAAATCAAGATAGACAAAACGATTAAATTGATGCGATTAAATGAAATAAAGTAGGTTCTATGAAACATACTAACGACATCAAAATGCTAAAAAAGCATTCTTATAATATTATTTTGGATAATCTGATATTCCCTTTTCACTATCAGCCTCGACTTTGCAACCGCCAAAAGACCCTTTGCATCGAGTCCGCTTATGCAGAGAATTTGAAAGAAAAACGATGGGATCTTCGGCAGTAAAGTCGACAACTGGCTACTGGCTACTGGGTGGCTAGTTCCCTTCGAGGGGGGGGGGAGGGGTGAGGGTGCTGTTATCACAGTGGTTTTATCCCGCGCTATACTTCCACAAGCCGTATCGATGGATCTTTGTATACTGGGGATAGGTACTAGATACCCAGTACATGCAGAGCGTGTGAACATTTGCAAACTTGAGATTGCCTCGAAAAAGGTTTGTGAAAAAAATAAGGCGTATTTCGCAAACAGGCGCACATTCTAGATTCAGTCTCAAAACAGTTATGAAAGAGAGCGATTTTTTACGGTTTAAGTTTAAAGTAACAAAGAAAATGTAACCCCTAGTTCACTCGACTACACGAAACTAGATATATTTTTAACATTGCTTTTGCGGTCACAAAACGGCTAATAGAAAACTAGCGTAGACTCGTAATTTTTTTTTCGTATAAAAATATATGGACGGGGGTAAAATAATAATAAAGCAATTTGATTTTTTAAAAATTAAATACAGACAATATTATCTAAACTCTATCGAAAATCAGTAAAAAGAAAAACCAGAAAAAGATATAGGTACCTCTGGGATATTCCAGATTTTCGATTGTGTTTCGCTAATATTGTCCGCATTTAATTTAATATTAGATACAATTTGAGGTTTTACTCATAAAAGTCATACAGTTAAAAATATTTTTTTTTTTTTTGCCAAGGCCTGTTTTATCTTGTTGAATCTTTTTTGAACAATATTTAAATAGCACAAAATTTTGTGGAATTAAAAATTTTAAGGTGATATCTCACAAGTGTTATCCTGTATGTAAACTAGGGTGGTCCAGGCCTATATAGTAAAAAAAATATAATCAAATATAGGTGTAGCCACCCCCTTCATTTGTTACACGTACCATTCCTATTATATGTAAAAAAAATTAAGCTCCCTATCTTATATAAAAAAAGGTTGCTCATCGAATTAGAAGTTTCTGGCAAAATTTCAGGATTTTAAGTAATACACGTAATTTAAGGTTTATTAATATTACAAGTATTTTAATCAAATAAGTATACAAAGTATTTAAATGTGAATAAAATTTGGTAATAAAGCAATAATTATCATAATATTAGTCGCAATCTTTCAAAACTATTTTTGTTAACTCCTTTTTGGATGTTTCAGAAGAACGATTTTTCTGTTTTGTTCAACGAAGTGAAGTAAAAATTGCGTTTCTTCCTCATTCTTAGTGAGTAACGTGTTGTAATTTTCAAACAGTTTATCACCACTCTGAGTTGTATCATTAACAACACGCAAATTTGTGACGTAGCTTTTCCCTTGAAGGTAATCAACATTGTCATTCCAAGTCTCAGGAGGTAATTGCAAAAAAGAATCCTTGATTTCAAGAACTAAGAGCGTTTTCAACGTTCTTTGTGTTGCAAAAGCTTCTAATGTAACCTCTGAGGCAAGCTTAGCAGAATCACCTCGTACTGAGCGATTACCGCCATCAGAATTTATTTTTTGAACAATGGTCTATTTGTCCGCATCAGACAGCATGTCAGAAAACAAGGCAAATGCAACTAGTTCATCTGACAAACACCATAAGTGACACTCTAAGGCACCTCTAGCTGCTTTGCTGATTTCGGAAGCAATGGCTTCGTATAATTTATAGGCTCTTCCAAAGTTGTAAGGCTCTTCGATACAAACTTTGGTGCAGATGAGCACACCAAAACTAACAAATCGAACGATTTGTTTTTCTTCTCTCTTGGTTGGTTTAATTATTCTTGTAAATTATTTCGAAAGAGGAAAATCTTCAAAGCATACAGCAATTTCGCCATCCAACGAGCATGATGAATCAGACCTGAAGCGCACCAATGTATCTTCGTATGTCGTTTGTTCAAAACAATCACGATGAGCTTTATTAGTTCTTCGCAAACATCATGAATCATTCTCTCCAGATAGAGTGGTTGTAAGACTCTCAAGAGTATTTTCAGTGAACTGTTCTGCACTCTTATCGAGGTAAAGACAATCGTAGTGCTCCTTCAGTAATGTTTCCCAAATATCGCTGAATCTTTTGAGAAGTGGGATTTGAGGAGAGCTTGATGGCCCAAAACAATTAGTAAATATTTTTGAAAGTATTATTTCAAATACGTGATGACGACACGCAAGCCACAAAAGATCACGTTCTGTCTTTTGTTCTAAAAGAGTGCAAGCTCCCTTTTTGGCACCGGTGTTAGAAGCAGTAGTGTCAAAACTCATAGCCCGGACTTTATTTGTGACATTCCACTGTTTTTTATTGGGAAATACATCATATTTTCATTAATAATGCGTGTTACTTGTAAGGTTTTTCCCAAACAATATTGAAGTAAGGCTACAAGGCCGAGGTAAATAGGCCTACTGGAAAAAACCAAAATAAATAGAAATTAGACAGCCAAACACCACTTAGTAACAATTGTAAGAAAACACATATTATATTTGAATAAAATCCTTGTAGACCACCCCTCTCCCTCTCCCCCATATTTGTGTATATGAGGCTGAAGATGGTCTTGATAGGTTGAAACTGGTTACGGTTTAATAAAATTAAGTGGAAAAAAGGTTTTTTTTGGTTTTATTATAATATATTAAAAAATACAAATTAAGCATTTTACACAAAAATTCAAAAACAACACTCAATTGAGCAACCCTTTTTAGTTGAGCTACCTCGCTGAAATTTTTCAATGTTATTATTATAAATACAGGTAACAAATTCACGGGGTGGCCTACTGAAAAATAGTTTAAAAAAAATTTGGACCACCTTAATGTACACGTAGTTTCAGAGTAAAGCCAGAAAAAGTGTATCGCCACCAGAGTCAGATTAAGGAAGGGTCTATAGTGACTATAAGAAAGGTTTTGTTATTATAGAACTCAAAAAGGCTCTCGCATTCATTGAAGGGATCCTTGAAGATTGGTTTTATTTTTTTTTATTTTGCGTTATTATTTTAACTTTTATAATAACAATTTTTCTCATAGCTTATGTCATCTTTGGGGATGCTGTGCTGCGTTCGACTGAAGATGGAGAAACGACTAGTTTAGTAGTCATTATGCCGTCATCAATTTCTGACGGATCTTTTGGTACTGTCTGCTGTATTTTTTTCTATTTAATCTTTACACCTGTAATAAATTGTACCAATTTTGTTCTGTGATTACTTATATCCTATTGTTTAAATACTAGCAGCGATGTGGAAACATTAATCACCACTCACGAGATTCCACAACAGTTGTTAGTTTCCACTGAACCAAGTGAATTTCAAGACGTGAGGAATCTCAACAGATCCCTAAATAATTCACCGCTAATTGAGTGCTTACTTGCACAATAGCTAGGCTGATTAATTTCAATCTGGGAAAAGCAAATACCATGGATAACTCAGACGTTAATCAAAGTTTGTAATAATTAGAGTGCCTTATACCGACAAACGGTAATCTGCCGTGTTTCGACATTGATAATTTGAATATTCGCGTACCATAACTTATCTTTTTTATATATAAAAATCTAAGAATGTTTGTATGTATATATGTCCGCTATGCGTTGCTATATTAAGCATAGGAAATATTTCAATCTTTCAAAATACCCTTTTCAACCCTCGCAAAGGTTTCTGGATTATTACAACATGACAATACATCTGAAAAGTTTTTTTAATCATTACAAAAACTCTTACAAAAATGTCACAACTTGAAAATGACATTTTTAAAACATCGATTGTTCAATCAAAATTCAATATTCGAATAAACTTTTAAAATTAATTTATTTAATCGAAGTACTCACTTATGGTATCTACTAATCAAAATCAAATACTAATAGGTACGAATGTTAGGTACCAAATTTGATTAACTGTTCTTATAATATACAAAAATGAATGTTTGGAACATGTTAAAAATAATAAAAAAATAAAAAATGCAATAGGTGGCACGCGAGCTGTTTGAAAATCTGAATGTACCGAGACTGAATATATTGAACGCGGGAGAGGGGAGAGGATCGCTGCAGGGTGGTTTGCGGGAGAGTGGTGAGGGAAGGCGGGGAAGGTGGAGGGTAAATTCGTGAGAGGAAGTGGATATGTGAGGGGAAAGGGAGACGGAAGTGGAATGGGACGAATGGGAAAAGACACGTAGGGAGAAACAATTTCTTTATTAGTGGCCTAGCAACGCATGCCGGGAACCCACTGGTATTTATATAAATTAATAACACGATCTCACACTTCCATTTTCATAAAATAATTTACTATGAACTAAAAAATATATGTCTCTGTAGTTAACGTATACCAGAAGCTCTGAAGGAATCAACAAAATTTAATAATGGTTTAAGTAAGAATTTAGCATAGACGACAACCAAGACTTATGAAAATTTAACCATACACAAATTCATGTCTTTCTAAGTTACTTGGAGAATCTTCTGTAAACAATGGAGGCGAATAGTTCGTTATCCTCGTTGAATGTTTTGCTTATTTTACAAAGAGCTGTCGTTTTAACGAGATGTTTTTAGTATAATATATATTTCTCGATTTTTTCATTGAAAATCAATGTGTAATGCAATCATTTCCATGATTAAAAAATCTCATTTAAACTGAACACTTCAATCTGTGAACAGATTCGAGTAGGCGACTCTATATTGCGGGAGCTCTCATAGTAAAAATCTCCAAGAATGTTCATAAACAAAGTTTAAACGGCCATCTCCTCGGTTCAATCAGAGAAGCTTCGCTCCAAATACATACCTTTATGTAGGAACTTTTCTAATAGATGGCAGCACCGGTTCAAAAGAAAATGCTTTCGATAGAATTTGCACGGATTTAGTCATAATTCCCATCCCTTTTATTACCATTTCTGCGCCAACGTCATCAAGACAAAAGTATGGGAAATTGGAACAAAAGTTTCAGCATTTTTGATTGGGAGATTGATTTTTTTTTTTGCTTGAAACAAATAATGAAAAAGGGTGGCTCATTTCACTGAACTTTTTTTTGCAAAATTGGTAAAACAATATCATCGTTTTTTTAATTCATTTATTTGTACCCATAGTTTTTAAGACAGATAAAGGAAAAAAAATAAAATGTTTCTTCATTTATAGTTTGCTAATTAATTTCATGTATTGAATCCCAAAAAAGTGTTTTTTATGGAATTTTGAAGTTGAAGGAATTGAAATTGGAATTTTTAGGGAATTCTGAAGCAAATTTTAACAATGAATTTATAGAATTCGTATTTTTCCAATTCGCTTGAATTATTTATATAATATTGACAGAATTATTTAAAGTTTTGATTTTTTGGGTATTATTGCGCACAGTTGACATCAGGGCAGAAGATGACATATCTGCCCTGATGATGGACAGTGCAACGCAGTCCAAAACGTTGGCTAAAAAAGGAGGTTGTGCATCTGATACAACAGACAGCAGGGCAAATGACATATGTACTTTGATGATGGATACTGTAACGCAGTCCGAAACGTTGGCTAAAGAAGGAGGTAGCGCAACAAGACATAATACCCTAAAAATAAATCACCATAACACTTTTGACCGTGAGAATCTAAAATCATATCAGAAGTATATAATTGATATTTTGAAGTTTGAATTTTAAAGCATGAAAATATTAGACGGCAATTTTGAAGTTAACGGTATTGTAGTTATGTGATAAGGAATATAAAATTAACATGTGTAAAAAATTTTGGAAATAAATCTCTTCGTGAATTTATCGATCATCAGACAGTCGTCTGAATGCTTTGAACAACTTTCAAAGGGCAATATAACTGTCGAAATAGACTGTTTGAACTTGAATTCAGGATGACATCAATTCAGAGACTACTCCAAAAGCTCGACTTCCGAACTTAGCATCTATTCTGCACGTTTATTCCTTTAGCGTTACATTCCAATAGCTGATAAGGTTGCTTGATCTATGTGATGAATGCTGTAAATTGGTAGTTTCTGGAATGCAACGTCCGGATTTGTAAGACGGGGTCATTCCGTTTATGGCTTTAACTGCCACCGTGGCAACCTTTCAACTAAAACCTTTCATAACATTTGAACCAAACATTTTTCGGATGCTTTCACAGAGCTACAGGTAAATACCATAATGATGATTCATGCAATGAACGCTTTTATATATTTTTTCAGGTTCTGCATAAAACAGTTATACACCAAATTATTACGGAAAAGATTACAAAATTTAAGAGGAAAAAAAGTCCATGGGGGGCAGTTTCACTATATTGTGACGTACGTCAAAAGATAGTTACTGAACTCTCTATAGGTAACATTGAAGATGTCGATGCTCATGCAGAATCGTTAAGCAGAGCATAAAAAAGTGCGTGGGATCTCCCACGAGTAAACGAGTTAGGGACATATAGGTTAATCTCCTTCAACATAGGTGGATTCAGTACAGTACCGGAGTTCAGCTTAAAAAAATGTTTAAAAAATATTATTCGGCGGGCTTCTAAGGTTTTAAGATCAAGCATTCCTGTTAAGAACAACGAAATAACATATAACAACAGGAATGGTTAGTATGTATATTCATATTATATATTATATTTTCCGCGACGATTCACGGTAAGTGAATGGCGGTATAAAAAAGGCAATAAAGATACGTTCTTTATCACAATACTGCAGCAGCTCTTTTAAAAATGAGATACACAATGTACGTTGACACACCGCACCGTGACGTCTCCGTAATCCCTTACCAATACTACTTGCCAATATAATTTTGAAAATATGGAATATAGTGACAAGGAAAATATTTAAGTGTGAAGGAATTCCAAAAATTCAAAAACTTTAAATAATGTCAATGCGCTGATGGTTTTCCTTTTTTTTTTTTCTTAAACATATAATGCTGCTGCTCTTTCATACACACTAAATGACTACAGTCGAAAATGAGACAAACGGTGAACGTATATCTGCACCCCCCTAAAGGAAACATACAATCAATTTTATACATCTCCCTTATGCGTATAAAGAAAATGAAACCCGTCGCAAAAAAATTGTACTTTGGAGGAAATAGTCACACGTATTTTGTGTGTCTCATAAAGGTGTACATTTAAATATATTTATACGTTTAAATTTTATATATTTGAACGTGGTGCTTAAAGCGTAGTATTTTCTCTTTCTAACTCCGTTAAGATTATATTCCTAGACATGATAGTAATGGAGATACAACGATTTCTATGAGACCTACATAAGCAGTTTTGAAAACCGAACAAATAAGCCTGGGTTTAACCCTTTGTACGGCTAATCATTTTTTTTTAAATATTCATCTGTTCCCAGTGAACGTTCAGGGAAAATATTGGTGGTGTCAAAAGTGTGCCAAAAAAACATACAGCAAAAAGTTGTAAGGAAATAATAACTTAAGTAAATTATTTTTTTAACTTAATTCTTCATAGATTTAAAAATAACTTAACGTTACTCATGAGCACGCACTGAAGAATTACATTTTACTTATCCTTAACTTCCAAATGGTATAAATGACTCAACTGACTTGTTAGATATTTACGCATTGGGAAAATATTGAACATAATATGGAGGACATTTTTCATAGTGTCTCTCACGAAAAAGTCCTTATTGTAGGTGGGTATCCGTATTTCAAGAATGCCCTATAAATTAAGAGAAAAAAGAAACTATACTAAAGGCCCCTCTTACTTCATTGATAAACAATACTTGTCAGAAATAGTTGAAGACATTACATTTGGTGTTCTGACAGCACGGGCTGTCGAAAGAAAATCAATCTTTGGGAGATTCACATTTAAATTATTACATAAGCACAGACTCTTCTTAAAAAGGGATGTAAGCATCCAAACATATTAAATCTACCTATTAGGAGTCACTTTTTTATATCATTTATTTATAATATTGTCAATAGTAATTACTTGTGAATTTTCCACTACAGAAACTACAAAATGGTACACTTTCCCGAGACTAATGTTCTTAAAATCGTCTTCGTATTAACATTTTTAACCGATAAAATCCATCTGAGAAATTTATTGTGAGACTTCCGCAGAAACAAAGCAACTTAAGAAATGTAGTAATGGGATAGGAGGATAGGAGTGTGGAGATGAGAAGAGAACTCCTCCCATGTGGATTGCTTATACTTTTCTAATGCACTTTGGAATGGATCTGGGAATGCATTCTCAGACAAAATTTTGGCACTGAGTTCTAGAAACGGCTGGGAAATGTTTTAAATAGTTCAGTGCTATACTTACTTGCACACAAAGGGCATTACTGGCTATATTTTTTTTTTATTAAAAATCTTTATAAAAACGTTTACCTGTTTTTATGGTTTAGAAATAAATTATTAGGATGAACTCATTGAAGTTTAATCCTTTTTGATTTTTTAACCATTTATTAATATTAACAACTCTCAATAAAATATTAAAAATAAGACACCGTAAATAGTTCGCAACTGGGACCTACAAAAATGATTCAATCTACCATTTGAATTGCGGATTCCCAATTAAATTCAATCAATTTTATCAATTGATATGTCTATATTTTCATTGAGAGTTGTTAAATATTATTTTCAGTGATTAAATAAACGATAATAATATAATAAGTTATAAATTTGATTGCCACTAATCGCGTGCAAATTAACGTGCACCAGACAGGATCAAATTCATTTTGTTGTTTGACTCTACATTTTTTAGCACTCAACGCACCCACTGAAAATATTGTATTTTAATCTTGATAAATTTTACGATTGATACGTTTATATTATTTTCAGAACTCGTATCCATGCATGGTTTTACATTAAAAATACACAAACGTGCCAGGGATCTCATTTCTACAGAGTTGCAAAAATTTTTGTTAGAATATAACAAAATAATATGTTACCACTAACGCCATCTAGGATACAACAATTGTAACTGTGAACAATAAACGTCAGTCTATCGAAAACCTCTCTGCTGTTTCATTAGGTTATGGGACCCAGTGAACAATTCCGGTGCAGAATACGCAATTAGTATATTTTTTAAACTTTTTGATCGTGCACAGTGTGGAAAAATGTCGGCGAATTACTCAGTAAACGTTCCTAGGTTGAAAGGGCGTGAGAATTTCGACGATTGGTCTTTCGCAGTTGAAAATTTCCTTATCCTGGAAGGCGTGGATTTGAATAGCTCGCAGGTGCTAGCTGAAAAAGACGACAGAAAAGCAAGAGCAAAGCTGATAATGACCATTGATCCATCTCTGTATGTCCATATTAAAGGCGAAACTACAGTGCAAAGTATATGGAAGAAATTGAAATCCTTGTTCGACGACTCCGGTTTCACACGCAGAATCAGTCTACTGAGGAATTTAATATCGATTCGCTTGGAGACTTGCAATTGTATGACTGATTACGTCACTCAATTAGTGGAAACAGCCCAGAAGTTGAGAGGTACGGGTTTCGAAATAAACGATAAATGGATCGGTTCATTGCTTCTTGCTGGACTCCCGCAGATGTATGGCCCAATGTTAATGGCCATTGAACACTCCGGTATGAAAATAAGTGCAGATGCTATAAAAACAAAATTGTTGGACATGAGCACGGATTCTGAGGATACATCGAAGGGTGCATTCGTCGTTGGAAATTCTCAGAGACGCAGCAGCGGCGGCGGCAGAAAATTTACGAAGCATCGCGACAATAACGATAAAAAATATTGTCAACCTTCTGACAACCCAAATGTCAGATCATCAAAAATGGTTCGTTGCTATAAATGCAAACAGATTGGGCATTATAAAAGTCAATGTCCTAAAGGGAATGATACGAATGCATTTAGTGCAGTTTTCATGACAAATGAATTCAGTCAGAAAGACTGGTATATTGATAGTGGTGCCAGTACTCATTTAGTTTCAAATGAAAATATGTTGTCAAATATTTCATACCAACCGAAAACTAAAGAAATTATTGTGGCAAACCAAACTAGTATGGAAGTTTTATGTTCCGGAGACTTGAAAATAACGACTGCAGTGGGAAACAAGAAATATAAAATAGATGTAAACAATGTTTTATATGTACCTAACCTCACAACAAATTTGCTGTCAGTTAGTAGAATCGTTGCAAATGGCAACAAAGTGACATTTAATGAACTAGGATGTTCTATTTACAACTCAAGAAATGTTTGTATTGGTGAAGCAAAGTTAGAAAATGCAGTTTACAAATTGAACATCGTGAAGTCTCAGCATCTTTTAGCGGCGACAGTGAAGACTTTGAGTGCAGCGCAGCACAGGCGACCAGGTCATATGAATGTTAATGACCTAGGCAAGATGAAGAATGGAGCAGATAAAGGTGTGACATTTCAAGAAAAAATTGGTGAAAATGAAAAATCCAGCTGTACAGGATGCTGTGAGGGCAAACGGGCGAGGCTGCCTTTCCCTCTGAGTACCAGCAAGAGTCAGGAAACGCTGAAATTCGGCCAATGGAAAACAATTCACTTGGAAGCTAGTGGACAGGAAAAATGACGGCACAGTGCTAAAAAATAAATTAATGTGTGCTTAAAGAAATATAAAAGTAGCGGTGAAGTGCGTTTATATTTAAGATATTCTAACATAGTAGAAGAATGTTTATTGAATTTATTGTCAGATATCATAGAAATCAATAAAAATACACCCGAATGTTTGTATAGTGATAGTCAAAGTTCTATTAAATTGGCTGTTAATCCATTGCTTCATAAACGTACTGAACATGTACGAAAATGATGTGCGACATCATTTTGTTAGAGAATGTGTATTTGATAATAAAGTGAAACATGAATATTTATCAACCTCCAATATGTCAGCTGATTTATTGACGAAAAGTCTGTGTATAAATAAACATTATAAATTTTTAAGTTCAATGGGCATATCGGAAGTTTAAATCTTATTGTTTTTGTTGAGATGAAATTAGGATTATTTTGTTACGAGAGGGTGTTAGAATATAACAAAATAATATGTTACCACTAACGCCATCTAGGATACAACAATTGTAACTGTGAACAATAAACGTCAGTCTATCGAAAACCTCTCTGCTGTTTCATTAATTTTGGTCCTTCATTTGCCAGTTCTATGTTTCTCTGTTATACCTACATCAGGGTACTAATAAAACTCCAATGTAAATTGCTTTATTAGCAGCAACAGCATTCAGTCCTCTAATAATTAAATTTTCGTCTCTTATTGTCAAATTAATATCAGTTTTCTTTTCAAAATATTGTACCTGTTTGTATAAATCTCTTGTACTCACTCTACTCTTAATTTCTTAGCTTTCCTTTTAACGTTTCAAGTTGTGTATCTTCTTTGATTAAATCAGATGTATAAATCGGGACCCATTCACCTAGCTCTGTGAGCAGAGCGCTAAGTAAGTCTTAAGATTCCCGCATTAGATAACGTCTTAAAGTGATTGAACGTTCCAGTCCAACCTCTCGCATAACTTATCGGGAAGAAAACTCTTACAAACAACAAGTAGACCAACGGGTTCCTATCTGTGTCCATGGACATAGGAATAAAGTGGATTTAGTATGTTAGATTATGCGTAATATATCTCTGCAACATATGACAAAATCAAATTTCGATCAACAGCCAAAAAAAAAAATCATTATATTATAATACTAGCAGACCCAGCCCCACGTTGCTGTGGCTAACGAAACACAATGCCATTACCCAACCTTTATAAAATCCACACCACTTCATTTTATACTATGTAATGATATGCAGTATTATTTGTTAATTCCGATGATTAAGATTACTTGAAATGTTTTGGAGAACTTCCAAATAACATCGAGGTGCGTTGAGATACAAGTTGCTTTATTTAGGTTTATCGTAAAGATTCCAATGTATATTTAACTTCTTATCAAATTATAAATCTCTACATATTATTTGTCTGTCTGTCTGTCTATTCGCGATAAACTAAAAAACTTCTGAAAGAATTTTCATGCGGTTTCATGGTTTTGCGAACCAACAGAGAGTGTGATTTATGAGGAAGGTTTGGGTATATATAATTCGTCATGGTTTTATGTTAATTGGTTGAAATATATAATTAAAGGAGAATGTCTGTATTTAGTGGACGAGCGGGCTGGCAAGCGGGCGGTGTGGATTTGGTTTCTTTGCAAATTAACAGATGGCGGTGTGAGTTAAAAGGTTGAATAACCATCCAGTAGATGCGTTGTGTTTCGTTACCCACAGCAACGCGTGGCCGGGTCAACTACTATTTAATATCAGTAAGATGTATGTTACATTTAGATCACTTTCCTGTTAAAATCCCATTATCAGTCGTACTCAGATCGTACAAAAATATATATTAATTTTGAAGTTATCATATTGGAACGTATGTGCAAAATATTCAACACCCTTAATTAAAAAAATATGGAAACTCGTCCTCACCGTTTTAATTGTTCTTATTTGTTATTTGTTCTATTGCTTATTTTTTTTAGTTTTCTTTACAGAACAAATATCTAAAACTGCCTACGGATAATTTGTTTACATATTATGGATGTAGATAAAAAAAAAACTTGTTTGGTTTATTGCAATTTCATTTTATTTTACAATGTAATTATATTATAAATAAATAACTCTTTGATTCCTTTGCATAATAAAATAGTTAAAGAATTATCGGTGGCCGGCGGCAAGGAATTGATTTTTATACAAATCTATGTACAGTTTTTAGAAATTGAGGAAATTTTGCACACTTCACTTACAAAACAAGAGAAAGGTCACTGTTTACACGGGATTTCGAAATACCAACTTTTACCCTTTTCAAAGCAGAATGATTATACTTCTCGATGAAATTTTGCACACTTGATAAATAGAATATGAGGAAAATGATTATATACAGGTGATTTCGAAAAACTCTGCGTAAAGCTCGGGCAACGTCGGAGGCTTCAGCTAGTTGCCTATAAAACTTAGTTTTGCTCCAAAAACCTTTATCAAACGTTCATTAATCTACTAAGAGGCAGTTTCAAGTGCAAATAATATTACCTAACATAGGAAATTGTTAATATCTCCGAGAGAAATTTTGTCGATTACAGTTCGAAAATGTCGAAAGTGATCTCCATGGGCATTTGGCCGATGTAGCAAGCAGTAGGAAGTAGGAAGGAAGTTTTCCCCCAGTTAACTTTATAGTCGGAGCAAGAACACGGATTACTCGGGTCCCAGCCATTGACCATTATATCAGAGACGCGTTGGCACGTACTCGTACAACCTATCTCAAGTTAGGACCCAATAAGCAGCCTTCGCTTTATGTAAATGTCTATTAAGTAAAGATTGAAATCTTTGGTTTTGATGCCGGAATCTTGTTTACTGAACCTTAGCGTGTGTCGATGCTTAATGCGTAAGTCAGATTAATGAGCCTGAATTAACACGGGATTATTGGCCCGTAGACTTATCAAACAAGTTCACCGCTCATCGACTGGATTAACTCGAATGTCGAACTAACGAAGGTGAAAGGTCAGATACCGTGATGTCATTTCGTGGAAGAAGGGCACAACAATGGGATTTATCAATTTCACGCATTTGCATAATATAACCCACTATTACTAAAATAAGAAAATATGACGGTTAATTGCTCAGCCGCTTGTATGTTTGCTTATTTCTTTACCTACAAAATAAACGAAAATGCACTAACAATAAAATTCGTTACGGTAAGTTCCATGACTCTTCTTTCTTTCTGACGATGACCATCATGTTCGAGCAGTTGATCTGTCAAGATTGAGTACTCGATTGAGTAGTTTCGAAACATGTTGTTGATAATTTTGATTAATTGGAGGTTTTTTAAAAAGTCATTGTTTCCAAAAAATGATGCCACAAAGTGCATATGTAGAGATTGAAGAAGTAATAGGTAGATATATTTATGTTACTTCTCAAGTAAATAAGTTTAAATGTTTTTGAGGATATTTGAGCCACGTTCTGTTGATAAGTAAATACTTTCATTATCATCCATGGAAATATGTTAATTTGTACCTATCGATATCAAAATTGATATTATCTACTAGAGTGTTTATCTGTTTCCTAGCAAAAACCGTTTTTATAAGAACCTAATAGCAGTTTCTTTCACTTGATTAAGCGATCAAATTCTATCAAATTAGGTACCTACGTAAGTGGCGATATCGCCTAATACTGAAGCGCTTCCATATTGATAATATCAAGCCCTTCAACATCAAATATACATTTTCGTATATTAACACGATGTGACAAACAATATTGGATTCATAACATGAATCCCAGGCGGGCCCGTGGGGCTTTATTGCATAAGTTTTCCATTGGCAATTCCGGGACAAGAGACTGTAGTCTAGAGACTAGAGAACTATCCCTCGATAAATAGAAAACGTTCGACTCTGATTGGTTAGATTTGTTGGATTTACTTATAACATTATAATTCTGGTAATATGGAACTATTTATTGGATAAATAAAAAAGCATATTATGAGCCTTTTTTTTAAAACACGACATAAAACATGTCGACTGCAAATGGTAAAACAGCCTTCAAGCAACATTGTTTTTGGAATTCGATGTTCTCTTTAGTAATTTCTCAAAGAAGAATTTGATGTTCTCTTTGGTAATTTCTCATTCTTTGACATTGAAATGAAAATAGATTAGGCATTAAGGTATTTTTTTCACTAAACATTTTTGGAAGACGGTTAAAACAAGTGAAGCCTCAAACTTATAATCGCGATATTTTATGTATTTTGTAAAATAAGACAAAACTACAGTTGTTATTCCACATTAGTTATTTGAATACATAAGTTAAACATTTACAGATCATACGTGGTGAATCATTATTTTTATTTATTTTCTCTCCTGCTTTTTTCTTTTATCCTCTGACTGTTTCTTCGGTGTATTTATTGCCACTTCATAATATGTCCGCGTTAATAGACTTAATTCTATACCTGTATATTTATGTTCTTAATATTTATTGGATTATCTGTAAGAAATATAATGAATACAGAAGCTATGTCCTTTGTACTCGTACTTTATAAGTTTATTTGTACAAAAATATATATCACTTCGTGTGAAGTCATCAGTATCAAAATCGTCCTTTGTACACGTACTTTATAAGTTTGTTTGTACAGTAAAAAAACAATTAATATACCTAAATAAAGATTTTGTAAACATTTTCACGGAGGTCTCATGCAATTTTATTTTGATTGCTCAATGAATTTTACCTATTTGCGGTAGATATTATGATGAATATATTAAATTTTATAAATCATTGTAAAAGTAGGTGGGTACCAGAAGCAGCAGAAAATATGTCGTGCAAATATGTGTTCATCTTAAAACCCTTCATTTCTTAATTTTGGCATCAAAGATATTGGTTCTCTTATCTGTGTTTGGCATCGTTAAATTTGAACATCAGATTTTCAATTTAATTCTTATATATTTTATGTGTATATTTTTTTGCCTGCAATATTACAGATTACAATCTATAAGAAAATAACAAGAGTCTAGTAACTCCTCGATGAGTAGTAAACTTGTTATGATATCGTCCACATAACTTTCACTAAATTCAAAGAATATGTTATGTAATACATATTTATTCTATATAATTAAATCAAATGCGTAACTTATTCTTCTTCTCTCTCGGAGCAGGTAGAGAAGAATGAGTGAAATTGAATGTTATTCTGAAACCGTAGCTGAAAAAACAACATCTACCGACATAGGTATTTTATTTCTTATTGCGATTTTATGTATTAATCTTTATAATATGATGTTTAAAAAAATATTTATCTAGCTTTAAACGTTCGAATGCATGCAATAATGGAAGTTTTCATCTAACAACCATTTACAGTGCCAGCAGTAATACACTGTAATAATTATTGTAGTTGTACTCTTCGTAGAAAAGTCGCATTGAATAGAATCTTGTATTTATGCTCTTTATAGAATAGGTGCATTGGAAGAATCTTGTGTTCGTACTCTTCAAAGGAAAGTCGCACTGAATAAAATCTTGTAATCGTACTTTGCATAAAAAAGTCGCAAAGAATAGATTCTTATAGAATAGATTCGAATAGAATATTGTAATTGTACTTTTCATAGAAAAGTCGCATTGAATAGAATCTTTTAATATACTCTTCATTAAAAAGTTGCATAGAATAGATTCTTGTATTTATACTCTTCATAGAAAAGTCGCATTGAAAAAATCTTGTCTTCGTATTTTTCAAGGAAAAGTTGCATGGAATAGAATTTTGTAATCGTACTCTGTATAGAAAAATCGCATAGAATAGAATCTTATAAGTATACTCTCCATAGAAAGTCGCATTTAATAGAATATTGTAATTGTACTCTTCATAGAAAAGTCATATGAATAGAATTTTTTAATTGCACTCTTCATAGAAAAGTTGCATTGAATAGAATCTTGTAACTATACTCTTCATGGAAAAGTCGTATTGAATAGAATCTTGTGATTGTACTCTTCATAGAAAAGTCGCATTGAATAGAATCTTTTAATTGTGCTCGTCATAGAAAAGTCACATTGAATAGAATGTTGGCCATTATTAGTTATTCTAAAGATTAAATTCCACTGAAAATACTGTGTATTTCCAAAGGGAAGACATCCGATGGACCGCCCCAGGCAAAGTTGGGAGAATCAACTCAAGAGTCTGTGCGTAGAGAGGCTGAACCTAATATGGACACAGGATACTAAATTAGTGCTCGGAGGCGCTTTTTCGTTACTATTTTTTTATTATTTAAGGAGAGAACCCAAATGCAGACAGTAATTAACAAGACATTATACAAATGAGGTGGTGAATTCGCCTGATTCCTATTAATGTTTTCTCAGATTATCAGTAGCAGAAGATAAATAAACCTTTACAAATATTTTTTGCATAAATTTAAAATTGAAAAATTTGTGTTGCTCAGGAAAATTAGAAAATTGCAAAATGCCTGTAAATAAAGGTAGAAAATAATATTTATTTATTGAAATAACTTTCGAAGCTTATACCCATCAATGTAAAAGTTAATCATTGAAGAAGATAATATTAAAAAATCTAAACGAAACGTAAATAGAACATGTCATAGAAAATATGAAAAGGTAACGGTCGCGACTTCTGAAATTCAGGGAAACGAACCCGTCTTGGGACAATACCAATACCTATCCGATTTTTATTTATATGCGGTACCTATGAACCTTTTCTACAAGTACAAATTGAATAATTTATTTTATTGCAATGATTTTTAAAGGTTAAACCCATCAATGTAATATATGTAAAACATTGAAGAAAAAAATAGTATTAATAAATTTTAACGAAACGTGAAAGAGAGAAAGATTAAAAATAAACACACAAAAAGAAACATGTCAAGATGAAGCCATACTAAATAATGCAAAATCATACAAAATCGTATGTTTTTGTTTTGAAAATTTGCGCTTAGAAGTATTAAGTAGGTATTATAGATGCTTCAATTAAATACTGCGTGTAGAACATACCTTGGCCCTTAAAAATATCGGTCATTTTTTAATAAGTCTTTTAATAAGTTTAGAAAAAAAAAGTATTAGATCTATAAAAAACATTTTTAAGTGCAAACTCTCCTACTTATAAACACTTTTTCGGATATGGTTTTATTGCATAATGTGGCAAATTTAGTTTCTTATATAATTATCGCAAAAAAAATTGAAATTTACGCCCGAACCTCAGAAAATAAAATATAATATGCATTTTCGCGTTGGTATTTTTGACATCACGGCGACAATATGGCAGTCGGTGAATTTGTTACATCAAAGTGAACCTTATACCGTCCACCGAAGAACGACTGGCAGCCACCCCATTTTTCCGTCATTACTCCTCCGGACGGAGCGGAGAAACAACGTGTTAGGGTCCGCGCTGCGTGTTTTCGTGAAATCAATTTAAAAAATCCGTTTTATTATAATAAACAATGCATAAAAAAGGAAATAATGTTTTTTACAGGCCTTTACGAAATCAACATGTAAAAAAAATCTCAAATATCTTTTCCAACCTTTCCAAAAGCTTTTTCTCAAGTATTTTTAAATTCCTCCCATAAAAGGGCGTGAATTCCGATTTCGATTTTTTCCTGTACTAGTGGATCGCCTTAAGAAGAAAAAACACAAATAGATCGCAATGGTCGACTTGGGTAAAGCGCTCTCCAGAGAGACAAGAGACCTGGGTTAGATTCCTAGTTACCTTTTTTATTTTCTGTGTACTGCACTGTTTTATTCAGATTTATTAATATTATCTCCCCCTTCAACGTTGAAAAATAAGTTTAAAGGGATTTTTTAAATCAAAAGTAGTGCTGAACACAGAAATGACAAAAGGTAACAATGTATAAACAAAATAATGTCGATTTTTTGTCGAAGCGATGGTCTGACCATAACGGGACAAATGGATAAAGTGAGATCATATAAATATCTATATAATAATACGTGATATTGTATTGGGAGTAAAAAAAAGATAACGAAGTAAAGTGCCTCTAAAGCTGACGTTAAAAGATCAGATTAATTATTATAATTTACAGTGACAAATAAATGGAGTAATAATCATGTATTATAATGAAGTCCCTCGAAGCGCCACGTCTAACAGGTAGTCCGTAGTCAAGTCCCATGTTTCACCCTGCCGACACAACAATACTAATACTGAGCTCGATAACACTGGCGACAGTGTACGTGACAACCTGGCTGCTAGCTGCAAACTACGACGCGGCGTAGACTCCACTTAATCTAATATTAATATTATTGCCACTCTGAATCCCCACATATATTGTGTTTCTCGCCATGGAGGAAAACTTCGGAATGTGTTTTGAATAGCATTAGAAGAATTCGGGGGAATCCGAGTAACACACGACACGACCGAGTGAATCAAATATTTGAGTCGGTTATGTCGAAAGTCAAGTAGGATAACTAGAAATTTTTAATAATATAAAGTGTATTAAACTATTATATTTTGCCTATGTAAGAAGTCAACTTGAGTACAATTCTCCCGTCTGGAACCCACATTATAATATACATGTACAATCTCTTGAAAGAATACAAAACAAATTCTTACGTTTTCTAAATTTTAAAATGGTTATTCCAGCAATTATGTTGTACTGCAACACTATTCTAAATGATATGAATATGGTCAAATTGTCAGACAGAAGAATTTTCACTCACTTGGTATTTCTATCAAAAGTTCTAAATGATTTAGTTGATAGTCCGGTATTGCTTGAATTGATAAGTTTCCGGGTTCCACAAAGTAATACTAGAAGTCAGGATTTATTTCAATGCAGAAATTCTGGGACTAACTACCATATGTATCCCTCTTTGCCCAAAACACTAATGGAGGGAAACAATTATGCCAAGTCAGTGGACATCTTCAATTTATGTGTAAACAAGTATAAAATATTGTTACTGAGGCAGTTCAGTTATGTACAATAAATACTGTATATTTCTTACTATTCATTTGTAATGTAAAAGCCCCGAAAAAGGGGGCCAATAAATAAATAACAGAAGAACTTTTTTATGAGTAGGGAACTTTCGTTGGACAAATTGTATAAATCCTTATTAGAAATTAAAAAAAAAAAATGTGTGCAGATCGAACGTGGTAGAAGAAAAAACTAAAATAGACAAACGTGGGGAGGCTACGAAGCACCGCACAAAGAGGAAACCGGTAGACTACGAAGCACAGTATAAAGAGGAGACCGATTATTCAATCCAATTCTCTCGCAGGCTAAATCCTATAGATATTTGTCTCTTTTTAGTGTCGCTTTTGCGTTTCATGGCTTTTAAAATCACAACGGTGTTAAAAAAGTCACATAAAACATATATTTTATAATTAAGCATGTAGGTATTTAAGTACCCACTTACAAATCTTAAGATTTCTGCTGAAATTTTCATTATGATTTAATTAAATAAGAGAAAAATATGCCTACATAAATTTTCGGACGCGAAGTCTACCGTTCGCTGAACTACTAGTATTATTTGTTCCAAGATGTAAGTAATTAATTCGACACAACATTTATAAAATATGTTTAGTTCTTGTTTCCGAGGTAATTATAAGTAGTAAGAGTTTCCTATTAGTTCTCCAGGGAGAGAGTTCCGCACGAGTTTCGTAGAAACGTGCGAGCAGTGTATTATTAGTTGTTCTTTTTCCCTTCATCACGTTTTCCAGGTCGCCCGTTAATTCCAGAGTTCAGGGGGTGAATGGTTATTAGTTCATATCGGCAGGACACACTTGAGCTGGCTGTAATCCTGCGGCGGCGACGGACCCGCAGACCCACAGACCCGCAAAGAGAAAATCCGTAGAAAAGCCATCTGTCGGCAACTTCAATTACGAGATTTTCCAAGTTCCCCGATTGAGTCGCGCGGACAGGGGAAGGGGATGGGGGGAAACAATGAGAGGTTTGGCCTGAATAGAGCTGCTTTAAGATATAGGTCGGAATTTCTTCACGAATAGAATTGAATGTTTTGCATCGAGCCCCCAAGAACAAAAAAAAATCTATTAAATGTATCTAGATACTGATATCGTTCATATAAATTTTGATTGACTTCCGATGGTATATTTCAATTACAATTCATCAATAGACTCTTCGTATTCTTGATTATTTTTGAAGTGAAACTTCTTTAGCCCCGTTAGTGATTTAAAATTCAGATGAAACAAAAGTGCGTCACTAAAATGTATTATTTAACAGGTCGTAGGTTCTAATATAATGCGATCAATTTGCGCTTCGCCGTAGTCTCCCACAGCGCAGCCGGTAAGGCTCTTGACAAGTCTCAGCGGCCAGAGAGACAGACATCCAGCGAACGGATACATTTTTTTTAATGAAATATCCAATCTACAAATAACTTTAAAATAAACAGGCAAAAGAAAAGAAAGCGACATCTTGCGACTTTCTAGTTTCACTTCTACCGCGAGTGAATTGCATCTGATTTATTTCCTTTACAGTAGTTTTTTAACACTTATAATAAAAGCAATTAAATTATCTTACCGGCATTTTAACGGAAAATGCTACAAGGAAGTAGCATCATTGATCCTTTCGATACCGACGAACAGACGAAAAACACGCCAAACGCGCGCCCAACATTTGTATACAATTAAAAAAAAATGTCACATGAAAACGGATGGTTTCTACGACTCGTTCAAAAGTTTAACAGCTCGGCCATAGAATAATTTGGTGGCCTTTGCGTTTCTTCCCTTTTACAACATGAGTCTCTTCATCTTTAGGTTCACTCCTTTCTTCCCCCAAAAAGACCTTCCACACCACATCCCCAAAGATGACGTAGACCTTTGGTGAAATTATTTTCCTCGAGGCCTTCTAAGTTATAAAAAAACATTTATTTATTTGATGCTTTTTGAGATTTACAAATGAATTATCTATTTTTCTCTGAATCAACAAATAGAGGTACAAAAATCTTTCTTTGTATGCACATGAACACTAGGCATTCTTCGGAAGTGAAATTACTCCCACGAGCGTAATAGTAAAGCTGAATTAATAAAATAAGTTGAATGCGAAAACAAAATGCAATTTGTATATTAAAAGTACGTTTGCAGTCGGTATGCATTCGACGGTTAGCCAAAGCACTTATAAAAAAAAAAAATAGCAAGATAAAACCATAAACTATTGTAAAAAAAAATCGGAAAGCTAAAATTTATCGTATCATTTTCATAGAGAATATTGTAGGTAAAATGAGCCAATAAAAGTACATATAGAAGTACTTTATTGAGCATAATCATTCACTATCGTAGTAGTGTTAAATAGAGATGAACTGTGAAAACTTTTTATTAAATTGTTGACCGTAAGTCTGTTAGTTATTCTCTTAGAATTGTAATAAATAAGTATATGCAAGCGTGGTAACAATTGCGATAGAACTTTTGTTTACTTAACAATGCTTGCGTTGAACAAAACTTACAAATTAATCTGTGCCACAAAGCTGCTAAGGATCTTCTTGAAATTAGAGAAATTGAGAATCCAAGATCTTATTTTGAACGTAAGAGGAAAATACTTCTTTTGAAATAATAAAGTTAGTTTTTATATCCTCTTAAACTTTGTTTCGCAGCAAAACACATCATTCAGGCTCTTTTGAAAGCTATTTACTGAAAAGCATTACAGCCGAATTAAATTTCTCCTTAACTTACCAACTTTCTCTTACCGTCATTCTTATATTCAAACTTTAAACAAACAATAAAAAAGCGGTATGAATAAAGCTATATACAGTAACTTATTACAAAAAACGTGAATGCTAGTAGAAGAATACGGTTCCAAGATTCAACTACTCAGCAACACCACATTTTTCACATAAGCCATTGAAATCACTATTCGGAAAATCACAAGAAATTTTATAATAAAAGTTGTATTCATTATTTAGTTGTCGTTGGTTGGGTTACCTGAAACATTATTCCTTATATTTTTCTGGTAGTCACCCCTCCGCCGGCTATAAAATTCGCTCAATTAATCAATACTCCATCTTGCCAAGCATTAAGCCCAAACCGTATCTGAGCATAGCAAAATAAATGTTTTGCCTCGTTGATAACGAAAGCATGTCCACAAGTTGAGGCAAAGTAACAAGATTTTGGCTTATTTATTATTCTCCTTGAATCTATAATGTTTTCCAACGGTTTTTCTTTACTGGATATTTATCACGTGGAAAAGTTTGAAAGAACTGTATATTGGAACCCCGGTGGAGTACATAATTCTTGCTTGGTAGAGTAAGACGTCTGATTTGTCCTTTCAAAGTCGTACGCGCTAAACCATAAATTATACGGTTTGTAAATTGTAAGGGCTTTTGTAATACTACTGATTTTATAATATATCATTCTTTTTTCTGGTAAATAAAATCCAATGAACACTCTTAGCGTGTAACATAGAAAAAACACCCCTTCAAACAAAGGAAACCTATTTTGTGGCACTATTTTAATTAAAAATTAAAAGATTACTTAGTTTTAACAACGTTTATTGTTTAAAAACCCAACATGTTTCGTAAGCAATGCAATCAGGGTTTCATCGGTTTTAAGTAAACCCTGATGAAGTAAGCACTGCTTACGAAGCACATTGTTTTTTTTTAATTAAACGTGGTTTAAACTAAGTATTCTATTAATTTTAAAAAAAAAAGCTAATTTTAGAAATTAGGTCTTTGTTTGATGGTAAAACAAATGGCAAAAAAGAAAAATTAGTTTATCAATTAAAAATAATAATGAATATTTGACGAGTTAAAGTATTTCACCAAAAAATGTTGACATTATTTGTCTCGACGCCACCACTAGTGGGAGATTTAGCACTTACAATGCTTTTCTCATATAAAATAAAGTTGGTTTTTGCAGGTGGAAAAATGTAATAAGCAGTAATTGTTAAATGAAACACTAGTATATATTGAATTATTTGGCGGGAAGGAAATAAGCCGACGTAGCTCAGTGGATAAGAGCAGTTGACCGGAAATCAGAAGGACGAGGGTTCGAGTCCCGTCGGCGGCATGTATCTTTTCTCGGGAGATTTTTTCAATGTAAATGAGTGTTTCAGGCTAATAACTATTACTTATAATAATGTTATCTTCTTTGTGCTATGCATTAAAATCTTGTCTTAAACAGTAGTTTATCAATAATTGCTTTCAAACTGATTAAAAAGGGATTTCTCTCATTTTAAAACTGCTACCATATAAGTAACAGACTGGAAAATAATCTCAGTATCGCCCTGGTGTAAGAACTCCATTCGGAATTGAAACGTTACTTGAAATGGCTTAAGTCGTGTTTGGTGAATAGCCAGGTACTTCCCCCATCTTCCCCATCTCCTTCCCCTCCCTACAACCTTCGGCCTCATAATTCACCTCAATTGGGGATGCCATAGTCTCACTGGTTCCAGACGGGAGCAGCTGGTATTCATCTTTAAAAAACAATTTTGAAAATAATCCATATGTGTATATATGTAACTCCATCTTTCAACGTGTTATACAATGCATTTGCTAACGTAATGTTTTCGCATATTTTTCACGATATAAGGGTTCGGGCCTCATTTTATATGGTCACCTTTGCAAAGGCTAAAAAGTTGGATTGGCATTTAACAAACAACGAAACAAAACCCATCACAAAGTGTCTTTTGTGACATTGTTAAATGTTAACGTGTCCCAAAGTCTAAACCCAACTTCGTGGTAACAGAAATCACGCCGTATAAAGACTATCACACTGCTTTTGCTAAGCCGAAATGTTGAAACGCAGGCGCGAAACTTAAAACCTCCACAGGGTGATGTTCCAGCACGTTTTTCGGCATAAGTCCACTGGTGATCCGATGTACGTGCAGGCCCATACGGTCACTGGGAGACAAAAGTTTAAATTAAAACTAGGATTAAGTGTATAACACGTACAGTACAACTTAAATGTAAATAAATTACAGGGTCAATCAGATGAACAGAATGTGAGCAAGGTAGAACATACGCGGTCTGCGGTCCGTCAAAGACGATTCGGCTATTTATTTAATTAGATAGACGTCCATTAAACATCACTTAAAATATGATGTTGTAAATCTCATCTATCTATGTACCTATTATGACTACTGAGAAAATAATCGGAGACACGTATTTATTAGGAAAATTTGAATCGAATGCAGAAATCGCTATATTTTTATACTTTTGTACAATTAGCATTAACAATATCAATATTTTACAATGTGTTCTTCAACTAAAAACGGTTAAATTTAAGTATAAAAAACGTCAAGATTCTACCATTCAACATTATGTGTTGCATTGACGACTGGCCTATGATATATATTGACGACACTCTACATATTTGATGCGTTTTGGCGAAAAAAAATGTACTTGTCAGATTTCCATTATAATCCACTTTCCAAATACGTTCATATTTCTTACATTAAATATTTTATTGTACAAGCTTTGATAGAATTTTGCATATAGAAATGTAATCGCCCCAAAGTTTATTTCCAACATGCGTTTAATACTCAAATGAGCAATGTTAAAGAAAATACAAAGATTATTATAGAAAGCAATCACTTTGTGGTTTGACATATTTAATAAAATAAAATACTGTTTTGTTTAAAACCACGAGTTTTATTAATTTTTTGAAATTCGCCAACCATTTGATCGATAAAGATCATACGTTTTGTTATAGTACCGGTGCTAACATCTTACATAAAAAACGGGCATGGTAACAGACTGAACAATTTAGAAGCACTAGAAATTTAAAAAGCTGTAAAAACTAAAAGTAATATACTTAATAATCCAAGTCCAATATTAGGTCTGTTTCCAATAAACGCTTAATAAAAAAATTCCCAGTGCTCCTTACCACCATGTCAGTTGATGCTTTGTTTCTCCAAATTTATTATTGTAACCCATTAGTCACATAATTATATTTCGGTTTTTTCCATTACTTGCGAACTTAGGTTAATGTATTTTATGGCCGTCGATGTGTTTGTTATATTTGTATCATGTTGTCTCCCTCTATATTTTGTCTCCCTCTAAATTTTGTCTCCCTCTGTATTTTGTTTTATATAAGCACACATTATGACTTATTGTTTAGTATTAATTTGTACCCTGATGATGCTTGAGTAAAGCGAAACCGGTCGGTTAAAAAAATTAATAAAACTCGTGTTTTTAAACAAAACAGTATTTTATTTTATTAAAAATACAAAGACATTAAAAATAGAAATAAAATAATCAGAAAAGCTTGTATATATTAGCATAATAATAAACAAATATTTAATAACTCCTTGTACCTTGTACTAAAAAAATTGCAGTAAATTGAACTTCCACCAAAAATGGTATATATTATGATTATGAATAGCTTTTTATGGTAGTTCCACTACAGTATAACGACGTCTTTATAAGGCCATTTCCGCCTAAAATAAATATGCATTAAAAAACAAACAATTATTATTGTTTAAATAATGGCGACAATACAATGAACAAACTGCATTATAATATAAAGATTAGTCCAAAACAAAACATTTGCACTACAACGCAAACCACCAATGCCCAATCACATTTTAATTGTAGAAAGCAATGTTCAATTTCTCGTCGGATCCATTTTATGTTTCATTAAACAGTCGTTGGCAAGTCGACCCCATCTTAATCACACAATCATTATCGAACATGCGCTCAATGAGCATTGAGCATTGAGCATTGAACAAGGGGGTAGAGTATTTATTTTCGTATGAAACTAAACCCGCCGCAGTCCGCCACAATAAAGATAATGCAGCCGAAGCTGGAACAATGCGGAATAGTTGCGAGCGGAAATGGAAGGCAAAGGCATTATCGGCCACTGGTCACAAAAGTTTAATTACAGAATGAATCTGGTCTGCAGGGGCGCAACTGCACCCGCGCTCCCTGCTGCATGAACTACTTTCCGGGTAGCACCAGTTGCAGATGGTTAATTCCGATTTACGAGTGGATTCAAGAGAAATATTGGCTTGATAAGTTATAGATTATTAGATATTATAGGAAATGTTTAATCGCAAGATATCCGTGCCGCAATTCCGGTTTAAGTGCGCAATCAAATCTATAGAAATTATGAACCATCTTCAAACATACTCGTATTATCGGTCAGTGGTTGTGTGGGCATAGCGCTTGGGTCCCACCCGGGCATCGCATGTTCGATTCCTCGGCTGGCTAAGTCCTCCATCACAACATTCACAACACAAGCAACATTTTCGGCTTTCTGTGGTGGTAGTAGGAGATTTTTAAACATTGTTGGGTTATTCGTAACCCGGGAATGTTTGTCTTTCTTTTAATAATAAAAAAAATAACAAAAAAAAAAATATATGTATATATTATTATGTTTGAAACTATCAAAACATATTATTTCCACCATCGTTAAGGTTTCTGGATTATTACAACCATAAGACAATACGCCTTTTCAAGTTTTTAATCATTACAAAAACTCTTTCGAAACTGTCAAAAATGTCAATTTGAGAATGACATTTTGCAAACAATCAATTGTTCAATTAAAATTCAGTCTTCGAATAAATTCTTTAAATTAATGAATTTCTCACCTATGGTAATAACCAAAATCAAATACTTTCTAATTTAATCTAATAAAAAAATTATGTTTATTTTAAATAAGTACCAAATTTGAGTAATTTTTCTTACAATATACTAAAATGAATGTTTGTATTACATGAAAAATGAAAATTTGTAATAAAAACTTGCAATAGGTGACTCGCGAGCTGTTTGAAAATCGCGGGAGATGGCAGATGGAAGACGGGGAAGGTGGAGGGGGAACGCGTTAGGGGAAGGGGACATGAGAGAATGGAAAAAAACACGCAGGGACAAACAATTTCTTTATTAGTGGCATTGCGACGCATTCCGGGAATTAGCTATTCATATATATTTAAATAATTTATTTTCAAATGAGGAAGAGGAGCGTGCTTTTAAAAGGATAGAGAATGAACTGGGATCTTGTAGAAGAAATAATGTTAATTGCCAAAATTTTATTCCACGGCCAAACTGTTGAGTACAAGAACAAGTTGTAAAAACGTGCTATTAGTTCTTCGGAGAAGCTTTCATTAAAACACCTAACATAGAAACGGTAGCCCCGAAGTAAGTTTCCGTTCCTGAAAGACGGTCGTCAGCTCGTATAGTGAGTATTCAAGATTCAAAGCTGGCATCTTCAACTAAGAACTAGGTGTTTAATTAACGGTAAGGAGCCGGTTGTCCTAATTGGCAGCGAGTTGCAATAAAATCCTTCCTGTTACGTGCAAAATGCGGGTTTGGATATAGCCATATGAAGAATTCACCCTCTTGAATGGCTGTCGATACGATTATGTAGGAGGGTGTAAAAATTACCTTATAAATACTGAACATATAAATATTGTTAAAAAAGTGAAGGCTACCGACATCTGTGGTCAATTAATTCAGCTTACTATGTTTCACCCAAATGGTGTGAGTCCTTGCTTATGGATGATTATCAGGATATTGATCGATATTGTAGATTTTCGCTTTATCTTCTAGTCTCCCACTCCACAATGACTAGTTGTTTTGAAGGAAGGGAGTTACTCTTTAAAAAGGCTCGCATCATGTGTTTTATGTTCGTTCTTTCTTGACAATAAACTCAAAACAGCTCATAAGTCAGGGCTAGTGTAACAGTTGTTATTCTTACCGGTTTTGTTTCTTATAAATTGTCCATGTTCAATAAGTTGAAATAAAAGTGAAAAGTTTGTAAATAGAACGAGATTTTATTTAAAAGGATCACTCCAGATTTTAACATTTGGTCCTTCGAGCCGGATTACAATCAGGAGATTGTATATATAAATAAAAAACAAGGAACCAGCAGCCAAAAAATACAAAATTGATTGAACCTGGAAATCATTAAGGAAAGTGGACCACATAGCAATTCTGAGATAAGTATTCAGTGTCTTCCTTTCACATCTATCTTATGTTTATTCAGACCTCATGTATTTAATCGAGATTTATCTTAAATAGAGTCAATATTATAAATAAAATCACTACCCACTTGAGAATAATCATATAATATTACTTGAATAGTGTTCTCAAATAGTATTGTCAAGATTGTCATTGGTATTCTTTCAAACGGGTGCTTTGCTCAAATAAAATAATTGTCAAGCAATAGTAACAATATAGAATCAAAAATGGAAAATATGAAATCATTAATAAGCAAACGTGGCGTGATTAAGGGAAAATTGACTAGGTTCGCAGATTCATTAAATGCATTGTCGGTAAATGAAATTAAATTAAGATATGATCGGGTGAAATCATTGCTAGATGAATTCGAAGCAGTTCAACTGAAAATTGAAATGTTACCGGATTCAGACGAAATTGAAAATTATAGTCAACGAGAAGCTTTCGAAAACCAATATTTCTCAGTTTTGGCAACGGCCAAGGGCGCGATCGAATCCGTCGATCAAAGTAAGGTGGAAATAAAACTACCCACCCTTCAATTACGGGAATTTCATGGAGATCAGAGAAATTGGGTTAATTTCGTCGAAACCTTCAAGACTTTAGTGCATAATAACAGTACTTTAAGCAATGTGCAAAAATTCTTTTACTTGCAATCCACCTTAAAGGGAAACGCATTAAAAATAATAGCTAATCTAGAAGTTTCGGAATTAAATTACCTTTCCGCTTGGGAATTGTTAAATGAACGATATGCAAATTTAAGAACTACCGCGCATAAACACATCCAATCTCTATTTCAATTAAAAGACATGAAACAAGAAGAGCCTGTAGCATTGAGGTATTTAATTGATGAAACAAACGTTAGTTTAAAGGCATTACAAAATATCGGGATCAAGGTAGATCAATGGGATCCGTTGATTATTTATATAATATCAAATAAATTAGACGCATCTACTCGAAAAAATTGGGAGCAATATACATTGCAAGACGAATTACCTACGTTAAAGGAATTCTTAAAATGTTTATCTGCTAGGGCACAAGTATTGGAACTTATGAACGCTTCTGAGAAAAAGATTTCTAGCTTACATAAAACACAAATAAGCAACAATAATTACAAAAAAGATTCATCAGTATTTTTAGCGGTAAAGGCTAACAACTGCATTTATTGTAACGAGAAAGGTCACCAAATTTATTATTGCAAAAAATTTATAAAATTGAAATTACATGAGAGGATTGATGCTACGAAATCAATCCAAGCATGTTTTAAATGTTTAAAGGTGGGTCACCATGCACAGAGTTGCAAGGCAAACCTTTATTGCAGGCGCTGTGGCAAAGATAACCACAACACCTTGCTACACAATGAGGTACCTCTGCGGGAGGCCTCCAATATGGATGCTGATAACGAGGTTTCAGTATCAAATTTTTCTGCATCGGATAAAGCAGAAAAAATAATATTATTGTCAACTGCCAACATAGGAGTTGTGGGTAGTAACAATAAGATTTTTAAAGCCCGTGTTCTGATTGATTCAGGGGCCCAGTCAAATTTTATGAGAGCTGAATTTGCTAATAAATTAAATTTACCATGTGAATTGATAAACAAACCCGTCTCTGGGATCCATAATAATATCACACACATAAAAAAGAGAATTTCAGTGGAGATGACTTCGCTTAATACTGATTATAAACGCGAAATATCATGTCTGATTTTACAGGAGATTACAACAAACTTACCACAAGTGACAATGGAGAAAAAAGTCTTCAAGCTACCACGAGGATTGGAGCTAGCTGACCCGAACTTCAATATAGCTGCACCTATTGACATCCTGTTGGGCGCGGAAAGTTTTTGGGAAATCCTAACCAACGATAGATTGAAACTCGAGTCGGGACCAACACTTCAACGTACGCAACTGGGATGGATCATATCAGGACCGATCAACATGTACCCCAAGCAAAGGCCTGTATCAGATTTTTGTAGTTTATCTATAAATAAAATAAGTCATCAAATAGAAAAATTTTGGAAATTGGAGGAGATTAATCCCACTAAGATTCTAAATCATGAAGAAAAGGCTTGTGAAGCCAGTTTCGCTAGTACTCATACCAGACAAGACGACGGTAGATACGTAGTAAGTTTACCACGTCGAGCATGCATTGATCAGCTGGGAAGTTCATTGCTCACTGCTGAAAAAAGATTTAAAAATTTAGAGAGAAAATTTGTGTCGAATCCCGAATTGAAGACACAATATGTACAATTCATGCGTGAATATGAGGAATTGGGTCATATGGAGGTGTGTGACCAGTCAAAGGGGGATCGTGAATCCTATTTTTTACCTCATCACGCTGTAATAAAAGAATCAAGCACTACTACTAAAGTGAGGGTCGTTTTTGACGGCTCCGCCAAAACTTCAAATGGAATTTCTCTCAATGACGCCTTGATGACAGGACCTGTTATACAAAAGGACTTATACACCCAACTATTGCATTTCAGGAAACATCAAGTGGTCCTGACGGCCGACATCGAGAAGATGTACCGCCAGATTAACGTGTGTGAAGCGGACCGTGACCTGCAGAAGATAGTATGGCGCGAGTCGCCGCAGGAGGTGCTCAAGCATTACCGTCTGAAGACAGTCACATATGGTCTGGGGCCTTCCTCCTTCTTAGCCACTAGAACTCTACGGCAAATTGGTATGGATAACAATATAAATTTTCCTAGAGCTAGTCAGGTCATAGAAAATGACTTCTATATGGATGACTTGTTAACCGGAGGAGATGACATGGAATCCTGTAGAGAGTTAAAAGAGCAATTAATCAGCATCTTTTTGTCTGCGGGGATGACCTTGAGGAAATGGAGGTCTAATGTCTTGGAGTTGTCAGCCGAGTCGGGCCAAGCTAAGATTGCCGAATCAGGCAATTCTGAAAAAATTATTACTGACAATCCAAAGACTGAGAAAATATTAGGATTAAGATGGAATAATGAATCTGATTATTTTTCTTATGTAATAATGAAACCATCAAGTCAAACCGAGAGTAAAAGACAGATATTATCTTGCATTGCATCAACTTTTGATCCATTAGGTCTGCTAGGACCGATTATAGTTGTAGCCAAATTGATAATGCAGAAGTTATGGCAGTCTAAAGCAGCGTGGGATGATCCATTGCCTAATGAAATATTAGCACCCTGGAGGTCCTACCTTCAAGAATTAATTCAATTAAATGTGTTGAAAATACCAAGAAAAATTATTTGCAGGCATTCTAAATATCTACAACTGCACGGTTTTTGCGACTCATCTGAGAAGGCTTACGGAGCCTGCGTTTACATGGTGTCAGTGGACCATATCGGTAAGTGGCATTCACACCTAATAACGTCTAAATCAAGAGTAGCACCATTGAAGTGTATTTCACTGCCAAAGTTGGAGCCTTGTAGTGCTGTGCTACTGGCGAAATTAATAAAAAATGTAAAACAAGCGCTAAATATAGTGGAGATCGACACATATTATTGGTGTGACTCCATGATAACGTTGTGCTGGCTGAAAGGTCAACCTACGAGATGGACTACTTTCGTTGCAAACCGAGTAGCTGAAATACAAGAACTTAGTGATCCAGATCGATGGAGACACGTATCTTCAGCAGACAATGCAGCGGATATACTTTCAAGAGGAACCACTACAGATAAATTGATAAATTCTGCAATATGGTGGAATGGACCAAGTTGGTTGACCGAAGGAGTCAACGCTTGGCCTATATCAAAGATTTCGTGTTCAAACTCCGGAACTCAAAGGCAAAAATATTCTATTATCCACAGATGTTCAAGAATGGGAGATATTTAAAAAATTCTCATCATTATTAAATTAAAAAGATATTACATAAATGTATTGTGTGTTTTAGATGTCGTCCCCGAACCGGTCATCAAATCATGGGAAATCTACCACCCGAAAGTGGGACGCTGAGAAAGGCTTCCCTCGTGAAATCGTATTTATGTATCTTTATTTGCTTTTCAACCAAAGCTGTTCACTTGGAATTAGTTTCGGATTTATCTAGCAATGCTTTTTTGAACAGTTTAAAAAGGTTTATCTCCCGTAGGGGGCAACCTGAAAAGATCTTTTCCGACAATGCTAGTAACTTCAGAGGGTCTTGCAGCAAGCTCAAAGAGCTGTACACCAGTTTGAGGGAAAACAACGACAAGATTCAAAATTATTTAGTGAACAGAGGTATTGAGTGGAAGTTCATAACCCCTCGAGCCCCTAATCAGGGAGGTTTGTGGGAAGCAGCAGTTAAGTCAGCAAAGTTCCATTTGTATAGAATCACTAATAATTCTTCATTAACCTTTGAACTCTTGTATACCTTAATTTGTCAGATTGAGGCCTGTCTGAACTCCCGTCCATTAACTTCCTTGTCCGATGACATCCATGATTACCAACCACTCACCCCAAACCATTTCCTTATAGGCACTGAATCCTCTATCATTCCGGAGAGAGACGTCCGGGCGATACCAGACAACAGACTAACTCAATATCAGAGGATCAGTTCGCTAATTCAATCTTTTTGGTCTAGATGGAAGCAAGATTACCTGATGGAACTGCAAAAGAGGACTAAATGGCAGACCAGCACTCAACGGGCACTGCAAAAGGACGATCTGGTGATCTTAAAGGAAGACCATTTACCTCCACCTTTATGGAAAATGGCCCGAATTCTGCAGACACACCCTGGAGCGGATGGAGTAGTACGAGTTGTTACCCTAAAAACACCTCAAGGAATCTTTGTGAGGCCCATCACAAAGATATGTCTGATGCCCCTGGAGTCAGATACTAAACCTGTAATTGACATCCCGGACCTTACCAAGGATTGATGATGTACCTTACACTATGGTGCTTATCTTCTCGACTACACCTTGGATGGATCAAGCAGAAGACTTGAGAAGAAAGAAGAAAAAAGAACAATAATTGTGTTGTGTTCAGTGTAAACAATATTATTTTGTGTTATTGGACAAGTTAAATATGTAAAATTTAGTATGTACACTTGTGTAATTTAGTCATTTGAATATTTTAGTTATTTAATAGGATTAATAATTTTTAGTTATTTTTAGTTAATTAATAGAGTAATTCAACAGCATTTATACAGTTAAATTATAAGTTCAGTGTAGGATATAAAAAAAAAGGTTTTTAGTTAATTTATGCTATTTTTAATTATTTTATTAGTATTTTTGTGGTATAGGTACTTAGATTTAGGATTTTTGGTTTATTTTGTTTGTTTTATAGTTTATTTTTAAATAGATTATGATTCCAAAATTTTAATAAAATTTGTGAATCCCGCCCCGGGCAATATGTTAAAAAAGTGAAGGCTACCGACATCTGTGGTCAATTAATTCAGCTTACTATGTTTCACCCAAATGGTGTGAGTCCTTGCTTATGGATGATTATCAGGATATTGATCGATATTGTAGATTTTCGCTTTATCTTCTAGTCTCCCACTCCACAATGACTAGTTGTTTTGAAGGAAGGGAGTTACTCTTTAAAAAGGCTCGCATCATGTGTTTTATGTTCGTTCTTTCTTGACAATAAACTCAAAACAGCTCATAAGTCAGGGCTAGTGTAACAGTTGTTATTCTTACCGGTTTTGTTTCTTATAAATTGTCCATGTTCAATAAGTTGAAATAAAAGTGAAAAGTTTGTAAATAGAACGAGATTTTATTTAAAAGGATCACTCCAGATTTTAACAAATATATTACATGAAAATTATCATCTACTTCCGGCAATTGCTATCTTAATATAGAAAACAAAGTCGGGTTAGTTACACCATTTATAACTCAAGAACGGCTGGACCGATTTTTATGATTTTTGATTTGTTGGATTTGTCTCCGCCCCGAATAGCAGAATAGCTATTAAAACATCAGAAAATATATATTTATAAAATTCTTTTCCTCATACATTGTGTATCGAACGAATTCTCATATTTTGAAAGAGGTGCAGCAATATTGTGATAAGTAATGTTGAATAGTGAGTGAATTCCAAAATTTCAAAAACTTCAAATGTCAATGCGCTGATTATTTTTCTTTTGTTCTTAAACATATAATGCTGCCCCTCTTTCTTACACACTAAATGTCAACAGTCGAAATTGAAATAAACGGTGAACGTATGTCTGTACCCTTTCAAAGGAAAAATACAATAATTATATAAGACACACACAAATTCAAATCATCACTCAAAACATTACTTCTAAACAAATGTCATTACACCTTAAGTGAATACCTCACATAAATGAAACACCTATTTTTGTATTCCTGTTATCTGTATTTTCTTATTTGTATAAAAATTATAATATTATTCTTTGTATGAACATTATAATATAACATGTATGTGGTTAGCTGGAAGAAATGGGATCTTCCCATAAGCTATACCTTTTGTATTTTTTTATATGTACAATAAATATTTTTTGATTGATTGATTGAAATAAATCTCTTAATTATAATAAAAGTAAGTGGAAAAGTAAGAAAATTACAAAAAATATAAATCCGTACACAACGCCATCTCTGATAGTGACAAAAACAAACCACGGACAGGTGCGCATCGATAATTGCTTCATTGTGTAATTTTTAACTTAATAAAAAAACTGAATTTAATTCAGCTAATTAGTTAACACAACAGTTATTTATTCTGAGGCGGTGCGAAGTTCGCCGGGTCAGCTTGTTAGAAATAAAACATCGGAAAAACTCTTCTAGCTTCACGTTAATCGTCAAAAATTGAGACCACATTGAAATTTTTATACTGTAAAACGCACACGTACAAAGTAAAATACGATCCATTGTGTTAACGCACTTAATATTATGATATTGTAATATATTTTTCTGAAATGATTTCCCATGTCCTTAACTTGTAGCGTACTTGGCGGCTCACCTATTTTTTGTTTGTTTGTGGAGACAAGAAGCGGTGTCGAGTCGGGAGTTGCTTCCCTTTGTGTTCCGACTAAAGTTGTCAGATGTGACGAACACCGTTGCACTGTCTGTGTCTGGGTGGGAACATTAAAATGTCGCTTCAACGCTTCTTTTCGACTTCATTCCCCTATTGTTCGGAATATTATATTATTCTGCCATCCTGTTGCTTTCTTTAACAGATGTTTATTTTGTTGGTGAACTTCTTTATCTTGAAATAGTATTATCTTTAGATATTCTTCATGTTTTTAAAAAAATATTTTTTATTTTATCTTCTTTACCTAATTGATTTTGTCTTTTTCTCTTTTTTAGGTTATCCTGTTAACTAACTGCGTTGTTGAATAATATTAGTTTTTCATTAATTATAAAATATCGCCTGCATTCAAAACACTGGTACAAAACTAATCTAAACTTAGACGACTGGTAAGAGTGAAGCTCCAAAGTTATGTCAGACTTTTGCTTGCAGAACGAAACTTACCTTGATGATAGCTAACCTACGACAGAAGACAGAAAGAAAAATATTAACATAATAAGAAGAATTTAAGACAATAAGACGAATATTAACAAATAAAAAGAATTTTAGACAATTAGAAGAATATTAACACAGTGAGAAAAATTTAAGACAATAAAAAGAACATTAACACAATAAGAATATTAAAAAGAACATTAACATAATAAAGGCAGTAATAAGAATTTATGACAATAAGAAGACCATTATCATAATAAGAAGAACTAAAGGGAGTAATAAGAAGAATTTAAGACAAAACGAAGAATATTAGCTTAATAAGACGAATTTAAGTCAATAAGACGAATATAAACATAATAAGAAGAATTTAAGACAATAAGAAGAATATTAAGATAATAAGAAGAATTTAAGACAATACGTATAATCTTACTAATATTATAAATGCGAATGTTTATATGGATTCTTTCACGCAATAAATATCTAATGGAATTTAAAAATTCTTTCCCTAATCGAAAGCTACATTATTTGCAAGTAACATAGGCTATATATATTGGTAAGCTCTTGCGTTATGAATAAGCAGTATAAGCAGTGGCGTTATGAAATTATTTATAATATGTTTATTGGCAAAGCGTGTTGCTAAGTAAATGTTTGACGTGGGCTGTCATATTGTCATTTGTTTAGGTTACTATGGAGATTTCTTTTATAGCAAAAATTCAAATATGAGTATTCTAATAAAATATTTTGTGTACAAATATAAAATAGGTACTAATCTACATTTTGACCTAAGCCAACAGCTATACTAATATTATGAATGCGAAATGGCGCGTATTTGATTGATTGATTGGGGGAAGGGGAGGGGGGGGGGGGTAATGCGGAGGGAGCGTGGGGGGGTGGAGTGGTTGGTGGTGAGGGGGGGGGGGTTGACAAAACAATATTTGTGAAAACAATATTTGTGACAACACAATGTGTGCAAATATTGGAAAAACGCAGTAGGTCTGGAGATTGTCACATTAGCTTAGGGGTAAGAGCATTCACCAGGGTTAAGGAAGGTTCCAAGTTCATATCCAGGTCACACCAGTAAGTTTTTTTCTGCCCTCCAAAAAAATACAATTATACTTCTATGAATGTTTTTAAATATTGCTTTAGGAGTTTTTTTTTATTTCTTTACGCATTTGAAGGTTTTCCCGAACTCAATTCAGTGGAAACAACAATTTGATTTATTTTGAATACAAAATACTTACAAGAATCCTTGCAAGTAATTATCAAACGGCGCCCGAATATTCATGATAAATAAAATATAATGTTCATTCGATAGGCTTTAAATCACAACGGGGAGATGTTTGAATATAGGTAAAGCCTTAGTATTTTAATCACGTATGCGAGCAACGTTTTCCACAAATCTACCAATTTAAATTACCGGGTTTGGTTCAAGGGTGTATTACTCGGATATAGCCTTTATTGGATTCAGCGCATAAGTTATACAGTTAAACGAATGGATTTTCCAAATTCAGTTTATTAAAATTTTTCCCCGTTTTTCAAAGAGTGCATTATTAAATTATGGAAAATTTATTTTGTTCGTCGACTTTAAAAGCTCGATGGGATAGAGATTACGAGGGACGAATGTGCAGGGAAATTTGAAAAAAAAACTTACCAAACAAAAGAAACCAAAAACGATAGTTTTTTTTACTTAATGTATACCATCTATGTACATTATAGTTTTTATAGATACAATTAGCACACTTCATTAATTAATTGAAAAATGATAAGTCGAATCAATAAAATCTTTGTAATTTTTCAATCCGGCTTCGAATTAACGTCAAAAAATATACTGTGGATAATTTTGACAAATTTGTAAAAAACACTGCGTTTTATATTATTTTAGACAATCCAGTAAACACTGCAAAGCTCTACAGCTCATGCTAGACACAACAATTCGAATCGTTGCTTCCAAGGAGAAAAGGCCATCCGAATTGCATGAGCTCTAAACAAAGGGAAAAAATTAAGTTTCATCTGTGATATCAATATTTTTGCTTAGATGTGTTGTACATAAGATAAAAAAAGTAGGCGTATAGTAATGGATTACACACAACTTCACTAAGAACACTGTTATACAAATTTAATATATTTATACAATAATCACAACTTAATGCGATGCTTAACGTGAAATGAATTTTTTTGAATCATCTTTACTGCAAACCGGTGTAAAATATGAAAATCACAAAATATTACTTGTATACATTGAAACTTCTGCTATCATTTCGCTTGAATAGAATTGAAATAAAATTATTAATAACTTTATGAAAATACAAAGACCTTCAGTATTAAAAAAAATATTTTGTCTATAGAAATGTGAACGCACTTAAGAAACAATCTTTAAAAAACATTCAGGCTAAGTTTATCCGTGACAGTTTCTCTCGAAAAACTTTTTTCTTTCTTATAAAATTATTCACAAAATAAATAAAAACCACTTGTGCGCTAAAATTGAGCGCTTCTAGACTCCATTTGCCAAGCGACCTTTATACTTATTAATTATATTTATGATGCATTACAAATTGGCATTTTTTGGCTTGTGTATTCCTTTTAAAAATACCTGGGAGATACCGGTGAGGATATCATTATATCGAAAAATGTTACAATTTTTCTGTTTTACACATATTTTTATAATGTAATTATTTTCACCATAAATGCATTCACAAATTTATATTAATCATAAATCGCAGTGCAAACTCTAATTGGTGCTAAATAAAGATGCAACTACTAGTTAATCTTTTATTTAGCACCAAAAAAGTTGAAGAAAACATTTATTGCTAATTCAAATAGAAGCAACCACCCCAAAACAAAAGTTGAATAGATACGATTTTCCGGAACCTGCAGTTGGCAGACTATAGTGAGCTGGCAAAAAGGACCACACAGACCCGGTTTGGTTTGTGTCATGTGCAAAAAAAACACAAATAATACGATTCGAGCTATTGTTTTCACTGTACAAAGAAGCAAATTGTAAAAATACAACACAGTATGGGAAGCCGGTTCCACCGATTGCGGCGAACTCTGTTAAAGCTATCCTGTGGAATGAACTGGTAAAAATGAACATTTTTGGTTAATATTTTAACACCGGTTTTGAGGTTTAAAATCCGTTCAGTCAATAAATCAGAAACTTGCATTCTGTATCCAAACATATGTTTTTTAAATGTATATATTGGTAGTGTAGAGAAGCGTACAAACTAAACTGACAAGAAGTAAAAAATCTCAAAATTGAACACAATAATGTGATGCATCGCTCTGTAGATAGCAAGAAATCCTAAATTAATTTTTACTTTTATGTAAATACCGCACAAGTGTCCCAAATTCTCTCGCCTGTAGCCAGTGAAACTATGGCATCCCAAAATTGGGGTATGTTGTGAGGCTGAAGGTATAGGGGAGGAGAAGGAGATAGGGAAGAGTAAGGTCTATTGGCTATTCTGATCTGGTCATCAAACAGGGTTAAAGCCATTTTAAGCAACGTTTCAATTCTGAATCTTACACCAGGGCGATACTGAAAGTATCTTCCACTCTGGAACGTGCTGCAAATATACTATATATTATTTTTAATTAATTAATTGTGAAATAACACAAAGTTATCAAATAAAATTAATTTGCGCCCGCCGGGAATCGATCCCACGATCTTCGGATTGCTAGTCAAGAGCTTTACCTCCGAACTACGAAGACCGTCAGATTTAATGATGTCCAAGAGAAATCCGTTAGCTCAGCGTAATAATCAAGATAAACCAAAAAACTTGACGGCAGACTGAGAAGTAGGTATGTAAAATTTTTGGAAAGGCATTTTATCTATTCGTAGATAATATTTATATTAAACTTTTAAATGGGTGGAAAAAAACTAAAACAAACAGGGTTACTTGTTTTTCAATGCAATACTTGTACTATTCAAAATAAAATCCAAAAATGTTTAGATATAAAGTTGATAAAGATGAAATAAATATAATGGTATAAGCCATTTAGTTAGATTATTGAAAATAATTGGTATGAGAGCAAATTTCTTTGTTGAAAATAGTTCTCAATACTATTAATTTCACTCCCCTCTAAGATTCTTGTTTGATGCATTCGATTTTTCATTACCCACACGAATACTTTGTACCATGTATAAAAACACAGCCCAGAATAGTTTAATAATAAATTATTC
This sequence comes from Limnephilus lunatus, assembly GCA_917563855.2. NCBI lineage: Eukaryota > Metazoa > Arthropoda > Insecta > Trichoptera > Limnephilidae > Limnephilus > Limnephilus lunatus. Next base: position 44,158,112 of record OU830598.1, on the reverse strand, counting down.
GTTTTCAGTGATTTAAATCAAATCTTTCCGACCATTCTTTGTCTAATCAATTCTCACTGCATTGCGAACTGAGCCACGAACGATTTTTTTAAATTAATTTTCTGACTCAAAGCATTTAAGGCGATCCACTAGTACAGGAAAAAAACGACGTCGGAATTCACGCCCTTTTATGGGAGGAGCTTAAAAATACTCGAGAAAAAGCTTTTGGAAAGGTTGGAAAAGATATTTAATTTTTTTTTACATGTTGATTTCGTAAACGCCTGTAAAAAACATCAATTCATTTTATGCATTGTTTATTGCAATAAAACGGAATTTTTAAATTGATTTCACGAAAAAAAGCGGCGCGGAGCCTGACACGTCATTTCTCCGCTCCGGCCGGAGTAGTGAGAGAATATAAGGGCGGTTGCCAGTCGTTCTGCGGTGGACGGTATAAGGTTGATTTTGATATTACAAATTCGTCTACTGCCGTATTGTCGCCGTGATGTCAAAAATAACAACGCGAAAATGCATATTATATTTTATTTTGTAAGGTTCGGGCGTAAATTTCAATTTTTTTTGCGATTATCATAAAAGAAACTAAATTTGCCACATAAAACAATAAAACCATATCCGAAAAGAGGTTTATAAATAAGAGAGTTTGGACTTCAAAGTGTTTTTTATAGACCTTTTTTTTCTAGTCTTATTAAAAGACTTATAAAAAAATGACCGATATTTTTAAGGGCCAAGATATGTTCTACGCGCAGTATTTAAATGAAGCATCTATAATACTTCTAAGCGATCAAATTTTCAAAACAAAAACGGATGATTTTGCATTATTTAGTATGGTTTCATCTTAAGCAATGCTTTAGTTTGCAGTACAATTTATTATATTAAAAAATATATCGACGCTTTTTACTAAAAAAATAAACATAAAACTCTCCTTTCGAAACGTATAAACAATTGTCTCTGCACTGCATTGAAAATCTTCTTTATATGTTACATAATATGTTCCAGAATTAGAATGTTGTCCTCAAAATTAATCAAATATTTTACTGCACGATAAAAAAGCGAGGCAATAAAACTAAATAAAATGTAAGCTTTTTAAAAGCATTATTGTTGTTTAAAATATAATCATGAAGATCTTTTGTTAAGTTGTAATGAAAGATTAGTAAGTCAGTTTGTATCAAGGAATTCGAATTGTTTAAATACTTTATTCAATCTCTTCCAACAGTGCTCGTTCGTAGGCACTATCCGAAATTGAACTTTGTAGTAAAAATAAAAATACCGATGAAAATACTCTATCAAATACAAATGTCTACAAATATTATTGTAAAATATGGTATCACTAGTGCACATCCGTGAAAAATTAAGATATATTATTAAAGAATTTATATTATTGCATGTTAGCTAAAAACGCAGATACTTGAAAAACCACAAAATCTAATTTAATTTTTAAAATTAACCCTAAGAAGTTTAAACAAAGAAATAATCATTTCAAATAAAGACTAAAATTAATTTTCAGAACAACAAAAAATACTTAATATGTATCGTAACGCCGAAATGGATCTTGGCAGGTTATTTCAGCTGCGCCCATAGCTGGTCTAGAATTCAAACTTACTGTTTTGAATTCGCACTACTGGTACACCGGAACTATTGTTCCTATATAATATTAATTCCCATAAATATTATGCCTATTCTTGCTCGGCTATGAAGTTTCTACCATTTCGTTCGTTGCATTACGCGCCGCGTACTAATTTTATTTCTAACCGTTATTATCGTTACAAACTATCTGATTCACCAATCGAATATACCGTCATTGTATAAATAAATTATCACAAAAAACTATTACGGGTGCCCGTGGTTCATTTTAAATTCCGACCAAGGGATCCCTACCTACAACAAGCAAGATAACTTACCGTGAGTACCTTTGTGACGTAAATAACTTGCAATTTGGTTTATGCGGACGCATTTGCTGAGATCCACAGGGACTGTTAGCGTAGAGTGGACATTGAGTACCCACTCTAGCCCTGTGAGGTGGTGCCACCAGCTTGCCTGCCTTACATAACGTATTGGCACTTCATCGCGGAATTCTTGACACATCAGTTCCATTTTTTAAAACAGTAAATGTTCAATTACATTTTTTACTTAATTTCGTATTTATCTGCTACCGGTTTCGACACATCCCTGTTATTCACACACTTAAGTAACACAAAATTAAGTTACAAATAAACACGTGAAATAAAACTCTTCGAAACATAATTTCCAGTAATTGTTACATAGTTAATGCTCAAGAAATACAAAAAAAAAATCAGAATGTGCAATTCACACGCGGTAGAAGGGAAACTAGAAAATCGATAGATGTCGCTTTCTTTTCCTTTGCCTGTTTATTTTAAAGTGGTTTGAAGATGGATATTGATTTTACAAAAATAATTTTTTTTATTTTTTTGGATTTGGTAGGATTCGTACCTCCGTTCGCTGGATGTCTCTCTGGCCGTTGAGATTTGTCAGACGCTTTACGCTGCTGCACTATCAAAGGCTCGCGCAGTGTCGTGAATTTACCGCATTGTATTAGAACTGAGAACCCATCAAATAATAAATTTTAGTAACGCACTTCCGTTTCATCTGAATTTCAAATCACAACGAGGCTAAAGTAGTTTCACTTCAAAAAGTAGTATAACATCTAAGTAGTACAATAAAAGTAATGAAATATTTATTAAGGCGATTAATAGTTTAATTAATGAAGGAAGTGCTGAAAATGTATGAAATATTCATATTGTTTTTCCTACTGGTTGCCAAATTGCCAGACTCGCTGTATTCTGGCGCAATATGGAATAACAGTTGGTAATTAGAGATGATGTAAAATTAAGGGACAAACACAAGCTGTTCCCCCAAGAGATTCCTTGTCGATGACTAAACAGAATTAAATTACTCCTACTGCGGATGTACGAATACGTAGGTACTCTGGGAATTACATATAAACATCTATTTGTAAGGGGGTTAAAATGTTACAAAGTTAAATAGGTATATCGCAGTATATTAGTCTTGTTATACTCTTGTGGTGGTCTGAAGTAGTTGAACAATGGTTATCGAACTATCCCTTGTCAGCACATGAAGAGATACATTTATATGATGCATCATGTTTGAAAAAAGTGTGCACTTGACTTTTTCCTGGTACATATTTATTTTCCACCGATCAGGTTTCGCCTTTTTTTCTGCATAAGCGCGTTTGTCCACCGCCGCCGTCACTGAGAAACGGGATAATTTCTGAAGGTGATCGTGCGGTCTACCCCGACCAATCTTGGTTTGTTTCAACGGGTAACCAATACAACACGAAAAAATCGTACACCGGCGTCGGCAATCTCGGGTAGACATAGTGGACAAGTTCAGACGTGCTTTGTATGTGTTCAAACAGAAAGAATGCGGGTTTTCAGATTACCGGTGCGCAGTGCCCGAGTCCGCCGGCGGCAGTTTGCACCGAGTTGTGAACACCTGAATCTGGCTTCACTTGTGTGCGGTTTCGTACGTTTACATACAAACATTATTGCCGGCCATACGCCGAAAAATCAGAAAGTCGAAATTCGGGTTCTATCTGTTTTTACACTATTGCTGGCATTTTCGGCCCATCTCGGGCCGAGTTTTAGCGGTAAGGCCTATAACTATAACTACTCACAATCTCGGCGGCGGAGATGACGGACATGCGGTAAACACTTACCACGGTGCGGACCTGCAGCCATATCTTATATGTATCGCTACTCCGCAAAGTCTAAATCTCGTTCTCAGTGACGGCGGCAGTGGACAGACTCCCTAATTCTAGCAAGGATAAAAATAGCATTTTGTCGATGAGTTAAAGAACGCGGCTATATCGTCTGCCTGGATCCCACTAGTATTGAATGTTGGTCTATTATCCGGACAATTTTCACCCTGAACAACTCAACGAAACTGCACTCGTACTGCACAGCCCTGTAGGCAATTATTGCCAAAGCTATAGGGCGCAGCGACTTCATCTACTATACTGTGTGCAGATAATCTAGCATTGGGTTATGATACGGTAACTCAATAGATATCATCCATCTCTTTCTCGTAAGATTTCAATTTCAATCTCTCACTGTTCCTTTATATTATGTTTTGTCTCTTTCTGTATGTATATATAAGCTCAGACAATGTATATTTTTTGATCAGTTTAATTTTATACCCTGAAGTTGCTTGTAAGCGAAACCGGTCGAGATTAAAATAAAAAACTAATCGTGGTTACAGACCAAATCAATGTTTTATTTAATACTAGCTGGTAACCGGCATGCGTTGCACAGCCATTCAAATAAATAAATTGATTCTCCCTGCATTTCCTTTCTCGTGCATCCCATTCCTTTCCACCTTCTCCGCCTACCCCCTTCCTCGTCTCTTCCCTCTCCGCGAACCCCACCTTCCCCCTGCCTTTCCTCCTTGCCGATAAAATAAATGAAATACACACATTTTAATTTATATAAATTTCATAACGCCAGAACATTATATGCAATCTATGTTACTCGCTGATAATGTAGCTTTCTATTGTTAAAAGAATTTTTAAAATCGGTTTAGTGGTTTAGGCGTGAAAGCGTAACAAAAAAAACAGACGCACTTTCGCATTTATAATATTAGCAGGTATGGATGTCAAACCACAAAGTGACTGCTTTCTACCAAAGTATATAATTTTTAGCTCTATATTACAAAAAGTAGTCATTTATAAACAAATCTTTGTTAATAGGCCACTTGCATCACATTTAAAAAAAAAAAAATTCCGGTTAAGGCAAATATTCTAAGACATTATGTATTTTTTTTTTAATCGTATTTTTGAAACCCTGGCGATTTTTTGAAAATTTCAATCCGAAAAATCAGACCATTTTTTATAAACCGGAAATACGGGAGATAATTTTAACGTTTTCCACACGAATAGCAATAAATTGTATGGGGTTCTCTTCGTAACATCTCTAAAAACACCGCCATCTTTATTAAAAAAATCAAACCAAAGGATAAGTTCGCATAGAACAAACAATAAATCTAGTGAACGTTAAATGCAAATTCAAAAATTCGCCGGAAATCAAAGTGTTGCCATATAAAAAAAAATTAATCAGTGTGGAATCTTACAAAATTAAGCGAACATAATCGGAGACGGGACATTTTTATGTAGTGACGTCACGAGCTCAAATAATGGATTTATTTATTTAAAAATAAGAAAAACTATACATTTCTTAAAATTTTTACTAACATTTTCGTAATCTTAGTAAAAAAATCTATCCACAGGATTTTTTCCAAGTCGTTATGAAATCCATGCAAGTGGCCTATTGTTCATTAAAGTAATCGCTTATTTATGTAACTCTAATTACTACGGGCCAAAACAAAAAAAAAATATTAATAAATGTAAATTCAACATATTTTACAATAAAAGTTATAGGAATCAACCAATCTAATAATAACAAATCTTAAAATTTGATGATCAAATTTTCATGTTATTAAAAAAATAATGTTTTTTACACTTGACTCTTTTAAACCTGAGCCGATTAAAAACATACAGAAGTTGAGTCTTTTTTTATTTAATTTATTTCTCACTTCGACCCATAAGCGTATTTACACGACAATATAATAATATCAGCCAAGTACAATAGGCTTGTTTTCAAGCTAACGCTTATGTTCCAGCAGAAATCGTTATAACTCCGTTATTGTTCTAGAGTACCCTAAAATAAAAAGGAAAAGATCTATATTGAATCAAGCTTTTTATATCTATTTTAATCATAGAAGTTATCCATAGAAATACATAAAAAATACTTATTTTGTAGAAACATTTTCACCCACCAAATCGCCTGCGCAATTGTTATTTTTTTATTAAATATTCTTGTATAAAATGGTGAGAAAGGAGGTGACAAAATTGTTTATTATATCATAAGTAGTTTTTTTACATAATCCGTGATTTTAGTACCGTTTTCACATAAAAACATCAAATAAGTCAGTTTTACATTTTTTTAATGTTTACATTCTAAATATTTATATTTAAAAATATTAATATTTATTTTAAATTATAATTTTTGAAGGCTTATTTCACACCTTTCGAAAACAGTTTTTAGTTTTCGGCTAGGTTCAGAAATATTTCATTTATAGAGCTTTAATTGCGAAGCAGAAATAACACAAAGTTTTTATAAATCTGACAGTTTGTTTAAGACAAAAAAATGCACAATGGCAAAATACCTGAGTGGTTAATCAGTTCAGAACCTCATCATGATAAAATACAAGGAAAATTAGTTTTCAGATGTAACGCAAAGTACAATAAAATATATTTCCTACATTACGTAACTGGGTATAACCTTCGAACCGAGTAAAGCCAGAAAACAGATCATTCAAAGCAAACGTGTCTACCTAAAACCTAATCATATAATTCACGTGTAGCATGTAGGTACTAGGTATGCACTGATATAACTAATAGTCCCCTTTAATGCAGGTATTATAATAATCTAATAATGATTGTGTGTTCCAACGGACTAATTTATAAGCCGCACCATCGCTATTCTCTGGAAGTTATCACGAACACGTTTCTCCAAATGGAGCACTTCATATTATATACTTTTGTCTTCGTGTTCCGCGCCGTACTGAGGGGACAAAGAGAGCGTTCTTGCGAACTCAACCAAGTTATGCCTATAGTTAAATGCCTACTCGTAAAATGCGGGTATCTAGCTTTGCTTTATTTTTATTGCGTAACTAAAAATCTTATAAATTTAAGTAAAGCTCTGATATTGTCATCATTCATTAAAAAATTGCATTACTAAATTTATAATTTAGTGCCATACTTCATATCCTGCTTGTAGCAATATTTTTAAACACGTAAGTAGGTACAACATTTTTTATGAATTATGTAAATCTCAGATTGTGTTGAAAACCTTTTTATGGGTGATAAAAAAGATAGAACGATAAGTTCCTTTGCTTTGGTTAAAAAATGTGTGGATCCAAGTCCGGCGAGGAGTTATTTATGGCACTTTTCAATTTGGGAGGCGGGTATGGGTACCGCCGTCTAGGGAACCACTGGGTAATCAACATCTCTGCTGTAGGTCACCTCAAGTAGTTCGCTACGTTTTCTGACTTAACAAGGGTGCCTGGGTTCATGGGGTGAGGGTTTTCCGGGTTTTGATGGCGGATGCGTCTGCCCTCCAGCTGAATGACTGAAAGAGTCCCTTTGAATTTTCCAGCGTTCTCTCTAAGAATATCACCGTGCTCCGTAGCGGGAGGGATGGATTCATACGTCCGTCACTCCTGGACACTTAGATTCCTACCCACCCTTCTTACCCTTTTTCTTCCCAGAACTTCCTCTTCCTCCTTTCTTAAAAATACCATCCACACAGTAAAGATGACATAGGCCCTGAGGAGAAATATTTACCCCAGGGCCTCCTGTGTGGAGATAAAAAAAACAAAAAAAAAGTTATCTGCGATAGAACAATGATTTCCTTAGCTCTGGGTCAAAGGGTGTGGATATATGTCCGATGAGAACAAAAAATCCGATTTATTTTTTAAACCGCGTATAAATTGATTGAAACATTGTTTACACTAGCACAGGATGAAAGATATTCTCAGCATCACACCATCCAAAACAAAATGTTGCGTGAAATTCTTAAGTTTTTTTTTGGTTTTTTATTAGTCACCTGGTTGAAATAGCCCATCACTTCCAGTTTTTCGCTTTCCTTTTTCCTTCCCGCCCCTCACATCCTCGCCCTTCACCCTTAAAATTCTGTCAACACAACATACGGATGCAAATTAAATAGGCCCTGGGGCATAACAACTCAGGGTCCTACGCGCACTCCATAATTGGAAAAAATAACTTGCAGTTCCCTAAACAATGTTGATTATTTTATCCACAAGTATTTTAAATGTACGGCGCCCCAACCCTTCTATGAAAGTTGGGCAGAATGATTATATTTTAAACTTTGTGGGCCTCACTTTGTCTAACTAAGCTGCTCGAAATCAATCAATTTTATAATCTACGAAAATTACTCGTGAAAAGTTGTACCTGTATTAATGAAATAAATAATTTAGAAAAATAAAACACTTATTTTGTGGAAAACCATGAGTTTGAATTAATTTATTTTCCAACCGATTTCGCTTTGCTTAAGCATTATCAGGGCACAAATTAACACTGTTTTAAGTATTAATTAATACTGTTTAAGTATTAATTTTAATTTTTTTCAATTTTTTTTTTATTTTTATAAATTAGTTTTACATGTTGCTAAATGATAATTTTACATCTTAGCTTTTTTACTACTTTTCCATTTAAAGCATTTGCTTGTGTATGGAATTAATTAATTTGGTTTTAAGTATTAATTAATGCTGTATTAAGAATTAATTTGTACTGTATCAATACTGATACAGGTGAACCCTAGTGGGGTTAATAATTATATGCTAAACAATATATTTTAATTGTGAAGAAGCAATAAATAAAAATACTGTATTAAGTATTAATTTGTACCCGATGATACTTGAGCAAAGCGAAACCGGTCGGTAAACAAATGAATTAAAATTCGTGGTTTTACACAAAATAGATATTTTATGTTTATTAAATATATCAAACCTCAAAGCGATTGCTTCCTACAATAATATAAATAATTTATGTCAAGACAATACATGACACAGTCAAAACCTGAGTGGGCAGCTTACACCAATATAAATCGATTAAAAATTTACTAAAACTCTCAAACTAAAAAAAAAATTCTGTCATTTATATTAATTATTAAACAATTGGATTGAAACTTCAAGGGTACGTAGTTTGCCAGTACGCATTATTATTCATTTGTTGGTATAATTCTTTGAAGTTCTTTAAGATATTGCGACGTCCCTAGTAAGAATTCCAATAGAAATTTTGTCGTCCAAGAAATGTTTACCAACTGGGACTAGGCAAAGGAGTTCCTTTGGAAGTTTTGCATTCACGCTGAAAATTAACCAATAGTTTCAATTTCAACATTTATTAAAACCACCATCTTGTTCGAAGCGCGCCGCGCCATTGCGAAAGAAAATTTAATTCAATTCCTGACGGAAATATGCAAACGGAGCGTAAAAGGTCCGCTTAAAAATTTGGTTTTTATTTTAGTTAATTATTTCAGTTAATTTCATTTCAACAGTTCTGAAAAAGCATTCATTTGTACTGGAATGAAATCAATAATTAAAAAGAAAGTGGGAAATAATTTTTTTGTTGATAATTTAGTTTTAACTAAGGAGCGTAAAAGGTCCACATAAAAATTTAGTTTTTATTTTAGTTAATTTCATTTCAACAGTCCTGAAAAATCACGTGTACTGGGATGATATTAATAATTAAAAAGAAAGTGCGCAATAATATTTTAGGTGATAATTTCGTTTTGATAATAGTAACTACTGTAGCAACATACTTTTAAAATAGATAAACCAACAAAAACCGATTACTTATTTAAATGTGCGAAATTTTATATGCCTTATTATATTGTTGTGATGACTTATTATTTGAAATTCTTTGACTGTAAAATTCAATTCCTCGATTTAGGCGATGAAAAAACTGATAATTTTCTTCCGCACTTTTTTATTTCGTTTTTATTAATTTCGCGTAACAAATGAATGAAGACTAGAGTTTACATTCACCCCACAGGAGATCCTGAGGAAAATTATTTCTCTTAGGGTCAATGTCATCTTTGAAGAAGCTGTGTGGAGAATCTTTTTAAAGAAAGGAAGGGGAGGAAGTTCTGGTAAAGAAAAGGGAATGAGAGGTGGGTAGGAATCCAGGGGTCAGCGTGTCCAGGAGTGACGAAAGTATGAATCCATACCCTCCACAGCAGTGCAAGGCGATGGGTCGATAAAGTCCGGCTGGAGAGTTCAAAAGATATCCCTCAACCAGCCTCTCCCGATCCGGCCCGTTACGCATTAGGTGGGCAAACGTATCCGCCGCCAAAACCTAGACAAACTTCACCCTATGAATCCGGGTATCCTTTCTCCAGCAAACCACCATACGTAGCAAAACACTTGGCTGACCTATGACATGTGAGTTCTCCAATAAATGGTTTCCGGGGCCGTGGTAAATTGTGTTTTAATTAAATAAAAATATCTTGATTAAACACATTGATGAAGGCAAAAAAGATTATTTATCTTTGGGCGTGTTTTTCCTGGCGTTTTAACGATTCCGTGGCAAATTAATATAATGAATGTAAAAACAAGCCTTCCAATGAAAAATGAAAATAACTTTGATCCATTTGCATAAATGAGTGGCTCCATTAAACAGACATAATAATCGACTCATATTTATGCCGGGACAATATAAATTTGAGAGGCCGCCCGTTGAAATTCCAATTGGAAATGTGTGCCTGAATTATTCATAAGGCAGTCGCGATGGCAAGTTACCCTCTCGTATTTCGTTTACCCATCTTTGAGGGTACCTAGATATTTAAAGCCTTGGCCGGGCGGGCAGTGTTCTAAGTCAGAGCCTTTCTCCGGGCGGTGTTCTTAGCCGAGGCCTTTCTCCGCCCGGCCGAGATCCGCCCCTGAGCCCCGAACCCGGACTTCTGGCCCTGAGGTCCCACTTCTCAGCCCGCGGTGGCGCAAATGCAAATTGCAAGCAAAGTACTTCAATAATATATTGATTTCGAACTCTTGATCTAATTTTTAGCACAAAGGTACGATTCGTTTGCGGATTTTGCCATGCTCTTTCTTAGTTTTTTTAAGGAATTACGTTCTCAGTTTTATTGTTTTCATACATGATAAAATTATATTTGGTGCTCTAAACACGGAATTTAGCTTGCAAATGAATACAGCACATAGATTTTTAATAGTATGTCAATTTAATAAAAAAAACACGATATTGTTAAAATACCTAAAAACAATTACAAAAAAGTGAAAAAATACTACGGCTAAAGTTTTACAGTGAAAAATGCTATTTTACAGTCACAAATTATAAGAATATCAGTAAATTTATCTCATTGTGGTGATATAATTCTAGTTATTTTGTATTTTTTTTTTCTTTTCATCGTTTCCATCGGAGTTTCTCGGTGAATCGACCAACAGAAATCAGCAAGCATTGCTGGTGACCATTTTCCATTGTAGCGTTTTTCAATGTGCACAATATCGTGATGAAATCTTTCACCATGTTCATCTGAAACGACACCGAGATTTTCAGGATAGAAATCGATAAATAGAGTCCAAAAAATGAATTTTGAGTGACATATTACATCTTACATCTTAAAGCTGTATAAGCAGATCGAAGTTCTCGAATGGTTTGTCGGTAGTTGTCAGCTTTTGTTTTACCAATGAAATTATGACACACTTCTGTAAAAGCCGTCCAAGCTCTTTCTTCTGCTTTGTTTAACTTCGAATTAAAAGCTTCAACCGTCATAAGCTCTTATATTTGCGGACCTAAAAAAATTCCATCTATCAATTTCACCTCACTGATTCGGGGAAATTTCGTTTTGAGATATTAAATGCCTGCACCATCCTAGTTCATAGCTTTTACAAAGTTTTTCATGAGTCCCAACTTTGTGTGAAGTGGTGGCAGAGAAATTTTGTAAAAAATAAAAAATAAAAAAAACAAATTTAGTAAATATATTTAAAAAATAAAAAAAATCGTATCACAAAATCTAGACGTGATAGAAAAAATCGGCCAACGGAAACAGAATTCAAAGCATAAAAATTTAAAATCTTCATATATTTGTGATGTAATTTTTTGAAGGAGGATTTCGTTGCAGACCAAAGAATTAGTTGTTCAACATGTATAATTTTGGAGTGTGAAATATGAAAGCCATTGAATTCACCCATCAAAAATTTTAAAAGTCAGGAAATTGAATATTAAATTTTATTAAACCCGATTCTTTCTAATTTCCCGAAATTTTGATTTTTCTTTGAGCAGAAAGCAAAAAATAAAAAAAGATTATTTTTTGTTATGTCCTGCGTAGTAAAAATAATTCTATATTTAATTGATAAGTGCCTGATGTTATATAAATTATTTATTCAATGCTTACGACGACGCACAGTTTGAATATTTTATAACTTCTTGAACGTTTTAATTGTAAACTTTTCACAAGCAACTTAGTGAAAACTTAAGATTCGTTTGTTGCTACACCACAACACACATGATACATTAAGAATAATATAATTAATATTTTTAAGTGTTCATCTTGTTTCAAACAACGACTTATTCAAGATATTTAAAAAAATATTTGTATCAAACGTAGAATCAAAGTTAATTATGCAAAACAGATTAAATTCTCCTATCTTAAAATCAGCTTAAAAAATTAATTCTTAGCTTTAAAAATTACTTAGCGCGCTCAAACTAGATGGTCGGTTTAAAAAAATTGTCGATATATAAAAATTATCAATTCAAATTTTAAAATCTTCTCTGCTTTCGTACATAATATCTGGCAGCGAAGTTTGGCCGCGGTGGATGGGAACATTAAGAAAATTAGATTGCCAGAAATAAATTGCTGACTTTAATTCCGGTAAACCAAGCACGGTATTCACAAAAGGATTTTTATTTTCTCATTCGCAGGGAAGATAGAAAGAACTCATAAACGAGTTGCGTTTTATTGAAGATCACGTTTTTAATAGAAAATTAATGAGGATTTCCACTTTTCAATGTCTTTCAAAAATTAAAGGTTTTCGAGAAAACCTTTCAGGGACAGAATTTTAAATTACAATTGAGCCGTTTTCAGGTGAAAATTTTTTGTCAATCATAATATTAAAACAGTGGCTGGGGAAGGAATTGTGGTGAAATATTCAAGCAAATTGGACATCAAAGAAATACATTTTTTATACATTGATCCTCTGGCTTTACATATTGTATTATCTTATTAAATAGTTTATATATCTCACAAGTCATGGTAAGAAACGAAAATGGAATTACTGTTCACTTAAAGATTATTTTTCTTTGCTAGTGTAAGTATTACAGTATTCTTTTGATAGGATAAATATATTTTTTTTAATGCTAGATAGACTGTATAAATAATTTCGACGGAAACCTGATGAAGAAGTCATTTTCAACGTTTTAAAGGAGAACAAGAGACATCTTAATCGCAAAATACACATTCTAAAGAAGCGAAACTTCCCGAACAGTATATTGCGAGAACTTGAAATTTGCACAGAATTTCTTAACTAATCCCAACTAGATCAAAGCAGCTATTTCAGGTCGCACCGCGAGCGAACAATGAACTTGGGAAATATTAATTTTAATTTTGAAAAATAAAACAAACGTGTTTTGCCGCAGTTTTCCACCAAATATCATTTATTCCTAAAGAAAAATGTATTTTTTTAAAGTCATGTAATATCTAAAATAATTAAAACTAACAGCACTGAACTGGAATTGTGGGTACTAGAAATAAAAATGATTTATTGGTAAAAAAGAAATTTAATAACAATATTGTGCGAAATTTCGGGAATTAACACTTATTTTCTTATTTAGCTTCGAAATGGATGAGGATCTGCCTAAAATATTTACATGAACTCTCATGCAACTCTTTAAAACACAAAAATAATCCTGATAGCACCCTTAAGATCTCAAAAAAAAGAACATTTAAATAACTTTAGTATTTTCGGTATTATAAAACTATTCTCAAATATGCTCTACTCCAATTTAAAGGGAGAAGTGAATATCTTACTAACCAACACACCTACACAACAAGCACGAAACCTCAAATTCACCAAGCCAATTTTAAATAATCTTTTGACCAGAAAAACCATAAATTCTACGCTACTAAATTGTGTAATGCCCTTCCAAATGAAATTAAAAACACCACTGAGAAAAAGCACGCTTTTAAATTACTTAAAAGTATGACAAAGAAAACATGAATATGAGTAATACTAACATAACCCTCAGTCAACAAACATGAAGATTTGGAAATCAACAAACATAGTCAACAAACATGACAATGAGGAAATTAACGAACATAGTCAACCAACATGATGATAAGTAAATCATGGTGTAACAGAAAAAGTCATCAATAAAAATAACAAAAGCATGTCTTATATGTCAGAAACATATCTGTTCTTCAAGGTGAATACTTTGGGTAGTTACTTTTTGGCTTGAGGGCCGTAAATAAGCCCTGTCACGTTCGGCCAAATGAGCGGGTCCGGGGAATGAACCTAAGAATTTATTATAGCCCAAAGGTCACTTTATAAATCTGCGAGAAGACCGGCGCTACTGCGAACAGAGGGAGGAATACTAGATTTATTCTAACTTGGGTCAAAGTATTAATACGATATTGAGAGTGCATAATAAATCTTGAACAGATTTACGTAGAGCCATATTAATTACTCCTATTATATTCCGTTAAGTTGAAAATAATTATTATCATTTTATGTGAGAATTAATTTAGCACATGAATTTCTCGTACATGCAAAATATTATGTTCGTTCTAAAGTAAATCTAACATATTAGAGAACAAGACACAGAAAAACAGAAAAAAGACAATGGTCGCATCTGGGACTCTTGTGGACAACTGTGTCTTGTTCTCTTTCATATTTTCGTTTAGATTATTATTGTTAACTTATTCTAATATGATATATTTCACTGATGGAAATAACCTTAAAAAAAGTATAAAAAGAAAGTTTTTCTTATAAAAATTAAATCTAACATACCTACCTACTCACAACTTACATAGGTAGGTACTTTTAAATGACTTATTTGAGTTTTTTTATATGGATGTGATAACACACGTAGTTTTAACAGCCTTTAGCTGGTTCGATGACAACTCAGAATCTTGCAACTTAAACACCCCTTTGAAAAGTTATTAAAAATTAAAAAAAAAATAAAAAAGTCCATAACCTAACCGAACGTAACCTATTAACCCATTTTCAATTCAATATTTCGTTTGTGTAAAAGCACTATGAAACCATGCAACGCTATCCGCTATAGATTCATTATCGAAGGCACAAAAATTAATTATGAAAGTTATTCTTAAAGTTCCCATAATAACAAGTACTGTAGATATATTCAACAAATTTCATGTTTTAGATATTCGACAAATTTACACAAAAACAATCTTAACTCATCTGTTTAAAAATAAAACACATACATTTTATGAAAATAGCCAAAATATTGTAAACACGCGACACAAAACCAAAGAACTCATACAAACACCTAAAACAAACACAATATTTGGTCAAAGAAATTTCAAATATATTGCGTCTAAAATATACAATAACCTACCTGACAAAACAAGACAATCGAATAATATTAACAAATACAAAATTCTGATAAAACAATGGATCATTGAAAAAGTCGTGCAATAATTAGTCACCTCACCCAAATATAATCATCTTATCCCATTATTGTTACCACTACCTACCAACCTGAAACTTTTTGTCAAATATTTTTACTTTATTGAAAAATTTATTTTATTTAATATTTGTCAACTAGTCTGTCTCGACACAGGATTTCCTAGTGAGACAGGCAAGGCCAAAAAAAAAGTAAACTTTTTTGTATAGATGCATAAATAAATCTTAAATAAAATAATTCATTATAGGTATGTAGCTAAAAGCCTACGTTCCGTTCTGAATAGAATTACTTTTGTAACATTCAGGACAGCTTTCAAAACTTAAAAGGCTAAAATGTAGCATTTTAAATTAGCTACGACTCGTTGCTTGACAGCATAATGTTTAAAGTCAGTAGCCGAGCAAGTCCCACGATTGCACCTGACCTACAAAAGAGCGACACCTTTGAACCGCTTGTTCGTGTTCACTTCAGTCCCTGGTACACCGTACACCTGGGAACCAGAGAGCACGAGGTTTGAACTGCGGTATCTACTCCTCGCAGCATCCCCAGAGGTGTCGTAGTACATCTGAACTTATGCCAGGAAGGCAATTAAAATAATATGATGGTATTTGTTAGATAAAATTATTTTTTCTTATATTTTCCTCGACAATGTAACCCGTGAGAAAAATTATTTTTTTTAATCGTGACTTACTTAGAGGGTATTACGGCGTTTGCTTTTCTTTAGCCAACGTTTCGTTTGATCTTAAATTACACATCTGACCTGATGATTGACACTGTAACTCTGCCCAAAACATTGCCTAAGGAAAACACATGGCACAACACAGCATAATACCACAAATAAATAATAAATCACGCTATTATGTTAATAAAATAAATAACTGATAATTTAGAATAATATAAAAAAATTTAAAAAACTAATTAGATTAGAAAAATGTTTTTAAGTTTATCAGCAATAAAGGCTGGTTTTATTATGTTAATAATTGGCCATGAATATCTCAAATCATATCATAATTATTTTTTATTTTTAGATGTTTAAAAAAATCCCACTCTCTTCTTATAAGTACCAAAAAAGCATTGTCTCTTTTGTAGGAGAAACAAAGCAATTAAAAGCCTAAGAAAACGAATTATACATACATCTAAGAATGTCGTGTTTTTATGTATCTTTTGCCAATAAAATAGTAAGTCATCTCCATTTTAGGAATTTAAAAGACTTAATAGAGTAGTGGGGAAAAGAAAGAGAATTAAAATAGGAATATTGGAAAGTACCCACATTGAAATAATTTCTTCATAGTTAAAGCCATTTCAAGGTTCATCTCGATTCTGAATGATATCTTGCATCAACGCGAGATTTATCATTTCAATATCAAATCATTTGAAATAACACATGCCAGGTTTCGATCCTATGAAATCCGCAACAATCGATTAATATAAAAGAAATAAGGTATTTACCGCCCTGAAATGAGGGAGGTCCTTACTTAAAAAGCAGCCACCTTCGCTTAATTAAATAATTCAATTCTTAGAAACATTACACCAGAGACATTATTAAATATTGAACAGTTTTATTTCGCTCCGTTCACTAATTAAATAATCTGGGTAAAAATAAAGATTACCACGAAGGTGACCTTACCTCAAAACAAAAAAAAAATATTTTTGTGTTAAAAAATAAAAGTTTTTAATATATTACCAGGGGTCATTCGGTGATACTTCATCAGCAGGTAGTAAAATAAAATACGAAAAATTGTCAAATTAACCGTGAAGCCAAAGAAATAGAAAATAGGCATCGCAAAACACTTAGCACCAGACGAGTCCCACAGATTTCCACGGCGTAGAAAACTTTCTTAGAAATTCGAGCAATTGAATTTAGTGGAAGTCTGAAAGAATATTATAAAACTAAGCATAGGTAATATAAAAACCAAGTTTTCGTCGAAATATTATTATCTTCTGGTAATTCATCAATTTCAATAATAAAAACAGAAGAATGAGAAGCAAAAGGTTACCTAAAATAATTATAATAATATTTTTCCATGGAAAGCAATCACTTTGTGGCTTGACGTAAAGTTTTAAATAAAATAATCACTCTAATTGAATTATTTGTCGCTTGCTTTATATATACCAATATTTTTATGCTAATATTTAAAATTACAATATTATTAGTGGATGCATGAGATTATGCATATGCGAAATTATAAAAATAGAGAAAATACAACTGTGCTACTCACACGCGGTAGAGGTGAACCCTTCAGAAAACTAAAGTCGACAAGAGTGGGGAGGCTACGAAGCACTGCACAAAGAGGAGACCGATTATTCTATATCATTCTCTCACATGCTAAATCCTATAGATGTACGATTTTGTTTTTGTTATGAATAAATGTTAATTGAACATATTCAAAGTTAAACCCTTTCTATAAACTTGAAAGAACAAAAATGTTTTAAATCGCTTTAATTCGTACCTAAAGGCGAAGTGACTTATATATTAGTTTAGAAAGACAGTAAAATACTACATAAAGCTGGACTCTTTTATTTATATTGATATTCATTTATCATAAGCTCACATCATGATACTAAATTTTATTGTTAGATACGTATTTATATGCCTATGCACCGGGTTTATGTAGTGCCTTATTGCACCGGGCGCAGTGAGGCGCAGCGCGCAGTTTCATCTGGGTCATGGAAGTCAAATGATCATACACATTTCTTCATAAAATCATAATAACAAAAATCCTCTTTGAAAACAATGGCTCCTCTCGTCACTGTATCGTATGTTTCTTTATTTTAGGTGCACATTATTAGTTTCGCACTTGATCCGGTATTTTTTAAATATTTTTGAATCTCAATTATGTTTTCGTGAATGAATGAATGAATGTATTTTTAAGGTATTCAATTAAAAAATTGCTGTTAATTTATTCTAATAGAATGTTAGAATTAATAAATCGTAAAAACAGTCGCTTAATTCTTTCGAACTTTTTAATATGAATTTTATGGTGAGGTGACCAAATTACGAAATTGTACTCTAATTGGCTACAAACTAATCATACAAAAATATTGTTTGAAAATCGTAGAGTAAATTATTAAACATCAAATTGTTATAATTATTTTTTTGTGTGTCTTCGTGATATGTCATGGCAAATCGATAAAAGTTATGTAAATTAAGTTTTATCAATAAGACCTGTTAATTTATCTTTCGGACAAAAATCAATTTCTCTCCGTGCGCATTTCTCTGAAATTGGATGAAATCATTGCGCAACTGGTCGTACCGATCGAACGTAGGATCGTGGCGGAAAGTCGAAACTGTTACACTGCACAATAAAAATGATAAAAAAATAAAAACTTTGTTTTTAGGGGTTGATTTTTTAAAACACAAATTATTATTTTGCAGCTAAACGCTACTAAAAGTAATTACAGAAATGGAAACCATCCTTCAGCGTAATTACGTTTTGAACATTTTCCTTGGCACAATTATGTGAAAATAAAATTATAGATGTCACAGGTGGACAAATTCCTTCTGCCAAAATAAATAAACCGAAACATTTCCGAAGGATTAAACTCCTGGCATTTATTCCCTAAATTATATTTACTTTCCACTGAAATACTGTTCCGGACGAAACGTTCCTTAATGGTTCGTTTGAGGGTAAAATCTTGGGTTCTACTTCTTCTTGGGTCTTCAGCGGCTTCAAGAAGTCGATAAATACTCTTAAGTCTTTACCGTCCTTTCAGCAGATGGGCTCTAAAAGGGATGTTGACATTTTTATTATTGTACCGAATCGACGTAAATATGGACACTTGAGCAGATGAAATATGAAAGGCTCGAGGAGTGTACAAATACAATATCCGTACAAAACGTATTCGAGGATAAAGAAATATCCCCACCTTCGCATCCACGCACAGGGTTTAACAAATCCAAAGGTCGGAATATTAAAAAAACTTAACGAAAAAATAGAAAATCGTTAAAAGGTAAAATAAAATAGTTTAATATAAAAATTTGCCGGGAAAATATTAATTCAAATTAATGCAAACTATGTCACTTCTCTAAGTCAAATTCCGACAGCTTCGGAGAAATTACAATGCCGAAATATGAATCTATGATTTTATAATATTCCTTCCGAAGATTTTTTTATTAAATGTAGCCGTTTCTGTTGGGGGATGAGTTTTCATTTTCCTTTCCACCTTACTTAAATTTTCACTTTATTTCTGAGATAAATCACACCAAAGAAGATGAACCGAAACATCGCACGAAATAATAACCCTACTCACCCATCACGCTTATAAACTCTTTTCTCTTTAAGTCCCTGATGGGTGCCATAAATTATTCCATTTTTCATAGGAGAATTTCCCTGCCCAGCCTCTGAATATAATATTTCCCTATAATCTTAACAAATGCCCGACTTTCTTAGATCCTGGCGCTGAACTACCAGCTACCAACTACTCAAGCAACTTAGTCAAAAGGTTTCAAATATTAATAAAATATATGTAATTGAATTCAGTTTAATGATTAGATGTAGGTCCTTGAAATTGTAATGTAATTTTCTTTTTTAATTATGAATTTTTCTAATATGTATGTAATAAAAATACGGCAATATTTTTTCCTCAGCAGGTATTGCGAAGCTAACACAACAGCAATCGATAAAGAATGCCACGCACTCAATATTAATTTGAATGTTGCTATTACAAGTCCAATTAATTTCTCGGGGAGAGTGAGACTATAACACCTTTATTTTGGGGATTTTTTGAAGGTAGGCGAAGGAAGAGGAACATAAATAAGTACTAGCTTATAATATATAGTCACTAAATATTCCATCTCATGCAACCGATCGATAGTAATAGCGTTCTACTCTTGAATGATATTCAAATATACGGCATTATTTTCAAACTGCAATAAATAGTTTTTGATTCCGAGAAAAGGCGAAAACAACTAATATAGGTTATAAACTAGACAGGCTAGAATCCTTAGAAACTACCCGCCTAACTAAAAAAATACACCTTAACTTTGTAATGAATAAGAATTAGAATCGTTTACTAAATCTCCACGTCTATACACCATTGTAATTTTCATCATATTTTCTAATGTAAAATATTTTTGTTCATTTAAATAAAGATCATTATAGGATTATATCAACTCCAACTCCAAACATGGGGTCCCTTAAAAAATCCATGAAAAATTCCATTTCATCATAAGTATAATAACGATTTGACAACAATAAAATTAGGTCATTAATAATGCATATTTCTTGTAAGGTTTTCCCCGAGCAATATTGAAGTAAGGATACAAACCTGAAGTAATTAAGTCTACCGGGAATAACCAAAATAATTAGAAATTTGACTGTCAAAGATAACTTAGTAACGATTGTAAGAAAACCTATATAATTGAATATAATCTTCGTAGACCACCCCTCTCCCCCTCCCCAAAATGTTGTGTATATGTCGGCGGCCGATCGTAAAATCAGGCCGATTATGATGCACCTGAGGCACTTCACGAAGTAGCTAGGAACATCATGATCTGCCTGATTTTAGGATTGGCCGCCGACATACATAAACCGTGGGTTATGAATATTTTGGTAATGAACAAGCTGAAAGCGTTTACAGTCAAATAAAATAAAGTGGAAATAATTGTAATATTATTATTATGTAACTACATGTAAATGGTGTGTTTTGTAATAAATGACGTGTAGTAGAACTCGTTGGCATTTTTTAACCAAACTATTCAATTAATAATATATACGAATAACCCTTTTAATTTGGGCCACCAAAGGTAAACTTCAACTTGAAGGATGTAGATCACGCCTTAAGGTCCGGACCATCATTCAAGACGAGATAAGGGGCAATGCAAGACAATGGCCTTACCAATGAAACGACCTCGTAAAAAGTTACGAATATCTTCTTTTCTCAAAGGAATACCGGCTACCTCACCGGCTTCCTGTACTCATGGTACTTTGCATGGAGAATTCTCTCGATTTTATCACATAGCATTCAGAGCCATAAAGGATTTTTTGCATTTATTACAAATAATATAAAATATAAACTGCCAACATCGATTCTATTCTATAGTATATAGATACTTAATATCCGTTGTTTTTATGAGTTATCTATCTCAAAACGACATGTCTCTTGGGTTATTCGGCGCTAATAAACGAATTTGCCTTGCTTCGGGATATAAAAATACGTCAGAACAAAGTAAAGCGAGTAAGTAAGATTTTACAACTTACACGTGAACAATATTTTTGATATTTTATGTGAATAGTTGAAACACTTACAAAGACTATGACTTTTCAGATTCCATGACAACTCAGAATCACGCAACTTCAACAAACCTTTGAAAAGTCATTAAAAGTAATAAAAAAAATAATTGTAAACTAGCCCTTAACCTAACCTAACGTAACATAATTAAAATAAATAAAATGTTTGACTTTTAATGGCTTTTAATGACTTTTCAAATTGTTGGAGTTGCATGAATCTGAGTTGTTCGGTCATAGACTGTACACTAATTTGGTTCTGGTAAATTGAATATGTGATGTATTTCTTTTTTTTTTCGCTCTGTAGAAGTGCTGGCTCCTGACATCTATGTTCAACGTTAATAGGCTACTTTATTGTTCGAAGTAGCAAAAATTAAAAGATTGGTATGGCAAACGTTATAGGGTTTATAAAAAATGAATTGAAACTATTTATCTTAAAAAGAAAATGTAGGCGCAGAAAACAAAATTATTATTCGTATTCAAAAGCATACCAAATTATGTTTCGTCACTGTAAATTGGAAACAAGGTGCAAAATTGAGATATTGAAAGGGTGCGTAAATAATTAATTAGTTTCGGAAGACGAATTCTACAAACTTTTGTTACGTGAATTAAAAAAATTATATTTAATTAAATTAAGATAATATTAGCGAAACTTAATCAAAATCTGGAGACAGAAAAATCAGAAAAAGATATTGGTTCCACTGGGACCCGATTATTATCACGCACTTCGAATTACACTAAAGAAAAAATGGAGACATCTATTAATATACAAAGTAATACTTCAGAACCTTGCTGTGGATTTGTGCAACCGATCGATATTTAATTTCAGGACTAAGACTGCTCTATTTCCATTCAGGATTTTTTTCAGTCAGACACTGAAAAGATTCAATACGATTTCGCTTAACATACAATCCGTGTTACTTCTATTATTTGCCTTGGACTAGGTTGGATCTGCTAGATTTAGGTGGAGCACGTAGCAAATTTAAAAACGTACAAAAGTATGGCGATGTTGTAGCTTCTACCTTTCGAGTGAATAAACTGCGCACGGACGGACGATTGTACAGTGGATATATTATTAGAAGCTCGCCGTGCAAGGGTCCCAGACAAAATATACCCCGAACAACAAAACACTGTACAAGTACAAGAAGTTTACAGATATATACCAAAGCACTACAAAATGTCTATTATAATTTGTTTGACAGCAATAAGAAATACAGCAGTCACTTCGTTTTTCATTAAATAAACCCATAGGAAAGTTTTACTCGTTCACTTATAAGTTAATTATGAAAGTTTCTCCCCGTGAATTCATTATATGAAGTATGATGATAAGATTTATTTTATTTTGAGATGTAAGAATGAAGAGTAATGGAGAATAGAAACAGAAAACGAAGAAGCCCAACAACAGCTAAGGGTTCATTATATTTTCATTAAATATCAGACGTTTCAGCGAAGTATTGAAGCGGAATAAACGACCGGAATTTTCTCTCCAACAAAAGCGCCGATTTTTAGGCTTAAGCCACGCAATATGTCATATAGAAGCCAGCGGATTACATTCCAAACTTTAATTACGCCTCTCTAATTCACAAAAACGGTCAGTCCAAAATGTTGGACACGCCAGTCATAAGAGAAGCTAGCCGCTGAGAGCTACGTTTTGTTTATAGCTGGGTTGTTACTTGTTACTATGTTACTTGTACGTAACGGTGACATTTGTACGGGATGTAATTAACACAATTGTAATTACGCTAAAGTTATTCAGCTCAAGAAACAGGCGCTTCTCTGCAACATACAGCATTGTAATATTCGGATTACTAGAATCGGTTCGTACGTGTTGCTTGGCTTACACAAGCGTTTTGCTATTTCGGGGTACCCTCCCTGCTCCCTGCTAAGTACACAGATTGCTTATTCAAGACGGCTTTCGTTACATACATCACATGTACATGTACAATATGTACATTCTAATGTGAAAAGAAGAGGAGATCCCTTAGGTTTTGTAGTAAATCTGTCATGACAAGTGTATTATTACTGTACACTTTCCGGAAAATTAATAATTTCGTGTCTCTTGTGAGGCATAATACAATAATGTAGCTTCTAAGAAGCCCATCGAAATTCACTTCCGTACATTTACTCAAATGTTGGAGTTATAATGTTCTTGAAATACGTGAATATTCATTGCCAACAATAATTTATACCCTTATGGATTGTCTATACAATCACATGTTTTATTAATTTCTTATCAGGACTAATAAATTAAATTTTGGCGTACAATTCTTCACGATTTTTCAAATCATGCATTTGTGGAAACAAATTAATACAATATCGCTTCGAAATGATTATTTCAGTGGTATCTAATTACACAAAAATAATCGGTTTTGAAAATAATACATACCACGTCAATGATATTGAAACGAACACCACCAAACATATTCACAAAATCATTTTTACGGAAACCGCAATACCATATAGAATATCTATTTATTTCGTCGCTTTCTGGTTACGATTTATGTGTTTTCGATATAATCGAAAACCCCTATACAAACAATAAATTCAATAAAGCTTTACTGAAACATTTTGCGATAAATGAATGCATTTAAATGATTCACATGTGCCGCAAAGGCCTCCAATAGTAAATGTACTTATTCGTCTAGGTTATGCGTAAATCAAACATTTTATCGAACTCACAATACACGCAGTAAATTTACCTTTTTAAGTTACATTGCAAAATCGTACACGTTTGCAAATATTACTGTAATTAAACCGGATCCGCACATTTTCCGATGTTATCAGAACCGGATACACATGAGTTTTTACATCTAGATGATAGAAATTTTTGTGTTTTTTTTTCAAAAAATTTACATGAAAATCAATGAACTCACATGTGGGGTGTCGCGCTATTCAGCGATTGGTCGTCTGGAGTGCCCATTTATCACTTTTTTCAGACGGTTGACCTATTCCAAATTGCTGTGCGTTTTTTTATCGAGGTTTGTAGATAATTTTTTAACCAGAACGCTTCCAATTTGGCGTTTGTTTTACTACGGAGACTAACACAGTTATTTACAAAATCAATTTGTTGTCATGGAGATGAAAGAAAATTTAATGGTGATATATTTTTTTGGATACCTACTTAATCCAAAAATAGTTAATAAACTCTTCAAGATATTGTCCTACATATACGTGCACTCATACCGATACATATCGTAATATGTATATAACGGTAACGAACATATATGAGTATATTTTAAATCTACTCAAAATCGTTGAAAGATTGAAAATTAAGGAATTTTTTTTTTCAACATTCAATGCTCCCACAATAGACAAAATGCATTAAAAACAGGTAATACAGCTTAATAACTTACAATTCAATACAATTATATTGAAATAATCTTAAAATCCAAAAATTTAATATCAAGCATATTCGAAATACCTATCTCTTTTAAGGTATAACTAATTTTAACGACCTCCCATTAAATCTAAAAATTATCGAAAATATTCATGAATTTTAGTTTAAATTGAAAAATTATTTGAAACTACCATAAGAGTCCATAATTATTATTTTTTAAATTTTTTAAATCTTGAACTTTGTTATTGATAAACCTTGAGATTTTCTTACTTTCCTGTTTGTTATTATTTGGAATATTTTATTATTTACTTACATGATTTCATATAATTACGCTTCAATTCCCAGACCAAAAAAAAGGGCCTTGTCCCTTTATGGTGAGGAAAGGCTATTTTTATTTTCCTTTATAACACTGTATAACATAATTATATACTTATTGTAAAAAACATACCAATATTAAATACGATAAGTTATGCGCCTAATTTGTTGAACATAAAATCGTTAACATCTTAGTATAATGTAATATTTTATAACCCCACGTAGATACGTTTTCAATTCTTGAAATAAATGTAATGTTGTAATAAAGAGTAAAAAACTTACCCCTCAGCTCCTGAAGCGTAATGTCTCACGAAGATGAAGATTGTTGGGAAAAACATGTAAGTACATATATGCATGGATAAAATGTCAGTCATCATCAAATCATTTCGGAAATACTTTTTTTTTAGATAACCGGCGTACAGGTAAACCATTTTAAAGAGACCCTCACTTGTTTAGAAGTGGCAATGGATGGATAAAAAAATTGTTAACTTTTCGACGTTTGGATCTGATTTCAAAAAAACTTCATTATATAAATAAAATAGGTGCCTCCTATTTCTTATTGTCAATAAACAGAATGTAAAACCTTCCTACATAATTAATGTGATAATTTATAGAATAAATAATATACCTAAATTGTAAATACTTAAGTTTATTATTTTATGAACATCGCTACGCTCCCAGTATCTTTAAACATTTGCGAGATAAGGGGAGACTGCGGGCGTATATTCCAAAATTGTTAAAACTTTTTTTGAAATTTTCGATACTATCGGGATGCACAAATACGTTCAAACTTGAACACTTTAAAATGATTTTCCTGTACATAACATCTCTTCTGCCTTTAAAAAATTCACACAAGGTAATTCTACTTTTAATCATTTATGTGGATATATATAACTTAAACTTTCACGAAAACTGAATAATTTATATTTAAAATTTGTCGTTCGCTCAAGAATATTATTCGAAATTATTTTTCGAAGAATTGGAACAAAGCGTGAAATAATAATTAGGAAGAAACTCTAGAAAATTATTTTATGAAATTTAATTAGAAGTTGTTGAGTAATAATAAATTAATGAAATATCGGCAACCCTTCTTTAAGTGGAAATCTACTATATTATGAGTGTTGTAAAAAGTTTGAATTAAAAACTTACATGAAAGGCTCCTTGAATGAGGGGACCAGCTTGTCCTACGAAGAGTGTTGAAGCAGAATCGAAGACCAGCTCCAGGGGCTCTCTCTTCACGACCTGCGTATCGAACTCGTTGCAGTTGAAGTACAGCGTCACATTCTCTGTAGTCACCTTCAACGCTATCCTCGTCCATTTCTTCACGAAGCTCGGTACCCCAAAGCTGGCAATCTTCTGGGATCTGATGAATGAGTTGACATCTGTATACAGCAGTGAGATGTTCATCAATTGTTGTCCTGCCGGTACAATCTGCACTCCTAGTTGTACCACTTCTTCGAGTGGGTTCAGCACGCTGAACAGGAATCCTCCTTCCTTGTTTAATGGGCGGACAGTGGTGGTGATGGCGAATTCTGGGTAAAGCTTCTCGGGAATGAATAGTCTGTATGGAGATTTGATTTTAGAGCCCGGCTTTAGACCGTATGCGGGAAATCCGTCAAGTCCTTCGTCGAAGTACTGGAATTTGGGATCGCTGAATGGTACAGCGATGGCGTGGAGCAAATCATGCTCTTGAAGTTCTGAAACAAGAAAAAACTAGCATCAGTACATTGTGAGAGGAAAAAATTTAGTATGCATTGAGAAGCAGGGGTTTAAAAACCCTCAATTTATTCCGGATCTGAATATTGGTTAAGTGCCGGTGTCTGACTATTTCGGGATTTAACTGAGAGCTTTTTTTAAAGGTCTATAGCTTAACGCTCAAATCAACAACAGTACCTATTATTAAATCTGGCTCAAATTTGGCTCAAATTTTGGTTCAAGGAAATGTCAAATCTTCTACAAATAAACGCAAAAGTTTGTATGGATGTATATAAATTTGTTACTGTTTCACGCAAAACAACTGAATGGATTTTAATGAAACTTTACAATAATATTGCGCATACACTAGAATAACATATAGGCTATATATAAAATGGTAAACTATGGCGTTATGAAATTTGAACAAATAAAAACGTGTTTATTTCATATATTTCAGCGACTGAGAGGAACGGCAAGGGGAACGGGGAACGGGGGAGGTGGGGTTCGCTGAGAGTGAAGAGACGATGGCGGGGGAAGGCGGCGAAGGTGGAAGGGAAAGGGGACATGCAGGGAGAAACAATTAATTTCTTCAAATGGCATTGCAACGCATGCCGGGGAACAGCTAGTAGCTCTATATTCCAAAAGTCAAACAAAATTATTTCGACCATTAAAATCTTAAATCATAATAAAGGGATGTAACCATAATTTTAAATACGCCCCGAGAGTAGAGCTCAGCGTTCCCTAGTCAACGTGAAAAATGAATTCCTTGTGTGAGCATAATTTAATTTGTTTGCTGTGCAGGGATGCCTGGGGGTATTAGTCATTGAAGCACTTAACTTCGCTTTAAAAACGTAGAATCACGAATATGGAAACCCGTATGGCCTTAATACAGTTTCGCGAACGTGCGATGGGGCCTTTCAAGCACTTACATATTAAAATAAATATAAGCGTCTACGAAACTTTATGAAATAGTATCTAATACAGTGTGACTTAATAACACACATATTATTATGTTCCTATTTAGAATCTGAAGACTAAGCTTAATATCCAAAAATAAATAAAGCCGAGACTAATGCTGTAGTATCCCATTTCACTTAGACTTTTTTCTGTCATAACTTAAACTTCTGTAAAATGAATTTATTTCAAATAGAAGAAAAAGCTCTCCTCAAACTTCAATAAAAAAAACTTCGCGCTGGTGGAAAAAAGTACAACAAAGTGTATAAATTAGCTTTGTGATAAAAATGACAATGATTCTATCTCTCGGGGGCCGGAAAGATTGGCTTGACAAATTGCGAAAACTTTGAGGCCAAAGTCGCAAGAAACTGCTAGGCTTTAAGCCCGCCGCGATTTATGAGAAACGGAACATAATCTTTGACAGACGACTAAGCCTCTCACATTTCACTCGAGAAATTCCTGCTTAGATTCGTTCCCGGGGCGGCATATCTCATACAACCCAAATATCTGTTTTAACTACATACTACTGAATAGCGCTCAGGCTAATAGTCCCGTCCCGACTCTCGGTAGGTACTGGGTACCTACTACCTACTAGCTAGTAGCTACTGGGGGAATGTCAATTATGTGATGTATGAAGAAAGAGACAGGACTCGATAACCTTCGCCCTTTGACGACAGTAATAATTGGTTTATGGCGGTCAGAACAAATTAGGATTTATAACGACTGTGGTAAAACATTCCCCCGGGGACAACTTTCAGTAAGATTTCTCATTTGCCCTGTCACATGTCGTTAGAATGTTTTAAGGCATGCTCCTGATAGGCCCGTTGTGACTTGTGACCATTCTCTTTGCTTAAAAAATATGTAACAGAAAGAGAGATTACAACAAAGACAGGACAAAACATTATATTACGGGCATATGTCATATTGGAGCATTTATTTCAAGGCAGCTTTTCGTTCATGTATTATCAAATTATATCCAGAAAAATAACTACATTTTTTCAGTAGTATTTCGTTACTCAGTCCATTGTATTTACCTAGTTTGATGTATCTTCACTGTTACGTTGTTACGCAATTTTTTTACAATATTTTATAATTTATTATGTGTAGGCGTTTTTTTTTTTTCTTTAAATATTTTTCATGACTTATACTGACAGCACGGGCAGTAATCATATCAATATGTGTTTATAAATGAAAATAAGTATGTTAGTCGTAAATAACTAATTTTAAGGCAGTTGCAAGTCATAATAAGAATGAAGCAGTAAAAATACTGCTCTATTCGTATTATGGCAGCAACCATTACAATATGTGTTTATAAATGTAAACAAGTATGTTAGTCGTAAATAACTAATTGTAAGACTGTTGAAAGTCATGATACGAATATAAATACTGCTCGTTCGTATTATGACTTGCAAGTACAAGCTCGGTTATAAAAATAAGTATAGTTCTAAGTCATTACTGATTTACGTCTTAGTTGTAAGTCAATATTTTTTTAATCTTAGTTAGAAGCCACTTGTAGTATATAGGTATAGATTAAATAATATATAATTGAAAGCGCTATAGAAGTCATCCAATTATATTATTATTATTATCATAAAAAATATTATTAATTTTACTTTCAGAACCCAAAAAAATATGCAGTACAACTTACCACATCAAAGCCAAGCGTTTAACCATGCAAATAGACATTCTAAAGGTGACCATTTTTAATAAAACTTATTTCAAGATTACAAGAAGTAAACATGCAACCACTTCCATTACAATCCATTAAAAAAGTGTAGGTTTTAGGTACTTTATTTTTTTAAGGTTTTCTTTATTCATTGAATTGTTGGTTACATGAATTCAGGATTTTTCGACCACCATGCTAGGCGCATGCCCGTGTTTGTACTATGCAATAATACTTGTTTTTAATCGGTAAACTCTACTCCCAAATTATTATTTTTTAAATTATAATTAAATTCAAGATATTTTTACTTTAAATGAGAAATAAGTCAAGTTATTTTAAAGAGATCATTTAGAAGGTCAAATTAATACGCGAACTTTCATTTTCCTTCCCAAATTGATGATTTATTGCAAATCAAAGATATGAACTGAAACGTGACATCGTCTATTATTAATAATATTTTAAGGGGTTGGGGTTGACAACCCCTGCCACAAATGAAGACGTTGAAAATGACGAAACCGGTTTTATGATCGGATAATTTCCCGAATTTCCTTGCGGGTGCGGTTGTCAGAGGTTATTAAGCCCTTATCAAAGTTATGCAGTAAACCAAAATCGTTCTCATGTAGGTGAATTAATATGGTATTCGCAATGGGTACATATGAAAATCTTACTTCCCAAAATAACAACATTTATTATGATTTAAACACGTTCGTCCAATATAGTTCAACGGATAGAATCATTTTTATATGATTTAACGTATTTTCTAATTTATTACGTTTTGGTTTCCTAATTGTTTCCAGTTGAAGCTTGAAGCTAATGAATTAAACAAAAACAATAATAAATAATTAACGAAATGTGCGACGATAGCACCATCTCTCCGCAACCGAATGAAACATTATGCCGCTTATTTTAGCTAGGACTCATTTTCTTTTACTAGGTAAGTACTTTATTCTGGTCGATAAAACAGTGCGTGTTATAAATTCATAGAGCCATGATTTATGGTTTTGCTATGGTTTCAGTAGATTAGCTTTTCCCCTGAGCTTAAAATGACGGTTCATTTTAAATGCCGCGGTTTTATTTACTTTCATAAAATATAATATTATTCAGTTGAGTTCGTACTATTGTGATGAGAAAATGTTATATCTTTGTTCCGCGTAAAATAAATTTAGAACGAATTGGTATCAGCTATTGCGGGTATTTTCAGACATGGTCTAAAACCATAATTTCTAAATAAAAAAACTTTTTTTTAAAGAAAGATAAACATTCCCGGGTTACGAATAACCCGAAAATATTTTAAAATCTCCAACTACCACCACAGTAAGCCGAAAATGTTGCTTGAGTTGTGTTGGGGGACTTAGGCAGCCGAGGAATCGAACACAGAACGCCTGGGTGGGACCCAAGCGCGATGCCCACTCAACCACTGACCATTTTTATTTATATTACCTGGCTAAATAGTGTGAGAACACTGGTGGGTCGGTACTTGCGTATGTATATGTTATTGTATTGATTTGGATGTATTCAACAATTTACAAGGGCTCCCAACCTGTTGGATGTTTTTACAATAATCCTTTTAAAAAATTTTTATGTTGTTTTTTTTATTCACAACATAAAAAAATCCTAAAGGAAAAGGAAAATAATTTCTAGGCCTACGCCATCTTAGGGGATGCTGTGTGGAGGGTTTTTTAATAGAAAAGAAGTAGAGAAAGTTTTGAAAAGGAAAAGCATATGTGAGGGGTAGGTAAGAATCTGGGGGTTAGTGTGTCCTGGAGTGACGGACGTGTGAATTCATCCGTGATGCAAGGCAATGGGTCAAGAGAGTCCGATTGGAAAGGTCATATCATCATATCAATCCGGCCCGCAACGCTGTGGTTGTGTGGAGACGCATCCACCGCCAAAACCCAGACAAACCTCACCCCATGAACCCGGGAACCCCTGCTAAATCACCAAACGTAGCGAACCACTTGGTTCGATCTATGGCAGAGGTTATATCCAAATTCAAAAAAGAGATAGCACGAATTTGTAAATCTATCAATTTATTTTACGACCACGACTTTTTTCCTCCGTGGTTTTAAATTTAAAATATGTAACTAATTAGGTACCTACTAGTATTATATTCTAAAATAAAAATCTTAATTATTATTGGGATCAACCAAATTTCGGTACGTGATCGACCGGTCGACGCCATCGAAAACCTTTGAACCCAACAATAGCAAATAGGCATAACACATCTAAACCATGTAAATCATGATGTACGTAATATTTTTTTGAAATTTGGAACCTTTTATTGGATAACACCAATTGGTTCGCTAAGTTTGGTGACTCAGCAGGAGTGCCCGGGTTCATGGGGTGAAGTTGGTCCGTGTATTGGAGTCTAAGGCTCCCACCAGCGGTTTGGCAGGTCGGATCGGGAGAGACTAGTTGAGGGAGACCCTTTGATCTCTTCAGCAAGACAAGCTATTGGAACATCGCTTTGCGCCGTAGTTGGAGGGTCCGATTCACACGTCCGTCACTCCTGGATACACTGACCCCCAGATTCCTACAACCCCCCATACCATTTTCCTTTCCAGAACTTCCTAACCTTCCTTTTCTAAAAACCCTCCACACAGCATCCCAAAATATGACATGAATTATTTTCCCAAGGGCCTTGTGTTAAGAATAAAACATATCGAATGTGTGGTACAATGTTAAGAACTATTTACCTATATTTAAATCAAGCTCAAATTCAATACAGAATGTCACACTTCAACCTGGCATATAACATTAGTTAGGTAGGCACCGATTGGTATAATTTTACCTAATGTGTTTGTGAGAAGAATCACAATTTCCGTAAAAAAAAACTCCTGCCATAAAACCCAAATAAAAGGTGCTTCATTGCGAAACCATAATACTTTAATTTTCTAAATCTAACATTACAATCGCCATATTACTGACTAGAAACTCTCTCATCAATTTTATTATTATCCCAAATATGTACCTATTATCGCGACAATTATACTACTGTTTCAGGATACTACTGTTATAAATATCGATCAGTTAATTTAGCTATGTTCTTTAAAACTCGTTTTAGAACAAACTAATCATGTTTAAATTTATAATATCAACAAACTAACTACACATTACTCTATAACTACTTTAATAGTACCTTAGTACTTCGGTTTTACCCTTACTATACCTACTTAAACTTATTGAACTCTTTTGTACAACTTTACATGATAATGAAACTACATTCCTACCTACATATATTGTAACTATACGTTTTTAGATTTTCACGGCCGAAAGCAATTTTGTTGTTTATTTTTTGGGATGTTATGCCGTGTTGCGCTACCTCCTTCTTTAGCCGACGTTTCGGACAGTGTTACAGTGTCCATCATCAGGGCAGATCCGGCAGCTGAACGAAAATATATTGTACCTGTTTATATCTTTAATGTTCAGTTTATTATGTTATATACTTTAAGTTTATTATGCTGGACAACTTATGTATTAATATGTATCTACTATAACGTATATATGTAAAAGTCCTCAAGCCGTAAATAAATAAATAAAATAAATAGATTAAGCACAGTGGTGCTAATAACTAATGAGTTACTCTTAAGCTAATGTTTTAATAAGCCTCTTTTGAAGTATAAATTCGCCTACTAATTAAACACTAGCAGTGCAAATTATCTTAATGAGGTCAGTGTATGAGAGCTTTTTATAATATTGTTTTTGTTTCTTCTTCATTGCTTTGTTGAAATTGTACTAATGTGTATTCTTTTTACTTTTGTTTTGTTTGCGAGTATTTATATAATCTAATAATTATTCTTTTGTTTCTTCTTCTTATGTTGTACTATCGATGATTATATTTTTATCATGGTTACTGTATAACTAGAATCATGCAACGTCAACACCTCCTTTAAAAAGTTATTAAAAGTAATGAAAAAAATGATAAATAGTTAACGTTAGGTTAGGTTACGGACTGTTTTTAAATTATTTCTTTTGTGACTTTTAATATATTTTCAAAGGGGTGTTGAAGTTGCACGATTCTGAGCTGTCATGAAACCATTAATTTATTATGTAGATATGTAAATGATATTTGTACCGTTGATTCTAATTTCAATAATTCCAGGAATTATTAGATTCCTGGTCAAATAAATTTCTTCACGCAAAACACTTCAATTATCTCAACCAAACATATGTTGACAAATTTTCGTCAAACAAATGGTTGAGTATTGGAGAGTTGAGCGCAGAAATAGAAGGCTTTATGCT
This sequence comes from Limnephilus lunatus, assembly GCA_917563855.2. NCBI lineage: Eukaryota > Metazoa > Arthropoda > Insecta > Trichoptera > Limnephilidae > Limnephilus > Limnephilus lunatus. The sequence continues at coordinate 44,124,471 of OU830598.1, read as the reverse complement.
TGCCATTCAAGATAGAGTCATTAATACCAAAAATTATAGGAAACATATCATCAAAGATGCAAATCAAATTGATGATTTATGTAGAAAATGTTTGGCTTTTCCGGAAACTATAGAACATATTATATCGGGATGTTCTGTATTAGCGCCGTCCGAGTATACATTTAGGCACAATCAAGTTTTAAAAATAATTCACCAAGGTTTGGTAATTAAACATAACTTGATTGACTGCCGTAATGTACCATATTATGAATATGAACCAAATTCATTTATAGAAAATGAATTTTATAAAATTTATTATGATAAAACTATTCTAACAGACAGAACAATTAGTCATAATAGACCCGATATAGTTTTACATGACAAAATTTAAAAAAATAACTTATATCATTGATGTCGCTATTCCAAATTCTTGTAATTTTCAGAAAACTGTTTCTGAAAAAATAAGAAAATGTACAGATTTAGGAAATGAGATTAAAAGAATTTGGCATTCTCAGACTATAAAAATATAACCATTTGTTATTTCGGCTACTGGCATTATACCTAGCTCTCTCATTCAAAATTTAGGCGTATTAGATTTGTGAAAAAATTTGTACATAAAAATGCAAAAGTCGGTCATTTTAAATACATGTAGGATTACGAAAGATTTTTTAAATATTTATATTGAGGGTTCAGTAGGATTTATCGGACCAGTTAGGATTTCATCAGAGCCGAACCCTCTGATATGAAAATGTTTGGAGTCGGTGAAATATTTTCCCATTATGTTTCTGGTGGATTGACGTATTGTTCTTGCATTGTTTTGTATTTATTATACTTATATAGTGCACTTACATTGCGTGAATTTACTAGATATTCATTTGTGAATAAAATCTGGAGCAATTATTAGGTTCTTCTCTAAAAGAAAATCCATAAGCGCAATAATTTTCCCAACATTTGGGAAAACGTTCGTTGTTGGACTATAGTGATAAACTACTCGTAGTTTTCAGTTGGAGATACAAAATGCATCTTAATATGGCATGCTTTTGAAAGTTCACAACTCATGGTTATTCAACAACGCTTAACCACAGGGAAGAAATTTCTAACGAATCCTAAAATTAAATATTTATTCAGCGGTTTGCTTTCACTCTGTACAGTTTGTAATTCTCTACACCACCCATTGAAGAAATAAACCGACAATGTGTACTGTGGGTGTGTTCATATGCCCAAATTTAGCTATTTTTTTCTCACTTTTGAGGAAATTTATCGAACAATTTTACACATCGAAATAACTCTTTCTTGGCTGGCCTAATCAATGGCTGGTCTTCAAAAGAAAGAAAATTGGCAAAAACCGTTTTCTTTCAAATCAGAAAAGCTCATACTCCTATGGAATAACCATTCAGTGATCTACACCCTGTGGGCATTGCTCTTCAAACCGCCCCATATATCAGAACTTCGAGCGAATTTGCCGTAAATATTGCATTTTGATGTTTTCCTGCCGGGGCCGGGAGGGGTGCCCAAAAAGTATCGGCGGCTTAACTACACGTGTCGTTATTCCCGAAGTAACATGTGTGTCGTGCGGGGCTCTGATTGGCGCGTTGAGGCGATGACTTATCGATGAACATTTTTCATAATTACAACGCTAACTCGCGTAACGGATGTCCCCATTTTTTTCCGAACGCGGAACGAAATAAAGCGGCCGTGATGACAAAAAACACGTTATTTTGTGAAAAGTTACATTTTCACTCTACTTGGAAATTTGACACTCCTTTTGCACGGATAATCGTATCCTAGTAATGATCATGATATAAAGCACGTTTTTTTAATGCCTCAAACATCATATTTATTACACAAAGTAATATAATAACAGCCCTAGCCGAAAATACATGTATTGTTAACATAATGTACAATAATATCAATAATGTCAAATTTTTCAAACCTAGCATTCTAGCTCACTGAAAAGTCACAGACCGCCGCGCGCCGCTGGTTTTATATGATATTTTATGAGCGTTTTTAAGTTTCACTATTGAACATTTTTTTATTTAAAGATATGTGAACAAGATAAATGTGATTCAAACGTCCTATCTTATTTTGTCGAATTAAAAGGGAGTTCCATATCTATTATCCTGGTTTTAAAGAACTGATAAGAACATGCATTACCAACTGCAGTGAAAACACCCTTACGATGGCAGCATTTGACATCGCTGTACCGTTATAACAACATTAACTTACACGACACTAGTATTTATTGGGTATGTCATAGAAATATCATGGGAATGCAATATACCACCCTACCAAAAAATCGCTTTGCGAGCTGAAAATTAGTAGGTACATTAACAAACAAATTCCACTCAGACGAGGGTGAGCAAATTTAATAATGCCAGATTTCTCCATTCGAGAGAGTATGTTACTTCAACACACAGATTAGTTACCTACTTTCCAGTTCAGACGTTAGCTTTTTTACCATGAAGCGTGTCAGTGCATTATTTAAGTAAGTTGCGGTAATGTCGTCTTATCTTCCCTCACCACTTTATAACTTCCGTCGCCGCGTGAACTGGGTCATAAAGGAAAACCAACAACACTGCAGATAAAGCAGAGCTAGAGGAAAGTTAAAGGTTAAAACTCCTAACATTGGAACACGCTAAAGCTAAATTTTCCATTTGTCTCAACCTCACTCGAATCGACAAAGACAGAAGATACACACGTAATGGATAAGCCCGCGCCGGGCTGGTCCGAAGTTATTCGAAAAAAAGCAGCATTTCCTTTAACCAGGTTATGGTTAGATAAAATAAAAAAATTTAAACACAATCTATGATTAATTTAATTGAGTAACAATATAGTCTACATAATATGTATGTTGGTGCAGTAACCAGTATAGTTTTTATTTGTTCACGAAATAATTAATACTCAAATGTAAATGAAAATAATGACTGAATATTTTTAGCATCTTAAGCAGCTGGTACCTCGTATCTTGCCGTTGGTGAATTAAACTAAATAAATTGTGTGCAAAAGCACAATTATTAAAAAATACTCACAATATTTTCAGACGGTTCCCTTCCCCCGTTAATTTTCATTAAAAAATATTTGATAACACTGGTTTTATTTGATTGCTTATTATTTAATAAACTGTTAAACATAAACATTTAATAAACGACTAGATTTATCGAAAATACCAATTTTAAACATGTTCTCCTTCATCTTCCTTATGCCCACTCTAACCCCGCTCTCTTACAAACCTCCCCCTCACCAACCTATCATCATCAAGTTGATGTTCTCTTTCTCTCTTATGTTTCCTATGCACTATTATTTTATTCTGTAATTAGTTTATTGTATTTTATGAAACCCTGGAGAAAGTTCGAGCTGAACCGGTTGATTATTTATATATATTCAACAAATTTGTGTCCAAGCGAAGTTATTTTACATTTATCATGAGAAGGTTTATGACGGCCAGAACGGAACATTTCCAAAAGAGCATTAGAACCCTTTCGAGCGTGAAAACTCGGCCATCCTGACAAATCGGTAATTGTTGAGCATTTAATTGAAACCGGCCATTACTTTGGATTTGTTCCTGAAGTTCTGGGAAGACCTAAAACGCGTAGACCACGCCTCATTTTAGAGGCAATTTAAATTCACAAAAATCCAATTAATTTTAAAAAGGACTACGGGGCTAAGCTCAAGAGTTTATTGAATCCAGTAATTGACGGCTTCACCAAAACTAAATGCAGAAAATCGTTTTAAGTTATAATTTAATACCAGCTCTCGGAGGGTTGGATCTGGCAACATGGTATCGTATCTACAAATATAAAAACGTACTTCAACAAAATATTTTATTACACATCTGCCCTGATGGCGGACACAGTAATGCTGTCCGAAACGTTAGCTAAAAGAGGGGGTAGCGCTACATGACATAATAACGCAAAAAAATTGCGTTGACCTGAATATTGTATTATAATTTGGTGAAACTTTCAATTATATTCGTAGTTTGGCGTGTCCCCCTTATCGAAAGGATAAATATCACTAGATATCTGGTTTACTCGATTTGAAAATGTTATGCAAATAAAAAAAATAACAATTTTTCTATAAAATGCTATTGCATAACATAGTTCATTGCTATTGTAGATATTAACATTTAACAAAAAATATTACGAAAAATTTCGGAATATAAAAAGAGAAAAAAGAAATTTTCGTCAAGATATCGCAAACGTCGTTTTACTTCGAAACATAAAATTCAAGACAAATAAAAACCGAATAAAGAATTGAACTGATACTTTGTATGTTGATAATATGCACACCACACAATTTATTGCACGTACGTGAACACACTTCCTAATGCGAAAAGGGTTAAAAGAGCATCAGATAAACATATTTATTACAAGGAACTTGGATGTGTGGGGGCTTTATTTCCCAGGTTAAACGACCCACACATGTTTGTCCCCGGCTGATTCATTGCTGGTGTACAATGTTTGCCGTGTATGGTGCACCTTAGCACTTAATCATCCCACGTTATATCAACTCAATCTCACAAGAACAATAATATAAAGTTAAATGAGTTTCGTCAGAGGGTAATTGAATTTAATATCTGCTTTCATATGAGCATTAACAACCGTGAGGCACAATAACATTACCTATATGGAATCAAATTTGACTCGTCAAGATTACATTTCACTAATAAAACTATACTCTCTACCCACATCCGAACATTCAATAAAAATCTTTTACCAAACATTGTACAATTAGGTACTCATCAGTAAAAACCAGAAAGTTTACTCAGCAACAAACTTGAGTGGATAAAAGTAAAATAGACGACAAGAAGACTTAAAAATCCTGAAAGGTGTTTTGAAAGGGAAAATTGTACAACACTTCGATTTTCTCCTAGATTTTACCCACATACGAATATTATAAACAAATTTTCAAAGTGAACAGTTCCATTAAAAAGGGCTTCCAGGCAACCTACAGAAAACATGTGGCAAAGTTGATTTGTGTTCAGATATTTTTAAAATACTAATAAAACAGTCACCATTTTTTAAATTAAAAATTAACACTTATTTTCATCTTTGGCAAAGCTGTGTGAAGGGTACGCTTTGTATTATGCTTTTGCAGTACACATATAATGTTTCTAAATATAATAGAATAATCGCTTCGTGCTCTCACCCAAATAATAAATTAATTTCGATTGTCGGTGCGTGGTTGCGTGATTTGGAATTGTATTCCTGCGTATAATAAATAAATAAATAAAAATATTTCAATGAACATTCAATTTTCAAAATTGGAACGGATAAATCATATCAGTCGACCGACAAAGTAAGTATAAGGCTACCAAAATTATTTTATTATTCAATAATTCCTCATTTCAAATATGTGTTTCTTTTGTTTACATATTCGACAGATGCTTATATGAATTAATAGACGAAAGATACGTTTCTGAGACACATTTTTTAAGTTTACTAACATTGGAAAGGTAAATTTCTTCTTTTGAAGGGCAATGATCCTGAATTTTTAATTCTTTCAGCTTCACAATTTTTTTTCAATTTTAAGAGCCTTACTAATTTAAAAAATACTTCCCAAACGTTAAACAGTGTTTTACTAAGACATTAAATAAAGATTGTTCAATTTCTGTGTCAAATTATTACTAATAAAGAAAGGCTTTCACCGTGCTGCGAAAAGAATGGCAACATTGCGCTTTGGTGCACTGGCGCATGCGCCATGCGCGTTAGTTTCCTGGCAAAATTACAGTTGATTTGTGATAGGTAATGTGCGATTCAAAATATGTTTTTGTTCATAATTTCTATTCTGATGACCAATTCACTTTTTTTTTTCATGAATACCGCACAAGAGTCCCAACTGCTCCGGTCTGAAACCAGTGAGACTATGGCATCCCCAATTGGAGTATGTTGTGAGGCTGAGGGTAGTGGGGAGGGGAAGGAGATAGGGAAGAGGAAGGTGGAGAAATACCTGGCTATTCAAATCTGGTCACCAAACACGGCTAATGCCATTTCAAGCAACGTTTCAATTCTGAATGGTGGTCTTACACCAGGGCGATACAGAGATAATCTTCCACTCTGGAACGTGCCGCAAATATACTATATATTATTTTAAATGTATACATTGTGAAATAACACAATTTAATCAAATAAAATTTATTTGCCACGCGGGATTCGATCCCGCGACCTTCGGTGTGCGAGTCAAGCGTCTTACCGCTGCGCTACGCCGGCCGTCACTGTTTTATTTGTATAATTCAATACGTCGATTATTATTTGTGGTATTTTTCTTCAGTTTTAATCGATTATTAATATCATATTGTGAATTTTGTTTTACTTAGAATTTAGTCGTTGGAAAAAGCTAGGTTATTTCTGACATTTTTAATTGACTTTTACCGCATGAATTTAATGACATTTCCATGAAAGTGATGTTTTTAATAACATAAATGCCAAATAAATGTGTAAGTAAATATAAACAAGAAATCAACTTTTATATTGAGCCACAATGAAATCAAAAAGTCGTTTTTTGAATTTCAAAATCAGCAAATACTGTAATTCTCTGAAATTTTTTATTACAATTTTTAATTCTACATTATTAAAATATTCAAATAAAAGCACTTAATTTTGAATTTTCTGAAATTATCTGACAAAATTTTTTTTTATTAAAAATGTTTCTGGTAAGGTTTTTTTCTACTTTTTTTATGATTAAAATTAATTTTTAAATATTTCAAATATCAAAATCTTAAAGGTAATTTTAACCAGTTTCTAAAATGGTATTTGTTTTTGTGATATCTTCAAAACAAAGAAATGTACAGGGCATTTAACCTTGGAAAAATTCCAAATTTCGATGAGAAATTATTAAATACAACATATTTATTATAAACAACTATCGTTGGCTTGATAGGCACTGAATATATCTTTCCATGGACTATTTTTTGTCAGTTTTCATTTTAGTAAGATTTTCACATTCACGGTTGTTCATTAATTTTATAAAAATTTTCACCACCTTTATTAGTAAGGCCATAAATTTTTAAATTGAACAACCATAATGAACAATCTTCTCCTAAGAAGTGAAGTAGCTGTTGAGTAATAGGTCTAATAAGCCCTATTGCATTCAAACCGTCTTATCTAGGCTTGTGATAATCATTTCAACAATATTCATGTCGATCGTTGGTAGATGATGACGATGAGAAATTTACTGTATCTATTGAAGCAATAATGATCCCATTTGTCACTTAATTACGCTGCAAGATGACTTGACATACCACAAGTACCCTAGTGACTAGTGATCTCCTCAATAGTAATGTTCATTCCGGGGAAGGGCAGGTTTGGTGAATCACTTTGTGGTTTGACATATTTAATAAAATAAAATACTGTTTTTTTTTAAACCACGAGTTTTATTAATTTTTTGAACCGACCGGTTTCGCTTTACTCATGTATCAAGAGTACAAATTAATACTGATGATTAATACAATTTAATATGATTAATAATTTGTACCCTGATAATGCTTGAGTAAAGCGAAACCGGTCGGTTCAAAAAATTAATAAAACTCGTGGTTTTAAACAAAACAGTATTTTATTTTATTAAATTAGTAAATCATTTCAGACAGGCAATAAAGTAGGTACCAACATTATTTTATTATGCTAATTGTTCGATTAGTATGAATACGACGTGTATTGTATTTTCAAACTAACTGACATTCAGATGATAATTTCTTCGTTTGAAAGGCAATTATATAAATACTTTCAGCTTGCAGCAATATAATTTCTTGTTATTTTTTCACTTGTCTGCGGTTATTATTACATTACACTACAGTATAAAATCTTTCATACCTACCCAAGATGGTAATCGAAGTTATCTTTCTTTTATAATCTTTAATAGGTATATTGGAACTTTTTCACGTGATAGCATTTTTGTGACGTGTCATGTAGCAATTTTAAAATATCTCACTTAACCGTAAAAAAATACAGAAAGAGTTATGCGCAAATCACGTTTCAAAGCTGACTAAATATTTAAAAATGGAATGATTATTGTGAAGTTATGACAGGTTTGATATGATTTTAGATTTTCACAGCCAAAACCATTTTCGTTATTTATTTTTGGGGTGTTTCGCTGTGTTGGGCTATCTCCTACTTTAACCAACGTTTCGGAAGTGCAACACGGCATAACATCCAAAAATAAATAACAACAACAAAAAATATTTCAGTTTTAATAAAATGAAAATTATATTAATATATCGTTGAGTTAGGTACTAGCAGGAATTGGTAATTTAAATACATTTCGGTATTTCTGAGATATGGGAATTATATTATTTGAACTAACTAACTAACCAACCATCGCCGTTTCCCCGCAGGGGTTGGCAGAGAGGACGTACACTCTCTGCCTTATTCCCATTAACACGTCGTCTCATGCACACTCTTCTATTATTCTGACTGTTGGCAAGGCCCGTCTCAAGTGATTCACTTGGTAGTGCCATGTCTTCCTCGGGTGTCCCCAACTTCTTCTTCAAATCTGCGTCGTACATTATTCTTACACTACTTTCTTCGTTCATTCGCTCTAAATGCCCAAACCATCTGATAGTCCCTTTTTAATCTTACTCATTAACGCTTACATCAACCTTACATTCTTTGCGGACTCCACATTTCTCACACGATCATACACGGTTTTACTATTATTTGAAGAACTTCATAAACCAGGGATCAGAAGAAAAATAAGCGTTGCGCACTTCAAATTGTCATTTTTTTTTGTTATGTAGATACAAAAAAATGATTTTTTCACAAAACAAGGCGCTTTTAACACATGTTAAAAAACATAAAATGGTTGTACTAGTCAATAGTTAAAGTTGAATCGTTACGAAATTGATCAGTTACCAACTTCTGTTAGTAACCCCACGATAATATATAATACTACAAAAATGTTTAAACTTATATTGAGAACAGCTCATATTTGAGAAATGTGTAAAAACTTATATTGAGAACAGCTCTTATTTGAGAAATGTGTAAAACCTCAAAATTACGTAATATATACAATATACATGTAATCTTAAAAAGGTTTTTCTACTTGTGCATTGTGAATTTAAGGATAAACTTATAAATTGGCTTTTTCATCCAACCAACTGAAAGTGATTGAATAAACAATAGGAATTTATTTAACTGCCTATGCAACACTCACAGTTGCTTTCAATTGATGATAATGTAATATATAATAAAATGTACTACCTAGTTCTAGTGATTAAAAATCCGCGAAAGGCAATTAAGTTTGAATTCAATGATTTTTAACGTTTTATTCATTCGGAATAATACATTTTGCGAAAACATTTCAATAAATGATTCTTGGTAAATTCATTTGCCATTGCACCATCAGAATGATTCAATGATACATTTTGATAATCCAATTAGTAAAATAATTGTGAATCGTTTTTTGTTAACATCGATGAAAATAATGTGATGGATATAATACGAGTATGTTATTATGTTGTTGGGTTTCATAGTTTCATTACATTTTATTAAAAACGGATCGGTAATTGTTTTATTTTGTAAACGATACATCGGTGTATTTTTTAACACTGGATAAATAAATGTTTTTTTAAATTTATTTATATAAATGAACAGTTTAAAGATATGGCATGTTTTATAAGTACCCACCGAAGAGTGGCTTCTTGGTTTATTTAAAAGGGAAAAAAATCACTAAGAAGTTACATAAATAAGTTACCTGGCGCATCATTATGGCAGTGGGAATTGCTCTTTGTATCGCCCTGATGACAGATAACCATTCAGAATCAATCAGCCTTACAACATTACATACCCTAATTGGGGATGCCATAGTATCACTGGCTCCAGACAGTTGGGAGCAGTAGTTGGTACTCTTGTAAGGTACTCACATAAATTTCAGGAGGTTTAGGTGATCTCGTCGCTCCATACCAATTTAAATTAAAAAAAACTGATTAAGTTTAAGAACATCTTTCAAACAATTGTATATAAACGCATGTCCATTGTCAGCCATAGCGCGACCAAGTCAATTGTCACCTTATGAAAAATGAAACAATAAGTTAGTCATAAAAAACATACATTTCAATTTTATTATCCTATTGTTGTCTAGAAGTAAAAATTGGCCTAATATCTTCTCCTGTAAGGTACCTTGCATTGTAGCAGTTTAATAAACTTATTATTATTAAATTTTATAGGTTTTTAACTATTCTTTCGTCCGACCACTCCTTCCCTACCTTCTATAAGTTTTAAAGTCTTTTTATTATGTCGAACCACGAAATAATTGCTGACTTTAAAGGTTGTCCTTAATTATACATCGTCTTGAAAAATATCTACACGTGTCATTATGAATATTTACTGTTATTTTAAATAATAAATTTAACGTACCAGTTTATCTCAATACTTATAGGTTTCATAATAAATAAATAAATAAATATGAATAGGACATCATAGCCCCCTCCCCCCCGCAATATTCTGTCTTGAGCGCTTGCCAAACGATTAATCAGAAATCAAGTTATGTGGACCTTAATAACCATCTGCCTTAGGAGTTAACGAATTAATGCCCTTTATGTATATACCTACTAATACTACGATTATTCTAAACTACAAGTTATGTAACCAGCGAAAAATCAAGAAATGTTACTTCACTGGACAAGATGAAAACTAGAAAATTGGTTTCTACTGAACAAAAAGTTTAACACATTTCAATTAAACTTAGAATTAAAATAATCGTATTTTTAAATATATGTGAGTTAGCCTACCTGAGGTAGGTATATTAATACATGTCAGAATTTGAAAATTTCATTAGTTTATAATTTTTACACAATTCAACAAATAATGTACAAGGAAAATAATAAAAATTAAAGGTTACTTAACACTCATTTTTAATATGGAGAAAAATAATTAGTTGATAATAATGTAATTATAAAATTTGAAAATATGAGATTGACAATTATGACGTTTTGACAGAAGTTGGCCATAGCGAAATTGGTTAACACACTCGCCCCGGTTAGAAGGAGAGGTCTGGGTTCGTGTCCCAGTTGCGACCATTGTCTTTTTCTGTTTTTCTGTGTCTTGTTCTCTTTCATATTTTCGTTTGGATTATTATTGTTAACTTATTCTAATATTATGAATAAAAGTTCATTTAATAGCGGTTCAGAAATAAAACACTTCTTATATGTATCGCAAACCAGATACCCCTATTGGCGTGGATACAATACTCAAACAGACGCACTGCTTGCAAACAACATGTTTTAATTTATTATTTAACTTCATAAAATAAAAGTATAGTGATAATAGTGATACAACCTTCAATTCAATTGATAATAGATAATCTTAAAGTAACATTTTTACGCATATACTTTATTATATGTTACCTCATAAGAGCGCCTTGTCTGTACAGTTTAAAGACAGGGATATACAACGTTAACAGACAGTGAGGCGGGTAAAAGGAGGGGCTGTGTGAAGCAATTTATTAATGCAAGTTTGTGGTCCCTTATTTGCTAAAAATAAGAAGGAAGCCTAAAAAAGGCAAAGATCTGTTTCTCAGTGACGTTTGGCAATCACATCACCGCCGTTGGAAATTACTTAAAAAGAGAAATATAAAATACTCTTCAACAACTTTAGTATTCTAATACACATTAAATTGAGTAGCTCTTCATTATTAAGAAAAATAAAGTACAAGAAAATTAGGCACCCACGACAGGTTCTTCTTTTTAATTTTATCGGCTTTATATCCCAAGAAAGAAGCAAAAGGTAAACCCAAATACTTTTTCATTTAAGAAGATCCTCGGAGATGGAGATGAAACATAATAATAACATAAATGTAACAACAAGCCAGATTTTGCAGCATCTTTGATGCGGGAGAAAAACACCCACATTTTTCGTTTCCGCTTATTCCAGGAAGTCAAACCGCCGGCAATTTCCCCCAGGACCTCTGTGGAGGCTGTTTGCAACGCTTTCATAATTCATAGACTTCTGCCATCGCATCAAACAAAACCTTAAATTGTTTATGGTCATAATACGCCGTTGGTCCTCTCCGAACCACGAGGCAAAATATGAAAAGCCGATACAAAAATTAATGATTTATAAATAACTCAAACTTTTTAACAGGCTTATTAAAACTGCAGCGACAAACAAATTAATATTTCATCTTGAAATTACCTCAGCATTTTTTTCTAATTGGCTTCGCATGAAAAATTAAAAACGTATTTTTATAGAATATTTCTTTTAGAACAATAAATTTTACACTATTAAATAAATAATACCATGACACGCACACGAATTCTAATAGCATTCGTCACTAGATTAATAATAGTTTATTATACATTTTTACATCGTAATATTTGATTTAAAAATGCAGCTAGTTTTCAACAGTGCCTCTAATATATAGGTACTTAATACATAATTAAAATAATAAATTCGAATAATGCACGTTATTTAAATTTAAAAAAAAATCTAATCCATTAAAATTCAAATTAGATTAAATAATTAATATTCAAATCAAATCAAATAAATTAAATAACAAAATCACTTACACAAGTACGCATCCTTTTCATTATGTATTTATGAATTTTGACGCCATGCGGCTTATTTATTTGATTTTTTTCACGCCCTATTAAATGTTTATTTTTTATTAAAGACACTTGCTTTTACCCGCGACTTCGCTCGCATGGTTTTAGGGAGAAATCAATATATATATATATATATAAATTCCCCCCGCATTCCACACATTCAGTCCCTGTACTGTATATTCAGTTTTCAGCTCGCAAGTCACCTATTGCAATTTTTTTATACAAATTACATAGTATCAGAGCCAGTATATATATATATATAAATATATATATATATAGAAACCTTCGTTGATGTGCTCACAACAACTCACCAAAGTTTCATCGCAATCGGATGAACATAATTGCATGATGCCAGAGCTCACTATTGTATACAGAAACCATCGCGGGCATGCGCATATCAAATCCCCAAAGTTTCATCGCAATCGGATGAATGGTTTAGCAACGCATAGCAGACATACATACAAACATTTTTAGATTTTTATATATATATTTATTATCAAAATGTGCTCAACAAAAAAACTTTACAATACAAGATGGAAAAAATATTTGATAAGGAATAAAATCGTTATTTTCATATTATTCTAGATTCTGAAATACTACATACTGGAAACACCATAAAAACACAATAGATCCTTAGTGTACTTAAATACTTCAGTGTGTGTACTTATTATACTAAAGAGACAATCTTTGGAATCATTTCTTATACCATGGCAATTAAGTGGACATTGAAAAGCTCCTAGTTGATGATGAAATTGCACTGTTAGTTAAAACTAGTTCCGTTTACCTTCAAATCCTAGTGATAAAAAGCTGTGCACAGTTCATTACTCAAGAGCTTTCGTTTCAAAAGTTTTTGCTATTTCTTGAATACAAATAATGTCTGCTTCACAGTGAAGAAATACCTCTTATTCTCTTAGCAGTTAAACGTAATGATTTAATACATCGTTTAAGATGCAGATTTCTAACAGGATCGTCGGCTTAATTTAAATTGAATCATTAAGTAGTCTCAATTTGAATTATGTGTAATATTCAAAAGGCATTGTCGAGCTCTGTGGCGTTTTCTACAGAATGTTTTCTACGTGTCTTATTATCTTCCTCAATCTATTAAAAAATTATACCACTTATATTATTTTGTAATCAAAGTTAATTAAAACAAATAATAAAACTGAAACAAAACAAAAAGTATGTGATTTTAATTATTAAAACTATTTATTCAAGCATTATGAATTGGAAATACACAGAAAAGAAAAAAATCGACCGACTAGACTGTTTTGTGATGATTGCGGAACTATTACATAAAAGAGACAACATGAAAGAGTCATATTGAAAGAGACACTATGAAAGAGACAACTTGAAAGACACAATATGAAAGAGACTTCACGAAGAAGACAATAGGAAGGAGACACTATGAAAGAAACCAAATTGAAAGAGACAATATGAAGGAGACAATACGAAAGAGGCAACACGAAGGAGATAACATGAAAGAGACAACTTGAAAGAGACATCGTGTAAGAAACAACATCAAAGAGACCACATAAAAATATACCGTGCCGCTTCTGCCCCGGGAACCATTTATTGGTGACTAAGCAGGGTTCCCGGGTTTATATGGTGAGGTTTGTCTAAGTCTTGGCGGCGGATGCGTCTGTCCATCTTCTGCTAGATCGAGAGAGACTAATTAAAGCAGGTCTTTTGATCAGCCGGACTCTAGACCCATCGCCTTTCACAGCAGTTGAAGGGATGGATTCACATATCCGTCGCTCCTGGACACACTGACCCACTCCTCATACCTTTTTCCTTCCCAGAACTTGCTTTCCTTAAAAAGACCTTCCACACAGCGTCCCCTAAGATAACATAGGCCCCGAGGGAAATTATTGAGTCAACTTGAAAAAGACCACACAAACGAGACAATATGAACAAGACAACTTAAAAGAGACAACATGAAAGAGACAACATGAAAGAGACAACATGAAAGAGACAACATGAAAGAGACAACACGAAAGAGACAACGTGAAAAATACAATATCAAAGGGACAAGAAACAGGACGTGTAGATACGGAGGAATGTAAAGTTGCCTCATTTTCTTTATCCTGTGATCAGCCTGCCTACAAATAGATTGTTTCTTCTTCTTCCTTGCGCTGCCCCAACTCATTGCCTAGGTAGGCTGTTGGGGCCGGCTCTTCTCGTTCTCAGGTTGTACGAGGGCTGTCCGTGAAATAAGGTCTCCAAGGTGCTGCAGTCGCGAAAAACGATTTTACGCGCAATCTTTTAATACTGGCGTGTAGCCTGGTTTCCTCTTGCCAAATCCCCACCACGATGCACCGTCTGCGACACTTAGTCTCGGCGTGGCAGCCGTTCGCGATGATGCTTCCGCTCGCCGCACCCGCCAGGTGTGAATTACGCTTTATAATCAGATTTTTTGTGCGAAGAACAAAACCCCGATAGAAATTCATTCCCAGCTATTTGAAGGGTACAGAAAACAATGTATGAGCGCGAAAACGTGCGCAAATGGCGCAAAAAATTTAAAAACGTGCTGGACGGCTATCGGTTTCAGACGAAAAAATTGCCAGAATTTGCCAATTGAGTTGTTAAGGAGCTCTGTGATATTATGATCCCTTATGTCAGTAAGACCACTATCGACAAGATTTTGACAAAAAATATGGGAGACCACAAAGTCTGCCTAAGGTGGGTCCCAAAAAGTTCACCGAAAATCACAAAGAACGACTGGTAGAAGCAGCCCGCAGATTCCTTGAGTGCTACGACATCGATGGCGAAAAATTCTTGAACTCAATTGTGACTGGGGACGAGACCCGGATACACTACACGACCCCAGATACAAAGGAATAATCCCAGTGGCATTATTCAGATTTGCCGATGCAAAGTTTAAAAACCGATTACGGAGCGTAATTCACACCTGGCGGGTGCGGCGAGTGGAAGCTCCATCACCGAGACTAAGCGTCACAGATGGTGCATCGTGGTGGGGATTTGGCAAGGAGAAACCAGGCTACACGCCAGTGTTAAAAGATTGCGCGTAAAATCGTTTTTAGTGACTGCAGCACCTTGGAGACCTTGTTTTACGGACAGCCCTAGTATCGCCTTTATCCAGGCCGTTTCTATAAATTATTTTGGAGAATTGAGTCATTCAAGAGTTCTTTAGTCTTCCTCTCGATGACTATCAAAGAAGCTCCATAAACATTGCCTGCTTCACTGTGTGGTCTGATGGTCTCCGTCTTATGTGCCCATACCATCTCATCTGACATTCCTCCAGCTTACTGTTTATGTCCATGATACCCAGGTTACTACGAAGCGTGAACTTTTAATCTTATCTTTTAGTGATACTCCTGCCGACCATCAAAGCATTCGCATTAACAATAAGCCTACAAATACAATATTTCATGATAAGAAATATTATCCCGCTGTATCTTAAATTAGTAAAATCATAAAAAAATATACATCCAAACCATTACACGTTATTATTTATTTATTTGGTTATGATTTGTAAATTATGTTAAATTTATTTTCACACATAGGGTGGTGTACACATGTCGTCAATTGTTTTATCAAGCCTTACCAAGACTCGGACAATGACTACAAATTAGTATATTTGAATAGGACAGACAGATCCAATTTGGTTAGTCAACAAAATGAAGACCTTGTGAGGTCGTCAAGCCGCCGTCGATTGTTTAGATAGCTTTGTGACCGGAATTCAATTAATCGGTGGGCAGCCAATTAAACAAATCATCTGCGTTATTCTACATATAACCTCACTTTTGAATTAATGTAGGAATGAAGGGGAATCTTGGAAGTGAATATTAACCCACTTATAAGATAGGTCTGAAACTTGGCGCATAGCTTCATTGTCGATGACAATGCATTCTATCAATGTTTTGTGGTAATTAAGCATACACCCTCAAACAAATATTTTGTTTTTCTGAAATTCGAAAATTAAAGCATTTCATTACGAAATCAATATCTGCCTTACCTACAGACTCGCGATTTCTCCCGATTGGCAGAGCGGTAAATTCCGATCAGTGAGTAGGTAGGTTAAAATTCAGTAAAATGATTTTTTTTAATTTAGAAATTTTTAAATAAAAAATATCATATAAACCTTATTTTTTCAGAAATTCCCAACATCAGTATTTTCTTCCAATATAGTTAGTAAAGAAATCTTAAAAATTGGTCCTGTTTTGGAGGAGAACCTCGGGGAATTCAAAACCTCGATTAGATATAATGATTTTATTTAGGTATTATCAGCAGTTGTCCCTTTCGCTCAGTATCCGGAGAAGTAAGAGCGAAAGTGACAGCTACAATATAATTAACATATTGTCCAAATTTCTCGGCGACCGGGTTTCCTCTTAAGTCATAATAATTTCGCTTTCATTGGTCTAGTATAGTACTCGGATCTGCACAATCGTAACTCATCAGGTTTTGAAAATCTTTAATTTACTTCCAAAATCCGAGTTTTTCTGTGATTTCACTATTTGAAACACGTTCTATAAAATATAATATATTGATTTGAATGTTAATTAAGTTTCGAAATCAGTTATCGCATCATCGGAAAGGCGAAAAAACGTTTTGTTGTACCGGCATCAGTGGTTATTGATTTTTACCTCAATTCTAAACCGGATGTATAATTAGAACCACGCGATTTACAAAATACTTCAATTAAATGCATTTTGACAATTAATTTTTAACATTCTTCAGTTGAAAAATTACTTCGCCTGTTTGCATTATTTTAAGTTCATTTTACAATTATTAATGCGCAAAAAAACATGAACAGGTGTTAAAAAATAATGCGTGCAGTATTTTTATTTAAATTTCTTTAGCGTTATCTGAAACACCTGTAAACATAAAACTGGTAGGTTTTTTTATTGTTTAAGACACTCACATTGAATTGACAAATAAATATTTTTTTTATTTTTTTTTATTTAAAAAAATCAGTTTACACTGTATAATAATTATGAATACAAAATAAATCACATAATAAGTTTTCACTGATTATTTTTTTAATTTTATTTCTCTTCTATAGAAGCAGACGCTTGTAACTAGAAGAGGGGCGAGTAACGGGATGATAATATGTTAAAAATATATTTTGTATCTTATAGTTTATTATGGTGTGGTTATTTAATAGTTATATAAATTATGAAGATAATTTCATCATTTTGTTATTTTTACCTTGAATTGCTCTTTAATTGGATACATTGTTAGATTTTCACGGCCAAAAGTATTATTTTTGTGGTGTTATGCCGTGTTGCGCTACCTCCTTCTTTAGCCGAAGTTTCGGACAGCGCAGCGTTGCAGTGTCCATCATCAGGGCAGATCCGGCAGATACGACAGATGTGGATAATCTCTTGGTTTTTTCAATATATTTTTTATAATTAGACGTTGCACAATTTCAACAGGGAGTAGATTTGTTTTGTATGCAGCTCCCCAGCTCACTACAGCGTATTGGAGATTCGACTGTATGGTAGACTGATGATAATTTTCTAATGAGAGAAAGTTTCGAATTTTTAAAAATTATGTAAATTAATTTTCTTATTTTGTTAACGATAAGATTGATTTTATCTTTCGTTGAATTAAAAAATAATATTTATATAATTTTTAGGTAATAATTTGGTCGAAAAATTAATTATTTTTTCATCATAGATCATCATAAAGCTTCAAGCTTTCCGAAATTAGCTTTCAATTTCCACGACGTGTTTGTTTTGGTGATTGTATGAACGCTTTAAATAACATAAATAACACAAAATGCATTCATAATGAGTTTCATTGAAAGTTCTGTAAAATTTTATAGTTCAAAACAACAAAACGAAATACCAAATATGTATATATTAACGTCAGCCAAACAACTGAATTTTATATTGCTTTTCCATTTGTCCATCAGAGAAAATTTCATCGTGGGTATTATTTGCTCATGACTTTGACGAGTTAAAATATTTATTTGCTGTTGTATTTAAATACTGAAATAGCCTTCGCTATTTACACTACAAAATGTTCTTAAAAAACTTATAGATGTATTAATGTTATCTTCACAAAAAAACGATAAATAAACAACTTGAGAGTCAATTTAAAAGATAATATTTTTTTTTTTCAAAAACTAGAATGGGCCGTATTCATAAAACTGAAGGATATCCTTGTAAGTATAAGGTTTTGAGTTGAAGAAAAAGGTAGGAGTATAAGCATTTTCCTTTTTTTCGATTTAATAATGATCACCTTATACTTGCAAGAATATCGTTGGCATGTTGGTTTGTGACTGTGCCGCGGCAGGCTCCAATCTGTTTTCGATGTTTTTTTTATTTACGGTATTTTTTTCTTATCGGTGTTATTTTAGTACAGTACTTCGATCAGAGAAGATGTATTCGTCAAGCAGTGATAGTGAAAGTACAGAAAAAGATAATGATACAACTGAACTGCAGTTCATAGCAGATGAAATTGCCAATGCACCCGTGATTTTGGAAAAATTCTTTATAATCACGAATAGGTGTTGATAAACGCTGCTTGTAGTGTTTAATCTCTCTTCCACAACATCTGCCATCGCTACAACTGATCACTACACGACTGAGTCTGCTACTAACCACACTCGAAATTATTGAAGGATATCCTTTTTATTTAGAGTAAAAGGATGAATAACCAAATCCTTTTTGTGAAGGATATGCTCATACTCTATAAGTATAAGGTTTTACTCGGAATATTATGAATGCGAGCTGAAGGATTTCCTTTATATTCTGCAAGTATAAGCATAACCTTTTTTTATGAATATGGCCCATTATCAGGCAGATGTGATGGATGAGAACGATGTGTAGGTTCAGCCGGAAGCCATTTTCAAATCAACTACTCACGGAGAACTCGGACCCGGACTCGAACCCGACTCCCTCCTGGGTGACAGTTAGTCTTTGCTTGATTGCGGGCGATTCTGTTTACGATCTTTAGGGTGATTGAAAATTTTGTTTATTGGTATTGACCGATTGATTGATTGATTGATTGGTATTGATTGTTTATTACTACTGAGTAAAATATAAAATTAGATTTTGGGTTTCTTTCTCGGTACCGATGAGTTAATTAATTAGTTAAATAATAACATAGGTTGACATGGACTTAGAATTCTATACTAGCAACAAATTATTTAAGTGTAATAAAAAAAATCTGCGTCAGTTAATATTTGATTTATTTAAATGAGTTTTTAAACTCTTCGGAATATAATACACGTAATATATCATTAAGTAAGAAGATAATATCTACTAATTAATTTAAACAAAATTTCACACAGAAAAAGACAAAGAAAAATAAATCGAACCGTGGGTCTTTTGTAAAGCGCAATTTTTGGGGTAGCGCAATCAACTCGACCATTGGGACCTATTTATTTTATGTCATTTTTTCAGACACTATCTAGGTTACGAATAAATTCGTTAGAATTTTGTAATTTATTAAAAAGATAGCAGCCAAAAATAAGTGAAAAATTAGTTGAAGCTTATTCTGAATTTGAAATATGAGGTCGACAAAAATGACGTAAAGTAAATAGGTGCCAATGGCCGAGTTAGTTAAAGTGATGTCCCTGTAAGACTAGAGAACCTGGGTTCGGTTCCCAGTTACATTCGTTATCTTTTTTAAATTTTATGTGTCTTATTCCGTTTCGTTTTTATTTATTAGTATTATCTTCTTATCCAACAATATAATATAATTGTGCTCGTTTTCGAATTTTATAAATATTTTTACAGCCGAAGCTAAAAATAATTAAAAATTAAAAAACGAATCATTGAACGTGGGAAGAAAATGATGATTGAGAATGAATAATCGTTTTAATCCAATGTTTGTGTACTTGGAATTCATGTTCCTCCATACAAAACACGTGTCTTGCTTATCGACTTAGTTGATAGCATGTGAGCTTATGTAATGCGGGGACTGGAAGATGTATCGGATGGAAACGATTAAAATGGAAAATTATATTATGTTGTTTAGAGATTTTTATGAATATTTACGATGTCACTTATAATTTAATTAAGAAGTGTGAGAGGCAATTATAATTTAACCGTCGTAATTATATATTAAATATTTTATGAAATTAAAAAATTAGAGATTAAATTACCCTAAAAGGTGTGCTGTGGCGTTTGAATAATGAATTATTGATTTTTTAGATGATTAAAAATTAGGTACCAATGAGGCCACTAAAGCATTTATTTATTAATAATCTATGTTTTTCTTGACGTAAATTAAATTTAAAAAACGAGTGTGCTTTAGACCACACGACTGAAGTAAAACTTCACTAACTTATAAAATAACATATGGCATTGGGGTGACATATGACATTGGGGTGACATATGAACATGGTGTGACCTACGACCCTGGGATGACCTATGACCGTGGGGTGACCTATAACCGTGGGATGACCTACGACATTGGGTTGACCTACGACCTTGGGGTGACCTACGACCTTGAGTTAGTATGTACGCCTTACCTTAGTTGTGCAGTATGTACGCCTCGCCCGATCACCGTTCGCATCGATCACCGATGAAGTAAAGAAGTTTTACTTCAAAAATGTGTTAAGTGAGATTTGTGAATTGGGTATTATTAACGTCATTTTATTTAAACTTTTATTCAGACGAGGGAAGTGTTCTTCCAAAACCTATGAACAATAGGTACAGATTTTTTTATTGGTGATTAAGCGCCCTTGAGGTGATTTTTCACAAAAACGGCGCTCTACAAATTGTCCAATTATTATTATTATTATTATTAAAAGCAAAGCATTACATAATTAATTGCACACTACCTTTCCCTCGCGTGGGTATTTATAAAGTATATTTCTTGTGTGCTAGAAAAGATAAATAACGATGCTAAAAAATCTCTCCTAATAGTCTCTCAATGCACTAACGGCCCCGGAGAGACAAATATATACCCATTATTTAAATTTACAGCGCACTTAACTGCACTCCGAATTGAGTTTTAGATACAATTGCAAATCAATTTCGGATGCCAAATGAAATCGTTTATGTGCGAGAGTATTGTGCTTGGATTTGGTCGGGAGAATTATTACGCCTGCCCAAACAACAACATGTTTAGTTAGGCCGGAATCCGCAAACACTGGCAGGGCTGGGAGCTGTACACACTAGACTACGAGACTACACAGTAGGCCAGCCTGTTATACACACAACTCTGTACTAAACAGTCTGTACACTGTAGCTGTAGAGAGTCCGGATGGGCACAGTCACGAAACCATCACACATTGTGCAAACAATCTGCCTGATGTTTATGTCCAAATTTGTGGCCTTCGCAATACCTCCCTCTTTCGGTGATTGCACATATCAAATTACGCAATAAATTTTGTTTTGATGTGCGCTATTTGGCAGAGATGGTAAGTTTATTTGGGTGGGATAGCTTGATTTACAACAAAAATTACATGAGACAATTGAAAGCAGGATACCTATTCTAGTTTTTTCAGAATATTTTGTAATTTATTTGTCAATATTAAAACCATCTGATTTGTGTAGGACCGTTTTTGTGAAAAATCATTTCGAGAGCTTCAATATTTAGTTAATACTATCCACCACGTCCTTAGAACTATCCACCACGTCTATCTGTTTTTAAGTTTTGACATCATATATTGGTGCTTCGTGAACTTCTTGGTTTTCCTTAATTGTCTAATAATGACGTTATTGCTATGACTCATCAACCCTAACATTTAGTGCGGAGAAAACAGATTCCGAAGTACCCCGTATAACAGAGTCTGCTGTCTCAATTAGTTTCTCAGAAAATTGGTTCAACCGATCCGGTTATAAATCAATTTGGTCACCTTCAAAAATTGACATTTAAAATCGTATAAAGTGGTCTCAAAGTGGTTTAACCACAGATTTAAAATGGCCTTGTAAACCAAAACAGCTATTACAAATTTAAAACTAAAATACTTGCAGAACTTGATAATTTAAATTAAATTTAAAATACGTTCTACGAATTGGACAAAAAAACAATAAATTAATATCTCCAGTTATTCTTTATTTTTCACCCGAAATCTATCGTCAATTCATTCCGCATTGTTCCATTTTTATCTGAAACAAGATTAATTTAATGTACGGAATCTTATGTAAGTATTCAATCAACCCTATTTTAAATAAGTTTTTTCGAAAAAAATAAAATTTTCTTCCCATTATTGATGTCTAGATTTCCTCTTTGTCAAAAAACAAGTCCATTCATCGTATAAACCAATCTTTCGAACCTGAACAACGAACATATAACAAAAATTAATTAACCATGAAATGTTTGAATTTTTATAATATAAATATTTAAAGAAGTGAAATAAAATTACGTTGATCGTAAAAGCACACTTTTTGATACAAAAAATAGTTCGGTTCTAATTTTACATTAAAATGGTAAAATTGGTCGTAATAGTCAACGTTTTTACTATAACCTAAAGCATTTTGAAAACATTGTTATTTTATTACATTCATGACCATATTTTAAAAAAGGAAAAATGTTAGGAATATTGTGTTATATTCGGATCACTAGTTCGGCATTGAGAATATCTAAAAAATGGCAACGTACAATGACTCTTATTTTAAAACATTATTTGTAAACGTTGGCCTCACAGTTAAAAATTTTATAAAAAATCCTCACTGGTGCCGAGGCCCATATTATACAGTACAAAATTCAATTTGATATGAATTTTTTTTTATCACTTTATGTCCGGTTTAAATCTTCCCCACAGGAAAAACTAAACCCTTCCACACACTTTTCCACAAATGATCATCTAATCAATCCACGCTATGTAAGTGCACTATATAAGTATAATAAATACAAAGCAATACAAGAACAACATGTCAATCTACCAGAGACCAAATGGGAAAATAATTCACGGACTCCAGATATTTTCATATCGGAGGGTTATATAAATATTTAAAAAATCTTTCGTGAACCTACATGTAATTAAAATTATTGATTTTTGCATTTTTACATTTAAATTCTTTGACAAAGCCTAAATTTTGAATGAGCGAGCTAGGTATAATGCAAAACAAATGGTAATATTTTTATAGTCTGAGAATGCCAAATTCTTTTAATCTCATTTCCTAAATCTGTATATTTAATTATTTTTTCCGAAGCAGTTTTTGGAATATTACAGGAATTTGGAATAGCGTATCAATGAAATAAGTTTTTTTTTTAAATTTTGTCATGTGAAACTATATCAGGTCTATTATGACTAATTGTTCTAAAAATGAATTTTATTCATATTAATAATATCGTACTATATTACGGCAGTCAATCAAGTTATGTTTAATTACCAAAAAGTGAATTATTTTTAAAACATGATTGTGCCTAAATGTATACTCTGACGGCGCTAATACAGAACATCACGATATAGTACGTTCTATAGTTTCCGGAAAAGTCAAACATTTTCTACATAAATCATCAATTTGATTTGTATCTTTGATTATAATATGCTTCCTATCATTTTTGGTATTAATAACTCCATCTTAAATGGCAAGTATAAATCCTTCTATTTCTGCGCTCAACTCTCCAATACTCAACCATTTGTTTGACGAAAGTTTGTCAACATACGTTTATTGAGATAATTGAAGTGTTTTACGTGAATAATTTTTTTTGACCAGGAATATATAATTTCTTGGTTGGAATTTATACGAATGTTGGCATTCTCGTCGTACAAATTTAAAGGCGTAATTTTTCTATCCACCTTGCAAATTATTTTGTGCATTTCTGAGCTATTAGCTTTCCTATGGAAAAAAAGTTCTTAGCATTTCTACCTGATTGTGTTTCAAAGAAGTTATTTTGACTGAAACCTCTACCTCCTAAATTTCTAGGTAAATTAATTCGTTCTATAGCTGAATTTCGATGATGGCAATTAAACAATTTAATTGTTAATGTAGTTCTAAGTAATCGTTCAAAGCTATCTAAATCTGTATTGGACCATTTAATTATGCCAAATAAGTACGTTAATAGAGGAATTGCTTGAAAGTATTTATTGCCTTTACAAAATTTTTAGCCGATAGATTGCATGATAATAAATAATTATTATTTGTGTTAAAAAAACATTATTATTTGTCGCAGCAATGTATTCTCTTAACTCAGAGTTTAACTGCTCTTTCAAGATAATTTAAAAAAATAACATAAAACTTATAATAGTCCGCGTACTAGGTTCCCACTAGTGTAATTGTATTTTCTTGACAACTGCAGTGGTAATTCCATTTTCACGGTTGACTAAGCCAGCCAATCACCAGTCACAGTCACAATAACCAAACCGAATATCCAAAAGGTCCCTAATTACAATTGCACCGTTGATATTATTTGCATATGGCAATTATTACTTCCAACAAAACATTTAACAAATAATGTGATTTATACTGGCGCAGACAAATGAAACATCACGGGATATTGTAATTGTAGGATTTGTTTTTACAAAAAAAAAACGTCAGGGCCTATATCATTTTTGGGGACACTGTGTGGAGGGTATTTTTTAGGGAAAGGAAGGATAAAGGTATGCGGGTAGGTAGCAATCTGGGGGTCCATGTATTCTTCAGGAGTGATTAACGTATGATCCATCCCTCCCACTGCGGTGCAAGGTGGTGGGTCGAGAGAAACCGGCTGGAGAGGTCAAAAGATCTCCCTCAACAAGTCCCTCCCGCTCGGGCCTGCCACGCATTTCGTGAGCTGACGCATCCGCCGCCAAGACCCGGACAAATCTCACCCCATAAACCTGAGCAACCCTGCCAAGTCACCAAGCGTAGCGAACCACTTAGGGTGACCTATGGCAGAGGTCAGATATACAATAGATTGTTTTCGATACGGCGATACCCATACCCGCCTCCCAAATTGAAAGAATTAATATACAAACGGGCATAATGTTATTCCAGTGACCCGAATACAACAATTCGATATATTATTGAAAGCTATTGTAATTCGATGTAAAGGGATTATTGTGTTGAACGTCTTCAAACTTCGCACCACCTTACCTTGGTTTACTTTGCATATTATTCATGGAAATTCATGTTGATGGGCTCCAAAGCACCGTATGCCCGATATCTTCCAAGCATTGGTCCCTATTCACGATCCATTGTCAGCGAACTATTTCCAATTGAATGCATTGCAATATTCAAGTGAGTCGGCCACTCGAAATAACTTCTATGGGAATTCTAGCACGTTTTCCATACCAAAATTCTTCACCAAAAATCTTATCGTTGTGATGTTTTTTATTACAGATAAGTGAAAATATTTGCATGACTTGTATTTTTATAAGAGTTCGGTTTAACAAATAATATCTTAAGCCTTCGCATGAGAGAGAATTCGGATTATTTTTATAATTTCTTAAAAAAATTCTTTAAAAGATTTTTTTTAAGACTGTTTCATGCCCGATGGCAGACTTAGCGGACAGTCAATACTTAAGATAAAGAACATTTAATTGCGTGTTTTTATCACAGGAAAAGAATGACAAGAAAGGGCCCTACTTTTATCTACTGGCCACAGTTACACAGGTTGGCACAATTAAACTGTAATTAAGTAACATGTAACATACAATATTTATAGTTTTCGAGAGAGACTCAAATTGCTGTGATCACCAGCGCGATACAATTTAGACTGATTTGTAGGTAATCTTATCACAAGTGATAACGAAGGTGGGTAGTATTTTAATAATCTTCTTCTTTCTTTTCCCAAGTAGGGCTTTATAAGGAAGGAAAGGGATAATGGGAGATGAATACATTGAACAGGACCTTAGAAAATGGATTGTCTGACAGCTGTTTCAAAATTAAACAAAGACACTAGAAAAACTCTCCGGTTAATTGATTGAAGGTTTTCCCGGTTATCTAGGATGAACTGGAGCAAAGATTCCAATGAGGATTCCAAACAGGGCCATACCTTTAATATTCATAACTAGCTGGTACCCGGCATGCGTTGCTATGCCATTTAATAAAGAAATTGTTTCTCCCTGCACGTCCTCTCACATTCGTCCCGTTCACATTACTCCTCCCCTTCCTCCCCCCGCGTCCCTTTCCCCTCTAACGTTCCCACTCCTCCTCCTCCACCTTCCCTCTCCTCACTTTACTCCCCCCCCCTTCCCCGTCCCACGAACCCCCCTCCCGAGTTCCCCTCCTCCTCCCGTATTCGCCTCCCCCCTCCCGCGTATTCCCCTCCCGAGTTCCCATCTGCCCTCCCGGGTTCCCCTCCCCTCTCCTGCATACCATACATTCATTCCCGACACATTCATTTTTAAAACAGCTCCCCCCACCTTCCCCCGTCCCGCGAACCCCCTTCCCGAGTTCCCCTACCCCCTCCCGTATTCAACTTCCCCCTCCCGAGTTCCCTTCCACCTTCCCACTCCCCACTCCACTCCCCCCCCCCCCTCCCCCACCCCTCTCGCTATCCCGAAAAAAAAACTGAAGCTATTAGATTTTTCGCTCTTCAATATTCCATTCTAAATTCTAACCACAGAGGCTATTTAAATTTATAATTAAGATTACATAATTAATGTTTCGATTACATAAATAATGCTCTATTCGTGCTCAATTTAGGGGGTAGGTATGGGTACCGCCGCCCCGGAAACCAGTTATCTGATAATCAACCCACCTGCCATAGGATACCCCAAGCGGTTTGCTATGTTTGGTGACTTACCGGGGGTACACGGGTTCATGGGATGAGGTTTCTCTGGGTCTTGGCGGTGAATACGTTAACTTACCTACTGCATTGCGGGCCGGATTTAGAGAGACTGGTTGAGGGAGACCGACCCAACCTCTCCAGCCGGACTCCTTCAACACATCGCCTTGCATCGAAGTGAGACTTCTGGACACATTGGCCAGAGTTCTACTCACACACTATATCTTTTTTCTTCCCAGAACTTCCTCTGCTTTCTTTTCCAAAACGTCTCTCCACACAACATCCCTATAGATTATATTGGCCGTGAAGGATTTTTTTACTCAGGGTCTCCTGTGTGGAGCTAATGTAAAAAAATAATAATACCTACATTGTTTTACAGCACTGGTGATATTACGTAGATATTTTTCTCCCTATTGGATAAACTTTTATAGTTTATCCAATTGCAGGATATTAAATGGTTCCGTAGAGGATTCCACCAAAATATGGGTCTTTGAAAAATTATAACATTGCATTTTCATCCAATCTTGTCTTCAATATGAAATACGATTTTATTTGACCTTGTTTCCAGCGGAGGACCTAAATTTTATAAATATCGACGATGCGAGTAGAGGCCACACATGAAGAAAATATGTATGTATTTTATAAAATTTATTCACATTATGTATTTTACTGACTTTAATATATTTTAAAAATGAAGCATTTGAAACGTTTACACACAACAATATTTATGTTTTTTTTAGTGTCCAACTTACTTAAAAATGTATTAGAAACTTTAATAATGTTATAAAATGCGCAGAACTGACTTTAAAAAAATGTTTATTTCTGTAAAATGTAATAAACATTATTTATTAGTTATTATATATTTAATCCGGGAGCTGAAGTTTGGTCGGGAGCTTAAAGCGAGCATAGCACTGCCATCTAGCGGCTTAAGCGCGAACTACGATCTCACAAATCGAGAGTCGGGGCAAAACCTTTCAACCTCCAACCCGCTGTGGAACGGAAACTGCTCTGCGAAGGATAATCACCTTATTCTGTCGGCAAACTGCGAAATTTAAGAATATAAAGCTATATTTCCAAAGCTCGAATATGTTGAAGATTGAAGATTTATGGTTAATGGGAAAAGTGTTAATATATTTAAAAAACGGTGAATTTCGCTTCATACAAAAATAAATCAATTTATTTTCTGTCAACGTTAGTAATTAATCAACATTTATTATTCTTAGTTATAGGTCTAAGACAGAATAAGTAGGTATAGATTTAATGTTTTAGTTTTAAATTTGATTGGGTAATTTGTCTAATTGTTGACAGTCTTTTGAGTACATTTTCATAAAAGCGGCATGTTACATACCTACTGATTACTTATTATAATTGTTCACAAAATAGCAAATGAAAATCTATTTCCAGAAATTACTTTTTACTGACTTTTTAAACTTTGACGTTAACTTAACAAAATAGAGGGCGTCCAGATACAATAAAGAAAGGGTTAGAAGCATCGAGCGGTCTTTTCAAAACTGAAGAAAGGAAGTCGACACATCGAAAAATTCTCAACGTTTTACTATTTTTATAAAATACACTGATCAATTACAAATACAGAATTTTCCAACTATTATAATACTTAGTACTTTCATCAGAAATTAAATTATAAATTTGTACTCTCTTATAAATAGTAAAATCTTAAAAGGTGGTTCTTTCGAGTACAGAACTACTGTTATATTTTGGAACCATTTTTTGAATAACCGACACCTCTGCGGTAGGTTGCCCCATGTTGATCATTACGTTTGGTGACTTAGCAGGGGTTTATGGGGTGAGGTTTGCCCGGATTTTCGCGGCGGATGCGTCTGCCCACATACTGCGTGACAGGCGGGATGGCGAGAGAATTCTTTTGACCTCTCCAGCCGAAGTCTATCGATACATCGCCTTGCACCGCAGTTGGTGGAATAGATTTGTACGTCCGTCACTCCTGGATACACTGACCGCCAGATTCCTATCCACTCCTCATAACTGTTTTCCTTCCCAGAACTTTATCTCCACCCTTTCCTTAAAAGACCCGCCACAAAGCATTCCTTAAAATATCATAGGCCGCGAGGGAAATCATTTTTTTCAGGACCTCCTGTGGGGAGCTAATGTAAAAATATAATTCTAGTACACAGAATCCTATGTACTGGGTTTCTGCAAAACACGTTAATACCTAAGAAACTAACTGATTTGCGTAATTGATCTTAAAGAATATTTAACTCAAATAGCATATTAGTTTTTACTTCAATCAAATATTTGATGATCAAAATTAAATAAAACAATAATATTTAAAAAAAATCTAAAAAATTCGGCTTTTTCAACACAAAAATACTGCCCGTTTTGAGGCTTTAACTAAGCCCAGATCTCGCTAGCAACCTGGGACCCGCTTCTACTATCGGAAGTAAAATATTTTTTCTAAAACATTCTACCTTCATAAGCCCCATAAACGCACCACTAGCTTCAAACTCACATTAGAGGGCGTCCCCTTTATCTTTTACGATACAATTTTCTCCCTCGAAGGAAACGATCCTATCACCGAGCGCTTTATTTTATAACTCCCTCAAAGCACGCCTTAATTCTTTCTATAAGAACTTTGGTGCATTTTCTGATAGAAAATAATGCGAAACGCTCGGGGGTGAAACAAAAGATAAATATTGAGCCATCGAAATAAGGAGGTAAGGAGTAAAAACTTTTTTAATATCGTTACAACTTCTTTGTCAACTTTTCAAGGAATGTAGAATGAATTTACACAGCTTATATACGGCATAAGGAAAAAAACCGATAAAATAATTCCCCTCAGGGCCTATGTCTTTCGGGATGCTGTGGGTGGGTCATTTTAGGAAAGGAAGGAGAGGCAGACCATCCCTCCCACTGCCCACTGTTTCGAGTGAGTTCTGTTGGATAGGTCAAAAGATCTCCCTCACCCATCTCCTGGCGGGCAGATGCAAACCTCACTCCATGAATCCGGGAAGTCTTGCAGTCAAGTCACCAAACGTACCGAAGTACTTGGATTGACCTACGGCAGAGGTGTTGGTTACCCAATAAATGGTTCCCGTGGCGGCGATACCGATTCCCGCCTCCCAAATTGCAAGGTCTATGGTTTTACGCCCGACAAATTAAAGCATAATAAAAATACGTTTGGTTTCTTGTTAGGGTGGTCAACCTGTTGTGTATTGTTTTGAACAACCTTGCGGTGTCTATCTTTAGGGCGGAACTGAGGGACTTTGTTTTGCACGATTATAATTAAAAATATAAAAATGAAAAAATATACGTAGATATAATAATACGTACATACCTACTTTTCGGTAAAATTTAATAAGCATAACATTTCAATACATAGATATAAGTGGATTCCACGGCAGCTGAATACTATACTATTCACTAATACGAATTCAACATTTATCTCAAAGACTTGAACGAGAAATGAATTCGCCTGAACTACGGATAAAGTACGTACAGACATAATATAAATATGCATGCTTTCCGCAACTCCATAAAACTGAATTATAAATTTACTTGTAAAACCAAGTATGTGGCAGTATGGGAGGTTCCTACATTAAAGTTTCGTCGAAATAAATTTGAGTTTTTTTGGCTGAGGTTTTCCAGTTTCCCAGCAGAGCTGTTAAGCATAATAGCGAGATATAAAATACTATGAAAGCCGTGTTCATGTGTATTATAAAGTAGGAAACCATAAAGGAAGCCCGACAGGATAAGCCGCTAAATGAGTTATGTATATATTAACTTTGGTAGTTAGTTCGGTAGGTACATGATATTTTTATTATCACCTAATTACCTCAGTAAGCGAAAAGAGATTAAAAATAGATTTAACTGGTTCGAAAATGTATTTTTTACGTGAATAATCAGGTACGCCCCATACGTCATAAATTTTAAAAAAAAGGAAGACAAACATTCCCAGGTTACGAATAACCCAACAATGTTTGAAAATCTCTTACTACCACCACAGAAAGCCGAAAATGTTGCTTGTGTTGTGATGGACGACTTAGCCAGCCGAGGAATCGAACACGCGACGCCCGGGTGGGACCCAAGCGCTATGCCCACTCAACCACTGACCGGTTAAATTAAATCTGTGATCGTGAAATGAAGCTTATGGGTCCGAGTTGTTAAATGCCCCCAACCGTCTGGAGTCAGTGAGAATATGGCATCCCCAATCGGGATATGTTGCGAGGCTGAAGGTAGTTGAGCAGCCTCATGCAGCGGGTTACGGTAGGGGTTGTAGGAAGGGATTTATTAAAGTGGATCTTTAAAAAACCCGAATCAAATGAAGGAGGAAAATGCCGGTAGCTCGTTCCCTTCCACGAGAGTCGAAGAAACGACTTTTTCTTATAAAGGTAATATCAACTGTGAACCGGTGTTCCGCTCGTGTCCGTCGAGATTCACGCAAGTGCACCGGTGCACCGGGGATCAATGCATGTAGACTCTAGAGTAGGCTCTATAAAAATACCTGTGAAACAGACTCAGCATGCATCAATTGAGTCCATGCATTATAGACGACAATCGATCTTTATCAATCAGAAGGACCGCCCTCCTTTGCACGGAATTAAATAGGTTAAACAAGTATTATGGGGCTCCAGCCCAAAGGTGGCTCTAAAATTAAATTTTTGGGCGCCTGCTGTATAGTATGCCATTGTTAGGTCAAGTCTCCAATGTCCGGTAAGGTAAAAATCGCAGTAAAAATACAGTAAGCCTGCAAGTCCATCAATTTTTCATTACTAATTCTATTTAATTAGTAATGAAATTTTTTCAAAGATCACATTTTTTTATTTATTTAACTGTACCTACATTATCCCATTTAACTGAGCAACTTTCTTTTTAAGGAACACACATTCGTTTTTTACGGTCGTTTACTGTTCACAAAAATACCTACATCTGATATCATCAAGTCCGACACTCGAAAAATTTTCAAGGTTTTTTAATTCATTCTTTGCTCCACACAGGAAGCCTTGAGGAAAATTTTTCCTTCAGGGCCTATGTCATCTTTGGAGATGCCACGTGGAGGGTCTCTCTGGGGAAAAAAAGGAAAGGTAGTTCTGAGAAGGAAAAAGGTATGAGAGGGGGTAGGAATCTCGGGATCAATGTGTCCAGGAGTGACGGACGTATGAATCCATTCTTCCCACTGCAGCTGCGTTGCAATACCGAGAGAAACCAGGTGGAGAGTTCAAAAATCTCCCTCAACCAGTATTTCCCGATCCAAGCCACCCTGCAATAGGTGGGCAAACGCATCCGCCAAGACCTAGACTAACCTCACCCCATGAATCCGGGCTAGTCACTTTGTTAGTGACTTGTTAGTCACCAAAAGTAGCGAACCACTCGGGGGTAACCGATGGCAGAGGTGTTGGTTATACAATAAAATTGTTCCCGACACGGCCATACCAACACTCGCCTCCCAAACTGAAAGGTGTGATGAAAATTAATATAGGTTAGTTCTAGGCTCCACTTATCGGCTATAATTAAATTGGAATGATAATGATCAATCTTCTTCTAAATTCAATCACATCCAATTCTAGTTCGTGAGTAATATAAGGAGTAGAATATCGTTCTTGCTTATTGAATAACCTTTCCACGGGCTTTCTGTGAAATCCAAATGTCGGGTGTTTTGACATGATATGCCTAAGATCAGAATAATCTCCAACGCATCGTGACTCAGCTAGGATTAACAGGGCTTCAATTCACAGGATTTATTTAAATTTTAAACATTTTAATTGCCTCGTTAAAGCAAATATATAGATGCTTTTCTCTGTGCATTTACTAATTGTTATGTCTCTTAATTTCCGGTAATAATAAGAATCGACTTAATGTTAGTTCTCTTCCAAATAAGTCATAGGTTCGAGTAATTACGAGTTGGTTTATTATTTAGTTTGGACAGACTTTCTTACCAGGCTAGGCTCTTAAGTAGTTCTGTTGCTGTGGAAAGCGAACTGTGGGAGCCCGCCCAATATCATTGATTTCGGCCATCCTCGTAACCATTGGTAACCATTCGTATTTAAGACACAAACGGCGATAGATGGTACTCTTCTGATATCCCACTCAACTGCCATCTGTTGGGATATAGCAGAACTTCGTAATACAATCTAAATATCGACATCTATTGAAAGAAGCTGAAATTACATGAATAACAACATTTCACTTTAGCAGGCGACAACCGTTGAATGAAGGTAAATTGATTGAGACTGTAGGTGTAAAAAATCTCTGAAAGCTTCTTAGCGATATACGTGGTTTCTAATTATTACAGAAGCATCCCACCATCTTCCATTATTCATTTGATTTAAAAGCTTTCATTTATTGTTTTTATATAAACAGGTGTTTTAAATTAATTCATCATTAATGACCACTCGTTAACATATGCGTTAAAACATACGCACCTTTTCACCTCATACTACCAAGGGCTTAGTACTAATTACCAGCATTAACAAAACTTCTAAAATCATAAATATTCATTCACTTCCGACGGTGAAACATTGTTAACGAGTACAGGGTTCCGGTTAGTAAAAAAAAATATTGCTCCTTGTTAATGCAATGATTAAAGGGCCCCATTTGTCAGCCCTGCGGCATTCCGGGAACTGTGGTACTATAGGTCTAGGGACGCTACAGAAAGCTTGTAATGCATAAATTTATCAGTATAGGTAGGTGCTTTCTAAGTGCGTACTTCTTCAATAGCAAAGAGATGAAACTGGATGTTGCCAGTCTACCAAATAGCAGACTGCCGGGATTCAACGGCTAACTCAAATAAAAATAAACTCGGTCAATAAGTTATTTTAAAGTCAATATACGAATCGATCTCACGTAAGGTTCTGTTTGCAGAAAGAGTGTATTTCGTGTAATGTATGGATGATGTATATATTTGTGCAAACTAGTCCATCATTTTGCATGCGGTTGTGTTTGCAGAAGTAGTTTATAGGTAAATTAAATATTTGATGATTTACTATTTAATGTATGTGAGATTATCGTTGGAACCACTCTACTTTATTTCTGCGAGGCAATCGATCTTGTTAGTAGAAGTATTTGTTTGTTTATGCAAACTAGTTCATAATATTTACGAAATTTGTCTCATCGATCATGTTTCACTAAAGTATTGATTTTGTATTTGGGTAAATAAAATATACGAATAGATAAATTTATGTTTTCTGAAACAGAGCTGAACAACAAACAGTTTATAACAAAGCAAACAGTTTAAAACAGTACGCAAAATAAAATGACGTACTTTTAAACATACATTTTCTCTAATTAAGTAGGTATTTTATTCAAAATATAGTTTTATTTTTATATTGTACAATATTGTTTGTTTTTTTAGTAGTTCTTTCGTAGTGGCGGATTTGATTTAATTGCAAACAATTCACAACACACGACATTTTTTTACAATAATTAAAAACACAACATCTAACCCATAATATAAATTAAAATTTCAATTCCATCTACCGATAAAAGAAAGTTATAATAAATGCAACGTAGTTGATTGAATGGTGTAAAAACCAATGCAAAATATGACATTTAATTGAACAGTTAATTACGTAATTATTAGTATTATTTTAACAACTGGGTTGAGATTAATGAGATATTTTTTGGAAACAAAATACGATGATACTTCAATAGCACACATTGTTTCTGTAAAGAATACACTTTGTAGGTACATATTTTAATTATATAAAACCAGCGCAGGGGTGCCATTCTTATTCCGTAAAAACGGGTTTCCAAAAAAAAACATTCACCACCTACAAACCGTTGATATTTTTTTACAATGAAGCTAGAACCGTTTCATCTATACGACATAGGTACATTACAGGTTCACGGGGTGAGGTTTGTCCTGGCGGCGGATACTTCTGCTTACTTACTTCGTGTCGGGCCGGACCGGGAGACACTGGTTGAGGGAATCCATTTGACCTCTCCAGCTGGACTCTCTCGGCCTTGCACCGCAGAGAGATAGATACATAGGTCCATCACTTCTAGACCTACTGACTCCCAGATTCCTAACCCCTCATACCCTGTCCCTTCCCAGAACGTTATCTCCTTCCTTTCGTTAAAAAGTAGAAACAGCAACTGTAAAGATGACATTAGGACAAAAGGAAAATATTTTCAAAAGAGCAATGGAACAAATGAAAGAAAATAAATATTAAAGCCAGCTAAACGTTTTTGATTTTTAAAAAAACGTTTAAAAACCCTGCGCTGGATGACAGCACTTTCCACCGATTTTTTTAAAACCTTTCAATCTTACCAAAATTATTCCCAATTTATATAATAGCAAAACCATGTTTTATGACCGCGGTAAAATAACAGATTAAATATTATAATACATACATATTATATCCCAAGCAACACACTAAACTATTAAATAAATTCGGTTATAAGTCAATCGGTTACAATCTGGAATTCTTCCCGGGATATAATACTATAATAAAGGTGTCGAGGTCGGGAGATATCCTCGTGTCACTCGCGTCATAAATCTCTACAGACATTTCTACCGGCCTTTTCAATTATATTTCGGAGGGCTTGACTTGTGAAAGGGTCCAACAAAATGCCCAAATCTAAAGGCTAATTTATTATTTCGTTGGGGAAAACTATCAACTTAAATTATTTAACGATCTTTTGGGTACTCCCAATGCTTTCTTATTAGAAATTTAATTGAACAGCAAATTTTTTAACATTAAATTTTTTTGATGGTTATACCCATCAATGTAATATTATTAATCATTGAAGAAGAAGGTAATACTAATAAATTTAAACTATACATGAAATAGAACAAGATACTCAAAATAAAAAGATAACAGTCTCAACTGGGAATCGAACCCAAGATATCTGTCTTACCGGGGCAACGCCTCTATCCACTAGTTCATTAGGGCCTAATTTTTTTACGTCTTTTTAATCGATCTCTTATTTCGAATTCAAAATTAACAATATTATATTCATAATGTGTCCAATATTTTAGCTGTTATCTTTTTTGAATGATCACAAAGTTCTAACGAAATTATTTGTAACCTACAAGATAGTGCTCCGGATATACATATATTTACGAAAAACAGTCAGACAGAGGTATTGGGTTTCATTCCTAGTTGAAACCGTTACCACAGTTTGAACATGGCCTTGTAAGTCGAAACAGCTGACGCAATAATTAAAACATTATTGTATTTGGTTTAATTAATTTTTTTAAACATGAAATGGAATTCTACGAATTAAACACAAAAAAACAATTAATAATTTAAAGCAACCGTTACCTTTTATTATTCTGTTACGTCTTTCGTTTAAATTTATTAGTACTACCTTTTTCTTCGAAGATTATTTTTTAAACAATTTATCCAGAATCAGACTAATCAAATATATCGCTCCCCAACTAATTGGACCGCATTGTTAGAAAGACGGAACCAACATGTAAGTGATTAAGTGTAATAGGCCTTACAAAGGTTAGATTATAGCAGGTACCTATTGAAGTGGGTATTAAAAACAAAAATGGAAAAGACTTGAGTCATCTGGATCCAAGAACCAAATTCTTACTCCGTGAAATCTGTTTTTCAACGTTCATGAAATCATCAATTAGTACGGTATTTTTAACACGAGTTCGTCTCTCGTACGTTGTAATTTTGCATTTGTAGTGAACAAAATTGAATGTTAACGAAAGCTCGTTTCGGCAGGTTAGTAGCTTTAAATTACCCGACCGACCCGTCAATCAAACCCACTTAAAAATAAGTATTCAAGTACTTCAAATATTCTTTATCTTCTTTGCTTTTTGTAAGGAAAGGGTTATTCAATGTTGTACAGCAGGAATTCTCAAGAACTGTGTCTCGATTCTAGAAGCGAGTTTCAATTCGTATAAGCAAGAAACACATTGATCACAAAAATACTTTTGTCGAAAGATGGTCTTGCAATCGCACCCTTGCAACTAACTGAACAGGGCGGTTCCGATGAGAAAGATTGATTATTCTTATTTAAAATAAAACAATAACTTTGTAAACACCACTTTTATTTTATATACTTTATGCCGACCGGGTTTCGCTGCAACCGTAGCTTCTTCAGGGTAGTATTAACTCTATTACTCTACTAGTACCAGTATGATAGTCCAGCCCATTTTTTTAAATCATATATTATCTATAACACACATGTAATTTAATGTTGGTAGAGATATATATATATATATATATATATATATATTTGTGTAACGCATACTTTGAGCCTAATTATATACACTTTTATACACTTTTTTTTTTTCGCCATTTTGTTGCAGCCGCCCTTAAAAACCACCCCCACACAGCTATATACGTCTATGATGTTCCGTTTTAAATATATATCGAAACATATATCTAACGCATAGTTTGAAGACATTTCGATTTTCGATATACACGATAGTTTGGGGACTGTCCTCAAACTATGCCTTATGTATAAACTGACTCGTGGTCTCAAAGAATGCATTACACAAAGAGGTGTTTCGTGTATGTAAAGCATACTTTGAGACCTACGGTAAGTAGGAAACTACTATTGCATAAATGAAAAGTCATTATAATCTTGTCGCTAGATGACTCTAATAATTATGATGATAAAAAATGTCTAGTTTCGTCCTCAAGTCAAATCTTTCAATTAATACATACCTACACAATTTGAAATTAATCATAGGCTTGCAAATTTAGAAACCCTTTTTTTCCTTTCTTAGATAGCTACAATGTTTTAACCATAGACATATGGCATGGAAGAGTGTCGACTGTCGCCAAGCATAGACCGTACTTGTAATTCTTGGCCATTTTTTTTTTGTTTCTGATATAGGTATATTTTTGCTTTTTTATAAGTCTACTTAACTAGTCGATTTAACCAATAGACCTAATAATATATTAATAAATTAACATGGTATATTAAGAACAAACTTTAAAATGTTAAATAAAAATAATATTTTGCTTTGAAATAATTCAATAAAAATAATATTTTATATTTTGCTTTGTGCAAATAATTATCTCTAATGCACAGACGCAATATGGGCTAGTTGTGTCTGTTCTACAGATATTTCAATGGAGCCTGCTCTAAGGAGCTTGCAGCATTGATCCCCGGTGCACCGGTACACGTGCGTGCAACTCAACGGACGCCAGCAGAACACCCTTTCACAGTTGATGTTGGATTTATGAGAATGGGTCGTTTCTTCGACTCGTTTTTGTGTAAGTCGGCTCGTATGTGGAACGAGCTACCGGTATCTGTTTTTCCTCCCTCATATAATCCGGGCCTCTTCAAGTCCCGCATTAACAAATCCCTTCCTACAGCCCCTATCTTAACCCGCCTCACAACGCTGCCCAACCGGGTGGTGACATAGTTCCCCTGTCTATACAATGTAAGGACGGGGGCTCTCTTGTGAGGTGTCACATAAAAATAAAAGTTTTGTATGATTTTTTTTATACATAGGTAACATTAATAAATGACTTTTTTTAACATTAACTCCCCGGCCCGGAGGAAATAATTTCTCTCAGGGCCTATATCATCTTTGGGGATGCTGTGTGGAGGGTCATTTTGAGGAGAGGCAGGAGGGAACATTGGCCTTGAAGAGACCCATTTTGTAGGAGGGAGGAACCACAGAGGTCGGCAAATCATTCCGCAGCCGAGCTGATGAACCCGGAACGAGTCGTAGAAGCGACCCGTTCTCGCGTGACAAATTTCAACCGTGTACATATGTTGGGCGCGCGTTTGGCGCGTTTCCCGACTATTTGCCGGTGCAGGTCAAGGGTTTTTTGGAGCTCCACACCAGAGGTGGCTGCCAAATTCATTTATCTGCGGGCCCTGTACAGTAGGCCTTGTAGGCCCGGCTACTGAGAAGCTGACATATATTTTGTTATTAATTTGTTTAAATGTATATGTAAATGAGGGTACCCGGTACACCAACACAACCCAGAACTTCGTCCCAATTGAATATTGATACAAAATTAGGAGTAGGGAGTGGGGCAAGGGGCAAGCCCCCCGAAAATCCCGTCAGTCGTCAGTCGTCACATTCCAAAAATCAGTTTGATATACCGGAATACCGGTCTCGCATTGCGCGAACTATCAGATATTGAGCATTGAGCTGATAAGAATTATAAAAACAGTAAAACAGATACTTCACTAGTTCACTTTGATCTTATCCAACAGGCCGAAGAAGCTAAGAAATTTTGGGTTTAAACTTACCTGCTGAAAGCGTTCGTGTGCGAGATGCGAACGGAAGTGGCGCCATCTTTGAACGGCAATATATATTATAATTTGTATCGAGATTTTTTGTCGAGTTGTTTTAACTATAATATACAAATATATGTAAGTAGGTATATGGGAAGGTCCAATGCTCTGCTCTGTAGGGAATCCGATGCCCGCTTGCACAGCGCGGGTGTAAACTGTGCAACCTAAAGTTTAAGTTTAGACTTACGGATTTAAATACCTACTTCGTTTGTGTGAAAGCACTATGAAATAATAAATGATTTTACTTCAATGGCAAGCCAGAGATTCATTTATTTATTTGACTGTGTATGTTTGACTGTTTGAAACCCGGCGTGCGCAAATAAATTTAATTTGTGTTATTTCACAAATTCTTCATTTAAAAATAGTATAAAGTATATTTGCGGCACGTTCCAGAGTGGAAGATACTCACAGTATCGCCCTGGTGTAAGGTCACCATTCAGAATTGAAACGTTGCTTGAAATGGCTTTGCCCGTGTTTGGTGACCAGATCTGAATAGCCAGGTACTTCCACACCTTCCTCTTCCCCATCTCCTTCCACTCCCTAATAACTTCAGCCTCACAACATACCCCAATTGGGGATGCTATAGTTTCACTGGCTCCAGACGGTTGGGACTTTTGTGCGGTTTCACACATAAAGACGACGGCCTCCATAGTCCAGTGGTAGGATTCAGGACAATGAAACGGGAGGCCGCGGGTTCGAATCCCGGCGTGCGCAAAATTTTATTTGATTAATTTGTGTTTTTTCACAATAACTCATTTAAAATAATTTATTAAGTATATTTGCGCACGTTCCAGAGTGGAAGATACTCTCAGTATCGCCCTGGTGAAAGACCACCATTCAGAATTGAAACGTTGCTTGAAATGGCTTAAGCCGTGTTTAGTGACCAGATCTGAATAGCCAGGTAATTCCCCACCTTCCTCTTTCCCATCTCCTTCCCCTCCCCTATCATCAGCCTCACAACATACCCCAATTGGGGATGCCATAGTCGCACTGGCTCCAGAGGGGAGCAGTTGGGACTCTTGTGCGGTATTACATATAAAAAAAATAAAAAAAACAGTACAGTATGATACAGATCTGAATAGCCAGGTACTTCCACACCTTCCTCTTCCCCATCTCCTTCCACTCCCTAATACCTTCAGCCTCACAACATACCCCAATTGGGGATGCTATAGTCTCACTGGCTCCAGACGGTTGGGACTTTTGTGCGGTTTCACACATACAGACGTACACAGTATCTACAGTATGATACAGTTAAAGGTATGTTAAAATATGACATTGCTATTGTAACTATTATGGTCCATAGAATATCATTAGGTAATTTCGCCTGAGATTGTTCTTAAAACTTAACTAGATTATACTAATAAAAGGGAAGAAAGTGTAGGTACTTAGCGTGACTACACACTTTCGCCAGTCGTTTCCAGTTTCTTTAGTCACGCTAGGTACACTTTCTTCCCTTATATTAGTATAATGTAGTTAAGTTTTAAGAACAATCTCAGGCGAAATTACCTAATGATATTCTATGGACATACATAATAGTTACAATAGCAAGGTCATATTTTAACATACCTTTAACTGTATCATACTGTAGATACTGTGTACGTCTGTATGTGTGAAACCGCACAAAAGTCCCAACCGTCTGGAGCCAGTGAGACTATAGCATCCCCAATTGGGGTATGTTGTGAGGCTGAAGGTATTAGGGAGTGGAAGGAGATGGGGAAGAGGAAGGTGTGGAAGTACCTGGCTATTCAGATCTGGTCACCAAACACGGGCAAAGCCATTTCAAGCAACGTTTCAATTCAATTCAATAAACAAATAACTTAATTAATAAGCGAACATTTTTATTTAAATCGCGTCTAAATATTTTTCGTTTTATCCTGATGAAGAAATCATTGATTGCGAAACACGTAGTTAATATGGTGACCGGCTAACTCAGACGCGCGGCATTTCAAAGTAAATAACTAATTTTGTAAAAATTATTCAAATTCTTACAATTCTCCAGTCTTTCAAATAAATATTAACTCAACGTTGGCATTAATCTTCGTATAAACATAAATGTAAAACCAACAGGGATGAGGGTAGCAAAAGTAAAGTCATGCAATGTCCAGTTTTTTGAATATATTGCCCTCCACGTGCAAAGTCGTACCTTTCCCAAGCATAAACTTTCTAATAAAGTGTGTTTTTCGGAAGTGACCTGCAGGTAAGTATGTTTTTGTATCTTTCTGTAAATAATAAAATTAAATAGAACCTGGGAATTCATAGTGAATTGTAAAGCGCCCTTGAGGTGATTTTTCACAAAAACGGCGCTCTACAAATTGTCCAATTATTATTATTATTATTCAGAAGCCCTTTGAAAAGTCATTGAAAGTGATGTAAATAAATAAAATAAAACCTTGGTTAAATAGGTTATGTTAAGAGGATAGATTTCGCACCGAACGCAGAACGTTTAGGTATTTCATAATATCTGCTTTGTCCCGCTCGAACCAAGTTCACACACACTTAGAAAATCAAAACAATAAGCGCACACACACTTGGTGACACACTGCCGGCCGGAAACCCCACCCGCCCTCGACCAATCCCTTCACCTCACCCGCACAGCTGTGATACATTGTGCGTCTTCTAGACTTCTAGTTTCTAACTGCCTATTAGCATCTTATTCGGAACTCGGAAGTGCGTACAGCCGTGCACATACCTACCTACCGAAGCAATCCGCATAATAATGATTTGTTATTCAACTTAGTGATTCTGTTATGAGAAGAATATAAATAATTATAAGAATATCGGTGAAGATATATAAATTACAACACATTTTATATAATAACTAATAACATAATATACATACATGGATAACGCGGTTGGTGTCACCCCCCCCCCCCCCCCCCCCCCCTATTAAAGTTGACAATCACTTATTTCAACCCATGAAAAGTTATTATATTGGTTTAATTTTTTTTTCTTATTTTTATTTATTTTTTATTTTATTCAGTTTAAATTTTCAGTTTAATTTTTAAGCTGAGTTTTAATTTTTTTTTATATATTACTATTTACGTTTCTAATTTTTCAAGTAGTGAATTAAGAAAATTAACTCCGAGATTTTTATTTTTTTTTTATTTAGGAAACAAACAGTCATACAAAATGATAATATAACAAAGAAAATTCATATGTTGTAGACCAATTAAGTTAAAATTTTGATATAGTTATTTTACCTATTCAACTTATGTGGCAAAAAAATAAACATAATAAGGAAAAACATAAAACGTAATAAAGAAAAAAAGTAAAGTTATTAACAAACATAGTTATACTATTTACTACGGATAATAATATTATAAATTTTCACAAATAAGAAAAATAAAAGTATTTTAAGTTATTAATATCTATATTAAGCTGCATTTTATATGATTTCAAGTCATGGTTGAAAATGTCTACATCTCGTAAGGCATTGTAAGTTTCACAGATACGTATTATTACAGAGTTTTGCGCGTATTTTGATTTATTGTGTGGTATTCTAAATAAATCGTTCGATCTGGTATTTTGTTTGGGGCAATGTATGCAATGTATGCAAATGCAATGTATAATATTATGTGCATCCTTTTTTATAATTTTTTTTTAGTATGTAATACCACACAAGAGTCCCAACTGCTCTCGTCTGGAGCCAGTGCGACTATGGCATCCCCAATTGGGGTATGTTGTGAGGCTCAATGTAGCGGGGAGGGGAAAGAAATGGGAAAGAGGAAGGTTGGGAAGTACCTGGCTATTCAGATCTGGTCACTAAACACGGCTTAAGCTATTTCAAGCGACGTTTCAATTCTGAATGGTGGTCTTACACCAGGGCGATACTGAGAGTATCTTCCACTCTGGAACGTGCCGCAAATATACTTTATATTATTTTTAAATGAGGAATTTGTGAAATAACACAAATTAATCAAATAAAATGTATTTGCCCACGCCGGGTTTCGAACCACTTACCATTACCGTTTACCACTCGGCTATGGAGGCCGTCAAACTACTAAACCTGTACTAAACTGTAAAATGAGGAATTTGATTCAGGTGATCGTGCCATGACTTCCTCTATCTTCCCTGA
This sequence comes from Limnephilus lunatus, assembly GCA_917563855.2. Taxonomy (NCBI): domain Eukaryota; kingdom Metazoa; phylum Arthropoda; class Insecta; order Trichoptera; family Limnephilidae; genus Limnephilus; species Limnephilus lunatus. The sequence continues at coordinate 44,081,107 of OU830598.1, read as the reverse complement.
CTTGTATCGCAAATCAATCTTCCGTATTATATAATCTCCTGAAATAGGGTAGACTGGGGACGATTGAAACAGGTTATGATTGAAACATCTCAATTTACTCGAAAACTATAATACCTAAGAGTGTGACACAACACTCGAAACTCCATCAGGTGTGTTGGGATGTTTCTACAAAAGCTCACTAGTCAGCGAGTGACTCAATCGTGCATAGGAGACATTATTGGATTTCGCACTAAAAAGTAAATAGGTATTTAAGACATTTTTGTTTTTCTTATAACTCATTTTACTCTCACAGCTTGACGAATGTTTCATTACACTATCTTCTTTATCTATTTATGAGTATTTATAATGCATTTGCGTGGCGTTAATGTCTATTTGAAAGGCTTATTTTTTATTTTGAAGTAGAAAATGCAGCGTGGGGATGTTTGAAACAATTTGTGTGGGGATGATTGCAACGTTTCAATCATAACCATGTTTCAATCGTCCACACTGAGAGAAAATTTAAAAGTTATAATGAAAAGAGGTCAGAAATTCAAATCATTATGTATTATTCAAAAAAGTCATAAAATCATTATGTATTTAAGTCTAGATGTACTTCTGTGATCTTGAATAGTGAACTTCTGTGATTTTGGATGATGAAGTCGATCTCATTCGACCACATTCAACGTCACACACCCTCACGTGACAATTTCGTAATAACATATCTTTATTGATTTTTTTTGAATTTATAACTTTTAAAAAATCAACGTTAATAGTATACATTGTTTTATCAATTATGTAAGCACAAAAAGTTAACAACAGAGAAAAAAAATATGAAGAAAGTATGTTTCCCTTCTCAAGAAACTGAGATTGCAAACTACGCTACAAAAACAGCCGACATTTACCTATTTCGGGCTATCTTCAAAAGATTTAAGACAACTGGCATTTGATTTGACCACACGGTACAACCTGGCAAGGCCAGATTCACGGCACTAAAATGGGACGGCCGGAATAGAATGAAAAGGTGCACTGCAATCGGAGGACAAAAATATTAAAACAATCACCCTTCACATTGATAAAAAAAAGTGCTTCGTAGTCCCCACTCTTGTCTACTTTAGTTTTGTGTATGTTTCTCTTCTACCGCGTGGGAATTACACATATTTTTTCGACTTCTTAATTCTTGAATTTTACACAGAAAAAATGCTCTCTATTCAGAGGTAAATTCTACATTGTTATGATTGAAACAGTGTGATGGTTGAAACAAGCACTTTTGTATGAAAGCAAAAAACTTATTTTTAATACCGTTCTATTCTGCTCCAGGATAATATCGCAGTAAAACTATGTTGATTATGCCAAATACTCATAGTTAGTATAACTAAGAGCACTTAAATACAAATAATAAAAAATATATTTCAAGACAATTTATATTTAAAATACTTGTGATTTGTTTAATCACTATTCGTGATCTCATTGAGTACTGTTTCAATAATGAAAATGTTTAACATTGATTAAAATTACTCCAATTATTCCAAAGATATTTAATAACTAATAATAACTTTAATAACTTTAACTTTTTAATAACTTTATTACATAGTATCATTGACGTATAATATTATAAATCAAAGTCGCTACCGCTGTCTGTACGCTTATATCTTTTAAACTACGCAACAGATTTTCCCTCGGTTTTCACCAATAGATAAAGTGATTTATGAGAAAGGTTTAGGTATATAATTTGTCAAGGTTTTGTGTAAATTGGTGAACACAGCGAGCAGCGGGCTGGCAAGCGGGTAGTGTGGATTTGACATTTATGCAAATTAACAGATGGCATTGGTAATAAAGGTTAGGCAATGGCGTTATTAAAGTAGATGGCGTTGTGTTGACTTAACAGTGGGTCCAGGTTCATGGGGTGAGGTCCGTCGGGGTCTTGGCTGCAGATGCTTTTTTGCAACTTCAGTATTTCAAACATAAATATACCTATCTGGTTTAAAAATCGTTTTGGTTACATTAAAAAAAAGAAACACGACAACAAGTATTTAAAAATGATATAATTAAACATTCGGTTAATAAGATATCAATGAATAACTTCATAATTATGATGTACCATACGTCAATGTGATGTACAGTTCATGCGGATGCGGGATGCAGCGAGAGCCGAATTGCGGCCCTTCGTTTTATTACTGTTACATCGGCCATATATCACGTGCCGTCCTCGACTTCTTCTGCCTCTTCTTCACATTTGCATAATTTATTCTCTATACATTTCTTTCCTCGTTCATTCGCTTCACATGCCCAAACCACCGGACCGTCCCTTTCTTAATCTTACACATCACGCTTACATCGGTCTTGCATTCTTTGCGGATCTCCACATTTCTCACACGATCGCACATGGTTTTACCACACATTGGCCTCAGGGATCTCATTTCTACCGCATGCAGTCTACTTTCATCCTTCCTCTGCCAGTTCCATGCCTCACTGCCACACATCAGGGTAGGTACAAGCACTCCTTTATGGACGGCTAGTTTAGCTTCTTTTGACAGTTTTTTGTTGGTGTCAACGGCGTTCAGTCCTCCATTTATAGAGTTACCTGCATTCACCCTTCTTTCTAGTTACTGCTTCTAAAAATGCAGTGGGAGGGATAGATTCATATACCCGTCACTCTTAAACACTGACCCTCAAACTCCTACCCACCCCTTATAAATTTCACTTTCCCATATCTTTTTCTTCCTCCTTTCATAAAAAGACCCTCCACATAGCATCCTCAAAGATAACATAGGTCCCAAAGGGAATTATTTTCCCCAGGTCCTCCTGTGTTAAAAAAATCATTTCTAAATAATAAAAAAATGTATTTTACGCTTATATTTTTTCTGAAGTACACAAAAAACACAATTATTTTTCTACTCAAAAAACGATAGGAAACTTTCTAATTTAACAAATAATGCATTTTTTGGGAATACTTAATGAAAAATAATTTGTTCTTTTCCCCATCTCCTTCCCCCTCCCGACTTGATTCAGCTTCACAACATACTCGTACGTATCCCAATTGGCTCCAGGCGGTTGGGAGCAGTTGTGACTCTTATGTTTGTAGGTATTTACAAAAAAACATCAGAGTGTTCAATTCACACGCGATAGAAGAGAAACCTTCTAAAAACTTATGTAAGTAAACAAGAGTGGGGAGGCTACCGAAGTACCGCACAAAGAGGAGACCGATTATACTTTCTCATTTTCTCGCAAGCTAACTCCTATAAATGGATGTGTCTGTCTCTTTTTAATGTCGCTATTTTTTATAAAATATCCTATATTATAATGTTGTCATACGAAAAGCTTCGGTTTCGTTGTTCGGTAATAACATGATGCTCGTAGTACATAGAGTTATACTATATGTATATCTTTGTCGTAGTATAATATTGCTTCATGTTCCATAGTTTTTTTTTAATGTGAATACCGCACAAGAGTCCCACGTGCTCCCGCCTGGAGCCAGTGAGACTATGGCATCCCCAATTGGGTTATGTTGTGAGGCTCGAGGTAAGTGGGGAGGGGAAGGAGATAGGTAGAGGAAGGTGGGGAAGTACCTGGCTATTCTGATCTAGTAACAAAACGACTAAAGTCATTTCAAATTAGCTTGGGGGTTTGGGTACCGCCGTCCCGGGAACCATTTATTGGATAACAAAGACCCATACAAAGGCCACTCTAAGTGTTTCGCTATGTTTGGTGACTTACTCGTATCAGAGGACCAAGGGCCGCCAAGGGGGTGAGGTTTGTCCGGATCTTGGCGGCTGATGCTTTTGCCCACCAACTCCGTGGCATGCCGGATCAGGACAGACTGGTGGAGACAGACCTTTTGACCTCTCCAGCAAACTCTCTCGGTACATCGCCTTGTATCGCAGTGGGAGGGACAGATTCATACATACGCAGCTGGTGAGCAGACACATCCGCCACCAAGACCCGGACAAACCCCATCCTATGAACTCGGACACCCTGCTACGTAAGCTGACTTTACGTAGTGAATCACTTGGGGTAACCCATTGTAGAGGTGTTGGTTATCCAATAATTGGTTCACGGGGCGGCGGTACCCATACCCGCCAAAAGTATGAGGGGTTGGGAGGATTTTGGGGGTCAGTGGGTCCAGTAGTGACGGACTTGTGAATCCATTCCTCTCAATGCGGTGCAAGTCGATGGGTCAAGAGCAAGAGAGTTCGGCTGGAGAGGTCAAAATTCCCTCCCTCCCTCCCCACAAATAATGTCGGCTAACACATCCACCGCATTAAGAAACAGACAAACATCACCCCATGAACCCGGGCATCTCTGCTAAGTCACCAAACGTAGCGAATCATTTGGGGCGGACTATGGCAGGGGTGTAGATAATCCAATAAATGGTTCCCGGGGCGGTGGTGGCGGTGCCCATGCTGGTCTACCAAATTGAAAATACGTACCTATTATATTTATAATATTTCCAAATATATTTATTACTTGTTAGGTTAGTAGGTAGGTACCTGTTAATTCTACTCATTGTTTTTTTTTTCGAAATTATCTTTTATGTTAGAAGAAGTACAATAAAATATGTTACAATAATATATTATTAATTCTTATTATTAATAATAATTATACTACCGTAAGAATTCTTCTTCTGCAACGGAGCACGGAGTCCTTCCGCAGAATATCACGTGTTATTTGAATGTGCCCTGTCTAGCTTCTGAAGGCACCGCGTAATAAAGGTCGCCTATCTACAGTTGAAATGGTACGTTTGAAACAAACTTTCTGCTCGCCTTGGACCGGATGCGTGAACAACAACAAAAAATATATTATACAGATAATAATAATAATATGACATTTGTGCGCAGTTTTGTATTATTTCACTTCAAGTGCGCTCTACTGTGATTAACTTAAAAATATTTTTTTGTTTTTATTTTTAACTTTGTGAATAAAAATAAAAATATTCATCTTAGACTTGCAGAAAAGGTCAAAAGATTTTTTTTTCTTTATATGAGTTCCGCACAGGAGGCCATGAGGAAAATAATTTCCCTCAGGGCCTATGTCATCTTTGGGGATGCTGTGTGGAGTTTTTTTTAAGGAAAGGAAGGAGAGGAGAGTTCTTGGAAGGAAAAGTTTTTAAGGGGTGGGTGGGAATCTGGGGTTCGGTGTGTCCTGATCATCCGCCTGTAAGACCTAGACAAACCTCACGCCATGAACCCGGGAACCCCTGCTAAATCACCAAACGTAGCGAACCACTTGGAGTGACCTATGGCAGAGGTGTTGGTTATCCAATAAAGGTTCCTGGGTCGGTGGTACCTGGTACCCTAATTACGCCTCTCAAATTGTATGTATTAAATGTCGATGTCGCATATTAAAAATCTAGATAGCATTTAGTTCGGGTTGAATCTTGCAATCATTTTTTTTTTCATGAGCTCCACACAGGAGGCCCTGAGGAAAATAATTTCAATCAGGGCATATGTCATCTTTGGGGATTTTGTGTGGAGGGTTTTTTAACTCTTCCGCAGCCAAGTGGGGCCGAAGGTAGTACCCAAAATTACTATCCTCCTTATATCAACTAAAATACTTGAAATATTTTGATAAGATTTTACGTATTCCTGCGCAAAGGATTAATACATAAGTTGGCATTTAAAAAAAAAATGTAAAAAAATCGTAGATTGCAAGAAAAATATTTTGTCAAAAAATAGGTAATATTCCTTGCCTAAACAAAAATTACTTGCGTGGCGGAAACAGAAACCATATGCATAAGTCAGTAGGTATAATAAACCTAGCCCTAGCGCGCCGTGACTGGCACCGACTTACCTACAAAATATTTTATTACACCTCTTTCAAGGAAGCGGATGATAAATTATACGATAGGTATGTACCTATGTATAATTATGCTTTAATACATATATGTTATTATTATACATGTATTCCGGAAATATGTCAACGGATTTAAAAATACATAGGTATATCCAATTTTTAGCGCGCTTCATTATATTATATTGATAATGATATTTCGCCAGTTCCGAAAAATCCGATGAAAGATATAGTTATATTTTTCGTCCATATCAGACAATAATTCTATCAAAGTTGATATCAAAATAACTCGTTGCTCTTCAAAAACAAAACTTCAAAGTAATATTCGTAATAAATAATATGTGCGCAACGTGACACCTCACCCATAATCTGTCGAAAATTTCGACAGATTCGACGATTTCGACTCGAAATACAATCAATCGTAGACGGTGTCTGTGCCCATCTGAGGTACAGTTAGCAGTTAGACGGTCTCCACACGGTGCTGCCGCAGCACCAACAGCTGCAGAACTTTAGTTGACTGTAGTCAAAAGCGCCAGCCGTATTGTTATTATAATAACAATACGGCTGGCGCTTTTGACTACAGACTATACGATTTTTAGTCAGTTACTGCGGCAGCACCGTGTGGAGACCCCTTTAATTTCGGAATGAGCCCCAGTGGAACCAATATCTTTGTCTGATTTTTCTGTCTCCAGATTTTTGATTGAGTTTCGCTAATATTGTCTCCATAATTAAATATTAAAAATAATCTTTTTCATCCATTATCAATAAACTCACGTATTCATGAATAAATACCGCGAACGATGAAAACGACAAATAAATATTAACATATCTTGCTCTGGATTCTAGCGTTTTTAGTCTATGTATTATCTATGTCAATTTATTTTTTTTCATTATCATTATTAAGATCGCTAAATGTATTTTTAAATGTATTTTGAAGCCATAAGTATTTGAAATAACTAAACTAACTAACTAACCATCACGCCGTTTCCCCGCAGAGGTAGGCAGAGAGGACGGACCGCCAAACAACTCGGTCTTGGCACACAGTCTTTGCTTCACTCACATTCATACATCGTCTCATACATACTCTTCTATTATTCCGACTTTTGACATGGCCCGACTCAAGTATCTGATTCACTTGATCGTGCCATGTCTTCCTCGGGCGATTTATTTGAAATATAAATTACAAAATACCTCAGCATCAGGTAATTGAAATACCAATTACAAAATACATTTTTAGGAAGTAATTGAAATACAAATACAAAATACGTAAGTATTTGAAATTTACAAATAATTTTACAAAATTAAGGGAACATAATCGGAGACGGGACATTTTCAAGTAGTGACGTCACAAGCTCAAATATAAGATTTATTTATTTAAAAATAAAATAAAACTATACATATCTAAAAAAAGTTAAGTACTAAAATTTTCGTAATCTTAGTAAAAAAATCTATCCACACAATTTTTTCCAAGTCGCTATGAGATCAATGCAAGTGGCCTATTATTAGTGACTAGAAATGAAACGGATTTTAAATATGTAAGCTCCGCACAGGAGGCCCTGAGGAAAATAATTTCTGTCAGGACCTATGTCATCTTAGGGGATGCTGTGAGGAGGGTCAAGGGGAGGATAGGAAGTTCTGGGAAGGAAAAAGGTATGAGGGGTGGGTGGGAATCTGGGGGTCAGTGTGTCCGGGAGTGACGGACGTATGAATCGATCCTTCCAACTGCGGTGCAAGGCAAAGGGGCGAGAGAGTCCGACTGGAAAGGTCAAAAGATCAGCAGGTGGGCAGACGCATCCGCCGCCAAGACCCAGACAAAAGTCACCCCATGAGCCCGGGCACCCCTGTTAATCACCAAACGTAGCTAGCCACTTGGGGTGACCTATGGCAGAGGTGTTGATTATCCAATAAAAGATTCCCGGGGCGGCGGCACCCGTACCCGCCTCCCAAATTCCCGTAAGTTGAAAAGGTAAGAAAATCACAAAAAATATAAATCCATCCACAACGCCATCTCTGATACTGACAAAATTACGGATAGTTGCGCGTCGATAATTGCTTAATTGTGTAATTATGAAATTTTATTAATAAAAAAAAATGAATATAATTCAACAGTTATTGATTCTGAGGCGGTACGAAGTTCGTCGGGTCAGCTAGTTTATAATATAATAAGGCTGTCCAGTGTCCAATCATTCAAGCAAATAAAATTATAATATATATTGCCGTTCAAAGATGGCGCCACTTCCGTTCGCATCTCGCCACAAACGCTTTCAGAATGTACGTTTAAACCCGGCTTTCCAATTTGCCGTCAAGCATCGCTTCTCTTCTCGGCCTGTTGGCTAAGATCAAAGTGTAGTATCTGGACCAGTATTACAAACTGATTTTTGGGATGTTTTTGTTTGGGGATTCCTCAACCCTCCACGACCTCCACTCCTGTCGCGGGTTGTAGGTTCAGGTTGTATTATGACGAATGACAAATTTCTGGGTTGTGTATTGGTGATTGGTGTGTGTGCCCTCATTTATATATACTTTGAAACAAATTGATTAATTATATTATATTATAATAAAATATGTCAGCCTCCTGGGGTGGAGCCCCAAAATTCCTGAAGAAACTCAAAAAACCCTTGACCGGCAACGGCAAATAGTCAGGAAACGCGCGCCCAACATATTTACACGGTTGAAATTTGTCACGCGAGAACGGGTCGCTTCTACGACTCGTTCCTGAGTTCAACAGCTCGGATGTGGAATGATTTGCCGGCCTCTGTGGTTCCTCCCTCCTACAACATGGGTCTCTTCAAGGCCCATGTTCACTCCTGCCTCTCCTCAAAACGACCCTCCACACAGCATCCCCAAAGATGATATTATAGGCCCTGAGAGAAATTATTTCCTCCGGGCCGTGTGAAGTTAATGTTAAAAAAAGTCATTTATTAATGTTACCTATGTATAAAAAAAATCATACAAAACTTTTATTTTTTATGTGACACCTCACAAGAGAGCCCCCGTCCTTACATTGTATAGACAGGGGAACTATGTCACCACCCGGTTGGGCAGCGTTGTGAGGCGGGTTAAGGTAGGGGCTGTAGGAAGGGATTTGTTAATGCGGGTCTTGAAGAGGCCCGGATTATATGAGGGAGGAAAAACAGATACCGTTAGCTCGTTCCGCATACGAGCCGACTTACACAAAAACGAATAGAAGAAACGAGCCGTTCTCATAAAGCCAACATCAACTGTGCAAGGGTGTTTTGCCCGCGTCGTCGAGTTTCACGCACGTGCACCGGTGCACCGGGGATCAATGCTGCAAGCTTCTTAGAGCGGGCTCCATTGAAATATCTGTAGAACAGACACAGCAAGCCCATATTGCGTCTGTGCTTTCGAGATTATTATTTGCACAAAGCAAAATATAAAATATTTTTATTGGATTATTTAATTTTTTTTTTATATACCATGTTAATTTATTCATATAAATATCTAATGAGAAAAAATGATTTAACTAAATAAAAAAATAAAATTGTTCTGAAAATGCAAATTTCTCCGACATAAATAAACTAAAAAAGAATATAAACGTAAAGTAGGTATGTATCTAGGTTCTTAGCAAAGTTCATTTCCAATCGAAAATTCCAAAATCAAAGAACGATACGCTAGTGACATCTATTACATATTTTACAACTTATGGCCCAAAGAATGCGTTGTGTATAATTTTGAAGATGGCTTCAAACTATGCATTACATATATAATGCAAAACGATACTTCGGGGTCAGATACTTTGGGCCTGTCCTCAAAGTATACAAATGTCCCTGAAGTATCGGCAAGGTAGAATAAATGACCTCAAACCATGCGCTTCACATATATATATATATATATATATATATATATTATCTATAACACACAGGTAGATTTAATATTAGTTAGTATACGAAACCCGGTCGGCATATAAAATAAAAGTGGTGTTTACAAAGTTATTGTTTTATTTTAAATCATAATGTCACATCACAAAGTATCTGCTTCATATGAACAAAAATAATTTATTCTCCATACCAGCATTTTTTACTAATAAATCAATGTCGATTTTTTTATTCAAAATTTACTTTAATGTATGCCTACATTCAAGTTAGCAAAAAAATGCTCAAAAGCACGTTTATAAAATTATATACTTTTTGTAATTATTTTAGTAATCATTTATAATTTTTCAATAATGTCTACGCAAAATAAGTATGTAAATTTTTTTTAATTAGTTTTGTAACACCTATACGTTCATCCCAGACACGAGAGACTGTAGATCTTCCATACTATATATACATAAATAGACAAACTGAAGTATTTTCGTCGCAAAACACGTGCTCGGATTTTTTTAAGAATTTATATGAACTAAAATTAGAATTCTGAAAGGTAGCTGTTCTAGATAATTATTGATTTATTTTTCTCTATGATTATATGATTTGAAATATGTGTTGTGTTATACATTACAGATTTTCTTTGAAAATTCAACAAATCTTCCAACGACCAACGGTATAACCGTATCATAATAAAAATAAACCGTTTTTTTTTTCAAATTTTAAAACATAACTTAACTAGATAAAATAACAATGTTTCGAAATCAATATATATTTTTTGCAGAAAAGAGTTGATAAGCATTTGATTTTAAAATGACATATATCCGATTTTGTCTGGTTATTCCCTTAAAATAGCAAAACCTCTTCTTGCACAAATAACAAGAAATAAGATTGTATTTTATTCATTTTTTAAATGAGAAATCACATAATGCTGTATAAATTCAGATTTAAAACAAACAAAAGCCTAATGTGATTTCTTTAATATCGGAACTGAGACATAATATAAGTAAGCTCTGTATATGAATATAAACTATCTCTCTCAAAGTCTCTAGTGGATCGGAACAATGAATTATTCATGAATATCTTTTGTACTCGCCTAGGGCTCTGCTCGGTTAACAGTTCGACTCGCTCTAAGAAAAATAAGACCACAAATTCTACGTTCCCATAAAAAGTTATACAACATTGTTTTAGTCAAAATGTTCTGAATTTTAATAAAGCTTCCCTTTCGTTAAAACAATTTGAATTTTTTTATACACAACGAAGTAACGTCTTACTTTCTATAACAATCATATTTTGTGTTCGGATTGACCGTAATTTGAGATCGCTTAAATAAATTTTCTTCTGTTTTTATTTTGCGTTACCGATATCAACGCAAAAAAATTGGACCTTTTTTTCGAAAAGAGCTTTATTTTGTCAAACCTCTTTTTATATTGCATATTAAAGCTGAAGAGGACCGTCAAAATACACACCCATCTGTTCAACGGAAACATGGCGACTTTTATAATCTATAACTTTAACAATAAAAAAGCATACGACTGAGTCGATCGGAAAAAGCTATGGAAGGTGTTGTCCAAGTATGGAGTAAATACATGCTATTGCGTTTCTGTATGAGGGATGCGTTGCACTTGTTAGGGTGAACAAATAGTGTTAAGCAAGGCTGCGTAATGTCACCATGGTTATTTAATCTGTATATGGATAATTTGTGTGCAAGAATTAAAAGATGTGGGATTGGGTGCGAAAGTATTTTGCCTGTTGTATGCTGATGCTGATTCTAATAGTATGGGAGATCTATAGTCTCTCGTTTCTAGGATGAAAGAAGTATGTATGAAGAATGAGTTAATGATACATGTAAGTAAGTCTAAAGTCATGGTGTATTTTAAGGTTTTGACTAAATGATTGACCTTTAGAGTAATTCTTTTCCTCCAGTCTTTACCCGAGAGTACATTTCAATGGTCACGCCTTAATTAAAATAATGCATTTAGGTTCATATTTGCTTGGGTTAAGTTGTTTCTTCTCCGAACCATCAATCTGACAAAGGATCCACGCAGTTTTTCAAAGTCTGCCAACTGTCAGATTATATTTCAGTCAAGGTAAATCCTTAAAGCCTGTGGTTCGTTTAGTCTGAATTTATGGGAAACATCATGCCAGAATTGCATTTTGAACAGTACAAATAATAATAATCAAAGCGCTCTTGAAATATGGTTGCTTATTTATCATTCAGAATAGGTTTGTTACACAAGTGAAAAATGTAAGCAAGAAGATTTTGGTCCAAACACATTTAGACAATGAACATTATTTTCATTATCTAAATGCATTTATTAAAATTTAATACGAATTATTGACGTTAAATTTAAATGTTCCTAGACCTATTTTGTTTATCCATTTGGAGTTTAGATGTCGAAATGTCTAAAATATTTCATTTATCACAACATTCAATTTGGGAGGCGGGTATCTGTACCACCGCCCCGGTACCATCTATTCGATAACTAACACCCCTGCCATGGGTCACCCCAAGTGTTTCTTTACGTTTGGTGATTTAGCAAGAGTGCCCGGGTTAATGGGGTATGGTTTGTCTAGGTCTTGGCGGCGGACGCCTTTGCCCTCCTACTAAATGACGGGACGGATTGGGAGAGACTGGTTGGGGGAGACCTTTTTCACTCTCAAGCCGGATTCTCTCAACACTCGCCTTCCACCACGTAGGAGGGATGGATTCATACGTCCATCACTCCTGGACACATTGAATCCTAGATTCATACCCACCCCTCATACCTTTCAAGAACTTCATCTTCGTACTTTCCCTAAAAAGACCTTCTCCACAACATCTCTAAAGATGACATATAGGCTCTGAGCAGTGGCGGCTGGTGTTCATAAAAATAGGTGGTGCGCTAAAATAATAATAATAATGGTCTTTATTTCAAGATGTGGGAAGGTGAGTGCAATCCCACACATCCCATAGAGATATCCCATAAATCTTGGACCTACCTACTCTAATTAAAATAAATTCAATTATGAAAAAATCCTATCTTTTTGTAAATTAGGTCGATCCTCCATTATCGCTGGGTGCATGCAACACATTGAGTCTAAATTAATTGTATTTATTAAGATAGATTAAATTCTTTTAAAGTTTAACAACATCGTTCAATCTAAACAGACGTCATAAGGATTGTGAGGAACAACTCACTGAAAAAGCATTCCATATAACATTATTTTAAAAGAGTTCTAGTAAAATAAATATTGATCCATCACCATTTGTAAAGTCGCCGCGATTTTAAATTCAAATTCAATAACAGTTGACTCCTATCCAGAAAATTGTATGTAGATACTTATTGGCACGAAAATCGAGGTAAAAAAATGTTCAGTTTATCACACATCCGAAAGTCTTCCTTACGCTCCGAAACTCCAATGAAATATATACTGTCATAACTCATAACAAATAATGTCCGCAATTTTTATGTTGTTATGCTGTCGTTGGTCGATGCTGAGTGAAACATAGTATGAAAAAGAGTAGATATTAAAATAAAGACACGATATGGATAATAATATGACACAAACGTGTCCCCGTTTAACATGATACAGAACGAACCATTCCTTTTGATGTGGTGGAAATTTTTGGATCGTCACCCGTGATTTCGTAAAATTTGCAAAGCATTCAACCTACCTACGATTTTGGCTCATTATAGAATTATAGAAGAACTCCTGTGATCGCTTTGCAAAACGAACCACCATTCTGAATATAGGCACACAACGATCTGCTTTGTTACGCGCGCAGTCCAGTAGGCACCTATATTACGCATGCATTATAAATTATAACCGAGTGTATATTGTGAACTGTGATGAGGCGTGTCGGAAATAAGTATGTTTTTTGGCGCTCGGGAATTTTTAGATTTAAATTAAATAATTAGATTAGATTTAAACTAATAGATACATTTTGGGAGTGCGGCGCTCCTCCGCACCTTAGAGCTGGCCGCCACTGGCTCTGAGTGATTTTTTATTCCTCGGGGCCTTCTGTAGAGAACTAATGAAAAAAAAGTCTGCAATTCACACGCGGTAGAAGTAAAACCTTCAGAAAACTAAATAGACAAGAGTGGGGAGGCTACAAAGCACTACATAAAGAGGAGACCGATAGACTACGAAGCACCGCACAAAAAGGAGACCGATTATACTATCTCATTCTCTCGCAGACGAAATCCCGTAGATGTATCTGATTATCTCATTTTTGTGTCGCTATTTTTCGTTTCATCGAGTTTCATATCACAACGATGCTAAAGAAGTTTTCACTTTAAAAAATGTTAAATAAGCTCAATTTTTGGATGGAAGGCTGCCTCTACAATGCCAGAGGAAATTAGGAAAATATATTTTTAATAATACTGGAATAAGTTGATTCGAAAAGGAAATCTTTCGGCATTAAAAAAACACTTTTTTATTCGTGCTTTGTTCTCCAATACGTTATCAGTTATCTCAGAGGTATTGTGTTCAGATAAGTTAAGTTAACAAGTTAAAGAGGTTTAAATCAAATCAAGTATTTTCAATGAAATACCTTTTTGTGAATTTCACAAAATATCAGCTCTATAAATTCGCAATTTCGCTTCTTGAATAACAAGCCAGTTGCGGTTATGATCGTAAATTTTCTTTATCGTTTGACTGACTTGTGAAAATAATTATCCCGTGAACATCAGAAAAGGTATGAAAAAGTCTCCAACCGACAATCCCGCCGGGATTGGTTCCCGGGTAATTCCCGGGATCAATCAGTCACGGCCCCACTAACTTAATTCCAATCGATGGCAAGTAATCAGGGGTTGCCAAATTTCAATCCGACAAGGGACCTATAAAATTGATGGAAAAATAAAAAAAATTCCGGAATAGTGTTGAAACGGATCAAGTGATGATTTGAATATTTTGTGGAGCTGTGGAACTACACAAATTGCGTTAGAATAGGCATTGAAAACAAAAAAATAAATTTAAAATAAAACAATAACGTTGTAAACATCTTTATTTTCTATACTTTATGCCAACCAGGTTTCAACAACCGTAGCTTCTTCAGGGCAGTATTCTCTACTGTATAGTATAATGCTCAACTATGATACTACTCAGTATAGTATTAAATACTGCCCTCAAGAAGCTTCGGTGGTAGCGAAACCCGGTCGGCATAAATTATATAAAATTAAAGTGGTGTTTACAATATTTTTGTTTTATTTTAAATTATAATGTCACATCACAAAGTATTTGCTTCATATGAACAAAAAAGAATATCAAAAAAATAAAATAAAATTGAAAACTATAAAGTTTTTGACATAGTATTTTGAAGTTGGAGGTTTTTATCAAGTTAAAAACAACATAAGTTAATTAGAGATGTATGAATGTGAGTGAGGCAAAGAGTGTGTTCCAAGACCGAGTTGTTTGGCGGTCCGTCCTCTCTGCCTACCCCTGCGGAGAAACGGCGTGATGGTTAGTTAGTTAGTTACTTAAGTTAATCAAACTATTGTACTATTAAATAAAGACTTTTCTCAGTTGCTATGCTTTGTATATAAGGCTTAGATATATATATGTATACACAAAGCATAATACCCAACCAGCTTAGGACTTTCTTCCACTGTTTATTTCGCATTTATTTTGATATTTATTCTTCCTTATTTATGTATTTAATTTTTAACGCCCATTTTAGAGGCTTTACATGGGAATACTAAAAATTATACAGTTGTTATGCATAACTGAGTTACTTCAGTAATAATATTTTAAATTCAATAAATTTTATTAATTGACAAATTGGAGATGACTCTGCATAGTATTATTCTGGGCAATTTAAGCATCTTCATATCGTTTCAAAAATGTTTTAGGATTGGTTCTACCAAGGCTGGAATATCCAATTTAAAACTTAGAAAGCATAATACCTAATGTATTTTGCATTATTTCAATGGCTTGTATATGAATATTGTAATGTGGGTTATAGATGAGAATTGCAATCAATCTAACAAAAAAAGCAAAAAAGGCACTTATGAATTATATGCGGATTTCATGTAAACACCAATAAATCTTTTGTTTATACCTATTAACTTTAATTCACCTTTATCGAAATAATCCATAAACAGCATTAATATTTGATATGATTTGAGATTTCATGGTCAAAAGTATAAAATTGATTTATATTTGTGGTATTATGCCGTATAGCTCTACCTCCTCCTTTGGGAAACGTTTCAGGATAGCGTTACAGTATCCATCATCAGGGCAGATATGTAATTTAAGATAACACATGTGCCCTCACAATGGACACTGTAATCCTGTCCGAAACATTTGCTAAATTAGGAGGTAAATAAAAGTTTAAAAAATAAACTGTTTCACATAAATAACCGCATAATAAAAATGATAGCGTTAAAACTCGCCAAAAATTGTAACCCCTGTCCACAGAGGTTGTAAAAATAAAAATCCTATTCCTAATTTGATTGAATTTGAAAATATAAGCGCACAAATAATATGAGTTCAATGAAAGTAACAAAATATCAAGTCAAAAGTCATTTTAAGTCGATAATCAGCATGAAGTAACTACTATATAATATTGTTTTATATTATTTAATTCCATCTTAGATCATCGACGGTAGTATTAAACTTCCTAACTAAAGATGCTATTAGTAAGAAGTACTTTTAAATGTGGTTTGATCTGGATTAAAAAAAAATATATTTGGGTTACATGCTGATGCAACTTTCGACAATACATATTTTCATAATTCTCTAGACAAGCTTTTAACAAGATCACAATCATAATAAAGTGCCTTTAATATATGAGCACGACAGTATCATTTTATTTACGAGTAAGATTAACGTATGTGCTTAAAGCACAAAAGATGCATTGGTTTTGATTTATGATGTTCATCTCTCGCGATATACAACTAACTGTGAAACTAAAACAATTTTATTCAGGAAAACATCTGCTCTAAGAAAAATAAATTCCAGATTTTGACACAGAAAAGAAGTATCACGAAGTTTTATTACCACCGTATCATAAGTAATATTAAACCATAAAATACACATTTAAAACAAGCCCTTTGTAGCACACATCTGAATTGAATAGGCGCAACATTTTATCGTAAAAGCTCAATTTGTCTACGAGATAAAGTATTTCGGTCTAAATTCAAACGAGGCAGTTTAAAGTTGTATCAAAAGCTATACAAAACACTGTAACGAAACAAAAAAGTGAACATGCAAAGCAATAAATCTGAATTGATCCATGGGTTCAGGAGAACAAAGTGATCGTGCTCAACACAAGGGCGTACGCACAACTTAATGCTAACTATAATAATTCATAATTACGTTAAAAGTTTTCCAAAGTTAATTAACCTCGGTAAGTATTTCGCAATACGAGGGCTATCCGTAAAATAAGGTCTCCAAGGTGCGTCGGTCGCGAGGTACAATTTTACGCGAGATCCGGGAAAACTGGCATGTAGCCTGGTTTCCCTACGCCAAATCCCCTCAAAGCTACGCTCTTTGCAATACTTAGTCTCGGTGTGGCAGCCGCTCGCGATGAAGCTTCCGCTCGCCGCACCCGCCAGGTGTGAATTACGCTCTATAATAAACCCCGGTAGAAATTCATTCTCAGCTATTTAAAGTGGACGGAAAATAGTGTATGAGTGCGAAAACGTGCGCAAATGGTGCAGAGAATTTAAAAGCGTTCCGGATGGCCATCGGCTTCAGATAAAAAAAATGCCAAAGTGAAAAAAATAATGATTGCAAATCGACGGGTGACGGTTAGGAAGCTCTGTGATAGGATCCTTGGTGTCAATAAGACCACTATTGACAAGATTTTGAAAAAAAATTGGGAGACCACAAAGTCTGGGGTTGAAGCAGCCCGCAGATTCCTTGAGTGCTACGACATCGATGGCGATGAATTCTTGAACTCAATTGTGACTGGGGATGAGACCCAGATACATTACACGACCCCAGAGATAAAGGAACAATCTCAGTGACATCTTTCAGATTTGCCGAAGCAAAGTTTAAAAACGAATTACAGAGCGTAATTCACACCCCGGCGGGTGCGGTGAGTGGAAACTCCATCGCGAATGGTTGCCACGCCGAGACTGAGCATCACAGAGGGTGCAACGTGGTGGGGATTTGACATGGGGAAACCAGGCCATACGCCAGTGCTGCAGGATTACGCGTAAAATCATTCCTCGTGACTGCAGCGCCCTGGAGACCTTATTTTACAGAGAGCCCTATATTAACTTTTATTTATCTTTTGTACGGGTGACGACTTTCTGACAAGCAATGTGACCCGATACCCCGATAGAATGTGGGTTGATATTTATTATTAGTTTTTCCGCTTTAAAACCATATAAAAATATTTATTGAGTGTACTATGAATATGAAACCCATCGTTATGTGACACCGGCATTTTTAGTATGAGCCAATTCGCTTCAAAATGTTTTATCTTTTATCTCCGGTACCAAATATTTTTTTAGATAGTGCGATGATCCGAAAAAATCAATCCTGCTTAATCTGTTTATACCTACCTACATTCGTTGAAATCCACAAAAACCTCGGCGGTTTCTATCGATCGCATAACTTTAAGGGGTTTAATTTTGGTAAGGATACGGGATGAATAGAAATGGTTTATAATTAGATCTTACCTAGTGATATCGATGATTTGATTCAAAATTAATTCATTAGAAGCTAAAACCCCTTTACGAATTAAATTGAAATTAATTATAGGTAGGTGCATCAGCGCACATTTTCATAATTTGTTTGCATTTTATAATAATTCGAATCAGGTAGGTAGAAACCTAAACCAATCGGAGTTATTGAAGAATACATTATGAATATCGCATTGATTTCTTTCTAGCTGGCTTATTTATACCTGCAAAATCACGTAATTTACTCTTGTTTGTTTTAAAATACCTAGAAACCTATCTATTAATCACATCTTTAATTATATGTTTTGGTGATATATATCCAATTTTATAATATTTCGATATAGTTTCTTAAATTATGTTCAATTATAATTTTTTGTTTCTTCAATGGGTGTAGGTTTTTTTAAAAAAATAATTCGTAAGGTTTAAATAATATGTAACAAAAAATATTAGTATCCTATGGTAAAGGAGGTCTTTCAGGAAAAGCATGATAATTCCTTAGCACGAATGTCCACACAAAAATACCGAATTACATGGTATAACACATTGGTCACGTTACATGTTTACATTGCAACAAAGTAGTTTCTTTCAGCTTAGTAAGTACTCTTTATCTTATGTTAAATTTAAGTTAAAAAAATATATTTATTATTTTTAAAGAAAATTTTTATACATTTGCCACGCCGAAACGGTAATTATATAAAATTTTCTCGATGGTATATACGCGAAAATTATTGTTTTTTTTTCTGTTATTTTACCAGTTTGTATGTATGAAAAAATCAATGTTTCATAAATGCTATTTAAGACATTTCCCTCAAGATATTCGCACCATTTCATAATCGTTTTTCATTAAAAAATTTCACAATTTTCGATTAAATATTATAGTTGTTAATATTAGCGCGCGCTCTCGTGCATTCGTATTTACACATATCCCCCTCTTCTTCGTTTTGAGCATTTACTACCGGGACTTAAGGTTCCGTTACTGGCCCCAAAAAGAAGAAGATGGAGAGATATGAAATTACGAATGTTAGAAGAGCGCGCTAACATTTACAGCGATAAAATTGATGCAAAAATCATGAAAATCAAGACTCGTTAAAAATAGAGCAAAAATCTCGCGATAATTGTCTTTAGTTTTATTTAAAGAAACGCTGTGAATTTTTTCATACATATATATATATAACTTGTAAAATAACTGAAACAAAAGTGTTTATAATAATTTTTGGAGCATACTTTGCGATTTTTTTCTATCTTTTTTCTATATAATTTGCGTTTCGGAGCGACGAATGTCTAGATATTATCTTCAAGAATAACAAATATTTTTTTAAGAGCTTTAAAACTTCAAATTTTTAAGGGAGGTGTGCAAGAAATCGGTAGAAATTCGGATAGCGGCCTCTTAATGTAACAATGTTGTTCTCTCAATATCTATAGATATTATTTTGAAATATTTTTACTACTAGCCTCACTGTAAACTTCTCCCAGTGAGGTTAAAAATTTAAATGAAAACAATAATACTTACCTTGTAAAAAAACAATAAATAAATATGCAGATTCAACATTTAAGACATGAATTTATAATCCTGCTTGTAAATTCAATTAAATACCAATAAGGTAGGATTAAATATTTGGATGTGTCAGCACGCCACTGGGTGTGGTGTCGAAGCCAAGTAATGTGACCCCCGCCACCCCACCACTCCACTTGTCCGAGCCTCTTTCCGTAAGCTGCAGCCACCCGCCTTTTATACTGAAATATCGGGGGTCACTTTACGGCCCGTACTTTAAAAGCTCACGCCCATAAACATTCTCTTAATATAATCCAGCCGAATTAAATTTATCTTCTGTCGGGACGAAAAATCGCAGTATCCGTTATGTTAAAGAGATATAATATTTGGACAAAGGTTTTTTTCACATCCCCCGGGGCGATTTTTTATTTGAATGCAATCAGAAATATCAAATAGACTCATAAATTCAATGTTTGCTTACTATCCACCCCAATTTAAAATGGATTTTAATATACATAATATATGTTCGTACGTAAACGTATATTATACAGATTCTATCACCAACGTTCTTTACATGAACATTTCCGAGTTTGTTACCAATCAAAAAGTTCAGATTGATCAGATAAAAAGTTATTTTTGTGTTTTAAAATGTAGGATTTTTTAGCTGTGGAATCGTAAGTTTACGAGTGTATATTTGAAAATTTGTTTTTATAATTTTTCCATCATACCTACAATTTCAAAAAAACTAGAGTAGCCCCAGAGAGGTCGCATCTACACCTACAGTACTAGTACTGTGCGAATTAATGTGAACACAATTGATCAATTGGAAAATATAATAAATATTCTTTCTTGAGGAAAAAAAATAGATAAACAATTACAATGATTTTTTTAATACCAAGTGTGTCCTCCCATAACTTTTTAACTTCTTGTACACGGTTTGGCATAGAATCAGCAAGTTTTTTTACAATTTTCTGATATTTGCATGTCTCTAAACCATATCTGAATTACAGTCTCAATCAGCTTAGTTTTTGTTGTGCTTGTCATGCTTTAACTATAGCCCACCGATTTTCAATTGGATTAAGATCCGGAGAGTTACCTGGCTATTCAAGGTATGTATTTTTTTTATCTTTGAAATATTAACAATCTTAGTGCGTTTTTTAAGAGAAATATCCATCTTCAAAAATTAGAAACAAAAAAGATTTACCTCTGCAAAAAAACTGTAGTTCTAAGAAATTACAAAACTAAACGCATCTGTAGTTTGGTGTGTCTCGTAACTCATTGAAAGATTGAACAAGAACACAAAATGGCCGCTATTACAATATGCTGCATACAACTGCGAAAAACAAGATTTATTTGCTAATTATAACGTGTTCACATTAATTCGCACAGTACTGTAGGTCCTCTTACTTCTCACACGTCTTAGGTGAAAATGAAAAAGGCAGAATATAATAGTATGTATCTCTCTGAGATTACTAGAGGAAGAGACAGAATTCAACAATTGCTAAAACTTACTTATATAAATAAAACCCCTAAATATCTTTCAATCTAAGTTTCTGTCTATGGTTTTATATGATGGAGATTAAAAGACGACATATGGCAAAAAGTCTGTTTTCTTAATTAAATTGGGCCACTATGATGGAAAAGGAGGTATTGGATCCTAGATCTGAGACAAAGTTTTTATAGTGGAAATGTGGAGACAAAATTATGCCAACAGATACGAGCACTGGCCGTTTAACTCCTCACAATCGTAACTAACGCTAACGATAGACAGAAGCATTACAGTAAAGGAAGCCAGTCCAACTGTTAACTTCCTTTTACAGGTCAATACAGTGCATCAAGGACAACGTTAAAGTTGAACAGGAGAAGCTGAAAAGGTGGATTTCTGGGAACAAAAATAAACAGATCGTCGAAAATGGAGTGACATCGTGTATAAAAAATTCATACTAAATAGTGGTTTTTATCAGTAAGTAGGTGAGTTAATAAAATAATAGTATTTTGTCGCAGGTAACGCTACAAATATATTTAATAAAAAATGAATGGAAACATTTTAATGATGGAGATTCCAATCTCTGATTTGAATTTCCAGAACAAATCTTTCATTGCGAATGCATCCAAATCCACGGGTAGGAAGAAGGTCATGTTAAATCGGTCGAAACATTTAAATTTCAATGGCTCGTAGCTATATGTAGTTGAGCGTTGAACGTCTTCTATACGGAAAGTGAAGAGATGCATAAACTCGATGCAGCCGACATATATCATTCAATGCCACATTATGCATAATAGGTCCGCAAGACTACAAACCCAGGCATTAATATATTTTCAAGGACTTTCTTTCCTCCTGAATGGAATTTATGGAACAATGATTCGCGTTGATCTGTCAAGGTTAACTATATCATTTTGCGTCAGCGGTTAAAATACTAAACTGACAAATTATTGACAACCTCCGTAGCATTGTGGTCTCCGCATTTGACTGTTCGATTCCCGCACACCGTAAAAAAATACTAAGGGATAAAAACATAATGTTGTGATTTGGTTGTTTGGATTCACAGATCTAGCAAATTATTGATAAAAAATAAACAATTTTTTTAAGTAATAGTGTATTGAAATAATAAAACATTTTTTTATAACATTACAATAAATTTTTGCTTTTTTTCAGCCTACCTAAAGTATGTTTTAATTACACCGGCTCCTAAGATAATTAGCCCTCGAAAAGTTAGATCAATTTTCAAACGTCCTTTAAAACATTTATTTTTGGTTTGAATAAGGTTTGAATCTTCCTACCCAGTGATTGGAATCAAACCACGCTTCCAACCGGGCCAAATCTTCAATTGGTAAAACCGATATTTATTTCGTAAATTAATGAAATTCAGAAATATGTTAATATGTCCGTGTGGCTGTGTGCTTGTTTGATTGGTTAAAATATTTCTATCCAGTGGTCGGAATCAAACAACGCTTCCAACCGGGCCAAATCCTCAATTGGTAAAAATCGATATTTATTTCGTATGTTAAGCCGCCGCAACCCGAATTTCTATCCATTTCTTACATATCTCCCTTAAAGATTTGAGGTTTTTAAGCTCTTAAAAAAATATATGTTATTTTTCAAGGTATTATCTAGAAGCGTCTCACGCCGAAAGGCAATTATATGAAATTCCCTCGATAGAAAAAAATCCCAAAATATGCTCCGAAAATTATTATAAACGCGTTTGTTTCAGTTATTTTACAAGTTACAGTTGTGACAATGTTTTTTTAAATGATACCTAAGACGCCTTCCACGAGATTTTTGCTCTATTTTAAACGAGTCGTGTTTTATTAAACATTTTCACAATTTTCGCATCGATTTTATCGCTTTAAATATTAGAGCACTCCTCTAACATTCGTAATTACATATCTCTCTATCTCCTTTTTTAAGAGCGCGGATGCGGTGCCTTAATGTAATTTAATTTCTCCGGACACCAGAAATACACATGCGAATATTTCCGTATGGCTGTATGCTTGATTTCCACCGAAAGTTTATAGAATGCATCCTCATCGACAAATAATCTATCTGCCGAGTTTCAGCTCGATTGCATTTTGGAATGCAGGTTAATTTCCGCTTCCAAGATTCCGCTTCATTCAAACAAGCAAAAAATAAACTCAAATCTATAACAAGCTCAATGTGAAAGGAAGGATATTATCATCAGGACTGTTACAACACAATAGATACGAGAATAGATTTCGTTCGTATGAAAGCTCACATAAATACTTAACGTTTTTATGCGGGCCTCACAAAAATCCCAACGGCTCTCAACCGTCTGGAGCCAGTGAGATTATAGCATCCGCAGTCGGGGTATGTTGTAAGACTGAAAGTAGCGGGGAGGGGAGGAGGAAGGGGAAAAAGAAGGTGAGTAAGTACCTAGCAATTCAGATCTGGTCACCAAACACATTTCAAGCAACGTTTCGATTCTGAACGGTGGTCTTCATCAGGACAATACTAATAAATCTACTCATTCTGGAACGTGCCACAAATACAGTATAGGTATATCACGGACGTACAAAATACATGGACTTGTCCTAAGCGATAAAAGGCGTATTATTTCCCCCTCCCATTGGAACCATTTTTCGGAACCGGCTGGGCTTGCGAGAGCCACGCGTCAATCTAAAAAATGTGACGTCATCATTCTTGTCCGGACCAGTGTCGAGCTCTCATCATAAATAACACGGTAAAAATGGTAGCTTGTGCTATAAAAACGTGTAAAAATAGAAGAGAATAAACCCAATTGTGGTATTACATTCCATAAGCAAGCATTATTTTACACTATTTTAAGCTAATTCAGATCACATAATATGATCGTTTTTGAACATACACCATAAATATACCAAAACACCCACACAACACATACACTATCACTCCGAGATACATGGCGTGTGCCCGTCACTGTTTACTGGGGTAAGTAAATTATGAAACACTTGTAAAAGTCTATTAACTAACTACAGGAGCAAAATATTGAACTCGACCTTATAGGCGACCTTACTTTGACGTATTTTAACTTCAAATTTGTTCATTGCGCGGCCAGCAATTCGCGCTCTCATGTAAAAAGGTCTATTCATTCAAAAGCAGAGTTTACTTTTAAGAACTAAATGATGATTTTATAGTGCGAGATGCCTGTATACTGTCAGATTGAGTTTTGACGAATCACGTATCACCAAAGCCGTCTTCTTGCTCTTCGTCCCGCTGTAGTTGGTTTCTACCCCTCACCTTTATGTTCTGGTCTATTAATATTCATATGGAATTCTTTAGAGGAGGCCTTCACCTTCGCCTGAGAGAGGGGTTCTTGCTTATGAATAATTTAAGATATCTATGTAACTTTTTTCAACAAAATTGTAAATAACATTAATTATACTTTTTTTATAACTCGGTAACTTACCTATTTGCAAGAAATAAAAGGCTTTTTATTTTTATTATTATTATTTATGTCTATGAGGTATATATATTTTTAAATGCAAAAATTGTGAAATAACATAAATTTATTAATCGAAAGGAATTTACTTGCTCACCCGGGATTTGAACACATGACCTCCGGATTCGTATAAAAGGGTCATAATTCAATCACAAGGCCGTCTAACACAGTTATCTAAAAAAATTAACAATTTATTTTTTTTAACTTTATGAGTAAAAATTCAAATTACAATATTTAATTAAATGAAGGCAATTTTAGCGAAACTCAATCGAAAACCTGGAAACAGAAAAATTAGAAAAAGATATTTCCACCTCTGGGACACGAACCCAGGAGGACACGTCCCAGAGGTACCAATATCTTTTACCGATTTTTATGTGTCCAGATTTTCGATTAAGTTTCGCTAATATTGTCTTCATTGAATTAAAAATTAACTAATGAGGTAGGCAAAAATTGTGAAATAACATAAATTTTATTAATCGAAGGGAATTTACTTGCTCACCCGGGATTTGAACACACGACCTCCGGATTCGTATAAAAGGGTCATAATTCATAATTCATCACAAGGCCGTCTAACACAGTTATCTAAAAAAATTAACAATTTTTTTTTTTTAGTAAAAATTCAAATTGCAATATTTAAATAAATGAAGGCAATTTTAGCGAAACTCAATCGAAAACCTGGAAACAGTAAAATCAGAAAAAGATATTTCCACCTCTGGGACACGAACCCAGGAGGACACGTCCCAGGGGTACCAATATCTTTTACCGATTTTTATGTGTCCAGATTTTCGATTAAGTTTCGCTAATATTGTCTTCATTTAATTAAAAATTAACTAATGAGGTAGGCGCAGTTCATAAATAAAAGTGTTACCAACTTTAAGATACGGTTATAATACGTAGTATACGGTTTGTTATTTATTAGAGTGTAGAAAGGTGCAAAAAATGCTATGAGGCAAAACGGCCTAGTCATATTTTTAAACTAACGAAACTCTCGGAAGTGTTGATCAAATAAGTCGGGAATTTATCTTTTCATCACTCAGCTTTCCGCTTCCTCTTGTCTATCGCTACCCCAAAGTCTCCCAAACTGCCGGAGATTTCTCTGAAGAATTCTATAAATCGATTAAAGCGTGACCCCTCCAGTACATTAACACCATAAATCTATCCGCACGGTCTTCTCAATTTTTTAGAGTGTCACTGCATTGATTTATAGTTCCTTTTAGCTATCGAAAACTTTTTTTCATTTAGGTGTAACTCTCTCGAGTGCAGAGTGAGGAGAGAAATGTGAAAAATAATAATATCTAATATTTGTATGACTTGTATAGCGTTTTTGTGAAAATCACTTCAAGGGCGCTGCGCAAACATATGATACATTTCTACAATCTTACTTCTAACCACAAACAAGACAAACTACTATGACTACTTATGGCTAAAAATTGCATTCACCTGTGCATCGATCACCGATACGAAACTACGTATAATGATTTGACCAATAGTATTTTTTACTTAAGGGTATGAGAGCCCAAAAAGGTAGGTTTTTAATTTGGACCTACATTCTGTTGGGCTTGTTGTGCATTTATGTTCCGGAGGGAGTTTATTCCAAGCCTTAGGCCCAGATACTCCGAAAGGGCAGTCTCCAAACTTAGTATTTGGCTTGCGTTTAGGTTCCATTAGTCAGCCTATAGCTGATGATATTGCTGATCTAAGGGTTGACTGCCTCGGACCATATTTTTTTCAAAAGCTCTCACCTTGAATACAGTTTGCCAATACATCGGTAGAAAACGATTAGCAAACAAATATAATCTACCACATTGAAATAATTGATTCTAAGCGAGATTTTAACGACCAAAATCTCATGAACCAATCAAATTGGGTATTTTTTTAGTATCAAATGAATTTTTATTACGATGTACCAAATCAGATTTGCTGTCAAATTTTGTTGCTTTTTTATGGATTATGTAAATTTCCTTTACAACTCCAAAATTCCACAAATCATACAATTTTTATTATTAAATACCTCATAAAACCCTTTCTTTAATGTTACTTTACACCTTCCAGTGCCTGCTGGGATGTGTACAACACTAATCCTAGGATCCTAGGTAATCGAAGCTAAAGTTAAGTTTTTCTGTACATGTACAGGGACCGTAGATTCTTTAGTAGTGCACAACTGCTGACCTATATAAATTGCAAGTGCGCATCACTGTAGAATTTGGTAACCACCTTTGATTTGGAGACCTAATGTACTTGAAAAAACTCTTGACTTAGTGCAGAAACGGGTGGTCCGCTGGATAGATTGCCTTATTTTAAGAAACGGATTGCAATATTTTGAGCATGTGAGAATGCTATCCTTGTTTTACCGGTATCTCAATGTAAGATACTCCGATGAACCTGTGCGTGATCGGGAAACACAAGAAACGCGCGCCCAACATTTGTGTATGTTCAACAAGTTTCCGGCGAACTCAGAATCAGGTCAACTCGACACCTCTTTGAAAAGTCATTAAAAGCTATAAATTAAAATATTGAAAAAAAGCCCATAACCCAACCTAATGTAACTTATTTACGACAATCTTTGAATATTTTTAATCACTTTTCATGATCTTTTAAAGAAGGTATTGAATTGATTTCATTCTAAAATTGTCCGGTCATCGTTTATTTATGTGTTTCCTCTCTCCTACAAAATGGTTGTCTTCAAAACCAATGTTCACTCCTACATCTCCTTAAGGCTGCGTTACCTGCCCCAAAAAGAAGAAGATGGACAGATACGAAATTAAGAATGTTAGAGAAGAGCGCTAACATTTACAGCGCCAAAATCGATGCAAAAATTGCGAAAATCTTAATAAAACACGACTCGCTTAAAATAGTGCAAATATCTCTCGGGGGCTGTCTAAAACAGTATTTAATTAAACACTTTTCGAATTTTTTCACACATATAACTTGTAAAATAACGGAAACAGACTTGAAAATAAAGAAAATTCATGCATACTTTGCGATTTTTTTCTATCGAGGGAATTTATATTATCTTTAAAAATAACATATATTTTTTTAAGAGCTTTAAAACCTCAAATGTTTAAGGGAGGTTTGCAAGAAATCGGTAGAAATTCGGATAGCGGCCTCTTAAAAAGACCGTCCACACAGCATCCCCAAAGATGAGATCGGCCCTAAGGTAAAGAATTTTCCTCTTCTGTGGAGTATGCAAAAAACGAAGAAAAAATCGTTTTCGGGAGGAAGTGATGTCAAATCCCTCGACTATACGACAAACGGATCAATCCTACAATATTTGATGATAACCACCAAATTCTCCGCCAATACCAGCAACTCTATAACTCTTCCCTCATCCATCGCAAGGATAGGGAAGGAACGTTCAAAGAAGGTCACAAATTCAATCCTTAATCTCTTCAAGGAATCAGATAAATAACATCATGAAAACTAGAGGGGTGACTATGCTGCCTGGCTCTTTTCCGCCAAGTTGGCCCTAGAGATCGCGACCCATAACCTTGGCGAAGAAAACTTTACAGATATCTATCTATACCAAAACACAAAGATTTAAGCCGCCAATACACCTACGGCAGTGGCATTATTTGGTGGATTTATATAACAATATTATTATAATGCTACGACCCTGAAATGAAATAAAATTACCATTCAAGAATTAAGCCCATACCAGAAGGCACTGAATTAACCATTGTCTTGTAACGCCCATACTTAACTTATAAATATCTAAAGTTACATTACGTGACTTAAGCTGTAATCACTGTGATGCATTATTTGGTTTAAAATAACGATTGCATATCATTACGCAACACTTTTTGTCATAAGAAATAATATGCTTATGATAATATCTGAAGTCAATTGGGGTATGTTGTGAGGCTGAAGGTAGTGTGAGGAAGAGAAGGAGGTAGGAAAGAGGAAGTTGGGGGAGTATCTGGCTATTCCGATCTGGTCAACAAACAGGACTAAAGCCATTTCAAGCAACGCTAACGTTTCAATTCTGAATGGTGGCGATACTGAGAGTATCTTCCACTCTGGAACGTGCCGCAAATAAACTATATAATATTTTAAATGATTTAATTGTGAAATAACATAAATTAAAGAAATTTTTTTTTCCGCTCCGGGATTCTATACACCGACCTTCTGATTGCGAGTCAAGAGCCTTACCCCTAGACCATGCCGGCAGTCAGATCGCACAGGTTTTTTCGAAATCAGATGAAGACAGTAATTTTCCTCTTATTTTTTAACGTCATGTGTGCAAAATTACATCAATAAGAATCAAAATTCTACTTCAAGGGGAGGGAAAGAGGGATAGGGGGGGGGGGGTGGCTGTCTAGATTACGTTTTGAAGGTCAAGGGAGCAAAATTTTATCAATCTCAGTTTATGTAAACATCAATTCACCCCACCCACCCATCACAGACAATATTCTTTAGTATAATAAGATTAAATTGCTCTCCTCAATTTTAATATCTACGGAAGCACAATGTATTTCATAAATAAATTCTGACTCTTTTTATAGCTACCTTACATATTTTCAAAAAAAAACTAGATCCCGGGCAACACCGGGATCAGTCAAAAATGTTTTTTTTTTGTCTCCCTAAATCAATAAACCTTTATTTATGGGCATTATCGATACATAAAATAAAAACAAAGAGATCCGTGTATACAATTCTAATGGAAATCACTGTAAACAAGGTTAAGTCGATGAGCGAATAGTCTATTATTATTTTTATCGACGATGTGCAATGAATTATGTATACAAGTTTGGTTGTAAACAACATTTAAACTGTAATAAACTCTTGTCTCTAAAGAATGTTGAAATCTGCCTTTAGACCATTTGACTTCAATCTTTCAACGTGATGTTAACCGTTGGCGGAAGAAATTCATTTTATTTACGTTAGTTTTTGTATTCTAGAGAGGAATCGACACAAGAAGGGCGATAGTAGACTGGATGCAGTGGAAATGAGATCCCTAGGGCGTACGTGTGTTAAATCACGTACTATCTTTTCGGATATATCAGACGTGCAAGGCCGATGTAAACGTATTGAATACGAAGAAAAAGATAGAGATGCTTGTGTTGTATTGACGTACAGAGCAGCCCGAAGGAGAAATGGATTGTGCTGAATATGAGAAATACAAGTAGTGGATTGGATCATTAGTTAAGACGCCAAAGGACGACTTGGCACGATCAATTTAATCAAATTCAAGGGGCGATTCATGCATCCATCACATTGTTATGTAGTGTTCTCTCAACTTTGCCTAACCTTGAAATAAAATGTTTCGATACCTAATTAATTTAAGTTTAAAAAATGGAATATTTCCGTCTAATTATAAGAGGACAATTATCTCACCTATATTCAAAAATGGAAACGCACAAAATGTAACTAACTATCGACCAATTTCCCTCATTTCAAATATTGGCAAAAAATTTGAAAAAATAGTAAAATCTCAACTAATGGCATTTATTGAAAATAACAAAATACTTCACGACAATCAATACGGATTCCGAAAAGCGCGCAGCACACAAGACGCGATTGCAAATGTCACATCACGCATATATAAAAACCTTGATATGAGCAATAAATGTATGGGTATTTTTATAGATCTGAGAAAAGCGTTTGACAGCATATCCCATAAAAAACTTATGAAAAAATTAGATAATTTGAACATTAATGAAAACGTAGCAAATTGGATAAAAAGCTACCTAAAAAATCCTCAATGTGTCAAAATAAATAACATTTATAGCGACGAAGAGACATCCGAATATGGAATTCCTCAAGGTACTGTGCTGGGTCCTATATTATTCATCTTATATGTAAACGGGATATTCTTACAGTCACTTCATGGTAGTATAACCTCTTATGCCGACGATACAGTACTTATTGAAAGTGGAATCATATGGCAAGTAGTAAAACAAAAAGCAACAGAAGACATAAACATACTTAAACACTGGTTTGATATAAATCTTCTATCTCTTAATAGTGAAAAACTCACGTTATACCATTTGTAATAAAATCAAAAGACATTGCGGTAAATTTTGATATAATTATACATGAAAATTCTAAAGATCACAAAAAAATAACTGCAAAATAAACTGTTCCACATTAAAAAATTCGAATAAAATTAAATACTTAGGAATAACAATAGACAAAAACTTGAACTGGAAAGATCAAATCAACCTTACCGTTAACAAAATAAGGAAATTAATTTACATATTTTTAAAATTCCGAAACTTTCTCTCATTAGAAAATCTAACATCAGTCTACCATGCTATAGTACAGTCAAATCTCCAATACTCTGTAGTAAGCTGGGGAGCTGCATACAAAACAAATCTACTCCCTGTTGAAATTGTGCAACGTCTAATTATAAAAATTATATTGAAAAAACGAAGAGATTATCCAACTCACCTTATTTTTGAAGAATTTAAAGTATTAAACTTTAATGATCTAGTTCGAAAAAAATATAATAATCCAAATAATAAAAGAAAAACAAAATCATAGCTTTTTAACTGAAAGTCGTACTCGTCAAAAACATATATTTCCAATACAAAAATGTAACACCTCATTTGCACAACATCATTACACATATCTAGGAAAAAAATATTTCAATAGCCTACATGAAAAAATAAGAACAATCGAAGACGATAAATGCCTACTAAAAGCAATTAAATAGCAATTTAAAGTACAAATAACAAATTGATAAAATTTATCATCATAACTTATATAACTTGTTAATTTGTTTTTTTTTTTTAAGTATCTACCACAATTAAATTAAAAGATACAAAATATATTTATTTTAAATATTTTCTCATCCCGATACTCGTCCTTCTTCTAATCACAAGCGTCTGCTTCTATAGAAGAGAAATATCATTAAAAAATTCTTTTTAAAATCAGTGAAAATTTATTATGTAGTTTATTTGTATCAAAAAAGGTTATTTTGAAATGTAAATATTATATTTTATATGTTATTTTTGCTGTATAATAATGTATCTTATGTAAATAATAAATGTAATAAATAAATGAAAAAAAAAAGAAAAAGATAATTACTTATCTAAACACTACGTAGGTATATAAGTACATTCAATCGGCTGTTTTGTTGAAAACAATAGTTTATAGTAATAATAACGTTTTTTTTTTCCAGGATAAGGGGAGGATAGTGCAATTCCATACATCCCATATAGTTATAGGAGTACATATTTACCCAGTAAATTTAAAGTAAAGAAACAAGTAGAATCGATAAAAATAAATGATTTTTTTTTTAAATTAATAATTATAAAAAATCAATCACGTAGGTCGTGGTCTTGAGTGAGCTCGGGCCCAGAACTCATTCAGGAGTGGCGCTTGGCGCTGGAAGGAGGGGAAGTGTTACTTTTTTAAACAAATGTACACTTTTATTTCAAGATTGATGAAATTTGTTGAACTTCGAAACAGGAGGAAGGTGTCACTGTCTACATGAGATTTCGAAAACCACCACATGCCCTATCCCACAGTTTTAACTAGAATATTTATATTTCGCGATGAAATTTTGCATATTTAATGTCCAAAATTCAAGAGGAAAATTACTCTCTATATCTGATTTTCTAAAGCTCCGTGTAAAGCTCAGTCATCGCCGGAGACTTCAGATAATTGGTAAAAAATATCTTAAAAAGAACTATTAATATTATACCCATTTCTGAAATACAATTTATGAAAAATCTATAAAAATACTAATAAAAAAATTGATGCCTTCCGAAAATTCGAAGGACATAAATAATAAAATAAGTAATACATTTCTCATGCGTTTCTGCGGATGACGGCTATGTAGATTTATTGGTGGTTGTACCCTAGTCACACTCAAAAACATATTTTGGTGGTAGTCCCAAACTGTTCCCAGCTGGGTGCCACTTTTTATGAACACTTTCATTATTTAGGTTTAAACATCAGTCACATTTTAAGGGCTAAC
This sequence comes from Limnephilus lunatus, assembly GCA_917563855.2. NCBI lineage: Eukaryota > Metazoa > Arthropoda > Insecta > Trichoptera > Limnephilidae > Limnephilus > Limnephilus lunatus. The sequence continues at coordinate 44,048,546 of OU830598.1, read as the reverse complement.
TGGCACAGAGTGATGAAATAAAATAGGTACTCGCCACCGAGTAAAAAGGCAAATTTTGGTAAATAATAAAAGTCGTAATCATGTTTATCTTTTTGTTGGCGTGAGTACTTTTAAATACCTACCAGTTTATTTCGACTTATGTTTTCGTCGTGAAGAAGTTCTAGCAGCTTATCGAGGTGAAATGATTATAAATGTACTATTTAAGACTGAGAATTATATTTTAAAGACAAAATTCATAATAAAGTTTTTCTGCACAATTTTTTTGGAGTATTTTTATACACTCCATCTTTATCCGGCGACACAGTTTTATAAACCTGACAGGCGGCATTACAATGTGATTGTTGTGGAAAAACCTCTGTTGTGAATATAATATTTTTTCGTCTTTTATAATAAGAAAACACTCGTACTACCTATAAATATCATCTTCGTACCAAATGTGTAAAGGTGCAATTTTACCTACGAACGAGTAAGATGGTATCTCTTATGGGTTTAAAAAACTCTATCCCCCATCTCGGGAATAGGTAAATAATTTTTATGAAATTGTTAATTTAATTTTGCTTTTATTTATTCATTTCATTGTTAATTACATTAGTTGAGAACTTTTCGACCACCATGCTACGCATATGTAAGTTTGATTTTCTAAAAAGGTAGAGATATGACAAAATGTCAGGTCACTACAACTTCCATAAAAAGGTTATCACTATTTAAAAACGCGTAACGTACAATTTACCTGTGCCGCCGACCAAGAGTCGAGGAAATGTACAAAAAGTATATGTAGACCTAAAATTGACGAATATCCTTCCAGAGTGAAATAAACTGTCTGGTGAAAGACCACCATTCAGAATAGAAACGTTTGCTTGAAATGATTTTAGCCGTTTTTGGTGACCAGATCTGAATAGCCAGATACTTTCCCAACCTCCTTTTCCCCATCTCCTTTCCATCCCTACTAACTCCAGGCTCAAAACATACCCCAATTGGGGAAAGTAAAAAAAGTATATATAGACCTATTATTGACAAAGAACCTTCCAGAGTGAAATATACACTACATACAATCAATGACACCTGGTGAAAGATCACCATTCAGAATAGAAACGAAAACATACCCAAATTGGGGAAGTCATGGTCTCGCTAGCTCCAGACGGTTGGAAGCAGATGGGACTATTGAGGGGTATTCACAAAAAAAAATTAAGAAGAACTCTAACTAACTAACCATCACGCCGTTTCCCCGCAGGGGTAGGCAGAGAGGACGGACCGCCAAACAACTCGGTCTTGGCACACACTCTTTGCCTCACTCACATTCATACATCGTCTCATACATTCTCTTCTATTATTCTGACTTTTGACATGGCCCGATTCAAGTATCTGATTCACTTGATCGTGCCATGTCTTCCTCGGAAGTCCCCGACTTCTTCTACCATTTACATTTGTGATGAAGAACTCGCTTTTTAAATTACATTAAAGCGGTGCCCGATGTGATTGATTTAGAACCATTATCTGTTTGGGCTCGTGCCGAGCATTTTACTAACTGGGCTATCGTCTCCTCTTATAATATTTATTTTAAACTTTTTATCAGGACTCCAATTAGTGGTCCTCCTACTAAAGCGATCAAAATCACAAACAAATTTTTACCTTTGTTAATTGTTACCTTTTTTAGAGACTGCGAGTTAATTGAACCAGAATCTTCCGAGAAGAGACTAGAAAGATGGCCAATATTCAGAAATGTATATTAGATAAAATGTATATTAGAACAATATTTAAGTTACGGTCAAATATTTTAGGTTGTAGTTGTAATGAGAAAAAAAGATTATAAAGTTGGTTTCATACTATTAAATTGTTTTTAGTATTTTCTTTGCTTGATGATTGATTTCGTTTATTTATTTTTGGTACAAAACAGCGTAAAACAATGTAATTTAATTTTGAGTATATAGGTTCAACAGTCTCCTGCACTCCCTAATCTCTAACCAATCCTTTGTTCTTTTGACTTCGATTTAATTAGCGTCTGATCAAACGAACGAAAAACTGAAAGGTATTTAAATGTTTGGCAATGGTTTCTGATGAAAAATCAATCCTGTCCATTTTCATTAAACATTTTCTTGCTGATTTCTACGAGGCAAAGCAATGTATTTTAAACATGTTGTGGTATTTGGGAATAAGAACAAATAATATGATATTATTTTATTCGTTTTTAATCATTTGAAACTGATTTAGAAGCCACACTTGGAATACTTTAAATACCAATTGAATGTTGAGATTCCAGGAGAGAAACAATAACTTAATATTTTTAAATAATTTGTCTTGAAAAATGATGTCTTGAATGCTAGAAATGTAGTCAAACTTGTCTACTTACTAAAAAATCATAATGCTGAGTAATCAAACCTTTCAATAACCAGTAGGTACGTCTTAATTATTTTTCAAATCAAACTATCGGTAAAATTCTTGCTATTTTGATTTTGATCAAAAATGATAGATCATGTATTCTCCAATGTCACACAATCGTACTCACTAATGCTGCATATACATTTGCGAACCAAGACGCAAAAATTTGTGAATTCTGCGAAAGGAACGAAGCAACCACAAGCGGCGTTTGCTTCGTTCGAGTACCGCCGCCCCGGGAACCGTCATTGGATAACCAAAATCTCTGCCATAGGTAACGCCAAGTGGTTCGCCAGGTTTAGTGACTTAGCAGGGTGCCCGGGTTCATGAGGTGAAGATTGTCCAGGTCTTGATGGCCGATACGTCTGATCTTTTATCCTCCTGCATGTATCTCTCGAGCCATCGACTTGCACCGCAGTTGGATGGTCGAACATGGCCATTTCATATGTTCGTCGCTCCTTGACACACTATGCCCCAAATTCCTACCCACCCCTTATACCTATTTCATTCCCAAAACTTCCTCTCCTCCCTTTTCTTAAGACCCTCTACACAGCATCCCCTAAGATGACACAGGCCCTGAGGGAAATTATTTTCCTCAGGGCCACCTGTGTGGAGCTTACGTAAAAAAAAAAAAAAACTCAACGTACTTGAATCGATGGTTGAATCGCTAGAATTTTTCTTCTTCAGATAATCAACATTTTTCGATTGAGTACTCACCTACCTAAATACCGATTATTTCTCAATAATTGTTAAATCGACCTCTCATATCTTAGTAAACGGAAAAATTATGTATTATAAATAAGAAAAGTGAGATAAGAACATTTCTCACAAATTTCAGAATCTTTTATTCGGTTCATCGGTGAATGCATTTAAAAGCGTGATCTTTAAAGATCTCTCTCTCCAATCCGTATTGAATCATTTAGCAGCGGAACGGGGCATGTTGTTTTTCGTCCACTAAACTGTCGACTAAAGAGTCGGCCTCACTGTCTCACTGCCTAACGCGCGTGGATAATTAGCTGTCACTATAAAGTATCCTAGTTATGGCGGACATTAGCCATTCAAATTAATTTAAAACCCATATCATTACATTCTTTCATTTCGTCGGCAGCATCCTATGATGAATAAGACACAAGATAAGCCCTTCACCTAAATCTAAACAAAAAATACAAATTAGAAATTTTTGCTTTTTCTATGGGCCGATGTCAGAATTTCAGCTGTGAGCTGTTATGCATTTTAGTTTAGGTCGTTTTAAACACAAATTCTGGCAAGTATGCATAGTTATTTATTCACTTAACAGCTATCGAAAATCACACAAATCTGACTGGAGATCTCGCCTGAGATCTATCTCGATCTCACAGAAGATAGAGAATCGCTCGGAAGATGACAATAAAATGTAATTATTTTCAATAGTAGATATGGTATTTCCAGAGATATTTTAACGTATGAGACTAAAATGATTGTTTTGGTTTACAAAAACTATATTTGGTTATATTATATTAGATTTGTAAGACTTCCCAACATTTATAATCGTACTAGTTCCAGCGAGAGATTATAAGTGACGTCATCGTTCTAGTATCTTCTGTCTTTTTCGTTTTTTAACAAGACATAAGAGAAGAGGACGAACGTAATTGACGTCATACGAGCTCTCGCTGGGACTAGTTTACACCACCCTCTCAAATAATTAAACAATAAAATTATCAAATAAAATAAAAATTGAAGTTCAATGTTGTACATGTTTCAAGTATTAGTATAAAGTGTAACTTAAATATATTATCCACAAAAAAATACGGTATTCACCGTACCCAGTCAAATTAATTTTCGATGCGTACTTTGAAATGTTGACATTCAAAAATAAATAAAAAAATCTCATAGTCACATTAAATTAATTGATCAAAAATCGAGACATCTGCTAGTCGCGTGGATTTCGCTATAACCAAAGGTAGGTTGTTTGTAATTTATCGAGTAGGGGTATGAACAATAATTAATGGTGCATGGATTTGAAAATATTTGTTGTGGTCTTATACAATGAAATTTGAAAACATTTGTTGTGGTCTCATACTATGAAATTCATGGAAAAAAATATTTTTCACTAGAAATTAGTAGCACTTATATATTTGTTTTCGATTTGTGTTTATAGTTCTGTTTTACTATGGTTGTCACAGCTTTTCAGCTTTTATAGACTGCACGCTACTTACTCTAGATATCTATATTTAAACGGCCTTAGATTTCTTGGAGATTTAAAAATAAATATTAGTACACTCCAGTGCATCTTGTATCAATGGTCCCTGCATTCAACAAGCCCTACACGTTCACACATTCTTCTGCCAACAAATAATAATAATTATTACCCACTTATTACTAGTGTTTGAATATGTTAGAGCCCAATTGAGATGTTAATATTTCGTTCGCCACAAGCCAATGCCAATGAAACTGTGAAATTTATGCCAAAGAGCAAAGCATTAATTTACCCGAGCGGTCTTAACGGAATTATCGACAAGTGAGGCGTTCAGGCCAGGAACGTACCACCTGAGAAAATAACGTGGGAAAAATAATAGTAAAGTGGGAAAAATTAATCGTATAACACGTGTTAGCACTTAAGTATAAGCCTTTTGATAAATAATAATGGAAATGATACTTATATTAAAAACTATTTTCGAACTAGGGCGATTCGATGTGCCTACCTAAATAAATCATGGAATGTATCGCGTCATCTGTTGTGATGTGAATACGCTTTATAGCTGTCAAAAAAGCCACATTTGAAAAGAATTTTGTTACATCGTGCGTGCGTTTGATGACAAAAATATTTATTATTTTTCCATGTACTATTTGTCTTAACCAATACCTCTGCCGTGGGTCATCCCAAGTGGTTGGCAGGCCGTACCGAGAGAGAATGGTTGAGGAAGTCCCTTTGACTTCTCCAGCCGTAGTCTTTCGGAACATCGCCTTGCACCGTAGTGGGAGGGATGGATTCATACGTCAGTCACTCCTGGACACACTGCCCCCAGATTCCTACCCACCCCTAATACCCTTTTCCTTCCCAAAACTTCCTCTTCCTAAAAATACCCTCCGCAAAGCCTCCCCAAAGATGACAGGCCCTGAGGGGAATTATTTTCCTCAGGGCTTCCTTTGTGGAACTATTTTTTTTTTAAATCTCTAAGGCTACCAAGCAACTGCCTGAAGCTGGTCTTACTAAGCATCCCCAAACAGGATATGTTGGGTGGCTGAGGGCTTCGGTGGTTAAATGATATGGGAAAAATGAAGGTGAAGTGATTATTCGAAGAAACTGAGACAAGACGCCGGTTATTTACATTGTGCTAAAAACTAAAATAAAATTTTATACTGATCATGTCAAGGAGATTTTTTATGATAAATGAAAAGTTTTCTGGTTGCGTAAAAGCATCCTCCTTTGTAGAACAGTTTTGAACTGCAGCTGCTGATTATACCTGTAGTATGTGCTTTTACGTGTAGTCCATAAAGGCTGAAAAGTGTTCACCCTCAGAAAAAATGAAAAATTATAAAACTCGGCAAATTTCTGATAAAATGATTTTTTTCATGTATTTGGTAAGGAACTGATGCGCTCATTTGTACATTGTTCACAGATGAATATATGCATGGATTCGCTGGCCTGTGATACCGGATCGCAGGAGTCAGGATATGACTAATGACCTCCGATAACATGATAGCGACTGCAGCCACCGACACCAAGCGCCACTCGCAAGTTAGAACTAGGCCCTTGATAGCAATAATGCAGGCAAAATAACGTCATCTAGATTACTTTGGCTAATGTTTGGTGAAATCACGTAAGGTTATGCATCAAATGTAGATATTTGGACAAGAATTCAAGGCTTAGGTAAGCCCAGGTAAGCGTAATGAATAAGAAAGGAGCGCTTAGATGGTTTGGTCGAATGAACGAAGTAAGGAGTCTAAGTAGAATATAAATATTATGACTTAGAAGTGAATGATACAAGAAGTCGGGACGTCCGAGAATACATCGCACAATCGCGTGAATCAAATTCTTAAGTTGTGTTAGAGATTATTTCTCCTTTCTTTACCTACCCCGAAACCTTGTCATAACACATACCCACTCACGAAAGGTGTTAAAGAAAATTATAACTTCACAATCGTGTCACTCAAATGATTGACATCGCTGGTCATATCATTCATCTTCTTATTGAAAATTTTATTGGTGTACCTACGATAAAACTTAAGTTCAGTAGAGCCAAGCGTGTGTTATAAAAAGTTTTATAAAAGGCGTTTTAATGTGTCATATTCAACTGGGAGTTCGCTGAGAGTTGAAAGTAGGTAAACGTTGTTGACGCCATCCTTTTCTCCAAATCTTGTTTTTATTTCTAACAAGTTGAGTTTTGTCAAGAGTCAGAATACTATAAGAGTATGTATGAATTTTAATAAAGCAGTGCAAAGAGAGAATGTGCACATGAGGGTTTACACATGAAAGAAACGACATGATATAGGAAGTTAGTTAGTTTTCAAAGTTACTATATAATTATATAATGTAATCTACTATCACGGAGGTTGAGTGGTTTAGAGTATAGCCGTGGTGAAACAAACCATTCATACTTTTCTTGATATGACAAAAACTGTATTTAGTGGGATCTGATTAGTCAGATCTAGCCGAAATAGCCAGAATAGCCAAAAAAATTAGAGAAAATAGAATAAAATAAAAGGACAAAGAAGTGAACAATATTAAATACTAGAATTTATGCAAGTAGTTGTTTACGGAGGATATTAGACCATCCCTCGTCTCCAAAGGGCTATCAGGGAGAACTACACCGTATGGTGTAGTTCCCCCTGGTTATGTTATACCCCACATTATGGTATACTTGATTGGCGTAGAATGCGCCCTAAGCTTCCCATGCGGCGACGAGAAGTGCCCTGAAAGAGTACACTAGTCCATTCTAGGAAAATTTAAAAATTAAATGTTATATTTTCGTTAAAATGAGTTTAATACATTATCCACACAAGAGGCCCTGAGGAAAATAATTTCCCTCAGGACCAATGTCATCTTTGAAGATGCTGTGTGGAGGGTCTTTTTGAGGAAAGGAAGGAGTGAACATGGGTCTTGAAGATACCCATGTTGTAGGAGGGAGGAAACACAGAAGCCGGCAAATCGTTCCACAGCCATTATTACCAACGTTCATCTTTTAAAACCAATCGTATCGTGATGTTTACACCTGGAGAGTGTTATGGACATTTTTGATGTGAGAACAACAGAATTTTTATCGAAAGATCTTAATACGTTGAAAAAATGCTATGGGATGGTTCCGAAACAACGCCACTCAATCAAAATTATGAAAAAAAAACCCTTCCGTTATATTTCAAACACATTGTTTACAAGTACAGCATAACAAAGTCCCTGTTAGAGATGGTCGATAATCCTGTCCCGGTTACTAGTAACATGTTGCACAACACTTTGCTGTCACGGGTCCCGTCGAAAAATTTTAGAAAAAATATTAAACAACAAATTAAGTAGTTATTTTTTGGAACCGGTTCCACATCGGTTCGGACCCGAACCGCAGTTACAATTTTTCAGATATCGATCATCCCTGGTCCCTTCAGCGCCTATAGGATCAATAAAAATAGGGATGTTATCATCATACAAGTTAGTATCACCATCTGATCTATGTTAAGAATTCATTACCAACTAATTTAGGCGTTCATTATTAATCTCACGAGTGGGTGTTAAAATGAAATCACATGATAAATTAAATAATGTAACGTTGTACATTATCTGATTAATGAAGATAAGCAGACAGCTGACATAAATATGTGTAAACATAAAATAAAATATCACGGGTAAGCACCACGGTTAGCTCGTTCAGACTTATAACATTGTATTGTAAACACTAATAACAGTGATGTTTAAATATATAATCTAATATATAACGATAAAGTCACTACTTCATATATATCGGCGGACGATAGTAAAATGAGGAAGATCATGATGGGCCTAGCTACTTCGTAAAGCGCCTGGCGGCAGATCGTGAAGTGCCTCAGGCGCATCATGATCGGCCTGATTTTACGATTTGCCTGCGACATATACACGGCACACGGCCTCCGTGGTCCCGAGGTAACACTCTCGACTCACAAGCCGAAGATCGCGGGTTAGAACCCGGCGTGCGCAAATAAATTTTATTTGATTAATTTGTGGTATTTCACAATTAATTAATTTAAAATACTCGTAATATATGGTATATTTGCAGCACGTTTCAAAGTGGAAGATACTCTTAATATCGCCCTGGTGTAAGACCACCATTCAGAATTGAAACGTTGCTTGAAATAGTCGTGTTTGGTGACCAGATCTGAATAGCCAGGTACTTCCCTACCTTCCTCTTCTCCATCTTCTTCCCTCCCCTACTACCTCCAGCCTCACAATATACCCCAATTGGGGATGCAATAGACTCACTGGTTCCAGACGGGAGCAGCTGGAAATCTTGTAAGGTATTCATATAAAAATAAAACTACATTTATTAATTCATTCACAATAAAACAATAAAATAATTGAACACGGTCAATGCTTCAAACAAATTAGATAGGATACAAATTTCAGTAAACCATTACCTACATGCAAAATATTTTTTTTACAATGCAATGGAATATCGGTTTATGTTTGTGTATATTGTATTTAATCAAAGAACTCCATTTGTTTTTTTTTTTAAGTTAATTATCAATTTCTGCAAGAATTTTAGTTATTTTTGTTGTGCTGACGTTTTGGCAATCAAGTACATTATTCTAATCCCAGAGAGAGGTCGGACATGACACCATCGTTCCGGTATCTTCAGTCTTTTCGTTTTCTCGACGAGTAAGAGCTCTCTCTGGGACTACTTTATCAAATTGTGGTTATGCTTTATTGAGAAGAATTCTATTTATTTGATTTTATTCACACCTATCTTGTTTTTCTTTTTACAATGATTAAAATGATTATCTTTAAATATTTTCGTTCTATAAAGATAAAAAAGTATTTATATAATGAATGCATGTTATACTATATGAGAAACGTCAAGTGTTATATTAATTATTATAACATTTCATTGATAAACAAAAAACTGAAAAATATGTCATAGTCGAGAAATTTTTATTATTTTGATGAAATAAGATAGGTTGGTTAAAATACTCCTCTGGATAAACTGGGGTATCTACCAGCGAAACCGGTAGGCATAAATATAGTGCATCGGTTAATTAGTGCTTTTTATTATTTGAATACAAGAGTCCCAGCTACTCCCACCTGGAGCCAATGAGATAATGCCATCCTTAATTGGGAAAGTTGTGAGGCTGAAGGTGGTGGGGATGGGAAGGCGATGGGTATAGGAAGGTGGGAAAGTACATGGCTATTCAGATCTGGTCACCAAACACGGCAATCGTTTTTCAAGCATCGTTTCAATTCTGAATGGTGGTCTTACGCCGGGGAGACATATTGAGAGTATCTTCCTCTCTGGAACATGCAGCAAATACACTGTATATATTATTTTTAATGAATTAATTGTGAAATAGCACAATTTATTCAAATAAATTTCATTTGCGGGGATTCGATCCCGCGACCGATTGTGTGTTCCTCGATCCCGGAGGCCGCCAACCTGGCCGGTGCTAAATACATAGGAATTATTTTAATGAATGTTTAAAGTGAAGCTAATGGATTGCTATTTCTAAAAAAATAGAAAATAAAAATAAAAAATAGAAAATATATGTAGGTACTTAAATTTGATTAGAATATTAAAAAAATGAAGATTTGTTAGTGAGAAAATCATAAATATTTAAAAAAATAAAATATTTTTTATTAATTGCCGTCTCTTGTGCTATTTACGTACATTCTTATCGGAAGCAACTCGTTATTGGAACACGTATTTTAAATTTAAGCTGTTTAGTAGGGAACGAAGGTTAATTTTGTTAGAGAAATATTAATACAGTAATTTATTATAATCGGTAGCTTTCACTGCTATTGCTGTTGCAGTATTGCACATAAATAAATATGATTCTGTGATTAATGATATGAACATGTTGTTGAAGGGAAATAAATTATGCATTATAATTAAATTTAATGTCATGATTTATGTAGTGGAATGCATTGCTAGTTATTATTGTAACTTCTGCAATAATGAATATTAATGTGAGGGATGTGATTGCAGACAAGTTTTTTAAAAGCTTCTCGTGGGTGGTATTGTGTTTTATGAAATCATCAAAAATCATTACACAGATCGTCACTTCATTTGGATAATATTCTGACTTTTTTTCAAAAATTACCTTTGAATGCCAAAATATTTCTTTTACTCATTTCTATACCCAAAATAATTTTCGGAAACATCTTAGTTATATTTTCGTAGATATATGCATCACAAATTTTGTAACATCAAATAATTTTAATAATTATTTATTTTACAAGGTTCTACATCACTTACACTATTATTTTATTTTGTTTGTATCTGACAGACGATCGTTGTCACTAGGCGCATTATAGTTCGTCACTTTGATTGGACAGGGTTCTAACTTCACCTTACCAAATTGTGAGGTTTCAAAGTTTGCAAAGACGAATTTTCGTAATCTTTTTAACAATTTTTGATTTTGAGGTTCAATCTTGTGTAAAGTATTTTAGTTTATCATATTTTAATCGAAATTTTTTAAGTAGGGCGTGGCCCTAGCTGCAAATTGCACAAGGGATTTGTAATTAGAACCTTATGCAATGAATCATTATATCCTAACTGGTTGCATATAGTTCTATTTACATGATTAGATATGTTCTAAAATGGTAAGTTTACGTCCTATGTAAATATGTTCAGTTAAAATACTTTAATCATTATTCAACCTCAAAATCAGAAATTGGTAAATAGATAATGAGAAATCGTCTTTGCAAACTTTGACATCTTATATCTCAGAACAAGGTAGAGGGAAGTTAGAACACTATCCAAATGAGGTGACGAAATGCCAATATAAAAATGATTAATTACTAGCAGTTAAAAACCCGCTCAGCAGGTTGTTACAACCAGGCTCTGCTTTTGGTTTAGCTTCGCCCAGTTAGTGTTGGTGACCATTTTAAACATCCGATAGGAACTGGTTCCAGTAATAGCCGGTTCCTTGGATCCACTGTGATCCAGTGATAGCTAGTCACCGGGAAAAGTAACCGGGACAGGCAATGATGTCATACGTAATATATAGCCGCGTGATAATCTTATTCACAACTAAGAACTACCGTCAATCTTTCCATAAATTACACTATTCGCATTTTATACATAACGCTAGTGAGAAGCATTTTGGAGTATAATTCTACGATTTGGGCTCCACATTACAATATCCATATTCAAGCGATTGAAAAAGTCTAGCATAGATTCCTTAGGTATATTAATTTTAAATTAGGTATTCCAAGAGAATCCGTGGACTATAATTTGTTATTAAACTGGACTAATCTCGTAAATTTATCAGATCGCAGAAAAATCTGTGATCTATTAATATTTTATAAAATAATTCACTCGGTCCTGGATACCCCTGATTTAATAGAACTAATACGATTTCATTGCCCTGGTCGCGCTAACAATAGACTCACTCTACCGTTCTACTATAATAACACACATACATTATCACATTATTACTCACCAATCAGTCGATTACACATTTTGGGAAATGAACAGAACATGCTAACATCGGCGACATTTATTTCTTAAAATTAGCGCAATATAAACGTGCACTCAAAAATTATTTTTCCAAAATGTAACTTTATATGCGCAATATGGACATGTTGAAATGAAATGATGATATTTCTCATTGTTATTTTTTGTTGTGATACACAAAATGATTGTATGTTATTTTTAAGTTTAAGACTACTATTATGTAATGATATTATTTTTCTTACTTTTGTACTCTATTATACGTTTATTTATAAAAGGCAGTATAGCCGTTTGTGTATTTAAAATAAAATTAAATAAAAATAAAGATCACGATACTCAAATTTACAGAATCGTAGTACTTATTTATAAGGGGGCACGTTCTCATGCGACCTGCTAACGGAAGTACCGCAATCCTTTGACGAATTCTTGAATTCGAGATCGAATTACAACGGCAGCTTTTTTTTAAATTTCACGTAAACATATGTTTATATGGCGCGGCGCGTACAGCTCGGCGGCAAACATGCATTCGAAGCCGGCGCAATTCACCCACGCAGACGCAAGCCTATTAATACTGTTTGATGATGATGATGAGTGATGATGATTTTATCACTTACCGCTGAATCTGCCTCCGAAGTGTGATTGTGACAGTACTACTTGCAATGTTGTCAAACAAGTGATGAACCTGAAACAATTTATAAGTTATTTAATATCTTTATTTGGAAAACAAATAGCTTTACAAAGATACATAGAAAGAAAGAGTGCTAAAATAAAACAATAAGCCTAAAAACATGTTTTCGCTGATAAATTTTTTCAAATAGTGCTAAAGTGTTCAACATGTTTTTAGCCACAAAAAATCATTTCTTATCTAGTATTATACTTTAACAATTTATCAACACAGCAGTGGAATATTTTTATAATTTTGAAAGTGCAAGGCCATACAAGAGGAACTTAATAAAAAGTGGTAACTTATAAGTAGTGGTCTACCATTTTCAACATTCTTTAGAATATTCAAAATGCTCTATGTCATGAATTAACTTAAAGAAGTTTAAGGAAATAAGTATAATCAGTCATCTCTGAAGGTGCTCTTTTGCAGTTACTTTTCCAAGTGCTAACTTCTTCGAACATCTATTAATTTAGTGAGCGCTTGACAAGTTTTGTTGCATAGTGCTAAGCACGTACTGAAAGAACATGTTACAGAATGTTGCGTCGTGCTTAAAATAGACAAAAGAAAATTGCAATTATGCTAGAACTATCGAGTTCTTTTCTTTGAACATATTAAATATTTATATTACTTTCTCATGATACTAAAATAGTTCTTGGAAACTTTGGTAGGTACATTCAAGTGAAGTGAACTAACAAGGCAAAGGTTCGATTGCTCTTTTTGGATTATGGAATCTTTGAAAGCTCTTCACGTCCATGAATGGTTATATTTTTAAAAAATACAATGACCTATCAACTACCCGTTCATCGGATGTTCAACACATTAAATAAGTACTTTGCAAATAATTTCCATTTACCTCCCACGACGATAGTTCAATATGACCGGACAATAAGACATTGTTTGAATCTTGGAAAATAATATAAAACACAATTGATTATTCAATAGTATATTGTCTTCTGTAATAAATGCTTGAGTCAATAATCCATTTGAATGCTTGAATCTGAGAAGTTCAATATTTCAATATAATATTCGTCAAAACAGTACACCCTTCAAAAATAAATATTGCTCGATTACCCTGTTCAAAAGTCTTTCTCGTTTCATTTCTGAATTTGGTCAAATTGAAAAAGAAACGGTTTACTCATTCCATTGGAGCAATGTAAAAGAGAATATTTTAAAAACAAGTGCGTGCAAATATAATGGGGTTTATAATTAGGTAAATTTTCAATTTAGAAATTAGAAAAAATGTTATTGGTCAATCAAATATTTATTAAACCATTTTGTTAAAATCGCTATCATCTAAATTCATGTTCACACTGATACCCGTATTCATAAAAATCATTGTTTTTATTTAGATGCCTTGGATACCTTTTGATTCTGTTTGAATTTCTACATATTTATAATTAAATATTGTGTATTTATTTCGTGTAATTGTTTTTACATGATACAAACCTAATTAATTATCTTCTCAAACCTTTGTATTTGTTTATTTGTCGAAGCTTAGATTACTTAGGAATGTCGTTTTAATTTTTTTGTACGCTTTGTATGAAGAAAACATTTTTTTTATTTATTTATCTGTGTAAAGAATATTTACATGGGATATTTCGATGCCTGTCTCCCTAGTATATACCTGAGTCAGATATTATATATTAATATTTATTATTAAAATAATCGGTTAAACGGAGTGATATCATTTAATTTTAAATTGTCTTTATTTATAAGACAGAATGAAAAGAGTAACAAAAACATTGAAATAAGAGATAAAACAAAACCGTTAATAGCATAATATTTTCATTTATTATGACACCCAAACATTTTCATAACACATAAAATAGTGAGTCTAGTTTTTGCACTGTTAATTCGTGGTGGAATTCCATTGTAATAGAATTGAAATTAAAAAACTTTTTCACTTTCAGAAATCACAAAATTTCAGAAATCACAAACCTTTTTAATTATATAAATTCTTTTATATTCATGTGAACTAAAAATATTTACTTACTATGTAACATTATTCATAATTTTTAAAAATACACTTTATAATTACCTAATGTACCCTAAATTAACAAAATAACTTATAATACCTTAAATTAACACAATAGAATCATTCAACATATATAGACAATGTTGTGTACCCCTGCCTAAGTTTGTATAAAATCAATAGCATAAGAGTTTCAACTACCAGTCTGAAAATGTCCGTAGTAGGATGAAACCGGTCCTGGTAATAATAAATAAGTGGAACAAAGTGAAAAAGTTTTTTAATTTCAATTCTATTACATAAAATAGTAATTTAAAAATTAATCGGAAAATAAAAATACGAAGCTTAATCAACTAGCGACCGTAATTTAAAGTCTTAAATTCCTCTGATATTATATTTATAAAATGTAATGCACAATCACTGTCCATACAAACTCACGTACATGTCGGCATGAACGAGTGCGCTTTAATATACACACATAATTGCTCACGTAAGTATATCCCGTCTTAACCTTTCTCCCACTGACTTAACCTGTAACTTCACTATCTCCTAAAGCACAAATTAAACGCTCAAAGACACCGTTAAGAAATTTACGCACGTCCAGTTTAATTATACCTATGTAAGTTAGTTAATTTTTCTCCTCCACTTCGTGTTTCCCAATTAAACTAAGATTTATACCGGAGTCAGAATGTAAATTTATGACAATAATTTTGTCCAGCTCAACACTAGTATTACAGTATAAGAGTGTTTAATAATTGTCTGACTAGTACACGCTTAAGGCGTTACTTAGGAGTTATTCCCTTTATTTACCATAAGCTCAGCGTTAATCTTATGGTAAACCTTTGCCCTGCAGTGGAATGAGGTAGGTATGATGTTTTGATTTATTCAATTCACAGATATACTCGTAGGTACTCGATCAAAAAGCTTTCTATCATTTAATCCGATCTAATTTGAATCAGAGCTAGCGTTTTTATAGTAGTTAACTGCACGTATCATTATTTACCGACGTGGACTTATAAATAGGTGCACGTTCCTGTGAATAAATATACGATGAAAGATTGGAAAACAACTGTACATGAGTTAGTTTATTTTTTGAACGTGAATGGAAATAGGACAAGATGATGTTGTAAAGAAAAAAAGTGACACTATCAGATTAACGTTACCAATCTAATTATCCAAAGAACGTGTGAGAATGTACACGTATTCGTAAATAATGGAGGTAAGGTGGGAAGAATAATGTTATTGATTTTTAAACGTAAATCTTCTGCAGTTGATTTATCGCATGGTACAAAATATGTACAAAGAATCAAGTTACGAAATGCAAAGCGTTTAGAATTTTAAATATTTTCTGTTTCGTTGGTTAAAATAACAACTTAAAATAACATTTATTTTGTGTTTTTGAAAGGTTTAATATCAACACATGAAATTTCTATTTTTGTAACTGCTAATTTTTGGTTGAATTCCATTATCGTACGTGTAATGGAAACCAAAAATTATTTGTGGAATAAACCGGACAAGTGGAAGAAATTTCGGTTTAATATAGCCCAAAAAGAAGTACTTAAGACATTTTTGAAAGTTCCGATTAGAACTTCTACAATCGAAATATTTAAAAGCTTGTATTTTACAATACTACATAGTTACTCCCAATTTGCATACAACTTTGGACAGAAAAATATTGATAAAATCTATCAAAACTAAAAACTGATATATTTAAAACTAAATTAAAACACATCTGAGAAAACAGAGTGATATTCAATTTGCACATAGAGATTAAAACAAACATATTACAAACTACAGGCCACAACCTAGATAAGAGAACTGTAAAACTGTGACATTATTCTAAAATTTTCTTTTATACTATTAAATCATAAATAAACTTGATGAAGAAACTACTTAATTTTTCTTTATACTTATGATGATAGGAAATACATGCACAAAATTAAACAGATTACAAACAGATGACCCGTTAAAGCGCGATATAAGATTCCATGAATATTTTATTATCTCTCGCTTTATAATACAGCAATGGATAAATAATAGGATAAACGAGGAATTGTGTACACTTATAATTTTTATAAAGGGAATTATTTCTTCAAATAAGGTTTATTTTTCATATTACCATTTAACTAATTCAACAAATTTATTGAGAGAGAAACAATTCAGAAAACCGCCTTGGAGCTTTAGTAACAAAATAGTTCTAAAGTTCTAAATGTTATAAAATCAGCAAACATGCATGCAAGAAAGCTATTCAAAATGACACTTAAGTAAAAACTTCAAGTATTTCAGAACTTGCGTTCAAGTTCTAGTCATTTTATATAATTTTAAGTTGGTGCTTACTCTTCTGTTGTTTTAGTTCTGATTTAATGCATTTATATTTCTAATTAGATACTTTCTTTCAATTAAATGGTCAAACTTACTCGTGTTTTTAAATTGTGTATCCAGTAAATGGCTAGAAGAATATTGGAGTTAAAAATAGAAAGCGTCGGAGGAGCAGATGTCCGCTGGCCATATTCCTGGAACTTTTATTAAACAAAGGTCCTCGGAAAAGTCCTTTGAAAACTCGTTTGATATCTTTTCTTGTACTTTCAGTTTGGCCAGAACGAGGTTAGTGAAAATGTGGCAATAATTCGGAGTCTGAGACTCGCAGAATCCCTTATTCTTCAACCATAGCAATATAGCCTGACGGCGGTTTGAAGTGTAAACCTTTTCTCCTGTGCGGAGACTCCATAGAAAGCAGCTGACGCGTTTTAAGAGAAAAGTGAACTTACAACAAAGTATTCAGCTGTAAAGATATAATATTAATATATAAAAATGAATGTTTCTTTGTTTGTCCCATACGCGTTCCTAAACCATTCAAAAGGTTGAGATGAAACTTCTGTGAATTGTTGTACGTATGCCCGCGAATGTTTATTATATACTGATGAGCTATGGCGTTATGAAATTTGGATAAAACGTATACAATATACGAAGTGCGAGTTGTTTGAAATATGTTGCATAGTATTGCGGCAGGGAGGAAAAGTAAAAGGGGAAGAGGAAACCAGGGGGGGAGGGTAACGAAGGAGAGGGGGTTCGCGAGAGGGGGAAAGGCAGGGAAGGTGGAAGAGGAACGCGGGAGGGAAACGCTGGGATTGGGGAAGTGGGAGGGTGGAAGGAGGGGAAAGTGGAAGGGGAACGCGGTAGGAAAAGAGGACGCGGGATGGGAACGGAAGCGGGGACGCATGGGAAAAGACACGCAGGGAGAAACAATTTATTTCTTTATGTGACATTGCAACGCGTGCCGAGTACTCGCTAGCATTAAAAGATAAGTTTTTATTGAATTCTTAGAATTTGATAAGATGTCTTAAAGACCCTTGTTCACTCCTTGCTATCCTCAAGAATACCCTCCACACAACATCTTCAAACATGACATAGGTCCTGAGGAAAATAATTTTCCTTAGGGCCTCCTGAGGAGGTAACGTAAACAATAACTATATTCGCTTTTTGGTTATACAAGCGTAGACTCTTGATAAACCACAATTAAAATAATTTTCTGTTAAAATAATACCAATTCTTCACACAATCAGGCACGATTTTTAATTAACACTACTTTAATTCAAAACAAATCCGAGTTCGCTGTACCTACCTGATTTCCAATCAGACCAAAATACCCACAACACTCATCCAAATTTAGAAACCTGTTAAAAAAAATTGAAACGGTTTAGATATAACTTTTTTCACCTGTTCAAACCGAATTTCCTTACATAAATGCATCGTATTCACCGCAATGTAACATTTTCTCATCCTTCATAGCTGAAAATCAAATAAAAATATTAACCCAACGTCACACCGCTTTCCGTTTTCAATTCTTTCGCTCTACGAAGAAACGATAAATGGTTTGGTGAAATGTTACCACATTTTGAGATTCACATGAATGAGTTCCCGGACGGATTGAAAGCGCAGCCGGAAACATTTTATGGGAAGATGTTGTCACATTCACCACATCCAACATAGACGATGTCGCTCGATGTCACCAAAGTCAAAACAGTCTACGGCGGATAAAGGCTTCGTACCTTTGGAACGGTAAGGTTTTAAAGCTGCTGTTACACGCAAGGGGTGTATTTAATATAGGTACTGAATAATATAGGCACTTTGCCAGATGGTTGTTTTCTATGTTGAAGTATAAACGGAAATACACTAAAAAAATGCAACTATTTTATCTCAATATTTTTTCTAAATTTTCAATTTTTATTGTAAAATTAATTTCAAATTTAATGTTTTACAGTTGACCTCCGTTATTGAGCGGTTAAAATTACAACTCTCGGTTATTGGTTCCATGCGTGAGGTTAAAATTTTATCACTCAGCAACGTTAGCAGATATACACGTTAGTATGACAATAGCAGTCAATAAGAGTGTTTTCACGTCAACGCGGATGTTTCCACAGAAATCGTTATAACTCCGTTATTGTTCTAGTGACATCCCTAAAAAAAAAGTAGAAACTCAATAATTAATCAAGCTACCCATCACTATTCAAGTTGTCCGTAGAAATTCATGAAAAGACCTATCCTGTCAGATACACGGTTGATATATATTTTATCCGCGAAATTGCCTACGGGCCGCTAGACATTGTTAATTTTTATTAAAAATTCTTGTATGAAATGAAAAAAAAGCGAGGTGACAAAATTGTTTATTATACATTTATACAATAGAATAAGTATTGTTTTTTTACATAATCCATGATTTTATTACCGTTTTCACATAAAAACATCACGTGAGCCATTTTAACATTTTTTTAATGTTTGCATTCTAAATTTTAATATTTAAAAATGTGAAATATTTATTTGTAATATAACAATTTGAAAGCTTATTTTGTAACCTTTCAAAAACAGTATTTAGTATTCGGATACGTTCAGAAATGTTTCATTTATAGAGCTTTAATTGTGAACCGGAAATAACACAAAGTTTTCGTAAATCTGATATTTCGTTTAAGACGTAAAAAGTGCATATTCCCGATAGATCGGAGTGGTTAATCAATAAATATTATCTTTACAGCATATTACAGAGTGATACATACTCTCATCGAAAGGTCATCATGTCAATCAAAAACATTGCTTTGCTTGAAATGGTTTTAGCCGTGTTTGGTAACCAGATCTGACCAGCTAGGTATTTCCCAGCCTTCTTTTGGAGAAAGGTGTTCCTCTTCTATTTTTTTTAATGTGAAGAGTCCCAACTGCACCCCACTGGAGCCAGGGCCCAATTGGGGTATGTTGTTAGGCTAAAGGTAGTGGGGGGGAAGCAGATGGGGAAGAGGAAGGTGGGGAAGTACCTAGCCATTTAGATCCGGTCACCAAACTTATCTACGACATTTCAAGCAACGTTCAATTATGGGTGGTGATCTTACACTAGGGCGATACTGAGAGTATCTTCCACTTTGAAACGTGCCGCAAATACGTTCCATATTATTTTTAATTAATTAATTGAACCCGTTCGAACCCGCGACCTTCGGATTGCAAGTCGAGAGTCTTACACCTTGACCACGGAGAATGAAGGCATCATTATATAGGGCTTTTAGATAAATCCATTTTCAGATTGGTTCGTTAGAGGTCTCCTGATTTATTAATAACAAATTAATATAAATCACGGCTTCAAGGTGTGGATATATTTTATACCCGCTGTGATACTGAATATTTATTTGAACAATCTATTTTTAATGTAAAAATGTTAATAGAACAAGGTTTTATAACATGCATGACGCAACTTAATAATATTAGTCGTGTAATTTAATTGATTTAATTTAATTTACCTACGTTTGGGTTTGAAGGAAGACTTGTATTCAGAGGACACTCAATTCAAAAGTTGAATATTGTTTTATTAAGAAAGTTAAAATATTATTTGTTGTGAATGCTGAAAAGATGACAAGGAGACTCAACTGCTCCATGTTATTCAGAGCCAGTGGGACTATGATATCATCAATTGGATTGGACATCCTCAATTGGATTAGTATCTTGTAAGGCGTAAGGGAATGGGAGAGAAAATATTTGTGGAAGAGAAAGGTTTGAAAGTATCCGGTTATTCAGATCTAGCCGCCAAACATGACTAAAGCCACTTCAAGCAACGTTTCAACTCTGAATGGTGGTCTTACACCAGGGCGATACTGAGAGTATCTTCCACTAGGGAACGTGCCGCAAATATACTAGATAAATATATTTTTAAATGAGTTAATTGTGAAATAACATAAATTAATTAAATAAAATGTATTTGCCCACGCCGGGAGCCGGGATACGATCCCGCAACCTTAGGATTGCGAGTCAAGAGCCTTATCCCTAGACCCAGCCGGTCGTAATCTAACATCTAACACACTATATAAAGAGGAAAGATTTGTTTGTTTGTTTGTTTGTGTGTTTGTTTGCATCGAATAGGCTCCGAAACTACTGAACCGATTTGAAAAATTCTTTCACTGTTGAGAAGCTACCCTATCCCCGGGTGACATAGGCTATATTTTATTTTCAAAAAATTTAGGGATCTTTACTAAAACTTCAATAATGTAACCCAGGGTGTAAAAAAATTACCTAAAATATTCTTTAAATCGCGTGCGCTGCGAAAACCATTGATGATAGAATAAAATAATTTACTACGACTTTATAGAACACATCATCATTTACAAAAAAAGTCGCGACAGCATATGTCTGACTATTATGGTTATGCCACAATAAGTATTCTTTTATTTTAAAAATTTAATTTAAATGTCGCCGCTTGAAAAGGCTCTTTATTTGTATCTTGGTCTTAATCCTTATCAAAATAAATTACATCATATTCAAGATAGCTTCAATTGTTTATTTAACTTTTTGAATTTTTCAATTCGGATATTTAATTAGAAAGATATCACGAGTTTAAAATTGTTAGTATTCGTAGGAGAGGAGTCAAGAAATGCAGTGCCAGGGGGGTTGGCGGGACGGGAGAGTGGGAGAGCGGTGGTGGGGAAGGTGGAAGTGGAACGCTGGAGGGGAACGCACGGGAAAGGACATGTGAGGAGTAACATTTTATTTATTTGAATATGGCATATATTATAAAAGAAAGTCCAAAAAAACGTGCAGCTCCCAAAAACTCAGAAACGAGTTCCGGTTCGATCAAGGGAGTTATATGGTGTGGTAGATCTCTATCCCCCCTAGGGAATAAGGGTATCCGTTTTTACCTAAAGGGCGTGCTTTTAAAGATATAAGGGCTGAAAGTTTCGCCCTCTTGAAATTTCTTGAACAGTCTTCCGGAAAGTTCTAGAAGGTTCCATAGAGCTGTAGAAAGTTGTAGAAGGAGTGGCGGAGTATGTCGTGGAATGATCAGGAATAGGGAATCGGGAACATCATTGTGCAACATTCCAGAACACTATCTTATTGTCCTGAGCGAAGCCGGGTAACCCAGCTAGTACTTAATAAAATCAACTTAAAACACAAAAAAACGGTAGTCTGAGTGACCAATGAAAAAAGTCAAAGAATTTTTTTTTTTCGTTTTGAAGAAAAAAAAATTGAGAAAAAAAAAACATCAAGAAAAGTAACTGGAGACCAAAAATTCATCTTCATTTTGTATTCTAAATAAGTTCAGGAATCATTGGTTAAAGTAGTACCTACGTCCTTTAACACCTGTATCATACCTGTTCTGAGGTCTACCTATTACAATATTATTAATATTATCATAACACAATCGTCTTACATTGTTCTTCTATAGTAATTTGATGTGTAAAATGTAAAATGGAGTGTCAAGCTCTAAAAATATCATGTAATGTTTTCAAAATCGTCCCGAGTAGTTGTTAAGGGCCGGTCAACGGGATTGCCAAGGGGACCGAGAATCTGCCGTTACGCCATTATAGTAAGCAATTACGATCTTCAGGTTTTGTATTCGGGAAATTGTCAGTTTCCTCACTTGCCCATTTCAACTATTCCGAACACCCGTTGTACCCCGTCTCCCCACGCTCTTTCACCCAGACCGCGAATGAATATGATTGTCTTCTTTGTCGACTATTGTGAATGTATGTAATTCAGCCGACAAAAAAAGGATGTCGCATTTAAATAAAATACTACGAATATAATGGCGGGTCCTTTTGAAGCCGTAGAAGTAAATCAGTTTTATATCAAAGCGGCGGTGACGTGCAGTTGTCCTTTTTATTTTAGCAATTTTAAATTGGAAAAGGTTTTTGGTGTTTTAATTTTTAAAAGTTTTTTTAAATTTTATTTTATCCAACCGGTTAACATATCTTTTTGTGGGTACAGAATCGGAATGGGATATATTTGCAACGTGGATATATTTATTCGTCTTATTTTTTTTTTTTAATACCTACACCACAAGCCACAAGGGTCACGATTACCTAGAGTTAGTGGGTTTATAGATAGAGGGTCGCCGAGGGCCTGGTAGGAGACAAATGTCTTGGCTGCGAAACATACGAGAGTGGACCGGCATTAGAAGTGTGGAGGAGCTATTCCGGGCAGCGCAAGACAGAGAGACATTTTCAAGAGTGATCGCCAACGTCGGGGGGACCTGATAATGGCACATAAAGAATAAGTGGGTTTATGGATCCTAAAATTTAGGGTAAGCATGTTGAGAGGCTGTACTCGGGAGTGTAGTGGAGAGGAAATGAGAATTGAATTGTAACTGGCTATTCAGATCTGATCACTAACGGCTTAGTGGCACGGCTGATGCAATTTCAAGCAAGGTTTTGATTCTGAATATTATGGTTTTCACACTTGTGATGCTTAATTTGGGTCGTTTGACAGAATTTTAACAATGTCAAATTCTGTGAGAGCTCTAATCAAGATCATTTATTATTGCATCATGGGCCGGTTAACAGAACTTGAATAGGACCCTCACAAAACTTGAATATTACGAAATTTTAAGATTTGTTCAAATTCTGTGAAATAACATCTACCAATCTGGAACTTGGTGCAAATTTGCTATTTGTACACACATATTATAAAATGGCTTGCCGTAGGTCACCCCCAGTGGTTCGCTACATTTGGTAACTCAGGCTTAAGCTTGGGATGAGGTTTGTCTAGTTCTTGGCGGCGGATGCATTTGCCCACCTTCTGCGTGGCGGGATGGATCAGGTGAGAATAGTTGAGGGAGACCTTTTGATTTCTCCAGCCGGACTCTCTCGACACATCGCCATGCACCGCAGTGGGAGGAATGGATCCATACGTCCGTCACTCCTGGACATACTGACCCCCAAATTTCTACCCACCCTTATACATGTTTTTTTTTGCTTTCCCAAAACTTCCTCTACTTCCTTTCCCTAAAAAGACCCTCCACACAGCATTCCTTAAGATGACATGGGCCCCGAGAGAAATTGTTTTCGTCAGGACCTCCTGCTTTGTAAAAAAATAAACATGTACATTATATTAAAATTTTTGTGAAATTGATAACACAAAAAGGATCTCTAGGTCCCAAGCCTAGAAGCTTACCGCTTTACCACGGAGCGCGCTTAGCACTTAACATCACGCAATGTAGATACATCTATTGATGCATAAAACAAGAGCCTGCCAAATGCCACAACTGCACTAACAGAAAGGGTTACCAAAATGAACATCCAGGTAACAGTTACCTATGTGAATTCCGCAAGAAAATGTTAAAAAATGCACAAATGCGAATCGAATACGAGTAAGTTTGCATTTTGCATACTTATTTTTTTATCCCCTTAAATATGAATAATTTTTACACTAAACAATTAGATGATTCTCTTAATATTGCGGAACATATTTGTGACACTTTAAATGATTGTAATAACATTGTAGATAAAATACCGAATTCATTCTCAATATTACATTTAAATATTAGATCAATGAAACGAAATTTTAATGAATTCTTACTTTCAATTAATTTACTAAATCATAAACCGGACGTTATTGTGTTAACTGAAGCATTCACCAGCGATTACAATAAATTTTGTATACCTAGTTATAGTTACTTTATGACACAGCTTGCTATTAACCGAAATAGTGGTATTGTTGTATTTGTTAAATCCTGTTATTCAAACATCACAGTGAAAGAAGTACCTATGCAGCGAGTTAATTGCTTAGATATTAATGTAACTGTAAATAAAGTATGTTTTAATATTATCGCAATTTACCGAACGCACGGATCTAATGAGTATATATTCATGGATGAATTAAGAAGCATTATTTTATCAAAAAAAAATAATCAGAACATAACAATAATTGGTGATTTTAATTTAGATGTTTCTAACGAAAATAATAACAAAATAAAAACTGAATTTATCAATCTTATGTCAGAAATGAATTTTAAATTATGTATAAAAAATTATACTAGAGAAATTACGGGTCAACGTCCTTCATGTATTGATCATATATGGTGCAACACTAAACATACCGACAAATTACTTACGATAATATTAAAAAATAATATTACTGATCATCACACTTGTATCTCTATACAACAACTTAATAATAAACACAAAATTTCAGAAAGTAATGTTTTTACAAAAAAGTCATTAAACCTTAATAAATTAAGTATAAAAATAAGTACGGAAACGTGGCGACCCGTATTAGAATCTACATGTTCTGAAACAAGCGCAAATATTTTTGATAATATTCTCTGCAATTATATTACTGCATCGACTGATATTAAAACTATTCATATAAAAGCAAAATTCAAAAAAATAAAACCATGGATTTCACATGGCTTAGTCGTATCTATTAGAAAAAAAGAAGAGTTATATCACCTGACAAAGAAATTTCCTTTAGATAAAAAAATATTTACATATTACAAAAAATATAGGAACAAATTAACCTCTTTAATAAAAACAACTAAAGAAAACTATTACAAAAATGAAATTGACCTGGCTAAACAAAATGTAAAACACATTTGGAAAACGATAAATGAAATAAATAGTCGAAAAAACAAAAAAAATCTAATTAAAAAAATTTATATCGGAAAAAACTCTGTTGATGCCATAAGGGAACCGACAAAATGTGCTAATACCTTCAACAAATATTTCGCTAACGTTGGTCAAAATTTAGCTAAACGGATCGATGAAAATTATAAAATAGATGATATCGAGAAGGATTGCCTTAAACAAAATAATATGTCAGTTTTCCAACCAGTAACAACAAATGACATAAAAAATATAATAAATGAATTAAAAGGTGGATCTGCACCAGGATTTGATGGAGTCACAGTAGAAATATTGAAAAAATACAACAATTTTTTAAGCATTCCAATTACACACATTATAAATATTAGTTTGAATAGTGGAATATTCCCTTCCATTGATAAAAAATCAATCGTAACACCCATTTTTAAATCAGGCAGCCCTGAGGAAATATCAAATTATCGACCTATATCTCTAGTCTCAAACATTGCAAAAATTTTTGAAAAGATCGTAAAAAAGCAACTCATGTACTACATTGATAAAAATAAAATACTTAGTCCTAGCCAATTTGGATTTAGAGAGAAACTAGGCACTCATGATGCCATTGCTGAACTAACCTCAACTATATATAATGCATTAGATAAAAAAAACAAATGCCTTGGCATTTTTATTGATTTACGCAAGGCTTTTGATAGTATTTCCCATAAAAAACTAATTAATAAATTAAACGATATCGGTATTATTGGTAAGGTTAGGTATTGGCTACAAAGCTATCTAACTCAAAGAAGTCAAAAATTAAAATTAAATAACTCACTAAGTATAGATGAAACATTAGAATTTGGGATTCCCCAAGGGACTGTTATTGGACCAATTTTATTTATAATATACGTAAACCAAATGTTTAAACTATCACTAAATGGAAAACTTATATCTTTTGCTGACGACACTGTAATAATTATCGAAAAAAAGACGTGGAATGATATTACCAATGCAGCCAATCAAGACATGAAGGTTATAAAAAAATGGTTCGATAATAATCTATTATCACTCAACACAGAAAAAACATATTATATTCCGTTCTCTCTACAAGAAGATGTGCCAAAAAATTTAATTAACATTACAATTCATTCTAAAAATTGTGCAAATGACGGTACATGTAATACGGACTGCGCTAAGCTAAATCATAAATCTATTATAAAATATCTTGGCATCTTAATAGATAAAAATGTTAAATGGAAAGATCATATCAATCTCACTGTGGAAAGAATAAGAAAACTTATCTATGTATTCTATAACATACGAAATATTTTAAACAAGAAAACCATAAAAATTGTATATTTTGCATTAATTCAGTCCTTATTACAGTACGGCATTATTGGGTGGGGAGGGGCCTTTAAAGCTTCCTTACAACCTATAATCATAATTCAAAGAATAATTATTAAAATCATCCTTAGGAAACCATACGACTTCCCTA
The DNA here is from genome assembly GCA_917563855.2 of Limnephilus lunatus. NCBI lineage: Eukaryota > Metazoa > Arthropoda > Insecta > Trichoptera > Limnephilidae > Limnephilus > Limnephilus lunatus. The sequence continues at coordinate 44,021,605 of OU830598.1, read as the reverse complement.
CTCTAGAGATATTTCGAGAATTTAATGTACCATCCATCACAGAATTGTATAAGAGAAACGCCTTATATCAAATTTATAAAGAGTATTTTATTAAAAAAATTCACCCCTCTGATAGCATAAGCAATAGATTTGAAAACGAATGGCTTAATAGCCATCCCTATGCTTAGAACTACCACGGCTCAGCACCACTATCTGTATCTAGGTGTAAGATGGTACAATATATTATTATCTAAAAACAAAATTAGTGTAACTGAAACATTGAAATATGAACAATTCAAAAAACAAATAAAGTCACTGAAATTGGATAATGATATATTGTACCCTTAATTTAATTAAATTTAATTTAATTTACCCTTACTTTAAATGTAATATTTAAAAAAAAAAAAGTATTGACCTTGTATAACAATTTTTCTCCTAAATTACGAACCTATGTCAATTAATATTTGTATTTACCTCATAAGTTCTTTGAATATTATTTAAACATTTAATTAGAACATTATTATTATTTTATTTTTTGCGTGTGAATAAATACTCCTCCCATAAACACGAGCTCCCAGAGCTCAACTTATGGAGTAGTAGAATTAAAAAAAAAAATATTGTTTAACCTTGCAAATGTTATCATTTTTTAATGTAAAAACAAGTCTTGAAATAAATAAATAAATAAAAAATAAAATAAATAAATAAGTATGTACAAAAATGTACATCCTAAGCACAGCAAGTGTACTGCATGGGATCCTGTTCAATTTAATATCAATGAAAATAATTTACTCATGATGCATTCACAAATGTCTCTCCGCTTTGACACCTGTTGATAGATTAACTGAACGTGTCGACAGAACAACTTTATTTTACCGTTTCCATCAGAATGGTTTGTTGTGTTCAAAATATTAACATTTTCAAGACAAACAGTTGCGGTTAAAGATGTTGAATTGCATTCATAAATGAACATCGCATTTTTTATTTCATTACAACACATGTAATTAAACGAGAAATTTATTTGTGACACTTTCATTATTGTGTTGATATTATAAATACATTTTGCGATTAATTAGTCTTTGAAGTATTTTTTTAAATAAGCAAGCATGATAGTTGAATAGTGTTAAAGAAAATATGATGTATTCGTGTGTTTTAAAATAAATTGGGCACTTGTACAGTTTATACGTGATTTTTTAATGTGAATTCATCACAAGAGTCCCAGCTGCTTCCATCTAGAGCCAGTAAGACTATGGCATCCCCAATTGTGGGTGAGGCTAAAGTGCATTATAAGAAGATCGAGAAAAGAAAGGTGGGGAAGTACCTGGCTATTCAGATCTGGTCACCAAACACGGCTAAAGCCATTTCAAGTAACGTTTCAATTCTAAATGGTTGTCTTACACCAGGGCGATACTGAGGGTATCTTCCACTCTGGAACGTTCGCAAATATACCTTATATTATTTTGAAATGATTAAATTGTGTAAACATAAATCAATCAAGTAAAATTTATCTGCGCATGCCGGAATATAAACCCTTGGACCTCCGGATCGCTAGTCCAGAGTCTTACCCCTAAACCACGGAGACTGTCAATTTGAACAATCAAATTTCAAAAATCATTTTTAAGATCTATAAAGGTTCTTTTCAAGTTCTGTTTTAGTATCATTATTGGCCAGTTGTTCCACATGACTTAAATAATAGCAGAACTTGAATAGAACTTTCACAGAACTTGGAAATTAACTTTGAAATTTGATGATTTATTGAAATTCTGTGAAACAACTGCCCCTAAGATGAAGCCATACTAAATAATGCAAAATCATACAAAATCGTATGTTTTTGTTTTGAAAATTTGACAGCTTAGAAGTATTATAGATGCTTCAATTAACTACTGCATGTACAACATACCTTGGCCCTTAAAATATTGGTCATTTTTTTTAATAAATTCTTTTGATAAGCTTAGAAAAAAATAAAGTATTAGGTCTATAAAAAACATTTTCAACTGAAAACTCTCCTACTTATAAACACTTTTTCGGATATGGTTTTATTGCATAATGTGGCAAATTCAGTTTCTTATATAATTATCGCGAAAAAAAATTATATTTACGCCCGAACCTCACAAAATAAAATATAATATGCATTTTCGCGTTGGTATTTTTGACATCACGGCGACAATGCGGCAGTCGACGAATTTGTTATATCAAAGTGAACCTTATACCGTCCACCGAAGAACGACTGGCAGCCGCCCCATTCTTTCGTCATTACTCCTCCAAACGGAGCGGAGAAACAACGTGTTAAGGTCCGCGCTGCTTGTTTTCGTGAAATCAATTTAAAAATTCCGTTTTATTGCAATAAACAATGCATAAAAAAGGAATTAATGTTTTTAACAGGCCTTTACGAAATCAACATTTAAAAAAAAATTCTCAAATATCTTTTCCAACCTTTCCAAAAGCTTTTTCTCAAGTATTTTTAAACTCCTCCCATAAAAGGGCGTGAATGCTGATTTCGATTTTTTCCTGTAGGTACTAGTGGATCGCCTTAATATTAATATTTTTTATTATTTTATTTAAACCTGTAATCACCATCCAGTTTTTAAAAGAGCTCCAAATTAACCACATTATCCATCCACATTATATCCTCAATAAAATCTAGTAGGGATGTTATATTGTTTTAAATTGGATAATTCGACAATCTTATTACTTATTAAATTGGTTTTGTAAAGTTAGACTTTTGATCAAATGTGAACCACAAGAAAATTGATTCTGGACGTTATTCCTTTACGCGTGCATAGTAAATTCTTATAGATTTATAGGAAAATTCCTGTCCCTTTGTTCTGGCAAGTATTTCACTGAAGCGTTCTATCAGCAATGTTCATTGTATTTGTCAGGCCTTCGACTCGCTGAGGTGTTCCCGACAATACACGGTGTTCTGGTTGAAAAGGGGAACACTTACAAACAAAAATATTATTTTTTTATGTACACTATTACAATTAAAACATTAGGAAAGCTAAAATTCATCAAACTAATTAAAAAAAATGAATAAATCAATTAACCACAACAAAAAGTCGTAGGAAATTTTCGTATTTATAATGAATTTCTAGAATCTTACTCTAACTACGGACTAAACACTAGACAAACCATTATAACAACTTATGGTAACAGATTGCATCCACCGGTTCATCGATCACGAATACAAAACTATATGCACAATGTATTTAACCAATGCTACATTAAAATGTACATGTATTGTTTTATTTATACTCAGTACGGACAGAAAATATACGGGAACATACTTACGTGGGAGGTCACTTAAGATTAAGTGTGGTGTTTTGTGTTTAATAGAGAAATTATAACTGTTGTAGTTTGCACGCAGAGGACCTATTATCGACTGAATTTTCGTAAAAACCAAGGACTTTTATTTTATTTTTCTAAGAGATTTGTTATGGGAGTTGCTACAGTTTATATGATTAGTAATAAATATTGGTTTCATTTAGTTATTGGACCTGACATGGATGCAAGAAGAGACAAGAATAGACAAGAAGGGTCGGTGAGACGTAAGAAGATTCAAGAAGAGACAAAACGAGCCAATCAAGGGCGAGAAAATGCAAGAAGAGGCAAGATAGCCAAAAAGAGTTAAAAAGAAATTCATGTTGAGTCATGAAGAAACAAGAAGGGGCAGAGAAGATGCAAGAAGAGGCAAGAGACAAGGAAGTAAGAAGTAAGAATGTGCAAAAAAAGTCAATATGCGAAAAGAACCAATTCGATCCAAGAAAAAGCAAGAAAAGCCAAGAGAAACTAGAAGAAACAAGAAGAGATAAGAGAGACAAAATGAACCAAGAAGAGACAAAAACTTGCAGAAAGCAAGCAAAATCCAAGAGACAAGGAAGGAAGACACACTGAAGAAAAAACATCCCTCAATCAATTCATTTATTCTTACCCATCCTAAATTCCAATACTGGCTTATTAGGTGGCCATTTATACCGGTGGATTATTTTCCAACCTCTTTCACATCCTCAGAGCACGGGATCCAAGTCCTAACAAATCAGTGCCCCACGGTGTACCGGTCTCACCGGGACACGAGTGTTCCTGGCTGGGGTGGTACGATCGTATCGTATCGTTCCATATTGACCGCCTTTTTGTATGACCGTTTAGACATGATGTTTTATTGGTTCCTCTCTTAGGGTATTTTATTTAGTCATTGGACCTGAAGTGTTTCTCAAAAATATACAGAAAAAAATATGGAAATCAATTAACTTGTTTATATACTGCAATATTCGAGTAATACAAGCACGGGCAAGCACCCGGGAAAATCACCCGAAAAATTGTACATTTGATGATGATTTTTTGTTTTATATTTAAACGAATATTTATTATAGCAGTGTAATTAAACTTTTATGAAATTCTATTAGCTCTAAAAAAACCGCGAGGGCTTCCTAAACTTATTGTTAGATAAGCCTCTTGTAATCTTTCCAATTAGGCGCTTATAAATAATTTTTAAGGCCTGGTAATCTCGAGCTGTCACATCTTAGTGAGTTGAATTAAAAAAAATAATGTTCTTTCCATCAAGCCCACGGAAAACGATTTTATTTTACATTTGAAGCTTAAATGTCAGCTATTAATTAAAATTAATTTTTGGTTTGGCAGATTTACAAATTAGAAAGTAAGGAAGTACTTAACTACTTGGTGTCGAAATATTAATCTTTTTATTACTGGATTAGGTTTACAGTTGAGGAAAATAATTTGGTGGAATAAACCCTGCGAACTATACGAAAATAATATGTTTTATAGGGTTATTGCAATACGTAGGTAGAATCGTCATTCCTATATTCCAATGCAAATCTACTGAGGTTGTTTACTTACAATTATTAGATATATTTTTGATCAATATATATTATAAAAGAAAGTCCAAAAAACGTGGGGCTTGCAAAACCTCAGAAAAAAGAATAGGTACGATCAAGGGAGTTATATGGTATGATGGATCTCTACCCCCCCCTCCAGGGTGACGGTTCCCGTTTTTAATTAAATGGCATGCTTTTGAACATATAAGGGCCGGAAGTTTCGCGCTCTAGAAATATCTAGAACAGTCTTCCGGAAAGTTCTAGAAGGTTCGAAAGAGCTCTAAAAAGTTCTGGAAGGAGTGGCGGAGTATGTTGTGGAATGTTCGGGAATAGGGAATCGGGAACATCATTGTAGAACATTCCAGTATACTATCGAGTGTTATCCTGAGCGAAGCTGGGTAACCCAGCTAGTAATATAATAAAACACAAGTAATACTTATTTCCACTTAGTTTATTTTTACCCGTGATCGGTTTCATTTTGTTTTCCAAAGCCATTTCAGACTGATACAAATGTTTCTTGATCTACAGTTTATATACATAATATATGGGGGAGAGGGAGGGGGGTTGTCTACAAGGATTTTATTCAATTTATTTGGAATTTCCATATTTGTTGCCATGTCGTCTTAGACGATTGGACTTCTAGCTATTTGGCTATTAACATTGTTATTGTACAAAATCCTAAATAATACCGTATCTTCCCCGTATCTTTTACAAAAAATAGATATTAGAGTTCCTGCTCGTAATAGTAGAAACGTATCCCTTTTTTATAACAGCCGCTCCAATACCAACTACTTACAAAATGAATTCATACATCGAGCCTGCCATTATCATTACACACACCTCAAATATATAGACATCTTCAATATAACTTTCAACAAATTCAAAGCAACACTATTAGATAAATGTAATGCATCACAACACACCCCTTAACATCCATATTTATATTTATTATATTATTAATCAGATTTCTTTTCCTAATTTGCAATATATTTACATATTCCCTAATTACATACATATCATCCTTATACTCCTACAAGATCATAAGCTTACCCTTTATTGTGTTTTTCTATATTCTTATCATGCATATTTAAGTATTTAGCTTCTCCTAACTATTTTTTTCTTAGTTTTTTCTTTATGTTTTATTTTAACTTCTCTTAAATATTTTTTTTTTCTTAGTTTTTCTTTATGTTTTTCTTGTCTAGTTACTAAAAAAAAATATTTATCAGCGAAAACATGTTTTTAGGCTTGCTGTTTTATTTTAACGCTCTTTCTTTTTTATGTATCTTTGTAAAGCTGTAAAGACATTATTATTATTATTTAATTTAATATTAAGTACCTAGATATATTTTTAATCTAAGCGGTTATAATATCTGCGGTTAAAGTTTCCAGGAGATCATATCTAAATTCAGATCTGATTTAACAAATTGCTTGCTGAGTTGTGAATCTGTTCCTACTTTATGTGTAATCATTTGTGGTGAGATAAAATTAAATGCAATGTTTTATTATATTAAATTTTTCCTGTAGATGACATGGTTCCTCCTGTAGATGTACTTGAGAGATTTCTATGCATAGCAACATGGTGACAAGAGAAGTTGTCTGCATATATTATATGCCTACATTGTATGTGGTGACGTTATATGCAGCTGCTGCATATCGCTCCAAACGTACATTCAATAAATAATATAAAACGTGCAGAAAGGCGACGTCTTTAAAAGGAAGCCACGAATTTGAAGTCTCGCGGGAATATTTATCATTTTCCAGAGAAATATATCTGCACAGAATTATTGAAGTTGGCAAATTAAATATCTCCATACATCAAAGGAAGGCTTCTCGTTTTGGTAATCGATTTTGACATCGGGTCTCCGGGTAAGATTAAAGGTTTTTCCAGGGAAACATATATTGAATGAGATATGTGTCGCAACTGTTCCAACTGCCGAGAAGTACTGGAATTTGTAGATTACCTTTGAGTAATGTTGTGGAGATGGAAGAAAGTAGGAGGAACGGGAAAGTTGCGATGGTAATTCATTTGAACCATTTAGTAATAACTATTCGACGATCGTGGCCTCTAAAGAAAGCCATCATGAGATTATCGTTCACTTAGCAACGATATTTTCAAATGTATGACTTTATAAACATTATTATCTTCCTTCAAATTATTAATTGCCTATTTAACGTACTAATGCTCTCCCATAGAGGCCGTAAAAAGCCCATGGCTAAAATAGGAATCTATGTCCGGTTAACACAGGTTTTATTTTCCCCAGGTGCAGAACTAACTTACCAATGGTGGTGTTCCTGGCAAGACTCACAAATTAACACCAAAAAGTGCCTTCGTAATTTTCTTTACCGCTCTATATACCGTTTTTGAAAATATATAAATAAAATAAATAATAACTGTTGACTAAAAAACGTTTGTTATTCAAATAGGCAATCACTATAATTATTCAGTAGTTTTACAATCCACCAAAAGGTTTGTAAAAATCATTCAATCGATCATAATATTGGCCTCCATGGTAGAGTGGTTACGATCCTCGACTACGAATCCAGTGTTCGTGGGTCCAAATCCTGGCGTGAATAAGTCAATTTTATTTGATTAACTTGTGTTATTTCACAATTATTAAGTAATTTAAAATATTTATCACCTATTTATGCGGAACGTTCCAGAGTGGAAGATAAGACCACCATACAGTATCTAAATGTTGCTTGAAATGGATTTAGCCGTATTTGGTAACCACATCTGAATAGCCAAGTACCTCCCCACCTTCCTCTTCCCATTACCTTTTGCCACACAAAATACATTGTCTCACTGGCTCCAGATGGTTTGTAGCAGTTGGGACTCTTGTGCACTACTTTAACATAAAACAGTAAATCTAAAGAAGTAAGCTTAATTAATTTATATACATTTAAATCAATTAAGATGAAATTAATAACTACGTAACGAAAAAATGGCAAAGTGATTTAGTTATGTACCAAAAAAGGTGGATTTATTTTAAAGGCAGACTTTAAAGGGGTTTGAGTTTTATTAGGGAGACGCAAAATAAAAATATTTATGTATTTTTACTGCACACGAAACATTTTTAACGAGATTAATTACAAAACCTACAAAACCGGATACCAAAAGATGAGTTACTAATGCAAGCTTCCTTGCATGTACAGGTATGCAGATTTTTTTACTTTTTAAAAAAGCGTTTCAGAAATACATTTCACTTTCTAGAGCCGCAGAGTCTCGACACGCGAATACTTTCACATTCCACACATATCTCGTAATTCTATAAAGGGACGCCTCCCAGGGTACAATTTGTCTCCCTTTACTGCTGCTAGAATAAAAGAAGGAAAAAACTCATACACGAAATTTTCAACCTCGCGTGTGTAATGGTTATGTGCCGAGATATCCTCACTACGGCGAGAGACACACAATGTCCATTATAAAGCTTTGAAAAGGTCTGGAACATTCAAACGTAACCTCTTCTGCATACTATGAGATGTGTGCTAGGAATGTCTGCAAACCATGAATTAAATAGAATCACTAACTAACTAAAGGACGGACCGCCAAACAACTCATTCTTGGCACACAATATTTGCCTCATTGCCAATAGTGTCCCTTTCTTAATCTTAATCATTACGCTTACACCAGCCTTGCATTCTTTGCGAATCTACACATCTCTCACACGATCAATAATCATACATGGTTTTACTATACATACGCCTAAGGGATCTCGTTTCAACAGCCTTCAGTCTACTATCAGCCTTCGTCTGCCAGTTCCATCCCTCACTGCCATACATCAAGGTAGGTATCGGCACTCCATTGTGGACTGCTAGCTTCGCTTCTTTTGACAGTTTTTTTATTAGCTCTCCTCTCTTAATGGAGTTACCTGCATTTACCCTTCTTTCAATATCATTATCAGACTTCCCATCTCTCGTAAACATTCTACCCAAATACACAAACTCACCCACCTACTCCAACTAACTTAATAACATAACTACTGTTTTCGTACTCTCTCTTTCAAACACCAAGACTTTAGATTTAGAATCTCAGATCATTAAAGAACCCTTAACAAATTTAAGCTCCCTGGAATTATTAAAGAACTAACAATCTAAGTAACCATCACACCTTCTCACCAAAAGGCTAGTCTGTCTCACAACCATGTCCTGTTAAAAACTCCTGGCTTTATTCACATTTATGCATCGTTTCTCACATTATTCTCTTCTGTTATTCCCACTCTTTACATGGGCCGATTCAAAATTTGATTCACTTATTCTACCATATATATAATAATAATAATAACTTTATTTCACACAAAATTGAACAATAAAACATATGTGGAAACTTTGACTAGCCAACTAGCAATGGATCCTGTTTTAGGCCAGTCAAATTGACAAATTTAATTTCATATTACATTGTTTACTTACATAACATGTTATTTATAGCAGGAAAAAGTGTTAATTATGTATTCCTCACAGTATATAATTTTGTACTCATAAGAAAAAGAAGACAAATAATGATATCTTAGATATATTCAGATATTTTCCCCTAGAGCGCTTAAAAACAAAAACAAAAACAAAAAAGATAAAAGATAAAACCGGTAAAGTAAACTAAATCGGTAAAGTAATTAAAACCGGTAAAGTTAATAAAGCAAATACAAGCCAGATGGTAATAATAAGAAGACTATCTCTTGGTCAACATATCTTCGCTTTTGACCCTCCCTAAATCAAGGAGCCAGTCGTTGATTAATTTGCGCAAAACATTAGTACTTTTCGTTTTCCAAGCATTAGGAATGATATTAAATAATTTAGGTCCTAAGTACGAAAATTGACGTTGTCCAAGGGACGTCGTGGTTTTTATTGGGACTATTGGATTGTTCCTTGAATGTTGGGTGTCGTGAAGATGGTCAATGGAAGGGTAGTGCTGGCGTTGTTTTTGAGCATGTAATACAATCTTTCTAATATACAATTGTCTAACATCGAGAACTTTAAATTCCGTGAATAATGCTTCACTGGGGTACCTGAATGGTTTTTTAAGGATGACTCTTAGTAAAGATTTCTGTGCTTTAGCCAGGGAGTCCAATATTGTTTTGGCACATCCACCCCATCCTAGGGATGCATATTCAAGTAAAGAATTACACATGGCATAGTATATTGATTTCATGTCTTTTACAGAGAGAATATTTCTGATGGTAATAAAAAGGTGAGTAAGTTTTCTGACTTTTGAGGCAGTTGAGTTAATGTGTTCTTCCCATCTCAGATATTTATCTATGATGATTCCTAAATATTTTAAACTATCAACGCATTCTAATTTATTGCAAGTACAAGTGTTCGGTTCATTGCAAATGTGAATAGTAATATTAATAATTACCTTGGGTTGTCCCGCTTGTGTTGCACTAAAACGTATAAATTTGGTCTTATCCGTGTTAAGAGTAAAGAGATTATTGTCTAGCCATTGTTTGACATTTTTTATTCCAATTTCGACTTTTCTATGCGCTTCGTACCAGTTTTTGCCCTCAAATATTAAGACCGTATCGTCAGCTTAAGTGATGCTATGATCGGCAAGGTTACTTTTGCAAAGTTCATTGATATAGATATTAAACAATATCGGTCCTAAAGTACTTCCTTGTGGTACACCAAATTCGATATTTGCTGGATCGCTTAGAGTATCATTAATATTAACTCTTTGGCTCCGATTTTCTAGATAGCTTCCTAACCATTTAAGTAACTGCCCTGTATATCGATTAGCTGTAATTTTTTCAAAAGGGCGAGATGGTATCGAAAGCTTTAGCTAGATCCAGAAAGAGCGCCATGCTATTGATTCCTCGATCGATGTTATTAGAAACAACTTTAGTCAGATTGCCAATGGCATTTTCTGTACCTAAACCCGGTCGGAAGCCATATTGTCTCTCAGAAAGAATGTTATTGTCTTCAAGGTAAAAGCTGAGACGGTTTTTGACAATTTTCTCGATAATTTTTGACACCGAATTGACCACAGATATCGGCCTCTAATTTTGAATCGCAGATTTATCTCCATATATAGTACCTGACTTATTCTACCATATATATAATCTACATATGTTCTACTTATACTCATTCATTCGCTAATTCGCTCCAACATCTACGGGTCTTCGCTAAGGTTTCTTCAATCATGCATAATTTCCGGATTCCTATATACTCGTATGTAATACGGTGGAATATGGTTTTATCACACATTTGGATCGGGGATCTCACTGAGTTTAAAAATTAACGTATAGCCCCATATTCCGGTGCACCATCTTCTTTACCTAAATTTTCTCCCTTTCTTATACCAGTGGCGGTCCGTGGTATTTTTAACAGGGGGTTCAGAAATTCAAGAGAAGATATTATATCTTATCAAAATTTACTTACTGTTGTCATTTCTCAAATCGTCGAAAATAGCGGCACTCACACAACTTAAATAAAGTTAGTGGGAGGGGTACGTAGTGTACCTACGTACTATTGTTTTCGAATCACTTGGCACTCAACACAATTATTAGATAATGAGAAACATTTTGGAGGAATTAATTTGTTTTTCACAGCACTCAATGTACGTTGCTAATTATGATTGTCCTTACAACAACAATGATTGCGTAGAATATATAATTGATATTTTAAAACATAAGAAAAACAAAAAAACATAAATAAAAGTTGCAAGAAATAAAATAAAAAAATTATACTTGTACAAAAAAACCATACGCCGACTGCTGCATTTGAAAACACTTCACGTAACTGAGGGATATATAGTCTTATTAAAAAAATAATAATACGAAAATAGAAGGCAAAATCTACGGTTTAAAAAACATCGGTCAGAGCGCCCACAGGATCTCAGTATCGCGCATCGGGACACTCGTCTCATCGAACATCATGTTCGGATAATGTCCGGACATAATGTTCGGATCGTAGCACCGCGATGAGTTAATTTTACGTATAGAAAGGCCTACTCACCGTCAGAGCTATTCGCACTAGTAGGATTTTTTTCGTATAGAGCGTTAGGTGCGGGATTCGACGCGCACAGAATGGGAATCATAACATATTTAGACCGGTCAGTGGTTGAGTGGGCATAGCGCTTGGGTCCCACCCCGGCGTCGCATGTTCGATTCCTCGGCTGGCTAAGTCCTCCATCACAACACAAGCAACATTTTCGGCTTTCTGTGGTGGTAGTAGGAGATTTTTAAACATTGTTGGGTTATTCGTAACCCGGGAATGTTTGTCTTTCTTTTTAAAAAAAAAAAAAAAAAAATTTTTTCGGTGGCCCGGGTTTAACGGCGCGCTTTCTATAGTAGGGTTTGTAATATTATTATATTATATATGTATAATAGTGTTTATAATATTATTATATTATATATTGTAAAAGTGTTTATAATATTATTATAAAACAAGTTTGTTTTATTTTATCATCTTTTTAATATGGGTTCACCGCACAAACGCACTTTAGAAAAAACCGCCACTGCTTATACCATTCTTTACTAATATAGATTTTAGGTATATGTTTCACCTGATATGCTCGGGTTTGTCCAAACCGCAAGCCAAATTTAATTGCGTCCAAATTTGACAAGGCAAACAATGTTTTTTTTCAATCTTTTCAGTACTATTCGGTAAGTAAAACACAATAGGAATATAAACTGACACGTTAGAAATTTTAATATCGCTAAAAGCCTGTTGAATGCAGACGTATCAAATTATCTATAATTATTCATTGAAGCACACACGAGTAAACATCGTTAAAATATTAATAAGGCAATTATTGCCAGTAATTTTGATTACCTTCTGGTTTAAATGAACAATTATGTTGTCATTGCACAATTTGATGCATTCGATATGATGGAAAGTGTATCTATTACAAAACTTTGAAGGCCATAAAATGCTTCAACATATTTATTTTTGATACGTTAGATATAAATTCCACGTAGATAACATCATTTATGTCTAATGATTTTGTTCAAAATTCTTTATAAGGCTTAATTACGAAAAATGCATTTCACCAGGTAGGGTATAATGTTTTTATGATTTATTATTATAACCTAACAGCTGCCGCCCATAAATGGTAAGAAATCTCTTGAAGAGCTGACTTAATAGTTAATGACTTAATAGACAGACGAGTGCACTTAAGTTTGATTTCAACTATAAAAGGAAAAACTGCATTCACTAACATCTACAAGTAACTCATAATCATTAGACTACCATCAATAGATACAAACACATTTAAAATTTAACTATTTTAATGGACCGAGCAATAAGTGCATACCAGCAAATTTAATGATAGCTGTTTTCCAATTAGCAAAATTTAATGTATTTTGATAGACAGAGTTCTGATAGTATAAGAGATAGCGTGAGCATATAACGCAATTCCCTTTTAATGGGGAAAAAAATAGCAAGGCTTGTGAATAGGTTTATTTTATGATGATCTCACCAGAGTATAAGATACTATCACTATCGCCCATGATGTAAGACCACCACTCGCAGGTTTGATACGTTGCTTGGAATGACCTTAGCCGTGTTTGGTGACTAGATCTGAATAGCCAGGTATTTCCTTTTACCTTCCTCTTCCCAACCTCCTCCCCCCCAATACCTTCAGCCTCACAGCATAGCCCAATTGCACACGTCGTTGTCTCACTGGCTCCAGGCGCACGGTGGACGAAATGGAGAAAAAACCCGAATTAAGTGGTTTTTGCAAAAGTTAATGTTTTAAATATTTATATTTTTTTTAGTATAGCAAAATAGTTTCTGCATTTTATGTGTTTATTTTTTTTTTTTAATAGCGCTTGACGGAAGTTTGGCAAGGCCGCGAAGTGTGTCATAAATTGGATATTCGGCATCGCTTTTTTCAGTTTGCTCCTATGCATGGGCAGAGACGGTTATGTATTATGTCACGTTTCAATATATTTACAAAAGTTTGTTATGGGTGCTATTCCTCAAGGTATTCTTTATTTAATTTACAAAACTTTATATCAATATCACATGTGTGTGACATTTGAACTAACATCTAATGTTCCACTATTTTTGTATTTTTTTGCTGTTAAAATGCTCATTTCAATTAGCATTTAGAAACAAAACATCGTTTGCTCCCAGTTATGAATATATACGTATTGTAGACTGAAATTTCACCTTTCATGTGATATATAAATTGTTCTCCTTTTTTCTCCTCTCTTGAACAATTTTGTTATTTTCAGGAAGGCCTGTATGCATTCCCCGGAGAAAATTATTCGAGGTATTAAATGTACGGGGTATATTAATTGCCACTTCTGTGAAATGAAAGAAGTTTTTAATTAATTATCTAACATAAAAATACCACATAGTGGCAGGTTCGAACAGTTCAAGCCCTACATTTTACAAAAATGTTAAGAATTTTTCACTAAAATCAATGAATAAATGGAGAAAAAACCGCAGTTGTTATTGTGAGGTTTGAACAACATAATTTAGAGTGGTTGCAAGAAATGATATTTGTGTTCATGTGTTGGGGTAGACCAATAAAAGTATTTCAAGAAATCGGTTCTAGATCAAGGAAGAAAAAATTGAACGATCTGTTAGAGTTTCGCACTCTTGATGAACTCCAGTTAGCAGCAGAAATGAGTCTGTACAAATGTACAAATGGGGCTGTGATGGTTATGGTAGTCACAGTCACTACAAGCAAAGGTATAGTAATGGAAAATATCATGATTTCTCTAATCTCCCTACAACTTCGTTGGTGCCACTTCAGCTCTACAGTGAAGGAAACTCAAAAAGCATTACTATTATATGGCAAAACCCACGGCCTTCATCTACAAGGTACTGCAGACCAAATCAGATTACAATTTAAAAAAGAAACTCCAAAGATAAAAAGAAATGGATTTGCAATTTGCGACCACTTCCTAATTTTTTTTTTCTGTTTACCTACTTATGTTTTAAGTCCGCTAAGAATTCGTCCAATAGTTTTGGAAATTTGAGCAATGATTTAGACTCCAATGACAACGGATACACCTTTAGCACTTAGATTTTCTACCATGTTCGATTAATATATGAATGAACCCAATTGTTACCCGTCTTTTTGTGTTCATAGATGTGAAATATAATATGTAAAATTTAAAATTAATATGTTTTATTTGCCTAGATATTTGTATATCTTCAAAATTTATTATTTCGTTGTTGTAAATTTCTACGCAAGAATAAAATTATATTTTTTTCTTCAAAATAACAGTATTAATAGGCTTGCGTCTGCGTAGCAGTTTTTATCGGATTTATTAAATGGTTACCTACACTTAAACCCTTCGCCCAGGCGAAGCCGAAGCAAAGGCCGCCCGCAGGGCCTAGCAGAAAACACCTGCAAAGCGGATTTTTAACCGCTAGTAGTTATAATTCATTAATAAGATCAAAAAAAAACATTGCATTAATATTTAGTCAGCAAAGAATTAATTCGTGTTTTTTCTTCATTCCGTCCACTGTGAGGCGGTTGGGAGTAGTGCGGTTTCTCATTAAAAAGTCACAATTGCTCGGAGCCATTAGAACTATACCTATTACTCTGGTTTTGGAGAATGTTGAGAGCTGAAGATAGTAAGAGAAATGCAAGAAGAAGATATTGATTACCTAACAATTCAGATTAATCAACAAATGATTACAAATCAAAGTGTTATTTTTCTATATTATGATTTTTCGTAAGTTTGATACCGAAAGAATGGTTCACTCAAGATAACTGAGTATCTGAAAAAAATAATGTCATTTTTATGTTATGTATCAATCAAACGTAGCAGAAAATCTGTGAAGCAGCAAATATTATTTATTTGTGACATCGAGCGTAATGAAATTTGCATACGCACAGCTTTCTTTCTGCTTTGCCTACGTTGAGTATTGCAAATCTTTTCAGATTGTAAGGCGTTTTAATCGAGCTCTAAAATATATTTATTGGTCGAAATTAAAAACTGTTGCCTGTTAAATTGTTCAACAAAAATAAGACACTACCCAAAAAGAGTGTTGAAACTCAGGTGGAATCGGGCAGTGTGCGTAGAAAAATAATACATAAATCTAAACTCCGACTACGTATGCTAGGAACTGATTGCGAGTATTTTTTGTTTTAACATTATTTTTTCTACCCACTTTAAAGTCTTGAGTAGTACTCGTAGATTCTTACATTATTTCTCTTCTGTATAATAAAAAACTTTGTCGGAGACCTTTTATTTACTCCTACGTAGAGGTATGTTACGCACTTTTACAATTTTTAATATGCAAAGTGAAAAAAATATTCTCATTAGTGAGTTTGTGAATAGATTTTATTCGGGTGTTATTGTGAATATGCGCGGAAGAAAACGTCATAAATATTGGAATCCGTTAATTACGTAAATAATAAATCAAGCAAGAATTTTCATTTCATAAGATTAACATATAAATCTACCTGCATTGTTTGAAAAATATCATAAATACTTTAACTAAGCAGAAGAAAAATTTATACATCATCCCATTCATTAACTGATAAACTGTAACTTTACAAATTTTTAATCTTTATTTACATATGGTTTGAATTGTAATTCAGTAATCACTAATTTTAATTTAATTTTTTTAAATTTAATTTCTGTTTAATCAATTTTCTGCTTTAATATCTACAAAGATAATGTATGTATATGAGTCAAATTTAAACCGTTTTAAAAACACACAAGTATGCCCACGAACAGGCGATGCCTATGTGGGTTTTTTTTTTGGTTAATTTGATAATGGTTCCCGGGGCAGTGGTACCCATACTCGATTCTCGTGTTTGTTATTTTTGTAATACGAAAAATGGAAATAAAAAAGGCCTTCCCTCCCACCCTTCTAAACCCCCCCCCCCCCCCGCCTCTCACCCCCCACCTCTAACTCCTCTCCACCCCCCGCCTCCTTCAACCCCCTCCTCAGCCACCCCTTTCATCTCATCTCAACTCTCCTCCAACCTCCCTCCCTTGGAAGCTGTTGGACTCTTATGTGGTCTTTAGACCACACGACTGAAGTAAAACTTAACTAACTTATAACGGTAAATTACAAAAAAAATCGTTCTTCTCAAACGGACAGCTGTATGCGACCTGCGGACGTGTCAGACGAAAACACAATTGTTTTATTCTTTAATTTTAAAATGTTTGTATATAAAAAGCCTTTAATTATTGTAAAATTATACCAATGTATGTACCAAAAAATTATTAATAAAAACAAAATAAAAATAAATTAATGAGTTAGAATTCCGTGTGTGAAAAAAGTCTATCTTCAACTTTTGCATTCGGGCACAAGGTTATTCGAAAGTTAACCTGTAGGAACACACCTACTTTTAAATTAATTACTGGCGGTGTGTTACAATATATATCAATATATGATAATGAACTTTAGAAAACGTGTTAAACTCTTTCAAAACAATTTAAAAAATACGAGGTTCGACCAAAAATTCTTCGATTTATTTCGATGCCATAATCAGTTATCTTATCAAACATATTAATTTCGGTAGTCTGTGATGATGTGCTTTAGTTATTCCTTTATAAATTATTATTTCAATGTGAAATTTTTTACCTTCAATGAACTCATCTTTGATTTGAATTTTGTGAGTAATTTTAAAACTTTGGAAACTGAATGTTCACACGAGGGATAAATTAGCTATCGTAAATTAGGTTACGTGCATATTTAGGTACCTACCTAAATAGTAAATTATTTTATTATATTTAAAAAATGTATTTCTTTTGGTTAAATTTTTGACAGATCTGGTGATTTATCAAGTTTACTAACAGTGTGTTTGAATCTGATTAAAAATTAACAATATTTGTTCTTAAAATCAATTGTAATGATCCGGTGTCAAATATTTTATAAAAAAATGCTTTCAGCTAGGCAAATCCTACAATTATAATATCCCGTAATTTTTCACGGGTCTAATAATAACTTCCGCCAATTTTATAAATATTTCGTATTATTTATTATAATGTAATTGGTTAAGTAATAGATAATAAATACGTATTGATATTATTTATTTAATGGAGTTTGGAGGCTGCTGCACCAAATAAGTGATTAAACAATAACATAATAAATTATCATTTGGGAAAACCGGTATCAACAATTTACATAAAACACGATTAAAATAACGCAAATATTTAAATACAAAAACTACACGAACAGGTTTAATTAACTTACACCTATATTACACATAAAATATGTGTTTTGTTGCATTTCGTTAAAATAAATGTATTATGTATCGACGTCAGTGAACAAATATTGATATTTAATACATTTTTTCATAAATATTTTGCATAACACTGGTCAGTGGATTGGCATCCAATTCCTATTCATCTAGTTTTGAAAGCAGCAGCCGTTTTCTAAACATACTCATTATTGAGAATTAGAACTAACCATGTGGTCGAAGTAGATAGCGAAACCCGGAGAATAATCATTAACAAAGATAATAAAATTAAAATCGGATACCAAAGAATCTTTTTTGAAGACGCAAATCCGGTCATGCAATGTTACCACTGTTTACGCTTCGGACATGGTACTGCAAGATGTCTGCAGAGAGAGAAGGACGAAAAGCCTGTTTGCAGTCACTGCGGTCTCGATCACTCATACAGTGATTGCGGGAACAAGGATAAACAACCAAATTGCAAAAACTGTTGCATTCAAAATGAAAAATATAAACTGTCATTTCCAGTCAATCATAGAGCAAATGACAAAAACAACTGTAAGGTATATAAAAAAATGCTCGCAATTGCTGAACAAAATATTGAATATTAATTTTATCATATCAAAAAATATGCAACAATATATTTTAAATAAGAATCTTTTGTTATATTCTAGTATTTGGATAATTAACATTAATGAAGATAATCAATTTAATTTACATGTGTATGTGATATGTATACTCTCACTATACTGTTGTTGGCAGCAAATGAATGTAAGGCTTTTAATGTATATATCAAACTGTATAACTAAAACAAATTCACTTTATATTGATAACATTGTTACATGTTACTCTCTTATAAAAATAATTGTTTATTTTTATTTTTCACGCCTATTACACTCTAAACATACTGATGGTAGGATTTCAGGTGTATATTTTCAAATAAAAAATGTCTTTTAGTTATATTGATGATGAAAGAGATGTAAATTATTGTAAAGTTAATAATTTGCATGAATGGATTCAAATGCAGACTACAAGAAAATGTGAAACAAATAATCTAACTTGTGTAGAACTAAACATTAGGTCAATTTGCAAGTATTGGGATCTCTTTCATGCTTATTTTAAAAACTGTATAAATCACATTGACATACTTATGCTTTGTAAAACAGCAATACGTTCAGAACATGTTGGTTTATATGAAATTCCCGGATTTAATTCATATCACTATTGCAGAAGTTACAAATCCGGTGGAGGTATCTTGTTATATGTAAGAAATAATCTCACCTTCTCGCAAATATTTATAGACACAATATATTTTGAAAACGTTTTTGGAAAATTGACATTTAAAAATAACAAAAATTTAAATCTTTTAGCTATATACCGACCTCCGAATCTCAATAAACAAGCATTTTTGTCTGAAATATCTTCTGTGTTTAAAAATAATATTGACCCAAATGAAAGTGTCATATATTTTGGTGACATCAATTTAAACTTATTAAATAGAAATGATTCAGTCATAATAACTTATGAAAATATCCTTGCAAATAATTATTTAATAAAATGTATAGATGATGTAACAAGAGAAGTGATAGTCCAACAGAAAATAAACAGCTCGTGTATCGATCATTTTTTTGTAAGGATTAGCGGAAGACAATCCGCTGGAGCTTTCACAGGTGTGAGTTCAATTTCCTCATGCGTATGTGATTATAACATTGCTGATCACCACACCACGGCTATTAATGTTCAGTTAGATTCTATAGAACAAGTAAACTTGAACAAAACTGAAAATGTAACGATTCTTTCGCAGAGACATATCGACAATAATATCCAAAATTATGATTGGAATTCACTTTTAGAAGAAAATGACTGTTCTATTATTTACTCAAAATTTCAGAATTATTTTGATGACTTGTATAAAAAAAGCACAATTGTGATAAGTAAAAAATCCAAAACCCGGCCTTATGCGAAAAACGATTGGATATCTTCCGATGTTTTATGTAAAATTAAAAAAAGAGATAATTTATATAAACGCTGGAAAAATTCTCCAACAAACAAATATTACGAGAAAGAATATAAATGTTTTAGAAATGTGTTAAATAAATTATTAGTTAAATTAAAAACTTCTTACTATAATGAAAAATTCAAAAACTATTTTCAAGACTCAAAAAAAACATGGGAGGAGTGTAATAAAATTTTAGGAACTAAATGTAAAAATGACTGTGATGAAAATGCTTCTAAATATCTGATGAAAGGTCGAACAAAAGAAGGTTTAATAAATGATTTTGTTGATTATTTCTCTGAAAGTGTTTACAATATGTTACATAAGTGCAACCATAAGACAACTAAATTTGAACCAGAGGCGATGCCTCAAAGCATGTACCTACCGAGGGCAACAGCGGCGGATATAGAGAGCATTGTTAGACAAATGAAGAGTTCTTCTCCAGGAATTGATAGTATCAGAATGAGCGATATTAAAAAACATATTTTAATCCTAGGTCCAATTATAACCCATTTTATAAACAGAATCTTATTTCAAGCAAAAATCCCCGATGACTTAAAATGTAGTATCATAAGACCTGTATATAAGGGAGGTGACCACACTGTATTGGGTAACTACAGACCAATTAGTATCTTGCCATCTCTAGAAAAAATTCTTGAAAAATATATTCAAATAAAATTAATAAAATATTTAGAAGATTTTTCTATAATAGATACTAATCAATACTAATCAATACGGTTTCCAAAAAAAAAAAAGTACAGAATTGCTGCTTCAAAAATTTGCCAACATGATAAATAATGAATTAAACTGTAAAAAACATACATTAGTCTTATTTATAGATTATTCGAAAGCTTTTGATACTATTGATCATGGTAAATTACTTAAAATACTAGAAATTATAGGAATACGAGGAAAACTACTAAAACTTTTTGAAAATTACTTAAACAACCGATGCATGAAATTAAAACTCTTAAACTCTTTAAGTAAAAAAAATTAGTTTTTTGCCGGCGTTCCTCAAGGTTCCATATTAGGTCCAATTCTGTATATTATATATGTATCTTTTATTAAATTAATTTTTAGACATGTAAAGTACTTTGTATACGCGGATGATACTGCTTTAGTGATTTCTGGCAGTGATTTGCAAACTTGTATAGATCTTTTACAAAAAGACTACATTGAACTCTTAAAGTGGTCTCATGACTCTGGCTTAGTCATAAATGCCAAAAAAACTAAATTGTTACACATAAGATCCCCTAATGTTAAGGTATATATTACACCTGAAATAAAGACACATACATCAGATTGCTTACACAATGGTATTCCTGCAACGTGTACATGTGAAAATATGGAACTAGTTAAAGAATATGTTTATTTAGGTGTTATTATTGATTGCTTTTTCAAGTGGGATATACACATAAACAAAGTTTGTGCACGACTAAGATCAATTGTTAGCAGATTGTATAAACTAAATTTTTTTGTTCCTATCTGCACACTTCGAATAATTTATTTATCTCTAGCTGAATCTGTTATAAGGTATGGAATAACAGCTTGGGGTTTTTCCTGTAAAACAAATATAGACCATGTTCAATCAGTGCAAAATTCATTGGTTAAATTATTAGCTGAAAAAAAATTATACAAAGAAAGGCATAATATTCCATACTTTTATCAGAGTCTCAAAGTTCTTTCAGTGAGAGCAATTCTGTGGTACAAAATTATATTTCAGCACATAAATAATCCTTTATATATTAACAGGCTGGAACACAACCATAATACTCGTTTTAACTTTAATGAAGGGCTAATTGTACCTAAGTATACAAATAAATATGGACAAAGAACGTTAAATTACATGATTCCCAGTTGTTTAAATATGTTACCTGCTGAAATTAAAAACTGTGCTCAAAACAAACAATTGATGAATTTACTGAAGACTTGGCTTACGGAAAGAATTAATTTGTATTAGCTTACAATGACATATTATTCTAAAGATTTTAAAAATGTTATTTATGTTTTCAAAAATTTATTTTTATCTATATTTGTGTAAAAAATTTAATTTTATTTTATATAATTGTAAAAATGTAACTATTAAATCACTATTATAAGATCTTTAACGTAAAGAACCCGTTAGACAAACTGCTAAAAAGGAGTTTATCGGGACTTTTTGTCTTGTATTTTTAAAATGTATAAAAATAAATAAATAAAAAAAAATAAATAAAAAAAAATCACCTTTTTAATGAACTTGTTCCCAATGAAATGCTTACGAGATTTTTTTACTTTTTTTAAGGTGAATACCGCACAAGAGTCCCATTACTACCATCTGGAGCTAGTGGGACTATGAAATCCTCTGTTGGGGTATGTCGTGAGGCTGAAGGTAGTGGGGAGGGGAAAGAGATGGGTAAAAGGAAGGTGGAAAAGTACATGGCTACTCAGATCTGGTCACCAAACATGGCTAAAGTCATTTGAAGCAACGTTTTAATTCTGAATTTTGGTCTTCTTATAGGGCGATAATAAGAGTACCTTCCACTCAGGATCGTGCAACAAACACTTAAGTTATTCTAAATGATTAAATTGTAAGAATTTTGACTGGACACCCAGGTGGAAAGAGAAAAGTTAGAAGACCCAGACTGAGGTGGGAAGACGAGGTAAGAGGGGATGCAGCACAGCTTCTCCAGGTGCCAAACTGAAAGTCAGCCGCTGAGGACAGAAGAAGTTGGAGGCGACTGTTGCAGGGGCCAAAGCTTGATATGGACTGTAGCGCCATCGAAGAAGAAGAAAAAATTGTGAAATAACACAAATCAATCAAATTAAATTTATTTGAAGCCGCGATTTGAACCCGCGACGTTCGGATTCCTAATCGAGAACCATAGGGGGCATCCATTAATTACGTGAGCAATATTTCTTCGGTGAGATTAATTTGGGCTAATTCGTATATTTTCTTCAAGTAACGTGAGATTTTGCTGGATCCACCCCCCCCCCCAATGGATGCTCCCATACCCCTCGGTCATGAAGGTCTTCAACGCTTTTTTGTTTTTTTTGTTTTTTTTTGTTTTTTTTTATTTTTTTTTTATTTATATTTGGGAAAGTTGACAGCAAATCATAACTTACACAATAATACAATTATAAAATGGTTAATTATGCCAATTATAAACTTTCCAAAGATAATAATAGTAAATTATAAAATATGCCATCATAAAGGTTTTTATCTAATTAGTTCATTTTTAGTTACATTATGTGAGTGGGGGAGGAGAAATATAGGACAAGGATTAAAAGGCTAAGGACACGAATATATAGGGGGAAAGTTTGATTGAACTTCCTACTTTGAGTCATTTTTCTTAGTGAGATTTTGTTTTATGTCACGTAACGTCGAGTTAAAAATGTCAATGTGGTAATAAACAATAAATGGGGTTAAAACTGTCGCGTTGATTATTTATTAAATGAAACATATTATTGTTTCATTTGTGGTTTTAAATATTGTCGGTTCAATTGCTTACAAATGTATAAATCTCCGATTTCTTTCAAAAGAGCTAAAATGTGTAAATTACCTCAGAATACCTTTTTGTACATATTCGAAATGAATTATATACAGTATTAATTGTATAGGTATATTACGATTCCACAATATAATTTACCTATACAAAACCGGCAGTATAATATCTTGTATTTGCCTGAAAATTTTCCTGTTAAAACGTGATGTCTAAGAAACTCGTTTTGACATCGTGATGTCGAACTTCGACCGATATCTCCCATAAAGGCCCATGCCAGAAGATAAAACTTAATACCCTGCACATGTCATGAAAGTTATATCTTGTATTGGATCTGATCCGGCTAACCCTTTCATGTCTAACATCACCTGAAATCGTTTACTGTCCTTCAATAAAACCATACAATCCTTAATGGTTTTTAAAGTTTACAAAGTCGTAAAATTTGGGGTTCGGGGTAAAAGTTTTGAACATTGGGTCATTGTTGATCGCGGTGCTACTCCTATGTGCATTAAATTTATCATAGTCCTCTTTAGCAATTCTTTCTTCTGCGATATCTCTATGTTATATTATTAGGGCATTTTATGAAATATTTTGAAGATAATTGATTTGGAAATAGGAATGTCCATATTATTATGGAAAGTGTTTTAATTTTCAAAGCGTAAAGATATCTTACAATAATCAAACCAACTTGAACCAGGAAACCGTTTTGCGAAACTAATCGTTTAAACTTGACTGTCCTAAAACGGGAATCCTCCTAGTTGGGCAGTCAAAACATTTTATAAATAATGTATAATCTTTTACTAAATAAACAAAAAAAAATTAAAAGTAAAGTTTCGAAGGTGCTTTATTTATTACTGATACTACAAATATAGAAATATCTTCATGAAACGGCTCGGACAGATTTTCAATTTTTCACAACAACACTTAAATTATACATTGAAAAATACAGTGGTCTGGATTTTTAACAGATTAAAAAATGAGCTTTTGGTATAAACAACAAATAAACTAACAAAAAAGTGGACTAGTTAAAATTAAGTATTTAAGTACTTAAGTACGTAAGCTGGTCCATCAGGAAATGGCTTTAATAGAGTGCAGTACATTTAACAATTTTTTTTATTATTGTAAGAAAATTATTTAAAATACCTGCCTACAGATCCTTTATACGCATTGAATATTTTAGAGTGACAGTACAAACCAATTTTGAATAGTTTTAATAAAAGGTGATACACAGGGTGAAAAATCAAAAATTAATTTGGTTTAGTGCTTTAGAAATCTGTGTGTTCTTTGAGACGGGTACCTTTGAGGTTGCACAGTGTTTGCTGGACCCGTACATCCTTGTTACAAACATTCAAGGGCGTACCATTTACTTTGATCGTTGAAAAATAAAATGTAAATGAAGACATTTTCTTAATTATTTTTTTTTGTAAATTCATGAAATCGTTCAAAAATTCCAAAAAAATGTCCTCTTCATTGATACCATCCTCCGCGAAGGTTGTTTCAATCAAATATAAGTAGTTTGATATTGAAAGAATTAGTCTTTTAAAGAAAGTATAAAATACCAACTGAAGTTGTGTAAATATGTAGTTGTAAAATAGAGTCAGGACGCCACTGGGTGTGGGTACGGGGAGAAAACCTCAAAACCACATTACACAACTTGTCGGAGTTTGCCTAGGCTACTTAGTGCCGACTGTACTTAGCTAAGTAAGTACCCGCCGACATGCTTAACCGAATTGTAAATGACGCAGCGCAACAATGAAATTGTCTACAATAATCATAATAATATTTTTAGACTAAATTAGCACGCGAATGCTTTGCATGTTAATTAGCCTGGTGACGCCCAGAACGATGAGCTTTTAAGAGCGTTTAACCAGCCAGCGGCCGAAAATCCATATTTCGTCGAAAGATATTCTTACGATCGTACGGGGCGGTTCCAATGAGAAAGATTAATTACTCTCCGTACCAGCTTTTTAAAATTAAAACTCAATATCGATTTTATTTCATTCCAAATTTGCTTTAATTTATACCTAGATACATCCAAAAATGCTGAAAGGCGTGTTGATAAAACTGTTAAAATTATGTACTTTTTGTAATTATTTTTTGATCTTAAGTATTTATCATTTTTCAATAATGTCTGAGCAAAATAAGAATGTAAAAAAAAATCTGAAATTTATTAATCTGTAAGTGCGCAAATAAATACACAAACGGACCAATTTTCGTCAAGAAATACGTATGTATATATTTTTTAATGATTTTATTTAAACTAAAATTAAAATTCTGTTACATAAGTTTACCAGATAATGTATTGATTTATTTTATTGCATGATTATATGATTTGAAATGGGTGTTGTATAATACAAAATATGTTTTTGAAAATTTAACAAATCTGCCAACGACCTATGGTATAACCTTATTATACTAAAAATAAACATTTTTTTCTCAAAATTTAAAACATACGTTTACTAGATAAAAGAATAATCTTTAGAAATCAATTTATAATTTTTGTGGAAAAGAGTCAATACGTCTAAACACTGATTTAAAAATGACATATTTCTGGTTTTCTTTGGTTATACGCT
The DNA here is from genome assembly GCA_917563855.2 of Limnephilus lunatus. Taxonomy (NCBI): domain Eukaryota; kingdom Metazoa; phylum Arthropoda; class Insecta; order Trichoptera; family Limnephilidae; genus Limnephilus; species Limnephilus lunatus. The sequence continues at coordinate 43,995,662 of OU830598.1, read as the reverse complement.
CTTAAGGTGACTAACAATGCTACATATTTCAATGTCTAAAATACGACTTTTTAAAAACATGATTTTGTAATGCAGGTGGGTATTATCGCGAGCCCAGCCATGAAAACGACGTGAAACGCTGCTTGCGGTTACTTTGTTCCTTTCCCATAATTCGTGGCGAATAGTTAGATCATAAATATGAACATGAATGTTGATAAAATTCTTTTATAAATCATAACATGTTGAACCTTTCATCTCATATATTCTGCATTATCATAGCTTCAAATTTTCACTTGTAGAAAAAACGAACGAACTACTGAACCATTATTACGTTTTCTGCGAACTATTGAACCATTATTATGTTTTCTTCGAACTATTGAACCATTATTATGTTTTCTACGAACTACGGAACCATTATTACGTTTTCTACGAACAACTGAATTATTATTACGTTTTATATGAACTACTGAACCATTATTACGTTTTCCATGAACTACTGAATCATTATTACGTTTTCTATAAACTACTGAACCATTATTAGGTTTTCCATAATACAGATTTTTTCTTCATCATATTATGAGTAAAGGTGGTTATAACTTTTCAAATATTTGTATGTGTGGAATAATTTTATTATAACGTAGATGCATGAAAACTCATAATTTTTTTAACAGACAACGTTATTAGCACTTCAATGTTAGAATTAATGTAACCCTGGCACCTTACATGGATATTCGCATTAGCGGATTTGGAATAGTTAGATAGCACAGACAGTATATGTTCTTTGACGATAGATAAGTGGTGTCACTTTTCATATTTTTAATATGAAATTTTTTTTATCGTAATTGGTCGGAACTGCATATTTTGTTACGGACTCCGTGCCTTTATTTGTACACATTTGACTATTGTATAGCAGAATATATATAGGTTGGAGTTGGATTCCTGCCAAAGTCCAAATTATTGATAAAACTTCATCATGTCTTCATGCATCGAGTTACCTGTTCATATAGTTTTGTGAATTATGATCCAAGAAACATTATTCAATTAATAACGAATTTCCTCAGGGAGTAATGTAACAAATCCTCTCTAACTATTCCATTGCCTTTGCTGATAGTCTAACAGACATACACTAGCTTAACCCATGAACCTTGCTCCGCGTTACATGCGCAAAAAGACACGACTTTTGATAAAATATGTACAAACTGGTAGGCGTGTCCGCATTATTATAAATATTATGCACAGTGCCTTACTGGGAGGTGACTAGTTAGAGTTATAGTTATAATTAAAGTTATTCGATGTATATATTAATGTAGGTACTGCCCGGTCATTCTGTGCTTTTTATTAGTAAAGTTCAGAGTTTATTTGGTACTAGACAAGTGAACTTTATTGAAATTACTCCCATTATTAGGCAATTAATGTGAACAAGAATACAATAACGAGTGTAAGAAACAAGACCGGTAATTAATTCGGTAGCCAGATAAAATGATATAATTATGAAGGTTGTTAAAATTCCATTAAACGGGTATCTTTTAATCGCTGAATATTCAGAAGTTAAATTTATCACTGGATATTAAAATTTTATAAAACGTCTTGTTTTATACTGCAAAAAATTTAACTACAAATCACCTAAAAATACTAAAAACCTTTGGTATTTTATTACCCTAATTAAAAAGCTTGGAAAATGTTAACATTTACTAAACAAATAAAATACGTGCAAAAAGGTACCACATTTAAAATATATATTATCTCTTCAATAGTATTGTAAATTATCTTTGTGGCTTCATTTTAATTAAATGAAAATAACGAACTTTGTTTAAACCACTATTTTAAAGAATTTGTAAATTATTAACCTACGGTTTTCATGTTTAATTTAATCATATTTTTGTCGGCTTTCAAAAAATTTTAACAATTCATCAAATATTTGAAGTTAATTTCCATGTTCTGTGTATTCTAATCAAGTTCTGTTAATTTATCATCGTAGGCCAGTTGCTTTATAAAACTGAAATATTCACAGATCTTGAATAGAACTAACAAAAAACGTGAAAATTAACTTCGAATATTTAATGAATTGTTCAATTTTGTTTTGAAGCGACCCATGCTAAGTAATATGCATGTTAATATTTACACGACATCCTAAATAAGTTATTGATTTTCCAAAAACAAATAGCATTTAGAACTTTCTTAATTGATTTACTGGCCTGCATATAAAAATAGTGTAATTTTAAAAAAATTCCGAGATATTATTGCAAAGAACAAAATGTATATCTATGTACCTAGGACCTAGGAGTTCCATGACAATTGATCCGACGATAAGTTGAGTGGAATCCGCCATACAAATATTTTCCGAGTCCAACAATAATTGCTTTAAGAAATATTCTTTTAGGAGATCAATTTTTTAATATCAAATAACCGAGGGATCAATCGTCCGTGGTCAACTGTCCGGGGGAACAACTGTCGGCGGGCTTATTGTCGATGGGCCAATTGTCGTCGGATCAATTGTTGGGTCACCCTACCTAGGATGTCTCAAAGGTAAAAAAATATTCGTAATAAAGTAAAGAAGTTTATTCTTCCTGAAGCAAGGGCATTATTATGTAGGTATCACTAATCATTTTCCTGTTGCAATTTTACTTTCTTACATTTTTGTAGCATAAATAATTCAAAATTAAGAGAAAGTTTCTGCATCTGTAGCTTTTCCAACCCCGCGGTTATGAGGCGTAGTTAGTAGGTAGATGTGGAACAGTGGATGCTTAAATTTATTGCTGAATTTAATAAAATCTCGCAACGATACACATTTGGCGTACATATTATTCCTAATTGAAATTCTCTTCCGGACCTTTGTTATTTTTTTAATTAATGCGAAAATTCCGCCTGTAAACACTAAAAGGACAAAGGCCTTTGAGCTATGAGGTTCATTAAAAGTTTTCTTTGTAGCGTCTGCTGCGTGGTATTTATTTTTGTTTAGTTTTTCGGCATTATGGTGCATTAAGTATGATGAATTATATAAATGTATTTTATCATAACTTTCCTTTGCCAACCCTTTGACCTCAAGGAATGTGTACTCAACAGTAAGACTGAGAAGGTACCTTCATGCTCGTGTTACGTTTGTATCTTGGGAATAATATTCTACAAGGATGATTATTATTAATAAAGTTAGAATAATTTTACCTTCATTATCATGTATACTGGAATTTTTTGACGTAATTAACTTAAATAATGCTTGAGTTTGAGCTTTTCTAGAGAGTAAACCGTAACATACTATTAAAATATGTGTTAAGAACCCGCATACTATTAATCTATGATATATTTTTTGCCATCTGCAATCCAAAAACAGTTTTTTTTTCTTTTTCCTTTAATGTATATTGTTAACCTGGTGTATACCCATTTTAAGCATATTTTTTTGATATCTTAACCTTTAAAACTGTTTTTGATACCTGTATGGACTTAATCATAGAAAATTTAATAACACGTAAAAGCGCAAAACGGCATTGATGATTATTAAAAAATAAATTAAAAAATTTCGTTAACTTTTTTGTTTAGAAAACACTGTAATATTAATTATTGTCCTTTAAAAAATGTTTCTTTTTAATTAAATTCCTACGGGCCTAGGCACCGAATTCAATTTAAAGTTGTTGCTTTGAAATACATTACAATATTTAAAAAACTCGGATTCTTCAAAGATAGTTTATATTTAGTCTGAGTGTTAATTGTGACAATCTGTATAGTAACAGTAGTAATATTATGTATGTTTAAATTGTAATTGAAGATTAACATGATGTTGACTAACCGCTTAATTGCGGTTTAACGGAATTGAAGCTTGAAAAACAATTTAAAAAAAACAGTAATTGGTACCTACTAATAGACTTTCATTCCCAAGGTTAGGTTATTTCTTAGGAAAATTTTCCAGCGGACATTTCATTTAACTAACGCAGACAGCACTTTTCCTTTTCTCACTAATTTCACATAATGCATAACATCAACTTAATGTCGCCAAGCTTCTTGCTAATAAGACTGCAATGACTGACATGTTTCCTGTAATAAACTGTAATCTGATATCATGGGAGGATAAACCTGATCTCAAGAAGTCATGCATAGTTATGCCAGCTTCACTGCACATCTCTTCTGAAGATATCGTAAACTGCGGTTTAAACTACAATATTTAGAGCGCATTCAGCCGAATGAATGGGGCACTATTATTGTTATTTGTTAATGGCGTTGAATTTGCTGCAGCCTGTAACAGACATAACTAGAAGATTTTGAAGTTACTTTCCTTTAACTCTACGTTACGCTATCTCAAAACGCTGTGTTCAAACAAACACACAAGTTAGAATTACGAAACGAGTCTGATTTTATTTAATTATTATTTTTTTATATAAAATATTATCTTTGATGTTTTTCGTGGATAAAAAAATGAAGTGATGAAATAATATCAGGCGAAATAAAACAATTAAAATTATTATGTATTTGCTAATAACACATAAATGTTAATTACATACAGCTTTCATCAAATAATAGCATTTTAATTGGTTTTTCACAAAAGCTTTCATCTCATATTCTCTTTAAATTTTTTGCTACCCTCGACGCCTTTAATGTTGAAATTACTCAATTATACTCAATGCTGAATTTAATCATTCAATTTAAATAACTACTGTTTACGTAATACTTATGATATGATTATTCTGCATTTTCCAATGTTCCGTAATGCAATTGTTTGCAAGGTCCATCGAATGTAACAAAAAATCATGCCACTCGAACCGGAAAGTGCCAATTCCTATATATATATATACTTACACGGGTAATATTATCATATATATAAAATATATATATTTTTTGTTTAAAATACAAATAACTTTGAATGCATCACTTTATTTTATACACACTCTACATGTTTCATGAACAATGTTCACATCATCAGGAGTAAAAGTATATTTTACAAAACGTATGTTTAAAACAATTGTGGTAGAAAACAATTATTAAGAATTAAAGTGTATGTATACTTTTACTCCTGATAATGTGAACATTGTTCATGAAACACGTAGAGTGTGTATAAAATAAAGTGAACACAAAATATATTTTATTAGCTCGAGTCAAATTCAATCAATACCTACTATTTATAAAGTCTTTCACGTATTAGATACAGTGGACGGTGACATTTAAATATGTCTGCATCTTTATTCGTAAAAGTCTTAAGAGATTTAAAATTTACACACAGCGGAGTAACTTTCAATTATACGCACACACATTTAATAATAAATTACTCCGCTGAATAATAAATTACTAACACATCTACTGAAATTTAAACATTTTCTCCAATTTGAGACGTGTTTCTGAAATGCGTCATTATGAAATAAAACGTATAACGTTATTTCTTGTAATTCGGACTAAGATAATCTGTATATGTGAATGTGCGGACGCATCAATAAATGTAAACCTGGAGAACTTTTGTTTGTGCAACACAAGACCTCCTGTGTAAACCTCCGAGACTCTTGTCTAATGGAATACAAGGTTTACATTAAAAACACTGGATGGCGTGCAAGATAAACGTTACAATCGTGTGTTTGAACTGAACGAGGAAGCAAGCTGGTTACATAACCTCAGTCAAAGCCGTGGCTGTAGCTCTAGCTGTAGTCAGGAGAGGACACAATAATACTGGCACACTGGCGCTGAGACACTCTTCTGAGAAAGTGATAACTAGACCAGATAACAACGAAGCTTTTATCACAAAGCGGGTATGCAGATAACTTACTTCGTTAACTATAAGTTGCCTTTGTTGACTGCGAGGTGTTTATGTTTATTATACCCTGAGATCAGATACAACAGTGGGCTAAGAATATAATACGTAAATAATATATACATATTTATTTTATTATTGTTTATTTGCTTTTACTCCTTACCTATCTTTCATTCAATTTCTAGGCCTATTTGGTTGTGGATATATTATTTACTTATTCAAATTGTGAATATGCACATAAATATCATTATTAACTACAAATTTTCTTGATTGCGGGGTGTTTATGTTTACTATACCCTGATATCAGATACTACAGTGGAATATGAGTATTTAGAATTTATTATTGTTTATTTGCTTTTACTCCTTACCTACCTTTTATACAATTTCTAGGCCAATTTGGTTGTGGATATTATATACTTTATCACATTGTGGATATTCACATAACTGACTTCGTTAACCACAATTTGTCTTAGTGGACTAGACAGGTGTTTATGTTTACTATACCCTGAGATCAGATTCAAAAGTGGAAAATGAGTATAAAACGTAAATAATACGTACATATTTATTTTATTATTGTTTATTTGCTTTTACTACTTACCTCCCTTTCATACTATTTCTAGGTCAATTTGGTTGTGGATATTATGTACTTGTATCACATTGTGGATATTCACATAAATATCATCGTTAAGCTTTCTTGATTGCGAGGTGTTCATGTTTACTATACACTGAGATCAGATATCACAGTGGAAAATGAGTATTTAGATTTTATTATGGTTTATTTGCTTTACTCCTTACCTACCTTCCATACTATTTCTAGGTTAATTTTGTTGTGGATATTATTACTTTATCACAGTGGATATGCACATGACTAACTTCGTTAATTACGTTTACATTTGTCTTTGACTGCGAGATGTTTATGTTTACTATACTTTGAGTTCAGATACAATAGTCAAAAATGAGTATAATATGTGAATAATACGTACATATTTAGAGATTTTCAATTATTGTTTATTAAATTTTACTCCTTACCTACCTTTCATACCATCTCTTGGCTAATTTGGTTGTGGAAATTATACACTTTATCACATTGTGGGTGTGCATATAACTAACTTCGTTAACTACAAGTACTACATGACTAGACAGGTGTTTATGTTTGCTATGCCCTGAGATCAGATACTGCAGTGAGTTTGAGTATGTACATTTAAGGTGGGTCATTTAAAAAAAATATTATTTTTAAATTCTAAGAGCGATAAAAGAGTGCAAAACGGGTTCAAAACGACGTGTTTAAAATTTTTCAAATTTCTGATACGACGTTCCTCCGGATTCAATTCAAAGTTTTGAAAATTTTCATTTTAAGGGGTTATTCAAGTGTATATAAAAGGTACCATGAATCCTTTAAACAGTTTAAACCATATATTTTGTAATCTTCCATAGCAAATGTAGTAGGTAAATTTTTACGAAATCATATACAAAAAGTCCCAAAATTGGGTCTCGCCAAATAATGCCGAAATTTGAGAGTAAGAAGGATTTTGCTGGTATTTGAATACACTGCCTTGAGTTAATTTGAATTACATTCATATATTTTTTTTTAATAAATAAAAATACTCCCTCTATTTCGTGTTTTATTAAAAATCGTTCATTTTTAATAGTTTATCTTTCTTTAACAAGGGTGGGTTTTTCTCAATTATGTGAAATCTCAAAGTCAATCCGGAGGAAGAAGATGATATTAAAAAATTACGTGATTTTATATCTCCATTTAACACTCTTTTTCCCCATACAGTCGTGAACCACATATTAAATATGTAATTTTTTTAAATTCAATTGTTTATTTGCTGTTTCTCCTTACTTACCCATCGTTTCCAGGCTTAGCTGAATGGTTATACTATGTACGGTATCACAGTCATTGCGGCTATGTAGATATCTAAATGTACTGATTGCGCGTTGTCTCAGTTTACTGCGAGGTTGGATAAGGTCAGATACTACATATTTAGTTTCATGAAATTGAATTGCTTATTTGCGTTTCTGACCTACCGTCGTTTCTAAGCTTAGCAATTTAGATATGTATTTTTAGATGATGTAGTATATGAGTATTAACTGCTGTAACCGGTGAGGATATAGAGTAAGTTGAATGTTATAACGTTACAATATGTAGACGTGTTGTAGACATTTCGATGGCAAGCCAAAAATAAGGCGATCGTATTGTCTTCGATTTCATAGATTTATATAAACAGCCACTCGTCGTAAGGTCGTGTCCTACCCCTAAGTAAATTGCATTAAAAAAGTGTCAAAATGCCCCCGTGTGTGATAAGAAATTGTTTTCATTACTCGGCAAATACTAGTAAAAGTCAAGGAATACCTCTACACGCAAATTACTTACTATTATATCCAATTATTTGGTAATGCGTCATTAGAGAATGCAAGACCTATTAAAGAACAGGTTCTTGGAGCGCAACAGCCAAATTAAGAAGTCAATGCTGTCGCCAAGTAAACTAAAATGTTTAAAATAGTCTAATTACTCAGTTTATTCATATTCTTGCGTTAAAATAACGTACAAACAACAATATAACAATAATAGCAATGAAAATCGACGCCATTTGCAACCTGTTGTTCATAATAGCTTGAAAATTTAACCTCTCAAAATTCGAACAGTGCACAGTGTCCTACTATAGTCGGCCTTGCGGCAGTATTCGACGGGACTTTTGAATACGACAACGCATCCCGCGTCCTATAAGCTTGAGACATTACTACATTACTAGTTTGAGACATTGGCGAGTCATTCGCATAAAGTCATTAGTGGTTGATGATAGTAACGAGGGAAAGGCGATGTAGAAAAGGAAGTACCTACCCATCGTCCCAACTGTTCGGAGCCAGTGGACCACCACACTTCGGTAATTATTTGAAGGCTGATAGAATAGGATAGGGAAAAGAGATTGGGTGTAAAAGTTATTTTTTTTAAATAACACCATATAACGAAAATATTGTAATAACCAAAACAGTTGCATAAGCAAGAGTATGAAGTCCAACACCATGTATAAAAACCAGTTTCTTTTTTAATACCTCCATCTCCAAACTTTGAAACTTTAAAAAATATATTCCATCCTCTTCTTCACATACAAAATATGCACCTGTACTTTTATACGAAATAAAAAATAAAATAAAAAAGTAATCTGGCTCATGGACGTACCCGTAGTTTTTCTCGTAATGAAGCAAAGTATCGATTCTAAATAACAGCCTCTCGCCCAAGCAATATTGAGAGAACTTATCTTCCATTTTGGATCGGGGTGAAAGTATGCATAAAAAACACTTTTTTTATTTGCTTTCGCCTGGATATAAATCCGCAAAGTATTATGGACCTTGAATCAGGGAACTTATCGCTCTGTAACGGAGGGCGTCATATTTACAATTTTTGGATTCATTCGCCTAAAAACCATACCTGCACATAACTTTGTAACTCACACCCTCAAACGTACCCTGAAGAGATATTTATGAAGCTATAATCAGTTTAAATGCATACCGTGCACCTAGAATCAGAAATACAAAAAATAAAAACATCTTTAGAAAATGTGGAAGTAAACATCTCTTTCATGTGATGTAAAATGCTTTGCTATTTTTTTAAGAAACATTCAAAGCGTTTTCAGAAACCCACCAGCGAGAATATAATAGATATTCTTGCGTGGGCAGTCATAATAAAAACACATAACTTTATACAAACCTTCTAACTGTCCCGGTGTGATAAAAAATATATCCATTCCTCACGATAATAATATTCACAAGAGAACGATTTTGTTGGTGAAATATTTCCCGCCGCATATTTACAATATCTAAATTGAATAAAAAATGCGTTCACTTGCGGGAAATGTGTTCGGATCATAGAATCCTTCAGGTGGTGGAAAAGGGGATGTTGAATTGCGAAATTCATGTTTCGCGTATCTGCTGCTCAGGGGGCGCCCAGGGGGTGATTGAATTTTTTATCATAGCTTTATTCCCCACAATACTTCCCCTATTCTTATCAACAGCGCGAGAAGATATTATATTACCTAGGTAACCGCCAACTCGCTGAAAGCATGATACATGGTAGTGATTTTCAAATCATGCCATAATGCCCCTTCTATGGAAAATATCGCGAACATTTTCACCTTCAATGGATGCATTAAGTCCCCTTCATCAAAATAAAGAGATGGGAGCTTAAACTTTCTAAAAGCTTCATAAATCTTTAAAAGTTTTTCCTGCACCTACCTGCAATTTTAGCTGAACGCGTATTCGGTTTGTTGCAGATTATAAAAAAAAAAATACTTCAGTTTTGGTTACACCATCAACTTAATATAAGTATTATTTTGTATTTTTTTATGTGTGCATAGATGTATACACTTAAATGCATGTGGAATTTTTTACATGTGTGCATGTACACATATAAAAAAAAAAGAAGAAAAAAAAGTTATATATATTTTTATAATCTAATCCGCATGCACGTCTTTATCTCCTTTGTATATTCTACTTTCTATTATAATTTTTCCAATTTTCAGGATCATTACATACTAAATCCATATGTAACCATGAAACAGGCAGCCGCCTAGTATGCTGATTTAATGTATCTAACTAACTAAGTAACCATCACGCCGTTTCCTTGCAGGGGTAGGCAGAAAGGACGAACCGCCAAACAACTCGTTCTTGGCACGCATTCCTTGCCTCGTTTACATTCATACGACGTCTCATACATGCTATTATTCTGACTCTTGACATGTCCCGACTCAAGTATCTGATTCACTTGGTCATACCATGTCTTTCTTGGGCGTCCTCGACTTCTTCTACCATTCACATTTACGTCATATATTCTCATTACACTCCTTTCCTCGTTCATTAGCTTTACATGCCCAAACCATCGGAGCGTCCTTTTCTTTATCTTAATTTAATGTATTTAGTCTATGTAAATGTCTTAATATTATATAACATGTATTTTATAAATATGTAAAATTTTGTCGCTTTGCTTCATTTTTCGTGCATAATATCTTTCCTTTTAATCGTTTTCAGTTTTTATTTATATTTAGTAAACTGGATTAAAATATCCAGGACCATTAGAGAACCGCAGTTCGCAGTGGCTCTGGCTAGACACACATTGAATAATGTAGGTACATTAAATAATATTCATATAATTTTCATTTGCGTCTGAATTTTTCATCACATAATTATAATAGGCGCAGATTTTATACCTCTATCATCATTTTATGGGTGATATCGTATTTATGTAACAGAAGGCAAAAAATGTTTATTAATGGATACAAATCATCCCAAATAGAAGTAACTTCTGGTGTACCACAGGGGTCAAATCTGGGCCCTTTTCTTTTTTTAAACGACTTCGAAAAGGAGGAGGTTATCAATTCGACGGTATTTTTTGTTTTGTTTGTTACCTCAGAACTTTCGATTGGGTGAACCGATATTGATGATTCTTTTTTTATTAGAAATCTGGTGCTTTCCGTGTGGTCCCATTTTAATTTGGTCCAGTTTTGACAGTGGAATCTATGAGAAAACCATATATGTCTTAAATTTGCAATAAGTATGTGCGCGACAAATGGACGAATTACTCAATATTACGCCAACAGATTTCGATGATTCTTTTTTTTTGAAGTAAAACTTCTTTACGCACGCTCGTCACTAAAAATCAAAAAATATACAAAAATTTTAACAAAACAAAAAACGACTTAAAAAGATGCACTAAAAAGTAAAAAAATAATTTCGTACGATTGTTATTTTTGGAGTCGGTGTCAGCCAAAATCTCCACATCTCACCTATAACTACCTATGTATGCAGTTACCTTGGCTGACACCGACTCTAAAAATAACAATCGTACGAAATTATTTTTTTTACTTTTTAGTGCATTTTTTGAAGTTGTTTGTTGTTTTGTTAAAAATTTTGTTTATTAATATTCACAAACGACCTTGGTTCAAAATTAAACTGTGATTATGCTTTTTTCGCCGATGATCTTAAAATTTTTTGTACAATTAAGTTTGTTTCAGATCATCAACTGCTTAAAACTGACCTCGATGTTCTCACCGACTGGTGTACTGTCAATGATGTGCACTTCAATGTTGAGAAATGCTACACTTAAAACTTCTATGTTAAGATAAATGAAATTCAAACTTGAACATTATCTATAGATCATACATATTAAATTTAATAAAAATATGTGGATAGTCTGAGTATAGTTTCGTACTTTTTTCCACTTAAAATGAGATGTTTATAAAATGTCTGTTGTAATCCGAGGCATCAATATAGAGGTTGGTATCGAGTATTCTAATAGGTTTTCAGTGTGTACACTGTGAAGCTCGCCTTTGTATCTGCCTCGGTGAAATGCTTTTTCACCTTTTTTAACACGTGGGACGTTAGCCACCCGTGGTTCTTCAGAATTGATACGTTTCACTACGTTACCAAATCTACTTGGATTCTACTTGAATGAATCGATAGAACGTCGGCGTGACGGTTGGTTGCACGGTTATATCGAAATAACTAGTTTCACGGTAAAGTTATTACTCTAATTATTCGGGGCATTTGAAAATGATCTTAGACCTCCATAACAGAGTGGGCATCTCTTTGGATCTGTAACCTGAGTTTGTGGGTTCAAAATCGACGAGGTGTTCTAAACATTGAATTTGGAATTATTAATAATTGTGTAAAAATAAACCAACGTTTCCAAAAGATTGCACTGGAAAAAGATCACCATTCTTATGAAAAATATTGACTGAAACTTTTTATTTATTTTAATTCTATGAGTAAAACCTCAAATTGTAATATTTAATTACATGAAGACAATATAAGCGAAACTACATCGAAAATCTGGCAACATAAAAATCAGAAAAATATCTTGGCGCCTCTGGGACTCAAACCCAGGACCTCTCGCTTTCCGGGCAAACGCGCTAACCACTGCGCCAAGGTTTCGAAATACCGCTCACGAGTCTTAACTGCTCTTAACCGTCTGAAGCCAGTGAGATAATGGAACCCCAATAATTAGAGTATATTGTGAGGTCAAAGGTAGTAAGGGGGGGGGGGGGTAGGAGATGGGGAATAAGAAGGTGGGGAAGTACCTGTCTATTCGAATCACATCACCAAACACGGCTAAAGCAATTTCTAGCAACGTTTCAATTCTGAATGGTGGTCTTACAATAGGGTGATATTGAAAGTGTCTTCCACTCTGAAATCTGCCGCAAATGTAGATATGTAGATACTATTTATTATTTTAAGAAAATAAATTGTAAAGTAACACAAATTAATCAAATAAAACTTACTTATGCCTTATGCAAGCCGAGATTTGAAACCGCGACCTCCGAATTGCTAGTCGAGAGTCTTACCCCTCGACCACGAAAACAGTCCCTATAAAAATGTTATGCAAAGAAAGAGTTCCTTTCTATACTGCGCATTTTTCTAATAGCCAAGTCCAATAATTTATTATTTAGTTAAACGTGATTAGTGAAGCTAAAACTATTAATGTTATCTAAATATATTGTTTTAGCTTCCAGAATTGGTAATGTAGTATTGAAACATGCTCACCCTATTAATATAATACATGTCAGAGCCCTTAATAAAAACTCATCTCTAATTCATAGAATTTTTAGATCCAATGGCACTCATCAAAGATTTACACTAAAGTAATGTAATATCCCAAATACATCCAGTCTTTGTTTTCAGTGTTGAGTATATAGGTAAAAAGATTGGATACATGTTTGTCGAAAAATACTAAAATATCGAGAATTTTCATGAACTGACACTTTTCTCATTTCCGTTCAGTTAGGTTACCTAGAAAAAAATATTCTAAACGGTCGAATTTCTTTATATATTCACATGAAGAAACTGTGAAAAAAGTGTAAAGGGCAGAGAAAATAAACGTTTTCAATTTTTCTCTTACAAAAATCAGAAATTCCAGATTTTCTTTTCGTTTTACAAACACAAAAAAGTCAATCTAACTAACTGACACTATTTTCCCGGAAGGTGTGGATATAGAAGATCACAACCCATTCATCTATTTAAGGTTCATGTTCAAAATCGGTTGAGTGAACAATAACAAGCGGTAAAGTAGGTATCAAAAATAATTTATTTTAATGAATTAATTAATAATTCTATTTCTTCATCAATATATCTTTTTGGAAGGTTTCGCAATTTTTCAGGTTTTCTAACAGTGTTCACCCGAAAGGAAAATTTCTTCGCTAACGATGTTTGTTTTTATTCAATTCTTTCAGCATCAAAATAACTGTTCGTGTTTTTCCACGGGTAGGTGTTAGTAACATTTCCTCGACAATGTATGCCAAATAAAAAAGTCGCAAGTTAATTGAATATGTTTTTGTGTGTATCTCCAAAAAACCATATCGTTTAATTTATATATATTCGGTAACTCTAGTTAGCACGTGTGTTTTTTCCAAGTTCCAACTAGGCAACTAGACTTAGCTAGTTGTAGCACTAAATTTTTTGGAATTGATTGAGCTGATTTCGTTGCATTTTTTATGAATGACTAGGTAAGTCTTTCCATTTTTGTAAATTTATTTATTTATTGTTTATTTATTAAATGAAAAAACACACTTTGTCAAACGCCACTTTTTATTTGAAATAATATTTAACAGCCAACCAAGTTTCGCTTAGCTTAAGCTTCGTCAGGGCTGAAGCTTAGCTCAAGCTTCAGCTAAGCTGAAGCTTTAGCTAAGCTAATCCTGGTTGGCTGTTAAATATTAGTTCAAATAAAAAGTGGTGTTTTACAAAGTGTGTTTTTTTTCATTTAATTTATGTCACACCACAAAGTATTTGCTTCCTTCGATAAAAATAATATTATTTATTTATTTATTTTATTCAGGTTCTCCATAAAACAGTTATACACTAAAAAAATATGGAGAAGATTACAATTTTTTTTAAAAGTGCATGGGGCAGTTTAACTATGTTGTGACGTATGTCAAGAGATAGTTACTGAATTCTCTGTAGGTGATATTGAAAATGTCGATTCTCAATGCAGAGTCGTTAAGCAGTTGAGTCGCCCCGCTTAATGGTGCATTTAGATAGGCAGAAGTTCTCGCTTTCGGAGCATAAAAAAGTGCGTGGGATCTCCCACGAGTATACGCGTTAGGTACATATAAGTTGATCTCTTTAAATATTGGCAATGAATAAATACAAAAAAAATAAAGATTAGTCATTTTCTAATTTCCAAAATATTAGGTTAAACATTACGGTTCCCAAAACATCAATCTACGATTTAACAATGCTTATCAGTATAAATGTACAACAACCGGTTTATCAGATTATTTACCATATATGTACATATTTGTGTTTCTGTGTTAATGTTATATTTTTTTTTTTTTTGTATTCTTAATTCTGATCTACTCTCTCAAAAATAGAGTCATTTATGGTTTAAGAACACTTACAATATAGGAATTACATGTCTTAAGAGAGATAAGTGGTAAGCGACAATTTTTAAATACGATTATTATAAGCAAGCACAAAATAAGGTGAAGAGATCGCTTTTCTCACACGATACAAAACTTAGTACCTACATTCATTCCAAATAATTGACTGCCTACGATCTTACTACTTACATACATAGTGTGTCTAATGTAAATAAAGACCATCATCCAACTTACTTTCCGAGAAATTCCAGCCAATTGCATGTATAAATATATGCTCATATAACCTAACTAGGTACTTAAATCAACAACGCGAGTTAACACTTTCTACGAGCTATTTATTAGTTGTGAAATTTCATCAATGATTACTTATTTGTTTAACCCTTTAGTATCATAATTTTAGAACAAAATTTAATATTTTTTTTAGTAATTGACTCGGAGACAGCATGTTAACATTTTTATGAACTTGGAATAAATTGAAGTATTAGCACTTTGTCATACAAGTATCTAACACAGGTAGTTCTGAAAATTATTTTGGATATAGAAATGAGCCAAAGAAATGGTTTTGAATGCAAGGGCATTTTCGAAAAAAAATGTTAGTTAGAACCTGGTCCAACTGATGAAACCTTACCATTATTGTATTAATATTTTTCGCTCGAACGATAAATGTAACAGACTTTTAATTAATGCATTTTATATTAATTACTTTTTGGCCACTCCAATATACTATATCGACATCTACATGTATGTCTTTATTGTCTTATTAGTTATTTTACTGTGTGGAGAGCAGGCTTCAAAAGTAAATTTCTAAACTCCATAAGGAATATCAATAATTTATTTAGCGTAATGTATTTATTTATTTACGCATATTTAGGCTTTTACATAAGTATATATAACAATATTAAAAAAAATTCTACTCATAAATAGTGCTGGAAACGACTGTTTAAAACACTTGCACAAAAATAAATATAAAATAAAAATATTATTGAATTGATCCACACAGTACGTAGGTACAAAATATAAGAAATCCAAAATAGTTTATTTCTTTCAGCTAACAAAATACTGTTAACGTTTTAGTCAATTTAAATAGCTTTATAAAAATATTCCCCAACTTGATGAAAAAAACTTCAATTAGGTATGCTTATATGTTAAAATTGATGTACTAAATCTAAAAACAATGTGTTAATAAATGGGTTGGGATGGAAGAATGGGTACCTACCTATCCCTTCTTAAAATCTCAGATTGGAACATAACTTTTTTTCACGAAAAAATCAATTAGCCTAAATATAAGACTTGATGAAATGAAATGTTAAAGTGTTCGTTGCATTCAAGAAAATTAATCTTAATTCACAGTTTATAAGACTAAAGAACGTTAAAGAACAAATAGCATCTAGTCACGAACATCGGATTTCAAAACAAAATAACGGAGAAGATTGTAAGCAGTGGCGTGACGATAAACTCCCAGCCCCAAGGTTTTCACGTGAACTTGCAAAGCTTCTCTCAGTTAGCAGGCAAAAATAGATAATATCGAGACAGTGTAACGGTGTCCGAAACATTGGCTAAAAAAATCTCAAATCGTATGTATTATATTTGAAAAAGAGGAAACCAAATAATCTATGCAACATAAAGGGATAGAAAGCAAGAAATGAAACCATACGCAATATAAACGGATTCAAATTTAAATAATTGAAAAAAAAATCATAAATATTAATTATGTTATCTAACTTGACAGTGTGGGGTGTATTATTAACATGTACAGAGTGAGGCCACCATTAACATAATAATGCAATAATAAAGAGTCGTCAAATACATTTAAAAACAAGTTGTCAAATTCATTTTACTGTTTGGCATCTAAAGCTCTAATTCATGTCATTACGTTAAACACTTCAGTAAAAAATAAATTAAAAAATTACTGCTGGAGATTGCAAACGGACACCGTACATGTATCTAAAAAAAGTTAGGCAAATTATATCAATATGAAATTTAGTCTCAAATCAAAATTAATAAAAAAATATTTAGAAAATACTAAAATTAACATTTAGCATATTTTGAGAAAACGACCTCTTCATAGATCCGCCCGCGATACCCTGCCACCGCTACGCCGCTGAATAAGAGATATTTTTTCCCATATTTCTCCAACATTCGCTACAAAGGGCAATTCTTATCAAATCGTGCACAATGCTAGCGATCCTTTGTAAGGTGTTTCCATACAAAAACTGTTGCATAGAAATTACAGAGTATCGTAACGAAATCATAACGGCGTTTTAATAATTTATTAACAATCAACAATGGCCATATTTTCTTATAATATTGGTAGATATCGATAGGTATTATTCATCTTTTCACTAATGGCATTGAGGTACGATCAATTACGAAACTGTTAAGCTTGGAAATAAAATACATGGTAGACTTACTATTGAAAGATATTGTTATTATGCGTGTGTGAACGTCTTACAGATGTAAAATAGTACTCCGATTGATGAAATTTTCTATCGATAATTTTTAAGTAATAGCATATCTGCAAAATGTTTTATAAATAACCTGCATATACCCGGATTAGCCCCCATATAACAGTCGTTTTTCGGTTCTCTTCTTATAGAACATTTTTGAAACGTGAAACAATTGAATTAGTATTATGTCGAGTTAAAAGGAAGGTTTTAATTACCTTTTAAAAGTACACAAATGTCAACAGTCTTTACGTCAGTAAAGTCTTAACAGTCTTACTGACGTAAAGACTGTACATTAAATTTTCTGCTAAGTTACTAATAACATAATGACGTTTTCATGTTGGCAGCATTGAACTTCGGTAGATTTGCGCAAGCGCGGCCTCCATGTTTTTGATTCATTCGCGGCAAAATTTCTGTTTTGACATGTGGTATTTTTAATATTTTTGAACATGACTCCCGTTGTAATGACTAATTATTGTAATGACTAATTATTATAATGACTAATAACTATTAAATTTAATATAATTTAACATAAGTAAAATCAAAATCAAAATCAAAAAATATTTATTGTGTAAATAAAAAATACAAAGGGTATAGCTTATGTGTAGACCCAATTTCTTCCAGCTAACCA
The DNA here is from genome assembly GCA_917563855.2 of Limnephilus lunatus. Classification (NCBI taxonomy): domain Eukaryota; kingdom Metazoa; phylum Arthropoda; class Insecta; order Trichoptera; family Limnephilidae; genus Limnephilus; species Limnephilus lunatus. Next base: position 43,977,509 of record OU830598.1, on the reverse strand, counting down.
CTTACATGTTTTATTATAATTTTTATACAGTTAAAAAAATACAAATATACCAATAAAAATACAAAAATAGGTGTTTCATTTATGTGAGGTAATCTTTTAAGGTGTAATGTTAACAAATGAAAATGTTTAGTGACCATTTGAATTTGTGTGTATCTTGGATTTGTTTAATGTTATGAGGAAGGTTGTTATATTGTTTAATGGCCATATAGTATGGTCCTTTTTGGAATATAGTTTTGTTTGCTTTTGGTATTAAAAGTTTCCTGTGAACCTTATTGTTTGTGATACTTTTGTCAGATTTAGTGCTTTAAAAATGACATGTTGTTAATTTAATTTTATTAACATCAAAATATATGTTATTTCGGATAAATTATTTGCTATCGACAATATTAATTTATTAAAAAATCTATATAGCTGTTTTGTATACGTGGCATTACATTCCTTATAACGTAAATGAGTTGGATAGATTTTTTTTCTTGAACATAACTAAAATAATCAGTTCTTTATTAAGGGGTTCTATATTAGTATTTATGCAGGATCCCCAGCACACTGTATTACAATTAAGTATAGACTGGAATATTGCAAAAAAAAACCGCTTTTAATTTTTCTTGGTATTTGATGTTGTCTACATTTCCTAAGGGGTTGAAATTACTTGTCACAATAATTATGTATATATTTTGAAAATTGAGACCATGAACCTTCTTGGAAAGAAGATGTTGTAATACGTTGGTTGTATTTGGTTATTTGTGAATGTTTGAATTTTTTCAAATGAAACAATTTAGCAATTTTATATGAATAACGAACCAAGCCAATGCAAAGATATTTTCATGATTCGTCAGAAGAATTCATTTTCAAGTACGTATGTCGATTTATACAGGTTTAAAAAATATCCGGGTCAATGGACCGTTTTGGAAATAAATATTGGGTACTCTATGAAGATGTGCTTAAACTTAAAACTCTGAATGGTTACAAGTACATCGTACATTTGTTCAGTTTTCGTCGATTTTAACCAAACTTGTTATTGTAGTCAAATTTGGAGAAAAATATTCGTGGATAGTGAATACGAGACAACAGACAGACGTAACACATAACATTATAATATATCTGATGTAGCACCAGAATGGAAGATGATGTCTAAATGTTTGTATTTCCACAATGGAAATGTGAAATTCGCTATTTAACTTTGGATGCATATTATATTATATTTGATTTAGTAACATACGAGCAGACACAGAGAAAAGCATACTCACATGTAGCATAAAGATATACAAAGACTTTCACTCCGTCTTAAGATAATATTAATTTGTTCTTGTTTATAATTCACAGAAAGAAAATGGATTATTGCATTTTATTACGAGATTAATCTTAACATAAAACGAATGTTTCTTTGTACAAACAAAGAAACATTCGTTTTATAAAGGACAACCTTTATGCGTTCCTAAACCATTCATCCGATTGCGATGAAACTTTGGGGATTTAATGTGCGCATTCGCACGATGGTTTCTACATATATATAATAGTGAGCTCTGGCGTTATGAAGTTATTTCTTATACCATTAATCCATTTGCAATGAAACGTTGGTGATTTGATGTGCGTATGCCCGCAATGGTTTCTATATATAATAGTGAGCTCTGGCGTTATGAAATTATTTCCTACACCATTCCTCCAGTTGTGATTAAACTTTGGGGATTTGTTGTGCGCACACCCGCAAAGGTTTGTATTCATATTGATTTGGCGTTATGTAAAAAATTTCAAAGGTGGCGCACTAGTTATATGAAAAAATGTGTGTATTTCATGTAGTTTAACAGCAGTTTGAGAAGGCGGGAGTGGAGGGGGAGGTCAATCCGAAAGGAGGGAGGAAACGGACACATGGAAAAAACATGCAGGGAGAAACAATTTCTTTCTTTAGGTGGCAAACTACTTTTGGTCTCCATATAGTTCTTTGAGAGGTTAAGTTAGGTTAGGTTAGGTTAGTACTACGCATTTGTCGATGGTCGTGTCAATACATAAATCGATAAAGCCATAACTTTTGAAAACATCTCTGAGTATATTTATTTCTTAAATAATATTACGGCCTCCGTGGTCCCGAGGTAAGACTCTCGACTCACAGTCCGAAGGTCGCGGGTTCGAACCCGACGTGCGGAAATAAATTTTATTTGATTAATTTGTGGTATTTCTTAATTAATTCATTTAAAATAATGTTTACGCGGCACGTTCCAGAATGGAAGATACTCTCAGTATCGCCCTGGTGTAAGACCGCCATTCAGAATTCAAACATTGCTTAAAATGGCTTTAGCCGTGTTTGGTGACCAGATCTGAATAGTTAAGAGCTTCCTCACCTTCCTCTTCCCCATCTCCTTCCCCTCCCCACTACCTTCACCATCACAACATACCCCAATTGGGGATGCCATAGTCTCACTAGCTCTGGACGCGAGAAGTTGGAGACTCTTGTGCGGTATTCATGAAAAATTGAAAAAAAAGTTACTGTTATACTCGTTGGATCTGCTTGTTGGATAATGAAATTTAAACCAACCATAATATTCATGATACTGTTTTCAGTACATTGCATACATCATTCATGACACGTGAAACTGCGGCATGGATTACATTTTTGGTGAAAAATCGGGCATTTTTAAAGGACATCATAAAAATTCATGTGTCAAGCGACATAAACATCACAAACACAAGAAAGGTATTTAAGCGTGCTTCATTATTGAGATTTTTTGTATAATTTTACCGTTTCGTCATACAAAGGCTTTAGTCACATGAAGGGTATCGATCGAATGATTGCAACCAATTTGTTAAAGTAAATAATAACTAAGCTTTTATTACATTACCTTTATTTGCACTTTTTATTGAGTGTTTGGTAATGTATTCATAAAGGCGCGGCGTTAACCAGGAAATTCTATCATTTAGGTACTTACCTCATAAAATTTCACGTTTTCATTCACGACAATGTTTTCAGTACAAAATTATTTGGGTAAATATTAATCACGTAATCGGAAATGTTGTGAACTTATTTAACAAAATACCACCAACTTGTTAATTGACTCCGCTTCCTATGAATTTAATAACATAGATAATAATCCTAGAAACGTCATTGCAATGCATTTTCAATTAAATGATAGAAGCATTTCACATTGATTCCCGCAGTTAATTTGTATTTTTGCATTGCAAAATATGCATTGAAATTTATAGCAGTAAATTGCACTCCCATTTTAGCAACCAACTATTTTACGATTGCTTCTTGCGCTAATATATTCAAAAGTAATCGATATATTGAAAGGTTAAATTTGTAAAAAATACTGAAGACTGCAAGTAATAAATTGAACTAACTTTTAACGAAGTTCATTAAATCATATTTCATTTTTATATTCTCGCTGACATAATAATTGCAGGTAAGAAATTAATAAAAAATCTTTCGCGAGTATGTTGTAAAAATTTTCGATGAGACCGTTTCTTTAGGTCTGAAGTTGCGAAATGCCATAAAAATTTACTCCTTTCCCCTTCGCGTAACTATTGATTTATGGCTCTATATATTCAAATGTGAATTTTTACGCACTCCTGCTTCCGAAACTGTCAAAAACTTATTAGTAATAATAATAATAGGAGGGTAGACCTACCCATTATAATCAGTCTTTACTTTAAGGGCTACTATTTTTCTTTTGGTTTTGTACATTTTTTATAATTTATTTATTTGTTATTTTATTTATTGGCTCTTTATTTACATTTTCAATGGGTCATATAGTTATTCTCTAATCTCTACATTCTTAGTGTGACTACAAGTTATATATAATACGTAGGTAATAATAAATTAAATTAAAAGTGGGTACTTAAAACAAGGAGGATCAAAATCAAATATTAGTAAATACAAACATACAATATGCGACTGTATATGTGTATGCGCGTGTGTATATGTACATGTATGCATATACACATACACAGACATTTATATGTATATGAAAGTTCTACAAATATATGCATACATGCACATATGTACATATATGCATATATGTGTAGAATACAAAATATTGATAATAATTGTAAAATCTTGAAAAAAACCCCAGATGTCAAATATCTAGGAATCACTATAGAAGGTAACATGAAATTTAAGAAACATATCGAAAACTGTGTAAAAAGAATTAGAAAACTTACTTACATTTATTTACGATTAAGAAATATCCTAAATCTTTCAAATATTAAAATGGTTTACTTTGCTATTGAGCAATCAGTTTTGCAGTACAGAATAATTGCATCCCCATCTATAAGAATAATCTGTATCCGATAGTATAACAACACAAATAATGATCGCCAAAGTTATTATTAAAAAACCAAGAATTTTTCCAACCAAAGAACTTTTTGAAAAATTTAAGGTCCTACCGGTTTCAAAACTATTTCAAAGAAATGCTATTTTAAAAGTTTTTAAAGAATCTGAAATGTCCTCAACGCGAAGTATAAGACCTAGACCTTCTGGGAACATATATGTACCTAGATGCAACACGGCAGCTGCACAACACCATTATGAATATGTAGGCCCAAAGTTATTTAACGATTTACCGGATACAATAAAAAGTGAGAAAAACTATTCTAAATTTAAAAAAAAACTTTCGTTGTATTTTTACAGAGAAGATTGACTTACTTTTATCGATGATTTTCAGATATATTATGTTGCTATTATTTTTGTTGATTTCTGTTGATTTTTGTTGATATTCTATTTCTATAATAATATGTAATTTTCTTACTGTACAATATTTTGTAATATTTTGCAGTATTTTTGAAATATTATTTTTCCATTTTTTTAACTATACATATTGTTATCTATATATATAATTACATAGACTAGCTCCCTAGTTAGACCCGAGAATATTTCTCAACTAATTGGGTAACCAAAAAAAGTGATTTCTGATATGAAATGTAAAATATATTTATTTTGAATATTTACTTTTTTCTAAATAAAAAAATTTAAAAAAATATGCCCACGTGTGCATATATATACTCATACACATATATATGTATATGAACATTCAACAAATATATGCATGCATGTACTTGTATGTACCCACGCACACACATATAAATATACATATTGTAGAGCCAATGCATAAGTTGGTAACTGATTCAACAAATACAAAGTGGCTCTAAGTGAGGAGATCGTCGGATAAAAAAAGTTCCTTCTGATTTTTGAACAAATTCCCTATTTTGTAAAATTTAAAAACATGCATTTTAGCAGTTGGAAGTGGAAGATTCAACTGCAATTAATCCTTGTATTTGTGTGAAGAGAGTGAGAGAGAGAGTATAAACTATACTCAGTCATTATGCAACCTTTTCTTCAACTCATTAGGGCTTTTTATCCTGCGCCTTTAACATGACGCCTACCACCTCTCTATGGTAGTTCATAAGTTTAAAATACTTACTATCAACCCAGATATTTTGCACCACAAGGGCACTGGCCACTTCAAGAAGAATAGAGACTAATCACATGGATTCTTATAGTTACTGTTCCATTTATATTTCTCATTTCTACGGTAACTATTTCGTACACTGCACAGAAGATTTTTAAAGTAAATAGTTTTTTTTTTAAAGTAGTCGTATAAATAAATGTCTTCGTTGAATAAAAATATTCTTTAGAAGTTCTTTCAAAGAGCACAGCGGAAGAAAGCAAAATATTTCAAAAGTTTTCTTTGGCTTAAAACCCAAGTTTTTTAATTATGACCTGCATAGGACTTATTTATCTTCTCAGGCCATTTATAACGAAATAATTAAAACACAGAATGTTGAAAGGGGGATTTTATACTGATAGCATTGTTTTGCTTACCTAGGTAATTAATTTGAATCTTAATTTACGGTTGCGGATAGATTGTTTTAAAGATGTCAAATTTAAAAGTTATGAGTTTCTCTCGTTTGTATCTTGGCTCCATTTTAAAGCACCTGGAGATGTAGATTTTAGCTTTGGATGGGGTTTGAAGCTTCATGAATATTAAGTTTATCCATGAAATAGACCGTATTCCTTCCATGGAGCAGACTCTCCATTTGCATACCCGCAAACTACAACAATACTCTGTTTTGATACTATTGTAGAGATCAAAACTTTAGTGTTTACCTAAACAAAATAATAATTAAATGAACAATATTAAATAAAACACAATTACTTCTTCAAACTTCGCAAACAAACTTTGTGTCATAATTATTGATTTAATGAAAACAAATAACTTTTTAACACCCTTAAATTATTAAGATTATCGACATGTTTCAAAAACAATAGTTTGTTTGTCAGGATAAGTTTTTTACGTTATCATTACAATGTTCTCTTCGTCAGGATAAAAGATTAATATTATTAACGTTATCATAACAATGTTTTCTTCGTCAGGATAAGAATTTAATATTATTAATGTTATCATAACAATGTTTTCTTCATCAGGATAAGAGATTAATATTATTAACGTTATCATAAAAATGTTTTCTTCGTCAGGATAAGAGATTAATATTATTAATGTTATCATAACAATATTTTCTTCGTCAGGATAATAGATTAATAATATTAACGTTATCATAACAATGTTTTCTTCGTCAGGATGAAAGATTAATATTATTAATGTTATCATAACAATGTTTTCTTCGTCAGGATAAGAGATTAAGATTAATCTCTTATGCTAACGAAGATAACATTGTTTTTGAAACATTTCAATAATGTTAATATAATAATATAGCGGTGTTTACAAAGTTATTTGTTTTCATTAAAAAAATACACAGATAGTTATTTGATTTTGCACAGTGGTTTTGCTATTATTGAAGAAAAAAAAATGGGGAAGAGTTTCATCTCCAATCACCTTCTAAAATATTACTGACCTACGCATTGAACTTTTGAAGTGAAAAAAAAGAACTCGCAAAATGCTGATTTCAATTAGATTGTCAATACTTTCTTTAATTAGTCACAGAAGAGCTCTCAATTGAAATAAAAAAATGTATATTTACTTTCTTTCGACTACTATTAAAATTGTGGTTTTAACAAAGAATATGATTTTCTTTCTTTCGACTAGTATTTAAATTGTGCTTTTAACGAAGTTAAATGTTTTAATTTAATCAAAATTGTGTCACAAAGTCAATTTCCAATAATTATTGAAAACATTAAAAAAATACATTCACCTTCTCTCTCTTCATAATTTGAAATAATCCCTTGAAGGGTTAAAGCCAGAAGCATAAAAAAATAAAGTTCGTATTTTACTTATATGCAGTAAACAGTATACAAGGTAACAAATAAATAATAATAATCTTTATTTGGAAAACAAACAGCTTTACAAAGATACATAAAAATAAAGAGTGCTAAAATAAAACAGTAAGCCTAAAAACATGTTTTCGCTGATAAAATTTGTTTTTTTTTTCACTGACAAGAAAAACAAAGAAAAACTAAGAAAAAAAAAAAAAATAGTTGAGAGAAGCTAAATTAAACATAAAGAAAAACAAAGAAAAAAAAATAGTTAGGAGAAGCTAAATACTTAAATATGCATGATAAAATATAGAAAAACACAATAAAGGGTAAGCTTATGATCTTATAGGAGTATATGGATGATATGTATGTAATTAGGGAATATGAAAATATATTGCAAATTATGAAAAGGAATCTGATTAATAATATAATAAATAATATAATAAATAAATATAAATATGGATGTTAAGTGGTGTGTTGTGATGCATTACATTTATCTGATAGTGTTGCTTTGAATTTGTTGAAAGTTATATTGAAGATGTCTGTATATGTGAGGTGTGTGTTATGATAGTGGCAGGCTCGATGTATGAATTCATTTTGTAAGTAGTTGGTGTTGAAGCGGCTGTTATAAAAAAGGAATACGTTTCTGCCATTGCGACCAGGAACTCTAATATCTATTTTTTGTAAAAGATACGGGGAAGATATCGTATTATTTAGGATTCTGTATAATAACGATTGATCAGAAATAATTCTCCTACAATTTAATTTCGGGATTTTAAAGAATTGACGAATATCTTCATTTGATTGGAATGCATAAAACGACCGAAAATTTATGTAGGAGAGAAATTTTTCCTGAACACGTAACGTAAAAGTCTTCACTCTATTTCTTAAGGCGTAACTTTGTTTGTAAATAAAAGATTAACGGCCGTTGCTTCCAACTTTTCGATCGACCCATTTGAGTCTTCCATCAGCTAAGCGATTTATAAGTATTCTAAAGGTAACGCTCGATTTGTTGTTCTCAAATATTTTATCTTTGATTATTTTAAGTGACCCCGCCCACTTTGGCCCCGCCCAGAATGGCATCAAAGTAAAACCTTTCAATGTTAAATTAATATATAAAGATTTAAATATTGCATTTATTATTAAAACACAATTTCTTTTAAATACTGTTATCCGTAAACTTGCATTTGTATTTGTATTTGCAAATGTATTAAAAATAAAGTGTCAGCTTGACCTTTGCCACCTTCGCGTCTGTATCTCGTTGACACTTTATATAACTTTGCTTTGCTCAGTCGAGCTTAATCCGCGTGTCCGGCTTCCTTAAATTAAGCGATGCTTGTGTGTTGGAAAGAGCCTAGTTATGCATTTAAGCAGTATAGAGCCTTGGTTTCGGCGTAGCAGTTGATTAGTAGGATTGAGAACAGCGGCCGTTAATATAAAACAATTATTGCACGTTCGTTCAAGAGTATAGCGATCCATGGTTATCAACGTGTATTCTGCTTCTGTCGTGATAACATTAGACGCTATTTGCAAAAAGGAGAACATCTTTCGAGGGTGATAAATTTTGCGCCACCTTTTACTATAGTGTAATTCAAATCAACCACATTTAAATAAATCATCCGTAATCGGGCACAGATACGTTGAGTATTTGCTTTGGAAAACTTTCCCATGGAGCCATAGTACCTAGCTGAGCAGTAAACTTACAAACAAATATAGTTTCGTAATATGAGTAATGCGCTATAATTCTAAGTAGGCAGGTGCACCATCGGAACGTCCTACATTCTCTCGCACAAATTGATAGAACTCACTATTGTATAGGTTTAAAAACTACCCGAGTTACGTTCATAAGGCTTTCTAATAAACATTTTTTATATTTATTTTATTTTTAAATTTTATTAATAATTTTTTGTTATATACATAAAAATAATACAAATATTACAAAAAAAACATTTCTAAACAATAATACAAGTAAACAAAAAAGATATTACAATAGTATGCATATAGTATGTAGGATATCAAAAAAAATCCCGCATAGGCATCGCCAGTTCGTGGGTATACTTATGTATTTTTTTGCTGTTAAGATTACAAGTAAATTAAATAAATATGTTTTAAAATATTTATAGAACAAATAAATTCCTTATTTACAAAACTAAAATTAAGAAAAAATATACAAAAAACAAAAGAAGGTCAAATAAAAATTTAAAATATCTTTACATAGTATAAAGAAAACTCGCTCCTGCTGTCGGTACGCTTAAATCTTTTAAACTACGAATCGGATTTATCATGAAGAAGGTTTAGGTAAGGTACATAATTTGTCAAGGTTTTAGGTAAATTGGTTGAAATATATAAAATATAGGGGGAGCAGGCTGGCAAGCGGGCAGCGGGCAGCGGGCAGCGGGTGGTTTAGATTTGACATGTATGCAAATTAACAGATGGCGTTGGTTACAATGATTGGGTAATTGCGTTGTCAGTAGATGGCGTTGTAGTTCGTTAGCCACAGTGACGTGTATCCGTATCTGCTAGATTTGTTATATTTGTAATTACTCAAATAAATGCTTCATCGTGATATTTTTGCACAGAGTTTTTAATCAGTGTAGGCAGTTGGAAAAAACAGCTAATCAATTGATATAAAAGAAAACTTACCAGATTACCGGCTTCATCCGATATTGGTTGAAATTATCTGGTAGGTATTTCGAATATTCAAATAACCGCTTCAATATGCATAATATATTGCATATTACAAGCCATTTACTGGATATATGAAAAAAAAATTAGATCGGTAGTTTTTATTTAATAAGAAACTTTTCGAAAAAAATATGAATCTGGATTTTTAAAGGGTTCAACCTTTATTGTTCAAATCATGTTTTAGGCATGTAGCTAGACAATTATGTTAAAGTATATCGATAAGGTTACTTAATATTAATAATAATAGATAATAATGTTTGATTCATTTTTATAGCGTGGTTTCGTGAAAAAATCAATACTTTATCTGCTTACACAAAAGAAAACTATAGGCATTTTTTTATTGATAAAATTTTAGGCTATCTTATTACAAATTACTCCACAAATACATTTGCACTCTATCCATAATTCTGTTTAAGAAAAACATAACGGACCACATAAATAACATCATTCAAATAATATAGTAAGAAAAGCATGCACATGCGCACTACATCAATTCGTTGTGCATTGAATCACTTGAAGAATCCATCAAGTTCATATTAGTATGCTTTTGCCTATCGAGAGACGGAAATAATCATCTGCAAAGGTCAAAAGATCACGCACAATACGAACAGCATTATTACTGATTGAGTCTGGTAGGCATTATGTATGTAGAAAATGGATTGATAGCATAGTCATAACATAGTAGGTAACACCGTTTAAATGACATGTATAAATATTCATAATTGATAAGCCTATCGTAACGGGATTCACAAAAGATAAAAATATCACACTTAAATGGTACCGAAAGAACAAGTATTTTACAAAATACGTTTTTAGATTTGCACGGCCAAAAGTATTTTCATTTTTTGGTTTAGGGTTTTATGCCGTGTCGCGCCGTGGTAGCGCATCACGGCGTAACACCCCAAAAACAAATAACGAAAAAAAAGTATTTTGCAGTTCAATAATGAACGTTTCAAGAGAACATTGAGGACACCGGGTGGCATACAAACGTATTCCCCAATTCCTCTCTGGATTTTGACACTGGTGCAAATAATTTTTAATATAATATATACATCAACCAAAAGGGTGTATGTACGTTTTTTTTTATTTGATAAGTTACTTCTTACAGGAGTTAATACCCTCCAAAAATCAATAAAATTGTCACAGACGTTCGGTAGGTATACAAACTAGACAATGTATTTTAAAAAATCAAAACGTACAGACATAGAATATTTTCTTCTAGGTTGGTAAAAAAATCGGTCCAGTTTTGGAGTACAAAAATAGGGAATGCAAAACCTCGATTTTAGACGATTTTATTTAGGTATTTCAACCGCATGCAGTTGTTTCTTTCGCTGGGTTTTCAGGGGGTAACGGCTTTTCAGTAAGAGCAACAGTTTGATAAAATACCTATTATTCAAATTTCTTGGCGATCGTGCTTCCTCTTGCCAATGTGCCAAGTGCCAATTTAGATAGTTGCACAGTACATGAGTACACAACGGACATTATTTTATATTAGTATGGTTATTTGCAGAATCATAACATGTCAGAAGCAGAATAATAATATGCAATATTAGTTCACCATTAAATCACCTATTTTATCAGGCAAAAAAGTCTTATATTGTAAAATTCGGGTAAAGGATGTTACTTAAAGGTGTTCTTTAAATTATTGTTGCTAACACGGGCTTATTTTGTCGTTGCCTATTTAAATGCTAATTTTATTATTCTCATTACTTATTCCAATAGGTAACAAAACCCGGTTATTTTATCAGTGAAAATCACCATTGTAAAATCAAGATTGACACCATATTACATTATCTACAGCTTTTTCATTGTAATTTAATTTGTTGTTTTTTTTTTAAATTTTGAAGTGAAAACTTATTTAACACCATTGTGATTTGAAAAAGAGACAAACACATACATATAGGATTTAGCCTGCAAGAGAATGAGATAGACTAATCGGCCTCTTCTTTTTGCGGTGCTTTGTAGCCTCCCCACTCCTGTCTTCTTAAGTTTTCTGAAGGTTTGACTTCTACCGCGTGTGAACCGCACACATTTTTTTTCTTCAGAAGCAAATTGCAACCTGTAATCATATTCAAAAGCGTGGGTAGACCTTGTTTAAATGCTGAAAAAGTTGTTGTGAATGTTATTTTATCAAACAAAAAACATTATTGATGACTGAATTAAATACATAATCTAGTTTTTGTTATTACTTGTCTGAGGTTATTGATCCGAAACCACCATTTATAAAGATATCTATCCTATTTTGGAATGATGAAAGTATGTATTCCATTAAAAAAATGCCTTGCAGAAAAGCCGTAAAACATTTACCGGAAACCATTGACATGTCTTTGACATAATTGTATTATTTGGCGTTTGGCGGTACGAGACTTGGGTGATTCAACAAGAATACCAAGTTGTGGCTTCCAAAGTGAAAAATAGCAAACATCTTCCCATATATTAATAGTCTGGCGGAATGTCGGGAGCCGCCGTACGTGTCCCCTGTCTGCCGGTTGTTCACCGCTCTCCGGTGAATATCGTTCCTTTTCACCAAATTCACTATATCAAATTATGCAAACGTTCAACTCACCACCTCATTAAACCAAAAGGACGCTGTAGACTACGTTTGATGTGATAATTCGTGTAGATTTCACTGTTCAAAGAAGAAATTAATTATCATTGTTTTTTTAGATGAAACAACGTTCATTCTTCTTTTTAAAATTTGAAAGAGACAATTTTAACGCATTACTTATAACTCGTAACTCATAACGTACGCAAAACTAGCATCAGGGATATCAATTAGAGAAAAGTGAACTTATTTCCGTCTCCATGTAAATTACGAACAAATTAATTATAGGTAGGTAGGTACTGTAAGTCAGAATTCTACAAATAATGTACGCGGAATGAAAGTATTCCAAATTACTCTGTGAGAAGTAATATTGGTTATCGTAGTATAATAAATCAAATAAATTCGTCTTTTTGAAAGTGTTTCATTCTTACAGCAATGGTAGACTAAGATATTTTATGCGATTTCCCCGATATCATAAAATAATAATTTATAATGAAGACGGCCTCCGTGGTAAGGCTTTCGACGAGCAATCTGGAGGTCGTGGAACTCACATCCAATCGTGCACAAGTAAATATTATTTGATTAATTTGCGTTATTTTGCAATTTATTCGTTTATAATAATACATTTGTAGTTTATTTGCTGCCCGTTCCAGAGTGGAAGATTCAGAATTGAAACTTTGCTTAAAATGGCTTTAGCCGTGTTTGGTACCTTCCTCCTCTCCATATCCTTCCCCTCCTCACATATTCCTTCAGCCTCACAACATACGCCAATTGGGGGTGCCATAGTGTTACTGCCTCCAGACGGTTGGGAGAAGTTGGGACCTGTGCGTAGTATTCAAATAAAAAAAATATAACCAAAAAGAGTTTACAAATCTTTACAGTCAAAAAGATTTATACTTTTGAATAAGATTGTCGGTGTTTTTATTGTTTTCCATTTAAAAACTTGAACTTATCGGCTGTACGAAAAGCCTGCAAAAGTTTTTTGCTGTGAAAAATTTCGGAAATCCAAAAAAAATAGTCACTTGTTTCAAACAAAAAGCACTTCTTTAATCGATAAGCTGACACGATAACAAAATATCAAAAGGTTTCCGAATCTTCTTAGACATCCATTTTCTTCTTTTTGAGCGGGGATACGGCACACAGTTAATAATTTGAGGTATCTAGCGTAACTTTATTATAAAGCCGAAGGTTTCTTTCTGGATTTCATTTTATTTTAATTGGGTAGCTAAAGGTCTAATCTTTTTAGAATTAAAAAAAAAAACAAACATTTTAGCTGCTTGCGACGTATAGCACCGTCACATATACTCAATACCTCGAAACGCGATCGAGTAATTTTATGTCTGTCGAGTTTGGATCTCTCAGCGGGTCGACGTGTGCTCATCATTGTGATAATTCAACTATAACTACTGTGTTTTTCTGAATTTTTATGATGAAATGTAGGAAATCTATTTAACTTGAGTTTTGGTGTGATTAAAAATATTGAAGTAATGATTTTTCAAAACGTATTTTTTCTTTAAGTTTAGAATTCATCGAGACTTAAAAATGTATCCGAATGTACCGGGCAAAATTTTACGTTTTCTGTGTTTAATGGATATTAATGTATCAAATTAGCTTTGGGTTTGTGATGTATTCAGGATTTACTTTAAAACCTTTTAATTTTTTTAGCACCAAGGTGATTTTTGATATACACATCGATATATACAAATTTCATAATTCCAGAGCTTACCATTATAATATTTATAAAAGCTCTTCTGCAAAAATGCAATGTTCTGTAAAAATCTTGAGTCAATCTATCGATTACTTTCCGAGATTTGCGAATGCAAACATACATAACCTAAATGTGTTTATAGGTATATATAGATTGCTGTAAGTATTAAAAACGACGTACCAGGTTGAATCGCGCAATATATATTTTTTCATATAATGATAATTTGTATCTATTGTCCCAAAAACATACTAAAATAATAAAGTTACGCTAGATAAGTAGATACTCAAAATTTCTAACTGTGCGGCGCCTTAATGTACGAGTAGCATAATGCAATGAACAACATTGTTAGTGAAACTAATATTGTAAGTGATTGTGTATTAAGTGACGTTGTGTAACTAACCCTTGAGTTTATAGTAAAACTAGCTTTAAGCTCCCGGTGGTGTAACTCAAACATATTATTATCCAACGTAACACATTTCTCTCCATAATCCATCCAGTCTCCAATAATAATAATCACAACTTGCAATACCAAGTCTACGATCGATATATGATTTTTTTTTTAGTGATCAAAATTCTTATAAAAGTATTACTTATAATTCTTTAGATAATGAATTCCAAAGATAATACCAATGATTTTACCAAAGATTTTACCAAAGATAATGTTACCTTATCTAATCCAACTCTTTATAATTAAAAAAAATATTTATTCTTAATATTTATATTAAAATTGCAAGAATATAATCATATTAAAATTTAACCTTAATGACTCTTCACACCCTAACAACCGAATTCCTGCAAAAATAATTACAAGTTTTTAAATTCTCTCAAAAATTGAAATTCTTCGGCATAAAACTGACACAAATAAACTTTACTATAAATTTTTAAAATTTTACAAATTAACCGTTATCATATCTTAATACATATTTCTAGAAAACCTAGAAGAGTCGACTAAAATAAGACATTATAATATAACTAGCTAGTATCTACCCGGCAAGCGTTGCATTGAGATTCAAAGAAATAAATTGTTTCTCTCTGCGTGTCCATTCCCATTCGTTCCCTTCCCCTCCTGCGTTTCCCTTCCACCTTCCACCTTCCCTGCCTTCCCCCTATCTCGTCACCCTTCCCGTTACCCCCCCTCTCCTGCCTTCTCTTCCTGCCGCTAAAATATATGAAATACACACATTTTCAAACCATTCGCGCACCATCTGTAGTATTTTTTATGCAAATTTCATAACGCCAGAGCTTACCATTATACCTATATAGAAACACTCTTCTTCTAAAATTCAAAAAAAATTAAGTGAATCCATTGATTATTTACTTTCAGAGATTTGCGAACATAAACACTTCTTCTTCGATGGCGCTACAGCCCATATCGAGCTTTGGCCTCCTGCAACAGTCGCCTCCAACTCCTCCTGTCCTCAGCGGCTGACTTCCAATTTCGTACCTCGTCTTCCCACCTCAGTCTGGGTCTTCCCACTTTTCTCTTTCCACCTGGGTGTCCAGTCAAAATTCTTTTTGGGACGCGTGTTTCCGGCATTCTCTGTACATGCCCAGCCCATCTCAGTCTCATAGGTGCTGAGATGCTAGCGGCCTTATAAATATCATACAATTCTGCATTGTGCCGGATGCGCCACTGTTCACCCTCTTTCACGGGTCCACATATTCTTCTCAGCACTTTTCTTTCAAAAGTATCCAGCATTTCAGCCATCTTTACCGTCAGTGTCAGCGCCTAACATCCATATGCCAATACAGTTCTGACAATGGTCTTATATATGGTTATTTTGGTTTTTCTGTGGACACTACGTGACTTAAACACTGGCAGCAAAGAGAAGTATGTTTTGTTGGCTGCTGTGATTCTCCTTCTGATTTCTGCTGGATCCTCATTGTTCTCTGTCAGACTAGAGCCCAGGTAGGTGAATTGATCGACCACTTCGTATGAGTAATTGTCTTTAAATTGTGCGAACATAAACACATGGAACCTAATTATTTTATTTATAGATGGATAAATCCGATGTAAGGTAGGTATTTAGCGATTTATAATTAGAAATTAAAACATGGAAATAGATAGGAATATGCATTTAGGTATGCCAAAGTAGCAGAACTGTGATTTTCACGCGATTTTGTGCTCAGATCTCCGAACGAATCTTAAAAAACTTAAAACTTGTACATGAATTCATTTGTAAAGTGTGGAGGGTCGTTAAGGGTCAAATTTCAATTTCGTTATGTTTTACGACACTTGAATATAAATTAATAGTAATAAATGTCATAAAATAAGTAAAAGGTATCGTATTTTCTAAAACTAGTCTTGCATATCAGATAAATCACTGAACAATACTTTACACTTGATATAATGAGAGAATGCTTAGAGATTAATAACATACATACCATCTGGGCAGGTGTTCACTGCGGGTTATTAAGTATTTAAATACCTGTACGTAGAACTGTGTAGTGTTTAAAGTAGGCATACTCTAGCCTTTAGCCATTCATCTCTGGCTAATTGTTTGTGGCTAGAAAGTGAATCTGAATGTGACCCTTTACAAAAAACCTTTGGTTAATGTTTAATGGATGCTCATTAGGAGACACTAAATACTTTGAACGTGTCATTATTCAACGACGCTCTGTCGACCGTGATGGAAAGATTTTCTTACAAAGTACACATCATTGTTACACCGTGCACGTAACTAAGAAGACATTTCACTATTTATTTATTTAAGAAAAAAAAGTTACCCTTTAAGTTATTTGAAAAAAAGGGAATTTTATCTAGCTATTTTCTTTTAAACTAGCTTTCCTACCGGACGTTGTCCCCGAAATAATAAACGGTTTCATTCCAACTCAGAATAAAACCAACTCAGAACCACCTCAGAAAGGTCATTAAAAAATATGAAAAAATAATTTTAAATAGCCGGTAACCCTAACCTAACTTAAACTATTTAACCAATTTTAAAAATATTTTTTATCATCACTCTTAATGACCATTCTGAGGTGGTTCTTAGTTAGTTTCCTTCCAAGTTGGCCGGACACCGAAATAAACCTATAGATAGACATTTGAATTTCTATATTGTTTACAAATAAACTTTATGTATCTATTATAGTTTCGTGTTCGACAATACCTACCCACGTGTTTTATTTTACAATTCAAAGCTTCTAGCTCATGGTAATAATTTTTTTTTTTTTTAATTTTAAATTTTTCGAAACAATTTTTTTGATAAGATTTTTTGGTAAAATTATTTAACAGAATTAAATCAGGTTGGAGTTGGGTATTGGTAACAATAGAGAACTTTTAATTCTTATACGTGTAACTTGACTAATTATTTCACGGTCTTTGTTGATGATTAAATTCACAGAACTCCATTTTTTTAAATTTAAATAAATAAAATTTAATAATCACTTTAATACTCGTAAACTTCAAAATAGTGCGAAATTAATAACATCGAGCTCTTAGCTTCTAAGTTTTTAATGCATCGGTTATGCAGATTCCCCTGTTTATTATTAAGACGTGCCTAAAAAATTGTAGCATTTTAACAGCGACTCGAATCAACGTTCAAAAGTTGTTTTTTGTCATTCATACCTTTAGCTATCAATTTCTCCACATTCCAAAGCACCCACGAAAAATGTAGGCAGATGTAGTCAGTTAGAGTTTGTTTAAATAGGTGTCTACCGAATTATGTTTTCTATAAATACCAGCCGATATGCCTTCTAACATTCTCTTTAAAAATTAAAAAGCGTGTGTTTTCCAACTGTTTTTCTAATAATGTTATTGACTAAAGTTAATCACATCAAACAGGTACAGAAATAAGTGGCTCTTTAAGTTGGTTCTCAAAACCGGTTAACTGTTTTAATGGTTTAATCTCGATGATTTGCCTGCATAAATGATCTTTAATTTGAGGAAGTACAAATCCGCTTTCAAAGTCAATATACAATAATTTATAATTTAATTGAGGGCTTTATAATCGTTCATGAATCAAAGCTGTAATAGGCTGTAAATGGATGTAACAGGTAATTTAAATAGGTACCTACCTAAGCTAATTTCATTCCCTACTGGAACTTTGCAAGGATAAGTCTTAATTACCATGTTCTCGCGTTCTCAAGTTAAGCCGAGTTACTTCAGTGAAACGATTGAGGTTCTGTTGAATAATAAATAATAGAACTTAGCCTGCTGCGTTCTTTATACGTTCATTAAGAATTCAAATGGCTAACGATTACTCTGTTTAAGGTTACGGGGGTACTTAATTTGACATGTTTTGGCAGGTTTTTGATTATATTAACTATTTACGATTCTTGTTTCTCGTTTTTTTCGAGGCTACAACTTTTTCGCTTGAATTACCCCGCTCGGGATGCTAACAAAATTAATTCTCCGAAAAGAAGCTAACCGAAAAAGTTTCGTTATAAAATTTCTAACCGTTTACAACAAAAATACAAGTTCGCATGTAATTTTTCGTACACAATTTTCACAACAACACAATAATCCCCACCAAACAAAGCTTAGAAGTTATATACATGATTTCAACAAATATTTGAAAAGATTCATCAAGTAGAACAATAATTGGTTTACTACTATATTAATATGCTGCACAGATCTCGATTTGTCCTGAGCCAGGCAACTTCATCCCGGGTAAGTAATTAGCTTAATGGACGTGGGAGAGGGAATAAAAGTGTTGGAAGGAATCCAGCAGGTTAGATCTAGTCACTTAATAAAGCTTAAAGCATTTTTAGCAAAGTTTTGTTTCGGAATAGTGGATCTTTCTTCATGGCGGTGCCGACAGCGATTTACACTTCGACAGAATATAAAAAATAAGCAATTTGTATCAATCAATATGCAATACGAAATTACTTGAATTATTTCATTTACCAAGCCCTGAAGAATTTTTTTGGATGCTGTGTGGAGGTTTTTTTGGGGGAGGAAGGAGAGGAAGTTCTGGGAAGGAAAAATGTGTTACTTGTGGATAGGAATCTGAGGATCAGTGTGTCCAGGAGTGAGGGAGGTATAAATCTATTCCTCCCGGTGCAAGGCCATGGATCGTGAGAGTCCGACCGGAGAGGTGAAAAAGTCTCCCTCAACCAGTCTCTTCGGATCTGGCCCACCACGCTGTAGGCAGCCAAACGCATCTGCCTCCAAGACCTAGACAAACCTCACCCCACGAAACCAGGCACCCCTGCTAAGTCACCAAACGAACCACTTGGGGTTACCCACACCCGCCTTCCAAAAACATTCATTTAAAAAAGTAATTCATTTCATTTGACATCCATTTTCGGACCTAGAAAACAACCGTAGTCATCAAAACTGAAATGAAAACTATTTTTATCAAATCGACTACTGCATATTGGAGAGGAGTACTAGGAAAAACGAAAATGTTCAAAGGCAGCAAATAGTGGATTTCTGTACATCAAAAATCAATTTCCCCTCCGTATAAGGTAGATATACATATAAATAAGGCAGGACGTAGAAGTACTCTGTCATACGAATCCACTTCTAAGTAAACATGCCTGATGGGCAATCCGGATCATCGGCTGAATACTTTATGGGACGTTTTATCGTTTGCGATTCGTGCGGCGTGCGGTGCACAATGCAGCCGGCATTTCCCCTACAATCTCGAGGCTTTCATTAATCTTTCAATTTTCCGAGCGCCCTTTTTATTTTTAAACGTGGCCGTTTTGTGTTAATCCGCAGTTTACAGAATGTTTTCAGACTGCTAATTTATGTAAAAAAAATGCGATGTGGTGAAATTTGCATGTTTAAAATGGGTATTATGGTGAAAATTTAAATGTTTGAAGTATGTATTATGGGGAAATTGTGCCTGATTTTAAATGTAACCATAATGAAGGGAACTCGTAGAAAAGTTTTTTTTGTTACACATGAGCATAAGTAAATAGAGCGGTAAAATTTTGCTAAAAACTTTAGTCTATTTAAATAAACTAAATGAATAGATAATAACCCAAAACAAATATGGAAATCCGTATTCTTGATATAACCGACACATTTCAAAATGATGATTTTAATCTCTCAATTTTGAAAACGTATTTGTAAGAGATTTTAACTGTCGAAGAGATAAATTGTTAAATCATTTTGGGGTTACATACCTACTTCATAATTGTTTTTGCAATATAATTTTTTTATCGTTTTTCAGGGTACAATCCCGTTAAATCCTAATTATAAACTTTGTCTACAGGTTGTTGATGTTTTTATGTGAATACCTCAAAAGAGTCCCATCTGCTTCTGTCTGAAGCCAGTGAGACTGGCATCCCCAATTAGGGTATGTTGAGAGGCTGACGGTGGTGGGGAGGGGAAGGAGATAGGGTAGAGGAAGGTAGGAAAGTACCTGGCTATCCAGATCTGGTCACCATACAAGGCTAAAGCCACTTCAAGCAACGTTTCAATTCTGAATGGTGGTCGATACTGATAGTATCTTCCGCTCCGGATGGTGTCGCAAATATACAATATAATATTTTTTATTAACTAATTGTGAAATAACACATAATATACATACATAATATTATTATCTAATACCATAGATATACAGATAGATAATTACAATTAACCCACATAATTAATATAAACCATATCTATTTAGTAACCATATTTTTAGCACACATGTCAATCTATTTGGAGAAACATATATTTTTTTATATTACTTGGTTAATACCTATGTTAAATATTTTGAGCACGTCTTATTCCGTGATCCGCTGTCAGTATTTATTGTTATATTTTGAAACAAGCATTCCTTCATTCTTTGTACACCAAGTATTATGTTCATGTTTTACTTTCCTCTTATATTCAGAGTCAGATAAAATATGCTGAATGCTGAATCAAATATGTTGAGCCCTAACTTGCTTGAATAAAGGAAAAATGTAGTGAAATCACATTAGAAAACCATTGAAACATTCATTGAATACCTTATAACATTAATTGAATTCAACTGGAACCGTTGTTCCTTCAACACTACTCGAGTTCAGTCTTGTAATGGAACCAGTTTGAATGAAGAAGAAACTAATCTTTAAATTTCATTCGATATTTTCTTACATCAATTGATAATGTAAGCTGCCTTTCTAAAACTTCACATATTTAACCAGTTTGAAAATAGACGAAAAATACTGCGAAATCAGTTTAAAAATTCGTTAAATATCTTCTTACATTAACTGATTTAAATGGGAACCTTTGTTTCATAAATTTTACGCTTGCCCTGTCTTGTAATTGAACTAGTTTTACTGAAGAAAATAGTGTTACACCAATTTAAAATCCATTCATCTTACATCAATTGATTAAAGATTCAAGTTACGTTTCTAAAACTTTATACGAGCTTAATCTTGTATTGAATCAATAGTCAATGATATAAATTTGTGTGAATAAAAAAATACTGAAAAATCAATATAAAAATTCTTTGATTATCTTTGGAGGTTGTTTTTCCTAAAACACCAGTCTTGTATTGAACCAGTTTGAATGTTGAAGAAAAACATCGTAAATCATTTTATAAAACCTTGAATATCTTCTTTCATTAATAGATTTTAATTTGAGGTTGTATTTCAAAAACATTACACGAGTCCTGTATTCAATACAACCGTTCACGTCCTTCGCTTTGAGACTCGCAAAAAGAAACTGCAAAACTCCCTTTATCGGATAAATGCATTTGATTGCAGTGTCCACAAATGAAATACTGCACTTTCAGTTGCCCGTTAACGTATTCAGTGCGGTGAATGTGAAGAGATAAGTAATTCCTTTCAATTCTGCTTCTCAGATTCCTTGAATTTATAAAACGGTACAGAGATTAGTCGGCATTTTGGTTGCTAAAAGCGGAAAGCTTCTGATGTCAAATTTATTATCGTTTGAAAATATTTTATTTTATGGGGCATCCATTATACGTCATCCAGTCTTCGCAAATGTTATTTATTGCCGATGTAATTGACCATAAAAATAGTCTTCATAAATATCATGATATGATCATAAAGATTTTTTTTACAAAAATGTTCATTTCAACTCACGTAATAATCTGAAGATAAGATAAGTGGCTGAGCATACGCTCTTAACTTCTGAACTTAGATATCGAAGGCTTTGAATCTAAAAAATGGGGTTTTAAAGATTTTTTACATTAGCTCTAAAATAATTTCCCCCTGGGCCTATGTCACTGACGTCATTGACGGCAGGCGTAGTCCAACGATAAGGGTCTTTACTCGCAATCCGAAGGTCGCGGGATCGAATCCCGGCGTGGGAAATAAATTTTATTTGATAAATTTGTGTTATTTCACAATTTATTCATTTAAAATAATATATTGTATATTTGCGGCACGTTCCAGAGTAGAAGATACTCACAGTATCGCCCTGGTGTAAGATCACCATTCAGAATTGAAATGGCTTTAGCCGTGTTTAGTGATCAGGTCTGAATAGCCAGGTACTTCCCCACGTACCTCTTCCCTATCTCCTTCCCATCCCCACTACCTTCAGCCTCACAACATACCCCAATTGGGGATGCCATAGCCTCACTGGCTCCAGACGGGAGCAGTTGGGACTCTTGTGCGGTATTTTTTTTTTTTTGAATTTCATCTTTGGGGATGCTATGTGAAGGGTCTTTTTAAGGAAAGGAATGAGAGGAGGGAAGGAAAAAGGTATGAGGGGTGGGTAGTAAGCTGGGGTTTATTGTGTCCAGATTAACCATTAAGACCTAGACAAATCTCATCCCATGAACCCCTGCTAAGCACCAAACGTATAAACCAAAATACCTAACATAAATTTTTTTTTTACTTATATAAGCATTATATTACTGCAACTTATCTTATTATTAATGTATCCTTGAAAGGCTGTTTGAAATGACTTAAGATATAAAAAACCTCCTCTTACGCTCGTACCTTGCCCTACCCCACTTCCACCAAGAAAATAATCCCATAAACAGGGATACCATAGTTCAACTGGCTCAGGGTAGTTGGAAATGTAGTTCGTTATAAAACAAAAATTAATTTGTACCGCATTTGCTTGAGCATGTTGATTTAAATTCACGATGAACAATATACTCTCAGTTTGTCCTTGAAGAAGATTCAAAAGAAAAGGATTCAAAATGAAACCTTGCTTGAAATGGCTTTATCCATATTTAGTGACCAACTCTGAATAATTAGATACTTCAGTATTACCTCCTTCGCCTTTCACTACGCTCAGAATAAAAACGTACTCCAATAATTTGTGGATACCATAGCCCCATTTTATATGAATAGGTACCGCACAAGAGTCCCAACTGGAGCCAGTGACACTCAAGCATCCTTAAATGGGGTATGTTGTGAAGATAGTGAGGAGAGAAAGGAGATGGGGGAGAGGAAGGTGGGGAAGTACCTGGCTCTTCTGATCTGGTCACCAAACATGGCTAAAGTCATTTCAAGCAATGTTTCTATTTTGTACGGTGGTCTTACACCAGGGCAATAATGAGATTATCTTACACCCTGAAACGTGCCGCAAATATAATAAGTGTAAATTATTTTTAATTTTCGTAATACCTCGAATAAATCAAATAAAACTTATTTGCGCACGCCGGGATCGAACCCGCGACCTTCGGATTGTGAGTAGAGAGTCTTACCCCTCGACCACGAAGGCCGCCCATGGTGGGAACATATCACCTGAGCAAGATGCAAGATAAATAAATCTACAGTGCAAAAGTTCCGCGCAATTTTTAAAATATTATTGTAAATTAGGTTAGGTAATTGATTTTCTTCAGTTGCTATTTTATTTTCATTAATGCGTTTCCAGCTGAGCATTACGAAACGGACATCGGGCAAGTCACAGTATTATTCAAATTAATTGAATAGGTTGCTTTTGAAGATCAATCATTATGTTAATAGATTAATTGATCAACGGTTCACTGTTGAATTCACAATAGAAAAAAGTTTCGCTTACTTTGAAGAATCTCACTTAGTAAATACTGCACGTTCATTGAAAGGACAGCTGGTTACTTTGTAACACAAATCCACCTACACCAGAACCATTTGTATCCAATGTAGACTTTCCTTTAATGGCTCAGAAAAGAAGTCGGTAAAAATTGGTGCCAATGTCTCATTACGTAAATGTTGTTTGATAGTTGCTTTATAATTTGATATCTTTTCCCAAACTACAAGCATAATATTAAATCCCAAAAATGCTAAATACGATTCGATGTCCCTGCGAACCCCACGCGTGCCTGTGTCCCGTACAATGTGTATCATTGAAAAACGAAATGTCAGGTAAATTTTTGACTGAAAAATATGTAATTAGAAAATATGATATATTATGTACACGTTTTCAATTTCTTTCCGAATGTCCGAATAAATGTAAATACTCATTCGTTCTTTTCGTAATCACCTCAAACGCGCTGTATAATGTATTACGAATTATTATGCTGTACTATCTAAATTTAATATTTACTAATAGATACAGAAAACATTGAATGTTTGAATCTCAGATGGAATCTTAGGATAACACTTCCTTCTCCAAAAAATTGCCAAGTTGAATGGAGAAGAAACGATTCTATTAACTAGGCATCCATTTTTCTTTACATATCAACAACACTGCTTCGGCTGAGGTTTCTAAAGGTTCCCTCCAGCTGAAAAATAAGTGTTGAAACAGTTGATAGCCCGTAAAATAATCCCAAACCAACCTTGCTATACTTATGTGATGTTACAATCCAATATTTTTTGTATTCTAATGTAATAATAATATTGAAAGATTGTTGATTTACCGAAAAAAAAATAACCAGAGAAAGTAACTATAACTAGAAATAACTATATGGTCTTGTATATTTTTTTTAATATCTCAGGAATATAGATTGTTTATCAATTTCTTGGTGTAAAAAAACGCTGAAAATGTGTTCACTTCTACATTACATAGGCCACAATTCCACAGAGGCATTCATAGCTTTCAAATAAGTAACCGTGAAGTGAAGTACCTAAATCAGCTTACCTAAAACTGGCGTAAGCATTTCTATCATTTACCCCCAGATATGTACAAGCGTTATTTTAATATTCATCTGTTGGTCTGGGTAACTGAACATCCAGTTCTTACGTTTTTTTTTAAATAGATCTACCAATGGACTTATTCTGTTTTTCTTCCGCCATTACAAAGATTAATGTACCTTATTTTTTTGATTGATATAAAAACCACATTAATTTATGTACCCATGACATACTGTATCAGTAAAACAGGTTATGTCCAAGAGTAATAATACCAACGAATTCAAATATCATAAAATTTATAATCAAATACCTGCTTTAATTTGCATGTCCGAAACCAATATGGTTCCGGAATCTATTTACGGACTCATAATGAATTAGCTTTTTAAAGTGTTTATTATCCCAGCCTAATATCAGCATTCTCGGTATGTGTGAGTGTGAATGCATTTCATCCGTAAATATTGTGCCTGTTTTGGATATTTCCTGCATACCATATGCATCTGGTATATGTTTATAATGATAGAAATAATCAATATTGATGAATATCTCATTTCCGGTAGGATTTATTTAGAATCAAGTAGTCATTTTTATTACCCATGTGTATCGGGATTCATTACAAAGTTGTTTTACAGCTTATTAAAATGATCTTAGCTGATTATTTTAATATAATATCAAGTTGGTGGTTACGAGAATAATTTATTTACTTTCTTACTAATGATGGAGAGAAGCTAAATGATTTTAAAATTATACCTCGATACCGGAATGATGGATAATTTATTGCTTGGTTAGTTATAGTAGGAAGTTAGTAATATGATATAATTACATATTGTATACATTCACTCATCTACAAAATCTCGAAGGCAAAATTAATGACGTTAGCCGACTTTATTTAATATTTTCTATGCTTTACAAAAGTGGCACAAGTTAGTCGCTAATGTTCTATTGAGTGTTCGACAAGCATACACACGTCAATTCTTTACAAAAAACGTTTAAGAGCATTAATATGTTTTACAACTTCACAAACAATTGAGTAAAGCATTTATACGCTCTGCACTCTCTGCAGTAGTAAGTATGTACCTGGTAGCACGAAAGATTTTAAGAGAAACGTTGGCGCGGCCCGTTTCTGCACATTTCATATGAATCTTAATTTTGGATTTGAGATCAAAATACCCAACCAAACCGAAAAATTATTTTTGTAATTAAAATGTGTTTCAAATGTCTAGTACGGAAATGAGCTACTTTTGTTAGCTTTAAATTACAAGATATAGACCATTAAAGATTTTATTATTTCATTAGAGGCAACTTAGGCAATTATTTTTGAGCAAAAGTAAAGTAAAAAAAAAAAAAATACCGTATTAAAAAAACATCGTACTAATAAAACATCGTTAAAAATGTGTTTTTGAGTAGTAAATTTTACACAACAATTTTGGTATATACCACCTCACTAGGCTGAGCCTAGAGCTGTGGCAGGAATTTAATCTATTTTTGATATATCTTGAAAGATAAAATAGGGAAAAAAAATTAATATTTATTTTATTTTCATAATAAATATAGTAAAAGCGTTGCAGTGTCCATCATCTGCCCTGATGATGGACACTGTAACGCTGTCTGAAACGTTGGCTAAATAAGAAGGTAACGCAACACGGCTTAACAACGCAAAAACAAATAACGAAAATGTTTTCACTTTACTCACAGATTACATGAAACATTAAAATCTTTAATGACCTATAACGTATAATTTAAATTCAAAATAAATAAAGTAGCTCATGTCTATACGAGATATTTGATATAACTTTTGATTGCAAAAATAGTTTTTCATTTTGGTTCGGTATTTTGATCTCAAATCCAAAATTAAAATTTAGATGAAACGGGCCGCTCAAAACGTTCCCCTTAAATGAGCCGAATAATGTGTTACTGATGCAATGTGAACCTCAACACAGATGTTACAACTAGTTTTTTAATCAATAAATCAGTGTTGCTAATTCAATGCTATCTGATGTAATGTAAATTGTACGTTGTTTTGATAGATCTACCTATTTAACAAATGAGTTACAAGTTACACCTACTCGATCATAAAAAACGTGTTGATGTTTTCATACGCAATATTTCTTCAATGAATAAACGTCGGTAATGAGTGTGCTATGTAATATTTACACGTCAAATCGTGATTTAAGACCAAAGGAAATATTATTATTGTCTTAGAAACTCAATACAAAGCCCACGACTGTGGGTCGATACGTTACTGAACTGACATGACACCCCGTTATTATTATTTTTGCCTATTTAGCAGACTTATTAAACATTAATTTATCAAGCACCCATTGGTTCTAATAGCTCTACAGCGATAACAAATATCTCTTTTTAGTCATAAATAACAAGAAACTGGCGTGTACTAATTATGAGCTTGCATTTAAAATTTATTTATACGTCTTTTGTTTCTGCACGTTGTTTGTTGAACGATACCTAGACCTACCTAAATAAATTGTGGGTATGCTTCATGGTATTCATTGCATAAGTGCCAATTGTCATAGGCCGAAAATATATTCCGCAGAGGTATGCCATACTTACTTCAAAACCTTATGTAGGTAAAGATCTTAAAATGTGTTTGCGTGACCCATTTAAAATCTCGAAAAGTGAGTTCAAGCGCCATAAAGTTTAAAAATACAGCTTTTCCCTATTGGAGATAAACGATACTATTTTCAGTTTACTGCGTCAACACCATTGTCAGTTATAGTAAATACGACATTGGTATTTGTTCAATAATGACCTTTTTACTTGATTTATTGACTTACTGCATATATAATTTAAATGTTTATAGTTAGTTTTAATAGTTAAAATAATTGTCAAAGTTTTAATTTTTCAAAATCCGCGAAAACCACCGTATGTATCGTAAATTGTGTGACGTCATCACTCTTCAAAAGTTTTATTCATTTTCAACAAGTATTGTCATTTGGTATGGAACAGGTGTAGTCATTTTGTATGGAAGAAACTATTCAATTTGTTAAAAAGGTGGAATTATTTATTTACTATACCATATTTATTTATTATATTTTTAAAAATTGTTTGAAATTCAGCTTCATCAGCTGTTCAACGTCCGCTATTTTGGAGTTCAGAGTTGGACGAAGTTCGTCGGGTCAGCTAGTTATTGAATAAAACTTATATATTCAGAAACAGGGTTTATTAGTCTATAATTTATTTGAATATATTTTTTTAAAGCCATAATAATTATTTAAAAAAAACTATTTTGTTTAAAACCACGAGATTTATAAATTTATGAACCGACCGGTTTCGCTTTACTCAAGCATCATCAGGGTACAAATTAATACTGTACTATTAATTTGAACCCTGATGATGCTTGAGTAAAGCGAAACCGATCGGTTCATAAATTAATAACTCTCGTGGTTTTAAACAAAAAAGTATTTTTATTTTATTAAATATGTCAATCCACAAAGTGATTGCTTTCTACAATAATCATAATATTTTTCACTGGAGTTCCTTATTGTTCGATAAAAAAGTGTTGAAATCATTTGTAGTAAAACCAGAATGATATATTTAGAAAGTCATTCAATAATTCAAAGCTTATCTGAATTTTCACACAGAAACTAATGAGTATTCAAGGATGTATCTCAATACAATTTATTACAAATTGTGCAACGCGGCTTAATTTAATTGGATTCGATTACAACGAAAGAGCATTCTAAACGTTTAGCTTCCAGCTTCTAGCAACGCCATCAACTATTGGAAGGTTTATGAAACCAAAGCGCTGTCCAAACACTAAGCTCGGAGATCAGGCTTTAAGAGTACCAGAAAGCTTAGAATAAACTCCAACTTGAACTGAGACGGATAAAAACATTATTGAATT
Organism: Limnephilus lunatus; assembly: GCA_917563855.2. Taxonomy (NCBI): domain Eukaryota; kingdom Metazoa; phylum Arthropoda; class Insecta; order Trichoptera; family Limnephilidae; genus Limnephilus; species Limnephilus lunatus. The sequence goes on along the minus strand of OU830598.1, from coordinate 43,948,612 downwards.
CTCTCTGGAAATCATCTCAATTCTTTATAAAATCGTATCCAAACACAAATAAGAGAGTTCGAACTCTTATTTCGGAACAAGCCCATACAACCACAATTCTACAAAGCAATATCTCTTCTTCCACCAATGTTTATCTTATAGCTGTTTTAATTGATTTAAAACATGTACCTTAAGTGAGCCTTTAAAATGATTGCCTAATCATTTCGCTATTTAATTATTTGAAATTAAAACAGAAATATTTTGTTTAAATAAAAAATCTGAAATGGATGAAATGTATAAACAAATATCGGAGATTGTATACGGAACATGAACGATATGAACGCACGTCTCTGACGAACGATGGTGAAATAGATAATATCGACGGTCCCGAAGAACAATGTCGGATGTGCGATTTTTAATTTTTGCAGTGGAGCTTTTTAAAGTATCGTTTCTGCATGCTTACTGTTTATGGTATCAAGAAATGTAGTGTTGTTTTGATCTTTGATACTTCATCTCATTTCATTAAAAAATACGAATATACAGACCTTTAAATCAACAAAATAAGCCAATAAATAAGCCAACAGAATAATTTTCAATTTTTATCAGATCCGCCATTGTTCTTCGGGACCGTCGATATATAAAAGGCCTGTAAGCACGTTCGAAAGCCTCTTCCATTCTGACCGTCAAACCGGATTGTACTTAAGATACATTATATTAAATATCGTTTTATTGTGCCTGAAATAACAAAACACCAAACATTATGCTACACATGTAGATTAACAATTTATGATATGAATGACATTCGTACAACACACGGTGGAACAAAATCTTTAGTTAGGCATTTCACTTGCTTTCTAAGCTCGTTTTTAGAGGTATTTATGTTCGTCGAGTTGTTCTCTGGTACGAACCCTGCAAAATTAACCGACTGATAATTTTCCAGAGCATACTGTAATACCTACAGATAGTCATTCAGGAAGATACCTAATGCCGTGAAATACAGAAGTGGTTGAATGCAAGTTAAATCGAATTGGTTCGCCTTTCAGCAAATATTATATTCTGACTTCGTACACTTTGACAATCTTAATATTAGCAATGATTCAATTAAAAGTTCTACCTAAAGTTTTCTTTGACGAGTTTCCTTCTTGGGCGTACTGATAGCATAGACGGTACTTACTGATTTATTAACCAACAGAATCATTCCGAGCTCCAGCCAGATATATATTCACGCCTCCACACCTTCCAAACCGCATCAAGCAAAACAGCCCTTTGAATTGAGGCATTGAATTTTTTAATGCATTCAAAAAACCTTATTTGGCAATCATTAGGGTTTAAAAATTGACTATCGTAGCACTTGCATCCGCCTTGCTAAATTTCCGCCGAAATTTAGTTATGAATTTTACAAATGAATGGATAAAACGACAACATTGTTTGAACTAATACATATTTCACACGTCAGTAAAGCTATTTCTATTCAAAATACTCTCTTAATCGATGAATTGGCTCCTCTTTCAGAGAGACGTGTTTCTATTTCTATCCATTGCAAACAGACCCTGACCTCAGAACAGATAAGATAAAGATGGAATTGACAGTAAGATAAAGGTATGAGATAGGATAAATCCTGCGTTGGAACAGCTGTCAAAGAAAGAGGAAATTGACAAAATTACTCAAATAATTTAAAGTGAAATCCACTAAAAGTGACGCCGGAGCCGGTAGCATGTGTAATATACTCGTAGATATGTAATTTGTTAGTATCGCAATGTCGATTCGAAACGATTTTGTGGAAAATTTGTTAAAAATATATCGATTCATTCGCTTTCACATCACTAGTAGGTACGTAAAGTTTGTTAGAGTTTTCTTCTTAGATTATAAAAACTTTTAATTTTAGTATAAAGTAGCGTTACCAAATTCGTCGGATTCTTCCAGACCAATCCAGTACCAAATCGGGTAAATAAAATTATACGGAGTTTTTTTAAAACGATATGTTCGACAATTTTTAATACTTTTTTTGAAGAAAGACAAACATTCCCGATTACGAATAACCTGATAATATTTTAAAATATTCTACTACCACAACAGTAAGCGGAAAATGTTGCTTGTGTCGTGATGGAGGACTTACCAAGCCGAGGAATAGAACACACGACGCTGGAGGGGACCCAAACGCGATGCCAACTCAGCCACTAACCAATCGATAATGTACATGAATGTATTTTTAATTTTCTGTCAGCCGTAATTTTATTATTAATTTATTAGTCAGCCGAAAAAAATTTGTAAATAAAACTATTTGAAAAAAATTAAATAAAATAAGGAAACTGATTTACACGATTTTTAGCCGTTTGATCAATAATGCAAATTTAAACCTTTAGTACGAATAAACGATTTTAAAAACGGTTGTCGTTTACTTCCTTTTGTATATAAAAACCTAATCCCTACTTCGTTTTAAATAATATTTAAATATACAATTTACTACATACGTCATTATAAACATAAAGTTCTATGGTTTAAGTCGTCTGTTTTTTTACATATACTAGTAAGATAAGAAATTATGTATATTTGCATAGCACCCGAAAAATTCCAACCTTCAGTGTGAAATTTTTAACCCAAATTTTTTATTAATGTATAAAAAGGTTACCCTTAATAGAATACAAACATAGAATTACTACTAACACAATTTACTTTGTTTATTTGACTTATAAGAAATAAATTTTCTTATTGGTTTAATATTGGTTTTACCATTTTAATATCTTTGGTTTTACCTATCACACGTGTATCTTAAAATGTATGTATGTGTATTGTGAAGTAGGTAGTGTAGCTTTACTTTATTTCTATTAAGAGCAGTAGTTATGTACAAACTTAGAGTTAAAAAAAGTACACAAAATTTCTTAAAAATTATTATGTTTGAATGTACAAACAATTATTCCTTATGAAGAATGTACTCAAGCCCTAATTCTACATTCTAATCTCGTCGGGTTTGAATATTCCCCAAAAGAAAATCAAAGCAATTCGCGTTTTATTGGGGTGATTCTATTGCCACTTAAAGAAAAGAAACACTTTTTTATAGCCGCGGGGAATAAAACAGATACGTGATGTGGGCCAATAAAATGATATCGCTGGCCATAGTCATCTCCTAATGCATAATTGAATCATAAAACTACAAGTCTTTTGATTACTTTAATGTCTTGCTCGATTTGAACTGAATTGATCTCCAATTGAAACAAACTGTGAACCGAACGATCTAATTGAACTATCAAACGTTTTATGGCTTGGAATCAGGCGATATTTGGGTGTACGTCGATCACCCTACGCGTTATGTTAAAACAATTTCAACTCATTTTTATGTCGCAGCATATAAAAGCTGACCAGATAATCCGGTGGAAGGTTGATGAATGACGCACTCGAGAAGAAACAGGAATAATCGTAATGCAAAACATTTGCAAGAGCAAATGAACATTTTTGGTAAAACTTAATACAAAAATACCATAATTGTTACAATAAATCTGGTCGCTGAACAAAACAAGGACCATGATTTGAGATTTTCACGGCCAAAAGAATTATCGTGATTTATTTTTGGGGTATTATTCAGTGTTCATCTTCATTTTAGGTATTATTCAGTGTTCATCTTCCTTTGGGGTATTTTTCAGTGTTCATCTTCATTTTGTCTTCAGTGTTCATCGTCATGGTGTTTGAAAGAGAGAGTACGAAAACAGTATGCAATATAGTTGTGAATGATGAATACTTGGAGCAGGTGGATGAGTTTGTGTATCTGGGTATTATGTTTACGAAAGATGGGAAGGCTGAAAGAGATATTGAAAGAAGGGTGAATGCCGGTAACTCCATTAATGGAGGACTGAATGCCGTTGGCGGTAATAAAAAAATGTCCAAAGAAGCGAAACTAGCCGTCCATAATGGAGTGCTGGTACCTACCCTGATGTATGGCAGTGAGGCATGGAACTGGCAGAGAAAGGATGAAAGTAGACTGAATGCTGTAGAAATGAGATCCCTGAGGCGAATGTGTGGTAAAACCATGTACGATCGTGAGAGAAACGTGGATATCCGCAAAGAATGCAAGGCTGATGTAAGCGTGATGTGTAAGATTAAGAAAGGGACTCTCCGATGGTTTGGGCATGTAGAGCGAATGAACGAGGAAAGGAGTGTAAGGAGAATATATGATGCAAATGTGAATGGTAGAAGAAGTCGCGGACGCTTGAGGAAGACATGGCACGACCAAGTGAATCAGATACTCGAGTCGGGCCATGTGAAGAGTCGGAATAATAGAAGAGCATGTATGAGACGATGTATGAATGTGAACGAGGCAAAGAGTGTGTGCCAAGATCGAGTTGTGTGGCGGTCCGTACTCTCTGCCTACCCCTGCGGGGAAACGGCGTGATGGTTAGTTAGTTAGTTTCATCTTCATTTTGGGTATTATTAAGTGTTCATCTTCACATAGGGTATTATTCAGTGTTAATCTTCATTTTGGGTATTATTCAGTGTTCATCTTCATTTGGGGTATTATTTAGTGTTCATCTTCATTTGGGGTATTATTCAGTGTTCATCTTCAGTTGGGGTATTATTCAGTGTTCATCTTCATTTGGGGTATTATTCAGTGTTCATCTTCAGTTGGGGTATTCTTCAGTGTTCATCTTCATTTGGGGCATTATTCAGTGTTCATCTTCATTTGGGGTATTATTCAGTGTTCATCTTCATTTGGGGTACTATTTAGTGTTCATCTTCAAGGAAGATTTTAGTATGATATCCGAAACTTTGGCTAAAGAAGGAAATAGCGCAACGCAGCTTAATACTCCAAAGACAAATTTCATAATTGTAGCAAATTACAATTTTTTTGGTTTGTTTTACTGAGGATTTAACGTTCCTCCCCAGGCACTGACTTTGAGAAAACACCGCTAACACCTAAGACAAATCCTAATTGAATGGCACCATCATTTATTGACTGCTGTAAATTTTTTAATATAATGTTATCCAATTTCATAAAAATCCATGGATATGCGCATGTGTATTTGTGAGTGCCAAAAAAATATGGATATACTGTACTTTCATCAACATTTTTCTATCTGCCGAGATTCAGCTCGGTCGAATGTTGGGAAGTGGTAAGTAATTTTTACGTCCAAATTTTTGCACTTATTCATTCAAGAAAACAAAATCGAAATTGAAATAGATGTATTTAAAAATAGTTAGGTGATTTTTTTAAATACAGATCAATTTCCTAATCGAATTTTCTAGGATTAGCTAAAATATAAATTTTATGGTGTAAGAAAAAAACAAACTTAGATATTACACAAAACTTTCGTTTTTAAGGGGTGTGTATTACCCCCCACCGGTGCGGGAGCGTTAAGTGCGAACATCACTGTAATGGGAGCTGTTTATATTATGGAGACAACGCCATTGAAATTTCTAATTAGGTTGTGACATCACTCCTGAGTGGTTTATCTAAATAGATGTAATGGATAATTAGATTAAGCACTTAGTTTAAAATATAATTAATTTATGACACATCAATTAACATCAGTAGTATGAAAATCTCAAAGGTAACACGCGCCTGATCCGGTATGATCTGATGCTTCAAATGTTATGAAACAGAAAGAATAAAAAAAAGGGTAAAAAAGAAAAGAGAATGTCTTTATATGTATTGAGAATTCTTGGCTTGGCCTTAGCGGCTTGGTCATATTAATCGAATTCCTGCTGAAATATCTGGGTGCTACTCCAGAAGGAAGATGTCCAGTGGGCCTCCCAAGACTTAAGGAGAAAGCTACAGAGGTCGTGTGAGGAGAGATTGGGCCTGCAATGGTTGAAAAAAAATCTATATTTTTCTCTCTCTGTTCAAATTTATTGAAATTCGGAGTAAATCGTGGACATATCAGAATAGTGAATGCCGTTGGCGCTAATAAACTTTCAAAAAAAGCGAAGCTAGCAGTCCACAATGAAATCCTGGTACCTACCCTCATGTATGGCAGTGAGGCATGGAACTGACAGAGGAAGGATAAAAGTAAACTGAATGCTGTTGAAATGAGATCCCTGAGGCGTATGTGCGGTAAAAAAATGTATGTTAGTGTGAGAAATGTGGATATCCTCAAAGAATGTAAGGCTGGTGTAAGCATAATGAGTAAGATTAAGAAAGGGACCCTCTGATGGTTTGGGCGAATGAACGAAGAAAGTAGTGTAAGAACAATAAACGTCGCAAATGTGAATGGTAGACGAAGTCGAGGACGCCCCAGGAAGACATGGCACGATATGTATGAGACGATGTATGGATGTGAGTGAGGCAAAGAGTGTGTGCCAAGACCGAGTTGTTTGGCGGTCCGTTCTCTCTGCCTACGCCTGCGGGGAAACGACGTGATGGTTAGTTAGTTAAGTTCTTATCACCCTTAATAAGAGCATTACGAACCTGTGGCTCAATACAATTATTCATTTTACAAAGAAGCATAGTACTTTTCTATCAGCAGTTACGTTTACTAATGTTTGAAACTAAAGGGCTGCTTTTATATTTCCCACAGCACAGCAACGGCACACGGCACCTCATTTGTTTAATAATATTGATGGAGATGCAAGAAAAATGGTTACTTTTTTTCCTTTGGATGAAGCTGACATACGTACATTGTTCATCTCACTTTTATTTAGTGCGTAAGAAAGAGCTGCAGCATTATTGTGATAAGAAATACACGTTTTTTTAATGCTTGTGCCGTTGCCGTGCCGTCACCGTAGGAATACTAAAAGCACCCAATGTTTGACTAATTGAACATCAAGCAACGTTTTGGCTGCCGCTGCAATTTGCTCCATGGAATAATAACATGTAATATAATTTTGTAAAGTTTGTCCAACTATTCAGGAGTTCAGAGAATTTGACCTGAACTTTGAATAGCTTTGAATAAACCACGCCTGCAATGGAATTAGTACCAGCTTGAAACGACATGTTACAATACGAAAGTTTGATACGTACCTGCTAAACCCTAACATATTCTGTAAAAGACTCATAATATATTTTGTTTATAAAATACTGCCTAGTCTTCTTGTAACTTGTAACATCACAAGTAGTCTAAAATAACAACTTCTATTATTCATGTAGAATTATCTTATTGTTACGCCTTATTTTTATATGATTCCAATATAAAAAATAAAGAAAAGCCGAAAATAAAGGTTTAAAACCTTTTATTTGGTCAAACATATTTTTCAGAAAGCTCGTATTCGTACTGACTACGTAATTGTTTTAGAAATTGGCATTAACATGTTTACTTGTAGCTTCACGATGGATTTATTTTATAATAATAAAAACAAACAATATTAATTAGGTACCTAAAATTTAAAAAAAAATCAGAGTGTGCAACTCACACGCGGTAGAAGTGACACCTTCAGAAAACTAAAGTAGACAAGAGTGTGGAAGCTACGAAGCACCGCACAAAGAGGAGACGGATTATACTATCGCATTTTCCCGCAGGCTAAATCCTATAGATGTATGAGTTTGTCTCTTTTTAGTGTCGCTTTTTCGTTTCAACAGTTTTAAATCACAACGGTGCCAAAGAAGTTTTCACTTCAAAAAATGTGTGCAGTTCACACACGGTAGGAGTTAAATCTTCAGAAAACTAAAGTAGACAAATGTGGGGAGACGAAGCACCGCACAAAGAGGAGACCGGTTAGTCTATCTCATTCTCTCGCAGGCTAAATCCTATAGATGTACGTGTTTATCTCATTTTAGGGTAACTTTTTCGTTTCTAAATGTTTCAAATCGCAACGGTGCTAAAGAAGTTTTCACTTAAAAAATGTTATGCAATTTTTACGACATAACAACGGTAAAGAAGGTTCAACAAAGTATCAAATTAAATGTAATGTAATATTATGTTTTTGTGATAGAGGAACAATTGTTACGCCTTATTTTTGTAAGTCTGTTGAAAAACCATTTGAGATTTTCATATAAAAAAATTCCCATTGAATTTCTGTTTTATGCATTAGTTTTACCGTTCTTCTTTTTCAAGTAACTTGGAGCAAGTGACGGGTAAAGTGTACTAGGTATTGTGTCTCTAAAATTTACATTGTGTTGAACGTGTGGGAGATATCTTTTTCATTGGAGAAATCATATTTCATTACACCCATACGAGGTACAGCATACTCAAGTCGTAAAATTATTTATTATTTATATGCATTTGTTATGACAGCTGTACAACCTTTGGTGTAATGCCCATCACAATTAAAAGAACGATCAGTCAGCAACAAAAATTATACGTGAATTAAAAAAAATATATATATTCATATGAAACACAGTGGTAATTTACTTTTCGTGAACTGAAAGATAGTGTTTTGGTGTAACAAGGTTTGTTTTGAGGCTTGTACAGACACTTCTTATATATTAGCTAATAGCTGACCAGGCGAATTTCCTACCGCCTCAGAATCAATAACTGTTATGCTGAATTAAATTCAGTTTTTTTATTAAGTTAAAAATTACACGATGACGCAATTATCGATGCGCAACTGTCCGTGTTTTGTTCTTGTCAGCATCAGAGATGGCGTTTTGTATGAATTTATATTTTTTTGTGATTTTCGTACTTTTCCACTTACTTACGGGAATTGCATTTCATTTTCTTTATATGTGTGGGGGAGATTTATTATAATCATTGTATTTTTCCTTTGGAGGAGTGCAGACATGCGTTCACCGACATTTAGTGTGTGAGAAAAAGGGGCAGCATTATATGTGAACAAAAACAAAACAATCAGCGCATTGACATTTGATTTTTGAATTTTTGGGATTCACTCAATATATCCTATAACTAAATACTAGTTGTTATCACACGTACATATGTACTTGGTTTAATGTACATTCTTATTTTGTTATCATTAGAATTACCCTCCTGTGTACCACTGTGTATCATGTATCATGTATCACCGGATTTTAAAAGCCATTTTATGGCGTTGAAATAAATAAATATTCAATATTATATTCATCACAATATTGCTGCAGCTCTTTCAACAGATGAGAATTCGTTCCATACAAAATGTATGAGAAAAATAATTTTCTTCAAAAAATTTTTTTTTCGTGATTTTTTCCGATGTTGTAATAGCTATTCTGCTATTCGGGGCGGAAACAAATCCAAGAAATCAAAGATCGTGAAAATCGATCAAGCCGTTCTTGAGTTATAAATGGTACCTATAACTAACCCAACTTTGTTTTATATATATAGATTAGGTACCAATGTTCAGCCTATTCGGGGGTCCTTTCGTGATGAAAAAAAAGAGCTTTTATAAATAAATTTATAAACAGTGATGAAAAGTTTGGATGCTCCATGCTGCACTGCTGGGGAGATTGAGCTTTCTTTTACCTTTATTTGACTAGGGACCAAATAAATTTCACAAAGCTTTGAAAGCAGAAGGACAAAACTCGTATAAAGCATACAAAGCTGTCATCAGAATCGAGGAATCATTGCATTTTTTCAAATGGAACCGAGTAAAAAAGAAAGTTTCTTCTAAATATTATTTTTTATCAAAGCGTTCACCATGTTAATTAATCCCTCAGGCCTCTATCAAATTTGGTAAGAAGGTTAAAAGTATTTCCGCTTTCAGTAAAATCAATATAAAGTTAATGTTTCTAAATGCATCCCTAAACTAAAAACGGTTCTTAAAAGGAGATAAAATACGCATTCAAATAATTTATAAATAAAAATAAATAATTCAAATGTTAATTTTAAAAATTGGTACCGACAAAAAAAATCATCTCATTCAAGCGATAAATTAGGTACCAAAATTATTTCATTAGAAATGTGTATTTCTTTTGTTTAAATGTTTGATATATCTAAATGTGTTAAAATTTTGAGAGATCTAAATCTGAATCACTAATTATATTTAAAAGTTACTAATGGTGTTCATTCAATAGGTAGTTCTGGTCGTGTCTCTTAATTATTATTTGTCAACAAAAAAATGTTGTTATGTTATTTAACAAATTCTCAGTTTTTATTTTTTTGGTAGGCAAAGATCCCGAAGCAATTATTTTATAGATACTGTCAGCACCACAAATCCTACAATTATAACATCCCGTAATTTTATAAATTTCCCGCATTTTTTTTAATCGTGTCTCATATTATTAGGTAACCACCATTCTCAAGCACATAACTAATGCTTCCATAAATGTATAAATTGAATTTTCAAAGAAGATGGGAAGTAGGAACGTGACATTATTAAAAAGTAGAGTAAAAAACTAAAATACTTAACTAAACTTTATAAAAATTGAAGAACTCGAATAGAAATCCAATAACATAATTTTTGACCCCCTACTATATTGAATGCTCGGAATAGAAAAGGCTATTTTCGTATTTCCTGCAAGAACCCCATTTCCGATTATTTGATAGCATCTAATATCTTTGTATAGGGAGTGAAATAGGAAACATCAATAACCAATAACCATATAAACCGCCATCTTCGGGTCTTTAAAAATATATTCAATTTTATGTGCCATAATGTCGTATAATATCTCATATTTATCGAAAATAATATTTAAACTTTTAAAGGGTTTATGAAATCATTTAAAAATATATAAAAAATTGACGGTCTCCGTCGCGTAGTTTTCAGTTTTATCGACATGTCATTTGAAGTTAAACATTGCATAATTTTTTTATTCTAATATAAAACATAAGTTACATATATACTTTACAAAATATTATAATAAAGGTCGTTATTGGTCATGTATACCTTATCAGAAAAGAGGAGCTCTTGTGCTTGCTAAGGGAGCCACGATTCTTACTTAGGTTGTAAGTTATAATATGTTTTTATGTTTTGTATAAAATTATATACTTTTAACTGTAAATTTTTTTTGAAAAACTCTTTAATTTTATTTATTTGTTCTGATTGGTTGATAATACAGATATGGTTTGAAATTTTCATGGCCTAATGGAATATCGTGATTTATTTTTAGGGTATTATGCCATGTTGCGCTTCCTCCTTCTTTAGTCAATGTTTCACATCTTCCATCATAATGGACACTGTAATGCTGTCCGAAACGTTGGATAAGGAGGGAGGTAGCGCAACACGGCAAATAAATTATGATATTGAATAATTCAATTTATGGATTTGTGACTTTAAAACTAAAAAGGGCCACTTATTTTTAACAAAAAATCCTTTTTTTAAATTACTACACACTCACACCAACTCAACTCATAAACTACGCAATTATTAATATTTGGAGATATTCTTACTCTTTCTAATTAAGAGCGTATAACCAGCCAGTGGCCGAAAATCCACATTTCGTCGAAAGAGGTTCTTACGATCGTACAGGGCGTTTCCAACGAGAAAGATTAATTACTCTCCGTAACAGCTTTTTAAAATTATAACTCAATATCGATTTTATTCCATTCCAAATTTGCTTTAATTTATACCTACATCCAAAAATGCTGAAAGGCGTGTTGATAAAACTATTAAAATTGTGTACTTTTTGTAATTATTTTTTAATCATAAGTATTTATCATTTTTCAATCATGTAAAAAACATGGAAAATAAGAATGTAAAAAAATTTGAAATATATTAGTCTGTAAGTGCGCTAATAAATACACAAACGGACCAATTTTCGTCAAAAAACACATGTTCTTATATATTCTTTTATGATTTTATTTAAACTAAAATTAAAATTCTGTTACATACGTTTAGATTTGAAATGGGTGTTGTATAATAAATGTACTTTTTTGAAAATTTAACAAATCCGCCAACGACCTATGGTATAACTTTATTATACTAAAAACAATATTTTTTTCTGAAAATTTCAAACATACGTTTACTAGATAAAAAGAACAATCTTTCGAAACCAATTTATAATTGTTTGTGGAAAAGAGTCAATACGTCTAAACACTGATTTAAAAATGACATATTTCTGGTGTTCTCTGGTTATACGCTCTTAATGCCTAGCTTATTGTTACTTTATTTAGTATTTAATTTTAACTTAAATTTTATAATGTTATTATTAGGTTCTGAAGGAATTTTTGTTAATTTGATAATTAAAAAAAATATAGTAGGTAATAATAAATCATTATGGAATTAAGCTATATTTAAGCTATATTTGATACAATCCATATTTAATTACTCTGTATGTACTTAACTTATTTATTGTTATGTACTTTTTAATTTGCTTATTGTTATAAGTATTTACTTACTATTATCTACTTCTTTCGTATCATAATTTACTTACTATACAATATTATAATTGTTTATTAGTATTTACTCATAATTATTATGTACTTTATTTACTTATTATTATTAAATTGTTTATTATTGTTTACTCATAATTATATTATATGATATTATTTGTTTAATTTATTAATATCTACATATTTACTTAATATATTATATTTATTTCATAAACTATATAAATTTATTACATAATTGTTTATTATTATTTATTTTTTGTTACTGATGCTACTGTGGTATGATCACCCTATTATTGCATCTGGTAAGCCACAACAGGTACCTTGTATTTACATATTTTAATATTTAGTTTACAGTATAATGTTATTTTTGTCAACAATGGGCATACTGCCCAGCTGTAATAATTATTAATTAGTAATGTTTTAATAAATGTACTCAGTGCTTCTTTTGTAGGTTTATTATTATATTTTTTTTAAGTTTAGGTATATGTATGTTTCTTTTTTTTTTCAAATTACTTTATTGTAAAACTGCATATCTCGATACAGGAATGCCCTAGTGAGATGTGCAGCTTATGTTTTCATGTATTTCTTATTTTTTTCAATAAATAAATAAATAAAAATTAATAAGAAAATAAATATACATATCAAAAAAAAATTTAAAACCAGAATACTTGCAGAACTTAATAACAACATTAAATTTAATTATCAAAAACTAGATGCAGTTTTACGAATTAAACACAAAAACAATGTTTAAGCAGGTACTTCTGCCCCCTTGAGATCCATTGAGTTCCCCTGAGATCCCCGACAAAAAGACCGTTTTGAGACCAACTACTACGCATTGGTCTCTTTCTATGGGAAAAATATACCTTTAAGGATTAAGTATTATTGTATATACTCGTATTCTCGGACATTTGGAAGGTTTTTATTTTAAATCCATTTGTTTCATTATAGAAAAAGAAACATTTTGATTCATTTGTTATTTTTCAATATGAAAACCCCCCGCATTTCATAAGATAATGAAACTAAAGCTAAAAATAACCTTTGCTCTTCTTGAATAAAGTCCTCCTACTAAGATTCACTCATACTCGCACAGTTATAAATGCCAATACTTAGAATCTTAACTACCTAACCACAGAAGTCTTCCAAATTGGCTATCTACCGATATAATTAAAGATTTTTAAAAAATCAAAGAACAGAGCCGAAATCACGTTAAATCCATAAAACATTATCAATCGATGTATGTACGGAATCTAACGACGGTAATTTACGACGACGTAAATTAGGAATGTAAGCATTTGTTCGAATGAGAATAGGTGTGGAATATGTAATAATGCCTCGTATGGTCCTGCCGGTGAGAGAACGCTCTATTGGCCATATACATTACAAATTGTAGTACATGTGAGTTCGGAAGAGTGAGATAGGTGATAATAAAAGAAGAGTACTCCAGGTTTTAATAAACGGCGCCATTGCTATTCTGAGGTACGAGCAACAGTTCGGATTTGTGTCGTTTATAAAGTTAATAACATTGGGTAAAGTGTTTAATAATAAATAGCTGGACTTCAGCTACTTCCCGATTTATCAGGATACTAGCTTTTACCCGCGGCTTTGCTCGCATGGCTTTTTTGTTTTTTTGTTTTTTTTATTTTTTATTTCCAAATTAAGTCCCGTTAAACTGATTGATATCAGTTTGTCAACGGGTTCTTTTGACATTTCATATTTTGACAGGCTTTAGGGGGAAATCTATACATACGAAAATCAAAATATGCTAGCTTCCGGGTTTGTAGTTCCCGAAATGCGTTGCTATGCCACTTATTAAAAATATTGTTTCTCCCAGCGTGTCCTTTCCCTTCATCCTATTCTTCTTCCGCCTCCTATTCCTCAACCGTATCCCCTTCCTCTCACGCGTTCCCACTCTGCCTTCTCCGTTTTCCCTCTCCCCATTCCCCTCTTCTCCCGCTTCCCCCGTCCCAGGAACCCCCCTCCCGATTTCCCCTCTCGCCTCCCGCATTCCACACATTCAGGCCCTGTACATTTATTTTTTAAACAGCGCGCGTGCCATCTATTGCAATTTCTTTATACACATTTCATGATGCCAGAGCTCACTATTGTATACAGAAACCATCGCGAGCTGCACACATCAAATCCCCAAAGTTTCATCGCAATCGGATGAATGGTTTAGCAACACTTAGATTTCATACATACACACCCATACAAACCCACAAACAAACATATTTTGATTTTTATATATATAGATATGAGGAAATCACCCTGGCACAACCGGTAGGATTTAACAATCAACGGAGCATTTTCACTAAACCAAAATTCCGATGGACAGAATATAAGAGTGAATGGTATTATAATCTAAAGATTAACAAGAAATATGGCTTATATCAAAAACTTGAAGATAAACACAAGGAAAGTAATTAGAATTAGGTACTTAAGTAATTAAATAAATAACTTTAGTACTTAGGTACTCGTGCAAATTTGTCAGTTTAATTCAAAAACAATTATGAAAAAAATTAATATACATGAAATAAATTAGAAGTTAAGAGAAGAAAAAGATTTTTTCATTGAAAAAGAAGAAACACTTATAAATCTAAACGAAAATATGAAAGATAACCAGTTGCAACCATTATCTTTTTCTATTTTTCTCTGTCTTGTTCTCTTTCATATTTTCGTTGATGGAAATAACCTTCAAAAGTTATAAAAAGAGAGTTGTTGTAAAAAATTAAAAGATTTGGTATTACCGAGAAATAAATAGAAGAATTATTAAAGTTTTTCAACTTTTGTCTGTTGAAATAATGTAGGTACTACTTCACAGAACTCATTATCATGAATTAGGAGTCTATTTGTGGCAGAGAGTATTTTTTGATAGCACTTTGAAATAATAGGACGTGAGAAAGAAAAAAAATAATTAGAAGAAGGGAGAGGTCACAACGGAATTGTCAGAGTTAGACCTATTTATAAAACACGTTGCGTTCGTGATCTTATGAATGAATTTTCACAAGCAATAAAAATGTAAACGATTCTTTACCTCTCGTTCAGTGTGGAAGTACGTACTGAAGGCCGTTACACACGAGCCCGATTTTCAGCCCGTTTCCAATTGGAGACAAAAGTCAACATTTTTCGCTTTACGCGACCGCTGTTTTCATCTCTATTTTCATATCTACGATTTCAGTAGGCATCACAACAAACAGTATGGTTCGTGTGTTGTTTGCAGTGATGACAATTGAAATCCTAGATATGAAAATAGAGGTGAAAATAGCGATCGCGCAAATCGAAAAATGTTGACTTTTGTCTCCAATTGGAAACGGGCTGAAAATCGGGCTCGTGTATAACGGCCTTGACTCCCTACTTATATGGTCTCGCCTCTCGACCATTGACTTGTTCACTGGCCAGTGGCCAGTGGCTGATTTAGTTCATTCAATCGCCAGGCGTCAACACTTACGGCCGTTGTTCTCAACTTTTCGGTCGATCTGAATCTCCGATCAGCTAATTGATTTGTTTAGTAACGCTTGATTCGCCTGTTGGTCGGAGAGTTACGTTGGGAAGAGAGTATTTGTGCCTTTGGGGAGACTTGTTGGAGCAACTGTTGAGCCAAAATTTCGGCTCAACAGTTGATCAGTTGGATTGGAAACAGCGGTCGTTAAACTACGTTTTGTATATCACCTTAATTATACAAATGTAAAATAAAAATTATAAATAAGGAAAGATGATTCCAAAATGCATGAATTTCGCGTAATTAAGATAAATTATTATTTAATTTTTACGTATTCAGACAATTTCACACACAAAATTTTGATTGAAACGAACATTATCTCTCTGCTTTAAAGTATCGTGGGAAGTTTATCATTAGCAAGCAGATAACAATGATCCTTATGTCTAAATAAAATTTCCGTAAAATAAATTTGTGTTTTAAATATTAACGATAATGTCGCTTGTGGGTTGGTAATGTAACGTGGCGGAGGAAGGTAAGGACAATATAAAGAGTGAGATTATGAGTTAAACACACCTAAAACCGTTTCAAACAATATCCAAATCTTAACGGTTATTTTTCACGTTTTTCCTATGTAACTGTTATTATATTAGGTTATGTACCCATGCATTCATTGTGAAAAGGAATTTTAACATATTCTATGTTTACTAGTATTTTAATTTTCGACAAAGTAATGTTCTTACCAAACAAGAACATAGAGTTGACATGTTCACTTTGCAGGGTTTTGTTTACATTCTGCTATTCTAATTTCGTGTCAATTCACTTTTAATTTGAGGTGTACATTGTATCGGGACAAACGCATCGCATCTTCCGAGCTTGTCAAACAGCGTGGTGTGAACTGAAACGTGAAGTGTACACTCGCCAACAATGTCTGAGCCCGCACGTGTATCGGAGCATTATTTCCGTGTGTCGAGAATGTCAACAACTGTTAATTTGTTGAAAACAATAAACAATGGCGATATACTAACTCGAGGGATCGGACGCGCTCCGTACTTTTAAAAGTCTTGCTTGATATTGTCATGGAAAGATTTTGAATGTGGTGATGACTAAAACAATAAAAAAATCTTTTTTTAGCGAAATAATTTTCAGAAACCAAAAAATCTGTTTGATTTTCTCTTAAATAGGTCATTTTTTTACAGTGAGCCCGGTTATCACAAAATTGCTAGATACATACCTAACTAACTAACTAACTATCACGCCGTTTCCCGCAGGGGTAGGCAGAGAGGACGGGTCGCCAAACAACTTGGTCTTGGCACACATTCCTTGCCTCGTTTACATTCATACAACGTCTCATACATGCTCTTATATTATCATATTATTCTGACTCTTGACATGGCCCGACTCAAGTATCTGATTCACTGGGTCGTGCCATGTCTTTCTTGGGCTGCTTGGATACCTACCTAAACGCAAATATTTTCACATACACACATTACTTCCATTATGAGCTATAGAACTTTGAAATATTCATTTAGCATTCTTATTAATTACGTAATATTTAGTTAAATGAAGACTAGGTATATTAACGAAACTCAATCGAAAATCTGGAAACAGAAAAATCAGAAAAAGATATTGGCACCCCTGGGACTCGAACGCAGGACCTCTCGTTTACCGGGCGAAAAATGAGCGAGAAAGCGAAAGGTGTTGAAGAAAAAGTGTGTTTTGAAAATCAGGCGAGTTACCACTATAACCAGTGGTGTGTAGTACTGTGTAGCCAAGAAATGCTGCAAAACTGTTCCTACTTTTCTTTTTACCGGCATTTTTCCTGAAATCTCTAAGCTTCATGCAAGTTCTGATATGAGAAAGTATTTCTGCTTGGCAAAAATTTATAAATCTTAATTGCAGTCATAGTTGCAATCATTATATCTACAATATTGCACAATTAATCCTTTGTCAAGAATCAATACGCTCTACTGATAGTAACTAATTTACGTTAATAAAATGCACAGGCATTTCATGTTTATACAAATAAGCAATCGAGTTCTCATAAGCTCTATTTTTGATGATTTCCATTTAGTAATAGCATTACCGTCATGATAAATGTTATATCTAATTGGAAAGAATAATTAATAAATTCAAACAATGACTCTTAAAAAATAAATAAATAAAGAAGGTTTTGTTAAAGACGGTAAAGAATTACTGTTTTTAGTAAATCGCAATAAAAACGCTCTTCGTGATTTATTTGCTTGAAACATGCATCCTTTTAACTATAAACTTAATAATATTAAAAAAAAACTTTTACTCCTGATTCTGATCCATTATTTTACGTAGAATCCAAAATTATGTCCTATTCTCTTAAATTCTTTTCCCTGCATACTTCAGTACGCAGTTTAAAAGAGTTTCAGTGTCTCGCTTGCAACTCTCGCTGTTTGACTTAGTAATAACTTTAGTTTGCTTAGCGTTTAGCTTTTATGCGAACCCTGAGACGTGAACCGTCCAATACTTTATTGTTTCCGCTGTTTCGATACGGGAGAACTTTCTTCGGCATTTTCCCATCAAATAATAAATTATATCTCCGTCTGTTTGCTTTCCCGAAAATATAATCAGGAACGGTTATGGACATAGTTTACGACTGTTTCCTAAGGAGTAATATATCATCTCATTGTTGAGAAAAAAGGAAAATGTTAAAAAGTATCTAGACTCTAGACGCTTTTAGAGATATCGCGACAAAAGGGTTGGGTCATCAATCACCTCTTTTAAAAGGGAAGATAAAAATGATTGTTATGTCATTTTAATGTACCTAAAGGTCATATTTTTCTCTCCTTAAATTTGGGAAAAGGCTTCGCTATAATAGGTTTCTTTGGCTTTGAAAATGTTGTTTAAAATAAATGAGGAATGGGCGTTGATTTCAATCAAAAATATAGCAGTCAAATATTTATTTAATGTTAATATGTTCATTCGTAGAATTTTAATAAGTATATATATTTTTTAATTTAAATTATAACCAATATAATAATGTAATGAAAGTGCATCTTAAAATTGATTATCTAAGTAAACCAGTTTTCATCGAAAACATTTTTTATTATTTTAGCTCCACACAGGAAATTAATTAAACCCACCGGGGAAAATAATTTCCCTCAGCGCCTGTGTTAACTGTGTGGATGCTGTGTGAAGGGTCTTTAAATAAACGAAGGAGATAAGGTTTCGGGAAAAATGAGGTGAGAGATGGGAAGGAATTTGGGGGTCAGTGAGTCCAGTAGTGGCAGACATGTGAAACCATCCATCGTACAGCAACGCAAGGCAATGGTTCGGCTGGAAAGATAAAAGCGTCTTCCTCAATCGGCCTCCACCTATCCGGCCCGCCACCCAGTTGTACGGCAAGGCTCACCCCATGAATCTGGGCACCCCTGCTAAGTCAAAGAAGTGAATCACTTGGGTTGACCTATGACAGAGAGGTGTTGGTTATCCAGTGAATGGTTTCCGGTGGGATGCTATCCATACCCGCTTTCCAAAATATAAAATCACTTATTCGAAATAAAAACATTGAAAAAATTAAAAAGGATGAGGGTATATAAAATAATTAAAATAAGTCGTCAAAATGACACATAACCACAATTTAATAATGTCAAAATAATATAAATTAAATTACTAGCAGAGCTTAATAATAGCAATATTAAACGGTTAGTAGGTAGATACTTAAATTCATTTCAGAAAAGACTTTTCTAAATATTTCATCTATCCCTACATTTTTTATACATCGTGGAATAACCTGAATTTTTCTAATTTTACGGGTTTAAAATACTTGTTTCAAGTTGTAAGCTCATTGTTTGATGCCCCTGAATATCCACAAACTGTGTTTAATTTTGTTGCATGTTCCTCGTTAGTCAACAACGAGGCATTTCCTACAGTGTAATTATAATGAAATTTCTAGCCTGTGCCTAACACTATTTCACAGTCATAATATGCATTGTATGCAGAAAGAAGAAAGTATGTTACTTGTACAATACGTAATATTTCATTATTGACTTAAGATTTGTTGGGAAGAACTAGTTTATTTATAAATAAACCATAATTTTAAATTTTTATTAAGAAAATACCTTAAGGAATAACACGGACTCATAATAAACATATTTGTTTTAATTACATAAAATAGTTTAGAATTAAATAACAATTTTTCACTTGTTGAAGTTAATTTAGCATTTTTATACATTAGCTCTACACAGGAGGGCCCTGAGGAAAATAATTTCCCTCAGAGTCCATGTGATCTTAGGGGATGCTGTGTGGAGGTTTTTTTATGAAAAAGAAGGAGATACAGCTCTGGGACGGAAATGAGAATAAGGGTGGGTAGTAATCTGGGGAAGCAGTGTGTCCAGGATCCCTTCAACTGCGGTGCAAGGCGATGGTTGGAGGGATTCTGGCCGGAGAGGTCAAAAGACCTCCTTAACCAGTCTTTCTCGATACGGTCCGCCACACAGCAGTTGGACAGATTCATCGGCCACCAAGATCTTGAAAATCGTCACTCCATGAACACGGGCACCCCTGCTAAGTCACCAAACGTAGCGAACCACTGAGGGTGACCTATGGCGTATTTTACCCACATACAGTCAGTGCGTTGATGGGTTCCCATTACTTTTGTCTTATATATGAATATATATACATATATAAACACTTTGCTTACTTTTATATTACTTCTGTCTTGTTTTTGTATCTTACTGTATTTTGAAATTATTTAAAAGTTATTTTTGAAATGAATTTATAAATAATGGGAAGAAATAAATTTTAAAAATTTAAGTTCCAGTTTAATTTTTAATACTGCTTTACAATATGTGGTTACTGCACGATAAATTATTGCATTTATATTTTTTACGATAATCTTTCCTATCCGGTATCTGAACATTTGTACATCCATATAAAGTAATTATTAACCATGTAAATTTAGATTTATTATAATGTTTAAGTTCTTTTTTCAATAAAAAAGAAGTTGAGGGGATTAACGTATCGGCCCACGTCTCCGCCTAATAATTAACAAAGTCAACTATCGATTTTAACTTCTCCCACGCATCTGTGCAAGTTTTTCATAAGGAATATATTAATAAATTTGGGCGGTTCGTTTATGTATTTTGGTACAATGAACACATACAAATGTACGGAAATTTATCATAGGTAAAGCCTCAACGTGCACAGGTGGAATTTTAATATAAATATGACATTTTAGACCCAACGCAAACAGAAGTCTCCTTAACAAATAATGTGCGAGTGTAAATAATGTGTGAATGTAGTCCGTTGTGCTTATTTGCTTATCCACAACAATAAACATACATGTGTAAATAGGAGGAATTTAGTTTTTAAGTTATAATTTAGGTTTCATAACGAAGTACCTACTTACCAAGAGTGTGTTAAATAAAGCATTTTTATTATCAAACTAGCGATTTCCCGGCATGCGTTGCAATATCACAAGAAATTGTTTCTCCCAGTGTCGTTTCCCCTTCCCCTCATGCTTCCCCCTCCACTTTCTCTGCCTTCCCTCTCCCTTCTCCCTCTCCCCCGTCCCGTCAACTCCCCTCCCGCGTTCCTTATATTCAGTCCCAGTTCATTCAGTTTTCAAACAGCTCGCGTGCCACAAATTCATATTTTCATTTTACATATAATGTATTACAAACATTCATTTTTGTATATTATAAGAATAATCAATCAAATTGCTATCAAAAAAACACAGGTACCTATTTAAAGTACCGATATTTCTTACTTACTTATTATTTCAAGTAAATTCATTAATTTTAAGAGTTTATTCGAATACTGAATTTTGATTGAAGAATCAATGGTTTACAAAATGTTATTCTTAAAACGTGACGTAGTTGACAGTTTCGTAAGAGTTTTTGTAATTATTAAAATTATTTCAGATGCATTATCATGTGGTTGCAATAATCCAGAAACCTTCGCGAGGGTGGAAAGAAGGTATTTTGAAAGTTTCAAACATTTCCCATGCTTAATAGGTATAGCAATACATAAACAATTTACATACTATAAGCAATCATATTTTGATTTTTATATCTACATATGAATATCAAAAAAATCTAATAAGATTACATGTAATAAAATAGACTTAAGTGTTATTTATGGTCTCTCGAAAACAATAAATTTGTTAAGTAGGGGGATACAGAATCCGAAACAATCAAACTTCATCACACTTAATCAATGTCCCATTCGAGTTACGAGAATTTACGTGAGCAATTTCTTAATATTCGTATATTACATGAATTTATAATAATTCCTTCGAATGAGTTCAACATAAAAATTCTTGATAAACATAATCTATAATTTCTAAATTGACATTTCGTTTATGCCCATCTCTAGTACCTACTCGTCGTTTGTAGGTGGGTTTATCCATATCCAATAAAGAAGAATAGAAAATATACCGTGTGTGGTAACGTCGTATAAGGAAGTTCATTCTGTTAAAATTTTCTTCGCACAATTATATTCTCCTTAAAAAGAAAAAGAATGTCATTCATTGTGCTTCCGTATAGAATTAACAACATTACATATAGCAACAGATATCAATGTAATAATGTTGTGACATAAACATGACCTTTTATCTCGAACAATTAATATAACATATAACTAAACTTGCAATGTGTGTGAGAGAGAAATTTCTTAGCATTTTAACAATTAAATATTATTATTAATGTAAATTCTAATCACATCAGAGTTGTTCGCAGGGGGATATCAAAATGTAAACATTCTAACTGCACCGTACTCCTATTTCGTTTTTCAAATGCAACAGGAGCTTTTGGTATATTTTCAGTTGTTTTTTTTTACACTAACTCCACAAAGAAGGCCCTGAGGACAATATTTTTCCTCAGGACCAATGTCATCTGAGATGCTCTATGCTATTCTTGCTGGAGGATCTTTTTGAGGAAGGAAAGAGTGAACATTGGTCTTGAAGAGACCCGTGTTGTGGGAAGGAGGAAACACAGAGGCCGGCAAATCGCTCCACAGCCGAGCTGTTGAACTCAAGAACTAATCGAAGAAGCGACCCGTTCCCATGTGACAAATGTCAACCGTGTGCATATGTTGGGCCGAATATGCACCGGTGCCGAGGCGATCAATGACGCTAGTTCTTCGTAGCATATTCCATTGAAATACCAGCAGAACACGGATACCATTTTCACACGACGCCTGTGCTCTAAAGATTGCAATCCTTTTTTTTACATGAGCTCCATACAAGAGGCTCTGTGGAAAATAATTTCCCCTCAGGGCCTATTTCATCTTTGGGGATGCTGTGTGTAGGGTTTTTTTAAGGTTAAGGAAGAACAGGAGAGTTCTGGGAAGGAAAAGGGTTTAAGGGGTGGGTAGGTATCTGGGCTTAGTGTGTCCTGATCATCCGTCTCCAAGACCTAGACAAACCTCACCCCATGAACCCGGGCACCCCTAAATCACCAAACGTAGCGAACCACTTGGGGTGACTTATGGCAGAGGTGTTGGTTATCCAATAAAGGTTCTCGGGGCGGTGGTACCCATTCCCGCCTCCCTTTTATTAAAATGGGAGAATCTATCAAAAGGACCGACTGTTTCTGCATAAAAACGAAAGTTTTTCAGTTATTTTGGAGCTCCAGACCAGAGATGGCTGCCAAATTCAACGGTAGGGCGCATTTGAGATTTGTACTGGGTTAGCAGTTGTGTACTATTGAAGTATCTGCGGGGCCCTATACAGTACGCCGAGTTTTTGGGAGGCTATAGGCGTTTATCAAAATGTTCTATTCTTTAAATGGCATAATATTTCTAAAAGATATTTCGAATAATTCCATACCTAGTAGGTACCTACTTATAGCCCGTAGGTGGATGTATTCATAACATCCAATAATAAATAATAGACAATGTGATGTGTGGTACGATACTAAAACCTTTCAAGTTTCTACGCTCAATTATATTTCCCCGGAATGGAAGTAGAAAAGTTATTAATTAAAATAAAATAAAATATAATGAACGACGCCACATACAGAGAGACATAATATTATAATGGTGCAGATGTGTCCACATTAACATGACCTTTTATCTCCTACAATTAAATATCAAATGCTTGTCTGCAGCACTTCCTTTTGGCATATATAGTTTTGTACAATATCTTGACCTAGTCAATTGAAACACACTTATCACGAGTTGATAAAAGAGAACAACAAAACTTCCTTTCATAAAAATGCTTAATTAGCAATGCCATAAAAATAAAATAACGGAGTTTATTATTAAAATAAATGTAAAGAGGCGTATCACTATTTCATTGAATGAAAAAATGATTTTATATTACGACATTACTTGTTAATATTTGAAATCGTGACTGATAGTAAAACTACTACTAAGAAATGTAAGTACAGAAGCCATCCTGATTAATTCATTCAACTTCTAGACAAACCATATTACGCTAATCAAAATTATTCAACGCCTAACTAAATAATGCTCGTACATAAACGAAGCAAAAAACCTAAAAGCTTTTGAGCCGGACCGGGTTATTGCTTACAAACTCTGGGCATTCTTTTAATGAAAAAGGTATACTATAAGTTCTGATATATTAAAAAACTTCGTTTTTTGCCAAACTTCAAACACTTTAAGAGTTTTTTTCATTAAATGAAATCAAGTTACTTTGTAAAACACCACTTATTTAAACAAAATTATGTATATGTTTCAAAACATCTTACTAATATTATAAACGCGAAAGTTTGTATGGAGGTATGTGTGTTTGTTACTCTTTCACGCAAACACTGAATGGATTTTAAATCAACTTTAAAATAGTATAGCTCATACATGAGCTCACTCATACTTTTTATAAATTATTGCCATACGTAGGCCATAATTTATAAAGCTAGCCAGGAAGGGGACGCAGGAGGGGAATGGGGACGCACGGGAAATGTGATTCAGGTAGAAACAATGTATTTCTGTGAATATGGCATTGCAACGCATGCCGGGAACCAGTTAGTTATTAATGTTTCACAAAATGGTTTGTTTACATATCAAAATAACGACACAAAATGAATTGGCGTATATTGAAGAAGTTTTTTTTTCTTTCGTACGAACAGTAAAACACATTTTAATAAGATTCGAGGCAGTCTAAAATCAAATGTCTACTTATATTATGTTTGCAAAAGTTCATGATAAATGCTAACTAAATAAAAGAAAACATTTCTTTCTTTTCATTAAATCAATGATGACGCCACAAAGCGAATTTTCGAAATTCAAATAAAAAAAAAACAATTATCTTTCTTTGAACCACTGTTTGAATAAAAATTATAATATCTGAAACATGTAGATCATTTTTATTCAGACGATACGATGCACTAAAAATAAAGTCGGAATCTTAACGACGCGTCGCGACGCAAGTGAAGAAAACGTGTAAAAATATGCGACACGCTGCCCCGGTGTACTAGACAACTAGACAGATGGATTTACAGTCGAACTCCACCCATATACTCTAAAATAAAGTGGGAATCTTAAAAACGTTAAGTGAAGACGGCATGTACAAAAATATTCGGCGGGCGGCCGGTGTATTGGACGGACCTGCGGTCGAATTAATCCTTGCAGGCCAAACACATAATTTTATTTATTTTGGAGGTATCATATCGCGTTTCGCTACCTCCTTATTCAACTTTTATGTTTAATATCTGAATTTATTGTAAGAAGTTAGTGTACTATATTTTAGTTTAAAAGTTCTTGTTTTGTCCTGTGCTACAATAACACTGTTATTGTATATTATTATTTTCCTCTGTGCTATAACAGCACTGTTTTGTAAATCTTTGTTCTCTTGTCATTGTTTTGCAAATAATGTATTTTCTTTATTTCATAGGTATTATTTTATTAATTTTTTGTAATGAACTTGTAAGGAACACTGTAGGATTATTTTTAATTTACTATAGTTAAGCGCACGTTTAAATGACACAAAACTGCGATATACAAATATTACGTTATTATTATTATTATCAACGTTTCAGACAGGGTGATGAAACATTGGCTAAAGAAGGAGCTAATGCAACATGGCATAATACCCCAAAAATAAATATTTTTATATTTAAACGATGAAAGATAATTTTGCAAATTTAAAAGTCATTTATTATTGAAGAAGTGATTATTATTAAATAACTTAATTTTTCTTACTATATACGTAATTAATGCAGTTTTTATATTTTTTCCGAACATAGTTAATTAAAAATTTCCAAATCATCTAACAATATACTATACATAAAATGTATTATAACATAAATTTAATATATTGTTACTTACAACAGCTCACATAATCCTATCAGACAGTTATTAAGTTTATATTTTGTTTTACAGTGCTTCACATTGTATTCAATGGACACGAGAACTCTGTAGCGCACAGGACAGGTTCATATCTATTTACCTACATAGAATTAAATCATATTTAGCATTTCTGCGAACGACTTGACGTTACAGCTTTATATGAAACCTTGGGCAGTGAATTGTCTTTAACGTGCGAAGTTTAGTATGCATGGTCAAGTATAACGATTCTTTTAAATCCGTATTGTTTCGGATAAAGTTGAGAGAGCACCTGAGTGATACGAAGCGTCGGATTCATACCGACATCATGGGTTCAATCCTGTGTTAGAAGTCCCACATGATTACAGAAACAGCTTTTTCTGCCTTAACTACTGGAGCACTTTTTGGAACAATATGGCACTATTTAAAATACCTCGGATTGCTTTGCTGCCAATTTTGGCAAATTTTTCTTTATTTGTAAGTAATTACGTAGAAGTTTAAAATTTTATTATTTGTTTTTTTATAAATCCTACGAACATGTCATAATCAACAAAAGATAGGTGAATTCATTGCCTATTTAGAACTATAATCAGTTTGTACGTCTCCATATTAAAATTCGGAGGTATGATTTTTTTTCAATGTGGTGGAAAATATTCAAAATGATTACCAAAAAATTTCGAGCAATCGGAGAAAAAAGTTTTAAATTGCGCTGTCGCTCCAGTCGTTAAATATAAATTCGTGACAAGGGAGTGTTTGTTTCTCCTTTAAAAAAATCAAATGAATTCAGTTAGTACCTACATGTACGGATCAACATCAATTAAAATAATCCGATGTTAATTGCATCATTATCAACAACAAAACAAACATAAAAGAGAATCAACTTACAAAACAAACATTTTCTCATGTCTCGAATTTGTTGAATTGGAATAGGTTTTACGAGTTCGGCTTGGAGTTCACCGGTGCAACGGATGTTAGCTGTTTCTGTGAGTTTTATTGCCAATAAAATATATATGGGATCGTAGCTGGTCTGCGAGCAAAATGTGGCAATCGGTTGAAGGTCAAGATATCTATTTTAATTCGATAACAGTTATGGCCAGTTTAATCTAGGGGTCAATTTCATACAAAATTAGTTTATGCAATTTATGCAAATTTAAAATTAAACCTTTTTTGTTCACCTAACTTCAGAATGGTTATTTAATTTGCATCTTTGATTCGCGTACAACAAATTTGAATAGCTGCACGTTGAGGACATTAAAAACGAATAAACTATATTTATTATTTAATCAATTTATGCAGGTTTTAGGCTTATTCTGGTTAGAGACCACCTTCAATGAAATTGCTGTAACAATGTACTTATGTGCTGTACCCATCTAGATTTTATTATTTGTTAAGTATTTTTCAACCTATCGCTTCGCTTCACCTTTTACTTCCTGTCTCCCATATTCTTCCGCCTTACAAAATTACCCAATTGCTTTGCCCGATTGGGAATTTCCGAGTTTCACCAGCTCTGGGCAATTGGATTCTTATGTTGTACTTACCTATCTCATAAAAAAGTGCTCCTTGAAAATTAAAAAAAAACTACAGACTAAGATTTTGTTAAATTTAGAATTTAGTCATAAGCGCTAACTTTTCTTTTTTCAGTTTTTGGTGACGGGTTTCTAAAATTAAATCCATGATAAGAAAAAGTATGGACTTACGTTTGTTATCATTTGTATTAATCTGTGATGTCTGTGTATTTAGTTCTATGAAAATTATTATGAGAATATATTGAGTGTGTTTACGCAAATAGTTTTTCGTAAAATATTTTTTTTATAATTTGTAGTTTTCTTTCATTTTTAATATGCGAATGCACACACCAGTCCTGGAGTCAGCGGTACCATCGTAAAAACAACGTGTTTTTTGTGAAGCAAACATAAGTAAAACGTGGGAAGGAGAATAAGGGGGTAGATGAAGGTTGGGAGATGAGAGTCCCAGCTGATTCCGTCTTTAGCCAGTAAGACTATGGCATCCCCAATAAGGGTATGTTGTGAGGCTGAAGGTAGAGGGGAGGGAAAGGATATGAGAAGAGGAAGGTAAGGAAGTACCTGGTCATCAAATAATATTAATATAATAATAACCAAACACGGCTAAAACCATTTCAAGTAACCTTTCAATTCTGAATGGTACTTACTGCAGGGCGATATTAAGAGTAACTTCCACTCTGCAATATGCCGCAAACACAACTTACATGTACAAAAAAGTCAAGTGTACAATCTTTAAACTTTCAATATCAAAATTATTCTTAAGACGTCGGAAAAGGGAGTGGGATAGTTACATTCCTTATATTTAGAAGGTCGAGGTGCAAAATTTCACCAATTACGGAATAAAGCTGTAGATTTGTGGAAAAAACAAAGCCAGGCGCCCGCCACTACAGACACTCTTATTTTTTGTTTTTTTTTTGAAGAAAGAAAAACATTCGTGTCATGATGGAGGACTTAGCCAGCCGAGGAATTAAACATACGATGCCTGGGTGAGACGCAATGCCAACTCAGCCACTGACCGATAGATAGATTCTCTTTGATTATTTTATGCATAGTGTTATTTATCTATTGTTTTCTTTGTTCTTTGATTTTGGTTTTACCCTAGCACCGTAGGCTATAAAATTATCAATACATCGTAGTAAGTGTCATTTTTTGGTAACGCGTAATGTTTCAGCTTTTTCCGGCTTCTGTGGGCGAACAATAGATTTCTACTACAAATTCAATATCACCGATAATAATAATTGACAACAATGAAACATAAAATGTGAATCTAGTTAACTCACGGAAATGATAAATACTAACGTGTTATGACACCCAAAATAGGCAAATAGATAGCGTTTACATCCTTTATCCACCATTCCCAGGATGTAAAGGCAATTATTTTCATCCGATGTGTCCGCTACAGAAACCACAATAATACCCGTTATAATTATTGTACAAAGGTATTATACGACGGTAAAGGTGTACCTATATTGCAATTTCATTCTGGTTCACGTGCGCATTATACTCCCATGTCGGCTTTATTTAAATGGGTGATCGCGTAGAACATTTCAATTTCAGGAGCCCACCTATGAATTGAAAACTGGCCACACCGTATTAGGGAATAATCAGTGTGATTATTATCGAGTGGTGGCGGCTTCCAGTTAGAATATTCTTAGTTCTGTTTAATTCAAGTTCCTTGCTTTAACGTACGTAATGGTATTGCCAATTGTACCGGGTATGTGTGCGGCCGACCCGGGAACCATTTATTGGATAACCAACACCTCTGCCATAGGTCACCCCTGGTGGTTCGTTACGGTTAGTGGCTTAGCAGAGGTGCCCGGGTTCATGGGGTGAGATTTGTCAGGGTCTTGTGGCGCATGGTGAAACAGTCCCTTTGCCTTCTCAAGCCGTACTCTCTCGGAACAACGACTTGCAACGCAGTTGGAGGGATGGATGCATACGTCCGTCACTCCTCGGCACACTGAACCCAAGATTCCTACCCACCCCACGTATCTTTTTCCTTCCCAGAACTTCCTCTCCTTCCTTTCCTAAAAAGACCCTCCACACAGCATCGTCAAAAATCACATAGATGAGAAGGTTTTGCTCAGGTTTTGCTGAGCAAAAATTACATTTGGGACCTATGTCGTCTTTGTGGATGCTGTGTGGAGGATTATTTTAAGGAAAGGAAGTAGAGGATTTTTTTGGAAAAAAGCATTACGGGTGAGTAGGAATCTGGAATGCAGTGTGTCCGGGTGATCCGCCGCCAAGACCAAGACAAACCTCACCTAATGAACCCAACTACCCCTGCTAAGTTACCAAACGTAACGAACCACTCGGGGTGATCTATGGCAGAGATGTTTGTTATCCAATAAATGGTTCCCGGAGCGGCGGTACCCGATTCCCAATTTGGGAGATTATAACAGAAAGTAGCAAACAAATTTGGGGAGGTTAGTGCGATCACTCACGTCCCTTGTACTCGTAGGTCACATATTTATATATACGTATACATTTGAATAAATCAAACCATACATATTATATAAATTATTTATTAGCGTTCCTCGTGTGATATCGAAAACTAAAATAAATAAACACATTCATGAAAATTATTTGAAATTCGTTAAGCAAAACAGTCAGTTTTACAACAATCACTGCGCGTAGCGGCTGTCAATTATATTTACATTATCACAAGAACATTAATAATTCCACGTTTAAAATTTCAACGCATATTTTCGCTTTACGACAAGAGTCAAACTTCCTCTTGACTCTCTAAGTCAAATACCCTTACCCTAACCCCTTACATGAATCCATTTCCTTTACAGGTATATAATCTACCTTTATAGAATATTACAGACACATTTGTTTGATTTATATATACAATAATAATATATCAAGGGATTAGCTTTTAAATAGTCAAAATGAGTAAGATTTTTTCAGCGTATAGGTAGACACCTCCATATTTCATCTCCACGCAAAGTTGGGTTCCTCCTATCTTTATTATCCCATACAAGGCTTTAGTTGGCAAATAATAACTGTTTTATCTTTCTTTCTTCGACTGTCCAAATACTTGTTTAGGAGGTTGATACTTGGATAACCATCTTACTAAAATTAATTTATACGACAAGCGCTCACAACTCACAATGCTATTCATTGAGCAATAAAACGTTCTCGAAAAGGGTGCCTTATTGTTTCCGTCTTCGTTGAAATCGTGAACGGAGATGTGTACA
Organism: Limnephilus lunatus; assembly: GCA_917563855.2. Taxonomy (NCBI): domain Eukaryota; kingdom Metazoa; phylum Arthropoda; class Insecta; order Trichoptera; family Limnephilidae; genus Limnephilus; species Limnephilus lunatus. Next base: position 43,918,089 of record OU830598.1, on the reverse strand, counting down.
GAGAAAGAAAGATGCTATGCATAGTTTATATAAAGCACACACAGCGAGTCTGCAGCGAAACGATGAAAATTTTTACGAAATATTTAGATAAGAACTACATATACCCGTAATGCTTTGGTATGAAAATATCCGGTGAAGTAAAAGAGATTAAAATTTTCTTCTTTTATTTTGTGAATTCTCCTTTGATGATGACTTGTGTACATACCGCAAAAGTGGAGAAACCCAATTGCCTGTAGTAGTAGGACTATGGCTTTTAGATATAATTGAAGTAGGTTTTGAGACTGAAAGGTGTAGAAAGGGAATGGAGGTGGGGATGAAGAAGGTATGCAAGTATCTGAGTATTTAAATCTGACGGGTACTTCCGGTTCTTCATAAGGAGAAGGAATTGTCCTTATCCTTAAAATTAACGACTTTTTCATTGTATCAGAGAGAAATGAAATCGTGGTAAGCGAATGAGTCATTAATTTTAAAGTTAAGACACTGCATTCCGAATTTCTACCGATTTACAATATACTTTCCTGGATGTTGAAGAAACGGTAATTAAAAAATAAATAAATGCTCGTATATGAAATTCCCTCGATATAAAAATCATTACAAGAACATTTTTCTATTATTTTACAAGTATGTGTGTGAAAAAATTCACTGTGTCTCATTAAATACTACTTAAGAGATTTGCTGAGAGATTTATACTATTTTCACAATAGTTACTTACACCTATTAGCTCTTAGCATTATTAATATATTCGCTCTCCCTCTACCGCACGAATTTACATATCTGCAGTTCAGTTGCCACAAGGAGAGCTAGTTCTACTGTCATTCGAGAGAACTGAAATCGCAGTTAACGTAAAAGTCGTTTATAATTTTAGAGTTAGGGACAATTCATTATCATGATTCATGACGAAAGCCATCTCAAGCATCGTTTTAGTTCTGGGTGACAGTTTTTAGCCAGGGTGGTATTGAGACCGTTGACCGCTCTGGAACTTGCCTAGGTATAATGATTATGAATTTTATCTAAAATACTCATAAATTTAATGAATTTGTTTGCTTAGGCCGGTTTTCGAATCCACGGCCTCTGGATCCAAAGCAAATAATGTAAACCGTTTGGCCAGGGAGATCGTCGAGTACGTTCACGTATAACAATAATTTCAAGTATTCATTTACTCAATTATTTTTATTGTATTTTGAAAATTTACGAAGCCTTGCTTCTTATCGATTGTATCGTCCTTCATAGTTCTTTCGTCATCGATGAATAGTGGATACTCAATACAAATATTTACATTCTATTCCAATTTAATGTCGTTGAATAAAACGTCCGTTTGCTTTATTTACTCCCTACATTGCCGAAGGAGGAAGGAATGTTGTTAGGTTTATGTCGAATGCATTTCAGGTCACGAAGAATTTGTTTAAAGTACTTGGACAATCATTCTCCCCCTATTGTTTCGAAGGTTTATTTTATTTTGCTCTTTTTAGTGTGTTGTAATGACCCTGTTTTATTTTAATTGTCATCGAAGAATTCAATTTATGAAATTTAGTGTGTAAAAATAGAATTATTATTGATCATTTTTTTGAACGCCGTTTATTAAAGCATGTCACCGAGAGGGCGCTTAACCATTATTATGCTAAATTAATAATGTGGTTAAATAATTTACCACAAAGACATGAGATTGGTAACACTTAAAGTCACCACTATTATAAAGTAATTGAAAAAGATTTATAAATTTGGTTTTGAAGCGTTTTACTTAAATTTTAATTTATCTGCAACGGTTTTCGACATCCTTGTCATTCACCAGCAAACTTAATACTAACTATAATTTAGAAATGATTAGGGTGATTTTGGGAGGGAATTAAAGGTGGGAGAAGTCAACATAACACGGAAACATTGTCAATAAGGGTGATTTACAGGTTGCTATATTCTGTTACAAATTTTTTTAAACATTTTTTTTGTGTTTTCCTAAGGTTTCTAAAGCGCACAAATTAATGAATCTAGGTATTTATATTCGAATCTTTAAACCTGTTTTTTTAATCTATGGCCTATAAAAAGGTAGCAAATAAATTAAAATTTTAATTTAAAAAAATTAACTTGGAAAGTAAAACTCTTTGTTGAATTGTTACACAGTTAATAAAAAAATATAAAAAATAGATTTAGAATTAGAAGAACACTAATAATTTTTAAAATACTGTAAGTACTGTTAAAACCATCTATCTAAATATCGTGTAAGGTGACTTTTATCAAAACAATGTTCCAAGCTTTGCCTTTGAAGCCTCCAAAAATTTGTCTTGCAACCACAAAAAAAAAGTGTGATCTTTTGTAATGTATGCTATACTTAACATTTAAAAGGATATTTAATAACATATTATTAAATAAACCTTTTCCATGGCATTCTATTAGCTAAGATATATTTTATGTTTATAATATAATACGTTGTATAAACATGCATGTGCAACCTTTTACTTCTACCTGTTTTGTTGAAACGAAAGTACCTGTCTAGGTCTGGAAATGTGTCGAGATAAGAAACTCACCTGTGTCCCGTGTTATACCTCGTCTAGGAGGAACAACTTCTGAGCAGCAGACGCTAAGTCATTAATCACAAAGTTTGATACCGATTTTGAAATCACTCCATCAAACATATCACGGTATTTGATTCCGATGGATAACGCTAGCGCTCCTAAGGCTTCTGATAGAATTAGCTACGGAGTATTACTAACCCAATAAGACTTTAATACATGTAGTAGGTAGAATGTACCACTTGCATTCAATTAGAAAGACGCGTTATGTGATATTGTATCTGGTATTAAGGAAGACATGCATGACTGTAATATATGGCCTGAGAGAGACAACCCAGAGGTTTTAGGCGATCACAATAATTGAGAACAGGTTATTTTAATATTTGCTTTCGGTTTCTGTTTGTTGAAATCTGAATGCATTATCGTTAAGCTAACTTGCGAATGTTTGCAACCAAAGTGGTTTTATGATGACATTAGGTGTGATCATTTTACAGGCTCTTAACGAATGTAATTGATAACAGTCAGAAACAATAAAATGTGTGTAATAAAATAATAAAACTTTTTTTTTATCGAAGGAAGCGAATACTTTGTGATGTGACATTATATATTAAATGAAAAAAACACACTTTTTAATAATTATTAATTCAAATAAAGTGGTGTTTTGCAAAGTGTGTTTTTTTTCATTTAATAATAAAATTTTGATTTAAAGAAAGTGAAGATAAGAAGAGAAAACTAATAGACATAAGTAAGTTAGAAAACATATCTAGTTGGCAAACGTTGCTGAATGGTTACTGCCCAGGGAAAACGCAGAAACTGCACCGTATAAAGTTTTACTTATTGGGTTCATAAAAGGAAAGTGCGGAAGAGATAAGGCCTGTTTGTAAACGAATAAGTCGCTTCGTTCTGATAAAATCTTCAAACGAGCGTCATAAAGTGCATGCGCAAGGATGTGTTAAAAGGAACGTAATAAAAATTGTTTATGGGCGCAGGAATTTGGCTTCTGCCCGAATTAGAGCTCATAATGGTGGTAAACATGTCAATGTTGGTGCATAAATTTAGAAAATGCTTTATGGTTCCCCTGGGAGTTAATTAACGCCACAGTTACAAAACAGTTTGAAAAATGGAGCGCGTAAAGTTGTCAAAATAGACTTGAATGATCTAAAAGCAGTACGACAAAACGGTTAATGTGCATATACAGCAAATTTGGAATAAACAGCGATAAGATTTATTTTTTGACATCTCGTAGATTAAAAGTTTTATACATCATACATAAACGTTCTCTCTTAGAGTTACGTCACTTGATACTTTATATTATTATTATAGAAGAATAACTATTATAGATGACACGATACCGACGACACAGGAAAAGGCACGTGTTCCGAGCTCCTCCACTTGTAAAACTCTTTATAGTGAAATTCTTTCTTAGATTGAAAGAATGACAGCCGAGCTTTTTAGGTAAAATTATTATATTTCGCTGACAAGATGAGCGATGGGATGTGAAGCTTTTTGGTTAAAACCAGCGACGAATGTACGTGGATAGTGTAACACATAATACGTGTTAGTATTGAAGACGTGCCGTGACTTTTTCCGATTTTCCAGAAGAAAAAGTTTATGACTGGTATTTTTACATCGCCAAAGACTTTATATGGAAAAAAGTGTGGAATAATCCCTGACGTGAAAGAAAATTCCTGTGAATTTCTTCATTGATGTGTAGGTAAAATTGATTGTATTTTTTGATTAAAAGTACTGTGTTTGAACTTACATAAAAAAGTTTATAAAAACCAACCAGTCTCAGTTCAACCTAAACCTTCCTCAGGGCTGTTTAAATAAATATACGTGCATCAAAGCCATAAAAATTTGTATATTGTAAACAAATCGGTCTAAAAATATTGGCAAACGGTAGATGATAGTGGTTTTAAAGCATCTATGCAATTGGAAATACGTAAGTCATAGCCACGAAATAATACCAGACTGTTTTTTCCAAGCGTGAAAAAACTGTGAAACTGCACTCAACTACCTAACTAACTAAACATAATCTTTTTTTCCTTACAACACTATATCCCCTCCCATTCTGGCATACTGCTAAGAATTATGGCATTTGTGGTAGGAACAAAATTACTTATTTGTTTAACCAAATGCATGCCTAAGTGATCTCAATTTTACTGCGTTCAATCTACTTTCTTCCTTCATCTGCCAGTTCTAAGTTTCCCTGCATACCTGACCTTGGTATCAGTGCATGCCTGCAGTTATCCAATGCCTGCAGCCTTATTTCCTTTGACAACTTCAACCCTCGAAGAGTTGATTCTCCTGTACTCCCCCTTCTGTCAACACCTGATCCGCACCCCGCCTCTCGCGAACATACTTCTCAAACAAACAAACCCATCAACTTACTGCAAGCATTCACCATACACAACATTATCATTGAAATATGAACATTGCATAATACTGTGATTAGTAGTTGAACTTAGTAATCGATCCAATGGTGTGACTTCCTCCACCGTCATGAATGATGTTGATGATAATGATGCAGCGGAATTTGAGACCATAACTCTTGACTTGTGTAGATCATTAAGTTATATATGGTGACTGTCTTATACTTTAATGACATGCTGGGCAGCAAAAAGAACTCAAAAAATTCAAATGTGAAATAAAAAAGTGGTTTTCAAACAAATAACCGCAAAACCAAACAAAATAAATATACTTATGGCTTCGGGCACTATCGGCATTGATCCATTACGCCTCTTCATGTCACATAAAATTCAGTCATTATATATTTTTTTAAATTAAGCACTTATACCTATAATGATTTAAACTATTCCTAAATTATGCAGTAACAACTTTTATACCTCATTATATCCCCATATTAATGTCTACGATAAAGCAATTTTTTAGACATTTTAATTCGCGATCCGGGACAATGATTTATGGCTCGAATTATTTGAATAAATTGGGCCAATCAAACGAGTTTATGCACATAATATTTTGGATTACACATATTTAATATACTAACGCCTACTAAACTTAATTTGGGTTTGCCAGTAGCTAAGCCCCTACGACAAATCTAATTACGGACCCACTGTTAAATAATTGCTGACAGCGTAGAAAGAATAATGTTAATCTGATACCTAAACAAATTAAATTCGCATTGGCGTAACTATCCAAACGTAAAAAACTGAATAATCCGCTTTCCACACTTGGAATGAACTAAGTATTATCGACTGAATTTATTGCTACACGTCAAAACTGTATGTTTTCAGTATAGTGTAACAAGAATTCATTTAAATAAATATTCTAATTTCGGCTGTGTGACTCTAAAATGTGCTGGTTTAATGAAGGCTAGAACTAGAATTTTCTAAATTGGTAGCATTTATTTGGGGAATCTACAGTATCATATATTTAACAGATAATTATTTTAAATGCCATTTTCAAAAGTGCAACTGATTTGTTGAGATTTCGGACTAGCGGGTCAGCGCTAGATAGCTAAATAGTTACTTTATTTAAATTTATGTAATCTTTGTAAGAGAGTAAACCGGTAAAGGAATTGATGTGTTAGTATTAAGTATGCATTAGCCATGAATTTAATGAGCCTTAAAAAGAAATAAAATAATTTGTTTCTTGATGATAATTTACTTTTCCGTAATGAGAAAATATTATACTCATTTCAGGCAATAACGTTGTTGTTGATTATATTTTATTGTACTTAAAGTTTTTCATCATATTTATTTATACCATTATAATGGAAATTTCAAAATAAGAGTTTATCAGCCCATCCATTTTTCCCACCCTTTAATGCAGAATAAAGCCCGGGCAACGCTGGGTACTTCGGCTTGTCTTTCACCCTTCAGGGGTGTTCTAGGCCATCATATTCGAATATGTTAACATAAGAAGCAGAATTTAGGCGGCAAGCTTTGTTGTATGATATGCTTTGCTGTTAATATGAATATTTACGTATACGTTTATTCCTTGCTGATCGGCGTATTTTGAATTTTGCATTCTTTATAGGCGCTTAATGGTTGTGTAGGGTTTGGAGCGCATTTATCAGTAAGGCACTTATTGATTTCTCTATCTATCTTTTAAAAACGATTTGAATATTAAATTTGTAATGTTTTTAAAATTAATAAATTAAATTGAACTGAATTGAAAATCGAAAATCATTTCAGATTATGGAAAGCGGAAAGGAAAATTTATACAATAACTAGCGAGTTACCGGCGTGCGTTGCAATGCCACTTAATTAAGAAATTGTTTCCCCCTGCATGTTCTTTGCCTCCCTTTCTCCTCCCGCGTTCCCCACTCCCCTGCCGCGTTCTATACTTTCAGTTCCAGTACATTCAGTTTTTCACTTAATGCATTTTTTTTATACAAATTTCATAATGCCAGTGCTCATCAATATATATATAAAGAAACCTTTGCAGACGTGCGCACAACAACTCACCAAAGTTTCATCGCAATCGGATGAATGGTTTAGGGACCGCATAACAAAGGAACATTCATTTTTATATTTCACCAAAGATTTATCGCAATCGGATAAATAGTACATAAATAATTTAGCAACGCCAGAGCTCACTACTATATACAGAAAACATTGCAGGCGTGCGCACAACAACTCACCAAACTTTCATCGCAATCGTATGAATGGTTTAGGGTCCGCATAACAAAGAAACATTCCTTTTTATATATTAAGATTTTATTTCAAAATTGTATGGAAGATTTGAGTCGAGTTCAGACTTAGATGAAATGAAATCGGCTCGTCCTTAATAATATCCAATATGATAGCAAACTTAACTACCATATCAGTTTCATTAACTTTCACAGCGATTCATTATGCACCTACAAGAGACAAGAGTTAAAATGTCACCAGACTAATTCCCGTATGTTATTACTAGGCGTATACATTAGGCAAGGTACCTAATGATTTGTCAGGGATTAAAATAATCTCAGTCTCGCTCCTCATCGTGAGTTCCTTCGCCGTAATAACATATTCACAAAGCTGCTAATCAGAAGCGTTATCGTATCAAGAAAGTCATTTATAAAACATTATGTTTATGTAGTTTTAATTAAAACTGATATGAATAAATTATATAACGCAATCATGTAGATACATGTACAATGTACACTGATGTAGGTACGTTGAAATTATGAGCATCGTATTATGTAATATTAATGTTTTTGAAACGCATTTTCAAAAGAGAAACCTTTACAGTGTTTTATAATGTTCTTCGATAATTCAAGTTTCAGCCCACAGAATTATTTAAAAAAACATTACCCTGATTATCCTCACAAAACAAGATCCAGTGCAGGATACATTATTTTAAGATTTGGGTCATACAACTAACTAACTAACTAACCATCACGCCGTTTCCCCGCAGGGGTAGGCAGAGAGGACGGACCGCCAAACAACTCGGTCTTGGCACACAGTCTTTGCTTCACTCACATTCATACATCGTCTCATACATACTCTTCTATTATTCCGACTTTTGACATGGCCCGACTCAAGTATCTGATTCACTTGATCGTGCCATGTCTTCCTCGGGCGTCCCCTACTTCTTCTTCCATTCACATTTGCGTCATATATTCTTCTCACATTATTTTCTTCTTTCATTCGCTCTACATGTCCAAACCATCTGAGGGTCCCTTTCTTAATCTTACTCATTATGCTTACATCAGCCTTGCATTCTTTGCGGATATCCACATTTCTCACACGATCATACATGGTTTTGCCACACATTCGCCTCAGGGATCTCATTTCGACAGCATTCAGTTTACTTTCATCCTTCCTCTGCCAACTCCATGCCTCACTGCCATACATCAAGGTAGGTACCAGGACTCCATTGTGGACTGCTAGCTTCGCGTCTTTTGACAGTGTTTTATTAGCGCCAACGGCATTCAGTCCTCCATTAATGGAGTTACCTGCATTTACTCTTCTTTCAATATCTCTATCAGCCTTCCCATCTCTCGTAAACATACTACCCAGGTACACAAACTCATCCACCTGCTCCAAGTATTCATCATTCACAACTATATTGCACACTGTTTTCGTACTCTCCCTTTCAAATACCATGACTTTAGACTTACTTACATTCATCATTAACTCATTTTGCATACACACTTCGTTCATCCTAGACACGAGAGACTGTAGATCTTCCATAGTGTTAGAAATCAGCACCGCATCATCAGCATACAACAGGCAACATATTTTCAGATCACTCAAATTCGCGCCCAATCCCATCTCTTTCAATTCTTGCATACAATTATCCATGTATAAATTGAATAACCATGGTGACATTACGCAGCCTTGCTTAACACCTTTTGTGATGTCAAACCACCCCGTAAAACCACCGTTCACCCTAACACATGCAACGCTTCCCTCGTACAGAGACGCAATTGCCTGTATGAGATTTGTATTCACTCCATACTTGGACAACACCTTCCATAGCTTTTTCCTGTCGACTCGGTCGTATGCTTTTTGTAGATCTACAAAGGCACAAAAAAGTTTTTGGTTTTTTGCCAGAAACTTCTCAGTGAGCATACGCAAGGAGAAAATCTGGTCCATGCATCCCCTTCCACTCATAAAGGCACCTTGCACATCCCATATTTTATCCTTTGTTTCCATTCTTACCCTTTCAATCAATATTCTTCCGTACAACTTGCCGACTGAACTTAGCAGGCTAATAGCTCTATGATTCCCACATTCCATACGTGACCCTTTACCTTTGTATAATGGCATGATTACAGCCCTTCTCCAATCTAATGGCGTGTAACCCTCCTCTAAACACTGGTTAAAAAGTTTGCACAACCATGTGAGAATAATATGGCTATCTCCTTTAAAGTATTCGGCCGCAATATTGTCGAAACCTACAGCCTTACCATTCTTCATGCATTTTATCGAATTTTTAATTTCATCCATGCTGATTTTGATAACATTCACTCCGTCATCGTTCATACCCGATTCGCCGCTGGCCTCACTATCACTCGGGTTGCTTTCGAAGACTTCCTCAAAATATTTCATCCATCTCTCATTTATTTCTTCCTCATTCGTCAACATTCTTCCATCTTTCGATTTTATCACTTTTAGGCTCCCATTCTCTGGACCGCTCCGGGACTTTTTGACCTCCTTCCAAAACAGTTTAATGTTTTCTTGGAAGTTTTTTGTCATTTTTATTCCCTCTTCCTCTTCCAGACGTTTCTTTCGTACTTTCACTCCAACACTTACTCTTTTCTTGCATCCCTTATATACTTCTTTCGCTCTATCTCTCTCTTCGCTAGAAGCACTGCCAGCCGCTATCAGACATAACCATGCTTTCTTCTTCTCTGAGACCAGTGCTTTAATCTCGTCATCCCACCATGCGTCACCTTTCTTCCTACCTTGCGTACTTATTCCACACACATCTCTAGCAGATTCACAAAGACTAACCTTTATGTGGTTCCATGCTTCATCAATGCTTAGACCATCCATTTCCTTCTCATTCAATCTCGTCTCTGCACGCTTCTCATACTCACTTCTGACATTAGCGTTTTGCAGTTTTTCTACTTTGACTCTGGTAGGAGTTGATACCTTTTTCACTTTAGAGCGCCATCCGCGAAAGAGGTTTACTCTTGACACCACCAGAAAGTGGTCAGTTTCAACCTCAGCCCCTCTGAAAACTCTTGTGTCCTCAGTAACGGCTCTCAACCTAGAGTCAATTACCACAAAATCGATTAATGATCTTTCTTTTCCTCTTTCCCACGTATATTGATGGATACCTTTATGATCGAAGAAGGTATTCGATACAAACAGGTTCCACTCTAAACATACTTCAAGTATTCTATTCCCATTGTCATTCGTTCTTTTATCCCCAAACTTACCTAAGGCTGAATCAAATCCATCACGTCTAATTCCCACCCACCCATTCAAATCGCCCGCCATTATAATCCTTTCATTCAAATTTTTTAATCTCATTACGTCATTCACACCAGTCCAAAAATCATCTTTCACTTCGTCGCTTTCAGAATTAACAGGAGCATAGCCAATAACAAGAAACACCCTTGTCAACCCAATTTTAAATCGGATCCACATTATTCTAGAACTTACACATTCATACTGCAACATACATTCAACCATTCTGGGAGACAGTAGCGCTGCAACACCCTGACAAGCCCTCTCCGTATCCGGTCTCCCAGACCAGATGACGAACTTATCATTATGCTGCATTGTACCGCTCTCCTTTTTCATACTCTCTGTCACACAAAGTATATCCAAAAATTTACTATCCATTGCATCGCATAATTCGTTCATCTTTCTTTCCATTCCTCCTCTGATATTCCATGTACCAATTCGACATTGTTCACGTTCCGTCCTCCTCTTTGCGCTACCAAAGGGTTGGCGATGTGATGGGTAGCGAGCCTCATCGACATCTGTTTCGGCCATTCCCTTCCAGGTACTACATATAACACCTTAACATCCCAAAAACAACGTTACACATATTTGTGGGTATACAATGGGTCATACAAAACAACCAATATCTGTGCATCTGTGATTTTTAAAACGTTTTCACCACTGCAGACCCGTGAAAAATCACAGGATATTGTAATTAAAGGATTGAAGATGAAATAATTTATAAAATAAAATATTTACCTCTGGATCGTTGCCTTTCAAAAGCAAACATTCATTTTTAGAAACTCTAAAATTTTCCTTTCGAATAAACACCGTAAGAAAACTTGAAAAATTATGATATTTGCCATAAATATAAACAAAAGAAATACACATTTTAAATACCTACAGAATTATTAATTATTATTATTTTTTTTTCAATTATTTCTGGCTTTCACCCTTCAAGGGTGTTCTAGGCCATCATTTAAAATTACAGAGGAAGGAAAGGAGAATTTATGTATATTAATTTTATTTAAATGTACAAATTTCAGAATTATATGGAAGATTGGAGTCGAGTTCAGACTTAGAAGGGATGAAATGTTGAATAATTAAAATACGAAAAGTTTGGTACCTAGAATCATCATCTGAATAATTCAATTATTGTTCCCACCATCAGTTTTGTCAATTGTGACAATCAGTCACCAATTTTGAAAATGACGAAAATATTTAAAAAAATATAAATTCTAAAGTTTATTGAACCAGAGTAACGGACGGAATCACATCCAAATATAGTAAATATTTTCATTAGTGATCTTCTTTTTAAACGACTTTAAAAAGGAGGAGGTTCTCAATTCGACGGTATTTTATTTTTTGATGTTTGTTGCCTCAGAAATTTTGATTGGGTAAACCGATATTGATAATTCTTTTTATATGAAAGCTGATGCTACCCGTATGGTCCCATTTTAATTTGGTCCAGTTCTGACAATGGCATCCATGATAAAACCATATAAGTCTTAAATTTGCAATAAGTATGTGCGCGACAAATGGACGAATAACTCTATATTACGCCAACCGATTTCGATGATTCTTTTTTTGAAGTAAAACTCATTTACGCACGCTCGACACTTGGGGGTAAGCTGGTGAATGCGTTACGAAAAGTGGTGATTGTAACGAAAAATATTTTGCCTACGGTAATCGATGCGAACGGTAATCGACGCGAACGGTGATCGATTGCTAGGCGGGTCGAGCCTTTACGCACGCTTGTTATTCGTGTTATTAAATTATATACAGTGGGAACCCGGTATGCGTTGCAAGGCCACTGTAACCTCGGGGTCAACTAAACTGTAATGGTTCCATCCAAAGTCCTGGGAGACTGCATTATTATGCAAGTGCCTACACTATATAACATTATATACAGCGGGTACCTGGCATGCGTTGCAAGGCCACTGTAACCTCGCGGTAAAATAAAATGTTATGGTTCCATCTCAAGTCCTGGGAAACTACATTATAATGCAAGCGCCTGCACTATATTACATTATATAAAGCGGGTACCCGGCATGCGTTTCAAAGCCACTGTAACCTCACGGTCAACTAAGCTATTATGGTTCCATGCCAAGTCCAGGGAAACTACATTATAATGCAAGCACCTGCACTATATAACATTATATACAGTGGGTACCCGGTATAAGTTAGTGAAGTTTTACTTCAGTCGTGTGGTCTAAAGCACACTCGTTTTTTTTATTAAAGAGGATGTACTTCAAGGGTAGTTTGATGAGAATTTGGTTAGGTTCTGATTATGGGATCCATGACAAAGCAACGGAACTCTTCAATTCTTAGGAGCAAATTAACGATACTCGGCCGAATCTTTTATAGGCTATCCGGATCTTTGAGTCACCTACCTACAGTAACGCCGTTATGGTCAAGTAATGTCTGTCTCATATGAGCAGCACGTTTAGTAGGTCTACCCATATTCAGACAAATTAGTGAGTGTACTTCAGATTCACAAAAAATCAAAAAATAAACAAAAATTTTAACAAAACAAAAACGACTTCAAAAAATGCACTAAAAAGTAAAAAATAATTTCGTATTCTTTTTCAACTTAATAATCAACTTACTTTTTCTACTCATCAATATGTAGGTACAATTGTTATTTTTGGAGTCGGTGTCAGCCAAGGTAGGTTTGTCGCGTGCGACGCAAGCACATCTCACCTATAACTATAGCTGACACCGACTCCAAAAATAACAATTGTACCTACATATTGATGAGTAGTAAAAGTAAGTTGATTATTAAGTTGTAGAAGAATATGAAATTATTTTTTTACTTTTTAGTGCATTTTTTTAAGTCATTTTTTTTTGTTGTTTTGTTAATCTTTTATTACCATTATCATAACATTTACAAAGTTGCTCCACATAAACAAACCTTAAAATGAATAGCTTTTTAAAATAATCATCATTTAAATTGTTAAAACGTATGCTTACCATGTATTTTATCTCTCTTTTAAAATATACGAACGAGAAAATAGTTGACCTTGAAATAAAAACAATACAAAAATAGTTTTTTATAAGCAAATTTATTCGTTTTAAACAAAATCCCTTCTTGGTTGTTTATTCACAATATCCGTAGGAGTTTTATTGCTTTCATTTCAGCGCCATTGTATTTACAAAGCAAAATCTTTTAGAAAAAGCAACATTTACTAGAAAGCGCTACTTAAATATATTAGGTAGGTACCTACTTTCCATTTTGATAAACAACAACATGAATAGAATAAATAAAACAATTGGAATGTTAAACTATCTATTTAACAGATGGCTTATATTTCGGACTTTATTTTATATCAAACTAGCGAGTTACCGGCATGCGTTGCGATGACACTTAAATAAAGAAATTACTTCTCCCTGCGTGTCCTTTCCCATTCCCCTTCTGCCTCCCCTTCCTCTCCCGCGCTCCCCACTAAACTACATGAAATACAAACATTGTTTTAACTACTCGCGTGCCACCTATTGAATTTTTTATATAGATATTAATACCATCGCGGGCATGCACACAGCAAAGTTTTATCGCAATCGGATGAATAGTAGAAGAAACAATTGCATAACGCCAGAGCTGCCTATTAGGGGAGAGTAGGGTATATCGTACCGGTCGATAAATCGTACCACCTGATTATTTCCGCTACTGGTCACTTTTTATTAAGCCTGACAACACTACGTGAACCCTTTAAAGTGTCATAGTTGTCCCCTCATTTTTAATTAGTGTTGGATCGTGCGTCTGTTTGCAGTACAGTTTTTTTGCTTTTTCACAATCTTGATCTAATTTTTTTGGGTCCTACCTAAGGTGATATCGTGTTCAAAGGTATGTTTGTTTTTTCTCAAATTATCTTCAGCTAACATGTTTATATTCTATAATTTGCTATTACAAAATCACATTTGTCAAGTGTATTGTTACATGTTCTGCAGTCATTATTTCATAGAAACTCAGAGTTTGCTAAATCGTACCGCCAGTGGTTTGATAAATCGTACCGGTACGATTTACCATACGTTGTTTTCTTGTTTTTTTTTGTTTTTTATTTTAGATGACATCGAAAAGAAAGTATTATCAGTGGTCTAACGCAGATTTGAAAGCAGTGATTTCGGCCATCAAGAACAACGTACTGGGACCAAACGAGGCTTCACGAGTGTTCAAAGTTTCTAAACCTACATTAAAAAGACATATGCAAAACAGGAATGTATTTGTAAATAACTTGGTTTTACAAAGGGGAAGACCAACGATTTTTCAAAATCAGCTTGAAAGTATACTTGTAGAGCATTTGTTAAAACTTGAGGCTCATTTGTTTGGTTTAACCATAAGTGATATTAGCATCAATTAGCTTACCAAGTTGCTGAGAAGAATTGTATTCCACATACTTTCAGCAAAACCAAAAAAAAAATGGCAGGTAAATCGTGGTTTTACAGTTTTATGAAATGCCACCAATGATTTAGAAGTTGCTGCTGGTAGACGCTCAACTGTCAAAGTTCCCAAATTAAAAATTGAGAAAAGGACAAAAAAGATTATTAAAAAAAACTGACAAAAACCCAATAAGGGTAAGAAGTGTAGTCGACGAAAGAAGCCTAGAAATTGCAGTAGTAGCGGTAATAAAGATGCTGATACTCTTGTCGTTTTGGATGATTCGGACACAGATATTGATGATGATGATGAAGAAAACATATGCCATCTTTATTTTGGAAATTATTTTGACAAGGCCGGACCCAAAGGAGACTGGATCCAGTGTGTTCGATGCCATAAATGGGTGCATGAAGCTTGCACCAATAACTCAGACATTTGCGACGCATGCATGCCTTAAAAATGACCATATTTTCTTTAATGTAAATTGAAATAATGTTCTAGGTACGATTTATGTACCGGTGGTACGATTTACCATACCGGTTGGCCAAATCGTACCGAAAATCATTTTTTATAAAATCTTTAATTTAAAAACTTTACAGATGCATGAAAAATATGATTTAAATATACATGGTACCCAATAAAACAGGCTTTCATTTGAACCTAATTCTACTTCTCTAATCTAATTCCATCATACTGTATTGAGAGTTAAGAGCAAAGTGGTACGATATACCCTACTCTCCCCTATATGTAGAAACCATCGCGTGTATGCGCACATCAAATCCCCAACGTTTCATTGCAATCAGGTGACTGGTTTAGGAGCGCATAAGGGACAAATGAAGAAATATTCATTTTTATATAAGATTTGTTTCTCTAATTCAAATTCAATTATAAGTCTGCGATTTTAGAAACAGCTCTACGTAGCATAGAACTACATTATGGCAGGTTCATCTGTGAAAGGTAGGTACTTATTATTACTGTTAGAACCAAGCACGCATTTTGGTTTTTAACACAAAGCGGTCCATTGACATACCTTCCTAACTGATCGCTTTTACTGAGCCGTTCTGACCGCATGCATAATTTAACAAAAGGCTTACTGCGTCAGTTGAGTGACAGTCAACCTGTGTGGAGGTGAGGCGGGTAGGGTTACCGACTGTTCCGTATCCCGGATTGACCGGAGCCGCCCAGATTGATGTTCCTCTCCCGGATCCCGGTTGGACGTCAAAATGTCAGTAATTTGAGAGAAACTTACTGACAAATTTGAGATTGTTGTTGTATATAGGGTAAATGTATTATTAACTACTAATTACAGCATTTGTAAATATGTTATACTTGTAGTATATTAGTTTGCTAGTAGTAAAATACTTAAATTATATGATACCTAACAACTTTGTGTTCTACTTTCGCGATATATAATAAGTGTGTGTAACCATCGTATTATTAATTACTATTAAATATCTATAATAAAACACTGTACACTCCCCTTCCATCCACAATCTAATGCTTCTATGGAAGAGTAGTATTTAAATATTTTAACATAAAACAAATTTAAAAAAAAAATGTAATTCATACCTCCGTATTATGTTCTTACCTTATAAAAATATGTGTACTTATATATTATGTATATGTGTTATGGTTAAGTTAAGTTATATGTATTTATTTTTAAAAAAAAACGAAGAACCTCATTACCACAAAACAAGTACCTAATATTACATTATATAGGTAAATAAAAATATACATTATGCTAACTAATTAAAAATTATGTCTTTTATTTTCAGTGTAACCGTTTCATTTGATATCGAGACAAATTATGATGTATTTATCGCGAATGAAAGTTTCCAATTTTATTTGGTCCATGTATGCATATGATATTATAGGCATTTATATATCCTGTTTCAAGAGTTGGGAACCCTATTGGCGAGCGTGTCGCGTGAATCAAGAGAGAGATTTTGTTGTTGTTATTGTTGTGCTTATTGTTGTTCTTTAATGTAATGATATTGGATTTTAAAAAAGCTCAAAAAACGAAATAAGTTATCGACGTGGTTTAACAGAAGTAAATGTATTAATTGATTTATTTTTCTCATTTCTATTCCCTTCCCTTTACTCCTTGTTCCCTTCTATAGCTTTTGGTGAACATTACTATTGGTAACTGGATTTTGTTTTTATTGAACTTTACATGCCAAAATCATTTGAGAGTGTTTCTTGAATACAAAATACCTCTTAACAACACAATTTCAACACGTATCGACACTCATTATCATCACTCTATTCCATTCGTAACGCACAATTATTACATCAGTCTAATCTCAACTGATGAAATCCTAGTGCACAATCACAATTTGCAAGCCAAAATAATGGTGTAGTATGAAGAAACCCGAGAAATAGAAATCTGGACCCTTTCCGTCTGGCCCTAGGGGGAACACCTTTGTAAATTACATGATGGAGTCCACAACAATTTACATGATTGAGAGATAACTGAACTGGGTATACACACAAATGTATACCTAGTTGTCTCTCTAACATACATTTATGTATACAGGGTGTAACCAGACATACCCTACAATTTTAGTGCAGTCGACTTGTACCACATGGTACGTACCATACCGTTCTGGCAGCATGGAAGGAAGGTGCAAGAGAAGGCCGCCTAAAGTTCTACTCAATGGCGAAATATTTGGTCATTGATATTATTTTGAGCAAAACGCAAAAGGTTTGCAATAATTATAAATGTATGTGGGTGAGAATGTACAGTGTCTGTTCAATATAAAATTAATATAAATATAAAAATTTTAAACTACCTATCTCAAAATTGCTTCAAAGTTGACAATAAAATAAGTACAGTTTGTCAAATACGAGTAGTAAAAATAGGACGGTGCCACTATTGTTCAATTGGCAATACTAAAAATATAACTCATGGTGAAAATGTAAAGCCGTGTAACCTACATTTTTGTGAAAAATAAAAAAGGTATAAAAGTGAAAAAAATATTTCTTCCTCACTCGCTGATTTTGTGTTAACCTAAAATTTAATGAAAGAAAATCACTTTGAAAAACACCATTTAAAATCAAATGTATCATTAAGTAGGTATCTTAAAAACAGTGCTTCTTCGATTTACAGTGTTCTGTATATTCAGTGTCATTGCGATTTTAAAGAACATTTGACAGTTAAATAAGTGTTGCCAGCCTACAAATTTTTTAGTTCCATTTTTAATATTTTCTACTCTTAATTAACAGACTATATGTACTTTAAACTTTAAACCATTGAAATTTGAAAACGATTTTTTTAAATTCTGTTGAATACTTAGAGGAATAATATATATTCCTTCAAACGTCAGATCAAATAGGTCCTGTAAGCCCTGTATATATGCTGACAGAAAAGTAGTTGTTCGTTTGACAGTGCGACGTTAAACCACTTTTAAATAGACTGTTATTATTGGTTCGCCAGTTACACCTATTCATTAAATAACAAATTGATGTAACACTTCAGATTTAATTTAAACACCCATAACTCAAAAGGAATAGGAGCGTAAATAAGTCATCGATCCTACCCAGTGATTAAAGAACTGCAGAGAGTATTCGTTTAACCCCAGGTAAATGATCACCATTCATACTCGAAAAGGTTGCTAATTTGGCAAGGTACCTCCCAAACTCCTCATCATCTTCACCTTCAACTACGTTCAGTTTAACCACATACCTTCAGTCTTACCACACACTTAAATTGAAGATTCTTTATATTGATATCTTTTTTTAAATTTTAATACATTTTACTCTTCTTTTGTGTTGGTCGGTGTTTCTTGGGAGCTTTCCAACGCACTGTACAGTTGTAATGAGTTCGGTGATTTTAATTGGTCTTTCAAAAGGGAGTTCTTGCCTTATAATACACTTTTGGGTGTTTTGTAATCTTACTTTTAAATACTATTTGAATATTTTATTTTCTTTGAAATGTCTTTTTTATCATTCCGATTAATTTATGTTTTGGTTTTTTAAAATATTTTTGTGTATATATTTACAATTCTTATTATTAAAATAAAATTAAAATTCATCTATATTTGCGAAATTGTGGCAAAAGTCTTAATTGTTTTGCACAGTGCCTGCATAGCATAGCGGCATTCCTAATTGTATCTTTCCTTTCTTTTAAAATAGATTTTTGTTGCCTTCCTCGAGTCCCAAGCGAATCATAACACGGAACGTATTAATAATATTAATCGTAATTGATATTTTGGCTTGTCACTAATACACTTGATATTTATATATTTATCATTATGTAAATAAAACACTGACGGCCGTTGTTCCCAATCTTACTGGTCAACTGTTGAGCTGAAATATTGGCTCAACACTCCTCAAATGCACAACCACGCTTTTCTCTACGCAACTCTCCAACCAACAGGCAAATTGAACATTACTCAACTAATCACTTAGCTGATCTGATATTTGCATTTAAAGTTATACCAGAACGAGTCCATGTATGTTTCTAGGCAACAGGTACGTACTTAATTATTTTGGGCATGAACTGATTATTTTGTCAACTTTTCCATCGTATCCAATAAAAACCCTATATCCTAATCATTAAATTTCCAGATCATACATCAGCCACTGATATTATAAGAGTTATGAACTAAACTTATTTTATCACCTGAACTTGCAATGTACTTATACTAGCCAGACTTCAGAACATCTTTAATTAAGGGAATAACGATTCAGGAGTCGCGCAAAACGCAATTAAAACTTCGGAAATTTAGTATTTTACTATTCGCAAATAAAAATTAAAGTCAGTTTTATTCCTGCGTGGTTGTGTGGTGTGCAATAAACAACCCACCACATAAAAACTAAAACAGACGAATTCAACAAAAAAAAAATAGCAAAAGGTCGGTTCGGAATATCATCGGGCATCGCAATTTTGGTCGATTAAATTTCGTGATCAATATTGGTAAATGAGAATTTTTTAAATTTTCATAACCACAATATTGCAAATCTTCTAATCCAAAATCGTTTACGTTCGTTGTTGCAAAGAAGGGTGGAATAATTAAGAAAAATACGGATCAATTATTCATTGGAAGAATAATTGGACGGGGTTATGCAAGATACAATAAAACCCTACACTTTTATGGAAAAAGGAGTTAAGTTTACAATTATGCTGTGAAATCTGGTAATTATCAACAACATCAATTTAGTTACAAATTATGAATGAAGAATACTCAATAATTTAAAATAAGGTTTTATTTTATTTACTTATTTGTTTTTTCTTGCTTTCTGTGCTTTTTTACATTAGCTCCAAACGGGAGGTCGCGTGGTTAATAATTCCCTTCAGGTCATCAGTTTTCGTCTTTGGGGATGCTGTGTAGCGGGTCTTTTTGGGAAAGGAAAACGGTATGACGGGTGGGAAGGAATCTAGGGTTGACGAACATTTGAATCCATTCCTTCCACTGCAGTACAAGGCGATGATGCGAGAGAGTCCTGCTGGAGAGGTCAAAAGATCTCCCTCAACCAGTTTCTCCGGATCTGACCTGCCACGCAGTTGGTGGGCAGGAGCATCCGCCGCCAAGACCCGGCAAACCTCACTCCATGAAGCCGGGCACCCTTGCTAAATCACCAAACATAGCGAACCACATGGGGTGACCTATGGCAGAGGTGTTGGTTATCCAAAAAATGGTTCCCAGGGCGGCGCTGCGGTAACCGCCTTCCAAATTAAGATCCCTTTTAAATCGTTGCCAGTGAAATTTGAATTCCGCTTGCTTGCAAATATTTCTTCATTCCTTTTTTAACCTGAGATTTATATCAATATGTGCAGTGTTTTGCGGTGCAGTGCATCGTCCAATGATTGCGGCCATCTTAGATCACCAGTTGTGATTAAGTATTTTAATCGTATCTCAGCCTTTTCAGTCGTATAATCTAAGATCCTACCTTTAGGACACGGGAACTGGGCACTGGGCAGTATTGTCACCTCGCTCCATTATTTGGCCATTAGTGAGCGCCATTTGGCGGATGTGGGAGTTTAAATTGTGATAAGCTTTTCGGGTTGACCCACACCACTGTGCGGTTGGAAAAATGACCACATCGGAAGTGCGCACCGCTGTGTGGCGATGGCGGTCAATTTTAGCGTTATGCTAATTTGTATTATGTAAAAATTTAAACCTAAAGTAGATTCAATTTTATAATAAAAACTTTTCTTTTTATAACTGTGTTGAAGGTTATTCCCATCAGTGAAATATATCATATTAGAATAAGTTAACAATAATAATCTAAACGAAAATATGAAAGAGAACAAGACACAGAAAAACAGAAAAAAGACACTGGTCGGAACTGGGACTCGAACCCAGACCTCTCCGTCTAACCGGGACGAGCGCGTTAACCGTCATATTTGTCAATCTCATATTTTCAAATTTTAGAATTATCATTATTATCAACTAATTATTTTTCCATAAACAAAGTTATAAGAAGAAAAGTTTTTCTTATAAAATTGAATATTCGTTTAGACTTTTATAAAAAGTCAATTGTTCCATATAAATAAATTCGGATATATCTATCCGAGACGCTATCCAGGTTACAAACCTATTCTTAGAATGATTGATTCCAATAAAAGGGGTAGTTGCTCGTAATATGGAAAAATAATTAGTTGATAATATGTTAATTCTAAAATTTGAAAATATGAGATTGACAAATATGACGGTTTGACAGAAGGTGGCAATAGCGAAATTGGTTAACGCGCTCGTCCCGGTTAGACGGAGAGGTCTGGGTTCGAGTCCCAGTTGCGAGCATTGTCTTTTTTCTGTTTTTCTGTGTCTTGTTCTCTTTCATATTTTCGCTTAGATTATTATTGCATTGTTATTTTCTTTTTTTGTCCCTCTCCTTCCATGAACGGCCCTACTTACTTACTACAAGAAGAAGATGTTGACTACCTACCTGGCACACATACACAATATTGCACAAAAACCGAAAATTACCCACAAACAAATATAGATAACAGTCCACCCCCTTCTCATGTCACGATATTGTTCGTTGACAGGAGGTCTTTCACCGGGGCGATACTGAAAGTATCTACCACTATAAAAAAAATTAAAACAATGTCTACTCATCACTCCAACATTATAATCTTATTCCGGAAGGGATGATTAATAAATATTTAATTGTAATCATTGCAAACCTAAATTGGCGTGCTGTCCATATTAGATACCTAATCTCATACTACTTTCGACAGCTATGAAGGTTCGCATTGCAGTTCAGCTGTCCGGTTGAGTAATAGTATCAACATGCAACAAGCATATACTATTTGGGTAAGCTTGTCTCGTGTTAAGGATGTGTCAGTCAGATTGCATTGAAGCATATCAGAAAGGTTAGCAGTTACCAAGGATGAATTATTATGATAAATTTAATATAAAAGTGGAATTTGTTGGCAGATATTGTACTGATTTGTGAAGATGAAATATTTGCCTATGGATGAATATTTTTTTTAATTAATTTTTCGATTTTTCTTTATCTCGTCATTATATTTTTTTTTGAATTAGAGAGACGATCAGAAATTTACCTTTCGAATGAATAACTTTTGCAGTAAATAACGCTATCTTGGATTTTGAAAAACGCAGATCCATCAAAAATCATGAAATCTGATTTTACTTTGGCAAGATTTAATTAAACAAAGAAATTTAAACTTTGACTCACAATCCGGAGGTCGCAGGTTCGAACCCGGCGAGCGCAAATAAATTTTATTAGATTAATTTGTGTTATTTCACAATTAATTAATTTAAAAATAATATATAGTATATTTGCGGCACGTTCCAGAGTGGAAGATACTATCAGTATCGCCCTGGTGTAAGACCACCATTCAGAATTGAAACGTTGCTTGAAAATGGCTTTAGCCGTGTTTGGTGACCAGATCTGAATAGCCAGGTACTTCCCAACCTTCCTCTTCCCACCTCCTTCCCCTCCCCACTATCTTCAGCCTCACAACATACCCCAATTGGGGATGCCATAGTCTCACTGGCTCCAGACGGGAGCAGTTGAGATTCTTGTAAGGTATTCAATGTAAAAAATAAACAAAAACAAAAGAAATGCACACATTTCAATTTTAGATTGTCTTAATTTCACAAAATTAGATCCAATTGACACCTAAATCCAAAGCAAATTTGAGGTCATTGAACCACATGCAATCGAAATTGCAACCATGCAACAAAATGATTGATATTGTGAAGTAATTAATGAAAATAACCAAATATTCCTTCACGTGTGTATGCAGAATGAAAGGGATCTCCTCTTCAAGAAACACGAATCTGATTAATTTTTGGTGTATACATGTTGCGCAACCTCCTTCTTTAGCCAACGCGCAGCGTTTAGGAGAGCGTTACAGTGTTTATCACCAGCTCAGACGTGTAATGATAATTCTTTTGGCCGTCAAAATCTCAAATCATATTCTCGAAAAATGGTAGTTTAAAACTTCTTACATGCGGTAGATAAACGAAGACCGCTTAGTCGTGAGATGTTTCGTGCAAAGCGAAGAATAAGTATTTAATATTGTCTACTGTTTCTACGAAGTTTTTAAAAATTGTATAAAGTTGAGTTTGTATTTCCCAATGATGGTCAACATTTTTCTTCTTGAATTCCATCTGAGATTTAAAGCAACTATTGAAGTTTTGGTCACTCGTACCTCTACGTTAGAGATCCAATCTTTGCAGGGCATTTTGAAAATGCTTCTACATATAATACGAATATTCTTATTTCTAGTCAAAGCAAAATATTAACATTTTAATTTTCAATTTTGGCATTAAAACAACGAGCATGAAACACTCCATGTAGTGTCGTAACTCTTCAAACATGTTTTAGTCTTCGAAATTTGTTAACCTACAGATCCTCGTGTCGCTTACATTGAATGTTGGATGGTTAGTATAATTGCATTTCTGTCCAACGATCCGAAATTCGCATCAGTGGGATGTGTGGCCGTTGGCCATCGCCCATTGATTTTATTGGTAAAATAGATAATTTATTAAAAAGTGTCACCGTCATGAAGCCGTGTCGAATCCACACTCGACCAGTCTGCCGTGAAATTGGCTACGGCATGTGAAGCCGAAATTCAAAATGGCCGTAGTCGATATTCTTAAATTATATTTTATCGTACATGTTACATTTATTTTGTAAAGTGTACATTGAATGTGTGATCCACAAATCCACGCACAATGGATCTTTGACCTTTAAACATAAGAAAAGGTTCAATCTTTCTCAAAAAATAAACTTGATGCGTAGGTAGGTGTATTCTGTAGTTGTGGCCGCCTATCCAAGAAAGATAGCAGATTGGTTTACCAAGAATCGTAACTTTCCCTGTGGGAAAAGGTTCATTTGTTGGCGTACATCGTATACCCAGTGTAAAAATGGACATTTGGATATTGAGAGATGAAGTAAAAAAATATTTTGAAAATTTGTAAATTGAAATAAAAATTCTAAAATGATGATTCAATTCTTTGCGTTCGTAACGCATCCACATTTCAGATTGTTTGTGTTGAAAATTTCAGCACGAGTAAGACTGTTATATTTTTTGTTTTACCCTGTTTCAGATTTCTTCTGAATAAGTAACGTGCCTCTTATCTTGTTTACCAGCAACTTAAATACAAGCTTATTACATACCTAAAAAGCACTCGTTCTTTTGAAAGGGCACATCATTTGTTTCGTCTGTTACTCTGCGTTGTATAAAGTTGGTAAAGTTTTTTTTTTAATAGAGCACTACTTTTTGGCGGCCTGCTCTGGGTGAGGCGCTCAACTAGCTATTCGAAAGTCGCGGGGTTCAAATCCCGGCATGCGCAAATATATATTTTTTAATTTATTTGTGTTATTCACAATTAATTAGTTTGAAATAAACTATATCCATAGTATATTTGTGGCACGTTCCAGAATGGAAGATATTCTCATTATCGCCCTGGTGTAAGACCACCATTCACAAATGAAACTTTGCTTGAATTATCTTTAGCAGTGTTTGGTGACCAGATCTGAATAGCCAGGTACTTCCCATCTCCCTCCCCTCCCCACTACCTTCAGCCTCAAAACATACCCCAATTGGGGATGCTATAGTCTCACAGAAGGTAGTGGGAAGGGGAATGAGATGGGAAAGAGGAAGGTGGGGCTTTACCTATGTGCTACAAATCTTACCACTGTACCATCAAAATTCGTTACAAATACCCATACTGATGAAATAATAATAAATCATACAATGTATACTCCTACTTAAAACTCAGTTTAATTTCAATAACTAAAATTTATTCTTTACGTCACCACCCTGATTTATATTATTAACACGGTTGTAAATAATTTAAAATTAAACCACGCGTAAAATGAATTGTTTATTTATTAGAAAGCAAATAGGGAGTGCAACCGTGTTAACATATTGAGTATCCGAGCGCGGCGGGGAACATCCCAAGAGACTAACCGCCTAAACAGATAGGTCAAAATTAATATTTCGGTTTATTACAGTCCAAATGAAGGCCTAAAAATAAACACTTGGGGATTTATTATGGCAGTTAACTTCTATAAAAACACTGGGTTTTGGTCACCCTTCCGACCCATTTTATCTCTCTGGTGGAATTTTACATATTGTGCGTCTCTTCTGTGTAATTGATTTAGACATAACCATGTTGATGAAAGAGTGTATTTTAAAAGATTTCATTTCAAAAGCATCCCAAATGCTGTACCCTAAAGGAAAAACCACGTAAGTTCATAGCTAAGTTTATAGCCAGGTGTGGTATATAATGGTTTGTTATAATCTTTGTAGAGATAATCATAATCTATCGGAAATCATACTAAATTATGCTAGTTCCTTGAAGCGCCTTCCATCAAAATGCGAAAATCAACATTTTAACAAATCTTTATTTTGCTAAAACGAGTATCAATCAATTTTATCAATCACTTGTTGGTATTCGTATGCAACGTTTGCTTACGTTTGCTACGTGACTTAGCCTTTTTCCATCCCAGAACTTTTCCTAAAAATACCCTCCACACAGCATTCCCAAAGATAACATAGGCCCTGAGAAGAGCCTCCTGTGTGGAGTTAATGTAAAAAAATATATAAATATTATATGTAATGCACAAATGAATTATGCACACTTGACCTTGAAAACAAGAGAAAAGTGACCTTAGACAATTAGACTGATACTTAGTGGTTTACATTAGATCTATATCTATGCGATAACTTTTGTGTAAAGCCCGGGCAACGCTGGAGACTTCGGCTAGTTAATTATAAACTTAGAACGGAGATATTTTAATTGTTTCGTTATTCGATATACCTAAGTAAGACCTGGGTAAGTACCTAAGGTAAGATAATAATTTGAAAGTATTTTTTTAAAATACTGCTAAATAACCTATGGCTACATAACCTTGGCTTCAATGACTTATTTCATCAATAATTAAAAAGAATAAAATAAAACAATATTTTAAAAACTACACACCTATTACATGTATTGCCGAATCAACTTTAACCTACAGACTGGTCGGCGCTTTCAAGTTTCAATGTACCGAATTGCAAACATGTCGAAACCTGATATTATATGAGATTTTCACGGCCAATTGTGATTGATTTTTGGGGTAATCTACATCTATTCTGACGATAACGCCGACCGAATCATTGACTAAAGAAGGTGGTAACGAAACACGGCATAATACCTCCAAAACAAATCACGATAATTATGTTGAGACGTATTTAAGAGCACAACCAATAGGTTTGTCTCTTTGTTTTTTCTTCACAAATTTTCGCTTCTATAAATGTATGCAATTTTCCATGTAATTTCCTATTAGTGATTGCAAAATCGAATGAAAAGAGACGAAATCTTATGGATGACATTCATTTTATTCGAGTAATTTGTCCCTTAATCGCCTTTCGAAATAACCGAAAAGTTTTATAACGGCCCGCAATTTGGCGCTCCAGACAAATGGGAGGCCGATCATCCAGAAATGTTTCTCCCGAATTCCTCAACTTGTAGAATTTTTCGGTCCGAGATGTACCAAGGTACAACAAAAACCGGTAGATTATTTAAAGTGAAATTTTCATCTCAAACGCCGTCGGTTGGAGACAATTGCACGGCTTTGCGATCTCCAATACAAAAGCTGTAAATATAAAATTCCGGAAGGTCCGCAAAAATTTCATCAATATAATATATCTCTTCATACTTTTGAATTAAAGCGTTTCTTAAAATTCTCCAATCGATTTCTCGGTAAATATAAAATTCCTCACGTGCTCCCAGCATCAATCAGAAATATGCCAGTAGAAAATAAAAGGAAATTGAGTTGTCAATAATTTGGAACAATTGCTGGACTTTTTGATCTCAAGCTGTACATTCAAAATTTTCAGCTGAGTGTTTCCTGAAACTCATCGATAATGCATTTCTTAGACTGGTTATTTAACACAAATATTCATCAGAAGTTCAAAACATAATTTAGATAAATTTTATTAGGAAATAAAAAAGCATTTTGTAAGTCTTTAATGTTAGACAATTATTGATAAACTTGTTGATTTCCAGAACAAAAGCAATTGAAATCCCAAGATCCGCAAAAAATGTATTGTAAATGAAATCAGAAAGTATTTTTTTAACTTTCTAAGTTACATTTAAATTCCTCACCTGCTTGAAGAATCAATATCACTCAGCAATATGTCAATTAGAAATAAAAACAAATTTGAAGATCATTAATTTGGGGTGAAAAATAATCCTATACGAACTTGTTGTATACCAGATGTTTCTGCTCCACTCCTAAGGCGACCACCTTAGTGACCCTTAATTTGTGGTTTTTCTTCGCTCGGTGATTGATTTATACTTTTTTTAAAAGCTTTTACTACTCCGAGCGAGCTCCGTCTGATCATTTGCTAAAAATAGCTTTCTTTTATCCTTTGATTTATAGAAAAGGTAAAATTGTTAAGCGTGTGTTGTGTACCTACCCTGATGATCCCCATAAGCTTTGTGGTAAGTTTTCTTTTAATGATCTCTGATTAAATAAATAATTTGCTAGAAGCTTTCAGTTTGTAAAAGAAAACCTTTGATTCTATGAAACAAGTTAGCAGAGTTTGTCGTGAGATTTTGTGAAAGAGTTTTAAAAAGTTCAAAGATCACCGACAAAAAACTTGAATAATTCAATTTAATAAGAATAAAAATCTACTTTAAAGCTTTTAAGCATAACTAAAATCCTTTCAAGCTTATACAACTTTATAATATTATGTAATGACTACAAATTTTAATTGAAAGTTTAAAAATCCCACCTATCTAAAATAAAACTTATATTAAGCGCATCAGCAGATCTTCGAGTGACTTCTCTAACTCAACTGTCGCGAAAACCTTCAGACTCACCGTGGTATTCATTTCATCTAGCTTTGTAATAGGTACGTATTATGTTTTTAACACTTTTTAAGGGTTTTTGTTTTCCGGGCCTGCACTTTTATTAAATGCAAGCGATTGTTGTTCCAACACTAAAATACAGCCCGTTTGTGCAGGTGAAATATATACCCGCATTATTACAGACTATCGACATGTCTTGTTCAATATTAAATAA
The DNA here is from genome assembly GCA_917563855.2 of Limnephilus lunatus. NCBI lineage: Eukaryota > Metazoa > Arthropoda > Insecta > Trichoptera > Limnephilidae > Limnephilus > Limnephilus lunatus. The sequence continues at coordinate 43,889,857 of OU830598.1, read as the reverse complement.
TGCCGATAACGTAATACGATGCGCCATGCATTACAAAACGACATGTTCTTAGAAAGTACTGTCTCAATTTTTATAAAGCATAATATAATCCCAATGTTAAAGTTCACCGCGTAACAAGCACAAAGTTATAAAATTGCTTCTGACCCCACGCAGTCAATTCGTTCAAGAAATAAATCATCTTTCCACCTGTTAAACCTTTTGCGCCCACCTTTTAATAAATACCTAATCTACATTAAGTTCAACCGGTAAGAGATAAAGTTAATGTAACCGTTTTATTAAGAGAGTTAACGGTCCGCAGTGGACCGCCTGCGTAAAGGGATGAGGCTTTATCTAATTTAAAGGCGGTCATTTGTTTTGAGATAAAAAGAAGGTGACTTTACGAGGCCCTCGTTCAATTTTATTCTCCACTAGTCAGCGGCTTGGACCGTATGCAACCAACTTTACAACCAGAATCTACTTGTACTTACTAACTTTGCTCCCTTCAGCGAATTCTATTCTAGAAAAATTAATGAATTTTATTATTCATAAAAATCAAAACTAGCTGTTAAAAACCCGCTCCGCGGACTATAAGCCTCTTCACTCATAATCCGGAATGCGCGGGATCGAATCCCAATTACGTGCGCAAATAAATTTTTATTAAAAATGGTTAAAACAAAGAAAGTCTTTTAAATTTTATTTGTGATGTGTGCTTCCACTCCCCACTACCTTCAGCCTCACAATATTCCCCAATTGGGGAGGCCATAGTCTCACTGGCTCCAGACGGGAGCAGCTGGGACACTTGTGAGGTACACACACAAAAGAGGTGAATACCAACTTTTTATTTATTGAGATGGCTTTCTGAAGGTTTTTGAAATTTACTACCAATTTTTTTTCCAGCAATTTATGATTAATTTTCATTAAACTTAATAGGTAATAATCATTTGGAACGACTTATTTTTCGTAGAATCTGTCTTTCAATCAAACAACATTGAGATTCGAGCAATTTTATCGTTATTATTTCAATCGAGATAAACATATTTTATTTTTAAGATGGCGTTTTTATTTTCACAAATGATTTACACTAAACGGTGAAATCCACCTGCTAAGCCAAAGGTTAACGATTCTGTGCTCTGCGGATATAATATTTTGAAACACATTCTTCTTCGCTGAACGCCGTCATTTTCTATACTTTTATCTGGACTCATGACCCTTAAATTCCCCTCTCTCGTATATTATGTTACGTCTCCCCTTCCGCGTTCTATCTGTATGCAATACAAACTTTTCTTCATTCCCTTCTCCATTTTTATCGGCTTGCATTTTGAAAGATAAATTACAGTGCTCATTTTATATTATAGTTGAGAATAGTTTCGTCATATTTAAAATATTTAACTTCATTTTCTATCCGTCATTTTATATTTATACTAGCTGGTTCCCGGCATGCGTTGCTATGCCATTTAATAAAGAAATTGTTTCTCCCTGCGTGTCCTTTCCCATTCTTCCGTTCCCCTTCCGCCTTACCTTCCTCTCGCGCGTCCCCTTCCCCCGTCCCGCGAAACCCCCTCTCGATATCTCCTCCCCCCTACCCAGGTTCCCCTCCCCCTCCCGGGTCTCCCCCCCTTCCGCGAACACCCTATCCGAGTTCCCCTCCCCCCTCCCGAAATCCGTACATTCAGTTCTTGTACATTCCTTTTTCAAACAGCTTGCGTGCCACTTATTGCAATTATTTCATACAAGTTTCATAATGCCAGAGCTCATCAGTGATTTTATACAAACCTTTTCCTGACAATAACGAACACAAAAAAAAATTATCCTATTTGGTGCAGTCGTTCGGAAGTTATGCGCGTACATACATTTCGGCATGATAGATAGATAGAAGAAAGAAGAAGAAGATTCATTGTGATTAATTTCCATCTATCGACTCTTTTACTTTCAATTTAACGTCTGTGTCACATTTTATCTTCATTTTTATATGACAAAATTGTCTTCATATCATTTTGTCTAAGTTTTCATGTGATGAAGTCTAAAATTCAATCAGTACATTTCTAAAAGCCTTATACCCAGCATCTAAAATCATTTCACCGTTATTGCAAGTTTATCTGAACTTTTTATACGCAATTAACCAAAATATCAGTAATTTAATACAAGTGTTTCATTCCTAGTACAGCCCCAATCATTAATCATTACTGTGCCATCAACCCCCTTGTTTTGGAAGACGAAAGAAGTCATACAAGGAGCTCTATTTACGACCGACTCCAGACCTCCGGAGACCTTCAAGGGACTATACAGATACAACACGAGATAAACCTCAAAATATTCCGGGCGGATAGGGTAAGTTATTCATTTTAAAGTTGTTATCTACTCCTGGTTTTCATAAATCGCAAATGATTACACGAGTCATATAAAGTAGATAACTCCGACACATCATAAGGGTCTATATACAAATCAAGATCAAGTGTTAATCACCCAAGTGATAATAGTGAGAAAATTGATAAAAAAAGATTCTTCACCTCTCAGATTTGAAACATAAACGACCTTAGGAGTGCCGAGTTGTACCTAGGTGAAGCCTGCACGAAAAAGTTTCATAGCCAACTAGTACACATTTGTGTATTCGAACTAGTACACAAATTTGTGTATTCGAACTAGTACACACATTTGTGTACTCGAACCAGCACAGAATTGTGTACTCGAACTAGTACAGATTTGTGTGACACTGTCTGATTGCGGTGGATTAAAAAATTACATTTTTTTAATAATCTACAGAGTGTTTGCTTTTTTAACATTGCATTTTTAACTCTGTAAATTTTTTGTGTGTTCAATTTCGGTTTTCGAAAATCTAGTGCATCCACTTTGTTATTCAAGCAAGCCTTACTTTGACCAGATTGCAATCAAATATAGTACAGTAAAGTTTATTTTTCACATATGAAATCGTGTTAGCGTTTTTTTAATATCGCATACCTATCTGCCTGAAGAAAGTTTGAAAAAGAATTGTCATTAAGATGATTTCTTTGGAAAAAAATTATAATTAAGGAAAAAAACAATTTGTCAATAAGGAATTCAATTTTTTTTTCATAAACTGTTCAAATCTTCTAATTCCAGGGGAGATTTTGGTTTCGATTTAAGAAATAAGACAAAACTAGAAACAAATCTTGGTCGCGAGATCTACCGTTCAGAACTACATGTTATAACTAATTAAATGTTAAAATAATACATATGCTCTATTCATATGAATATATTGCTAGTGAAATCATTTAACGCACCTATGACCTGTGACACGACCGAAGTAAAACTACAGACAGCTTGACAAGTGGATTCACGATATTTATGTCTATGCTAACCATAACGGAGCCAATTTAGAAGCAAATTTCGAAGTTTCTACGTTGAACATGGTCAGCTGGCCAGGCGATATTTAACTGAATCCACCGCATTAACTAGAGTTAGTATAATAATGCAGCATAAAGCACAGCTCGCTTGAGGTTTCCTACAAACTTTTACACGAGAGAGCTCATAGAAACACGACAAACGCAATGTTTCTCACTCAAAAACGTGTGTTACTCGGAACAAGTCTGCCTAATAGTTAACAGTACCGCGCTGATGCAACATAGTTTCTGTGCACCATGTTGACTGTGCGGTGGACATTGAATATAAATATGCAAGATTAACCTCCAAGGTATTACAAAGCGAAACCCACAATATATTCTCACCTTTCCCAGTAATGGTCATGAATAATATGTAAGAAAATGGGGATACTATACAATTGTGTCGATTTTTTTGAGGTGGAAACTTCTATAGCATCGTTGTGATTTAAAACTCGATGAAATGGAAACTAACGACACTAAAAGAGACAAGCACATAAATCTACAGGAATAAGCCTGCCAAAAAATGAGATAGCAATAAAATATCTATTTATTTCACGGGTATTCGGTTCCAATATAATACTATAAATCCACGGTCCCACGTATGTCCCCTTCACACAAGTGTAGTGGTGTAAAGCGTCTGACGAATCTTTATAGACATTTAGCCAACGAACCATTTAGGTCAAATCCTACGAAATCAAAAAAAAAAAATGTAATATTAATATCCAATCTTCAAACCACTTCAAAATAAACAGGCAAAATAAAGGACCACAAATATTAATAAGATGACAAAATGTATAGGATAAGGTGCACTGAAATTCGACGGAAAAAATATGGAAAAAATCATCCTTCACATTGATAAAAAAGTGCTTCGTAGTCTCCCCACTCCACTTAGTTTTCTGAAGGTTTCAATTCTTCCGCATAAAGTAATTTTAAAAAGTAGTAGCTTTGTAGTCTCTCTACTCTTGTCTACCTTAGTTTTCTGAAGGTTTCACACTTTGATTTATTTTATTTTTACCTAATAACAAGGTCTATTTTAAAGTATAAATAAAACTCAAAAGCACATTTCGAAAATGTCATAGCGCATTATATATACTTGCGTTTACCTATAAAATAACAAGCAAACAAATCTTGTGGTAATCTCACGATACTGGAGCACACCATTCTAAAATGTTTGTTACCCTGGAATTAGATAAAGTCGTGCAATAGCAGGAGTCATACGAATACGTTACTTTAATAAATTATTTAATTTTTTCCCATAAATCAAAAGGTTCATAATAACAGGGCGAAAGGGTTAATAATTTATTCTTGTTTACTGTCATAATTATAATACCCGTACAATCAATATTGACTTTTACAAGTTACCAAGTCTTCCAAATGCATCTGTCCATAAATTAAATGAAACACCGCGTTATTGTGTTTCATTTAATATTGTTCCATCGCAATATAACTTTTTTTACAAAACCCATCATCCAGATGATTAGTCATACATCTCCAAATACTAAGTTAATACCAAATAATAAGGAAATAAATGTAGGATTACGAAAGATTTTTTTAATATTTATATTGAGGGATCAGTAGGATTTATCGGACCAGTTAAGATTTCATCAGAGCCGAACCCTCTGATATGAAAATATCTGGAGTCGGTGAAATATTTTCCCATTATGTTTCTGGTGGATTGACGTATTGTTCTTGTATTGTTTTGTATTTATTATACTTATATAGTGCATTTACATTGCGTGAATTTACTAGATAATCATTTGTGGATAAGTGTTTGGAAGGGTTTACTTTCATTTGGGAAGATTTAACCCGGACATAAAATCTGGAGCACCGTAATAATATTCACTCTACATAAATCAAACATTATATGTGTTTTACAAACTATAAATATGTTATCTAAACTAACAGCGGGAAGCATAGTGGTAAGGTTCATTAGTTTGAGATTTTTAAATATCCTACTAGTGATTTAGAAAACATCAATTTTTGGTTAATTCACATTTTTTTGAAGTATTATTATTTTGGAAGCGTATACCTGTAATCTGAGCATTGTTCCAGATTAAGAGTACACTTTTACATATAACTGGATACTCAAATCAAATTTAGATTTATCGGAGATGTCCGACTAATCGACTGGATGATAGATGTATCTAAAAATACAATATGTACTATTAATTTAATATTTGAGAATCATAATATCAAAAAGGTATAAATAAATATAATATACATAATTTGGCCAGTCTACTGTAGAGCTGTTCCGGGCCGCAGTAAATAAAGTCCGCATACCCTACAGCCCTACATGATAGCCAACGTCCGTTGAATGGACAGGGCACAAGAAGAAGAATAATATCAAAAAAATAATCTTAGGTTGGGGTGTTTCACAATCACATCACATACATTAAATCATCGATCACCATAAGTGGTGCGCTACGTTTGGTGCCTTAACGCCGGATTCATAGGATCAGGTTTGACCGAATCTTGTCGGCAGATGTGTCTGCCCACCAGGCCGGATCAGGAGAGACTGGTTGAGGGAGAACTTTTGACCTCTCCAGCAGGACTCTCTTGGAACATTACTTTGCACCACAGTGGAAAGGATGGATTCATTCGTCCGTCACTCCTGGACACACTGATTCCCAGATTCCTACCCACCCTCATTTCTTTTTCCTTCCCAGAACTTCCTCTCCTTCTTTCCCCTGAAAAGACCCTCCACTCAGCATCCTCAAAGTGAATGCATCCCCATCTAATGTGATGAAAGTTTGAAACAATCCAACCATACAGCAGATCTTTTCTGGTTTACTTTTTTAACCGATGTGAGTATCTACGATAACTCATTCCAATGGCTTTGAATATGTTGCAAACTAACTTCCACGCCGCTAACCCTATCCCAGTTATCCAATATATTATCACAGAGAAATAATTAACCAATTGTTTGCAGCATTTACTAATACCGTAACTGCACCACCCTCTCATATCCTGACTGTGACCCGATTGAAATTAATGACCGAACATACAACAATGACAGTAGTTGCACTTTCAACGATAGAATAAAGTGATATGGAATCAGTAAATATTGAATTATTATTAAAAACCATTAATCATGATTATTTTGCCGTTTGTTTCCGTAATTCCCATATCACTGGTGTAGTGGATGGTGGTAGATTGTCCGGATTTGTTTTTTCATCCCTCTGAATGGGGACATATTATTACTATTGTATTCAATATGAGCAAGTAACTACGATGCGTGTCCATGTTTGCTACAATTCAATGAACCCTTGTTGTGTATTACAATTCTTTGACAAGATTTGCTTATATTCTTAATTGGGTAGACTGTTTTGAGTACAGATTTATTTATACTTTTGAATGTAGCTATAACTTTGTGGTAATCTATTATAGATAAATGAAACAATGTTACTTTGTTTGAACCACTTGTATATTGTTCGAAGGTTTTGGAACGACCATTACTTCCTCAGTATACGTTTGCCCTGAGGAAGGAACAGTCGTTTCGAAACCGATCGGCCTCAAATAAATAAACAAGTGGTTCAAACAAAGTAACATTGTTTCATTTATCTTTAAAGATTTATTTATATCTTTAATTTTACAAAAGATTAGTGTTCTAGTAGTACCTACACTGTAAAATGTTAATATTCAGTAGATGGCTCTAAAAAAGTTAGTTGTAGAATTTGTGAATATCTCACTGTGCTGAGGTGTTCGCATGTTTAGGATTAAGTGTTATTATGAAGACATAAGTAAAAACATAGTATCATCCTTGATATTGTCAAGAAGGGCACTGTGGGTCGACCCATGGCATACACATAAATTTAAGAATAGCAGCAGTTAAATTTAGGTAAATAATTATCTTGAAAAGCAGGTAGTTATATGTTTCTACGGACCACATGCCACTGGTATACATAATATTCAGATAAGATTTTCAGTCACATTTTTTTATTATATTTTTTAATTGTTTGGGTTGGGTTATTTTTGGTTAAGTATTATAATTTATAAAACTGGGAAGACTTCGGTGGCTGGGTCATGTAGAGAGAATGACCGAGCATCAAGCACTAGAGTCCCTGCTGCACTCAATACCGACAGGGCGAAGGAGCCTGGGAAGACCACGTTTAAGATGGAGCGACAACGTCTTCAAAGATATATCCACCTTGGAGATTGTAAGCTGGAGAGAGCTGGCACAAAACCGTGATGAGTGGAGGAAGACTCTTGAGCAGGCCAAGACCCACTAGGGGTTGTAGAGCCAAGAGTGATGATGATGATGTTATAATTTGTTGAGTAATGTGAAAACCTTATTTTTTTAAATTCAGTATGGAATATGTTTTTGTGAATAATTGTAGATATACTTTTAGTTAGTAGTTTTTTTCAGTGTGGTGGGCATGCAGTTATGTAGTTTGATTGCGTAATACTTAAAGTTTCTCTGCCCGTGTGAGGTATGTGTTATCCTTATTTTTTTTTTTTTGTAGAGGCACTGGTTGTAATTGCTGTTTGAGGTTGCATTGGAATTTGGAGTTCATGTTGGAAGAAGTATAGAGATTTGGCATAAAGTTGTCTAATTGTCATGACGTCCAGTGTTTCGTAAATTTCATTCGAATTTGTGTAAAAAGGTACTTGGAGGATGAGTTCGATTGTTGCTTTTTGCATTTTTTCTTTTTGATATATTGCTATATTCCTTGCACTCTCCCAAGCCAGTATGCCATATGTTATAATGGATTGACAAAGTGCAAAAAGTATGATCCTGTGGATTGTTCTTGGAAAAATATTTTTAATTGCCTTTATGATATGCATCACTCGTTTCAGTTTAATAGATGAGATAACGATGAAGTTATAAATTAATAATATTTTTAATGCATCATCTACCGTTTTCTATAAACTTAAAATAGAAGGAGTGGAAAATAGGAGTCGAAGTAGGTAAAATGGGTCTCCAAGAGACCCATTTAGGGGTAACCGCATTACGTAATGCAAAAGATACAGACTCATCAGTTCCCTTTATTCATTTATAAGTATTAAAATAATTCACCCAACCACCGGAAATGGAAATAAAGTTGGCTGGACGACTAAAACCATCGTATATTTTTAGAATATTTATATCACGAATAGCCAGCGCCGTTGATGACCGAGTCATTTAAACAGTAAGTTCAATTACTGTCAAAATACAAGTAAGTCAAATTACTATCCCTCTGACACACCTTATCAATCTATCTATAACTAAAAGTATATTTCCCATTTCCCTTAAAGAAGCTACTGTTATACCTATATATAAACAAGGATGTAAAAATGATATCAATAACTATCGACCGATAAGCCTTCTAAGTACATTTTCTAAAATATTTGAAAAAATACTAAAAAAACAACTTATTATGTATCTAGAAGAAAATAACCTAATATCGAAATCCCAGTACGGCTTTAGACAAAACTTGAGTACTGCCGACGCCATAGACGATGTCATAAATACGATCACAAAAAGCTTAGACAAGGGAAATAAATCTTTGGCAATTTTTATAGATCTGCAAAAGGCCTTTGATACGATAGACCATAAAATCCTTTTCAAGAAACTTTAAAAAATTGGAATGTCAAACACAACTTTAAATTTGCTAATAAGCTATATGTCAGAACGTTCACAGAGTGTTAAAATTGAAAAGCGTAAAAGTAAGCCTCTCCCAATCAATTACGGTGTACCGCATGGAAGTGTCTTAGGACCTTTATTATTTTTGATATATATAAATGATATCTGCAACCTTCACACCAAAGGAAAAATCATTAGTTTTGCCGATGACACTGTCATTTTATTTAATGAAAGTGATTGGTTAACCACTTTCAAAGATGCTGAACACGGGCTTATACTTCTGCAAAAATGGCTTAAGCAAAACTCACTTACACTTAATGTTAACAAAACTAAATATTTAACTTTTTCTATAACAGCCAGAGGACAACCAGCTGAGGATTACGATCTTAAATTACACGATTGTCAAGGAAAAAACTTAACCCAATCATGCCACTGCCCCACCATAACACATTCTAAAAACATAAAATATCTCGGCATTGAAATCGATGAAAATCTTCGATGGGACTTCCATATAAATAGCATCACAAAGAAACTTACAAAGCTTGTATACTACTTTACAAACATACGCAACATACTTAATAAAAATGATCTATATAAAGTATATTATGCTCTTTGCCAATCACGCATAGAATATGGAATTATTGTATGGGGAACTGCCTCAAACATTCACATGAAGCAGCTAGCTAAAACGCAAAAGGCAATAATAAAAACAATCATAAAAGTACCCATAAAAATCCATCAAAAGAAATCTGTAAAAACTTTAATGTGTTTAGCATTATTAAATTATACTCAAAAAATGCACTACTCAAATTTAAAGAAAAATATGAATACCCTGTGGACCAACACACCTACACTACAAGGTCGAAATCCACAAAACTACTTAACATCCCGCAATTAAATACATCTTTTGGCCAGAAAAACCATAATTTCCATGCGACAAAATTATATAATGCCCTTCCAATTGAAACTAAGAACACCATGGAGATACAAAAGTTTAAAAAAGATATCAAATTATGGTTAAATAAACAGGACGATGAGGAAATCATTAAAATTATGAAGTAACCCCAATGCAACCTGCAGACAACAAACCAATACTTTTATTTTACTTATTGTTTATTTTGTTTATATTGTTTATCTATAATCAAAAAACTAGAAGATGAGGAAATAAAGATCAGCACCCATTCAGCAACATACAGTCCGCCTCGGAACAGGAAAACCTAGTGAGGAGGACTGTAAACAAACCACATAACTTGGTATTTTTACTTATTGTGTAATTTTACTTTACCTTATATTGTCATTAAATAAAAAAAAATAAAAAAAATATTCATATTGGAAATTCAGTCAACAACAAAATCGTATCGGTACTCGGTAAATTAAATTCTTAATTTTCGAGTGCTCGAAAGAACAACGAATCATTAAAATTTTATTACAAGGCTATTTAAGTGTGTATATGTACAGGGTGTAGCAATGTGCACCCGATGGATTTTTATTCCTGAGCATATTTGGAGCACAAAAAGTAAATGTCATTTTGAACTCCGATGATATTTTTATATGTGTGTTACCGTGCTACTGGAACGAGGCGGAATGCTTATCATATGACCCGCTAGTCTATACAGGACTTTTATATGCGACGTGTGATGGTAAAAAAAAAATCATTGGAAATAGAATCATCGGACAGCAAAATGATATTCACATTTTTTATTCCAAGTATGCCTAGGAATCGCTGGTTAAAATTCTTCAGGTACATGCTGTTACAACCTGTATACACAAACGCTTGACACCTTTCAAGAAAAATGATGAAATTGAAAAATATAAATCAGTATTTTTTTAAACCTTAACTATAAAGACGCAATATACATATGTGTATGCAATATATTGTTCTAGAAGCATTAAAAGGGTTACTGCTGGGTTTAAAAATTGTTAATCAATAACAATAACAAAATAAACAGTTTAAATGTAATTTCAAAGTTCTAAAGTAAAATAAGTCTTTACACTGAAAAAAATGAGTTAGCTAAAGTGTTAAGCTAATTGAAGTTGTGTAACCATCGCCTAAACTTCAGCTACTAGTTCCTAAACTACTTTATGTGCAGATACCGTCGTTGTTTAGTAAAAGGTGCTTGAGCTACTGCAACTAAACTTTATTAATAGTATACTAAAAGCTTACTTACCTAAACAAAATAACCTGTTTGGTTAATTAACCTTAAGTAATTTACTAAACCTATTTCACTTTAGTAGCTTAAGTTTATTTGTTACTTCCAAAAGTATTTAGCTAAATTTAACTAAACATCGAGTTTGGTTAAATGTTTTGTTCAAATAGCCAAACTGAGGTTGGAATATCTAAATTGGGTATTTTTACATAACAATTAGTTGCATTGCACAAACTTAAGCAAACTGCTACAAAATTTTAGTTAAATCCACCAAACTTTAGTAGACGAGCATATAACGGCATTTCGTTTCGGCCAGCTGCCCGGCCGAGATGACCAGATGTCGAGATGACCAGATGACGCCGTTCTCAGTTCTAAGTGCGCACTACAGAGGAATTAACGTTCGTTGTGAATTTATTTTATGCCGGCCGCTACTTCTAAATAGTTGTAATGGCAGACAAAACCATGGAGGACTATCTAATTTCTTGGAATCTGGAAGCTTACGTAGAAAAAATTAAAGGTGAGTTTTGCTGGTAGCAGGAAACAATATTTTGAGAGACGATTCTTAACAAAATAACTTTTATTTGAATGAGGTTTTTAATAAGTAGATTCTAGTCTTACAAAACATAATATTTATGTATTTAGGTTTCATCTCTCAAAATGGTTGTAATAAACTATCAGCAACTCAAAGTATTTAACCCATGATTCTGAATCATGGGTATAATCCTTCGAGTTGATGGTGGTTACATTTACACCCTGTATTGTTTTCAGCTAAACTGCAAAGCTGCACTTCCTATTTAAAAAAGATAATCTAACCAAAAAGCTAAGCTACAGTACCTAAAGCTAGCTAGCAATAGAGAGCTAAAACATCTATATCAGTAGGACTATTCCAAGCAAAGTTTAGTTAATCAACCTAACCATTTTGGAATATTAAATAAATAATAAGGTTACTACATCTAAACAGTTATGTTTTTTAACCAAACACCACAAAATGGTTTAGATATAAAATACACAACAGTTTAGGTAACACAACTAAATACAGAAAGCTGTGTCAACCGATTAGTTTAGCTAGAATATCTGAATCGTTTAGCTGTCATAAATAAACTGCTGTTTAGCAAACAGTAGCTAAAAGTTCGGCAGTCACCACAGCAACTAAACTGTTTGGTAGATAATTACTGAAAATTTAGTAAATAGTACCAAAACATTTCTTTCAGTGTAAATGCTTAAAATAGTTACGTATACCTAGAAATTCAAGACAAAACGCGCTGTGCTAATATCATAATGCTAGAGCTTGCAATTCGAGTATTTTTACTGCTTCGTGGACATACATCTATTGAACAAAAAATAAATAACTTTGTATCTACACCATCATTTATTCAAAATAATCGACATTTTTCAAAACCGATGGTTTCTTCCTCGGGATAAAAATGTAACGAAAAAAATTAAATTAAAATGACCCCACAGAGTGAACTGAAAAAGTTATCGTGCGTTTATCCTAAAACGAAACACTAATTAAATATGTATTAATTATAGTTTTGATTAAATGGTGCGTGTGCAAAGTGATTTATTTTCATTGAATTAATATGACACAAAGTGAATTGACGATTATTGAAAAAATAAATAATTAATTTACTAGCCTGAAAATTTCAATTCATCCTTAAGCCCCGTTTCCACGCTTTCCACAAAGGCCAACGTGGAAACAGGTCGTTTTTCTTGGCTTGCGTAGGCTTGCAAGAGCTTGCGAGAGCTTGCCGCCGATCCAGACGGGGTCGGATCCAGCGGCAAGCTTCGGCAAACGCTCAGTCCGCTCAGTGTAATTTCCGAACTGACGGCGAATGCACGCCGTTTTTGCTCCATGCGGTATATCGATAATTAACATTACGAGACATATGTATGACGTATGAGACGTGCCTGACTTATTAAAATGTATAAGTACATAATTTGAATACTAATTTAATTTATTGGATTTAACTAAAAAATCGATTTATTATTTATTACAATAAAAACATGATTTTTGTTAGAATAACTTTTTTTTATAATACAAGACAATATTATATTGTTTTTTTATACTTTGCTTGTATTTCAAATAAAAGTATGTTAAATCAAACGCAATAGCCGACACAATTCGGCATCCGCCATGCTTGGGTATTGGTAGCGTACTGACGCAGTCACAAGCGTGTAAACGGCTTCCAAATGCCAAGCGAGATTTGTGGACGCTTGGAGCTTGTGGAGGTTTGCCTAGCCTTGGCCAGCATGGAAACGCACCATAAAATATATTTTAGGCGTGCTGCAGTACGTTGAAACTCGACAGAATCTTACCTTAATCTTAATATATTATATAACAAAGTCGGGTTAGTTACACCATTTATAACTCAAGAACGACTCGACTGATTTTTATGATCTTTGATTTTTTGGATTTCTCTCCACCCCGAATAGCAGAATAGCTATTAAAACATTGTAAAAAAAATTATAAATAAAATTATTTTCCTCATACATTTTGTATGAAACTAATTCTCATATTTTGAAAGAGCTGCAGCAATATTGTGATAAGTATAATATTGAGTGAATTCGAAACATTCAAAAACGTCAAATTTCAATGCGCTGATTGTTTTGCTTTTGTTTTTAATCATATAATATTGCCCGTCTTTCTTACATACTAAATGTCAACAGTCGAAAATGAGACAAACGGTGAGCGTACGTCTTCACCCCTCCAAAGAAAAAATACAATAATATATTATAATAAATCTCCCTCACACGAATAAAGAAAATGAAACGCAATTCCCATAAATAAGCGGTAAAGTAAGAAAATTACGAAAAATATAAATCCGTACACAACTTCATTTCTGATACTGACAAAAACAAAACACGGACAGTTGCGCATCGCAAAATTTTTATTTTAATAAAAAAAACTGAATCTAATTCAGCTAATAGGTTAAAACAACAGTCATTGATTCTGAGGCGATACGAAGTTCTCTGGGGTCAGCTAGTTTCATAATAAACAAGAAAATAATAGATGTCTAGGAATTTCTCCTAGTGGAAAGTAAACATCTTTTATTTTGACATGTTCATACCATGATCCACTCCTCCTCAGTTTAGGACGCGGTCCTACCGTAGCTAATTATAGCCATGCCCGCCGCACGCTGCCAGTATGTTATGCTGTATGGGGTATATGGGATTATATGGGATTGTATGAGAGTGTGGGATAATGTGGAACATGGGATATGGAAGTATGTTGGATTGCCCTCACTCGACCACAGTTATTTTATTTTTATTTTCAAATCAATTATCAGACCCTGCATCATACTCATCTATATCCAGAAGTGGGAACCAAGTAAGCGGATCTTTTGATTAAAAGTTTATTATTTTGATGCCAAGTTTTTTATGAATTGTTGGATGACAGAAATTTTATATTCAATTTATCATTAAGAAAAGAATATTTCATTTAAATATTTTTAAAGTACCTAGTATGTTTACAGTGTGACTTTTTAAACTTTTTTTTGTGTATTCCTAGGCATGAAAACATCTTACATACTTTTTTAAAGTGTCATAAATCATAATTCGACAGTTTAAGATAAAGTTTTTTTGAAGACTTTTAATTTTAAATGTACATTTGTTAGGTACTTTAATTTTAAATTTAAAACCGTGAATGAAACGGATATGTCGAAACCAGTCGCAGAAAATTTAAAATTAAAGTAACAAATGTACATAGAAAATTAAAACTCTTCAAAACAATATGTCTACAAATTATTACATATTAAATGCCCAAGAAATAGAAAAAATAAAATTTAGGCATTATCAAACTGACAAATTGACAGTTTGATAATGCCTTCAGAGGGTGAAACAGCTGTAATACATAATAATAATTACGAAGCAGAACTCGTTTATAATAAAAAGGTTTTTATACATTAAATAATAATATTATTGAATTTATAAAATAAATTAAAATTAAAAAGGAGTTCTACAAAATAAACTTTATAACAATTGTTTGCGCATTATTATATGGGATTGGTTGGGTATTGCATTTGCAGACTTGGTGGGTATAATATGTCAAATTCCTGATTTTATCCCACCTACCTAATATTCCTATCCCAAAATGTCACCTTGAAAAAGAGCAATTGTTGCATGAAGAAGAGGTGACACTATTTCAAGCTCAGTACAAATTAATGTCTCAGACAGGGAGCACATATTGAGCATATACTGTTGCAAAAATAATATTGCAAGTTATTAAACATAGTGAAGTGCACCAAAACCTGGAGATCAGAGAGGCCCCATCTGCAACTGGTGAGTCCTATTTTCCCTTTCCGTTCTGGGCTTATCTAATTGTCCAAAAGCCCAGATCTGAATATCGACTGACTATCCATCAGGTTTTGCGAGTGCATGCTATCTAATCGTCCCATATAACATAGCGAACACGTAGTTATCGGGACTGGTCCTTTGAGGGTTGCGTCAGGGCTTCGCTCTGAAGCACAACCGCCAATTTTTATAGTGGAGTCGCAGTTTCGCGACACCATTTTTGGTTCTTTCGAGCCTGATTACCAACGGGGTATTTAAAATTAATATATTTTACCTGCAAATTAATATATTTAGCCTGCAAATTAATATTATTTGCTTTATATATTTTATAAATTCGTTTATACTGACATACGTTTGTAATTATTGTTGTATTAAAATTCCTACATAGAATTAATCATGGCGACGAGTGATGGTACTCAGGATCTAGTTAAAATCAAATTACTAGAATCTAAGATTAATTTAATGCATAATCGTCTCAATGAGTTATATGAGAAAGCGAAAATTATCGCTGATAGAGAGACAACGAGTTCGGATGAGTTCGTTAAACAAACGGTTAATGTAGCTACATATTATTCACAATTTAACACGTATTGTGATGACTTTCTTTCGCTCCAATTAAAAAGGGATCCAAACTATAATATAAATTTCGATTTATGGAATAAATTCGAAAATAAGTACTGCTTTGTAGTTAGTATACGCGAAAGTATTGTGGCGAAGCAAGATTTAGGTGGTACGCAGAAATTAAATAATTCGCAATTTATTAAGCTCCCAGCGATCGATATGCCATCCTTCGACGGAAATCAAGAGAATTGGTCAGTATTTTACGAAGCTTTTAAATTAAACATCCACTCTAATGAAAATTTGAATACTTCGCAAAAGATGCAATATTTGATAGGAAAACTCCAAGGAAAGGCGTTATCGGTTTTTGCTGGAGTACTTCCGAATGAAAAAAACTATTTTGTAATTTGGAATGCTCTCGAAAAGAAATATCAAGACAAGCGTGTGCTAGGTACCTTTTACCTGAACAATATATTGAATTTAAAATTATTGGCACCTTCTAACTCAAATGATTTAAATAATTTTATTGAACGGTTTGCGTCTTCCATGTCTGCGCTCAAGGAATTAGGTATTGATGACCTAACAGACTTTATAATTCTACATATTGCACTGAAGAAATTAGATATACAATTGGTGCAAAATTTCGAAATGTCTATACGGGAGAAAGATATACCTACATATACCGATTTAATAGAATATATTCGTTCGCATGTTAAAATTCTTGAACGAACCGGACTAGATAGTAAAGTTAATAATAATAAAAATAAAGTTTCGCATTCTTTCGCTGTGGTTGAACCGAAGTCGTTTGATAATAATCGTACTACAAGTAATAATAATAAGTGCCGGAAATGCAATCGAAGCGATCATGTTGAATTGTTTAAGTGTGAACAATTTAATGAATTGAGACCTAAGGCACGTTTTCAGTTTGTAAAATTAAATAACTTATGTGTAAATTGCTTAAGCGATAAACATAGGACGGTGAAATGTTCATCTAAATCGGATTGTAGAATTTGTAAAAAACGTCACCATACCGCATTGCATTTTGAGGGTACGGTGAACAACGAAAGTAATTCTAAAAACGAAGCTGTTATATTAATAACAAGGAATAAACATCATAATGATTTTACTGCGGGTAATTTAGCTACGAATGTACTATTGTCAACCGCGCAGTTATTTGCTTACGACAATAAAAATAATCAAGTAACCGTCAGGTGTTTAATTGATTGCGCCTCGCAACAAAATTTAATTAGTTTAAATACTTGTAATGAATTGAATCTTAAAATAATTCCTTTAAATAATTCAGTTATTAAAAGTGTTGGTTCGGTAGAGACACCAATATTGGGGCATGTTGCATTGACAATTAAATCCCGTGTTTCAGAAGATAAATATAAAATAAGCCTATTAGTGGTCGACAAAATCACGGACAAGCTCCCTACACAATATGTTGACACAAAGTCATGTGAGCATTTACTTGGTTTAAACCTAGCGGATGAAAATTGGAACGTTCCATCTGATGTTGATATTTTATTAGGCGCTCAGTTATTTCCATATATTATGCTGGGAAATAAGGTTTTATCTAAACATAATATGAATGCACCACCCGCTATACAAACGGTATTCGGATATATTGTAATGGGTGAAATACTTAAGTGTGCGCCGGATGTTTCGTGGACATTTGGCCCCATAACCAACGTGGATTTATACAATGCGTTATCCAAATTTTGGACCATTGAAGACATGCCTATTAAGTCATTGATGAGTGCTGAAGACGCGGAATGTGAGAAAATGTATGTCGAGTCCGTCCAACGGGATGACTCGGGAAGGTATATTGTATCTTTACCTTTTAAGATAGATCCTAATAATTTAGGAAATTCGCTCAGTGTCGCGCAACGCAGATATAAATATTTAGAACGGAAATTTAATACGTCGCCAGAATTGCATCGGAGTTATAATGAAGTAATTTCTGAATATCTGGAAAAGGGATATATAAGGTATGAAGTTCCGTCTTCATCTAATATTGATGAGGGATATTTCATTCCTCATCACGCAGTAATTCGTAAAGATAAATCAACAACTAAAACTCGTGTTGTATTAGACGCCAGTACAAAGACCAGTTCAGGGTTGTCACTTAATGACATTTTGTATACTGGTCCAAACTTGCAATCTAACTTATTTACACTTTTAATTAAATTTCGCTTATTCGCTATAGCATTGACCGCAGATGTTAAGCAAATGTATTTACGTATAATGGTAACGGAAAGCCATCGTAAATATCAAAAAATTCTTTATAGATTTCACGAAGATGAAGAAATTGGAGTTTATCAATTTAATTCGCTCGCCTTTGGATTAAATTGTTCACCGTTCCTCGCGATGCGAACTTTAAGACAGCTAGCGAGCGATGAAAGAAATCGTCACCCGAAAGCCGCAGAAGTTGCAATAAATGATTTATATATGGACGATTTTGTATATTCTGTAAATACTATAAGTGAAGCCGTCACTTTGTCTACAGAATTAATGGAGATGTTCAAGTCTGCAGGATTTGAGTTAGTTAAATGGTCGAGTAATTCTGCTCATTTGCTCGCTCAATTACCAGAATCGCACCGCGCAACGATGGATTTCTCGGATAATTGTAGCATTTTAGGACTAAAATGGGATCCGGTATCTGATTGTTTTCGTTTTATAATATGTCCCATGGAGGAGAAAACTATATGTAAAAGATCAATTCTTTCCACAATAGCACGTTTATTCGATGTATTAGGTTTGGTTGCTCCGGTAATTTTATATGCCAAATTACTTTTACAAGAGCTGTGGTTAGAGAAAGTGGGATGGGACGAAGAACTACCCCAAAGTATTGTTAATCGATATGTCAAATTCAAGGAAGAATTACCGATGCTTTCTAATTTAAATTTACCTCGATATTTGGGAGTAAAAGAGGACTGCACGATAAATATTATCGCTTTTGCAGATGCGAGTACGAAAGCGTACGGGTGCGTAGTATATCTTCATGTCACAGATAAGGGTGGCAACGCTACTATGAATTTGATATGTTCGAAATCCAAGGTAGCCCCATTAAAAATAATTTCGCTCGCTCGATTGGAATTATGCGCAGCGCTTATTTTATCTAGACTTGTTAGATCTATTGTAGATACTTATAAGAATCGCGTTTCGATAAACGATATATTTGCTTTTTCAGATTCAAAAATAGCACTTTCTTGGATTCACTCATCCCCGCACAGATGGCAAACTTTTGTAGCTAATCGAGTTAGTGAAATTCAGGAAAATTTACCCGCGAAACATTTTTATCATATAGATGGAGTTACCAATCCTAGTGATTGTTTATCACGTGGACTATTGCCCGCTCAGCTTATTGATCATTCTCTTTGGTGGCACGGTCCACCCTGGGCTGCGAACCCAGTGTCCGAGTGGCCTGTCAAAAGCTTTTCTCCCTCTGCTCAGGAGGAGAATACTTTGGAATTGAAAAAATCGCATACATTCACGATAACGTCAATAGAGAATAATTCTCCAATATATAATCTTGCCTTAAAAATTTCCTCATGGCCAAAACTGCTAAGAATTGTCGTATATATCTTACGATTTACCCGAAAGTTATCGCGTTCAACAGTTATAAATTCCACGGAATTAAATATTGCGGAAATAAATGTATTAAAAGCTTTACAGAAAAGGTATTTTTATGCCGATATGCAATTAATACAGAGGAAAAAACTATGCTCGTCTTCGATTCGAAAATTAAACCCGTTCGTCGATCATAATGGATTGCTACGTATAGGTGGTAGATTAACAAACGCGAATATACCTTATGAAAACAAACATCCAATACTTCTGCCAAAACAGGATCATATTGTCGATATAATTATAGATTTTTACCATCGTGTGAATTGTCATACTGGTGCTCATCTCCTTATGTCTATAATTAGACAGCGTTATTGGATCTTATCGGGAAGAAACCAAATACGCAAACGAGTACATGCGTGTAATTTCTGTTTTAAAACCGCACCTTCTAATATTATACCTCCAATGGCTGATTTACCGACAGCTAGAGTTCAAGAAGCAAAAGCATTTACACATACTGGTGTAGATTTTGCCGGACCGATAAATATAACCCTTTCTAGGCGTCGGGGGGTAAAAAGTCAAAAGGCATATATATGTCTATTTATTTGTTTAACGACAAAGGCTATACATATAGAATTGGTATCGGATCTAAGCACGGACAATTTTTTAAACGCATTTAAACGTTTTCTATCCAGACGTGGACCGGTTTCATGTATGTACAGTGACAATGCGACAAACTTCATAGGCGCGAAGAATTGTCTGGATGACTTATATAATTTTTTGGAGGCAAATTCAACTAATGAAGTCCTTCGCAATGAATTTAACATTCGGAGAATTGAGTGGAAGACGATTCCACCTCGCGCTCCTCACTTTGGAGGATTATGGGAATCAAATATTAAATCCATTAAATCACATCTGTATAGGGTTGTGGGTACCCAACTTTTATGTTATGAAGAACTTCTCATAGTTCTGACACAAATAGAGGCTTTACTTAATTCACGTCCGTTATGTTTATTAAGTAGTTGTCATTATCCAGAAGCTCTTACTCCGGCTCATTTTCTAATGTCTACTCCGATTCAGCATTTGCCCGCTTATGATATGACTAATGAACGCATTAGTCTGCTGAAAAGGAAAGAGCTTTTGGACCACCTCGTTCAATCTTATTGGAAGAAATGGCATATAGAGTATCTTCACTCTCTGCAGAAGAGACAAAAATGGAATAGTCCCGCGAGTAACATTCTAGTAGGTACTATAGTATTGGTGCATCAAGAAGATGCGAGTCCACTTTATTGGCCGGTGGGTGTTGTTGAGGAAATATTCCCGGGCAAAGACGGAGTGGTTCGTGTGGCACTCGTAAGAACCCCTTCTGGGAACTTTAAACGACCAGTCGTGAAATTATGTCCTCTGCCTACACAATAATTATTATTTTTCTTTATCTCTATTTTTTTTATTTTTTGTTCTAAACTACGTAATATCAATCGTGGATATATAAGATTATTACATTTCATTTTTTCACTATAAATCTTTACTTTATTTTGAAAGTACCTTCAGTTTCGGTAGGTACTTCCAAGGCCGGGAGAATGTTTGCGCATTATTATATGGGATTGGTTGGGTATTGCATTTGCAGACTTGGTGGGTATAATATGTCAAATTCCTGATTTTATCCCACCTACCTAATATTCCTATCCCAAAATGTCACCTTGAAAAAGAGCAATTGTTGCATGAAGAAGAGGTGACACTATTTCAAGCTCAGTACAAATTAATGTCTCAGACAGGGAGCACATATTGAGCATATACTGTTGCAAAAATAATATTGCAAGTTATTAAACATAGTGAAGTGCACCAAAACCTGGAGATCAGAGAGGCCCCATCTGCAACTGGTGAGTCCTATTTTCCCTTTCCGTTCTGGGCTTATCTAATTGTCCAAAAGCCCAGATCTGAATATCGACTGACTATCCATCAGGTTTTGCGAGTGCATGCTATCTAATCGTCCCATATAACATAGCGAACACGTAGTTATCGGGACTGGTCCTTTGAGGGTTGCGTCAGGGCTTCGCTCTGAAGCACAACCGCCAATTTTTATAGTGGAGTCGCAGTTTCGCGACACCAACAATAAATAATAAAAACCCAATGAAACATGTAAAATCAATGTTGGATTTGTTTAATTTAATAATAATAATATCTTTATTAAAAGAAATTTTGCATTTACATATAATTAAAAAATGCATGTTCAGTGTTAATAGTTTATATATTATATGAGTACAAGAGTTAACAACAGAAAAAAATAAGCATATAAACGATAAGTAAAATTAAAATAGATTCTACAAAAACATTAAAAATGGTAGGAGTTGAGCAGTTCGAGGCTGGTTGGATGGTTACTCGGCTGAGTGACCAGTGACGACTTGCGAAATTTTTTTGGGTTTATTTTTAAGAAAAAAAAATTGAAAAAAAAGTCATCAGAAAAGTCACCGGAGTTTTAAGTTTATTTTATTTTGATTCACAGCAAATTAATATTGCCCAATTTTTGCGAAATTTCATTTCATTGATTATTTTTTTAGCACGGTCCTTGACCACAGAAAAAATCAATTTTCTTTATTAAATCCAATAAATAATATCCTGAATGAATTTGTATAATTTGTTCATGCTAACTTATTTTGCTTACTCGGAGCCCAGGGGCGTATCCGAAACAGGAAACCGGGAGGGCCAAATAAACACGGCAATGTGAATAAATATAAATATTATGCTGCATGAATATTGGATATGACTTTTTGTTATTACAACATTTTTAGTTCGACTTCAATCAACACAGCTGTGTGGTCACTTGTGTATTTACCACAAACAAACATTTCATTCTACTGGCAATGTTATGGCCAAAACGCACAAAATCAAAGGGAAAAGTGATATTAAGAACTGGAAGAGATGAAAAGAAGGTTAATTTAATAATGGTAGCATATAGAGTGAAATGATTGAAACAAATTAACTGCTTAAGAAAACTCTAATTTTATTTTTACTTTTTTATCTCTGTTCTGTGAATATGTTCATTTGCGCTTTATTAAATTAGATGACTTATTGTTAATAAATTATTTTTAATTGGTTTAGCTAATAAGTGGAGCAAATTTCAAATACTTATGCTAGAAAATAAACCCATGAGTCATCATATGGAAATAACTCACATAATCTTTTAGCGAAATAACATAAAACTGCGCTTTATAAATACTTGGTACCTTGTTATTATTATAATGATCAGAATAACGATGTTCAGTCAAATTTAAACAATGCAGTAATTGGGGAAACTTTACAAAGTTAATAAACGTTAATAATTTCAATAATTTAATCAGAAATTAGTAAGGGCATAAGGTACTAAAAATAAAATCAATATTTTTTTTCTATAAATAATATAAATGCGTCGTCTTTAAGTGGTTTAACCACAGTTTGATAATGCCTCCAGATTGCAAAACAGCTGTCACGTGTAATAATAATAATTACACAGAAGAACTTGTTTAAAAATTAACAGTTTTTGTAAATTGAATAATAGTATTATTGAGTACATAAAACAATTAAAAAAATAGATTAGATTACTTAAATTTTGAACGTACTTACCCTAAAGTTAAGTTCACTGCGTCTTATTCTAGCTGGCGTCTACAACACTCCCAGCAACCCTTGTTAACACTTTTTTGGTGCTGTCATTGACTATAAAAAGATCCGGGAGCTTTTTCTCCCAACGTGAACACTGCTTATAAAAACAAAAGATTCCGCGAACAAAACAAAATTTTCGTTTTTTCACGCCGTAGCCGCCATTTTACGTGCTTTGTCGGCTGGCTACCACCGGCATTGCTGAATTAGGCGATTTTTTTATATAAAAGAGGGCATTGTAATGGCAGCCGTGAATAAACAGCAGATCTTGGCTTAAAATATGATAACCAACGTAAACACTAAATAAACCAAATCATTTACTTCGGTAATATCTAAATTCCTCTCTTATTCTAACTCAGTGTTTCTCAATATCATTTGAACCATGCGGGCTCCGTTCCAACGCTTCTAGAATCTCTATGTCCTCCTCTCTCCCCAATATAATAGCATAGCATAATTTATTTATTTATTTGTAAAAAACCAACAGCTTATACAAAATAATACAAAGGTATATTGTATATATTATTGTCAACTGAAGTCAAGCCAAAAAAGTCTCTTATGCTAATGTTGCTTGGAGAATTTTACTATGTCTTAAAATTAATTTTAGGTAAAGGGGAGAGGACGAGGAATATCGGATAAGGTTAGGAGATGCTCCCGATACATTCCATTGCATTATTATTCTTTAAGATCTGTACCTACTCTTTACTATTACTTTACGTATTACTACTTACGATCGTACGCGTTACTTCGATTCGATATTTCTGAAGGTTTTTGCTAAAAAAAATTTAAATCGTGAATTTTGTTGTCATATTGCGCACATACCTATACACAGATTCTAATTTTGATACGAGTAATTTCACAGAAAAGCAACAACGGGTAATTATTATTGGTTGACATTTGCGCTAGTGTTGCAATTTTTTTATCGCAGTTGCAATATTAATTGTTTTTTTATGAAGAAATGCAAACTTTTAACACAAAAGTTTTTTATGTGAATACCGCACAAGAGCCAGTGGGACTATCGCATCCCCAATTGGGGTATGTTTTGAGACTAAAGATAATTATGGAAAGGAAGGAGATGGAAAAGACGACGGTGGGGAAGTACCTGGCGATACATAGTCACAAAGCCATTTCAAGCAACTTTTCAATTCTAAATGGTTGTCTCACACCAGGGCCATACTGAGAGCATCTACCACTTTCTGTATCAAGATAGGCTCAGCCTAGTGAGGTGGTTTATACCAAAAAAAAAAAATTTACATTGTATTTTGTATATATGTATTGCAATATCTTAATTAAAAAAAAAAAAAAAAAAAAATTGAGCATTTCATTCAAAAACATTTAAATTGCCTACTCTGTGGCATGCGCCCCACACGTTGAGCAGCAATGATCTAACTAGTCTATTCAAAGCGACGAGTTATCACGAAAAATGTCTCCTGTCTTAGTTTAATTTTGAAAAATGCGAAGACGTTGAATTGAGGTGAACAAAATATGACACATGTTTGTGTGCATAAATAAAACTTTTTTTTAATAATAATTGTATCTATGTAGTATCCAAATTTTTACTGGTTTCAATTTTAATACTTCTATTTTTTTATGGCGCGCGGGAATGGTCAGAAGTCCACAATGAATTTTTTTACATAATTAAAATATTGTATTAACATAAATGTGTAGGTGTGTGCTGTTCAGTGTTCGGTGTGTGCACACCTTGAACGGAGAATATTCTTTCTCCAAGGTGCACGCATTATTACAGCTGCTTCACAGCTTGCGTGTTAGCAGAGATTTTTATATAAACTCCAGACAGATAAGAAAAAAAAGCGAGAAATATCTGTGACAATCGTCCAATTAGGACCGATTCTACCGTTACCCAATTTACCAAACGTTTTACTTACTTTGTACTATACGCGTTGTGCTATGAGTTGGGTCTAATTACCTATCTACGAATATGTCGGTAAAGTCACCGAACAAATTGCGAAAATAAAACAATCTGATTACATGGGTTTTTACAAACCGTAATGAACGTAGGTATACTTCAATAAATGTTATCTTCACACTAAGCATTGCATAGATTAAACACATTGGAGATGCCTTCGCTGAATAAAAAATACTTGGCATGCGCCCTGTCTCTCTTACGCAGCTAGACATCGTGTATCGCCATTCTATTTTATCGAAATGAAAATGTCATAATAATGATGATGAAACGAATCTTTTTATTAGAAATGTAAGAGAAGAATGGTCAGACTTCTGGATCACGAAACAAGTCGAAATTGCATTTCTCGTTTTAATTTTACTGTATTCAATAAAAATACCAATATACAAGAAGGTATCTTCACAATCTCCTATCTTAAAACGGATTGCAATCTTAAGAGCACAGGCTTCAGATGGGAATGCTGTCCTTGTTCTAACGTTATTTCAATGGAAGATGCTTCGAGGAACTAGCATCACTGGTCCCTTCAGCACCGGTGCATAGTCAGGAAAAACAACAAACACGCGCCCAAAATATGAACACGGTTGACATTTGTCACATGAGAACGGGTCGTTTTTATCACTCGTTTTTGAGTTCAACAGTTCGGCTATGGAACGATTTGCAAGCCTCTGTGTTTATTTCCTCCTACGGTGTCTTCAAGACCCGTGTTCACTCCTTCGTCTCCTCAATAAGATCATCGTAGATCAAAGATGACATAGGCCCTGGGGAAATTTATTTTCCTCAGAGCCTCCTGTGTGGAGTTAATGCAAAAAAATATATGTTGTTTAAAACTTATAGGCATGGGCGTAGGCAGGTTTCGATTTAGGGTGGGGCAAAAAATAAAAATCTGGAGTAGGTACCGAAAAAAGTAGACTTTTACAACATATTCATGCTTTAGGCTCTATGAATACAATGAATATGAACGGAATAAGGAAAAACCGTCCTATGAAGTGCTGTAAATATGAAAACGCGACTCGGACGACAATCTTAGAGGTCGTACATCGGCCAGCCAGGGTGGTTCAAACTTATCTTGCCCCACCGTGCCTACGCCCATGCATATAGGTACTTATTAAAACAAAATCTTGATTAAAGTAGATTAATCTACGGCAATTGCATCTCCTACTGGGTTTATTGAATAAATGACTTTTTTTATTTAATTTTCGTCACGTGAAAGGTGTTATAATCTTCTGAACATAGGAATTCCTTCGTTCAATATATGAATGCTTAGGTACATATGCGAATCATCCATTCTCAACTGTAGTGTCAGTAGTTGAGTTGGAAAATGTGTCAAACACTCAGGCGTCGTGAGTTCAATTCTTCCGCTGGCTGTCCTCAACGCACAAACAATATATTCCGCTTTTAATGATAGAACGATATTATCAAATATTTTCAGGTTATTCTTTCTGTTGTGCTAATTTCTCTGATTAGCAATACAATTCTGGTGATCGGAAGTTTTCCATAATACATTCGTTCGTCAACATTGCGAGTCTTATTTATTAGTGTATAGTATTTACAAAAAATTCTAACTAGACTTAACGTCCGTTCTAATGGATATTAGGATGCTCTCTGTTATGATCGGCTATCTTCGTAGCCTTTCGAGTATTAGACCCAAACGTCCGACAGTTGTCTCTGTCATGTAATGCTACCAATGACATCTATTAACACACTTTAAAACTACGTATGCTAACGTCAGCTGTTGAAAGACATTAAAACTACAAAGAGGGTATTAAGGGACGTACTTGAGTTACTTTAACCAGTGATTCCTGACATTATTTGTAGTAAAAAATGTAAATGAACTTTTGGTTTCCAATGACATTTTTGATGTGTTTTTTCTACAAAAACATTAAAAAAATAGTACGTGTTGGACAGTTGGGGGCGAGCAGTTGGTTGGTCACTTGGCGGAGTAACCAGTGACGACATGTGGAAATTTT
This sequence comes from Limnephilus lunatus, assembly GCA_917563855.2. Lineage (NCBI taxonomy): Eukaryota > Metazoa > Arthropoda > Insecta > Trichoptera > Limnephilidae > Limnephilus > Limnephilus lunatus. The sequence continues at coordinate 43,862,873 of OU830598.1, read as the reverse complement.
TTTTTGTTCGATAATGAAGAAAAAAAAGTTCACCGGAGACCTAAATTTCATTTACATTTTTTAATCCAAATAATGTCAGGAATCAATGGTTAAAGTAAGTCAAGTACGTCCCTTTACACCCTGTTCATATTTACAAACACTAAAAATACAAAAAATAAGTACTTATACATATATGGGTAATACAACATTTTCCTTCCACCATACAAGAGAAAAAGACAAACAAGAGGAAAAATAATACCTATGTGCTGAGATGATGTTAATCTATGATTTTGTATTCCTCAACATATTTTCAGAATAAATTTAATTAAATGCGAAAAAAATGTAAAGCAGTCGCTAAAAATAAACTATTTTTAATATAAAGGCATCGAGAGAACAAAGATGCGAAACTCAGTGATAAAATCTGTTGTGTTCATTAAAATGTAAAGTGTTTCTTTGACAGTTCGTATTTATGTACTAAGCAACAGCTCGGTTCACACATAAAGCAATGCCAAAGTCGCCAAACTAAGTACTACCGAATGTCCTAAATGTTTTACACGAACAATAACACAAATAACAAGTGCCTACTTACATGAACGAACAGTTTTGAAAGTGTCAGAGCCGGTTCGAGGTATTTTTGCACACGCGAACCACTATAAAGTGACAATTCTGCTTTAACGCTCCGCTCGTCATATGAGAAATCTTATGTTCTCTAAAAATAAAGATGTATGTAGCAATGCTTAGTTATTTGCTACAAGATTCAATGCTTTTAAAAGCCTTTTCAATTTGTTAGTTGTTCGTTAATTTACACGATGTGGTCGTAAAAAATACAAAATAACTACTTGATTTAATATTTGAACAAAAAATAAAAGTAAATGTTAATTATTATGTTGATTTATATTTAACGCTTGTCACCTGAAATAAATTTTATTCTTAATTTTATTTTTGATAAATTTTTCAAAAATGTAAGTTTTAAGCAGATTGATGTAACTCATAGATTCTCACCCTTATTTTGCTCACCGCCCACTTTGAGAATATTTTTTTTAGCACCTCTCTTGTTTAGGGGGGGGGGGGTTTGAAGGGGGGGGGCTAAACTATCACGGGTTATACCTTCTTTATTATTATATATTTTATTACATATTTTGTTATATCTTCTTGTGTAGCAAGTTAAAAAAGCAATTCTTTTGTATTTTAAGTACCGGGTTGCTACCTCCTTTCTTCTTGTATTCATGCTATAGTTTCAATTCTCAATAATAATAACACACTTCGTGATTAGCGTGTTTTTGTTGTCTTTTTTAGAACATTTTTTTTATCTGCCCTACTCGATACCCCCAAATTTTCTCTGGGTCTTCTACCGCCCTCCTGAAAGTCTGAAACGCCAACAATGGGGCGTTATTTTCCCACGTTGAGAACCTATGATTTAACTGATGACTTTTCCCTGAAATAAAATAAAAATATTTTTTTCCTATAAATATAGTTACACATAGTAACATATCGATAGTCCAGTTATACAATAACACCAGGAGGCATAACAGTTCGGAACATTAGTAAAAATTGCGAAATATCTTACTGGTGACCCAAAAATCATCAAAATTTTGTTTTATTTACTAACAGTTTTTCTGCATTACAATTGATTTGGTGGTGTTTATGACTAATCTGAGTATTGTACCCGACAAAGAGTACACTTTCACATTTAACTGCATTCTCAACTATTCCATCAATTTTGATTGTTGGGAGAAGTCTGACTTATCTACTGGATGGTCGTTTATACGCGCAATTCGTATTACATGATGTCATCAACATGACTTTCTGTTTCGTTTTCTTTCAACTTAATTTTTATGATTTTTTAACAGTCGTAAATCGATTGCTTCGCCCTGATTCCGACCCTGTCAACAGTTCTAAATAGATATAAGTAGAAACATTATGTTTATATGTACAGTGTATTTTTAAATCTAGAATTCAATAAAATTTTATTACCAACAGCTCCCAACTGATGAGATCATACGGAAGATTTGTGGTATTGCTTGATCTGTGATTTTGAAATGGATAATTAATGGTTGGTATGCTTTAACGCCAGCTTGTAGAAAAAATAACCGAATTAAATGTTATTTATTTATAAAATTATTGTCGAAGTTGACATAAAAATTATTGATCCCGATTCTAGGAATTTCTTGACAAAATATACCAATTCCAAATAAGTTAGTAATTACGCAATGCGCATGCGTTGTGTAATTTTTCTTTTCAGGATCAACAGAATTTCTCAGGTCTTTTGGTTTCTAAAAGTTATATTTAAAAATACTAAAACTGTGATTCTAATAAAACTATTCATAAGAACCACCGAATAAAAAAACTATAGAAGTGTGAAGCAGATGATTTGAAATAAAACTGATGGCGCCAAATTAAGTAAGACCTTTCGACCGCTGTAACACGGACAGGATAATGAAAGTGTTTATCTTTTCAATTGAATCACTCTAATTAAAAATCTTTGATCATTTCCATCAGAAAAAAGATAAAAGTGACGTTACTTTGGATATACATACACGCCCGCTATATATTTTTAAACTAGTACCCAATTCATTCATAACTAACTAACTCACTAACCATCACGCCGTTTCCCCACAGGGGTAGGCAGAGAGGACGGACCGCTAAACAACTTGGTCTTGGCACACACTCTTTGCCTCACTCACATTCATGCATCGTCTCATACGTTCTCTTCTATTATTCTGACTTTTGATATGGCCCGACGTGATCGTGCCATGTCTTTCTCTGGCCTCCCCGAATTCTTCTACCATTCACATTTGCGTCGTATATTCTTCTTACAGTACTTTCTTCGTTCATTTGCTCTACATACCCGCCATAACACAGGGTCATCCCTAGTATGGAGGGTGAAATATCATAAAAAAAACTATACGTACTTTCGATTTTTCATGTATTAAATAAATAAATAAACATGCCCAAGCCATCTGAGGGTCCCTTTCTTAATATTACTCACTATGCTTACATCAGCCTTACATTCTTTGTGGATATCCACATTTCTCACACGATCATACATTGTTGTACCATACATACGCCTCAGAGATCTCATTTCAACAGCATTCAGTCTGCTTTCATCATTCCTCTGCCAGTTCCATGCCTCAGGGGAAGGATACCTATGGAGAAGAGGAAGGTTTAAATTCTGAATGGTGGTCTTATACCACGGCTGTACTGAGAGTATCTTCCACCCTAGAACGTTCCGCAAATATATTATTTTTAATTTATTAATTCTGAAATAACACAAATTAATCAAATACAATATATTTACGCGCGCTGGGATTTGATCCCGCGATCTTCGGATTACTAGTCGAGAACCTTACCCCTCGACCACGGAGAACAGTGGTTTATGTGTCGGAAGATTGCAGATTCGATTCGAACGCTAGGATTCAGAAATAAAGAAAAAAATATTTTACTGATATAAAATATGTATAACGGCATTGTCAATCTCAGAGTTGTGATAGTTACGGCCGCTGTTTCCAATCCCACTGTTGAACTGAAATTTTTTGGCTCAATACTCCTCAAATGCACAAATTCGCTCTTCCCAACGCAACTCTCCGACCAACAGGCGAATCGAGCGTTACCAAAAACCAATCACTTACCTAATCGAAGACTCAGATTGATCGATCGAAAAGTTGAGAACAACGGCCGGTAGTTGATTGTTAAGTTTACTGAATCTCTCCAGTTATCGTAGGGTACTAAAGGAACACTTTTATTTTGTAAATTACAGTCAGTGGTAAATTTGAAAAATACGGAATACCTCTTGTTCCCTTGTTTTTCCCTTTATTTTTATATGCATCACTGCATTGCACATATATATTTCCTTAGTAGTCTCAGAGAAGTCCAGTGTGACGTTATCGTTCTTGTCTTAATCCTCTGTCTTTTTCGTCTTCATACAAGACGTCTGAGAAGGAAGATTTTTCGTCGATGACTTACGTACGACCTCTAATTGGGAACACAATAACATTATAGCACCACTTCCACTGGCTTCGGGCAGTGGTAATGAAAAATAATACACAAATATTGATTTCAGGTCAATCCGTGAGGACAGGTAGTATTAATGCAATGCTACGTATGAATGTGAACGAAGCAAGCACTTTGTATAACGACAAACCTAACCTACCACCCTATCTGCCTATCTACCTACCAGTGCGGAGAAATGGTGTGAGAGTAAATGATATAATGTGCAGCACATGTCATGGTAAGAAGCAAAACATTTTGAACCTTATGAAATAAAATAAAATCAAAAAATGTACACTAAAAGCAATTGCAACAATGAAGGAAAAGTAGTACTACAAATATAAATATAATATTTATCTACATTCGTTTAGTATCAATGTTCCATATAGGTTGAGGTACAGTGTACTTAGAAGTATGCCAAAATTTGATGTGAAAAATAATATAATCCATCTTCGGTATTAATAAAATACAGCTCTGAAATTATTCGTTCAAGAGCCCTAACCGAAATAAAAATGTTTTTTAAACATTCGGCCGCCTAATACAATTTCGGCTTTCCGCGTGAAAACAATTTCAATAATACAAACCCGAGACCATTTACATTTTAAACGGATCATTTGTTCCCGAAAACAAAAACAAAAAAACAGATTCATAAATCTCTTAAAACTTCCATATTTAAATGTGTCACTACAAGTATTTAGGAATCTGAAATTTGTCCTGATGAACACATCTCATAACCGCCCTAATGTCTGCTTCTGTTTCTGAATCCGAAATAGAACCCCTTATCCTAAGCAGAAACCAATAAAAAGTATGGCAGAAAAATTAGACTTTGAACGATGCATTAATTACCTACGTTTTATCGATCTTAGTCTGGGATCACTCAGCATTATTACTACTAAAAGTGAAAGATGATTGGAGTTATAAATTCCTTTAAAACATTCCGTGCGGTGTAATAATTTTGTTTTTAAAAACATCTCAAGAGCGCAATATCTTTCACAGTTCTGTGTGAACTCGATATCGTACTGCGGCTATTTATTTTTTACGCCAGTCTTTAGATAAACGGATTTAAATGTGTCTACTAAAACAATGCGCGTGGGTGGTGTTCATTCAGTATGCGAGGGAATTCAGATGAATTTATTGTTTGACACGATCATAAAGATTTCTTCTTTGATGTCAGCAAAACCCCTTTTTAATCCTTGTAGGCTTAGACTTAGAATAAAATCGATTTAAAATAGCAGATTAATTTTTTATTGCATGTTAAATCTATTTTATGTATTTTTACCTAAATAATGATGAAGCGCGTAGATACGTTTCGCGGTTTAATACATGTTGTGGAAAATTTTATAGATCGAGGAAATAGCACCATCCGCGCAATCTGAAAGTGACCAGAAATACCTTGTAAGGTTTCATTAACGGAAAACATACATAACCTTTTGTACAGCAGATAGATTAAACTATCTTATGTATTATCAATAAGAATAAGCGATTAACAATTCATTCAATTTTAACGCACTACAAAAAATAATGTTGACAAACATGCATGAATGACTTTTCTCAAAGAAATAGTAAAGTTTATCTTTACATACCCCACACTTCCCATGGTGTGTTGTAAAGCTCCCATGATCTTCTTTATAAAACCATAACCCTTTCAGGGAAATCTGACAGCACCACTCACAACCACTTCACACCAAAACACTCCCCCACCCTTCACTACACCTCGGTAATAATAAATTTCTCGACAAATTATATTATTATTTATTTATTTGAAGAACTTATGTGTGACGGGCATAAACTTCATCCATATTTATCACAACAACAATATTGAGCGAGTAACAACAATCAGCTGTCAAAAGCACGTGCGTGATATCGAGTGCAGTTTCCTGTTGAACCGACCTGTCAGTCAGGCTGTATTCAACACACTGCCGCCTGCGAGCAAAGAGCCGGCTTCGCTAGACGCACGTGGACTCAATCGGCCAACTCCGCCGGCGCTCGGCACTCTCCGCGGCCCAAAGCTCTTGGCTTTTACCATGTAGCTTTTCGGATAGAATCAGGGATAATTTATAAGGATTTCATTAGTTCGCGTCATATATATATCGAGGAGGATCATTGATTCCGCTCCCGCAAGTTTGGAACTCCGAAGGGGGATAAGCGTAAGGAGATTGCTTCTAGGAAGTAAATCACGAGGAGTTTGGGAGATTACGTATCGGTTCATACTCTAATTTTATCCCGTAGTCAAATCTGAGACCGTTACGGAAAATGGGATACATAAAAATGTTTGGAGAGATGACGAAAAGTTTTATTTCTCTTTTCAAATAGGCACAACTCAGGCATGATTTTTGAAAATCTGTAACATCGTATACCATAAATAACATAAGTAGCAGGTATCTAGGTACCTACTCATAGATCACAAATATCTCTTTTACAAAAAATATATCGAGGAACGTCGAGAAATTGTTCCAATCGAATCCAATGATATTTATATTTATTAACAGTGACAATTTAATCTTTTCCATTTGAAAGAGCCTGAATACAAAATTAATATTTAATTAAATGAAGACAATATTGGCGAAACTCAATCGAAAATCTGGAGACAGAAAAATCATAAAAAGCTATTGGTTCCACTGGGACTCGAACCCAGGGCCCTTTATTGACATGACAAGAGCTCTACCTAACTGGTGTGGAACCCATTTCTAATTCGGCAACTTTTAACTGTATCATACTTCGACTAAGAACTACTGACATTATCTTCATTTCCTTAACGCCCATATTATTGGCTGCTATATTTAAAAATGATTAAAAATAAATTAAAAATCACAGGTGAGCTTCCCAGTGAGGCCGACATTGCTGAAATATATTAGAAATGTAAGATATTATATCAAATAAATAAATAAATTAAATTAAATTAAAAACAAAATTAATATTTTATATAATATAATATTTCGTACCTGAATAATAAAATTTCTATGTCTGTTTTTCTTCAAAGTTAACCTAAATTTTGGCAGAAAATCTTTAAAAATATCCTCCAGCAGTATCTCCAGGCGTGGTTGACAGGTGCGGAACACGTTATGTTAAACCAGAAGATTTATCGCGAAAACTCTCTGACACATTTTCCGGTACACTACCTCTTCACTAATGGTCCATTCCTCTAACGATTTAATGTCCTCCTATATTGCCCTCAATATCCATAGTTTTGTTATTATCCGCATAAATCAAAAGGAAATCACAAGAAACAAAATAGGAAAAAATAATGCTTATTTTTTATATTCGTTACCTAAACACATTAACAAATATTTCTGTGAAAATAGACCACGCTTCAAAAATACTTAGAACGGGTTGTTTAAAAAAAATTGATGAATTCATCAAATATTTGAAGTTAATTTTCACGTTCTGTGGAGGTTCTATTCAAGTTCTGAAACTGAAATAATCACAGAACTTTAATAGAACTTACACAGAACGTGAAAATTAACTTTCTAAAACTTTTTTTAAACAACCCATCCTTAGTTTCTATTTTTCTCTTATTTAATAAATCAAAAGCAAAATTTCCTCTGAAATCTAAAAGTTTGTAGGTAAGTAGGTACTTAAAAAACCCACATTTTTACTTTATTATTATAAACCATAGACTTTATTTAAAAATATACTATTTGGAATATGGAATTAGGCATAGGTATAATTTTTTCAAAGAACTCGATGACATTTCTTTGTTCAAACACTCTTCAGGCAGGTAGCTATAATAATATTGAAAATGTGAATATGAAGTTCTAAATAAACACGACGATTACACATTTGAAAAATACTCTTTACTAGACTATTAAAACGGCCACCATCTTGAAACGGAAACGGAACGTACAAATAAATTAACAGACACACTTATTGGAAAATGTTCGCGTTACAACAAAATTTCGCTTCGCTCAACCAATTAAAATAATTACCCCCTTACTAATTATACATACCTACGTATATTAAATTGTACACAACTGATAACAACCGTTTAATCTATATTAATGGTAATCTATCAGTTGTATAAAATTAGGTTGAAGGTGGTGGGGAGGGGAAAGAGATTAGTCTTACACCTTACACTGAGAGTATCTTCGACATTGGAACACTGCAAATATGTTTTATATTATTTGTGAAATAACACAAATTAATTTTCGAAATTAAAAAAATACTTCGTTTTTATAACTTTTATTATTTATGTATAGGTTTTTATAAACAATTAAGGTGGTAAAATATTCTATTAATTTCGAATAAATAATGGTGCCAAAAAATAAGTTTGCTGTGTTTGAAGAAGAAATTAAGTTTATTTGCGAACGCCGGTATTCGATCCTGCGACCTTCGGATTGCCAGTCAAAAGTCGTAGCCCTCGACCACGGAGGCCGTCAAACATAGGTAAATATTTTAATCTAGTCCAAAAAATAGCTTTCAAAATTTTTAAGGTACCTTTTACCTACCTATACATTATTTTTCTCTCTTCACCAATAATATTAAATTGAATGATGAACTATACATAAGATAGATTCCAAATACCCATCGAGATATACGAGTATTATATTATAATAAAAAAATCCATATCAGACATGCAAATATACAAATAGAAATGATACACGAATTCATCTTAAAATTAACTTGTTGGCCATTAAAAAAAAATTGATGTATTGCCAAAATAAATAATAAGTAAGTTATAACTCTATTCACGCGTGATGCATGAATTCGATATTTTTATTGCATTGCGGAAATGTTGTTTCAGTGCAAATATTGGTATATCCCATTAGAAAAATCTATCTAATTGCCGATACGATCCTTTTGATGTTTACAATTAATTTTAACAGAAAAAATGATTGAAACCGATTGGCCGTGAAATCGATCGTAATGTTTTATGACTTATTGGATCTAGGAAAACACTACTTGAAAGGTGATGAAATTTAAAAAATTAAAACTTACATGAAACAAACTCGCCGTTGGATCGCCGATGAAATTCTTTATGTCCACCTTAGTTGTCTCTATTTGATTTATAAGTGAGATGTATCGGATTTCGTTAAACCTGTTTCATGTTCAAATTCTCAAAAAGAATATATTCAATACATGGACTACGTTATTTCAAGACGCGAGTTGTAAGGTTGTTGTTTTATAATCTGTGCTTCAGGAAACACAAACAATTTGTGTATTTATCATCTTGATATAAATGTTGAGACTACAATTTTGAAATAACTTGTTATTTTATCTTTTTATTAATATTCGCAGTTCTTTTCTACATTGAGCTAGCAACATTTCAGAGTCGTCGACAATTTCAGTATCACCCTGGTGAAAGACATCAATTCAGAATTGAAACATTGTGTTAATTCAAATGATTTTAAGCAGTTGTTTTTGGTGACCAGATCTGAACTGATTTTAATCTGTTGGGAATTCCTAGACCTTCTTCTTCGGAAAGTATAACTAGTGTCATAAAATAAGCCTTTTATAATATTCCATACTTTTTAAAAGGGAAACATTTTTTTTTTACCAGGACATTGAAATTTAAAGAAAACCTACAAATTAAAAATATATCAGAGTGTGCAATTCACAGGCAGTAGAAGTGAAAAATTCAGAAAACTAAAGTAAGCAAGAGTGGGGAGGCTACGAAGCACCACACAAAGAGGAGACCGATTATACTATCTCTTTCTCTCGCAGGCATCCTATAGATGTGTGTTTGTCTATTTTTAGTGTCGCTTTTTTTCGTTTCATCGAGTTTCACATCACAACGGTGCTAAAGAAGTTGTCACTTCAATAATTGCACACCAAGTCTAGTCAAAAAAAAAATTATTTTAATAAGAAAACATTACAGAAGATAATTAGGAAACGAAACATTTGCACTGCAAAAATGAATCTAAAATAAGTTTATATCTTGTTTCTTCCAATGACCGTAGATTTTTTAGGTAGAACTAGGTTTGCATTTTCCACGACTTTCTTTTAGGAGAGAAAGAAAAGTAATTTTCCGTTTGGATGCCCGGTTACGGTTAGCATGAAGGAAACAGAGGTAACGGTGATCACTTTCTAAATAATTGATGTTGCCATGTTGTCTTGTCGAGAACCCTTTGTTAGGTTTTATGTGGTGTTTTGTGGTGAGCCATGAAATTTTCATGTTGTGAACATACTGATTTTTAAAAGAGATTTTATTACCTCACATCGTACATGGTTCCATGAAACACCTACACATTTGACTTTCGAGTTTTACAACGGAGATCCAATAGTCCAGGAAAAAATAGAAATCGGAATTCCTGCCCCTTTATGGGAGGAGTTTAAAAATACTTGACAAAAAGCTTTTTGGAAAGGTATTTGAGAATTTTTTTTCAGGTTGATTTCGTAATAGCCTGTAAAAAACATTAACTCCTTTTTTAAGCAGTGTTTATTGTAACAAAACGGAAATTTAAAATTGATTTCACGGAACCAAGCGACTTGGAGCCTTACGTCTATTCCCAGCTCTGGCCGGGGCCGGACTGACATAAAATGGGTTTGGCAAGTCAGTGGTTCTTAGGTGGACGGCATAAGGTTCACTTTGGACATCCTAATTCTTCGACAGCCGCCGTATTGACTGATTTCAAAAATAACAACTCGAAAACGCTTATTGTATTTTTTTGCGATTATTATAAAATAAACTGAATTTGCTGCATAAAACAATAAAACCATACCCGGAAAGGGGTTTATAAGTTGGAGAGTTTGCAATTAAAAATGATTTTTTATAGACCTAATACTTCATTTTTTCTAGGCTTATTAAATGACCGATATTTTTAAGGGCTATATATTTTACACGCAGTATTTAATTGAAGCATCTATACTAATACTTCTAAGCGATCAAATTTTCAAAACAAAAACATATGATTTTGCATTATTTAGTATGGCTTCATCTTGAGCAGAAACCACACTAACACTAAGGTTTGACTTAATTAAATTATCCAGCTCTAAACTATTTGAGTTTCGATTTTCCTTTATTAGATGCAAAAAATTGTACAGTAAATACATTTTTAACTCTCTATGCTAGGATATCAATGCTGATAGCCAATAGCCTGTAGCCGAGAAATAACTATCAATTATTATCTATAATAAAATGAAGTTTTTTATTAAATTACCTATCTATAAATATGGCGTGCTCTATATTCTATGAAAAATGCCGATAAAGTTCATTTGATATGCACAATTATTTTTAACAGGTAATTCCATTGAAATTGCAAGTGTATCCGAGATGTCAAACCGTCTCGCCAATTTAGTTGTCAGAGCTTGAAAATATAATAGCACACTATTACCTACACTACCTAGACCAGGTCCATTGATGTTCCCTAGATAAATTATAGAGCCATTACGTCAGAATGAGCAAGTCACTCGCCTCGGAGAACTGCGAAAAATAATATCTTGATCTTATTTTTTTTACAAGATTAATTGAAGCAAAACTTTCAAGGTTGTTTTAAAACAATCGGTGATTTATGTAGCGAATTCAGAGATAAAGCCTTTGACATAGAAGCCTACTGAACAATGGGAAATGTTATAATTTATAGTTGTTGCCGGTATATTTTTATTGAATAAATGCAAAGCAACACCTGTGATTCAACTTAACCTAACCTGGTAGGCATGATAACAGAGGTTTTTATAATCCATTTCAGATCAATAGCCTTCAAGATCGTTTCGATATAAAAAAATATGTTTGTTAATTTATTCTTTCGCATTATATTGTGATTTTAGGCTTTTCACAGTGCACCTACAAAATTTGCGCTACAAAAATAGTTCTAAAAATACTGCTGTTACGAAACATTTTTACAAAACGGTCATCGCCAGACGTTACTAAACTGTTTGAATAATTCCATTATAGCCTACTTTTTACGAGACACTTTATTGTAAATAATAAACTTGATTCCGTGGTGTATTTTTCTGCCATCTTTAGTGATCATGAAAATCAGGTTTCTTATTAACCCGTCAGGATAATTTGTTCGCTTTTCGGAACAAATAATGAAATCGTTGTGTCTCCCTTACTCTCACAGTAAGAAATATGATATAAACGACGTAAGAAAGAGAAAACACCACGCTTTACATTCAAATTTAAAAATAAACCACAAAATAAATAAATATGAGACCATTGTGATATCAAAGTTTCGGATGGCAATTTGAAGAAAAAATATGAAACTTTGAGAATTTTTTATTATCTATTTTTACATGGAACGACAAAGAAGTGAGCTGACAATAACGTTTAAAATACATTTGAATAATAAAATATGTACGTGTTTTTATTTATTTTTTCGTTGAGGTGAGTTATTTTTTTAACTTTTTTATGTTTTAATGCAAAGTTTTATATTTCAAAAATTAAATGTCTTTTCGATTTATAAAATTTGACAGCGAAGTTAATCAATTGAATAACATCAACAGAATCTTTCAATAACAGTTTTTAATTTTCCGGTGCATTCAGAAATATCCATTTCCAAATATTTAATTTATTTCGATTTTATTTATTTATTTGTTTATTATTTATTAATTTTCGGGAAATCAACAGTTTACATTTTTTCGGTTTGTACATAAGTATTATATAGCCAAAATAAAACCAATTGTGTATTTCCTCCTTGTGACTTTACCTCTACTTAGACAGCATAATAAGTAATAGGAAAATTGAATGTATAAGAAAGGAGTATGAAGATAAAAATTACATAAAACAAAAAATTGTACAAAACGAAAAATTATTTTTTTAAGTTTTTAGATTTTCTCAAAAGTATTTCCGTTATTTGTTTTTTGGCAAAATAAGGAGCTAGCGCAACATGGCATTACACCCCAAAAGTAAATAACGAAAATATTTCGATTTTATTGTAAAACGGAAATATTTCGACCCTCTGACAAATTATGTTCGAGACCTGAGGGGTTAAGGCATTTTGTATCAGATTCTAGTAAAATGTATTCTTTATGGAATAGCGTAAGGTATGAGATAGCGTACGGATTAAGAAACAGGTTGTCTTGCCATTTAGGAAAAGTTATATAACTGGGGATCTGAACAAAATTAAATCTTAATACGACTCCGTTGACATCGCTGTATAAAAGTAAAATCTTGAATAGAGAGAATATTAATTTGGACATTAATAACTGTCAACGCAATAAAGAAGAGGTTGAATTATCAAACAGTAGCCTAAACCAAATCAACTCACCTGTTTTAATGCATAATCTAGCGATAAATCATTATAATCTCTCTCTTGATGATTCACTTAAGACTTAAAGCATTTTCTCGTTACTTTGCGGCATCAAGCTCGTTGCACTACATTCTAGTAAGGTTCTCGACTAGGAATACGGAGATCGCGGGTTCAAATCCCTGCGTGGGCCAGTAAATTTCATTTTAATTATTTGCGTTATTTCAAAATTTATTCATTTAAATGTAAGTACATGAAGTTTATTTGCGATACATTCCAGGATGGAAGATACTCTCAGTATCGCCAAAACGTTGCTTGAAATTGATTAAGACAGGTTTTGTGACCAAATCTGAATAGTCAGGAACATCCCTACTTTCTTCTTCCTCTTCACACCACTACCTTCACCCTCACACTTACCTTCTAATATACCTCAACTGGGGATGCCATGATCTCATTGGCTCCAGAGGGCCGGGAGTAGCTGGGACTCTTGTGGGGTTTTCACATTCAAAAACCATCCTGCTCAATAAATTACTGCATTCCTCACTTGAAGACACTTTTTATAAACACTAACGATCCACTGAAAAAATAGCATATTTTTATTTCCTCTGTAAATTCGGTATTGTTGAAAGAAATTACAAAATGTGAAAAACCCATCTTTGAACTACAATCAGTAGTATATGTGAAGTAGTATATAGGCCGCCCGGGGCCTTTTGTTTGCTAACCAACACTTTTTCCAAGGGTCACCCTAAGTTTTACGCAACATTTGGTGACTTAGCAGGGGTGTCCAGGTTCAAGAGGTGAGTTTTGTCTTGAAGATATTGGTTGAGGAAGACCATTTGGCCTCTCCAGCAGGACTCTCTCGACCCATCGCCTTGTTCTGCGGTGGATTCACACTTCATCACTCTTGATCCCCAGGTTTCTACCCACCCCTCATACCCTTTTCCTTCCCAGAACTTCCTCTCCTTTGTTTTTTTTTTTTTAACTCTCCATACAGCAACCCCAAAGATGAAATAGGCCACATAGGGAAATTATTTTCCTCCGGGTCTCCTATGTGTAGCTAATGCAAAAAAAAGATAAATTTTATTAACACTAAGGAATATTTCACCATCCTCCTCCTAGATTATCGATACGATAACGTGCCTTTTTGATTAAATAAACAAGATTTATTTGTTTAAAAAGTCCGAGTTTACTATTCGGTATTTGAACCTATGAATAGTGGCAGTATATAGGACAAGTTAGCCCAGTTTTTTACCTGTTGTGAGTATTTATTTGTTTATTTATCAATATTCGTTATCGTATGGAAAACCTACTAGGAGGATGGTAAAATACCCCCTGAATCTAACTATTGCCAAAGTAAACCTTGATATAAAAAAAATAGCTAAACAATTATTTAATGCAATGAGTGTGATGCTGTTGTCTTACATTCATGTGTTTATTTTACCTTTGTGGCAAATACAAGGAACTTGTTTGGAATTCTTACGGATCCATTAGTGCTTTCTTTTATGTGTGGGCGTATGTTCTGCACTCTGCGCTATAAGATGATAAGTATGTACAGGTATTTGATGTTCCTACTTAGCCACGATCAATTCTGGGTTCCTGTTAGCTGGATAAGAAAAGGCATCTCTGCGTTGTCAGATACAGTTGTCTAAACTTACAACATAATAAGGTAAATATTATTAATGTTCAGAAGAAATAAGTACTTTTTTCAATTTGGAAGGCGGGTATTGGTATCACCGTCCCGGGAACCATTTATTGAATAACCAACACGTGGTTATCCAATAAATAGTTCCCGTAATGGTTAACGTATTTTTGGTAACTTAGCAGTATACCTGGGTTCATGGTGTGAGGTTTGGCAACATAACTGCGTGGTAGGCCGAATCGGGAGAAACTGGTTGAGGGAGACTCCTGGACATACTGACTTCCAGATTCCTACCCACCCCTCATACCGTTTTTCCTTCCCAGAACTTCCTCTCCTTCCTTACCTAAAAAGACCCTCCATACAACATTCCCATAGATGACATGGGAATTGTGGGTGTTTATTCCCTCAGGGCCCCCTGTATGGGGCTAATGAAAAAAATTACATATTCGAAGTTTTTTATATATTTATGTTTTGCATTAAATTCAGTTGTATTTTTCATTATAAATTATTTTTATTTTTTATAATCACCTCTAAACTGACAAAGCAGTTTGACAGAAGGATAAATTAACGTACAATGTAATTAACGTATGTGAAATATAAAAACAACTTTTAAAAACGCGTAAACTATTTCAAATTAAAAAATATTTTTTTGCCAAAGTCTACCTATGCAGAAAATGTTCTTATTTCTTATTGTATTTAACAAAAAAATAAAACCTGTTCAATTACAGCATCTCATTTAATAATTTACTTATCGAAACCTCATCGAAAAATCTACCCAAGAAATTAATTAAACTTTTATGAACCAGCCCAGCATTGGATATCCCTAGTTATACAGGCACAGTAAAAAAATGTGTAAACCCTATTTACATTGGCTATCTAATTATTTATTAATTACTCTTTGGTACTTAAGGTTAAATACCCATTTGTTTAGGCATCATAATATGTTTTAGTTCGATTATAAATTTAAAACTATTTATATAACAAATTGGTTGTTTGGCGGTCTCTGTGTGCTTTCAGGAATACTAAAATGTATTGTGCCCGATTAAACTGCGAATAGACCACCATGGACCCCAAATTGCGTTGTACTATCCCTTTGAATACAAATATGAATTTTTCAAATGTTATTGGAACATAAAAAATGCAAACTGCCTAATCATTGTAATTTTGAATCATTGTGGTTTTTACTCTGGATCAACTTAAGCTAATCGGTGTCCGTCATAATTTTTTTTCAAATTGTGCTCAATTTTAACATGTGGGAAATAACAAAAAGGTGGCATATGCAGCAGATGATCGCTCTCTAAGGTTGGTGTCTTTGTTGTACATTTAGACGAGTGGTGATTGCCACTCTGTTGATATATTATTATTGTCCGCGAGTAGATTCTTTAATCAAATAATTTTCAAAAGTATAAAATTGGCAAGTACAGCCACAAAAGCTAAAATGTATAAAAATTTGGCTTTAAACAAATATACAAACGGTTAAAACAAAGCAACATTGTTTCATTTATTTATAAATAATTTTTAAATAAATAAAAAGAAAATACTTTGTTTTATCTTTTTATTTATTTAAAATGTCAAGTCACAATGTGTTTGCTTCTTTTGAAAAATTAAATAATTTTTAGTTTATTACGCCAAGCGAGATTGGGGTTATTTACACACCCAGGCTCACATATTATGATTCACTAGTTTTTAAAAAAGCATAACCAGGTAACATAAAATTCAGAGAAGCGAATTTACTTTTGTGTTACTAAAATATTAATATTTTATAGCAGTATCAATTAAAACGATGCGCGATGTTTTACTTTGAAATAAAATATTCTCACACAGCGGCAATGACAGACACAAAATCGAAAGCAGGATTCTTTTAAACATGGGTCTACAAAATAATGTTGGTAGGCCCGCCCTGGCGCCTCAGACGTTCCCAATAAATTCTATTCCTCGTTGGATCAGAACCGTAAAGAAGCTTTCGACTGAGACGATGAAAATTCTTAGATCACCATTAAAGTGCGTACGTGCTCTAGAATTGTGTAACTGATTTATTAATGAATATGACGTTATGTTTTTTAACGAACTCAATCTGTAAAACTAGGATGTGGTCAGTAACGAAGTAACAAAAGTGTAGATAATTTTATTTTGTCGATAAACGTGCGATTTCTTTAATGCTAACGAAATGGGGAATTGAAAAACTTTTTGACTGATACCGCACTAAAGTGTCTACCTGCACGTCCCAGTTGAAATTACGACGTGTTCTATGTCGGGAAATGGAAATGAATTCCTTAGGGATGTACTCAGTATGTAGGCATATTTTGTGTAACATCTTCGTGACATTCTACATAAAGCGGATGGTTCATTTGACTATTTTTTTTGTTCTACTTGTGCGCATTTAAAGCGAATATGTACGAAACTGCTCTTAGACTAGCGTTATATTATTTATTTTTATTTTTAACTTAATGAGAAAAACCTCAAATTGTAGTATTTAATTACATGAAGGACGCCCGAGGAAGACATGGCACGGTCAAGTGAATCAGATACCTGAGTCGGGCCATGTCAAAAGTCAGAATAATAGAAGAAAATGTGTGAGACGATGTATGAATGTAAGTGAGACAAAGAGTGTGTGCCAAGACCGAGTTGTTTGGAGGTCCGTCCTCTCTGCCTACCCATGCGGGGAAACGGTGTGAGGGTTAGTTAGTTAGTAAGTCTATATTATCGAAACTCAATCGAAAATTAAAAAACCGAAAAATCAGAAAAAGATACGGTCACATCTAGGACTCGAGCCCACAACATTCGCCTTGCCGGGATATAGCTCTACCAACTGAGCTAATATGTCCCTATCCGATTCGATCATATTTAAATGTATTGCACTCCGACTTAGAACTACCAATACTATCAACATTTTCTCAACGCATATTTTTATAAGGTAAGGCAAAGGTCCTGGGTTCGAGTCCTAGATGTGACCGTATCGATTTTCGATTACGTTTATACAGCATTATATTTTACAGTGACCAAAGGATGGAGCGCCAATTCGTATATTTTTTAGTGTTTTGCCTATTGTCAAATAACAACCATTGAGATTAATTATAGATATGTTCCTGGAAACCGGGATTTTTTAAACTAAATATATAATATAATATTCTCCTCTATTTAAGTTTTATTCTCAAGGTTCATTCTCTATGTAAGTTTTTTCAATCAGAGTGCGTCGGTATTACAGGAAACTCCAATTAATTCTCTTATCCGTATTATTTTTTACTTAATTTTCTCCTAATTTGGGTGGTTTAGTCATAAAAGGGTTTACATTAAATAAACACAACCAAAAAACTTGACAGTTATTTTTTTAACTAACCTTTTTTTTACATCTCAATTTAGCCATCAGTAATAAGTGGACCACTTTATATTATGTTCTTTTCATCGCTTATCCCCAGTATTCAATTTTTCTTCTTGATAGCTTTCAACATGTTCCCATAATCTCCAGCAGCCTGTGCATATTTAGTTTATCACATAGCTTTAGCCACACCTACACTTCCATGAGTATGAAATATTTTAGAACTTTTTAATGAAATTTCTGTTCTTGACGTCATACACACCTATATAATTTTACGGTATTCAAAGTGGAATTTCAGAAACATCAGAGAGGGCAACAGAAATATAACAAGCAACAATACACACCCAACTTATACCTACAGGTATTATGCACACGGTGTTAGCTTGCATCGAAAGCACAATTGCGTTATAATTATTTGAACTTTACTTCGCACACACTCTACGAGTATATTAGTACGTACAACAAAACAACTTTTGCTGAACAAAATTATTACCTCTTCAAACACAGCAAACTTATTTTGTGTCACCATCTTAATTCAAAATTAATAGATTACTTAGTTTAAACCACGTTTATTTTTACATTATTATTATTATACTAAACGTGGTTAAAACTAAGTGATATATTAATTTTGAATTAAAATTATTACCTTGTAAAAATTTTGCCTTATATTATGTCACGAAACTCCTTGATAAGTGAAGCTAGCAGTCTACAATGGAGTCCTGGTACCTACCATGATGTATGGCAGTGAGGCATGGAACTGGCAGAGGAAGGATGAAAGTAAACTGAATGCTGTTGAAATGTAATCCCTGAGGCTTTTGTGTGGTAAAATCATGTATGATCGTGTGAGGAATATGGATATCCGCAAAGAATGTAAGGATGATATAAGCATAATGAGTAAGATTAAGACAGGCACCCTAAGATGGTTTGGGCGTTTAGAGCGAGTGAACGATGAAAGTAGTGTAAGAAGAATATACGACGCTAATGTCAATGGTAGAAAAAGTCGGCGACACCCGATGAAGACATAGAACGACCAAGTGAATCAGATACTTGAGTCGGGCTATGTCAAAAGTCTAATAAAAATAATAATAGAAGAATAATAAATAAAAGAAGAATAATAAAAAAAAGAATAATAGAAGAGTATGAATGAGACGATGAATGGGAGTGAGGCAAAGAGTGTGTATGCCAAGACCAATTTGTTTGGCGGTCGTCCTCTCTGCTTATCCCTGTGGGGAAACGGCGTGATGGTTAGTTAGTTAGTAAATAAAATATTGCAAAAATTTATTGGCAGAAATGATTTGAAATGTTCACGGCCAAAAATATTACCGTGATATATTTTTGGGATATGATGCCATGTTGTGGTACCTTCTTCTTCGGCCAACGTTTCGCACAATGTTACAGTGCCCATCATCAGGGTGGATGTGTGGTTGATTACAACGCTGTCCGAGACGTTTGCTAAAGCTAAAACGCAAGATGGCGTAAATACCCTAAAAATTAATTTCGATGACACAATTTTATTCTTTACATAGTTTTGTATTTACATTCACACGGATAATATATTTTTTTTATTTTTACTAAATGAATAAAACCTCAAATTGTAACACTTGACTAAATGAAGACGATTTAGCGAAACTCCATCAAAAATCTGAAAACCGAAAAATCAAAAAAAAGTTATGGAAAAGATGTAAAATTTACGCAAGACACTATCTAGATAGCGTTTAGTTCGGGTTTGAATCTTACAATCAAACATAAAGAGAGCAGCCGATAAAAAATACGCGTTAAGAAAATGAAGAAAATGTTAATAGTTCTTTGAGTTTCGCTAATATTGTCTTCAATTAATTAAAGGATAATAAATTGTTCTCTGTCTCGTTACAAATTGTTATTTTCTTACACTTTTCATTAAAGCATTATCCGTGTTCGAAGTATCCGTCCCTCATGACTGTTATGAGTGCAGTTCAGCTAAATGGTTCTACGGATGAAAAGGGCATTATAAACGTCCAAACTCCGATATGAGAATGCATACTAGAGGTATGGTTATTGTATTTTTTTTCCGGAGTCATGGATTTTCACGATATATTGTATTTTAAAGATATGTTGTGTTGTGAACCATTATTTTTTCTATTAGGAAATATTGTTATTAACCATCCAGACCCATAAGCTTTTCACGATAATATAACATTACCAGACATATGTATGACGTACGAGGCGTATCTAACTTATTAATGTTATCCACGCCTTTGTAGACTTTCTTGCCACCATGAAACAGGCTTGTCTAGTGGGGTGGTAACAAACCTGTTGAAATAATAAGTACCTAATTAAAAATAATAATAATGTAACTGGTTGTCGTGAGGGTTTAAAGTATGGAGATCGTATCCAGGCACCGTGGGTTTAATCAAACCGTCCATCACAGCATAAACTACAATTACTATTACAGATTCTTATGATGGGAATACCTATGTAGGTACATTCCATGGATGTTATTAAGTATTGTTGAAGTATCAGTATGCCGGGAATTCTTATATTTTCAATGTAAACAATTATATTGTGTGCATTATACCTACCCATATACTAAAACCAAGGACTTAAAAAAAACTTGTTCAAATCATGCAATAATTGAAATAGATTATGGATTTTATTTAAGCAATTCATCAAATTTCGAAGTTAATTTTCGTTCTATAAAAATTCTATTCAAGTTCTGTTATTATTTCAGAACTGTGAAGCAACTGGCCCATAATGAAATAGTTAAATAAAAAAATAATGGTATATATCCTATATATTTAAATGAAAGCACAAGAATGGTATCAAAATGGGATCACTTAAAATCTTAAACACTAAGGCTCAATAAAATTGTTTTGCAGAAAGTATAAGGACTTTACTTTTTCACTTTTACGACAAAGTCTAAGGTCCACGTTAAACGTCGGTTCACATTTTGAACAAATTTGTGATTAGCAGAAGACGACTATCTTGGTGAAGTTTGTCAGCTTATTACAATTTTAAGTAATGTTGAATGACACATAGAAGAAACGGCGTTAAACGAGGACCTTTCAAATACAAAAAATATTTTAAAAAAAAACAATTACGCAGATTGGCCATTTGATGACAATGTTACATTTGAATGTCTGCGAAACAACTGAACATTCGTATAATTCACTACCTGAAATTCACGCTAATTCACACTCCTAATATTACAAGATTGTATGTTAGGAGTGTGAATAAAATTTATAGGTACTTATATTAGCGCAGACCCTTGAAAAATAATGGGATATTTTAATTCAAGGACTTGTGAAACTGAAAGTATTTAAGCCTTAAGCTTAAGCCTTGTAAAGCCTTTCAAAAGATATTTTCTTGTCGAATGTTTGACTTGAAAAATTACTACAACCATCCAATGATAAAAATAAAAGACACATTCGTACTAATGCTTAAGTATGTCTACTGGACCTAGTTCAGTGAAATCACGCGTGTTGTCTCAGTGACGTACGAGTATCTTCAGTCTATTAAATAATCGAAGCATCAACCAAATAAATATGCACATCGAATAAGCAATTATTTAATCAAATTATTTTTGTACCTACTTTATGACTTTTTTACATTAGCTCCACACAGGAGGCCCCGAGGAAAACAATTTTCCTCGGGGCCTATGTCATCGTCATGGGTACTGTGTAAAGGGTATTTTTAGGGAAAGGCGGGAGAAGAAGACCTTTGAATGGAAAAGGTGGCAGGTAGGAATCTGGGCATCCATCCCTCCCACTGCGGCACAAGGCGATGGGTCGAGAGAGACTGGCTGGAGAAGTAAAATGTCACCATCAACCAGTCTCTCCCGATCCGGTCCGCCACGCAGGGATGGGCAAAGGTATGCGTTCTCAAGCGATACAAACCTCACCAAACCCGAGCACCCCTGTTAAGTCACCAAACGTAGCGAACCACCTGGCTATGGCAGAGTTTTTGGTTAATCAATAAATGATTCCTGGGACGGCGGTACCCGTACCCGCCTTCCAAATTGTAAGTCTGATATGATAAGTTTGCACTGTCTGATATGGTAAGATTCCAATACGTAGTTCCAATTTTGGAAATTAAAAGTTCGCTCACGCCATAGACAATGTCCATGGCTCACGCAAAATTTCATTACATCATCGACAACCGAAATTGGTGTAGGTATATATATTTAAGGCAGAAAATTTTCAATTTATTATCCACATCATAAAATCATTCGATTACCATTATACCAAGCTACCCATTTTCGTGAGTAAGATCTATTCTCGAGCCATGATTCCATGTTTTGATTAATATGAATGAGTTCTTAGTAAAGGAGATATAAACATATTAATCCACTTTGGTAATTATGAAGATTAAGCACTAACCCATATTATTTCAAGGCGGAATCATTGATCCATACATCAAATTAAAATCTCGAAAGAATACTCATACTTTAATATACTTTAATAGCTCCTCGAGATATACAGGGATGGCCTGAAATTTAATCAAGATATCATTTTTCAAATAAATATTTAATACCGATAAACAACTAATAAGATTCTTAAAAATTTGCCCATGCATTTTTTTTTAAAATATTTTTTATATTTTTTTTTTATTTTAACGACCATGGACAAAACAAAACATGAAGTTAAATATAAAGTATTTATTAGTCCTTGTCAAATGGTCCTGTGCCGAGGCTTTATTTAATTATATATTTGTCTTCTACATCGTTTTTACTGTCTTTATTAGGCTTTTTTCGTTGATCTCTTTCAGCCATATATTTGTTCTTGATTACTTGATTAATACTCGCACTCATTCAATTTTTTTTAATAGTTTTAATTAGTTTTAATCGTGGAGTTTTGTAGTTTTTATTGTCTTTATTAGGGTTTTTTCGTTGATCTCTTCCAGCCATATATTTATTCTTGATTACTTGATTAGTACTCGTACTCATAAAAAAAAAAAATTAGTTTTATGTCGGGTGTTTTGGAGTTTGGTTGCAAAGTGTTGTTTCTTTTTCCGAATGCGGTTTTTTTATAACTTGGTATATTGTTTTGTTCATTTTTATTTGATCTAGTATGATGGATACACGGTCTAGGAGAGAATTCTTTATATTTGAATACATTTTTTTTTTCTGGCATTCGTTCTTCATTTGGTACGTCAAAGCTATCTAGGTTTGTTTTTATATTTCTCTAAATATTGGATTCAAAGTTAATTTTTTTTCTCTCATCTCCTCTATCCTATTTTGGGATACTGTGAGATCCTCCCAATAATTAAATAAAAGTCTTAAAAACGACCCGTTATCTTGGGGAATTTGTCAACAATGTACAAATTGTCGTGCTTTACAATATGTTGCCACTTACCAAAAGTTTTGCATAAAACAATTACCAGGGTAATATCTGATCACACAATTTATAAAAATGAATAAAATAATTATATTTAATGTGAATTTATTCACATGTAGATAAAAGTAAAAATAGCTGATTGTAATATGCGCTGATTTTTTATTATGTTTTCAATAAAAAGAAAAATCATGAACTTGGATTAAGCCAAGAGTGTGCCAAGACAGTGTTGTTTGGCGGTTCTTCCTCTCTGCCTACTCCTGCGAAAACAGCGTGACGGTTAGTAACTTAATTTGTTAGTTACAAACTTTATTTTACTATTTTCATTAATTTTATCCCATTTTCTTTTATTGTTCATCGATTTACTCGTATTGTTTGTTTTTATTTTTATTTAATTTTATTAAATGGTAAAATGGAGGCCTTAGCACGGGCAAAGCACCCATTAATGTCCACAGTATCAAACAAATACATGATGTTATTGTATTAATAATAAATAAATAAAATAAAACTTTTATTATTTCGGTTATAATTAACTTTTCTTTCTCGAAATTATTTTTCCACCATTGGCAAAAATAAGACGCTCTCCTCGGTGGATTTTCTATTTGATTTTCGATATTTTTTGTAATAACATAGGAGGTTATGTGTAATAACATGTTTCATTGTAAACTGAGCGCCGTTTGCTCAAAACGCTTTATTTTGATGACCAGTCCGCCCCTGGAAATTTATACCACTTCATTATTCGTAATAAAATCTGAAGTGGCCATTGGATGAAAGTTAATCCACAATAATTCACAGGAGCGACTACTTTCTCCGGGAGCCGCCTAACGATAGGGTTAGGAAGTTTGTTTGAAACATAAATTAATAATGTGCTTTGCCAAAATTATAAGGCCGAAGTTTATTTTCTAAGGTCGCTCAGGCATGAATATTGCCTTAGAAGTTTCTGAGAAAATATCACAAGTTTGCGAACACCTATTCGTGTGGCGCGAATCAAGTTGAATAGTTCGGATCTTCAACCGATTGGTAAATTAAATTATCCGCTCGCTGGAATTATTACAAGATATGATGAACTAAAGTTCTGCGAAAGACCGGTAAAAGTTAGCGAAAACGAACGAGGAATATTTATGAATTTAAAAAAAATAAAGCATGTCATAACGAATTATATAATATGATATTAAATAACGTACAAAACTTCAGTGACATATAAATTTTTATAACGAATAGTATTAAGTACCTTCCCATACTTAAATATATTGCAGTTTCAGCACAGAGCACAAGGTACTCAAGGGAGACCTATTACCAACATCATTATTATGTTTTTGAAGTGAAACTTCTTTAACCCCGTTGTGATTTGAAGTTCGGTTTAGACACCTGCGAAGCATCAAACTGCGCTCCTTGGCCGCTTTGATTATGATGTCACTTTTCAAGGCTCCTATTGGTTGAGATATGAAACGAAAATCACGCTAGGTCTGCGCTCATTGGCCGCTTAATTATGACCTCATTTTTCAAGGCTTTTGGTAAAATTTTTAAAAAGAGATTGTTTTGGTAAAGTTTCGCTTCTACTCTGGATTTTTTTTTAATACTTTTGTATTTATTTTTATATTAATTAATTATAATTATTCATACATATGATAATGAAAAAAACGCAGTAAGTAATATTCTCTTCATCTCATTTCTCATATTATAAGTAGATAGTTTGTCGTACACTCGAAGTTATAATATGTAAAAGCCGAAAAGTCACCGGAGGCCAAAATTTAATTTACATTTTTACTCCAAATAATGTCAGGAATCACTGCTTAAAGTAGGTTAAGTAATTGAATCTGTACGTATGTATTTACTTATATTTGATTTTGGTTGTCATCCTCTTTGTTTGTACTTGTAATTCAAACTTATCATTACATAAATAATATTGTGATGAATGATGTGCTCACCTATAACTGAAATCATCGATATTACCAAATTCAAAATGTTATAATTATATGATGTGTTCTAGTGGCGAGCAAATAAATAAAATAACATTAAATATATGACAATAGGTCGCTGGATGACGAAATAAAATACTTAATAGACTGTGACAAAATTTACAATGTGCTCATCCATTGTTTGTGAATCAATAATTTATAAACAAATTGATGATGGTATTCTGCACTTGTGCCTCGAAACAGAGAGAAAGAATATTTCGTTAGATACCTACGAGTATATAGTAATCGCCTCTTCGACTCCTTTAGCATCACAACATTCCGGAAATTGATATACGATAGTCCTATTAACTCCGGGCAGGTGGGATGCGGTCTTGGATAAAATAAAATTCGCAATAAATATTTTATATTGTTTATAGGTGTGGTTGCAAAAGCACAATTTTGTGTTTTTCACCGTCAAAAGCCGTTAAAAACCGCAGTCTAGGCCGAAGCATCTAAGAATGTTGAAAATTTATATTTATTTAACTTTTTTATACCTTTTCCAAACGCTTTTTTATAAATCCGGTTCCTTTATGCACTTCCAAAAATAATCCGTTAATATTTTACATCTGGCGAATATAATCTTCCCATTTTCTGTGAATTCAGCTAGTAAGTGTTGCTTTTATGCAAATCGCGAAAATAATTCTGTCTAACCAAAGAATGCAGTACATACGTTATGATTATATCCCTGTATACTTTACCTACTGGTGTCATACCCGAATCCGTCCGATTTTCAACACTCTTTTTCCTTAGTTTGTTTTTTTTCTTATTTTGAGCAAATAAGTTTTATGTGCAACTAAGATCTTATAAACAACTTAGTCTTATTTTGAGCAACTAAGATTTATGTATCGTGAGAAGAGTACCCAGATGCAAAAAATAAATAAACAAAAACCAACAAAATACAGCAAAATGGGTGAAATTGAACAAGTTGAATTCGAACCTAAACTAATTCGGAAATAGGCAATAAAACGCATAATATGGGATTAAATTTGACAATTAATGATGAAACAATTGAAAAAGTAAAAGAAATCAAATACCTGCTTGTAATATTGAATTCAAAAATTACTTTCATATCAAATTTAACACAACAAATAAATTTTCTTAGAATATTTAGAGGGCCGGTTTTATCGATATCTTGATACCATTTTTAAAAATATTCGTTTGGCGGTAGACCGAATATTTGTAAAACTAAATGGAACTCACTGCAGAGCTCATTTTCAAAAGTATAATTATTCCACATTTAGATTACTGACCTACGATGTTATATTTGGCAATTGAAGGAAACATGAAGAAGCTAGAAGTACACAGAACAGAGCTAAGAGATGTGTACTGGGGAAAGGCAAGTATGCAAGAGTTAATCAAATAAGATGGAAGCTAAATTGGATTTCAATGAAAAAAGAGACTGCTATTTAATGTGTCAATTTTTGTGCATAGGGTTATAAAAAACCATACACCAAAATAATTCAACGATGAAATTGCTTTTAATAGCTAATAATAATGACCTAGATGTCCCCCTCTGGCCCCCACCATACGAAAGAAGAATAGCTAATAATTATTTATGAAACCAGAAATATACATAACGTTAGATTGCAGCATATGAGAAAATCAGAGTCACAGGACAGCCTATTGTATAGAGGACTAAAGACGTACGATGATGTGCATGATGTGATTACCATTAATGCCTGAAAATTTGAAGAATAAATGTTTTTAAAAAGCGATGTAAAAAGATAATTTTTTTTAAAGTTACCTTGTGCATATTAGTAATGTAGAACAGACTCACACTCCTTGTTTCATTTATATGCATATATTTATTTATTTATTTACGCCCTACTGGGCTTTTACAAGATATATACATAAGTAATACAGTTGCGTTAGCAAATACATAGTATTCAATATATATATTGATTTATGATACATTTAAGACAAATTAAATGTATAGGTATGGAACACGAAATTTGTAAAAAGACATATAAAAACTAAAAAAAATAGAAATATAGAGTGTATTCACTACGGAGTCGTGAAATCATACATTTTACTAAAATAATTATAAAGACTTCGTTTTGTGACTAATACGGAATCTTTAAATATGTCTACAGTATTCCCAAATTTATTGCCCAGATGATGCATTATATTAATAGGTGTATGATCCTCATAATTCGTTTTGAAATTGTCACAGAAAAAGGTAGCACTTTGTCTCGTATTTCTGGTCGGTATGTAAAATTTTATTTTAGAGAGAATTTCAGGGTTGTTAATGCAATTATTAATAATTTTATTTAATAGTACAAGGTCAAAGATGATCCGCCTATCTGACAGTGTAATTATGTTGAGTTGTTTCATCAAAAGGACATAGTTAATATTTTGAGTTGGAATATTTTGCTTAAAGTTAATAAATCTTAGAAATTTGTGCTGTACCCTTTCTATATTGTTGGAATGGATTTTATACATTGGGGACCAAATTGGCGAATTGTACTCTACCTGGCTTCTTACTAAAGAAGTGTACAATGTTTTCAAACATTCTAGTGACTTGAAACCACTTGCTGTTCTGCATATGAACCCGAGCATTTTGAAAGCTCTATTTGTTATTTCATTTACGTGCAGAATAAATGCTAACTTTTCATCAAATATAACACCTAAGTCCCTGATCTGAGCGACTGGTGTCAATTTTACATTATTTAAAGAGTATTCATAGGTAACATGACTTTGGATTTTACGAAAACGAATAATTTGGCATTTTTGAATATTAAGAAATAACGAGTTGATCACACACCAATGATACAATTTATCTAAATTTGATTGTAAAATATGACAATCCTCTATACTACGTATCATTTTATACATTTTCAAATCATCAGCGAAGAGAAGGACTTGTACGTCTTTAAATACACTAACAATGTTATTTATAAATAATAAAAAAATAATTGGTCCTAGGTGAGATCCTTGGGGAACCCCACTTGTGGCGTTATACATATATATCGTACCCCACATATATCGTTTAATACATACCTACTATTCTGTTATACTGACTTTTTACATGACTCGAATAATATTTGATTCACTAGATCGTGCCATCTCTTCGTCGGGCACCCCCCAACTTCCTCTACCGTTCTAACTAACTAACTAACCATCACACTGTTTCACTACAGGGGTAGTGGACAGAATGGACCGCCACATAACTCTATCTCAGCAAACACTCCTTGCTTCATTCAAATTCATATATCAGCTCTTATTATATTATTCTTGACATGACCCGATTCTGACTTCTGACTCTTGATTATTCTTCATTATTCTGACTTTTGACATTACCCGACTTAAGTATTTGATTCACTCTACATGCCCAAACCATCTAATCATCCCTTTCTTAATCTTACTCATTATTCATTATTTGCGAATCTTCACATTTCTAACTCATACTTCTCATGCATTCGACTATCATACTAATGTACCAAACCATTTATCAACTTTTTATTACACTAACGAAAATTTTAAACAACGAGTGGTTTACGACCGAATGTGTTCAAAATATGATACCTGTCACATTTCATAAATCAAATTTCCTTACTAATAATTCCATCATTTTCTTAACCTATGTACTTGGGAGTATTTCCGGCGTTTAGGTGTGTTTATACTAATATCTACAATGATTGAATTAAACCTATCTCCGAGGAACTCTACCTATTTATAGTTGTCAGCAGTTTGTTTGGTCAGTCGGTCATCGAACCAGACAGCAGACAGTGGCTTCCAGTATACGTCACCCTTCGTCATTGAGCATTCGTATTCAGAACTGACCTGCTAAATCTCGTCAACGTGCCGTTTGCATTCATTTTCAATGATTGGATTTTTTAACTGAGAATACGAAAATATTAATAATAAGTGTTATAAAAAACTTTTCAAAAATAAGTTGTGATTTTTCATCATGACGTCACTGTATTATAAAAACGACACATTTTGTTGCAAACAAAAATAAAGATTATTTTAATTCTTTTGATATCTTAAAACTAAAATGGACATTTGCCCATTTTTTTTTAAATCGTTGCTAAACAGGGTATTAAAGGACTCACCAGTGATTCCTGACATTATTTG
Organism: Limnephilus lunatus; assembly: GCA_917563855.2. Classification (NCBI taxonomy): domain Eukaryota; kingdom Metazoa; phylum Arthropoda; class Insecta; order Trichoptera; family Limnephilidae; genus Limnephilus; species Limnephilus lunatus. Next base: position 43,833,483 of record OU830598.1, on the reverse strand, counting down.
GACTAAAATTTTTAATAAAATTTGGTCTCCAGTGATTTTTTTCCGATTTTTTTTCTTCAAAATCAAACAACAACAAAAAATTCTTCCACATTTCATCGCTAGTCGCAACACCTCACCCCATCCCTATTCCCGATCTGTCTAATACCTACTGATTTTTAAAGTTTTAATTAAAAAAAAAAAAACTTCGAATTCGATGCCAGAGACTAAAATTTTTACTCCTTATAATGTCCGTACTAATAATCGTACCTATTTACTCCTAATAATAATTTGAACTAACGAAGCTCTTAGAAATGAAATAAGTCATATATGCGATCCGTAGACTTAAATAATGCATCTAAGATGCAATCAATTTATTCCGTTCGATCTTTGAGAAACGAAAATGTTTGAAATATGTATAAAGACCTCATTAGCTAATTAATTCCCTTTTAGTGTCAAAAAGCAAATGCGGTCTGCCATTGCACATTTACGTTAGTATTTCCATTCAAAATTGCCAATTTATTAACATTTTTACGTTATTGCTTGGCGTTTGATACATATTTCGTGGCGTCAATTATTCATAGAAAATAACATCAGTGTTGCCAGTGTATATCGATATCTTATTTATTTTTTTGTCAATATCGGTCCGGCTGTCAACTGTGAAACTATGCTCGGGACATCAATATAAAATCATCAGCCTAACAATCCGATATTGTAAAGTTATCAATTTCACCGTACTAGAGCTTCAGAACCGAATGTTTTAAAAATAATATTTAATGCAAGAGGCTCATTCTGCTCACACCGAAAACATCTCAAATGTGATCCCGCTAACTTCGTAGAGTCGATGTCGTAAAAAAATTGACGTGACACATTTGCGACGATGTAAGGTAAGAATAATAAATCTTTGGAATTGAATGGAGTCATGTATGCAAATCCGTCGTATTTTTTATGATGCGTAATAAAAGCTCCAAACTTAAGGGCTGGTTTTATGGGAAACAATTGAACTCAAAAGAAATGCCGACCTGCATAATAAGTAGGAAAATATTCCTCTTATTTACGACAGAACACTTTTCATGACTCATTTAAAGTTGATTTTTGAATAAGTTTTGAAGGTTACACCCATCAATGTAAATATATCATTGAAGAAGACAATAGTACTAATAAATCTAAAGTAAACATAAAACAGAACTAGACACAGAAAACTAAAAGGTAACGGTCGTAACTGGGACTCGAACATGTCGTAAATATTTTTTGGAATGCTGTTTTTGATTTAACTTTGAATTATTGAGAAGATAATTCTGATAAAACTAAATGAGACATAAAACAGAACAGGACACATAAAAATAAAAAAGGTAACGGTCGCAACTAGGAATCGAACCCAGGATCTCTTGTCTAACCGAGACACAGAAAACAAAATTAATAAAATATTAAGATGACTTTATTTTCACTTAAATGAATTCTAAAAAATAAATACACTAAATGGGCACTTTTCTTGAAGCTTATTATATTATTATTGAATTATTGCGTGCGTCAGGAAATGTCGTAGCTAATATCAACCTAATTGGCAACACCGTTTTCAAAATCCTTTCCCATTGTATTGGCACTAGAATATATAGCAGAATCGTTCACTAACTTTCCAAGATTTATTTCTTAGTCGACAGCCACGACAAGTGTTGCAGTAAATCAAGCGGTTCGCAGGCGAGGCGAATGCGTTATTTTAGTATTTTGGTAGTAATTAGGCGTGTATTATGTTTGGTTCATTTTAGTGTTGCGTAAACGACAAGCTATTTGAGGGAAAGTGTTCATAATATTTTCACCATTGCTATTATTCTCTCGAGGAAAGGTTGTTTTAATTTTTTTGTTTTGTTAATTTTTAGTGTTGGAATTGCAAAGCGAAAATACAATGTTGTCGGTAAGCACCATTAACTTATTCTTCCCAGACATAAAACTGCTGTATTTGAGGGTAGTTTCAGGTATTCGTCAATAAAACTTTGGAATGAAATACCACTGTCTATTCGAAAATCGACATCGTTAATGTGAATGGTAGAAGAAGTCGGGGACGCCCGAGGAAGACATGGCACGACCAAGTGAATCAGATACTTGAGTCGGGACATGTGAAGAGTCGGAATAATAGAAGAGCATGTATGAGACGATGTATGAATGTGAACGAGGCAAAGAGTGTGTGCCAAGATCGAGTTGTGTGGCGGTCCGTCCTCTCTGCCTACCCCTGCGGGGAAACGGCGTGATGGTTAGTTAGTTAGTTAGTTAGACATCGTTGCAGTGCTTCAAGAAGCTCTGCGGCGAATGGTTGCTTATGCTGACGCACAGCAACCGCACAACATCTTAAGGCGATCCACTAGTACAGGAAAAAATTGAAATCGGAATTCACGCCCTTTTATGGGAGGAGTTAAAAAATACTTGAGAAAAAGCTTTTGGAAAGGTTGGAAAAGATATTTGAGTTTTTTTTTACATATTGATTTCGTAAAGGCCTGTAAAAAACATTAATTCCTTTTTTATGCATTGTTTATTGTAATACAACGGAATTTTTAAATTGATTTCACGAAAATAAGCGGCGCGGAGCATAACACGTCTTCTCTCCGCTCCGTTCGGAGGAGTAATGACAGAAAATCGGGGCGGCTGCCAGTCGTTCTTCGGTGGACGGTATAAGGTTCACTTTGATATAACAAATTCGTCGACTGCCGTATTGTCGCCGTGATGTCAAAAATACCAACGCGAAAATGCATATTATATTTTATTTTGTGAGGTTCGGGCGTAAATATAATTTTTTTTCGCGATAATTATATAAGAAACTGAATTTGCCACATTATGCAATAAAACCATATCCGAAAAAGTGTTTATGAGTAGGAGAGTTTTCAGTTAAAAATGTTTTTTATAGACCTAATACTTTATTTTTTTCTAAGCTTATTAAAAGACTTATTAAAAAAAATGACCAATATTTTTAAGGGCCAAGGTATGTTCTACACGCAGTATTTAATTGAAGCATCTATAATAATTCTAAGCGGTCAAATTTTCAAAACTAAAACATACGATTTTGTATGATTTTGCATTATTTAGTATGGCTTCATCTTAATTAATAAAATTTGCAATTAAAGGAATACCCACTTGTGTTTTTGATTTGATTATATTATTTATTTTATTTTGATTAAATTTTACATGTGAATTGATTATTTTTTTTTTTAGTGGATTATTTTTCGTATTTGAATTGATTTTTAAAAATTTGAATTCTAATATTAAGATCATTTGATAATTTTTAGATTTACGTAATTTAATTTATTTTTATTATTTATGTTGTATTATGTTGTAAAAAATAATTTAATTTAATTGTATTTATTTTATTTTCATTTAATTATTTATTGTGTATTATACAAGAGGCACTGCTAAAATCCAGCTACATTCCAGGAGAAATCCTGAATTATAATTGTGTAATATTGAAAAAATCTATTGATGAATAAACGTTTAAAGTATTATAACTAGCTTGTCCCCAACATGCGTTGCAATGCCATTCAAAGAAATAAATTGATTCTCCCTGCATAACCTTTCCCGTGTGACCCGGTTCCCTTCCACCATTCTCGCCTTCCCCCTCCCTCGTCTCTTCCCCTCCGCGAACCCCACCAACCCCGTTCTCCTTCCCCTTGCCTTTCCACCCTGCCGCTGAGATATATGAAATACACACATTTTCATTGGTACAAATTTCATAACGCCAGAGCTTACCATTATATATATAGCCTTTATGTTATTCTGATGTACGAGCTATATTATTGTAAAGTTTCATTAAAATACATTCAGGCGTAGTCTAGTGCTAAGGCTCTTGACTCGCACACCGAAGGTCGCAAGATCGAATCCCGGCGTGGCAAATAAATTTTATTTGATTAATTTGTGTTATTTCACAAATAATATACAGTTTATTTGCGGCAAGTTCCAGAGTGGAAGATACTCTCAGTATCGCCCTGGTGTAAGACCACCATTCTGAATTGAAACGTTGCTTGAATTGGCATTAGCCGTGTTTGGTGGCCAGATCTAAATAGCCAGATACTTCCCCACCTTCCTCTTCCTTATCTCCTTTCACTACCCACTACCTTCAGCCTCACAATAAACCCCAATTGGGGATGCCATAGTCTCACTGGCTTCAGACGGGAGCATTTGGGACTCTTGTGCGGTATTCATATAAAAAATAATAATAATAGTTCAGTAGTTTTTGCGTGAAAGAGTAACAAACACATATACATCCATACATACTTTCGCGTTTATAATATTTGTAAGAGATTACATTCAATAAATTTTCTACTTTTTACACCTTTTTTTAGATATTTTATAGTTTATGCATTTCACCTTCAACTAATTTATTTCTTCCCTTTTTACTTTGACTTATTTAAACTTTGACTTATTACTTTTGTACCTTTTACTTTTCACTAAAACATTATTTATGTTGTACTCTTCATAATATGTAAAATGAATCTTTATAATGCTACATGTTTTGCCGTGTACACGGAAATAAATAAATGTAATAACATCGCTTCCAAGGGTCAAGGTAACATATTGATCCTGAATTTCCCATTATTTACAGAGGGGAACTAATTCCAAGTAAGTAAACGTGTTATTCAAACACTGCTTTGAAAATAGTAACCCGCCGCAATAGAAATAGCCAACGCAATAAATGTTCTTATTTATACCGGGAAAATATGTTTTTTACCCTTGTAATGGATTTATCATAAAAGCAGGCAAACCAAAATAAGTTTGAAATTTTAGTAAAATATTTTTGCTCCTTGGAGTTACTGCCTTCGTTAGTTTTTCATTTCGAAAAATTAAAATTTCTAAGAACCTCTGGAAATGCGTTGGAACCTACCAACGAACGCTAACATTGAGGAAGTTTGTTTCAGACCCCCTGAAAACAGTCAAAGCATTTTGTATTTCAATTAGTGTTACCGTTTAATAGTTAGAAATTACGCTACACTTAGTTGCTTTACGAATGCATCTATGTGTAAAATTAGACTCCATTGCTTCAGTTTCCACGAAACTTCACGTAGGTACCTACTACTGCTTTCGCCGGATAATATTAACTTACCTCGAATATTACTGGAATCGGTTACTGAAATTGAAGATTTTGCCAATATTAGAGATTTCTGTAAATAGCCAAAGCATGGTATGTACCAAATATTCACTTAGTCTGTAATCAAAAATGTTTCTGAGTAAATTATTTTATATAATATTGGACTTGTATACAGTTTAATTCGGTGTAGCTGTTGTGATTGAACCTACAATATCATGCACATAGACAGATTAGGTATTTCTAAGGAACGTTCGATTTAAGTGTAAGTGCAAATAGGTATTAAACGGTTGTCGGTACATGGATACATGCGTGAAGTGATTTAAAATTGCATTTCTGTGTAAATATTTACAAGTTTAATGAAATTTTATTTTTCAAAATTGAAACTTGTATGATAATAATTTTTATTTTATAAATAATTGTTTGAAATTATTTATATAATATAAATTATTTCAGACAAGCGATAAAAAGTCCCAAAATTATTTTATTAATTAAAAATGCTTTTTTGAAATGTGTATTCCTTTGATTTAAAAGATTGACCAATGCAATTTTAGATCCTGGTAATTATTTTTAACTACACCTAATATTTTTAAGCAATTATACTGTACCATTATTATTTTTAAGGATTATTAAATAGACTAGCTCGCCAGGTAGACTTAAGAATATATCTCTAATATTTTTTCTATTCCACTGACATTCGAAAGTAATTGTTTTCTCCTGAAAGTCAATGAATGCTGAGGCAAATATATATTTTTAAACACTTTCAGCTTCATAAATCTCACATTTATTGTATCTCGTGACTTTCCACGGGTCTGCTCTGGTATTAACTACAACATTTAGATAAAATAAATATTTGAATTTAAAATAAAATAAAAAAAATAACGTTAATAAAATCCGTTAAGGATACAAAAAAAAGTCAAAATTACAAAAAAAAATTATTGCTTTCAAGCTTAATTTGTAGAACGTAATTTTTTCTATTATGCATTCAATAATATAATTATTATTAAATTTATCAATGCAGTTTATATATTATAATCTAGTTCTGATTATATGGTTTTATGAAACAGAACGTAAAAAGTAGTTTTATAGTTCAGAACAGAGAAGAACTTTTTAAAATACAAAAAGAAGAACTTGTTTATACACCTTTTTTGTAAATTAAATATAAATATTTTTGAATAAACAGAGGCAAGTGACAAGTGGAGGCAAGTGACAGTGACAAGTGGACTTAGACTTACTTTAACCAGTGATTCCTGGCATTATTTAAGTAAAAAATGTAAATGAAATTTTGGCCCCCTGTGAATTTTTTGATACTTAACTTTATTTATCAAATTTTTTTTCTTCAAAATCAAACAAAAAAATGTTTCCGCATGTCTTCACTGGTCACTCTGCCGAGTAACCGATCAATCCCTTATCCCGCCTTCACCTGTCCAACACCTACAATTTGTTTTGTTCTTGTTAAAAAAAACGTCAAAAATGTCACCGGAAACATTTTTTTTTACTTCAATCACTGGTTAAAGTAAGTCAAGTGCGTCGCTGAACACCCTGTACAAAAGGAAAGCGTAAAATTAAACCATGGTTTGTGTAAATCCCAAGGTTATTAATGCAACCAAATATTCTTTAAAAAAACAACTGCATACCAAAAAATCTGTTTTTTTAATTCTTGGTTTTTGGATGGTGGTAGAGATAATCCAGATGTTTACCATTCCATCACGACTTTTCACTCATTCGTGTGAAATCGGGCGGATTTTGATTAATAACCTGACCACCACTGACCATCGGATGGAGTAGTTCAAATCTCTGTTTATTCTTAAACAAGCTTCAGAGGATTGAGTTGCATAAGATGAGACACGCTTCTTGAATTAACTTAAGGATGATCTCTGACTAATAGTTTTAGAACTGGAAAATGACAAGAGCTAGGACAACAAGTTCTATTTCTAATCTTGAGGAAAAAGAGTGACGAATAAATTAACATTTAATAAAATGACGAATCTTTATTTAATAACTAGCGTGTCCTGGCATGCGTTTCAAACACATATATAGAGAAATTGTTTCTCCCTGCATATCCTTGTCCATTCTTTCCCATTCCACATTCGCCTCCCTTCCCCTCCCGCGTCCCCTTCCCCTTCCGCGATCCCCCTCCACCTTTCCCGCTTTCCCCCGCCCCGAGAACCCCTCCCCCCTCCTGCGTTCCCTTACCACCTTTCCCCTCCCTCACCCCCCTTCCGCACCCCTTCCTACTTCTTTTCCTTCATCTTATGGATTCCCTTCCCCCTACCGCCTTCTCTCGCTACCGCTAAACTACTTAAAATACACACATTCTTCAAAGTACTCGCAACTACTTTTTTACACAAATTTCATAACGCCAGGGCTCACTATTATGTATAGAATCCTTCGCGGGCGTGCACACAACAAATCACCAAAGTTTCATCAGTTTTTTTTTCAGTTTCAATTTCAGTGCCGGCAACCCGGACGTTTATTTTTTTTTTCATTTATGTACATAGTTTTCTTTTACCCACCTCAATAGACAAAGTCTGTTCCGAGGCAGTTAATCGGATGAATAGTATAGGAAATAATTTCCTATCGCCAGAGCTCTCTAGATACTCGTATGTACCTATATAGAAACTATTGCGGGCATGCGCACATCAAATCACTAAAGTTTCATCGCAATTGAATTAATGGTTTGGCAACGCAAAAGGTACAAACAAAGAAACATCAATTTTTATATTGCTGGCTGGGTGGCATCGCATTTGGGTCCCACCCGCGCGTCGCGTGTTCGATTCCTCGGCTGGCTAAGTCCTCCATCACGACACAAGCAACATTTTCCGCATAGTGTGGTGGTAGTAGGAGATTTTTAAACATTGTTGGTTTATTCGTAACTCGGGAATATTTGTCTTTCTTTTTATAAAAACAAATAAAAAAATATAATAAAAATATATTAAGTTTATGAAAACATTGTCCGAAATACATATAATATTTGCTTATTTTCACATCACTTCATTTATATTCATGGTCAACTTAATACATAATATATACAATTGTACCTTCGTCAGGGTAATATAACAACTGGTCACAAAATATAGAAAGTGTTTAAATAAAACTATTACTGACTTGCGGGATGTATCTAAGCGTATATAATTATTACATTCTAAAATGGTCCCACACCTGAACTGCATTTTCTCTGCATTTCAAAGTATTTGAACAATTCCTATTTAATTCCTATTGACGACCTCCGTAGTCCAGTGGCTAAGACTCTTGACTCACAATCAGGAGGTCGCGGGTTCGAACCCGGCGTGCGCAAATAAATTTTATTTGATTAATTTGTGTTATTTCACAATTAATTCAATTAAAAATAATATATAGTATATTTGCGGCACGTTCCAGAGTGGAAGATACTATCAGTATCGCCCTGGTGTAAGACCACCATTCAGAATTGAAACGTTGCTTGAAAATGGCTTTAGCCGTGTTTGGTGACCAGATCTGAATAGCCAGGTACTTCCCAACCTTCCTCTTCCTCACCTACTTCCCCTCCCCACTACCTTCAGCCTCACAACATACCCCAATTGGGGATGCCATAGTCTCACTGGCTCCAGACGGGAGCAGTTGAGATTGTTGTGAGGTATTCACAGTAAAAAAAAAAAAAAAAATCCTACAATGGCCTGTGTCATGGTCTTTTAAGGGAAATGAAGAAGTTCTGGCAAGTAAAAATGTATGAGGGGTGGGTAGGAATCTCGGGTTCAATGTCTCCGGGAGTGACGGACGTATGATTCCATCGAGGTCCCATGTCATCTTTGGGAATGCTGTGTAAAGGTTCTTTTTAAGGAAAGGAAGGAAACGAAGATCTGGGAAGAGACATGTATGAGGGTAGGAATCTGGGGTACATGGGTTTAGAAAGTTCGGCTGGAGAGGTCTTGGTTAAGTCTTCCTCAATCAGTCTCTCCGATCCGGCCCGCCACGAATTTGGTCTACAAACGCATTCGCTGTCAAAACCTAGGCAACTTCACCCCATAAAGCCGAGCACTCCTGTTGAGTTAAACACCTTAATTTTTTTTTAAATTTCTACTACATTTCTTTTTGCCTGAAAGCTGTATACATATATAGTATTCCGCTCATTTCCGTATCTTAAGATGACTTTTTACAACCTCATCCAACAATCTGGTTCTTGGATATGATTTTTAAAAGATGCTGTGGATATAGTATTACGTTTTACAAAAATTATATTAATTATCGCTAATTTAAAGAGTAACATAAATAATTAGAAGTATCTACGTAAATCGCTAGATTTTATGTACAGACTAGCTGGGGTACCCGGCTTCGCTCAGGGAGTTGATGTGAGATTGAACTGACGTTCGAACCCACGACGGATCTTGCTTTATAATATACCCCTACCAATGGGTAGCCGCAACCAAACAAAAAAGGATTCGAATGGTCCAAAATATTCCAGAACATTCCACAGCATTCGAGAGTGTTCTGAAATGTTCAACAATTATGTTCCCGGTTACCTATTCCACAACATTATATTCCGGGATGTTCTGGAATGTTGTGGAATGCTCTCGAATACTCTCAATAATAATAATAATACTCTCTGTAATAATACTCTCTGTTCTGGACTGTTCCAGAAATTTCTAGAGGGAGAAACTTCAACCCCTTATATCTTCAAAATCACGCCCTTCGGGAAAAAACGGAAACCTTCATGGATAGGGAATACAGGGGTACCGCACCACATGCTCATCTTTGATCGTGACTCGTTTCTGAATTTTAGCAGGACGCACACTTTTTTACGCTTTCTTGTATAATATATATTGATTATCTATACTTAAATTCTTTTTCCTCTTCATTTGCATAATCTGAAATTTAAAGTACGGATGTTTCTTTATTTATGGGCGAGTTAAAGCACTAAATAATAATAAGTTCTGAGTAGCCCACTCAATTATGACCGCGGTACATGTATCAATAATAGGCCACTTGCATCACATTTAAAAAAAAAATCCGGTTTATGCAAATATTCTAAGACATTCTGTATTTTTTTTAAAATCAATTTTTGAAACTTTGGCGACGTTTTGAAAATTTCAATCCGAAAAATCAGACCATTTTTTATAAACCGGAAAAACGGGACATAATTTTATTGGTGCGAAAAAACGATAATTACATAACCGAAAATCATTTAAAAAAAAGAACGTTTTCCATACGAATAGCAATAAATTGTACGGGGTTCTCTTCGTAACATCTGTAAAAACATCGCCATCTTTATCAAAAAATCAAACCAAAGGATAAGTTCGCATAGAACAAACAATAAATCTAGTTAACGTTAAGCGCAAGTTCAAAAATTCGCTGGAAATCAAAGTGTTGCCATGTAAAAAAAAATTAATCAGTGTGGAATTTTACAAAATTAAGGGAACATAATCCGAGACGGGACATTTTTATGTAGTGACGTCACGAGCTGAAATAATGGATTCATTTATTTAAAAATAAAAATAAAAACATTATATATAATATACATTTCTAAAAAATTTTACTAACATTTTCGTAATCTTAGTAAAAAATCTATCCACCCGATTTTTTCCAAGTCGTTATGAAATCCATGCAAGTGGCCTATTGTATTTGCCGTGAAATGTGTTCGAATGCAAAAAACAATGTGCGAAACTAGAGGCGGGAAAATGTAGGTTGGCTTTACAGAATGACAGGCCATTAAAAAATCCAGTCTAAAAATAGTATTTATACTTCTTGAATAGATGCGTAAGTACCGGGTGGTTAAAAAAATTATAAGAAATAAAAAAAAGACTTTAAAAAAAATTAAGCTTTTACCTAAGTATTTTACTTAAGTATTTTCCTAAGTATTTAACCTAAGAATTTTCTTTAATTTACTTATTTTACTTAAGTATTTAACCTAAGTATTTTCATTGAATGATCGTATGACAAAGCGGTTTCAGCTCGCTGTAAGCATATTTCCTATATTAATACCCGCGTCATGGGAATAAATCATAAAATAATTGGAAAAATATATTTAAATGAGCTGAAATAATTTTTTTGTCATCAAAGAAGAAGATAACACTAATAATCCAAACAAAAATATGAAAGATAACAAAACACAGAATAATAAAAAGCAAACGGTCGAAATTTGGGAGACGGGTATGGGTACCGCCGCCCCGGGAACCATTTACTGGATAACCAACACCTCTGCCGTGGGTCTTGGCGGCGAATGTGTCTGCTCGCCTGCAGCCCGCCTGCAGGCCGGGTCGGGAGAAAATGGTTGAGGGAGCCCCTTACACTTCTCCAGCCGTACTCTCTCGGATCATCGCCTTGCACCACAGTGGAAGAGATGGATTCAGACGTCCATTACTCCTGGACACACTGTCCCCCAGATTCCTAACCACCCCTAATACACTTTTCCTTCCCAGAGTTTCTTCTCCTTGTTTTCCTAAAAAGGCCCTCCAGACAGCGTCCCCGATGATGATGTAGGCCCTGAGGGGAATTATTTTCGTCAGGGCCTCCTGTGTGGAGCTAATGTAAAAAAAAACTGGTAAGGCGTTTGTCCCGGTAAGATGAGAGGTTCTGGGTTCGAGTCCCAGAGTAGTTGAACTTCAATTTTTATAAGAAAAACTTTATTTTTTTAATTTTTTTAAGGTTATTCCCATCAGTGAAATATATCATATTAGAATAAGTTAACAATAATAATCTAAACGAAAATATGAAAGAGAACAAGACACAGAAAAACAGAAAAAGACAATGGTCGCAACTGGGACTTGAACCCAGACCTCTCCGTCTAACCGGGACGAGCGCGTTAACCAATTTCGCGATTGCTTTATATCTTGTTCTCTTTCATATTTTCGTTTAGATTATTATTGTTAACTTATTCTAATAGTTGAACTTCCTTTATTTACTCTATAAAATAACATTAAGTAAAGTAAAGAAAAAAATCACAATACAAACAAATACCACATTTTTTTAAATTTAGCAAAACTAACATTTTGTTGTGGAAAATTAAAGAACACACTTTTTATAAAAATGAAGCCAATGATTTTATAAAGGCAGCATCTGTGGGATTGCTTTTGTCTTTGCTATTATTAATTTATAGTTGCTTAGACGAGTACATCAGCATTTTATTATCAAAAATGCCAAATATTTTCAGTCTCAATTTAATTATTTTATTTGAGGAGATTAACTCCACAAGTCATAAAATAATTTACATTTTTAGGTGATACAATCAGCTCTTTCATATCTGGGTTAGTTTAATTATTTTAAGAAAAAAATATATGAGAGCTTTTATTAATTTTTTCTACCATTCTGTATTTTCATTTTATTTATTGTAATCTCATCCTTTTCTCCATGAAAATCTTGATTTCGAGAATTATGATATAATTCGTAAAAAGTATCAAATTCTTGTTTTTTTCTATTCGTTATATATGCAATTAATATTCAACCAAAAGATTTTGCGTGTTAGGAGACCTAGTGGGTGGAATTTCGCATTTGGACGAAAAGGTCAGCGGTTCGATTCCCACTGTCATTCTCCTCTCTTCAAATCGTATGTCACACCTAAACAAACAGCCCACATAATGTTGAGTGTTTCGCATAATAGCGATGATTCCATTATCCTAATTCTTTTATTATCCCCGTGTACGCAATAGAGAAAAACTCTATCATTGTACCTACGAGCATACATAAAGTAGGCATAACACAAAACGGATTGGGAATTTCTTCAGAAGTATATCTATGTTATGCGTTGCTACAGTCAAACCCCGTGCTGTATGGGTTTTTTTGTTTTTGCATAAAAGTTATTATTCAAAATAAAAAATTTCATCTATATTAATTACAAAATGTTATGTTCACAAGTTGTTGCATTCACACAATCAGGTTTTTCAACTCGTCTTGGAAGGAGATTACTCCTTTGGAATAATAGAGTTTTTTATGTTAATCTGGATTGATTAATGCTTCACGTATTACAAATGTTGTGACTGCGAAGAGTCAACCTAACTACAAGCTAGCTGAAATAGATCTGAATTAAGTGAGCTCTCGCAAACTGCACCCCGGCCCCCCCATAATTTCATGACGCCAGAGCTTACTATTATTATGGAACTGATGAATTATTTACACAATTCAGATATTTGATTTGCGAAAAATAAGTACATATTATGTACCTAATTTAATCATTTTTTATGGGTCATGAAATTTAATATTAATGAATTAAATAATAAATTTTCAAGTTTACCTATTACTTTCCTTAGGCGAACTCCCACAAAAAAGCCAGCTTGTTAGTGTGGCGATGTTGGGTGCCAGTGTTAGCTGCAATTAGCGCCACCTATCTGCGACTAGCTCATATCGGCAGGTGCATGGTGTTCAGGTCGTGGATCCGGACTCAGCTGAGATTCACCATGCATCGTGGGGATGCCTAGATTGTTTTAGGTTAATTTGCTAGCAAAATAAGAAAAGAGAGATTTCCTTTACTTCATTTATTCTCCAGAACAAGGCGGCAAAACATCACAAATTACAATTCTCTGACTTCATCTCGGTTTTCACGGTCAGGCAAACAGTTAAATCAGCACAAAAATAGGGGAATTAGGTAGGCTTACGGTGTCAGGAGAGTCTCTCTTGGAGCTCCTTGGCGGGGTCCTGCTTCGACGCATTCTTAGAGCCCGCCAAAATGGCGGTTTCCAGAACATTTGTTAGACACAGCTGGCGTCGGTACACACACGGACACGACGCGCGTGGGATGTCTACACTTCGGGCGCTTGCGGGAGAATGAGCCGCGTTTGGATTGCGCCGCGGGCCGAGGTGTGCCGTGGGGTTTTGAACTAGTTGCCTGATGCGCGGCAGGAGTGCGCGGGAACGCGTGCCGTTTAGCGCCCTCTTTTGGTACTAATTTCAATAGAGGCGGCAAGTTTGAATACTAAAATGTGTATCGTAACAAGCTTTAGAAGAAAAACCACCTTAAAGATGATGATGAAACTTTAAACTTTTTAAATTAAATTGAAGCGACTGATCCGATCCTTAGAGTACAATTAAATAAGGATTGTTGATCAGAATAGTTCCTATAGAACTGAATTTTTATACACTCTTTTCGATGTTAGAAACGGGCATTTTAGAAAATTTCTGCTTAGCAATTCGATATGTTAAAGGTCAAAGGTCGCCAATTTAGTTATCATGAAGTTATAGAATACACGTCAGTTTTGATAATTTGAGCCAAGTGTAGGAAGTTACCTACTCTAACATGTCCATTCTTTGAATGCTGTAAAAGCTTTGACAGATGTTTACGATGAATGAAATTGTGGTATCTGATATGTCTAGATATATAAAAAAGAACCATATTGGAAATTTGCACTTCTACCATTAACTTCCAGAAATAATCAATTTAAAATGTTTGTTATTTACAAAAATTATTTACAAAAATTTACTCATACAAAAATAATATTATCGTACAATTATAACGTTATTACAGTAATGTTGATTTTTATAATTTTTGGTGACTATTGACCTTTCATGTCTCGATTTTCTAAGCTGACATTTTTAGAATTTTGTAATTTACTAATTTGATTGGACTATTACAATTTACAAGGACATGATATTTTTTAAAGAATTTAGTTCTTAAAGCCGAAGTTTCGCTGGATAATAATAGGTAACGTAATTTAATATTCTTTTAACAGTGCCATAAATATTTCATATCTAATATCCGGGACCTAGGATCCATGAGAAAATGGAAGGTAAAGAGAGGAAGAGGAAGGAAAAGAAAGATATAGAACAAACACACAATGTTTTCATACTGACAGCAACCGGTACAGAAGGGGATACACCGGAACAGTTGTAACGATCTCTCTATGTATCTTATAATATATTACGAATCTGCTATAATATATTAGCTGTGAGAATGTTAATACACCATATATTAAAGACAATATAAATCATAAAAAGCCGAATGACCAAAAAGATATTTACCACTTGAAACAGAAAGAATTAGAAAAACACACATCAGTAAGTAACATTTAGAGTCTTCCGTAATTGGAGTTTGTTTCCGTGGATATTTTTTTCAATTCCTTGATAATCAAAGCAATGATGGAATACGATCGAATCTTCTCTTGGAAAAAAAATACATGTATAAAATTATCTAGGCATAAATTCTATTTTTCAAATAAATCAAAACAAATCAACAGCAAACCCGTCAGGATGTGTCGTCGGCCAACAAGTATTGAAATTTGTGATTATTTTACTTACCTGGACACTAACTTTAACATACTAAACAAGAACTACTGAAGAGCTAAACCTCTATAGTATTAATATGAATTTCGCACAAGAGTTTCAACTGCCCTCTCTGGAGGCATTGAGACTATGGCATCCCCAATTGGGGTATGTTTTGAGGCTGTAGGTAGTGGGGAGGGGAAGGAGATGCGGAAGAGGAAGGTGGGGAAGTACCTGATTCAGATCTGGTCACCAAACATGGCTAAAGCCATTTCAAGCAACGTTTCAATTCTGAACGGTGGTCTGATACCGGGGTGAAATTGAGAGTAACTTCCACTGTGTAACGTGCAGCAAATATTTATTAATTAATTAATTGTGAAATAACACATATTTGGATTGCAAGTCGGGAGTCTTACCCCTCGATCACGTGGGCCTTATCATTCTTATCACTTATCACTTAGCATTAGTGACAAGTGCTAATTTACTGAGTAAAATAACCCATCTGTTCAACTAATTCAAAAAAGAAGAACGCTTAAATATTACTGTATAATAAATAATACGTATGAATTATGAAAATAGATACTGCCTACTACATAAAATGACACATATGCAGAAGAATCAAACTGAGCATGAAAACCATCGTAGGATACTGTATACCCCCAAAAAATTCTGGATTCATTGGTCATGTGGAAAGAATACCAGACTACATCAGGTCATTAAAAGTCATGACCAAGTGGGTTTCCCGCTGGAAATAACCTAGAAAAAGATCAAGATAGATTTATCTAAGTGGCCAAAGATCGGAGCACAATGTGAAGGCCTAAGGATTGAAGACTAACTAGGGAACAGAGCTGGAATAGAACATTTATGGAGAAGGCCAGATTCCAGGGACGTGGCACTTCGGTGATGATAATAAGCTTTGTTTTTTTTTTTTCAAATTTAGAGGATAAGTTTTTTTTATTTTGTTTTTTATTTTTTATATAGTTATTTGTACATTTAAGTTTACAAATTTCTAATTAATTATAATATTTCAATTATAATGTTTTATGTGGCTCCTACAATACATCTTGAACTTTCCAATTGGTGTGGACTTTAAGGTTTCTGGTAGCGAGTTATATAAATTCATTCCTTTGTACAGTAAACTGTTCTGCGTATTCGCTTTGTCCTTTTTTTGTAGCGTGTTTGAATGCACGTCCTTGTGTCATGTCTATGAATGTCCTTGTTATATACAATTTTGTTAGAGAAGTATTTTGGTAACATATTGTTTAATATTTTGTGGATAAATATCATGGTGTTCAATGTCAGCATCTGTTTCACGGTTAACCAATTTAGTTCCTTTAACATTTTAATTATTATTGAAAATCTATTTCGTCGAAGTATTATTCTCATTGTCCTGTTTTGGAGAATTTGTAACTTACTTAGTTCTCTTTCGTTACATAGGAAAAGGACTCTTAGTTGAAGTGTGGAGCAAAAATTGAATTGTTTCTAAAATTTATTGTGCAATAAAAGATGAAAATGTCACGTAAATTCACCTACCTCATCGATGCAAAACATGTTCAGCTGTACCGATATAACTTATAATCAAGCTACACGAAAAGGGAAAATGATCCAATGCAGCGTTAGCAATGACTCATTTAATTAATAGTCGTTATAGCACACGCTGCATTTCATAATCTCCCGACAATCAATTATCATTTCTCATAACAGAAAACTGATTATATCTCCGATACTAATAATTTATCTGTATCATAGGAAAGGACGGGCGAATTGCGAGGCTGTCACGATTTCGCACTCCATTCCTCCACGCCTTAACGCCAAAGGTGGAATTAACACAATCGACGTGATTTTGAAAATGTTAAAATTCTTCAATCATTTATATTGCTAAAGAAAATTTCTATTATGTGTAGGTATTTACTTTTTGATTTATAACATTAGAGAATTGTTCTAATGTGAAGAAATATAATATAATAACATTTTAATAGACAAAATGCATGACAACAATAAAATGGGTTGTTAATAAATAATTTATTTTACTTAAATGTAAGGTATTCCTTAAAAAATATTAAAGTAATCTACAAGCCCGAGGTAATTTTGTCTACTGCTAACAACCAAATAACTAGAAATCCAACCGTCAAAGACGACATAGCAATAATTTTGAGAAACCTATATAAATTTAATAAAATCCTTGTAGACTATCCCCTCCCTCTCCCCCATACATCTTAATATATAAAACAAAGTCGGGTTAGTTACACCATTCGAGAAAGGCTGGACCGATTTTTATGATCTTTGATTTGTCTTCACTCCGAATAGCAGAATAGCTGTTAAAATAATTATGATAACAATTCTTTTCAGCATACATTTTGTATTGAACTAATTCTCATCTTTAGAAAGAGCTGCAGCAATATTGTGATAAGTATAATATTGAGTAGTGAGTGAATTCGAAAAATTCTAATAACGTCAAATGTCAATGCGCTGATTGTTTTACTTTTGTTCTTAAACATATAATGCTGCCCATTTATCTTACACATTAAATGTCAACAGTCAAAAATGGGACAAACATTCAACGTACCTATGCCTGCATCTCTCCAAAGGAAAAATACAATCATTATAATAAATCTCCGTCACACGCATGAAGAAAATGAAACTCGATTCCCGTAAGTAAGTGGAAACGTTAGAAAATCACAAAAATCATAAATCGCTAATTGCTTCATTGTGTTATTTCCTTCGAATTTAATTCAGTTAATAAGTTAATACAACAGTTATTGATTCTGAGGTGGTACGAAGTTCGTCGGGTCAGCTAGTTATGTATATAAAGTATAGATAGATTAAGAAACAATTGTACCAGTCCGAAGATGGCTTTAACGGGCTGAAACCGGTTACGGTCAAATAAATTAAAGTGGAAATAAGATTCATATTTGTTTTATTATATTATTAATGGAATTAATTAATTTTGGGGGTGACAGGAGTCTTGACATATTATAAGGGAATATAAGGATTGGCGGAGGGGGAGAATAAGGTTGAAAAACTCCTGGTTATTAATATCTTAGCTAGCTAAAGCAATAATAATTTGATTACGTACATGTCTCACTATCTCACTATGTCATGTATCTTCAACCCATAAACGAAAACAAACGCTTTTTCCGGGTCTCGAGGCCGGGAACTATTGGCCAAGAGTAAAGGTAAAAAAACCAACTTCATTCAAATAAAATCACTTAATTACTATTATTATGGTGGTCAACATAATTAGAATGTAGTTTCATAAAATAAACAATTTAATGTTATGTACATAACATTCATGAATATCGTTACAGATGTCACTTTTTATCGCTTAATTAAATACAATTAAATGCAAATTTGTCACTCGATTTCTCCACCAGCTTTTTTTCGAAGCACCGAGTTTCTACCTACTAGATAGATTTTCGTGATGCCCTTGTTTCTGTGAACACTGTGTTTGATAATCCATGCGGTTAATTAACTTTTATCCCAATTGCAATTAGTTTCGATTGCATGATTACACTTGCTTGCAAATTTAATGTAGCCAAACGCCGCCGCGCCAGTAGCCAGCGACAGTTTTTGATAATATTCTCGATAAATGCACCACCATTTTATCTGAACTTCCGTGCAAATTAATTGGTATAATCAAAGTGAGCATTTTGGGCTAAGTATTAACACATTTTTGTTTTGGATAGTTTTCCTTTCCGTATACATTTGATCCATACATTTTATTTTTTCTGCTGTACACTTTAGAATGTAATGATTATGACGTACAGAATGTAGATTGTATGTATGACTACTAGAAATTTTAAAACTAGAGTAAGGGAAAATGAACTCTACTTATGAAACAATAACTATTCCGAGTTTATAAATTATTTAATTATTAGACAGGCCATAGCTTCAACAAAGAAAAAACCAACGTTAAACATTCAAATATAAATACATATTTTAATTATGTGCGCTTTAGAAACCTTAGATGTAAGCAAAAAAAAATCAAAAATTAATTAAGTTAATAAAATAATAGCACCCTGTAAATCACCCTTATTAACAATGTTCTGTTAGTTTTGACTCCTCCCACCTTTCTTCCCCTCCGCCAAAATACCACTTCCACTCCCCCACCTAATTAAATGTAATTATTTCTGTACTTGTGTAACTTTTTTAAAGTTAGATTTAGATTTGCTAGTGAATGACACGGATATATCAGAGCCGGTAGCAGAAAAATTAAAATTTAAGTAACACATGTACACGGAAAGTAAAACTCTTTAAAACAAAAATGTCTAGAAATTGTTACATAGTTCATAACCAAGAAGTACAAAAAATAGAATTAACACTATTTTTTTTCCTCGTATTAATGTAAATATTCGTACCGTTAATAAAAATGGTCACGAATTTTACCAAGGCATTCCTACAGACTGCCATACTGAAGATGACCAAAATAATGGCTGCAGAAATAAGCGGTACGTAAGCAATTGCGTAATTGGAACTATAAAAATTACAATATGACTACATCAATGCCAATGGTGACACCATTCCACGGTTCATCGCTTCTCTTTATCATTTTTAAAATAGAACAGATCTCTACAAAATAAAAGTTTTGTCTAATTAAAGCATGGTTGATCTGCAGAGTCATACAGAATGAGCTCATGATGACCAAACGTTAATATTGTATACAGGAATCATAAAATTAGATTTCTGTATAAATCTATGAATCGTTGTTATTGGTATAGGCTCCCTGGAAAGCAGTGTATGTAAAATAAGGACTGGTGTAATGTAAGGCTTTCAACAAATGATCTCAACTTTGTATGGAGAATGAATCTCCAAACTCCGAGTTATTCAAAGGCAATATCTGACTTCATCATTATAACCACGCGGTTATAGATAATGGCGAGTAAACGGTGTCCGGTCGTCCGTACACAGTCGTACCGTTTCAATTTTGGGGAAAGAAAGAAGCACAACGTTTTCTCTTCAGCTGTAAGGCTCCGTTACCGGCCCCAAAAAGAAGAAGATGGAGAGATACGAAATTACGAATGTTAGAGGAGAGCGCTAACATTTACAGCGCCAAAATCGATGCAAAAGTTGCGAAAATCTTTAATAAAACACGACTCGTTTAAAATAGAGCAAAAATCTCTTGGGGGCTGTCTAAAACAGTATTTAAGGAAACACTGTGAATTTTTTCATACATATAACTTGTAAAATAACGGAAACAAACTTGAAAATAAAAAAAAATTGGAGCATACTTTGCGATTTTTTTCTATCGAGGGAATTTCATATAATTTGCGTTTCGGCGTGGGGAATGTATGTATATAATATCTTCAAAAATAACATATATTCTTTTAAGAGCTTAAAAACTTCAAATGTTTAAGGGAGGTTTGCAAGAAATCGGTAGAAATTCGGATAGCGGCATAGTAAGGCTTCGTTACCAGCCCCAAAGAGTTACTATGTTTATTAATTATGCTACATCGTAGATTATGTCTGTTATGATTTATGATCTTTAATTTGACTCAACTCGTCCGGGTTCTAGTTATGAGTTATGGCTGTTATACGTGTTTTAATGTTAAATTCGTAATTTCATTACATGGAGCAAACACAAAACCTACGGATCTTGAAATTTGACAACATCGTTCTCTACTTTTGTAAAGTAAATTTCTAGTGTTCTCCATTGTTTCATTTATTTATATTTCTCTCTGCGCACACATATTTATTAATAAAATTAGGAGAATTATATAATTGACTGAACGTTGCGAAGTCGTCTTTTAACTAAACCGCTTTGCGTTTGGTCTGTCTGTAAATTTGTTTTTGTGTTCCGTAGCTGGTCAATCCTGACAAAGTGGTGGCTCTGTTGGATAGTACTTTTTTATTCCGCAAGAGCGTTACGGGCGTCAAAATGAGAGTAATCAACATCACTCGAGGTCTACTGTTTTACTAACTACTATACTAGTACCAAGTACTGTACTAGTAATGATACCTACAGTCGTAGTATTTGAGTTACCATTGAGATTCGTTGCTCTTTGCTTCTTCTTTCCTCTGTACTGCAAAAAACGGTAAAAAAGTAATCAGGAAATTAAAGTTTTTTATGGTTTTTCATATCCAATTAACATTTTATTGCCACCCAGTTTTGTAACAATTTTCAAACTACTAGTTGTTGAAGTGTAAACTTCTACAGCACAGTTTGAAACTCGATATAACGGAAACAAGCAACACTAAAAAGAGACAAACAGATACATCTGTAGGATTTAGCCTGCGAGAGAATGAGATAGCAATAAAATATTTATTTTTTTCACGGATACAATATAATACGATAAATCCACAGTCCCAGCATGTCTCATTTAGTGTATGTAGTTGTACAAAGCGCCTGACGAACTTCTGCAGACATTCAGCGGACCAAGGAATGGAAATCCAACGAAATCAAAAAAAAAAAAAAAAATTAAATTAACCTCCAATCTTCAAACCACTCCAAAATGAACACGAAAAATAAAACAGAAAAGGAAACGACATTAGCGACTCCAGAGAAGAAAACACAAATACTAATTAGATGATCAAATGTACAGGAAAAGATTAACTGGAATTCGACGACAAAAATATGGAAAAAATCATCCATCACATTAATAAAAAAATGCTTCGTCCCCTTGTCTACATTGTCTCCCCACTCTTGTCTCCATTATTTTTCTGAAGGTTCAACTTCTACCGCGTGTGAATTGCACACTCTGATTTTTTTCTAATTGGTCGATGGATAATTTTAGGAGAAACAATTTGGCATCTTAACTTATTTCACAATTATACAGCTAATGGTAAAAATAAAAGTCGCCCGCAGACAGCATTTTAACTACATATTCCAGACAATAAAACTTGTTCGAGAAATTCCGTTGGTAAGAAAACAATTTTCGAGTAAATGTATAAATATTTTTGCTTTTCACGATGATGGTCACCGCATTGCAATCGGTCAAACAATACTAATTAATTATGACATCACTATGGCATGACAGATGAGTATTTTCTCCTTCTCTCGTAATGAACCCATTTATTATGACTCTCTTATATTAACTTCCATCTTACTGCCTTCAAGCAGTGCTGCAAAACGTTTTCAAACAAAATTACCACAATTACAATGAAGAAATTATGTTTATTCAAAGACAAAATACTTTCCGATTCTACATTTTTTTATTAGCTGAACCTGCCCGCAAATTTCATGTTAATTTGCCCGATGTCGTCACACATTTTCAGACAAATAAAAAAAAATATTAAAACCGTTACGTAAGCTTTCAAATTGCTCTATCATAATGGTGAAGATTGTTATTATTTCAATTGATTCGGTTATCATAAAAATAAGCCTGTAAGTACGGATAATGACGGTGCATTAACCTTAATATTCTAAGCCAACAACCCAATTATCTGTCTAAATTACCCATAATAGCAATACTCGGTAGACCGATATGCATTGATGGAACAATTATTATTAGGAAACGCGAATCGGTCTCCAGAATGAAGTCAGTCAACACGTTCAAATTTAATCGTGGATACGACCAGTTTTGCACTCTCAAATATTTGCTTGATATTAAAATTAAACACTCTTATTTGTGAAATTTGAATATTCGAGTTACCTATATTTGAAGTAATTTAGAGATTTTCTGGAAAGGGCATATTTTGTTCTTCCATTTTATGATAGTAATTTTTCTTGTAAGTTGTGTTATTAGTTATTTTTGGTTATTATAAATGAAATCTTACGTTTTTCAAATTTTACGTAATATTTTTCAATTTCAATTCCATGTTGTAGGAAAGTCTTACAAAAACATTTGTTACTGGCAAACGCATTAATAAATAAAACAGATTGTAATCTTAAACAGACAAACAAAATATTATTTCATTTTATCTTAGTTATTTTTTAATAAAAAAAATTCTTTTGCACGTCGTTTATTCTACAAAATACGTGCGCAGATAGTTTTTTATATCGTTTCCTCCTTTTTCAGGTTAATTAGCATCGGAAGAGTATTAAAAAAAAAACAAATATCGTCATAAAATTATAAATTTAAAATATAAGTTAGTTAACTTTCATTTTCCAAAACAAAGGAATATCTTAACGTGAATTGGTAATTTGCTACGGTAAAGAAATTATCAACAAGACAATTCTCGCCAAATTTGACGCAATTTCATATTTAATTCAATCACCTAAGTATTAAATTCATAAATACATGGTTCGAATTGGGGCTCTCTCAAATCCAGTTTTATTAATGTGCATTTTTCATGTAAATATTTAGCTCAAATTGGGCTTTACACCCGTTAAATAAATTATTATTCTCGTTAATATTCAATATTATTCAATTATGATAAACTGTTATTGGGTCTTATTTAGTTGTTGTAAACCACTGGTTGTATGCACAAGATAACTGCCTACCATTAATTTTACGGCTAAGATTAAATAATAATAATAGTATGTGGGTCGTTATTAATAGTGCTAAAGAAGGATGGGTAACTTCTTCATTATTTATTATAGAGGACTGCAGATAATTAAGATCATACCTAATTAGAAATAGAATTAAATTTATCTGGCGCCTCGTAGGGGTAAAGCTGTGTAATTAACATCCAATTACTCTTCTTATTTTGATTTATATTGTCCACTGTAAGTGTTTGAGCGTTAATTTATTTTCCTCGATTAGGTAGAGATAAAAGCAAAATTATAATTAAAACGGTCATTAAATAAGATTAGATTACACAAGCTTACATAAGCAAGCATCTGCCCTGAAGATGGACCCAGCACCCCTCCCTGAAACTTTGGAAAGAAAGAAAAGGTAGCCTTCAAAAATATTATTTCATCGTAAAATAATAATTTAAGTTATTTCTTTTGCAAGATTATAATACATACATGAAACAGGAATCTTATCCACTTTGTACCAAGAGATGGAAGTATGCATAAGGGGGAAGCTAAAGGAGTTGCCTTTAAGAGCACTTGTAGAAACTATTTTTAAGAAATGTGCACTTTTACAACCTGTTATGTCCTTTATATTCTCTCCAGAGAATATTTTCATATGATAAGTACTAGGATCTGTATTTTCTAGTGCTTATTATTCTTATAAACTGTAGGATGCTTGATTGAAAGACTAAGATCCTTAATAACACAGTGACTGGTTATTGTCGTGTTGTAATTATAATAATACTGCTGAGCACAAAATTTCTTCTAGCTTAGTTTTGATCTGGAGACCTCCTGGAAACCAGTCACCACAACTCGTGCAGCGAGACCATGTGACCCGAAGAACCCATAGACTACTACGGTTAATTATGTGATAGAACTAGATCATAGGCTATTATGATACATACATTACACAACCCAAAAATAATGCATTGTCAAACGAATTAAAAATAATATACGTCATTTCTATACACCACCTCTTCTCACACCTATAAACACACCCCCACATATATGTAACACACTTTTTACTACTCTATTGGTAATTACGCAATGTATCTACCACAAATAATAAATAAGGAAAAATATCATTGGTACCCACTATGAAAGATTTGATGCCTAAGGATAAAAAATAATTAATAATAATTAAAAAGCAAATAAAATATGCCACCAGAAATGCTACGTATATAAGTAAAGATCATTTAATTTTACAAAAACTCAAGAAAGTTTTAAAGCATTTTACAAAAATCTATGTACCTACATACGAGATTACATGTAACAGCCCAAAATGATGTGATCTCACTTGTGATTAAGATTAATAAAAATTTAGTTCTTATACCTAATATCACAAAATAGAACGTAATGTAATGATGTGATCCAATTTAAGATTGCACACGAACATCTTAACAACCCAAAAAATCAACCAATATTGGCTGTGAGAATCTTAAATAACATCAGAAAATAAATTGTTCGGGAGCAAAAGAAAGTATGAGAAATAGCTATTTGAATGCCGGCTATAAAATCGCCGCTTCCCATCTTCCTTGACGATAACTTTATTTAAAGTTTATCTTACAAATAAAATCGGTTAATAGCTGGAGGCTATTAGGAGCGGTCCATCGGATGTGCTAAAGCAAGTATAACGGTATGACGAAAGTACGCTCTTTCATGTTAATGTAAAAAACTCATGTTTTCGTTCAGTTCAGAAATAGCCTGCAGTGCAGTTATAGCGTACTCACGTGTGTAATATTCTTTCATGAACTCTTGGGCATAATACCTCGGAGTTTCAAACAATTTTTAATATATTGGTTTTTGGAGTATTACCGCTGTAAATAATATCTGCTGGTCAAAATATGATGCTGTGAAAAATTAAAAACAAAAGCCCAATGAATATGACTAGTAAAGATTGAACACCAGGAAGTCTAGCATGAACGACTAATAAAACTATATATACATATATATAGGGTATTGAGGGATTCTTCCTTCCCTCTCAAACTTTTGTATGAAAATGAAAAAGACCGAAGATACTGGAACGATAACATAACGTTCGACCTTTCGCTGTGATTCTTAAAGGTCCAATGCTCTTGTGGCCAAATGCCCAAGTCCTCTGCGATGGACTGACTTTTTAAAAAGAATTGTAAGTAAGATCATGACAAGCGGATGCACCAGTGGAAGAAGTGGAAGCCACCTGAAGAGGAGACTCCGCAGAAAAGCTTAATGAATATTTAATTTAATAACAATTAGATAACATTAGCGAAACTCAATCCAAAATCTGGAAATAGAAAAATCAGAAAAAAACATGTGTGCAGTTCACATGCGGTAGAAGTGACACATTCAGAAAACTAAACTTCGAGAGAATGAGACGAATGCAGAGTGTCAGGAGTAGGATAATAATTATACTTAATTGTAGGATTTATTTCTTATAATATTGTTGCCAAGTTTAAAAATTATTTTACATTTTATTCTACGAAGTACCGCACAAAGAGGACAGCGATTGGTTTATCTCATTCTCTGGCAGGCTTAAACCTACAGATGTATGTGTTTGTCTCTTTTTAGTGTCGCTCGTTTCCGTTTCATCGAGTTTCGAATCGCAACGGTGCTACAGAAGTTTTCACTTAAAAAATACAGTTCCAGTCCTAGATGTAACCGTTTCTTTTTCTGATTTATTTGTTTTCAGATTTTCGACTGAGTTTCGCTAACAGTGCCTTAATTTAATTAAATATTACAATTTGAGGATTTACTCATTAAATTTAAAAAAAACAGGGTGTGCAATTCACACGCGGTAGAAGTGAAACCTTCATAAAACTAAAGTAGATAATAGTTGGAAGGCTACGAAGCACCGCACATAGAGGAGACCGATTATACTATCTAATTCTCTCGCTGGCTAAATACTATAGATGGACTCTTTTGTGTCGCTTTTTCGGTTCATACAGTTTCAAATCACAACGGTGCCAAAGAAGTTTTCACTTTAAAAAAAAAATCAAAGTTATTAAACGTTTGGAAGGCCAGAAATCCGGAGATGAATGATCAGGATACGGAGCAAGTGCATGAGTGGTTAACAATTGAGGAAGAAAGCAAATCCCACCTTGCAAGTAGTAGGCACTGTTTGAAGCGGTCAGTAAGAATTTTTTACGACGATTTCTGAATTTCAGGCGAAGCCGAGTCATAAAACGAGTAAGTCATTAAAAACACCATTTTCGCTATCCTGGATATCCGCCCTCTCGAATTTCTCAAAACCTATCACAATGGTATAGAGAAAATAATTAAAAGATTCTTAGAAAACTAGCCTTTTAAAAAAGGTGCCGTTTTTTATCAAACGATTTCGTAGTTGTGTTCCTAGAACACAATTTAATAAAATACCATACATTATTAGATGCAAAGTAAAGCCCCCGACATTCTAAATGAGTGTCACAAAATATTATGCGAAAATACGCAACGGCAACATGTATTGAATTTTAATGAACCGGTGATTTTGTTCTGAATTTCAAATAACATTAATGATATTTATTTGACAGTCTCGAGTCATGAGCACATGCACACTTATTTAAAGCAATGTAATAAGTCATTTGTATGCGGAAACGTGCTCGCTTCCTACACTAAAGATTTGAAAATACTGTATTTCCTCTCATTGTCGTTGTGACATCAACGAGAAAGAGTGCCAATGTCCGCTTTACGGCTTATTTTTAAACTTTCGCAGAAATAAATGTGGCATCTTGGCGTTAGGGCAACCTGGGCAGCCAAACAGTTATTCCATAATTTTTTTTAATTTTCTCATGTGCAGCTCTGGTATCATCATCGTCACTCTTGGCTCTTCAACCCCTGGTGGGTCTTGGCCTCCTCAAGAGTCTTTCTCCACTCATCTAGGTTTTATGCCCGTTCTCTCCAGTTTAGAAGCTCCAAGGTAGATATATCTTTGAGGAAGTAGTCGCTCCATCTTAATCTTGGTCTTACCAGGCTCCTTCGCCCTATCGGTCTTGAGTTCAGCAGGGACTTTGGTGCTTGATGCTCGGCCATTCTCTCTACATAACCCAGCCACCAAAGTCTTCCCAGCTTTATAAATTTTGTGACGTTTAGATCCTTAAACAGAGAATATAGCTTTGGCATCTTACTTATTTTTAATTGCATTGATTGAATGTGTTCTGAATGTTTTCTACGAATCGACAACAAAATTCGATTGCTCCAAAATTTATATAACCTGAAAACAACCAGCTGTAATATATCAGAATATTAGTTATGATCAGTTCTATCATTGTTCTGTTGTTTATGCTATGCTCGGGTCACATGGTGTCGGTTACGACGTGTGCCGAACATAGCCGATCAGATAGAAGCAAGTCATTCCTTTTGCGAGATTACGAGAGCTCGCCAGACAAAATCTAGCTAGCGATTTATAATGACGTGTGTTCTTTTGAAACCTTATTTGTATTATGGGTAATAACAATTATTTTTTTATAATATACGATACGGATACGATATAGATACGGTCCAATACTAATAATAAAGACAAATATCTCCAATGTCTATTTCTATGTAAAGGAATTCAGAGAAAGAGATTTTTTATTATAATTTTCATTCAATATCGCAGTTGTCCGGTGAAATATGATGAGCTTGGCGTTACGCGATTGACAATAAGGAATAATTCATTGATGTAAATTGTTTAAAAGCTTGGCTACCTGCCTAGATTTGTACGGGTGGCGCAAAATTACCGATATGGTGTGATTGTTTAATAATTTTATTTATATTCTTTATTTTTATTTCAGAATTTTGTGAAGAAAACTCGGGGAATTTGAAATGAAACACTACACAACAGAACAGCGATCAACAATTGTTGAATTTTATTTTGAAAATCAACGGTCAATTGTTTTAAAGCAGCGTGCTTATCGTCGTTTTTTTAATGTGCGTACTGGACCTTCAGCACCAACGATAAACCGTCAGGTTGCAAATTTTCGAAAACATGGTACAGTTAGACACCTTCCATGTACCAGAAGACCACGTACGGTCCACACGGAATAAAATATCCAACGTGTTGTGGATAGTGTGCAGGACAGTTCAGAAACATCAACAAGAAGACATTCGGCACAACTGGGGCTATCGCGGAGGTCCGTTCAGAGGATTTTGGCCTAATTGCATATGTTCCTGTATAAGGTTCAGCTTGTGCAAGAATTGAAGCCAATAGACTACCAACAACGGCTTGATTATGCCATTTCATTCCGACAAAAAGCAGAAGAAAATCGCGATTTCATTAACAATTTGATATTGAGCGATGACGCCCATTTCCAATTGAATGGTTTCGTAAACAAGCTAAATTGCTGAATATGGGCTACGAAAAATCTACTAACAGTTCATCAGCAACAATTACACCAACTTAAGTGTACTGCTTGGTGCGGTGTATCGTTTGAAAGGATCATTAGTTCACATTTCTTTGAAAATTCACATGGCGCCTCAGTTACGGTTAATGGTGCTGAATATCGAACGATGCTGGACAATTTTTTGAGGCCAGCTGTAGAAAACTATCCACAGTTGTGGTTCCAACAAGATGGAGCTACAACCCACACTGCAAAGGACACAATGGCTATGTTACGGGACCTCTTTGGCGAACGCATTATTTCTCGCAGAAGCAATTTCAATTGCCCCCCACGTTCACCGGATTTAACAGCGCCAGACTGTTTTCTTTGGGGTTATTTGAAAGAAAGGGTATACGTAAATACACCAGTGATCATACCACAGCTAAAACAAAACATTCGCAATGAAATTCAAGCCATAACACCGGAAATATTACGAAAAGTTTTTCAAAATGTACTGGAAAGAGCACGAATGTGCAAAGCCGAAAATGGCCACCACTTGGGGGATATAATTTTTCACACTTAAGCCAAAAATATTCCCCATTAATAAACTGTATAACAAAAAAATTATAATAATAATTAACCATTAAATAAAAACGTTATTACACATTCAAACCATATCAGTAGCTTTGCGCCACCCAGCTTTATTTCTTGTATCGAATTTGTAAACCTTTCAATGAATAACTGTTTCAGATTTGGAGGCCTATACTATTAATTAACCTTCAGGATATTTCTAATATTGAAACTGTTTATTATTGCTGGAATCTCCTTTAAATATTATTATAATACTCACCAAAATAATTGGATAATTTAAATAGTGCTATTTCTCTAAAAGGGCGCCGTACACATTTGACTCCCTATGCTCTATTTAATTATCTAGAAACGATAAAGAAAACATATTCACCTGGTAGGTCACTTCAAATAAACCAAATTTAATTCGATAGTTTAAGCCATTGGAAAACATGATTTCGCACGTAGAGGACACAATATTAGAAACACTGCACCTTTTGTGGTTTTACAGTTTGCAATTTTATCCTTCGTTTTATAAACGTTACATTTATTAGAAATTAGTGGCAAGGTAGATTTGATATTTATTTGAAATCCATTTAAAATTCACTTTTGTTATCTCGGTTGAATGAATGTATGAATGGAGAGGAATCTTCAATCATACGATCGAGCCGAAACACGACAGATGGACTCGTTGTTGATGACAATGCATTCTGTCAACTTTTGGTGGAAATCACGCACGCATACGCGGACGTATACGTCGTATATGCATTTCTCTGAAATTCTATGACCTTACAGCAGAATATACGAAATTAATGTCGATCTTACGCAATTGGAATGGTGCAGTTGGTAGCGGTTTTACGAATTTGTAAATATTCGTTTTGATCACCTCCGCTAAAATTTTGATTTTGTTTTGAAGAGTTTTACCAAACCAAATTCGATATTATGTTAGAAATTTCCTGAAACCAAAACCAGTCGGGTCAAAAATAAATAATTGTATAAAAGGATTAAAGTTTTTTAAACGTAGTGTAAAAATGGTTACTGAAAAATCTTCAATACGTAATTGAAAAAAAAACTTTTATTTTGACCAATTTTTAACAATCAGTTTTACAAGTAAATTGCCTCAAGAGCTGTTTCGTACAACAAAGCTTTTATGAATACTACGGTCGTGAGTTGTATTTTTAAGTTGTCAATAAGTACACACCTTGGATCACATAACAGTTAATTCTAAGAATGTGGGCCCAATACGTAAAATACTCAAATTATGCACCATCCATGCGAGAAGACCCGTCTGTTGGACCCATCAGTCTTGGCTGACCTGAGCGCAACTTGCCTTTGGGTAAGACCAGCCAAGTATGATGGTGACTGGTGACGTGTACTCCATTAGGCAATTTTTTTACTGAACTCTTTCTGTGATTCGAAGGCATTCATTTATAATAAGAGTATTTTTGACAATTTCTGGTGGCACCTTTTACTAAACGAGTTATATTACGAGTTACTTCTCTTTTTTTAAAGGTATTGAATTGAGTTTTGTTTTATGGACATATAAAGGCATAATGTATTCATAACGCCCGTAAGGCTATTACAAATATGAAACATGTCGAAAATTTATCATTTTGCAAACATAATACATAAACATACCAGTTCAATTCACAACTAATTATTTTTGCTTTGATGCAGGACAGGGAGGTTTTGAAAATATCGTAACATTTGTTTTTACATTAACTCCACACAGGGGGCCTTGAGGAAAATAATTTCCCCCACGGCCTATGTCATCTGAGATGCTATGTGGAGGGACATATTGACCAAGATATAGGCTTCTTATTATTACCATCTGGCTTGTATTTGCTTTATTTACTTTACCGGTTTTATTTACTTTACCGATTTTGTTTACTTTACCGGTTTTATCTTTTATCTTTTATCTTTTATCTTTTATCTTTTATCTTTTATCTTTTATCTTTTATCTTTTATCTTTTATCTTTTATCTTTTATCTTTTATCTTTTATCTTTTATCTTTTATCTTTTATCTTTTATCTTTTATCTTTTATCTTTTATCTTTTATCTTTTATCTTTTATCTTTTATCTTTTATCTTTTATCTTTTATCTTTTATCTTTTATCTTTTATCTTTTATCTTTTATCTTTTATTTTTTATCTTTTATCTTTTATCTTTTATCTTTTATCTTTTATCTTTTATCTTTTATCTTTTATCTTTTATCTTTTATCTTTTATCTTTTATCTTTTATCTTTTATCTTTTATCTTTTATCTTTTATTTGTTTTTGTTTTTAAGCGCTCTAGGGGAAAATATCTGAATTTGATGTTAAGATATCATTATTTGTCTTCTTTTTCTTATGAGTACAAAATTATATACTGTTAGGAATACATAATTAACACCTTTTCCTGCTATAAATAACATGTTATGTTAGTAAACAATGTAATATGAATTTAAATTTGTCAATTTGACTGGCCTAAAACAGGATCCATTCCTAGTTGGCTAGTCAAAGTTTCCACATATGTTTTATTGTTCAATTTTATGTGAAATAAAGTTATTATTATTATTATTATTATTATTATTATATTGGCCTTTGCTAAAATTGCGCTAGTGGTGAGTGATATGAATGGTTAGTGCTATGGTCGTCACAGTGAAAAAGACGGTGAAGTCGAGTAGATACATAGGGATACGAATATTTATAAGGCTTAACATTTTAAAGCTAACTATGAGACTATTCAATAATTAAAAAGTATACGAATAATAGTTCTCGGGTAGAATTTAGCGATAGTTTTAGATATTATACATTAATGTTAACTACATGTTTGAACAAATTTCGAACTACAAATTACAAGCTATCACTAATTGACCAGTTAGGCAAGCATACAAAAAGCGTAAAAACTTCGATGGTAGACGCATGCTTTGGACAAAGACATCATAAATGCCAGGCAATAAAAGCATTAAGCATTCATTCACTTGATACAGAGAAAAAAATTCAGATCCAAAATCAAACGATGGATTACAGAACAAAAAAGGCATACTACTTAAAAATTATAATATTAGAGAATAAAAGATTTGCAAGTAGCACACAAGTCTATTATAAAATGCACATCATTATACACAATTGTACCTCATATTATTTTTATTTCCACCCTTCGACCAAGTATACGTCAATGTTTCCACCTTAATGTATTTTATTAAAATTTATTACTTCATCGTATTGTAAAATGGGGGCCTCAGCACGGCTAAGCCATCCAGTGAGGCCAACATTATCGAATTAAGTTGTTAAATATAAGTTGTTGTACAAAAATAAATAATGCAAATTAATAAATTACTTTGTTTTTACCACTATAATTGATTATAAAAAACCGACATGTTTCGTAAGCCAAGCTTACTTCATCAGGGTTTTAATAATACTATTTTTTTTAAATGGACATAGAACATGGTGTCAATAGAAAAATAACAAACATAGACAAAAAATAAACATAGATAATAGTAACAATGTAAAAATGAGAATGGGTAGGGACAATATGGAACAATTTACAAATGAAATAAGTTTAATATTGGATCATTTAAAAACAATTTTTGATTATTAATAATTTTCAATTTTGCATTCACAAAAATAAATAAAATAAAATGTATCGTGGAAGCATTAGTATAAAATGTATTGTAGCATTGCAAAATAAATAAAATAAAATGTATTGTAGAAGACATTTATTTATTTATTATTGTTATACGCCCGTAGGGGCTTTTACATAGATTATAAATAAGTTTTACACATCAGTTACATGTTGTCTCAATTTTTATTGAACACATCTGAGAAACTTCTTTTGAAAATATTTCTTTCTTTCTCCAAGCGGTTAAAGTTACAAATAGAAATAGGAGACTGTACAGGAGATGCATATTCTAGCTGCGATCTCACAAGGGAGCAGTAAAGTAGTATCATTGACTCAACATTATGAAAAGTTCTTGTATTACATAATGGTACGGCCTTATTGGAAATTGTTTCGCAATGACGATCAAAGGTAAGTTTCCTGTCGAAAATAACTCACAGCTCTTTGGTGATTGGTACTAATACAACTCCAATATTATTAATTAATTACGATATAGATATTGTATTCCGTAAACAGATCGATCGGGAAATATTTATTTATTTATTTCGCATCAACTATCTATATTTTGCTGAAGGATTTTAAAGTATGTACCCAAATATTATGATGCCCAAACATTTATGTACATATATTTTTTGTTTATTTGAGTCCCAGTTGCTCTATCTGAGACTATGGCATCCCATATGGGGTGTGTTGTGAGGATGAAGGTAGTGGAGAGGGAAGGAGATGAGGAAGAGGAAGTACCTGCTATTCAGATCTGGTCACCGAACACGGCTAAAGCCATTTCAAGCAAAGTTTCAATTCTTAATGGTGGTCTTACACCAGGGCGATACTGAGAGTATCTTCCACTCTGGAACGTGCCGCAAATAAACTATATAGTATTTTTAAATTATTTAATTGTGAGATAACACAAAGTAATCAAATAAAATGTATTTGCGCACGGATTTCATAACGACTTGGAAAAAATCGTGTGGATAGATTTTTTAATAAGATTACGAAAATGTTAGTAAAAATTATTAGAAATGTATAGTTTTTTTATTTTTAAATAAATAAATCCATTATTTGAGCTCGTGATGTCACTACATGAAAATGTCTTGTGTCCGATTATGTTCCCTTAATTTTGTAAAATTCCACACTGATTAATTTTATTTTTATATGGCAACACTTTAATTTCCGGCGAATTTTTGAATTTGCGTTTAACGTTCACTAGATTTATTGTTTGTTCTACGCGAACCTATCCTTTGGTTTGATTTTGTGATTAAGATGGCGGTGTTTTTACTGTTGTTACGAAGAGAACCCCGTACAATTTATTGCTATTCGTGTGGAAAACGTTCTTTTTTTAAATGATTTTCGGCTATGTAATTACCGTTTTTTCACACCCATAAAATTATGCGCCGTCTTTCCGGTTTATAAAAAATGGTCTGATTTTTCGGATTGAAATTTTCAAAAACTTGCCAGGGTTTCAAAAATACGATTTAAAAAAAAAATACAGAATGTCTTTGAATATTTCCCTAAACCGGAATTTTGGTTTTTAAATGTGATGCAAGTGGTCTATTGTGAATCAAGAGGCCGCCATCATTTAAACATTTTATATTCTTGAAAAGCTTTAGGTCATCTGAAAATATAATAAATTTAACATTATGGAAACACAAATAATAGAGTGAACAATGAAGCTATCGAAAAATAATTAAAATAATCGGTTAATTCGATCAGAAAATTTAATTACATCTCGATTTCCTCTAAAAACACTTCCGGATTATCTTTACCGAGCGTACTAATAATACTACAATCATAAAGAAGCCAGACCGCACTCAACCGCTGTTCATATTGAAAATAACTCGGCGCTCTGCAATTTGCTTCTGCTGACGGGGTGGGATATATTTATTTTAATCATCTCTGTTTGCAATAGCGATCTCTAACACGCCTCACAAAACGAAAGTCTGTCTTCGGGAAATTTACGCGCATTATTATAATAAATTATCGCTGATTGTATTGTTATTTCACGTTGCATAAAACGGTCCAGATCGCCATTGTCCTTGGAGGGCTTTGAGGAGATTGGTCTTGAAACAAAAAGCAAGCGGAATGGGCGGTTCTGGAAAATTTCTCAACTTACCGCAGAAGAAATAAGAGCCGATGCTATCTGCTCTGATTATAGGCTGGAAGTTTGATGGCTTAACCAACGAGTGAACAATCTTCTCCGGTAGGTCCAGTTCTCCAGTAGGGACAGCTTCCACTTGCCTCTCATGGAAGTACGTAGGTACCGTACAAAGTTAAATGAAATGTAAACAAAACCAGTTTGCAAACAGAAAAAACAAAAGCTCCGATGAACCTTGTAAAAATAATCTAAATTTAAATCAGATTCATTGTATGTTGTGTGCAAGTGCTCGAGCTGTTTTGCGTTGCACCGGTTCAGAAAGCAACAATTTTTCAAACGTTTAAAACATACACTACGTACAACATTTTATAATTAACCCTGAAGACTTGCGAAGTATTTTTAAATATAAGTTTATAAAATGTTCTCGTATTGCTTGTTTTCGAAACATTTAACACCACGCTTTAAACACTCATCTCGTCGTGCAGCATAATAATGTGAACTTATTTATATTCCGCATAACGCATCAAAAACATGTTATCCACCTTTCATGCTTTTCCCATAACTAAAATTTTTATTTTTATATCCCAAAGAATTTAAAAAAACCTAATCTAACCATAAATTAATCACATTTTCAGGCGGGTGTGGACACACCAACACCTCTTCGGCCTCTGCCATACGTCACCTCGAGTGCTTTGCTACATTTGGTGACTTAGCAGGGGTGCCCGGGTTCATGGTGTAAGGTTTGTCTAGGTCTTGGTGGCGTGCCAGATAGGGAGAGATTGGTTGAGTGGAAACCTTTTAACTTCTCCTGCCGGTCTCTCTCGACCCATCGCCCCGGGAACAATTTACCCATCCCTCATATCTTATTCTTTCCCAAAACTTCCTCTCCTCCTATTTTCTAAAAAGACCCTCCACACAACATCTCCAAAGATGACACCGGTCCTGAGGGTTTTCTCCCTGGTCTTAAAAGGTTTTACTAAACCATAGTCGATAGTAGGTTAGAAATTTCTTGAAACCGAAATTGATCAAGTCAAAAATAAATAAGTCCGTAAACGTATAAAACATTTTCAAACGTCGCGCAAAAATGGTTGTAGTAAAGTAGTTATTATCTAATTTAAAAAAGTAACCTACTTTTATATTTACCAATTTTTAGCAATCAGTTTTATGAGTAAATTTCTCCACACAGCATCCCAATGGTCTCATATGCCTTGAGAGAATTTTAGTGGGGATAATGTAAACAAAAATCACACTCGGCTGTCACTTTCGATTTTGTGTAGGTATCTATCTACCTTTAAAATTTGAATGACACATAATATATAAATTGTTACATAACAATCTTTAGCGCCTCTCATTCATGAAACCATTAAGGATTTATTAAAATATCACAATAACTTTAATTTACTTTCCCCAATCTGAAGAAATATTAATTAATAATAATAGTTTCTGTTTAACATTAAACTTAATGAGTGGTCTGTCCTCAAGAATCATTATTAAATGTTTATTTATCAGTTTTATCATATGAAATAATAAGTATGCATTCTCGGAAACATTTTAATCATTATTATGTTCAACGATTTCAATTTAACAAAGTTAATATTCATTTTAATATTTATCGTAGGTGCCTATTCTGAACACTAGAACATATGTATTCGCTCATTCTAGTACAAAATTGATTCGTGGAATGAATTAAATTATGTTAGCTATTAAAATAACGACAATAGATTATAATAAAACAAATAAAAAACTTTATTCCACTTAATTTTATTTGACCGTAACCGGTTTCAGCTCGTCAGAGCCATCTTCAGACTGGTACAAATAATTCTTAGCCTACGGTTTATATACATAACATATGGGGGAGGGGGAGAGGGGTAGTCTACAAGGATTTTAATGAATTATTTTTATTACTGAGTCGTTTTAGACTGTCGAATTTCTAACTATTTTGGTAATTCCAGTGGGCTAATTACTTTGGGTTTGTAGCTCACTTCAATATCTATTGATTAGGGAAAAACCTTACAAGTAATTTGAATTATTAATGGACTAATTTTATTGTCAAATCGTTATTATACATATCTATGATCAATGGGATTTTTTAATTGCTTTTTGAAGGGATGCATGTTTACATTGGAGTGGGAATGGTCAAATCTAAATACATATTTTAATTTCAAAATTATTATGAAAATTATACCGGAAACCTGGTGTTTCAGTAAATGATTATAATAGCTTATTAATTACAAAGTTACTTTTTGAAGGGATGCATGTTTACATTAGATTAGGAATGGTTTAAACTAAATACATATTTTAAATTTCGAAATTATTATAAAAATTACAATGGATACAAAAGCGGAGACTTAGCAAATGATTCTAATTGTTTATTCATTGCAAAGTTAGGGTCTATTTTTTTTAGTTAAGCGAGTAATTTCTAAAGATTCTAGTCTATCTAGTTTATGACCTTTATTGCAAGTATGAAGAACTTTAACATCTCTGTCTTTATCAAACGAGTGTTTATTTTCTAATAAATGTGATGCTACATTCGACAATTCTCCTTTGTCATTCACCCAGTTAGTAAAGTGTTCTTTAATTCGGGTTTTGAATGATCTCCCTGTTTGACCAACGTAATACGATGGGCAGTCAGCGCAGTTTACTTGGTAAACGCCTGAGTTTTCAAGTTTTTCTCTCTTATCTTTATTATTGATTAAAATTCTCCCTAGAGAATTCACATTATAAAAAGCTGTTTTGCATTTATCATTATTAGTTAATCTGGATATTTTTGTTGATATTTCGCCAATATAAGGGATTTTAACCCATTGTTTAGTGATATCTTTTTCATTTTTAAGGCCTTGTGAAATAATTGTTAATGTAAGTTTTTTGTCCTTTTTCTTTAATAAGTTATCAATAGTTTCGCTTTTGTATCCATTGTTCTTTGCTATGGCTTTTATTATATTTAATTCATTATTATAATATATATAATTCAAAGGCACATGTAAAAGTCTGTGAATGAGTGAATAGAATACTGATAATTTATGTGAAATATGGTGTATAGATGTATTGTGTATGATATTATCACTATATGTTGGTTTTCTATAGATTGAAAATTCTAATTTTTTATTAATGATTTCAATACCTATGTCGAGAAAGTTAATCTTATTTCCCCCCATTTCCATTGTAAACTGGATCGATTTGTTAATTTTATTAATTTCTTTTAGAAAAATATCTAATTGTCTGTTTGTGCCTGTCCAGATGATTAAAACGTCATCTACGTATCTCCGATAGAAGGCAACTTTTTTAAACGATTTTAATTTTTCGATGGATTCTTCGATATAATCCATGAAGAACTCAGCTAACACCGGCGAAATCGGGCTGCCCATAGCTAACCCACTAGATTGGATGTAATAGTTATTATTGAATCTAAAGAAATTTTGTTCTATGCATGTATTTAGTACTCTTGTTATTTCTTTACGTTTAATTAAATTAATGTTTATTTTTTCCATGTAATTATTAATAATTATTTTTAATTCGTTTGTTGGTATATTTGAGAACAAACTAACAACATCAAATGAAACTAGGGTAGCATTATTAGGTACTGTGATGTCTTTAATGAGGTCTATAAGTTGTAGGGAATTTATTATTCCGTATTTAGGTTTAAAATTAAGAGTATTTTTTAAGATATTATTTCCAAATTTTGCTAATTTATAGGCAGGAGCTGAGTTATATGACACTACTGGTCGTACTGGCATATTATTTTTATGTACTTTTGGCTGTCCATATAGACGTGGACATTGGGGGTTCATAACAGAAAGCTCTGTTATGAACCCCTAATTTCTGTTATGAACCCCCAATGTCCACGTCTATATGGACAGCCAAAAGTACATAAAAATAATATGCCAGTACGACCAGTAGTGTCATATAACTCAGCTCCTGCCTATAAATTAGCAAAATTTGGAAATAATATCATAAAAAATACTCTTAATTTTAAACCTAAATACGGAATAATAAATTCCCTACAACTTATAGACCTCATTAAAGACATCACAGTACCTAATAATGCTACCCTAGTTTCATTTGATGTTGTTAGTTTGTTCTCAAATATACCAACAAACGAATTAAAAATAATTATTAATAATTACATGGAAAAAATAAACATTAATTTAATTAAACGTAAAGAAATAACAAGAGTACTAAATACATGCATAGAATAAAATTTCTTTAGATTCAATAATAACTATTACATCCAATCTAGTGGGTTAACTATGGGCAGCCCGATTTCGCCGGTGTTAGCTGAGTTCTTCATGGATTATATCGAAGAATCCATCGAAAAATTAAAATCGT
This sequence comes from Limnephilus lunatus, assembly GCA_917563855.2. Lineage (NCBI taxonomy): Eukaryota > Metazoa > Arthropoda > Insecta > Trichoptera > Limnephilidae > Limnephilus > Limnephilus lunatus. The sequence goes on along the minus strand of OU830598.1, from coordinate 43,794,026 downwards.
TTAAAAAAGTTGCCTTCTATCGGAGATACGTAGATGACGTTCTAATCATCTGGACAGGCACAAACAGACAATTAGATATTTTTCTAAAAGAAATTAATAAAATTAACAAATCGATCCAGTTTACAATGGAAATGGGGGGAAATAAGATTAACTTTCTCGACATAGGTATTGAAATCATTAATAAAAAATTAGAATTTTCAATCTATAGAAAACCAACATATAGTGATAATATCATACACAATACATCTAGACACCATATTTCACATAAATTATCAGTATTCTATTCACTCATTCACAGACTTTTACATGTGCCTTTGAATTATATATATTATAATAATGAATTAAATATAATAAAAGCAATAGCAAAGAACAATGGATACAAAAGCGAAACTATTGATAACTTATTAAAGAAAAAGGACAAAAAACTTACATTAACAATTATTTCACAAGGCCTTAAAAATGAAAAAGATATCACTAAACAATGGGTTAAAATCCCTTATATTGGCGAAATATCAACAAAAATATCCAGATTAACTAATAATGATAAATGCAAAACAGCTTTTTATAATGTGAATTCTCTAGGGAGAATTTTAATCAATAATAAAGATAAGAGAGAAAAACTTGAAAACTCAGGCGTTTACCAAGTAAACTGCGCTGACTACCCATCGTATTACGTTGGTCAAACAGGGAGATCATTCAAAACCCGAATTAAAGAACACTTTACTAACTGGGTGAATGACAAAGGAGAATTGTCGAATGTAGCATCACATTTATTAGAAAATAAACACTCGTTTGATAAAGACAGAGATGTTAAAGTTCTTCATACTTGCAATAAAGGTCATAAACTAGATAGACTAGAATCTTTAGAAATTACTCGCTTAACTAAAAAAATAGACCCTAACTTTGTAATGAATAAACAATTAGAATCTTTTGCTAAGTCTCCGCTTTTGTATCCATTGTAATTTTTATAATAATTTCGAAATTTAAAATATGTATTTAGTTTAAACCATTCCTAATCTAATGTAAACATGCATCCCTCAAAAAGTAACTTTGTAATTAATAAGCTATTAGAATCATTTACTGAAACACCAGGTTTTTATCCGGTATAATTTTCATAATAATTTTGAAATTAAAATATGTATTTAGGTTTGACCATTCCCACTCCAATGTAAACATGCATCCCTTCAAAAAGCAATTAAAAAATCCCATTGATCATAGATACGTATAATAACGATTTGACAATAAAATTAGTCCATTAATAATTCAAATTACTTGTAAGGTTTTTCCCTAATCAACAGATATTGAAGTGAGCTACAAACCCAAAGTAATTAGCCCACTGGAATTACCAAAATAGTTAGAAATTCGACAGTCTAAAACGACTCAGTAATAAAAATAATTCATTAAAATCCTTGTAGACTACCCCTCTCCCCCTCCCTCATATGTTATGTATATAAACCGTAGGCTAAGAATTATTTGTACCAGTCTGAAGATGGCTCTGACGAGCTGAAACCGGTTACGGTCAAATAAAATTAAGTGGAATAAAGTTTTTTATTTGTTTTATTATAATCTATTATAATGGACTTCCACCACGAATTAACAGTTTCAAAAATAGAAATATTAAAATAACGACAATTATTACGGTTGGTCTGAGAACTCATTATTATAAAAATACTAATTTCGGTTGTGGCTCTGTTTGTAACACCGGTTCAATGAATTCTAGAACTTTTGCATTGAATTTAAGTTTGATTTTAAAAATTGCCAGTGTTTGTTCGGAAAATTCAATTCAGTACCTACCTGTAATTTAATATTTTTAGCGAAAAATTAAAGGAATTGCCCTTTCTAAATTGATTTGTCGAGATTCAGATTATCCCATTTATAGGAGACACAAAGCGAAGAAATTGGTTCCACTTTTTGTACGTCCGATTAGTCTATTGGATCTTCAACGCTCTAACACCGAACGACCGAAAACTACCGAATATTGCACAGTAACTTATTATTGCATTCCAATGCGACGATCTGGCCTTTAATTACCAACTATGCTGTGCTCCAAAAAGGTTATATCCTTTAAGTTGCTGAAAATGAAATATACGTAAAGAGTTAATAACGTCCGTAAAATTAATTGTTCGATATCTCAAAATACGCTGAAGCTTTTTTTATGTGAATACCGCGCAAGAGTCCGAGCTTCACCCAACCGTTTGGAGTCAGTGATACAATGGCATCACTTATTGGGGTATGTTGTGAAGTTAAACGTTCTGGGGAGGAGAAGGAGTTGGAAAATAGGATGATGAGGAATTTCTGGCTATTCAGATCTGATCACCAAGCACGGCTAAAGCCAAAAAAAGCCACGGCTAAAGTGTAAAGCAACGTTTCAATTCTGAAAGATACAGTAGGGAGATCCCAATGAACCACTCTTACACGTGCCACAAATATACCATATGTTATTTCAAATAATAGTCCGGTAGTAAGCGTTCAAAACAAAGAAGAAGAAAGGGAGATATAAATTAAAGTACATACGAATATAGAGGTAGCGCGCGAATATTAAAGAACTAATATAGTGAAAATATTGAATAAAACCCGACTCGTTTAAAATAGAGCAAAAATCTCTCCTCAAATGCTTAAGTTCCATTTAAAGATACACTGTGAAGTCTTTCATAGCTATAACATGTTAAATAACAGAACAAAATGTGTTTATAATCATTTTCGGAGCATACTTCACGATATTTTTTCTTTCAAATAATTACTGTTTCGGCTCTACAGATGTACAAATATCAACTTAAAAAATATCATATTTTTAAGGAACTTAAAAACTGAAAATGTTTGAGACCAATATATCATAATTTTTTTTAAATTTAAATTTTAGGAATGGGGGGCTTAATAAATTGAAATTTTGAATAAATTGATTAGAATCCGCGACCTTAGGATTGGTAGTCGAGAGTCTTACCGCCTTAAATGCATTTCAAATACAATTCATAATTCAAATCCGCCTCTTATATACCGTGATGTTACATGTTTTTCGGCTGACCACAAACATTTTGATCGCTTCGGCATTATTCTGTATTTTCCGAAAATTCAAAAAGTTCTATCCTCAGCATGCTCAAATTAATGTGAAACATTTGTAAAAAACATAAAGTTTCTACTTAAGAGACAACATCACTCTCTCAGTAATGTTTTTTTTTTATTTTTTTTTTTTTTACACCTACATCATATACAAACTCTGCCATTGAAAATCAACTGGCAAAACAAACTCTACTATAAAAATAAATTACAATATAAATTTGTTGCCATATCATTTAAATTAAACTATCTAACCACTGGATATTGGATATCCAGTAAAGGCATTCCAGTTTCAGAATTCATTACCTGCTGAATTCAATTACTCATAATTCCAGAGTAATATTAATGGTGGCTGTCTATCCACTTCGTTAAAATATTCATTATTAAAGTATGCCCAACGATCAAGAAGGTTTATTTTAACCACTTGATCTTTAGATTCATTAATATAATTTCGCAAACATTCTCGTATTTCGCAATTTCTGCCTTAACTAGAACAAAATAATAATTAAAAACCCACAGCCTTACTAATAAATATAATAAACGTGTTTTAATTTTACACAACTGAAAAACAACCGTGTACGATACATAGGTGGCTGTGCCCTATTATAGACTAAAAAAACTGATTTCGGTAAAGATTTTCCTTATTTGGAGAGGGCCAAAAAATATTACCGAGCTTATGGGGGGGGGGGGGGGAACCGCGACCTTCAATGCTAGAAGACAGAAACTGACTTTAAATGCGCCTATGTATGTCCCTTTGAACTCACCCTCCGCTTATTAAAATCAGGTCAGAAATATCGGATAAAATATATTGGTCTGAATTGATTGCGAAAATAAATTCCTAGTGCGGCCATGCACTTTCGAGCTATAAAACATCCCCTTCGAGAGTCATTTTTGAAAAGAACGAATTTTGAAGTAAAACTTCTTTACGCACGCTTACCTTGGGGAGTAAGCTGGTGAATGCGTTACGAAAAGTGTGATGCGAACGGTGATCGGACGAGGCGAATGGTCGGGCCTTTAAGCACGCTTAACTTGGGGAGTAAGCTGGTGAATGCGAATGTATAAGTTAGTAAAGTTTTTCTTCGATCGTGTGGTCTAAAGCACACACGTTTTTTTCTTTTTTATATGAATACCAAAAACCAAAACATATAAAGACAAAAACTTCGTTTTGGGCAGGAAAAAATCTTCAATATGGCCGCAGGTTGGGCAATGGGCATGCCTAGTTTTAGACAGTGGTTTGAAAAGTAGAAGATGTCGTGGACGCCCGATGAAGAATCAAAACGTTATTCCAAATCATTCATAGCCCTGAGCAATACTAGGTTCGCCTGCGAGGATTGTATAATATGTAAGAGTCGAATATGTAAAAGGCGTGTATGAAACGATGTATGAATGTGAACGAGACAAGGAGTGTGTGCCAAGATCGAGTTGTTTGGCAGTCCGTCCTCTATGCATATCCCTGCAAGGAAATGGCGTAATTGACAGTTAATTAGTTAGTTAAGAGTCGAAACAGAAAATAACTAATTGGATATTTTGCTAATAAGCTAATTAGATCAAAATGTTCCCATTATAATCTTTTTATTATTATTTGAAGTTGATTTCCCTCACCGAATAAAGAACCTTGTTTCTTTATGGTAAGAAAAAGCCATTATTATTTTGCTATGCGTAAATTTATTGTAAAAAAATACGTGTTTTCTAAAATTTAAAAAAAAATTAATTATTAAATAAATAATGGAAAAAAACTGTATAAATGTTTTCAATAATTCTGCCTAAGAACAGCATTTCCTATCGATGTGCTATTTGATTGATTTTATTATTTATTACCATTTGTATGTTAGATTTAAATATTGATTCAAGTTTTTACCACCGTGTGTCACTTAAAACGTTGTTCGTGGAATATGCGCCGAAGTCATAGATAAAATTTTGGCGCTTACGTAATGACCATAATATAATTTAATGTGTTCAGGGAATCGTCACTGTACTTTCAGGTATTTCATGATGACATGACTGCATAATTTCTCAACGGATGATTTAATCAATTACAGAGATGTTAATATTATGTAACCAAGGAGCACTGACAAAAACGTAAATAATTAAATGCAAACATTCAGAAGTGACCCTGTTTTTAATGTAAATTATTTTTCTATTTTTGCTTTATCTGTGAAAAAATAAACAACCACATTCTCAATAAGCCTCTAAATTAACTTAAGATAATTGTAATATAATTTTTTAGTATTTTAATTAATCCTATCCTATCCTATAATCCTATCCTATCCTATAATATTATAAAGGCGAAAGTTTGTATGGATGTATGAATTTATGTATGGATGTTTGTTACTCCTTCACGCAATAAATACTGAATGGATTTTAATGAAACTTTACAGTATTATAACTCATACATCAGAATAGGCTATAGGCTATGACTTAGAGCTATAGGCTATAATTAAAATACAAAAAACGTTCCAGAAAAAAATATTTATATTTTTATTTTAACTTAATGAGTAAAATCTAATGATAATATTTAATTAATGAAGACAATATTAGCGACTCTAAATCATTACATCTACGAATCGAGCCCAGGGCCTAAGCCTTGCTGGGGCAGTGCTCTATCACTGAGCTAAAGGCCCCCTATCTCCTTTTGTCACATAATATAATTGTGTCATTCTTCGACCAAGAATTACACAACATTATCTTCATTTTCTTGATGTTCATTATTATTTGCTGCTATCTTTATGTATGATTGCAAGTGTCCTCTCGAACTAAATGCTACCTAGATAGTGAATTTAAAATTAAATTGTATATTAAATTTATCAATTTTTTTATTTAATATGATCTCTTGATTTTTATCTGGGTTTATATTTTTTCATTGTGCAAACGGCATTAAAAGTGATTTTTTTCTTAGAAATTCCCTACACAAAAGGAATATATTCTATAAATATCGAATATCTAGTTTGAAATTAAAATGTTATTATTGATTTCAAAGACAAACGACTAAAATTTAATTTTATCTAGTTTTTAAACGATATTTCTATTTAATATCTCTAAAGCATTCCAAAATTCCATGAAATTTCACCGTGTCGTTGGGACTGGTAGGTAAAAACACTTAGACTGAAGCATAGAAATACAAAAAGATAGACCAGAACATACAGATGAGGGGTAAAATGACTGTGATTCGCCAATAAATCAATCTAACAGTATATAGGCATCTCGCATTATAATATGACTATTTAGTTCTTAAAAGTAAAATCTGCTTTTGAATAAATCGACCTTTTTACATGGGAGCGCGAATTGCTAGCCACGATATGAACAAATAACTTAAGTCAAAATTTGACAAAGTAAAGTTTCACTTATTTTCGGAGTGAAATATTTTGTTTCCGTATTTAGTTGAGACACTTTTACAAATGCTTCATAATTTACTTACCTCGGTAAACAGCGGCTTTATGTTTCGCGTCGCCATGTATCTTGAAGAAACAGCGGCTTTGTGTTTCGCGTCGCCATGTATCTTGATGTGTTATCATATTATATGATCTGAATAAGCCTAAAATAATGCTTACCTATGGAATGTAATACGAAAATTTGGTTTATTATCTTATTTACTTCTATTTTTACATGTTTTAATAACACAAGTCACCATTTTTACCGCGTTATTTCGGAAAATATACTGATGAGAGCTCGACACTGGTCTGGACAAGAATGATGACGTCACATTTTTTAGATTCACGCAAGGCTCTCTCAAGCCCAGCCGGTTCCGATAAAATGGTTCCAGTGGGAGGGGAAAATAATACGCCTTTTATCACTTAAGGCAGGTCCATCTATTTGTATGTCCATGGACTGAAGCGATAAAAGTCACTCAGGGTTGATTAGCCACTCCTAACCGTAATGCATCGTCGTCAATGTAAACATAATAATAAAATGTATAATGCAGAGATCTGGATCATTAAATATGAATCACTGCCGTTGTACGGATCTTTTAGCCATAATAACAAAGGTAAGCAAGCACAATACAACCATTCTTCAACATTTGCTCCAACTCATTTGCATATTTGATTCACCAAATCGTGCATCTGTTCTCGAGACGTTCATCGTAAAAATATTGATTGCGTTCATAAAATAATTCTGAGAAAAGTGCATTGCGAGTTGGTGCGCCGAACATCATATTTTTAATTATATCGAATTAATTCAATCAAGCACGTTTTGTTAAAAGTTAATCCAGCGTGGTTGTGTGGTCAGAGCAATTTACAAAACCCCATCTTAAATAAATAAGTTAATGCTTATAATTTATAAAACATATGATATTATTTCTTCGAAGTACGTAGATATGTATTAAAAAGAACACAGTAATTTAGATGTAATCGCTTTATCAATTTTAATATTCCAAATAAATAATTGACCGAGTACGGCGAAATCCTGTTTTGACTTATCCACTGCATTTCATCAGTCTATAAAATTGTTTATCAGTCCTGGCAAGATGGTAGCGGTGTTTTATAGTTCATTTTTATTCCGCCAGCATTGCGACAGTTGCAAATCCTACTATTAACAGAACCACTGAATAGTGCTAATCTAAATAACATATTTACAACCTTAATTTTATAATATTTTGTACTTATTAAAATGTTGTTTTTAACGCATTATGTACCTACCCTTAGATCAATTTTTTGGTTATTTTCGCAGATCACAGACTCTCGACCACGGCCTCCGTGAGGCTCTCGACTAGCGATCGGGAGGTCGCGGGTTCAAATCCCGGCTTACGCCAGTAAATTTTATTTCATCGGTTTGTGTTATTTTACAATTTAATCATTTAAAAATAACATACGTTCCAAAGTGGAAGATACGCTCTGTATATCGCCCTGGTGTAAGACTACCATCCAAATTTGAAACATTGCTTGAAATGGCTTTAACTATGTTTAGCGACTAGATCTGAATAGCCAGTTACTTCCTCTCCCATTCTCCTCCCCCCCCCCCCCAATACCTTCAGGCTCACAACAAACCCCAATTCGGGATGCCATTAAATCCAAGGCTCCAGGCGGCTGGGAGCAGTTGGGACTCTTGTACGGTATTTATGTAAAAAAAAAAAGATGGTTTGATTCAGTGGGTAGGTACAATGAGTACCTTCCGAGACTCGACCGCGATCCGTTATCCCATGCGAGAATCGAAGCATTGGATGCGGCCTTCGGCGTACACTTTCGAAGCGCTGTAGTGCATGGGAGTCCAAACTGTATAGTACTTGTTATGCACTTGACAAACTTGACCAAAGATGGAAATGTGAATGATATTTACATTTATTCATAGAGAAAGCACATTTTAATGCCGCACTACAACGATAGAATAAAGTGTCCGAGGCTTCCACAATCACTAACTGAATCCGTACGAAATTCGTGAGAGTAATTATAATATACTCTTTATACAATTTATAATCTAATTGATTGATTATTTCAACCTTATCGGGCTTTCTTGAATTGGTGACATCTTTTGGTTCCACCTTGACTCCAAAAATGTTAAATTTCGCATGTGGAGATGGCCGACAATGATAGTATACGAGTAAGTTCGCGGTATAAATCTTGTCTTATTTTTTGGAAACTAAAACTGTTTTAGGTGATGCAAGTCCAATTAAATAGATTTTAGACGCATTAAGCAAAAATGTCGATTGATAGAATGTTGAAGCAACCGGCCTGAGAGCAAATCGGTTCGAGAGAGAGAGATCAGGGATAAATTATAAATCACTCGTTTTTTTGCAAATCTAAAATATAATTTATTTATTTACCTTTAAATATGGAATAATACTTTTTCCATGCGCATTAACTGGATTACAAACAATTATATAACTTACTAATGTGATCTAAATTAGGTAAAATTTTTTTTTTTTTTTTTAAAAAGAAAGACAAACATTACCGGGTTACGAATAACCCAACAATGTTTGAAAATCTCCTACTACCACCACAGAAAGCCGAAAATGTTGCTTGTGTTGTGATGGAGGACTTAGCCAGCCGAGGAATCGAACATGCGACGCCCGGGTGAGACCCAAGCGCTATGCCCACTCAACCACTGACCGGTCAATTTACAATCAAGCTGTTGGAAACCAAATGTGTATCTATACTAATAACTGTTTTAAAAAAATATATGAAATGCTTTTTTGGAAGTTCTTTCGGTGCTATTAAAAATATATTCTACTTCCGTATATTCGTTGCCTAAGCTTTGATGCATGGTATATGAGAGTTCATAAACGAATTGGTATTAACATTATCGTTGCGGTAAAAGATATTTTTGGTTCATGTGATTCTATTATTAATATGAAATGAAATAATTTACAATATTACCAAACACCAATTTTCTGTCGGGCAGTTATATTAATTTTAGATGTTTCATTAGAATATGAATAAACCGCAATTATTTATTTATAAACAGAAACAAACAGTACATTGGTGAAAAAAAATTATAATTAAGAAGTATATTTCATGGTGGATACCTATTATGTGTTTCATATGTATCTAGTGGGAAGGTGTATGTATGTGAGTATGTGTATGTATGTATGTATGCGCATTGAACAATTTATATTATTGACATGATGCTCTTTTTAAATTTGGGCAGTGAATCGGAGAAAATGTCGTTAGAATTTAGACCAATATATTGAACATATGAAGAGCACGATTGATTGTCGAATTATTTGCTGCATTTGTCATAATGCGGTGACCAAATAGGTGAATTATACTCGATTTGGCTCAAATTTTTTTTTTAATTTTATCTAAAATTTTCATGGGGTGGCACAATTTCAAGAATCAATTAAAGATTATTTCACAACGTGTATACGTGGAGCATTGCTATACCATTTTCAACTTATTAAACTATTTGTCTAACTACCCGGTTTCAACTAATTTCAAAACATTTTTTAAAATATTTTTATTTGTTTATTATGTAGGGATCGAAAGAGGTTGTCTTATTTATTTGCACCTTATAAAAATGATATTTCAAAACGTCATACCTGAATATGGGAATACGTTGCATACCTAAAGAGTTAAGAAGGGCTATTCAACTTTTAAAATACCAGAGCTCATCGTTCCAAAGTTATTTTTTCCCACGAATACACGCGTGGATTATAGTTATGATTCGCTGCCTTATCAGTAGCACAAATCAGCTTAATGTCAAATTAAGCTATGAACATTACAATCACGGTCGATTAACTTATCTTTTATTAATTGGATCAAATAAAGTCGATATCCTTGACACATTCGCACATCAAAAAAAAATGTTTCAGAAATCGTGAAATCCAATAAGCCGTTTATTGTTACTTCTGCCCACAGACAAATGAAATAAATTCATCACGCGTTACCGGATTTATTCCAACACCCTATTTAAGGCAATGACTCCGAGGAAAGAAATTTATCATGACTTGTATTATATTTATTACAATTTTGTTGTGGGTTACGCACGTAATTACATCATTTGGCAAATGGTTCAATGTTATATTGGTAAAAACACTTTCACCGTTATGTGTAGGAATGAATGATTGATAAATCGTTTTGAATAAAAATCTATCTATTTATTTGAGAGTTCTCTTACGTTTAATATTACGAGAAACTGATAAACTGGGCGCCAGAATGCGGATTGATTTATTTATTTGGGTATTTGTATTTTTGTTTGCATTTATTCGGCTTTGATTTTAGAAGAGTTAAATTTATGAATTATTTGAAACAGGCAATAGCTTCAATAAATAAAAACGAATTTAAAACATACTATTAGTTTTAAGAACACTAGTTGTTAATGATACGATTGTTTCGAAACCGGAAGCGAAATATTAAAAAAAAAACAATAACACATTAAAAATATAAATCTCTTCTAAGAAAAAATACACATAGTTTTTTTTATTGTACTTGCCTTACTAGAGATATCCTATATCGGGATAGGCTAGTTTACACATTTTCGTTATTGATGTTTACGGTGTTATTCGCTGTTTCGCTACCTCCTTCTTTAGCCAAAGTTTTGGACAGCGTTGCAGTGTCCACCATCAGGGAAGATCCGACAGATCCGACAGATGTGTGCTGGATCTGCCCTGATGATGGACACTGCAATGCTGTCCGAAACGTTGGCTAAAGAGGGAGGTAGCGCAACACGGCATAACACCCCAAAAATAAATAACGTAAATGCTTTTGGCCGTGAAAATCTATATTTTATTATAACTTTAGATTGTTCAATTATGGAAATTATGGAAATTGAAAAAAATGGAAAACCAAAATATTTATTATGTTAGTTTTACCATAAGCTTCGATGATATTTCTACTTCTTAATTAGTTTACTTCCGTTCTTGCTCTTGCTAGTTCCATACTCACTGGCACACATATGTTGAAATGTGTTGAGTATCTTTAATAAGTTTAAAGTTATTTTGCTATTGTTGTGAATATTTACAATGAAAATTTAAATGGACAGATGTCCTTAACTCTAGGCCCGTCGCGTCTTTTTTATAACGGGAGGTGTCAGGCGGGGTCATCGAGGACGCCAAAAATAAATATGATTAGATTGTTGTTTTCGCTTTCATTTAATGTGTTATTTTAACTGATTATAGTCAGGTGATAATGAAATAAAAATAAATATTAAAAATTAGATAATTATTTTACATATAAAAGCTTTAAAATCAACAAGGAACTTTTTTATATTTTTGAATCATTCTTTTTTAATAGAAAACTTTTAACCTAACCTTACCAATATCTCTCAAACTTATAACTATTTGAGATTGTTACAGACTTATTATTATTACAAAAAAAAAATCAAAAAATTCAGTTTATATGTTTTTTCATTGAATTTTGTTGATTTTGAAACACAAGTCTGTATCTCAAATCGCACATGTGCAGACTGATTTTTGGTGGCCCTAGATTCAAGTATAGTCCCTTTCAGGAAGCTACCTAAAGTAAGGAATCAGTGAGAACATTTCAAATGTACACAATTAGCATTCCTGTTAAACCTGCGCTTTTAAAGACCACACGCTACGGGTCGGGGGTTAACAGGGTAGATCATAAGTGGTTCTGTTGCTCCGGCGGGCTGACTGAGAAAGTCCATGACTGAGAAAGTCCTTCGGCCATTATCGTAACCGTTCATACTTTAGACACGAACGGTGTTAGATGGTACTCTTCTGATAACTAACTATGCTGCCTTCGCGGATATAGCAGAACTTCGTTTAAGAAGGTAAAACTAAGTAGATAAATAATCAATACAGTGCAATATCCAACAGATATACAAATAACCTAAACAAAAAAATGATTATGTAGAAGAAAAATGGTAATTGTTAAAAACTAAATTGAAAAAACCTTTTGCTTTCGCAAGAATTAAAAGATTCTTGTATTAATTTCGATCTTCGGAATTTAATAACAAGACGATCCAGAGTATTTTTGCATTTTACGAATATTGCAAACCACATAACTCGCCAGCCCTTTTACATGGTTTGAGGTCACAGAGTAAATGCACCAAAATGCGAGAGTATTAATTACTGTAAAATAATATCAATCCCAAAACTACATTCATTTTTACGTTGCTTTTTACGATTTATGCTTGAATTATTTAAAAACAAGAGATTGTTTTAAATATTGCAACTCATGCAATATTTAAAACAAGTTATCTGAAACGCTATTTTATATTTATGACAATATTTAAAAATTTCCAACTACCAAAACAGTAAGCTGAAAATGTTGCTTTTGACGTATTTGAGGATTTAGCCAGCCGAGGAATTGCCAACTTAGTCACCGATCTGTAAATCTATTTTTATTATATACTAGCTTTTACTCGCGGCTTCGCTCGCATTGTTTTAGGAGAAATTAAGGCATAAAGAATTTTACCACGGTAACAAAAAAAAAATTCCGGTATAAAAAGTAGGCTATGTCATTTCCCAGTCCTTCAATTATCTCTGTTTAAAAAAATCATGTCGATCGGTCGTTCCATTTACTTATATTATTGTGGCGAGTTACCAGTATGCGTTGCTATGCCACTTAATAAAGAAATTGTTTCTGTGCTTTCCCATTCGTCCCGTTTCCCTTCCGCATCCCATTCCTCTCCCGTGTCCTCTTCCCTTCTGGCATTCTGACTCCGCCTTCTCTCTCCACACTCCCCTCGCCTATTTCCCCCGTCCCACGAACCCCCCTCCCGCATTCGATTCATTCAGTCCCGGTACATTCAGTTTTCAAACAGCTCGCGTGCCACCCATTGCAATATTTTTATACAAATTTCATAATTCCAGAGCTCATCAGAATATTTATGTATTAACCTTCGCGGGCATGCACAAATTAAATCCCCAAAGTTTGAATGATATAGGTAAAGTCATACGGAAGTTGTGCGCGTACATGAATTTAGGCGATTCGTTTTTATTTATATACATAGATAGATAGATACGTTAGCTGACGGGTACATAATCTTGTTAATCCAATTCTTGCATGTCGCGATTCCAGTACTTGATTCACTTTATCGTGCCATGTCTTCCTGGAGAGTCTTTCGGTTTCTCTTTCGTTTACTTCCGCGTCTAACTATATTCTCCGTCAGCCGAAAGCATATCAAAATCTTATAAATAGCTTTCTTAATACCGTTCATTAATCATGTCGCTTACATCAATCTAGCATTATATTCGGATCCTTACATTCGCAATACGGTCGTATTTTCAAGAAACTCATCGTCCGATTCCAGTATTTTATTCACTTTATTGGGCCATGACTTGCCGGATGTCTCATAATTTTAATTAAACTTAACTTATACGCATCAATATAATATAATATATTAACTAACGTTATTTTCGTCTTCGTATGTATTAACTTGAAGTATCTTCTTTTTCAAGGTTTTCCAATAGACCCTATTTTATAATGCTGTATAGTTAAAAAAAGAAATTGTGAATGTCTCAGCATTTCTCCTGGTGAGATGCTAGCTCATCAATCTGTTTCTTTGTCTTATTATTTAATTATATTAATTATTATTAACCTAAAATAATATAATAAATGCACAATTTTTTTTATTTATTTTATATATTCCATAATATTATTATCCAATTTCTAAAAAAAGGTTAATTTATAAACAAATTCTGCTCACTCAAAAAATAAAAAAATAAATAAAAATAAACCTCACAAGAGTCCCAGCTGCATCCGTCTGGAGCCAGTGAGTCTATTGCATACCCAATTGGTTAATGTTGTGAGGCTGAAGGTAGTGGGGAAAGGAAGAAGATGGGGAAGAGGAAGGTAGGGAAGTACCTGGCTATTCATATCTGGTCAACAAACACGGCTAAAGCCAATTCATGTAACGTTTCAATTCTGAATAGTGGTCTTACACCAGGCCGGTACTGAGAGTATCTTCCATTCTGGAAGGTGCCGCGAATATCCTATATATTATTTTTAATTAATTAATCGTGAAATAACACAAATTAATCAAATAAAATTAATTTGCCCATCGCCTTACCGCTAGACCACGCCGGCCGCGTCCATCAGTTTGTCAGAATTACCAAGCAGTTTAATTATCAGTTCAATTATCAGAATTATCAAACAGTTTGATAATTCCTTCAGAAGGCGAAACAGCTGTAAACTCATAAAGTGTATTGAGAGGGTGATATTTTTTTAACCTAAAAAAAACTCGAAAACGTTGAGTTTTAAAACCCCCACGATTTAGCGTACCCCCAATGTTTGCTTCGCGTACCCCAACGGGTACGCGTACCACAGATTGAAAACCACTGTCCCATACATTTGGTCGTCTTATCAGTATTAATTTGTGTTTTCTTCTTCGGAGACGCTAGATGTCGCTTTCTTTCGTGTTTTCTTTGCCTGTTCATTTTGAAGTGGTTCGAAGATAGGATATTTATTTGACAATTTTTTTTTTCGTATTTCGTAGGATTTGAACCTTGGTCCGATGGATTTCTAGCCGCTAAGGTTCGTCAGGCGCTTCATACCACTATACCAAGGAAGACTTACATGGGACTGTGGATTTATCGCATTACATTGGAACCGGAGTTCCCGAGAAATAAATAAATATTTTATTTAATTAAATGAAGACAATATTAGCAAAATTAGTAAAAAATATTGCACCTCTGGGACCTAGAGGATCCGGAGGTGCAAATATCTTTTTCTGATTTTTCTGTTTCCAGATTTTCGATTGATTTTCGGTAATATTGTCTTCATTTAATTAAATATTACAATTTAAGGTTTTACTCATAAAGTTATTTATATGTATTATAGCTATCTCATCCTCTCGCAGATTTAATCTTATGGATGTATGTGTTTATCTCTTTTTAGTGTCGCTCGCTTCAGTTTTATCGATTTTCAAATCACAACTGTGCTAAAGAAGTTTTCAATTCAAAAATATTTGCCAGAGGAAAGTGATTCACGGTGGGAGAGTGAATCATTGATACTTACGTAAATGATTGAATGATTTGTTTGGCTTATTGATTTTCTCGGAAAGTTAAACTTTAAATAGACGTCTCGGAGTGGTAGATGAATTGCCGCCGGCTATCCTCAACTCGTCTCACGTGTTTATGTCTGGGTCGGTGCATGAATGCGCCCGATGCCCGTCTGCAACAACAGTCGATGTCAAATGAATAATACCAACGGGTGGTCTGTCTTGACGTGCATCACTACGGGTAGGTCATCCAGTGACGATATAAGTTTCTATCTACTTTATAGAGGGATTCACTTTACTTTTCAATAATCAAAATTCCAATGTGTCGTAATAATTTATTTTGTCTATTCTGCGTTTATTTTTTTTTCGCCAAAAGAATACATCTCTTAATTATTACAGTAATTAATATTTTCAATGTGGTTATAGCGATGATTCAAACCATAGGTGAGCATACTATTCATCACAACATTCTTTGTACAACAATAAGTTACAATAAGTAATATTAAATTAAATTAAAAGTACATAAAATAAAGAGGACCAAAATCAAATATAAGTATTAATAATTCTTCTTTGTGTGCCTTTTCAGGTCCCCCCGACGTTGGCGATCACTCTTGAAAAGGTCTCCATGTCTTGCGCTGCCCGGAATAGCTCCTTGACACCTCTAATGCCGGTCCACTCTCGTATATTTCGCAGCCAAGACATTTGTTTCCTACCAGGCCCTCGGCGACCCTGTATCTTGCCTTTGATGGACTGAGGCGGGCTTCCATGACGAGGATATTTCCAGAGCTGCTTATCCTTTCCCTTATTCCTGCCACCCTGGATCTAATAAGGGCTGCGTAGCCGGGAACTCGCCCCTCCGTGAACATCCGGGAAGCGCTGCAATATCTGGGAAGATCAAACATTATGCGAAAGGCGTTGCTGTACTGAACCCGGAGTCTTTCTATACTACTCTTCTTGTAGTTTGCCCAGAGTTCGCACGTATACAGCGTTGCGCAGCGTTGTTCTTTTTACAGCGGTACTGCAAAGGCGGAATCTTCTGCTGAGCATGTTTGCTTTTACGCTGAGAGCTCTTCTTTGCCTATCGATGTCATCATCGTCCATCAGATTACTGGTGATTATGTGTCCAAGGTATTTAGTTACTTCAGTCAACTGCAGGTTCACACCGTTCAGGGAGCTGGAGGAATATTCTTTGGTTCTATAATTGAACGCATACATACACGTTTAAGTATGTATATGCATACGTGTGTACACTGTACACATATATATGTATATGTACACATACATGCACATACATACACAAATATTATAGAGCAATTGATATAAGTGTATACATGATATCATACGTAATAACATCTATTTTTTGAGTTAATATTTATCAGTTAAATCCGACGTACGTATAGTTCACGGAGGCCAAATAATTAATTGTAAGATGATTTTTGAAGTGAAACTTCTTTAGCCTCGTTGTGATTGGAATTAGGATGAAACGGAAATGACGCATCACAGCACCTGTGAAGCATCAAATTAGGCTCAATAGCCACTTTGAGAATATTGGTTGAGATATGAAACGGAAAAGACTCTAGGTCTGCGCTCATTGGCCGCTTGATTATGACCGCACATGATTATGACCAGGCTCCTATTGATTGAGATTGTTTTTGGTAAAGTTTCGCTTCTACGCGTTTGAAACGCACTTATTTTTTTTTCATTATTTCTGATTCAAATTCTTATAATTTATAGTTTTTACAACATTATTTTATGGCTAAAATCATTTATTTATTTTCTTTATTTTTCGAGAGAAAGGTGTGTAAGTGATTCAAATATTTAAACGACAGAACTAACGCATTATCTTGGGAGCGAAAAAAAGTTTTCGATATCAGTATTGATAAAGAAAAGTTAAAAAATAATCAATTTTTCGCAAAGCCCCCCTTGAAAATAGCAAAGATTATTAAATGTACGTTATTTAAATAAGTTACCATCTAGCTTTGTAATGCGTATTTGAGGTGATATTACTCCGAACTCAAATTCCAATACGTAAACCACTTCGGTACGGAGGTAATATCTTAAGGCCAGAATTGTCACGCCAGACAGATAATACTATATTATACGGGTGGGCGTGGCCTAGATGATATGCCGTGATCTGCCGTCTGGGCGATATTTGAAAATGATGTTAGGCCGATAAAATCAGGAAGCTGCCGTGTCACGCGTCTGTCAGCTATCAATGTGACAGATCCCGTAAAAAGAAATGATATTCCGTGGCCTCTTCCCTCCCCCTCCATACTATTACGGGGAGGAGTGAAAGATCATAGCTTCCGTGTGATGGTAGAACAGAATATACTCTATATAGGTCACGCCCAAATACCGCATTTGACTATAGTTCTCGTGTGAGGCCTGCATTCTTTTTGTAAACGATGAATGAAACAGCATCAGTATATGAAGATTTATATCAGAAATTAGTTTTAAGATTTAAAAAAAATAAGGGGGTGATCTTTTTAGTAAGTATTTTCCACCTCCGTCCTAAAAAGTTATTAGTCAATGAAAGAGAAAACCCTCGGAAGAAGAATAATTGTAAAAACATTTATTAATTAAAAGCCGTATCCTATTCCTGCAAGTTCTGCTCTTGAAGATGTCAGCTCATCGATAATGTAGCGTCGACAGATATCTCAGATGAGAATGCACGCTTTATGCACATGCACAATGAATTCAAGCAATTAAATGTAGACTCCTTGATTAATGCATTCACGAAATCGTGTATGTAAATCAAATTACTTACATTCATTTCACTTGTGGAAGGCATACCAGAAAGTATAACATAGTGAGGGGTACGAAATTAAGCAAACAAAAAGTGATTTAAACGCAACTAACTTAATTTTCTTCTTAATACTAAATTTCGTTTTACATTTTTCGGTAGAGGTAGGTAAGTAGATTAGTCCAGGTAGTCCGGGAAAGATAGGTGATCATAGGGGCCAGCCATGGGCAATATTTAAATTTGCGACAACGTTGTAATATTGTTTTAGAAATGCGTTGAATGCCTCGAATAAATTCTCGATTCTTTTGTAATAAATTCTGGACTTTAATGACATATTGCAGGGTCACAAAAAAAACCATAAACGCATACCTTCTCCTTCAAAACCACGATTAAAAACATGATATCTCTTTATTTACGTTTTACGAGAATTAATGAGCTCGTTATCGTTAAATACCTACATAAGAGACATACCTACGTTGTAATATTCAGTGAGCTTATAGAAATTTCGCCATTAAAATAACTCTTGTTATTTATATGTTTTGCACGACTTCAGAAACTGCGCTCAGTTTTACTGAACCAATTGATACCACATTTTATAGTAAACTTAACTTTGAAAACTTACATCGGCAATGCTGAGGTGAGTCAGTGATATTTTCAAGCAGTTCATTGGACGTATTCTTGTTGTTACATATTATGTACGGGACTGCCGCTCTACCAGAATGAAATTGCTCGCATTTATTGTAACTATCTTTTGATGGGTTGATTCGGTGAGACGATTTTATTTTATAAGAATCGTTTTATTACATTGCATTGTCTCGGTGGACATTAGTCGTCTGCGATGCGGCAGGGAGATTCACCGGTGGGAAAGATCTATGAT
This sequence comes from Limnephilus lunatus, assembly GCA_917563855.2. Classification (NCBI taxonomy): domain Eukaryota; kingdom Metazoa; phylum Arthropoda; class Insecta; order Trichoptera; family Limnephilidae; genus Limnephilus; species Limnephilus lunatus. The sequence goes on along the minus strand of OU830598.1, from coordinate 43,775,013 downwards.
CGATTCTCCACGTGTAATCAGCCGTGTCGAAACGCATCAATAATAATAAGAATAATAATTGTTACAAGAGCAATTCAACAACGCACGGATTTGGTGGAGAAGTGTGGAGGATTGTAGAGACGGCTCGGTAATGAGTAATGAGGAATAGGCGGTCCAATTTAATGTTTTAATTTGAAGGCAACGCTCCTAATGTGTACGAACAATGTGCAATGATTGTATCTGGCTGAGCGTACACTTGCTCCAATCTCCTCAGTGTAAATACCCGCTTCATTGAGTCGAACAATCCAATTGTTCATTAACTACACGTTTATCGGAGCCCGGTGCAGTTTGCGTTAACTTTAATTCAAAATCAAAGCGGAGAGGACTCATTAAAATTCCTGTCGGCTGTCTTGTGTGTATATAAAGGTAGATAATTGTGTACGTGTGGTTTACGCTTTACCCGAGTCTTCAATCTAGATTAAATAACTCAGTACGATCAATGATAGGCCGGTGGCCGATTGTCGATTGGACATATTGCCTAAAGCCTGGAAGTGGACACCCCAAGGTTCATGATGAAATCACGCTCGCACGCATCATTAAAGGTTAATACCATTTACATGAAAACAGAAATTTGAAAATGATTATTTTGTTTTTTAAAATCAGGGTCAATGAGATCAACACAGCTTTACACTGCAACTATTAAAAAATATTTTGCATAAAATCCTCTTTTATTATTTTTAAATAAATTACTTGCAATTGCGTTGTCTTCGAAATTCTATACAGAAAAGCTGTATGTACTCACCATTCAACGGTTAAATTAATATTTCGTAGCTCATAATGAAAGAAATGTTTCATATGTACCTTTACGAATACATTAATAATTAACCAAAAAATACGAAATCCCTTATAAGAGCTTTAAAGAATTCAAAACACATCTAAACTAATATAAAGACAACAAAAACAAAAACAAAAAGAGACATTTTTTTGTTTTTGTTTTTTTTTTGTTTTTAGATTAAAAATCAATGAATCATATTAATTAACTAAAAACAATAAAAGCATTTTTTTCTTCATACCTACCCCCCAGCCAGCTAATACGGACCCGAAAGGAAATAATTTCTTTCAGGGCCCGTGTCATCTTAGGGAATGCTGTGTGCAGAGTCTTTTTAGATAAATAATGGAGAGGAACTTCTTAGAAGAGGAAAGGAAGAAGAGAAAGTTATGGGAATGAAAAAGGTATGAGGGGTGGGTAGGATTCTGAATATAGATGTATCCAGTAGTGACAAACGTATGAATCAATCCCTATGAGGCAGAAGTGTTGATTATGCAATAAATGGTTCCCGGGCAGCGGTACCCAAATCACAAAATGAAGATAATTATGACAATGAAATTTTACTGTATACCTATTATGGAAGGAATTATTAGATGTTACTATTTTATCACGAATGTTTTTATTTTTTTATAAATAAACTTAATTATTTAATTTTTTAAAATACCAATTAAGATAAATATCCGTCTTATCCTATAGGTATTCCATACCCGCGGTACCTACCGAGCCGTGCTTTGTTCTGTCGACCTAATCATAATGGAAGAGCTTATAACATATTGAAACCCGTTTATAAGGCAAACCACTGATACAAATAACTCCGTTATAACCTCTCCCTCTTTATCATTACTGATTCAAGTAACAGAAAGAGAAGATACTACGGCGCACTCAGTGGCAGGACAATACCTACCTTCCCCGACCCACTTCCTCGTATGTTATTATTTCACTTCTTTATGCTTTGACCGCTCAGTGAGTTGTTCAGTTGATGACTTAATATTGGTTAATAGAACTCCCAATGATCATTACAGAGATCGAATCGGGTGTTGCCAGTGTAATAAAAAAGATTCTTCTCTTTGTATTAGCTTAAGGGGGTATTCCAGTCTAGAAAAAAAAATCTTCATATTTCGATAGTTTAGATTTTCAAGAATATCTCCTAAAATGGATTTTTCGAAATTCGAATTATTTTAAAAGTTATAGCCTTTTAGTGTCGTGGCAATAGAAGGAATCTAACTAGAATCTAAAAAGAACAAAACTTTAAACGCCTTTTTCTCGAAACTCCTTTTTCAAAGACTGTTGTCATGATATCTCAAGTTATAATAAACCAATTTTCTTGTAATTTGGCATGAATTTTCTTTATATATCCCATTATGGTAGGAAAAAAAAAATTTAAAAAGAAAATTTAATATTTTTTTTAAATTTGGAAAAATAAAAATTACTGAAAAACATTTTTTTTGAGTAGCCGCCATTTTTTGAGTTTATTTTTGGGTTTTTTTTATTCCTACCATTATGACATTTATACTGACAAAGAATCAACTTTTTTTTTATTTTTCAGATGAACAAAATGGTGGAAATCGTAACAACGAGGACACGCTCTTTTTTTCCCACCTCTACTTCAACAGCGCGTAACTTCATGAAATATGTACATATATTTTTTTTGAAAATTCTTAAAATGTAAGTAAATAAATTATTAAAAAACGTATACTTAAAATATTAAAAGTTTTTTTATCGACCATCCAAAAACGCCCGAAATTCTGGCTTCTAGACTAGAATACCCCCTTAATAGGAACATTTGATGCGTGCATTGCAATCGTGCCACAAGTGTCTGCTCGGAGTAAAATTATTACCTACATCTAGTTTAACGAAGATACAACATGAACACTGTAGAAAAATGTAGGTACTTACTTAATTAAAAAACCAATTAAAAATTAATTTATCTTTACAGGCTTTCTTTCGAATGATTTAGGAAATAAATTTAATCAAGGCGCAGCTTACAAAAAGCTCTTAAAGCTTCCTTATTTAAACTTATTTGAAATTATCGAACTCAGCTTTCGGTCGAATAGTTCAAAAAGTAATAAGTAATTTAACACGAATTGGATTATTTCTGACCTTTATCAAAAGAGGTGCCTATGTGAAATTCGCTATCTAGTACCTATCTTGCACCTTTTCCTTATCAAATGTAAGGTTCACTATTCAGAAGCTATGGCAACAGGTATTCAATGTGTCCATATGAATATGAATGAATGTCCTGAATTAGTTTTTCAATCTATCATAAATGTTACACTGCGCATTATTTGGGTACTCTTCGGCAGGGATGGAAAACCTTTAAACAGACAAAAGCTCAAAAATATTTGTAAAAGTTGACGATTGTATAAGATTTATATTTGATTTGTTTTTACTGACGAGAGAAAAATCTGTAAATAGCCAGCATAATAAATAAATGTATCGTTTTGTTCATAAACCAAGTGTTGTGTACATATCTCTAGATTTATTTTGTGTAAATCGATATCTATGAAATTTTATATGTACATTAATTGACATGCGTAAAAACTTGTATTACAAAATATTAATTCAATTTTTATTAGAACAGCTCTCTTTTTATAACTTTTTAATGTTATTCCCATCAATGTAATACATCATTAAAGAATAATATAACACCAATAATCCAAACTATAAAATAAAAAGGTAAAGATTGCAACTGGAACTCGAACCCAGAACCTCTCGTCTTACCGGACTAAAAAAAGATTTTAAAAATGTTAGAACTTATGAAAAGAGTTGTTTTAATAAAAAATGAATATTCATTTAGACTCTTACAAAAAGATCATTAGATTTTTGGTAGAGGCTGTTGTCCCGGTTAGATGAGAGAGTCTGGGTTCAAGTTCCAGTTGCAACAGTTATCTTTTTATTTTTCTGTTTCTTGTTCTTTTTCTCGTGAGTTAAATTAATTCTTATTATTCAATGATAAAATATTAATAAGTTAGTGCGTAAAATTGACTAAATTGTAAAACACATTTTATTAAATTTCCTTTTCAAGTTTTCAAACGCAGCATATGACGTCAACTTTTTCGATATTTTTATGCATTTTATTGTGGAGCATTATTAAAAAATCCTAAATACGTAATAACTCGAGCAACATATTTATTATGTGAAAAACATAACACGAAGGTTTGTCTAATTTAAAACCTCCGTACCTAACGCAAAACACAGAATTTTTTTTTATTTTTTTTTTTAAAAGATAGACAAACATTCCCGGTTTACGAATAACCCAACAATGTTTGAAAATCTCCTACTACCACCACAGAAAGCCGAAAATGTTGCTTGTGTTGTGATGGAGGACTTAGCCAGCCGAGGAATCGAACATGCGACGCCCGGGTGAAACCCAAGCGCTATGCCCACTCGACCGCTGACCGGTCAAAAAAAAACCGGTCAAATAATATCGATCTCCCTGTCTGGATTCATTATATTATAATGAATCCAGAGAGAGAGATCGAGAGTTTTTGATGCCTCATTTAATAATAATAATAATACTCGAATGATTTATATAGCGCCGTTTTTGTGAAAAATCACTTCAAGGGCGCTGTGCAAACTTATAATATATTTCTAAGATCTAGAAAACTACAAGCTAGACAACCAATTAAAAACAACTTATGGCTAAAAATTGCATCCACCGGTCCATTGATCAACGATACGAAAATATATGTACAATGTTTTGACCAATAAACGCGATACTACCTAATTTGATTAGATTTCAGCTACAACAGTACGTAATATTTAGTTAAGCGTTTATTGTGTTCTCATCTTGGGAAAAGGGTTCTCCACTGGTGCTCTGAAGCATCTCCTAAACAAACAAAGGCAATCATAAAAAAAAGTTGACATATTTGTTAGGAAGTCGTAAAGGGTATTCATGAAACTTCCCTTATCGTTCACTCACTCCCCGGGCAGTTTAATAAAAGCTTGACTTTCATAACGATTATTGTGAAGCGAGTGAGATGACAATTTACAAACTTTGTCCGGGCAAACATATTCAATCCGTTATATTCTATGTAAAACGGGATGCGAAGATGTTATATTGTGACATAATGTTTAACCAATAAATAATATTCCTGTATTCAATAACCATGCATAATGTCAACACAAGTATGAAGAGGATATTGTAAAGGTCATTGGGTTTTAATACTGATCATTGCAAAATGCATTATACCTGTTTTCTAGAGTGTTAAAAGCTTAAGTTGGTCATCCTAAACAAGGAAAATACTGATTAGGAAACTACCATTAATAATTATATTTTCGTTGGTTGTTTAATTTCTATAAAAACTTTAACAAAAACAAGTCGTTTTGTGCAGAGCCGCTCTGGCTCCGCTAGGGATTTTTTTTACATTAGCTCCACACAGAAGGCCCTGAGGAAAATAATTCCCCTCAGAGCCTACGCAATCTTCGGGGATGCTGTGTGGAAGATCTTTTCAGGGAAAGGAAGGGAGAGAAAGTAGTGGAAAGGAAAGGGGTACGAGGGGTGGGTAGGAATCTGCGGATCAGTGTGTCCAGGAGTGACGGACGTATGAATCAATCCCTCCCTCTGCGGGTAAGGCGATGTTTCGAGAGTCCTGCTGGGGAGATCTAAAGCTTTTTTCTCAACCAGTCTCTCCCGATCCGGCCTGCCACGCAAGACGGTGGGCAGACGAATCCGCCGAGATCCGGACAAACCTCACCCCGTGAACCCGGGCATCCATGCTGAGTCAGCAAGCGTAGCGAACCACTTGGGGTGACCTTTGGCAGAGGTGTTGGTAATCCAATAAATGGTTCCCGGGGCGGCGGTCTCATATTCGCCTCCCAAAGTGAATAACATTGGTAATAATAAAGGATTTCATTTTTTTATTAATAAAACATAGAGATAATAGCAATGTAATAAAATAAGCATTAAATTTAATTATTTTCTATTAAACCAATAATGTTACAACCATCCCACAATATTATGCCCAGAGTTTTACAGGTTAGATATTATTTTTTATTCTACGTAATACATGACATATAATTGTGTAAATAAATAGGTACCTACTATTGTTGTGATAGTCGCAGATAAATTGACTGCGAATAAATGGACTGTAATAATAGTGGACACTGGGAATGAATCTTATTTTTTATTTAATTTTACATAACACGTTCTTTTGTAAGATCCTGTAAGATTTGGTATTATGACACCAAAGAACCGCTGGGTTGATCAATGCATAAGTTTCCGTAAGAATAGGTAGTCACCGAGATACTACAGGAGGTGATAATTGCACGGGTTACTTCAATAGACTGATCGTTCCTTGGAGTTATTGCTCCAAAATGTCACATGAAGGCATTGATAGTATATCTCTATGCATGAAGGTAATATTGGTACATATTGTCAGATAGGATAGGCATGGGAAGTAGGTAGAAGGGATATGTACCTACATATTTGCGTCATGACTGCATTTTTAGGAACATATTTACTTAACCAATTCAAAATAATTATGCACAGGCAATAAAATATTCGCCAATCGTAATTTACGACTCTTTTGTGCAGTGGAATGCCACTGGAACATCGTTAGGTTTGTTTTGATAATTACTTATTCAAACAAACCAACTAGACCATTATCGTTAATATTCATATTATATTGTTAATATTCAGACCACCAATAAAAATGAATTTGATACCCCAATCAGTGACAGCTATCACAGTTGTTTTGTATTTGAATTGTGACAAACATCGAGAAAATAGCATTTCAGTTTTATTCAGGAATTGTATTCATACTAATATTGAATTTTATGGAGGTTATTTGGAATAAACAAAACCGATTAACAGGTAGAAATACAATCCTGTTTCTGTTTGCGTTTAAGCAACTTCAATGTCACAACTCATGGTAGATAATGAATATGCATTATTTTAATGGTGAGTTTATTTAATTTATAACTCTTGTAATGCCGTGAAACGACGAAAGCTAGAAAATTATCATTACCTCTACCTTCTACTACGGTTTTCAAAGACATTATTTCAAAATATCGAGGCTCCTATTGAGAGGGACCAAACCAAAGCTTTATAAAGTACTAATTAGCAGTGTTCAGCTATTTTATAGGTAGCCAGACCATTAATACGTACCTATAACATATATTATGCATCGTATACAATCCGTGCCTTTGGTCCGGTCTTAACTAAATTTTGCTTATTATTTACTCTGAGCAAAACAAAGGCACCATACCCCACATCTCATCCACCTGCCCTTCCCAATATCCATCCCACATTTCTCTACGGTATAAATGTGCATACGCCATTCGTTCGAAAATTTGCTCATTTGCACTCTAAGGCGCTATGGAAAATAATCACCAGGAGATCTCAACCTCTTCTTAGAACTTGATAAAATGCATTTCGTTACTCCCTACGTATTTAGTATCCGTGCAAAACCAAGCCTTTAATGTTCTTTTTAAATTGTTAGAATATTTTCGATCTTTATTAAGAATACAATTTTGCGATACAAACGATAATTATTTATTTTGGTTTTAGAGATCCACTATTTTCGAACGACATTCAGGCCTTTGACAAGCTTTATACATAACTATAAATTGCTTTATATTGTCGTACGTTTTTATACTGCCAACCTTTATCTACAATTCTAATATCTAAAAAAATATGCTTTCAAAGCAACGTGTTTTTTCGAAACAATTTTAAACTGGGTGGCTTTGAATACTTTGCGCTCTGCAAATAAACTTAACTAAATTCATGATAACACAAAGCACAGAGTAATTGTTTGATTAAACCCGCGACCAGAAAAGTTCTGCGAAGTTTGCTTCTAAACAACCAACGGAAAAAAAAACACTTTTTCTATCAAACTTGTGTTTTACTAACAGTTTCGGAGTCTCGGTTTATTTTTTAAGGGCCAATAACTTTACTGCTCCACCTTTCCAAGGTTTAATCAAATAGTTTGTGTCCCTTTTTGAGAGATAAACTGAGCGTATCTTATATTATATCATAATACCTACACTTTTTTTTAGAGTAAAGTGCCAAATACGTAGTCATTTTCTTGGATGCAAACGACTTCGAAAGTTTTAAACGAGAGACACCTTTTCATTCTACACGTCGCAATTAAGTTTTTGTTTTTTTTTTTAAATATTTATTTGGAAGTATGCAAATTTTTTTCATACATCTAGTAAGAAAATATATACAAATATAATTTTTAGAGATACGGTTACATTTTTACAAATACATTTTAAGATGATAAAAAAAGATTACTAGACAAAAATACATTTTAAGGAAAACAGATAACTATGTGACTATAATATTGGTAAGATTGTTACAAGTCAAAAAACATTCTTCACATACAATGCACATATCCTACGAAAAGTGCTAATAAGACTTGAGACTTCCTTTGCGGCATTCGGCAGGCTGTTATAAAGTTTTTGCCCTTTATAAAACGCGCTATAAAGTGTGCGCGAAAGTTTAGTTTTGGGAAACCTAAAGTCTCCGCGTCTTCTCGAAGGATAGTTGTGAACATTTTCGTGAAACATAATCTTACTCTGCAGATAATTTGGTAGCATATTATTTTTAAGTTTGTATATCATTGTTAATGTATTATATATTATATGTTGTTTTGTTGTCATATATAGTGTAAAATTATTTTTTAAATTAGAGGTAAAATGTTGATCTCTGCAATGAAAACTCAAAAGCCACGAGTACCAATACTTACTCTTTAAAGAATAGTGCAAATTAGTATATAAAAATATATTACCAAAACTTTTTATTTAATAGAAAATTAGATTGTCAAAAGCTTTATTACTGCTGTACGAATATGCCTCTGCATTAGACCATCAGATTCATTCCTATATCACACTTATGGGTAGTACTAATATAAACTTTGCGATTTGGACTCACGGGCATTTCAAATATAAAAGGAAAGACGGACACATGTCATGTTTACCAAGTCAACTAAGCGATGACTTATTCCCATGAACTTTGAAATTGTAGTTTCGACTAGGTGGCTTCATTAAATTACATGATTTCAAATGTCCGTAATAATATTTAAGTAGGCAGATTCATAGCACCGTTTTTGTCAAAAATTGCAAGGACACTGTATAATATATGTAATACATAATAATATTAAATTCGAACGGCTGTAACTACTTAGATAATATTATAAATCTGCCTTAATTCCGAAATCATTAGATATACATAAATATTTAATTTCATTCATATAAGCAAGAGATTAACCATATTTTGTCGGTTACAAGCAAGCATCTATAATAATTAATTAATAATAATAATCCAGTCTTTGACGACCTCTGTGGTCGAGGGGTAAGACTTTTGACTCGCAATCCGAAGCTCCGTGGGCTCTAATCCCAGCGAGGGCAAATAAGTTTTATTTGATTAATTTGTGTTATTTCACAATTAATTCATTTAAAATAATACATATATAGTATATTTGCGGCACGTTCAAGAGTGTAAGATACTCTCAGTACCGCCCAGGTGTAAGACCACCATTCAGAATTGAAACGTTGCTTTAAATGACTTTGACCGTGTTTGGTGATCAGATCTGAATAGTCAGGTATTCTCCACCTTTCTTTTCCCTATCTCCTTCCCCTCCCATTACCTTCAGCCCCACAACATACCCCAATTGAGGATGCCATTCGCACTGGCTCATATAAAATAAGTCTCCCGTTTCTCCAGTGATCCAGCCCGAAAAAATAATTATTATCATTTGGATAGTGACATTTCTTTCGACCAATTGTATAATTCCTGTTGTCTTTTAACTTCCAATAATAAGACAACTTGGGATGTGTTGGGGATCTTCTAAATAAGTTAAGAGTGTATTACCAGAGAAACCAGAAATATGTCATTTTTAAATCAGTGGTTAGACGTATTGACTCTTTTCCACAAAAAACTATAAATGGATTTCAAAAGATTGTTCTTTTATCTAGTAAACGTATATTTTAGATTTTGAGAAAAAATGTTTATTTTTAGAATAAAAAGGTTATACCATAGGTCGTTCGCAGATTTGTTCAATTTTCAAAAAAGTACATTTATTATACAACACCCATTTCAAATCATATAATCATGCAGTTAAATAAATCAATACATTATCTGGTAAACGTATGTTTCAGAATTTTAATTTTAGTTTAAATAAAATTATTAAAAAAATATATACGGACATGTGTTTCTTGACGAAAATTGGTCGGTTTGTGCATTTATTTGTGCACTTACAAACAAATATATTTCGGATTTTTTTACATACTTATTTTGCTAAGACGTTATTGACAAATCATAAATAATTTGATCGTAAAAGATTTTAAGGAAGTATTTAATTTTAAATAATTTTGAACATCGCATTTCACCATTTTTATCGCAGCCCGTAAACACAAATTTCAGATTTCATTACGGGCCCAAACGCGGCCAGGAGAGCACGTCTTCGCGACGCTTTGAATAATAATATTTGGAAATGAAATTTGAAAACGAAATTTGAAATAAACACGAATTCCTTGATTCATGTTTGTTAAATCTACAGGGTTGCCCGAACGCAATTTTTCATGTTCATTGAATATTTTTATGCAAAAATTTTTATGATTTCGAATATTTTTTTTATTTTAAATTATTCTTGTGTGAATACCGCACAAGAGTCCCAACTGCTCCAAAATATTTTTTGGGGTAAATCTTTTTTACGCACGCTCGACACTTGGGGGTAAACTGGTGAATGGGTTACGAAAAGTGGTGATTGTTACGAAAAATGACATGCGAACGGTAATCAATGCGAACGGTGATCGATTGCTCGGCGGGTCGGGCCTTTATGCACGCTTGTTTTTCGTGTTATTGTTATATTTTTAATGGACTATTTGTCCATAAATAAATAAATAAATTATAAACAGCGGGTACCCGGCATGCGTTTCAAGGGCACTGTAACCTCGCGGTCAACTAAACTGGTTCCATCACAAGTCCCGGGAATTATAATGCAAGCGCCTGCACTATATAACATTATACACAGCGGGTACCTGGCATGCGTTGCAAGGCCACTCAAAGAAAGAAAGGGTTTGTGCGCTTTAATTCTGTTTGTTGAAGTGCTTATTATTAATTATGCACACAAATAAATATTTCAAAATGCGACATTTTTTACAATCCAACTGAATATTACTCGTTTTTTTCATGAATACCGCACAAGAGTCCCAACTGCTCTCGTCTGGAGCCAGTGGGACTATTGCATCCCCAATTTGGGGTATGTTGTAAGACTGAAGGTAGTGGGGAGGGGAAGGATATTGGGAAGAGGAAGGTGGGGAAGTACCTGGCTATTCAGATCTGGCCAATAAACACGGCTAAAGCCATTTCAAGCAACGTTTCAATTCTTAATGGTGGTCTTACACCAGGGCGATACTGAGAGTATCTTCCACTCTAATGGCCATAAAATACAATTAAAAAACAAAAAACCAAAATATTAAAAAGAATATAACAAATTGTTTATTCATGTAGGTATCTACTTAATACCTACTGTGTTTACGCATTTCACTTGTATCTATTTATGTTTATGCACTTCGATATACAAATTACAAATAACTACTACTAATTAAAATTCTGGAAGCGAGAATAGTAATATAAAGTAGTAATAGTAGCGGGTAGCCCTAGCTCGCGTGAACAAAACCCTCAAAACTCGGATTGCCGCGGAACGAAATTTAGTTCTGAAAACGCCCGCTCGCGAGCCCTGATGTGTTAGCGCTAGTGTCGGAATCGAAGTTGTCATGTGCTGGTTATTCACTCTTAAAGGTTAAAATTATTACTAGTTGGTCTATTTAGTTACCGTGAATATTAAAACTGGAGAGACGTCGCGGTCGTTACTAGGCTAGACTCTATTGCTGTTGCTCCGGCGCGGCGGGCGGACTGAGGGATCCCGCCCAATATCACTTAAGCCTTCGGCCATCATTGTAACCGTTCGTACCTAAGACACGAATGGCGATCGATGGTACTTTTCTGATATCCCACTCAGCTTACATCTGTTAGGATATAGCAGAACTTCGTATTGCAAACTATCCTCCTAAATCTATTGAAAGAAACTGAAACGATATAAATAATCAATGCGCTGCAATTCCTTATTTGAAACAAAAGATATGTTAAGCCACCGGTTTATAATAAATTAGCTGGTTCCTGGCATGCGTTGCAATGCCATATTCAAAGAAATATATTATTTCTCCCTGAATCACCTTCCTAGGTAGCTTTATAAATAGTAGCCTATATGTTATTCCGATGTATGAGCTATATTATTGTAAAGCTTCATTAAAATCCATTAAGTAGTTTGTGCGTGAAAGAGTAAGAAACACATATACATCCATACAAACTTTCGCGTTTATAATACTAGTAAAGTTAATGTTTTTATAAACCTGTATTAATTAGGGTAGGTATTTAAGTAGGTACATACTAACAAATCTTATGATTTCAGATGAAATTTTGATTTTGGATTATTGAATAAGTGAAAATTAGAAACATACTTTTTTTAATACGATTTCTGCTATTTACAGATCTCCTAGTAAATGTTATATAATAATATTAGTAAGATACGTTCACCATTGCTCAACAATCCCAGTGACATTATTCGAGTTGTTTGAACATCCCTGAGAAAGGAGGATGGGCAGTTGAGCAGCCGAGTGCAGTACGTGGCGTGGCGTGGCGTGGGTGTACCACAGATAACATGTTTCTATGGGATACAACAGGTTTACTGTGTAATCATATCCCATTGTACTTTGTTTGAAGACTTATTCCATTACCCATCAGCATTGATAAAGAATTCATCAGGTGGGTCCTCCTCAAAATATATGGATTTTTTATATCATGTTATTATCTATCTTAATTAACATGGCACATTTAATCAGTTTATCATGACCTTCAAACTAGATACATGACTGTAAATTATAATACTAATCGTTCTTAATTATTTATATTGTTAGTGGTCTCGGCTGTGGAGGCATATTTTACAAACCGACAACAAAATCAAATCAGAGCGCAAGATACTGTCAGTATCGCCGCGGTGTAAGACCACCATTCTGAATTGAAATGCTGCTTGAAATGGCTATAGCCGTGTTTGGTGACCGAATCTGAATAGCCAGGTACTTCCCCACCTTCCTCTCCCTCATCTCCTTCCTCTCCCTACTGCCTTCAGCCTCACAACATATCCTAATTGGGGATGCCATAGTCTCACTGGCTCCAGGTGGGAGCAGCTGGGACTCTTGTGAGGTATTCACATAAAAAAATAATAAAATAATGATAATTTTGTCAATTTTTCTTTATAAAAACGTAATAATTTTTTTTTATTAAGAGAAGAGATGTCACAAATTTGCTTTTTGAAACAATAACGTTAGAAAACTTGAAAAATCGTCAGGCAAAAATTTAAAGAAAAGAAATACACGTTCAAACATAGAATAAAATAATTGATGCACTTCTTTATCGCTTGTCTAAATAGCAATCAGTTCCAATCTTGAAAATTAAAAATTTATTGATCGTGAATAATTTCTCGCGGGAATACTAATATGCCGGAATATTTTGATTATGTATTAGCATGTTCAGTTGCGTTCTTTTTTTCCATACAGGAGAGGCCCTGAGGAAAATTTATCGCAGGGCCTATGTCATATTTGAAGATGCTGTGTGGAGGTTCTTTTTGAAGAAAGGAAAGAGTAAACATGGCTCTTCATGAAACCATTTTTGTAGGAGGGAGGAAACACCTCTAGATAAATGTCAACCGTGTACATATGTTGCATATTCATCTAATTTGTTAACAAAATACACACACAATGACCGAAAACAGTTGCCAAATAACCATATCCATTACTTTAGTTACATGGTCATGTTTTTGTACGGCGGAGCCCACTCTATTATTTGAGGTCAATGCCCATGCGGGATAGTATCAAACCCATCCTTCATCAATAACATTTATGTGACCGAAGAATACTTCTCGGTGTCCTATCGAGATTATTGGGTTAGTGCGGAGTGTGGAGATATTATAGCCGTAATTAATTATTACTGACTTTTACATCATACGCATACCAAGTGACTTTTTTATCGATTGTATTTAAAAATAATCGATTGTGTGGGTTGTGAATATCATTTAATATATTATTATTATTATTAAATCATTCACTGACAACAACCATTGGGAGTTGGTCGGTTGATAGAATGTAAAATCTAAAAACTACATTTGAGACAAACAATAAGAACCTTGCAGATACATCTTCGTACTTGCAGAAGATCGTGCCAGAAAACTGAACTAGGGGAGTTTACTCAATTTCTCTTTTCGTATACCATTGATTTATTTAATTATTGAAGACAATATTAGCGACTTTCATCGAAAATTTGAAACAGAAAAAAATTGTTTGTTTTGAACTCCTTATACTGTCTTCATTAATTAAATATTAAAATTTGAGGTTTCACTAATCAAGTTAAATTTAAATAAATATTATTTGTTCAGTTTGTTCATAAAATTTAAAACTATATTTCTGTAAGAGTACCTACCTATAATAAACATGACAGAATTTGTCAAAGATCTTACGCATTTATGAAAACTTCTAAAACCTCTTTTTTAGAGAGATAAGCCTTTCCCTAAAATCATCTAAATCAGGTGTGGCGAACCTTTTTGGGTCCGCGTGCCGAAAATTCTCAAATATTATTTCTCTATTGTGTGACGTGCCCAAGCAGGAAAAAAAATTAACAAAATTGATAAAATAATAAAAGGTTTTTTTTACCGAATTTTATTTACAATCTTAAAAATTACAATAGAGTTGCATTAAAAAAGTCGTAATCAATAAATATACGTATTAGTTATTTATCAATGAGATTTTTGCTGTTGTACATGTACATTCAATGACAAATTCTTAATATTTGGTTCATATTTCGTCACTTTTAGTACCTAATACACACGACCAACTGGATTCATCAGTCAGTTCTCGTTCTGGAATTACATTTTATGAAATTCATTCTGAAAATAATGACTCACAAGCATGTAGAAGAGAAAATTGATAATATTGCTCTCGCTAGTTTTTATATCGCTAAAGATTTCTTGAATGGCTTTCCAAGTTCTTATTATTTCTTCTTCCGCATTTTTATAACTTATGTTTGCTAATCGATCGCTTTCAATTATTTTCAAATCATTTTTCAAATCAACCATTTTTTGTTTCCATATCGAACTCGATTGGAATTCGATAAATTGCATTTCAAAGCCTTCTAGATTTAGCCACTCGAAAATCTCCAAATTGAGGTCATCTGCTGATAGTGTGTCTGGATATAAAATAAGTTTTGATATCTTTTCAAAACTCCCGAATTGCTTGATTCTTGAAAAAAACTCGTTTAGTATCGATTAAATAACTATAGAAAATTCGTAAGTTAATTTGATTTGATCTGGCCTTTCTTCTGCAAAAAGTTTTTTGTATTTGGGAAATATTTGAAGGTAACTCCTTATATTTTTCAATGAGATTCTCATTTATTAAAAAAAGCCTAACTTCTTCCAAACACTCAACGAATCTTTGAAGAACTTTTCCACGACTTAACCATCGCACATTGTTGTACATAAAAAAACCCTTGTATACTGAGTTTACGTCATTTAATACTTGTAAAAAATTTCGTTTGTTTAATCCGCCTGCAGATATCAAATTCATCAATTTTGTTACAAGAATCATAACATCTTCCAGTTAGAAATTGCCACGATAAAATAATTAACGATTATCGTTTATCTTGGCAATCATTTAATAATTAATGAAATGGAATAAATTAATATTTCAATCAATTTTTTATTTTTTAAACTTAAAAAATTTGAGCTTGGAAATCGTTTGTATGTCACCCAAATTATCAAACGTGCCACCTCGGGCACGCGTGCCCTAGGTTCGCCACACCTGATCTAAATGATAAAAAATAAAACATCAAATGCATAAATCCAGACGACATTATTTATACGAAAGAGGACGAGGAGTTATTTTTTTTATATTCAATAATACTTTTTTTAATGTATAATAGTCACAATCGTTTAGCCTTCCGAAGGCATCATCAAGCTTTGGTGAGGCCACTTACAGACAATCTACGTATATTATTTCTATACATATGCTTAGAATTAAAATCAAATTGTTTTTTGCCCCAATTGATTTACGACAAAATTGTTGATCATTAATAATTATCATGTAATTTTTTTAAAAATGTCTCTCGTATTAATAAATACACAGCAGAACTTGTATTTAATTAAACTGCTTTTTTTAAAGAATTAATAACGTATTTGAACACATAAAAAAATAATTTAATAACGATAAATAACCCAGAGGATATTTTGATTACGTCCTAGATAATATTATAGAAGATTATGATCTACGCTGTATACATATTTAAAAAATACTAATAACGCTTTCTAAATCGCTTGCACTATTTTTACTCAATACCAAATTAAAACTAGATTACAAAATATGACCAACTACTGAAAAATATTTATTTTTTGTTTATCACTTAGCCCTGAGATGTGCACGTTCAACGTGCTTGTGTTCATACCGTTCATAGGTATGTTAATATGTTGATTGGGGAAGTGTGTCAGAAGATGCATGGGTGCGGCAGATGAGAAACTAAGTATGAGGAGTGATGCCCGAAATGAATGTCACTCTTTCCCCACCACCAGCTCTCCGAGGAGACGGGGAGACAGAAGGTCAATGCGGTAATGTTAGACGACGGAATAACAATAGAAAATTTCCTATAGCGGTTGATTGTTTACTCTGAAAAAATTCTAAGGTCAGGGTGATGTTTTAACTCCTATGAGTAATTGTTCCCCTTAGGTAGGTACTACTAGGTATCATTATAACATTAATTGTTTAACATAGGCTAGCATATTGAGGCGGATTACAATAAACCTAAATTTATAACAATTTTCTTCTCTTCAAGTACCTTATGTCCATATGTATATTATTTTTTGTTGTTAACTTTTTCTACTTTTCAATAAACCATCCAACGGCCTCTGCATTTATGTACACATTATTATCATCAGTTAACGCAAAAGGGTGATTCAAAACGATACAGAGTTCAACAAAATGTATTCAAAATGATATCGGTGGATGATTTTTTTTCGATTCTACGCCTCATTCGTATTTTTTTTTATCAACTTTGCTTATTATTGGCTTGCTGTGCCAACCTAAAGAGAATAAATCAGTGGTTCCAAGGAAGGTTTAATAAAGCAACAACCAAAAATCATAACCAAAAATCATAATCATTGAGGGATCAGTAGGATTTATCGGACCAGTTAGGATTTCATCAGAGTCGAACCCTCTGATATGAAAATATCTGGAGTCGGTGAAATATTTTCCCATTATGTTTCTGGTGGATTGACGTATTGTTCTTGTATTGTTTTGTATTTATTATACTTATATGTATAGTGCACTTACATTGCGTGAATTTACTACATATTCATTTGTGAAAAAGTGTGTGGAAGGGTTTAGTCTTTCATTTGGGAAAGATTCAACCCGGACATAAAATCTGGAGCACCGTAAATCTATAGATTATTATTATATGGTAAGCGTATATGTATTCAATGTATTTATACATGAAAGGTTAAGTTCAACAAAGTAATTAATATAAACATTGATATTATTTTATTCTTTAAAAAATTTATCCAAGAAAAAAATAACTCACGCGACTTGACACAAAAATTCTTTGAATTTCTTTGAAAGAAATTTCTCGAAAATTCTTCAAGAGGATTCTGATCACATTATATGTGTGATAAAACCCAAGCTCTTGTAAAAGAGCCCCTCTCCGTTTGCTCGGCTTTTATCCTTAGACATTCAGCACACTTCATTGCTCCTTGCCCCTCGGGTCCAAACTCCCCAGTCCAGGAGTGATTGTAATCTCTAACTTATGAGAATTAACTGCAAACCTCACATATCTTTGACTCTATTAGGCACTTAAAAGTACTGCAACATAGTAATAAGTAAAGAGTTTCGCTTTCCTAAATATTTGTCTCATTATTTTGCAGACACATATTCTCACACAAAGTGGACAAGTTGCGAATGCTTTATGCGTCTGCATATCTCCCGTCTGTGATCTTCACGTCGCGGCAACAACTCATTGAATAATACAAATAAACTGAAAAACCAATGCCGGCCAGACTGCCGAAAAAGCTGAATGACTAACTTACTTTCGGAACATTCCTTTGGGAGACGAGAGAATAAAGGGGCAACGCCAGTGGCGTAGCCGCCCCCTTATTTAGGTTTTTCAATTAAAAAGACTAAACTATATAGTAATTGTAAAGAACTTTTCAATCATTAGAGACCGGATTATATGCAAATGCATATTTGCATATGCATTTGCATATTTAGACCCTTTTCGTCAGAAGTTGCATATTTTAGCAAAAAAATTGAGATCATGCATATTTACGCTCGATATCGTTCATCGTTCAGATGCCTCACATAAGTGACACCAATCAATGACTTCGATAATGCAGAGGCTTTGGCAGTTTTCCAGTGAAAAGAAGCATTTGACGATACTAGTATAAAAAAAAACTAGCTATGATTAGCACTCATTTCGCCACATACCTGCAAGTATAAAAACCAAAACGCTTGAAACTCATGGATTGGCGTTGAATGAATCTATTCAGGTTGCGAAGAAAATCCGCCTTATGAATTCCTCGTTGTAACAGACGTGTGCTACAAGACTGTAGAAAAAGGGCACCGGTGGCTGTGCACGTGGATGTCGACTATTGTAATATTGTTTAAAATGCAGTACTGGCTGGCCTTCCTTGAAGGTGGCAGCCCTGCTGTACTGGAGGGTGGTAACCCTGGATCTGCCTCCCTGCACCCAGAGCTGGTGAGTGGTAGCCCTGGATGTCCTTGTTCTCTGCCTGAGCCTGGCGCCTTGCGGTGTCCAGAAGTTGGGCCGGCTAGTCTTGAGGAGGTAGGCACCAGACTTGTAGTTCAGGCAGAGCTTCAGCAGGAGGCAGGTCGGAGAGAGGTTTCTTCCAGAGGAAGGAGTAAAACACGAAGATTTAAAGAAAACGTTGAACTGATTTATTATCGAAAAATTTGTCGTATTTATACCAATCGGTAGGTGGCTCACGGAAAGTGGAGGGGGAAACGGAACCCAGGCACTTTTCCTTTATAAAGGGCAAGAAACTGCTTAGTATCTATTTTGCCGGCTTAATCCGTAAAAGTGCTTGTCTAAATTTGGCAACTTTTACGGATTTTGTAGCCTTTATTAACAATCAAAATACATATTAAATAGAAAAAACATATAAATAAAGCCAAGATTTATAACAAGAATTTTAGTTTGGTGAATTTACCGTGATTTTAAGAATTTTTGATTTTTAAGGAAATGTTTTATGATTTATCAAGTTATAATTATTTTTCCTAGGTTCCCTGTGAGATAAGTTAACGAAATCTGTTTATTTCACCATCTCACAGGGACCCTAGAATTTTGTAGAGGTAAAAATGTAAAAATGTCATGACCGAAATTTTCTAAGTCTTTTTGACATGGCAAATTGAGCTCTAATTTCGGCTCTAAGTATTTTGAGAGCAAAGTCTCAGTTTGACTGGAGGCCTTGTAGGATCAAGAATGAAAACTGATTATTTCATTGTCCTACAAGGCCCGCAGGTTTTGTTATTTGGAAAAACATAAAATTTACACCTTCGAAATTTTCTAAGTGTTTTTTGGTAGGCAAAAATGACTTTATTTTTGCCTCCCAATATGTTGTGTGATAAATCTTGGCTTTACTCGAGACCTTGTAGGATTTCAAATGAAAACTGATTATTTCATTTGTCCTACAAGGCCCGTGTGTATAAAAATTAAGACATAAACATTTAAAAATAAGTACAAGAATTAAACATTTTTAAATGAGTTTACAACCTCCCCAGTAGCGATTTCTCAAAGTATTATTTATTGATCGCACCGGGGAGATGTACATAAGAAATAAAAAACTTAAATATTTGAAATCCAATAAGAAAATAATAAGTAATTGATAAAAATGACATTTTCTAATTAGAACAAATATTTTCCATCAAAGCGTCGCCGGCGGCACGGTACTCCAGTATTGTGAGGGTAGGCCATTTTTTCCCGATTCCCAAAATGATCACAAAACTGTAGAGGACCGGCCAAGCGATGAGCTTTGATGAAAAATATTTCGAGGGTGTGAACACGTCGGCTACACTCGTTGTCAAAGCTTTCCCGAGTAAACTCAAAGAAAATTTTGAAAAATTATCGAAAAATTATCCAGGGTTTGAACCCTTGTGACAAATTGATAGCTTCACCGACGGGGCAGGTGAAATTTTGCCCGGCACAATAATTTCAAAAATCGCACCCAAATTTAAATTCTGTCCTGTCACACCAGTAGACGTAGAACGCTCCTTTCCGCTTACAAAAATATATTAAGCGATCGCAGACACAATTTGTCTACAGAACATTTAAAACAGTACTTAGTCATATAAGTTTTTAAATGTAAATTGTAAATTTCATTGTTAAATACATTTTGTAATTGATATTTTCGAAAATACGTTTGTTATCCTTGAGAACTACCTAATAGCTTACTAAAATAAAATAAAATATTTAAAAATACGACTTCCTATATTATTTCATGTTGCATATTTTGGCCCTATTTATGGATTTTCGTGCATATTTTAGCTATTTTTATTGCATATTTGCATGCATATTTTGGGCTTTTTTTGTTGCATATAATCCGGTCTTTAATCATCATTATTGTGTATTGTACCTACAGGTTACAAAATAAAAAACGTCATGTGTATATACATATATACTTATGTTTTACAATGTAATAATCACAATTGTTTCAAAAATTCTTACACGTATAAAGCATCACTCACGAACTTCACTTCCCTGAAGTCATACTTACTGAATATTAGTCATCACGAGTATCATGATCAATCGAAGAACAAAATAAAATAGGGGATTTGCTGCAATTCGGTACAGACGTTGTTGCCAGTCGTTAAAATGAGTAAGATTTCATTATTATGCATTCATTTAAAGAAAGGGGATTGCCCGGTGTCGTCACAGAATAAGTAATGAAAAATTCCGTGCTCATTTCAATCGGTCCAAATCGTTGGTGCGACAAAAATATGGAATGAGATAGATCAAAATTTTACAACCTTAAAAGTCCCCCCCCCCCCCCCCCCTCCACCCTACTTTACGCCACTGGGCGACGCTGATAGAACCGCTGGGACCTCTCCCTCTTTCCCATAAACGACAATTGTAACAAAAAGGAAGGTTATATCGTAACTCTCAGTGGCAAGACTGAACATTTCGACTTTTAAATTTATTTTCTTATTTAATATTCGTCTGCAAACTGCGACGAGCTTTGGCGCGTGGGCGAGAACGCACAATGCTTTCACGCATTCAATTTTCGCATCTGGAGAAAGATTTACGAGGCCCTTCGAGGGGTTCCTGCGGCAACTGATATTTACGCCACATTATTATTATTTGATAGTCAGATCTTTATGGGTTCTTTCTCCGTGCACTAAAAGATGTGGCTGCGCTCTCAAATAATGTCACACAATGTAATTCGCATCACCGATTTTATAATCCCTCGAATTAAAAAAAAATGTTTTTTCTTTGCACCGTAAATCAAGGATCGTATTTCTTATTATCTGACGTTAACGCATCGTAAATCATTGATTGCAAATTGGAAATATACAACAAAAAGCATGAAGCAGAACCTACATAATATGTAGGTTATAAGTTATAAGTATTTTAAATAAATATTATATTAAATGTGGGTGGACATTGGAGATTGGGGGTTCATTATTCTTGTTAGTACAAAAATTATTAAATATGTTTTGTTTATAAATTATTAAATATGTAAAACATTCCCAAATTACGAACAACCTGACCATATTTGTAAATCTTTTACTATCACCACAGTTGCTTGGGCTTAGTGATGGAGGACTTAGCCAGCCGAGGAATCGGACGCGCGATACTTCGGTGGAACCCAAACGCGATGCCAACTCAGCCACTGACCTGTCTTTTTTAAATTAACTTCTTAAATTTAATTATCATGTGTTATTATATTTAACTGGTAGTTACAGAAAGTTACCAATACATAAATCGATTTTGCCTGGGTTTCAACACTTATAAGAAATATGGCATCGAGTTATATACATTTTTCGAAGCCCATGTCAGGATGGAAATGACTTTTCGAAAACAGAAACTTTAACATAGAAATTCTAGACAACGTATAATCCAAATTTCTCGATATCAGGGCTCACAATTTTCGATTATTTCTGCTCCAGAAAAGAGATAGATACCTGTTATGTTTTGGAAAGATAAGTAAATAAATTTTTTAAAAGGTGTTTTATTTTTATTTTATATTTTATTTATTATATAAGATTTTTTTAATAATCACCGTTAACCCAACTAAAAATTGTCCAAGTTTTATGTAAAATCATGAATAGGTAGATACTTAATTTATTTTTGATTGTTCTGTTTTTTTTAAAATTTAATATACAAATAAATAAAATAGCACAAATCTCTACCTACTAGATATTTGCTATACCTTTTGATTAAAAAAAGAATTATGTATTCAGTTTGGTCAGGTATTTTGGCCTCAAATCCAAATTTGAGTTCAGTATGAAAAGGCCGCGCTAACGTTTCTCCAAGTAATTATATACATCTGTCAGATACCTATCACTTAAAATAGCTACGATATAAAATAATAAAGATGTAAAGCTCTCATTTGTTAGTTTATTTTATAACTAAACGCCATAAGATTAAATCGTCAAATCATAAAATTAATTAATTTAATTTGATGACTGATTACAGTGAGGCACCTTCTATATTTTCATATCTTAATAACAAATCGACAAAAAACACCTTGTTCAAATACTTTTAATCATTATATAGCTGTCAGCGCCTAACTATTGAGTTCTATCTGATTACGTGATCTGTGCACCTGTTTTATAAATAAACCATCTATTTTTCAATTTCGTAGGCGGATATCGCCCCTCCTAGCCCTATTTAAGTACCGCCGCACGGGAATCATTTTTTGGAAAACCTACACCCCTACCATAGGTCATTGGCTTGTAAAATGTTTTTGCCCATCTATTGCGTGATTTTTCTGCTTATAAACTCCGTCTACCTGCTTGGCGCGCACCGCTCCTGACTATATTTGAAGGCCGAAGTGGATGCTATAACTTTGGGAATGCATTCACCTACATGTACCTATAGGAAGATTTCTAGGTAAAAAGACGAATTTTTGGATCGGCTGGACCAGACGTCCCCCCTCAAGTCATTATTTTCATGTTGATATGTAATTATTTATGTATTCGATGGACTTTTGTATGATGTGTGTAATGTAATTTTAACCACTTAACTGGGGAAAAATACTTCACATACAGATAAAGGAAGAAATAGGACTTACTGCGAGACTGTTGCATTCTCCTCTGTCGAGCTGGTTTATATAATATTACACTACATTTATAGCGGATTGTAGTGTAGTTCGCGGTAATTTTCTTTAGTGGTGGGCGCGAGATTTGATCGCGGGCTTAAATACGTAATTCGGCGAGAATCAATTGATGACTGGCAAAGCGGTCCATGAAAGGTACACAGGAGCAGGGTAGAAATATGTCTAGGAATATGCAACAATATTATCTCCCAAGTACAGCGGTTTACGAAATTAGGTGTGTACATAAATGCGGGTGTGTAGTACATACATGTATAGTATGTCAAATAAGAGAATAAAATATAAAAAATGGAACTACAAAATTTGTAGGCTGGCAACACCAATTTACCTGTCAAATATTATTTTAAAGTGCAATGACACTGAAAATACAGAACTCTGTATGCACATTTAAGAACACTTTTTTAATACTGTTGTTAAGGTACCTACTTAATGACATACATTTGATTAAATTTTACAAAGTGGTTGGCTTTCATTAATTTTAAGATAGAATTTTTATTTTATAATTTGAATTTAACGGTAGTTAGAAAGGAATAATCATTAATGGTGAGTTTAGTTACACTACTTTTAGATCTGAATGAGTTTAATATATTCAGATCTAAAATTAGAGACATGATCTAAAGCACGGGCAACGCTAGGTACTTTAAAGCTAAAATTAAATAAATGTTAGCAATTTCTAAGTGTGCTTTATTTTTTATTACAAAATCGTTATTCTTCATTATGTTAACACGAAATTGCAAAGTATGATAATAACATACCAGTATGCAATTATAATTTTGAGATCAGTGTGTATCTCTATATGGCAATGAAAAAATATTTTTTTCACTTTAATGACTTTTTAATTTTTAATAAACATGTAGGTTACATAGCTTTAGATTACCACCATGATTATCTTTTTAAAATTATTCTTTATTAATTGCATAAATATTATAGTAAAATTTTTGTGGATTTTTCGACCACCATGCTAGGCTGATGCCCGTGTTATGGTGGTCGATTATATTTATAGTATTGCCATTTGAACAACAGTGGCGCCATCCTATGTTTTCTACTCTTATTTGACATAGGTGTATTGTGTAGATGGCCCAACCACAATGTAATTACCGTATTTTTAGAAATCTATTTGTAAATAAACTGTTAAACTGATTTAACTTCTGGAGTAGGTAGGTACTGTATACTATTTTGCCTCCTGTGAATGTTTTCATTATAGTTGGTGAAACGACCATGGTCAAGTAATGGGTACATTGTTCTGAACGGCATAAATAATGTTGCTAATGTGCTATTGTTCGTCTAAAATCTTACTGACCAAGTTAGGATAACATCGCCCTAAAACACAAAAAACATCGGCATCTGTGGTCGAGGGGCAAGGCTCTTCACTAGCGATCCGGATATCGTGGGTTCAAATACCGGCGTACGAAAGTAAATTTCAATAGATTGATTTGTGTTTTCACAATAAAATCATTTAAAATAATATAAGGTATATTTTCGGCACGTTCCGGAGTATAAGATACTCGCAGTGGCGCCCTGGTATAAGAGCAGCATTCAGGATTGAAACGTTGCTTTATAAGGCTTTAGCCGTGTTTAGTGACCTGATCTGAAGAGCCAGGTACTTCCCCACATTACTCTTCACCACCTCTTTTCCCTCTCCACTACCTTCAGATACCATAATCTCACTCTCACCTATATTGGTTCCACCGGGACTCAAACCCAGGGCCCTTTGCTTACATGGCAAGTATAATTTGAGATATTTGTAACGTAACTTAGAGATACTACAAAGTATGATAACAAAATTATTTGTATTGTTATTTTGATTACTTAACCTTTAATCCTACACAGTTGTTAGTTCCAAATCTGAGAGGTCCTTCTCGTCTTCCAAGTCAAACGCACAACTACTCTTGTTAATGGGCTCGCCTTGTTGGTTGAGGCTTCTAAAAGCTCTTCTTTGTATTTCCGTACGTGTGAAAAGTAAAACAACAAGAACTTAGCCCAGAATTTATCTTACAGTTAGAGCGCTCGCCAGCAGATTGAGGATCAAACCCTTCATTATAATTCTGTTAGTGTTCTCGTTTCACGACTGTATTAAGTACCCTCTTGTAGTTCTGAGACAATTTTTCGCTTTTTTTTATACAAACCAAAACACATATGGGGGCATCCATTAACTACGTGAGAAGTTTTCTTCCAATCTAGACCCCCCCCTTGTTGAGATAAATTTGGACTATAATTTTTTTCAAGTAACGTGAGATTTTTCTGGACCCCCCCCCCCCCCCCTCCCCCTTTTGAGCTAACGTAATTAATGTATGATCCCTATGTCAAATCACATGTTAATACATGTCCACCCGATATAATTACAGGGAGAAACAACTCCAAAGGCCGTGTCGTGTGCAGGGAGTGGCTGGACCTACTACGGACGTATGGACGGAGTATCGGACGCTGGAGTAGTGCAAGACAAGGACGCCTGGAGGCGTCTTGTCAAGGCGATTGCGATGTGTCCCCGACCCGAATAACAGAATAAGATGAAATGAAAATTTTTCATATTCTACTTCGTACATCTGATGTAAGTACTTATGCCTAGATTCTTACATATACATTTTTATTTGGTTTACATTGAAGAAACAGCTGACAAGTTTAATAAAATCTTTAAAAAAAAACTTTGAGATTGCAATTTCTGATCCGAATTGTCTCTCTCCTCTACTCGGAAACGAAGTGTAACTATGCAATATTAAAAAATTTCAAATAGGTTTTAGAATTTTTATTTACTTAAATACTAGTTGAAGTCGCCCGGGATTTACGCAAAGTTTTTCTAAACTTGACAGTTATTTTCCCCTTACTTGTTCTCTTCCCATTTCCATCCCCTCCCTACTACCTTCAGCCTCATAATATACCCCTATTGAAGATACCTCAGTCTCACTAGTTCCAGGC
The DNA here is from genome assembly GCA_917563855.2 of Limnephilus lunatus. NCBI lineage: Eukaryota > Metazoa > Arthropoda > Insecta > Trichoptera > Limnephilidae > Limnephilus > Limnephilus lunatus. The sequence continues at coordinate 43,748,904 of OU830598.1, read as the reverse complement.
GGGAGCATTTGGAACTATTGTACGTGTTCACATAAAAATTACCTGAAGAATTTTCTTAATTCTGCTTTAAGGGGCAGGAAAGTGGGTGGGGATGACTTTCCTCTTGTTTTAATTGTCAAATGCGCAAAATAAAATTGCAACGTGCCGTCCTCCCGCCACAAATGCTCTCCTTCACATAATAGGGATAGATAGCTTTCACACGGTCCAGAGTAGGGAATAAACCAAAAATGAGAAATTGTAAGAAAAATCGATAACAGTTTTTAATTGTTGTACTGTGAGACACGACAATAAAATGAAAATTCGAAAGACAGTTTTATTTTACGATACATTTTAAGTATGGAATTCGGACTAAATTAAACGCGACCAGAGATTGTAAAGTTGGATGTAGAAAGTGGACCTTTAGTCCTTCCTCATCGAGGTAGGCGGTAAGGCAATAATGGAGATGTGTCGTAAATCGTATATCAATTTGATTTATGGTTAATAATATACGAGCCTTGGTTTACTTATGGAAATTTAATAACTTAATCTGATTCGCGACAGCTTTTATTTTATGATCTCACTCGTGGGTGGTTTTCAACATCCATGGATATTAATATAAGCAGTTGAGATTACTTTTTGTTCTTCGAGAAAAGTTCCGAGCTCAGATCATTATATCGTATGATCCAAGGTAAGTAACGTTATCTTTAAAAAACTCAATTTTCTTAAACTTAAATATGATCCAGTACTTTAATTAGCAACAAAAAATTAAACGAATGGGTCAGTATTTTCTTTTAGTGGTTGGAAGAATTTAAAAAATATATACAAATGAAACCTAAATACAGTTTTATCGAAATTAGTGAAACCTGAAAATGCAACAGCATATATTTGTGTTATTTCTTTTTTTTTTTTTTTTTTTTTTTTTTTTATTTGAATTATTTTAGTAATTTGTACATTTAAGGTTACAAATTTCTAATTAATTACAATATTTCATATTGCAGCTTATTAATTATAATATTTCAAATCAACAATATTTTTTTCTTATTTTATGTAGCTCCTACAATACATCTTGAACTTTTCAATTGGTGAGGACTTTAGAGTTTCTGGCAGTGTGTTATATAACTTAGTTCCTTTGTACAGCAAACTGTTTAATTTATTATTATTATTATTATTTATTTTAAGAATTGGTGTCTCAAGGTCTTTAAAAATGTTCACATGTAAAATTATATTCTTTAGAGTTAGTGAGTATAGTTTTTTTTAGATATTTTCCCCAAAACAAAACATCTTTCTAGCCACCAGGCCATTGCCGAATCTACGGGGGGAGGCAAATGGGGAAAGCGCCACATTTGGCAGAAGATCTGGGGAGGTGGGAAGGTGTTGTACGGATCTTGCAACGCATCAGTGATGGTAACGGAAGATACACAAACGTTCAAGTTTTTTCACTCCGAAAATACAATGAAAACAATTAACCGTGGCTGACCGGTTGGTTTAATCATATTTTATCCTGGTTATGATTAGCGCCATCTGTCGAAAAGATCAGAAACTCATGAATGACTCTTTAAAGTTGGTACAGGTCTGTAAATTTGTTTTTGAAGGTGGCCAAAAGAGGAACTCGAATGTTTTAAAACACCTAAAATATGTATATGTATTCACACTTTATGGAGTAGCGACACGACAGCATAGTTAACTCTCTATTTTTTTTTTATTTACATTAAAAAAGAAAGACAAATATTTCAGAGTTACGAGTAGTAATCTCTTACTACCACTACAGTGGGTGGAAAATGTTGCTTGTGTTAGTGATGGAGGACTTAGAAAGCCGAGTAATCAAACACGAGACGCCCGGGTGGGACCCAAAAGCGATGCCAACGCAGCCACCGACCGGTCGAGTTATCTGTAAGTTGGTTTCCTCGTCTGGCCGATTTTAGCGACATATCAAGCTGCTCTAGCAGATGGTGTATGAGATCATATTACTCGGGTACATGGGGTGAGGTTCTTCCATATATTGGTGGAGGATGCGTCAGCCCACAAGCTGCGTGGCGGACCGGATAGGTAGAGGCCGGAAGAGGGAGACCCCTTGACCTCTCCAACCGGAATCTCGACCCCATCGCCTTCCACCGTAGTAGGAAAGAAGGATTTATCTGTTAGAATGTGTGGTATAACTCGCATTTCATGTATGTATTGTATTCTTTACAATCAATATAAAGTATATTATAGGTGATACCACTCTGAATTAATGTTGATCTGAAGGACCTTAAGCATGGTTGACTTGAACAAATGTTCAAGGGATACTAAAAGAGCTCCCGAGCTATTACAGCGCTTCTGCAATGTTGCCTTTCTTCTGAGGGATCGAGTCACAAATTGCAAAGAAAGACTGCAATTCCTTAGTACAAGACAACAAATATCAAGGATTATTTCATTCAAGAAACGTTTTAGAAATTTAAATTGTGCAACCATATATTTCTATTTTTAAGTGAAATAATGGTGATTAGAGATCAATTTTATCGCTCTGTATTTTAATCTGCTTGTCTAAGTTCTACTATATTTTTTTTTTGATACTGATAATTTGTTGTGGAATTTCAATATATATAATATGGTAAAAAAGAAATAAATAAGTGGAAAACAGTTTTATGTTTGTTTTATCATATAATTATTATTCAATTAACTATTTTAGGGATACTTCAAATTGTGGTGATACTTCACTTTATGAGTGAGAGATCGAATGCTTTTCTAAAATCAACAATTTAAAAAAATATATAGGTATATATATATATATATTTTATTATAAATTAGAAAAGTAAATATACACAATAATAATATGTTACGTTGACAGTTTTAATTTATCCAGTTAGAAGAGAAATAATCACGGGTCTAACTGGGGAACTAGTCTATTATTTATGCTATATATTGTGAAATAGTTTAGTGATTGAGATAAAGTATTTAGGAATAAAAGATAAAATTTATAATTATTTGTTTTGATCCAAACAAGCTTTCAGTTGAGAATCGCAACTAATAATTCAAGTAATTTTGCAAAACAATTATTAGCATAGGTACGGTATACGAAATTTTCGGTTAATTATTTTAAATATTATTTACTCTAAATTTTAATGATCAAAAGGCACTAATCTGAAACTGTTTTTATTTGCACAGAACTGTAACTTTGCACAGATGGAACAAAGTTGAAACATATAAAAATAATGACAAATAAGGAATAAAAAGTGAAGGATATAAAATAAATATGACCATGAATAGAAAACAATTAAAACACACTTAAAATTTTCAAATGCTTTATTTATTATAATTTAAAAACAATACTACATTTCACATTATTACAAACATTGTTGTACATTTCAAAATATTTTCTAAATCTACATTAATAGTTTTATAAAAAAAGGCTAACCATTTAAAATCAAAATAACTCAAAACAGTTGTAGTACGATAATAATTTATGGGATTAATATTTTAGAACATATTTATTTATATTAAGTTTACAAAAAACATTTTAAACAAATGTATGCTCTACGGTTAATATTTCTACAATATTTTATACAATATTTTACAACCGGCATTCCTTCAATTGCGTAATTATTTTGAAAAGATTGTTCATCTAAAATTCGAGGATAATCTTGCAACTTATCTCTGGAACTAAGAATACGTAATTTTAATATTATGAATATATAAATGTTAAATCCACCACCAAATTATGTTAATGAATATCACAGCTACATTATATTGAACTAAAGCTGTTTGCTTAGAGATTCTAAAATTATAAATACATTACAATAGTAACTATGTATTTGTCAAGTTTAATATGGATAAATAAAGAAAAAGAACACATCTTTGTATTATTTGTTTAAACCACCCAGATTTTATATTCTTATCAAAATAACAAGGTTTATGCTACAACAATATTATCTTATTTGATTTATAATTTTTTTTTTGTTTTATGAATCTGAAATAAGCCATAGTCCTATCTTTCTAATAAAAACCAAAACAATAAATAAAATATATTTGTTATGAAATCATCTGCTCTCAATACCTACAGGTTGATTTATCTTGTACAAAAAATGTCAAACAAATAACGTATTACTGAAGACGAAAAACTAATCTCCCACATATTTCGGTAAATGGATTCCAATGGACCGACTTTATATTTCCTTTCGCTGGGCAATAAATAAATGAGTCGGAAAATTTCCAAATCTCCGAGAAGGGATCATTCTAGAAATCACAAATACCCGAAGCTGGACGTGCCTAGGCTTAATTCTGTGTATCAATTTTACCCATTTTCAAGGGTCTCCTCGAAAATGTGATTCGGCTTGATGTAATAAATGATAGATTCGATCGGTAAATCGTGATTGGAGCAAATTTGGGCGGGTTAATTCAACTTTATAACCAACCCTGCATCGTAAAGATCCACGGAAAAGTATTAATACAAACGATACAGCATAAATATGTTAGGTAATATGTTTGTACATAGTAGCAAACTAAGTAACTAATAGGATGGTCTGAGTAAGTAAAGAACCGTTTTGGTAGAAACAAATCCAATTACGAAACCGTGAGGAAAAAACTTCGAACTTCTGACAAAACTATCGCAATAACTGGTCTCCCCGTTATTAGGTGGGCAGACAGAGGGTCGTATATTCAACTGACATCCCAATCCTATTTTCTATCACTAGTTCAGTAAGTTCAGGTAATAGTCCTGAAGGGATTTGTGGAAGGTTCCGAACTAAGCTGGCCGCTCTGCCGAAACAATATTTATGTCCAAAGATTTCCTTTTATTCGCCGCCCATTATATATTTTTATTGTAAAGCGCGCAGTTGGCTGAAATTGTTTTCAGACCAACGAGGGGTCGAGATGCCTGTGGCTGTAGGAAGTGGATTCAGTTTCATAGCATTCTTGATCACTTGAATTTTAAATTACAAGTTATTATTACAGGCCTAATCATAAACATTTTCTTGGCATAAAAAATGTTTTAACCTGTTTTTTTTTTTAAGGTACTGAAACAATTGAAAGTAATCGTTTCAACGCCATGGATCGATTACCGAATTAATAACAACAAAAAATATATATATTTTATAATATATTTTAGAGTCTGTATTAGACTCAGGTTCCATGGCTTATTTTTTCTTCACAAATCCATAAAATTATTTTAATTCCATCGTTAAATTTCGTTCGGAAGCAATCACATTCGTTGTCAGGACTCTTTGGATCTTTGGTTTGGGGATATGGGTCTGGGGGCAGGTGCTAGTTTCGAGTCATCATGCCGTTGATCATGATGTTTGCGAGGGCATTTCTGCGCTTGCGCCAGGCGCCCATCCCTTGCGAGTGGTATTGCAGTTGTTGGCACCACTGCTTGGTGCGGGCACTGTCCTCAGCCTAGAAAAAAATAAAAAATCAAGTTTAGTGCTAAGAAAAAATATCTTATTTTCATTTGATTCATTATTAACGTACGAGACATCCTTTTTTTAAAGGAAACGAACGCTTCCCTTTTACAGCAAAATGGTCCTAATTTTTCAGTTCTACTTTGAAAAATCTTGGAAATAATTTCAACTAAGTATTTGTTAATCATTTATTTCCATTTTTATTTCTTATTGGGCAATGCTGATGAGTTACAAAACTCATTTCAAGATGTGAGGAACTGAAAATTCATAAGTGAGAGGTAATAGGTACACTTTTGCATAGGTATTTTTATATAAAAATATGTGTTTCACGTGCAGTACAGGATAAAAATAAAAAGGTGGTTAACGTGGGCTAAACAACAAGAGAACATAAATAAAGAAACAAACAAAGATTTACAAAATGGATGATTACAAACAGAGGATAAAGAAAGGGAAAGAAAAATAAACAAGTCAGAACAAAACATGACAAGAGACAAATATGTCATGAACATGTCAAAACATTACATATTTTCATTTTTAAATGTATTCAAAAATGGTATTTTTATTACTATGACTTTTTTTTATTACGCTCGATGTTTTTGTATATATCTGGAAGCGAATTATGCAGTGGCAATATTATACTTCAGAGATAATAAAGTAAAATGTTAATTTAAAATAAAGCAAAAAATTAGATATTATTTTTGTTTCATTTTATTTCTTCGTTCTTCTTCATTTGACATTACTTGTAAAATAACTTTATCTTATACCTACTAGGTCCATAAAACCAAGCAACCTCATAAAACTTATATTTTTTTCGTTTTACAGAAACAATTATTGAATGTTAATTAATCTGTCTTCTTGAGAATCTCATAATTTTTGCACACCCCTAAGACATATGACCGCATAATTACAATTACAGCAGCTAGATTTTAGATAATCAACTGACAAACATACACTTTTTAAAGCGGTTTCAAACTTTCAAAATCGACTTCCAGTGAAAATGAGAAGAGTTAAGAGTTCATTTTTAAATAACACACTGTAAAACTCTTCGAATAACTTAAAAAACTTTCAAATAGTTCAAAATCGATGATTGTAAACAGTTTTTGTCCCTTTCTCGCTAATGTCAATAAGTACCTATGCATAAGCAAGTCAAAGGTTGTCGGAAAAACATATGCACCAATACACATAATATTAAGTATGTGTTGTTCCCTCAATTCTTAATGCGTGACCTGTAGGTCTTGTTTTTGTTTGAATGTTTGAAAAGTCTGACGGATATTACACGAATTTCTATTTTTAATATAAACGTAATATTTTTATATGCCCAAAATAAACGTTAAAAATCTCGAATACCTACGATGTATTTTTAGTAAAAATACGAAGGAATCTTTTAATAAAGCGGGATCCTAGCATCCTAGACGTCCAAAATCTTGCAAAGAAAAACATCCCGGATGTTCGGAAACAATATTTATTTAGTCGTAATCAAAATACAGATTGTTTTCAAGGAGAATGTTTGAGCGCCCGGAATCCTGTTGTTCGGCAAACAGCTTAGCAGTGCTGAAAATTGGTTTGCGAAGAACATAGCTCGCAGGCGTTCGGGCTAATGCGAGGCGGACTGGTGGAGTGCTTCACGGGATTATTTCACGGAAAAATACAGGAGATTAACTACAGCAGAGGAACTTTCTATGTCAGTGGATTTACAAACAGCTTGATAAAATTAATTACTTGACAGCCACTGTGGTCAAGTGGTAAGGTTCTCGACTTCGAATTCGGGGGTTGCGGATTCAAAGCCCAGCGCCAGCGTGAACAAATAAATTGTATTTATCTAAGTTGCGTTGTTTCACAATCAACAAACATAGGAAATTTGCGGCACGTTCCAGAGTGGAAGATACTATCTGTATCGCTCTGTGAAATACAACCAATCAGATTTGAAACGTAATTTGAAATAGTTTCAGACGCGTTTGAGCAGTTCGGACTCCTGTGCGGTTTTCACAGAAAAAAACCTATTTATTCTAATTAAAGAAACTAACCATAATGCCATTTCCCTGTAAATGTTAGGCAAAACAATTTGGAAGGCGGATATGGTTACTGCCGCCCCGGGAACTAACAACTCTGCCATAGATCACTCAAAGTGATTTAGCAGGGTGCCCGGATTCCAAGGATAAGGTTTATAATAAACCTCAGCCTTCTCCTAAGCCTTCTTCCCACCAATTGCGTGGCAGGCCGGATCGGGAGAGACTGATTGAGGGAGACCTTTTAACCACTCCAGCAGGACCCGCACCGCACTGCACTGGGAGGGAAAGATTCATACGTCCGTCACTTCTGGACACACTAACCGCCAGATTTTTACCCAACCCTGATACCTTTTTCCTGCCTAGAACTTCCTATCCTTCTTTCATAAAAAAGCCTCCTCACAGCATCCCCAAAGATGACATAAGCCCTTAGGAGAATTATTTTACGCAGGGCCTCCTGTGTTGAGCTAATATAAAAAAATATAATAAAATAGTGCACCTACTGACAAAACAGAACTATTTAAAATAGAAGGTCTAAGATAATTGTGAACAATAAAACCATTCGGTGGTTTTTATACTACGATTAGGCTAGCAAAATGAATCAAATTAGGGTGTGTCACCTTAAAAATGAAGGTGTCCTTGGAGACGATCTCCTGCAGCTCAAAGTAGTCGTCCCAGTCGCTGTCGGCGGCCACCACGCAACGGTCCAGGAAGAGCGGCTCGCGCAGGAGGGCCGCCCGCCCTCCCTTCTCGCGCACCAGCAGGAGGCTCGCCTCACGCACGCCCGTGTTGTGGGGGAAGCACGGCCCGAGGGCCCCGCACGGCTTGTACGCTGCTGTCGGCTAAACAAACCATATATTTAATCACAATTAATTAACAAATAATATTTATTCTTTTTATTTTTAACTTTATGTGTAAAAACTCAAATTATAATATTTAATTAAATGAAGACAATATTAGCGAAACTCAATCAAAATCTGAAGACAGAAAAATCAGAAAAAGATATTGGTTCCATTGGGACTCGAACCCAGATACCTTAGCATTCATGACCAACTGCTCTACCGATTGAGCTATGGAACCCATTTGCAATTCTGTCACTTGATACAGTTATGATGAGTTATGATACAGTTAAAAAGTGACCGAATTGGAAATTGAGCTATGGAACCCATTTGCAATTCGGTCACTTGATACAGTTATGATGAGTTATGATACAGTTAAAAAGTGACCGAATTGGAAATTGAGCTATGGAACCCATTTCCAATTCGGTCACTTGATACAGTTATGATGAGTTATGATACAGTTAAAAAGTGACCGAATTGGAAATGGGTTCCATAGCTCAATCGGTAGAGCAGTTGGCCATGAATGCTAAGGTATCTGGGTTCGAGTCCCAGTGGAACCAATATCTTTTTCTGATTTTTCTGTCTTCAGATTTTGATTGAGTTTCGCTAATATTGTCTTCATTTAATTAAAAAATAATATTTAATATTTAGTGACGTAATATTTAATCAGAATTAACTTCTCGGAAGAAAAATGTAGGTATGAGGGGTGGGTAGGAATCTTGGAGTCAGTGTGTGAAGGAGTGTAGTGCGTATGAATCCATCCCTCCCACTGCAGTGCAAGGCGATGGATCGAGAGGGTCCGGCTGAATAGATCAAAATATCTCCCTCAACCAGCCTCTCCCAATCCGGCCAGCTACACCCGGGCAAACGCATCCGCCACTAAGATCTGGACAAACTTCACCTCACGAACCCGGACACGTGGGGCGACCTATGAAAGGGATATTTAATAAATAGTTCCCGGGGAGGCGATACCCATGCCCGCCTCCTAAATTGTGCTTCATGATAGTAGCTCAATTGGCAGAGACGTTAATCCTGGTTAGAGTGATGGTTTAACCTAGGAGTTATAATCAGTGTTACATATTGATCTTCCAGTATCCGAAAAATCGAAATTTCAGTTGAATATGCAGTTATATATATGTAAAAGTGAACCCTCTATCTGGCAAAATACTTAGATTTCTCATAAACACCTCTAAATCAGAAAAACTTGTAGTGAATTAAACAAAATATTGATGTTTTTGGACCACCAGTTGGAAATTTCAAAATACTAATAAACCGGACCGTTATACTTCTCAGTGTTTTTGTATCGAACGTTATTAATACCGTAGCGTCTGTGTGGTTGAATTTAAGACTCCGGCTTCGAACGCATGTCTGCCGCCTTACCCGTCGCACCATATATACATCCGTGTACGTGGATTTTCAGACAAAGCCACCATTGTAATTCGATTTCTAATTCAAGAATTCGTCACAAGATATCGCCACTTTCGTCGGCAAGACGCATATGGACTTGCCCTTCCTAGGTAGGTATAATTTCTACGAATTTATGAACCTGGAGTATCTCCCGGATTTCGAAAGATTGGCGGTAATACTCAGTTGTATCAAGCGGCAGTAAATTACATATGACGTCATCGCCATTCCCGGTTACTTTTTCGCGGTGAATAGCCATCACTGGTTGACACGTTGGCAGGGTATACGAGGAAGGGGCTTATTTTGGAACCTGTTCCTATTTCCTATTGGATTTACAAAATGATTACCAACACTAACTGGGCGAAGCCGAACTAAAAGCCGCCCGCAGGACCTAGCAGTTAAAACCTTCGGAGCGGGTTTTTAACTGCTAGTAGCATATTTAATATGTAAAACACATTAAATAACATTTGATTTGTGGCGAGCATTCGAATATTGATTTCCTCTTTTTCTCAAAACTAAGTATTTGGAGATGCCTCACTGTTCAACTGGACGATCGACATTCCTACTTCATAATAAACTAATAAATGAATATGTGTTTATTAATCGTTTGTTTTTCACTTCCATACATAGATCGACATTTGCAACATAAATGAGTACAATATTTTCAACTTATAATAGAAGATTTCTGTGTTAGTTTTTAAATCCACCATAGACGAGAAGACTTTTTCGCACAAGTGGGAGCAATATTTTCAAAACATCCGTTATCGAGCTTCCTGATAGTGGAGATAAAAACCCTACGTCTTGAAACTAAAAAGTTTGAGAAACGATGGTACAGGTTCCGAGTTCGAGCCTCGGTGGCAAGCTTGCTTTTATTTTTATTTTCTGTATCTTCTATTTCATAAATAAAATAAAATGCTTCCGGATTGACCGCTTATTTACTTAGAAAGTAAATAGCAGAAATTAGCCTGGTAATTAGAACTCTTATAAATTTTAATTAATCGGACAAGAATGAATCAAACAATAAAATATATCTAATATACACTATATAAAGAGGTAAGATTTGTTTGTTTGTTTGTTTGTTTGCATTGAATAGGCTCCGAAACTACTAAACCGATTTGAAAAATTCTTTCGCTGTTGGGAAGCTACACTATCCCTGGGTAACAAAGGCTATATTATATTTTCAAAAAAAATAGGCATCCTTACTAAAACTTCAATAATGCAACCCAAGGTGTAAAAAAATTATCTAAAATATTCTTTACATCGCGTGCGATGCGAAAACTATTGATGATAGAATAAAATAATTTACTACAACTTTGTAGAACACATCATTATTTACAAAAAAGGTCGTGACAGCATATGTCTAACTATTATGGTTATGCCACAATAAGTATTCTTTTATTTTAAAAAATTAATTAAAATATCGCTGCTTGAAAAGGCCTTTATTTGTATCTTGGTTTTAATCCTTATCAAAATAAATTACTTTATTTACAATACAGCTTCAATACCTTTATTTAACTTTTTGAATTTTTCAATTCGGATATTTAATTAGAAAGATATCACGAGTTTAAAAATGTTAGTATTAGAAAAAAGTTTCGGCTACGGGCCGGGCGGGAGAAGAGTCAAGAAATGAAGTGCCAGGGAGGTTGGCGGGACGGGGAAGCGGGAGAGCGGTGGCGGGGAAGGTGGAAGTGGAACGCTGGAGGGGAACGCACGGGAAAGGACATACAAGGAGTAACATTTTATTTATTTGAATATGGCATTGCAACGCATGCCGGGAAACAGCTATATATTATAAAAGAAAGCAAAAAAAACGTGCGGACCGTAAAAACTCAGAAACGAGTCCCGGTACGATCAAGGGAGTTATATGGTGTGGTAGATCTCTATCCCCCCTAGGGAATAAGGGTAACCGTTTTTACCTAAAGGGCGTGCTTTTAAAGATATAAGGGGTGGAAGTTTCGCCCTCTTGAAATTTCTAGAACAATCTTCAGGAAAGTTCTAGAAGGTTCCATAGAGCTCTAGAAAATTCTAGTAGGAGTGGAAGAGTATGTCGTGGAATTTTCGGGAATAGGGAATCGGGAACATCAGTGTGGAACATTCCAGAACACTCTCGAATGTTGTCCTGAGCGAAGCCGGGTAACCCAGCTAGTTTTATATAAAGACAGCTGATAGAGACTTAATTGACATTTCATCGAAGTATTTCCTGATACAAAACAAGCTTAAATTCATCACTAGATCAATATTAATTATGCTGTTTCTTTGACCGAAAGTTAATAAATCTGAGCACACCAAATAAACCATTTCTCAAACAACCTATTGCAGAGAATTGCGACCAATTAAATAATAAAAAGACTCTGTTGATTTCAGTGGAAAGAATTAATTAATATAAATAGGGTTTTGAGCAAATTTATTTTATTTTATTTACAATAGCTCTACACAGGAGGCCCTGAAGAAAATAATTTCCCTTACGGCCTATGTCATCTATGGGGGTGCTGTGTAGAGGGTCTTTTTAGGAAAGGAAGGAGAGGATGTTCTAGGGAGGAAAAGGTTATGAGGGGTTGATAGCAATCTAGGGGTCAGTGTGTCCAGGAGTGACGAAGAATGATTCTAGCCCTGCTGGAGAAGTCTAAAGGTCTACCCCAACCAGTCTCTCCCGATCTGGCCTGCCACGTAGTTGTTAGACGACAAAACCTTAGCCCGTGAACCCGGGCAGCCCTTTGCTAAGTTACCAAACGTAACGAACCACTGTGAGTAGGTAATAACATTAATTAATTATTATTGAATGCTTATCTCCTGATCTTATCGTTCTGATTTCCTTTAAAAAGTGATTTCGAGTACTCTTTACAATTCTGAATATTCAACTGTAAGTAGGTAGGTATGATTAAATCTCCTCCTGCTTTAAAGCGAGCAGTACTTATGGAGAATCCCTCTCCAATTTTACGGTTCCCACAGGAGCTCCATTCTCCGAGTCGGTAACACCTCCATTGAACAGAAAACACGTACGTGTTTGATTCATAATTAACATACTCGATCTTGCTCGAGTATCAGAGAAGCGGTTGACAGCGCTTTAATCCGTTATGTAAGTTCAGAGTTCTTTCTGCATGAACATGAACATTATTATGAACGAATTCGACACCACCGTTAACTGAAATACCTACATATTAACATAATACACTGTATCTTGTTGTGGTGGATTTGGGATTTGTGTCAACTCGAATTGCTAAACTTATCTCTGTCTTGATCCACATTTTTGCATAGCTGTGAAATGATTACCAAATTCCTTTGACATAAATATTCTATGCTAGATGTCAACTAAAAAGTATAAAAAAATGTTTTTAATGATTACATCAGGTTTTGGAACAGAAATGTGGATGCAAGAATACCAATAGTTTTTCCGTGGTGTCATCATAATCACAATCAGTATTAGAACACTAATTTGCACTTTGCTGGCTGCCTCTATGCATGTAGATTCTTAGAATGCCTCCATTGATCTTCTTCTGTCCTTGCCATTTCTTATGACCAAGGATGCAGATTCTTTTACCCTTCCCACAGTTGCGGATCCTAGTAGAGCCGTTTCAGTTTAATAAACCTGATTTTCTTGAAAGATTCCAAAGATTCTTCTAAGGATCTTCCCCTGTTCTCCAAGGATATTACAATCCGTTGCCTAATTACAGAGAAAACAGTTAATGTTAGAAATTAGTACATAGAAGTGAGTTTCTTTTACCTTTCCGTTTGTAACGAGCAAGGCGTTAATAGGTGTCAGCTTGATGGTCCTACCCTTCCTCCAGTTGTTATCGTTAGGCTGAGTAAAAAGCAGTTTCCCTTCGATCGCGAACCTGAAATCAAAAAAATTAAAACTTAAATTGTGTCATGATTTAGTTTATTTTGTAAACATCACTGTTTGTGAATAAAAATATTCGGAAAGTTTTCCCTTTGGCTACAGGTATGTAGGATGGTTTTGGTGGAGCATAGTAAAAAAAAAAGTACGGACTATATGAATTTTCAACTCTTGTTATTTATTACCTAAAAAGGAATCATGTCCATATTTATTAACTTTCAGTTTAAAAAACAAAAAAAAATTACTTTAAAAAAATATCAATCAAAATTTAAAAAAAAAAATCAATTTTATTTTTAATATCTTATTGAAACTTATAAACCTCATTGTGATATTTAAATATTGACCAATATAATGTCAACAACTCTTAATGGAAACATGAAGTAGATACAGAAAATTCGCCAATGATTAAATATTACAATGTGGTTTAGAAGCTTCAATGTGAATTATTTAAGATAAAATGGAATTTTTATTTTTTATTAATATTTTTTTGGTACATACATTGGTAGATATAATTTTACAATACTTACATTTTTTTTTATATATATAAACATTTCAAAATTAAAGAATAAAACAATTTACAGATTAACCAAAAACATCCCACAGAGGCATCGCCTATTCGTGGGTATACTTGTGTTTTTTTAAAACGGTTTAAATTTGACTCATATACATACATTATCTTTGTAGATATTAAAGCTTAAAATTAAATAAACAAAAAATAAAATAAAAAATACATTTAGTGTTTACTAAATTACAATTCAAACAACATGTTAATAAAGATTAAATGTTTGTTAAGTTATATCAGGTCAGATGTTATGGCAAGTAAATGTTTGTATCAATGGTATTCATCCAAGACTTTATTACATTTTTATATTTGCTGAAGGAGGATATATTTTTACATTCAATTATATTATATCAATATTCATTCCAGACTTTTCAAAAAAGTCAATAGATGTGTCATATGAATAAAACCGGAAAGTTTTATCCACGACACCATCTAGATTGTAAAAATATTCGGGGAGATCTTTGCAATCACACCAAAAAATAACAGATTTAAATTAAGTTAATGTTAGTAGAAAATTATGAGATTAATAAAAAAAATTACAATAGCTCAGTTGAAATAGTGCCAGTCCCGGCACCATGGACGGTTCAGGGTACCGCACACCAAAACCGAAGTCCTAGAAAACCTTAGCATGGACAAGGAAAGTGGTGTTGTTAAATGAAATTGCAAACCATTTTGAAGTGGGTGACTGTTCTCTAAATGCCATAAAACTGTGTTTGAAGAGTCACTTGCCTAAATGCTGATTTAATTAAATTGTCAACTGTTTGTAACATTGACTAATATGTAATTGAGACTAAACTGTTATGTGTTTGTAATATTCTGCAATACAATAATTTTTTTTAAAACCAAAGGACGTGGGTTCGAGTGCCAGTTGCGACCGTTATCTTTAGTTTAATTTTTGGGTCTGTCTATTTCATGTTTTTATTGAGAGTTGTTGATATTATCTTCGTCAATCATTATTTTTTTAAACAACCTTGAAACTAATGGCAAAATTGTTCGCAATTTTATAGCTGGAGACAGTATTTTTTTAAAACTTTTCTGAAATACTAATTTTTGTCGTTTTTTCATCGTAGGCTCACTTTTTGTAAAATGCCATGTAATTAATATTTATTCGTAAAATTAAACACTGCTCGGCATTTTTTAAATGAACATAGCCCTTGGAAATAAATGTTGTCTTAAGCGCCTCCATCAGATCTGCAGATTAATAATAAGCAAATGGCTCCTTTATTTAAATTAAAGTATTTTCCCAAAAAAGTGCTTAAACGAAAATTGTATTTTGTGCTAAAAAAATATTTTTTTGCTGAATGTTTAATTAAATGAAAAAATAACCATTTTTTAAAACAATTGCGTTTTTGACAGAGTTTTGAGGCTCAAATTATAATACTATTTCTGGTGCGATAATAATAGCGACCATGTTAATAAACTTGGTATAATAACTTGTTAATAACTTACTAAGCTTACCAAGAGTCTTACCACTGGACTAAGACGGCCGGCGTAATCCCGGCGTGGCAAATAAAGTTTATTTGTGTTATTTCACAATTTATTAATTTAAAATGATATATAGTATATTTTCGGCACGCTCCAGAGTGGAAGATACTCTCAGTATTGCCCTGGTTTAAGACCACCATTAAGAATTGAAACGTTGCTTGAAATGGCACTAGCCGTGTTTGGTGACCAGATCTGAATAGCCAGGTACTTCCCCATCTTCCTCATCCCTATCTCCTTCCCCTCCCACTACCTTCAGCCTCACAACATACCCCAGTTGGGGATGCCATAGTCTCACTAGCTTCAGACGGGAGCAGTTGGGACTCTTGTGCGGTATTCATATGTAAAAAATAAAAAAAGGCGTTCATCCACCATCCACCTAGGCCTACAATATGCTGTATTCTGTAATTTAAAATATTGACAAACGTGAATTTTTTATGATTGATGACATTCTTTTTTATTTTCGCCAAAACGCAATATCGATAATGTCCATTATTATCGAAAATCATAATTTATAAAAAACTTATTGGTCATATAATAATATGTTAAATCAAAAAGTGATCGCGAACATTGTACATACACACTACTTTAAAAAAAATATATTATTTTAATAAAAAAATAAAAGTTTCTTTTTTATATATTTTTTTTGTTGTTATGCCGTGTTGCGCTACCTCCTTCTCTATTCAGTAAATCCGTTTCCGTCTAAATCTAAAATCATATCTTGGCCTTTTTTAATTAGAATATCTACTGCACAAGAGTCGCAACTGGTCCTAACCGCCTGGAGCCATTGATACTATGGCATCACCAATTGGGGTATGTCGTGAGGCTGTAGGTATTTGAGGAGGGAAAGGAGACGAGGAGAGGAAGGTGGGGAGGTACTGTTTTTCTAAATATGAATCAATTCATGGGGTGAGGTTTGTCTAGGTCTTGGAGGCGGATAACCAGGACACACTGAACCCCAGATTCCTACACACCCGTTAAACTCTTTTCCTTCCCAGAACTCTCCTCTCCTTCCTTTCTTTAAAAAAAATCCTCCACACAACATCTCCAAAGATGACACAGGCCCTCAGGGAAATTATTTTCCTCAGGGCCTCTAGTCTGGACCTCATGTAAAAAAAAACAAACAAAATGTAATTTTAAGTCATTTCAAAGCTTAAAAAAAAAAAATGGCTACTTTAGGTATCTCACAACGTGGTATTTTCTTCATCTCCCCTTCACACAAAAAAATCATGTCTTATCAATTCAATGGCATATAATCTTTATGGTTGATAAATATATCTTTGGGGTTTATGCAATTGGCTTAAACCAAAATCAATAGAACAAAGAAATAAATAATATAAATTGCGTGCATCCCTAACCTCGCTTCATCGTGATTCCACTCCAGAACGTCAACTGCCATCTTCCTCAGCTTGATGTTGATCATGTCTATCTCCGAGCTGCTCCTCCGGCCGCTGGCTCCACTGGAAATCCTTCTCCACAGCTTCAGGGACGTGACGTCCTTGGCCTCGGAGTTCATGTGGCTGAGGTGCTGCTCGATCTTCTGCTGGGCCTGGCGCAAGAGGTCCCGACCCTCCAGGTGGGGCGGGGTCACCTTGTACAGGCGGGATAGTAGCAGGGGGTACTTGGTCACCCTTTGAACTGGTACCTGGAAGAAGATGGAGACGGTTAGTTCAACGATATTGAACAAATTAAAAGTTTATAAAAATAATAACAAACAACGTTCTTTTCTCAACATTTACAATAATACAATAATATCTTTTCAGACACTGATATTTTCCGTTTATCCTTAGGTGAATTTACTAAATGTATAATAGAGAAAATTAAAACAAATTATTAATCACGAACCCTCTACCCCTGCTGTGGGTTATTTTCTCATTCTCGTATGTTGTTTTTCTTCGTTTTATCGGGTTTATTTTATAGTAAACATTATCATAAGATGTGAAAATGTATTATTTTTATACATTCATGTCATGGTTTCATTTCATGACGTTATGTATGTATCTTATATATACTTAGCTCAGTCGGTAGAGCACTTGCCATGTTACCAAAGGGTCCTGGGTTCGAGTCCCAGAGATGCCGATATCTTTTTCTGATTTTTTTGTCTTTAGATTTTCGATTGAGTTTCACTAATATTATCTTCAGTTAATTGAATATTATAATTTGAGATTTTACTCATAAAGTTAAAAATAAAAATAAATATTCATCTTAGACTTACAGAAAAGTCAAAAGATTTCGCATATTAAAAATAAAATGGATAAAAATTTATCCAGACACTATCTAGATAGCATTTAGTTCGAGTAGAATCTTGCAATCATATATAAAGATAGCAGCCAGTTAAATGCGCGTTAAAAAAATGAAGATAATGTTGGTCGTTCTTAGTCGAAGTATGTACAGTCAAAAGTGAACGTATTGAATATAGACACCTTAGCTCAGTTGGTAGAGCACTTGCCATGTAAGTAAATGGTCCTGGGTTCGAGTCCCAGAGATGCCAATATCGTCTTCAGATTTTCGATTAAGTTTCGCTAATATTATCTTCATTTAATTAAAAACTTTAATTTGAGTTTTTTATTTGTTTTTCTTTTTTCTACTACTCTATGTTTACTTTAAGCATATATGTTGTTATGTGTATACTATAATTTTATACGGAAACTTCGCTGGTTCATGCAACCTTGTAACATATAATTACTTTAATGACATATGTATATAACTGTTCGTTTTCGTAATAAACTAAAATATAAATATAATAATAATCAATAAATGAAAAACCGCGTTTTAACTCTTTTTAAAATATTTATTAAACTGATTTTCTTATAGGTACCAAAAATTTGTATTAAATGTCTTCTCTCTTGTTTATTACCTACTCTCAATTTATGTTTATGTTTGTCGTGGTGTAGCTTTATTTGATCTTGAAACAGAGTTATATATTTACATAATCTTGTTAATAAACAAGAGTCTTATTATCAAACCCAAGAAACTTATCTATCTAAATACTTTAGCAATCCTTTATGTATTTTATGACAAGAGATTAAGCTCTACCCACTCTAAATCAAATACTAAATTCAACAGATCTAAATAATTATTTACAAACTATCTCTCGAAGCTTCAATAACATAGTCTTCTTGTTATTATTGCTCAGTACGAACACCTAAATATATCTACAAAAACTCCACCGTAAAATTAATGATTTTCAGCCTTCCATCGATAAAGAAAGATTATAAATACTTGGTAAAATACGTGATGCAGTAACCCTATCCCTTTATTCATTCCCAAAACGTTTTCTTTTCCATCCGCCCAACACACTCTCGGTTTAACCCAATATTATTTGAGTGTCCTCTTGAACCACTTAAACCTTCCAAGTTTTATCTCCGAAATGTTTTCTTTCTATTTACTTATACAGCCAGCTTAGGAAACATTACCGGATATTTAGAAGCCTGAATTCTAGGGGCTACTGACTTAAAAACATTTATTAATTGTTACTTCATAAAATATTTAATTCAATTTATGACTTCAATCCCAGAGTTGACCTTAATCTAGTCATAGAGCGGGTTTTCTTTCAACGAAGCTGAAAAGCTCGTTTACTGTCTGGTATATATGTATATAAGAAAGAATAATAAATTCCGCTTTTCTGTATTTAAATTACTCATCAAAACGCAGAGAAAAATATGTCTTACAGAATTTAGATAAACATCCATCGTTTTTAAGACTCTGGTATTACGTTTCAGTATCAAAATTGAGATAATCACCGGTCTGATCCCTTGAGAGGGTATAATATTTTTAATAGACGATAAAAATATTCTACATATTAAGTGGACTGAACGCCGTTGACGCCAATAAATAAGTACCAAGAGAAGTGAAGCTAGTTGTCCACAATGGAATGCTGGTACCTAACCTGATGTGTGGAGGTGAGGCATGGAACTGGCAGAGGAAGGATGAAAGTAGACATGAGATCCCTGACGCTTAATGTGTGGTGAAACCATGCACGATCGGCAAAAAAAGAAAGGCTGGATGTAAGCGTAATAAGTAAGATTAACAAAGGGACGCTCAGATGGTTTGAGCATGTAGAGTTAATGAACGAGGAAAGGAGTGTAAGGAGAATGGTAGAAGAAGTCGGGGACGCCCGAGGAAGACATGGCGCGACTAGATGAATCAGATTCTTTAGTGGGGCCACATTAAAAGTCAAAATAATAGAGCATGTACGAGACGCTGAATGAATTTGAACGAGATGAAACGACGTGATGGTTAGTTAGTTACATAGTTAGTTAAGTGAATTGTTTTTAAATCAATTTTTATAAGAAAAACTTTCTTTTTATACTTTTTTGAAGGTTATTCCCATCAGTGAAATATATCATATTAGAATAAGTTAACAATAATAATCTAAACGAAAATATGAAAGAGAACAAGACACAGAAAAACAGAAAAAGATTATTATCAACTAATTATTCTTCTCCATATGACGGCTTTGACAGAAGGTGGCAATAGCGAAATTGGTTAACGCGCTCGTCCCGGTTAGACGGAGAGGTCTTGGTTCGAGTCCCAGTTGCGACCATTGTCTTTTTCTGTGTCTTGTTCTCTTTCATATTTTCGTTTAGATTATTATTGTTAACTTATTCTAATATGATATGTTTTTAAATCATTCAAGTGTGACAAAAAACATGGCAACATATTTATAGATAAATTTGTTGAAACTGTGAAATTTACGTACAGGAACCACAATATCTGGGAAATAAAAGCAATTAGGCGCTCGTGCAAACACGATGCATAATTTATGTAAACAAACTTATTAAATTGAAGTGGTTTGAGCACGTCATTGGAAATATAACTGTGCGGTGAAACTTAAACATTTCCCCGGTAGGTATAATGGATAGAACCAATATGCGCACAACATCACCTGATAGCCGATGTAACAAATAATTTGATTAGCTTGCGCGATGAGCAAAACTTAGAATAATGTTAACCCTAGAAATCATATTGCAAGGTATGTTGAAGATAATCATATATTATACTTCAGAGGCGCAGGTTTTTAAAATGGATACGAAATGTTTGTAATAATTATTTTATTTTCGTACTTTCAATGAGAGTTTTTAAATATTATTTTCATTGATTAAAATTTTCTGTAATTAAATCATGAACTTCATCAAATTCTTGTTTAAGGGTTGACTTTAAGTTACATATCTTCTTCTTGTAATCTTATTCTTTTTTCGGATATACGTTCCTGTTTATATCCTTTTTGTCCTTTTTGCCGCCGTACTACATTTTCTCATTTCGTGTTATGTGAAATGAACGCCAGTGGTTTTTAGTTCAATATTAAAATAAAGTGAGTTACAGTTTATCATACCATCAGGAAAGAGTTGAGGTTCATCCTCCTGAGCACCGTGTTCTCCATCTGCGAGACCTTCAGGAAGATCCTGAGCAACTCCTTCTCCTTCTCGAGGCTGGACAGGAGCATGGAGGCTGACCCTTGCCGCACACAGTATGAGGAGAAGGCGTGCAGCATAGGCGCGGACTCCAGGACTAGCTTGCCGATGTTGGCGGTCAGGAGATCCTGCAAACAAATAAGTCAATATTAATGCACCACAAGTAAAAGGCTTTTTTTTTTTTTTTACAGTGAATACCGCACAGGAATCTCAACTGCTCCCGTCTGGAGCCAGTGAGACTATGGCATTCCCAATTGGGGTATGTTGTGAGGCTGAAGGTAACGGGGAGGGGAAGGAGGTGGGGAAGAGGAAGGTTGGGAAGTATCTGGCTATTCAGATCTGGTCACCAAACACGGCTAAAGCCATTTTCAAGCAACGTTTCAATTCTGAATGGTGGTCTTACACCAGGGCGATACAGAGAGTATCTTCCACTCTGGAACGTGCCGCAAATATACTATATATTATTTTTAAATGAATAAATTGTGAAATAATACAAATTAATCAAATAAAATTTATTTGCGCACGCCGTGTTCGAACCCGCGACCTCCGGATTGTGAGTCAAGAGTCTTAGCCACTGGACTATGGAGGTCGTCATCTGTTTTTGGTTTGAATAATCGACCGCTTAGAAATATTATATATTAATTAAGTAGTCTTTGAAATAATCGAGCAATTAGGATTTATAATTTTATCAGCCCAGAAAAAAAAATAGTATCAGGCCTGTAAAAGCTGCTTGAAAGTGCAAAATCCCCTACTTATGAACCCTTTTTCGGATATGTTTTTTTTATGTAGATAATGTGACAAATTAAGTTCTTTGGAAAATGATCGGAAAACAATTTAATATTTTTGGCTGAACTTCTCAAAATAAAATAAAACACGGTTATTGGGCGATGTTTTTTTGCATCAATCAAAAAAGGTGACTGGGGTTAAGAAGCATTAAAATGAAATGATTTGCTGGATTTCGAATGTTATACGATGTGGTGTTTCGCCTTAAATATATTTCTAAAATTAGAACCTTGAAGATCGCAAATCATACTTTATTTTTTTTTTAACGCAACTTCTGTCAACACAGATTGTCTTCATGAAATTCTCACATAGTCTGTATCATTATTGGGGAGGCTGTGTGGGTAGTTTTTTTTTTTTACTTAAGAAAGGAATGAACCATATAGTAGCAAGAGGCCGACAGATCATTCAACAACGTTGAATACTTGAACGATAAATTAACCGCTGTTATTGTTTTGTTTTGTGTAAATAATTGTGTTGATGAAGTTATTTTACTTACAGAAACCTACGAGTATGTCAGCTTTAATTGAAAAAAGGTATTACCTGCTGAAACGTGTCCGCACATGCAAGCTCTGCCTGTTTGATGACCAGAATTAATTAAATAATTAGTCATTGTTTATCTACTGATCTCAAAGTCGTGTCGGTCACGCCGATGTCTCTGGGTAGGACTGTTTCGAACTGAAAATGTAGAATTATCAACCTTGCTCCGAGAGATTGTGGCTTGGTGGAGTGGATGTGGACATCCGCAATGGTCGTGATTCGCTACCAGCGACTTGTGCTGCACGAAGTTGGAAACTTTATAACCACATTAAGAAATCAAGACTTGCAGTTAACCTTACTTGAAGGCATAACCTCTCAAACTTAGATTAAATAAGTTATAAAAATGTGTTTGATATCCTCTCGAGGGGAAATGAAAGAACCACGACGACCTCCATTAGGTTCCGGTTTTAATTCCCGGCCACTAAAACAAGTTGACTCGTATTTTGTCTTACTCATGCGCGCTGCCAGTTTGGATGTTGTAATTTTGACTGACAAACAAAGGTCTTTGAAAAGGGGTTCATGGCTTTCGGAACATTAATAAATAATTTAAAAAATAACTGCTTGAGTTCAACTTAAAATTCTCAAGCAAACGGCGTCCTCCTTTGCAGAGTGGTAAGCTATTTGTCTATAAACCCGAAGTTTACGAGTTAAAACCCGGCTCAAAATTTAAATAGACCTTATAGAAGAAAAGATTCTAGCAACTTCTCCCATCGAGAAACAGCTATTAATAATCGAAACGTTATTTTAAACGCTCTAACTATGTTTAGTGACCAATACTGAACGGTGGTTTTCATTCTTATCTTCCTCTGCCTCCACATTTTGCACTATATACATTCCCTAAAATTATGATGCCATAGATCTAATGACTCCAGGCATTTGACGCCAGGAACTTTTGGTCGGTATTGCACTAAAAAAGTAAAATGAATTCAATCATAATTTTATTTTCAAAGTTGATCAGACGTTTTTACAAATTATAATAAACTGCACTTGTAATCTTTCTCTTTTAAATCAAAAGTTTTGACGTCTCAGATAAAATACTTAGTTAGATTATTATTTAATTTATCTACATCAATCAACTTTTACAATTTCATTGTTCACTTTCACTTCAATGAATTCCTTTTTGAGTGAGTAGATAGCTATTTGAAATCAATCAAATCAGTTTCGTCTCATTTTAGCACACCGGCAACGGTCTTCGGTTGAAAGGTTATAAGTACAGTATGCCACTCTTGTAAGTACCAACGCCACCTCTCGCAGGTTGATAAGATTGTGACTACTGGCTTCACTGGAGACGAACCCTTGAAATTGTAGCAAGTCTGTATTAAATGTTCCAAAAAAACGTATTTTAATATATTAGCAAGTTCGGTTTCACGAAAATTTGCCAAAATTAGCAAAAGCTCTTCTCTAAATAAAACTCTCAGTGAAAACAATAATTACCTGTGATAGGGATCATTTTAAGGAATCGTCTGCACGCAACGTCAATTATGCCTTATAACGAGAATTTGAGAATCGCTTTTTTTGCCAGCGAAGCCTTTTTTTACAACGCGTTTACTTCAACCAGCTAGACTGTTCTTCAAGAAATTATTATAAATTTCCCATATTAAAAGAACATTCAATAATTATCATAATTATCAGCGAAGAAGTAAAGAAAATTACAATTATGTTTAACAATAATTGTTAGTTGCTAATTGCGGTGTTGTGTTAAATCTTTGAAAAAGTAGGTACCACGTACTCACATATTGCTTACTTAACGGTATTTATCTAAACACGCCATACAATTTCTCTAAAAGTGAACAGGTAGATGCATTTTTGTTTGTTATATAGAAGGGTTATTGGTACGACACCACTGCACATGTCCAGGAAAGTTTTTTTAAGAAATTATTTCATAATATCAAAATTATGAAATGAATTAGTTTTTAAAAAAAATTAACATTATTTTAAGGTTCTTTTCGAACAGTTCCTAGGTAGGTACTACTTATCTGTAGGTACTTTTTAAACGCGGAAGAAAGTTAAATCCATCTGAGCACGGGCTAGTGTACAAACGCTATTATTTGTTCTGTTGGTCATTTTATACAATAGTTCTGAGCTGGTAGTGTTCTGTTTAATTGAGGAAGCGTGAACTACAAAAAGGTATAAAATGTCTCTGAATATTGCAACATTTGCAAGAAATCGTGTAAGAAATAATACGCATGGTTGGTTTAGTACTGGCCAAACCCATTGACCTGGTTTCTAGTTTTGTTAGTCAAATAAATTGGCTGCAAACTTGTAAATTGGCTATCCGCAGCCTCCGAGAGATCGTGTATAATAGTTTTCTAACATTTACAGTCACGACGATGTCTTATTTTCAGACGGAAAGGTCGTTGGAGGACGCGCGAAATAAGACATTCGATTTCCACGATTTCTGATCGACTTCAAGAGTATCAACACTCTCCAAGTATCGTTAAAGGAAACAATTTTGGTCGGAACAGTTGGATATAATTATTATTTTGAAGAACGAGCCTTACAGTTTTAAATTAATGTCTGTTTATTTCGGTTTATCTGTAATAGTATTATTATCCTAATAATAAAACTGATTGGATTCAACAAAAATCAATCTCAATGATTAAATATATTGCATTATGTAGGTATAAAATGAAATTAATTTAGTTAGACTTAATAATTTCGGTTGTGTGCGATGATCTGCGTAATGTGAAATATTTCTCAAGTAAAAAAAACTCAAATTAACTTTAAAATTTTAAAAATTGGAACTGATGGTTTGGTTCAGACAAGCGATAATGTAAGTACCTATCCACTATCCATAATTTAAAAAAAAATAATGTAAGTATACTATAAAGACAATCTGATGATATATATTTTGTAAAACGTTCAGCTTTGCAAATCCTACAATTATAATACCCCGGAATTTTTCACGGGTCTGTTCTAGTTATTTTATATTTTTTTCAGAATGTTGTTATATCATGTACAAGCAACATTGAGAAGTTCGGTAGAAACTAAAATTGATTGCATCAATTTATTCGTAACACTTTTAAAAATATTCGTAAGAAAGCGTTGTTTTGTATGAAGGTTAATTAATAGCATTAATTAATTATTTTTTTTGTTTTTTTTTAAACTTTACACCCTGAAAAAACTTCTTTACCTTCAGGGATATGAAATGTTTTAAATTTCGAGCACGTTAGTATTTTTTGTCAAGGGATTTTCAAACATCTGCTTTTCTCTTAAGTGTCAAAACGTACTCGTAACATTAAAGCTCAAGGGTACTGAATGAAATATGAAGTTAACATTACGAACGGTTTTTTACACTTTTTCCAAGATTTCTAAACTTTTAGGAGGACGATAAGATTAACCCATACAATACTATATATTTCATACCCAAAGTTTTTAAAAATGAGTTTTTATTGATTAAAATACCCTTACAACTTTAGTTCTTTCTTATTTTTTTAATTATTATTATTTAATGAGTTAGTTTATACTACGTTAGAATATTAACTAATATGCGTAAGGAAACATTTCGTTTTATAAATTAAAATACTTTTACAGCAAGCATAACATTTATTTTTAAATACATTCATTCTTCATATTTTCAGGCATTTCATCATATGTACATCTTTGGTCCTCTATACCTACTAGGCTGTTCTGTGATTTTTTCATATATGGCAATAAAACTCTATATTTTATTTTATTATCTGGTTTCGTAATTATGTATATCTCTACTAAAAATTATTTTAGCATTTGGTTTTTGATAACTTTTTGCACAAAAATTAACACATTAAATAGCAGTCTCTTTTTTATTGGAATCCAATTTAGCCCCTTTATCATTTGATTAACCCTTGCGTATTTGTCTTTCCCCAGTACACATCTCATAGACATAGCATCTTTTCTGTATAACTTCTAGTTTGGTCAAATTTCCTTCATTGGCCAAATATAACGTCGTGTTACCACGGTTTCACTTTATAACGGGCATTTTCAGACCGGTCACGAGTCCAATAATCCACAAAATGTCATATTAAATTGCAATTCCACCACCAATTAAATGTTTCAAGTCCAAAGGTACTATTAATAATGTTGGTTCAATGGCATCATGGGTATGTGTGCATTACACATATTTGCAAGATGTGGCGCATGCTAACATTACTGACATAACAGTTTTGTTTGAATATAATAAAATGTATTATTTAATAGCTAAAACATTTTTTACGGTTGGAAGTTGCAAACATTTTCAAATTTATTTACCTATAAAACTGAACAATACAACAAAAATCCGGTAAAATTTGCATGTTTTTTCTCCACCGCCTACACGGACTGACACACATGCATACGTTATTATGTAAATGTATTTATATAATGCTTTTTAAAAAGATGTTTTCTAGATAGGCAATATTTATAAAATCTCAATTCCACTTATTCAGCAAAGTTCCTAGGACCTTGAATATGTTAGAGTAATAGGCGTGTATTGGAACTAATTTATTTAGACAACAATATTTTGCAAGTTATTGTACTCGTAACCTTGCTACTGATTATGTTTTATTAACCTCACCTTGTCAAAGTAAAACTAAATTTTCATACTTACTAACATTGTCAATACTATGATACATAATCGTATATATATATACACAGTATTAAATCGTTCTGACAAAAAGATTTGATCTGTCTTGTATCTAATGAAAGTTGTTGTTGACTATAAGGTCGCAATGAACGAATGAACCCAAATTAAGAATTGATTAATCCAGCGTGCAGTGGGCCAAAAACCCATTATGTATTTGATAATATTGTATTTGTTCCCTTTGACAGTATGAAATTTAAAGGTATCTATTTTAACAAATATTATAATCAGTAATTATCAGCCTGAAACACTCATCTACATTGAAAAAATCTTCCGAGAAAATATACTGGCCGCCAACGGGAATTGAACCCGTGTCCCTCTGGCGGCCAGTATCTTTTCTCGGACGGCAATCAGAGGGACACGGGTTCAATTCCCGTTGGCGGCCAGTATCTTTTCTCGGAAGATTTTTTCAATGTAGATGAGTGTTTCAGGCTGATAATTATTGATTATAATATTTGTTATCTACCCTTTGTGCTATGCATAAAAATCTTGTTTAAACGTTAGTTTATCAATTAAAAATAATAATTAGTATCTATTGTATATTATTTTCATGTACAAGGATTGAAAAAGACACTATTCACTCTCTGTTTTGTTTTGTCAACAGTAAGTTTACACGAATATTTAGCAAAATCATCTACCATCATCAAGTCTGTCTTCTCTGATGGTGATGGCCCGGGTACGCTGTTTCCGTAGATAGGTAGATAACTGATCAATTCTATCGATCAACACAGAAGGAGTCTTGTTGATTCCTTTTCCACACTTCAGTGGCATGAATGCAGGTTTTCCTCGCAGATCTTGAACATGTCGTCTTTATGGTTCACTGTTTTGTCACCAGACATCCAGTCTTAGCTAACTTTTGATCGGGTAACTGCTAGGGGTTATGCATGCACCTCCTTGATTGAAATGTTTCCCTGTCCCGGCGATTCTGGTTCTTATCTCACGTGGCGCTAATCTAATCTGCCAGGGGAACATCCCTGAGAGGGAGATCAATCAGTCACTAGCTACAGAGGCCTTCTGTGGCTAAGCTATAATTACTATTCACGGTGTAATTAGCTGCTTGGCGAGACTCATTTAAATATCGTATGCGAGACGATCACTTCCTTGTCTTCCGATACCGTAGAACATTATTGTTGACTTGCCTCACCGTGAGAATAGAGAACATGATAAAACGTCTGTGCAACTGCTTACAAGATTTCTAATTAATTGACTTATCGACTAGAATTTCTGCTAAATACATTCATTCAGCGGAATCTTATAATATTCATGAAATCAATTGATGAGTCTAGTTTTTGTACTGTTAATTCGTGGTGGAATTCCATTGTAATAGAATTGAAATTAAAAAACTTTTTCACTTTGTTCCACTTATTTATTATTACCAGGACCGGTTTCATCCTACTACGGACATTTTCAGACTGGTAGTTGAAACTCTTATGCTATTGATTTTATACAAACTTAGGCAGGGGTACAAAACATTGTCTATATATGCTGAATGATTCTATTGTGTTAATTTAAGGTATTATAAGTTAATTTGTTAATTTATATATAATTAATTTATATTAATTTATATATAAGTTAATTTGTTAATT
The DNA here is from genome assembly GCA_917563855.2 of Limnephilus lunatus. Classification (NCBI taxonomy): domain Eukaryota; kingdom Metazoa; phylum Arthropoda; class Insecta; order Trichoptera; family Limnephilidae; genus Limnephilus; species Limnephilus lunatus. Next base: position 43,720,505 of record OU830598.1, on the reverse strand, counting down.
TATATATAATTAAATTAAGAAATTAACTTATAATACCTTAAATTAACACAATAGAATCATTCAGCATATATAGACAATGTTTTGTACCCCTGCCTAAGTTTGTATAAAATCAATAGCATAAGAGTTTCAACTACCAGTCTGAAAATGTCCGTAGTAGGATGAAACCGGTCCTGGTAATAATAAATAAGTGGAACAAAGTGAAAAAGTTTTTTAATTTCAATTCTAAATCAATTGATATTACCTATTTCATCCGGTCAACAACAAAAAAGGAAACCGTTTTTTTTTACTTTAGTAAGAAAATACTTATTTCACATACACTCCTAGAGGTTCTTTAAGGTTTAAACAACTCATAAAAAAACAAGCGGTTCACTGGTCAGCTTCAAGTTGTAAGCCTAAGCAATATAATTCTCCGTAGTCCAGTTATATTTATGCCTCACCGCAGCAGCTGTTCTCTGAGTGCAAGCGCACGAGTTCGCTCGGACCATCTGATGCGAGACCGTTAGAACTTCTGACTAGTCATCGTTTTAAAATTCCCCCTACTAACTGGAACATGAAGTTTATTAGCAATCGATTCCTTTGCGAAAATGACCACTAAGATGCAAACGGGTTTCAGCAAAAAGCTAAATAGGTAACGCTGCAACTTTAATGTCAACTTGTTTTGCATGATTCAGACTTGCAATTTATTATGACATAATAACCAATATCTACAATGTGATCTTTTTATACGAATGACGCTAATCAAAACCATAAGAATTTGCTTATGGGCAATAAATTTTAAAGTCGTACCTGTCTTTCTGTAGCGCATCATCAGGTATTAAGCAACATTGTTCAAAATATGTCACATACAAGTATTGACAAAAACTGAGAAAAGTGGGTGAATAATATTTTTTGGTTATTTTTTTTAATATATGTTTTGCAAGAGCAACTGACCTCATCGCCTTGTTCCACCGCAATCTCCAGGGCGTCTCTTAGTCTTTCTGCCAGGGTTTGATTGTTCTCCAACAACTCTTCCACGTTGAGGAAGATCGCTGAGAGCTGCTCTTGAGTTAGTAGGCCCGCCACCAGCATGGGCTGGTAGAACTCCTCCAGTATAATCTGCAAGTCTCTGCCGTACTTCTCTTCGGTCTCCACAATCTCAGTGATTATTTCTTTTCTCTCTGCACGTTTCTTCCCACACTTTCGGCAAACCAGCGGAGCATACATGACACCTGAAAAGATATGATAAAATTATGGTAGATGGATTTAACTGCCACTTAGAATGTTGAACAATAATCATATGCTTTCGTTATTTGTTTTTGGGGTGTTACAGCGTATTGCGCTACCTCCTTCTTTAGCCAAGGTTTCGGACAGCGTTTCAGTGTCCAACTTCAGGACAGACGCTGTGCGAAACGTTGGCTAAAGAAGGAGGTAGCGCAACACGGCTTAACACCCCAAAACAAATAACGAAAATACTTTTGGCTGTGAAGACCTAAAATCATACCCAATAATCAAAGAGATCACATTATATTATAACTTACCTGAATCTGTTACTTGGGTCTCCACAGCACCATCGCAATCTTCGCACAGGTGAATTGGTGCATTGTTGTCTAAAATCGAGCTGGGTGGAATATTGTGACTTTGCCACCGACTTCTAGAGCATTTGCTGGTTTCAGATCCCACCCCGGAATCATTTCGTTCTATTTCAGAAGAGGACTTTTTACATGCGACCGTTTTGTCATTTCCCAAGTTCGTAATAATGAGTGAATTATCTTCACTTGAATCAGAACCGTTCGAAAGATTGCTGACCCTACTGCTGAGATCGGAACTTTGTCTTTGGTGGTCGATTATTTCCTTATTAGTATCTCCCTCTTCCTCGGCTCCGATATCATTCGATGAATTAAAATTGAAAGTATAACTGTCTTCGGGAACTATTCCACGTTCCTTTGCGTCAACTAGATAAGATAGAATATCATATTTTGAAGCACCTTCAAATATTGATCTAGTCATGATCTTTTTATCTTCATCCAAAATGGATAGAGACGTTGGCGGAGGATTTAAAGGTAGAGGTGGAGGAATATCACCAATTTCCTCGTAAATTGGGTCTGCATTCAGTCTGATTGATTCATAGTGATGATCATCGTCGATGGTGTTGGATATTTCTATTTCTGATAAAGTTGCATCCACTAACATTTGATAAAACTTCGAGCGTGTACAATTATCATCTTCTGTCGACAATTCACTAGCGGAGGCGTTATAACAATCTGAGAGTAGTTCAACGTCTGAGGAAGCTCCTCCCATCATCCCGCTCTCATACTCCATACTTTCGTATGGAGGTGAGCAGGCATTGTTCCCTTCACTATTTTTTGGGGAACTTATTGTTTCTGCTTTGAAATTCGAAACTTCGCTATCAATTTTACATTTTTCGATTAAATCAACTGCATGATTAACATCGACTGATTTTTCGGAAGGTTTTGTATTTGAAACCCTTTCTTCTTGCAGTTTGAGTAACGATGCATCAATTAATTTTGACATCACTTCTTCATCCTCGCTTTCTTTAGTTTCAGCATTTTCTCTCGATTGTTTTAACCTAAGTAATGAGTTTTCTATCAATTTCGCAACAAGGTCATTATCTAAGCCTTCTGCTAAATGTCCAAGCATTGGATCTTCTAAAAGTTTTGCTACGAACCCTATTCTGCTTAAACCTTTCAATTCTGATTCACTTTTAATTGGATTATTTACCTCTTCACTGGGGAGGAATTTATCAGAAATATCACTTATTGCTTTACCACACACATGTGGCACTAGATTTCTTTTCACTGCTTCTACTGGATCTTTTAATATTTCACTTATGTCTTCTGAGGTTGAGTTCATATCGCTGGTATTTTCATGGCTTCTGGTACCTCTCAAAGTTTTTCCACCTGACGTTTTTGTCGTTGTAAAATTAAGAGACTGCTTTGAGATCGGCTTTACGGAAGCGTCAACGTCCTCTGTATAATTATTCGAAACATTTTCCGGTGGAGATTTTTCTATGTATGGTCTAGCGTTTATTGTTTCATAGTCGACAACTACCATTGTTTTACTGGGCGATGATATTGTTGGGTTGGACACCCTGAGAACATTTTTTGTATCAATCTCACTGAGTTTGTGCGTTGATTTATAGGAACTATCGTTATTTATGTAAATTTGATTACTGTGCATTTCCGAATTAGAAGTCTCTGACCCAGAGTAAACACTTATGGTCACAGTATTACCATTATTTATTCCCGTGGGACTTGATGCATCATTGATAGTAACTGACGATTGATAAAGTGGCGTGTCATTGTTCACATTCACCGTTGAATAACAAGCGTCGCCATTTATCAAGATGGAAGTTTTTCTATTGGTCTCTTTTGATGTTTTACTTTCGCTTTCAGTTTCATCGTTTTGTGTGATGGATATTTTATGAATACCTGTGGATGGAAATTTCTGTGATGGACTCTCAGTGGATATTTGTACAGTTCCTTTCTCATCCACGTCAAATGCTATCATAGCCGACACCTCTTCCAAAATATTTTTATCTCTAACAAATCTAGTTTTGACGTAATTTGGTTCCTTCTTCGTTGGTATTGCAAGTTTAGTTACCTCCTTAGGTTTGAATCTAGGTGGTGGAGCCGGAAGGGGGTTGTTTTTATTTGCCAATTCCAACAAATGTTGTATCTTCTCACTATCATCAGAGGTATGTCGTCGGTTGATCGGCGTATCAGATATTTCAAGTGTTTCGTCTGAGGTGTGCAGATTTGAATCAGAGTGAGAATGTTTGATGCGGAGGTTTAAAGATTTTATCGAGTCGCTCTCGCTGTCATCGCTGCAAACGATTCTGATGGTGGCGGAGTTTTTGCTTTGTGACGAGGAATCGGAGTCTGAAGGGGGAGTGGGGGGCGGGGGTGGGCGGTCCTTGGGGCGCGACGGTTTGTCAACATTGATTATCTCCACTAGGCTCTGAGTGCTGACGAACGCCTGTCTGGAGTGCGCGCGGGGCGGGCGGGGACGGAGTGCCATCGTGTCTAGGAACGAAGGGGGCTCCGGGGACCCTTGAAGGGTGAGGCGTTCGGATAGACTCCTACGCAATGCGACCCCTTTCCCTGCAGCTGAAAGAGAACAAACAAAAATAGTTAAATACACCGCTCGACTTGCATAAATAAAGAACCCGTTTATGAATTTAAATAAGACGCCTTTTGAATGTAATATCGCGAAAGTTACAAGTTGAATAATGGTATCACAAACACCAGTTGGAGAATTTTTTGCGGTTGTAGAAAGTAGGAAGAGACAAAAAGGGGAAAGAGAAATGTTGGGATATTAAAGGAACTATTACAAAAAGAAACTTAATTTACTTTTAATATAACATAAGACATTTGAAGGGCCGTACTGAGAGTATCATTATCTTTGGAACGAGGTGCAATGAATCTTGCATTTATTTATTCCAATTATGAACAAATTAATATTACAGCATTATAGGTTATACAACGTTACCTAATTGGTTGTAAAATTATCTATGATACATTAGTATGTAGACTTTGAAGTGCCAAAAATCTTATAAATTCACTGTGGTTTCAAAGAATACGTCAAAATTTTCATCAACCGTATTTAGATGACTGGTCGCTCTTCCCACGGGAGAATTCTGATGCAGATTTGAACATATTGAAGTATACGATATATGTAATAAGATTTGAAATTTGTGGTTATAGGTGTGAAATATGCGGTTTACATTTTTTTTACATTAGCTCCATACAGAGCCTATGACATCTTTAGGGATGCTGGGTGGAGGGTCTTTTAGGGGAAGGAAGGAGAGGAAGATCTAGGAAAGAACAGGTATGAGGGGTGGGTAGGAATCTGCGGGTCAGTGTGTCCAGGAGTGACGGACAAATGCATCCATCCTTTACACTGCGGTGCAAGGCAATGCTCCGAGAGAGTCCTGCTGGAGAGGTAAAAAAAATCCCTTAACCAGTCCATCACGATCCGGCCTGCCACGCTGTTGGTGGGCAGACAAATCTGCCACCAAAACCTGATACCATGAACCCGAGCACCCCTGCTAAGTAACCAAACGTAGCGAACCACTTTGGGTGACCTTGGATTTTGAACCAACCACTTTTTGGTACAGAGCCATTCAGCATACCGCTCTACCAAGAAGGCCGTCAAATGTGAAGTGAATAAGAATATTTGCAATACATTTCTAACAAGTTGCCTGAGATAATTATTACCAGCGGAATGCAAATGTTGTAGAAATCCATTTGTACGAATACAATTCGTGCAATGCATACATTTTTATTCGATTGAGAAATCGTGAAGAGCCTTCAAAGTGCATGAATAAAGAACGTCATAATTTGTTTCATTTCATGTTTTTCAAACGTATCCGACTCGTTGGCTCTCACGTATTAGTAAAATGTGGGTATTTCTGTCATTTAATAAGCGGTAAACGTAACTTTTTATTTTGTCGGCAATCGTGAGGTGGTTTATCACATTCCGCCATGGAAAATCGCTCAATTACCAATAATAGCATCGCTTGGGCCGTTTTAGTCATATTTCACCATGGTTTTTAGAAATATGGTATAATCAATTTAAATTATTGTGTGAGCAAGAAAATTACTTTTATTATTTTTTTACATATTTACCAGAAAGTTAAAAAAAGTTATTTTTCTTCGTTAAAAATCACAATACCCAAACTTTGATGTGACCCGTAGCTCTTATCTTTTCAAAAAATTTTAAAGTATTAAATGTACCAATTTGGGAGGCTGTATGGGTACCGCCCGGGAACCATTTATTGGATCTCTGACCTCTGCCATTGGTCACCCCAAGTGGTTCGCTTGTTTGACGACTTAGCAGGGGTGTCCGTGTTCATGGGGTAAAGTTTGTCAGGATCTTGGCGGCGGATGCTACCAAAACTGAACCGGTATAGGTTTTGTAAATACGCGATCGGGAGAGACTGATTGAGGGAGATAGATTCATACGTCCGACACTCGTGGACAAACTGATCCCTCACATCTTTTTTCCTTCCCATAACTTCCTTTCCCTAAAAATACCCTCCACACAGCATCCCCAAAGACGCCATAGGTCCTGTGGGAATTTAATATAAAAAAAAAAATATATATAAATTTTATAACTGCCGAATACTTCTATATAACTAACTTCATTGAAAATGCAACAAGTGGCATTGGTACTTTGTACTCACTTATGTTCACGAAATTAATTTATTCATATAATTATGTAAGACGTGGTAATTCATAACTAATGGCGTTTGGAATAACAGGAATCTTAAAAGCAGATTAACCCTCGCCCCAGGAACGGTTTATTGAATAACCAACAGTCAACAACCCAAGTGGTTCTTTACGATTGGTGACTTAGCAGAGGTACCCTGGTTCAAGTGGTGAGGTTTGTCTAGGTATTGGCGGCGAACGCGTTTGCTCACTTACTGCGTGGCGGGCTGGATTGGGAAACTGGTTGAGGGATATTTAATCTAGATCTCTCAAGCCGAACTCCATGGACCCATCACATTGCACCGCAGTAGGAGGTATGGATTCATACGTCCGTCACTCCTGGACTCATTACCTTCAGATTCCTACCCACCTGCCTTATTCATTTTTTCTAAAAAGGCCCTCGGCACAGCATCCTCAAGGCTGACATAAGCCCTGAGGGATTTTTCCTCAGGGCCTCCTGTGTAGAGCAAATATAAAAAAAGCATTATTTTTGGGAAATCAACAGTTTACAATATTATTTGTTTGGATTATACGTGAGTAATTATACTTGACTGAGAAATCAATTTTTGATATCCTCCATACACTATTAGATACATTATGTATTTAACAAAAAGCAGTACGTACTAGTATCTATTTATTTATTTATTTATTTATTTTACATAATTTGTACATATATTTATAACATGTAAAAAGTATAAAAGCTATCTATAATTATGTGTGAACCTATTGAACATTGAATTCTGCACGTGCAGTAATTACCTTGGTTAAAAAATGACTTGCGAAACGAAATACCTACAAAGCTTTCGGTCGTTTATAATTTAGTGAGCATTGCAGGAAGAATCAAAGCGGTCGATTTAAACGTTAGTCTTCAAGCATGCCGATAGCCTAACGAAAGCAATTAATTCCCACGATATAATGAACAGTTCCGCGCGTCTTCATCCTCCGACGAAAATCCCCAACAAAATATCCCCGACAAAATATCCCCGACAAAATATCCCCAACAAAATATCCTACGAACAAAATATCCCATTTGGGGATACAATTTGAACGTGAACAATTTATTGGATAGCCAACACTTTTGCCGTAGGTCACCCCAATTGTTTCGCTACTTTTGGTATCTTAGCAGGGGTGCCCGGGTTCAAGGGGTGATGTTTGTCCGGGTCTTGGCGACGGATACATCTGCCCACCAGCTGCACGGCAGGCCAGATCTGGAGAGAATAGTTGAGGGAGTCCCTTTGACTTCTTCAGCCGTACTCTCTCGGAACATCGTCTTGCACCGCAGTGGTAGAGATTGATTGATACGTCCATCACTCCTGGACACACTGACCTCCCAGATTTCTATCCACCCCTCATACCGTTTTACTTCCCAGAACTTTCTTCCCTTCCTTTTCTAAAAAGACCCTCCACAAAGCATCCCCAAAGTTGACATAGGCCTTGAGGAGAATTATTTTTCTCAGGGCCTCCTGTGTGAAACTAATGTAAAAAAAAATCCCCCACAATATATCTACTAAAACGTACCTAACCTAACCTAACCTGACAAAATAAATTCAGCGTACATTTTGTCCTTGGGATATTATGTCGAGGGATATTTTGGCGCAGGATATTTTGTCGGGGATATTTTGTCGGAGGATGAAAACGCCAGTTAACATAATGAACGCATAAGATCCAAATGCTCGTAGCCAGGCTGGGCAGGGCAACCCGTGTTCAGATCGTTCAGTCCATGTGCAATGTGACTACTATATAGGGAAAATGTTCAGGTAATAAAACTTTCTTTTGAAAAACATCTTTCTTCAGCGCAACTCGTACTAGAAAAACTGCTTTTTATGCATCCCGTCAGTACAGCTTTATACTGGAAGGTACCTACGTAGTTTATGGCAAATTCAACTATTTGGTATATGGAATATGTTATTATGATAAGATACCTACCAAATTAAATATTAACTTTTTTTGATTATTACAAAACATTTACACCAATTACAAAAAACTTTATGGTTTTTTTGTATTTTTTTACATTAACACTACACATGAGGCCCTGAGGAAAATAATGTTAAGTTTGGGGATGCTGTGTGAAGGGTCTTTCTGAGGAGAGGAAGAAAAATCTCACTAAATCCTGAAACAGTGGAAGTCACGAAATCCTTCCGAATTCTGAATATAATATGTCGATTTTCTGTAGGAATGTCATTTTTACGGTATGGTGTACTATGAAAAGACACGGGTCTCCATGAAACGGACAGTAAATGACTTATATCGTAATTAGGTATGACTATTAATATGGTAATATCAAATGTAAGTAATTTCTAAAATTAAATATTGATGCCAAATTAAACAATTAATGAAATAAGGAAATATTGTATAAGCTTTATTAGGAAAAAAAATAGGTAATGACAGTTTCAGAGACAAAACGGCAGATTTATATAAATATTACAAACGTTTTATTTTCTTATCGCATATTAATAGGTAAGTTCTTTCATAAATTGTATTTGTTGTAGGTACTTCTTTAAAACGAAAATAACAAAAAAAATACAGTTTACGATAATTAAATTTAAAATATTATGTACCCAATAATTGAAATACTCGTATATTCTAGTTCCTACTAGAAAATACGAGTATTTACAATTCCTATACAGGGATTCGTCTGGCGAGATTTTCACACTCCGCATTATTGAGATGAATCTTAAGATCAAGTAATTACTTTAGAAACTAACGAACCGCGTTCGAATCTCGGAGAGGTCACGGAATTGAACTTTGCGACAGCTAGCGTGTCAGCAATTCGTTATCCACCAATCCGTCCACCGTACCAACTGGCAAGCGGTGCATCACACTCGCACCGAGGAAATAAAAACACAGCTAGACTAATAACAATAAAGTCACGAGAATAGGAGCATTCTATTCCGAATTCCGCCATTCTCCGGTCCTGTATTGCTGAGGGCGTTTCAAACTATTTCAATCAACTGTAGAGATTGTTCCCGCGGGCCAAAACGATGAATATTGAAATGTGATGCAAAGATCAAATGACCTATTGCCTATGAGCGATGTTCGGTAAATTGAGTCCTTGACCAAATCCTTGATAAAAAATGAATCTAGGTAGATTCTCTTCGATTCTAAAAGAGATTCTCACAATTTACCCAGTGTTATGGGTTGCCCATAAATCCTACGAACATACTATACAAGCGGCAGGCAGCTGTGTGTCACGTGCTCAGTACATGTACATTCTCGCGTGATTATTGCTGTCCCTCTCAGGCTGGCAGAAGACATTACCATATATGGCCACACGGCGCGAAATCCAGCCAATGGCAGAAGACATTACCTTATAGGGCACACGTTCGAGTCTTCCGTCTCGCTCATCACGGACAGAGAACTCCGGCCACCGTTCACCGAAGCGACAGACCTATTCTAGAGAGCGGCGCGAGCAGTCGTACGTACTACTACGTACTGTCGGGCAGTATGCCACCCTTTGACGCGGCTAAATAAGTCTTCACTTACGATCTCAGTATGGCGCTATCACCACAGACGCCTGTATAATCCTACTGCCGCCTACTTTATACCATGGCAGCCCTGGCCGCCCGGCTTTTAATCCGCCTACATTGCCGATAGCCGCTTATTTCACCGTTATCACCCACCGGTTCGGTAAGCTGACCGAATCCGCCCACCATGATGCCGAGAAGCCGCCCACGCACCCCGAGCCGCCCCGTTCCTGCACACGATCTATGAGCTTTGCTCTAGATCTCTCCACTTCGTAGGAAGCTGCCTGCATCCGTACGACGCCACGTGAGATTTTAAACCCTCTTATAGTATTTCCGAGCCTAAATTCAGTAGTATTTCTAGTGTCTCTCTCTCTCTTATGCTAGGCCTTAAACAGCTTACCTGGTTGCCTGTACTGTTCACCCTTGCATTATTGAATACATTTGAATTGTGCCCAAACCTTGTTTCATTGGAGTCAACCATCGACAGCCTCGGAGGAGCCCTACGACCCTGAGCTGAGCCTTCCAAGCCGAGGCATATTGCCCCCGGGGGGCCTGCTTAACACTTGTTCCCCCCCCGGGAGGGACATATTTCTGGAGACCAGAAGTATAACACTGGACCCTACGTGGCTTCAGTATCACCCTGGCCCCAGGAAGTATGACACTGGCGCGCCAACTGGGCCGAAGTCTTGTCGATTGTTGTCTCCCTAGAAACATAATTATGTAATCTTAGCTATAAATATTTTATATTTGTGCTCCCATCAACAACGGTAGTTCTGTGTGAATTATTCTAAACGTCGCGAGTCCGTCGGCTAGTGCTATTCGAGTGTTAGGTATTTTAAACATCGCTTACTACCGTAGCATTCATTCCCACGCTATTACGTTTCTATCGTGGCATCTTAGCTATAAATATTTTATATTTGTGCTCCCATCAACAACGGTAGTTCTGTGTGAATTATTCTAAACGTCGCGAGTCCGTCGGCTAGTGCTATTCGAGTGTTAGGTATTTTAAACATCGCTTACTACAGTAGCATTCTCAAGCTATTACGTTCTATCGCGGCAGTCAGAGTTGTTCGTCATTCGCGCGGAATTTTTTTTAATTGAGTAATGAATCTCGTTATTTTAAAATCTCCGAGTGGCTGCTGTGTAAGTTGCGTTATTTCTTCCTTGAAGAGCAGTGGTTGTTTCCAATAAAAGGTAGTAACTACTGTCGGATTGTGCTCGTTCACATCCGTTCCCCTGTAATAGGAAGTTGTAAATACGACTGCCAGCAACTGCTCTCGTCTTATATTATTCGTCCGAAATTTTTTTTTTGCTTTGTTCATTATAATAACGCATAATCATGGAGGCCACCATACCAATAATGGATAGAATATTAAATTTCGAGAAAGCAAACGCGTCGGTAATAAGAAAAATGTTGACAGATAGAGGCATAGTCCCCAAAAGGGCTTTGTTGTCTTTACGGAAACAATGTGTCGAGTTTAATGAATCCCTTAGTGGGCGGGTGGAGTCTCCTGCTATTTTATTAAATTCTCCAAGTGTAGCAACCACCCCAAAAACTAGTAATTCGGGAAACCTCGTTAACATAGCATCCTCGCCTACGCAAAATCACTATGAAAGGACTACCACAAGGTACGTTGAAAGAAAAATAGTTAATTTAACAAATTGGAAAATTTCTTTTGACGGGAATTCGGATGTCCGCGCTTTTTTAGACAGAATCGCCGAATTACAATACGCGAGGGGCGTTGATTGTCAAGATTTGGCTAGGGGTTTTGTCGAACTTCTCACTGGTTCAGCACTATTATTCTATAGGAAAATTTTCAAAACTAATCTAAAGTGGGAAGAAATTAAAACAGCCTTTTTGAAGAGATTCGAGGACCCGACGTTTCAAATGACTGAGAAGTCGAAGTTATTTAACTTGTGTCAGAAAAATAACGAAAGAGCTGCGGATTTTATTTTGGAAGCTTTAGCTATCAATTCCAAGCTGAATTTGCCGTTAGAAGAGTCGGAACTTTTATCGTTAGTCACAAAAGGTCTCACGCCAGATTACGCACAACTGAAGATCGGTAAAAATATCACCAACGTTTCGGAGTTACAAGCATTATGTGAGGAGATGGATAAAATCAAATTCAGTCGCGCATCAAGTAAAAAGGCAGTCGAGCCGGAGGTCGTCTCAAGTTATAAGGAGGTTGACAGTGATTTGGGAATTAAATCTAAAATTCACCGTTACAAGCAAATGTATAACGTACCGGTTCGGCAGTATGTAAATCTAATATCATCCCTGAATGATAAGTTATCATCACCATTGTCTGAATTAGACTTGGTTCTTATAATTAAAAATGGGTTGTTGCACAAATATAGTAAACTATTCTCGTACGATGTGCCCCGTACTTGCGCGGAGGTAATACAAAGATGCGAGATCTTAGAAGATACTCATTTCGATAATTCCCAACAGAATCACAGGGTTAGAACTTTCGGACGTAATAAAAACTCACAGCTCGCGGCGATTTCACAAAGAACCACGGATATCGCTAATCGTGCTTGTTTTAAATGCAATCAAAACGGTCACTTTGCAAAAAATTGCAATAAAATTAACAGCAACAGCGTCCCGCGCCGTAGCCCACGATGGAAAAAGCCTGATTACAGCAGAGCAAACGATTTTCCTGATCTCTCTAAACCACCCCCGACTCATTGTAATTCGAATCAAAAAAACTTCTAGGCGGTCATTGCAGTCCAAAGCCATCAGCAGAGACAATCGAAAAGGAATGGAATGACTGGTTAGGTTACGTGAAGGTTTTTCTGAATACCGATCCACTCGAGGCAGTGAATGTGAAGTGTAGCGGAGATGGCCGGCCACATGTCACATTCAAAGTTAAAAATCGTGTTTTATCAGGTTTACTAGACTCGGGTGCGTCACTATCTTGTATAGGTGGGAATTTGCACAAACAATTCACGTCTCGTGCGCTGTCCCCTTGTGATCTGGTAATTACTACAGCGGATAACAAGAGACAGGAAGTTTCTGGCAAGCTGTCACTTCCAGTAGTTTATAACGATAAGTTGCAGACCATAGACTTTGTAGTGATACCTTCGCTCCGCCGGAAAATTATTTTAGGCGTGGATTTTTGGAAAAAATTCAACATAGCTCCAAATTTATTTACAGCAAATCAAAGTATTACGTATACTTCCATCTCAGAAGTTAACGTAGTAAGGTCAAAAAACGATCTCACACCCGCGCAACTAAAAACACTTAGTGATGTGATAGAGGAATTTCAATCCATATCTTTTGCTAAACGCGGTTTAGGTAAAACTAATTTGATCGAACATGTTATCGAAACTGAAGGAACCCCAATAAAACAACGTTATTACCCCCTGTCACCAGTAAGGTTGAAACAGCTAGAATGTGAGGTGGATAAAATGTTGGAATTAGGCGTAATCGTTAAAAGTAAATCTCCTTGGTCAAACCCGGTTATTTTAGTTCCCAAAAAGGACGGAACAGCTAGGTTCTGTTTGGACAGTAGAAGACTCAATGCTGTTACAAGGGCACAAATTTATCCGTTGCCAAACGTTCATCGTATTCTTGATAACTTACGGCATGCAAACTTTATTACTTCCTTAGACTTGCTTAAAGCTTTCTGGCAGATACCCTTGCACCCTTCGTCTTGTGAGAAAACTAGTTTCGTAGTTCCAGGTAGGGGTACCTTCATGTTCGTAAGACTACCCTTCGGGCTACGTAATGCTCCTAGCGAACTGCAACGCCTCGTGGACACCTTATTTGGTCCAGAATTCGAACCCAACCTTTTTGCATATCTAGATGATCTAATAATTATCTCACGTACCTTTGAAGAACATATTGAACTCCTTAAAAAGGTTTGTAATATTTTAAAGGCCGCCGGATTAACATTAAATATAGAAAAGTCGGAATTCTGTAAATCAAGACTCAAATATTTAGGTTTCGTAGTGGACAAGGAAGGTCTCCGAACAGACCCGGCAAAGATAGATACTATCAAAAATTTCCCCCGACCTCAGAATACAAAACAGGTAAAATCATTCCTTGGATTACGCAGTTATTATAGACGTTTTATCAACAACTTTTCAAATATTGCAGCCCCTTTAACTCACATAACTGGTGGTAAAAAGAACCTACCTAATTTTACGTGGAATGAGGAGATAGAAAAATCATTTTCCGCCTTGAAGAATGCCTTAATTTCAGCGCCGGTACTAAGCTGCCCTGATTTTAAGTTACCCTTTATAATACAATGTGACAGTTCCAATTTCGCCATCGGAGCGTGCCTTTCACAACAATTTGAGGACGCAGAACACCCCGTCGCGTATTACTCCAGAGTACTCTCTAAAACGGAGAGAAACTATAGTACAACTGAACGCGAATTATTGGCCATTCTCGACGCCGTATACAACTTTCGCTCGTACGTCGAAGGGTCAAAATTCACAGTGGTCACGGACCATTCAAGTTTAAAATGGCTTATGTCACTCGAGAATCCAACAGGTAGACTTGCCAGGTGGGGGACACGCTTGTCTCAGTTCGATTTTGACATAATTCACCGTAAAGGCTCCCTTCATGTAGTTCCAGACGTACTATCTCGTATTGAAATTACCCAATTAAATTCATTACTTGGCACGCCTGGCTCTAAAGACAAGTGGTACTCAGAGCTGTATAATAAGTGCGCCAATAACCCACAAGCTAGTCCTAATTTCTTAATACAAGGTAATAGGTTGTATAAGCATTGTAAAGCTGATTTTTCCTTACATACAGACTACGAATGGAAATTAGTATCCCCGGTAGAGGATAGACAGGCCTTAATCTCAGAATGTCATAATTCACCCACAGCAATACACCCAGGTGTGTTTAAAACCTTTAAAAAATTATCGTTAAGGAATTTCTGGCCCGGAATGTATAACGATGTAAAAAAATTAGTGTCCAATTGCAATATTTGCAAGGCTTATAAACATTCAACTAAGCCAGCCTTAGGTCATATGTCCCACCCCAAAAACGTAGATCGCCCAATGCAAAGTCTTAGCGTAGATTTGATAGGTCCCTTTCCGAAAGGTTATGACGGAAACTTTCATATTCTGAGCGTGGTAGACGTTTTTACTAAGTACTGCTGGTTATTCCCATTACGCCACGCGACGGCAAAAACCATAATAGAAGCCTTGGAATACAATATATTTTTACCAATCTCTGTACCTAGAACACTCATAGTTGATAACGGTCGCCAGTTCACTTCAGGTGCTTTTAAAGCCTTCTTGTCTCAATACGGCGTTCCTGATGTATTTTATAATTCTTTCTATACTCCTATGAACAACACGGTAGAGCGCTATAACCAAACCATCGGAACCTCATTGGCTATTTTGGTGGGCAACGATCACCGTCAGTGGTCAAAGCACGTCAGAACGGTACAAGCAGCAATTAATAATACGGTCAACCTTACTACTGGATACACCCCGTTTTTCCTCATGCACGGCTTTGAACAGACAGTGCATGGCACGTCACATTGGCGTATCTCCCCGGGTGCTAGTCAAAATAACACACAACCAGATACGGTAGTGGATTATGCAAATAAACTACAAGAACTTGTAGCCGTGTATGACAAGGTGAGCGATTCACTCGCCGCCGCGTATAAACAAAGTGCTTTTCGTTATAACACTAGACACAAGTTGGAATCCTATAAAATCGGAGACAGAGTTTGGAGAAGAAACTTCCCTCAATCTAAGGCAGGCGTATATTTTTCAGCCAAACTGGCACCCCGTTTTGTAGAAAACAGAATAAAGGAAAAAATCTCTAGCACGGTATATGTACTAGAGAATTTAAATGGAAAAATTGTCGGTAAATTCCACATTAAAGACATAGTAAAAAAGGGTAGTGACACCCCGGTCGTTGCAACCTTATAAGTGTTTTTATTTATGTTTTTGTTGTTATTTTCTCTGATTAGTCCGGTGATTAGTTGAGATATAATTATTACCCCTTAGGTACAACCCTAGGACGTCATGAACCCTAGTGGTTAGTACGAGGTTATAACGCATATAACTTAACCTTTGTTATTAGAGAAGTATACAATTCCTTTCTTAATGGATCGTCATCACAAGTGTTGACAATCCGGGACGCCGGTATGTCTGCACGTGAAGACTTGTGTTATTATTGTTATTATTATAAAAAAAAAGAGGTAACTCACCTTACACTAGTGAAATTACTGATGCGATATTTAGTTCATTTATTGTAATGACTATTATTGGTAGTAATAATTTATTACTTTCTCCTAGTGCGTAGCCACTTAGGTTGTTTTTTTTTTAAAAAAAAATTTTTTTTAAATTTATATATGAATATGGTTACATAAGTATATAAATTCGTCTAAGAAACACGACACGATACACTGATTGAGGGCGTAGTTCAAGGAACCCTAAATTAGGCTAGGTTTTTCATTAGAAAAAACTGCGTTAGGTATTCAGTATCCTGCCCGGGACCGAAGTAGAGACCTAATTTCTATTTTCGTGGAACAATTTGCATTCTAAAAAGTACTTAATTTTAGATGCAATGAAAGAATATGCAAGCATATTCTTTTCTTTTCGTTGGCAAGAGACGGCATAAGAAAATTCTTGTACAAGTGGTAGGTATAAAGGCACCTAGTTCTCATACTGGGATAGGTCATTGGGTAGTAAGAAACTTAGGAACCTTATGGTTGTAAATAACCTTGTGTATATATTAATATAAGGTCATGTATAAATGGAAATATCATTTCAATTATAATTTTTTTTATTTTTTGTCCTTTTTTTTTCGGGTTTTTCAATCTCTTTCATTGTCGAATTATTCTCACAGGTAGGTTAAATCGTTATAGTATTGGACATCTCACACGTTGCGATATAGGAGAAATTGGGGCGGTAAAACGTTCACAATCGGGTAGTTACCCACTCCTTAACGGGGTATGTCTCAATTCTAGCGTATGTTGGAGTGAATTCACGATGAAAAGGCAATGTAATAATAATATTACCACATTTTTGTTATCAGAATCGGCCCAATAGACAACACTATTCGGTTCACATAGGTTGTGGTGGTATCGAATTTTAACCTTCTTCCGCGATCATATAACAACGGTTACTCGTTGTGTGGTATTATAGAGCTGTTACAAGTCCGATAGGATGGAACTTGGGTATCGACCTAACGTGTCATTCGGCTGTGAGCTATAATCCAAAGCGTGATAGGATGGCTAAACTCCTTAGAATTAGAGCAGAAGGATTGTTGGAAACGCGAATTTCCGAACAATGGAAGTATATATGATTCCGGTGTTAGGAAGAAATTCGTTACTCAATTAAAAAAAAAAATTTTTTCCTCTTCTAATAACATTGTCGGTAGTATTAAATTTTCGTATTTTTTGGTAAAAATACGTGGCGTTGTTGTTATTTATTTTAATTTTTTTTTTTTCTTCTCTCCTTACGTAGTCGAACCCTGAGAGTTTAAGTTGAGTTGAGACAAACTCGAATTGAAAGTTATTTAACAAAATTGTACATACACACATAGAGTTTTTGGTGGGTAAACAAATGTATATTCAAGTGTTTTAATTATGATAAATGTAATTAATTAAATTACTATATAAATATTTTGTAAACACGTAATTGATTACTTCGGTATCAATATGGTAAGCCAGCGTGTAAAGTCCTTGCCATATCAGGACGCAATTGTACGGTGTTTTGTAACTTGCTATATCACTGTATTCAAATAAGGAGTAGTACTTCTCGTAGTAAGAAGATTTAAGAGTATGCACCCAGTTGAGTAAATTAGCTCGGTAATGTCATAAAGTTATGTCATTCGGGTCGTATTGTTCTTATTAGAGAATAATGTAATTGCACTTATGGTCATTACGGTTCGTCTGGTTATTTTGGTGGGAACACCTAGAGGGTGTCCTATGTGGTTTCGTCGAACGCAAGTTCACCGTGAGGATTCCAAGGGATCTATCCGGTTGTCTATGTCGTTGCGGCAAGGGTATATTTCTAGTATACCAAGTACAGCGCTGTACGGGTCACCGAGGGTGAGTCGAGAAAACATGAGAGGATTCATATTATGCCTGAAAATTAATATTCATGATAGGTTTTGTAGCATTACCTTACAATTATATGCGAACATGAGAGGATGGTCGTTTATGCCTGATAATTAAATGCAAACCAGACAAACCATGACAAGCTGAGAGTGCGGGAAACTAACATTTGGGTTAGAATTGAATTGTGAAAATAGCATAAAGTGTATAAAAACAAAGTTGTATAATTTAAAAAAAAAAAGAATTCCATTGTAAGACGCGAATATGAGTGATTTCGATCATTTCATGACATTGGTCAGCGTACAATATTCCATAACAGGAATAAAGTGTATAAAAACAAAGTTGTATAATTTTAAGAATTCTATTGTAAGACGCGAATATGAGTTGGTTTCGATCATTTCATGACATTGGTCAGCGTACAATATTCCATAACAGGAATAGTGTTGGAAATTTTTTGTCTAATTTTAAGATTTTTACATGGTAGTAATCCTTCTCGGAAGGGTCATGTTTTCTTTATTTCTTCATGCACCTTCGTTAGCGTGTCTTGTATCGCACTAGGTACGTCACATTTTTTTTAATTTCTTGAGAGAGTTGGCAACCTTTGTTCAGTTTATTGCTAGTTTTTTTAGCTTGGCTCACAGGTAGTTAAAATTTTGTTGGCTCTTAGGTAGGGAGTGTTTAAATCCTGGTGAAGAGGTAGCTCTGTACCTCACATTGTGGCAATCATCGCATCACATGCTGTATGGAAGGTCGTGGTCCCCTGCATCAGCCTCGCTGCCTTTTCCCTTCATTTTTCAGGGGGAGGAGGGTAGTGTTATGGGTTGCCCATAAATCCTACGAACATACTATACAAGCGGCAGGCAGCTGTGTGTCACGTGCTCAGTACATGTACATTCTCGCGTGATTATTGCTGTCCCTCTCAGGCTGGCAGAAGACATTACCATATATGGCCACACGGCGCGAAATCCAGCCAATGGCAGAAGACATTACCTTATAGGGCACACGTTCGAGTCTTCCGTCTCGCTCATCACGGACAGAGAACTCCGGCCACCGTTCACCGAAGCGACAGACCTATTCTAGAGAGCGGCGCGAGCAGTCGTACGTACTACTACGTACTGTCGGGCAGTATGCCACCCTTTGACGCGGCTAAATAAGTCTTCACTTACGATCTCAGTATGGCGCTATCACCACAGACGCCTGTATAATCCTACTGCCGCCTACTTTATACCATGGCAGCCCTGGCCGCCCGGCTTTTAATCCGCCTACATTGCCGATAGCCGCTTATTTCACCGTTATCACCCACCGGTTCGGTAAGCTGACCGAATCCGCCCACCATGATGCCGAGAAGCCGCCCACGCACCCCGAGCCGCCCCGTTCCTGCACACGATCTATGAGCTTTGCTCTAGATCTCTCCACTTCGTAGGAAGCTGCCTGCATCCGTACGACGCCACGTGAGATTTTAAACCCTCTTATAGTATTTCCGAGCCTAAATTCAGTAGTATTTCTAGTGTCTCTCTCTCTCTTATGCTAGGCCTTAAACAGCTTACCTGGTTGCCTGTACTGTTCACCCTTGCATTATTGAATACATTTGAATTGTGCCCAAACCTTGTTTCATTGGAGTCAACCATCGACAGCCTCGGAGGAGCCCTACGACCCTGAGCTGAGCCTTCCAAGCCGAGGCATATTGCCCCCGGGGGGCCTGCTTAACACTTGTTCCCCCCCCGGGAGGGACATATTTCTGGAGACCAGAAGTATAACACTGGACCCTACGTGGCTTCAGTATCACCCTGGCCCCAGGAAGTATGACACCAGGTAGTATGATACGATTGTTTCAAACGGAGTACCTACATATCAAACTAAAATAGAAATGGGATGTCACATGCAAAGTTTGAAAGGGGTGCAATTTAGTGTTTAACTACACACTGTAGGTATATATGTATTAGATATTACAAAATACCACCCAAAAAACTATCCGAAAAGCACTCTAAGTAAAGTACCTACCTAGCAATGGGTAGACTAATCAATAATAATAATAATTTATAATAATAATGATTTATTGTTTTCCTTTCTTTACAAACATCTAGAGATAATGATATCCTCACTGGGATTTCCCGTGCTGAGGATTTCATTTACATATTATAATTTAATTATAAGAAATTAATATGAATTAGTTATAAACATATAGGTATCATGTAGTATTTATATAATAATTAAAAATTAAATAAAATTGTGTTTTTTTTATAATTCTGTTCAGTAGATTCGGTTTTAGTCTATATTTGATATCAGTATATTTTCTATTTCTGTTCTCCCTATATTTAGTATCCAGCTTTTTTGTTGAGATTTAAATGTTATACTGTTGAGGTTTTTAAGTTAGAGAGGTATTTTATTGTAAAGTTTAATACCATAATACAAGAAGCTTTTTTACCCAAATGTTGTTTTAGTAGTTACTTGTTGGATATGTTTTTGACCATGAGATCTAGTGTTTCTAATGTACGTGTAAGTTGTCATTTCTTGGGTTTTGTACTTATGAATGTAAATGAGTATAGTTTTAGAATACAGTTGTTTAATTGACATGATGTTAAGATTGTTGAAGATTTCGTCAGTGCTAGTTCTTACAGGAACTTTCAGTATAATTTTCATTATGGATTTTTGAGTTTTAATTAGTGGATTTAGTATGTTTTTATTTGCACTGCCCCATCCGATAATACCGTATTATAACAGTGATTGGCAGAGAGCCATGTAAATCTTGATTAAGTCTTTTTTTAATGAGGACATTCCTGATAGTTTTGAAAAAATAACTAAGTTTTTTAATTTTATTATTTAAATAGGTAATGTGTTCGGTCCATTTTAAGTTTTGGTCAATTTTTAGACTTTTTAGTCAATATGAAGACTATTGTAATATTTTATCACTGAAGACAATATTAGTGACACTCAACCGAGTTGAACCCGGGACCTTAGCCTTAGCGCATATTTTTATTGGCCACTATTTTCATCTCGAACTAAATGCTGTCTGGGTAGTATCTTTAACAAATTTATCCGTTTTGTTTAATTTGCGACATCTATTGACTATTCTGCAGGTCCTGGATGAATTTTTTTTTTTTTTTTTTTTTTACATGAGTAAAACCTCAAATTATAACATTTGATTATTCAAATTTTCAATTGCTAGTCGCTAATATTGTCTTCAGTATAAATATTACAATTTGAGGTTTTAGTAATTAAGTTAAAATATGTACGAAATCAACCGATATAGTTCAAATCATGATAATACTCGTACGTATCCAACAAAATATGAAGAAATCAAGAGAATACTTTACGCAAACATTATTTTTACTACAGTAGTCCTAAAGAGAGGTCGTACGTATGTCATCGACAAAAATCTTCCTTCTCATACTCAAATCTTGTATGACCACGAAAAATACAGATGATGCTAGAAAGATGATGTCACATACGAACTCTCTTTGGGACTACCATATTATTATTCTTTATGTTCCTATTTTACAGGAGAATTCATAACAAAGTAACCTATGATTCCACGTACGTACATTGTACACCATGAAATTTTCTTTCCTTTGAACGTATAAAATCTTGTCAACCCCACAAAAGCCCAATCAACACGTGCAGCGAATTATTTTCACATTTTTTTTTTTTACAGTGAATACCGCACAAGAATCTTAACTGCTCCCGTCTGGAGCCAGTGAGACAGTGGGGTATGTTGTGAGGCTGAAGGTAGTGGGGAGGGGAAGGAGATAGGAAAGAGGAAGGTGGGAAAGTACCTGGCTATTCAGATGTAGTCAACAAACACAGCTTACGCCATTTCAAGCAATGTTTCAATTCTGAATGGTGGTCTTACTTACACTATGGCGATACTGAGAGTATTTTTCACTCTGGAACGTGCCGCAAATATACTAATATTATTTGAAATGAATTAATTGTGAAACAACACAAATTAATCAAATAAAATTTATTTGCGCACGCCGGGTTCGAACCCGCGACCTCCGGATTGTGAGTCAAGTGTCTTAGCCATTGGACTACTATAGAAAGTTTGAGGGATGACTGACGGAAAACAAGTGAGAGTGAAACATCTTCGATTCGCTCTATTCAAGGAGGTTCTCATCGGTCGATACCGCATTGACTTATGTGGTTTTACGAATCGTAAATTATATATGCAGATTAACATTTGAAATATGGGTTTGGCAACACCGCTCGTGATGCTATCAATAACCAGTAAAAAGAAATTATGAAAAAATATGTATTCAAAGCACCGATCGAAAGTGTGAGAGTTAATCAAATAAACCTATGACCTTTGTTGCCGAAGTGGATGAGAGAAATATAAAAAAAAAAAAAAAAAACAAAAGGCAATTTTTATAAGAAACTGCTTTCAAAGTGCCTGTGTAGTGGAGTGATAGCTGTCTACTACAGATGTTGATTTTTTTAAGCATGTTGCTAGCCTTTTTCGATATAATGTTCAAATGCAAGATGTTTACTTACACACTGTAAAACCGTGAAAAATTACGGAATAGTCTAAACTAATAACATATCAGTTTCAATTTTGAAAAATACAGTTTAAATAATTTTCTGTTGTAATATTGTATTGTAGATTGGTATTTTATCGCTTGTCTGAATTCCAGCGAGTTACAATAATTATCAAAATAAAATATCATTTAAATTCAAATCAAATCCGAGCTCCAAAGTTCATTGAACCAGAGTTACGTAGAACACACGTAAAACCGAAATTAAAATTTGTGATGATGATGATATCGAGACATGATTTTAAATTTTCACGGCGAAAAGTACATATTTTCATTTTTTTTTATTTTTAGGGTGTTATGCCGCGCGCTATCTGCTTCTTTAGCCAACGTTTCGGACAGCGTTACAGTATCCATCCACATCTGCCCTGATGATCGACACTGTAGAAGCTGTCCGAAACGTTGGCTAAAGAAGGAGGTAGCGTAACACGGCATAGCCCCCCAAAAATGATTATAACGACTTTCTGTTTATATTTTGCTAAACCTGCTTATATCAATCAACCGGACTATCTTTTACTGATCAACGGTTTTTTTTTAAATTGGTACAAGCAATATGTTGTCTTGACTTATTTCTTTAGAGATATATGGATATTTCTACAATCTTTAGCACATTTAGTAGCGGGTACAAATTTTGTTAAGATTTGATTAACTCGCTACAATGATTTTTAATTTTAACTGGCTTAAAAATTAGACTTAAGTATCTACTTCTCCAATAATCATGTTCTATAATAGATTAACTTATAGTGAGTAGCATAAACGACAAAAGATGGTGTTAAACTTAAAATTTATGGTTGTTTAAATAGAGAAATAAGTTAGTTAACCGCTGTGAATATCAAACTCCACACTTAACTGCTAGTCAAGAAATCTTCCTATCATGTTCCATGACAGTTGATCCCCCAGTGGGTCCTCAAGCATACTTATACGTCGGATTATGGAATATTCGGTTTACCTACTTACACAAAATATTATTAAGAGTTGCAAAAGGGGTGTGCAAAAATGATATACCACCGAATAACCAAACTATAAATGTCTATATATTGTGTATACCAGCATATAAGTACAAAAAATCGACATTGAAAATGAATTTGTTTGATATCCATACCAACTTATCATTAAAGGTATATTTAAGTCGATTTTAGGTTTGAAATTGTTAAAAAATGCACAAAAAATTTTAATCTCATAATAATTATTATAAAATTACATATTTTTTTATTATTATCAACTGTCGGTTCACCATATACAATATACATAAAGCTTAAGTCTCAAGGGATTTAGCTTTTAAATCTGATGATGATTCCAAGAATTCAATTTTGTTCGATTAATTACTTTTATTTGTAAGTATTGTCAAATGCTAGTTTGTCATTATTATTTTTGAGTTAACTGACAACCGATGAAAATATTCATATACTTACGTTAAATGTAGGTATATCGATTAGGACACCGATAATAATCTTTTAACATTCGGTTTCTTTTTTTCGGTCCGAATGTAGACCACACATAATGAGCAATATCAAAGGATTTCGTTATAATTCTTAAATAATATAATTATAATTATATAACAATTATAATTCGGGGGGAGGCAACAATCGAGGGATCAACTATTGGTTCACCTTACCGGGCTATATCATCAGTAATATTGGTTTGTACGTTATAAGTACCGAGTAACGCGTTTAGTATAAATAGAACTTGGTTATGAGGTGGCCGTATGAATACAAGTTGCATTCTGTAGAGTGTGTGGTAAAATCATGAATTCTTGCAAAGGTATGTTAGCATTTGCATCTGCCCTCTTACTTTTTATCAATGTCAAAATGATACGCACACGAGCCAGTTCAGAACTGGACCTACGTAGCCAGGAGCATTATGTGAAGTGTACTGTAGACTGTAGATATGGACCCAATCACCGTTAAAAGTGGCACGATGCATTATGCATCGCCGTGTCCGAGGGTGTAATTAATTGCAATAGTCTATCTATAATAATATTCAATAATCAATACAGAGATATCAAGTTTCTCGCAAATCACTCAATGTACGGATTGATTACTGAGAGCAAGTTATTGTACTCATAACCGGGCATATAGAGTTACTGGATATCTATAAAAATACAGATATATGTATACAGGTTCCATGACAGTTGATCCGCCGACAGTTGCCCCCCCAGTATACTATGTACATACAATATGCAGTCGGTTTAGGGAAAATACGTTTGAAATCGGTAAATATTGAACTAAAAATTATAAATTTGTAGCAAATTTCATTTCGGGTGGCCAGTTGTCGGCGGATCAACGGTCGGTTGATCGATTGTCGACTGATCAATCATCAGTCTGTCATCGATGCAGAGATATTGAATATCATAGGATGAATCAAGTTTTTAAAGAAAAATCTAGCAGCTGATCATCACGACATTTCTCCATGGGTGTAGAGAGAATTTAATGCCTTGCTGTTCTACCTGTGCACACAACCCTTGCTTCATTCACACTTCTACATCGTCTCATAGATATTCTTCTATTATTCCATCGGTGGTCGAGGGGTAATGCTTTCGACTAGCAATCTGGAGGAAAATATTGCATAGTATATTTGCCGCACATTCTAGATTGGAAGATACTCTCAGTATCGCCCTGGTCACCATTTAGAATTGAAACATTGCTTAAAATGGCTTTAGCCAAGTTTAGTGACCAGCTCTGAGTAGCTTTTCCATCTTCGACTCACCATCTCCTTCTCCTCCCCACTTCAGTTTCACAAAATAACCCAATTAGGGGATGCCATAGTCTCACTGACTCCAGATGGTTGGGAGCAGTTGGATTTTTTGTGTGGAATTCTTATGAAAAAAAAATCGCAAGAAAAAAATCTTTTTCTAAAACTCTGACTTTTTCGTCCTTCCGCTTGCTTCCTTCCGCCTGCTTCCTTCTAGATAACAAATTCTTCTGGCACTTCTTTAATCAAACAAAAAAATCGCGGATAATAAGTCTATGTAATATTGTCTATATTTTAGGGAAGGTTACCTGGTGGGAACTTGAGAAGAAATGTTTTGATTATGGCGCTTCGCTGTTCTATGTAAAGGGGTCGTGTAACTCATGCAGTAGTTGTCCTAATGAAGCTTATTCAGAACTTTGGGTAACATGAGGCTCAGTTGAAACCACTGAGGTGAGGTGCCTGTTGCACTATTGACCTGGTCGCGTATTCCCAATCCCTAACGCGTTTCAGTCGGTAGAGTGACTGAAACGCGTTAGTGATTGGGAATACGCGACCTGGTCCGTCTTTTTTCTGCCTGAGACTCCCCAAACCAATCAAACTACCACATTATCTTCAATTTTTTTTAGAACAACTCTCTTTTTATTACTTTGAAGGTTATTCCCATTAATGTAATATATCGTCGAAGAAGAAGATACCAATAAAAATCGAAATGAAAATGTGAAAGAGAACAAAACACAGAAAAAAAAGATAACGGTTGCAACTGGGACACGAACCCAGAGCCTCTAATTTGTCTTACTGAGAAGAACGCCTAACCAATTAGGCCACTGCCACCTCTTATCACAACATCATATTTGTCAATCTCATATTTTAGAATTAACAATTATATCTTTGACTATTTTTCCCCTATTATTGGCAACGACTTTTTCATTGCAAACAATCTTTCTAAGAACTGGTTTGTAACACTTATTGACCTTTTTGTAAAAGTCTAAATGAATATTGCAGTTGCGACCGTTATCTTTTTGTTATTCTTTGTCTAGTTCTCTTTCAAATTTTCATTTAGATTATTAGTGTTATCTTCTTCTTCAATGATATATTATATTATTTTCTTCTAGCCGTCATTTCTTTTCACAAAGTTCGTATAGTACATGCCAAACTTTAATACCGGCCTAGATACCGGATACAGAAATTGCCGCAATAGGCGAGTTTAAGGTTAGAAAAGTATCATACCTCCACGCCTTTCTCTATCGCACGTATGTTGTAACGCATCTTTCTATTTCGCTTTTGCTAATTGTAAAGTCAGTAACTGCGCGTGGTTGGATCGTACCATGTTCAGGCCGGCATAAATGTTATGTGTGCCCGGTGTTTAAAAATGTGGTGCAAATATCCTCACAGATTCTCAAATCAATCTAATTAGCACATTGTTAGATTCTATGAAAACTTGCAGCAATCATCATGTGTATAAACTTTAGTCTTCATTACACATTCTTCAAGGTTCTTTAATCCAGTTTTCCAGTCTGGTGTACTAACATAGAACCTATAACCAGAATACCTTTAAAAGATGTTGGGTTGCTTACCAATCAGTGGTGGTAAAGTATATCATTGGTTTGCTGACCATTATTAATTTAATATATGACACAGACTAGCTCCGAATAAAGACATAACCTAGCGTTACTGGATAGAATGAAATCTTACTTCTAACTACAGACTAGATAAACCATTATAACAACTTACGGCAAAATATTGCAACTATTGGTTCTTCGATTACTGATACGAAACTATATGTACAATACATTTAACCAATATAGAAAATATACAGGACCGTACCTACCTACCTGGCAGGCCACTTGAGATTAACACTGTTTATTTAACACAGAATAAATAAATATTGGATTAATTAATGAACATGAAAGCAACATTTTTCTAGGATTTTATCAGAATATTTGTCTTCCGATTCATCTCTCTGTAAGAGACAGATTGATGTGTAAGGCTTCGAATAATGTTTATTTACTCGAAATAAGAAAAATGTGATTACGAAAAATTATCGGCTCTACAAGAAGAACACTCTTATTTAGACATATTTAATTTAAGGGTATGAGAGCCTAAAAAGGTAGTTTTTAGCTTGGTCCTAAATTCTGTTGGGCTTGTTGCATTTTAGTTCTGTAGGGAGTTTATTCCAACCCTTAGGCCCAGATACTCCGGAAGCACTATATCTAACATGTTAATGTTATGTTTATTTTTTTAAACTCCTTATTGCGTTATGTGTGGCTATATGTTATTATATGCTGGGTTACAATCACAGGATATTTGATCAAGATGGTAAATAGGTAAAATGACTTTCATTCTGAACTCTCAGTATTTTTTTCATCCTACATGTACACTCTTACGACGAGTATGACAGATTAACAAAATAACATCGACAAAATTAGAAATAATCTTTTCACAAATTTAATTAGTATCTATAAGGTTAGCTCAACTGATGTAATATATTGCCTTCTTACTAGAGTAGGTACTTTATCTTTGTTGTAAATAATAGATGGTATTACGGATAAGTGGAAAGATCTGGAACGCAGAGTTAACGATTAACGCCATCGTTAATTTAATAATCCTACTATTTATTTATCAATTGCGTACATCTTATACGTAAAAGTATTACCATGAGCTGAAGAGTGATGCCATATCCTATTGCAAAATTCAACCAGGTACGCTGCAAAAAAATCTGATTTTGATGAATATCATATGTGGTTGTGAATAACATTTGCATAATATTTTAAGATGCTATCACGTTCCCGCACTCTACAGCTATAGTCGTAGGTTCAAAATACTTTTTATAACACAATGGAAATCGCCTGTTATGTTCTTTGAGTAATTCGTAGAGATCAAATCTGATCATCACCATTGCGTTTCGCCTTCATGCTAGAGTTAGGTGACCAGCAATCTGAAATCGCTATACTACATACTTCTTCATGAATTTATTTGCTTGCTGAATCATTCTTGTATGTCATTCATCCATTTTTTCTATGACTTCCTTTCAGAAATTTTCCATTTCGCTGGTCAACTCTTTAATGTCATCAACTTATGCCTCCGTGGTCGACTGATTGCCTATATTGGTCGAGGAGTAAGACTCTTGATTCACAATCCAAAGGTCGCGGGATCCAATGCCGGCGATTAATTTGGGTTATTTTGCAATTAATTAATTAAAAATTATGTATAGTATATTTGCGACACGTTCCTTTCATAGATGCTCTCAGTGTCGCCTTGGTGTAAGACCACCATTCAGAATTGAAACGTTGCTTGAAATGGCTTTAGTCATGTTTGGTAACCAGATCTGAATAGCCAGGTACTTCCCCCCCTTCCTCTCCCCTATCTCCTTCCCATCCCCACTACCTTCAGCCTCACAACTCACAACATACCCCAATTGGGGATGACATAGTCTCACTGCCTCCAAACGGGAACAGTTTGGACTCTTGTGCGGTATTCATATAAAAAATAACATTTTAAAAAATACACACAGTTATTGGATCCTCTAGTTCTTGTTAATGTGTATATCCTAATCCTAACTACATTTTATCTAATTGGATTATTGGATTTACATTATTAAAAGCCTTTCACATCAATCTGTTTTCTTATCGAGAGACGAACCACATTTGGGACGGTTAAATGCTAATCTAATCTCTCAACCTTACTGCCAATCATTATTTTTTTAAATTTTCTTTCCTAAAATGAACGTTATAGTATACCTATTATTTGTTAAAATAAATATAAGAATTACATGGCATATCCAATCACAGATGTTAATATTATATCCTTCTACGAGCAAAACGGAATCTTAAATTCTCTAATAAACAGTGTTAATCTCAAGTGACTTGTCAGGTAAGTACGGACCTGTATATTATCTGCCTATACACAATGACATTACCATACATCTTGTAATGTCATTTCATGTACACAATATAAATATAATATACGTTTTATCGCAGCATCATCAGCATGGTGAAATGCATGGAATGTACAAATAATTTGTTATCATTGAACGATGAACTGCTGGATGCAATCTATCATAAGCCATAAGTTATTAAAAAAGATTGTCTATAGAAAAAAAATATATATACAGCACCCTATGGGTGATTTTTCGCCAAAACGAAGATGTGACGATATTTATATCATCGATATATCTATGCCTGTATTATTATTGGTTATATCACAACCCTTTGCTTGAAACTAGTTTATTAATAATAATAATAACATTATATTTGTATAGCGCAGTTTTGTGTCATTTCACTTCAAGTGCGCTTAACTAAATTAAATTTAAAAATAATCCTACAGTGCTCCTTACGAGTCCATTACAAAAAAATGATAAAATAATATGAAATAAAGAACATACAGTATTAACAAAGCAATGACGAGAGAACAAAATTTAGCAATTTGTCAATCATTGTGGTGATTGGTGATACGACAACCTTCGTGTAAAATTTTTGAGGGAACACTCTCAAAATGTTTATAATATTTATGGTTCCACGACAACTCAAAGTGGTATTTTAACACTCTTTTGAAAAGTCATTATAAGTGATTTTATTTTAATAGCCTATAACCCAACCTAATTTGTATACCATTTCGATAACGGAAATTTGAAATGCTGCAAATAAAAAAAAAACAATTATTATTTAATTTTTTCCTCGATTTTTTGTCTTTAGATAGGCGTCGTCGAAACATTTCTAGGAAAAAAACGTGTGTCTTTTACGATTAATAAAAATAAAATAATTAGTATTCTAAAAGGTTTATTCAAAGGTATTTTATAACAAAAAGTAATATTTTTAGATCTACAAAAACAGGAGATCTCTCTCCTGAACAAATTAACATTTTGTCCTTTACAGCATTTCAAATTTCCGTGATCGATTTGTACATCTTTTTATCTTAGGAATATTGATATAAATAATTCAAACAAATCAATAACATAATCTCTAATATTCTTGATTTACCAATATATCACGAAATCCGAGCACAGTTAAGATTCATGTTTAATATTGTGAAAACATTTACGAAAATGTTTTATGATGTCTATGTATTTGTAAATGAGTTCATCGCGATCAACATTCCATTATTCTTTGTTTCAATCATTATCACTCATAAACCAAACTGTATCTCTTTAAAAATAAGAGTGTTCTAGATATTATGTAAGTCAAAACACTTAACATGTTTCAACTTCTAAAATGCATGAAAAAGCCATTAATTAGTTCGCAACCCACAATGTGACGGCTAGTGCCTCCTTCTCCAAGTATCTAAGTCAGCAAAACAGGGATAATCATATGCAAAATGTGAACTTTGCCGAGATCCGATAGTGCCTCTCTCGACACTCCAAGCAACAAATGATCTCGAAAGAGTATTATACCGAACAACTCTGATTTGTTCTATGTCCACTATCTGCATTTGAGTATATTAAATATGAAATTCGTATTCAATGCATTTAAGAACAAGAAATATTTTTTAAATTGCTTATTGGTTGTTCAAGAAGGGTTTTCTTGGTGAATTGCTACGCCTAGAGAGCACCAACAACACTAGAAAAAAATATAACACATTTATTATGTTATAACGGTAGAAATGGTAATTTGAAAATGTTTTAAATTGTGATCATTTTATTCAAAAGGTAAATATAATTTGAGTAGATACTGCCAAGACATATAAAGATTAAAAAAACTTTAAGTCATTACTTTATATTCAGATGAAAATTTAGACACAAAACCAGATATTAAAGAAATTTTAATCAAAAACTATATCTATACCCGAATCAGAATGAACATAATCTACTGAGGCGATAACGTACCTACATACGTTTAGGCAAAATATAAATTAATAAACGGTCGGATTGCCGGCATAGAAATCAATCAAATCACGGAGACTCAAACATTATTTTTTATTTATTAATTTTTAACGCCCTGGTGGGCTTTTACATTAAATTATGAACTGCTCTTCCTCAATCGACTAATAATAATCGACTAATCGACTATAACACTCGACTAATTATGGATATAATTCATCACTGTCTAGAATGTGTAGAATGGTCAAAACAAGTCAAGACCTTCCTTGTTTTTTTGGTATATGCCTAAATGATTTTTGTCGGTCGCTAAACAATTGAAGATATTTCTTATTAGAAGAAGTTAACAATAATAATCTAAACGAAAATATGAAAGAGAACAAGACACAACCGAAAAACAGAAAAAGCCAATGGTCGCAACTGGGACTCGAACCCAGACCTCTCCGTCTAACCGGGACGAGCGCGTTAATTTCGCTATTGCCACCTTCTGTCAAAGCCGTCATATTTGTAACGTCATATTATTAACGCGCTCGTCCCAGTTAGACGGAGAGGTCTGGGTTCGAGTCCCAGTTGGGACCATTGTCTTTTTCTGTTTTTCTGTGTCTTGTTCTCTTTCATATTTTCGTTTAGATTATTATTGTTCTAATATGATATATTTCACTGATGGGAATAACCTTCAAAAAAAGTATAAAAAGAAAGTTTTTCTTATAAAAATTGAAGATATTTCTATTTATTTTTAATTGAAGCAAAGTCTTTCCTTGACTTGGCACTTCCATTATCACTTATATTTTCTCATGTTTATCTCCTTTTCATCTTTACTTTCATATACCAACCTTTATTCTTACAATGTACATTTTCCCAAACTTCGTGTTTTTCTATTGTAAATTGGACGTAAGTCCATTAATAAACAAATAAATAAATAAGTTTTAGTTGTAAGTCACCAGCTTTTCATCTAAGATGTAAGTAACTAAGTTGCTAGCTATAAGTCATAGTTGCAAGCCACTAGTTGTAAATGTTAGCCGTAAGTTTAAGTTATAAGTTGTAGGTTAAATTAATTAAGTTTTAAAGCGCCATTGTTTTGATTTTCTAGGAAAACGGCGTGATTTAAATAATTCTATTATTATTATTATCATTAAGTGACAGTAAAAAGTTTCCAACAGTGAGTTCTGACCTTTTGAAAGAAGAAAAGACATCTAATTGTCAATTTCATATTTTTCAACGGTTCAATAAGAACAAATATTTTGACAAAACGGATCGGAGAAGTCGTGTTGTAACTATTA
The DNA here is from genome assembly GCA_917563855.2 of Limnephilus lunatus. Taxonomy (NCBI): domain Eukaryota; kingdom Metazoa; phylum Arthropoda; class Insecta; order Trichoptera; family Limnephilidae; genus Limnephilus; species Limnephilus lunatus. The sequence goes on along the minus strand of OU830598.1, from coordinate 43,688,487 downwards.
GTGTATTTTTATAATTTGGAGTTGGAACAAAACGTTAGTCAGTTCAGGAACAATCTAAGGTTTTGTTACGTAATAGTGTTTTGTAATAATACGGTATGAACCCGCGGCAGTCGTGACTGTGCCGGGCGATGTTACAATATTCTACTGCACACCTTACCACAGTCTTCAGCAGGCCTATACGGAGACACGATACTATTTATCTGCTTCCACGAGGTGGTTCACGTTACACGGTGCATTTATAAAATACCTACATAAAATTAACCAAAATCATAAATCTACTCCCTATAAATTTGAAGGCGCTTATGGGTACCGCCGCCACGGGAACTTTTTATTGGATAACCAACACCTCTGCCATAGGCCACCCCAAGTAGTTCCCTCCGTTTGGAGACAAAGTAGGGGTACCCGGGTTCATGGGGTGAGATTTGTCTCATGGCGAAATTTGTCTCAGCGAAATTTGCGGATGGATGTGTTTACCCAACTACTGCGTGGAAGACCGGATCGGGAGAGACTAGTTGAGGGAGACCTTTTGACGTCTTCGACCGGACTCTCTCGACCTAACATCTTGCACTGCATTGAGAGAATTGGACTCATACGTTCGTCATTCCTGGACTTAATGAACCCCAGATTCCTACCCACCCCTCATACCTTGTTCGTTCCCAAAACCTTCTCCTTTTCTTCCTTTCCATAAAAAGATCCCCACACAGCATCCCCAAAGATGCCATAGACCCCGAAGGATTTTTCCTCAGGACCTCCTGTGTGGAGCTAATGTAAAATAAGGTGTCATTTGTACAATCAGTGGCTTAGGGACCAGCCCAACAAGTAAGAGATCAAGTTTGGTCAAAATTTTTGTTAAAAATGCTTCATTAATTTTCAGCAAATGATTGACCTTATACAAAACATGTAGATAGGTAGATACTTAGTTAATAACAACAAATCATTTTTGGTTAACTAAAATAATTTCAAATATTTATGTTTTTCAAATTTATAAATCTAGCGCAATCAATCAATTTGGGAGGCAGTATGCGTACCGCCGCCCCGAGAACCATTTATTAGATAGCCAACACCTCTGCAATAGGTTAACCCAAGTGTTTCACTACGTTTGGCGACTTGGCAGGGTTGCCCGGGTTCATCGGGTAAGGTGGGTTCTGGTCTTGGCGGCGGATGCGCCTTCTGTGTGGCAGACTTCCACAAGCTCTTTGGCAGGCTGGATCTGGAGAGGTCGGTTAAGGGAGAACATTTAACTACTCCAGTTGTTCTCTCTCGAGACCATCGCCTAGCACCGCAGTTGGAGAGATAGACACACACGTCACTGCTGGACACACTGACCCCCAGATTCCTTCCCATCTTTCATTCCATTTTCCTTTCCAGAACTTAATCTAATTCCGTTTCCTTAAAAATACCCTCCACACAACATCCCCTAAGATGCCATAGGCCCTGAGGGAAATTATTTTCCTCAGTGCATCCTGTATGGATATAATAAAAAAAATCATGCGTGCAGATCATACGCATTAGTCGATCTCATTCTCTCGCAGGCTAAATCCTATAGATGTATGTGTTTGTCTCTTTTTAGTATCATTTTCGTTTCATCGATTTTCAAATTAAAACGGTACTAAAGAAGTTTTCATTCAAAAATTTGTTTTTAATCAAATCTCTAGAAAACGGATGAATTATTTACTAGAAATGTGAAAACTTATAATTCCCAACTGACGGGGCTTTTCAACTCTTAAAATTTCATTTCGTTTATTCCAAAAACATACTGATTAACTAGTGAACTCATTCGTTTCCCTTACTATTAATATAATATTGGTCTGTATTTATGCCTTGCAAAATTGTATTTTCACATATATAAAATCTATTTATGATTACCAGAATTTATTATTTGTAATTACATTTCTATGTGAAAGGTGTGGCCCGATTAACCGGCTTGCCCTGCCCGAGGGCTCGTCAGTTGGTCGCTGCTCCACTGATAACAATCAGCAACATTACACCGATACCGGAAAACCATATGTATTTCATAGAGTTGCACTTTGACAGGAATGAAAATAGCAGCCATTCATTTCGAGAACTTCAATTTCTGATTAGCTTACAAATTTATATATCACTAGCGAGTTCCCGTCATGTGTTGCAATGCCTCTCAATAAAGAAATTGTTTCTCTCTGCGTGTCCTTTCCCATTCCTCCCGTTCTCCTTCCGCCTGCCTTCTCCTCCCATGTCCCCTTCCTTTCACGCGTACCCCCTCCACCTTCCCCGCCTTCCCACTCCTCTCTCCCGGGTTCCGTATATTCAGTCCCGGTACAAGGGTGGTTTGGTATATTTGTGCAATCAATTCTCAAACAGTTCGCGTGCTACCTATTCCAATTTTTCACTTTTTATATACCTATTACAAACATTGATTTTTGTATACTATAAGAACAATCAATCAAAATTGGTACCTAACATGGGTACCTATTTAAAATACCTATAATTCTTGATTAGATTGGATGTGTATCATAGGTGAGTACCTACTTCAAATAAATTCATTAATTTAAAGAATTTATTCGAAAATTGAATTATGATTGAACAATCGGTGGTTTGCAAAATGACATTCTCAAATAGTGATATTTTTTTACAGTTTCGTAAGAGTTTTTGCAATGGTTAAAAAACCTTTCAGATGTATTGTCGTATGTTTTAAATAATCCTGAAATTTTCGTGAGGGTGAAAAGAAGATATTTTGAAAGCATTTCTTATCATAGGTACATTCATTTATATGTATATACATACAGATGAGACAGAAGTGAATATAATAAATTTGTATTTTTCATTTTATTACTAAATTCGTCGATTTGTTTGAGTACCTCTAATAATTCTATATCATCACAGCGTATTTCGCTTTTATTATGTGAACTATCTCAAAAAAAAATTTCGAATATATTCTAAACAGCCTCAGGTGTTTAAGATTTCCTCTTCGTTAGAACCGTCCCACATCTGAGAGACTTGCGTTAGAAAATATTAGTTAATGGATTTTAGAACCGATCGTCACCATTTCACTTCCTCGGTAATTGATAGCCAAGTTGAGGCGAAAGCGTTTATGAGAACGCTTTTAAACGGTCGTTTTAAGAGAAAATGCGACAACGAATAATTTGGCTTTAATAATCTGGTTTCAGAAAATCTTATTAAATAAAAACATAGAAAAATTTAATTATTAGTTTTTACAAATTAAAAAATTAATTTATTTAATCCGTATTAAAGTTACTCTGTCCAACAATTTACTATAAGATGAATTCTTAACATTCAAATGTTGGAATAATTTAACTTTGAATGTATATTTTCACTATAAATCCCCCTAAACTGCCAAAGTAGTTTGTCAGCAGGTTAGTTTAACAAAAAACAGAATGTGCAATTCACACGCGGTGGAAGTGATACCTTCAGAAAACTAAATTAGACAAGAGCGGGGAGGCTGAAGCACCGATGCACGAAGCATGAAGCACCGCACAAAGAAGAGACCGATTAAACTATCTCTTTCTCTCGCAGGAAAATCCTGTAGATGTTTGTTGTAATGTATCCGGTGTTCAACAATATATATCGAGCCTATTCTCGTAGATTCCCGAATGCGTTCGGAGAAACCCGAACTAACTACATATAATTCATACAGCCATATAACCGGGGTCTCTAAATATTCACACATTTCAGAACACCTTCGTAACCTTCACTGGCTCAAGTGCCCTGAAAGAATCCAGTACAAATTGTGCTGGATGGTGTTTAAATCAATCAACGAAATGGCCCCACCTTACATCTCTGAATTATGCGTCCCGGAAAATACCGATCCGAGGCAATTAACCCTTAGATCGGCAACTTCATCTGCTATAGGCAGACTAATAGAACCCAAACGAAAGCCAAATACTAAGTTCGGAGATCGTGCTTTCGGAGTATCTGGGCCTAAGGCTTGGAATAGACTCCCTCCGGAATTAAGATGCATAAAAAGCCCAACAGAGTTTAGGTCCAAACTAAAAACCTACCTTTTCGGGCTCTCATACCCTTAACTTAATTTAAATATAACTATCTGAGAGTATCATACTTGTATTGCCTATGATATGTCTTAATCACACTTTTCTTACTGAATTAAAATTACTCGAATCCTTACACATCAATCTGTCTCTCGGAAGATCAAATCCTTGTACTACTGCATCGCCCACCATTAAATGTTGCTTTTACTTTCCAAAATACACTCATTCAAGAATATATTACATATTAATATTAAAATATTTTCAGGATTAAACAACATGTGTTCACAATTATGTCCTCTGCGTGCGAACTCTATCTACATTTCTTTAAATAGACAATAAACAGTGTTAATTTCAAGCGACCTCCCAGGTAAGTATGGTCCTGTATTAATTCATTTTTAGGCAGCAACGCGTTCATTGGTCAAAATATTGTACATATATTTTCGTATCGGTGATCAATGAACCGGTGTATGCAATTTTTAGCCATAAGTTGTTTTTAATTGTTTGTCTAGCATGTAGTCTTTCTAGATTGTAGGCATGTATGGTAGGTTTGTACAGCGCCCTTGAGGTGATTTTTCACAAAAACGGCGCTATATAAATCGTCCAAATATTATTATTATTATTATATGAACATATATCAAACACTACATTTGTGTTTGTCTTTTTTAGTGTCGCTATTTTTCGTTTCTTCGAGTTTCAAATTACAAAGGTGTTAAAGAAGTTTTCACTTCAATTATAGCATTTATTCAAGAAATTATAAACACAATAATAATATTTATAAAAAATAGAGGTAGAAGAAACTTTCTTATTTAAGTACCCATAAAACATAAATGAATTAACATAGTCCAACCGATATTACCTTTGGATTTTTTTTTTTAAACTAATTGATATTCATTAAAAGGTTATTTTCTACGCTTTCGTTCGTTGTAAACAATCTGATTAATGTGAGAAATTATAATATTTCATATTATTTAAATTTTAAGACAACGTATCCTTCAACAAGAGCAACCCATAACTTTCATGAGTTATTTGCAGTCTAACAAAAAAATAACGTAATAGCTTATCAAAAGTTGAAATTAAGCTTGAAGTTGTTGTGATTTTTCAGTTAACTTCTCAGAAAGTAAAGTGTTCAACCATTTTATAAAAATGCAAAGCTATTCTCAGCATAGTGTGCTTGAAACCAGATTTCAATTGAAAACTCAACTGCAACTGGTGAAATAAATATTCCTTTATAGTACTAAATAATAATATGTATCTAAACATTTTTCCCCTCCAAGTTATTTGAAAAGTGAGATTCTTTTTTTATCATTTACAATTATTATGATGAAATAATAATAACAGTCATTAACTCACCAGTTTCATCGGGTTTCGCATCTTTTTCCAGATAATCTCCGCAATGCACAGAAGATAAGGTATCATCGGGCTCTTGAGAGTATATTCTCACTTGTATGTCACTTTCTGAACACTGTGATTCGTTAGCAGATTTCTCGTCTCTTCCTCCCTCACTTTGTTCAGATTTAAATCTCACTTCCCTCGAGTCACTCACCGAGGTGTTATTTACATTAAGGCAAGCGTTCGTGGTTATGAACGGTTTTTTTAGGTTGTCATATCCGCTTTCTGGTAATCTGTCTGATCTCTCCTCTTTACTCGGGAGATTTGGTTTTCTATCGCTGTTGATGTATACAGCCACCTCGTTGAAGCCGTCTTTCCTTTCAGAAACGACATGTTCAGGTTTAGGGGTGGCCGTCTCTATGACCAAATCTGGTTCCGATGACGAAACGATTTCGTTTTCGACGAGGAACTGGACTTTCTTGCGCTGAAGAACGGCGCTGCGTATTGTAGTCGGGGACTTATTGGCCGGGGGCGTCGGCAAGTAAAAGTGCGACCCAGAAAGCCTCCTGTCGGGGCTGGCGGGGCGAGGGGACTCCGCCGCGGGGACCGGTCTGTCTGCCCGCGGCTTCTTCAGTATGGACCTGATCGCGGAGTCCGCACCGGGAGACCGGTTTGCGACAAAAACACTGGATAAATTATTCACGGCCGATTGTTTGGTAACAGTTTTTTGTCTGCTCTCCTTTCGGTCGCTCTCGCTTTCCTCTTCCGACGTTTCTGTTTTACTCCTCCGAGGTGGTCGCCGAGGTGATGCACTTCCCGTTTTTGCCGGTACCGCCACACTCATATTTTGACCTCCATTTATTCCACGATTGTTGCCCAATTCTGCATCATTGTGGTCACTTTGTTTAATTTCGTGATTAGTGGTCCGAGGAGGGTGAGCGTTCTCTTCTCCCGCAAAGTTCATTTGTCCATTCACTTGAACATCATCGTAAATAAATTCATCTCCTGTACTCGGGGTAGATGACTGGCCAAACACTCTTATTCTCTGTCCACCAATAGCCTGAACACTTGAATAAGGCCCATTATGTTTAGTGCCCTTCTTACTTTCTTTAAGATTTTTCTGTAATTTCTTCAAAGTAAATGTTTCATCATTCTCAAAATCTGCAAAAACGTCGTCTTCGTCATCGTGTTTAACAGACCTTAATTTTTCCATCTTCATTTTCTGCATCAAATCGTAGGGATTAACGTCACACTCTAAAATCGAACGTCTGTTATTAATATCTTCATTATTTTGAATATCGTCATACCAAATTTCTTTACTTCTATTTACACTTTTGCTTCTTCCTTTCGCGGTTTCCGCACTAGGGCTCCTCCGCCTACCTCTATTTCTAACGGGAGATATACTTTTAGCGCGACTTCTAGATGCCGTAAACTGACTTCCCACGTGGGCAGATTCGAGAGGTGAAGTTAGTCTTGTCCGCCTCATAAGGTCATACGGGTCAGAGGATTGGTTTTGCGAAGTCAGGCTTAAAATGGTCGGCCTCGATTTGGAGGTGGGTGTCAACTTGACAGTTCCTGCTCTAAGCGTGCCCCCGGAGGTCCTAGGAGCCTGGTTGCCGCGCACAGTCCCGCCGACCATCTGACCCCTGACTGTGCCATTCATAGGAACTCCGAGGGGAAGACGCGATCCTTTGCATTTTTTACAAATGCTGACTTTTTTCGTACTTCCTTTTTTAGTACCGTTTAAATATTCGGGGCAAGAACACACAACAACGGCGTAGTTTTGAACTGGGTTAGGGGAAGCACTTATCAATAAGGGGGAAGGGGGCTTCGCGTACTGAACGTACACGCCCGGCCTCGAGGGGCTGTTTTGCGCCCTCACAGTTCCGTACAGCCAGGCATCCGCATACTTCATAGACTTCGAAAGAGACGAACCACCGGGACCACTGAGGGTTCCGTACATGTTGGTTCCCTGGCTGCCCCCGCTGAGGTGCCCACCGTTTTGGCCGAGCTTCAGCCGCTGTCCCCATGACTTCTTCGATTTGTCTTCTGTCGGGGAGTAATTCATCTGAAACAAAAGTAAAAAGTCTTGTTAAGTTACATTAAAGGCAAAAAACAGCGTATTATAAAAATAAGACCTGGTAAGAAAGGAGGCCAAGAAACAGCTAAAAAAACATGACTTATTTAACATTTTTCTTATTTTCTAACCTCACACCAATTACGGAACCCACTGAACAATTAGACAATACAATTAAAAAGTAATAATAATTCCGAAAATAGGACACGTTACAACTCAACCCAATATTTTGATACCTACCAAAAAATTAATAGAATTCTTAGTTTTAACCACGTTTATTTATTCTATTACTTTTGAATTAAAATGGTACCACAAATAAGTTTGCCGTGTTTGAAGAAGTGAAAAAATTAATTCTTAAAATAGGCCATTTGTCTAGTTATGAATTAAAATGGATCAGGCAAGCGTAATGGCAACTTGAATTCACATGCAACTCCTATTTTTTTTTTTTTAATTATACATTTTTTTACATGTTAAACAGATTTGTAATATGAATATAATAAAGGCCTTTCCTCACTATAAAGAGACAAGGCTCTTGTGTTTGGTGAGTGAATTCATGCTCAATTGTTATCAATGTAATCATTTGAGTAAGTGAATAATTATATTGCAACCATTAATAGTAAGAGAAACTTGAGATATATCGATTAACAGATTTAAATGAAGTAAAATGAAATATTAATAATAGTAATGTACTCTTACAGTTGTTTCAGGTATTTTTTTAAATTTTAAATATGTACATTATGTTTTGCATATTATATAAAATGTGGTGACCGGCCAACTCTGAATGAAACCAACTCAGAACCACTTCAGAAAGGTCATAAATTATTTTTCATAACTTTTAATGACCTTTCTGAAATGGTTCTGAGTTGGTTTCATTCTGAGTTGGCATGGAACCATAAGATGTAATGTCAAAAAGTAATAATTAATAATAATGTTATTATTCAATTTATTATTTAAATACTGAATACCGTATTGGAGGTACTACGACATTCAACACGTTTATATTTTTAGATAATGTACATTATAATTTTATTTGCATGTCAGGTAAGCGTAATATTCAATACTGTAGAGAACGTCCACTAGATTTCCTACTTCAAAATCCTTGACCTTTCGGTATTACATACCGCTACACCACGTCTACACTTTTTACTTTGTTATTAAACATTTGAAAGTTAAACCTGCAAGTATTTAATTTCGCGGTGAATACATTCTAGAAGATGGGGAAGTTTTCAAAGTTTGGTGAACAGTTTTTCTTTATTATTTGCCAAATTACCATAATTATTTTGTTACTCAAACAATATTCAACTTAAATTGTAATTATGAAAAAAATGTTAGTTTTCTGTGGTTAGATTATGAAGTCTTTGTTGTGCAGCTTAAAATAATTACTTTTCCAGTTTTTTCTTTCCATTGAACTAATGAGATCTGTGGCAAAGTTTTAATGGATATTAAAAAGCTCTAATTTATTCGTCCCGCCTTTTTGTTCATCCAAATATTGCAGAACTGACTTAAGTAGATGCAAATTTCCCTGTTCGTTCCCGGCGCGTTCAGAATTTCTAGATCTAATTAAGTTTGTTAGGTAACATGCATGCATTCATATGTTCTAGGCAGTGGAGCGTTTAACGCATTCCACTGAGACCAAATTATTGTACAATGGAGACCGGGGCTTGTTGTATTTTATGAAAAAAGGTTGGAAACATAAATTTAAAATATTTTAAAATAATATTTTTAGATAACTCGAGACATGTATTTAAAACACGTTTTGAACTTTCAAATTTTAAATGTTTTAGCGTCTATTTTTAAATGTACCTATCGATGTTTCTTATTTAGGATTTGCGTTATCAAAAATTATTTCGAAAGTACAAGATTATTTTTACAAAATTATAAATGAAAATTCGGGTACATAAATAAAAATGGACGACATTTTCAAGCGTCACTCCATGTTTGTTTTTTTAATACGTGAAAGATGTAAGTAGGTATATAATCGTCCAGTTGATTAGTCAGACATCAAAATACTAAGTTTTTAGATAATTTGGAAAGAAATATTTGAATACTCACTATTAGTTAAATATTATTTACACTTGTCTGTGTTTTACTTATTAAATATGATATAAAATATAACCGCGAGGCATAACGGTCCGGCGCAATAGTATGAGATTTTGAAATATTCTATTAGGTAGCCGAAAACATTTTGTTTAATTCACTACAAGTTTTGTGCATTGGAACTGATTTGGTGGTGCTTATGAGTAATCTGAGCATTGTACCAGATGGAGGGTACACTTTTTCTTATAACTGCATAATCAACGGAAATCAACTGGTCGATCGATATGTTTAAAGTTAAACGTCAAGCACGTTATAATCTACGCATTCACAGATGGCGACAATCAAATTGATTTAGGTTTTTAATGCTTTTTGCACGTTACGCTTTAAAATATTAACTTAAATTAATTGTTCGCGCCCGTACATATTTAATTAGATCCAATTCTTTCAAGAAAGGCTGAAAAAATCAATTTTGTATAGGTGGCTCAATCCAATATTGTATTTTTCAGCCTTTCTTGAAAGATTTGGGTTTGTTTATGGACAAAACAATTTATTTATATTCTAATTAAATATTTACGATCGCAAACAATTAATTTACCTTAATATTTTAAAGCGTAACGTGCAAAAAGCATTTGAAACCTAAAATAATTTTATTGGCGCCATCTGTGAACGCGTAGATAATAACGTACGTGACGTTTAACCTTAGCAAGACTTTTCACCCAATTATGATGTTTGCGATGGAACTTTTGTGATAAAAATCGATCATTTTTATAATTTATTGTTAGCTAGATAATTCGATATGTCATGCCACTAGACTAGAACTAGACACGTAAGTATCATATTCCCTCGTATCGGTATCACAGGTGTATCAATTACATCTCAATGAGTTTTCAGTGAGTAGAAATACAATAAATTGTACTACACAACCTTTCGATAAGATCAAATGGTCAAATAGCGAGCAATAAGTTGTCTACCAAAGTGAAAGCGAATTGAAGTTAACATATTTGCAAGTAGACAGTAGTAGTAGTGCTTTACGAGAGTAAAATAAATAATTTTCTTGATACAGTAAAAAATTATGCGTAATAAAGCGGTATTGAAAATACAAATAATAATTGTATCATTATCTGAAAAACCTGTCATGGAGCTCGCAGTTATTAATAATCTGTGAAACTTTTTCTGTACTTGTGTGTGAATATTGGTTATGGCGTATAATGATGCTAACACTCACTTATCGCATTTTGCCGTAAGAAGTTCCAATGTTAAATCGCAGCGTGCATTCATTGTAAAAGCATTTCAAATAAGATATTTTGCAGCACTGCAATATAACGTCAGCCTAATTTGTTCGCTTTTCGGGGAATCACTCATATAATCACGTCCTATAGAAATCGTTGTGTCTCCCTTACTTTAGTGAAAAATATTTATGATTTATACGATGTTAGAAGGAAAAAACACCAAGTTTTATATTCAAATATACAAATCAACCACAAAAGAAGTAAAATGTAGACCTTTATGAAACCAGTGTTTCGGATCGCAATTTGAAAAGCAATTACTTACTTTGGGATTTTTTTGTAAATTATTTTTATATGGAAAGACCGAAAAGTGGGGTGACAATAACGTCAATATAAATTTGTCTAATAAAATATTATTATTATTAATATATTATTTTTTCTCGTTATCAGTAATTTTAGTCAGAAAAAACGTAAGGCGTGCCGTTTTTAAAACGTTTTTTTTATGTTTGAAAGGAAAAATTTCATATTCATGTTGATTTCGGATTAAAAAATTTTAAAGCGTATTTTATCACTTTTCAAAAACTGTTTTTAGTTTTGGATACGTTCAGAAATATTCCTTTTATTTTGATTTTTTTGTAAGGCGAAAATATTTTGACCCTCTCGCAAAATATAGTCGAATCGCAAACTTTCGTCTCATTTTCACAATTAAAGTTTCAGATCGTGCAGACTAAAGATTTTATAGTTAATTTTATATTAATGCTGATCTACTCACATTTTATTAATTATATTTTTTCAATTAAACGAGTATACGTAGCCAAATCTTATAGGTAATTAGAAAATTAAGTCAGCATAAAGCATTGATCATCAAATTTTTATTTATTTTTTATTTGATTTTCTGTCTGAAATTTCCTTTTCAAACATGACATTGTGAAGAGATACGCAATAGGGAAAGTCTTCACCAATATGAATTGAACATGTTACCTGTTTAATTGCACACATGTCATGATTTTATGGGTATAGTTATCTTGACAGTACTTACAACAATCTTTGGTAAATACTTTATAATATTATCTTTAAATATTTTACATAAATCAATGAACATAATACGCTAATATTCTTGGGAACCACGTAAAGATTTGTAGAGTATGCACGCTAATAATTATTAGTAATATTGTTTAAATTACCTTAGGCTTAAAATATTACTGCCGTCATTCAGTCACATTGAGGTCGATAGCCTTAAGATGCCAATAACGTGCATTATTCATTAGGTTGTTCATTCTATGTACTACCCACTGAAAAACGTAACTTAACCCTTTCTCAACCAGAGTTGTTTTAAAACAACGCGAACTTTGCAAATTATTTGTGAAGTAAGTACTGACCCTATTTATTTGTGACTTTTTTTAATTGATTAAGTGAACCTCTTCTGGCAACCCTATTTTTTTTCGTTGTGTTGGGTCCACTGTGTGCATACTTAATACCGTTAACAAACTTCCTCGTTCGCGCCTTTTGGAATTCTGTCATATAAGTGAGGTGTTTCCGCAAAAGTTAAAAGGTATGTATATCGATTTCATAATATTTTTTTGTTTGTATTTATAGAAAAATGTACATACTTTCATATTATAAGTAAAAAATTACAAAAACATTTACATTATATATGTTTTTATCATCCCAAAGTACTGCGTTGTTCTAAAACAACACTGGTCGTAAGAGGTTGTATTTCAAACCTGACAGATGAGAACAACTTTGAAATATTTTGCTGATTATTTCCAATACACTATATATTTTGATGGTAAGAATAGATGAATATACTCTCCAGTTACCGGAAGACGTATCATTGTCTTTTATATATTATTTTATGTTAATCTTATTGCAGAAAATGTCTCGTTCTTTGACCGAAATGGAAATAACCCTCCAATTGATGGGAGACGTCTCCGACGTGGAGTTGGAATACAAAAATGAAGAGAATGGCGTTAAGCAAATAATAGGCAAGAAAAGACCAGAAGAAGCAAGAAAATGACAGAACTTAGAAAACAACACCCAATCAAAATCTTCATTCTTGCCCATCCTAGTTCGAGTATTAGCATATTAGGTTGCCGTGTATAAAGATGAATTAAACTCCTCAAGAAGTCTCAAGAAACACCAAGAAGAGACAAGAAGGAACGAGAAGAAAAAAGAAGAGGCAAGAATAGACAAGAAAAGATTCAAAGAAACAATAAGATACAAGAAAAGGTAGGAGGAACCGAGAAGAGCCAACAACGGGTGAACATTGGAAAGAAGATGCATTAAAAGCAAAAGTGAGTTAAGAAGAGCCAATATTAGACCATAAGAGACAAGAAGTAGAAAACAGAACCAAAAAAGACGAGAAGATCCAATAAGAGCCAAAAAGAAACAAGAACATTCAAGAAGAAACAAGAATAGATGAGAATAGAATAGATAGAGATTATTCGAGAAAAGATAATCAGAGACAAGTTAAGCTGAGACAAAAATAGATAAGAAGAGACAGAAGAAATAAGAAGAGATGAGAACATCCAAAAATAAGCAAGAAGAACCAAGAAGAGACAATAATAGACAAGAAGAGATAATAAGATACAAGGAAAGTTAAGAAATGCAGAGAAGAGACGAGAAGGTCTGAAGAAAAAAGAAGAAGCAAGAAGAGACAAGAAGGGATAAGGAAAACAAAGAAGAGATAAGAAAAACCAAGCAGGGCCAAGCGGAGCCAAGAACAGTCCAGAAGATCCAAGAAGAGGCGAGAAGATACAAGAAGAAACAAGAAGAGCGAAGAAGAGACTGGAAGATCCTATAAGAACCAAGAAGAGCCAAGAAGAGACAAGAAGATCCTAGAAGAGCCATGAAGAGACAAGAGGCAAGATCCACTAATAGGCAAGAACAGCCAGGTATTGACAAGAAGATCCAAGAAGAGCGGAGAAGAGGCAAGAAGAAGGAAGACAAAACCAAGGAAAAAATCATAACGCTCTATACATTCCTTTATTCCTGACCATACTAAATTCCAATATTGGCTTATTAGGTTGCCATGTATACTGGTCGATTAAACTCCAACCTCCTTCCCATCCCCAGAGCATGTGTTCTAAGTCCTAACGAGAGTGAATGTAGCATGAAAATAAAATGTTTTATAAGATAACAAAAATGTTTCATTTTTCTTCATACTGACAAATTATTTACCTCTCGCAACCACAGTTGTTTTAAAACAACGTGAAATATTTCCTAAACTATTAGAAAAAAAAAAAAAAAAAAATTCAGAAAATTTTCAAATAATGCCAGTACACATAATCAAATGTTAAATATTTTTTAAATCTAAAGAAATTAATTCGGATGAGAAAGGGTTAAGGGGTAATTTACGCGAACCGAAATAATATTTCGGGGCGGGGAAGAATGAGGTAAGCTGGAACGGGGAAATCGCTACGCGCACGGGCGAAGGCAGAGCAGCGAAGAAATCTAGACTAGATGGTACTAGATTGAGTAAGCTTTGAACATGAAACGTTTAATAAATAATGGGCATCTTTCAAATTATGTTTATTAAGTTGAATGTGCATGTTTTAGGTAAATTTGGATAGAAACATTACCGATTGCAAAAGGAGCTCGTGATTTTATGACTCTTTCGATCGGATTTCGATCAAACTTGTTTGATAAATTATTCGATACAATCAACTACACTGCTAGACGTTAGTCAGTCGCTTATGACTCGTAACGGATACGTTCTTAATTGACAGATGTCAAAACAATACGGTATTCAATTACCTACGCACTATTTTCATAATATGTGATCATAATTATATCTGAATATGTTGACAGATAAATAAAATATCGGCCATTTTCAATATTTATTATTATTTTTTACAAAAAGTTACATAAAATAACAAATAATTATTTATTTATTTTTTATGAATTAACGCCGATTAACGGCTTTTACATGGAAATTACAATAATTTGAAATGGTACAGAATATACATGATTAAGAAAAAAATGTACATGTGACAAAAAAAAGGACATATCGAAGTGACAGAATAAAGTACAAATAATTGTAAGCTATTATAAATACAAATTTGAAGAAAAATAAAACCTCGTATAACATGAATATTAGATATTTAAAAAATAAATCGTAAAAGACGTAATAAAAATAAATTTAAATATTCCAGAAGTAAACATTGATGAAGAGTACAAACATTCAAAGTATAATAAGACCTCTATCACAACACAAGCAATATTTTCGGCTTTATGTGGTGGTAGTAGGAGATTTTCAAACATTGTTGGGCTGTTCGTAACCCGGGAATGTTTGTCTTTCTTTAAAAAAAAAAAAAAAGTTAAACCAATTTAAAAGGTTTATAATATTATTCGTGGCACTCCAAAATTTCCTTTGGAGATTTTCCAAAGGAAATTTTGGAGTGCCACGAAAATTCCGATTTCCGAGGCGAATACTAAATAAGAGTTACATCACAATATTTGCCTTTGATATTAAAGCCTAGGAAACTACAAAAATATTTCATACATTCCATAGTTCTGATTAAAAACCTGCGGCAGGAATGTGAACTAACATTTTCGTTATTGGTTTTTGGTGTGTTATGCCGTGTTGCTCTGCCTCCTTCTTTAGCCGACGTTTCGGACAGCGTTGCAGTGTCCATCATCAGGGCAGATCCAGCAGATCCGAGAGATGTTGCAGGTCCGAAACGTCGGCTAAAGAAGGAGGTAGCGCAACGCGGCATAACACCCCAAAAACAAACAACGAAAATGCTTTTGGCCGTGAAAATCTAAAAACGTATGTGAACTAACATGTTTGAATATTAAATAGCGTAATTTGTTGGTTATTCACATTTGGTCGTTTTAATTATTGCTGCAAGGTACGTTAGATTCGTACTGGGAGATTTATGATGAGGATCGTTTCGTGTTTTTATGAAACTTTTTGCCTCCTATTTTCAATTATTATCTCTTGGGCAATAAAAAATACTAATAATATCTTTATCTTTACCTAATAAACAAGAAGTTTCGCTTCTGTCGCGCGTGGACTCCACGCACATAATTTTTATGGTTTATTTTATTTTCGCATTTTATGTACAAAATAGGTTTCAATATTTTTTATCGTTAATCCTATATTTAATTTTCAGGAGTGTGTCGGCTTCTTTTTGTTTGTTTGCAACCTTTATAATCTATTTTACAATTTTCTTACTTTTTATAACTCTTTAACTCATTTATTTTACCATAATTTATTAGATATACGAATGTTACAAACTAACATAACTGTATAATTAGAAATTTATGTAAAAGCCCAGTAGGGCGCAAATGAATAAAACTAGGAATACGATTCTGGTGAAGGCGCACTCTAAATATTCTATGCCGCTGGTTGTAGACAGCGGGCCGAGAAATGGAATTTCTAGTAAAAAAGTCAACTTGGTTCTGAAATAATACACAATATTATTACGACTAGCCTTTAGTGTGACCCCTTTTCTCATGTGCCAACACATTTACGTATTTATTTTTCGTAAAATTTGACGTCGTCCCACTCTCAAAGCATCTCGCGTACTGACGAGAAATAACTTCTGCCTTGGTTTATATAATGGCGCGAGACAAAGTATTATTGAAAAACGGTTTTTATTTTTATAAGCATTGTTTTTATGCTTTTTAAGATAATTTTATTATCTAGCCGTTTAGAAAACATTGATGTGGTGATCATGTTTATTTTTATAATTCTCCTGTATTTAGAATTAAAGGATATAATCGAACTTTGAGTTATTTTTAGAGGTTCCGTAAATATTTTTTTACGCAATTGTTTTAAACATTTTAATACGTTTTGTTAGTTCACCATTTAGAAGAATAATTTATTTGTTCAAAACATAATATTATTTTCTAATAAACAATATAGAAATTTTCTAAAAACTGCATCAAAAACCTGCAAATATGCTGCGATTGCGGTAAGATCCCCTTATGACACATTTCGTTATATTTAAAAATTAAGGAAGGTAATGCTGTGTACAATGTACTTATGCCTAGTCTAACACCACATCTTTCTAGTACAAACATCTATTCTGACAAAAGGGTTTTAATGTGCGTATGAACATGTTAACACTGAATAGTATAAGATATACCTACTCTAATTCACGTGTGAAAAAGTTATCAAATGGCCATTCAGCACCGTTTTGTCATTTTTACAGTTGAAAGGTTCCCGTTAAATGCCGATTCTAAATTACTTTCAGATTTTGAACAAATTGCGATTCGCAGAAGAGGATAACCATCATTTCTTAAGCTTGTCGTCTTGTTACATTTTGATACAAAGCTGAAACGCACCTGAAATCTGCGTTTAGAGGGGTCCTTTAAAATGTCAAAATAACATAATGGTGCTGAATGGCAATTTGATGACAATGTTACATTTGAATTTCCGCGAAACAACTGGGCCTAACGTTCAGTTAATGTTCAAGTTCTGTGAAAGTTATATTCAATTTCTGTTATTATTCAGTTGGGGTTTCACGGAACTTGAATAGAACTTTCACGAAATACGAGCATATATTTTTTTACAACCTGAGTTACACACAGGAGGCCCTGAGGAGAATAATTCACCTCAGGGCCTATTCATCTTTGGGGATGCTGTGTGGGGGTCCACCCTCCATCCCTCCCATTGCAGTGCAAGGCGATGTTAGGAGAGAGTACGGCTGGAGAAGTCAAAAAGACTACCTCAATCATTCTCTCCCGATCCGGCCTGCCATGCAGCTGGTGGGCAGACACACCCGCCGCCAAGACCCGTATAACAGAAATGAATTGTTCAATTATGTGAAACAATTGACCCTTGCAGATTCGAATTACCTACTTACTACTAAGTTCACATTATTTTTGCTGTGATTAATTTTTAAGGTTAAATATAAAACGTAGTATAAAATTTCACTTGGAATAAGTTTATTTGTTGATCGAAAACATCTAATACAGTAAAAAATACTTCCTATTTACCGTTTTATTTAAACGTAAGACGTCAGAAATCATTTCCTTATTTTGACAAGAAAGCGATTATTAGTGTTTATTGCAAGCTCACGTTTTTCGCCAAGTTCTGTTTATGCTTAGGCACCAAACATTGACTTAGAAATTATAATTTCTCTGAAAGAAGGTCTTCATAGCGTTTGGTTCTACATATTTGACATCGGGATATTATGATTTCGATTCCGGTCACAGCCCTTAAAATATTTATACGCTTTATTACATGCATCAGTAACACTGAAAAAAAAATATTACAGGGAGGTTATCGGACAATCAATTTATGCGACGACACCCAAACCGATAGCGTCCATAATGTACATACATTCATTCATATAGAATTAGTCTTAAAATAAGTCATTTGCGTAGGAGAACAGTTCCTTGTTAGAAAAAGTGACCAGCCTACCTCCAAACAAAATTAATAATATTCAGCGGCATGTTCCAGAATGGAAGATATTCTCATTATAGCTTTGATATAAGATCATTCATTCAGAATTTAAACGTTGCTTGAAATGGCTTTACCCGTGTTTGGTGACCAGATCTGAACATCCAGGTCCTTCCCCACCTTCCTCTTCCCTATCTCCTTCTCCTTTCAGCTACCTTCAGCCTCTCAACATACCGTCATATAGGATGGCATAGTCTCACAGGCTTGTGCGGTATTCAATTTGGGAGGCGGGAATGGGTACCGCCGCCCCGGGAACCTTTTTTGGATAACCAACACCTCTGCCATAGGTCACCCCAAGTGGTTCGCTACGTTTGGTGATTTAGCAGGGGTGCCCGGGTTCATGGGGTGAGGTTTGTCTAGGTCTTTGAGGCGGATGACCAGGACATACTGAACCCCATATTCCTACCCACCCCTTAAACCCTCTTCCTTCCCAGAACTATCCTCTCCTTCCTTTAATTAAAAAAAAATCCTCCACACAGCATCCTCAAAGATGACATAGGCCTTGAGGGAAATTATTTTCCTCAAGGCCTCCTATGTGGAGCTCATGAAAAAAAATATATATTCACATAAGTTTGATTATTACAATGTCGTCCATGTTAGCATGTGCATGTGCATTGCCTTTGGTCTTATTTGACACACGATCAGACAAATAAGTCCAATAATCATTGGTCGTCTGGTAAGTTTTGATATACTTATCAATGATTACCCCACTAAATAACAGTATTTACTGTATAGATTAGCACAACATAAAAAATTACTTTAACCCTTGTAACGGGTGATAATGAACGGGCGGCGAATAGATCCATCTAACCCCGTTTCCCGGTACCACCAAGTAATTCGATTACTTGCCGAACGCCTCTACGCACAATTTGGCAGCAAGCTGATGGGCATCTCGAGCCTTCTATGGTTGAGTTGATATCAGAGAGGCTTGATGGAAGGACGTAGGTACTTGCGGCTCTCAAGAGAATGAAACATGGCGGAGGCATAGTAATCGTAACACAACCAATTTCATATTATTAGATATTCAATCATGATTTGCCTTCAACTTATTTTACTAGAATACTTTGCCGCGACGCGACGTTTAAACGGCCTGGCACCCTAAATAGTTGCTTTATTTCCATTAAAATATTAAAACAATGTGACATTAATATTTCAACTCAAGAAATAGCTCTGAGTTTCTTGTATGCCCTGAGTTATTCATTATCGTAGTTCAATTACAATATTATTTATAAACTAGCAGTCAAAATCCCGCTCCGCAGGTTTTTACTGCAAGGCCCTGTGGGCGGCTTTTTGTTCAGCTTCGCCCAGTTTGACTATTTTGTAAATCCGATAGGAACTGGTTCCGAAAATAGCCGGTTCCTCGGATCCACTGTGATCCAGTGACACCTAGTCACCGGGACAAAGTAACTGCGACAGGCAATGGCATCATTTGTAATATATATAGCCGATTGGTGATAAAAACTATACTAAAATTACCCAACAGAACCCCCTCAAAAGATATTTTTAAGTGTTTTGACATTATAAATTTAAAACAAATATATGCCAAGAATATTCTTATACATCATTTTAAAAACAGAAAATCTCCTAATGAAACTCAGATACATGACACAAGGGCCTCAAAAAAGGATATACGAGATGTTCCAAAATTTAAGACAAGTTTTGGCCAAAGAAACCACATATATCTGGCTTTGTATTAAACTTTACAACATCCTTCCTCCAAGTCTGAAAAAGATAGAAAAGATAAATAAGTTTAAGGAAAAAATCAAAACATGGGTGAAAGAAATTAATGCAGACATACTAGAGAATGTATTAAAAACATCATAGAAACTAAATAACGGAAAATCAAAGAAATCTACCAGTCCGCCTCAGCACAAGACCACCTAGTGAGGAGGACTAAGAACAAACAGATGAAATATTTATATACATTATCATATCTTGTAATTCTCATCAAACCTGTAACTAAATAGTCACTAATAAAAAAAAATTAAAAAATTCACAACTGCCAGTTACAGTAATAATCATATTATCATCAATCTCTACATATCCGGAGAGATACACAAAATTACAAATCCATAGTACTTACGGTTTAAATCGATTCTATTAAGTACAAAAGTTCATTTTTATACAAATTCTACGTACGAAAACGGTTCTGCGTAAGGCGCGGCATCAGAGTTGCATTCTTAGCCGGATTCTTAAATTTCAACCATACAGTCTCTAGCCTATTAATACTCTTTGATTATAATTTAAGCCTTATCTTTTTTTAATGCTACAATCTGTAATATAATCTGTGAAAATCGATGGTCCAAAGTTTGAGCTTGTCGATAAAAGAAGTAGCAAAATAACCGCACACGTAATTTAGCCAAGTAATCACGACACACCCGCAAAGTTTAGCGCGGATTATGCAAAGTTTGCAGCTTCCGAAGTTGGGATTATATCCATCATCTTGCGTGAGAACTGGGAACTTCTTTCTTACATTTAATCCCTTACGAAGAGAAGAGGGCAACGGCGAAAATAATCGGTAAGAGGATAGGTGACTTTTGCCATTAAAATTCTCTGGTTGAGCCACTTTTCTTAATCAGTTTCCAATAGTTATTATTGTCATAAAAACGGTCCCATGAAAAAGTAACTGTAAGATTGAAAATTGAATATTACAAACATGATAAGGATATTAAAGTAAATAAACGTCCGATTCGTGTAAATATAACTTTTCTGCATAGTTAAAGGTACTCTAGGTAACACCCTGGTGAAAGACCATCATTCCAAAAATAAATTAAAATGGCTTTCGCTATGTTTAAGATTATGTTTGAAAAGCCAGCCTTCTCCTTCCTCTTCCTCGTCTCCTTCCACCTCCCCACTTAATTCAGCCCCAGAAGGTACCTCAATTGGGGATGCCATGGTCTCAAAGGCTCCAGGCGATTGGAAGAATTTGGGAAATCTTGTGCGGTATTCACAATAATTTTTTTTTTTTTAAATTACAACATTTTCGTAATGACTAATTAGGATTCCGCGGTTCCGATTGATCTGAACAAGAATTACTAAAGCATGGTCTTCTCCGACCGAAAAAATAAACATTTGCTTACACATTATTATAAACATTTCCAATGGGGGCGTGGCCTTGCACATTGTTATATGCGTCTGCAGTAAGGCCACGCCCCAATGTTTATAGAAATGTGTAAACAAATGTTCATGTTTTCTATCGGAGGAGACCATGCTTAATATATACAAAAAATTAGAAAACGGTTATTTTATAACATCTATTATGTATGAATTTTAAAAAGAGAAATTTCACAAAACGTTTAGCAAGTGCATTTAGGCAATCGTAGTTGTTCATTGAATACTTTGTAAAGATCTATGCAAAGTATAGTCTCGCCATTTCTAAAGTCTTCGGTATGCGGTACTTCTACTTCCATACTTCCACCTCGGAAGGCAATCTTATTAATAATACATAATGACGCTACGAAATTACATTACGTAACATGCAATCTTCCGTCTCCCTTAATGACATGAAAATATTTATGTTGCATTTTGCATTTCCAGCTGAGATGCGATTTGCCAATTCCAGTTGCTGCACACCATTATGGTCATTAATAGAAGTTCGCGTTTAGTACTCACCTCAAATTAGTATAGGCAGGTTCTCTTTTTTGAAAAATCAGTGTAAGTGATTGTCTATGGGTGAACAACACAGCGATGTGAATTAAACATTTTTAAATTTGGATTGGGCCGTCTAGTTATTAAGCTGTGTGTTTATGTATATAAATAGCAGTTTAAACAATAAACCAAATCATTTTTATGATGTGGGAAAAATTCTGTCTTAAAATTTTAACAGCTTTTGTCTAGAATATTTTGTGTATATAGCTTTATGTTTATTTAAGTAGAATTTGTTTTTTTTGTAGCATTATATCCATTTAACTCATATAATTACAAAGTTAGGTACCCATCGTTAGTTTCAAATTTTAAAAAGGACGATTTTAGAAGAGTTATTAATAAAAAAAAATTAAAAAGTAACTACAAAAATGTTTTTTTTATATTTTTTATAAATAATTCTTTCAACATTACAGAGATATATTAATATCTATTGTTCAGATATTTAAAAATTACTTTAAAATCGTCATTACGTAGGTTTCTCGAATGAAATCCTAATGACACCAATTATCTTTAGAGATTTAATAATAAAGGTATAATAATATAACACAAGCCCTGCTTATTTATGGGGGTACATCAAATATATCTACCGTGTAATTAATTACTGTATAAAATTTATTTGTAATTTATGTATCTTTTTGTTACAAATAAAAAATAAAAAAATAATAATAATATGTTCTTTTTTCCATTTTTAAACCAAGACTGAAACTTCGAACATGCAAATGAGTTAAAATATTTTGTAGAAAAATTATGTCATTAATAATTCACGACCCAGTATTTACACTAGAATTGCAAAACTTAAAACTAACGGAAGCAAATAAACTTGACTTAATATAAGTAAACGGTAAAATAAACATTAGTCTCTAGGCACGTAATATTTGTAACGCTGGAAGGAACTTAAAATAATTCTAATATGGTGCTAAATAATATTATTTTATTACATTTCCGTGCACAGACTGTTGACAAAAATAATACAGAGTTTACAGTGATGTTTACCTATTATATTTATACTTCTCTTGGCGACAGTCTGTCAATATAGTACAAGTAAGAGATGTCAAACTTTCCTTGATGGTAGGTATATTTTTTTACATCTGTCTTTTGTTTAAATAGCATAGGACAAGTAAATATTTATACGATGATTGAGGTATATTAGGTTCTAAATAATATGTTCAATAAATAGTTTTGTGCCTTTATAGTACTAGTAGCTGGTAGTTATGTGAACAGTAATAACAATAAATATTCTATAGAACTTTTAAAAAAATTTCAAATGAGGAATTGTACAATTTGTCAAAAGAAATGTCACAAACTCAATGAAAAAAAAAATCAAACTTTTTCGTGACGGTACCAAAATATTGATTTTTCCGATTTGGCAACTTTTAGTAGGAACCGCGAACTCAGGCGGGATAAAACGGTAATATCCAACAGGGCCACCACCTTGAACCTGAACCGAAACGTTAAAACAAATTTTCAGATTGATTAAATTCCAAATGGTCGAAATAAAATTCGCTTCTCTCCGTTAATAATGATCACTGCTAATGATAAAAATACAAATAAATTAAACTTATGCGTAAACTAGAAAAGGTCTTTTGTGCAGCAAGTGATTTTAAAATAGAAAGAAATATATTTTTTTAAAGTTTCACAAATTACTCTTACTATGAACTCTATCATGATAAAATTTTTAGAATGATTACGCATATTGTGCAACGAAGCCGAATAACCTGAAGAATTGTTAATCTACAGGTACATACCAAAATCTAATTCTTGATCTTAAAATGATCAAAATGATTCTTCCAATATGGGAAGTAAACAATGTGACGATTTCTAACAACTAGGGCTGAGCCTCTTGTACGTAATTGGTTAATGCACAACATGAGGGCCATGGCGGAGCCTTGGATTACATGATTGCAGAGAAAACAGGCTAACTATGAGAGAATATTACCGCAGCAACCTTCAATTCATCCTTGGACGTATTGTTCAATGCACAAATTATTTTCTCTGTCGGTTGTCACGATGTCGTACTCTAAACGGCCATGTTTTCATTAGAAAAATTCCATTCTTTTTTTATCCTATAATTTTACTACTAAATATATTACATTTATCTATCACGAATATCTTCACTCGTTTACGCTGGCTGCAGTATAGGTACAACTAACCAATTTTCGTGATGATTGATGTTTAGAGCAATTTTATTCAATTCGCAATCGTGAAAAAAAACACTCCTTTAATTGACGAACAAGCACAACAAATCTCTGATGATAGAAATCTCTGATGTACCAGGCCGTCCAACTGTATAACAACATCCCAAATGAAATTACTGAGTTAGAAAATATAAATAAGTTTAAAAAAGAATTACGAAAGTATGTCTACCTCAATTATGACTTTATTTATGTGTAATATTTAAAGAATGATTATGTTTGCCAACCAATGTAAATGTTTATATCTTTACAAAATATTAGCACACACAAAGAAGTGAGCTAACTTAAGATTAATAAATAAATAAATACAATAAATAAAATTATTGAAATTGATTTACACATGATATTAAAAAATTGTACAATAAACATAAGTGACCTACTATCAATAAAAACACCGAGAAGAATTATTTATGGCATAAATGATTTACATTAATTTAGGCTTCTTGAGCCAATTTTTCAGAATGTAGCAAGGCTTTCCGAAAAGAACTTGAGAATTGACTGAAGAAAGACATGACACAAATTATTACTCATAACTCGTAACAGCCAACAAGTCGTGAAAAATTTAATTGATTCAAAAGGTATTTTTGAGATTTACAAAACTGGTGGCTATCTTGAAAGCTTAATAAAAAAATACCAAAAAAAAATTAAAGCAGGGTATTCTCTTCGATTTGTTAACCGTTGGTTATTCTGCCGCGCAGCACGTTTATTAATTAACGGTGTTGACGATATTAAGCACAAAGCTTTGTAGTCTTTGTCTGAGCGATATTAGCAGACTTGTGGTTTCCTCTCATTCCTCGAAGGTGGCTTGTTCCTTCCTTTATTGTCCAAATACTTATTATGATTTCACGAAGTATCGGTTTTTAATGAAGCAGGGATTCGACGCAATCAAAATGGTGATACATAGATGTAAAAAAGGATTGTTAATACCTACCGACACATCAACACAGTCATCAAGAACACCAATAACTTGTAAGTGTTTTATTAGATGCAATTTGTGGTCTAAAGGTCAGCTGCGCAATAACTTTATGACTTTTGTGTTACATCCTTCTTTTAAGAAGGTTTTTCTTCTCCCGAAAGAAACAAAGTCATTAAATAGTCAATAAAATAGCCCATAACCAAAGATATTCAAATACAAAAGAGATATACTATGATGTCCGCGCGACTGTCGCCGAACTACGACCTAATCAGCGTAGTTTGCATACAAAAAGAATTTGTTCATTTTCTTAAATTTTTTAAGGTGTGCATTATTATTGGTTAACAATATAGTTTGCATACGGAAAGAATTCGTTCATTAAGTTTAGCGTTCATTAAGTGTATTCGTTAATTATTCGTTCATTTAGTTTATTCGTTAATTGATAAACAACACCGGCGACACCTGGAAGCGCAGTCTCACCTAGTAAAAACGGTGGATAGCACATATCCTTATATTTCAATATCTTTGCCCATAACCCTAACCTAACATAACCTATTTTACCAATTTTTTAATATATTTTTTTCATCACTCTAATTGACTTTTCTGGGATGGTTCTGAGTTGGTTTCATTCCGAGTTGTCCGGTCACAATACCAGTTCATTATTACAAAAAAATCGACTTTGTGTGTAAATTTGCACTAACTTATTAATAGGGTATTTTTGATGTCGATTTTACGTATGAAATTGGTAAATAATGCACAAAAACTTATAATTTTATAGTAAAGTGTTGTGTTGATAAACTAATTCACACCGTCATCTGTTAGAAACTTATGGAACTTACAAATAATTACAAAGCATGATTGTCCCATAACAAACAATTAATGAACATTTAAATCGATTTAATAAATATTGAGGTCAATAATCGAGATAAAAACTATACTATCGTTTAATTTGGACCAAATTACACACAGTAAGATAAATTTCATCAAAATCGGTTAAATTGTTTAGATTTTTTTCTGGAACAAACATCGTGACGCGAGATTTTTTTATATACCTAAAGATATCATTTCGGGGGGGCATCTGTCGGCGTATCAATATCGGGCACCGTCAAAAACAGTATATTTTTTAAATATAATTTTAATAATGTTGGTCTTACTGGATGGCTTACCCGTGCTGAGGCCCCCATTTTATAACTTTGAATTATTATTATGTTTCCTGTGCAACGAATAAAACATTACGAGTCAATTCAATACATCATAATATTTTCTAAAACATGGTTATGTGTATGGTGCGCTCTACCGGCGATGAGATGAAGCTGCATTCTATTCCTGTGATTAATCACTGTTCAACAACTGTTTCCCCCAGTCCCGTTGGATTAGGTTTTTGTCATTGGCATGCGGGTTGTCCCTTGTTTCCTTCTCACCGCCATGATTAATGCATCGAGTCCCTGCACAATTATTATCCCGACACGTTATTTATTACCTGCATACCTTACGTAATAATAGAGGAACAACGGGAATGATAAATCATGTATTTTTGTATTGAGTGTCCGCTGGACAGTCGATTGCTGTAAATCACCCGTTTCTGGTAATGAAAAAAGGATTATATTCTAAAACAATGTTTTCTCTCCCACGGACATCATCTTAACTGTATGATTAACGAGAGAGTATGTTCTAAGGTTTACGGTAGGTACTTGAAATGCATTCATTTTTTTGTTTCATATTACTACTTTAGAAAGTTTTCGATATTAATAAAAACGATGCCCGTGTTTAAAAAACACCTAAATAGTATTGTTTGTGTCAAGGTTATTAAGAGGAAACCGAGCGGCGTTTTTCCATATAAACGTATTCCCCAATTTCCTCTCTGGATTTTAACATTACTGTAAATATTTTTTAAGTAAAACTTCTTTTGGAGAGTAAGGAGGTGAATGCGTGACGAGAGCGTTACGAAAAGTGTGATCGGGCGAGGCGAACGAAAGTTGAGAGGGAGATATAAAGTGAAGATAGAAACAGAGAGAGTTACGTTTTGTATTTTACTGTAGGGGCAAGAGAGAGAGGTGCGAGCACACATTTTATTTCTCTCTTTCTCTCATAGCCAGTTACGTTTCATATATCCAAGACACAGTGCAGGCCTCTTTTCTGTATCACACTGTAGGAGCAAGAGAGAGCAGTGCGCGCGCACAATTTCTTTCTCTCTTTCTCTTATAGCCAGTTACGTTTCGTAGGATATATAGTGAAGTTTTACTTTAGTCGTGTGGTGTAAAGCACACTCGTTTTTTTAAATACATATATTATTATCTACTACCTACTAGCTTGACGGTACGTTTTGCTTTTTTTGACAAGTTACTTCTTTCAGACCCTCCCAAAATTGTTATACTTGTCTGGTTTTAACGTCATCAACAGACGTGCAGAATACAAACCAGACAATGTTTTTTTTAAAGCAAAATGAAGAGACGTACAGTATTTTCTTCTAAAACGGTTATGAAAAAATATCTTAAAAATCGGTTCAGTTTTGGAGGAGAAAAGTGGAGAATACTCGTCGAATAAAACATCAATTTCATTGATTTTATTTAGGGAGGTATTATCGGTCTGAAATGCAATTGTCCCTTTCGCACAGTATTCGGGGGAGTAAGAAGGATAGTGACAGCAACATTTTGGTAAAATACCTATTATTCGGCGAAGACCTTCGACGACGACTTTTCTCTTAACGATATCGTTTTCGTCGCCTTTTCCTAGTAGACTTGGGTACCTACTGTTTTACAAAATATCTCCAGGCGTCACCATCTTACTCTAATTTCACCCAACATATGATCTCAAAGTGTTGTTAAAACGCACTCCCTCGTTAATTACTCTCCTTTGATGTTCACTATTAAGGGTGGAATGATGTACAGATTTTAATATAATACAGGTGTATGGTTTTTAACTTTACCTACACTTTCTCAATCTCTGAGTTGCACTAAAGGACGAACACGAAATGCTCAACTTGCCATACCTATAATGGTAGGTACTATAATACTACGGTTAATTATAGCTATAAAATGATTATTATAATAATTGATACCGATGTGATTTCACCTATAGACCACGACCTTCCAAGGCAACAGAGAATAATGACACTTATTTAATTAACTACAATAGTCACGGTCATACAACCTAATGATGATTACTTACTTTGTGAACATTCATACGATATTTTTCTATATTACCCGGAGTATTACAACACGAATGTGTTTTTTACGCGTGTGAGTGAAAAGATTAACTCTTTTGTCGCCGCAGCCTCCCGAAATGGTACCTAATGACGACAATTATTCAAAAAAACTTACACAATTTTTACATTTTCGCTTTAAAAAAGACATAAAGGACTGCCCCATTTTTGTAGGATTCATGCACCCAACCCACTCATTAGCGAGTTTTACCACATAATATAATATTATATGCAAATACTCGCACACCTGGACATAAAAACATACAAACTTTTCGTTACTTCCAATAAACACCAAATTATTATTTTAGAAAATTGAAAATAGTAATTTTCTGTGTAATTAAAACTGGATCAGAAATAGTGTAAAGGCATACATTTTGTAAATATTATTAACTGAAACGAAATAAAGTAATAAGCTAGTTAATTATGTTGTCCAGAATTCAGATTGATCCACTAGTTGTCTGCATAATATCATGAAACTTGACAGTCCGTCCCTCAACAGTAAGCCGGATTCATATTTTTGACGTTGAATTTATTATGTTTAAAATAATATGAACAAAAAATCAGCATAATATTTGAGCAACAAAGAATTTCAGTAATTATGACGATTTTCGGTTGGATCTTATTGTTTTAATTTCCTGTGGTATCCTTATATAAAGATTTCCATTTCTGTAAGATCATATTTGCCATCATGGGGATTTAACATTGTGAATGCACTCGAGAACTTGCTGATACTATTAAAGGTTATAAATTTAATTTTTTGAAGAACTTTCTTTCGGCAAGTTACGCTGTAAAATATTAAGATGACTGTTTTTTTGCGCCCGTGATATGCATATGAATATAAATAAATAGTTTTATTAATGTGAAAATACAATATTCGTTTGAATCACCGGTACATTGATGTATTTGTAAGCCTGTTTTATATTGGGTTTTTATTCGAACAAAACTATTTATTCACATTGGTATTGCATATATACGGGTGCAAACAAAATTGCAAATAGTGTTTTTTCCTAAAATAATTCAATTACCGCCAACTATGATGCTTTGATTCTTATCATTTACGAGTATTGAATACATTCAGTTGGTTCTGCATCGATCGCAAAACTTTTACGACAATTGTATCTCGAAAAAACGACGAAACCAAAGGTATTATTTTATTATTAAGACCGGTCAGTGGTTGAGTGGGCATAGCCCTGGCGTCGCGTGTTAAATTCATCGGCTGGCTAATTCCTCCATCACAACACAAGCAACATTTTCGGCTTTCTGTGGTGGTAGTAGGAAATTTTCAAACATTGTTGGCTTATTCGTAACCCGGGAATGTTTGTCTTTCTTTAAAAAAAAAAATATATATATATATATGTATATATATTATTTGGCAGTAACTAACTAACTAACCATCACGCCGTTTCCCCGAAGGGGTAGGCAGAGAGGACGGACCGCCAAACAACTCGGTCTTGGCACACACTCTTTGCCTCACTCACATCCATACATCGTCTAATACATTCTCTTCTATTCATTCTAATGACTTTTGACATGGCCCGACTCAAGTATCTGATTCACTTGATCGTGCCATTTCTTCCTCGGACGTCCCCGACTTCTTCTACCATTCACATTTGCGTCGTATATTCTTCTTACACTACTTTCTTCGTTCATTCGCTCTACATGCCCAAACCATCTGAGGGTCCCTTTCTTAATATTACTCATTATGCTTACATCAGCCTTACATTCTTTGCGGATATCCACATGTCTCACACGATCATACATTGTTTTACCACACATACGCCTCAGGGATCTCATTTCAACAGCATTCAGTTTACTTTCATCCTTTCTCTGCCAGTTCCATGCCTCAATGCCATACATCAGGGTAGGTACCAGGACTCCATTGTAGACTGCTAGCTTCGCTTCTTTTGACAGTTTTTTATTAGCGCCAACGGCATTCAGTCCTCCATTAATGGAGTTACCGGCATTCACCCTTCTTTCAATATCTCTATCAGTCTTTCCATCTCCCGTGGCAGTAAATATGTTTATTTAATCCAATAAAGGGGAATAAGCAGGAAATTCTCAGCATTCCGCGCCAAGACTACATCTCAAGGATGGTGATTTATTTCCTGTCTGATTATCTTATTATATTTGCCTCCATGCCATGCAAAAAGACAGACAAAAAAGTGACTTAACTTCGAACTGTCATACAAAGTATAATGCCTTTTTGTGATATCGATCTCGTAGATGTTTAATCTGATTCAGTACATTAGTTAGACAGCACTAATGAATCTTTTTAATGTGTGTCATGGTTTTGACTGACTTTTAAGTGTTTTTGCTAAATCCGTATCCACGACCAAACAATAAAATGCTTGGTTTTACATCGTGCAGTCCAAGTTCTAATCTAGTTTATCTTTTTATTCCAGCACGCTTCAGTTTGGGCAGCATCTGATGGAGATTATCAACCCACGGTTTTTTTCTAAAGACCATTGGGTAATTTATATTTTGGTATTCCCTTGTCAAAAGTATGACCAAGGTAGTAAGACAAACATTGCGTTTCTTTTGCCTTTGGACCGCCTGTAGTTAATCACACAGCGTGATGCTCTGTTCAAACATTAACATTTAACATAAAAATAGTAACATCTTATTTTAATGTTTGAACATGAATTGTACCGTTCTACAACTACAGATATTCCATATAATGTGAAGATGTAACTCTTCGACGGATTGGAGCAATTCTTCTTCTTTCATATGGTAGGGGTCCAGGGGGGCATCTAGGTCTGCGAGCCAGGTCAGACGTCGCCCTGTGGACCTCATCAATCCCGCCGGGGAATGAATGGACCGTGTATCGTTGACCACACGTTCGGTGGTTTGCACCGCATTTACACATCACCGACTTTTTAAGTTCCCATATGCGCATCAAACGGGCATAACGACTATGAGAGCACCTGATCCTATTGATGGCGGACCCAGACTCTCTCAGTGTGGTCTTGTTCGAGATTTACGAGATTTTCTGCGTTGGCCGATTGACACTCAAGTTTCTATTTATTTTTTGGGGTGAAAGCTGATCGTAGGAGTCTTTCTCCTTCCGTCCAGGAGTCTTCAATATTCAGGGACATTACTCCCTTAATATTAAAGCACAATATTAATTGTTCCCGATACTTAGTTGTTGTGGTTTTGATTCACAATTTGATAGATTTAATTTTGTGAATTGATATAAGTGGAAAAATCTATGACTAAGGCCTCAATTAAAACATTTGAAACGTTTTTAGTAAAAATTAAATTGATGTAACGGATATTTCGTACGAACAAATAAAATATTTCTGACTAACGATACAATATGAATTCCACGAGGTTTTTTTTTTATCTACATCAGTGACAGTCGTGAGAAATCTTTGAAAAGAGGCACAATATTACTTTCCCTGTTGATTGAGCTACAAAAAAGATTAACAACAATTTATTTAAACAGTTTTATTTATTGCTGCCTTCTCGAAGTTGATTAATTCGAAATAAATGTTGTTTTAAAACTTACGCCTAGTGTAAAGTGACAAAGATTTGTTATAGGAACAAATCATAAATGTTTATAATATTATACTAGCATAGAGTATTATAATTGTAGAATGCGTTTTAATTTTGGATGCGAGTTGCCACTTACCACCGGGACCGCCGCCCCGGGAACCATTTGTTGGATAGCTCCTTCCGCCTTAGGTCACCTAAAGTGGTTTGCTAGGTTTGTCTAGGTCTTGGCGGCGAATGCGTTTTCCCACCTACGTTCATAAACTATTACAATTGCAATCGTTTTGATGCATAAACATAGAGATATACTATAGAGGCGCTATCCCGTACATAATTCTCCTAGATTCGTGTTCAAATCTTGCACGAACAAGTGAATTCAAACTGAAGCCGCCGCGTCAAAAGGCTCGGCCGTCAGACCGTCCTTGCCTTTTACCCAAGCCCATGGTTTCATCCTTCTTTCATACGTCACACAGAAATGGAGGTACGAACCTACGATTTCGTTGAACCAATTTATTCGCTAAATGTCTCATCTATGTATATATATCAATGTGCATAAAACAAACAGGAGAAATATAATTATTACTGCAACCCACTTAAAATCATTACCTTTACGAGACAACCTATAAATCCTCCATATTTTCAATAATACTGTTTAAACAATTATTTTCTTAATAAATCGAACATTAAACGATAAACCAGAATAACAACTGATGACTGTTATAAACATTTTATATTATGTCTTAAAATACCGTTTTTGATAACGATTGTCACTGCGGACATTAATATTTAGCTTACGACACAATTCCATGCCGTAAGGAAATGGGACTGTTATTATATTGTAGTGTCTTATACTTTTATGGTTACTTGGCAAAGGTGGTGGTCATGCTCAATCTAATTTGCAAAGATAGCATATTGCATTGTAGGTACATTGTCAGATAACTGTATCAGTCGCTGACGTTTCCTGTCTGAGTAGTTGAACACAGAACAGCCCACCTCATGACACCTCCGCTAAATGCAACCAATTAGTTATCATTGATATAGAATTGTACGTTATTAATGGAAACCGAACCACTTCTCAGCCAATATATTACCTATACTATAATGGCATGATTCTACATCAAACAGGTCAGAAATATCATCTATTTATTACACATAATAAAAATTGTTAACGAGGGAGACCGGAAATAACAATCATGTTCTGTTAGATCATTGAAAACTGGAACAAAACTATTGCTGTTTTTTAATATCTTAACGATAGGGCGAAAAATTTGTCTTTATTTCGAACTCAAATAAAAGCACAGTTCACAATAATATATATATCAGTATTTTATATATCCGTAGGTAATATAAAATAAAGATTGCTTGATAATTACTACTTATTATATGTGTTCGCACAGGAAGCCCGTAAAAACACAAATATCGAGAACAGTTATGACATACATAGCAATCAAGAAAAATAGGTGCTTCAATAATTATCATTTATATGCGCCCAGCAATCTGGCTACTTTCTGACATCTGCAGCACACTTCGGCCTCTCGGCAGACCCTTAATGTTAACTATCTGCATCCAGCACTGTATTCCTGATGCTCTTCTTATTATCATCCAGGATTAAACAAGGTCACTTATAAACGTCTCCATTTCGTAGTGTTTGAAGAGAGGAAATTATAACAATAAGTGGATGTCATCAATTTCCGTGCGCTGTTTCAAAACTTGTGCTTAGAAAAATCCCATCTTTTCCCAAGAATTTTATTTGGGATTGACATCGTAGGTATCTATGATTGGAGTTTGTTGATTGCTTACTTTTTAGGAACCAGGTTTTATATCTGTTTATCTGTAATTATCAGACACAGCAACGTATAACTCTAACAAAATTTAGAAAAATTCCACTTTAAACATCATATTTAAACCTTCTTCGTCAGTCACCATTTTAATTGGATGCAAGACCATAATACAAATATAATACCATGGTAATACAAATATTAAATATCGGATTTATTATCGGTTTACTGTGATTGTTGAAGCGAGTCAATAGTTTCACCTTGTAAGTTTTCACAAAGCTTTGATAATTATGATTTGGCAATATTATTTCGTATAATTTGCGAATATTCACAAAATTTCAGCGAAACTTGGAAACTTCTCGTATTATGAAAGTTCCATCGAACGGCGCATGGGTAATTTTCCATGGATTATTAATATAAAGATAATATGTTCTCCAACCCACAGTGTGTTGAAAAGGTAATGTTGACTTTAAAAAGATAATTAGTAATATTAAATATGGGTACATTAAACATTGCATTAAACGTTACATGAAAAATCAGTTATATTAATAAAAACTTGTAGTTAAAAACCCGCACCGCAGCTTCGCCCACGTAGAGTTGGTGACCATTTTATAAATCCAATAGGAACTGGTTACAAAAATAGCCCGTTCCTCGGATCAACTCTCATCCAGTGATGGCTAGTCACCGGTACAAAGTAACCGAGACAGGCAATGACGTCATATGTAATATATAGCCGCTTGATATTCACAACTGAGTATTACCGTCAATCTTTCCATATCCGGGGAAATACTACAAATTCCCAAATTCGTAGTACCTACTTACATCAGCCAGGGGCACGTCCCTCGTGCGACCAGAGTAGCACCATTTTTTGACGAATTCTTGAATTCGAAACCGAATAACAATGGTAAATTTGTTTGAAATTTCACGTACAGAGATGTTTATATGGTGCAGACATGAACTCGAAGCCGGGTTCTGAAGTTTCAACCACGCAGATACAAGCCTATTAATATAAATAAAAATTATCAAAAAAAAGCGTATATTTTTTGCATCGGAAAAACATTATAGTAAATCCGCATATTTATATCTGTTTTACTGTTTCAACTGAGTGCGTAACTTTTTTCGACGGAAAATACTACTTAACACCGCAAAAAAGGTAAATCGTCGTTAGTATTAACAGTTCAACAGACTTCCTTGAAGTTGAATTTTTCTTTTTTTTCTTTACGAGAATAGCAACTTGCCTACAAAAAATATACATGGGTAACTAGTTTTCTTTATTTTGAATAAAAAGTATTGGTTGTTTTAAATAATAATAATAAATAATAATAATAATCAAATAATAATCAAATAATAGCAGGCAAATAAAACGTTAAGTTTTTCCGGTGGTTCAACAAACTTCAAACCGTGTTGTATGTGACCACAGAAAATCCAATTACACACTTCGTTAATATCGCCTCAGTGAACAGAGAGCAGTGAGCAGGTATTATGTAAGTTTGAAACTTGCCAGGATTTTATAGGTAACTGTTCTTGTACCGTTGGCTCCTTCCGCAAAACCATTTCCTCTTCAAATAAATAAATAATCAAGAAAATCTTCACAAATTCATAGTTGGTGAGTATTTTATTCGATGGAACGCTAAATTAACTGTCTGTAAAAACATAACTAATGTGAACTTGATTATTTATATGTCATTTAAAATAAATAAATATATGTTTGATTCCGTACTCTCCTTTCTACTTCAGCTAAACATAATTTTTTTATGTGTAGGTATACCTCATAAAAGTCCCAACTGTTTTCGTATGGAACCAGTGAGACTATGGCATTCTTAATTAGGGTATGTTGTGATGCTGAAAGTAATTGGTGAGGGTGAGAAAATGAGGGAGAGGAAAGTGGGGAAGTACCTGGCTATACAGATCTAGTCACCAAACACAGTTAAAGCTATTTTAAGCAACGTTTCAATTCTGAGTGGTATTCTTTCACTAGGGCGATACTGAGAGTATCTTCCACTCTGGAACGTGCCGCAAATATACATCATAACATGATTTTTAAAAATGATTAAATTGTGAATACACAAATCAATCAAATTAAATTTATCTTCGCACGCCGGGATTGCTAGTTCAGAGCCTTACCCCTCGACCACAGTGGCCGTCAGATTAATTGGACGCTAGTACTATTTAATAATAATAATAAGTCATTTTAAATACATGTAGGAATACGTTTTTTAAATATTTATATTGAGGGATCAGTAGGATTTATCGGACCAGTTAGGATTTCATCAGAGCCGAACCCTCTGATAAGAAA
This sequence comes from Limnephilus lunatus, assembly GCA_917563855.2. Taxonomy (NCBI): domain Eukaryota; kingdom Metazoa; phylum Arthropoda; class Insecta; order Trichoptera; family Limnephilidae; genus Limnephilus; species Limnephilus lunatus. Next base: position 43,652,903 of record OU830598.1, on the reverse strand, counting down.
ATATCTGCAGTTGGTGAAATATTTTCCCATTATGTTTCTGGTGGATTGACGTATTGTTCTTGTATTGTTTTGTATTTATTATACTTATATAGTGCACTTACATTTCGTGGATTTACTAGATAATCATTTGTGGAAAAGTGTGTGGAAGGGTTTAGTCTTTCATTTGGGAAAGATTTAACCCGGACATAAAATCTGGAGCACCGTAAAAAAATAATAATTGCACAATTTTTATAGCGCCGTTTTTGTGAAAAATCACCTCAAAGCCGCTTTACAATTTATAAATTCTTAGGCTCTATCTAATTTTATTATTTACAAATTATCATATATTTATCTTTGTGTTTTGTGTATAAGCTCTTTGTTTCTTACAAATAAATATATGAAAATCACGCGTACTAAAATATTTTATTATTTGTTTTGTTTTCAAATAGTAACAAAAAAAATATAACCTATTTTATTACCGTCACCAAAAACGTTTTTATTAGTATTTAGTAGGTTCCTACATAATGTTCTACTCCACATAAATGATAACTACCTACTCCATAACATTAAATCTTCTTCAAAAATGATAAAATATAGGAAGATGTTAACAATTTTAGGCCACGGTAAACATCTGAACGAGTTAAGTACATCATTAACCTTAAATATTCTACACATGTAAAATAAAAAGTTCTTTCATAATAACCCATTAGATGCATTCGACACGACTTTATCAAATTCCACCTGAACCGTACTCGGATTGCGCAATGTCGTCAAATTTTTTTGTTTGTTTGAATGGAATGAATGTAGTCCGTTGTTATGCCTCACGTAAGTTGCATAAATTACATTTTCATGGGAAAATATAAATGCACGCAGAAGACATTACGTCCACGAGAAGGATTTGCTATCAACTAACGCCAAGAGTAAAGCTGTAGGTAATGTGAACTAACTCCCATGCCGCTGCCATTACCATTTTTCTCATAGTGTTGACATATTACTTTCTGTACATTATTTATTTGTACATTCAGAGCTACTTCCGCGTCTTTCAATACATTTTTTCTGTTCTTAACGATCCATAGTTTTTTAAGTTTCGTACATTTGATTAATGCTAATAAGTCAGAAGAAGTTGTTAGTGTTCTCGAAAAAGAGTTTTTTTAGAGATCCCGGAAACGGTCAGAAAATTAAGTAATTGGTTTTAGTAAAAGGTTGGTGTAGCCTATTTATTTTGCGCCATTTTTTAATAAATTTTCAAACTAATTATATTACCCCATAATCTAAGGTTCGTTTTGAGCGATACCCTTAGCAAAATATTAAACTTTTCAAATCATTTCTGTGGTCTGTGCTTCCTGCGTAACTCTGGTGCAATGATCTCAATTTTGCTTTGAATTTTAATGTAATTATTATCAAAACCGAATTTGATTATGTAAAGAAATCAGCCAATATATAAAGTACCTAATTATAGCAGAATGTTTTGAAAAAAAGGGTTTTTGTCATTTTTTATATTTAGACTATTCCGTGGTTTTTCACGGGTATAACATAAAGAGTGTATACATCTTGCGTTCCTACAAATAATTTTCAACGACAATGTTGCTGTATTTGAAGGAATCCATTTCCTATTGTTCGCTGACGACTTGAAAAATTACACCATTAGAAGAAATGTACTGTCTTGTGTTGCAAAATAACGTGGATCGATTATACAATTGGTTTAACACGGTTGTTTATTATTATAAGCAATAATTATCAGCCTGAGACACTCATTTACATTGAAAAAATCTTCCGAGAAAAGATACTGGCCGCCAACGGGACTCGAACCCGTGTCCTTCTGATTGCCGGTCAGGACCTCTACCACTGAGCTATGGCGGCATATCTAATACCGGCCAAATAATTCAGTAGTTTAGTACTAGTGCTTCATTCGACAATTGCTGCTTATTACATTTTTCCACCTGAAAACAACCAACTTTATTTTTTGTGAGAGAGGCATTGTTAGTGCTAAATCGCTCGCTAGGTGGCGTAGTCCCGTTGGCGGCCAGTATCTTTTCTCGGAAGATTTTTTCAATGTAGATGAGTGTTGAAAGCTGATAATTACTGCTTATAAAAATTGTTACCCTTTGTGCTATGCATACAAAATCTTGTCTTAAACGTTAGTTTATCAATTAAAAATAATAATTAACAGTTGTTTATTTTTAAACAAAATCAAATATTAATCTATCAGTTTTATTCGATGGTAAAACCCAATACTCACTTAATCTAATATAAAATAAAAATATAAAAATATCGTGAATACAATATCTGCGCGTAATTTTCGATAGTAAGATGAAATCCATAAGTTACGTTGTTGTAATTACAAATAAAGCACTTGTAATAAGATATACTTACATTCACATACAATTTAATAGGACGGCATATTTTTAAAGCACATGAATGATAAATAAATTATACTATAATTGATATTATAAATTATTATGATTTCATACAATTACTTAAACTACTCGAAATAGTCGCGAAGAAAAATTTGTGATTCTTTTATTTTATTTAAAATTATTAACGCACATTTAGACTGCCCTAACCTGGTGAGTACGGTTAATTAGCATTTACCCAATAAATACAACATTAAACTCCATGTTACATTAGTAATGTTGTATATTATGTTATTGTCAAATATTATATTGTTTAAAATATTTCTTTACGCCATGTTCTTCAAAAACTACTCATATGTTTCTTTAAATTTTTCACTTTTATAACTTTTGGTATAAATTCTAACTCGATAACTCAAATATTATATTGTTTAAAATATTTCTTTGCGCCATGTTCTTCAAAAACTACTAGTATATACAATTTTTTTAATTTTCACTTTTATAACTTTTGTTATAAATTCTAACTCGATAACTCAAATATTATATTGTTTAAAATATTTCTTTACGCCATGTTCTTCAAAAACTACTTGTATATACTATTTTTTAATTTTTCACTTTTATAACTTTTGTTATAAATTCTAACTCGATAACTTTTGTAAAACTTATTTATAATCTATGTAAAAGCCCCTATGGGCGTATAACAATAATAAATAAATGAATGTAGTTGCTTCTCGCATTAATTTTATTCTTTTTTTTTCTCAGAGATTCCATCGTGGAGGTAATAAAACTTGCTATCTTGACAGACGAGTATGTTACTATGAAAACATTTATTTCTTTAAAAAGCAAATACACATGCAGAATTCAATGATTCTTAACTGTATCTACCAATTTTTATTATGTTTATAAGATTATTATGTACTTATCAACCATTAGGTACGTACTTTATTGGGGAAACAAATAGTTATATCTACTATTTTATGTTTTTTTTTTAATTACACGTTAAATAAACTTCACTGGTTGCGTGCACCAGTGACGTTTCTGCATACGATAATAATGCGCATAATAAGAATACATTACATATATCAATTTTCCAAGCAAATAATACCAAATTGAATATCATTAAATGTAAAAATAACGTTTAATTTTTCTGTATAGGTATCTGCCGTTGTAAACGTTTTGGAAATATTTGTTGTTAAAGCATGTAAGGAAATACCGTTTTGCACAGCTTAAACTATAGTTTATGAACGCGGATGTGAAATAGTCCAATCATAACAACTGTCAAAGCGGTTTGTGAGTGATGCAAATCGCTTTGTTCTTCGCCAATAATGCTGAAACTATCTTCCTTACATTCTCCATATTATGACTTATCGTGGATTGCAAAACTCACACGCGGAACACAGTCGTTATTATATGTGCATGATCTGGAGCGGTTATTATTATGAAATCTAGTCAAATAAATCTTTATTGTTTTATTATCAAACAAGAAGTGTCAAAAAGAGGCAAGAAGAGACGAAAAGAGACGAGAGACAAGAATACTCGAGAAGAGACGAGAAGATTGAAGAGGAGGCAGGAAAAGATGGGACGAGCCAAGGAGCGAGAGGATAAGGGCGAGAAGATAAGGGCGAGAGGATCTGGAAAGAGGCAAGAAGAGACGATAAAATCCCAGAAGAGACAAGGAGAAATATAGGAAAAATAAAAGCCATAAATAGAAAAGAAGAGCTGAGAGGAGACGAGAAGGTCCAAGAAGAGACAAAAAAAAGCCGAGAGGAGAAGGGAAGATTCAAGAAGAGGCAAGGAGAGGCAATAAGATGAGAGAAGAAGCAAGAGGAGCCAAGAAGAGACAAGAAGAAGCAAGAAGATACAAGAAAAGCTGAGAAGCGGCAAGAAGATGGAAAGCTTAAGAAGGGGAAAAACGCTCGGTCCATTCCTTTATTCTTGCCCATCCTAAATTCCAATACAGGCTTGCCATGTATACCGGTCGATAAAACTCCAACCTCCTTCCCATTCCCGGTCTCACCGGAACAGGAGTGCTCCGGCTGGGGGTACAATCATATCGTATCGTCGGTAAACTCATGCAGTTTTATGTCATATGAACCTACAGCACATTTAATCTAAGATATCTTCAAAATTATTTAATCTAACATTAGCAACTACGGTGCTAAATAATTATTGTAAACGCTGTGTCTTCCGGTTAACTCTCACCAAAGACATCAGTTTAGCGGGAAAACGTTAATCCAAGACAAATTAGTCTTAATTTCTCCATGCCCATATGTATCCCGGAAACAAGTACTCAATTTTCATGTATTCCCACAACGCAATGAATCAGGTCCCTTGACGATCTATTTAATTTTCAAATGGAAACTTTTAAACGATGTAGGTGTTAATTAAATTTTCCACTTTCTGCGATTCATAAAAGCTAGTGCATTTCATTATAAATTTGAACAAAATTAATTCATTGATTCAATTTGATTTTTTTATTTTAGAAATTAGGCTGTATTTCCTCCAATACAAAAAAACGATACAAATTTTTAACAGAATAAATTTGTCCCGAACACGTTAAAGGAGGATACACTGTCAACCCAGATCGATTTCGTTAACAAGATTTATAGGAGACTTTGGAGGGTTTCGGCCCTAAGTCAGTCTATAAAAAAATATTCGAATCGACTGAAAGTTTCGATGGTTTGATGAGTGTATTTAATGCAGTGAGTTTTGGTATAAAAATATATATATTTGATCTCTCATGCATGACAGGTCGGAGATCGCAAGCCTTGCCTTCTTATCTGCAACCAATGGTGCAATATGTATTTTGAAAGTAACCAATTTAGTATTGAAAGTAACCAATTTGGTATATACCTACCTGCCTGCTTTTATGAAGCTATCAATATCACTATTATACTGAAAAGTTCATGGTCCATCGACCATTGCATGCTTATGTAAAAGTATAAATTAGTTTTTCATCACAACTACTTCGTGATTACAATAATTAAAACCTTTTTCCAATATTGTGATCCTAAAATAATTTCCATGCCAAGGTAATGTTTTTAATTTGAGAGGCGGGTATGGGTACCGCTTCTCCAGGAATCATTTATTGGATAATCAAAACCTCTGCCATATGTCACCCCAAGTGGTTGGCTACGTTTGGTGAGCAGGGGAGCCCGGGTTCATTGAGATTGTCCATGTCTTGACGACGGATGTATTTGCTCTCCTACCGCGTGGCGGAACGGAACGGGCTGAGGGAGACATTTTGTCCTCCCCAGCCGGATTCTCTCGACCCATCGTCTTACACCGCAGTGGGATGGATTTATGCATCTGTCAATTCTAGACACGTTGAACCCCAGATTCCTACCCATCCCTCATAACCATTATTCCTTCTCATAACTTCTCCTCTCACTCCTTTTTTTAAACCCTCCACACAGCATCCCCAAAGATGACATAGGCCCTGAGGGGAATGTTCTCCTCAGGGCCTCCTGTGTGGAGCCAATTTAAAAAAAATGTTATGTTATCATGTATTTTGTGATTATAAAAGGTAGTTACTTCGAAAATAAGTAAAGGTAGGTACTTTGTCGTGAATCATACTATTTTTTGCCTATGTGGATCTATTTAAATTGTAATTTGATTGTTACCTACGATATTCAGCTTTTTTCTAAAAGTTCAATGCTGACGAGAGCATTACGGAACTACAATAAGTGGTGGTGGTAAAATAATTTGTGGTGTACGCATTATTATTATTATTTCCTCCAGAGTCCGAAGCCTTACGGGTTATGAATAAACAGATTTGATAAACGCCGCTATCAATATCAACCTTGGACCCATGTCGCTCGCAATACCAGTTTCCGGCTCAGCTTTATACGTTTAGCTTTTAACTTTCATTGTCTAGCCCTGTAAGGTGATCGCAACTCCGATAACCCGATCATTCGACATAGACCTTGAAAAAAAACTTGGCACAAAAAGTGTGCCACGGCGCATTGACCGTCTACTTTTCCTTTCGCAACATCTACACCCATCATTCATTAAACGAGCCATTCACTTTCGCTTGTAATGTCTTTACACTCGAACTGCTCGGAGTGGGATCGTCTGTCAAAATTAATAAAAATAGTCGAACATCGATACGAGAAGAAAAAAGTTCACCGGGAACTTTCTTTTCCAGAAGATCGCCGGCCACCGCCGCGGTGACAACTTCACCAACGCACAACGGCCAACCAGATGCTGCAACGCAGACGAGAGAAAGGCCAGTTACCCAAAACAGTAATTCACAGAAAAAATATTAACCATACCTTTATTGGTAAAATGATAATAATTGAGTAAGGTTACATACATGACTTCATGACCAGATAAAGAACTAATAAATTATATTAAACGTCGGGCCTTTATAAAGTTTTTCACGATAATATTGTAATTGGTTGAATTTCCATTTTTATAAACGCTCTGCTCCCAGTTGTGGGGTTGAATTTCTGTGGTACATATATGTAGGTATCTTTTTCCAGTTGGTAACATACAGAAATAAAAGTTGGGAACATGGTTGCTTGTACTTGTGTTTAAGGACCGCGCATTTCTAAATTTTACATAAATATAATGGTGACTGGACAACTCAGAATAAAATCAACTCAGAACCTCCTTTGAACAGTCATTAAAAGTGATGAAAAAAATTGGTTAATTGGTTACGTTAGGTTAGGTTTATAGGTTATTTAAAAAAAAACATTGCTTTTAATGGCTTTCCAAAGAGGTGTTGAGTTCACTTGATTCTGAGTTGGCATGAAACCAAATATAATTTTCTTTCCTTGCTTGTTTTAAGGCTCTTAAAAAAATATATGTTATTTTTAAAGAAAATCTCTTTTCATTAGCCGAGTTGAAAAAGTAATTCCATGAAATTCACTCAATTGAAAACAATCTCAAAATAAAAAACACACCTGGTTAGTCATTTGCGTATTACGAGTACGAAAGAAATTGCAGTATTTCTTTAAATATTACATAGGACTGTTTTAAGTATGTCGTGTTTTATACAAAAAAAAAATACCCCAGCCGCTTAATACAAAGCATAGTATGCAAGTTTTTATTTATTTAGCGCGCTCCCTCTAACATTTGTATTTAAATATATCCCTTTCAAACCATCTTCAATACTCTTCTTCTCGTCTTAATGTAATACATATCGAATTTACCTACCCCATATGTGACAGACCACCATTCTCAATTAATTCGAAAAGCCTCAATACTTGAGAGGCTTCTCAAAATTACTCCTTCTACTTCCAATCTTCTTTTCTCCCTCCGCTCCCATTTTCCTCACAACATCCCATGAATCGGAGGCCATAGTCCTACTGACTCCAGATATTTGAAAAGTTTGCACAGTATCATTAAATAATAAATTTCGAGCTGGCTAATAAAACAATACCACCTTTATTCTTATTTTCCTGATTGACACGCTCTATTTCGTTATATAAATCACGATGTCCAAACTTTAACTAAAGTTATAATGTACATTATTTGTTTCTTTTCAAATTATCGTTGCAGCAACAAAGATTGCTTTGTATTAAAACTGAAATAACACGATCCTAGCTAATTTCAAATTTTCGCGTTCGTTTAAATAATTTTTCTAAACCATCCTGTGGTTAGTTCGACTCTCCGCTAGGTGATCAAATTGATTAGTATCCATACAATGTTATTTATTGCTTTAGATTTGGAAACAGTGGTCTTATCTATCTCGTTCTTACAATCGATTGTTATTTACCACTTTCGAAATAGGATTAATGACAAAGTAAACGATTTTATCGAAAGTTTAGCAAAATTACTTTCAATGAATGTATCTGCATACAAATAAATTAATGATATTTTATCTTCTGATATATTTGATAAAATAGTGCACATTCTTATGTATTAGTGGCCGAGTTGGCAATTGGAAACTAGTCTGGGACTTAGGCGTCGCGTCGGCTTGAGTTCAGTTCTTCAACTGGCCGAGTCCTCCACCACGACACAAGCAACATTTACGCCTACTTCTCGTATGGATGGTAGGTAGGAGATTTATTTCGTAATAGGAGATTTTCAAATATTGCCAGGTTATTCGAAACCCGGGAATATTCAGTCTTTTTTAAAAATCATTATTATTATATTAGTGAGTACCTATAGCTACCAACCGCACTATTGCCCGTAAAAATGGAAACTCTTTCAAAAACTATTCTGCATTCCCTCTATCTTTAATTGTCAAAAATAGTATTGATGTAGGTATTTGTATAATCCTCTTCTTTACCTATGCAAGTCAAAACTTCCAACGGAAGGGTTGTATAAAATTTAAGAAGTATATTCCTCAGGACTTATGTCATCAGTGAGGGTGTTGATTGGAGAGTCTTTTTGACGGCCGGCGTAGCGCAGCGGTAAGACGCTTGACTCGCGCACCGAAGGTCGCGGGATCGAATCCCGGCGTGGCAAATAAATTTTATTTGATTAATTTGTGTTATTTCACAATTTATTCATTTAAAATAATAAATAGTATATTTGCGGCACGTTCCAGAGTGGAAGATACTCTCTGTATCGCCCTGGTGTAAGACCACCATTCAGAATTGAAACGTTGCTTGAAACGGCATTAGCCGTGTTTGGTGACCAGATCTGAATAGCCAGGTACTTCCCCACCTTCCTCTTCCCTATCTCCTTCCCCTCCCCACTACCCTCAGCCTCACAACATTCTCCAATTGGGGATGCCATAGTCTCACTGGCTTCAGACGGGAGCAGTTGGGACTCTTGTGAGGTATTCAAGTAAAAAAAAAAAAAAAAAAGGAATGGAAGTAAAAGAAAGTTCTGGGGGAAAAAGATAAAAAGGGTTAGTAGGAATCTGGTGTACGGGAGTGACGGATGTACGAATCTATCCCTCCCACTGCGGTACAGTACGATGTGTCGAAAGAGTCCGGCTGGAGAGGTCTAGATTAGGTCTCCCTCAACCAGTCCCTCCCAATCCGGCCCTCCACGCAATTTTCTGGCTAACGCATTTGACGCCAAGACCTTAACAAACCTCTCCCTATGAACCCGGGCAACCCAGCTAAGTCATCAAACTTAGCAGACCACTTGCGGTGACCTACTGCAAGGGCTGTTTCCCGGGGTGCCGGTACCCATTACAGCCTCAAAATTAAAATTATAATGCCCAGTTAAACGTTTTAAATAATAAAAAATTCGAAAAAAGTTTTTTTTTACATTGTTATAATCTTGTCAAAATAATATTCATCATTGATCCAACTGTGAATAAGAAGATAAAAAAATCTTTTCAAAACTATTTATGTTCTAATAACCGAAGATATCAGCATATTTTTTAGAAAATGAAACTTTTCAATGGAAGATTCAGTTCTACGGCACACAGCACGAACCTAATATATAACCATAAAGCACAGGTGCCGATGGATCCACACGTCATTACGTGTGCCAGAGGAACCTTTATCTGTACACCTGTGAGCTTGAGGAAACGCCCTAAACCAACTAATGGTGGTAACGCCTATCGTATGAAAAGAGATTAGTTGAAGAACCTGGTGACTATGAAATTTTAATCCCGGTTTAGAGAAGCTTCATCGTTATAAACAGATATTTTTTTATGAAATTATCTGCTGTGCTACACGGATAGCTGACTTTCAATATAAATTCCAGACAGAAAAGGGGTAAATTCGTTCGAGCATTTTATTGTTTCACTCATCGCTGAATATCTGGTTAAGATAGCATTTATTACAACAAAAAAACAGTTTTCGGGTTAAAACGCGCTACTCACCGTCCGATTTAAAGTACTGCTTCAAGGGCTGCATGCAGGGTCCCTGCAAATCTGAAGGCAAAACTGCCAACCGAAATATTATTATTCCCATTTCGGAATAATATTAATTCGGTTGGCAGTTCTGTATGCAGGCATGGAAGTTGTGCTGTAAATCGGTTGGAGAGTAGCGCGTTTAAGGGATTACATGTGTCTCGAAGTTTATAAAAAAGCAGTTTCTCTATTTTTTTATGTATAATAAATAAATTCCATTATTTTAAATTATAAGAATATAAAAGTGCAATATTTAAACAATATTTTTGAGACCCCTTAAAAAAAAGCGGTGGATATTTTAACGTATGATAGCTTAATCTGAAGACGAAAAACAATAAATGAAACAATGTTACTTTGTTTGAACCACTTGTATATTTGTTTAAAGCCGACCGGTTTCGGAAGTGGTTCAAACAAAGTAACATTGTTTCATTTATCTATAATGGATAACCACAAAGTTATAGCTACATTCAAAAAGCGCCCTTGAGGTGATTTTCTCACGAAAATGGCGCTATAAAAGTCATCCAATTATTATTATTATTAAAAGTACGAAAAACAATGTTTTTTCTGTTAGTAGGTTAGTATAGTACGTATGTATAGTATGTTTTTAAACGTCAGATGAAACTATCATGAGTTATACTCGCCGCAAGGACCCTTTTTTGAGGCTGAAAATTTTAAATAATTTATTTATTCTATACTTAAAACTATATACATATAATGTGCTTTTTTCTGACCTTCGAGACCATGTAACTCCTTCAGAATTACAGAAACATTATTTAGAAAGTCATTAAATAAACTTAAGTAAATAATGTAGAAAAAATATTAAACCAATTGAAATTCAATATCTGGCATGTTATAAAGTCGGCACATATAATGTGAATGCTTTCATTTTAACAAGTAATCAAATAATGATATAATGCTGTTAATTTTAAGGCATAATAGCATTATTAAAATACTATTTTAATGGCTCAAATTAAAATGACATCGTATTGGTCCGCAAAGTGTTAACGAAGATTGAAAGTCAAAGTCACTAATGACGCGTATAGTGAGTATCTAATGATATCTAGTTTTACAACGCCTCGGGTCACGCTTCCACACGTGAATCAAGCCAACTGAGCCAACCGACAACATCTGGGGGCGTTTGCCATCTGTTAATTAGAAATCTGCTGGCGATCATTTTAATAATATAAAACTTTCCTCTCGACTGCTTGCAGCCTACCTGCCTGTAGATGTAAGGCAATAAGAATGGCGAATTTGAATTCACTGCATATCAATTACCATGTCTGTTTGGATTTAGTTTCATTCAAAATGTTCACAAATATTTGCAATGTATTTCTTTTTCTGTTTGATGGGCACATAAGACGGAGACCATCAGACTACACAGTGAAGCTGGCTATGTCTATGGAGCTTCATCGACAGTCATCCAGAGGAAGACCAAAGAACTCCCGGATGACTCAATACTCCAAAATATTACAGAGGAACGGCCTGGATGAAAGCGATACTCAGATCCGAAGAGATATAGCCAGAGAACGAGAAGAGCCGGCCCCAATAGCCTACCTAGGCAATGAGTTGGGACAGTGCAAGGAAGAAGAAAGAAGGATGAATAATTTGAATCTACATTACCGTCTCAGGAGATGATGTGTGAGGTGATTTTGGGGACTGGATTGAGCGAGCATTTTGAAGGAGGGAGGAACCAAATACTCGTTTCGTTCCAAAGGTTAAGAATAAAAAAGGAGGGTTCTTACGCAAAAAAATATTTTTTTGTGAATAACTACTAGGCACGCGTTTTCCGTATCTCTTGTATGTCATCGATGGAGTATAAGTTACTCTAATTTGGTATAATTTACGCTACTTCTTAAAAGCACAATCAAATATCGATAAAAAAGTCACAGCTCTTAGGTTATCTTATCTTAAATTCGTTACGATAACAGTTGGGTCGTCTACATCCTAAAGATTGCTTTCAATTTGAATCACTCTGGAGTGGTTCGCTACGTTTGGTGACTTAGCAGGGGTGCCCGAGTTCATGGGATGAGGTTTGTCCGGTTCTAGTAAGCATCTACCCACCAACCGCGTGACTGGGAGAGACTGGTTGAGCGAAACCTTTTGACCTCTCCAGCAGGAATTTCTCGGAACATCGCCTTGCACCGCATGGGAGGGACAGATTCGTACGTTCGTCACTCCTAAACACACTGACCAACAGATTTCTTCCTTTCCTAAAAAGACCCTCCACACAGCATCCCTAAAAATGCCATAAACCCTGGAGGGAATTAATTTCATCAGTGTCTCCTGCGTGGAGCTAATTAAATAAATAAAATTAAATAAAAGAATCAATTCAATTCCAAGTTAAATTTATCTCCTTCGTGTTTTCTTGATAATATTATGAAATACATAAAAGTGTGTGTTGGTGTACTTTTGCAATTCTTTGCAATAAGAATGAATACGTTAATATAAGGTTGGTAAATACATCGGATAGTGTAACGAAGATTTCTTTAGAAATATAATGTTCGGTTGCTTAATTTTCCTTGAAACAGATATTTTTTGCTACAACTATGACAACAGAATTAACAAGTGAGTTAGATTTATCGATACAATCTTAACTTAATTATTTCAAAATTATAATTGGGGTTATCTTCTGCAAATTAATTCAAGCCACAGACAGAACTGATGACATCTTCAGACGAAAGTGAAATTTATAAGCGCTTCGGCAAGATCTCAACATCTCGAATCTAAAAAATAAATCTTAGTGTATCAAAAAAAATCGAAAGTTGTCGCGTTCGCCGTTCCCACTTTTTTTATTAACAGCTTTTGATGAAACAATGCCAACGAATGGTAAATAAAACACGGGAAACCAGTCAGTAATAAAAGGCTCGTTTAAAATGAAAAAGATGTGAAAAATCACACGGTTTCACTTTTAATATTGTCTTTCTTCGCGTTGAGTTGCGTTACAAGCCCTAACCATCATAACAAGCGATAACATAGAGCATTGAGATAGAGTTAGAGATACCATAAACTTATGAATATTTATTCATAATTCTCAGTGATATTTGCTTCCCAAAATACACATTTTAAATATTATTATTATTAATGTGGCATCCAACCTCTGAACTGCGAGTCCATCAAATACGCACGTAATTATGAATGTTTATGAACTGTTAATTCAGCTTTAATATGTGTACTTTGAAACATAATTTCTCGTAGTTTTCCTTTACAAGCAACATACAATATCATCCGAGGTATTTATATTTTGCCAGAGTTGTTAAGTAAATTGGTAAGTTTAGCATATTTAACGGCAAAATTAAATGTTTTCCATGGGTAATAATTTTTTTTTGTCTGAAGGGTTGATTGATTTTGAATGATTTAATTGAGAACATCAAAAGAGAATTGAAGGCAGAGGCAATATTTCCAAACATAATAAAGAACTGTGTTAATTTAGTCACCGCTTTATAAAGTTGCAATGTGTTCTTTGATTTTGATTTTGACTTCTTTCAAAAGGGAGGTCTTATAATAAACTTTTCGTATTTCTTAACCTTGCTTTATAGTGTTATTCGTGTATTTTATTTCTGTTTCATTTGAAATGTGTATTTTGTATTTCAGTTTAGTTTTAGTTTTGATTTTTATTATGGTTTATAAATATATGCTTTTAAAATATTATTATAATTTTTGCGTATACATTTACAAATCTTATAATTTCGTTGTAATATAGCCTATATATATTTCTGCCATGATAGGGGCATGAGTGTATTGAGTATGGTGGTCATGATAATTCTAATGAACATTGCATTGTATTGTGAAATTTATACCTATTAAATAATAATAAAAAAATCGAGTAGAAGGCACAAGGCACATGAGATTTTACCATTGTAAATATATCCTGTAAAAAATGTTGAGTGCGCAGCTACGTAAACCGGGCACCTGTCCACATCCATGTCTCCTAGACGGGTCACTTGTGTAACATCGTGCAGGCTTCTCAGATTGTATTGAATGCATCAAATGAGCTTCTCAGATGACTAGGGATAAACTGTAGAACCAAAGTAAATACATACATGGTTGTTGCCCAAGGTGACCTTTCCCTACTCCATAATCAAGTGCTGTAGATTATAAACCAGTTAAAAGTACTAGCTACTTGGTTGAGCTTGATATTTGAAACAATTTAACTGTGGATGTTTGCATTCCTGCCACCCCGGTGCAGCACTCTTCGTGGTGTTCCCGTTGGTCGGGTCACGAGAAACACTTAAGAAAATCACCCCTCAGGAGCCGCTTTGTCGGTAGTCGGCCGCTCAGGGCAACACACTTGACGAGGCAGGGGCATTCAACAACTTATCTTTGACTTCCGCATTCAGTCAATGGCTACAACCTCTTTTCCTAGCGCTTCTTTGTTGGATGGTTGAACATTTAGGAGTTTATTGATATGTCTTAATTCGTCTCAGGCATAGCAAAATTCAAAAAGCGAGGTGTGAATGTCCCAACGCGATGTCCTCTGCAGATGATTGATACAGTTGTTGCATTCTGATGTCGCTTGCCAACAATATCCCAAAAAAGAATGGTCATAATTATTCCGTCTTTTTCGAACTTGTTGTTACGGGCAGTAGCCGTTGTGAGATCAGAAACAAGTTATGATTTTCATGTTATAGTGAATTAGTATCACCATAAACAAAATTCGTAAATAAGATACAGAGGTGATTACAAACCAACAGTATTGTGAAATGTTCAGTTTTTGAGGGTGTTTAACATTTCAGAAATTAAAAAGGGTATTATGGCGTCAGCATGTCCTTGAATTTCACGTACTTTGTTGATCGGTAATAATTGAGTAAACGGTAGATAGAAAAATTATTGAGTTATTCTCTCCATTAATTTAAAAATTCAAACCCTATTTAGCGTTATGAAATTTACCTAAAAACTAAAAGCAACATTTTTGAATTTGTTAAAAAATTACTGACCGAAATTTTCTACGAAGTTTTGTGTATTCTGCGGGCTTTTGAATGTTTTATCCGCGAGTTTTGATGTTTAAAACGGTAACTTATTATTTATACAGTCCTTGAGTGAACCCTTTTTCTTCAACAAACAACGCGACGCGTTTTGTTTCGCACACAAGACATAACGGAAGCATTTCGGTCTGGTGTTAATACAGAGTGTAGAAACACGGGATGTAGTAGGAACACATAGACTATGAACATCTCGTTAATCACGGAGGGTCACAAAAGCATTGTGACAAAACGTGGGTCACGTACCCTTTGTGGTCTTTACGGGTCCTGTATTATTCTCGGGAAGTGTATGTGATATTGTGACTCGCGGGTGGCGAGCTGCATACCAAAACAGTAACGTGAATCCTAAAACAAAATTTAAAAATGAGAAATATTCCATTTTCTCATATTCCGTACGTGCCCGTGTTGCGGGATTTTCATTTTTCAATGTTAAATGTCTTTGAATCCTTAACCCTTTCAGACCTGATCTAAAACTGGTAGTGACGAACAAGATTTGATGCTTTTAAACACTCACTAGAATAATTAATAAATTGTTGATGTTGTTCTTCAAAAGGTAGGTAAGTACCTACTTTATAAGTTATTGCTGAGTTAATTTTAAACAACCTCAGATCAAATAATAATAGGTGCATTTCATATAAATTTAAAAAATTAACTTCAAGTATACGAAAAATTCAAATTTCGTAAAATATAAAAAAATATATTCAAAGCCCATATTAAAAAAACTAATTAATGGGGTGTGGAAACCGAAAAGAACATAAACGTTGCCTATCAAAATAAAAAGTTGGCTACCGCCTGAACAAGTAACTGCAGAGCTAAACGTATAAGTTGGCGATGGCCCTGAGGAAAATAATTCCCCTTAGGGTCTGTGTCATCTTTGGGGATGATGTGTCGATGGACTTTTAAGGAAAGGGAGGAGAAGAAAATTCTGGGAAGCTAAGTGTAAGAGGAGTGGGTAGGAATCTGGGGGTCTATGTTTCCAGGAGTGCCGAACGAACAAATCCATTCTTCAGACTGCAAGGCAGTGGGTCGAGAGATTCCAGCTGGAAAGATCTCCCTCAACCAGTCTCTCCCGACCCGGCCCGTAGGCGAGCAAACGCATTAGCCACTAAGATCTTGACAAACCTCACACCCATGAACCCGGGCACCCCGTGCTAAGTCACAAAACGTAACGAACTACTCGGGGTGACCTATGGCAAGGGGTTTTTCAACCATTGCGGAAAATCATTGAATGCAGAGGAAAAAATTGTGAAAAATCTTTTTTATTTTCAAATTCACGTTGGTACGTTATGGGGGGGTTAAGTCCGGAGAAGCATTGAATATAATAGCATTATTAATTCCGTATTAAAAAAAAATCCTCGAGAGAATAAAAAAAACATTTTAATACGGAGGGTCAACCATGTCAATAGGCCACTTGCATGGATTTCATAACGACTTGGAAAAAATCGTATGGATAGATTTTTTTACTAAGATTTTCGTAATGTTAATAAAAAATTTTAGAAATGTATAGTTTTTTTTTTTTTAATAAATAAATCCATTATTTGAGCTCGTGACGTCACTACATGAAAATGTCCCGTCTCCGATTATGTTCCCTTAATTTTCTAAAATTCCACACCGATAATTTTTTTTTATATGGCAACGTTGGCAACACTTTGATTTGCCGTGAATTTTTGAATTTGCATTTAACGTTCACTAGATTTATTGTTTGTTCTATGCGAACTTATCCTTTGGTTTGATTTTTTGATAAAGATGGCGGTGTTTTTACGGATATTACGAAAAGAACCCCGTACAATTTATAACTATTCGTATGGAAAACGTTCTTTTTAAAATGATTTTCGGCTATATTATCGTTTTTTCGCACCCATAAAATTATGTCCCGTCTTTCCGGTTGATAAAATATAGTCTGATTTTTCAGATCAAAATTTTCAAAAAATTGCCAGGGTTTCAAAAGTACGATTAAAAAAAAATACGGAATGTCTTAGAATATTTTCCTAAACCGGAATTTTTTTTTAAATGTGACGCAAGTGTAAATAAGTGGATAAATTCGCAGGGCAAACGGTGGATACGTGCGTTCAGTTGGTGAAGTATGTGTACACGGTCCTGTCTTCGATTCCCGATTACATAAAAAAAATTACATTCTCGATTTATTTTTTAATACATATCGATTGTGGTTTGGTAAAACCCTTCAAGTCACAAAATGAAAACTTTACAGGAGACGATAAAAACTAATTCGTAAAAGTAATTTTTAAAAACCTTGAATTTTTTTATATTGAAATTAGTTATAATTTACGCATACAAAGATGGCATCAATTTAATTATTTTTTGGTTAAAACACTTGTTGCAAGTTATGTTTTAAAATATTATAGTGATCAACTGTTAGCGCTCCTACATACGCAATATGAATATGAATATATATTACCAAATATAATACCAAACCACATTCGATGTGATTTGATTGCTCCTTATACTTTTCCAATATTATGACATTTACATAATATTTTGATAAATAATACAACCACAATATTCACAAACAAAAGTTGATCTTCAAAACTTGCGAAAAGATCAAGGTGAATGTTAAAAGTCATTAAGATTGTCTCTGTGTAAATATTGTGAGAAAATTCAATTATTTATAAGCACGTTTCTATTTCTATCGTTTTGAACATCTGGGTTTAGTTTTCGAATAACGTCTGAGAGTTATGAGTAACATACCACCTGATAGCTGACCCGTATATAAACCTCACTTTCAACGATTATGATTTGCATGCGTTTCTCATTATTTGTTTACAATTGGTTATTCAGAAATGACGATTTCATTTTTATGACACGCGCCGGCCATTTGAGTCAATTTTTGCATTAACTAAAACAATAAACAAATACGTTTTCACTGATGTAAAATGTACATTGTACGGCCAAAATTCTATACCAGGTGACTATTGACATGGTGGTCATTCGAAACCACCATTCGGGGACTTACGAATAATTGGGATAAAATCTTAATTTAATAAATCAAAATGGAACCCTTTTCTTTGATTGTGGATGTGCAAACTTTTATCAATTTTGACGACTTCCCTGGTAGAGCGGTAAGTACCTGAGCTTTTAGGTCAGCAAGAAAAATTTGTTGTTTTTTTTAACATTAACTCCGCACAGTACATATCATCTTTGGGGATGGTATGTGGAGGGTTCAGCTGAAGAGGTCAAAGGTCTTCCGCTTCCGGCCTGTGCCACGTAGATGGTGGACGCATCCGCCACTAAAAGCTGGACAAACGTCAACCCATTAACCCAAGCACCCCTGCTAAGTCACTATAATGTGTGTCATTGCAGTCTAAATGTGTGTATTTCATATAGTTTAGCGGCAGAAAGGGAAAGCGGGATACGGGATTCGCGGGACGGGGGACTCGTGAGGGGGGAAGGCGGGGAAGTTGAAAGGCGGCGTACTCGCTAGTAATTAAATAAAATGAACTGATGCTATCATTTAAATTTTAATTTACATACTCGTGAGCCTTTTCAACGACTACCAAGATGCTGATAGCAAATACCTAATGACATTGTCATTTTTTTCTTTTTCACATACGTAGGTACCCACTGTACCCAGCTGTTCAGATATTTACAAATAAAACGCCTGTAGCAAAATAGCACTCCCGTTTATTTAGGCATTAAGTATGAGACCGCCTATCACTAGATCTCATATCAGCTTGATAGTCATACAATAATAATATTTTCTCTGCGTTTATGGCTATCACCACTGATCTAGAATCACTTTCTTCTCGTTGGAATCGCTTAAGCACATTTCGCTCGAACAACAAGTATAAAAAAATTCTGGATTATTCTCCTAACCATCTCACAAAAGGTTGTTTAGATTGTTCAAGGTGATGGCGTGGTGCACTCTTCACCCATTGGTTTATATTAAAAACTAATTAGCGGATAAAAATATCTGCAGCCCTCTCTCTTTTAGATGTAATTTACTGAACATCATTTCACTACAAGAACAAAAGCTTTTGATATTTTATTAGGTAGGTACCTGCCACAAATGAGAAACACTATTCTAAACTTCCAATTGGTGAACATTTAAATTGAGATTAAAGATCGTCTGGTCCAACCGACCGAAAAAATTGACTTTTTGCCTAAAATGCATGTGGAGAATACATTCCCAAAGTTATAGTGTCAAATATGTTCTTGAAATATAGTTAGGAACGATGCGCGCTAAGCAGGTAGATGGAAAACTGAGCGGCCCGGTTACAAGCAAAAACTTTAGACGCATTTTTCTCAAAACCACGTTTTTCAAGTTAGCTGGAATCTTTACTCATCGAATTTTCATCCGGTTCATTTCATTCAAAGTTTAAACAAAGTTATTGCGAAAAAAGGCCAAATTTTCTTTAAATTAGCTTTTTGTCTGCGATGTTTTGTGTACTTTACTATAGCAGTGAAAAAAAAATCTCTCAATATTTATATTAGTCATTTATCAACTGGTTGCATATCGCACGTAAACACACCATACAAATGCGTCGGAATAAAACGTTTTCTGTGAAATTATTTATTAGATCCAAAAAACACAACAATCAACACCTGCATAATATATTAAAATGAAAGGTCCCATATAATTAACATTCTGTTCATACAATAAAAAAATTGTGTCAATGAATTTTTGCAGAATTCCACAATCTCCAAACCCAAAGTCAAGAAACTCAACTATCAGAACATAGAGGTCGCGGTACTTGTCGTTTACATTTGTAATTATTAAAAATCTTATAAAGAAAGAGTTTCCTCTATCGTGTAATGTCAGGGAGGTCAAAATCATGAGTTGATGTCCAGGTTCAATAGCCAGCTAATTTTTATGTCAATAAAGTATATGTCAAACGCTGAGACTAAGTAGGTAGTAAATGTTAAGTGATACTTTCTCGCGATTTCAATTGCTTTTCTACTCAAATAATAATCATGTAATGTTCACTATTGGAACGCGTTTACAAAACACTACGACATAAAATGTCGACTATTTTTACATTAGCTCCACACAGGAGGCCCTGAGGGAAACAAGGGGCCTATGTCATCTTTGGGGATGATGTGTGGTGGGTATTTTTAGGGAAAGGAAGGAGCTTTGGGAAGTAATAAGATTTGTGGGGTGGGTAGGAATCTGGGGGTCAATGTGTCCAGGAGTGACGGACGTATCAATCCATCCCTCCCATTGCGCTGCAAGCCGTTGGATTGAGATAGTCCGGATGGAGAGATCTAGGTTAGGTCTCCCTCAACCAATCTCTCACGATCCAGCCCGCCACGCAGTAGGTGGGCAAATGTATTCACCGCAAAGACCTAGACAAACCTCACCCCATGAACCCAGGCATCCCTGCTAATCCATAGGTGGCGAACCACTTGAGGTGACTTATGGCAAGGGTTCATAATGGTTCCTGGGGCGGCGGTACCCATAAGCGCATTCCAAATTGTGCGTGCATTTTATTATCGATTAAAATAAAGGTAATACAAATACATTCGTATTTAAGAAAAAAATGCTTTCAGAAAGCAAAATAAAAACTACCAAGTCATCCGTGGCATAGCAGTTAGAAAACATATCTGTACAAGGGTCGTGGGTTCGATTACCAACAGGGTTAAATTGATACTACTCCATAACATTTTTTTCTGAAATATCCGTGAAATAAATGTGCTCTTAAAGCATTGGGGTGCATTGCTCTATGTCCAAGGGTAGGCAGCAACTGTAAATGCATAACTTTGAATATTATGGTGACCTTAAAGGCTGAAAAATGAGATAAATAGTTTCTCACCTGCATAATTATGAATATCCATAAAATCTATTCGGGGAAATTTGAGGAAAGTTTATTCAGAAATACAGTAGCCCTTGATGAAGATATTGTTGATCGATGACCATAATATTTAGGGAACACTGATGTGCTTGAATCTGAGTGGGTACCGTAAAATTACACAATCTGAATACACACCTACTAGCATCTCAAAAAGTTAAACATATTTCACAATAATTAGATGGTTAGGTTCAATCTTATTTTTTCAGGATTGGTGTGAACCGATCGAGCGTTTAAAAACTGAAAATGTTAATTTTTCAGTAATGTTTTTTTCTCCATTGTTTTCCGACGGGTGTGTTAAACTTATAAAAAGTGTATAAAGCAATGTTAATTACCATCTGCTGCGTGTAGTAAGGGGGGTCCATACCCCCGCCAGGGGGGCGGAGCATCGCGGCGCTAACTGCCGCCATCTAGCGCCATTTAGTGGCGCTCTGAGTGTACTTCCAACGCCTCATGTCTGAAAAAAACGGTTCAAGTTTATAAAAACTCAACTAGAAAAGTACTTGACTAATCGATAATTAAATCGCTTCATAACACATCGTTTCGACATAACATTCTATGTACAATAATTGAGGCAACTTATGAATTTGAAAAGCAATCATCCCGTTCAATGTTTGGATTAAAATGCAATTACTACGAACTAATATATATAAAAAGTGTTTTCATTATCCAGAATATGTAATATATGTATAAATACTTAAGTACCATTGCTGTATCGATAAAAGCAAGACAACAATTATAATAAAACAACGTACCGGTGCCTCTACAATTTTCGAGGTGGATAGTTAATTATGGATGAGATTTTTTTCCCTGGAGTCATAGAGTAATTAATGTAGATTCATGTAATTCATTACATAAAACATTAAGCCTTCCACAGCTTACGATCCAGCATAGAACCCAACAATTACATGAATAGTAAGACGTAATGGACAATGAAGGTAGGTACACAATTTCTGCCTTTAAAACTAAAGGAAGTGAGGTCCACATTATCAAATAATGATTTGAATTGTGTAAAGTTAATGAATCACATATTTTTTTAAGAAACCAAGAATTTTGAGGTAGAACAAAATGACTTATTAACGACCATTCTTTAAAGGGATTAAATGTTTTTTGTAACAACTTGAGTCGTTATTATAGCACAGTAAGTAGGCATATCATGGTCGTACAAAACCTTTATACATATGTACTTGAATGTCAAAATATTACATGATATATAATAAGGATACCTTTGCATATGCCTAAACACACGTCATAGTGATTAATTTGTGTTTAGCAAATAACATATTAAAAACAGGTTTTTCAATACCAGAAAGATAAAGAATATAAATTAACGATCTACTCATTCCACAGCTTAAGCTTAACGTACATTAATCTTTCGTACAACAAAGCATTATCATTATTCTCTTTCGAAGAACTCCTTGGTAACAACTTTCTGCATTGTTTTCTAAAAAGTCTTTCTTGGAATAGATTTGAAATTCAATGGACAAGTAATTAATCAGTACGTGTTTCGAAGGGTGATAATTAATCAAACTTTAAAGTTTTATGTTTTTCCATAAAGGTTTAGGACTTTAACATAATCTAACGCGTCGTTTCTCCGAAATCTTCAAATGGAATAAATTATTTACAAGTCCTCCCGGAGAAATTTATAGAGATTCAGCTGAACCAACAATAAGCCAGAACGTAGGTGTTTTGACAGTAGATTAGGATTACGTAAAATACACACAATGTATTACCTATGTTATGACTTACAAAGATTCACCTGGAGATTACGTTTTTATGATTCTTTATTCATTAGTTTTCAATTAATAAATCATACGATGTGTTCAAAAGAAAAGAAGAGTTAAAATTTGAAAGTGTTAACCTGTGGGTGTAATTTATTTACAACCAAACAAAGACCAAAACAAATAAATTAAAAATTTTACTTTGCATGTGACATTTCGATTATAACTTGCCCTAATTTAAAACATATTGTGCTCAATAAACTTTTGTGTGGTTATTTGATCTATTTTCCCGAAAATCAACATTTTGTGGGTTTTAAAAATGTATTGTTACGATGGGTACCTATGATTAATCGTCGAATTGGGAATAATGTAGTTACGTAAATACATGAAAACCGTAAGTAATTTGGTTTTTGTTTTTATGTGAAAAATCAAGGAAAAATGAAATCTCGACAAACAAATCATTCAAACTGACATTGAATCACACAAACTGATATGAGTAGATAGACGAGTATTATAAAATATCTATCACCATCGCAGCAATACTAAAGTAAAACATTTTTACATAGAATTATTACTATTGGCTTTTAAGTACTTACGAACCTGGTAGATTATTATTTTTTGTTTAATTTATTTAGTACAAGATTATACATTTATATACATAATTTATGAAATGTTTTGACTGCTCAACTAGGAGGATTCTCGTTTTAGAACAGTCAAATTAGGATGGGTATGAACATATGGAACATTATTTGAAAAAAAAGAAGGAAATTTGAGGAAATAAAAAGAACGGAAAGAATACAAAATGAAATAAAAAAAGTTTAAAACATAGTAAATGTTATTATAACATAGTTATTAAAATTATGTTAATTTAAAAAAAAGGTATATTAAAAAAGGTACTTAATAACATATAGGTAACTTAAGATGAATTAAAAGCATTAAAAAATATAGGTTAGTAGGTAACTGGTGTATGCATTGCATATTATAGTCCTATATCATGTGTTGTTGAAAAATAAAAAGAGAAAAGAAAGAATAAAATAACCAATTACAACTTAAAATAGCCGTAGTTTGTTTAGCATAGTCATTGAAATGATAATAATAATAAATAAAAGGTATATATTTTATACTTAGGAACAAATGATTTATTTATTTAATTATTTTCGTAATATTACATTAGGTCATATCTAAAAATGACGTATTGCCCATCACACTAGGTGTGAAACGCCTGTGTTGAGATGGCAATTTACAGAGTGGTTATTATCTATGATTTTGTTTAAGTAATATTATGAAAAATATTCTGAAGATGACAGCTTGATATAATTTTTTTTTTCTAAATAAATATACAATTCAACTATGTTATATACATATATAGAAGATTGCAGTAGGTACATGGTTAGATATTTACACACAGTAGGCATAAAGGTAAATATGTTATTAATCTTGATAGATGTGTTTATTTGAGATGATCAATGATTCAAATACTCAATGGTTTGAGTATTTTTTATTTAAGGAGGTAGAGAATTGAATAGCTTTGTTGCATTATATTTAAAAATTCTTTGTCCATAAGAGGTTTGAAAAACTGGGATGTTAAAAGATTTTACATTTGACTCTCTTAGGGCTCTAGTGCTTATTCGTTCCTAAAACATGTGTGTATTTTTAAATTGGTGAAGCAGGATATTTTTTTAATACAGTTTTAGCAGGTTAGGAACATTTAGTGTCTTAAAAATAAAATCAGTGCTAGTTCTCAACGGGATTTTAAGAATCACCTTCAAAATTAGTTTTGAATCTTTACTAAAGGCTCCAGGAAAGTATTTGTGGCACTTCCCCAGCTGATAAAACCATATTCAAGTGATGATTGTGTGAGAGCACAGTAAACTTGTTTCAGTTGTTTTATATTTAATATTTAATATATCTCTAACATTTTTAAAGAAATAGACGAATATCCTCAGTTTTGTCGTTAGGTTTTGTAACATGTGCGTTCCATTTAAGAAGATCATCTATTTGGATACCAAGATATTTAATACTGTCAACTCTACTTATAGAAGGACAGGTACATGAAGTTAATAATGGGTTACAGCTGTGAAGTTTAAGGCTTTGTTGTGAAGGCAAGAGCTTATTTGATATTCGAAATGTAAGGAATTTGGTTTTGTCTGTATTCAGGGTTAATATTTGTGCATTAAGCCAATTTTTAACAATACGAAAGCCATTTTCTGCCATTTTTAAGACTTCATTTCAAGATTTGGCGTAAAATAGCAAAACCGTATCATCGGCAAAAGTTGTGATTTGTCCACAAATTTGTAAGTTACATAGATCATTAATATATACTAAGAATAATAAGGGTCCTAGGATGCTACCTTGAAGAACTCTACAAACTGTTTTTTGGGAACTACTGTTTATTTTAACAAATTGCGTTCGATCAGTTAAATAACTATGAAGTAATTGAAGAACTGTATCTGATATTCCTATCCTCTTAAGTTTATCTAAAAGTATTTTGTGTTTCACAGTATCAAAAGCCTTTGCAAGATCAAGGAAAATTGCTATACATTTATTTCCTTTGTCAACATTGCTTGTTATGAAGTCTGTAACGTTAGAGATGGCGTCTGAGATTGATAAGTTTTGGCGAAAACCAAACTGATTTGATTAAAACATAAAGGTAACTGGTTTTTGCATTTCATATTATAGTGCTACGTACACATTTTGTATGAATGAGAACTAGAAAGAGAATAGAGACAATAAAATAAAATAAATAATTAAAACCTGATTATTACTGTTTTGGCTTAGCATACTTATTAAAATAATAATAAAATAATAGGTAAATTATATAAGTACTTTAGTACTTATAACTGGTTTTTACATTGCATATTATAAGCCTACATACATATTTTGTATTAATATGTGTTTGGGAATATTTCTATCATGATGCCTTTCCTACAATTTCCTACATACACACCTACCTACCTACATACTTCCTCCTACCTACGAATGACATTGCAAATCAGTGCAGTGATAACTTCCGAACAAGCAAGCAGCAAAAAACAGTGTCTATGTGTATTAATCTTATCAAATGCAAAATTACCTTACATAAGTATTAAAAGTCTAACTACTGATGGTGACCAGATAATCTGTGCACAGATGAACATTTAGTGAATTGTGAATTCTTTTGTGGACACCATCGATCCAGCCTGCTACATCTTACAGTGAGTTTTTTACGCTTCCTAATTTCCTTCTTTCCAAGAAAGTTTCTAACATACCCCATTTTTTGATCACTTCTAGCCGGATAATGAACCAGTTAACGAAAAGAATAGTTTGCTTGAAATTGGGATGCGTAAATACCGATTAATCTTAAAGTTTGCTGCTTAGAATACCTACATATTACAGAGTACAAAATTCAATCATTAACATATTTAGTATTGTTACCTTTGCCGCATTTCAGTTACGTAGAATTCAAAAGTACCTAATGAGCATTTCGAATACACATATTTTTCAAGACGGAACTTCATAATATAAGGTTGTCTCATTCTGTTACATGTTTCGCGTATAGCTTGCGTTGCAAATTAAATTAATATTCATATACCAAACCAAGCGCGGTTTCATAACATATAGCTGTCTCCTTCTAATACATGTGTTTACAAATACCTTGCGTTGAAATATATTTTTAAATACAGTTTTCCTTCTTCAACGCATAGATTTAAGATACAGTTTACAGCGTCATTGCACTCATACATAATAATAATTTAAACCTACAAAGAACTTTTCAATTTAATTAGTAATTCATTACATATTTCGTTATTTCTACACCTCAAGAGTTATTTCAAATCGACATGGATACCATAATTAAGAAAATTACTATACTAAAGAAGAAACGTAGTAGAATAATTTCCAATTTGACTGTTACGTCAAAATTAATTTCACAACTTGATAATGAAGTTAACATTCAATTGTTTAGGGCGAGACTAGAAAAGTTAAATGAATATTACAACGATTTTCAGAAATTACAAGTGCATATTCAAG
Organism: Limnephilus lunatus; assembly: GCA_917563855.2. Classification (NCBI taxonomy): domain Eukaryota; kingdom Metazoa; phylum Arthropoda; class Insecta; order Trichoptera; family Limnephilidae; genus Limnephilus; species Limnephilus lunatus. The sequence goes on along the minus strand of OU830598.1, from coordinate 43,626,296 downwards.
AATTACTTCCAGATTTGAAAGATGATAAAACCTATGATGACGTAGAAATGTTTGACTCTAATTTCGAGGAATTATATTTTTCAATCAGAGCAACTGAAAATAACATAAACCAAATCGAATCTACTAAGAAGGAACTTAAACAAGAAATAAGTTCTACACGGGGAAGGCCTCCTACAATAAATTTACCAAAATTTAATGGTAATCTCGAAGATTGGCCCCATTTTTACGCTTTATACAAAAGTTTGGTACACCAAAAGGAGTATACGAATGTAGAGAAATTTCATTATCTCATATCATGTTTGAGTGATTCGGCATTGAGTTTAATAAAGGGTGTTCCAATAATCGATGAAAATTATATAATTGTTTGGGACACATTACGGCAACACTACCAAAACTCGAGAATTTTATTTAACCATTATTCTGAACAACTTTTAAATATTAAACCATTGAGTAGCGAATCTGCACAAGGGTTGTCGAAATTTATTGCGAATATTCGAGATAATTTATGTGCCTTACAGACTTTTGATAAGACAGAAATCTTTGAAATGTTTATTGCTCATATCATCATAAGAAATTTGGATCATTCTACAAAACGACAATTTGAACTACAATTGAAAATAGACGAAATACCTACTTCAGGAAAAGTTTTAGAATTTCTTCACAATCATCAACGAGTTGTACACATGTCTCCTTCTTCTTGTCCATCTACTACTTCTAACAAGAGTTCACATTCAAATGTTAAACGTGTACTTACTGCTACTAAGAATAATCTCATTTCATCGCAATTATGCAAACTCTGTCAAAGTGATAAACACAATATTATGCAGTGTCCGGAATTCATAAATAGTTCAGTTGAGAAACGAACGGAAATGGTCAAGACGTTAAAACTCTGTTTTAATTGCTTAAAGGCACACAAGATTAAAAATTGTTTTTCTAAATTTACATGCATGAAATGTAAAAAGCGTCATCATTCTCTACTTCATATAAACGAAAGGCCTTTAGTGGCATCTACATCAAGTGAAGTATTATTCTCGTCATCATCATATTGTAATGTAGCTCTCCTAGGAACAGCGTCAGCAGAATGTAAATCAGCAATTGGATCTTACAATACAATTCGAATGCTATTGGACAGCGGTTCCCAGGTATCTATCATGAGTGAATCATGCGCAAAACGTTTGGGTTTGAAAATCATGACATACAAAGGAAAACTCAAGGGAATTGCCCAATTTTCAGTAAATATAATTGGCGAAGTTCATTGCATTATCAAACCAAAAAACCAGATCGGTCCAAAAATAAAAACCAGTACTATTGTTATTTCCAATATTACTAGTGAGATGCCAGCATCAAGAATCAATTTAGATTTGCATTCAATGAATATTTCTAGGGAAGATTTGGCAGACGACAGCTTCGATACTCCTGCTAACATAGACTTCTTGCTCGGAGCCAACCTCTTTCCTTCCATTCTTGATGGTGGGCGGACTTCTTTTGGAAATAATAGCAATATATCTGGATTATCAACAATCTTCGGTTTGGTACTGATAGGAAACATTCCGAATGAAATTAATACATCAACTTCTTATCATGTTTCGCTTGATCAGTCTATGAAAAGATTTTGGTCTATAGAAGAACCGCCTATTACAGAAGTTTGTGATCCCGATGACATCAAATGTGAAGAAATTTTCAAAAGTAAACATACTCGACAAAGTGACGGGCGTTATGTAGTGCCACTCACGTTGAATTCCAAAACTCCTGAATTTGGGGGTTTTTACAATCTTGCTTCTAATCGGTTACATAATTTAGAGAGTAAATTAACTCGAATCCCTGAAGTTTACAAAGATTACAAACGTTTCATGGATGAATACGAATGTTTGGGGCACATGAAGCTTGTGCCTAGAAGTATTAATACATCCTCGTCGTATTTTATTCCACATCATTGCGTATTGAAGCCTACTAGTATATCTACTAAATTGAGGGTTGTTTTCGACGCAAGTGCCAAGAATCAACAAGGCGTGTCATTGAATCAATATTTACTACCGGGTCCCAAATTACAAAATGACATTAGCAATTTGATTTTAAAATTCAGAATATTTCCAGTTGTGTTTACAGCCGATATATGCAAAATGTATCGACAAATTCTAGGATTACCAGAACATCGCAAGTTTCAACATATTTTATGGCGATCTTCGTTAGAATCACCAGTGTGTGATTATGAGTTAAATACAGTCACCTACGGGCTGTCCTGTGCACCCTACCTAGCTATAAGAACCTTGCATCAATTGGCAAAGGACGAAGGTCCTAGATTTCCTCGCGCAGCGAAGGCCTTGGTTGAAGATTTCTACGTAGACGACTTGTTGACAGGTGCATATTCTGTAGAGGAAGCAATATTACTACGAAAGGAGTTGGTGGATTTACTCAATGCAGGCAAATTTACTCTGAGTAAGTGGGCCAGTAATAATCAAGATGTACTTTCGGACTTATCAGAGGGGAATTCGGGGGAGATATTGGTGTTTGGTGAAGAGATGAATACCATTAATATTTTAGGCTTAAACTGGAATCCACAGGAAGATACATTTTTCTACACAATCAACAAGTTTACTAAACGTGAGATTTTATCTAAAATAGCTCAGATATTCGATCCATTGGGATGGCTCTCTCCTGTGGTCTTCAAAGCAAAATGTCTTATTCAAACGTTATGGCGTCTCCAACTCGATTGGGATAGTGCAGTACCACTTCATGTCCAATCAGAGTGGAAATTTATTGCAGAAAGATTACACCTTCTTTCTAATCTTCAAATTTCAAGATATTATAACACAGTTGAAAATACTCCATGTTCATTAGTTGGATTTTCAGACGCTTCAGAACATGGTTACGCAGCCGTGGTTTACATTGTCGTACACAATATTAATCCCAGTGTTCATCTTTTAATGGCAAAATCAAAGGTTGCACCATTGAAAACTTTGACTATCCCTCGGTTAGAGTTGGCTGCTGCACTATTATTATCAAGGATTGTACAGTATGTTCATTCTTCACTTCAGGATTCGATAAATATTGGCAATATTTATCTGTACACGGATTCAACCATCGTGCTTTCGTGGTTAAAAACGCCTCCCTACTTATTAAAAATATTTGTGGCAAATATGGTTGTGCAGGTCCATGATAGCGTTAGCAACGCAACTTGGGGTCATGTAGTTTCCCAAGAAAACCCAGCGGATTGTGCATCCAGGGGGTTGTTTCCTGAACAAATTTGCGACCATCCTCTTTGGTTTTCTGGACCAAAGTGGTTGCTCTTACCTCAAAATAGGTGGCCTTCATTTTCTCCAGACTTGCTTACTATTCAAGAGCTCCCTGAAGTAAAATCTACAGCCCACGTTAATGTAATTTCAAGACCTGGTGATCATACTATGGACATTTCAAAATATTCAAGTTTATCAAAATTACAAAGAATATTTGCGTGGATACTGAGATTTGTGTACAATTGTAAACATCCACTTACCTCGCGTGCAAGGGGTTGTCTGACTTTAAATGAAATGAAAGAGTCTATGGATGTGTTAATTAAAATTGAACAAAGAAATCATTTTGATCATTACTTAAATGATCATAAAAGGGTTTTCCCACGACAACTCCAGAAACTGTGCCCATTTGTGGATCAATACGGAATATTACGAGTCGGGGGAAGGTTGGAACACTCCGATCTCCAAAACAAGAGCAAACATCCTATTATTCTCTCAAAGACCAGTCACATAAGCGATCTTCTGATCGATTATTACCATAAAAGTTTTCTTCATGCGGGACCCAGAGTACTACAATTTCTTATACAACAGAAATTCTGGATCTTATCTGCTCGTAGCAAAATTAAATCACGTTTATCGAAGTGTATAGTATGTACGAAGCTGAAGGCTTCATTCATCCCTCCACTCATGGGAAATCTTCCTTCTATTCGTGTTACTCCAAGACGTCCATTTTCATGTGTAGGGATAGATTTGGGAGGTCCTTTCTTATTAAAAGATCATAAACGTCGAGGATCAAAGAACACCAAGGCCTATATATGTCTGTTTGTGTGCATGACTACGAAAGCAGTACATTTGGAAATCGTATCTGATATATCTACTGATGCCTTTATTGCTGCGTTGGACCGTTTTGTTTCAAGGCGTGGATTATGCTCTCATATTTACACAGATTGCGGAACGAATTTTATCGGTGCAAACCGATATTTTACTGGATTGTTCAAGTTTATGAAAACCTGTTCGAGTAATGAAGAATTTATGAATAATATGACCAAGAGAGGAATACAATTTCATTTCAATCCACCCTCAAGTCCCCATTTTGGAGGCCTTTGGGAAGCAGGAATTCGTTCCGTAAAGTACCACATAAAAAGAGTGGTAGGAGATACTGCGCTCACCTTCGAGGAATTCTCCACTCTCTTATCCAAAATAGAAGCAGTCCTGAATTCACGACCTTTGTTTAGTCTATCAAATGATCCCAATGAAGTAGATGCGCTTACTCCTGGACATTTTTTAATTGGAGATGCTCTCCATTCGTTACCTGAGTGGGATTTCTCAGACTTGAAAATTAATAGACTAGATAGATGGCAACATTTGCAACAGATGTCGCAACATTTTTGGCAGCGTTGGAGTACTGAGTACTTACAAACTTTGCAACAAAGAGAGAAATGGTTCACTCCCCAAAGAAATATTCAAAAGGGAGATATTGTGATATTGAAGGATTCTAGATTGCCACCTTTAAAGTGGCAGTTAGGTCGCATAATCGAAGTAAGGCCCGGAACAGACGGAGTGGTTACGGTAGTATCAGTGAAAACTAAAGATGGGACTTACTTAAGACCCGTGGTAAAAGTATGTCCCCTTCCGGTTGTTCCATAAAAGGTTTTAGTTTATAATTTTATTTTATTTTATTTTCTCTCATAGCAACTTACCGACAAAAGGTTAAGTTACAAAAGGTTACCTACGGATAAGCATTTGTTCTACTTTAAGAGAAATTTTCCAATTTTTTTGTGTTATTCTTTTTACTTTTAAGCAAACTACTTTTTTCGTTTTTAATTACGTTCTATTTAATTAGTTAAATTTTTCTACATAAAATTGGTGGGCGGTATGTTTGGGAATATTTCTATCATGATGCCTTTCCTACAATTTCCTACATACACACCTACCTACCTACATACTTCCTCCTACCTACGAATGACATTGCAAATCAGTGCAGTGATAACTTCCGAACAAGCAAGCAGCAAAAAACAGTGTCTATGTGTATTAATCTTATCAAATGCAAAATTACCTTACATAAGTATTAAAAGTCTAACTACTGATGGTGACCAGATAATCTGTGCACAGATGAACATTTAGTGAATTGTGAATTCTTTTGTGGACACCATCGATCCAGCCTGCTACATCTTACAGTGAGTTTTTTACGCTTCTTAATTTCCTTCTTTCCAAGAAAGTTTCTAACAATATGAATAAAAAAGAGAAGAGATAGAATAAAATATAATATCCAATTAAAACATAAGATTAACAGCTGCTTGGTTAGCATTCTAATTTAAAAGTAATAGGTAGGTACAAACATACAGATAATAATAAAGGTATCTTTTACATAATTCATTTATTTTTGGAATTTTTATTGTTTTTGGTTTGTGTTTGATATCATTTAATACAATGAAATTATTACCTAGGTATCTACTTCAAAGAAAAGATAACAAAAACATTAATAAGAAAAATAAATCAAAGAACATCTGTAATTAAACAAGAATTTACTACTATTATAGGTACCCAATGACGATGGGCTAACCCAGTGATTAAATTACATATTCTCAAACCTTTTATTAAATTTAGACGTGACGAAAACTTCATTTCACTATCGTCTGTTATTAAATCTTTCTCTTGGATTTTACAATGGGATATCACGCATGTTTTTTATTTCATGTTTAAGAAGTCAGTTCTTACCTAGACACGTTCAAGAAAAGAATGGAAGGTACCTACTTAATAGACTATGGACATGGACAGTGGACACTCGAGGTGAAGGTTACGGAGAAATTTCAAAGATTGTCGATTTCTGTCATAAGACCATTTAAAGGTTGCGTGATAACGAGTAATTGTCAAATCATAAATTTTATCGTATTTGGTTTTGTCAACTAAAAGTTTTATTCGATCTTGCCTGGTTTATGCTTATTTATGAAACATTAATACGGGTAATAAGAAGTAAATAGCAATTAAAAACCCGCTCTAGTAGGCCCGGCGGGCGACTTCTGGTTCGGCTTTCGCCTACTTTGAGTGTTGGTGACCATTTTATAAATCCGATAGGAACTGGTTCCAAACACCTAGTCACCGGGACAAAGTAACCCGCGACAGGCAATGACGTCATATATAATATACAGCGACTTGGTATTATTATTCACAACTTCCAGTTAAAATAATAATGATTTTATAAAAAAAATACTATTTCACTACATATCCAGGACATCCACATATTATCGTCAATCTCTCCATATACGGAGAGATTCACGACATTACAAATTCGATAGTACTTACGCCTGCCAGGCGATGCTCCTCACGCTAGCTGTTAACGTAGGTGGCGCCATCTTTTGGCATTGTTTTAATTCGGTTATATTTAAAAAATACATTAGTATACAAACTCCACGTACGAAAACGGTTTTGCGTAAGGCGCGGAGTCAGAATTGTATTCTTAGTCGGATTCTTAAATTTCAACCGTACAGTCGCTATTTATAATATTTTATAAAGGCCTATTTACGAGAATGTAGAAGCAATTGAATGGTTAATTAAATGGAGACAATATTAGCGAAACTCAATCGAAAATCTGGAGACAGAAAAATCAGAAAAAGATACTGGCTCCACTGGGACTCGAACCCAGGACACTTTGCTTACTTGGCTTACTCCAGATTTTCGATTGGAGTTTCGCGAATATTGTCTTCATTTAATTAAATATTATAATTTGAAATTTTACTAATACCTAAAGTTAAAAAAAAAAAAAAAAACAATTGAATGGTATTCTATTTTTACTCTTTGGTGCATGTAAAGGTTATATTCTACTTAGGCATTTCTAAGAATATCAGAGATCCGTCAATCATTGGTGTGAAGGATTTATCCATGAACTATGCACTTAATAAAATCTTCCTCCAATGTTCACGAGTGGAAGAAAACATCATCACTATAATTAAACATCTAACCGTGATATTGAGCAAGGTTATTTATTTCTCATAACATACTTAATTTCTTATAAGCGAGCTAGTTTATCCTAATAGTAAATTGACAAAAATAGTTATTTTATTATTCGAGCACCGTCAGTATTATCCTTAGCAAGCAGAAACTATTTAGAAACCTCTTCACCAACCAAATAAAGACGCTCTGAACTCTGTAAACCGGCTGTGGGCTGCATACGTAGGCCGGGATGGTACGGACTAGGACATTGACTGCAGTGTTATTATTGTAATGTTCCGGAAGAAATCATCGGTATTCGATCTCTCACCAGACCAGCGCGTTTAATTATATTGGCGAAGCGGCTTACGTAATGGCCAACGAGATTATCTAGTGCGGCCTTATTATTTGTAAGGATGGAATATTATCGAGATGAACTCCATCATTAATTCTTTTAAAGGTGCTCAGGTATTTTATTAACACAGAGTTTAGATGTTTATATACCACTATGAAAGTTAGCAGTGTAGGCACTATTTTAGCAGGGAATATAAATCGTTCAGTTGAAATCAGACATCTCCAAAAAAATTGAGTTGAGTATGCAGTTATATGTAAAAGTGACCGTCTATGTGGTACAATCCTCGGATTACTCAAAAAAACTCAACAAACACCACCGAATCTATTGTAATTCATAAAAACTTGTAAGTAGTGAATTAAACACAATATTGATGTTTTCTGGGTCTCTAGTAGGATATTTCAAAATGTCGTACTAATATATAATAATAGAGAACATTAAATTCATTTTTTTCCATTCATTAGCTGCTGACTTTTTGAATGAATCAACCTTCTGATCGCCGGTCAAATCAAGTCAATCCAGCATCGTGAATGCCTGTATTTGAGTCTTTGCAATTATAATAACTTATTATTAACTGGGGTACTCGCACCTTGACTTTTAAATTAAGATAAGGACCAACTTGTCAGCAACTTCAGACATTTTAATAGGTGTCAATTTTCTTTACCTTCAGTTTTTTTACAAAGAAGTTGTCCAAATCACATTTATGCAGACTGTTTCATCGAAAAGTCAGTTGTTGGTCCAGTTTTTTCATGACAACATGACTCTTCAAATCAGTCAAACTCCTGACAGAGAGGTTTAACATTCCTTCACATAGTGTGACGGACGTGTTAATTGCTGGTCCACTATTTACCTATTATTCTAGTGCTAGAGACCTTTTATTACAATAAACAATGGACGGTTTCTTATCTAACAGACAAAGCACGATGGGTCTAAAAAGATGTGTATTGGTTTAACAGATATCTCCCTAAACTCGGTCCGTGCTTCTTACTGTTTACACTACTTCTTCTTGAAGCGGATATTTACGTAGAAAGCTACAAATTCATTGCGTTTATTTATCTAAGGAAAATTTTAAAATGAAGCTTTCGGAGAGCAGAACTGAAATATGATGATTAAAATAAATGTTGAATTGGATAAATAAAGTAATAGATTAGCACATAAATAGGCCTTTGTTTTTCCTACCTCCACAGAGGTGAATATGGGTCTGTTCAAGATTCAAGACCCATGTGCACTCCTTCCTCTCCTCAAAAAGAACCTTCACTCAGAATCCTAGAGTGTAATTTGTTTTCCTCAGGGCCTCCTGTGTGTGGTTAATGTGAAAATAATGCAATATATCATCAAATAGATTAAGTCAACAATCTGGAAGTTTTCACTCAATACCTTCGTCTATGTATTTACAGCTCACAGTGTATTTTTAATATTGAAACTAGTAGCTTTCGAAGATCCATATTACACAAGAAAAAAATCAGTGTTATTGAACAATGACCAGTCCATTAACAAATGGTTTTGAATGTTGACTATAGTGGAGTAGTAACTACTGATTTTTTATTAAAATGGTTTTTAGAAAAATATAATAACTAGGCCCTACAATTCTTACCTCTCAATCTTGACAAACCAACCATATCTATCAATCCTTTAAAATGTTTACATGTTTTAAGTTACCTACTCTATCATTCATTGTTGCCGGCAGGCAACGATTATTTAAAAGAATTAAAGACTGTTTAAGATTGTCACTTCAAGGGCATATCGTGAACTGTGATTAGTTAAAACCATAACATATAATTATAAAAAGTAAAATAAAAATGGTGTGACAACCAACTCGTATAATTTAACAGCCTACGCGACGGCTTAAAAAAAATATGTCAAAGAATATAAGGCACATAATAATATTAACATGTTAGGTACATAGTGCCTACCAGGACATCAGTCGCCAAGCAAATCCACCGCGAGCCACAAACAATTTGCAAAGGCTTTGTATGTAGCTGGCTTGAAATACTTACGAGTATATACGGAAATTTACCTCCCTGATAAAAAAATGAATGCCACTTTTCTCACTTTAAGAGTAAAAAGTTTTCTCACTTACGTAAGACACAAAGTAATCATTTTAAACTGCTACTTTATTTAAAACACATAGGTCAATTCGTTAATTATTTGATACCATAATACAAAAAAAAATCGTAGTAGGTATTATTGTTATGTTGATTAATCTTTTGAGCTTTTTATTAGAATAACACTACTTTTATAATAACTTTTGAAGGTTATCCCCATCAATGTAATATATCATTGAAGAAGAAGAAGATAATTCTAACAAATCTAAACGAAATATAAAAAAGAACAAGACACAAAAAAAAGATGTAAATTCATATAGACTTTTACAAAAGGGTCAATATAAATAATATCGGTTATAATTTATTATACGAGAAACTATCAACCATTTCTTCAAACACTTGTTTCCAATGAAAAAGGAAATACCAAAAATATGGAGAAAAAAAATAGTCAAAGAAAATATTGTTAATTCTGAATTTGAAATATGAAATTGACACAAATGACTTAAAAATAAGAGGTGTCAGTGGACGAATTGAGTCAGTCGCGACCGTGATCTTTTATTTTTATTTTTATGTGTTCTGTTCTTTTTCTTATTCACATTTAGACAATCTATCTTCTTCAATGATATATTACATTGATGGTAATAACTAATTATTATTTTTAATTGATAAACTAATGTTTAAGATACTATGTGTTTAAGACAAGATTTTTAGGAGGCACTGCTGCAATCCTGAATTGTAGCTGAGCAGTGACCTTTTTATCAATAGACTCAATGATAAAAGAAAAAAATGTATAATGCGGTAAAGATCTATTGATGAATAAACGTTTTATTATTTATTATTATTTTATGCATAGCACAAGGGGTAACAGTTATTATATCTAAGTAATAATTATTAGCCGGAAACATTCATCTTCCATCAATCTCCCAAGAAAAGGTACATGCCACCGACGGGACTCGAAATCAGAAGTATATCAGGCTATTAATTATTACTTATAATAATTGGTGGTAATAACATTCAAAAGTTATAAAAATAGAGTTGTTCTAATAAATATTGATCTCATTTTCTTACCTACTAAAATTTTCACTTCGCCTGGTAAATTTTCACTCCACTTCATTATCATTAAAAAATTGAAGCTAAAAATTAGAGACCATTTAGGTTTAGATTTATTTGTTTATGAATGCATATTAAAATGGCATTTTATGTGGGGATATGTTATAAGAAAGAGATAAATAATGACATAAATAACAAATGAAACGTTTATCCTCGTCAGTACGTGAGAACGAGTCTAAACCTTATATTTCCCAATGAAAACAATTATATCGCGAACACGAACCGACATGCTCTGTTTGAAACTTGTGCAACCGACATTACGTCGACGGATAATTCATAAACAGATATTTATACTATCGGATTAGCAGTGTTCCCACATAAAATCTATCAATACGTTTTATGCAACAACTAACCGACTGTATATCAAACAGTTTATTGAATCTGCTAATTAGAAAACTACTAACAAATTCTAAACGCATCGTTTTATTGACCACGACTTTTAGAGAAATTCTAAATGCCTATAAGTAGGCGTGCAGGCAACGTGTGCTAAATTTAACGTGCGTCGCGTTCGGCCTAATGAAATCATGCAATAAATTGAGAATAAATCTTATCCTGTTCATGACATATTATTTTAACTTTTTGCTTTGAACTAAATGTTTTTCAAAAACAATCTAAACAATGTCTTATATCACTGTAAGCTATTTGCGGACATTAACATACCATTAAATAAATTGATCATTTAAACCCGTCAGGCAAATTTGTTTACTTTTCGAAAGAACTCATAAAGGTCTCATAGAAATCGTTGGGTTTCCATTACTATCAAAGTAAGAAACATAATCTAAACGGTGTTAGAATGAAAAACACCACTCTTTATATTCAAATATAAAAATTAACCACAAAAGAAGAACACTTTTATAAAACCAAACTTTCGGATCGCAATTTAAATTTGTTTTTTTATTATTTGGTAATTTTTAATGAATATTTTTTACATGAAATGATAATAAAGTGAGGTGACAATAACGTTTATAATACATTTGTCTAATAAAACGTTGGTGTGTTTTTTGTAATCTGTAATTTTAGATAGAAAAACGTAAAGTGAGCCAATTTTAAACCTTTTTTAGTTTATCCAAAAAAAAAAAATTCTAAAATTGTGTTTGTTTTGAATAACATAATTAGAAAGAGTATTTTAACACCTTTCAAAAACAGTTTTAAGTTTTGAGATGCGTTCATAAATGTTCTATTTATTTGGATTTTATTTGCAAAGCCGAAATATTTTGATCTTCCGTTTTTGGTACAATACATTGGTACATAAAATAATGAAAAGTACATAAAAAACTTAAGATTATAAATGCTTGAAAAATGAAATCCCACAAAGGTTCTGTCTGTGCTTAGGAATTATATTGATTTTTTTCAAATTTTATTTCTATGGTTAAAGTGGAGATTTCAGTATCAAATTATGAATTAAGGTGTTGGAAAAGAGTAACTGAATAAAAGCAATAAAAACTACAAACTGATAACAGTCTGCACTGATATTATCGCAGATGTGAAAGTTTTATAAGAATGAAAGTTACAAGTGCAATTAAAAGACAAAAACATCAATCAATATAATATATCTACTCTATAAGCTGTCTAATGATAATAAATATTATTATTGTTTTGTTAAAACTTATAAGAATATTAAAATAACATTTAATAAATTGATCGTTTAACCCATCAGACTAATTTGTTCGCTTTTCAAAAGAACTCATAAAGGTCTCATAGAAATCATTGGGTTTCCATTACTATCATAGAATATTATATATTGAACTTGTGTGAAAAACGCCGTCATATTATGAACAATAGCTTAATCAGTTTCTACATATTTCATATCAAGCAGGTTCTATCCCAAAGAAAGAGAATGGGGAAAAAAAATAAAAAATGATTTAGCTGATTGCAGGCTTGCACAGCACTCCTCGTTTTTCAAGTGATTTGTAATTTAACACCATGCTTGAAAATGAAGTTTTCACATTCGCGTTCAAACAACGTGACGCGGTACGCCATACTGGCGGGATCATTTGCGGGAGGGATGCAATTTTCTTTGTATAAAAATCACCGCATATTTCATAAAGAGAATATTATGCTTGAAAATATTCTGCAATGAAAATTCAACGAGTGTTTTAAGCCACATACAATGGATATTGTGATATTTTCGTATGAGGTGGAACGTTTTATCGGGTATGTTTATAAGAATTTACTTTTAAATATAGTAATGTGAGTTCCGTAGATTACATGAGAATCTTTTCCTAAGTAGTAGTGAAGCAGGACGTTTACAATAAATATAATAAATAGTGTTAATTTCACATTTTTTTAAGTGAATCCCGCAAAAGAGTCTAAACAACTCCTTCTGGAGCCAGTGAGACTATGGCATCCCCAATTGAGGTATGTTGTGATGCTGAGGATATTGGGGAAAGGAAGGAGATATGTAAATGGAAGGTGGGGAGGTACCTGGCTATTCAGATCTGTTCCAAACCCATTTCAAGCAACGTTTGAATTCTGAATGTTAGTCTTACACCAGGGCTTTACCGAGAGTTTTTTTTTTTACACTGGAACGTGCCGCAAATATGGTATATATTATTTTAAATGTATAAATTGTGATGTACGAATAACCGTTCTCCGGATTGCTAGTCGAGAACCTTGCACCTCGACCACGAATATATAATACACTAATACACGTATGGCTGTTGTATTCTCGTATAAAGGTATGGATTAAATAACCACTTTTTGGTAAACTCAAAAATATCAATGTCAACTAAATAACCATTGGAAAGGAAAACAATGAAAGGAGAATTAAAAGCTAGTAACAGATTTTTCACGAGAACCAACCAACCTACAAAAATAATTTTCCTTTAATTTTTGTTTTATGAATTGAAACATCATTATTTTTTAAATGAGTTGGAGAAAACAGCTAAAAAGAACGGACTTCCAGAAATGTTCTCAAAGAAACCATCCGGGATGAAATAGGCTGCTAAATTACCATGTCGTGTCGGAGGAACGTATATACCATACGAAAAATAAAATAAAATCCAAATTGCTAGATGAATAAATTGCATCATTGGGATGCAAAGCCGGGAGATGTATCCTTGGTAATTGCAAACGGTTGAGGGAATAATATAATGATGGAGAATAATAATAACACGTATTATCCGAGGCATTTTCTCAGACATTCCACTTTAAAGCTAGTCACACACGAGAGATATTACCTCATAATATATATATATATATATATGGGGGTGTGGCCTATATCACCATATCGGTCGCAGTACAAACCCATACAGTCGTCACAGACGGGTAATATGGGGTGAAAAAATTGATGACGGGTGTTAAGGTACGTACTTGACTTACTTTAACCCGTTATTTTTGACATTATTTGTATTTTTTTTTTGTTCAAATTTTTTTTCATCAAAATCAAACAAAAAAAAATCTTCCACGTATCGTCACTAGTCACTCAGCCGAGTAATCGCGCAATCCGACCCTAACTCTCTAACACATACTAATACATATATATTTCAAAAAAGGAACCGCAGACCAAAATTTCGTTTATATTTTTTACTCCAAATAATGTCAGAAATCACTGGTTAAATAAAGTAAGTCGAGTACGTCCCTTAACGCCCTGTATATGTGTGACGGTTGAATGGGATAAATGGCCACGCCCACTTGTATTATGAGTTTATATTTCTCGTGTGTGACTAGCTTAACTACTTATAATCCCAATATGCTTCAAATACAAAAAAATATTTATAATAAAAACAAATGTACACGCAAAAGCAGTGGTGACTGATGACCTCACTATTTTATTTGTTTATTTATCTTATATAAAACTACGTAAAATCAGACAATTACGCGTAGATTTTTTTTATATATATGGCATTATGGGTGGTTCCATGACAACTCAGAATCAACTCAACTGTACCTCTTTGAAAAGTCATTAAAATCAAGAAAAAAAGCTAACGTATGAAATAAATAAATAACCTAACGTAACCTATTTAACAAAATTTTTTCATCACAAATAAGGACAAATAAGGAAAAATTTGCAAAAATTGGCAACAAAACAATCCGTTAAGAGAGAAAATTGTCTTTCATTATTGTTTTGAAGATTTTTACAAAATAATTCGCCGTAAAGAAGAGAAAATAATGAGTGACTACTGAAAATAGGTTGGTGCCCGCTTTTGAAGTGTGGATTCGCACAGCGTCATATTAAATTGCAAGTGAAATCGAGTCGCACGCAACCGCTTGAATTTGATTTAGTTACCTATTTCAGTAAACGAAAGTGGAATAAGCAATTTTCACCTGTTCAATCTGGCAAACTTCCCTCTCCCTGTAATATCTGTCTCGCTACAACCTTAATAGACATCCACCCATCTGATTTTTGCAAATAACCATTAAAAATGTTACCTGTAAGCGAACAGATTACCCTTGTTATTTAATTTAACATAAATATGTGTATTAGGTAGATACCTAAAATATGGAGAATACCTCATAACTTAAGGTGATCCAATAGTCCAGGAAAAATACGAAATAGGAATCCACACCTCATTGTGGGAGGGATTTAAAAATACTTGAGATTTTTTTTTTGGAAAGGTTGGAAAAGATATTTGAGAGTTGTTTTTTTACAGGTTGATTTCGTAAAGGCCTGTAAAAAACATTAACTCCTTTCTTACGCATTGTTTATTGTAAAAACAAGGAAATTTAAAATTGATTTCACGGAACTAAGTGACGTGGAGTCTAGGGATGTCTATTCCCCATCGCGGACGAGGCGGAACTGATAACTGATCCAATTCAATTTTAATTTTCGAAGGAGGTTTGAGTTGAAAAGATTTTGGGTTGTCCGGTCACCATTGTGGATGACTACCGCACCAAGCATGGGAAATCTCGACAAAACAAAGGCCATTCTAGGATAATCTACTCCAGTGACTGTTTTCTATAAAAGCACAAGGCCGCAACAACAATCGTCGGTAAATTGGATCTCAATTTGCTGTAATAAAAAAAGTGAATAACTGCAATAACAACGGCCATCTTGAATTCTGTTCGCCCATGCTTTGTGCTTACATTATATTGCAAGATACTTTTCCATTTTATATTGTGAAGAAAGTGATTTGAGGTTGTGGCCATTCAATTGATAATGTGATTTATTGCAGTTCACCGAAGATTGATTCAACTCAAAATTATTATCCAATATAATTTCATATCTGAATGTAATCAATAACTTGAATTATAAATTGCAGCAAATTGTTCGATACTTATTCATTATGTGTTGCAAGTATTTGACTGTGATAAATTACCATTTAATATAAAATTACATGTTTGGATCATTCAGGATTTAATTTTGCCTCCATTTCAACATTATTTCACCTTCATATCATCAAAAGTTGCTCCTGGAGATGAATTATCTTGAACATATTTGAATGAGTTTAACTCTAAAGATTCCTAATTAATAAGTTTAACTCATAAAAGGTTATTTAATTAATTTTCTCGCTCCTTCATTTCTTGCCCAAAAGTTTTGTGCGATGTTGGGTGAAGGTTATTTTAACTAAACTGCAAAAAATTAAATCACAAATGTATTTTGTGAGATAGTTTTAAAGCATTCGTATTGCAAATATTGTGATATTAAAACCGACTTACGTTTTTAATAAAAAAATGATGATGGAACTAATTGTATGCACCCTTGTAGACTA
Organism: Limnephilus lunatus; assembly: GCA_917563855.2. NCBI lineage: Eukaryota > Metazoa > Arthropoda > Insecta > Trichoptera > Limnephilidae > Limnephilus > Limnephilus lunatus. Next base: position 43,609,981 of record OU830598.1, on the reverse strand, counting down.
ATTTACACGCTAACCTCCTTACCAATAAACGTGTTTCAAATTTTACAAATAAATATTTTAAACAAAAATTTTCCCATATTACCGTTTTTTTTAAACATTAGCTCCAAATAATTTCCTTCGGGGCTTATGTTATCTTTGAGATGCTTTTTGGGGGGTCTTTTTGTGGAAAGGAAGGAGTTAACCAGGGTCTTGAAGAGACCCATGTTGTAGGAGAAAGTTTTCATGCGATAAAGAATGTCAACTTGGGCGTTCGTGGGCCTTCTTTTCCGTTGTGCACCGGTGCCGAAGGAAGGAAGATTTCTCGGAGCATTTTCTATGAAATACCAGTAGAACAAGGACAGCATTCCCGCCCAAGCATGTGCTCTAAAAATTACAATCCGTTTGTTAAGATGGAAGAATCTATCAATTGCTTATCGGCTTTTTAAAACATAAAACACATTTATTAGTAAGACCCCTATTTTTGTACCGATACTCGCCTATAATTTGGGAGGCGGATGTGGGTACCGCTGCCTCGGGAACCATTTATTGGATAACAACACCCCTGCCATAGGTCATCTCAAGTGGTTCGCTATATTAGATATTTTAGCAGGGGTGCATGGGTTCATGGGGTTAGGTTCGTCTAGATCTTGGCGGCGAATGCGTCTGCCCATCTACTGCGTAGCAGGCCGGATCGGGAGAGGCTGGTTGAAGAAGACATATTGAAGTCTCCAGCCGGACTCTCTGACTCATCGGCTTGCACCGCAGTGGGAAGAATGCATTTATACGTCCATTACCCACCCGTCATACCTTCTTCCTTATCAGAACCTCTTCCTTTCCTAAAAAAACCTCCACAAAAGAGAAATTGTTTTCGTCATGGCCTCCTGTGTAGAGATAATGTAAAAAAAATACTGGATTCATCAGTAAAACCGTGCTTTCTTTACTGTAGCACGTATATTTATTTTATGTCAGAAATTATAATTAAATTACGTAGTTAAGAGATTATATAATAGTACACTTTAATAAAAGTACACTAACGTCTTAAACGGTTAAAGCTTATGAGTTTTTTGGTTATTGAATATCATGTGATAAATTGGATGTGCTCAGACAAGCGTAAGGTACAAATTGCGTGACTGGAGATGAATCGTGACACTAACGTGTTTGGAACAAAATTTAATTGATTATCGGCTCATCAAAATGCTCCCTAGCAAGTCACCCAACGCGAGTTTGGAAACATTAACATAATATTATAAATGTACAGGTAGGTACTTACCGACGAGAGCTATTGAAAGTTTTGACAACTTAAGATATTAAATCAATTGTGGCCAAAATTATAAATAAACGTTCTGGTAGATATATGCGTTCGGGACGTTAAATATTAATTTGATTTATGATAATGTTAGATAATATTATTGTCGTGTTTTGATTCAAGCAGTCTTATGAGCGTGTCGTTATTTTTTTTCGAGTATGTTATTAATTCTCGGGAGGTGCCTCTTAGAGAACACAATTTTAAAATCTTTTTCTTAATTGGATACATTTTTTAGGTTTTCACGGCCAAAAGCATTTACGTTTTTTGTTTTTGGAATGTTATGCCGTGTTGCGCTACCTCTTTCTTTAGCCAACGTTTCGGATAGCGTCGCAATGTCCATCATCAGGGCAGATTCGGCAGATCCGGCAGATCCGGCAGATCCGGCAGATCCGACAGATTTTTCTTAATTATTTTTTTTCCAGTCGACCTTTATTACACGAACACGAAATTTGTATGCAGACAAGGTAATTTAATTCAATTTCTTGTTTAGGTTTTTATTTTATTTTATTTAGATATTCCACGGATACTAGAAGATCCAGGAAGTGGAAATCGAATTATTTAAGAAGCCACTGGGAAAACAGAGTGAGACGGTGAATGGGTATGAGCGGGGCGGGGTTTCATGCCGGAAAGAAGTGGATAATAAGTAAGATTTAGGGTCCATAAGAGCCAATAATACGGGGTAAAAAGTACGAGAATTTAAGAAGAGAGGGAGGGGGGGAGGTGAGAGATGAGGAGGGGGGGAGAAGATGCAAGAAGAGACAAGAATGGACAAAGGTCGGTAAGAAGTAAGAAGATTCAAGAAGGGACAAGACGAGCCAACAAGGAACAATATGATGCAAGAAGAGGCAAGAAGAGCTGAAAAGATGGAATATGATGTAAGATGCAAGATTAGGCAAGAAGAGCCAATAACATCCAAGAAGAGCTAAAAAAAGTCGAGAAAAGATTAGACTAAAATAAACTAGAAGCGGCGCGGTGAGAAGTAAAAATATTCAAGATGTACAAAGAAAAGGCAAGGCGAGTCAAGAAGGGACGAGAAGATGGAAGAAGAGGCAAGAAGATCTAAGAAAAGACTAGATGAGGTAAGGAAGGTAAGAAGTAAGAATGTGGAAGAAAAGACAAAATGGAAGAAGAACCAAGAAAGGGCCAGAAGACACGAAAGAAACTAGAAGAAACAAGAAGAGACAAAAAGAGCCAAGAATATACGAGATGAACCAGGAAGAGCCAAAAGTTGACAAAGACACTGCAAGAAGAGGCAAGAAGAAGGAAGACATAAAGAGGAAAAAACGTTCAATCAATTACTCTATTCCCATCCATCCTAAATTCCAATATTGGCTTATTAGACGGACTCCACACGGTGCTGCCGCAGCACCAACTGCCGCAGAACTTTAGTTGACTGTAGTCAAAAGCGCCAGCCGTATTGTTATTTTAATAACAATACGGCTGGCGCTTTTGACTACAGTTCTGCGGCAGTTGGTACTGCGGCAGCACCGTGTGGAGACCCCTTTAGGTTGCCACGTATACCGATCGATTAAACTCTAACCTCAGAGCACGTGTTCCAAGTCCTAACCAATCATTGCCCCCCGTTGCACTAGTCTGACCGGAACAGAACGGCTCCTGGCTGGAGAGGTACAATCGCATATTATAATATCGGGTATACCGAATTATCGGGATAAAAAAATCATTTTGTTTCATGTGACATAAAAATATTAATTTTCCAGAGAGTTTTTTTTTTACAAAAATTAAAAATTGAAAAACCTTAAACTGAAAATTATTCAAAATCGCAATCAGTTTCAAGATTTTTTCAAATCGATCACCTACAGTAATAAATAATAATAAGAGCTTAAATCATTCAAATCTACCAATTTTTAAAATAAGTTTAGTGTCACCACTGTCACCCCATGAAGTAAATATTCTTATAAGGGAATCATTTGCTATTTTCGGAGATCGACTAACATGGAATATCATTATCATAATAAAAATATGTCATGAAAAACATGAATTTTATTGTTAGCACTACACGTGTTATTTTTGTTATGTTCAAATTATACAAACAGAAAGTAAAATTGCTCACACTCAATTGTGATGTGTCCGTCAAATATTTTGTTTTCAATGTTTAGGACATTTACGATACCATCTTAGAAAGTGACCATTGTTGTGGTTGGTCACGCGAAAGGTTTTGAAAGTTTGCTTTTATTTTTGTTTAACACACCTACCTATATTATCACACATTAGACCAGAAGTGAAAAGCAGCTATGGCCAATATCGAATCATCCGTCTTCATAGTGCGACATTTTAACTAGTCATTCTATTTTGAAACGTGTAAAAAATAGGGTATCTTTATGATATTATATAATATATTGCGTTACTTCGCGATTTTCGTAGGTAACGTTTAATGCTATTTTCGTCAAGTAAATCTTTACTGAATAATGTATTTATTGATAATTTTTTAGATTTTCACGGCCAAAAGCATTTTCGTTGTTAGTTTTTGGGGTGTTATGCCGTGTTGCGCTACCTCCTACTATAGCCGACGTTTCGGACAGCGTTGCAGTGTCCATCATCTGCCCTGATGATGGACACTGCAACGCTGTCCGAAACGTCGGCTATAGTAGGAGGTAGCGCAACACGGCATAACACCCCAAAAACTAACAACGAAAATGTATTTATTTATTATCACCATTTTTAGGGGCTTTTACATTGCCTCAGCACTGAATGGGTATAATTATTTACCTCCAGTAGTATTCATTAAAGAGGAGTACTTAATAAGTATTCCAATGTACCCATTTTATGATAACCGGTATTTATTTCAGAGCAGAAATTTGGTTTAACCTAGTGGAATTCGAATGCTAATCAATACAAGAAATTCTGAACTAACAAATGCACCGTTAAAAATTTTATATAGAAATATCAAGTTGGTTAAAATCCTTCTGTCTGACAATTTAAATAAATTCAGTCATTTAAAAGAGTGATATAACAAAATTGCTGAAATACCCATTTTAAAACTTATAAAACGTAAGTTTTTTTTGTATGCTTTCAATAGCTCTGAACATTTTAATGAATAAAAAAATCTTCGTATTTTGATAAAGAATGATATGTATGTATTCGTATGTTCAGGATTAGTGTAATGTACGTAAAGGGCCATCCATAAATTACGTCACACGAATTTCATAATGGCCCCTAACTGGTAAATCAAATTACTTCATAGATTAAATCGAAATTTTCGTGATTCCTATCTCTTGATAACAAATCAAGAGATGGATTTCCTCTTATATAGTATTCTGAGCTTTTACTACGATTTTGATTCACCAAATACATATCGCATTATATAATATACGACTACAAAGGAATAAGTATTTGTATGAAGATCCAATACGATTACCAAATAGTTATGGTTTCGCTTGATAGTTATTTCGCTCTCCGAAGTCGCTGTCTAAAAGTAATGAAACCGTTTTATCAATTATTGTAAACAATATTTTTTAAATTTTAAAGGCCCTACTAAATGAAGTAAATTCAATCCTGTAGCTAATCAGAGCAAGCCCATTATGCCAAAGCTCATTAAAAGGCAAAACGTTAAAAAAACATATCTTTCAATTATCACAGGAAGTTTGTGCCATTTTCTTGCAAATTTGTCACGCATGGTCTATGAAACTCATTTAGTATATTGCCCTGTTGCAAATGCTGACAATTGCACTCTTATTATCTGATGCCGTTCGTATCATTTAATTAGATCGGAGAACCACAGTTTCCTTGTTGCGGTTAGTTCCTACACAGATGGAAATGGAGATAGTCTCGCGTGATATTCGTTTACCTATTGCACCTTTCGTAATGGAATGATAAACTTAATGAAAACTTAGAAAATAAAACATATTGTTTTAATGTTTATCATACGAAAGCTTAATTATCTTTAATCCTTAATCTCTAAATCATGGACCATGGATAAACCTTAATACTTATACGATACACAACAACATAGATTTTGATACGCACGTGGAAGAGTTGTGAGCACTAATCAAGAAATCGTGGGCATTAATTTCACGAACAAAACCATTAACAATACTATTACTATATATAATATGCACTTATTTACGGGATGGAGGTTACTCTAGTACAGTGGTTCTTAACCTTGTTGAAGGTACTGACCCCCACGAGTTTCATATGCGCATTCACCAAACCCTTCTCACCACCACTCATTCACCGAATCATATGAGTCGGCGGTGTGTCTTGATCTCCGCCGAACCCGCGACACTGACTCACCGAACCCCTGGGGTTCGATCGAACCCAGGTTAAAAACCACTGCTCTAGTATTTATCCTGGAGAAATACCAACATGCAGATTTGAAACTTTGTTTGAAATGATTTTACCTATATTGTGCGGCCATTTTTGAATAGTAATTGGAACTTAAAACCATTCCACCCTCCCACTTTACCTGTTGACAATATTCCGCTAATAGTATCTCTCTGGTTATGGTTGCGTTCTGGTAATTAGTTAAAAATATGTACCAAAACAACTCTTTCAAACTTATTTAGAATATCCATAACATATAAAATCGAAGCAATATGTCAGTTGTCAACACTATGATGATGGCTGCAGGAAAAAAATGCTTGAATAGGCATATAGGTTTTTGTTTTTTCATAAATAAAAACATATTACTGAAATAACGTTGAGTTGCTTCATGAAGCATTTTTTTAGTTAGGTTCTTGAAATGTTTCACATTGTACGTTATTCAAAGCCTTTCATTTGAAGCTAGTATTAGATGACGACAGCATCGATGATATGATCGTAACATTAGGTCACACGCGTGCTTAGACATGATGACAAGCAATCAATTCATTGCACAACATGGTATCACCTTTATCAATTACACGTGGTGTATTTTTTCTTTTTTTTTTAGAAGTTAGCACCTACATACAAGTAACATATTTCTCAGGGAAACGTGTGCCTCATTATCTTCTAACTCAGATGAGGCATTTCTCTTGTTCTGTACCATTATTATCTTTAAAGTTTTAAGGCTCCTCAGGGCTTCAATCAATTTAATTGAACATATTTTAAATAAAAATTATAGATCGGAAACAGTTAAATAGATTTGATAACCGCAACAGATAAGTGTTGTTTAATTTTTATTTCTGTATTTTTAGTTTATAATTGAAAAAGCTTAGGATTTTTTTGGTTCTCTTTCTATTGTTTGAGAATGCATGGTATAGTGAGGAGACCATTCAGTTGAGTTATATTCAACCTGACTCCTCACTACTGATGAGTACAAAAGTTTTAATGTTGGTAAGGGTTTAAAAAGAAGAAGAAATTTACTGGAGATGGTTAGAAAGACGGATAAGTAAATACGAATGACAGAAGAGGCGTGCTAATATTATTAAAAAAAAACGATGATAATAATAATTAATAGGTATAATCGACTGTTGTGAAAATATTTTATTAAAACACGATTTATTTCACAGAGAGCAAAAATATGTGAACATCTGAGATATGTATCATTTAAATAAACACTTTTTCATGCCTGTAGCATGTTAAATCACAGAATCAAATGTGTTTTTATAATATTCGGAGCATACATTGCGATTTCTTTCTATCGAAGGAATTTAGATGATATTAAAAAATAACAAATATTTTTAGAAAACTTAACTTAACTTATGTTCAACGGAAGTATGTTACATGTAGGTAGAAATTCGGAATGTGGGGTCTTAAAAAATCATTTTAGATGTAGGTTCACCGAAAGCTCGTCTGTTTTACGCGAGAGTATTCGTAACAAGCATTAATTAGACAGACGGTTCATTACAGATTATAATTGCACAATCTAAACATTGTCCATATCAAGTAAAACAACTTTATCAAATTAGTATGAAAACTTACTTATAATAAAGACCACATTCCGTTGTACAAAAATCAATAGATAATAAAAGCATTTTCCGTTTTTAGATTAATATATTCTGATGGATAATCGAAGCGTGAATAATGTTATTCTATGCATACGTATAAAAAGTTGCGAGGTCGTTTGCAATATAATATGCGAGAACTTTCAAGATATATTTGATTGACACGACCTTGGTTGGTCAACGGTGCAGTTGATCTTTTAAAATTTCGCTTTGTAATTTTAAATAAGAAAAATTGTATTAATAAGATTGCAAAATGTGAATTAAAAACAGGATTTAACCCAATTTATAATCAAATTTTAATGGTTTATTATTACCTAAGCATTGTTCCGGCTAAACGTTATTATTATTTCATTGGTGAAAGAAAATAATATTATTTTAACAGTTATTGGGTGTTTAAATTAGTAGAAAGACAAAAGGGAAATAAATTCAAAAAAATAAATTCTCGATAACAAATATCATAATCAATGATTATCAGCCTGAAACACTCATCTACATTGAAAAAAATTTCCAAAAAAAAAAATACCGGCCGCCAACGTCAGGATGAGTATTTCAAGCTGATAATCATTGATTATAATATTTGTTATCTACCCTTTGTGCTATGCATAAAAATCTTGTTTAAATGTTAGTTTATCAATTAAAAATAATAAATTCTCGATTCCTGGAAAATTATTTAAGATATAATATAATATTTTATATATATAACACATGTTCCAATGAATCACAACCGTGATGGGAAAGATCCCATATACGGAATCGGCTATCTAATGTGTGTGATTTTCTATCAATTGCTTTTTCTATGGGTGACACGTCAGATATCAGCGGTCGCGTATTTTAGTTTAGTGGGTTTAAAGCACGAATTACTGTAAGAATACGTGATTATTTATTTATTAGATGTACCTATCTACGTTTTAATTTGTTTACCACGGGTTTGACATTTGCGGAGTTTCGTTTTAATCTATTATATACGCATGAATTACTTAGTTTGCCCAAACTAAGAACCTATTTTGTGCAAATGTCCCATGGTTTACAACTTTAATCGTACGTTTAAAGAATAAATAATCATGTATACTTACAGTATTACTTATTTCAAACTGGTTAAAATCGGCGACAGCTGACATCACCCATTGAAAAAGCAATTGACAGCCATAGAAAATCACACAAATTTGACAGCCGATTCCGCATGAAATCTTTTCCGTATCCACAAAAGATACAGCATCGCTCTTCTGGAGGTCAAATACTATTCTAACTAAGCACTATCGGGGGGACAATCACCAAAGAACACTGTGACCAAAAAAAAATAAGCCTTTTTATTAAAGCACATTTTTTGTATAAACATATATTAATATTAAATGTCTTAATAAACACTTCAAACCAGACAAAGTTCCCACATAATGCAGGTTTAATTTCGATTTCGAAACATAGGTACCAACATGATATCATTACGGGGTCACCATGCAAGCACAAGTCAAAACAACCCATTAGGGCCACCACCTGAAGGTCCCCACGAGAGTTTCTCGGAAAAACTTGTTTCATTAATCTCCGCAGGCATTAAGATAATTGAAGCGAAATTTAATAGCATCAGTCTAAGAAATTATCTACGAATCATCTATGAATGTAACGAAATTCACGTGCTTGCGCATCACGCATTATAATTGGTTTATGTTTTTGTAGCATATGGATAAAGATGGATTTTTGAAACGATGGCGAATCGGTAAATGGTCCCAGAGCAATCGGATATTTAAATTTCTTGATTTATTACTTTAAAAGTAGGTGGTTTCTGCTATCACAACGAATGGCTACAAGAAATCATGGATGTTGTATAAATCATATAAGTTTTTTTTTTTTTTTTTTAGTAAATATATATTTATTATTTTTACATTTGTACATGAAACATGTTAGGTATATATATAAAATAGAAATTATATTCCTAGTCCTCCTTACTAGGAGATCCTGTGCTGAGGGGGGCGATGCTTTGGATAAGTTTTTAGCGACTTCTATGGTTTAACTTCATGATTTGGATAAGGTTTTCCAGAAACTTCTAAGACGATGTTTTAAGAATACTAGTAAGTTCATTTTCCGATAGTTCTTTCAGCCAACATTTAATGCCCTTAATGTTGCTATTTTTTGTTTTAATTTGTTTGATACTGAGTGGGAGTTTGTTATACAACTTTACTGCTCCAAACGAAGAGTTATACTTTGGTTTATTAAGTATGTCTGTTCGATGGGATCTGGTTTTATGAGCATGTGAGGTGTGTGCCTCTGAATAATTTTGGAGGTGATATACGAGAATGTTTTTGTCAAAGATTTTCTGTATGCTTGGAACATCAAACTGTTTAAAAATTTATGTTGATGACGTCCTTATTGGGGATCATTAGTATGGTCTTTGTGATGCAATTCTGAGTTACCTTCATTTATACGTTATGTTAAGATATATAAAAATTCTTGAAGATTTAATGCTAGAGATTGAGAAAATAGGACAGGATGGATTCAAATAAGCCGACAATACAGAAGAAAATCTATTTTTTCCGGATGTTGCCCTATAACGAGTGGCGTGCATTGTATGATTGCTTGGTTTTTACCCATGGTTGTTTCCAACAGCAATATTTATCTCGGGAATGCTGGGTATCTGCAGCCTTAATTCTTGAAGAGTTGTCGCATCATGGCTGATTGCGGATGTAAAGTTTCTTATCAAATCAGACGTCCAGGCAAAAATAGGATCATATAAACCGGAAAATAGGCTGCCAACACTGGCTTCTGCCAAGTGCAGAACTATCTCCGACCTCCGTAGTCCAGTGGCTAAGGCGTATCTATCGACCTCCGTAGTCCAGTGGCTAAGACTCTTGACTCACAATCCGGAGGTCGCGGGTTCGAACCCGGCGTGCGCAAATAAATTTTATTTGATTAATTTGTGTTATTTCACAATTAATTCATTTAAAATAATATGTAGTATATTTGCGGCACGTTCCAGAGTGGAAGATACTATCAGTATCGCCCTGGTGTAAGACCACCATTCAGAATTGAAACGTTGCTTTAAAATGGCTTTAGCCGTGTTTGGTGACCAGATCTGAATAGCCAGGTACTTCTCAACCTTCCTCTTCCCCACCTCCTTCCCATCCCCACTACCTTTCAGCCTCACAACATACCCCAATTGGGGATGCCATAGTCTCACTGGCTCCAGACGGGAGCAGTTGAGAATCTTGTGCGGTATTAACTGTAAAAAAAAAAAAAAAAATCTTTCCAAAACTGATGACCCTGGGAAGACTTTCTAAGTTAATTAACTGCCTCGCAGAAAATGTTTATAATTTCCTAATGTCCTTCAACTTTAAGCACGAAGTATACTTTAACTTTAATCATATGAACCAACATGTTACCTCTTTTTGTTCTTCATTATCTATGCTTACTCTATTTTTTGTAAATTTTTAATCGCTTTTGTGATGTGTTGGTTGTTGTACTATTTTTTGAAAATAAATAAATATAAATACGATTTCATAGTACAGACAAATCATATTAATGGATTCCCAGGCAGTACTCGTACCTACTTACGTCGTCATTTTTTAATGTAAATACCTTCCAAAAGTCAGTGAGGCTATGGCATCCCCAATTGTGTGAGTATGTTGTGAGGCTGATGGTAGTGGGGACGTGGAGAGGGGAAGGATATGAGGAAAAGGAAGGTGGGAATGTACCTGGCTATTCAGATCTGACCACCAAACACGGCTAAAGCCATATCAAGCACCGTTTAAATTCTAAATGGGGTCTTAAACCAGGGCGATACTGAGAGTATCTTTCTCTGGAACGTGCCGCAAATACCTAAACTACATATTATTTTTAATTAATTCATTGTGAAATAACCCAAATTGATCAAATAAAATATATTTACGCCTCCAGGATTCGATCCCGCGACCTTCGGTTTGCAAGTCAAGAGCTTTACCCCTCAACCACGGAGCAATCGAAAGTTTTTCAATCTGATTTGGAACAATATCCTGTTTGGCGGCTATATTTTTTTTTTAAATATGACCATAGAAGTACAAATAGTGTCCATAAATATGACATAATTTGTTGATATGAAGGTTAATATGGCTTATAAAGATTCTAAGCATTCTGAAAAAGATGTACGAGTACTAAAAGCCAACATTCATAAATTCAATACTTTCAAAAGCTGTCAAAATATAAATTGAGTCTGTTTATTATTTTTATTTTTGTTGTAATTTTTTCCGGAGTAAGGACATCTGCACGCAACTACTAAGAACTATCCCTCTATTCTATTCTCATCTATTTTTTTTTCCTTGACTCGAAGCATTTTGTTGATTTATGGATAAGTTAATACAACGTACAATTATTTTAAGGTGTTATTTTTATTCCTAACGCTCTCTAATGACAACATTGCGTTTAATCTTTACACACATTTTATGATAGTAATTATTATTATAGTGTACAATTTATCTACGCATAGAGCATATTACACAAAAAAATCACTGGAATGTTTACCTTCCGTGTTATTATTACAGCAATAAGACCCACCGCTCTTAATGTGCTTAAGTTTTCAACATGATTTGACAAAAACTAACGCCGAAAATTGTTTAATGAGGGTCATTAGACAAAAAAGTAACATGTCATTAAAAACGAGTGCGTTAAAAGAAAGTTCTTTAAAATTAGTTTTAAGTGACTTGTGTAGACAGAATCAAGAATTCTCATACCGGGACACCTACACACACGCGGAGGTATTTATAGTTTATTTGTGGAAAATTAGATTGCCGAAGTTCGACTCTCGTGAATTGATCAAGTTCTTGAAATCACACCCTTTCCGGAATTGGAAAAGTTTTTTATTCGTATTAAAATTTAACATTTTTCCAAGTTTTTTTTTCAGTAGGCGCTGAGGAAAATAAGTTCCCTCCGGGCGTAGGTATATCATCTTTCGCGATGCTGTGTGGAATTCTTGAGGAATGAAAGAGGTTTTAAGGCTAGGCAGTAATCTGCCAAGACCTAGACAAACCTCACCTTATAAACCGGGAATCACCAAAAAGATTGTTGTGTAATTGGTGCCTGTAAAGCGAATTACATTATTACCGACGATTAAATACATAGAAAAAAAGTTTTTTTTCCCGAATTACACTTTTTCTACATATTCTTCTATCCATAAAATAAGATAATAAAAATATTTTTGAAATATTTTATATTCGTTGATGAAGAAACACAGTGCTCCGGCGATAATCAAATCATTAACAAGCCAAAAAGTTCAAAAGTGTACAATTTTTGTATGCAGAGAACTGCAAAATAAGATATTTAGAATCGTAGATATAAATAAGTCGTCTCAAAGTGGTTTAACCACAGTTTGAAAATGGCCTTGTAAGCCGAAACAGCTGTAACAAAAAAAAAAACAAAAAAACAAAAAAACTTGCAGAATTTGATAAAATCGTTAATAAATTTAATTTTAATAAGATTTTTACGAATTTAAAAAAAAAACAATATTTACACATATGAAAAGTAAGAGTTTATCTTTTAGGGTGTAGGTATGCATTTTGGAAAAGCTCTTTGGCGATATATAATGTTAATATCCCTCTCCATCCGTTCTCATAATGTACGCTAGCTTGTGGATTGTAGGTATCATGCTGTACGTATGGCAAAACGAGGGTTTTATATTTGATTACAAAACATTATTCAAGAGCCCCTCTTTTAAAAGTCGTGCCTGATGCGACCGCCAAACACTCTCCGCATACAACACGTTAATTGGTTTAGCTAATTGAAGGTTTTCAAAGAAGACAAGTAATAATTAAGCTTATTAGTTAGTAAACATAATTGCGGTAGGTATAATACGCGCAAAACATTTTCATGTGGCTGTGTTGTACACTCGTACACTGTGGAAGTGTGAATGTGGGAAGAGATAAAAAAAATTAAAACGTAAAAAATCAAGTTTTTTTTTTTTTAAATATTTTTTTTTTTTCAATTGGTACATTTATTTTCAATTTTCGTCATTTAATCGTCAATTTAAAAAAAAAATGTTTTTTTTTATTGACTCAATATTTAACCCTTTTCCTCAGGGATTGGCGTCTAACACATAAGCCTAATCCTTTGTTAATTTATTTAACATTAGATTCAAACAGGAGGCCTTAAGGAAAACAAATCCCTTCAGGGTCTATGTCATCTTTAGGTATGCTGTGAACGGTCTTCTGACGAAAGAAAGGAGATGAAGTTCTGGGAAGGAAAATGGCTTGAGGGGTGGGTAGGAATCTGGGGGTCAGCGTCTGCGGTGCAAGGCGATGTTCCGAGAGATTCCTGCTGGAGAGGCCAAAAGTTCTCCCTCAACCTGCCTCTCCGATCCGGCCTACCACGCAGCTGGTGGGCAGATGCATCCACCGCCAAGACCCGGACAAAAATCACCCCCAGATATCGACATTTTATTTCTGCCTATTACTGCCGTAAATTTTTAAATATCCTATTTCAGAAAAGTGCGTCTGTGTGCGCGTATGTGTAAATGAGCGCTACCAATAAATAAAGTAAAATCGAAGTTCAAATAGATGTAAGTATGTAATAAAAAGGATTTGTGCTTTAAAAAAAACTTACACTAAAGCCTTAGCGAACAGGGCCTTGCCAAGAAGAAGTTTTGTGTTAAAGTCTGAAATAAACCTTACATGTACCTAATGTAAGTTGTTAGTTATGAACTTGTATTTTTAAAGACTTAATAAAGTTTTTGCTCGGCAGAACTTACAACGGTTATCCTGGATTTGGAAGCACTGAAGAAACTAGTAAGATGAAGTTCGTTTTGTTTACTTTAAAAGCATTCAATAAGAATTTACGATTTCGAAAATAAGAACACAATGGAATAACGGGTAACCCGTAATAAACGACTCAACGGTCATAAGTTATAATAAATAACTTTCGTCATGTATTATTACGCAATAGTTTGACACAAATCAAAATGTATTATAATAGCATACTTTACAATTCACATTACCTGAAGTTTGCCATTATTACAACCGTTATCATTATTACAATCATTTATATCTTGGTTGGAGATGTAAATAGCTTGATATTTTTGCTTTCATTCAAACGGTACACCTGCAAACGTATTATATTCTATGCACATAGATTTATTAACACAATACTATGTTTATTTGAAGATAATTCTTGATTCAATGTTGTCATTCTGTTTGCACGAGTTTTATTTCGGTTTACACGAGTGTTATTTCAGTTTACACGAGTGTGTTACCACGGCTTCTTTATAAAATAATTTTATTGTGATTAACGTTTTGATTAAACCTATTAATTATGCCGATTAAAATAATGTATAAACACAAATATGTTTTTTATTACGACCTACTTCTGTTTTTTTTTATTTATGCTAAATGAACTTCTGATTGCAAGGTCCATTGACACTCCATATAGTCATTCCAGTAAAAAAATCTTGTTGTAAAGTTCGTTTGCGTCCTAAATACTGATTACTTCTAGTGTTTTTCTTCCGTGAAACGAAAATCTTTTGAATAATCTTTTTTTCCTTACTTATTTAACACTAGCTGGATTACCCGGCTTCGCTCAGGACAAAATTCGAGAGTGTTCTGGAATGTTCCTCAATGATGTTCCCGATTCCCCCGAAAATTTCACGACATACTCCGCCACATCTTCCAGAATTTTCTAGAGCTCTGTGGAACCTTACAGAACTTTCCGGAAGACTATTCTAGAAATTTCAAGAGGGCGAAACTTCCAGCCCTTATATCTTCAAAGGCCCGCCCTTTAGGTAAAAACGGGTACCCTTATTCCCTAGTGGGGATAGAGATCTACCTCACCATATAACTCCCTTGATCGTACCGGGACTCGTTTCTGAGTTTTTGCGGTCCGCATGTTTTTTTGGACTTTCTTTTATAATATATTGCTGTTTCCCGGCATGCGTTGCAATACCATATTCAAATAAATAAAATGTTACTCCTTGCATGTCCTTTCCCGTGCGTTCCCCTCCAGCGTTCCACTTTCACCTTCCCCACCACCGCTCTCCCGCTCCCCCGTCCCGCCAACCCCCCTGGCACTGCATTTCTTGACTCCTCTCCCGCCCGGCCCGTAGCCGAAACTTTTTTCTAATACTAACAATTCTAAACTCGTGATATCTTTCTAATTAAACATCCGAATTGAAAAATTCAAAAAGGTAAATAAAGGTATTGAAGCTGTCTTGAATATGAAGTAGTTTATTTTGATAAGGATTAAAACCAAGATACAAATAAAGAGCCTTTTGAAGCAGCGACATTTAAATTAAATTTTTAAAATAAAAGAATACTTATTGTGGCATAATCATAATAGTTAGACATATGCTGTCACGACCTTTTATGTAAATAATGATGTGTTCTATAAAGTCGTAGTACATTTTTTTATTCTATCATCAATAGTTTTCGCAGCGCACGTGATTTAAAGAATATTTTAGGTAATTTTTTTACACCCTGGGTTACATTATTGAAGTTTTAGTAAAGATGCCTTTTTTTAAATATAATATAGCCTATGTCACCCAGGGATAGTGTAGCTTCCCAACAGCGAAAGAATTTTTCAAATCGGTTCAGTAGTTTCGGAGCCTATTCGATGCAAACAAACACACAAACAAACAAACAAATATTACCTCTTTATATAGTGTATATATATATATAGTAGATAAGAATTGATTAACCTCGATTCTGTACACAGGGTCTAGCAACACGTACCTGAAAGAATTTAAACAATATTTTTTAAGAAGAATTTAAATAAGTGTAAAATGTAGATTTCGTTTGCTTTCCGATGATATTTTTTTCATTTGAAAACAATACAAATATTTTTCCATCACATGCCGCCACTGATCACACTGATCACCTATTTTTCTATCCCACGTCACGATGGGATCACCTGATACGCATTCCGTCTCGTTCCGGCAGTACAGTAAAACGCGAAATGTGATCCCGTTGCAATGCGTCGGAGTGTGATCAGTGGCGAAGTGAGGTAGAAAAATATTTTTTTGATGTTTTTAATTGATAAAACATGTCATTGGACTGCAAAATGACATCTAATTTTTTTACTCTGTGTGTGACATTATACCCTGTATACACGTAGATACTTGAATGACTTTTATCATCATCGAAATGTTCGAACGAGCAAAGTTCAAGTTGTCAATTTATTTTCACTTAAAAAATCACCTATACACTACACGTACAAACCTCTTGATGTAGGTACTAGAAAATGGAATACTAGCCGTTATAGACTATACAGGGTGTTACTTGCCTTACTTTAACCTGTTATTCCTGACATTATTTGGAATAAAAAATGTAAATGAAATTTTGATCTCCGGTGACTTTTGTAATGATTTATTTTTAAATTTTTTTAATTCAAAATCAATTTAAAAAAATGTATTTATTAGTTACCGACCAACCCCTTACCCCGCCTCCAACTTTACAGCACCAACCATTTATTTATGTTTTCTTAAAAATATAAGTAAAGTACGTCCCTTAACACCCTGTATAGATTAAAGAACAAAATTTTCTAATTTGTTGAACGCAAAACTTTCTTTGTCCTTGAAAACATATAGTTTATACATATATAAAATTATCTCATACAACACGTCTTTAGCACTAGTGGGTTTCCATAATTATTTTGGCCTACATGGAACGTACTTTCTATAATTCGCCTAAATCAACAGAAATAAAGACATCCTTGCAAGAAAATTATTTTATTTTAAAATCTGATAAGTGGGACTCACTCCGTGGAATAACTTTACCCGCGTATTTTCTCAAAATTATTCATTTAGTGTTTTTGGATACGTACCCATAAAAAATGCCTAATCAGAACATTAAAACACTAAATGTTGATCAAGTGAAAATCTGTAGAGCATACACACATAATATTACATTACCTACACATACACATTTTTTTATTTATTCATTTCAATACATACGGCACAACATATAACATAAACATAATTAAAATGACATATAATATACAATAACGTAAAGTAAGTGGCAATAAGATATCTTTAAAAGAATAGAAGTACAAAAATTGTAAATATGAAACGGAATACGAGTATGTCCCGTTAATTTACGTTTGTTTCCATTTTTATTAAGTAAATTAGCGCAGAACCGTCACAGGATATATATTTTTTTTTTGAATAAAAGTATTTTTTTAAATAAAATAATATTGTCAAATTTTTTTAAACAAGAAAAAAAAAATACCCGGCTGTGAACTGAATCCCGATCATGCGCTTGGAAGGCAACTGTGATGACTATCTTTACACTTCCAACTATTGTAAGAACTGCAGCACAAATTCATAATAATGTGTGCTAAAAATATTTCGGATTAGACATGCTCTTTTAAAATTTAGAGTTACGAACATTTTTTTAATGTAGAGAATATACAACCGAAATTGTATTGTAATAATTGTTAAAAAATTAACAATTTTTTCTAAAGATCTCCTTTTTTCATTAACACATGTGGCCTTGAGGAGAATACCTCATATTTGGGGTCGCTGTGTGGAGGGTCTGTTTGTTTGAGGAGATGAGGAGAGAAAGGAGTGAACATGGGTCATGAAGAGAGAGGATGGTCTTGTAGGAGGGAGGAAACACAGGAACCGGTAAATCGTTCCACGGTCGAGCTGTTGAACTCAAGAACTAATCGTAGATACGACCCTTTCTCATGTTCGTTGTTTCACAATATCAACCGTGTAAAAATTTTGGGCGGAAGTTGGGAGTGTTTCCCTGACTTTGTACTGGTACCGAAGGGATCAATGACGCTAGTTTCTCTGAGTATCTTCTTAATGGAAGATATAGAAACCGGTAGAATAAGGATAGCATTTCAAGATTGCAATCCGTTTGGTATGATAGGGGAATCCATAAAACGGACTGCCTCAAGTCAAGGAGTCTTTGAAGTATTTTGGGACTCCAGACCAGAGGTGACTGCCAAATTGAACAGTGGGCTGCACTTGCGATTTGTACAGGGCGATTTGTACATTTCAGCAGCGGTTAAAAATCTCGAACGTGAGGCGCTGACATCACAAATTTTGCATATAATTCTGTTTTGTCTGAATAGTTTTTGAATAATTACTAAGTCAACGCAAACTATTTTCAGCTCGCAAGGTCATTTCTATCATAAACTATAGATCTTTGCATCATCTTGATAAAAAGTTAAGCTTGACGCGAAATTGCTTGTTTAATATGTTCAGATAGTATTATAAGTTTCCAATAAAAATAATATTGAAACTCTGTGTTAAAAGTTTACCAACTACCAGTTAAAAGAAGAAAAAAGCGTAACAATTCTTTATTTTTTTAGAGTTTTTTCTGGGTTGTTTTATGCTCTTAAAATATCAGACATAAATAATTCGCGGACAAGAAGGCCAAGACTTCGCTTAATTATTCTATTTTACCTACTTACTACAACAATACTAAAGCTAATGAATTGAAATGGTTGGTTTTCCACATATCTTGCGGGGATTTAATATTATAATTAATATTTTAATATTATAATTTTCCAACCGTACAGATCAGAATATAATACTCATACAGTGCAAGAAGTATTCGTGACGTTATTTAAAAATAACCGAACCATTTTACCTTGCGAGTTAGGTTTTGCTCGTTGAAAGTAAATCCGGGATCCTAATCCTTGGACAGCTTAGCCAGCATAATTCAATTCATAATAAATAATATTTTTAATATACTTGTCACGACCTTTGTGACAGAGCTTGACCGCAGATTTTATCTTGGGGAATGTAATTAATTAATGCCACTGGATAATAAGACATTTTTAAAATCTAATAATACCTAATATTGCAATGCCAATAATAATAATAAGAAATGGAGTCTGTTAATGTATCAAACAGTTATTAAAATATTGGGGATCCTGTCTAAAGTCCAATGTAGAGCCACTAAATATTTATTTATTTATTTATTACACGCCCTAGTGGGCTTTTCTTATAAATTTTTTACAAATTATTTGTATCAAAGTAAATACTTAAAATTTTAAACAATAAAGAAAAATATAAAGATAATGACAAAGAACGTTGAAACAAAACACAAAACAAAATACATAGATAAAAATGTAAACAGAAACTAATAATCCTCACAATTGAATTTAAAAGATTCTACAAAACAAAATACTAGCAGTATAAAAGTTATTTGGTAGAATGTACCTACCAAATAACTTCTATGCTATGGTCTACTTGTGTCTTAAAGAATAAAAGTGATAAAATAAATAACATTTATACTGATTAGTTTTGAGATGAAATATTTTGCCCAGATCAGAATATTTATTTCCGAGACTGAAGTCTAGGAATCGGAGAATTTTGATAAGCTAGTGTCCTGGTGTTATTGAAGTAAATGAGTAATAAATGTCGGCATGATTTTTTGGGAACATGGATATTGATAAATTGAAGTAATTCAGGACAGTCAATTTTGTAATGCAGTATTTTATATAATAGTATTAAATCTGTGCTTATTCTTCTTTCTGAAAGTTTCAATAGTGACATTTTATCCAGCAGGTAATTGTAATCAATGTTTTGTATAGGAATATGCAATTTAAAGTTTATAAACCTAAGAAACTTACGTTGAATTTTTTCAATGTTATCTGAATGAATATTGTAAAAGGGAGACCATAACGTAGAGTTATACTCAAGTTGGCATCTGACAAGGGTTTTATATAACATGATAAATGTGCCCAAATAATTGAAATCTTTTGCAGCTCTCAACACAAAACCAAGAGTCTTAAGAGCCTTATTGATAATATTATTAATATGACATACAAAGGTGAGTTTACTGTCGAATATAATGCCTAGATCAATAATTTCACTAACACAATTAAAATTTTCATCATTTAATGAATACTGAAATAATATAGGATTATTTATTTTGGAAAAACGAATGAACTGACATTTATTTATGTTCAATGCTAGTTTGTTGACAGTGCATCATTCAAAAAGATATCTCAAGTTAGTTTGTAGTGTAATGCAATCATTAATGTGGTTAATCTCTTTATATAGTTTCATGTCATCTGCAAACAGTAGAACGTTTATATCAGTAAATACATCAACAATATCATTTATGAATACTAAAAACAAAATGGGCCCTAAATGAGAGCCTTGTGGCACCCCACTTGTCGCCATAAATTCGTATGAATTTGTGCCATTTATTTTTACATTTATACTTCTTTTGAACAAATAACTAGCAAACCAATT
This sequence comes from Limnephilus lunatus, assembly GCA_917563855.2. NCBI lineage: Eukaryota > Metazoa > Arthropoda > Insecta > Trichoptera > Limnephilidae > Limnephilus > Limnephilus lunatus. The sequence continues at coordinate 43,589,655 of OU830598.1, read as the reverse complement.
TAGTAAATTACCGTAAATTCCAAGTTTTGCTAATTTATTCATTAATATTTTGAGACACATCTTGTGAAATGCCTTGCTGAAGTCAATGTATACTGAGTCTACCTGGCATCTGTTTGCTAAAGATTTAGATATAAAGTTTTCATATATTAGTAAATTAGTTAATGTTGATTTATTTGAACAAAAGCCATGTTGGTGGGGAGTTATAATTTTTTTTATGTTTGTAGATATTTTATCGAGTACTATTTTTTTCAAAAAGTTTAGGTATCGATGACTGGATACATATCGGTCTGTAATTTGTAACATCCGTTTTGTCTCCCTTTTTAAAAAAAGGTGTAAGAAAACTATGTTTCCATATATTAGGGAAACAACCTGTCTTTAATGATTGGTTAAAAATTAGACAAAGAGGAAGACAACTCGAATTGGCTCTACAATCTACAATGAACTGTGTGGCGGTACATACTAAAACATATTTTAGACAAATAAACTGTATCCTGCTCCACTTATGTTTAATATTCTGCCAGATTATATATTAAGTCTTCCAATTCCTTGTATATTTTTTTAAGAAATTGTTAAGACGTTTGTGTTGCATAAAATTGGCATAATATTTTTTCATCCGTGTCCTTTTTCAAATAATAAGATTTTAACGCATTTTTTTTGCTAAAAACAGAATAAATAAGTAAAAAAGTAAATAAGTTTTTGCTAAAAACAGAATGTCACCGAAGTTGTCTAATATTCACTACGATTCTTGATAGAAAAATGATTTATTTGCGATTCAAATATTGTTACAAATTCACTCAAACCGCACCCATTGTGCCGAAAATGTTTTTTTTTTTTCATTCTCCATGTAATTTTTTTTTTGTGTGTTTGTATGTAGCGATTGATTTTGCTACATCACTCAAATGCGCAAATATTAATCTTTATACAGGCAATTAGTCCTAATGCGGTTGATGTTTTTATGCCAAAGAACATGTGGTTTAAAAGGTGAGAAATTCAAAAATAGAATTGTTAATCTTACCTTTTAGCCGAAAGTGAACATCATTTTGGTTTACGTGCAATCTGAAAATAATAAAAATAATGTGTTAATAATGCATTTGGATGAAGTATAATAGTTTAATTTAATAGAAAGGTTTGCAAAAAAAATGCAATTTTTTTTGAATTTTGGGTTTTTACGTGGGTTGTATTATTATTATTGTAATTTTACTCATCAAAGTTTGTGAGAAACACGTCACATTCCCATATTCCTTTATGATAAACGGACAAAAGACCTAATGTCGGAATGATGAAAAACCCCAAGGAAATTATGATTTTGTCCTCGTAAGAGTTTGTTCGCCAAAACACTAATCTTTGTCATATTTCCTGCATAATGCATAAACGTCTGAAATACAAAGCACTTGTCTCAAAAACAGCTTCATGCATTATTCATTGCAATTTTGAATCCATTCAAAATGTTTTAAAGTGGTGGCTATATGGGAAATAGAGTTTAGAATTCATTAGACAATGTTTTTTTAAACAATGAAGTGTTAAACATTGTGGCGATTTGAAAACATGTTAGATTTCACTAATTACGCGGAGGTTAAAGGCGTCCATGGAAATAAAAATCTAACACCTGATTGCAGATTTGCAATGCTAGCTGTTTTCTATTGCTAACCTTATTAAAATAACCTCAGTTTACTAACTATGACTATGAAATTAACACAGCGTTGTAAAAAAATCGTAAGAAAATGCAAATTTTCTCAATTTTTAATAGAAACTGAATCCTAATTTTTAACCGACGCGACGTTGTATAACTTAATCAGATGATTTTTATGCAGAAATTGATCAGCTAACCATGAGTAACACAGAGTGCCAAGGGCCACACTTCACTTACTTGAACGAGTGATTTTATTTTGAGTAAAAAAATTTAATGATATTTTGATTTCCGGTGACAATTTCGGTGTTTTTTTTTGTTTTCAACTTTTTTGTGTGTATAAGCCAGTGAGACTACGGAATCCCTAATTGGGTAAGTGGGGACGGGAAGTAAATGGGGATGAGGACAACGGGGAAGTTCCTGGTTATTCAAATCTAGTCACCAAACAAGGCTAAAGCCATTTCAAGCAACTTTTGATTCTGAATGATGGTCTTACACTGGGGCGACACTGAGAGTATCTTCCACTCTGGAATGTGCCTCAAATATACCTTATATTATTTTTAATGATTAAATTGTGAAAACAAAAATCAATCAGATTAAATTGACTTGCGCACGGATCCGTGTCGAGCGCCTTGCACCTCATAACATAAGTAGCTATTTGACAGATAGCGATGGGTCGAGAGGTTGGGCGCCTCTTTTATTTTATTATATCTTGTAGTATTGAGTGACAAGTTATGATATGTGGAAGAAATTTTTTTTGTTTGTTTATGATAAATTTGACCAAAATTTCATTTACGTTTTTTACTCCAAATAATGTCAGGAACCTAGCTAATACTCTTCTTTAGAAACATGCAAAGAAATGCTACTGCCATACAATCATTCTGCAATAAAACTGCGTAGGTACCTTATTATTACCAACAAAATTTTAAATCACATTTTTATAAGACGTTCTGCTTTTAAAATTTAAATACTTAAATCGAACCCTTTTATAAATGAATTCCGTTATTTGATATATTTTTACAGGCAGATGACAGCAAACATCACTTCGCACGACCGAAAATAAATATTTTTGTTGATTGGGCATTTATTACGTCAAAATTAAATTACAATATGAACGCAATGAAATTATGAATAACGAGGTGGAAGTTTCAATAAAAACTTATATCAGTACTGCAATTACTCCAAAATAACTGAAAATTTTATGATAACAATTATTGTTTTAAACCGTTAACTTTTTACAACTTATATAACTTAAATTAATTTAAGTAAATAATAGGTAATTTCCTCAATATACTTTTATTGATTCGTAAACCCATTTTACAATAGAATTTTAACCTCTCAGGCCTCGACCGTATTTTGTCAGAGGGTCAGTTTCGTTTCAGTCGTATCCGTTTTGCAATAAAAGTCAAAGAAGTCAAGCATTTCTAAATGTATCCAAAAACTAAAAACTGTTTTGGAAAGGTGATTAAATTTGCTGTCAAATTACAGAATTATATCTAAATGTATAATTTATAACATGTATTAATTTTGCATGCAAACTTTAAAAAGTTTTAAAAAGGTTCACCTTACGTTTTTTTCTAACTAAAACTATCTACTAGTAACGAAAAAAAATAAAAACACATACAAAATTTATTACACAAAAGTATTATAAATAATTTGATTCTTTGTCTTTTCGTTTAAAAAAAATTCTCAAAGTTTCATTTTTTTTTTCAGATTACGGTCGGAAACTTTGTTTTCTTAAAGGTGTACATTTTAATTATTTTTCGCTTAACTTTTAATGTAGCGTGCTATTTCATCTTTCTAACACGTTTAGATTATATTTCTGACCATGATAGTAAGGGAGACAATGATTTTTATGAGACCTGTATGAGTTGTACTGAAAACCGAACAAATGCGCGTTTTTGTTCCCCGACAAAATATCCCCGACAAAATATCCTCCGACAAAATATCCTACGGAATAAACACCCCCCAATAAAATATCTAACCTAACCCTTTACAGGATGTCTGTATTATTTTTGTCCCATTTTACTATTTTCGAACAATAATTTATTGTCTTTACAGGATGTCTGCAGGTTTTAGTAAATATTCTGTTGGGGGAAGTCTTGTCTTGTGAAGGAAATTTTGTCGGGGATGTTTTGTCGTTGGAGAAAACGCGCGGAACGAATAAACTTGATGGGTTAATAATGAATCAGATACATATAGTTCGAATAATATACAGTTGTACCTACTATCTTCACTTGAAGTGGTATGGTAAAAAAGTGGTCTGAATATTACAGCATTTTTCTGCACATGTATGGCGAGGAGAAGAGCGTCCGGCGGTTTTAATTAATCGCCTTCGTCTAATGAAATCCGTAACGTTTATCGGACGCGTGGTTTTTTCTCCCGTCACAGCGACTCTACTGCCCTGGTACGTACGTTACGGTTTATGGATACAAGGCGAAGTCGTAAGTCACTTGTAATATTTTTAAAGTGAAAACTTCTTTAGCTTCGTTGTGATTTGAAACTAGATGAAACAAAAAATAGCCACACTAAAAAGAGACTCGATCTCCCCTTTGTGATGTGCTTCGTAGCCTTCCCACTATTGTCTACTTTAGTTTTATGAAGGTTTCACTTCTACCGCGTACTATTAATTGCAAACTCTGTATTTATGTTATGTTACTATTGATTTTTTATAGTTTCATGGTGGACAAGCTCTTCAATTTGACTATGCCGATTGGGTTCGTTGGGACGGTTGGGTTCGATTTCCGCACGGCGCAAAAACATATTAACATTCTATAATTTAATATTTGCGATCTGGCGGGTTTAAAAGCAAATCAATATCACTTAACTTTTTTTACATTAGCTCTAAACGGGAAGCACTGAGGAAAATGTCATCTTTGCGGATGTTGTGTGAAGGATCGTTTTAGAAAAGGAAGGAGAGAAAGTTCTGGGGGGGAAAATGTACGACGTGTAGGTAGGTATCTGCGATCAGTGTCTCCAAGAGCAACGGACGTATGAATCCAACCCTTTCACTGAGATTCTGGACTCCCTCTACAGAAAGGTCTCCCTCTACAGGTGATTCCCGATCCGTCCTGCCACATAGTTAGTGGTCAGACACATCCGCCACTAAGACTCGGACAAACCTCACCCCATGAACCTGGGCACCCCTGCTACGTCACCAAGCGTAGCGAACCACTTGGGGTGATCTATGGCAGAGGTATTGGTTATCCGATAAAAGATTCACGGGGCGGCAACACCCATACCCGCTTCCGAAATTGAATACTTACAATAAATTATGGCATACGTTAATTATAAGCAAGTGTACTCTTGGCTGTAATATTTCAGGGTTTAGATTTACAGTAGATAACGATAACTAAAATACGATACCCAAAACGTTCTATAATTTATTGGTCCCGGTTTTAAGTTAATTTTTTCAATGAACTTCCACCAACCCTTTACAGGACTCTTCTAGCATCTCTCACTATCGTAGGAACTGCAAACATTTATTATTGTTCAACCCATTTATATAATTTTCGCACATAATAATTGGTATATGTCGTAGAACTAATGCTCGTACTGTATGTGGGAAGAAAAGTCACGTACCGTCTCTGCGTACTCGATATAAAATAAATATGGTGTGTGATTTCTACAGCGACACCCGATCCACTGCCAACTTCTGTTTGTTCCAGGCTGCTAAATGAAGCGCTTTCTTTGCACTGACAAAACTGGGACATGCTCTAGGTACAAAACAAATGATTAAATAAATCAGAAGGCTGGTTATATTGATGCTGGTTTCAGTATTAATTGTTTTTGTGTTTAATTCGAGGAACTTTTAATTTAAAAATGTTATTATAATAATAATAAATAATAATTTCTACGATTTTTTTTAAACAACATAAAATACATTGATCGCCACCACTTTTTGATAATACCACTTTTTGAAGGAGATACAATTGTTGCATTCTTATTTCATATAAATCTAGGTTTACGAAATCTCTGTAATCACATTAGTATTTTTCCACCATTATAAATATTTCTTGACGCATCCAAAAGTAAAAACCGTTTTTGAAGGTGATGAAATACGCTTTCAGATTTTATAATTCGGAATAAACATAATTTTTGACATGTAAATTTTTTAATGCAATCGATTTTTTTTTAATAGCTGACCTTACTTTTTTCTAACTAAAATTAATGTTAATGAAAAAAAACACACGAGCCAATTTTACTATATTATACACGTTATCGTCACTTCATTTTTTATTCAGTTTTATATTTTTTTCGAACTGTTGTCGGAAACTTGGTATAAACTTGATTATAAAACATGATATTTTCTCATTCTAACGCCGTTTAAATCCTATTTCTAACCATGATAGTAAGAGAGCCACAACGCATACTAAGAGCCCCAAGTGAGTTGTTCTGAAAAGCGAATAAATTCGCCTGTGGGGTTAATATTAGTTTTTCACAATAAATTAGTTATAAAAATTTACAATTATTTAATAACATATTATCCTGAAAAAAAATGCGCACCTTTTAAAAAACTTCTCTTGTAGTTCGGCAGTTATTTATCAAGACGAAGAAAAGGGTAAATAAAAACACTTGAAATTTTTTTCTTTTTCACAGTGTCATTCGAAGTTAAAACAAACATCTCAGTGTTGCCTAGCGATAGGTCTCTGAAGAAAATTGCTTATATAAAAATAGGAAATGATTATTTTCTTTAGTTTGGTTCTTAACTTATTTTTCTACATTTCTATAACCATTGGCAGAAGTTCCAAGAAAAATAGTAATGCTTAGGAGATCGTTTATCTTTCACTGCGGAGAGACGGATTAAACGCGTGACATGCAATTTATCAAATAAATATTTTACCACGTGCAAACCTTCCTAATACAAAATTTTCATAAATACTACGGGAATTATTTTTTCAATCGATTACAATCAGAATATGATAAATTTGAACCGGACACGTCAAATTCTGTATCGTAAACATGGATAGCATCATTCACTTCATGTCTTCCACTTCAACTACATGGAAAGTGCACTTGCAGAAATTGTTCAACTCCACAGGCGACGGCTACGAACAAGGACGTAGCGGAATGGTAAGCCACTTACTTGCCTTTGGACCCGAAAGTCGGGGATCCAATCTCTAATGAACAAATAATACGAAATAAAATGTATTTAAATATAATTGGTTTCATTCAAACATGGAAATTAGATAAGATAGATATTTAGATGAGATAAAAATTTATTTCGTAGAATCTATGAAATAGATTAGTGAGAACAGTTTTTCTATGCGATAGAAACCCAAAGTTTAAAGTGCCTCAACTTTCGTTCGATGAAATAGTCCAGTGCATTAATAGACCATAGAATGGATAAGGTGGGAGCCCAGCAAAAAGTGTATATGGTTAAAGATTTTCACGATATTACAGTGATTAATTTTGTTTTTTTTTTATTTTTTATTATTGGTTTCGCTAAAGAAGTAGGCAGCGTGTACCACAAATGTTTGGTTCGTTTCTTTCACATGATTAATGGTTCGGCTCGCCAGTGTATGCGTGCCATAACCCAACTAATGTTCATGGTAATTGTCAATTAATATCACAGATCCTTTGGATCCGAGCAGCTGAGATCTCTCAAATGGTTGTATTTTCAAACCTGATTTACAAGCCCAATTTTTATATCCCGATTTTTGAGAAATAAGATGATAATGTTTTTAAGGTAATATAAAAGTTCTGTGGAAAAGGTGTATTTAAAAATTATATATTTATATAAAATTTACCGCAATGGTACTATCAATGACTTAAGACTTAAATGAACGATAATAAGTGAACGGTTTCGAAAATCTATACGTAAAATGCATTAAAAAATGAACGTATTTTTTAGGTACCAACGTAATACTTAAAATAATAATTATTATTTTGATGTGCTTGAAATTTAAAGTTCATATTTAAAGAAATACAATCGTTAAGAGGTAATAAAATCCTCTCAAGCATAACTAATCATTCTGTGCATATTTTCCGGTTGAACAAATACAATACTGAAATAGAACTTTAAATGTTCGTCTTCTTGAACCGGGAAAAACTGAAGGAAATAAGATTACGGGTTTGCTAGAAAAATTGAAGTCACAATGAATGGTAGTCCGTATACCAAGTAAAAATAACTGATTTGGACATGGTCACATTTGTGCTGCACTAGTAATTGCACGAATACGGGTATTTGCTATATTTCATTATTAATTCACAGCTATAAATTTTAATTTTATTTAATTGCCGGCAACCCGGGCGTTTATTGAAATAATATTATCATAACCAAACAGTAACCCACCTCACTAGACTGTCTGTTCTGAGACCGGTACATATATGTACACACAAACATATACATATATGTATAATGTATATAAACGCACACACATACACGTATACATACATTCACACACATATTTACACATACATACATTCACACACACGTAGATACACATGCATACACACAAACAAACATATTTTAATATACATACTTATACACATACACATAAATATATAAAACAAAGTCGGGTTAGTTACACTATTTATAACTCGAGATCGGCTGGACCGAATTTGATGATCTTTAATTTTTTGGATTTGTCTCCGCCCGGATAACAGAATAACTATTAAAACATCGCAAAAATTCACGAAAAAGAAAGTTATGAATAAAAAAAAATTTCATACATGTTGTATGGAACGAATTCTCATATTTTGAAAGAACTGCAGCAATATTGTGATAGGTATAATATTTTACTGTGCGTGAATTCCAAAAATTCAAAAACGTCAAATGTCAATGCGCTGATTGTTTTGCATTTGTTCTTAATCATATAATGCTGCCCCTCTTTCATACATATGTCAATAGTCGAAAATGAGACAAACGGTGAACGTAATGTATGTCTGCAACCCCTCCAAAGGAAAAATACAATAATAATAAATCTCTGAAATAAAACGCATTTTTTTTTACGTAAGCTCCACTTAGGACCTATGTCATCTTAGGGGATGCTGTGTGGAGGGTCTTTTTAAGGAAGGGTAGGGTAGGAAGTTCTGGGAAAGAAAAAGGCAAGAGGGGTGGGTAATAATCTGGAGGTCAGTGTGTCCGGGAGTGAATCCATCCCTCCAACTGCGGTGCAAGGCCATTGCCTTGACCGGAATTGACCTTTTACCTTGACCTTTCCAGCCGGGCTCTTTCGACCCATTGGTCGAGAGAATCCTGCTGGAAGGGTCAAAAGGCCTCCCTCAACCAATCTCTCTCGATCCGGCCCGCCACGCAGCAGGTGGGCAGACACATCCGCCGCCAAGTCCCGCACAAAAGTCACCTCATGAACCCGGGCACCCCTGCTAAATCACCAAACGTAGCGAACTACTTGGGGTGACCTATAGCAGAGGAGTTGGCGGCACCCGTACTCCTTTAAAAAAATTCTTCCTTTCAAGTAAGTGGAAAAGTAAGAAAATCACAAAAAATATAAATCCGTTCACAACGCCATTTCTGATACTGACGAAAAAACAAACCACGGACAGCTGGGAATCGATAATTGCTTCATTGTGTAATTTTTAACTTAATAAAAAAACTGAATTTAATTCAAAAGTTATTGATTCTGAGGCGGTACGAAGTTCGTCGGGTCATCTAGTAAATATATAAAACTAAAGGGATTTATTGTAAATTGTTAAAAGGTTATCATTTAATGTAATGTATGTATCATAAAATCATAACTTTAAAAATAGGTACATCAGATACACACATGTAGTAATGATGGCATCTAAATCTATTTTTTTTTTAATTTCAACAAAATAATATAAATAAACATAGGAGGTAATAATAAACTGAACATGCGTAAAACATAAACACTTTTAATAAGAAAGAATTAATGTAAATAAAACAAAAGTTAAAAAAAAGTTAAGTTGCCTTCCATTCCTATCCGCACATCTTCAAGGAAAAGTCTTTAGCAGGACCAAAATTTAAATAAAGAATGAGGATTAAAGACTAAGATGAGATTACTAAAAGTAACTTGGTGATGCATGCCTTTTTGTGATGTAACCATGTATATTCGTAATACTATAATACCATTATCATAAAAGAACAATCTAAAAATATTTATTGTCAAATTCGTACTGCAGATCAGGGGTATAAATTTAACAATAAAACAAGATCCCATTATTCTTTTGATATCTGCGACTTCTCCTTCTCCTTCTCTTTCCCAGCTGAAACTCGTTATATTATTATTACGGTCGTTTTGCTTCCTTCATAAACCATTTTCATATCCACAATATGAATCTGTCACTCATATTTCAAAAGTAATGCGACATAAACAATGATAAGCATGGTCTCGCACAGAAATGTAAAATTCGGAAATAAAAATTATTATTTAAATTTTATTTCTTTGTCTTCCAAAGTGTCAACCTTTTCACTGCTAAAATACTCGTTTTTTTTTTAGGTGTAAAAAAAACGTGTTTTGATGATTATCATGTTTTGTGACTTTAATATTCATGACTTATTCGAATGCAATTTCCACGTAGCTTCGATTATTAATTTAATGCTATTAAGAGGAAATCCGTTCGCCGAGAAATTTGAGCAATAGGTATTTTAGCAAACTGTTGCTGTCACTGTCGCTCTTACTCCCTTAAATACTGAGTGAAAGGGACAATTGAACCTCAGGCTGATAATACCTAAATAAAATCTTCAAATTCATGCTTTTGTATTCTTCATTTTTCTCCTCTAAAACTGGACCGATTGTTAATATTTTTTTTACTAACTGTATTAAAAGAAAATACTCTATGTCTTTACTTTTGCTTTTTTTAAAATTCATTTTCTAGTTTGTTTACTAAATATCTGTTGATGGCGTTCAAACCAGCCACTTTTAGCGATTTTTAGAGGATCCTACCTAACTTATCAAAACTAGCTAAACGAACCGTCTCGCTAGTGGTCAATACCTAAAATGTTAAAAAAATGATTTACATTAGTGTCAAAATCCAGAGAGAAAATCGGGTAATACGTTTGTACGGAAAGTACGCCGCTCGGTTCCCTTTTAAATTATCAAAATTAAGTAGACTACTAATAAGGGATCCTTTTCTTTTAAAAACGATAGGAATAAAACTAAAATGAGTAAATAAAAAATTGTTAAAATATCTTTGCCTTATTTTTGTGAAATAAAGCCTCCAGGGCGTTACATGACTTTCAAAGCGAGAAAGTCCATAAGTAACTAAGCTTGATTCTCTTAGAAAAACTTATTAAGTAGCTTCTTAGACAGATCAGACATGGCCTTAAAATATACTTGTAGTTCGCTAAACAGTATAACTAGTATCCAAAAGAGTATGTTTCGAATTTACAACAAAAAAGGTCCTTTGAAACCATAAGATTTGTAAATAGGTACTTAAAAACCTACCTTTTTAATTATAATTTAATGATAATTATTTTATCAAATTTCCTTCAGGCCAATAGGTATCTGCCATAATATTAATTATTCCGATTTGATGGCTCGTAGTAGGAACCACGCTCATGCGAACTCTGGCGAGATAAAAAGGTAGTATCCAACACGGCCACCACCTTATAACTAATAAATTTACAGATAGATGACTTATGAATTAAAAGATGTCGCGGATTGTAAAAAGTTCAGTTTTATCAGTTTTATCTGCCTGAACTTATTATTCTTTGCTAAAATTATTTTTTCGCTATAATTATTTACATCATTAAAATACAACGTATTAAAGTTACTAAAGTTAACACAAACAGCATTTTGATATTACATCCACAGTAAGGTTGCACCGGAATTAGTGGTCTTTTGCTGAATAAACTGCGGTCAGAGATCACAATAATAATATAGAGCATGAAGGATACAAACTATCAATAATGGATATTTAACTGTCCAGTTAAATATTCATTGCATCATGATCGCGACATTTTATTATAAATCATAAAATTGCTGACCTTGTCAAAGCACTGTTGAGGTAGACTGAAGTTCACAAGTATTGTGCATCACAACAGTAAATAATAATAGTGCTCTGTTATTATGTACAGTACTGACCTCGTCTAATGTTACTCCGAGTTAATTGAATTTAGCCAGTATACATAAACCAAACCGCTGCAATAATATCCGGTTTCCGGAATAGATATAAATTTCTCGAAATTCGCTTTAGTGAACATTGAGACTTCGGATCAATTTCAAATAAACACTGGTCTCTATTATCAAGTTAATGGCATTCATCTTTTAGATCGAGATGTCTCTTGAACCGATGCCAGACGAAAAGCAATTTAGATCTGTATACTCTGTATATTGAACAGAGAAACGTTATGTTTATCACAGTCCGGCGATTAAAATTTGCATACAAAATTGCTGTTTCAGACCAAGCCACCTTGTCCTGTAAAATGTACAATACACAAACAGTAGCTATACGCCTTCTCGAAAGCATCCATAATTATGCGTTAGGTATCGGTGGTTGTAGGCAGAGAAGGTGCAGATCCAACCGGTTTTATTTTTGTGTTGTGTTTTAATTTTGTCAATGTTATACAAAACAAATTTTGTGATTAGTTACCTCACAGGAGTCCCAAGTGATCATATCCGTCTGGAGCCAGTGAAACTGTGATGGTTGGGTTGAAGGCAGTCTACTAACCTATTTGGGAGAATGTACGGGTACCACCGCCCCGGGAAGCATATATTGGATAACCAACACCTCTGCCATAAGTCACCCCAAGTTGGCGGTGGATGCGTCTGCCTACCATCTACGTGGCAGGGCAGATCGGTAAAGTCTGGTTAAGGGATATCTTTTGACCTCTCCAGTAGGACTCTCTCGGAACATTGCCTTGCACAGCTTCCTTGATAGGGATAGATTAATACGTCCGTCACTCCAGGATTCACTGACCCCCAGATTCCTACCTACTCCTTAATAGGCCCTGAGGGGAATTATTTTCCTCAGGGCCTCCTGTGTGGAGCTAATGTAACAAAATTTAAAAAAATTAAATAGTCGGGAAAGGAGGGAGGTGGGGAAAGGAAGGTAGGAAAGTACCTGGCTATTTATTTTAAATAACTTTTCGATTCTAAGAAGTGGTCTTTCATCAGGGCGATACTGAAAGTAACTACCATACTAGAACTAGGTACATATATACTACAAGACCATTTTAAACTAATAAATGGCGGAATAAGACAAATTGATCAAATAAAATTCACATGAGCAGACCGAGATTTGAACCCTCTCTGCCCTCTTCGTAGCCAATGGTCGTAACCATTCAACTACGGAGGCCGCCAATTGATTGGCGTGGGTACAAGACAGCAGTGCTATTTACCTATGATATACCTATTTACCTATGAGATACCTATTTATACCTTTACTTACGAGATACCTATTTATATCACACATAACACATTTTGAGCTTTCTAAAAAAATGTCATATATTTCTCGTTCACATCAAAGTGAACGTTTAATTTACAAATCAAACTGTAAACTGAGAAAGCATCCTTTTCTTTATATATTTATATTGGAGTATTAACAGTTAATCTACGTAATACACATCACACTCACAATCATCGTGTGAAATCATCAAGAAAAGATTCAATTAATCTGTCTTGTTCGAATTGGAATCGAATTATCTGTAGACCTGTTTTCTCTTTTATTTTTTACGGGGGTCAAACACTTAAATATGATATCTCGTTAGAGAACACGGATCTGACACAAATCTAAAGGGAATCATATCAGATATTCGGTCTCGCTTGTTTAATGACCATCATCAGACCAAACTTGTCTGGGAAACGAGAATCGTAATTGTAACGTATATCAGCTACCTCAGTTTAATGTTATCTTGGAGCGCCCAGGTGCATGGGAGCTATCACAACTTCATATCATACATCTCATCCAAATAATAATAATATGCTCATTAGAATTGGGAAGTACAATATTTTAGAAATACGTTATTTATTTCAAACACCAGTACAAAATAGTTTATGAACTTTTATAAATAAATCATTGAAAAAAAGACAACACTAGAAAATATGGAAGAGAACAAGACAGAAAAATAGTTGTTAAAAATAGTAACCTTCCATAATCTACTTAAATCCGTTAATCAATTAATCAACATTTTAGGTATTCCTAAAAAATATATTTTTGCATCCATTAAAAAATATTTAAAAAATTGTAACAATTGTGTATAAAATAATAAAAATGTTTTCCTAAATTTCGACACATTTCTGTGTCAGATGAGACAACAAATTTCATAACAGAGAAGACAAAACATTAATTCATTCCAACCTCATTAACCTACGTGCAATATTACGATATCCTTTTAGTTATGTATGACAAAAAGAGATTTGATATATATATAATATTTTGCCTATCTTTAGTTCGGTAGAGACTATTTTACTTGTCAAAGTTGACAGCATATTACGTGTGTCGTCTCTTTCTAGTGTCTCATTAATTTTAATTGTCTAATAACAGAGACGACATATTAAAAATAGTCCTAGTTGCGACCATTAACTTTTTCTATTTTTCTGTAACTTTTTCTCTTCCATAATTTTATTTAGATTATTAGTGTTATCTTCTTCTTGAATGATATATTACACTTATGGGAATAACCTTCAAAAGTTATAAAAAGAGAGTTGTTCTTATAAAATATTGAATATTCATTTTACACAGACTTTTATAAAGAGGTCAATATATGTTTAATATAAAATCGGATATATTTATCCTAGACGTTATCTAGGTTACAAACCAGAACGATTGTTTCCAAGGAAAAAGGTAGTTGCCTATGATATGGAAAAAATAGTATACGATGGTATTGTTAATTCTAAAATTTAAAAGTATGAGATTGATAATTATGACGGTTTGGTGGAAGGTGGCAATGGCTGAATTGGAAAAGCGCAGGACGAGAGGTTTAGGGTTCGTGTCCCAGTTGCGACCATTATCTTTTTCTATTTTTCTATGTCTTGTTCTCTTCCATATTTTCGTTTAGATTATTAGTGTTTTCCTCTTCTTCAATGATACATCACATTGATAGGATTAACATTCAAAAGTTATAAAAAGAGAGTATATTTTTATTGTAAATAAGCTTACATTCCAATTGGATTAAGGCTTAGAGAACAGTTAAGTACCAATGTAAATACCAAATGGTAAAACCTACGTTGAATTCATTATAAGTTTTTTATCCTTAAGACGAGAATACGAATACTTTCGAGACAAAAAAAATAACGGGGTCGGAAGAGATAAAATGCTGAATAAAATCAAATTTATATTCCCACATATGCGCCTACTTTTGTTTGTGGAATTACCCAAAAAAATATAATTTTGCACCGAAACTTCGATATCAGCATTTTTTAAGTTGTTTTTACTATTCGTTTTATTATTAACTCCCGCAGACCTGTAAAAAATTGAGGGAATTCACAATTGTGGAATTTGCGAAACTGAAAGAATTTATTAAAAAAATGTTTGCCTCAGAAAAATTGGCTTACAAAAACAAACATTTACGATTTTAGAGACGGTCAGAAAATTTACTTCTCGAATGAATAACGTTAGTAAATGTGAAAAACTACGATAACCGTCAAAAATCTAAACAAACGAAATACACATTTCGCATGTATGGGATCAATAATTATTTCATTAAAATAAAGTGATTTTTGTACCAACTTATCGCTTTCATGAACCTTAAATTCAAAGCAAATCCAAGTTCTAAAGTTCATTGAACTGTAGATACGGACGGAATTACTTCCGAAATTAGTATTTTTAATAATTTATTGTTAATGAAAATGTCATTTTTGTGACTTTTGATGAGAATAATATATTCTATTATCAATTTTAAGTGAAAAACTATTCAGCGCTCTTGAGGTGATTTTTCACAAAACCGGCGCAATGCAATTTATCGCTTTATTGTTATTTATTATTAACTAATCTAAACTTTTGTATGAATTAAGCCTTCTACGGCAAAGTGTAAAATAATATTTTATGGCTTTACAAGTACAGCCCAATTACTAGAATATCTAAAAGAAATTAATGTTAAATGCAACCGGTTTTTTATAATTTTAAATAACTATGTTATAGCCCAGTTCAGGTATATTCTGTAAAACACAGCAAAAGACTGAACTGAACGGTAAAATTTATGAAAACGTGATAAAAACAACAGACTCCGTGCTCGAGTGATATTTCTATTTATTCTGACTTGTCTGCTCTGTTCGTAAATAAACATCTCTCTAGCTGGTGTGGCATTGAAATGAGAAATTTATTCTCTCTATCGCCCAAGGCCGCCATGGTAGCTGGTAGCGCCGACAGGTGTGATACTATAAAATATTCCTACACCTGCGCATCAGTTTCCTCCGTTGCTTTGTTTGTTCATAATTTCCATGGCAATTTGTGGTATATCTGTAAATGTCACCGTACCTACGCGAGTTCAGATATGAGAAAATTTCCCGTTTTCCCGTTTGCTCGTTTACCATTTTGCCTCGAAAATGGCAATAGATTATGCAAATTTTGCATTTTCTACTTCTCTTTGATTATTGCTAAGTAAGCGCAAATTGCTTCTAAGAATGGCGAAATTTAATAACAATTGATTATTGTCCAACGAATCCGACCGAAATTAATGTATATATTGCTTGTTATTAAAATGTATTGAAATAGATAAATAACAAACAGGATACAATTAAAAATAAAAATAAATCATATTTATATTTTTA
Source organism: Limnephilus lunatus (assembly GCA_917563855.2). Lineage (NCBI taxonomy): Eukaryota > Metazoa > Arthropoda > Insecta > Trichoptera > Limnephilidae > Limnephilus > Limnephilus lunatus. The sequence continues at coordinate 43,573,392 of OU830598.1, read as the reverse complement.
CGTGACTGTTATAAAGCCAGCATCATCATCAAACACATCTAAATTTAAGAATCCGACTAAGAACACTGACGCCGCGCCTTACGCAAAACCGTTTTCGTACGTCGAGTTTGTATACGAATCTTCGTTTGTAATAGAACCGAATTAAAGTCATGCCAAAAGATAGCGCCACTTGCGTTAACAGCAAGCGTAAGGAGAATCGCCTGGCAGGCGTAAGTACAATTGGATTTGTAATTTAGTGAATCTCTTCAGATATGGAGATATTGACGATAATATGATTATTATTGAAACTGGCAGTTGCGAATAATAATTTTAAGTTAGTTATTAACTAATTGCGCAGATATGAAAAACGTATTATTATATTATTTATTTTATTTCAATAACATGTAAAATAAAACCTAAGTCAACGGGAATCATCAAAACATTGAAAATAAACACTCACCACTCACGTGAAATTGCGTTTTATTTGTTTAACATCAACATATTTGTTTGATTTGTTTCATATTTGTGAAAAACGTATGAACGTGTGAATGTAGGTACCTACGGTACTAGTTCGTTATTTTATAAACTCTACAACCTATAGAAAGATAATTCTATAACCACATACCACTGTGAGAGAAGATACAAGATAAACGCATAGTTGACATACCTACTTCGACTCGTAAAGGGTCAATCAATTACATACCCTCTTCTAATAGATAATTGTGTAGTTCTATTGCAAATTCCCAAGCTCCTTAAACAAGTTCCACGTCTACCATATTATCATTTGTAGCAGGGTAGGTACTTACGACCACTCTCACTACTCGAATAGAAACTAACAATCAGCGAATCATCTCGCTTGATTCAAGGCAAAACTACTATATGGGTTTTCAGGACGTAGTAATTTCATTGCAATGGGTGATTAGATATTACGAGTTTGCATTTCACTACGATGACCAGTGCAAATAATAAGATAAAGAGAGATAAGAGATGTTGGTGTTGGCTTAATTTGAGTTTATTACATTGAAACTAGAAGCACACACCTGTTAACCGGACTCACTATCATTTCAATTGACGATGACCACCTCAGGTTCACGAAGCAGTTTGCAGAATTAAAGAGAGATCGCCGTTTGTACCGAGCAACAACTAAACAAGTATTAATGGGCTTCATTGGTTGACTTTTATTGCACATTAATCCATGTTTTAATCAATTCAACGAGTTCAAAAAAACTCTTAATAAAATGTGTTATAGAAATCAGCTCAAGTTTACAATAAAGTGAATAATAATACACGCCTACCATTGATTATAATACAAATGTAATACAATTAATTATATGAGAGTGATAAAATAGACAACGATCATAACGCTATTTTTAAAAAGGCGGCAATTTGGGAGGCGGTTATGGGTACCGCCGCCCCGGTAAGCTTTTATTGGAGAACCCTTGCCAGAGATCACTCCAAGTGGTTAGCTACTTTAGATGACTTAGCAGGGGTGCCCGGATTCATGAGGTGAAGGTTGTCAAGATCTTGGCACATGTGTTTGCCCACCTCATGTGTGACGGGCTGGATTGGGAGAGACTGGTTGAGGGAGAGCTTTTTACCTCTCCAGCCATAGACTCTCTCAACCCATCGCCTTGTACCGCAGTGGGAAGGATGGATTCATACGTGATGGTGTAGTTGCCTTTGTAAAACAAAATGTTCACGCGACTGTTGAGGAAGTTGTTTTCCCTGGAGCAAACTGCTTAAAAATGCAGATATCGAGTACCTTGTGTGTAATAGCTGTTTACAGATCTCCGTCCCTGGCTCATATAGATAATTTCCTTGAATCACTGAGTGAACTGCTTGACTCTACATCAATACAAAATAAGGAGATTATTTTATGTGGCGACATAAATATTAATACTTTGGATTTGAGCAATATGAAAACTCAAAAATACCTCTCTCTTTTGGCTTTTCATGGCTTGAAGCCATTAATAAATTCACCTACCAGAGTTTCTTCTACCATTTCAAGCTGCATCGATCATATTATGGTAAAATCTAAATTTGAACCACAGGGAGCTGTCTTCACTACTGACATAACAGATCATGATGTGATATTGCTGAGATTTATGAGCTTTACACTAAAGAAAATAGCAAAAGATAATGAAAACATAAAAACTGTCATCGATAACAATCTTTTGAAGGTCAAATTAAAGGAGGAATCATGGCAGTCAGTACTGTCATCGCAAGATGTTAATTTAGCTGCTGAAAATTTCATAAAATGTTTAAAAATGCATGTAGAAAGTTGTTCATCTGTACGAAGTGTAAAGCATAAAATGAAATATTTAAAACCTTGGATAAATGACGGAATTATTAAATGTCTCAGAACCCGAGACAAATTACACAACAAATGTCGAACAGATGTAAATAACATTCAACTGCTGGATTATTACAAAAGATATAGAAACTGGTGTACAAAAATTATAAAATATACAAAGCAAGCATATTACAAAAGGAAACTGGACAACGTAAATGGAAATACCAAGCAACAGTGGAAGATTATAAAGGAGGCTGTAAATATACAAAAGGAGCAAGTGTCTATAAAAAAATTAAAAATCAATAACAATATTATCTCAATGGAAGAGAATCCAAATATAATCACTAATCACGTAAATAACTTTTTCAGTGATATTGGTCCTAGATTCGCAAAACAATTGTGCAGTGCAAATAAAACTACCGAAATGTGTCTTGTTAACAATTTTATACCTTGTAGTCAATTTTCAGAAGATAGCTTTGAATTTAAAACTACTAGCATTTATGAAGTTTCAAAAGTGATAAGTGAATTAAAAATGTCTTTTTCCTGTGGTATTGATGGCTTAAGTATCATGGTATACAAACAGCATGTTTCTGTGTTGGCTGGTCCCATATCTCATATTGTTAACCTTAGTTTTAAGAATGGCATATTTCCTTCTCATTGTAAGAATGCTAAGATTATACCTCTGTTCAAAGGTGGAGACCACCTAGATGTTAACAATTACCGACCCATATCTTTGCTTAATACTCTCTCAAAAGTAATAGAGAGATTGGCTAAGTCAAGATTAGTTTCATTGTTAGAAAAATACAAAATACTCTCCGACAATCAATTCGGTTTCAGAGAGAATAAAGGTACGAGTGATGCTGTATTAAAGGTACTGACTAATGTTATAAGCGCGCTGGACTATGGCAACAAAGCTATAGCGGTGTTTTTGGACTTATCAAAAGCATTTGATACTGTTTCCCACGAATTGCTACTTAAAAAATTATTATCCTTAGGCATTAATAATACAGCAATGGATTGGTTCAGGTCTTATCTTAGTGATAGAAAACAGCAAGTAGAGATAAATAATGTGTTAAGCAATAGTAAATCCATCTCCTTTGGAGTCCCGCAAGGTAGTGTACTTGGGCCAATATTGTTTCTAATTTATATAAATGATTTATGCAGTCTTAATATTCCTGGTAACATTGTTAGTTTTGCAGATGACACTGCCTTAATATTTGAGGGAAAAACTTGGGATGAAGCTTTTGACAAATGCAATATAGGTTTAAGAGTGGTAAATAGTTGGTTGAATAATAATATTTTAACTCTGAACACACAGAAAACCAAATATATTACTTTTAGCATTTCATGTAAAAGTCAGCCTTCTGCAATTCATAATTTGATTATACATAATTGCTTGCAAACATGTAACTGCAACCCCTTAGAAAATGTAACCAACATAAAATACCTCGGTGTAATAATAGATAAATTTTTGAGATGGAATGATCATGTCAATATGTTGGTAAATAATACTAGGAGACTTACCTATATCTTTAAAGAACTCAGACATATACTAGACAAAGAAAAATTAAAAACGGTTTATTTTGCAATAATCCAGTCTATGCTTTCTTATAATATAGTGTGCTGGGGATCCTGTCAAAAGACTCATATAGAACCACTTAATATTGCACAAAAGCTGATTCTTAAAGTTATGTTTAAAAAAAAATTTAGATATCCAACGAATTTACTTTATAAGGAATGTAATGTCATGAATGTTAAACAGCTATATATTACACAAACCCTTTGTAGATTTTTTAATAATATTGGTATTTCAGAAAGAACACAGCAAGTTCGTATTACTAGAGTTGGTTCTGGTCTGAACTTTACGGCAATTCATACTAAATCTTCTTTTGGTCAAAGGAATTATTTTTATCGGGCTCCACTCCTATTTAATAGCCTTCCAGATCATATTAAGTCATCTAATTCCTTGAGCATTTTTAAAAAGACCGTCAAATTATTTGTGTTAGCCGAGGATTGTAAATTGTTCACTGCTTTATCCTTTCTAAATTAATATTATTTTATTTTGTCTTAACTATTTTTTTTAATCCTTCTCTTGCTAAATTAATAGCGCAATATATAAATACATAAATATTTCTCATCTTAATTCTTCGAAAATATTTTTTTTTCTGAAAGTCAAATCTCAACATTATGGTCACCCTACATGCTTTCATTGTAATGTACTATCGCCTTCAGCTAATTAGGTACTTATTATACTCATAATCTGCATGAAATATACAACAATATTGTTCTTCAATAACTGTATTATTTTGTGTTATTTTATTAAATTGTAGAGTTGTTAACCTCAATACAGGCTTGACCTAGTGAGGTTATAAACTGAATTGTTAACATTAGTCCTAGGTACCATGTAAAGAAACAAATAAATAAATAAATAAATAAATACGTCCATCACTCCTGGACAAAATAACGGCCAGATTCTTACCTTCTCTGAACTTCCTCTCTTTCCTATCCTTAAAAAGACCCTCCACACAGCATCCACTAATATGACACAACCTGGGGGGGGATTATTTTCTCAGGGCCTCCAATGAAGAGCTAATGTAAAAATGAATTTAAAAAATTGCAGGTGGGCCGAGTAACACAGTTCAAAAAAGGAATAAAAAGTTAAAATTCATATATTTTTTTCTAGTTTCGATTAGTTTTGTTCGATTCCGATTGATACGAGTATAAATCAATCGGTGTTGAACAGGCGGCAGCCAAATCTAATATCACCGCCCGAGGGATAGTTTCTGTTTATAATTCGTGAAACTTTCTTTGAAAATTACATCCAATTCTCCGATCGTTAGTCGTGTAATTTGCTTATAAAGCAATCACTGCTTATTCAATGATAATACTCGAGATTTATGTTGATATGTTAATCTGATATACGCGTTGGTCCAAAGTTCAATCCATCACATTATAATATCAAGTGGGTGAGAAATCAATTATGGTAGAAATTGAATAAAATTTTTATATGCAAATCGAGTTATTATCTGATGTCAAACAATAAAAACCATGACCTAGATTTTGCTAACACATGGATCAATCACAATATTGTTTCATAAAAAAATGCATTGAAAATTTTTCAATTAAAATTCAATACTTTCTTAGGTTAATAACGACTATAGGAATCGAAAAAACAACATTTTTTAGAATTTTTAAGTGCTTGATACTATCAGAGGGGTTATCAGTTAGTAATGAGACGAAATATCTAATTTTATTTTAATATTATGAAAGTTATGGACACAATTACTTAACTTTTATTTTTTTACGTTTTTCTTTTATATGTTCCATGGTGTTACTATTTCATTTAAAAAAAAAAACGGTTTAAATATTAAAAACTTTTACTGTATGATTATTATTACGAGTGACAGCTGTTTCTCTTACGATGGCATTATCAAAGAGCCTTCGGCATGTGAAATAGATGATTACATAGCAGAAGTTGTTCAAAAATATATATATTTTGTACAGGACATAATTATTTTATTATTTATTTTTTAAATTTTAGGTTTAAAAGAAAGACAAACATTCCCGGATTACGAGTAACCTGACAATATTTGAAAATCTACTACTACCTCCACAGTAAGCGAAAAATGTTACTTGTGTTGTGATGGAGTACTTAGCCAGTCGAGGAATTGAACTCACGACGCCTGGATGGGATCCAAACGCGATGCCAACTCGGCCACTGTCAGGTGTGTGGAAATCTGCATTTATATTTAAGAAAAACTTTAAAATAAATGTAACAATTAAAACACAAAAGTGTATAATTAATTTACTGTTTTCAAATACTCTGTTTACTTAAAAATGAGAAAAAACATATTAGGTAAATGATACCAAATATGTTATTTTGTTCTGATTTTTGAGATTTTTATATACCTACGTATTTTTAATCGCTTTTTCTGGTTTTTCCGTTAAAACAGTTAAAGAAAAATTTTAAGTAAGAATATTTCAAGAACACACATGAGTTTCGAAATACAAATATGAGAAAAGTATCAGGAACAAACACCAATTCAATAAATAATGGTTTTTTAAAATCAACTCTTTGTGAACAAAAGAAAACATCCTCACTTCTTTCTGATTGACTCTAGTGCTAAATACGTGTATATTTGGGTAGTTTAGTAGGTCAGATCGCTACCCACTCAGAAATTAACAATCCTCCATCAATTACTAAACATCTGTTTCAACATTAACTTTAAAAAAAAATGTTGAAATCGTGTATGAACTCATTTGGATAAATAACAAAGAACCATGACATTTTTATTTAATTAAGTACGGATTTTTTTCTCATTCGGCACAACGGATCTTAATTCGTATAATTGATTTTCTCTTCCGCTCTGTAATTACTGATAATTTGAAGTTCACTCTTACTTTATACCGAAGAAGAGTGAAGTAGGCTGCGCCAGTTGTGAATGTGACAGCCTCCGGGCAAATGGGACCTTGTAACTCGATACTTATTATTCGCACAAACCAAATGTAGACTTGAAATGCCGTCTGCTGCTCTGGCGAGATTCCTCGAGTCGTATTTGGATATTGAACAAACTCATCGCTTTTCTATACTTATGTGCATGCGGTCCGGTATATGAGTCCAATTTATGATACCTACAGATATATTGCAGGATTTTACAGCGACATCGGCAAATTCATCTTATTTTATAACTGTGATACTTTGTATAGATTTCTTTAAAATAGTTCACGTATTCTGTCAAAAAGTCTTAAGAACTTTTCGCGTAAATGGGGATTTAAATAATTTAAAAAAAGTAATTTAGGTTGTGGCTCCAACTGTAACTCCGATTTCGTGAACACTAGGACCTGGATTTGCAATAATCTTCAATATTAAAACTGCTTGTGAGAACAATTATAACAACAAATAATAATTGAAGAAGAAGAAAGCCATAATAATCTAAACGAATATTTGAAATGTAGAGTTCTTTTCTTTAAATTTGCGACAGATGTCATATTTTTTAGTTTTACATTCGAAAGGTACATTTCTGATTTCTCTGAAATTGAGAATATTGTTTTTTAGAAGGAATTAATAATCCTGAGGCAAATATTTTTTTATAAATACTTTCATGTTCATAAATCCTGCAATCATAATATCCCGTGATTTTTAAATGATCTGCGCGAGTTAAATATATAAAAGTAGCACATTTCGAAAACAGTCAACTTATTAATGATAAATCAGTGCGAAGGTCTACTAATAAAAACGTTTTCTATTCCACAATAATGATATGTCGTTATCACAAAAGTTTTTTGAAAAAGGTTGCGGTTGGGTAGGCCACGATACCCACTACCAATATTATTATATCACAGAAAGTTCTGTCACATAAATAAATACCTTCACATACTATATTCGATAAGAATCTATTTAAAAGACGGCTGTGAGTCAGTCGTGATTAAATTTAAAACATCTCTTCGAGGCCACTACCGGTCTTCAATGATACAAGTTATGCGTGAGAATGTATTAAAAGATTATTATTGAAAGCAATTAAAGCCATTATCACGAATACATTCATTACATTAACCCATATTTGTCTATATTTTACGATCAAACCTCTGTTTGATCATGTTTAACAACCCGACCACCGTTGATCGCTTCCGCAGGTTAATCTCTTACATTCATCAATTATGTTTTAAAGAACCTTATTTTTTTAATTGAACTTAAGCCTATTTTGACCATCTTTCAATAGGTTAGAATTAATATAAAATAAAGATTCGAAGATAATAAAATATATGCAGTGGAGTCATTGGGGACTATATGGGACTATAAAGAACCCTATGACACCATCAGAAGGAGCAATAACGAAATTACATTATATGTTTCAACAGAAATATTGCTTACATACAAAAACAATGGTTAGCCATGTCTACTGCTAATATCAAAATAACTAAAAATCTATTCATCAAAGAAGACTTTGCAAAAAATTTCGAAAAACGTATAAATTGAATAAAATTCTTGTAGACTACCCCGCTCCCTCTCCCCCATATGTTATGTATAATATGAACTCTATATTAAGAATTATTTGTACCAGTCTGAAGATGGCTTTTTTTAATATGCTGAACCCGGTGACGGTCAAAATTAAATTAAGTGGAAATAAGTTTTATATGTGTTATATTATATTATTATGGTTAACCAGGCTTACGAACGCATTCTATATAATTAATAAACTCTCTGCTTTTAAGATTTTTAAAGTTTCTTCATTAAATAAGGGAACATCTTAGCATGGTTAGAATGCTTTCAAAATATGATTCAGTGCTACAGGAAATCATTGGGATTACTTCTAGAGACACCAAACATAAAAACAATACATAAATTCCCACTGTCTCAGGGTCAACAACATATCCAACAATTAACTACAAATGCAACTTTTCGGCAAAAAGCTTCTTGTACTATGGTACTAAACTTTACGATAAAATCCCACACTCACTCAAAAACCACAATAAAATTATAACGTTTAAATATCAAATAAAAAGCCGGATACAAAATATAACGAGATCAGAAACAGAAAATGTACTGACATCAAATACAGTCTGAACATTCAACAGGGAAGGAAGAGGATGAACTACGATGACATCCGTACGAGATGTATCTGGAACTAGTTTATACCTGTTATTCGTTAAAGCAGCATAATTTTGTTTTTAAAAGCATCAATAATAATAAATAAATAAAGATGTCTTTTTTAAACCAAATTATAATTTTATGAGAAAATTTACTATTTTTTATCAAAATCATTTTTGTATGAACCTTCATGTAACTATAATATTGTAATGTAATAGACATGTTTACTAATAAATCAATTATCTTCAATCAATAGAGAAATCTCAATCTCTCTGCTAAGGAAGGACATATTGAGTTGAGCACCTCAACGGAATAATTGTCACAATGAATCGAACCCGTGACCACTATAATACATGAAGTGTACAATTCATGAATCCATTGTTGGCACTGATCACATTGAATCCAATCTGCTTTAATTGGCATGGTATAGGTTTCTTGGCACACTTGCACATGTTATTGGGCTCAAGCTTTCCTCTTTGCAATATATTTAGTGGTTTAGCGTTAGGTTTCGAAAGTCCCTTCTCGATCTTAATTGTTTGCTTTTTAGCATTCATTGCGCATAAACATTGGACAATGCGAGCAGCCAATTAAAGCCCGGGTTACCCCAATACTTTAAACTTGAAACTATTATTACAAAAGTTTAAATGTATGAAATGTTAGGCATCGGTAGCAAGTGTAGGTACTTTTTAAAGCTAATTTTTAAAACATTATAATTTTTTTAAAGTCACAAAAATATTTTTGTCAACACTTACAAGTTCTTTGACAATCTTTGGAGAATTATCGGAGCACATCAGTACTTTGGTGTTATCCACCACTTACTTACAGGTACTTTTTAAAGCTAATTTTGAAACATTATAATTTTTTTAAAGTCACAAAAATAGTTTTGTCAACACTTACAAGTTCTTTGACAATCTTTGGAGAATTATCGGAGCACAGCAGTACATTGGAGGTTATCCACCACTTACCCGCCCTGGTATAAGTAACAGATTGTTACTCCTTCAAGGCTCTCGCAAGGACTCTATTTTTTTAATGAACGAATCTACATTTAATTTTGAACGAATCTAGACCTCCAGTGTCCCTGCATACGTTGTTAGTAGGCAGTATGCAAGTGCTTAGCGGGAAATCAAGATACAATAAGTGTTAATACGACTATAGACAAGATTGGTGATAGTCCACAAAGAGGCAAGCGCTGGGTGATTGTATTAATTTATTATTGTGATTGTATTCCACATCAGTACAGTCGGAAAGTTGCGAGAACCATCTCCACAATTGCGCAAAGTATTCTTGTGATCTTTTACTTTGAATAAGGATATCCTACCGCCAGTTGAGTCATCAATGATAGGGGTTTTCGAATATTTGCCATATTGACCAACAAAAATTAAAACGTAAACTGCTACTCGGCTCAGTAAATTGGCATAAATATTCAATTAAATAAAGTCATTTTGAGTTTTTGCACCCATTTTGCCACCATATTACATCTTCAATACTTTTATATTCTGTAATACTTATGGTATGTAATTTAGTGTAATTATTTGTGCATTCTAAGGACCTTTGTATGATATATGTGTAATGTAATTAGTAACCACTTTACTGAAGAGAAATACTTCACATACATGTGAGGAAAGAAATGGAACTTACTGTGGGCCTTTTAGAATTCTCCTTTCTGGCTGCTTTACTTAAACTGCATTTATAGCGGATTTGATTTAATTTAACGATATAATATTTTCATTCGTAGTAATTGATCGCGTACGAATATGCGTATTTGGACAATGCGATGGTTATTAGGCGAGAATCAATTGATAATTGGCAATGCAGTTCGTGACAGGAACACATAGTAGGACGGAGGAATATGAAACAATATTATCTCCCAAGTGGTTTATGAATGTAAGTGTATACATAAATGTAGATGTGTAGTGCATAAATGAAGGTGTATTGTGTAGATGGCCCAACCTAACTAACTTATTTTCTGGTCTGGTTGCATGGTTTTAACCTTAAATACCAAGAATGGTCGTACTATTGCATACGGAAATAGATAACTTAAGCCATAGTAGGTATCATACGTTTATTTATTACAAAACACCAATTCTATTAGCAGTTTGAATACCTGACCACAAACCTCGGATCGTGTACAAAAGATCTTTCGATAAGTAGTGGTTTTGTGCATCCTGTTAACATCGACAAGACTATGAAGTAATGATTTATAAATTTGTTAATGCAACGCATTGAGGTAATAAATAATACTGTGATGAAATTAGTTAATGACCTTTATTTACACACTTATTACTTGTGGTCAGACAAAACCAACAGTTTGGAAAAATTACAAGACCAATCATTCAAGTTTTTATTATTTCAATCACCATTTTTATCAGCTTGTTTTGTAAATCAATTTAAATATATGTATATACTCTTTTTTTTAACTTTATGAGTAAAAACTCAAATTATAATATTTAATTAAATTAAGACAATATTAGCAAAACTCAATCAAAATCTGGATACAGAAAAATCAGAAAAAGATATTGGTTCCACTGGTCCCAGTGGAACCAACTAATATTGTCTTCATTTAATTAAATATTAAATATAAACCTTTGCGACGCAACAGCAATCAAATAATATAATAAATTTCAGTGTTTGAGAAAATGCATCGTGCTTCTGTTTATCGTGAATAAATTTATTGTTTATTATGTTTAGGTATTTGGTATTGTTACATAAGGTTTCAGCATTTGTAACAATGTGTGTGCTTCCTTTTATATACAACATATTTATAGTGTCGGTGTGTTTCAGTATATGCGCATTGACAATTAGGCATTGGTCAGATTGCCAGCCCTGGAATATTTTGAAGTTTAACTGTTATCAAACCTCCAGATAGAATTCAAATCTGGAGAATTCAAAATGAACCTGTTTCATTTTTTGTGTGTTGGGCGATCCTCTGTTTAGGTAGGTACGACGGATCGACTTAATTTCGTGATGATTGTGATCATACTTCTTAGAAGTTTCCTGGTCGTCTTTGAAATTGATTGGAGGTCATCCTGGGAGGATGATTGACATCTAAAGACATGAGCCTGTCCTGCTTCTGGAAGACCCCTTTGGCTGGTAGCCAATGTTCTGCAGACGTTCCATTCTCATGTGTTTGCACACAAATCTACGCGATGAGTTTGCGACAAGCCACAGTATCTACAGTTACGCTGCAAATTATATCGGTATCACACCTTGAGTTTATTACCTTTTTTCACTAGCCAGCGTAGATTTAGGATGTTCTTTTAAATGAAAATATAATCTTGTATTTTGAATACCTACTTTTCATTTTAAACTAAAAACCTAATCCCTGGAGATGCATTTGCCGTGTTGAGTCCACTTTGCTCATGATAATCTATATTTTTCCAGCAATTCAATAATGAAAAATTGTTGCCGCGTATTCCCACGGTAACAGTATTACTTTGCAAACTTCTGCCCCAATGCATCACTGTGATGGTTATGCCAATAATAAAACGGTTACACATTACCTAAGATAGAGTCATGGCACTACGTGCAGAACAACAATCATGAAAGTAATTAACAGTCTCCATCTTTAAAGTCACATTATATCTGCCGGTCATCGACACGACACAAACAATAATTTCACCGTCATCACTATAAAAACCATCTCAATTGCATTTGATTAAATCGAACCAATGACACAATTCATTTTAGCGATTGTCCTTCTCTATAATGTAGCCTCTCACCGCTGTGATCGGATTACGATGGTTGCCGAGTTTTTCGTTTTTCTCCCTCCTACTTCTGCTATCTTGTGGTCTGTGCCAGAAGACGTACCTTGTACAATGCAGGTAACTTCAGATTGTACCTTGCACACCTGTGAGCGTTTTGGCTCAAGGTTCACTTTCAATCTCACTTCACTTCTGCAGTTTCGCGAAAGTCCGGCGTGGTGCGCACTTCAATGCACACTTTCGTTTTGCTATTGATCTGGTTGTTAGATTATCTGACTTTTAATGCATTCTTAAACGGAATGAACTGACTTATAAGGGTTCATGGATATTGGTGTAATATAATTGGTAAAAAATCAATATTTTCATATTGAGATGTTATCGATATTAATATACGAATATATTATGCCGAAAAGTATTAACTCACTTCAAATCGTTAATCAAATCTTTTTCACGTGTCTGTGTGTTTTCTCGTTTGTTTGACAGGTGAAATTATATTAGGCGTTGAATTCAATTATTAAAGTAATTTCGTATTAAAATCAAAAAACTTCATCGGGGTTTGCTTAAATTTTTTAAGTAAACCTTAATGACAAGCATTACTTGCGAAACATGTTGTTATTTTAAACAATAAAAGTGGTTAAATCTAGGAATAAAAAGAAAAGCGAAAAATATGGGTATACAAATAAGCACGTACAGTATATAGCAAAAATCAACACAAATAGTGAGTTACAGATTATTACCCGGCTTCGCTCAGGACAACATTCTAGAGTGATCTGGAATGTTCTACAATGATGTTCCCGATTCCCTATTCTCGAACATTCCACGACATACTCCGCCACTCCTTCCAGAACTTTCTAGAGCTCTATGGAACCTTTTAGAACTTTCCCGGATACTATTCTAGAAATTTCAAGAGGGTGAAACTTCCAGCCCTTATTTCTTAAAAAGAACGCCCTTCGGTAAGTAAAAACGGAAACCGTCATCCTAGAGGGGGGATAGAAATCTACCACATCATATAACTCCCTTGATCGTACCGGGACTCGTTTCTGAGTTTTTGCGAACCGCACGTTTTTTTGGACTTTTATAAAATATATTGATTATTTAAGTAGTTAGTAAAAGGAAGATTAAATAGGCTAAAAATAATAATAAAAATGTATTATTGATATTAAATGTTGGAAAATACTAATTTAATTTTCAATAAGGAATAAATTAAAATATTGACAGAATATTTATAACAATGAATTACATACGTCTATAATAATTTATTATAATTAAAACCATGTAAACAAAAAATAGCAAACATCGCAAATTTAAAATTACTGATGAAATTAAAACATAATAATCTTGCATATTCAATTAGACATCTTGGTTTACCTTTAAAGTATGCATTTACATTGTAATCGGCAATAGCAAATAAAGAAATTTTAATAATTTTATGTCTCTGTGTTATTACGATAAAACAGATCTTTATCTTCGTAAACATTAAAACAAAAAACATAACAATGATCATAATCTTAGCCCATTAAAATGTTTTCATTCCTTCTGCCTGCTGCCTACGTGTAGGAAAGTTTTCAGACAAATGGTTTTCTCTTACACATAAAGGTGTTTTATACGACCGTTTTTTCTCGTATTCACTTTTACGATTCATCACCGTTATTATTTATTGCACGGAGCCATTTTATGTACGATTGTATTATTTTATTGATTGTCGTGAGAGTTACAAACAAATAACCTTGGATAGTAGGTACCTAATTTACATGATAATAGATATACTATGTTACTATTACTTACCTGTATACATGTCAGCGTGCATGTCTAGTTTATTCTGACTACTTCCTTGTTCCCTGTAAACTTTAAAAAAATATGTAAGCTGACTCCCTTTTAACTTGGAGTCTGGCGACCCTCCTATATTGTAAGCTCCAATCGTGAATTGAGTTTCACGATAGAGTCAGCAAAGGTTATTTAATGCTTCATAAAGTATGTAACTTTGAACTCACAGGAGTACAAACTTTACTCACTACAAGTTCTGCATTGAACTTTTCTTAGAGGTGAGATTTGACCCGGAGACGCATAGTGCAATTTTTTATCTGCAATTGCTAGACATGAAAGTAAACTCAATCAAAAAGTTCCAAGTTTCAATAATGGTGAAGATTGCTTATGTTGCGCCAAAATCTGTATTCTTAATTAAATGTCTTATAATATATTATCTAGAACAGTGGTTCCCAACTGGTGGTCCGTGGACCGCAGGTGGTCCGCGAGATCAAAAATGTCGTCCACGAAACATTTATTGATTTACTACAAAAACCGAATCGAAAGGTATCCAAAAGCTGATTCGTAACCCTTTTAGTATTAATGATGGAGTAGCTGAAATAGTCCAAGAAGAGCACATTAATTACGCGATTAATAGTTTATCAATATGGTACCTTGTGGTCGCTGTGAGAACAAATAAATGTTATAGTGGTCCCTGGTCAAAAAAATGTTTGGAATCACTAATCTAGAAGGTAAAAAATCCGAATGTTATTTTTAAGAGATTTGAATCTTTAACTCATTCGTCTTTCCAGGAAAAACGTTTAGGAATCAATCCTCCCACGCTTCTAAAATCGGGGGCCAGACTTTAATGAAACTCTAAATAACAACGTACTTTTTTTCTGTAAGCTAGTTGGTAGCGTAAACAACACGGTGGGTGCTTACTTTTGCACGGCAGGTATCACAATCCAACAAATCACAAATTACTGTAACTTTATATTTAAGTTATAACCAAGTTAACACCGAGTTTAGTAAACAATCTATTGCATAAGCACTCCGATTGCATAATGTTTATTTGCACGGTTCTATCTATTACCATTACTTTGAATAATTTCTGAACGATACCATTTTTCACTTTGACATTTATATCTGGTTAGTCCATTGGATTATCTATGCATTTCGTTATCATTTTGCTGAAATGATAAATTGGAAAAGATAATTGTTTTTTATTTCTATTCATAATCGGGGGGTAGGTATGTGTACGCCGTCCCGGGTCACCATTTATTAGATAACCAACACCCCTGTCATAAGTCATTCAGGGTCATGTCAGGTTTGATGATTTAGCAGGGGTGCCCGGTTTCATGGGGTGAGGTTTGTCTAGGTCTTGGCGGCAAATGCGTTTGCCCAACCACTGCGTGGCGGGCCGGATCGGGAGACACTGGTTGAGGGAGACCTAACTTAGATCTCACCAGCAGGACTCTTTCGATTAGAGCGATGGATTCGTACGTCTGTCACTCCTGGACACGTTGACCCCCAAATTTCTACTCACCCCTCATACCTTTTTCCTTCCTAGAACTTCCTGTCCGTCCTTTCCCTAAAAATACGTTCCACACAGCATCCCCAAAAATGACATAGACCCCGAGGTAAATTGTTTTCTAATGTGGTGCTTATGTAAAAAAAAATACAGAGTGTGCAATTTGTACGCGGTAGAAGTGAAAACTAAAGTAGACAAGAGTGAGGACGCTACGAAGCACCGCACAAAGAGGAGACCGATATTTCTATCTCATTATCTCGCAGGTTAAATCCTTGTACGTGTTTGTCTCTTTTTAGTGTCGCTATTTTTTGTTTCATCGAGTTTCGTGCTAAAGTTTGGTGCTAAAGAAGTTTAATAAAATTAAACAAAAAAAAAATTATTATTCTTATTAACGTGAAAACATTCTTTCACAGTCCGTAGGTAAATTAAACATGACGTAAATACATTGTTATTAAAATTCTTGTGGAAAATTATATGTACCGCAGTATTATCTTGAATCTGTAGCGAACACACGCAACAATTCCGTTTTCAATTTGATGAAACTGAAATTTTAACTCTAAATCATCTTCGAAACGAGGACAAGGCCATTTATATTCGTCCAAAATCATTGTGTGAAAAATGTTTTTTACATCTACTTTTCTATACCAGGAAAGGTTATTTTAAATGTTAACAGTTGTGTAACTACAACAAAACTACAAATACGCATCGCTAATGCGAAAAAAGCACATGTTCTAAAAATGCAAATTGCAGGAACTTTCGATCGTACAAACCGTGTCCGTCAACTGTTCATTGGAAATGAGTCTACAACTGGATAATTTATTGTGGATAAAGCCTCATATGAAAGCAGTGGAGCGTGTTCGGAATAAATTATTCTCTTTAAAGACAACAATTCATGTAAGTCAGATAATAAAAGAAAGGATTGTTTTTTTTCACTCTAACAGGTTTCAGCAATCTGCTTAATCTATATTTCTTTTCTTTCTTCAATCAATAATTGGGAGTGACTTAGGTATATTAGACCCTTTTGTATTTTAATTAGCATCTTCTTATTAGTGTCTATCAAAACCCCACTCTTCCAATATGAAGGGTTTCAGTAAAAAGGTCATTTTATACCTGTGCACTACAGAATTTGTCCTGGGAAGCGCTTATTTTTTTCTTCTTGGTTATTTAATTATAACAATATCTTTTCTGACTAGGTACTCCGCGCAGTCATGATTCTATTGTGATTGCGTGATATCTTACGCATTGTGGCCGCGGAATCATTCGTGCGTTTATGAATGTCAGAATATTTTACTTACATCTCTTCCGAGTTGTACTCTAGTATTTTTTTTATTTGTAATTCTGAGCTTTTGATTCTTTTCCGACAGGATGGTAAAGAACAAACCGCATAGAGAAACATTTTGATATAATACAAAGTCAGGCTTAAAAAATATTTGTTTTGTACGTATTTGCTCTGTCAAATGTTTTTGTGTTCGGTATGCCGTATTTAAACATTTTGATAGAATCAAGAAACGGCCATACTACCACAGTTAGGAGTACTCTGTCCTGGTGCGATCTAGTAAGGCGACATACTATATATGACTTATTATACCTTCTCTGATTCGTCGTCATTCCGTTTAATTTATCCCACATGAAGCCAGTAAAGCGATAAGTGACATAAATCTTCTGAAGTTATATCATCAGTGACTAAACTTATAATAATAATTAGTATTTACCGGAGCACATCGATTTCGTAATAGCTGGTACGGTGAGTTCACACAGAGAATCAACAAGTCTTCTGTAAAATAAAACTTTATTTTAATTAGTTATTGCCTTTTTCTTTTGCTGGGCGAAAGTAAAGAGCATTTAGTATTGACTGAGGTTGTGGGCGAAGTAGACCAAGTCTTAAAAAATGTGAAGGTTGAATTTCTGTTAATCACTATGAAGGGAATTGCGCATTCTAATATATTCGGATTTTCGCTGTAGTTGTATAATATTCAGTCTTTTTAAGAACATGTTAGATAAATTAGGTTGACTGAAAACGGATTTCATTTATTTTCAAGAATACATATAAAAATAATGTTTATTTATTCCGGAATGTAAGGAAGTTAGTGCAAACCCACGCATCACTTAAGGACATTTAACCAGCCAGCGGCCGAAAATCCACATTTGGTCGAAAAATGTTCTTACGATCCCATACGGCGGTTCTAATGAGAAAGATTAATTATTCTCCATACCAGTTTTTTTAAAATTATCACTAATATCACTCGATTTTATTTCATTCCAAATTTGCTTTAATCTATACCTGATACGAATGAAATACTGGCCATATGTTTTATTACTTCCTCTCATACTCACAAGCACAGCTTTTCATGGGAGTAAATCTAATAATAAAAAATAAAAAAAATTTGGAAGATAAAATGTTTCATACACATTACTGTTATCAATTATGATTATATTTTATACAAATACTTTTAAAAACATGATAATATTAGGTACATTCAAAGAAAACAGTTTATTAATATTTTTCAAATCTTTAATTCACGGTGGAAGTCCATTCCAATTTTCAAGTTATTAATATGACATTTTTGACTTTACTTAAAAATGTCATATTAACACCTAAGTTGTCAAGTTTGGTTCAAGATTTTTTAAAACTATTTAATAGAAAACATATTAAACCAACAAAGCGTTTTATAAATAGTTCAAGCACCCTCAGAAATTGAATACGAATTAAATGAGAATTTTTACAATTATCTTTCATTACCTGACTGTATTCCTATATTAGATAATATTATGTTCCCATTGAATTTTATTTCCATCATTTACAAACCTTCGATTCTCTACCTCGTATGTACTGTCTTAATCTGTTATATGATTATGTGAATTTTGCGAAACCCCGGTATAAAATTTTCAGTTAAAATAGTTTAGTTGTGTAAAATCAAGTAAACTTGGTTTATTTTACTTGAATAACGTCATACTAGAAAGTATAATATCTTACTACAAAAATTTAAATAATAATAAATCCACATTATTATGAACTTTTGCATATCGACTGACGAAGACTTAGTGGAGTCGCTGCGATGAATAATATACAAAGTATTAAGGAACGTACTTTACCAGTGATTTTTAACAATATTTGGAGTAAAAAATGTAAATCAAATTTTGTCTCCGTTGACTTTTTGGCGTCTTTTTTTTCATTTTTTCTTTCTTCAAAATCAAACAAAAAATGCAATGTTTCTATACATAGGGGCCTCAGCATGGTTAAGCCACCCAGTGAGGCCAACATTACTGGATTGTACTATGAAATTTAAAATATTATATCAATATATAAATTAAAAATATATCGTCACTATTCAATCGTCCAACCCATCACCAAGCCCCTAAATGTTTTTTTTACGTTTTTAGTAAAAAAAAAACAATTTAATTTTTTTTTTTAAATATCGCAAAGTTCAAATTTTAATAAACATTTTTTTTACTTCAAATAGTGTCAGGAATCACTGGTAAGTCATGTGCATGTGCATCCTTTAACATTGTATGTAACGCATTTTTACTAACAGCTATGAGAAAAAAAAGCAATGGAAACTTTTTACGGATAATTTGAAGTATGACTTGACCTTTGTTTAAAATTTAAACAAACAATAAGTAATATTAACGAGTGTGGGCTTCTGCTTTTTTAATATTTATTCAATGGGTAACCAGTTGCGTCACACTATGAGTAATAATAATCTGTAAATGATTAATGCATCTGAAGATGTACTTAGCGGCAAGCTTTCCCAACAAATGGTACTTGACCGGAAAAAATATATAAAAACTTGTTTTGCAACTGGATAAAAAAAATCTTCTCCCGGCGTTATTTTTTTAAATTATTCAACCATAAACGAATGTAATAATATGCATTAGTAGACACGTTAAAATAAAGAGGAAGTATATTCAAGAAACGTTCAAGAAGGATGGGACTGTTTATAATCGGAACGATCTTTAAAATAGCATCACTGCTTTTGGAATACGTTCTTATTTTTTTGCAATATTTTTTTAAAATTTTATGTCATTCTTTAACATTTATTTGATTTTCTTGAAATGTTGTGGGTCCTTTAAAATAAATGCTTTTTTGGTTTCCTAAAACATTTGTTCTATTTTTCATTAATGCCACACAGAGGAAGCTCTGAGGAAAATAATTTTCCTCGGGGCAAATGTGTCTTTGGGGATACTGTGTGAAGAGTATTTTTAAGGAAATAAAGGAGTGAACCTGGGTTTTGAAGAGACCACGGAAGAAATATAGGAGGGAGGAAACACGAATCCGGAATTGTTAAGAGGGAATAACCAGAGAAAACCGGAAATATGTCATTTTTAAATCAAATTTGTGACGTATCGACTCTTTTCCACATCTTGCTTTCTTTTATCTAGTAAAGTTATGTTCTAAATTTTGAGTATAATAAGGTTATACCATAGGTCGTTGGCAGATTTGTTAAATTTTCAAAAAAAAATTATTATACAACACATTTCAAATCATATAATCATGCAATAAAATAAATCAATAAATTATCTGGGAAAGACCTGTTTCCGAATTTTAATATTAGTTTAAATAAAATCATTAAAAAAGATCCGCGCACATATTTTGTGACGAAAATACTTCAGTTTGTTTATTTATTTACGGTCTTAAAAAACATAATTAAGCTGAAAAATAATAATTCAAAACATAATTAAGCTATGTACCTATTATGAACAATCCGTTTTCTCGCACGGAGACTCCCACCGACAAATAAATAAACTCTTTGTACCATGCCACAGCGGTCCTTGCAGATCATATAAATTAATAAAACTTGTCATCTTCAGTCAACTTATACTTCAGTCAACAGTACTTCAGTCAACTTGTCATCTTCATCTTATGTTATAAAGTTAAAATTTCAATTCATTTACTTACTCATCTAACCCCTACCTTATCGAAGCGATGTATATTCTTCCAAAATAAGAATTGCAAAAATACAAAAAAATCAATCGCCGTTTCAGTGCAACAATTTATCAATAAATTATCTAATGTTTTTAATGTGAGGTTAGACAACTCGAATGTGATTGTTAAACAGAGATGTGCAA
The DNA here is from genome assembly GCA_917563855.2 of Limnephilus lunatus. Lineage (NCBI taxonomy): Eukaryota > Metazoa > Arthropoda > Insecta > Trichoptera > Limnephilidae > Limnephilus > Limnephilus lunatus. Next base: position 43,552,489 of record OU830598.1, on the reverse strand, counting down.
AATGGGTACCGAAAACCATTTGAAATGCAAAATGGAAATGGGTCAAAACTTTTCCATTTGAAAATGCAAAATGCAAAATGGTTTTTAGAAAAGCATTTCAAATGCAAAATGCAAAATACCTATTTTCAAAATGCATTGAAAATGCAAAATGGTTTCTCAGGTCAAACGAGAGTAAAAACTAGCAGCCTTCTACCTTCTATTAAAACAATTATTGAATTTTAAAACAACTTTATTATTTAATAATGGCCATCAACTTGTGGAATAAAAAAAATCATAGATACTGATACGTACTGTGTAAAAAAAATCTTGAATTTGAGTGGAATATAATAGTATCTATTATTAACTGAATAATGTCGTTTTGCCAATTCTGGTAACATCTTTGAAGCAAATATTTAATATTTGTGGTAATGTATTGACATCCCTCACATCCCTGAAAGAAAAAATATGCAGTATTTGGTTAAAATGCAGTTCGTATATATATTTATATAATGAGATAAGACAAGCAATGCCATACAAATTTTCGATCGAAACCGTCCTCATATTGGTCTTCACGTATATCATCGGCCGGCGATTGAATTTAAATTCTAATCTTAGACACTATATAAAGAGGTAAGATTTGTTTGTTTGTTTGCATTGAATAGGCTCCGAAACTAATAAACCGATTTGAAAAATTCTTTCTAAGCTACACTATCCCTGGGTAATATAGGCTATATTATATATTTTTTTTTAAATAGGGATACTTACTTAAACTTCAATAATGTAACCCAAGGTGTAAAAAAATTACCTAAAATATTCTTTACATCGCGTGCGCTGCAAAAATTATTGATGATAGAATAAAATAATGTACTATGACTTTGTAGAACACACCATTATTTACAAAAAGGTCTCAACAGCATAATTCTAACTATTATAGTTATGCCACAATAAGTATTCTTTTATTTAAAAAATTTAATTAAAATGTCGCTGCTTGAAAAGGCTCTTTATTTGTATCTTGGTTTTAATCCTTATCAAAATAAATTACTTCATATTCAAGACAGCTTCAATACCTTTATTTAACTTTTTGAATTATTCAATTCGGATATTTGATTCGAAAGATATCACGAGTTTAAAAATGTTAGTATTAGAAAAAAGTTTCGGCTACGGGCCGGGCGGGAGAGGAGTCAAGAAATGTGTGAAAAAGTGCCGCGCGGCCAGGCGGGTATAACTCCGATCAAAAACGTCAACCGAATCTTTGGTGATATCATAAGTCCCCTTCGATTTGTTCATGGTCCCCGGCTACGGTACGGTACAGTACGGTACAGTACGGCGTACGGCTATGGTACCCGGCTAGGTCTGAATATTTGGAACGCGGAAGGGGGGTTGGCGGGACGGGGGAGCGGGAGAGCGGTGGCGGGGAAGGTGGAAGTGGAACGCTGGAGGGGAACGCGCGGGAATGGACATGCAAGGAGAAACATTTTATTTCTTTGAATATGGCATTGCAACACATTCCGGGAAACAGCTATACTGAATAAACTAACATAGCATTCTACAATATTCTAGCATATTGATTTTCTTTGAAGCGTGCATACCTTAGACAGTTCAATATAATAATATTAATTACAGTACTTACATGATTAATGTAAAACCAAAAACACCACGACCACGCAATAAATGAAGACGCGAAAAAGAAACAAGTCGAAACAAGCTACAGTTTAAAAGTTTGACAGATTACGAACCGCAAAAAAATACGCGGGACTAATGTTGCCAGCGTAAAAAAATAGTAACTTCTATCAAAAATTTTATATTACCGCGTCTGCTTGGCAGGGCTCCTACCAGGGAGCAACTTGACAGACGTAAATATTTCTCATATCGAGGTTAAGGACCAATGGACTGACAGAGTGAATATAGTAGGAATAATGTTGCAAAAATGCATTTAAAATGGAAAATGCATTGAGAAAAGCATTTAAAATGAAAATGGAAATGGATGAAAACAAAAACCATTTAAAATGCAAAATGGAAAATACCCATTTTGCATTTTGCATTTCCATTTGAAATGGATTTATTTGAAATAAAGCACATCTCTGTTGTTAAAACGCGAAACAATCGATGCAGCGAGATAAAAACGCCATTCGCCGTGGAAGAATAATAATTAGTTTTCCATATAAACTCACCAAATGAGCCCAAATACATCGTGATCTATACTATTCTACAATACAACCATCCTCAATGAATGGATGTGATGTAACAACGCAACTAGACTGAATCAAATATTCTATTGTGTACTTCACCGGAATGAGTAGAAGGCACGTTGCAAAATTTACGTCCGAATAGGTAGGTAGGTACTACAAATGGGTATTAGGGAAGCGAATCCAAATAGATTAATTCAAATGTTTGAGTGTTTAGGATATTGTGTTATCTTGCTAACATCATAAGACTGATTGTTGAATTACATAGTAATCACTAATCACAACTACCGACTTATTTCTTTTATTTATATTTATTTAGATAAAACAGTCGTACATTCAAGTATAAACCACACATTCCTATGTTATGTACCAATTAAGTTCCATTAAATTTAATGTTGATTTGTTATTGTACCTAAACAATGTATTAAAAATTACAAAAAAATCATTATAAAGAAATTCATAATCAAATGAAGAAATACAGTTTTCGCATGAGTATACTATTCAAAACAATACAATAAATTACTGATTATGAGAGCATAATTTTCACGAAAATAAAAGTATTTTATGTTATCATTTTGGTGTAGTGCATTTATGATTTTTAAATATGATTTCAAGTTACAGTTGAAAATATCTATTTCTCGTAACTCATAAGTTTTGCGCGTATTTTGATTTTCAGTGTGGTATATTCTAAATAAGTCCTTCGATCAGGGGACCTCTTTCTGTATTCGGGGCAACGAAATGCAATATTTTCAAACAAATATGTTGAATTAACAAGATAGTTCATGATTTTATATAAGAATAAGCATCAGAGATTTTTCTCCGTTTTTATAAAGCGGTAGGTTCAAACTGACGATTACTAAAGTGATACGATAGGCGTTTTATAAATTTGTGTTGGATATTTTCAATATGATCAATATATATTTGATATTGGGGATAAGTGTGTGTGAGTGAAATTTACAATGTGTATAATAAAGCCCAATTTCTTGTAAAGTTTTCATAGAATATTTTCAATCTTAATCCTTAAACAACTATGCGAAGCATGTTTTAAGACACATCAAGACACTTCTTAAGTTCCTTTAATAACCTAACAATCAAAAACACAACACATAAATGAAGCGCAGATAACTAAAAATATGTGAACGCACAGACAAATTGCAAGAAAACACATGCTAACACTTGGATTTTAACCGATATTATGATTCAAAACATGTGTTAAATGTAGGAAGTTGAGTGTCGGGAAATGCTAATCCCTAATTTTAAAAAGTCGCCAGACTTACAGGATATTTTTTGCAGCGGAAATAGCTTTCTCTAAACATATCTGCACCGATGTAACTTTAGTGTCCTGTCCGCAGCCCGTGCCGTGGTCAAGAAGAGTAATATGTGACCACACACATCATGTCGGCACACGACAAACGTCAAAATCTCCTGTTCGTTTTTAAGGCCATTCAAATAACAATAGCCCGCTCTCGTGAAAGCTTCTATCAGGCCAACGAGGTTCGGTAACATTAAATCCTTCCGCGGTAGCGAACGGATCCGCCAAATAACAAAGAAAATCGTGAACATTTGCAGAATAATTGTTTTCGTGCCTCACTTTAGCTGTAAGTACAAATGGCACGAGATTCCAGAGCAACGAACTGAAGCTTTTCTGATTTAAATTAATGGAAATTGTATCACTTCATGCTTGTAAATATAATGGTCAGCGGATGATACCTTTGATTGCATTGCGTTTTAAATGAGCGGCCATCACTGTGTATTTATTATTTCAATTGCCTTTGGATTCCGAAAAACGTCATTAAATTTATTTCATTTATTCCATTCCTGCGAAACATTATGCACAATAACTAACAACCAATCAACAGTAATTGAGTCCTCGCGAATAACTTTGTTTTCATCGCAATAATTTTACTGAGAAAAACAAGTTTTATTAGATGAATAAATAACGGTACAATTATGAATTAATCATTTATAAATGCTGCCAAATAAGTAAATATTTTTTCTGGCTTTAAGTCCTTCTTAAACTATTCATATAATCCTACTCAAGGTTCTTGTCAACAAAACTCAGCTTTGATGTTTAATACATCCCGGCAAGGTTAATTATAACATCTTCATAATAAAGAAGTAAATAAATGTTGCCATCACGAAACCGTTTTTCTTCGTGTTATTACAATCTCCATTATGTGAGTGTCATCCAATTTTCGAAATAACGAATTTCTAATAAAAAATATTCCAGTAGATGCTTATACAATATTCCAGTAATAACAAAGGACAAAGGCTAGTGTCAGCTTCAGGATTAACTTATTCCAGCCCTAAATATATTTATTTTAAATTAAAATGTATTTTTGGTCAATTGAGCTAAATTGCTATAGCACATCCAATTTCTAGAGTAACCAAAAAGTTTTGATTATTGCTATAGCTTATATAGCTGTTTAAAATTGGTTTCTGGTTTTTTTTAAACTATGAAATGGGAATACCTAGAAACTCACTGGAAAATAGCACTACTTGATATACTTATAAGGATATTTGGACTGAAGATTTCTGGACCGAACACACACGCGAAAGCGATCAATTTGAGACAAAACTCAAGACATAAGGCCTCTGAAGATGGACAGTGAGATCTGCCCGAAACCTTAGGGGTTAAAAAGGCCTTTTAAAGACTACGTTACGCGGTTAAACCGAGAAAATTATTTTACATCTTACACCCGTGAAAACCTTAACCATATATATACATATCAGGAATGTTATTTCATTCGTGTAAAACAGCTATATTTCGAACAATTATTTTAATAATATTGATATCGAGAAAGAATACAACAAATTATTTGCATCAGGCTCCATTTATATGTGATAGCTTTTCAGAGTCATCTAATTCATTGCGTACTTTTAAAAAGATTATTAAATTATCTGTGTTAGCCGATTGCTCACATTTTTTTAAACTTTGATTTTTTTTTAATTAATAGCATAATGTATTGAATAATTTTTGTTTTTCAAATCAAAATGTCGACACAAAGTCACTTCACATATTTACTACATTAAAATGAATTAGTTTCCTTTTGCTTAGTAGGTACCCATTATTTGTAAGAAACATTAACAGATGTGCCACACGCCACTATAAAAGATGTTGCTTGGCGTATTTCGGCATATTGCTCGCCGTACATCCCCAATAGGAATATATGGCGAACGATATGCTGAAATAGACCAAGCTACATCTTTTATAGCTGTGTGTGACACCAGTCTAATGTATTAATATTATTCTACCAATATACTATTTTGATTATTTAATCAATTTATTAATCGCAACACAGGCTAGTGAAGTTAAAAATTTAAATGTAAACAATAATACCATGTATGGAAATAATAAGAATATTATGACGGACAATAACAGCACCAACGTAACTAAACATTTACAAGGAAACATGAAAAATCTTAATTTATTTACTTTTACGGTGCAATAATAGATGTTTTTGACGTACCATCAATAAATTGTACATACGTAATACGTTTAATAATATTAAGAGCATGAAAAAATATATTAGTATGATATAAAAAGTAGTTTGACTGAGCCCGAAGGCATGCGTTGGTTTACAAAGCATGACGGACCATAGCAGGCCAACCAGAGAATAATCCCATTACTTCATAAAAAGTTATTTAAAAGCACTCTCAATGAAGGTATATGACATCATACAGTATCTTCGTCTCTTACCTGACGAGCTTTGTGCAATATGGCTAGCCTGCTAACAAAACATTCTCGCTTTTGGCAATGGCCATGTAATATATTATTTCTCCGTGTGTTATTAAATAAGCGTTTTGGAAAAACATTGTCGACCAACTGGCGATTATTTATTTAATGACCGTCTGAAACGTGTACACTGTACAGTTCATCCCGGTGACGAGGAGGTAAGAATATACGTATCCTTAAATGTCACGAGGTAGAATTATCTGCAAATTATTGACATTTAACGAATCATAATAAATTCTTGGTTTGCGAAGTTTAGCCAAAAAACGTTATAATGACTAAACTAGTACCTTTATAGATTTTCAATAAATGTTCCTCTTAAGGCGCCGCATCCGCGGTAAAAAGAAGAAGACGGAGAGACATGTAATCACGAATGTTAGAGTAGCTAAAATTTAAAGCGATAAAATGTATGCGAAAATTGTGCAAAAATCTCGTGGAACACAAAGAAACATTGTGATTTTTTTTCACAACTATAACTTGTAAAATAACTGAAACAAACGTGTTTATAATAATTTTCGGAGCATACTTTGCGATTTTTTTTCTATTAAGGGAATTTCATATAATTTGCGTTTCGGCGTGGAACGTGTCTAGATATTATCTTCAAAATTAACATATATTTTTTTAGGAGCTTAAAAATTTCAAATGTTTAAGGGAGATGTGTAAGAAATCGGTATAAATTCGGGTAGCGGCGGCTTAAATCACGTGATTATAAAACTACATTTCGTAATACGGGCTAGATTTTATAGCTATTCTGGCTATTCATACTGTGTGCCTTTGTAATATTGGGAAGAAGGATTAAATGAGAGGAGAAAACGTAGAAGCAGGCAGGTCATTCTAGAACCTTTTCAGAAACGTTTGAGCATTGAATTTTGGCAGTGTAATGCTCCATGGCTCCAGGTCCTTATGCTTTATAATGGAAAACAAACGGTGTAGTGGAATGCGTTACAGACGGTATGTTATGTTATAAGTAGATATATGTGAATTTTTTTATAATGGTATCCCTAGGCTTATCTAATTATGTAAACAGGGTTCCTTTTTTTATTTTTACATTAGCTCCACACAGGAGGCCTGAGGAAAATAATTCCCCTCAGAGCATATGTCATCTTTGGGGATGCTGTGTGGAAATTCTTTTTAGGAAATGAAGGAGATGAAGTTCTGGGAAAGCAAATGGTAGTAGGGGTGGGTATAAATCTGGGGTTCGGTGTGTCCAGGAGTGACGGAGGTGTGAATCCATCCCTCCCACTGCGATGCAAGGCGATGTTCCGAGAGAGTAAAGCTGGAGAAGTCAGAAGGTCTCCCTCAACCCACTCTCTTCCGATCCTACCCGCCAAGACCCGGACTAACATCCCATGAACCCCGGCATCCCTGCTAACTCACCAAATGTAACGAAGTTCAAACGTCCATAGAAAAACTAAATATCTAAAAGCCAAGTTTAAAAAGTTACTGAAATACCTGTGTGATAAACCACTTCCTACGCCGTTATACTGGAATAACGAGGTTCTATCTGCCATTTATATGTAACTGAGATATGAAGTATCAAAGTTTGAATAAAATAAAATAATGTAATACTAGTGAGAAAGTAGGTAACCCACCTTTGTCATCCGACAGCTTATCCCAGAGCAAAAGAACATCCTTCTCAGGATGGTGGAGTCAGGGATTTGAGGTCATGCATATAAATGAAGCATCCATTTTTTCTAGTGAAATTATAATAATACTTTATTGCACTTTGCAAGGAAAATAAACACCAAAGAAGGCTTAACAAAAGGACATAAATACCTTTGAGCATTTAGCAACAGATTTGGAGAGAGAGAGTTATTAAAATCACAGTTAATTTTTAATACCGCAAACGTCACGTCGTCGTGATTCTCCTCTTGCAGAGCGAAAAGCCTCAAGTTCGCAAACAGCCATCCCAAAACGCCGTCCAGCGCGTCGCAGGGGGGCTGCTCGATTAAAGGGAATCCACCCCAATAAAATAGCTACGGCGGTTTCTCACCGGCGCGAGCAAATCTCGCCGGCCAAACAGACAGCAAAAGAATACTTGCGGGTCCTGCGCGTGTCGAAGAGCCGCTTCATTAAAGGGAATCCACCCAACAAAATAAGCACGGCGATTTGCCACCCCTCAGGCGGCGTTGGCAAATCTCGCCGGCCAAACAAACAGACAGCAAAAGAATCCTTGCGGGCAGAACATCATCCGTTGATTCCAGTCCAAATTAACTTCCGCACGCGGATCATTTTATCCAACGACATCCGGCGAGGGATTAATAAAAATAAAAAGGCTTCAATGCCATTTGGGTCGTCACACACTCTCGTGACATAACAAAATAATAATTCCCGGCTACATTGCACTAGGATAAAAAAAACTCTTCAACCCAATCGCCCAAAAAACCCCGCCGCCAACAAGCACTAAGTTACGTCCTCCGCCATGATTCCAAGAATGAATCTGTTTCCGGTCTCCTTCCAGTTTTGCCAACCAACAAAGTTAAAATCAGAAAAAAAATAATAATCAATAGACAATAAACAGTACCTACTTTGCGCAGTACCTGCTCACGAAATAGATATGTTACAATAAAAATGCCATTATTTATGAAAAATTGAATGAGAATAACATATTGTAAACTTTCAGAACAACTAAAGCAAAATATGTGGCATTTAGCCAAAAAACTTAACATACAAAAAAAAAAACAAATAGAACCATACTTTCCATAACCATAACCATATATTTAACCATAACCACAAAACCATAACTTTCAATGGATTTCTACGGATACAACTAATCTTGTACAATCTTCGCTAGGAGAGACCAAGAAGACGAACAAATTCTTCCGGCCATTCGATAATAATTCGGTATGGTATGAAATACACATTTAAACATTTTGTCATTTAGCTGAAGTTTTTACATAGTTAAGCATGCGTCCGCATTTATAAGTGATGTAAAAACAAGGCAATAATAAATACCTGATGAGGCATTTGGTATACTAACTTTTGCAATCGCATCCCACAAACACATATTTTATTACCAAAAAAACATGCAAATCCCGTTCGAATAAAACAGTTATATAATCTCCAAGTTTTCCGCAACTGCCCACGGTGACATAATTTTGCTATGTTTGCATATGAAAGCAGGCGAAGTAAGTTTAATCAGATTTCTGCATTAAATTACTTGCCTGCTCAGATTTATTGTCGCTACCTTTAATGACCCAGAATGAATAGAATACATTTAACTGAAAATTAACGACCAAAATTCAGTTGAATATTTTCTACTTTTAGAACGACAATTTCACACAGTTTGCACATTTCACCATTTCATAATGTCTACATTTTAATTTTTCATTAATTGACAGATTGGACAGCAATTGAGCTATACGATCTGTCAAATAATAATTAATCTGCAGCTGCTGACTGAACAACTTTTATAAAATAGTATCGAGTTCTCGACATGCGTTGCAATGCCACTTAACAGAGAAATTGTTTCTTGCTGCGTGTCCTTTCCCATTCATCAAATTCACCCTCCGCCTTCCCTCTTCCTCTACCGCTTCCCCATCTCGCGAATCCCCCTTCGGCATTCAGCCCCGGTACAGTTAGTTTTTAAACAGCTCGCACGCCTCTTATTGGAATTTTTTATACAAATTTCATAAAGCCAGAACTCACAACAATTCACCAAAGATTCATTCTAATCGGATGAATGGTACAGGAAATAATTTCATAACGCCAGAGCTCACCACTTTATATAGAAACCATCGTGGGCGGGTGCACAATAAATCACCAAAGTTTCAATCGGATGAATAAGGGACAAACAAAGTAGCGTTCATATTTATAAATCAAAATATCGATTACGTCGCCATTTTTATTCCGTCTAGCCATGTACGTTGATTATCCTAAAACCTGTTGATGTACGTTCATTTGTTGAGATTAAGGCTGTATTTATATTTCAAGATAAAACTTACAGCCATGATTTAATTATTAGATAGGTGAAAACAAGCACCACGAGAAGGCTTTGCATAATATTACCTTAAGCTCGAAACATCCTCGGTTTTTGCAGGTCAACGATAATATTATTATAGGTAATAAAACAGAGCCTGCAGATTCAACCTTAATTCAATTCCATAACGCAATGGTGTAATAATATTATGCATTAATTATTTTACTTGCGAACAGTCCGGATTAACTGCACAAAACCTGTCCACTTGACATTTCAAAACATATTGCAATTCCTATTGGATATTAATTTACAAAAAATCAAATCAATGAATATTAATAATAAATAACAATGTGCAACATAATTGTGAATGGTGAATACTTGGAGCAGGTGTATGAGTTTGTGTATTTAGGAAGTATGTTTAAGAGAGATGGGAAGGCTGATAGAGATATTGAAAGAAGGATAAATGCAGGTACCTCCATTAATAGAGGACTGATTGCCATTGACGCTAACAAAAAACTGTCCAAAGAAGTGAAGCCAGCCGTCCATAATAAAGTGCTGGTACTTACCCTGATGTTTGACAGTGAGGCATGGAACTAGCAGAGGAAGGATGAAAGTAGACTGAATGCTGTAGAAATGAGAACCCTGAGGCACATGTATGGTAAAACCGTGTATGATCGTGTAAGCAACGTGGAGATCCGCAAAGAATGCAAGGCTGATGTAAAAGAACGCTCTGATGGTTTGGGCATGTAGAGCGAATGAACGAAGAAAGGAGTGTAAGGAAAATATATTACGCAAATGTGAATGGTAGAAGTAGTCGGGACGCCCGCGGAGGACATGGCACGACCAAGGGTCTGGCCATGTCGATGAGACATGAGACGATTTGTGAATGTGGACGAGGCAAGGCGTGTGTCCCAAGATCGAGTTGTTTGGCGGTCCGTCGTCTCTACATACCCCTGCGGGGAAACGGCGTGATGGTTAGTTAGTCAGTTAGTTAACTCGTAGGAATAATACAGACTTAAAATCTGCAATGTTTAGACAAAAACAATGCTTTTAAAGGTTATCCGATGCGGTTTCAAATATCCGGCCTATGGCAATGGTGTCATAGAAAATGGACCTCCGTTCAAAACTAAGTACATAATCGGTCGGTTGTAATGCAACGAATCGGCATTTGTTACCAAACGTTAATAAAAGGTCATTATCTGACATTTCATGGTTTAATGCTGTAAATACAATTTGTTTCGTTCAACGGCTGTTTAATTAAATTGTTATTATTTTAATACAAATGAAGATTTTTCTATTTAATGCACTTGTTATTTTTCCAAGAAATTCAAGAATGAAAATGCCAATCGCGAAAGTTAAAGTCAGTTTTATTTCATGTCATCACGCTGTTGCAAATTATAGGAAAAAATGAAAAGGAAAACAACGTTTTAATAAGCACTAAGTTTATTCATCTTCATAACGAATAAAAACGAAGATTTAAGCCATAGATACCTGATAGATTTATAGAAGAATCCTAGACTTGGGAAAAAAAATTCATGTGGGATTTTATCTCAATTCCGAGAAAATCTAACCGGCGGTTACATTATCCTTGTTTTCAAATCAAATACACTATCAAATCCAGTATCAAATAAAATGGTACAAAAAAAACGGTAAGTACACTTTTTTCCTGGTTTCTTGATTTAAATATCAATTACAATCCGCCGGGAATCATTTATCGGATAACCAACACCGGTAGGTAGAGACCGGTCAGTGGTTGAGTGGGCATCGCGTTTGGGTCTCACCCAGGCGTTCTGTGTTCGATTCCTCGGCTGGCTGAGTCCTCCATCCCAACTCAAGCAACATTTTAGGCTTACTGTGGTGGTAGTAGGAGATTTTCAAATATTGTCGGGTTATTTTAACCCTGGAATGCTTGTCTTTCCTTTAAAAAAAAGGTTCCCCCCAAGTGGTTCGCTGCTTTTGCTGACTTAGCAGGGGTTTCCATGTTCGTGGAATGAGGTTTGTCGGGTTCTTCGCAGTGGATGTACTACTCATCTGCTGCGTAGAGAATGGTTAAGGGAGGTCTTTTGACCTTTCGAGCCGGACTCTCTCGACACTTCGCTTTGAACCGCAGTAGGAGGGATAGGTTCATACGTCAGTCACTCGTGGACACATTGACCCCCAGGTTCCCATTCCTCTTCACTTCCTTCATGAATTTCCTCTACTTCCTTTCCTTAAAAAGACCTTCTACACGGATTACATACGCTTTGATGGAAATTATTTTCCTCGAGGCCTCCTGTGTGAAGCTAATGTAAAAAAATTACTGATTAAATAACGTAATATAACAAAACGTTCTTACTGCCTTCTCGCACTCGGTTTGTATAAAATTAAAATTATGTATAATATTAACCGTAAATGTGTTAAGCCTCACCTTCCGTTTTAACTGCCATGTTTTAGTCCCAATCAAATTGGATTCGATTAGGTCGATTAGTGAGCTAACACAATTTTAATTGGTTAGTATTTGTAATCGATTAAATTAAATTAAGAGCGCGGTGCCACAATTTAATCGACCCTTTTGCAATGCTTACGACCAAATTGTTGATTGATTGACTTACCGGATAATTGCATTGTCGTGTACCGCGAATTATTTAGCAATTTACTTCTTTACCAGATAACTGAGAACTATTAGTCTCGCGTAAAGCGTTTAACCTCTTGCCCTGTTGTCCTCTTGGACGGCAAGTTGTTGCAGTAATTCCAAATTACCGACCTCTTCCGTAAATCCGGACACTCGGGGAGTACTTACTCTCAACTGTTTGCCCGAACTCTGTAAATATCCACTTTAATGTTTTATTTTCACGTTTATTGCTTGTATTTACTACGCGCCTGAGTGTCGTCACTATGTTTCATGAACAATTTAACCAATAATATGGCACACAGTCTTTCTTTTAACAGTTAAAACGATTTTCCAAAGCTCTACAGGTAGCCCACGTTAGAAACGATTTAAATTCCTTTTTTTACAGGAAAATCAACGCAAATTTCATTTGTAATCTAAATTCCAAAACTTAATAGCTGTTTCAACGTTTTCTACTTTATAATCAAGTACGGCCGCCTTCTGCATATATTTTTCGTCCGAATCGTTATTGTAACACATTATTTCTAGCACAACCCTCTAAGATTTGTGAAGCTGTTAGAATTTACAAAATATTTTGCTTTACGGCTAATTTACAAACATTTTCAATTTTCTTTATAATATAATGATATTTTTTGTTGACAAGATAGAGAGGCTTTAGAAATATACCTTTCGAATAAATAACGTTAGTAAAGTTGAAAACAAACCTGAAAAAAATTTATGAAAAGAACTACACATTTCAAATAAAGATTTATTGATTGAATAAAGATAAAATAATGTTCTGATTCCAGGTACCTACTTAATCATTTTTCTGAATTAAGATAATCATCAATTCCGGTTATAAAAACTTCAAACTAAATTTGAGTTATGTAATTAATTACGCAGGAATACATCACATCACAGAAAACTTTTAAACGAAGTTTAATAATAAATTGGCAAGGCTTGTCTGAAAGACGTAATATGACAAAAATGAATAAAAAAAACTTGAACTCTCTCTAATTCAAACACATAAACGAGAGCTTTTTTATTGTGTTCAGTTTCTACACAAACATTGCAAATAATCGTTTATTTAATTTATTTTACTTAAAAAATATGCAGCAAATCTAAAATAGAAATCTTAGAAGACACTACTTGTGAGGCACTCAAGTTAGTAATAATAATTTCCCGGGCAACGGCACATCTTCACGTAGATAATTAGCACGATTGACATCTAAACTTATGTTCAGGTTTGTAACATTGCAACAGACAGAAGATAACTCTTGCATTCTTGGTAACCACTAGACTTAGACTATAGATCTCGCTTTGGTTCAGCTGAAAGGGGTCACAGTACACAGTCATGACAGATTCCGTGCACGCCAGAGCTTCTTGCACGGATGGTGGAAGTTGGGAGATGTTTAACTTTATCGTGACTTATGACGCCCCGCTATTAGTTTTGGCGGCAGCGGGAAGACAAGGAATAAAGCATTTATTTTAAATATGCATTCCATCAGGATGTTTACTGGAGTAAAATAGAGCAAAATTTTATTACACCATTTTTTAATAATATTTTATACCGACAGAGTTTCGTTTTGATGCAAGGTACTCACAACTTACTATTATATCGATCACGGAAATTTGAAATGCTGTAAAGAACAAAATGTTAAATGTTTAGGAGAGCTTAAAGAGGGTTTTTTTTATTTTTTCAAAAAATCATGTTTTCTGTTTTTGTAGACCTCTAAATGTGATTTTTATTATAAAATAACATTGAATAGATCTTTCAGAATGCTTACCACGTTTTGTAATTTTCTTTAATAACAGTATTTAATTTATTTTAAATTTTTCAGATTAAAAAATCCTCTGAAAATGCACATTGTAGGAGACCCATTTATTTTCCTTGAAATATTTCGACGGCGCAGATTGAAAAAGAAAATTAAATGGATTAAGACGACATATTTAACTCATTTCTGGATTTTTTGTCCTTTACAGCATTTCAAATTTCCGCTATCGATATAGTTCTATAAAACAAAGTTACCGTGATGCTTGTTATACAAATTTCACACCAATTTCTACATTTTAAGTTGATTAATTTAGAAAAAATAAGATAATACTAATAAATCTAAATGAAACATGGAAGAGAACAGACACAGAAAAATAAAAAAAGGTTGCAAGTACTCGAACCCAGGATCTCTTGCCAGTATTGGTGGGTATAACCTTCAAAAGTTATTTCAATAAAAAAATATACCTTTAGGTATTAAATAATGAAATCAACTATCAATAATTGTAACTATGTATGTACCTGCTTTTAAAAGTAAACCAAAGGATTTTTATAGCGATTACCATATAAAAGAACACCCTTGAAGGGTGAAAGCCAGAAATAATTGAAAAAAAAAAAAAAAACATATAAAAGTACCAACTTCCCGGAGCCAGTACAACCACTTTCCAATAGTGAGGATGTGGTGAGATTGGGTAGTAGGGGAAAGGTAGGAGTAGGGGAAGTAGAAGGATAAGATGTTTCTAACTATACATAGTCAATTACATTTTAATAAAAATAAAAATACCAGGCCGATAGCATATATTCTACTCCGTAACTAGATAAAAAAAAAATACTATTTCGTTGACAGTCTTCTGAATAAACTCATTTATTTTTTTATTTGTCTGGGTCAAGAGCCAAGAAGCCCATCGATTTACCATGGAGGTTGTCAAGGTTTAAATGCAGTAATTCGACGATGATAACCTCGCACACGTTTGGACATCATTGCATTTTTTTTTTAAATGAAACATTTCGTTCAATGACAGCATTGGTTACGGACATGGACTAGATCCTTACGATATTTTCAAGCGTAGGTGGACATATACGAGTTTGATATTTTAATTCAAGCAAATCGGAAATGTGTCAAAAACTAAACAAAGCAAAAACATACATAACTTACGTTCCTTAACATTGTGAGCGCTCGTGTTCCTCCTATCCATTTATATATTTATGAGCAAGAAGGTACTCAAACTTAGATCATACTTTACCATGTGTCGCTTATTGTTTGCGGCATTCAGATAATAAATCACCTTAATGTTTCATATGTTACACATCAAACCAACGCGCACTTTGATCTATTGAAATAATTTAATAACACGACCAGATACAATGGACGATCAAAAGACAACTATTTCTAGGTGTGACGAATAAGGATAGTGAAATTAAAAAAATATCGAACTTACGAACTTACGAAATTACGAACAATAATGATTTATTGTTATTCACTAATAAAACGGGCAAAATAAAAAATATATAATTCAATTATTTGGAAGAATTGGCCTATATTATTATTTGCACCTTTTCAAAACATTTATTAATTTAACCAGGTCGTAAATGATGAAGACAAATGGACGTAAAAAGTTAAATTAGATTTGTTCAAATCAAACGTCGGTAATAGTGAAAGTCGGGTTCAAACATTGAACTGATCTTAGCAAATGTGAAAACTGCTCGAATACAAACTTTCCGTTTTAATTATTCATTATCATTTTCATTCAGATCATAAATATACAATTTCTTCCTTTTTTAACTTAAAATAATAATACTTCATAATGAACCTGTAATAAATTAAATGCTAACAATAAATAAACTTTGCAAAAAATCTGGCTTTTTCCAATTATTCAAATGTGTTACGCAGGTTGCCAAAGAGAGAAGAGAATTCTATAAATTGAGGAGTGATTGATTCTTAAGAGAGATTTCATTTGCCGCTTTTAAGTATCTTATAGAAAGTCATGCTGTTATCATTTATGTGAATCTAATAACATATTATGTTTATTAGATTATATATAGATATAGTCGCTGAATGGCACGTGGGATCGTTTGGATAGAATTCCATATCAAACAGTGCACCTGAAATGTGGTCATTGCTTGTTTATACGAGTACAGTACCAGCCGTATGCACTGAAATCTCACTATACATCAGAATAACAGTGGTTTGTCTAAATTACGGCAATCGGGTAATAACAACCGTGCCTCTTGTAAACGTGGGATGAAACTTTCGTAAATGTATGTCAATAGACTTATTGTTTGCCTTATTCGACGCTATCAGCATACATGTATTTTCGTGAAAAGATTTTATCTGTCACTACTTAAATGTATGCATATTTCAAATGTCGTGACCCTTGACCGTTCACAATAGTTGTATACTTACACGATAAAACATATTTAATTTGTAATACTTAGATTTTTTTAAAACGTATTGATGTGTGTAAGTCATTAAGAGTCATTACATCATGTTTTCAGGTCCCATTGTCAGGATGGATTGATTGATTTATTGTAAAAAAAAACTTTGAATCATGTTTTTCGCTTGAACCGGTTGACGAGTTGTTATGGACAATATAACGTCATCGCTCCTAATTTGCCTTACATATTACATTTATAAAAACTTATTTTTTCAGCATTCATCCAGTATTTGCTATACTGGGATTAAAACCCACGACCTCGTGTCCAATAAAAGAGAGGAGATAGGAGACTTGCCTCTTTTAACCCCTCATTATTGTAATTCTTAATATAAATTAGAAATTCTATCTAATTACAATAATAATTTTACCTGTCAGGGATTATAGATTGGATGGTTAGGTATTATGATCTAAACGTTTTTTTATGAGAAGTTTTATGTTAATAGTAGTTTAATTACTTAGGTATGGAAGGTTTTAATAATTACTATTACGTAATAAATTTACATGGACTAGCTCAGAATAAAGACGAATCTTTAATTAACAGGTTCCGGCGTGTAATTGTGTAAGAAAAAGTCGCAATTAGCCGTCTTGTAACACGCCTCAATCTCTCACTTATCGGCAGAGATATTAATTGTCTACAGAGGATGTAGCTGCGGTCATTTGCCATAGAATCAACTTATCGGGTACATCTTAACACCAAAGAAAATGTACCGCTTGGCGCTGGTAACCCAGATGGGGTATCAAGCGAGAAGCGAGTCTCCGGCGTTTTGGTTACTTCCTCAAGTATTCCCGAGCCTACGACCAATCGACAATATCTTACAGGACAAGCTAGCCATAAACTAAATAGATCTGCAAATGACATCGGCCTGCGTTTTGCGAAGTGCACCAATCGAGATCTGATTCCGTGCACGGAACAATATGCAACATGCATGCAAACATTGCAAACGGATGCAAATGATTGTACATAAAATTGTTAGCTTACTGAAATGAGGAGGTTGTTTTGGTGCATGCACAATGCACATGGCTGCATTCATATTGTTTCTTTATCGGATGTCGTTGTACCCCTAGATATCTGTTTAATTCCACACGTCTACTGACTTGAATACATATTATTATAAAACAAATGTGAAACATATTTCCACTTTAATTTATTTGACCGTAACCGGTTTCAGCTTGTTAAAGTCATCTTCAGACTCAGACTGGTAAAAAATATTTTTAACCTACGTTTTATATATTATGAGGGGGAGTGGGAGTGTTCTACAAGGATTTTATTCAATTATACCTATGGGTTTTATTACATTTGTTACTAAGTCGTATTTGACTGTCGAATTTCTAATTATTTTAGTTATTCCCAGTAGGCTTGATTACCTCGGGTTTGAACCTTACTTTAATATTGTTCGGGGAATACCTTACAAGTAGAATTATTAATAACCTAATTTTATTGTTTTCAAATCGTTATTATATTTATGGAGATATGGAAAAATATTTCAAAAATAGAAATATTACAAGGACTTGAATATATTTAGAATCTCAGATTTTTTATTTGAACGGCACATACTCGCAGATATTACGATGCATTAAGTTTGTTGATAAATTAAACGTACAGTAATTAAGCGTTTTTAGTGATTTCAAAAACATTTTTTTAAGTATTAATTTATTTCTACATGAAAAGTGTTCCCCTGCAATGCTGTGTCAAGTCACAAGAAATTTACCCTTCCAAATATTTTACATTACCCCTTTATTTAATCCGAGCATCTTCAAAGTGAGCTATATATGGTGCCAAACGAAAAGAAAATAATAATAAAGAAAAAGTATATTATATTTGTGATATTACAATGAGCATAGAAGACCTATATAGTTTATTTCATACTGACCTTCAAAATGAAATGCATAACAATAATATCACACAGCGTTATACCTAATTATTTATTATTATGTTAAAAAATAATTACAATGAATTTTGCCAAATCTACGACATGAATTCTGAAAAAATACACCAGCCAAGAGTGTAAGACCAATACTGACTATTTGTATTTTTATTGTCTGGAAAACATATGTTACGGTTTTCTTTGTCCGGTGGATTTCGTTGTTCGGTGGCGCTGCTGACCGTTTTTGTTAGAAAGCCAAAAAAACTCTGTACTGTCTCTGTAAAACTCTGTTTTTTACACAGATTTTCTCATATTTAGATCGCGCGGCAACACAATTCTGAAAACTTTCGCACAAAAAAGTCAATCTTGACTAACACTTTTCGTAATAATAACGCATTGTATACTATGCAGAATTCAAAAGAGCCGCACAAGACAAGGAAGAATGGAAGAGAAAATTAGAGGAAATTGCTGCAAACCAATCCCAGGATTGAAACCAGAGAGAGAGACTTCGTACTTAAATATATTATGTATTTTAATATTTTATATGTTTGGGCAACTTCAAGCAATTACGAGTACTTACAGCCCAAAATATTAGGCTTTAGTTCAATAAAACTAGAAGATACCACCTCACAGGTGGTTAGGTTAGGTAAGGTTTAGATTATGTGCGATTGGGTTGGGTTAGGTTGGGTAAGGTTAGATTATGTGAGGTTGGGTTGGGTTTGGTAAGGTTACATTATGTGAGGTTGGGTTAGTTAGGTTAGGTAAATTGCAAATTTATATTAGGAAAAAATAATTCATACAATTTTATTCATCTCTTTGGGTGCAACGTTTTTAGAGTTTAGTGCACTGCACTTCACATTACCATTTCTTTATACTACTTAAACAACAAACCGATAACTGATGATTTTAAATTTTGGTAATAATTAAGAAAAATAAATCCAAGTATATATATATAAAATTTCGTATTTATATTTGGCAATAATAATAAAATAATCAACTCCATTAAATGCAGCTCACAAAACTCTACACTTTTCAATGCTTCACTATATCACACTATTTAGTACCCTATCGTGCAAATGTAGCAATTTTTACTTTGCAAGCATGAAATTATGAATTACATGTGGAAATTATAATAAAATCACCTCCGTTGAGTACAACGGGCAAAACGCTAGTCATTATTGTTTACGGAAAAAGTTCTGTCAACAAAGTAATTTATCACAATAATTAACCAGAAGTCATAAAATATGGATGATTGCCATAAAAGTGTAAAATCAACACAATAAAAGTTACACTCATTATTTTTTACATCACCTTACTTTTTGTAAGTAGTATCAGCTCATTTGAAATTCATTCAAAATAAGCAGACGAAAACATTGGCTTGTTTGAATAACATTTCCTCTCAAGGGAATACCTAAAAATTAAACGTCATCTCTCAACATTGGCCTGTTTTATATTTAGTGAAGGACGTTTAATATTGTGTTCGTATCTTTAACGTGATCAGTGCCCCAGAAAATTCCACGAAACGTGTAGATATTGCGGAACCTTCATTCACGTGATGTATGGTAGCAGGATCTCAAAGGGGACCGGATGGAAGACCGCCGCGATATGTTTCATGAAAGATATAGCGATTATCTGTTTGTTGAATAGGAAATTGCACTTTTCCCGTATAAATGGACCTCCATTGGCCTTAACCGCATCCGCTCCCTTTCAAACACAACTCGGTGCTGGCTCCACAATAGAAGCGATAGTTCAATCGCTCAGCCATTGTTGCTTCAAATGCTGGATAATATGTGAACAAAGCGACTGACACACGCAAAACCGAATGAAAAATTATTTCCGCTGCTTTAGGAAATATCTGTGGAGAGGATGCGATCCTACCCATCTCCATCGTTATGATTTATCAAACAAATTGTATGTGCATGACATTACTTAGACCACAATAGATATTTTTATAGTGATATTTTCCGGAGCAAGAGGAAATAAGACATTCCCAGTTTTGTGGAATGATGTCAGGCTAAAAAAATTAGAAAATAATTGAAAAAGTGAGGTTATGGTCAATATCGCTGTTTAGGTTTGGTCTTCAGAAAGAACTTACGTAATTTCAAGCAACGTTTTGATTCTGAATGGTTTTCATTTACTGGTTAGTGGTTCAGAGCGAGGTGATACTGAGATTATAGGCTCAATATCTTTTATCGTTTATATCTCGGTTTTGTCCTGTAAATAATAATTCATTGCTTTTAAAAACTACTCTTATTTTAAAAAAAACACTCGACGGCCTCCGTGGTCGAGGGATGAGGCTCTTGACTCGCAATCCGAAGGTCGCGGGATCGAATCCCGGCGTGGGCTTGATACTTGATGCCTTTTAAATATATTATACTTGGTTCCATAACTCTTAACAATTCAAAATGTATTGCATACTCTAAGTTCTAAGTAATCTGAAAAGAATTTTCTTTGTGACGTCGAAATCGTTATGCTCCCCTTAAATAAAATTAAAGAAACAAGAACAAATTTCAAGTATATCAAACGTTTAAAATCTAAATCTTCAGTCACAAAGTTTCAGCCTTTCCGGAACATTATACAATGAACATTGTCTATCATGAAACAAATCAGTCATTCCAGATGAACTTTGAAACCTATTAGTTATTTGTTGTGTATGTAATGAGAATCAAAATGAATTTCGAAATTGTATTTACGAGAACAATTTTATTTGTGATCTTCGCCATCAAGGTTATTGTCCATTTGCGTATTTCTTTCAACGTTTCTTAAGAATCATCCTATTTTTCACTAAATTTCTTTTGCAAATCTGGTGATTTTTTTAAGTAGGTGAGTACCTACTTAACTGAGAATTTAACTGTCATTATTTTGTATAATTTTGAATCATTAACTTTTTGCTAGAATATTTAGAAAGCTGAATCGAGCTAGAATGAAATGAAATCGAGAGACGTCGGTAAAAAAGCATTTGCCTTCAAAATACATTGTCAATCAAACATTTAGTTTTTTGTTTTCGAAGTCAATATTGCATACATTTTTCTTAACAACTTTGATGCTATTAAGTTCTCTCAAAGTGTTATGCAGAGTATGAAATATTTTAATTAGGTGCTTAGGTCATTAGTTATTTGAATCATTAACTACATTTTAAAATTTTCACTTGACTGTCAATGAACGTATTTATATATATAAATATCAAAGTATGTTTGCTTGCTTCCATGCATGTATGTATGTAGGTATTTTGTTTGCGTATTGCTATATTTAGCATATGAAATGTTTGAAACTTTCAAAATATCTTTTTTCCACGCTCGCGAAGGTTTCTGGTTTATTAAACCCATTGACAATAAATCTGAAAAGTTTTTTAATCATTACAAAAACTCTTACAAAACTGTCAAAAATGTCACAATTTGATAATGACATTTTGCAAACATCGATTGATCAATCAAAATTCAATTTTCGATTTTCGAATAACCTTTTTAAATTCGTGAATTTAATCGAAGTAGTCACCGACGATACTCACCAAAATCGAATACTTTGAATCTAATCAAGAATTACAAATATTTTAAATAGATACCTGAGTTAGGTACCAAATTTTATTGATTCTTCTTATAATATACAAAAATTAATGTAATATATGAAAAATGAAAATTGTAAGAAAAAAATGCAATAGGTGGCACGCGAGCTGTTTTAAAATATGAATGTATCCGTGACTGAATATATGGAACGCGGGAGAGGGGGGGAGATCGTGGAAAGGAGGTTCACGGGAGAGGGTGAGGGAAGGCTGGGAAGGAACGCGTCAGGGGAGGGGCACACGGGAGGGGAAGGAGAAGCGGAAGGTGAATGGGACGAATGGGAAAGGACACACAGGGAGAAACAATTTATTTATAAAATGGTAATGCAACGCATGCCGGGAGCTCGCTAGTTCCTAATAAAGTACATTCAAAATTATTGTTATCTCAGCCGACGACGATTATTTCTTAGGTGAGATTTTTTTTAAATTGTTGCAGCAAGTATAATAATTGTACATTACTTTGATGCAATTCTACAATAATTTGGCACATCGGTAGGCCACTATCACCTCGCCGTATTGTGATTCGTTTATTCAAATCTTCCTTACGTATTTACCTACTGGGTCAAAAGAACTAATTGATGCAAGGTGAAAGACGTTTCGCAAGATGACAAAAACGATTTCAATGGATAAACATATCCTATAGATATATACTATCTCATAATATGTTATCCATAATTATCTATTCATTTCATCTTCTAATTATAAAAACGTTGTTTTCATATGGAAAGAAGACAGATGGAAATTGGATATGTTAATTTAGTTGAAGAGCTACAGAAAAAAGTTATTTGCGTGCTGAGATTTCAATAAAACGTTTTATCAATGGAGCATTGTCTTTAGATCTGCATTGATTAACGTGACCCATTTATATTCTACCACTATAAAATGGCGTATCATTTTGGTGTTTTTATTTAGTTCTGTGAAAAATTAAGTTTTAGAAACTTCATTAGTAAGGTATCAAATTGACCAGAAAATAATAAGAATTTGATATCGACACCTTGGCGCAGTGGTTAGCGCGTTTGCCCGGAAAGCGAGAGGTTCGAGTTCGAGTCAAATATATATTTTTGTTTCCAGATTTTCGATTGAGTTTTGCTTATATAGTCTTCATTTAATTAAATATTACATTTTGAGGTTTCACCCATAAAGTTAAAAAATAAATAAAATAAAAAATTACAATCACTTGCATTAATCAAGATATCCTAAAAAATATTTAATGATAATACTTGTCTACGTAAGAAAGAGGAAATATAAATTAATAATAAAACAAATCAGTGATATAAGATTATGAGGGTTCCTTATTCCTTAGTACCTTATTCCTACCCACCCCTTATACCTCTATTACCGTTAGAATATCAATTTGGGAGGCACGTTTCGGTACTGCCGCCTCGGTTTATAGAATGCCGTAGGTCACCCCAAGTTGTTTGCTATGTTTGGTGACTTTAGCAAGAGTGCCCGGGTTCATGGGGTGAGGTTTGTCCGGATCTTGACGGCGGATGCGTCTACTTCCCAACTGCTTGGCAGACCGGATCGAGAGAGACTCGTAAAGGAGACCTTTTGACCTCTCAAGCAGAACTCTTTTTTGAACATCACTTTGCAACGCAGTGGGAGGGATAGATTCATGCCTCCGTCACCACTGGACATACTGACCCCTCAGATTCCTACCCACCCCTCATACCTTTTTCCTTTTCAGAACTTCCTCTCCCTCCTTTCCCTAAAAAGACCCTCCACACAGCATCCCCACAGATGAGACAGGCTCCGAGGTAAATGGTTTTCCTCAGAGCCTCCTGGTGTAGAACTACTAAAAAAAAACCTTTAAAACACATAAGAAAGAGAAAATACAAATGAATAATGAAATAAATCAAAGATTTCATTAGAGAATCTTAAATAGGTCCACAGGTCCATCTATCAGAGTTAAATAAAGCTAAAAGGCCCTTTCCTGGAGCCTTTTAAATGATAGTGACACAAAGATGAAAATTTTGCGAGAGTTCAATGAGCCTATTCTAGAAGTATGCGGACTCGATTTTTCCTCTCATTCCTAGAAAAGTCACGTAGAAAACTGTAGGTATTTTTATTTATACCGGCGTTTGTTTAAACGCCGGCGAATGGAGGCAATGGCACTGTCCGATGGTCATCGCCAGCCACACTTAGATAAGTTATTCTTAAAATCGTTGAATATATCAAAATTCCTCTTAGAAGAGCCATTCATTTTCATCAGTTTATATTTTGATCCGTATATTTAATCTATCCCTTTTTACAAATAGGTAAGCCAGCTTGATTTTATACGATTTGATTTTATAGGTACTTTGGTTCTTTGTGCAATTAGCTACGCTTTCAGCTATTAGTATTTAACGATTGAATGAACGATGCTCTGAAGACGGTTGACAAAACGTCAATGTGAGTGTTTAACTGTACATTTAGTACCTTTTTTATGTTCCATTGAATAAAACGGATGAACTTCATGACAAGCACTTAATTTCTTCATTGATGTTCCTATTTTTGGATGCCAAGTGCGGTTATGGCCGAGCTACTTTGTGCTTTCTAAAAGTGAAAATAAAATAGGACACCCTGAAAAATTGTGTCAGTTCTAGTAGTATTTGTTAAAAAACATTTATGTTAGATTTAACCCACAAATAATATCTCAACATTTTTAGTGTTTTAATTTAACATTCACACTCTGATACGATAATCAAAAGTATCAAGTTAACATTTTCAATCTTAATAAACAAAAGTCGTTAAACAATGAATGAATCATCATCATCACTCTTGGCTCTACAACCCCTGGTGGGTCTTGGCCTCCTCTAGAGTCTTCCTCCACTCGTTTCGGTTTTGTTCCAGTTCTCTCTAGTTTAGGAGCTCCAAGGTAGATATATATCTTTGAGGACGTTGTCGCTCCATCTTAATCTTGGTCTTACCAGGCTCCTTCGCCCTATCGGTCTTGAGTAGCAATGAATGAATATGTACCCAAAATATATTAATGTTAAAACTATTTTCCTCGATATACTTGCCCAATATGCATGCAACTCAAACTAAAAGCAATAAATATCTTGGGATCGTAAGTGACAATAAGATCCACTTAGATTCACCCATTAATGGAACCTCCAAAAGGCTGATAAAACCTGTCGAATTCTTCAAAAATCTACTAATAACTAAGAAAATAAACAGACTAACAATTATGCACCATCACACTCTCATTTGGAATATAGAATAGTAGATGGGGTTTAGCGCATTAAATCATATTAAACGACTAAATACAACACAGAAATGCATCATAAAAACATATTTAAAGGTCCCCGTAAGGATGTGGATAATAGAAACTTTTAAACAGTTCGACGTTCCAAGTACATAAAAAAACCTTATCTAAAAATATTCTGGAGCATCATCTCAAAAAAAACAAAAAGGTAAGAATCCCACACAATCATACAACCAGAACAGATTAAATATGTAAGTTCAATACAGTGTACTAAATACTACTTTCGAACTAACAAACTCTGATTTTGTAGCTGTAAATTTTTATACACCAAACTACCATCTAGAATCAAACAAATTGAATCTATTAATTCTACCTACATGAAGTCCAGCAAATTTTGGGCTAAGGAAATATCAGGAAATGAAAAGATCAATTTAAAAAAAAAAATCGACATGTAAGCTACTGAAAATACCTTACTCAAACTATGAAGTCGAACCACAGAAGTCACTGAAAACCCTCTAATCAAAACCTACTCCGCTACAGCCCAGGATCTCCCGGTAGGGATTAAGAAAATATTCTATATCAATTTTTGTACTAATTAAAGTGAGTTGATTGCTTTACATTACCTATGGCAGGAAGTAACCGTGGTTTTAGGAGTTTAACACAGCGCCATCAAAATATAATTCTTCTCTCATCATCACTAACTTGTTTTAGGATAGGCATCATAAAAAAACAGTTAGAGATAAGTAGGTAGCAACGTAACTTCTAATTGTATTCATGAAATGTCTTCTAG
Organism: Limnephilus lunatus; assembly: GCA_917563855.2. Classification (NCBI taxonomy): domain Eukaryota; kingdom Metazoa; phylum Arthropoda; class Insecta; order Trichoptera; family Limnephilidae; genus Limnephilus; species Limnephilus lunatus. Next base: position 43,526,478 of record OU830598.1, on the reverse strand, counting down.
TTTATATCTTTCTATAGGCAGGCATTAATGAGTGGATGAGTGGCTTCATTGTTAGGTACATCAATCATAACTCGAATAAATCATTTTGTCACAGTCAAAAGAAGTGTAAGAAATTTCGAAAGTTGACAACACAAAGGTGATTCAGAAGGTTCTAATTTAAAAATGGTTATTTTCATATTATGAAAGATAAAAGTAAGGCTTTACTTGACTGATGTCAACAACCATCCATCTTAAAATACCTTAATACAGCCAGGCACAAGGCGTACAGTTAGTTTATAGTAATCTCTTTCGTATATTAATTACAAAATTTTTCATAGTGATGAAATAGATGATAATAATAGAAGTAGATTAAGATAGAGTATTTGGGCGTGAAATTATTTAAAAAATACCACGAGATAAAGAGTAATTAAAATTTATCGAAGTAGGTACAATTTTAAGCTGAAAATATTAATTAACTTTGACTGGGCAGACTCGTTAACAACTTATTAGCAGAGGCTTCATTTCGAGATGAAGAATAGTTTTTTCCAAAATTTTGAACAATTCATCAAATTTTTAACATTAATTTTTACGTTCTATGAAAGTCCTATTCAAGTTCTGTTATTATATCATTATTGGCCAGTTGTTTCATAAAACTGAAATAATCACAGAACTTGAATTCACACAGAACGTGAAAATTATCTTCAAATATTTGATAATTTGTTCAAATTTTTTGGAACAGCCCATCCTTCGAGAATATTTTAAAAAGTCATCACCATAAAAATGATGCAATAATTGTTATTTTAATATACAGGGTAATCTGTACTTGACGTGATACATTAACAACATTTTCAAACAAAATGTCATGGTAAAAAGTGTTAATTTTAAAGATTTGTAAAAAGCGAAAAACTATCGGAAATTACGTTCGAAATCGGCTAATCCATGCTTATCGGTGCGAAAGATGTGAGAGGCTGGATCTTCCGTTTTCTTATCTTATCTTATAAATTGACTTGCGTTGCGTAGGTTCTTTTTTACGTGAATAGCACACATGTTCCTTGCTGTTGTATTGAGGAGTATTGGAGTATTGCTGGGTATTGGGTAGTTGAAAGAAATGGGGAAGAGGCGGGGAAGTACTTGGTTATTCAAATCTGGTAACGAAACATGGCTAAAGCCATTCCAAGTAATGTTTCTATTCTGAATTGTGGTCTTACATCAGGGCGATGCTGTAAATGCTGGAAGTCTATCTATATATATATTTTTTTAAAGTTTTCTTTATTCATTAGATTTATCATTACATACATTGGGGATTTTTCGACCACCATGCTAGGCACATGCCCGTTTTGTGGTGGTTGTATCTACATATAGTATTATTACGCCAGCGTCTGTACGGTTGAAATTTAAGCCCTACTTCGAATACATCTCTGATGCCGCGCCTAATGCAAACCATCTTCGAAATTGAAAAACAACTACTTTCGTAATAGAACCGAATTAAAGCAAGTGCCACAATATGGCGCCACTTACGTTAACATCTAGCGTGAGGAACGTCGGCTGGCAGGCGTAAGTACTTTTGGATTATAGTTTCGTGAATCTCTCCGGGATGCTATGATTATTATTGTTACTGACATTGAGATAATGCCACGTTGTGATTTCTACCACGCGTCAATATATGACGTCATTGTCTGTCGCGGTTACTTTGTCCTGGAGAGCGGGTTTTAACTGCAAGTTTTCTGTATATTATTTTTAACGAATAAATTGTGAAATAAAACAAAGTTTATTTGGGATTTGAACCTGCGATCTCCGGATTGCTAGTCAAGAGCCTTGCCGCCGACCACGGAGGCCATCCGACTTACTACCTACCACACGAAGCAGGGTCACGTGCATAAGTGAAATAATATATCTATGATATTATTAATCTAGTATATTATTAGGTACCCTAATATCTGTCGTACACACTCGGTATAATATGCATATAGAACTATTGAAGTTGTCATAAGTTTTCCCGCGGAAGCAGATTTTTACCTGTTAGTAAGTAGGTATGTAATATTTGTGTTTTTTATCTAAGAAGTATTTAGAATTAACGGGTTATCTTTTTGTTGTTTTATTTCGCATCAAATATCAGTCCCGTACCATTCATCAGCCCTACCAACAACAACTTACGGCTGGTGCTTTTCACGGGTGACGTGCCTTAGGTTCCCTGCCCTATTGTCTGGGGCTATTGTCACCTGCAGTCATCTTCCAGGGAACAAAGGCCAGAGGGGGTATTCATATATCTCATCTCAGATCGGGTGTGCAAACCACTGCCCGGGGTCGACGAACAATGCTCGCCTGCGGGTTTAATGCTAAGATCCAGCTGTTGGGTAATTCCGAGGTAATTCAGATTAAACTGGTAACTACATAGATTAGATGCTTATTATTTATAGATTCGATATTGACAGCATGTATACATTTGGTTAATCCTGTTTTAACTCGATCGTTTGGAATTTCGTCTGTATTTAAATTTTTTTGTTTTCAAGATGGTGACCGTTTTTATGGTTCAAAAAAATTAGTGCTGATGGTACCTCAATGAGATAGTGACGTTTCTTAGGACAAATTGTATAATTACTTATTTTATCCAAAATATATTAGTAGGTATTTAAGTGGGAACCTACTTGCGAATCTTTTTCAGGGGAAAATTTGATCATAAAAGATAAAATTGGAATAAACTTTATTGGACCCGAGCAGAATTGCTGTTCACAGAACCACTATTGTGATCTTATTGATATTTATTGTGATAAAAGAATCGGAATAACATTAAAAATATAATACGTACCTCTTATTTTATAATAATACAATAATTTACTTAATAAACAATTTTGGTAAAGCGAACATGTAAACGACACGTGGCAAATGTGATTATGCAATAGCATTATATCGATTACGCCGTAGAATATGAACATGTTAAGTTAACGTAATTTGAGAAAAAAACTAACACACCTTTGAACACGAAATCACCTTACGCTCAGTCCGAAAAAATTATACGAAAATTTTGAAAAAACCAAAACTCCTCTGCAACACTAAATAAAAATGGCGCGACCAGTGTGATGCTTTGTTAGTGACCCGAAGCGAAAATAATGTGGTGGTATGATTTATCGAGCGGTACGATAAACCATATCACAAAAGATTCCAAAAAAATAATTTACACTACTTGTCCATTAAAAGAATCTATGATCTTATTACAATTATTTTTATTTATAATAACAAACTTTCTATTGTCGAAGTTTTAAAAAATGAGCATCTTATCCACTTAAACGTTAATTGCTAATCCCAAAATGACAGATCAGACCACCAAGATGATCTTAAGACAAAATGTCCGCTAGACGCCATTTAAAGCAGGATCTTCGTCGATTAACCCAGTTCTCCCAACGAAGTTGGCCGAAATGACAACGGCGCGATATTGTTCATAAAAGCATTTAAATGTCACTTGCCCCAGCGATCTGGCTTAAGAGATTATTTTTTAATTATCTACCTGTGTATTTCGTGAAACCATTTCGAGGTGAACTTTCCAAATTTAAGGTTCATCATCACAGAGCAAGACATTTACCTACACTGTCGTCTCAATATTAAAAGGTGAAGGTGTATTATAATGCTAACAATAAACCTTCAACAAACAATAAGTTCGCAATCACATAAGTTGTAATATATCTACAATAAATGAATAAACAAAATTAATACTACAAAAATCGTATTGTTCTATCTCTGTACGTTATTCTGAAAAGAAGAGTGTCGGGTTTGATGTTTGTACAAATCAATAGTTTTATTCGAATTGATCAATTTTTGCACATTTGACTCTCGAAAAAGTATATAGGTCAGCAAGAAATTTCCCCTTCGCACTCCTTAAAGCAGGATTTGATAATTGTTGATGAAATTTTTCCCACTTGACTTTCAAAATAAGGGGAAAATTACTGTATACATCTGATTTCGAAAAACTCAAAAGAGCTAGTAGATAAACACAATAATTCAAAATATTCATCGTGATATTATTAACAACATTTCTTGCGTTTTCATCAAAATGCATAAAATCTCACGTTCCGAAAAACAGTATTACTGGTATCAGAATCTGAAGAATTCCCAAGACAAAAAAGCTTGGACAGTGATGAAGATGGACAGCATTTTAGTGAGTGGTGAAGAAGAAAAATGATACACGAATTAGGTGTTCAGATATGAGTATTGAATTCCATTTTGGATTTGATACTTGTTCGGCATTGTTTATCCTAGTACACCTAGCAATTCACATGAACTATATGGGTAAACGTTTATTTATTTCTCCCATATAATATATGTTTATACTTTCGTCTAATTATCAGTTTTTAGAAAAAAACTACTAACAAAACGATACTCCTTCACTCTTTTTTCAGAAGCTGTATGGCAATGAAAAGAGTGATTGGCTTTTTAGAACGGTGGAATATCGACAAGCTCAAGCACATTCCGAAATGTCGAACGCCAACTAATTAAGCAAAAATATCAATAAATCGGCAATGCTGAATTGAAATACTAACCTAAATATGCATTTGCAGTCCGCATTTACTTTTTGACACTAAAAGGAGTTAATTAATTAATGAGGTCTTTCGATCATTTTATTTTCTCAAAGATCGAACGGAATAAATTGATTGCGTCTTAGATGCATTATTTAAGTCTATTGATCGCGTATACGATTTATTTCAATATTAAGAGTTTCGATTCGTTCATTAAAAAAGCCAGTATCTAATAATGCAAAATATTTTATTTATTTTTTAGCGAAATTAATACTATATGAACGAAAAGCTAAAATTTTGTGCATTGCGTGCGAAATCTCTTTATTGATAATTTTATGTAAGCGAAAATATTGGCCACTGCTCTAATTTAATTTATAATTATGAGGCGAATCAATCAACTTACCTTGTAAAAGTTATTGGTACGAAAATTATAGGTTAATAAAAATTTGTTAGATGTAAGACGTTAATAGTTAATTTAGTTATATTTAATTCACATTCTAATTGGTGAGTTATTAGTTGTAAATATGGGCTTCGCCACTTCATTAGCAGAACTTTCGCTGATAGTTAATAAGTATCTCCAACTTAGTAGAAATTATTATACCATTACCGGGAATCGATTTGGTGGGTGAAGAAAGTAATAGAATGCACTTCCCGCGGCGCGGCCCGAGTCAATAAACCTCCTTAATAGCACGAACTAACTGCCTTATTCGATACCATATTTCTATTCAATAGCACACTGAATATCGCCCCCGGTGTGATCAATAGTGCTGTACAAATGGCTTGCCGTATGGAAAGAAGAGCTAGAGATTGTAGTTGATTGAGGAGAGAAGGGGTTCAGAAAAGGAAGGGAAGTCAGAATTGAATGAAGAAAGCAAGGTTCAGTCGTAAATTATACTGCCATTATTCAATAATATCAAATTTCGATACGACTACAGCCTAGTAGCAGATGTTCTCAGTCGACAGTTTTCACCGTGTATTTTCACAAGTCTCACCGTGTGTGTGGACAGGGCTCGAAGAAATTTAAAACTCCTAATAATATATTTCGTACTTACTCGCTTCAAGCCATCGAGCCAGGCTCTAGAGCAGTGATGATCAACCTTTTTAGCCTTAAGGTCAATTTATCTGTTTTTAATTTATTCGCGTGCCGCAGGGGGTAGGATACCCACAGCTTGATATTGATAAATTTGCAGTCGAGTGTGTCGCAAATCTTATTGTGTTCTCTAAAGTAGTATTTTAATATTAAAATAATTATAGAAAACAAAAAAAAAGAAAATGTCATATCTCCAATGTCAAACCAATAAATGCTGTTGATTTTTATCATTCTGAAATTTTTAAGAACATATTTACAACTTGCAATTTTGGACATTTGTTGATTTTTGTTGGTCGAAAGGTTAAATAAGATTTAGTCATGAAAACTTTTAGTAGGTATTTTATAAAACGGAAACCTTTAAAAACCATCAAGTAATGTAGATTTCAACAAGAAAACCACTGTTTTGTGATGGTGATTTTTTTGTACTCTTAAGGTCGAAACACGGAATTTTGTCATGTATATTAAGAAAAATCTTATTATTTTGAGCGGTTGATTTAAAACGTTAAACAAACACAGCAGTTTCGGATTTTGAACTACAGAAACCATCAAATATTCTTCATGGAAGTTTGTTTTATATTTTATTTAGTCACAAGTGGGAAGTACGGAAAGACTTTAGGGTCACCCTAAATGGGCCCATGGGTCACAGATTGTTCATCACTTCTCTCGTGTAAGTACATTACGTCAAGTGGATAGAAGAGATTCGCTAAACGAAGCAACTGCTTCTTCCGCGTTGTAGACACGCTACAGCTCAAACTGTTAGGCATATACCTACTAAAAGTCAAGCCAATCTCATTGAGTAAATCCGTAGATACCTACCTACGTAGGTACCTACGTGTGGTTCTTCGTTTTTATTTGTCGGTTTTTAGGTTACTAGGTTTAAAGTCACCTTTTTAAAATGTCTAATTTAATGCGATAATAAATGAGCATCCCATTTTTTAAATGTTCCCTCCCCCTTAGTAAAATAGTTATTACGTAATTAGTAGATGTACCTAATATGTAAGATAGCTTTTACGAAATTATATATTTACCCGTTGTTTTTTATGTTATTTGTTGTTGTAGTCATATTTAAGCAACGTTCTAGGAATTTGTCTTACCTGAAACAAAGAAAATATTTTTATTAGCATATATAATCATGAATATCAATCTATCAATGAAATGAATTAAATCTAATAAAAATAAAAAATTATTTCTTTATGGATATTTTGCTCGTTTTTGTACTGTCCTATCGAGACACCGCAAATGTCCGAAAATATAAAGCTTTGTCCATTGCGCGGGCAAACGCCAGACTTTTGACAGTCCAACACAACAATCAAGGTCATAAATGTTTAACAATTTTTGCCAACACTCAAGGCCATAACTTTACACCAACATCGTTTGGGGTGAAGTTCGCGCGGTCCACACAATTTGACAAGTGGTCTGAGGTACGGACGTGTCCACGGCACGCACACTTGACGTTTATATCAATATTAAAATGCGTTCTGATGACAAAAGAGATGCATCAGGGAGAAAACACAGATATTTTAATAGATATTTATTTATCAGGAAAGATTTCCGACTAATACGCACGACCTAAAGTTACTATTTATTAAGAATTTAGAGTGAATACGTTTTGTTGCTACGTAAATAATTACGTAGCATCAAAAATAGAATATCGATTTACAATGGTCAATTTCTCCCGTGTCTCTGAAACCGATTAATAAATTAATAGACTTTATTTAAAAGTGAGTTCACGAAAGAAATAAATAATCATCCATTACGACAGTGTGTTTATTTACAACTTAAAATCATAATTATTAGGTCCGCGTACCAAAAAATTTGACGTCTATCGTTTGCATAAATGTTAAAATGCGTTCGATGTAGAAAAGATGCTACCTGTATCAGGAAGAAAACACAGATCAGGGTTTATCAGGAAAGATTTCCGACTAATATCGATTATTGCACCAATGACTTTATATAATAACGTCATTTTATTGCACGACCTAATTTAGAACTATAGAATCTAAATTCTATTATCTATCTAAAATCTAATTCTACTCTAAAGTACGTAAATATTTACGTCAACAACAGAATAATTATAAATATTTGATATTATATTATCAAATATTTCTATTATTATATTATATTTAGATAGGTATAATAATATTTTAAACTCGTGATTATGTTCGCTCATACATAGCACATAACCACAAAAATCCGTTCCGATTTTTCTACATACACGGACCGCACCGCGCGACTTCTGTCAAAAAATGAATTCTCCCCCCCCCCCCCCGCTGGACCCCGCCTGCCTTCCCTCTTCACCCGGGATGAGATGTTTAAGTTTTGTTTTCCGCCGAACACGGGAAGCACAAACACTGCGGCCTTGAGTGTTGGCAAAAATTGTGACCTTGATTGTTGTATAGGACTGTCAAGCAAAATTCTGGCGTTTGCCGGCGCAATGGACCCCGCATAATACATACATTAAAATTAAAGCATAGTAAAAGATTATAAACAGATTAATTACGTAAAAGATTAAAAAAAATTGAATGATAAAATTTCAGAAGAAAGTCTTTGAACAATAAGTATTAGCAATATTTTTTGTTAATATATTTAGCCTTATTTAAGGAATTCGCAATCTTGTCTCTACTAATTTAACCTTTCAATGCCTTGTTCAATTTTTAAACGATTATTTTTCAAAGGCAAAGAGTCGTGATCCTAAAATCATTTATTATTAGTCTCTCTGGAATTATATAACATAGCGTACAAATTGATTCGCCCATATTATAATTTGACTTTTTTATCAAAGTGATTTCGATAATTTGATGAGTCATATTTTAGTGAACAGGATTAACTTTAGAAATAATATTTTTAGGTAGAAGGAATTACAAAAATAGTCTTAAAAAGTCAACGATCGTCATTAAACACGATGGCATTCAGGATTAAAAAAACATAAGTCTAATAATAATTTATATTAGGTTCCGTCTGAAAATTTACATAATAAAGTGATGAAATCACTTACCGCAATTAAAATGTGTTCGTTATCCTGACTTAAATCTTCAAATGACCACTTCTTTATCAACTCTTTGACTATTTTTACAGGTTAACTTGGTGAATTTCCACAATCATATTAAGTACCAATTCCAACACTATTCTTTAAACTTTGTTTGTCTCTTTTTAATTTAAAAATAATGTTTCTAGTATTTTTATTTCATGTACTCATGTATTTGTTTTCTATCTAAATTTTATTTTCATTATTTCTTTCTCGTGTTCAAAATTATTTCTTATGATAAAGTTAAACTGCCTATATTTATGTAGGTTCCATGCCAACTCAGAATGAAACCAAGTCAGAAACACCTCAGAAAGGTCATTAAAAGCTATGAAAAAATCATTTTAAAATAGTCGGTAACCCTAACCTAATTTAACCAATTTTTTTTATCGTCACTCTTAATGACCTTTCTGAGGTGCTTCTGAGTTGGTTTCATTCTGAGTTGTCTGGTCACCATTTATGTAAAGGCCCTCTAAGCGTAAAATTAAATAAATAATAAATTTACATATTTTACAATGTTTGCATATTTAATGCAATGTTTGCAATGCTTTTCTTTAAGGGACTTTATTAATGTACATTTAAAAGACAGAGAACCATATGGTGGAGTATAATATAATAATATGGATCATGTTATCCCCGGTCTACCCATAAAAGCATTGTACGTTTTCATGTACTTTTCCATGAAGACAGAACTTTTACTTAGAGCCAGAGAAATGGAGATTTACAACAATTTATTAAAATACCCACGTAATTGATAGACTAATCTCTTCAAAACTCAAAAGGCCTTACTTTAACTCGTGTATTCAATATTACATAACTGATAAACGACCATTAATATAGAGTGAATGGTTTGCTAACGGAGTTTAATAATTCGGAGTACAAGCATGCCATATTTCTACAACGATTTTTAGACATAGGCTTACTTAACATTTCAGTTCATTTCAGTAGATATTTTATCAAAGTCATAATAAAAGCACAACAAACCCATAAAACAATTAAAATACTTTAGAAAATAAATTAATTTTTAATTGTCGATATTGTGTGAGAAACCTAATTTTTTTAATTTTATTTATTATCACTCCGACCCGCTTAACTACTTGTTTGTCAGCATACGAGTATATACAACATTAAGTATAATTAAATGGTATATTTTCAAACGGTATAGACGCATAATAATAATGATTATAAATGAACAGTTAAATTAAATAGTTCAATTAAAATAATAGCATAAATATATATATATATAAATAACAGTACAAGTTTTATATAACAAATGAGTACAAATGAACAGTAACATCAATAGTTTCACAGACATATGTAGGAATGGATATGTTCGTGAGGTATTACAAAATTATTAGTCGTGAAGTGAATTCCAATTAGCTATACAAGCAAGGGCGGATTTAGGGGGGGGGCACGGGGGCACGTGCCCCCCCCAGGATGGTATTTTTATTTACTGTGGAGATTCCATCACAGTACATACTTAGAAGTAAATCAAATTATCGGAGTTGTCAAAATAACAGAAAGAACATGAGTCAAACTTTTGTCTATTTCTGGCTGGAATTGCGAATTTTGTTCGTTGCATCCCATTAATGCACTTGCAAACGAAAGATTTTTTTTTTATACTTACGGAGACGGTATACAGTTAGTTCCCATGAGTACTTAGGCCATAGGCCCATTATACTATCTCCCATTTTACCTCAATCCTTTAACAATAACCCAGTCCCTTCAATGAAGTTCACCAGAGTTGTCATTGGGTATGTGGCTAAGTCTTCTGGTTCCACGATGTGTCTCCCCAGGTATCTGAGCCTAGTTCCCACCAGGGCAGGACATTGGCACCACAAGTGAATTGGAGTCTCTTCATCCTCTTCACATTTTCTACATCTATTGGTGCTTTCCACTCCCAATAGCTGCATGTGTCTCCTGAGATGGATGTGTCCCGTTAGTAGTCCTACCAGTTCCCTCAGCGAGTTTCTGTCCATATCGAGTAGTTTCCTGGTCCATCTGGGGTCCGGTCCGTTTATGAGTACTTTGGATTGCTCTTTCCGGGTGCCCTCTCCCATTCCTTCCAGTGCTGGGATTTGACCCACCTCTCAATGTGTAATTTCGTGTGGCAAGCTGCTACTCCTACGGCTGGCTCGGATCCCGCAAGTGGTGCTTTCGCCCTTTCCTTGCTAGTTCGTCAGCCCGCTCGTTGCCCTCAATACCCTTATGTCCTGGTACCCATATCAGTGTTATTTTATTGATGGTAGCGAGTTCTGTAAGAACAGTCCTGCATTCCATCACCAGTCTGGAGTCGCATCGGTTACTTTCCAGTGCCATTAGGGCTGCCTGGCTATCAGAACAAATAGTTATTTTCTTATTCCTGTACCCGATACGTATATTCTCCTGTGCGCAGACCATGATGGCTTTCATCTCAGCCTGAAACACAGTGCAGTGAGTTCCTAGAGGTATACTGAGTTCCCTCTTGGATCCCTGTAAACATTCCCCGGCCCCCGTTCCTCCCTCCATCTTGGACCCATCTGTGAACCAGATTAGTTCCTGTCTGGAGGTTGGACCTGGGACCATGTCCCACTCCTCCCGGGTGGGGTACATCACATCAAACTGCTGTCTGAAGAAGTATTCAGCTTGTTTGCCGTCCTGCTTCATTCCAGCTGTCGGGCTAATTGCCCTCAGTCTTGTTTCGATCTCCGTATGACTGTTTTTGGACAACTCACCTCTCCAATGACCTTTGCATTTTAACTTGTAGGCTGCCGCCATCGCCGCCCCCTCTATTTCTAAGTTTAGTGGGGGTAGGTCCAGCAGCACTCCCATGGCTAGTATTGGAGTGGTTCGCATAGCTCCTGTGATTCCTCTGCATGCAAGTCCCTTTATGTGGTTGAGTGTGGCCATCACTGTTTTCAGTGTTGTTCTCCTCCACCAGACCAAGGCTGCATGCATGATTCTTGGTTTTACAACGGCTGTGTACAGCCATTGCATCATTTTGGGTTTGAGTCCCCACGTTCTGCCGCAGATTCGTCTAGTTGCCCACAAGAGAGCACAGGCTTTTCTGCCCACAGTTTCCACCTGGTTTTTCTAGCTCAGTTTGGCATCTATGATGACCCCGAGGTACTTAACCGTGTCAGAGGGTTCTACCTCCTTTCCGAAGAAGGTTGGATTGCTCCATCCCTCTAGTTTCCTTTTACCTGTAAAGATTACTAGTTCTGTCTTGTCTGGATTGACCGACAGCCCTGTTTCTTCACACCATTCTTCCACTGTTGCCAGTGTTGATTGTATGAGGCCTCTGGACGTGTCTGCATCCCAACACCTTATTATGGTTGCAATATCATCCGCGTACCCTTGAGTATGAAAGATGATAATCAGCGTTTGCGAGAGCGGTACGGTCGGGGGAAAGCGCGGTCGGAAATGCCCCCCCCCCCATTAAAGTTGACAAACTCAAATTTCGACTTCATAAAAAATTGGTCCACCCTGGGGGGGGGGGGGGGGGGGGGAATTGTGCTCTTGAGGGGTACCGCCCCTTGTGCCCCCCCCAGAAAAAAATCCTGGATCCGCCCTTGTATACAAGAGCTTCATTAGGGTATCAATATACGTAAATCATCTATGTCTAAAAGCTATTTTCATAGATTAAGGCCCGGTAGTAAGCGTTTAAAAAGAAGGGGATATTTGTAAATACGTACCTATATTAGAGGGAGCGCGCTCATATTAAAAACGATAATAATTAAGTGAAAATTATGAAAATGATCATACAACATGAATCGTATAAAATATAACAAAAATCTCGTGGGTAATATCTTAAGTAGAATTTAAAGAAACGCTTTGAATTTTTTCGAACATAAAACGTGTGAGGTAATGGAAAAAAACGTGTTTATAATAATTTTCGGAGCGGACATTTTTTTCTATCGAGGGAATTTCATACAATTACCGTTTCGGCGTGGCAAATGTATGGATATCTCCAAGAATAACTTTTTTTTAGCTTAAAAACTTTTAGGAAAGTATTTTAAAAATTGATAGAAATTCGGGATGCCGAGTCTTAAATACGCCTTTAGCAGTATAAATTATATTATTTTTAATTGTCATTGGTTGAACTCTTTCGCCGTATTCATTTTGAGTGAATCTAGTATTAATTAAGTTTTTTTTTTAATAATAGTACAGTTGGTAGCAGATGGTAGGAATACAAGTGTAGCAAACTAATAATGTACACGTGTAGCAAACACTTTGTGGGCATACATAATTATAATAATTAGAATAAATTAATGGAATTTTAATTCTATACTATCGTATATATCTTTAATAAATAAAACCAACCAGTTTCGGTTCAACCTGCCACTTCATCATGGTTATATAAAAATATACACGGATTATTTTATAAACATAAACATCGAATATCTTATGGCTGATGTTATTTGTGGTTGATATATGGACAAACACCCCTACTGAATATCTAACGAGTACCTACCTAACTAATTGTTAAATCGGTACATACATTTGTTAAATTGATCAAAAAATTCGTCGTTGACATAGAGATGTACAGTGCCCAGTTCCAATTGAAGCCACAGCGTCGAAAGACTCGGCCGTCAGACCGTCCTTTCCTTTTAGTCAAGCCCATGTTTTCATCCTTTCCCACACTATTTTGATACGTCACACTTCAGGGGCAGTCGACGGTTTTAAAACTACCAGTGTGACGTAATAGATACTTGGAGGGCTTCCTACGTAGAGCGATTATTATATATCGCTTATGTCTAATCTAAATATAATATATATCAATGGTCGATGATGAATTGCCAAATTAATGCATATACAAGTTTGTTAAAAATGCGAGTTGTGGCAGTTGCAAAAAAAACTTTTAGACATTTAATCGTCAGTAGGAAATGAGTACTTGATTCTAGACCATAGCTAAAATAATAAACTTAAATAATCCCAGCACGATACACGTTGACCTTATTCACTAATGGTTTTTAACTACATTCAAGGGGCAGCTTCTTAATTAACAACGTAAAACTGGACTATTTTACAACAAGTTCCATCGAGAAACTTAAGTGCCTACATACATTACATACGCTATCATAAGCCGAATGGACGTTGAAAACAAAACGTACGAAAGTTTTATTGGTTCAAGTACCGACAATATTTTATATGCGCCATAAAAATGAAAAATGTATTCCTTGATAAAATAAAATAAGTGTTGCCCTAGAGCAAGTCAATCACAACTGTATTTTTTTACGAGCATTGTAAAAAATATATCACTTCCTTTTTTGTCAATCAATCGGAGAAATTAAAATATACCACACAATACTATTATGTTGATGTAAGTATGCAAATAAAGGAGATCATAATGAAAACTTTTAACATCTTAACACTAACGCTTTACATTTACAATGTCGAAATCAATTATAACATAGTTTTATTTCGAGATAGATTTCATTTGTAGTAGGAATTTTACACCAAATTACACATTGTAAAAGTTGAACATCTGTTCCCACTTTGAAAGAAAAAAGTTATGATGCTCATTGTATAAACACATAATTAGACGAAGCGTTTCTAAAACGAATGACTTAGGAATGTAAAATTATCTACAATGTATCGTGTGAGAGAATCCATTCGCTTATTTTGAGAGGGATGGCATATATTTGCGGTTTATCTGTGATAATAATCGGTGGTTATGATAATAATAATAATTTGAAAGTCAATGACCGTTGAAGTCATTCAAAGTCAACATAAGTAGAATCTGCGATTCTTGTAAAATTTAAATCTGTAAAAAGGTGAGAATATAATGTCAAAACACCGAAACGCTTTGCCTTTAGTTTGTTTTTTTAAATCCCTACCGAATCCTTTCAATTAAGATAAACTATTATTTTGAAGTTGTAAAACAGATTAAGTAATGTTTTTTTAACACATTACGTAAAGGGGACGTATATTTTTTAACATATTTTTACAAATTTATATATGGCTTGTCTTTCTATTGATAAGGATCACTGCTCGCTCAACTATACATTCAAAATTTCTCCCGGAATGCAGCTGGTTTTCAGATAATTAATAATTATTATTAAATTAAAATAAATTTTAAATTAAACCAAATTTAAAATTAAAGCAAATAATAATAAAATTCATAATAAATAACAAACACAAGATTCTTTTAAAAATTCCTTTCATTGAAATTCCATCAATTAAGATGTTGAGCGGTTGACTGTGCAGTCAGCAATCATTCGCCGTAGAGCTTCTTGAAGCAGGATTGAAGCTTCTTGAAGGATGTCGAAATTTAAATAGACAGTGGTATTTTATTCCAATATACTTAGGTAATGTTGATGATGAATAGTTGAAACTACCCTTAAATATGGCAGTTTTATGTCTGTGGAGAACGAGTAAAAGGCCACTTTGGCGTGTACTGTGTGAATGAGAGTCACGGGACCATTAGTCTGTCAAACATATAGGCAGGTACCTACCTTAGAATTCATCAAATTTTATATATTTGACACATTCGATGTTCCTTCTATTCCACATAATAAGAATCCGATATCGATATTAATATATTAAGATAAACTTTTCCGTCTTAACAGTTTTCCTCAAATAAACCAAACCTACAATTAGATTTATTAATCCATCATAAAAGATTACTTATTTTGTATGTACATTTAATGTAAAATACAAAGAAATTTTTTTAATTCACGACTCTCCTGCCTTTTTCGCATTATCGGAAAATCGGTTCACTTCACCAGATATTAATATTTTGAAAGTAGCCAACTATTAGTAATCGAACCTAAGTGTATTGTAAGTGTGCGGTCGACACGTGGGGAGAGTGCGCTTACACCGATTGCCACTTAGCCACAGATACTATCACCAATGGACAATGGAGTTTCTATTAAATAAATTTGTTGAATAAGGCATGATAATCTACAGCAGTAAAACGTTATTTTAAGTCAAGTTTGACGCGTAAAGGGCATTAAAGATATATGACGAATATTTTGTAAAATTGAATTTGAAAGTCAGATATCTCACCGCTGATATTTGCGGTTGACATTCTAGCAAAGAACATGCATATAAGAACATACATATATATGTAACTACATGTACTAAATGAAATCAAATTCAAACTTTCTTATATGGCATCAAATTTTATTTGAATGATTTTGGTTATTTCACAATTTAAGCATTTGAAATAATATAAAGCATGTTTGCAGCACGACCCAGATTGTAAGGTACTCTCAGTATCGCTCTGATGTAAGACCAACATTTAGAATTGAAACGTCGCGTCGCTTGAAATGGCTTCAGCCGTATTTGGTGACCAGATCTGAATAGACCGGTATTTTCCCACCTTCCTTTTCTCAATATTCTTCCCCTCCCCACTACTTTTAGCCTCACAACATACCCCACTTGGGGATAACATAGTCTGACTAGCTCTAGGCGGTTGGGAGCAGTTTTTTTTTTATTTGAATACCTCACAAGAGTCCCAGCTGCTTCCTTCTGGAGCCAGTGAGATTATGGCATCCCCAATTAGGGTATGTTTTGAGGATAAAGATAGTGAAGAGGGGAAGGAGGAAGGTGGGAAAGTACATGTCTATTCAGGTCTGACCACCAAATACGGCTAAAGACATTACAAGCATTTCAATTCCGAATGGTGGTCTTACACCAGGGCGATACTGAGAGTATTTTCCACTCTGAAACAAATATACCACATATTATTTTTAATGAATCAATTGTGAAATAACACAAATTAAATTTATTTGCGCACACCGTTATTCGATCTCGTGACCTACAAATTGCGAGTTAAGAGCCTTACCCCTTGACCATGGAAGCCACACAAGAATTGGGACAAAAAACAATTTAAAAAAATTGCATCTACGAATATTCCTAATATAACGATAAAGATCATGAAGAGCATGAATAATATGAAGAAGTACAGTGTTGAATGTGTGTGTGTGAGTGCGTATGTAAGTAACGGCATTACGGTTAAAGTTATGTGACAGTGTGACAGAGTGTTTGTT
Source organism: Limnephilus lunatus (assembly GCA_917563855.2). Taxonomy (NCBI): domain Eukaryota; kingdom Metazoa; phylum Arthropoda; class Insecta; order Trichoptera; family Limnephilidae; genus Limnephilus; species Limnephilus lunatus. The sequence goes on along the minus strand of OU830598.1, from coordinate 43,509,903 downwards.
GGGCACTGTGTTTTAAGGGCAGGGTCGCATGTGCTCGGGTCACGTACTTTAGTACACTCAGCGAGGGTGACCCACACTCACACTCTTGGTGATATTAATAAAGAAGAGATCTTTAACATGCGGATCGGACAACATTCAACGGAGGACCAAAAAGAAATTATGATTCATCGATGGCCGAAGTTTTTCGGTTGACATTTTTGAAACACTCTACTAATTCAATGGTACCGTTTTCATCCCGCGACAATATACTCCGACAAAAATATACCTCGACATAATATCCCAAGGACAAAATATCCTACGGACAAAACAACCCCCAACAAAATATCTACTAAAACCTAACCTTACCTATTTTGAACAATAATTTATTGTCTTTTGAAGATGTCTATATTATTTTTGTACCATTTTACTATTTTTGAACAATAATTTATTCTCTTTAGAGGTTATCTATTATTTTTGTCCCATTTTCTTGTTAGGTTAGGTTGGCTTAGGTTAGGTTAGGTTACATTTTAGTAGATATTTTGTTGGAGGAAGTTTTGTCCGTAGGATATTTTGTCGGAGGATGTTTTATCCGTAAGATAGGATATTTAATATTTATTTATATTAAGATGGGATATTTTGTCGGGGGGTATTTTTCGCGGGATGAAAAGTCGCGGAACCTAATTCCATCGTGTAAAAAACTACAACTATGTACAAGTCAAAAAACAATAGCTTCTATTCATCTGAATGCTTACTACTATCATGAATTACGATTATTTTTATATGTTTCGCGTTTATTCAAATTAGGATTTTACTAAAAGGTTTCACGAGATTGACAGTAATAAAATTATGTCACGTAGATAGAAAAAATGTCGCAAACTGAAAAATCGTCTTATTCCTGATGTCATGAAAAATCGGATTCAACCAGTTTTTGATTATTAAGTTGGTAGCTATTCCAACAAGCTACAAAGTATGTATTAATATTATTTTATGGAAAAGTAATTCTTTATTTGAAATGTGTTTTTATTTTGTTTAAATTTTTGCAAGGCCTCTTAATTTTTCAAATATACCAACGGTGTTCTTTATATTTTTATAAAAACCTAGTTGATTCCCGGCATGCGTTGCATTGCCATTTTCAAAGAAATAAATTATTTCTCTCTACCTGTCCTTTCCCGTGCGTCCCCGTTCCCCACCCTCATCCCCTACCCTCCCGCGTTCCCCTTCCCCGCCCACCCTCTTCCCTCACCCGCTCACCCGTTAAGCAAACCTCCCTCTTGCGTTCCCCTATGTATTGCAATTATTATTTTTTATAATTTTCATTTTTCGTATATTACAAATATTAATTTTTGTATTTTATAAGAACAATCAATAAAATTTGGTACCTAACATACATATGTACCTATTTAATACATCTATAATTTTAAAAATCTATAGACAATTCTTTTAATACAAAAAAAAACATCTGCCTGCAAAATTCAATTTCATCAAAAGCGCGAACTGTCAAAAAATAGTCGTTAAGTTTTCTGAAGTTATTCAATTTTCTGAGCGATTTTCTTAATTTTTCTTTTCGTTTGAACCTTCTACAGAGTATTAGAAAACTTTTTAAAAAATGTGAATGAAATAGGTAAAGTCGTTCTGAAGTTATGGCGTCACAAAGGGAAACAGGGATTCATTTATATACTCGTATATATAGATTACTTCACACGAAAAAAATCACTCTTGGCATAAAGCCATTCAGATGTGTTTCGGGTTTTTAAGAGAATCGATCAACTAGTGACGTGATGAAGACATCTGTTATTTGTGATATCCATGAGATGGATTTTCATTTCCAGTTAATGCTTTTCTTTAGTGCCTATGTTTACAACTACTATAAAGTAATCAGTTTTTGCACATTATGAAGAAAAAAACATATCGTTTGCACTGATTTACACTGATTTAATGCGCTAGTTTGTATCAAGCACGGAAGCCATAAAGACCAATAAAACAATATAAAAAGTTGATAATTAATATTCATGTTCACATAGTTAAATACATTATTAATTCTAAAGATAGTGTTGGGAAAATTGTCAGTGTTAGAAAATTACAATGGAGAAGTCTACCACTTGGTTTTAAATCGGCTACAAAGGTCTCGTTTGGCTTTCTATTTTGAATGAAGGAAATATCAAACCGTGACAGATGGATATTACTGAAATACTTTCGTTTGTTTTTCAAAAAAAAATTACAATCTCGGTTATTCTCACTCAAAACCTCAAAAACAAGAGATGTTGTATGACGTCACACACTGAGTTTACCTACATATAGGTGTATATAGGTATACTCAATGTTAAAATACGCAGAAAATTAATAAACGGGTTAGGCTATATAACTTTTGGTTCCATAGCCGGCATACTTTTACACAATTTAGAGAGATACTGTTCATCTACTACACAAAATATAACTAAGTGTCCCTAAAAGGGTGTTTGGACAGGATGTGCCGCCGAATAATAAAAGCATAAAGCATGTTTTCATTCAAATGCATCAAGGATAAAACTATTTGTCTAAATACTGTATCAGCATATAAGTACAAAAAATCGACAATGCAAATAATTTCATTTGATACCCATACAAACTTGGTATTTTTGTAGTCGATTTTAGGTTTGAAATTGGTAAATAATGCACAAAAAATTATGATTGTACAATACTTATAATTTCGGGAGCCAATTTTCGGGGGATGAACTGTTGGGTCACCATAGATTTTTAGCAGTAGGTAATGTGACAATAAACATTTACCTACGCCTTATGACATTGTTTTTTTCTTTCAGTCATCTAGGTACCACTCGTCGCAGCACGTACTTTTTTTGTTAGTTTGACACATAGATAATTATTTATTTATTATATTAGATAAAATATGAAAACCCGATAAGCCGGTGAATTTATTTTAAACAATATAAGAAAAAAATTAAATTAATGAGACAGTAAATTACATTACATATTTATCTTTCTTTACTAAGTACAAAATGAAGTCGCTCACGATGTATGTGCGCTTAGATCTTTTAAACTACGCAACGGATTTTCATGCGGTTTTCACCAATAGATAGAGTGATTCATGGGGAAGGTGAAGGGGAAGGATTCATGGGTCTGCTATTTATTTATAATTTGATTTAAGGGTAAATTAAAGGGTGATTTTTTTAAAGTAGCTAGGTTTTGTATTTTACCGTGAGTTTAGCTCACTCTGAAAACAGACAAAGGAATGAGATTACTTTGAGGGGCTTTCGGTACGCATTCCCGCTGTATTAATAATTATTCAAATACTTATTTGGGTTGTGTATCCATGGGTCTGTCTGTGACTCCGGTTCAATGAACTATATAGCTAGGATTTGTTTTGAAGTATTTGTTCGGAAAATTCAGATGAGCGATAAAGTAGGTATCTACCTATAATTTTGTTTTGAAAAGTTTTAATTCTTAATGTAAATTTGTTACTTTCAATTTACATTGAAAATTAAAACTCGTTAAAACAAAATGTCTAGAAATTGTTACATAGTTAATTCCGAAGAAATACAAAAAAATACCTATAATATAATTTTAACAGATAATTATTTTTATTGCCATTTTCAAAATTGGAACTGATTGGTCGATATTTCAGAATATCCGTCATTTTAGCGGGTCTGTAAAGTAGTTTATTTACAAAATTAGTTATGCCTTCTTTGACAACAGAGGATTACATTCATTTAATTAATATCTATGCTGTGAAATTACTGAATTATTTTTGAAATTTCATAACTTTTGTCGTAATGGGGACCTACCGAGGAACAAGAAATGTGAGAAGATTTCATTTTTGCTACATTTCACAGCTAATCCACGAAATATTTGCCGCAATAAACATTGTCTTGTTTGTAATGAAATTTCCTACTAAAGCAAAACCAACAGCGTGAATGAAAATGAAATTAATTTTAATTGCCACAATTACACAAATGCCGCAGAACTGTGTAATTAATTAGATTACCTCTTCATTATAGCGCTCACATTTCTTGCTATGTATAAACAATGAGTTTGGGAGAATTTTAATACAGTGAAGGCCATCATGGCGATGTCTTGAAACTAATTTAAACATGTTTAGGTAGTTACCTACCTTATAAACAGCAACTAGTGACTTCTCATGTGAAATTTTTCGTGTTGGCATGTAAATTACTGCACTTGAAGAAATAAATACGGCATAGTTTCTCATACGTGTTTCACGACTCTTCTACCTATTCATTTTGTTGGAAACCTTTCAAAGGACCTTCAAAGTATATAATATGTTTGCCTAACTGTTAGGATCGGTTTTTCAGTTGCTTTTTAAGCTCGTATTGAGAGATATTTACGTTCGTAGAGTAGCTTTCTGGTAGGAATCCTGAAAATTTAAGCCGGCTGATAGTATACTTATATACCTGCTCTTAGAATTGGTATTTTTCCACAGTTTTCGCAGAATATCATAGTTTTTTTGTGCTAAGACAGCATAACTACGAAGAAACAATGATATACGATTACTAATATAGAAAGGTTAATGAGTATGGATGGAAATGAGAGTGGAGAAAGGATTGTTAGAGTGAAGAAACATTTTTTTTATTAAATATCATCACAGAGCACACCATAAGACTGTTATAGGCAACGTTTTGTTTCTAATTGTCTTTAAAATTCTTAACAGATTTAGATTTATTTAAAATACTTAATATTATGTAGCACATTTTTGGGGTGTAAACAAAACAATAGTTACACATGGGTCTTACCAATAAACATCCATTAATGGATTAGGAAATTGTTGTTTATCAGTTGTGTACAATTTAATACATGTTTATTAATTAAGGGTTTTTTTTACAGTAGCTCCACACAGGAGGCCCTGGGGAAAATATTTTCCCTCAGGGTATGTGTCACCTTTGGAAATGCTGTGTGGAGGGTATTTTAAAGGAAAGGAAGGAGAGGAAGTTGTAGGAAGGATAAGGTATGAGGGGTGGGTAGAAATCTGGGGGTCAATGGGCCCAGGTGTGACGGACGTAGGAATCCACCCCTCCCACTGTGGTGCAAGGTGATGTTCCATAAAAGTTCTCTTTGAGAGGTCACAAGGTCTCCCTCAACCAGCCTCTCCCTATCCGACCTGCAACGCAGCGTGTGAACCTGGACAACACCTCACCCTACGAACCCGGGCACCCCTGCCAAGTCAACAAACGTAACTAACCACTTGGATTGACTTATATAACTGTTTTTTACATAACGTGAATCTATCTGCCACAAATTGTTATCGTATATATAAACACATAATATTTGTCAATTTTCACTATCTATCAACGGATAAGTGGGCGAGATTTAGTCCACCAGATTACGTGAGAGGTATTTGGACCAAATGTAAAGTATACTCCTAGGAATAGTCCTCGTTTACATGTGTCTGACCCCGTAAACGGTTCACGTCTCAGAGCGGCAGGTCCCGGCGTTGCACATTGTGCGCTGCGAGTGTTGTGACGCGCTAAACCAAAAAGCAATGAAACTGTGACTTTCACATAGACGGCAGTTCTTACATACGTAATTACGCACCTTGTACTGTACGTGTCCGACTCTATCACTGAGCGCATTCACTACACTTGAGCAAACACGAATGGTATTTTTTTAATTCAACATTCTACCAAACACTTGTTGCTTGTACAGCACTCAGGATGTAGGCACTGCCTTCATTAATAGAACCATTACTGGATTTTTACAACCATGCGCAATTACCGTTCTCGATAAACGATTTTGTATTAACATATTTGGTGAGTTTAATTATGCTTAACTAATGACTTATGTGCAATACTTTGTAAGAGGATATATTGATTGATTTCACAACCTTATTTTATTAGGCATAACAATAATTGATCCCTTGCCCGGAAAAATGTTGTATTTGACAATATTCTGGTATTGAGAAAAAATTTAAAAAAGAAAAAATTTAAAAAAGAAACATTTTAAAAAATAAAAATTTAAAAAAAGATGTTTCATAACATTTAATATTTAAAATACATAAAACATACAATTCTTAAGAGTTTAAAATTAAAAATCATCTAGAAAGGTAATTAAATTAGAGTTTATTACTAGAATTTATGCTGAATTAGTGGAAAAATGTTGTATATAAAATTTTCACAATTAACGTTTATTCCACAAAAGGTTTTTTTTACACTTCGTAGCTTACAGAAAGCAACATTCTCTTCTAACATAAACGTAAAAATGTCCGTTGACCGTTTGGTCAATGAATGAAACCATTTACGATCGAGATATTGTCTTGATATCAACTTATAATATTGTTCCACAAAATTGTTACAAAGGCTAAAACGCAGGCTTAATAATATTTTTTTTGAAAAAATCTACTTTCCTGCATTCTTCAGCTTCTTGGCTTTGAAGTCTTTCTAGTTGTAGCCATAAGACATTCGTTTTTTTTTCATTTATACCCATGAATTAAACCATGCTCCGTGATTTCGATAAATGGTATTATACAACGTTCTTCCGCAAAACCAAACTTTAAAATGCTGCCACAGGCTTAAAAAAAATTTCATTACCACAATCCCTACCTTAAAAGATGCATATTAATGTGCCCAACATTATTCCATCAATAACTCAACATTGATAGTAGTTTTGTGGGAAACAACATTATTCCGGGCAAGGCCTCAATTCTACACAGCAACAAAATTGACAAATTTCAATACTGGACAATAAATAACAGAAATATGAATATCCTAAAACCATAAAATATTCAGAATAAATAACTCGTTTCGGTTATTCTTAGGACCTCAGACTGAAATAAGTTATTCATGTCAGATGAAAGAAAATATGCTAATATTGTAAAACACATAGGTATTAATAATTATTTGGGAGGTAAAGCGGTGTGGCTCGTTCTGGGTCAGTGATACCAAGTTATTGTTCCTGCTTGCATGACGTCTCGCGGCGGTGTTCCTTATGGTACATATTGGTATTTCGCAACATTGAACATTTCAGACATGTCTGACAATTGTCATGCAGCGCGGATGATGCCACATTACAGACGGAATACTGATTTATTGCTTTCCTGATCGCTTTTGGTATTTGGAAAGAGTGTAGAGTGTAGATGAACGATTGGCGCTGCCAGTGTGGGCGGGTGAAATGGCCTGTAAAACAGCTTAATGTGCTTATTGTCCATCACTAACGACTAAATACAGCTATAGTTGAGTAGGTAGTAGCTATCTATTATCTCTTGTTACCGTTAGGTATTTAGTCAATATTGCTGTCCCATCCGCAGCCCTGGGAACCATTTATTGGATAACCAACACCTCTGCCATAGGTCACTCCAAGTAGTTCATGGGGTGAGGTTTATCTAGATCTTGGTGGCGAATGACTTTACCCATCTACATGGTCGGATCAGGAGAAACTGGTCGAGGAAGACCTTTTAACTTCTCAGCATTGCTTTGCACCGCAGTGGGAGGGGTAGATTCATACGTCCGTCACTCCTGGACCCACTGACCCCCAGATTCCAACCCTGCCTTCATACCTTTATCTACCTTTTTCCTTCCCAGAACATTCTCAGTTTCCTTTCCCTAAAAAGATCTCCACACAACATCCCAAATATGACATAGGCCCCGAGGGGAATTATTTTTCATCAGGGCCTCCTGTGTGGATGTGATGTAAAAAAAAATAATAAACTTATGTTTTTATTACGTTTTGAATTATTTTCGTGTGCATTGTTGCAACAGCTGTTTTGGCGTTTAAGGCCATTTCAAATAAGATTTAGGCGTTTTTTTTCGGCGTTTAAGGCCATTCTAAAAATGAACATTGAATGCCGACACAGCTATCATAATGGTAAAAACTAAAATATTTGCAGAACTTGTTAATAATTTCATAAACTTTGGCTATTATATTTTTTGTTAAATGGAGTTAAAGACGAGACAATGTTTTTTTTTTAAATAATATATTGGAGTATATTAAAGCACAATTTAACCGCCTTGTCTCAATTTATCACAAAAAATATAGTTATCAACTATAATATTTGTTAGTAAATTACATTGTAGCACGAGAAAATTGATAAAATATGATTCTGTGATTATTAAATTTCTTCCCATGGTTGAGGGAATTTCCTCTTTCCCCAAAAGTGGTCGAGTAGGTACGCCACTGCGGTAAGGCATTAATGAACACAAGCCAGGACAAGAACCAACTTTCGTCTAGATATCTATGCTAATGATGTGTAATTATTTAATAGGTAGCCGCGGTTACTTCCTGTTTGGTGTTTTCGAGCGAAGCTACCTTCGCCGGGCTTGCGCCGGAGTGGAAACAGTAGGTAGTGTGGATTGTTGGAGCATGTCTGTTTTCTTTAGTACTCGAATGAATTGTTATCATTTGACTATCTCAACAAGAAATATATTCACACAAACGGCCTCGATAGAAGGCCTAATGGAAATGGATTGCATACAGATGAATGAGTTAAGAACGTAAATATATATACCTGCATAGTAAGAAAACAATTGGTTCGGTTGTGACCGGTCAGTGACTGAGTTGGCATCGCGTTTGGGGTTTGGGTGTTCGATTCCTCGGCTGGCCAAGTCCTCCATCACGATACAAGCAACATTTTCCGTTTACTGTGGTGGTAGTAAGAGATTTTCAAAAATTGTCAGGTTATTCGTAATCCAGGAATGTTTGTCTTTCTTTAAAAAAAAAGAGAATTTATTCACAAAACTGAGTGTCTGCAGCTTTAGTTCTACGAGCGATGTCGCATTACTGCTGTTTGCTTATTAAATTCTGAAAGGGTTTCTTGTCAGTACCAGGCATCCTGGCTAAAATATTCCGGATAACTTCACGCAAGGCCGCCAACACAGGCATCTTCTCAGATGCAGACCTAACTTAACAACACTGGTGCCCCTGGGAAAAAAAATTAGGTTAGTTAACTGCCTCGTAGGAATGTGGATATTTCAATACGGCCTTACAACTTTAAACGAGAAATTTCCTTTAAATTTTAACTATATATGTGTGTTTATTTTGTCATAAATGTAGAGACTGACTATATTTTTCGCAATTTTTGTGCTTGTTTTCTCTCTTAGCAAATATTTAAAGACAGTATGACTAATAAATTACTTATTTTATTACAAGATATTTTCATATAAGTAAATATGTAATGTGATGATGAATGTAAGGAAAATTATTTAAATATTTACGACACCTAAATTTGAAATTGGGCATACTTATGTACATTGAGTAAGCAAATACAACTAGTATTTTACATGTGCAAATGACGTGGTCTGTAAAATGACCCAGGTCAAGGAATCAACTGTCAAGAATTAAAATTACGGTAGGCAAACATTATCAAAAACGGGTGGACATATAGCTCCACACAAAACTTTGAGAATTTTAATAATTATTTTTTTATAAAAAACCAAAAAAGTAAATGCAACCAAAACCAGAATCTCAATATGTCATATTTGGGGATGCTGTGTGGAGGGTCTTTTTAAGGATATGTAGGAGAGGAAGTTTTGGGAAAGAAAAGGGTTTGAAGAGTAGGTAGGAATCTGGGGTTCTGTGTGTCCAAGTCATCTGCCGCAAAAACCTAGACAAACCTCACCCTCAAGAACCTGGGCACCCCTACCAAGTCACCAAACGAAGCGAACCACTCGGGGTGACCTTGCACATTGTGTATCTACGCATTCCCACCTCCCAAATTAATATACAATAATACTTTTATTGAATGCCCCTAACAAAAAATATGGTCTCTGAAAACTGAAAGCAAATTTATAAAACCTAACTAAATAAGTTAGTCTTAAACTTATCTAGTAAGTTGTATGCAATAGCCAAATATCTCAGCCTAAATTTAAGCAGAAACTTGTTTTCAAAGCTCAGGTATGCTTGAATTTACTTGAATCTGATCTGATTTACTTTAATTGATGTCGGATATGATTATAATTTGTGTAAGTTTGTGTCGAACAATATTTACGTTACAGGAAATACATAACGGTGTTCCTGAGGCGAATTAATTATTATCGGCGCTGAAACAAGTTCCACCGGTCCCCACCAGGGGGCAGGGATACCATCCATTCATTCAGCTCCTAAGGCTACAATTCTGTGTTTATGATTCTTATCTTGGCGCAAAGAAAACTTTTTAGTTTGGCAATCGAGTGGATGAATGAAGAAAACTAAGATAATTGTTTTGATTGAGGGTACCTACCAACTTGTTGCATGCGTTAATGAGGCAAACCTTACTGTTTATAACCTGACGATTCTGAAGCGACATGGTTTACGTAGGATTGGTTTTCAATTTGAGAGAGAGCATTGGGTACCGCCGCCCCGGGAACCATTTATTGGATAACCAACACCTCTGCCACAGGCTACATCAAGCGTTTCGCTACTTTGGTGACTTAGCAGGAGTGCCGTGGTTCACGGGGTAAGGTTTGTCTGGGTCTTAGTAGCGGATGCGTTCTCCTATCAACTGCGTGGCAGTCTCAGAACATCGCATTGCACCATCGAGGGAGGGTTCGATTCATACGTCCGTTGCTTATGGATATTCTAACCCCCAGATTCTTACCCATCCCTATTATCTTTTTCCTTCCCAAAATATCCTTTTCTAAAAAGACACCCAACACAACACCCCCAAAGATGACATAGGCCGTGGGGGGGAATTATTTTACGTAGGGCGGCGTCCTGTGTGGAGCTAATGTGAAAAAAAATTACGTTAAACTCTTCGCCGTTTGTCTTTTTCTCACAACTTCCACCATTTTTTAAATATTTTACTGCCTTTATTAGTCTACTATTAAATATCACACATAATTACGAGTAGGTACCTAATTCTTCAATTTTCATGTTTTTCATTATGAACTTTAAACTAAAAACTCATGTTAATTGCAACCAAACAGCCATTGAATCTTTTACAGCTTCAATGATAATATATTAATGCAAGTTTTTTGTTGGATATCGCAATGTACATTAAGGAAAGCATCGAGAAAGATAGAAATGAAAGTACAAAATGTCAGAAAATGCCCACTGATTTCAATAACAACCTCATTTTCCATCATTACGATTATTTGTTTTGAAAGCACAATAGCCAATCTTCTACGATGAAATCAAATCTAGACTGCTACTATCAGAAACGTAGCGACCGCTTGAGCAATCTGAGCAATGGCCTAGGGCATAATACCTCAAAGAGAATTCTTTGATACATTGAAGTGCGCAATAATATGTTCACAGGAAGCCTCGAGGAAAAGGGTGTTGAGGTTCATACTTGACTTATAGCCAGTTATTTCTGATATTATTTGGAGTAAAAAATGTAAATGACATTTTGGTCTGAATGCTTATTTTTTTCACATTTTTTTTTCCTCTAAAATTCTTAAAATTCTTCCACACTTTGTCAGTAGCCGAGTATTCGCCCAACCCCTCATCCCGCTCCTAAACGTTCAATACCTACTGATTTTTATGGTTTTTAGTTACGATACGAATGTACCACCCCAGTCTAATTTGTTAGGACTTGGGTGCCTATTCCCGACTATTGTTGGCTTTCCTAGTCTCTTGCCTTCTCTTCATCATTCTTGGTCATCTGTTATCTTCTTGCTTCTAATTTTATATTTCATTACCTCTTATTTTTGTTTCATCTTGTATTTTGCCTTTTTATGGCTCTTTTTACCACCTCAAGCGTCTCTCCTGCTGATTTTTAGGTATTTAAGTGGAAAAAAAATCACAAACGTAAGTCAAATACGTCCCTTAACACCCTGTATTTTAAAATAAATTTAATCAATTATGTTTGAAGTAGAAGATCATCATTTCATAATGAAGAATCATGAAGAAAGATCAGAAGTCATCATGGATAAAATTTATTTGTTTGCCCATTACGGGTTTCGAAATTGCGACCACTGAAACTTACTATCTGTCACGGAGGCAGTAGAATAAAATAAAATTTTAAAAAGAATATCGTTTGTATTCACATTCAGTGTGAACAGTGGAACTTGGTTTCTGGTTTATCAGCTTGCTTGGGGCCGTAGAGTTTATCGCCACGCCATTGAATATAAATAATGCAGAAATGCACAAAGCCTCCAATATACTTCGTTAGCTCGAATCACTTACATGCTTAAACTACGTTATAACAACCATACATTTCCCTTCTCCTACATGCAATCAGCTCGCTTTAGTAACACTATCTATGGGGTGATCGTATCGCATTACAGTCTACTCGCTAATAGGCTGGCAAATACGCCCACATTGAGAATATTATAATTGTGAACAATATTACATTTAAACAGTCCATTTCCCTCGTGATTTGCTGATTTCACGGAATCATTGAGTGCACCAGCATTACAATCAGTAGTTTAAATGTCATTTATATCAAAATGAAACAAAGCGTTATTATCCAGGTGTAGATATTCTTATCGGGATCTAGATCATAGGTTTTCAACGTGGGCTATAACCACCCCACCCCCACCCCCCTTTATTAGCGTTTGAGACTTTCAGTGGGGAAGTAGAAGACCCAGAGAAAATTAGGCGGTGTTGAGATGGCAAGTGAGGGCGTGGGCGGTAAAAAAAATTTAGATAAAAAAGACAAAAAAAACACACTGAACATGCACTAATAAAGTAAATTAAACTTTAATATTGGTTAATTTTTGTTATACATAGTATGTATTGTAATCATTGTGTGCGAAAAATCACGTATTTAGGTGGTTCAGGAAGTGGGTAAAATTGAACTGAAAAATTCCATCACATTAAATTGGATGACATGAAATTTTTTATTATTTTATTACATAACATTATCATCTTACGTGTATTATTGTTATTTCAAGTGAAACTTTAATAAGAATGCAAGAAGGAGGGAGGTAGCAACCCGATACTTAAAATACCAAAGAATTGCTTTTTTCAACTTGCTAAACAAAAACGTATAACGGATAATTTAATATTTTTTTTATCGAATTATTGATTCCGTGGCAGTTGGGCCATAAGGAAAAAAATTGGAGGCTCTAGAACAAAAAATCTCAAAATTAGCCGTGAGTAAAATAAGGTCGAGAATCTATGATCTCGGTTAAAAGCCGTCTTCGTTCCGCATATTAAATATTTAAAAATTAGTTAATTAAGCTTATGAAATTCAAATATAAAATTATTTTATTTTACCTTGGCGTTTGATCAAAATTATTATTTAAATAAATTAACAAAAAGTGAATATCTCAAAACACAGCAAAAAAACTAAGGTGTTTGTTACTCGTTTTGAGACTGATAGCACTAAAACCACACAGGGACGTATAAAATTAACACCCTAGGCTAAAGAACGTTACCTTGTACCTTAATGCATACTATTTACTACTGACAAACAATCTTTTTTCGTCTCCGATGAAAAGTGTTAACTTTCACGTATAGTTTTTTTAAATTATTTTAATACATAAAAAAAATGTTTCATTGTTTGTTCATTAAGCATTCCTAAACCAATCATCCGATTGCGATGAAACTTTGGTGATTTGAAGTGAGCATGCCCATGATGGTTTCTATACATATAATAGTGACCTCTGGCTTTACGAAATTATTTCTTGTACCATTCTCCGATTGCGATGAAACTTTGGTGGGTGAATGTACGCCCCCGCCTCATGCCCGGGAAAGGTTTTATATATATGGTGAGCTCTGGCGTTATGAAATTTATGTAAAAAATTACAATGCGTGGCGCTCGAACAGTTTGAAGAAAGTGTATATTTATTTGTAGGTGGATTACGAAAAACCATAATTTATAACTATTTTCTATTCTTCAAGTAGGTACCTTCTGTTCATATTTATATTATTTATCTTCTGTTGCTAATCTTTTGTACTTAAATAAACCATTGTAAAACGCTGAATATGTACGTTTCTTTTTTTTTTGTTATAAATCTTGCAAATTTTGTTGAATAAAGATATATATTATTATTATATTATTATATAGTTTAGCGAAGGGGAAGGAAGGTGGGAGAGGGAAGGGAATTTAAGAAGGGCGGAAAGGAACGATGGATGAGGGTTCGCGAGAGGTGGGGTTCACAGGAGGGTGGACGAGAATGGGAGGAAGGTGGAAGGGGAACGCGGGAGGGGGGGTAGAAGACGGAGGGGAAACGCGGGAGGGGAAGGGGTCTCGAAAGCGCAATGGGACGAATGGGAAAGGACACGCAGGGAGAAACAATTTATTTCTTTATGTGGCATTCCGACGCATGCTGGGTACTTGCTAGCACATTATAAATTCAGTTATTCGTGAACTGCAGACAAAAAATAATTTTAAATTATGATAAACATACCACACAGCTAATCAGTAGTAGTCGTTTATTGCAAGCAGCAAACGGTAATTGATCAACCTTTAATGTAGAAAAAACATCTCTTAATGGCTCGGTTAGCATGGAGCAAATCTAGGCGTGCCATTTATTATCTGTCCAGTCGAGAAAAGGCGGATTTGAAATATCAAACGCCTCCATTATTCTAGTACTAGTAGTACTAGTTTACAGTGGGCAATGCTCGCCGGGCTTCGAGACATAAGAACTGTTACTTCTTGGAAATGACAAAGACTATGTATTGATCTGTGGTCCCCTTTTACTCTGATGTCTCGGCACAAAAATTTGACATTTGATCTTTATTTCATTAGCGCGAAAAGAGCACTTAAAATTGAATGAACCTTGACGTTTACCAAGAGAAGATATTAAACTGAGGTTTCGTCATACCACTTTTTTTTCTGTTTGATCAGGTTTTCTGCTGATGTTTAAAAGTCGTATCTTACTTACAAAGTAATTGAGATGTGGAGAGACAAACTTTATTTACCGGCTTAAAGAAACTCGGTCTAAAACTTTTTTATTGGAAATCTTAATCTAAATTCTTTTGGTTCCATTTCTGCTGAGAACAACTTTATTTATCAACAGGTTTGAGTAGAGCCTCAGAATATTCCTCGTTCGATATAATACATATATTTCCAATGTCATATTAAGATTATGTTACGTTAGAAACAATTGGCCATTTTTATCTAATCGTGAAACTGGCGTCATTTTTTTAAACATGCCTAACTCTTATTATGTTTTATTATACATACGTTTCGAATTCGATCAAACAATATTAAGCCCCCTCATTCCGATTCTCTAATAGCTAAGAAAGAATTCAATATTTCTTTAAATGCAACTTAAGTATTTCAAGAGATTTTTGCTCTTTTTTAAGCGAGTCGTTTTTTATTAAATAATTTTACTATTTTCGCTTAATTACAATCGTTTTTTTTTAAATATTAGTGCGCTCCGCCGTATTTACATATCTCCCTTTCTTCTTCTGTTTGAAGCTTAGGTACTACCGAGCCTTAAGTATTAGAATTTTCAAGCTTTTCAATCAGTCTTATTTTAAAATCAAGAAATTAAATCTTTTTGTGCTTTCAAATTTATTTGGAACCGGAACCATTTATTGGATATCCTACTCCTCTGTCACCCCAAGTGGTTCGCTGCGTTTGGTGATTTACCAGGGGTGCCCATTTCATGGGGTGAGGTTTGTCAGTGTCTTGACGGCAGTTGCTCCTGCCCACCCACTGCGTTGCAAGCCGGATTCCTGGACACACGGAACCCCAGATTTCTACTCACCACTCATTCCTTTTTCCTTCCCAGAACTTCCACTCCTTCCTTTCCTAAAAAGACCCTCCACACAGCATCCGCAAAGATGACAAAGGCCCTGAGGAAAATTATTTTACTTAGGACCTCCTGTGGGGAGCTAATATACAAAAGTGCTAAAATAAAAATTTAATAGTTGTAAATATTTCTTTGCTATAAATATATTTCTACTTTAGAAAATCAATATTTAAAAAACCGCTTACCTAATGGTAGATTCAGACAAAAATTAATTAAAATATCTCCAAGATGAAAACGTAATTATTGCCTTGCAGGGAGAGTCGTGAGCGCAATCTAGCACCAATCAGGTCAATTCTTACAACTGTACAAGAATTTAGAAAATAAAAAAAAACTGTATGAAAAAAGCGTGAAATTAATTAAAATTTATTAAATATTGGTGGTGAGAAAAGATCTCATTGTACGGTTAAAACACTCTATATACTGTTAGCCAAATAAAGGTTAATTAGGCGTCCAACCAACGCGATCGGTCTCTAAATACACAAATAAAGTATCGACCATTGGTAAAGTCACGATGAACCGTGATTTCAATGGCTTAGTTCTAATTTAGATGTTCATTTCATCGCTCAAAAGGCTGTACCGTTGGCTTTTTTTGTTGTTTTCCCATTATTAAAAAAAGTTTACAACTCTGAAAAGAGATATAAATGCTAGTCCGAATAACCTATTTATATTAGTTTATTTACGATACTGAATTCTTGGTTAGAATTGAATTTGCTGATGGACATGATAAATCCAATACTTTTTTTACATTAGCTCCACACGGGAGGCCCTCAGGAAAAAATCCCTCAGGGCCTATTTCATCTTTGGTGATGCTGTGTGGAGGATCTTTTTAGGAAAGGAAGGAGGAGAGGTTCTGGGAAGGAAAAAGGTATGAGGTATCTATGGGTAGGAACCTAGGGGTCAGTGTGACCAGGAGTGACGGGCGTATAAATCCATCCCTCCAACTGCAGTGCAAGGCAATGACTCGAAAGAGACTAGCTGGAGAGGTAAAAAGACTTCCCTCAACCAGTCCACTCCATCCGGCCCGCTACGCAGCAGGTGGGGAGACGCATGCACCACCAGGACCCAGACCAACCTCTCCCCATTAATATAGGATAGGGTATAGAGGATATACCTAGGGGATCAGTATACATGAATCCGGATATCCGGCCCGCTACGTAGTAGATGGGCAGGAGCAATTGCCACCAAGACCCGCACAAACTTCACCCCATGAACCTGCCCCCCCCCCCCCCCTGCAAAGTCACTAAACGTAGAGCACCTCTTGGGGTGACCCACAGCAGAGGTGTTAGTTATCCAACAAATTGTTCCCGTCGCGACGGTACCCATACCTGCCCATAAGGGTCATTATCAAACATTACTAAGAGTCTTGTTTAATTATTACAAATCTATTGCTATGTTTAAAAATATAACAGTACTGCAAATTTAAGAAACTTTCTTGTGGTAACCATTAAGTCTCAAGTCCCCATACTTCAAAATAAAATTCAACAACCAGACCACCAACGCCTATATGATATGTACCTATATACACAAGCACCCCTGAAAAGTCTCCTAACGTATCGAACCATTTGAGGGGACCTATGGCCATATATTCAATAGATGGTTCCCGGGGCGGCGGTACCCAAAACTACCCACGAGATTCATTATCAAACATTACCAAGAGTCTTGTTTTATTATTACAAACCTATTGCGATATTTTAAACTATAACAATGCTGCGTGCTGCAAATTTAAGAAACTTTCTTGTGGTAACCATTAAGTCCTAAGTCTCCATACTTAAAAATAAAGCTCATCAACCAGAATAGCACCGCCTATGTTTGTAGATAGAAATGAAAAGTCTGCGTACACCATTACGCTACGAAAGCCGCCTATGTAAATGTTACTCCAAGGGTTAGAACTCGAGCAGCGTCATAAATGATGCAACTTTTGGCAAACATCTCAAGAGCGGCACCGTACTAATACACTAATACTGTTGCTGTGTGAGGCGAGCCGAGCTTCGAGGCCAAGCTGCGATTTACCTATAATATTTATAACTTGCTCGGTGCAGCCACAATGAATAATTTATTTTTCAAATAAACGTTATATCTCCGGCTCTCTGAGTGTACGCATTGTTTATGAGGCCCCTGTACTGAATCTGGATGCTTTAAAATACGTACTTGCATGAAATGCCAGCGATAACGTTGGCCTTCACATTTTACGTGGGATACACGATCGCCACTCGTTGCCTTTCATTAATCCTTGTTTTTCTCAAAAAAATAGGATAAGTTTGCACGTTTTCCATACTTCTTGCATTACCATATTAAAGCTTCATAGCAATGTGAACTAATGTAAGCAGAAAACATGTTTTGATTAGACAAGTGCTTGAACAAGTGACAAAAACTTTTGTGTGACATGAACACAACGCATTCACGCCGGAATTAAAACTGATTTAATTGATGGAACCCATTTAATCCGGTGAATACAAATTATGAGATTGAAACTACCAACTTAACCATTTTTCTCTCAAATTACCAAAAAACCCACGTAGAAACAAACTGCGATGTATCTATTATGAAACAATTTAATATTTTAAATCCACGTTTTAATATAATATAGACATCCGGACATTTCGCTTTTTTTGTTACGTTACTTCTTACATGAGTTAGGACTCTTCAAAAATCATAAAAATCGCCTGGTTTGAACGCCATCAACTTTTTTACAAAAAAAGCAATGGTTTTTTTTTTAAACAAAACTTACAGACATTGAGTATTTTCTTCAGATGCAGTCAGTAAAACAAATCTTAAAAATCGTTTTAGTTTTGAAGGAGAAAAATGGGGGTTACAAAACCTTGATTTTAAGTATTATCAGAATGAGATGCATTTGTCCGTTTCGCTCAATATTCGGGTGGTGTAAGATCGACAATAACAGTAACAGTTTGGTAAAATATTTATTTTTTTATTAATATATATTACAAACAATACACATGAAATAATTTACATAAAATTAAATATATGAAAAATTTTACCATAACAATTTTTTGAGTTCTTGCCTAAAGCTAATGTCTCTCAAAACATTCAAGGCCAATATTGAAAATATTATCAATGGACTTAGAGATATCATTTAGCAAACCTCTTTTCATGCTATGCTGGGCCAGAACTTCCGTTTTTCCATGTGAAATATATAGCAAGCCGTGGTCTCGACGCTTTTGTAACCGAGTATCCCGACGAAAATGATTGCCTTGATGATAGCTAGCCTCCGATAGGACACGACCCCAGAAGAAGAATATTATCAAAATACTATTTCAAATGCATATACCATTTATAATTATACTAAAAAAAAACCATTTTGATTGTTCTAAAAAAACTTTGATTCGTTAATCTAACGGTGTCAAGATCGAAACTGACATCCACTGAACAATTTAACAAAATAGTTTATTGATACAAATAGTTGATAATTCATGCTTTGACCTGCAAAAATTAAATGAATGGAGTTGTCAGGTAAATAATGGGTTATTAGTTATTACGAATTCAGGTTAGTTAATATTAGATCAGTAGTCAGAGGTATCGTATAACCTGTCGACCATTAAGGCTGGCCGTCACACAGTTAACCTTACAGTCAAGGACTAATGAATGCGATATGAGACAGCTTTATTTCAGACACCTTATACCTGCTCACAGTATTAATAAGACAAAACACAATATTCAGTATTATGCACCGTCAGATAACCGGTATTTTAATATTAAATTGGTGTTATTGAAGTGTCAATAAGACTTGATAACAAGACACCAGTCTTGTGATTCTAAGAATATCGATGCATTCAACCGAAATTCGGCATGTTTACTTTTCAATTAATATTCTATTCAAAAATTGAATACACATTGTCTGTCTGCTTATCACGAAAAAAAATCATATTTATTTAATTAAAAATATTGGAAACATCTTAAGCAATTACAAAATCACTTAGGACGGGTTGTTTCAAAACCTTTGAACAATTCATCAAATTTTTAAAGTTAATTTTTAAGTTCTGGTTTATATCAAATTTTAAAGTTAATTTTCAAGTTCTGGTTTATATAGGCCAGATCTTTCATAAAACTGAAATAATATCAGAACTTGAATAGAAATTTCACAGAACGTTAAAATTAACGTCAAATATTTGAAGAATTTTTCAAATTTTTTGAGATAATTCTGTGTAGGTCCTACTCAAGTTCTGTTAATTTTTTATCATAGGCCAGATGCTTTATTTAACTGAAATTATCAGAGAACTTGAATATAACTTTCACAGACTGCGAAAATTAACTTTAAAATTTTGATGAATTGTTAAAAAAATTGTTAACAAAAACTTATGTATATACCTACCACTTATTTAATCAAAATTATCAACATGTTTAAGAGCGTATAACCAGAGAAAACCAGAAATATGTAATTTTTAAATCAGTGTTCAGACGTATTGACCCTTTTCCACAAAAAATTATAAATTAGTTTAGAAAGATTGTTCTTTTATCTAGTAAACGTATGTTTTAGATTTTCATAAAAAATGTTTACTTTTAGTATAATAAGGTTATACCATAGGTCGTTGGCGGATTTGTTAAATTTTCAAAAAAAGTACATGTATTATACAACACCCATTTCAAATCATATAATCATGCATTAAAATAAATCAATACATTATCTGGTTAACGTATGTTTTAGAATTTTAATTTTAGTTTAAATAAAATCATTAAGAAATATATACGTACATGCGTTTCTTGACGAAAATCGGTCCGTTTGTGTATTTATTTGCGCTATTGCAGACTAATATATTTCAGATTTTTTTACATTCTTATTTTGCTTAGACATTATTGAAAAATGATAAATACTTATGATCTCAAAATAATTACAAAAAGTACATAATTTTAATAGTTTTATCGTCACGCCTTTCAGCATTTTTGGATGCAGGTATAAATTAAAGCAACTTTGGAATGAAATAAAACCGATATTGAGTTATAATTTTAAAAAGCTGGTACGGAGAATAATTAATCTTTCTCATTGGAACCGCCCTGTATAATCTTAAGAACATTTTTCGACGAAATGTGGATTTTCGGCCGCTGGCTGGTTAAACGCCTTTAACAAACCAACGGTTCCTTCGTCAGAAAGCTGTACTATTATATCATTGTAGGCCAATTACTTCATTAAACTAAAATAATATCAAAACTTGAATTAACTTCGAAATTTGATGAATTGTTCAAATTCTGTGAACTAACCAGTCCTAACTGTAAAAAAATTATAACTTATTGACAAAAAACAAGATACTAATAAATCAAAATTAAAATATGACAAAGAACAAGACGCTGAAAAATTAAAAGGTAACCGTCGCAACTGGGATTCGAACCCAGGTTCTGTCGTATTACCGGGACAAACGCCTTCACCAACTAGACCACTGAAACCCCTTATTTTTATGCAATCTTTTCAATCTTATATTTCAAATTCAGAATTCACAATATGTTCGACTATTTCTTTTCCAAAAATAAATAATAACTTTAGTGATTTAGTCCGGGAAGAAATGACACTAAGAAATGACATAATTTTCGCGTATTTACCGGTAAGCGGTTTTTATTGTTATTTCCTTTTGAAGTTAACAACGCAAACATGACGCGAAGCATTTTAACGGGAAACTGTCTCTGTCACAATGAAAAGCCTGTCTCCAAGTCGCTATTAACAAAAGCGTCCGAAGCGTGACTTGCTATATTTATGAATCTATTATATTTGTGTCTGGCTTTGTCTCCACATTAACGACAAACCCTTTTGTTAACCGCGGGTCAAGAATGTTTCCAGGCCATAAAAAGCCACGAATTTTACTTATTACAGTTGTTTATTCTCGAATTTATCTATTAACTGCCTTCGAGACATATTTTTTAACACATATTTGAATATCAAATTGTTAAATCGTGTATGGTGATTTTACCATTACTTTTTTTGTATATATGTAATGCGAATTTATCACAGAAATATTTAAACACCCGCTAAGCTTTACAAAACTTTAAGTAGCTTATCGGCATGAGCATAAGCCATAACAAAATTATAAATGGGTTAAAATATGTATAATATTCTGAAATGAGAAATTCAGGTGTAAATATAAAAATGAAACAATTTACAAAAATCGGATTAAAAATAAAAAGTTTTCACCAGAGCTGGAAATTCATTAACTACCCAAAAAAATGTTTATTCAAATATTCAAAAATCTTACATTTTTTGCTTATAATCTAACAAATTTGTTTTAAATACATTGTGACCACTTTTACATATAAAAAATGGTTTATGGGACATGAGTCCGTTCAAAGGTTTTTTAAATGCATAACTTCGTACCAACTACCAATAATTAATTTTATATCATTTCAATTCAGCAAACTTCCCAATGATTCTTTAGGAGTATCTTCAGATTTTCTGACCATATACAAATCGCAAGTACGCCACACAGTTAAATTTGACAGCCACCTCTGGTCTGGATCCCCAAAATACCTGAAAAAATACAGAATCGTGCGGTTCCTTTTGAGGCGCCAGTTAGGTATATTGTCCGTGTTCCGGTATTACAATGGAAAATATTCCGAGGAACTAGCGTCATTGATCCCTTCGGCACCGGTGCATAGTTCGCAAACACGCCAAACGCGCGCCCAACATATGTGCACTGTTGACATTCGTCACATGAGAACGGGTCGCTTCTACGACTTGTTCTTGCGTTCAACATTTCGGCTGTGGAACCATTTTCTGGCCACTTGTTTCCTCCCTCCTACAACATGGCTCTCATCAAGACCAGTGTTCACACCTTCCTTTCCTCAAAAAGACACTTCCACTCAGCATCTCCAAAGATGACACAGGCGCTGAGAGTAATTTTTTTCTTCCGGGTCTCCTGTGTAGAGAACAAGCCGATATAATCGAACAAAACCAACTGACTTCCTCAAACAATAGAACAATATGTAATCACATTATTCGCATGAAAACGTATGAGTAAGACTTATGTGAACTTATTGTACATAAATTACACAAATCTTCATCACAATCTATAATATCTACTTTATGAAAGCGTGTCACATTATTTTTTATAGCGCTGTAGAAATTTGTATTCGCTACATAATTGTATAATCTAAAATCAAACAAATTCCAAATTTCTGCTATATGAAAGACATTTATTTGCAAATCAAATCAATAAATTTTTAAAAGCCTTTTGTGGACTGCAAAGTTGATACGTTGAATTTAATAACGTTATTATTTTTAGAACGCTGGTAAGTACGTCATTAATAAACAGATCGTAAATTTTATATTTATTTACCATTTATAAATTACTTTTTTCGGTTTTCAAGATGCGATTGACCCCGCGTTTAAATCGCGAAACTTTTTGAATCTACAAAAAATATTTTAGTATAATTTGTCTAACTCTTGATTACACATTAAAATAATTATATTATCTTTACTAAAAATCGTTTTAAAGTGGGTCTTCTTCCAATTAAATTTCCATTCGGCGTCTATGGTCATTATCTTAAATATTACATCTATACCGCAGAGCTTATAATACAATCAGATGGAATGCGCTCGATTGGTGAAATCAAATATGATCTCTCTTGCGTCCGAATTAAAAAGAAAGATCAAGAAAACTTTCTTTCCTATCAAACACGTCCGTCACAAAAGTTACAGAAACGAAATTATGAATACATTCCTTCATATAACATTATGTCTTTACTTGTATTGCAACGTGTTCAGAGCTATGGGCATACATAATGATACTGCATATGCCCGACTGCGGGCATATTGATTCAAATGCAGTTTTAAATAGAAGTTGAGACCGTACAATATTTAAACGCGTGTCTCTAATTATGACTGCAAGTGACCACAGATGGCAGTAGGTAGGTTTTTGAATATATTATGATCAAATTATCATACAACATTAATGATCATTCAACTTTAAGGTATGGAATAGTTACTTGGGGACACTCTTGAAAAACTAATTTAAACTATCTACAATCAATACAAAATTCTATTGTTAAATTACTAGTTCAAAAACCTTTTATCGAAATTTAACTATCTTATCGGTGCAGACCTTATTACGGTACAAAATATTGATTCAGCGTATATCTGACTTTGCACATAAGAGGAAAGTGGAACATGATCATAATATCAATAATAAAATAAAACAATAAATGCAGACAGCGAATCCTGAAATATAACAAGGAACTCAAAATATCGAACATTGTAACATAGAACACGCGATTCACCAAGTAGATTCAGATATATGCTGAAAATATGATTACTTAGTAGAGATGCTTTTTTAATTTTTTTTTATTGATAATTTTTTTTTTAAATAAGTCATGTGTGAATAGTGAAAATCTGTATATTTATATTATAATCAGTAATAATATTATGTATATCTCTTATATGTAATTCAACAAACTTTGTTATTGAACAAACATTGTAATTCAACATTAACAGCCATTATTGTAAACATTGTAATTAAACACCCTGTTGACAAACTGCTTACTTGCGGTTTAAGGAGATTGTATTTAGAAAAACTTAGAAAAACAGTAAAAATAAAAAAAAATAACATGACATTCTCTGAAGATAATCGTAGATATTTCTAGCATTAGAGCTAAATGTGCATGAAGTGACTGCATTAAACTTCCAACCGACAATATAATAATCTCTCGAGTCTGGGATAAATGATCGTCCTAGACTCCGACTATAAACATAATACCTTTGCGCATGCTTCTCGGAGGGTTACTTTCTTCTAATCTGGTTTTGCATGGAATCCAATTGCATTTCATACAGAAATACATATTTTTCATTTGGATGGATGATTTTTCTTCCATAGTGTGATTTTTCTATTGTTCTATAGAAAATTTATGGATTTTCTTATTGTTAAACTAATTCTTCAAAAAAGATTGAAATGACCCGAAAATATTTTTGCTTCCCAATATTCCCAGTTAGGTTATGAGCTATTAGCTAATTAGGAGTGTTGAAATGCTACTGTTTTTGTTGTCATTAGAACCTGTAATATCAATTTTTGCACAGATGTTTTAATAATAACAACTAAAACAAAATTAAGTTGAATACTAATAATTCTGAGAATAAATATCTATTTATGTTGAAATCATTTTGCGCAAGTGAAAATGATTTAATGCTCGTAGAGATTTTTCAAAGAGCTATGCGCTCAGAACAATCGCAGTACATAACGACAACGCACTGACGGCAGTGAGAGATATTTTCCCACCTTTTGTTAGGCTTTTGTTGATAAAAATGTAAACATTGTTGATTGTTCAACTGAAGCCCGAGAAATCATTCGTAACTATTTCAATTTGCGCATATATGCCGGACGACCTTCGTGTTTTCACAGGGCTTAAGTGGGACGAAGAAAGTGCTGCTTTTCCATTGTTTTTCAGCAATAAATGTAGAAAATATTTTCATTTTTCATAGAGTTTGAGGTACACAGATGAAAGCGTAAATTAATGCGAAATATGAAATTTGTTTCTCAAATTATGTTGAGGCGTGAGAAAGATCAAATTGAATTCATATCGCGGAGCAGAGTTTATCCGAAACAGTTATGATAGAATTATGTTAATTCAATAATTATTATTATAAAATATCCTACGGAGGGACCGGTAGAGCAAACAACGACCTCCGTAGCGGAGGTATAAACCTGCCGCAGCCGTTTCAAATCCCGAAATCCAAATAAAAAGGCATTCAATTTAAGAATGAGAAAATAGGGTACCCCGTTTCAAATCCCGAAATGGCAAATAAAAAGGCATTTAATTTAAGAATGAGAAAAGAATATGTCCTTACTAGGGTACCCCGTTTCAAATCCCGAAATGGCTAATAAAAAGGCATTTAATTTAAGAATGAGAAAAGAATATGTCCTTACTAGGGTACCCCGTTTCAAATCCCGAAATGGCTAATAAAAAGGCATTCAATTTAAGAGTGAGAAAATAATATGTCCTTACTGGGGTACCCGTTCTAAGATCACATTGTAAGTGGTTACGTAATATTTATGCACTAATTTAGATTATCCGTGATGTGCGTTATTGCTGCGTGAAGTCATTCACGTTAATCAACTCAAATTTGTTTAGGTACCATTTTCCAAAATTTGTATCTACTGATTGTGTGAAGAATAAAACATAAAATTATTATGATTATCTTTTTCAAAATTTGTTCAATACAAACACATAGCACACTAATATAAAATGAATAATTATAGCAACTAAAGTTACTATCTTATTAAAATTCAAAGAAAACTGAATTTAAATTACAATTTACATATCTCGTCACTTATTTCTTAAATTGTAATACTGTACATTGATTACAAATAAATTAAAATACAGTGTGTATATATTTGCACCTTGTTTTAGATTGGGAGATTCTATTATTATCACCTTGGATAGTATTCATTCATAAAACGGGATTAAGACATCAGGCCGAATGAGGAACCCTGAGGCATTTCGGAATTCCAAACTCTTTTGGCATCGAACGGTAGGTAAATGGAATTACTAATGGGAACCTGGAATTCATATCTTCACAAAATAAGGACGTTTCATGCTACATAAATGTTTGCATAGTGATCTGGAAAAACGAACCGTTTAAATGATTTAAAAAAAATTAAATGCGTAGAAAGTCGACAGATATAATGCGGTCCATTCATCTTGTCAAGTGATTTAACTGCTACTGATTTTTTGAGCGCTTCGAGATGATTAATGGAACAATAGGATTACTCTGATATTTTGAGAGAATTCGGTTTTTACTGTAATGTCAAGTTCACGTGGGAACCCGCGTTTTCTTTTTATGATTTGGCTTTGTTTAGAGTGGTCGGCTCATCCGAGTGCGCCCCAAACAAAAGTAAAATCTTCGTGATTTAATGATACGACTGTGTGAAACGCATTTTTTATCTCTCTCCGAGCGCATTAAAATAAGATCATAGAAAACGAAAATCAGACACGCAATTAAATAATACCATCCAAGGCTTAGCACAATAATTACATGGAATTGGCGCCCAATATAACTGACGCTTTAGACTAAAAAACGAGCTATTAGTAGTGTTGAGGGATTTTTAGTAATTTCCTTTGACAATACCCACCTACATAACTCCTACTATCAAAGAATCGCATTTTCTATTTGCTTCTCCTCTTCTTCCATCATTTGGTAGAAATGATAGGTGGCACATGTAGACTAATCTAAAGTTCAAGAAAGTTAGCTTAAGATAAATGATTAGACTGTGCGTAAATGAACAAAGTGTGAATTTCACTCCACAGCGAAAGATAACCGTTCGCCTCAGTACGAATCTCATAACATTGCCGCCGAAGTAGGTATTTGTTCTTTATTTTATATATACTGTAATTATGAGTATTTCTATTATTATTAAACACTACGTAGGTAGTTCGTGGTGCAAATGACTGCAAACTTAACATACAAAACATAGTATGTTAAGTTTGCATCCATTATCACATATGGCATACTGATATGGGGAAGCGCGACGAACATAACAATAGACAAAATAGAAGAAATACAAAAGGAAACTCATCTTCCAAGTACCTTTCTACACAAACTCTTATGAAATTTACGAAACACTAGACGTCATGATAATAAGGCAAGTTTATGACAAATCTGTACTACAACACTTCTTCTTACAACATAAACTCCACATTCCATTGCAACCTCAAACAGCAAAAAAATAGTTACAGTGACATTCGATCATCTGATTTATCATTCAGATTTAAATAACATTTGTTTGTGCAATATTAGTTATCCACGTGATACCGACTTTTTCACACTTCTGATTAAAAACGTGTTAAAGCTTGTTGGTTTAAAATCTCATTACGTCTAACAATCTTCAAATTGGTACAATTTGCAGTATGTTGTGAGTATTGAGTAACGTGCATTATTTATGTAAGCACTTCATGAATTCGTTTGTACATTATATTCACATTACACACTCCACTAAATATTTGAACTCTTCCGAGAGAAAGGCGCTCGGCTGAAAAAACTAGTATTAGACATTTGACAAAAAATAAAGAAAATCTCATTACGTTGTACATGTTGCCATGGTCATAATTCATAATACACTTTCATACTTCACATGCTTGACGTGGTCGATAGTTTGGTGGGTTGGAAGCCTGGCTTCCAAACGAACTGGTGGAGATCGAATCTAGCGGCAGGTACAGACTTCAACGGATCGTTTCTACGACTCGTTGAGTTCAATAGCTCGGCTGGATAATAAAGAGGCTATAAAGCTGATGATAATATAAAATATTATTAAAAACATCTTCTTCAGTATCATTACAATCTTATTTATTAAGTATACTGTTATTACGTAATCGTTGGTAGTAAAGATTTTTTTATTTAATTTCTATTTTGTGCACTTTGAAACCTTAATACTACCTCGGGCTCGATAAGTTATGTTTTTATTACATTATTAACGGTGTATGAAAGGCAACAAAAACTTACCAAACATTATTCCATTACTCTCTTACGGGCAAAGTCAAAAGTCTGGCAGCCTTAATCACCAATCATATTAAGCGACCTGTTTGTTAAAAAATGGTTACCAATACCCGCCTTCCAAATAAAATTGACTATGATATGGTATGCAAATCTAAAAAACAATGGAAAAAAAAATGCATATATACCTACATACATAAAATAAACAATATTTATTACATCGGGAGTAGGTATTCCTGAACGACCTCGGGCCCAGCACTCATGTATTTCAGTCGCTCACGTATGTAGGTATTACTTGTGTAAAAATGTGTATTAATATATTAAAAAAATAAAAACATAACCGCGTTCCATTTTAATCAAATTCCTAAATATTTTTCTATCATTTGTTTTCCGGCACTTTTAGGTGCAATAATAATTGACAAATTGCTTTGTTTTTTGTAAAATTCTATTAACAATGCTCTCATTAAAACAAAAATACATACAAAATGCAAGGTTGTTTCCTTGAAGAAGCAATTAAACTGATAAAATTGATATTGGGATAAATTAACCATTTGCTTCTAAAGCAGATTTTTTTTTGTTGTAATAGTTATTAATTGGACTGTGGGTTTTTTCAAATTGATTACTTTGTTAATGAATCAATTGTAAAAATGTATTTACCACTTATCATTTTGATGGATCTAATTTAAAATCGATTTTTTTTTAAATTTTAGTTATTAAATGTTTCTTACACGATAAATGAAATCATAAAAATTCTATTACCTACATTCTCGTATGTTCACGCACAATATAATGTTTAAATATCTGTGTGGTATAAAATGTTAACATAACAGAAGGTGGATAACTGAACCTATCTAGAAATTAATGATGAAGGTACCTACTCGTGCATCACTGGTATGATGTTGGAGCAGAAGTTGTTGTTTTTCAGCATACTTTTCTACAAATGTTACATTTAATGGAGGCACTCGCAATCACGATTCATTACAAGCTTAAATGTGTGTGCTGACGCAACGAAAATGGATTTCTTCCGTATTTCCAAATAAAAGCCTAGCTTATCAAAAGTCATGACTTCATCAAAGAGAGATTATCAATGCTCTCCGTAGTTATCGTGATTCAAAATAGCATTGTAGTTACGTCCATAATTTATTGAGTAAACAATTGGCAAGACTTATAAATTCAAAATGTAAAGTTACTTTCTCATTATACCTGGCTACGTTTATTGTAAATTAAATTCAAATGATTGATTTGAGGTACCTACCTACTACTAAAGAAAATTGTAATTTTCACGAACCCTAGTTACTTTCGACATATATCTACGTTGGCATTGCATATAGCACGGTCAATTATTTTAAGCTCACAAATTGGGTGTTTTCAAAACTACGCTTTAAGGCTTGGTCAGTTGTAGGTACCACAAGCCCACGATATGTATAATATGCTAACGAAATCTAATAATAATATGACATTCGCCTTATCTGAACTGTGAAGGGGAAATGTTTAGTAAGCGATTAATATTTAAAAGTCAAGGCCGAGGCAAGAACCGAGCCTTTGTGATTTAAACATTTACGAATACGGGTACCCTAACGAGACTGTGAATGCCATGGCTGCAGTGAATGCCTCTTTTCTTGGTCGATCACCATCAACAAATAATTCCTTTTTATCTTTTTGCAACTTAGAATAGAGGAATGCCTCCTAAGGGAATCCTTTTGTACGTTCGATGCGAGATTTCTGAGCCAGTGCGACTTGTGCAGTGTTACTATAATGTGAGAATTTACTAGTAGGTATGAACATAACAAGATAAACCTGTTAATATATTAGTATAGAATTTTGATGTTGAGAAAATTTTCCACGGGGTTTTAAAATGTCCGTTCACAGTTTTCACGTTTGCGAGATGCGTCTATGAGTTATGTTCAGGTTTATTGTAATTAAGAGGTCATTCCTATTTGTCAACACTCAATAAGCATCAATGTTCAAAGTATCATATAAAATATCGGCATCTAACAGCGTTAGTAATTAAATAATTTCTCCACTCTGTGCAAAGTATTTTAATTGAAATACCTGCCTCAGCGTCACAAGTTTATGAGAACAACACGTTGACCTATATTCTTTGATTAGGTAAGTACTCCGGTTTTGATAAAGTGAGAAATTCCATATCCGTCAATAGCACTAGATATAATAAAACCAACTACGGGAGAAGAATTCTCTTATATATTCCAATGAAGATTTTATAACGTTCAAATTCAATGTTGACTTCGAACATCAATGTCATTTATGATGTCAAAATAAATTCGGGCATCGTCAAAGCCTTGAGTGAGTATTATTAGCGTGACTTCGTGGAAAGGAACACAAATCAGATGAAGTTGCTTTCAAATAAAGCCTGTTTGCGGAGGATTAATAATGTCTAGGTACTTATAGTTGAATAATTTGAGAAATTCTTGCTTGTGTAGCAGTAAACTGTATCGTAGGACTGTTGAGGGTAAGAGGGGATTGCGAGCGAGTGTTCGAAACTATTTCGAACCACCTAGAACCTCTATCGGTACACTATTGGTATATTCAAACGTGCGTTCTTCAAAATAGAGCAAGAGCCCGTGACTATCAGACCTTCGTTATTTTATAAAACCTGAAAGTTTCTGTGTATGTCCCTATTAGAGGTAAAGACAAAGATATTCAAATACAAAAGAGATATGCTATAATGTCCGCGCCAATGTCGCCGAACTACCACCTAATGAGCGTAGTTTGCATACAAAAAGAATTTGTTCATTTTCTTGATTTTTTGAAGGTGTGCATTAGTATTGGTTAACGATATAGTTTGAATACGGACAGAATTCGTTCATTTAGTTTTGCGTTCGTTTAGTTTATTCGTTAATTATTCGTTCATTTAGTTTATTCGTTAATTGGTGAACAACACCGGCGACACCGGAAGCGCAGTCTCACCTAGTAAAAACGGCGAATAGCACATCTCCTTATATTTCAATATCTTTGGGAAAAGACGATCCCCGACTATGAAGTTTGGATCACGGTGGCCTTGAAAGATAACAGATAGCAAAGGTGTATAAAATTGCACCTCAATTTCAAGAGCGTTTTGCTCGCATTTTTACAATGTAGGAGTCTGCTAGCGTCGAAATTTCGCACTATTTCACTCCCACCCGCTTGCATGTATCTATATGTCGCGCTCGCACCTCCGGTATTCTTTTAATGTGTCTGACAAGGTGAAGGAACCATCGAAACTGTCTGATTACTGAGAAAACATATGTTGATAGTTCCTCAAGTAACATATATAAAATTTAGCTCTTGTACTTTAACGTAAGTACAATTATAATTAATTTATATACCTAATATCTTTCAAAGCCACCGTGATCCAAACTTCATAGTTGGGGATCGTCTTTACCTGTTTTAGGGACATACACAAAGAAACTTTCAGGTTTTATAAAATAACGAAGGTCTGATCGTCACGGGCTCTTGGATTGGCTCATGATTTATCTGTGGAGTCTGGCAAACAAACGAGAGAATGCGCCTGACGGTTGATGCACAGAAATCGATTTTTATTGGAAAAATATCATTAATAATCACTGTGGATGTGTATTCCCGAGTAACTTCGGCAAAGCTGCGCAGTAAGCGAAGAGCAAAGCGCATTATTTAGTTTGCTAAGTTCTACCTGCTGAATACGATTTCAGGAGATGTAAATTGACCCCAACCGCCAATTACAAAACCTTCGATAGTCATTCTATAGTTCCTGACATCATGAATAAACATAAATAAACATCCCTCTTGGGACAAACTTTAATCATCTCAAACTATCAAACAACAAGAGACCTTTGCATAAATGCTTAATTTATACTTAACGGTATAGCATCTTGTTATATAAGTCTGTAATCTAGATCTACCAAAGGTTTATGCTTTCCATTATTTTCCCTTTACGTCGAATAATGTAACACAGTTGTTTAAATGGCTCATATCTGTATAATATTTTATATCAATAGTTCATGCTATCTCCCTCATACCACTTCTAAACTTGTTTTATATGTTACATGATAGCTTCAGGCAACTATTGCCAATTAAAGCTGCCATACAATATACTAACGCATGAAAACTGTCCCGTTAGTACGTGCAAAGTACGAGTGCGTCATGGAGATAAAACTTTAATGCTATTAGGCCCATTAACCAGCAGCCGAGAATTCAAATTTTGTCGAAAGATGCTTTTGCGATCGTACCCTTGCAACTGTACAGGGCGGTTCTGATGAGCAAGATTGATTATTTATTTATTATTGTTATACGCCCATATGGGCTTTTACATAGATTATAAGTAAGTTTTACAAAAGTTATCGAGTAAGTATTTATACCAAAGTTATAAAAGTGAAAAATTAAAAAATTGTATATACAAGAAGTTTACGAAAAATATGGCGTAAAGAAATATTTTAAACAATATAATATTTGAGTTATCGAGTTAGAATTTATAACAAAATTTATAAAAGTGAAAAATTTAAAAAAATAATTATATAAGTAGTTTTTGAAGAACATGGCGTAAAGAAATATTTTAAACAATATAATATTTAGATATCGAGTTGAATTTATACCAAAAGTTATAAAAGTGAAAAATTAAAAGAAATATATAAGTAGTTTTTGAAGAACATGGCTTAAAGAAATGTTTTAAACAATATAATATTTGACAATAACATAATATACAACATTACAATAACACATCAAATCGTTAAATATATTAAACCCGTTACAATAATTTGTAGGATTCCACAAAGTGTTGGTTTAATTTGCATTTAAGATTATAAAGGGAATCAGCAAATATATCTATAATACCACCAAACTTGTTGCCCAAATTATGCATCCTATTGGTAAGCGAGTGTGATTGATAGTTGGTTGTGTATGTGTCGCAAAAGAATGTTGTACTTTGTCTCGTATTCCTTGTCGGTACATAGAGTTTAATAGCAGCAACGATGGCAGGGCTGTCAATAAGGTTGTTCATGACTCTGTATAATAAAATTAAATCAGAAATGGTTCTTCTGTCAGACAACGTAATTAAATTAAGTCGATACATCAAATTTACATAATTTATGTTTTCTATTGGAATTTTGAGTTTGAAATTTAAGTACCTAAGAAATTTGTGTTGAACCCGTTCTAATTTGTTAGAGTGTACTTTATAGAAAGGAGACCAAATAGGTGAATTGTATTCCACTTGGCTTCTAACTAGTGAAATGTAGAGTGTTTTCATGCAATACAAGGACTTAAAATCAGTTAGGGTTCTACAAAGGAAGCCAAGAATCTTTAAAGCCTTATTAGTTATATCATCTATATGTGCTGTGAATGTTAAGTTTGATTCGAATATAACTCCCAAGTCACGAATTTGTGATACTGGTGTTAATTTAACATTATTTAAATTATATTCATGTAAGATATGAGAATGAGTTCTGGAAAATCGTATTACTTGACATTTCTCAATGTTCAAAAATAACATATTTTGTTCGCACCATTTAAAAAATTCATCTAAATTAGCTTGTAAAATTAGGCAATCATATATATTTCGTATTCTTTTAAACAATTTTAGATCATCTGCAAAAATTAGGACTTGTACATCTCTAAATATGTTTACAATGTCATTAATGAATATTAAGAATAGTATTGGGCCGAGGTGGGACCCTTGCGGGACACCACTTGTGGCCTCGAATACATAGGATTCTATAAAATTAATCCTAACACTAAGCACTCTATTACTGAGGTAACTGATAATCCATGTCAATAAACTACCTTTGATGCCTAACAGTCGGAGTTTGGCTATAAGAATGTGATGTCGAACCTTATCAAATGCTTTACTGAAATCGGTGTATATAGAATCCACTTGTTGTTTCAAACTAAGGGATTCGGATATGTAATTATTATAGATAGTTAAATTACTTAAGGTAGATCGACCTCTGATAAAGCCATGTTGGTTAGGAACAATAATATTGTTGATAGGTTTTACAATGGTATCTAATACTAATGACTCAAAAAGTTTGGGTAAAGCAGACATAATACAAATAGGTCTATAGTTTGATATATCGCTTTTGTCGCCTTTTTTATGAATGGGTGTTAAATAACTCTTTTTCCACAGAGCCGGAAAACAGCCAGATGCTAAGGATTTGTTAAAAAGTTTATGTAAGGGATATATCAAACTATCAACGCAAGTTATTAAAAATATGGGAGGAATACCATCCGGCCCAGCAGATTTATTACTATCTAATGCTTTTATGCTTCTTTCTATGGATTCTAATTTTATAAAACATTGGCTTAGGTTTAATGACTCTTCCACTGAAGTACTGAAGGCTGCATTGACGGGAATATCTTTGTCGTAAACACTTTTAAAAGAGTCAGCAAAAAGATTAACCATACCCTCAATACTGTCGGCACATTTTTCTTTAAAGAACATGCTATTAGGATATCCACAGTTATCTTTTCGTTGAGATTTAGTAAAATTCCAGAATTTTTTCACATTGTGATGATGTACCTCATTTTCTATTACGTTAATATAGTCACAATAGCATTTTGTTGATAATTCCTTACATTGTTTTCGTAGTTTAGTAAATGTTAAATAATCGTTAGGATTTCTGGTATGTTTATATTTTCTATGGATACATTTTTTTTTATTAATTAAATTAGTTAGTTCCCTTGTAAACCATTTCGGATAATTAGATGATGTAAAGCTAACCTTGGGAACAAATTTTTCTATAGAGGTATTTAAAATCGAGTAAAAGTATTCTAATTGATCATTTATATTATTTTCCTCATCTAAAAAGGACCAATCTGTTTGGGTGAGGTATTCAGTAATATGATGGTATTCAGCTTTGGAAAAGTTATACGATGGGGCACTTGTTTTTTTTGAAGATGTTAAAGGCCTATTTGTTATGATAATGTCCAACGGTGGGTGGTGTTGATCTAATGGTAATAATAATTCATCAGATAGCTCAACCACTATTTTCGAATCACTTGAAAACACTAAATCCAACATTCGATTGTTAAAGTTGAAAATCTTGTTTGATTGAGTTAGTCCCAAGAATAACGACATATCGCGAATTTCACTACATTTAGCACACTGTAAATCGGCTTGGTTTGTAGCAGGTCCGTTGTCATCTTGGCTGGTCCAGTTAGGAAGGTTATAATCACCAGCAATAATGAATTTTGCTTTAGGATATTTGAATTTGAGTACTTCTATGTCCTCATTGTGATTTTTATACGTTTGCAAATCCGATGCAGGTGGGATATAGACACAGCCGATAATAATTTTTCCATTAGGTATATTGAGCAATACAAAAATTTGTTCAACACTTTTGTGTTTTACCGGTAGTTTAGTAGATGATATATTCTTGGACACGCACAGCATCACACCTCCTCCGTTAGACTTTTTGCTCGTAATAGAATTTCGATCAGAACGATATGTTGTATATTGATGTAGGCCTAATTCTGACGAGCTGATATCAGTATTTAACCATGTTTCGGCTAAAAACAGAATGTCGTGTGAGAAGATTGGGGAGTTAGTTTTAAGTTGGTGCAATTTCGTACGCATTCCCCGTACATTTTGATAATATCCTGTAAGTCTAGAAAATCTGTTCTGTTTGTTTTTTAGTTTTTTGCTTGGGTTTTGATGATTTTGGGAATTCCGTTGAAATGTTTGATTCGTAAATCGACTTCGCCCTTTTCTTTCCTCTCTTCTAATTCCTTCCAGAGGTCAGTTAAGTGATGTCTTTGTTGTAGAGTCCTGTCAGGTTTGATTATAATTCCATTGGACAAAGTAGTTTTGTTAAAGAGTATTAGTTTCGCCTGTTTGACTTCATCAAATTCTAATTTAATTGGCCTGGTTTTGTTTGGAATTTTACTTCCAAGCCTGTAAATTTTCACATCTTCTAGATTGAACTCGCTATTAATTTCACTAATAGCTGCTAATACCTTTTTTCCATCCTCCGAGACGCTCACTGTAGTTGAGTTCGAGTTACACTCGGGGACGTTGAGTAAAATGACGTTCTTCGAGCGGGTCTTGCGTTCCTCTATCTCAGCGAGCACGTCACAAATTGGCGTTGTTTCCTGTGGTAATACTTTCTTTTCAATGATTTTTTCGAATGTCATAACTTTTCCTTCAAGAACTCCAACAGTTACTCCTAGGTCTTGCATAGTTCCAGATAGATTAGAAAGTTTACTGAGTATTTTTGACATTTGGTCTTTTGTTATTTTTAAGACAGGATCGGTAATGGCATTGTGAATGCTATTAATCTCCTCCTTAGCTTTGTTTAAGAAAGCAATTGCTTCATTATTATTCATTTCGAAAGTGAAAAGTTTTAATTTTTTTATGAGAAAATAATATGAGTGACAACCCTGCTCGCAATGTACAGGTAATTAGCACAAGTAGGTAGCGGGAGCGTCCACAAGTGTTATCCAGTAAGTGCAAGGGAGAGAATACGGCACTACCTTATCCTGTCACTTGTTAGAGCGAGACGTAGGGAACACTGTACACAATTGATTATTAAACAAATTGATTTATAAATTTTATAATAATGGTGAATATTTAGGTTGATTTTGAAATGATTATTAGTAAATACACTTAGTGCACTAAATTATGTTGCAGTATACTAAAACTTGTTGAAATACACTGTTTTATTTGTTTTATTTGTAAGTTTCTAGTAGGACACAGAAAAAACTCGACAGCTGTCAATGGTATTTATTGTTGTGTATTATATTCACCATATCAGCCTTTTTAACTAACAACTCAATATAGTATATATTTAATTCAAAATTTGTTTTAATATAATTACATTCATGTTAGCAATAAAAATGCTGTAATTATTTTTTGATCATAAGTATTTATAATTATTCAATAATATCTAAGCAAAAGAAATGTGTAAAAATATCTGAAATATATTAGTTTGTAAGACCGTTAATTTTTAAACAAACTAAGTATTTTCGATTTTTTTAATCGATTTTATTTTAACTAAAATTAAAATTCTGAAAAGTACAGAAATGTATTGATTTATTTTACTGTATGATTATATGATTTGAAAAGTGCTTCGTAATATAAAACGTTTTGTTTGAAAATTTAACAAAGTATAACCATATTATAATAAAAATAAACATTTTTTTTTAAAATTTAAAACATAACTTTATTAGATAAAATAACAATCTTCCGAAATAAACTTATATTTTTTTGTAGAAAAGAGTCAATACTTCTAGAATTTGATTTAAAAATAACATATTTCCGGTTATGTCTGGTTATTCCCTCTAAATTCATTTTCGAGATATAGCAAACGTTGTGGTAGCATATTGCGTTCAATTTTTTTTTTTTTTACAGTGAATACCGCACAAGAATCTCAACTGCTCCCATCTGGAGCCAGTGAGACTATGGCATCCCCAATTGGGGTATGTTGTGAGGCTGAAGGTAGTGAAGGAGGTGGGGGAGAGGAAGGTTGGGAAGTACCTGGCTATTCAGATCTGGTCACCAAACACGGCTATAGCCATTTTCAAGCAACGTTTCAATTCTGAAAGGTGGTCTTACACCAGGGCGATACTGATAGTATCTTCCACTCTGGAACGTGCCGCAAATATACTATATATTATTTTTAAATGAATTAATTGTGAAATAACACAGATTAATCAAATAAAATTTATTTGCGCACGCCGGGTTCGAACCAGCGACCTCCGGATTGTGAGTCAAGAGTCTTAGCCACTGGACTACGGAGGTCGTCAATTTAAAAGAATTTAGCTGCATATTGCACGTTGTATTTAGCTCCACCCACCGCCTCGGGGTTAAGGCACCCATATGGTTACTTCACCATTAAACAATACTCGAACACTCCCTCGAGCCATGTTTGGTACAACTCTACCTCCTAGTGTATATTTGTGACCATTACTGGTTGAATCACCTTTCGCCTGTCCTAGGCCATAATAATTTATCTTTGCTGTCAACACATAAACTGTGATTTATCGGTTAGTATTGACGATAACAAGCCAATACGATCTTACTAGTGTCACTATGTTATATGGAGCTCATTCGATAGCGAGAGAGCAAATAATAAAATCGCTCACTGACCTTTTGCAAAATTCTTAAGATCCGGGTCGAATAATTTTTTTTTCCGAAAGAATGTCTTGATAATACAAAACACATTATATTACAATATCGGTTTCCAATATATAACAATGGATACTGGCAATTTTTGGCGATATTGATACGGGGAAATAGTTCATGTTCACGTGTTGTAATATTTCTTTCTTATAATTGTGTACTTTTATAGACATATATTGTATTTTAATTTCAAATTGTAATCCATAAAAACCAGTGCTTATTTGTATGGAGGGTGTGTATGTATGTTTATCACAAATTTAAATAGGTATAAGCAATTATTTAAATTTCTGATTTTTTACGAAATGTTATTGATTTAGTTATTAAAAAGCATTTTACTATTAGGGGCCATCCATAAATTACGTAACACGATTTTCATGATTTTTTTACCCCACGAAATTTGTGCGACGTGTCCATGTCACACATTATCACATTTGTTACTAAAAATAATCAAAACAGTATTCATTTTTTCTTGTATGACGTCACAGAGCTGATGACCCCCCCATACTCCTGTGTGACTATATTTATATGTTATTTTTTTTATTATATTCAGCCGGCGTAGCGCAGCGGTAAGGCGCTTGACTCGCACACCGAAGGTCGCGGGATCGAATCCCGGCGTGGCAAATAAATTTTATTTGATCAATTTGTGTTGTTTCACAATTTATTCATTTAAAATAATATATAGTATATTTGCGGCACGTTCCAGATTGGAAGATACTCCCTGTATCGCCCTGGCGTAAGATCACCATTCAGAATTGAAACGTTGCTTGAAATGGCATTAGCCGTGTTTGGTGACCAGATCTGAATAGCCAGGTACTTCCCCACCTTCCTCTTCCCTATCTCCTTCCCCTCCCCACTACCCTCAGCCTCACAATATACCCTAATTGGGGATGCCATAGTCTCACTGGCTTCAGATGGGAGCAGTTGGGACTCTTGTGCGGTATTCGTATAAACAAAAACTTATATTTATATAAGTATTTTTTTTAACGTGAAAACCGCACAAGGGTCTCAACTGCTCCCGTCTGGAGCCAGTGACATCCCCTATTGGGGTATATTGTGAGGCTGAAGGTAGTGGAGAGGGGAAGGTGACGGGGAAGAGAGATGGGGAAGTACCTGGCTACTCAGATCTGATCACCAAACACGGTTAAAGCCATTTCAAGCAACGCTTCAACTCTGAATGGAGGTCTTATACATACATGTGTGTATATCGGGCGATATTGAGAGTATGAACATTTTTTGTTTCTGTTGTAAATAATGAAAACAGAACGATTGAATTAGATATTTGTACTAACCAAACTGCGTGTAAAAATACCATTGCAACAAATTGTGCGATCTAAAAAACTGACCTTCTTTAAAATTCAATTACATTTTGATGTACGAACCAACGCTTTCAATTACCAACTACGAGAAATTTACTTTGCCTAATGCAGAGGTGTCAAAGATACGGCCCGCGGGCCGCATGTGGCCCTCGGGCCCTATCAATATGGCCCGCGACCATTTTAGTTTTCCTGATATATACCTAACCATCCAGTAACTAGAACAGTTCTCCATTTTTGGTATTGGTCGGCAAATTTAGTGCACATAACACGTCTTCATGATATAGATATCGCAAATAAACAAGTAGTTTTGCCTTGTTGTCGATCTGTAGATTCGTTAACCTGGAGTGCGTACCACGGTGATGTATTAATCCTCTCCAACAATTGTGTCTCAATGTCTTCGGCTATTTCCTCAATGCGTCTAGTCACAGTGATAGCCGACAAAGCCACACATCTTTCAAGTTCACAAGCCGTTTCAAAGTGGAGAAAAACCTTTTGCATCTTCCTATTGTAATTATTTATGTGCTAGAAATGAGACTTCAAAAACTCACAAGTTTACATATAGTGGAGAAGACCATGTTCATGTTCCGACTGCAACTATTTATGTTCTCAAAATGAAGAGTCCACAAGACATCTCACAGTGGAGAAAAACCTTTTTCATGTTCCGACTGCAACTATTCATGTTCTCGAAAGGAACATTTAAAAGTCCACAAGCCGTCTCACATTGGAGAAAAATCTTTTTTAAAGGAAGTTTGAAGTTTAATCCTTGCCAAATGTTAACCTACAAAAATGGCATTAAATATGTTGTTAATATATACCCGAATATAAGAAAGCATACATCACGTATTCTGTGTATATTCGGTAGTACCTATTTATGCGAGCAGATGTTTTCTGTTTTGAAAATAAATAATAACAAGGCTTACGGTTGAACATCTCCAATCGATTCTTAAAATAACTACCACAAATAAATGACACCTGACATCAAAGAACTTACCAAAAACAAAAGAAGTCAGGTGTCCGGCTCAAGATAATTGATCATTTTACCCTCCTTTTTACCTTGAATGAAAATTTATAATAACTAGTTACATATCTAACTAAATAAAGATTTTAAAAATTGAGTATGGGTTTTAATTTTGTGTCTGGCCCGCTTACACATGTTAAATCTTATAAATGGCCCTTAATAAAATCCAGTTTGACACCCCTGGCCTAATGGAAACGGTAAAGGTACTAAAACACATTCGGTTGGTTTACTTTTAATGACATCAAATGGCGGCATCTCATTTACATGTCCAAGATGACAGTTGATTGCAGCTTCTTCAGAGGTTAGAAGTGTACAGCTTAAAGACGTGCATGCCGAGCTCTTGATGGTCACTTCACAACCGACTTCAGAAACAAGCACTTTTGGAATAATGACCCTTGGTTTGAAAATTGCCCAAGTAGGTGCGTACTCATTGGTCATCAAATTGAGGCCTCAAACCTTTTCTTAATAAGTAGGCGATGCGGTTGTCAATTTGATGATAAAATTAATGATTACCGGACCTAAAGATGACGTATTTTCATCAAAGGGATAATTTTAATATGGATTTGGGTCGGTTGATTGATGTTTCTAGGATAGAGTCATCAGATCATCATGATTTTTTAATGAGATATCGTGGATTAAAATTATCTACTTATATATTTTACATTAGCTCTACACAGGATGCTCATATAAAATCTTTGGGAATGCCATGTGGTCTTTTGAGGAATGGAAGAAGGGGAGGTTCTGGGAAGGAAAAAGTTATGAGGGGTTGGTATGAATCTGGAGGGATAGGACAGATGAGTGGACAGACGAATCCACTGGTAAGACTCGGATAAACCTCACCCCTTGAACCCGGGTACCCCTGCTAAACCACCAAAAGTAGAGAACCACTTGGGGTGACCTATGGCAGAGTTGTTGGTTATCAAATAAATGGTTTCCGAGCACGACTGCAGGCCGCTATCGAACAAACAACAGTTCAAAACGTCTAAGTGTTCCTAATTTATTTAACATGAACTGTTGTTTCTTCGTTGGTGATCTGCAGTCGTACTCGGGAACGATAACAAAGTTACCAACACTATCGGTATATCAGCGATAAAATTATTAAGTTATGGCTTAAACGTAGTTGGACCTATAAATACCAAGAATTTATAAATATCTAAACCAGCAAACAAAATACTGTGCGGCAACTTTGTGTATTTATATTATTTTTGTGAATTATTGTACTCTTACATAATTAAGAAAAAATATATGTAGGTATTATGTACAAATACTTTCAGTGGAATGTGCTCATTTTCAATTAATAAATTACCTATGAGGTCATCCAACAAGAAGGTGGAATCGAGAATAAAATGGCCTGTACTATAAGGTTCTGAATCGTAATCGTGATTGGCAGGCGTAGCACAGTAATCTGGAGCATACAAATTATTCAAAAGTTTAAATTAAGAGCAGTTATAAATTATTTTATTAGCCACTATCCAAAATAAAAATAAAACATGAAACTGTAAGAATAATCGTACCTACAATACCTTGGTATGACCGAGTATTAATAAACGTCTGTTGTGAGAAGATTCGTATCGATGGTGTTATTTTTTATTCTATGTATGGCATATATCATATTGTATTACTAGCGTTGTCAGATTAAATAAAAAGATAGCAAAGACAGCTGAATGCGTAATTACGTCCATAACTCTATCGCCTTTCATTTAGAAAGATAGCGGTTTCTAAAGAATTAAGTGTTTTGTTAAGTAACGCAGAAAAACATCTCTAATTCTTGCTCGCTCCTACAGTTTTACAGTTAAATAACACCTAAAAACCCGAAGCACTTTGCCCCGATATTTTGTTCAAATTAAGTAGGCAAACCTTATCCAATAATGTACGTACAATTTGTGAAGGTATATTACATTATTAATTCTCCATCAGACGTTATGTTAGTTACGTGAGAATAATTAAAATAAGTAATACAATTTTAAAAAGCCGTGTGTGTTTGTAGGGCCAATATTTCGAACAGCCTTATAATGTACGTAATCAAGACATCCGGATGAACACTCAAAATATGATCTTCCACCCAGATGATAGGCAGTTGGGGGCTGTATGAAACGTTGGTTCAATAAGAAGGATTTTGCATAACAAGGTTCAATGCCCTAAATGGCCTAAATATCCAAAATAGTATTATTCTCAAATTGTATCAATAAATGTCGTTTTAAATGTAAAAAAAATTATTACTTAAGTTCTGCTAGGTTTAATATATATTTATAACATTAGTTCCACACAGGAGGCCCTGAGCAAAACAACTTTCATCTTTGGGGATGCTACATGGAGGGTCTTCTTAGGGAAAGAAAGAAAATGAAGTTCTGGGAAGGAAAAGGTATGAGGGATGGGTAGGAATTTGGGGGTCAAT
Organism: Limnephilus lunatus; assembly: GCA_917563855.2. Classification (NCBI taxonomy): domain Eukaryota; kingdom Metazoa; phylum Arthropoda; class Insecta; order Trichoptera; family Limnephilidae; genus Limnephilus; species Limnephilus lunatus. The sequence goes on along the minus strand of OU830598.1, from coordinate 43,467,124 downwards.
ATGTCCAGGAGAGATGGAAGTATGAATCCATCCCTTCCACTGTTGCTGTACAAGGTGATACGTCGGGAGGGTCCGGCTGGAGAATTCAAATGTCTCCATCATCCAGTCTCCCCCGACCCGTTCCGCCTTGTGTAGGCAAATGCATGTGCCACCAAAACCTAGACACACCTCACCACATGAACCCGGGCATCCCTACTAAGTCACCAAACGTAACGAACCACTTCAGGTAACCTATGGCAGGATTGGAAAGGGTGTTGGTTATGCAATAAATGGTTCCCAGAGACAGTTTTTTATTGGATTGAATCAATTTTTTAAAAATTATCTGCAATTCAAATTAATACACTATAAAATATCCAGTTTCTTAGGTAGGTATCACATTGTTTTGAATGATTACATTGTTGACTTTGGTAGTCAATATCACATTTCACCCACATCCTTGCACAATACAAATAATAACAGTTCCCACAGTGCTCGGCGTTACAGCCCTACGCCTGCAGCGGACGGGAGACGGCGGACAGCGAACGCGTATCGGTTACTTCCGAAACCGCGCTAGGGATGGTTAACCCAAAAACGAAACCGCCGAGCCGGAGCGATACGTTATCTGCTGACACCCGTGATAACCGCAGTAGCGGGTGGCGGGCGGGGTAATACGAACCAAGCGTGTGACTTCTTTAGTAATTGTGTCCAAGCGACATAATGATAATGATGTATTTATGGCGCCACCGAAATACCACCGCAAGGGCTGTGTAATATAAAAAGAGCAGAACGTAGGTACATTACCATTAAATTTCTTAACTATCATCTATTGTCCAGTTATTTCGCAGAAATTCAAATGTAACATTGTTGTCAACTGGCCGGTCAGCGTCATTTTGTTTTATTACATTTGAAAGGTCCCTTTTTAATTCCCGCCGATTAAGGGCGTTTTAACTTTCTATCAAATTGTAATAAGCTGAAAAGTTTAATAACATGATAAATATCCTCTTCTGCTGATCACATTTTGTTCAAAAACCGAAACGGAATTAGGAATCGGCATCTACAGGGAACCTTTCTGCTGTAAAATAAAACAAAGAGGCACACAATGGCCATTTGATGACTTGGTCAGGCGTGAATTTCTGCGAAACAACTAGACCTTAAGCTGACATTATAAAATTTACTTGAAAATTTAAGATAAATATGGTTCATATTTAAGTGCTACTCATTTTCAGATGGAAAGAAATAAAGATAAAGAATAACTAAAGTTTAACAAGAGTATCAAAATTGATGGTTAAAATTTAGAAGATCTAGTAAAAATAGATAGATCTGTGGAATGAATTTGACGTTAACCTACAAATAATGTTAAAGTATTCAAGTACTCAGAAATCCAACGATTGAAGAAAAAACTACATGTGTTTACATTTATTTACAAAATTCATTTACTTCAATCAAACAAACTGCGGAAGGTGAACCAGAAAAATAAATAACTCTTTTGTGAAGATTGTAAACACATGTGATCACCATGGTGACATTTTATACATTAATATTTTTATTTTTCGTATTTTAAATGAAAACACTGTCATTACTGACAGTGACTCAAGGTGAACTAAAATATAATTTAACATTCAAATATAATAATGTTATGATTTACCAAGGCTTTAAGGAAGTTTTAACTATGTTTGCAACTTGTTTTAAAATCCCTTAGGGCTTTAAATAACATACTTACACGTGCGTATAATAATATTTCATTGAAGGTTAAAAATAATTATCGCGTGGGAGCTTTTATTGTGTACCTAGTACATTCCAATAATGTCGGGTTAGCTGTTTTTATCATTATTTATTATTACATATCTACTTTGTTTTAAGTACTTCGTCAGGTCATGTACCTTGTATGCTTGTCTGATAGTACGGTTCATTGCACAGGAAACACTGATCCTAACGTTGTGTTTTTATTAACATCAACACCGGATACACGTTGAAGAATCGAGAAAGAAACCCGCGAAATGTCCGCTGCCTTACCGGATGTTGACTTGAGCGCTCCGACAGCCCACGCACTGTGTACGGCATTAAAATGAACAAAATAATGGTTATTGTTGTACCTAATATCTACAATAAATCAATGGAATAACCGTTTATGATTTCCTGTGAGCTTTCCTCCTTTCCTGTCGTTTCATTAAAAATAATTGTGAAATAATATTCAAGGAAATTATTACAGGTACCAGCACTGTTATTTCAAACCCTTCCTCCTAATACTCTGGATATATATAATTAAATAACTTGCATAAAATAGTCCCAGAGAAAGGACGCACGTGATGTCTTCGTCGATTGTCATCTTGTTCTCACACGTCTTGCATGAAAAAGAAAAAGACAGAATATACTAGTACGATGACATCACGTACGTCATCTCTCTGGGACTAGTATATGCAATCAATGTTTTTAATAAACTTTAAATTAAAAAACTTTATAACATGTTGAAAAAGGCTAGAGCTGTTTATTGTCGGTGCATCATGAATTTTGTACAACTCTTTCTGTCTGGATTTTGTTGGTTTATTTTTACGATTAAACTGAACAATTCTCAGTTCTGTAAATATGTAAAATAAAATTATAAAAAAAACAACAAACAGTGGAAGTGATTATTTTTAGCTTGTAGGAGACGTGGAGGTTTAAAATTGTATTTTATCGGAAAATAAATATCGAAAAAATTAATTGATACTCGTTCTGGGTAGTAACTAGTTGTTAACGTGATACTCGTAAATATAGAAAGGTATTTTTAATTGAAAGTATATTATAGAATATTAAAAAGCAATCTAGCACAGTATAATTACAAGTATTGTTAAACTCAAGCTTGCAAAAGTATAACAAAGGGCGTTTTATAAAAACAAATCAAAAATAAAATCGATCATTGAAGCGAAGACAATGGCCAATAATAATAACACTGGGCTAATTTTCTTGGTTTAATTTACCCCGCCCACGATCATCAATCTTGAGCGTTTCATTCGCGCGAAATCATTATTCGACACCTTTCGGGACCTTCACATTGAAACATTACCCATTTGACATTTTGAATTCGACTCTCTGGAGAGGTATTTTTCAACTTAAATTATGATATCACTGTATAAGATGCATTTAAACTATCAACAAATAATATTATTTTATTATTTACTTTTTATGGTCTCCGCAAAAATTACAAACAAATTTAGAACACAGAAAGGTACAGTAAATTAAAAATTATAAAAAGGAAAAATATATATAAAAACACGTAGTAGCAATAACAAACAGTAGAAGTAAGGAAATAACATGTGTGTATTGATTTAAAAAATTTATTGTTTTTATGTTCGTCCAACTAGAAAAGGTTGATAGGAAATAGATCAAAGTAAAAGTATAAAAAGTTCGTGGAGGCACGATTAACTATTTTTTTACGTCAATAGATATTTGCTAAACTGTCTGTTGAAAATTTTAATGGTCGATACAGCATTGATAAGCAGTTGATTCGATCTGTTGACTGTCGCATTCTGATAAGTATAAGTCATCGCTTGATGAATGGTTTATGAATATTTGAAAATTATTTAATTGAATGCGTACGTCCTTTTGTAGTAATTTTTTTAAGATTTAACTCCCCCGAGCTAGTGGAAACCTAACATCCCCATTTGGGTAACTCTGAGAAGCAGAATGGTGGTCTCTCACAGCAGCAAAAATACTTGCGTGCCTTGTAAACTCGTTATATCTACTACGCAAATATCCTCACGGCTGTCAAGATATCACAGATGCTTTTAATGTGATTGACTTTTATGATAAGTTGGTGCAATATGCTTGAAATTTTCACTACGGTATCGAAGATACATTCTTAAATTTCACAAACTCTATAATATTCTTAAAATTTCACAAGCTGTTGGGAAAAATGGCGACTATTTGAACTTTTATCACTTTTTAATAAATGTTTATTTTTTTTTTTTTAATAAAAAAAAACATACAACGAAGTTGCACTCCCATGAGTTATCAAAACTATTTATCAAAACTAATTATCAAAACTATATTCTATTCTCGAAGAAAGTAAACACTTTGTGGCTTGACATTATACAAATGAAAGACTTTATTTCTTCAAAACCACTTTATTTTATTTATAAACGTAGACCGGTTTTGGTTGATCTCAACCTTCATCAGGACATAGATATAAACTTTATACATATATTATATCTATGTCCCGATGAAGGTTGAGATCAATCAAAACTGGTCGACGTTTATAAAAAAAAATGGTTTTAATTCACTTTTTTTATTTATTTATTTAATTATAATGTATTACAAAAACATGGTAGGTAACACATTATTCCCGATAAGTTGAGAAGAAAACTCATTATTTATTCGTAAATTTTCTGGTAATAGACATGGTATTAACATAGTCAATCAGATCATGGGAATTCACCGATTCCGATCTAACAAAGATATATTATGTCAATGATAACCTCAATGTAAGTCATACATATTTTTAATAGTTTTTTCATCATTCGTATAAATTTATATAAAGTATTAACAAGTCATTATTCATAAGTAATTGCAGTACCAAAATTGAGGTTTGTATCTCTGGGAGTGGCCGTGTGTTTTCAATATAAGACAATGTGTTGAACGATATAATTTAAATAGCCGACACAAAAAATCATTCGTCCTAAACGGATACATGTACTCGTATGTCCCCGCACTGTTTACCGCGCTCTGTTGTACAGCGTACACTTGCTTACATTATTATGCTAATGGCCTCTAGCTGACGAATACCTTACACGTTCACGTACTATAATTACATACATAATAGTTGTAATTATAAACAGTCACCCTCATAGAATATCTACTATCGTTAACTTTGTCGATTGTTCTATTTTATTTCATATTTATGAACACTATAAATTAAAAATCTTCCTGGGAGGTCGGAATATCTATTACCAGTTGTTGAACGTGATCACCGATATTGGTAACTGACCGTAGATGATGGATTTGGTCAATGTTGTATTGATATAGGGTTTTATCTATCGTTCATGCTAGAACTCCAGACCCAATAAGCTAGACAACAGGTTTTCATAATACGTACTTTTTAGATCGCCATATTTTTAATCTTGTTTCCATTATCTATCACGTCCTTGTGTAGTTTATAATTATTGTTATACGTGCGGTCATTTTGCCCAACAATTAAATATCCTTATCATTAAAACAATAGCTTTTCAGCACCATGAAAACGACAAACGTATTGTCTTCTTTGTTGTGAAATAAACAGAAGTTGTGCAATTTTACACGTTAATTATTAGAAAATGCATCCCGGCAACTATTTGTAATTAGTTGATCGACTGATATAATGTATAGGTATATGTATTATATGGATTTTTTAAAAAGTCTTCTAAAGTGTAACAGAATCAGAATTCTGAAATACAGTTATAACGGAATTTAGGAATATTTAAAATAAATTAATGATAATTTTGTGTGTGATCACTTAATCCTGTCTCGTCGGATTTTTGTAATGAATTTAGAACATTTGTGATAATGATTAAGTTTTTTTGCCATCTAAAGCTTAAAGGCATTAGTGCCAACACCACAATTTAATTTAAGTTTAAAAATGCGGATTTACCGTACTTAAAGAGGTGTTGTGTAATATGAAATCGAAGGAATCTGCAGATGGTATTACAATAAATATAATCAAAGACTCTATAAATATTATTGGCGAATCGATGGTCCAAATTATCAATGAATCTTTGAATAGTGGAGAATTCCCCAAAACTTGGAAGACGTCTGTAATAACTCCTATCCCGAAATTTGATAACCCAATAAAATTTGACGACTATAGGCCGATCAATTGTTTACCCAAATATGAACAAATACTGGAATACATTGTAAAGGAGCAATAAACCGAATATATTGAAGCCAATCAGATATTAGTTCCACAACAATCTGGTTTTAGAAATAAATGTTCTTGTGAAACCGCTATTAACTATGTAATAGATGAGTGGAAAAATTTTAGAGATAAAAAAGTAAAATTATTGCAGTATTTCTAGACTTAAAGCGGGCATTTGAAACAATCGACAGAGATAGATTAATCAAAAAATTAAGTAATATTGGAATTAATGGTAAAGAAAATAAGTGGTTTGTTGATTACCTATCAGAAAGAACACAAATTACAAAATATGGTGGTAAAACATCTGAACCACATAGTACTAATAAAGGCGTTCCGCAGGGATCTGTCGTAGGTCCATTGTTGTTCATTATATACATGAATGATATTATCAAAGTGTTAAAGCATTGTGCAATTAAACTATTTTGCTGATGATACGTTGTTATACATAGCCAGTAAAAATTTACAGGATGCCATTGAAAAAATACAAACTGATTTAAATTATGTAGCGCTTTGGCTTCACCAAAACAAATTAAAATTGAATGTTACGAAAACAAAGTTTTTAATTGTGGATAGCCTAGGTGGAAACGAGCAGGCAATACTAAAAATCGATAACGAAAACATAGAAAGGGTTAGCAGTATTAAATATCTGGGTGTAATATTAGATGATAAATTAAAATTGATGAACACTTAGAATACATAACAAAAAAAATTGCTAAAAAAGTTAGATTCTTAAAAAGGATCAGAAATAACTTGGATCTCAAGACAACGCGCCTTGTTTACAATTCTATTGTAACTCCGCATTTAAATTATTGTTCTAGTGTTTTATTCCTATGTAACGAAGCCCAAAATAATAAACTACAGGTTATACAAAATAGGGGAATGAGGATGATTTTAAAATACAATATGTTTACTAGAGTCAAAATTATGTTACAAAATCTAAATATGATGACGACAAAACAACATATAACATATAATGCATTAACAATGATTTACAAACTGAAAAATAATATGCTACCAAATTATCTGAAGAGTAACATTATGTTTCACGAAAATGTTCACAACTATCCTACGAGAAGACGCGGAGACTTTAGGCTTCCCAAAACTAAACTTTCGTGCACACAAAATAGCGCGTTTTATAAAGGACAAAAACTTTTTAACAGCCTGCCGAATGCCGTAAAGGAAGCCTCAAGTCTTAGCACTTTTCGCAGGATGTGTGCATTATATGTTAAAATTGTTTTTTGATTTATAACAATCTTAACAATATAATTGTCACATAGTTATCTGTTTCCTCAAAATGTATTTTTATTTTTGTAATCTTTTTTTTTTCCTCTTAAAATGTATTTGTAACTGTTCCTTTAAATTGTATTTGTATATATTTTCTTACTAGATGTATGAAAAAAAAATTTCATACATCTAAATAAATATTCAAAAACAAACAAACAAATAAAATGATTTTGCCAAAGAAGGAAAATAAAGCTTACTAAATTTATGACCTAATTCTTTGTAAAAAAAATCTACTCTTACATCTTCGTGCGGGGGGAAGAATCACATAAGTCAAAATCGCTTACTTTTCAGGAGACAGTTTTGAGTGTCTCATGAAAAAAATATAAAGGCACATAAATTTAACAATATATATTTATTATTAATACTTAAACATCTTTCTTGATCATATACATATTTTTAATTATAGTGAATATTTAGAGAGATACATGACTTATGTGTTCAGGAACATTACAAGTGAATACAAAATCTATTACTTATGTATTTGGATACAAAATTTAAAAAAGTTTAATATATTATATTATGTGTGTTGTTTACCGACACTGGATTATAAAGAGTTAACTGGGCATAGTTTTGATAACATTCCTTGAACTGTGTGCTTCTTCTCAATTACTATTGTACTTGGTAAAATCAATTATTTTGTATCATTGTATAAAGCTTTACATTGAATGCATAGACAGGCATCTTAAGATCGGGCAAGTACGTCTGGCAACGTACGGCTATGGTTAGTAAGACTAATAAAAGTTCATACTGCACTCGCTACTAAAAAACAATAAAACCAAATAAATAAGTGTGTGCATCGAGTGGAAGAACAGGTAAATGGTAAGTATTGACCTTCGCTCACAAAAGAAGTTTCTTTTAATCTGCAATGATATTTAAACAAGTTTTCCTTGAAGACCTCTTTCCATAGGTCTAAGTTCAACTAACAAATTGTTAGCTGGTGTCATTCAAAATATATTTCAGGCACCGTTCTTTAGTTTAACTTAACTAATATTTCTGAATTTTATTTTTCTAAATATTTTCAAGGTAAAATTATAAGAATATGAGGTGTCGGTAGACGATGAATGACCACCCCCTAGCATTGATAGGATAACTTTCGGTAACTTCTCATCATTACCTAGGACAATTGCAGATCGCTAACGTACAACTAACAATTCACGTCGAATTTATTAAGAACACTTAGTCAATGTGAACTGTTACTTATTCTCTTATTATCTTTTCTCGGGAGATTTTTTCAATGTTGATGAGTGTTTCAGGCTAATAATTATTGCTTATAATAATTGTTACTTATTCGTTGACGATATGCAGTCATGCTAGAGAACGATGAGAAGTTACCGAAAATTATCCTATCAATCCTAATTGAGGGAGACCATTTGGCCTTTCCAGCAGGACTCTCTCGACAAATCGCCTTGCACTGCAGCGGGAGGGATGGAGTCATACGTCCATCACTCGTGGACACGCTGATACTTAGATTCCTACCCACCTTTTTCCTTCCCAGAATTTCCTATCCTTCATTTCCTTAAAAGATCCTCCACACAGCATCTCCAAAAATGACAAAGTAGGGAAATTATTTCCTCAGTATTTCCTTTGTGAAGCTATTTAAAAAAATGTTTTATTGAAGCGGCTGCAACACGACAAGCAAACTATGTATTATGAAGAAAACCGAGAAAATAGTGAAGAAAATTGGGTTTTTTCGAGTTATTGACCGATATAAATCATTTTTTTTTAAATTTGTATTTAAAATATTTTCCGATTGCGAAAAAAAAATCTAAAATATTGCTGAATCAAGGCAACATAAAAAATGCAATTTTCACTGGTGAGTGTGATGATTATTTTTGTCCATACAAATGAGCATTCTTAATCAGTTTTCTAATTATTATGTTACAACGTCATAAAATTAAATTTTATGCATCCAAACAAACATAAAAAACAAAGAATCTGAGTAAATAAATAAAATTAAAATAATTTGCGAGATTAATTCAAAAGCCACATTATTTTAAAATCACACATGCGTGGCAACTGCGTCCGATGTCAACACACCGCGAGTTAATATATTTCACTTAGTGGCTTGGTTTTATTGCTAATTATGTGTGATATTTTATGAAATTTAATGAGTGGTATTTCTTCATGCTTCTAAATGTAACACCGAGCCAACTAAAACGTTACCCATAAAATATATGTTCAACTCGGCTCGCTAGCATAACATTACCAATTTCATGGCAAAGTGATTTTAGCCAATGAGTCTAAATTTGCCGTTTTCAGCTGTTTTCCAATGGATTCGTACAAAGAAACACGATTTCATACTAAAATTACTCAACCAAGCATACCTACTATATAAGTTGCCGCTACTCAATGCTATGTTAGTTGCAGTGGCGTAGCTAGCATGAGGGGCACCCGGTGCGGATAACGTGGTGTCACCCCTAGAATTAGTAATTCTCAAACTAGATTTTGGATAATGTCCTACCTAATATTAAAGAAAATAATTTAGGTGTTGTGATTGGCCGCGCTAGTAATACGAGAGTGGTTTCTAATCCAAAGAATCGACAACTGAACGAAATCTGGGGCACTTAATACTAGGTACCCCAATAAAATTTGTAAATAGGTTTTTCGAAATCCTCCAAATTACTTATTATTTATTATTATTCCTCAATTATTTATTTATGTACATACAATAATAAAATACAGAAAAACATACAGATGATTGATCATTTTTCAGTCAGTTATCTATTGATTCCGCTATAATTGTATCCACTTATCTTGTTTTTTGAAATATTTCTTTCAACACTTAAAAAAACACTAACAACTTTTTCACTAATTCACGTCAATCAATAGGCAACAATTCACTTCACGAGTTCACGCCATTCACAATGAAAAAAAGAAATGAGAATGACACAGATGACAATACAGTGTTTATATGTAAAATATTTTTGTGGCAATATTCTACCTAAAGTTTTTTTCACGGTTGGGTGTCAATCACAATGTACGAAAGAAATGAGAATGACACAGATGACAAGACAGTGTTCATGTGTAAAATATTTTTGTGGCAACATTCTACCTTAAGTTTTTTTCACGGTCGGGTGTCATTCCCCATCGGCCCGCCGCCCCCTAGCCACGCCACTGGTCAGTTGCGTTAATTCGCATTTTTGGTGTTACAGAGATAAACGACCCAAATTTGAAATCACGACATGATTTCTGTTGATGGAGAACATTACTTTTATGAGTCAACTAAATGCGTATTTATTAATGTTAGTATAGTAATAAATATTTTGAATATAACACTTTTATTAGAATGTGTATTGAAAATGGCTTCTGTGCACTTGTATTTATAAATTCAACATTGCACAATTATATGATGTCGTTTTGTCATTGCACATTATGCATTTGGCGCCCAGACAGATTGTGTACAAAGTTGCCCGGATCTGACCTTAAGTCCAAATGACCATCTGTTTGTGCGAGAAGCCGAAGGTCTATAGAAAGGATAAAACCAAATTAGTGGCGACCATTAAATAAATTTAGATATTTATAACTCAGTGACTCAACTCTTCCCACACTAAAATCCAACAGGCTTCGGTGCTAAAATCACAACATCATGCTAAAAAATGGACGACATCTATGTGCAATATGTCCATTGCTAAATAAAATGGAGAATAAAAACTACTGTTATTCATCCTGTCCACGGAAATTCAAAAGATGTATGGTTGTGAACAAATCAATACACAATGCAATGAACTATTGCGTTATAAATAAATATGGTTGGAAGAGTGGACACGAGTTTTTAAATGGTTACGACTGGCGAATCGGGTCTTCGCAATTTTGGTTCAGAAAATACCATATTGTAAAAAAATCAAATGAAAATGCTTTTTTAATTAAGGTGAAAATGTGAAATCAATTGGTTTTAGAAATTGCTATTTGATGAACTAAAATTCTGCCTAAAAAAAGCATTTGGAATTAATGTTATTTTATTTTATTTTATTTATAAACAGAAACAAACAGTATATTAGTGAAAAAAATACAATTTTTTTTGTTTTCAATTATTTCTGGCTTTCATTTAAAATTACAGAGAAAAGAAAGGTGAATTTATATATTAATTTTATTTAAATGTACAAATTTCAAAATTATATGGAAGATTGGAGTCAAGTTTAAACTTAGAAGAGATGAAATGTTGAATGGAGGTGAGGCAATTTTAGATAACGCTTGATAGAAGAGATGATATTTATTTAGAGAGGGACAACCAAAAAGTATGTGATCTAAAGTGCCCACATCTAGACTACAGAATGTACAATCGGGGGAGTCAAGGATGTGCATTTTAAAAAGGTGAGAAGGAACGAAACAATGTCCGATTCTCATTCGAATAAGTGGGGAAATTTCTTTTTTGGAAAAATGGGGGAATTTAAGAAACAACGCACTGTTTTGATTTGATAGTCCTTTGTATTGAGGCGTAGCGGGCTCCCTTGGATTGACTAGCAATGTTCCAATACTCTCTCCAAACATTGCGGGATCTATCTTTGATGATGGAAGAAATATCAGATAGGGGAATATGGTTTACGAGGGTAACAACAGAGTTAGACGCTCCTTGTTTTGTCAAAGAATCCGCAATATCGTCAACATGTCCAGGGATCCAAACAAGAATTACGGTTTTTCCAGAGCTTTGAATGGAGGCTATCAGCACTGTAATAAGGCATACAAAGTGATCATCAGGATGAAGAAGAGGACAGGATTTAAGTTTTTGGAGGGAACTAAGAGATTCAGAGATAACAAGGGAATGTTCACAATTATTTTTGATTATATATATGAGTGCTTCAATTATTGCAAATTTATGTAAGTATATTTCATGGTGGGTACCTATTATGTGTTTCATTGTAGTGTCTTATTTATGGTACACATATTAAGTAATTACCGGGTGAAGTATGTAGTGAGAAGGTGTGTGTGTGTGTGAGTATGTGTGTATGTATATATGTATGCGCATTGAACAATTTTATATTATTGACATGATGCTCTTTTTAAATTTGGCCAGTGAATCGGAGAAAATGTCGATGTTAGAATTTAGACCAATATTATTGAACATAAGAAGAGCACGATTGATTCGCGAATTAGATTCTGCATTTGTCTTGTAATTAAGCATGTGGAATAGTTCTGTATGGCATGTACTCCTTAATGGTATGTTAAAAGTTTGGTACAGTCAATGTTACTATTTAAAAATTTGTATATAAATGTCAAATCAGCTATTGCTCGCCTTTGTTGCAAAGTTTGAAATGTATATTCGAAATTATTGATGAATTTGAAGGTAAGGTAAGTTATTTGGTTTGACTTTTAGTCGTGTATTTCACTCGCCCTTTAAATGGAATGGTTGGCTCAAGAAGAAGGCGGAAGCACAACTTGCCTCAATACCCAAAAAATAAAATATTGAGAAACTTAAATAATAGTAGGTTAAAATGTGTTCAGTTTGTGGGCGCAATTTGAACATTAATCACAAGACGAACAAGCATAAAGCGTTAGGCGATTAGCCTTGTTGTTCAAACTTTGGCAAGTAATACCCACATGCATGCAAACCAGCGCAGCGGTGCGATTAGCTGTTGGACGTGAAATACGGGTTCAAACCCCGAACCGGTCATGTGTAGGTACTGCGTAATTACGTCGACTTAATTACCTAGTTTCGTATTTTGAACATTCTCTGCACTCGAGACCTAAAGATCCAATTTAATCCCGAACGCATGCACTAATTCATATCTATATTGAAAATCAATCACATCAACCTGCTCTAAATTTTTATGTAAACGTGCAAACCTTCAAACTAATACCTCGTAGCGTTTTAGATTGGAATGCAAAGTACTTACTTTGAAAAGGTTTTTTGTAAATAAGATATAATTTCTTACAGTAGTGGTATTGATCTATTTAAATACAGCTCTTATTTAGAAAGTTTATTTTACCTAATTATTGTCAAAATAAATGGTGTATCAAATACTAAAATTAAACATCTGTGATATCAGTAATCAGTTTAACTGGATGGTTAAGCATCGAAAGCCCCTGTATCCATTTGAATTACATGTTCTCCATAGGTTTGTCTACATCCATCCAGTCAGTTTTATAAATTTCCTCCAGCTATCCAACAATTTCCGAGAAGGGCGAAAAGTTTTGATAACGACGATGCTGTTCAAAATTGGCTTGATATCGGCATCATCTCCAAACCCCCAAATTTCTTCATGTTTGAATCTGGAAAGACTACCAGAACGGGAGTCAGACGTAAAAATTTCATGGTTGCCAATTAATTAATTATTTAAAAATCATTTATTAAAATCTCCATGAACTTATGCATCAACCCATCATTTTACGGTGTTCAGAATAAATCTCCGACAGTTGTTAATACTGTATGGTTTGATACCTACTTTTAAATTATGTAAAAATAATATGAAGGTACTTACCTACTTGTTTAAAAGCATAAATGTTAAATTATTATTTATAATCTACGCCAGGTAAGGAATCACGTATGTATACTTCGGTAAAGGTTTAAATTCTCTAGAGGTTTCGATGTTAGTTATTTGTTGGTGTACTGCGTGATGCGTGTTTGCAAATTCTCCCAAGATTCACATATAATTAAAGTAACAAATCATAATAACGAGCAATTACGTGGCTTAAGTTAAGGTTTGATCGTCACGCAGGCTCTAATATTTCGTCTTGGTACCTTGGTAGCAACAGATTTAAGGTAGCTTGACTAATACGGCTTTGGAAAGCTTTTAGGATATTCTAGTAAACGTTTTTAAAGCTATTCCTAAAGAAAAATAACCGTGAAAATATTACATAAAACTTTTCTTTGGATTTTTAAAAAATTATTTGTTCTTCCTTTGTTTTATTTATTTGTTGTTTTCCTATTTTAACTCTAATTATAGCATAGCCTTGCGAGAACAGATTTCTTATGTCTGAAGTAATTAATAGTTTGGGACGATTAATTACTGGTTTAAAGCTTTGAGAAATAAAGTAACATTTTTTTAATTTTTTTTTTTATAATTAATAGGTCTACCATTTCAAGAATTCAAATATAATCAATTAGCTGATCATTATTATCAAAAGATATTTTCAATGCGGAAACTTGTCGTTTATTCTAAAAATGTTTATTCAATATTTTCCCACGGAGGAAGAAAAATTAAGTTTGGCTAATTTTTCAATTCATTTGTTCGACAAATAACTTATTGAAAGAAGTAGTTAAAAAATATATAAATCTTATTTTGTAAACATTAGTTTTCTATAGCAAGATCAAACAAAAGTCTATCAATCTGTCACCGTATGTACTATAGTAGGTAGGTACTTTTTTGTTAGATATCAAAAATATTTATTTAGCTTTTTAGGTGTGTCTCAATTCTAAAATTCTGAATAAAATGAAAATGTCTAAAATTCTGGAGCAGGCAGCTAATAATAAATCCCTATGTAGATGACGATAAGGTTTAAATTCCCGTTTAACGCCAGCCATCTGTTTTGGTTTATTCAAGAAAAAAACATCACCAAAATGCGAGTTTTACTTTATTTTGCAAATTTCCGTCACAAAAATTGAGATGTTTTATGATAATTTTCTAGAGAATTTAATTTTCTACATTAAACAATAAAACCATTGCCGAAAAGAGGTTCGTAAGTAGGAGATTTTTAACTTTAATGAGGTTTTTATGGGCATGATACTTAATTTTTTCTGGGCTTATAAAAAAACTTGTAAAATAATACTTGATTTCTTCAAAGACAAATATATGTTCTACTTGCAGTATTTAATTAAAGCATCTAAACTATTTCTAAGCAACCTAATTTTCAAACCAAAAACACATGATTTTTTTACATATTAGTGCATCTAATAGCCTTGCCGATAGAAGGAAACCTGCTTTGCTGACAACAGCATATAAACTTTTAAACGGTAACATCTGTATTCCCGATATAATACAAAAATTTGAGTTTTATGTTCCCGACAACTTCACAACAGCGCGCAGACACAGAACTTTTGTTGTTCCGAGATGCAGAACTAACTTACCATTAGTAATGCCGCTCGTAAAATGATTCTGTTACTAAATTACCTGTCCCCTGATATAGATATTTTTCGACTAAATATTCAAAAATTCAAAAACGCTATTATTTCTTAATAATATAAAATGTATGTTTATTTGTATAACTGTAAATGTGCATTTAAAATAAAATAAATAAATAAATCTCCTCAAACTTTTTGCTGCCGTTAATGTGTAAAGTAAGAAAACTCTGGATCTCGAATTATAAAATTAGTAATGATTCTTAAAGAATTCTGCTCCGTGATTCTTCACCGGTCTCCGCTAGTAATTTAACGATATGCATAAAGCAAAAAACATTTTGTCAACATTATTTTTGTCATGCTTGGCCGTTAAAAAGTCGATATTTGACAAGCAATAAATTATAAGAGTAGTCTGAATGACCCTGAGTTGTATTAGCTACATTTGTTAATATGAAGACTCGTCTCCCGGACACAAAAAATTATAAATTTGTAAACCCTATTTTTTAAGATTTTACTACTACATAAAACTAATTGATTTCAACACACATCACCTTAATTTTAACGTTATTCTCTTTGGTAAAAGATAAAGTTATTCGACTTATTTTGTAGAATTTAGGTAGGTGTCAGAAATAATCTAATGCACGGCGTAATTTTGATTAACGACTCTCCAAATCTGCCTTTAATTAATTATAACACGGCAATACCACAGCGTAATGAAACAGCGGCCATTTTTGGAAATCTCGACCTTGGTCAGTTGCAATATTAATTACGAAAACAATTTCAGATAACATATAGTATCCACATAACAACATACCAATTTAGAAATCGTGATTTTTGTTTCATTGAAGGAATTTTAATGACATGAAATATCATACCCACATGACAATAACTCCTGAAAAAATACATAGTTACGCGTAGGTAGGTACCTACTGACATTATTTTGTGAATGTTGATATTTAATGTTATAGATAGTCTAGAAAAAATCATGTCCTCGGTCAGAGCAGCCGTAAGTTTCAAAGTTATGTTAAGGAAACTATTCTCGATACTAGTATGTTTTAAGGGGTTCATTCAGAATTGACACGTTACTTGAAATAGCTTTAGCCGTGTTTGGTGACTAGATCTGAATAGCCAGGTACATCTCCTTGTGACGACCTTCAGCCCCACAACATACCAAAATTGGGGATGCCATTGTCTCACTGGCTACGAAACGGCTGGGATCTGTTGGGACTCTTGTGTGATATTCAGATAAAATAAGTTATATTATATATGCAAATAGGAACCTTTAGTCTGCAATATAAGTAGGTGGTATTTTGTTATAGCGTCACCGCACGCTCCGTCGGAGAGTCAGAATTATTGTTAGTAAAAATATTTGAATAGCGAATTTCCACTCAAGACGCCTGCAGATAAGAGTATATCGACTTTGGTTGTACGGCTGTATCCTCTTTGCATATATACATGAAGAAATAATCTTTTAGGGGATGAACTGTCCGAGAAATCAATTGCCCGGCTGGTCAACTCTCCGCCGGATCAACATTCGGCGGGCCAATTGTCTCCGGATCAATTGTCATGAAACCTTTTTAAGGTAATAAATTATGCGAAGCATGTAGAAAGACTCTTAATTTTACTTCTTTAAACACAGCAAACTAGCTTTGTGGAACCATTCTAATTAAAAACTAATCAACACTTAGTTTTAACCACTTTTATTAGGTGTTAATTAATTTTTTATCTTAATTTGAGTTGATTCATTAAGATATGAACTCTACTTTCAACGCTATCGACCTCCGCAGGGTGTGTACAATATAATATTTTTTTTTTTTAATGATCATAACACTGCAAAAAATGTTACACGGAATATTTTCATGTCATCCAGAGAATTTGGTTGTTAAACGAGAGGTCATAATTTTCCCACGGAGAAACGGTCATCAAGGCTTAAACAAAGAATTGATCCATTGACCTGGTTTGCATTGGGCACTGAACCAATTTGATTACATTTCTCAAAACCCAATAAAACAATAACTTAGCAAAGCTGAATATTGTCCTAAAATATCACTTATTCAAATGATTTAACATAAACGTGTGTTTTTTTTTCTGATAAGTTGAGACACGCAATGTATTTATTCTCTAATGTAATTGCAATTACAATCCTTGTACCAGTACACGTACAAAGAATATATTCATTTCAAGGATTTTTACCATTCAATTGAAATTAACGAAGACCTCTGCAAATGACATGATTATTTCTTGATCTCCACCGAATTTATTTTTATTTTTTAGATTTTTTTATTCCAGTAAAAAGAAAATAACGTTTTCACTTACTTAACTAGAATATTGAATTATGTACTTTTTACATTATATTACATAGTTTTTAAATTTCTTAACCTTAAATTACATTAGATTACAGTACTTACATTTACATTACATTATATTACCATACGATATTATTCACTTTCACTACTTTGTTTTTAGTGAATAAACATGAATAATTTATTTTTTTTGAATTTGCACACACTTTTTTCGTTTTGAAATCATCTGGAAGGCAATTATATAAATTGCCCCCCTCGTAACTAATTGATAGCTTACCGTAGTTAGTATGAATGGTGTCGTGTTGTCGTTTAAAACGTGTCCTTACTGGGGTACCCCGTTCTAAGGTCACATTGTACATTGTTACGTGTTTGAATTATAAGTAAGTACATAGAATGTAAAAATATTACGAGAAGAAAATTAAAAAGTAATATCTAGAAAAAAACACAATAGAAACCTTTATTTGGTTGCAAAATTGTATCTATATTCTTCCTTCCCGTGTCCATAATTCATATTATCTTAATGCTTCTTTTGAAGTCGGATATTTTTTTAATTGTATTTTAAGAGGGAGTATATTAAACAACTTTATAAATAAATATTGCACAATTCTATAATATTGCGTATTTCTTTGTCCAAAAGTCGTTTTACTTATAGGTTGGTAGAACGTATGTTGTAATGTGAATCGGCCTGAGTTTGTCTGTGTAAAGTTATCCCTGGTTTTTGAATGCGTATATTAGAATATCTTTTGTACGTAATTGTTTCAGTCACATTAAATTCAGGACTTTAAAACACAGGAGTTCTGATATGTAAGTATTTTACTTGGTAAAACAACACAAAAGTTTGTTCATTTTTTTTTGGAAATTACAAAATTTTCTTCAGATTTAAAGTCACTACTTTGAATTGCGTAAAATAGAGTGAGACGAGCGATATTAGGGAACCTATTTAGGCAGTTTAGTTCGGTTTCACTCTTCCTCCTTCAGTAAGAGTAGGTACTTGCTAGTTCAGTAGTTAGTCCGCAGTTATCAGAGTTGTAATCGGTGTAACATACGTTAATATGTAAAAGGTACAAGGGTATTCATTTTACCAACAACCGTCTCCACAGAAATCTACCTCCTAAATCTTCAATGACAACTGACCGGTATAACCATCGACTAAGAGCCGATATATCGATGGGTACAATAAATTACAAGTTACTTTTCAAAAACAAAATCTGTGTTTGGTAATTTTATGTGTCGTTAATGAAAATTGACCCCAAAACTCAAATGTTTTAAATTTGTTTTGGTTATTCTGTAAGTAAAAGTTATTTTTTATAACAATAACTTATTCGACTAGCAAACGCAATTATTTCAAACGATTCGCAATAACAAGTAAGGCAACGCTAGACATTTTATAAAATGTACATTGTAATGTTACAACAAACCTCACCGAGACCACTAGAAAGTGGTTCCAGTGTTGCCGTAACCCGAGCAAGTGATTTAAGTAGTTTCTACAATAAAAATTGAAATACTTCGTACAACCAACTACAAGTAGTATATACCCACTGTTACACTGGCAAACCAGAAATACAAAAAGAAACAATAAAAACAAATTATTTCCTAATATTTCGTGATAACCTTATATTTTGTCGGCGGGCAATAAAAGCAAGCGTAGCAACAAAGTGAATGGCATCTCGCGTTCATAAAAGTTCGACATGGCGGTATTAATAAATGACACAAATAATAATATCGTATTTCAAAAGGCCACTCTGACCAGACTGACTTGTGTAATTGTCGCCATAACAATCATGATTTTATATTTTATCGATCTTTTTAAATGCGAGGTTAAAATAGCACTGAAAACAGAACCGGTGTTATATTTTATTTATTATTCGTTTGTGCCAATTAATCGATTTTATATCACATATTCCAACAATAGACAGAAATAACAAACACGTTCTATTAGTATGATTCAAAGCACATAATACATAACTTTTCACCGCTTGTGTAGTGTGTAGGTAATTGCCATTGAATAAAGAAGAACAATCTATTTAGCGGTTATCTTAGTTGAACCGGTTTCGCTCTGAAATGGGTGTAGTGTTCTAAATATTTTTAAAATACCTACCACAAAGTACTTTGTCAAAATGAAAATATTTGGAACGTCGTCACATTTTTATTATTATTCTTGTTACCCCAACCGTACCGAGAAAACAAAAATGAAAGAATCGTGCTTTTAAATTATTATTTATAAGTTTTACTGGAATTTCATCACTTTGTTGGAAAGCGTTCGTTGCCATTTTGTTTTTATCTGATCATTTTTACCACGTGCAGTTTATTTCTTCATTTGGTTTGTTAGGGTTCTAACTTCACTTTACCTTGTTCTGAAATATGAGGTGTTAAAGTTTGCAAAGACGATTTCTCAATATATATTCATCGATTTCTGCTTTTAATGTTGAACATTGTGCAAATTATTTTAGTTTAACATATTTTAAACGAAAATATTTACGTAGGAATTATACTTACCACTTTAGGACATACCTGAACGTGCATATAGAACCATATGCAACCAGGTTGGATCTAATAATTCATTGCACAAGGTTCTAACTATATTTCCCAAATGTCATTCAAATGTAGAGCCAGGTCCTATTTAAATATTTTACTTTAAATATTTTACGTTTAACTAATTCTTTACGCAAGATTACACCTCAGAATTATAAATTGATAAATAAATTATGTGATTTCGTCTTTGCAAACTTTGAAACATCAGAATATGGTAAGGTGAAGTTAGAACCCTAACAAACCAAATGAAGAAATAAACTGCACGTGGTAAAAATGATCAGATAAAAACAAAATGGCAATTGCAAAAGGTTCGAACTTTGTTAAATAAATGGAATCTTTAAATATTGATGTTACAACTTCTTCATACTAGTATCTACGGAACACAATACAGATGGTTCTGAAAATTATTTTGTTAATAGAAACGAGCAAAAGAGGTGGTTTTGCATTCAAAGGTAATTTTTGAAAAAATGTATGTTAGAACATTGCCAAACAAGGTGACGATTTGATATACTCATTTAGACATAATAATTAATCATAATTGTTTGTGCAATTTATTGAATTAACTGTGTCCATTTTTCGCTTTCAAATGACCAATACGGAAATGAAATATAAATCCCGGACATTAATTAGCAATATCTCTGTAATTTGACATTTCTCCTGCACGTCAGGCCTGACCCGACCCTAATTTTAATACAAACATCAGTTACGTTTTTATTTACAATTTTAAAAAAATACAGGAACCCGTTTCATGACACAACTTGTGAGAAGTATTTCTTGCGGTTTCGATACTTAAATAACGTTGTTCGTATCGTAAGGCAAATCTGTTTTTAATCGCGCCCGACCACCGAAATTAGTTTTAGAAAATCTTGTCTATGAGTTTATCATTCTTAAATTTTTACTATCCCCGCAAAGTTAGAATTAAAGTAGTGCAAGAAAGATAGTGAAATAGTCAGCCGAGTGAATGAGTCGATGTAGACTATGAAAAGGTGCAAATAGAATATTTTTAATGATATGCAGCAATTACTTTGTGTATAACCACAATTTTGAAGTGAAACTTTTTTAGCACCGTTGTAATTTGAAACTCGATGAAACGGAAACGACACTTAAAAGAGACAAGCACATACATCTATAGAATTTAGTGTGCGAGAGAATGAGATAGAAAGAAAGATTGGTTGAGATTGTGTGAGTGAAGATTTCACTTCTACCGCGTGTAAACTGCACTCATTTTTTTAATACTGACCGGTTTTACTTAACACATGCATCATCAGGGTATAAATTAAAGCTGATCAAAACACATTGTATAGGCTTATATATATACAAATAGAAAGAGACCAAACATAAAATAGGAACATTAAAAAAAATTAAAATGAAATCTTAAATAGTAATAAAGAGAAAGAGTCAGATGTGTACATATATTATATTACATTCGGAGTTTGGGCACCAGGAGGGCCAAGGGCCTGGGTGCAGTCTGCAGGAGCTCATTCAATTCAGATCTCATTTAGCCAGCTTCCAGGTAGGCCGACTATCGTAGTCACCACTTGTACACACGAAGGATAAAATAAATCCCAGATTAACATAAAAGAACCTAGACAAGAACTGTTTGCCTGAACGCAACAATTATGTAAACTTCTTTTTTTCATTAGCTCTACACAGGAGGCCCTGAGGAAAATAATTCCCTTCGGTGCTATATCAACATCTGTCTCTTTCTCTCTATTACTACGAAAGATTTTAATTTCATACTTTCTCTCTATCTCTTTCTTCTTTATTTATTTTATGTTATGTTTTGTCTCTATCTGTGTGTATATATAAGCTCGTACAATGTACATATTTTATCCTTTTTAATTTATACCCTGAAGATGCTTGTAATAAGCGAAACCGGTTGGTATTAATTAAAAAATAAATAAATAAATCGTGGCCATAATCAAAGTAATTGTTGTATTTCATGAAATATGTCAAACCACAAAGCGACTGCTTTCTATCAAAATATTTTTTTTTTATTGTCAGTTATATTTTGTAATAACTGTCATAGAAATAATGAAACTTAAGTATGTTAATGACAAAAGATATATCACTTCACCAGAAGGAAGTATTTAGAGCAAGAGTTAATTGCTTCGTTATGAAATATTTTTTTGTAATCGAACTGTTTGTGAACAACCCATGTTATGAGTTGCCCATAATTCATACGAACATACTATACAAGCGGCAGGTTGCCCATAAATGCTACGAACGAACTATACAAGCGGCAGGCAGCTGTGTGTCACGTGCTCAGTACATGTACATTCTCGCGTGATTATTGCTGTCCCTCTCAGGCTGGCAGAAGACATTACCATATATGGCTACACGGCGCGAAATCCAGCCAATGGCAGAAGACATTACCTTATAGGGCACACGTTCGAGTCTTCCGTCTCGCTCATCACGGACAGAGAACTCCGGCCACCGTTCACCGAAGCAACAGAGATATTTCAGACAACGGCGCGAGCGGTCGTACGCACTACTACGTACTGTCGGGCAGTATGCCACCCTTCGACGCGGCTAATTAAGTCTTCACCTACGAAACAAGTATGGCGCTATCACGACAGACGCCTGTATAATCCTACTGCCGCCTACTTTATACCATGGCAGCCCTGGCCGCCCGGCTTTTAATCCGCCTACCATGCCGATAGCCGCTTAATTCACCGTTATCACCCACCGGTTCGGTAAGCTGACCGAATCCGCCCACCATGACGCCGAGAAGCCGCCCACGCACCCCGAGCCGCCTCGTTCCTGCACACGATCTATGAGCTTTGCTCTAGATCTCTCCACTTCGTAGGAAGCTGCCTGCATCCGTACGACGCCACGTGAGATTTTAAACCCTCTTATAGTATTTCCGAGCCTAAATTCAGTAGTATTTCTAGTGCCTCTCTCTCTCTCTTATGCTAGGCCTTAAACAGCTTACCTGGTTGCCTGTAATGTTCACCCTTGCATTATTGAATACATTTGAATTGTGCCTAAACCTTGTTTCATTGGAGTCAACCATCGACAGCCTCGGAGGAGCCCTACTACCCTGAGCTGAGCCTTCCAAGCCGAGGCATATTGCCCCCGGGGGGCCTGCTTAACACTTGTTCCCCCCCCCGGGAGGGACATATTTCTGGAGACCAGAAGTATAACACTGGACCCTACGTGGCTTCAGTATCACCCTGGCCCCAGGAAGTATGACACCCATTTCCGTTGTCTTTGCGAGGTAACTCAGTATCTTTGTTCTCAATCACAAAATAACTCTTATTTTAAATTTAACCTCTCAGGCCTCGACCATACTTTGTCAGATGGTCAAAATATTTACGCTTTACAATTAAATCCAAATAAATGGAATATTTCTGATCGTTTTCGAAAATTAAAAACAGTTTTTGAAGGGTGAAAAATGTGCTTTCAAATTTTATAAATCGAAATAATCAATCAGATACTTAAGTTGGGCCATGTCAAGAGTCAGAATAATAGAAGAGCATGTATGAGACGATGTAGGAATATAAACCCGGCAAGTGGTGTGTGACACGACCGATTTATTTGGCGGTCCGTCCTCTCTGCTTACCCTTGTGGGGAAACGGCGTAATGGTTAGTTAAATAAACATATTTTTTTTGAAATATAGAAATTTTGCATACAAACATAAAAAGTTTTAAAAATGAATCACCTTACATTTTTTTCTAACTAAAAATACTGATAATGAAAAATATATAAAAACATTCACTTTTTATTGGGCAAATGTATTATAAACATTATTGTCACCTCACTTTTTTGTCGTTACATGTAAAAGTAATTAATAAAAAATTTCCAAGGTTCCATATATTTGTTTCCAAATGCCATGAAATTTTGGTTTTAAAAGTCTACATTCTTCTTATTTTGTGGTTAACTTTTACATTTGCATATAAATCTTGGTATTTTCTCTTTCTAATACCTTTTACATTATATTTGTCACTATTATAGTAAAGGAGACACAAACGATGAGAACTACATGAGTTGTTTCGAAAAGCGAACAAATTAATCAGAAGGCTTAAAAAATCTTGTATGATCAATATATGGCCGTTTTCATTACAGCATTGATCAGAAATGAAGGCATTTGATTGACAACCAGTTAATTAACAGAGTTATTTATTTTATTAGGTAATTCAAGTTAGTTATTCAATATAAACCGTCGTAGCTTATAGCATTAATAAATTTATATCGTTACCAATTAATAAATTAGATCAATAACTATTGAGACCTTAAAAAAGCTTACACAGGAAGCTTCCAACATCTTATCAAATCACCTTTTTAATCGAATCATGTTCAAATTCCATCACTATTGATGGACCAATTAAAATGATTGCATTATGTTGTTTCTAATTACATCTTATTATTCAATACGTGTTCTAAAACGGTCTAATCTTGTCTCTAATGTAACCGAGAAGAAGATTTGAAATTACTCGGTCAATGTCGAATCTAAATGAAATCACGACTCAAATTCTAAGAATACCTGTGTCGTATAAACGCACTTATACATCTACAGAATTTGTGCTCATAAAAACGGTAATAATTGTTGCAATTTAGACAAAATGTTGAAAATAACTCGTTTCATCGACGCGCGAAGAGCGAAGAGAATGTATTTTTTATCCCTTGCCTTAATTTTATTATCTAACAGCCGAGACAAGTTTATCTAGCGAAGATCAGACATTGTAAAGGTGTGTGTATGTGTATACGCTCTATACGGATGTAAATGCAATAGGAAGCCTTGGACAATTTGTAGTCCAAACGGCGATACAGTTATGTAGAAGTACTTACTTGGGAGGAACTGGCTATAGAAGCAAGGCTATGGCCAGAAGCGAGACGCGTGTGTTCTGTGTGCTGTGTGGGTATAAAGATGTATGAGGACCGGTATAGAGATGTACTAGAAGAAAATACACGCGACAACTTCAAGAGTGACAAATGAATTGATGGTTCGGATTCTCATAAATATGTTAAGTGTACTTTAAAAGCGTTTCCATTATGTAGTTAAAACGATGGTAAATAAACTAAATAGACCTTCCAACTCTTCTCCACTTAATTTGAACGCCAGGTGTTTTCTTTCGTTTCATTCACCCGGTTAACCTGAATTTTTTAAAAGTCTTTGCTGAGGTCAAATCTGTCGCTTGCTTTTATTTAAACAAATTAATGTTGAAAACATTTACCTCAAGTGCGTATTACATTCACTCCTTCCATCGTTAATCTTTTTTTTTAAATTAGGTTGGCGCACGTGCCCTAATGTACTCGACGTCTTGGTCTGAGTATACTCCTTAAAATTGTATAACTCTTAAAATGAAAAAAAAAGATTTTTTGTGTAAGTGGGGTCCAAATGACTTTCCACATGTCTGCTAAAATTGAATAATGGGTATCAGTTGACTAAAGTTAACTATTTTGGTTACATGTGCTACATGTTTTTAATAATTTCAATATGTTTTTAATAATTTGTTTTTAGTCGATCAAGTGCATTTTCATTGCAACATAATGACCAATTTTATAAATCAAAATATTATATTTTTTACTGTAATACTTATATTAATTCCTAATGAGACGTTTAAAGAAGCGAAAAAACTTTTAAGTGCTCGTTTGTATAATTTGTCAATAAAACGTCAGTTATGCAGTTTTTGTCAATTTAAAAATTACAAACTTTGCGCAGTAGTTGTTTACAGAAAATGGATAAACGGGCAACCTATTTTTGAAATTCAGTCGGGCCTGTGCGGTGCCGGTATACTCACGATATTTTGAATTATTAAAATGTTTTTAATTTAAGCTTTCAAGTCATTTGAAGTCTGCAGCCTAAGTTGCTTGACAGGAAAACTCCGTTCAAACGTTGACGAGAAACTAATAAATAAAAACAAACGTAAACTAATAAATAAAAATAAACATAATCAAAATGCGCCTATGAACATTTTCATCTCAGTTTTATCATTATTATATATACCTATGTACCAGCGAGTTCTCGGCATGCGTTGCAATGCTACTAATAAACAAATTGTTTCTCCCTGCGTGTCATTTCCTCTTCCGCGTCCACTTCCTTTCATACGATCCCACCCAGCGTTCTCCGCTTTCCGTCTTCCATCTCCCGCTTCCCCCGCGAACCCCCTTCCCGCGTTCCCCTCCCTCTTCCCGCGTTCCCCTCTCCACTCCAATCGCGGAATGCGCACATCAAATCCCCAAAGTTTCATCGCAATTGGATGAATGGTAAGCTACTCATCATTTCATGACGCCAGAACTCACTATTGTATATAGAAACTACGCAGGCTTGCGCACATCAAAATCCCCAAAGTTTCATCGCAATCGGATGAATGGTTTAGCAATGCATAGACAACTCACATACATAGACAGAAACGAACATATTTTAATTTTTATTTACATAGATACGGTTTTGTGTCTAAATGTTGTTATTCTTTAAAACGGCGTTCACTTTTACGGTGCCTAATCTTGCAAAAATAAGCAAATCCGCCACAATATGAACCAGTTCAGTCTTCTCACAAAGGAAAAGCTCCGCACTTCGCTGAAGTTAGATTGTCACCAGTCACAAGCACAACACTCGTGCACAATTGGTAGAATTATACGCGCCGCAAAGCGGAAAACTCCGCTTTACATTCGAAACAAATTATTGTATTCAAACTGGAACCGTTCGAAAAAGTCAACTACCGGCTAGAAAGTGAATTAGTTACGGTCAAAAAACCATTTCTCCTGGACAATAATATCTGTAGCAACCGCATTTATTCAATAATATCTATTATATTCAATAACATTATTGTCATTTTGAATGTCTCTTCGAATGGTTCTTCTCTTTTCAATGTATTATTATGTATTAACGATTCGTCGTACCGTTAAATAACCGTTTGTTAAAATCTAATTTAGTAAATATCTCACGTGAAACAGATTTCTGCTCTGGTGCGTTCTCTGCAGCAGCAGACATTATTCGGCAATTAGATTATGTTTAAGTGATAGAAAATGTTTTCTTTAAAGCAACATATTACTTTGATATTAGGAACCGGAACGACGGCATGGAGTATTTTTTCTATTAAACATAAACATGAGGTGATTTTTTTAATTTTGATGTTAGAGACATTTTTAAATGGTGCCTCGAATGGTTTATATTATGTGGCCGGAGAAAATTAGGAAAGAACAACAGAAAAGCAACTTCAAAAAACATATACGAAAGAGTTGCCCAACTTATCCGAACCTAGTGATATATCAAGCCCATTCAAGCAGTATTTTGATTCTGATTAGTGGTCTCTCGTATTTCACTGGTGCAACGTTTGTTGAAATAATCTACCACTTGGGAACCATGAGCCAAAATAATACGTTATTCTCATTTTTACTTTCGTAAAGCATAATAATATTTCGCTCTACGCCGGATTTAATTCTGCGAACTCTGAACTGAGTCAGGGATCTTACCCCTCTGCCAGAGACATTATAATACACACCAAGTGAAGTATTCCCTCATGTTGGAGAAGGTTCCGAAGAAATTTCTGAGATTTCTCTACCTGAGAGAGTTTGACTAATACCCGTGGCTCTACCCTGGCCACTTTCTCTGGGGCATGCTCGGTATGAACCATATACGGGTCAGAAGGGATGTGGTCATTGTAACACATATCATCAGACTGATTCGTGGATGGAATCAAGGAGAGCATTAGTATCAATGTTCACGGCAGCATACTGTTTTATCTGCCGGCTCTACGAACTAACTTGCCAATGGTCATGCCAATCGGGAGAGCTGTATTGTTGTTAAATAGAATCACTTCCAATATCGGTATGTTTAACGTCAATGAAGCACAATTTATATTAAGAGGCCGCTATGCGAATTTCTACTAGAAAAAAATCGCAATGTATGCTCGAATTTTTTTATTTTCAAGTGTATTTCCGTTATTTTACAAGTTATATATATTTAAAAATTCACAGTGTTTCATTAAATACTGTTTTAGACAGCCCTCGAGAGATGTTTGCTCTGTTTTAAACGAGTCGTGTTTTATTAAAGATTTTCGCAATTTTTCATCGATTTTGGCGCTGTAAATGTTAGCGCTCTCCTCTAACATTCGTAATTTCGTATCTCTCCATCTTCTTCTTTTTGGGGCCGGTAACGGAGCCTTGAGCACAATGGAACTTAAATATTTTCTTTCTTTTAAAAGCGCTTTGCATTTTAATTTTGTAATGTTTTTAAAATGAATAAATTGTATTGAATAATAATCCCAGAAGATATTCATTTGTAATATTACTCAACTCGTAATCTTTTTATTAAACTCTTTGACGTTATTGATCCTCTTTTTCAATACTATTTTACATACTAAACAAACGCTTCCAGCCTTGTAAGTTAAGGAAAACGGTTCAACAGCCAAAAATTGCGCCAAAAGAGAGCAAAAAATGGCAGACAGTGGCGGTTGAAACATGTTTGGTAAGTATAGAAATCAACCTCGTACTTATATTCAGTGCACACGTTATGAAGGTGGATGCATTAATGCTTTAAAAGTATTACTGCTGCCTGTGTTAAGTACCTTTAAAAACCAGTTTCCTGGACAGCGATTGTTGGGTAGTGTACAAAGCGCGCCATTTTAAAGCATTGTTATGAGTTGCCCATAAATCCTACGAACGAACTATACAAGCGGCAGGCAGCTGTGTGTCACGTGCTCAGTACATGTACATTCTCGCATGTTTATTGCTGTCCCTCTCAGGCTGGCAGAAGACAT
The DNA here is from genome assembly GCA_917563855.2 of Limnephilus lunatus. Classification (NCBI taxonomy): domain Eukaryota; kingdom Metazoa; phylum Arthropoda; class Insecta; order Trichoptera; family Limnephilidae; genus Limnephilus; species Limnephilus lunatus. The sequence continues at coordinate 43,438,461 of OU830598.1, read as the reverse complement.
TACCATATATGGCTACACGGCGCGAAATCCAGCCAATGGCAGAAGACATTACCTTATAGGGCACGCGTTAGAGTCTTCCGTCTCGCTCATCACGGACAGAGAACTCCGGCCACCGTTCACCGAAGCAACAGACATATTTCAGACAACGGCGCGAGCGGTCGTACGCACTACTACGTACTGTCGGGCAGTATGCCACCCTTTGACGCGGCTAATTAAGTCTTCACTTACGATCCCAGTATGGCGCTATCACGACAGACGCCTGTATAATCCTACTGCCGCCTACTTTATACCATGGCAGCCCTGGCCGCCCGGCTTTTAATCCGCCTACCATGCCGATAGCCGCTTAATTCACCGTTATCACCCACCGGTTCGGTAAGCTGACCGAATCCGCCCACCATGACGCCGAGAAGCCGCCCACGCACCCCGAGCCGCCCCGTTCCTGCACCCGATCTATGAGCTTTGCTCTAGATCTCTCCACTTCGTAGGAAGCTGCCTGCATCCGTACGACGCCACGTGAGATTTTAAACCCTCTTATAGTATTTCCGAGCCTAAATTCAGTAGTATTTCTAGTGCCTCTCTCTCTCTTATGCTAGGCCTTAAACAGCTTACCTGGTTGCCTGTACTGTTCACCCTTGCATTATTGAATACATTTGAATTGTGCCCAAACCGTGTTTCATTGGAGTCAACCATCGACAGCCTCGGAGGAGCCCTACGACCCTGAGCTGAGCCTTCCAAGCCGAGGCATATTGCCCCCGGGGGGCCTGCTTAACACTTGTTCCCCCCCCGGGAGGGACATATTTCTGGAGACCAGAATTATAACACTGGACCCTACGTGGCTTCAGTATCACCCTGGCCCCAGGAAGTATGACACTGGCGCGCCAACTGGGCCGAAGTCTTGTCGATTGTTGTCTCCCTAGAAACATAATTATGTAATCTTAGCTATAAATATTTTATATTTGTGCTCCCATCAACAACGGTAGTTCTGTGTGAATTATTCTAAACGTCGCGAGTCCGTCGGCTAGTGCTATTCGAGTGTTAGGTATTTTAAACATCGCTTATTACCGTAACGTCTTACGCTATTACGTTCTATCGCGGCAGTCAGAGTTGTTCGTCATTCGCGCGGAATTTTTTTTTAATTGAGTAATGAATCTCGTTATTTTAAATTCTCCGAGTGGCTGCTGTGTAAGTTGCGTTATTTCTTCCTTGAAGAGCAGTGGTTGTTTCCAATAAAAGGTAGTAACTACTGTCGGATTGTGCTCGTTCACATCCGTTCCCCTGTAATAGGAAGTTGTAAATACGACTGCCAGCAACTGCTCTCGTCTTATATTATTCGTCCGAAATTTTTTTTGCTTTGTTCATTATAATAACGCAAAATCATGGAGGCCACCATACCAATAATGGATAGAATATTAAATTTCGAGAAAGCAAACGCGTCGGTAATAAGAAAAATGTTAATGGATAGAGGCGTAGTCCCCAAAAGAGCTTTTCTAACTTTACGGAAACAATGTGTTGAGTTTAACGAATCCCGGAAGTTGAATTATAAAATAAACGTTAAACGAAAAGTTCAATAAATAATGAGTACAAGTTATAAAGTTAGTTTTCGTTTCTCTCAATAAGTAATTTTAAAACGCAAAATGGAAAACGACGTTACATAATGTTATAAAAGAGAAATTTTAAAGCAACAAATTATTAATTTTCAAAACAGAATAAGTTAATATGGAGAGCTTCCCTTATAATAATAGTTAAAGCCACAATTGTTATTTTTCTTCATAGAAGTTTTGATTTATTGTTGATGCATCATAATAAATTAGAATTGTAATTTTGATTGTTGATTGATCTAGGAACAGAGTAGCTAACTGCGTATTGGATTAATGAACAGTTCAGGACAATGTAGATTAATAACATAAATTTTAGAAGAAAAAAGGAATAAACAAAATTCAGTCAAAAGTTTTTTTTAGAAACAAAAGTTTGGGTACAGATCGGTTAAAAATAGTAAAGTTCTTAGAAGTTTAATGTTGTTTCGTTTGAAAATCATGAGTGTCATGAACCCACGGTTAGAGATCGTACATCATTGAATTAATATTCCATGTTACACAAATTAGAAAACTCAATGTTGTTAAAGTAATAAACGTTCGGGAAAGGAAACAAACTTGTATATAAAAATGTATATAAACAAGGCAACGTGTATATAAAATGTATATAAACAAGGCAACGTGTATATCAATGTATATAATTGGCTAAGCGTTTTTTTTGGTTAGTTTAAGTTCTTGAAATCTATCTGAATTGCTTCGTACTAAGTGGTAGGAAATTAAATAAATTAGTGAAAAACAGTAGAGCATCATTATAAGAATAAATTCCAAACTACAAGGTATATGTTACTAGATACTTTTTTTTTCGAATGGTTATCTAAGGAAGGTTTAATAATAAAATTTTGTATATGCTATAGGTATTTACCATAGAGACAGTATTGGAACATGTTTTGTTTTTAATCGGGACTATCCCACTCTAAATAGTAGTATGCGGATAATAAAATAAACTATCGTTGGGAAAGACACTTCAGAAGAAACAAGTGAATAGCATCATATGTTCAAATTATCGTTTTAAATAAAAAATAACGAAGAATTTTAAAGTGAAATCCTTGTCAAATTTAACAGAATAAACTCTCGAACAAAGAACATTTAAATGTTTAGCTTCAATAAGTTTTTTTTAACAAGAATGTAGGAATGATTTCGGCAATAAATTTACATGAATGAATAACAGTATAATGGAATTCAGGATAGAAAAGATAAAATAAGTTTTTTTTTGAAAACATCTGTGGAAAATTAGTAAAACATAAAATTAAAAAGTAAACCACTACAGTTAAATCGAGATTGTCATTTAGTAACAAAAACAAATAGTGAATAGAATCCAATTATTAATGTCTTACTTGTAATGAAGGAAAGGGTTATAAAATTATAAGAAATTGTCTTCTTCATTTTTTCTCGTATTCATAAATATGTCAACGTGATCGTTGTTAGGAAATTATATCATATAGATATTGAGTAATAGACTCAAGAAATGTACTACGGATACATAGGTACCCGCGTATACAATTCCTTTCTTAATGGATCGTCATCACAAGTGTTGACAATCTGGGACGCCGGTATGTCTGCACGTGAAGACTTGTGTTATTATTGTTATTATTATAAAAAAAAGAGGTAACTCACCTTACACTAGTGAAATTACTGATGCGATATTTAGTTCATTTATTGTAATGACTATTATTGGTAGTAATAATTTATTACTTTCTCCTAGTGCGTAGCCACTTAGGTTGTTTTTTTTTTTAAAAAAAAAAAAAAAAAAAAAAATGTTTTTTAAATTTATATATGATTATGGTTACATAAGTATATAAATTCGTCTAAGAAACACGACACGATACACTGATTGAGGGCGTAGTTCAAGGAACCCTAAATTAGGCTAGGTTTTTCATTAGAAAAAACTGCGTTAGGTATTCAGTATCCTGCCCGGGACCGAAGTAGAGACCTAATTTCTATTTTCGTGGAACAATTTGCATTCTAAAAAGTACTTAATTTTAGATGCAATGAAAGAATATGCAAGCATATTCTTTTCTTTTCGTTGGCAAGAGACGGCATAAGAAAATTCTTGTACAAGTGGTAGGTATAAAGGCACCTAGCTCTCATACTGGGGTAGGTCATTGGGTAGTAAGAAACTTAGGAACCTTATGGTTGTAAATAACCTTGTGTATATATTAATATAAGGTCATGTATAAATGAAAATATCATTTCAATTATAATTTTTTTTATTTTTTGTCCTTTTTTTTTTTTTTTTTTTCGGGTTTTTCAATCTCTTTCATTGTCGAATTATTCTCACATGTAGGTTAAATCGTTATAGTATTGGACATCTCACACGTTGCGATATAGGAGAAATTGGGGCGGTAAAACGTTCACAATCGGGTAGTTACCCACTCCTTAACGGGGTATGTCTCAATTCTAGCGTATGTTGGAGTGAATTCACGATGGAAAGGCAATGTAATAATTATATTACCACATTTTTGTTATCAGAATAGGCCCAATAGACAACACTATTCGGTTCACATAGGTTGTGGTGGTATCGAATTTTAACCTTCTTCCGCGATCATATAACAACGGTTACTCGTTGTGTGGTATTATAGAGCTGTTACAAGTCCGATAGGATGGAACTTGGGTATCGACCTAACGTGTCATTCGGCTGTTAACTATAATCCAAAGCGTGATAGGATGGCTAAACTCCTTAGAATTAGAGCAGAAGGATTGTTGGAAACGCGAATTTCCGAACAATGGAAGTATATATGATTCCGGTGTTAGGAAGAAATTCGTTACTCAATTAAAAAAAAAATTTTTTCCTCTTCTAATAACATTGTCGGTAGTATTAAATTTTCGTATTTTTTGGTAAAAATACGTGGCGTTGTTGTTATTTATTTTAATTTTTTTTTTCCTTCTTCTCTCCTTACGTAGTCAAACCCTGAGAGTTTAAGTTGAGTTGAAACAAACTCGAATTGAAAGTTATTTAACAAAATTGTACTCACACACATAGAGTTTTTGGTGGGTAAACAAATGTATATTCAAGTGTTTTAATTATGATAAATGTAATTAATTAAATTACTATATAAATATTTTGTAAACACGTAATTGATTACTTCGGTATCAATATGGTAAGCCAGCGTGTAAAGTCCTTGCCATATCAGGACGCAATTGTACGGTGTTTTGTAACTTGCTATATCACGGTATTCAAATAAGGAGTAGTACTTCTCGTAGTAAGAAGATTTAAGAGTATGCACCCAGTTGAGTAAATTAGCTCGGTAATGTCATAAAGTTATGTCATTCGGGTCGTATTGTTCTTATTAGAGAATAATGTAATTGCACTTATGGTCATTACGGTTCGTCTGGTTATTTTGGTGGGAACACCTAGAGGGTGTCCTATGTGGTTTCGTCGAACGCAAGTTCACCGTGAGGATTCCAAGGGATCTATCCGGTTGTCTATGTCGTTGCGGCAAGGGTATATTTCTAGTATACCAAGTACAGCGCTGTACGGGTCACCGAGGGTGAGTCGAGAAAACATGAGAGGATTCATATTATGCCTGAAAATTAATATTCATGATAGGTTTTGTAGCATTACCTTACAATTATATGCGAACATGAGAGGATGGTCGTTTATGCCTGATAATTAAATGCAAACCAGACAAACCATGACAAGCTGAGAGTGCGGGAAACTAACATTTGGGTTAGAATTGAATTGTGAAAATAGCATAAAGTGTATAAAAACAAAGTTGTATAATTTTAAAAATTTCTATTGTAAGACGCGAATATGAGTGGTTTCGATCATTTCATGACATTGGTCAGCGTACAATATTCCATAACAGGAATAAAGTGTATAAAAACAAAGTTGTATAATTTTAAGAATTCTATTGTAAGACGCGAATATGAGTTGGTTTCGATCATTTCATGACATTGGTCAGCGTACAATATTCCATAACAGGAATAAAGTGTATAAAAACAAAGTTGTATAATTTTAAGAATTCTATTGTAAGACGCGAATATGAGTTGGTTTCGATCATTTCATGACATTGGTCAGCGTACAATATTCCATAACAGGAATAGTGTTGGAAATTTTTTGTCTAATTTTAAGATTTTTACATGGTAGTAATCCTTCTCGGAAGGGTCATGTTTTCTTTATTTCTTCATGCACCTTCGTTAGCGTGTCTTGTATCGCACTAGGTACGTCACATTTTTTTAATTTCTTGAGAGAGTTGGCAACCTTTGTTCAGTTTATTGCTAGTTTTTTTAGCTTGGCTCACAGGTAGTTAAAATTTTGTTGGCTCTTAGGTAGGGAGTGTTTAAATCCTGGTGAAGAGGTAGCTCTGTACCTCACATTGTGGCAATCATCGCATCACATGCTGTATGGAAGGTCGTGGTCCCCTGCATCAGCCTCGCTGCCTTTTCCCTTCATTTTTCAGGGGGAGGAGGGTAGTGTTATGAGTTGCCCATAAATCCTACGAACGAACTATACAAGCGGCAGGCAGCTGTGTGTCACGTGCTCAGTACATGTACATTCTCGCATGTTTATTGCTGTCCCTCTCAGGCTGGCAGAAGACATTACCATATATGGCTACACGGCGCGAAATCCAGCCAATGGCAGAAGACATTACCTTATAGGGCACGCGTTAGAGTCTTCCGTCTCGCTCATCACGGACAGAGAACTCCGGCCACCGTTCACCGAAGCAACAGACATATTTCAGACAACGGCGCGAGCGGTCGTACGCACTACTACGTACTGTCGGGCAGTATGCCACCCTTTGACGCGGCTAATTAAGTCTTCACTTACGATCCCAGTATGGCGCTATCACGACAGACGCCTGTATAATCCTACTGCCGCCTACTTTATACCATGGCAGCCCTGGCCGCCCGGCTTTTAATCCGCCTACCATGCCGATAGCCGCTTAATTCACCGTTATCACCCACCGGTTCGGTAAGCTGACCGAATCCGCCCACCATGACGCCGAGAAGCCGCCCACGCACCCCGAGCCGCCCCGTTCCTGCACCCGATCTATGAGCTTTGCTCTAGATCTCTCCACTTCGTAGGAAGCTGCCTGCATCCGTACGACGCCACGTGAGATTTTAAACCCTCTTATAGTATTTCCGAGCCTAAATTCAGTAGTATTTCTAGTGCCTCTCTCTCTCTTATGCTAGGCCTTAAACAGCTTACCTGGTTGCCTGTACTGTTCACCCTTGCATTATTGAATACATTTGAATTGTGCCCAAACCGTGTTTCATTGGAGTCAACCATCGACAGCCTCGGAGGAGCCCTACGACCCTGAGCTGAGCCTTCCAAGCCGAGGCATATTGCCCCCGGGGGGCCTGCTTAACACTTGTTCCCCCCCCGGGAGGGACATATTTCTGGAGACCAGAATTATAACACTGGACCCTACGTGGCTTCAGTATCACCCTGGCCCCAGGAAGTATGACAGCATCCATATTTAAAGCTTTGAATAATTATTATTCGTCATGCATTCTGCTCCGCCAAGTCCTTGAATATTATGCATGTGCTGGAAATATCCTTGAAACTTTCCTTAATTTAGTTTTCTCCCCTCAAACAACACAAAGGCTTGCCAACTTTGCTAACAACTTTACATTTCGATGGTAAAGAGCTTTATTTTAGAGAGGTAAACGCTTTGAAATACGTTTGTAGCATAGTTGGATAAGAAAACTTTCAACATTGTCACAGGAAAACAATACCGCTGTGAGAGCCAAAAATTTAATTTGTAACTATAATAATTTGTCATTGCAACATCTGACTTTATATAATAATCGATAAAAGAATAATCTTAGTGTGTCAGGGGGAAACGTCATCACATAGGTATGAAAATACCTACTTTGGCAGAAAAAATGATGAAGTAAAAAGCGTGTAAAATCTAGAGAAAAGTATCTCTGTAGACTTACTTTTATTTTATCATAAGGTAAACTAGTTTTGGACACAAATTTACAGTTCTTTCTTCGGTGCAGAATAATTAATACTGTAGAAGTCATGGCTGTAACTTGTTTGCTTTACGTAAAAAATTACTTTTTTTATTAATATTTCACCACAATGTAAATATTTTTTAAATATTCGTAGGTGGTGAATTTATGTGTACCTCTCCACTGCTTTGATTAAAATAATGGACGTTGGTGTGCATAATTTTAGACCGATATTAAGTATTATCAATTATCAGCAAGTATTGAAAGTTATATCTTAACATTTATTTAATATTATAATGAAAATATTATATTTATAATAAGTACATACATTATGCACCATAATTACACCGCACATGCAAATCACTCATCAAGACATAACTTATCCATACTTTCTTACCAAATAGTACTTTCTTTGATTTTATATTGGATTTGGATTTTTTTACAAATACACTTGTACTTAATGTACTTGTATTTTTATTATATTTTAATTGTATTTTAATTACACAAATGTACTTGTATTTTTTTTTTTTTATACATGCTCCTTGTATTATTTTTAATTCAATAATACGTATCTTCTTTCATATACTTTTAATTTTTATTTTAATTTTTCTGTTTTCAATACTTATTTTTTATATTTATATATCTTAAACGTATGTAGATATTTTGTATTATTTTTAATTCCTTTATACTTCATACTTGTTTTAGATGTATAAATTATTTTATTTTATTTTTATATTATTTTGTTTTTCATTCAACTTATTTTATACTTAACATAAAATTGGCCACTACAACACGGGCATGTGCCTTGTGTGATGGCCAAAAAATTACCAATTTACTGTAATATATAAACTTTACTGAATAAAGAACATTAAAAAAAAAAATTAAATGCAGGTATCTTATATCAGGAATTTTTAAGTTGAAGAGAATTTTGGAGAGGAAGTGCACTTGGGGTGAAATATGACAAAATTGGTAAAATTGAAAACTGTATAAATAAAAGTGTTATATGACAACACAACAGAGTCACACTTCAACACTCCTTTGAAAAGTCATTAAAAGTGATGAAAAATAGCCCATAACCTAATCTGGCGTAACCTATTTAACCTTATTTTTGTCATCACTTTAAATGATTTTTCAAAGGGGTATTGAAGTGCCACTTTGTTGAGTTATCAGTACCAAATAAAATGTTATCATGATAATACTTGACATGCCTAGTTATGTAGGTATACATAAATTATAGAGAAAATACAATGATTACATATTTTTCATCATGTTGTTGATGTCAAAAGCAGAGTTGAATTATTTTTCGAAAATATAGAGCGATCATGGAGGCTGATAAATGTTTAAGTCGTGTATTTTGCTATATCAATGTCACCCGGAGTTTACCTTGGGAAAACGGGAACTTTTAATGGCTTGCATTTATTGAAATGCATGTTTATGCGAATGTGAATGTGAATGTTTTCGGACATTAATGGAAAAGTGGTGTTTATACGAGTAGTATCGCGAATCAGTGTTCCAATTCTTGACTTTAAATGATAACGATAAAATATTACTACGAATGATTCGTGATGTTGAATCCCATTTTAAAACACCGGGTAACTACATAAATGAACCATCTCAAACCTAAATAATAATGTGCAATGGTGCCATGTTCTTAGGTACCTACGATAGTGATTCCATTCCTAAAATATAGCAAGAACAACAAATACAAGTTAGAGATTAGAAGAGAGATTTTCATAGTAAAGTAAACTATCTTTTTCCGGGGCGGAATCGAATATTGAAAGAAAAGTTTTCTTTTTAATTTTAACATCAGCGTTGAAATCTCTTGCTTGTTGGCTCCAGTCAAATGGAATATGAGTATCTACCCACTACACCTACATAATTATGTTACGCATTGTGATTTTTTGGTTTCATCAAATAATGGTTGTTTATTTGATTATGATGCACAATTCGTTTACGTAATTTATTTTAATATCAATTTTTTTCTATCCACAAAATGCCACATAAATACTAGGCACGAATCATTAAAACCAAAAACATTAATTTAAAGGTCTGATTTTTGGTAACTACCCTTAACAACATAGAAGATTAATTATATAATTTTAAAAAGTTTCATTGTTTCTTACCAGAGTCCAGTATGTTTCCACCTTGTAAATCCAAAGAAAAAAGATCGACCACTTTTCACAATATAGCTCACCACACTTCACTGTCAACAAACTGTTTTAATATAACAAGTCGCACAATATCACAGTTTACTAAACGCACAAATGCGATTATAGTGCGGTTCAAGTACTTTTCTATTATGTTTGTATGTCACATTAAAGATTTCTCTTATTTCCGATCACGATTGGAAATCAATCACACACCATTCGTGTCACATAAAGTTACATTAAACTCACGAAAGCAAGGATTTAACGTCCAAGAAGGGTTTTCTAATAGAAATCACATTTACCAATATTCGGTACACTTTAGCTTTGTCGAACAGTTTATTTACTTGCGCCAAATGTGTCAGCAGAAGTAAAAATGTAACGGTTGATGCTATCACTGGTGGTGTTGATACCACTCTTTGCGTACCGTAAATTCGGCAAAATCGCTCACTAAAGGTTCGTTCACAAAAGTTCACAATATTTTCGAAAAGCTTCGTTTCTTTTCCAAGAATTCGGATTCGTTATCAATTTTATTTCACCGTCACAAGGTTTCGTAATACCACCACATCAGTTCTTCTGCGCCAAAATGTTATGACTGAACGAAAAAATGAACAGTTACTTTCCAAGGCGAGGAACCGGCCGTAACGCGAAACCGAACAGCTGCGGCGGTGTTCACTATGCGCGAGTAGAGCCAGGTACGTGACCAAAGGTTTATGACCGCTTCACCGCTAGCATTTCCCTCTAAACTCTAGACAATGGCACCATCTAGCGCGGGCCGCGGGAGTGAGTTGTCCGACTCGATGTTCCTCAGCGTGCTACCTGCGTCCCTCCCGGACAGCGGAGAATGACTGAGCGGCGAGGGCGAGAGGCGAAAGGCGCCAGCAGTGGAGGAGTGGTAGTGGTGGCCGGTGGACCCTGCCCGCGCCTTGCAACAGCGCGAGCGCCTTGCACCGAGCCAAGGCGGTGCGCGGTGGACCCTCTGTCTCTGCACATTGCACATCGCAGGAACAATGCCAATTAACACCGCCTCCATATTCGACTACCAGAAAGGAGTTAGACAAACACTCTAATTAACATACTTTTAAACACCAAAATCAGACATTTTCCAAGTGATAATCACTGTTTTATAACACATTGATCGTTGGTTTCTTTCAGAATTATTTTCATAACTTTCGATGGACCATGAATTGATTTAAAAATCATCAGTAATAATCGCAATATCAGTCAATCGCATAATCGCAGGCATTTGCCAAACTTGTTGACTCAATGGTTTTGATAAATTTTAGGTACAGGGCAATATGTATTTATTTAATTTTTCAACGAAAACTTCTTCTGAAAGTTTTCACTTTAAGAATTATTTTTATTTGGAAACTATTATTTATTTTATTAAAAAGACAAAAAACTTAATTTACATCACTATATTTACGTGTACACAAACGACATGTTTCGGAACAAATTTCACATCATCATGAGTAAATATACACTCAAAGTGTGTACATTTATTCCTGTACACTCAAATGTGTACTGTTAAATTTATTTTGTATTTTCAAAGGGTAGAGCAAATACTAGTATTGATATGTGCTTCTTTTTTCAATATAAAATAGAGGCTATTAAAAGGTTGAATTTTTCACATTTTTAGATTAAAGTTGACTATTTTTTGTGAGTTAAGGCTCAGTTCCCGGCCCCAAAAAGAAGAAGATGGAGAGAAATGAAATTACGAATATTAGAAGAGCGCGCTAACATTTGCAGCGATAAAATTAATGCAAAAATCATGAAAATCTTTAATAAAACACGACTCGTTAAAAATAGAGCAAAAATCTCGCGATAATTGTCTTTAATTTTAATTTAAAAAAACGCTGTGAATTTTTTCATACATATAACTTGTAAAATAACCGAAAAAAACGTGTTTATAATCATTTTTGGAGCACACTTTGCGATTTTTTTCTATCGAGGGAATTTTATATAATTTGCGTTTCGGCGCGATAAATGTCTAGATATTATCTTCAAGAATAACATATATTTTTTTAACAGCTTAAAAACTTCAAATGTTTAAGGAAAGTTTGCAAGAAATCGGTTGAAATTCGGAGAACCGCCTCTTAATAGTAATTATTTTTAAAAATAATCTTGCCCAATCTACCACTTAAACAAAATCTTAATATGTAAGACAAAGTCGGGTTAGTTACACCATTTATAACTCAAGAACGACTGGGTCGATTTTTATGATCTTTGATTTGTTTTGTGAAGATAATTCTTTTCCTTTTACCTTTTGTATGGAACGAATTCCCCATCTTTTGAAAGAGTTTTTTTTACATGAGCTCCACACAGGAGGCCCTGGGGAAAATAATTTCCCTCAGGGCCTATGTCATATTTGGGGATGCTATGTAGAAGGTTTTTTTAAGGAAAGAAAGGAGAGTTCTGCGATGGAAAAGGGTTTAAAGGGTGGGTAGAAGTCAGGAATTCAGTGTGTCCTGGTCATCCGCCTCTAAGACCTAGACAAACCTCACCCCATGAACCCGGGCCCTCCTGGTAAATCACCAAATGTAGAGAACCACTTGGGGTGACCTATGGCCGAGGTGTTGGTTATCCAATAAAGGTTCCCGGGGCGGCGGTACCCATTCCCGCCTCCCAAAGAGCTGCAGCAATATTGTTATAAATATAATATTTATTAGTGAGTGAATTCCAAAAATTAAAAAACATATAATGCTGCCCCGCTTTCTTACACACTAAATATCAATAGTCGAAAATGAGACAAACGGTGAGCGTATGTCTGCACTCCTCCAAAGGAAAAATACAATAATTATAATAAATCTCCCTCACACGCATAAAGAAAATGAAACGCAATTCTCGTAAGTAAGTGGAAAAGTAATAAAATCACAAAAAATATAAATCCGTACACAACACCATCTGATTGACAAAAACAAAACATGGAAAGTGGTGCATCGATAAGCGGTTTTTGGGTCGACATTTTAAATTTACGTACGACGAATTTGTGTTCGAATGAAGACGCAACGTTTGTATTCTAAGTTTAATCCCTTCAAATTGCTTTTCCAATAATTTATATATATTTTGTGTTATATTCCATAATACCTAAAGTAAATAGTCCGTGGAGCATTTAAAAAAATATATTTTTTGTTATTTTAAAGAAAGTTTGAAAATTTCCTACTAACACCACACTAAGCGGAAAATGCTGCTTGTCATTATGGAGGACTTTGCCATGAGAGGGATTGAACACACAACACCTGTTGTATGTCCACCTGGATAGGACTCAAACACGATGCCAACTCAGCCACTTACTGTTGACTGGTCATGGTCATCATTATCATTAATTCAATAATAATGGCAAAGTTGCCTCTATGATTAAGTTTGTTTGGGTATTTTGGCCAAAAATCCAATTTATGTATGAAAAAGGCCGCGAAACGGCCAGGTTTCAATGGAATAAAACACTCCGTTTCTCATAATATGTTCACAGTAGTCTGGAATACGTGCCTCAGGTGTGGAACCAATACTATGCAGTACGCAAAAACAGAATTAAAAGCATCCAAAATAGATTTTTAAGATATCATATTAGTAAAAGAGATTCTGCAAAATCCTTCAATACACTCAAATTATTTGATTTTGTTATTTAAAATCGCATACAAACTAAATTGAAATTAACCAGAACTACAAATTGAAATTTTCAACTCGATTATACGGGACATAAAACGAAAATCCATTGCACAATCGCATCGCTTCGATCCCTCAATCTACCTTCCCATTAACTCACTTCCTTAGTTAATTTATCCTAATCCTATATTCCATTCCATACTACCCACTACCCCTTCGATATATTTTGTGACTGAAAAATTACTTACGTTTTCACACTTTAGTTACATCATTTACAATCAGCGGTGGAAGATTTATAATTGGATTATAAGATTTTCTATTAATTTTCTCAAAATAAAAATAAAGTTTGGAATAATATAAGGCATATACGAGTAGCATATAACAAGGTAAACAACTATACACAATTCGCCTACGATAATGCGTGTGTTAAGTGTGTGGTAGTAGATTCCAGTACTTGCTGCTGCTGCCTGCAATATTCCTACGCAACGACAATGGCGCCGCGGGGTGATATGACGGTGGGAAGTAGATAAAATCCTAACGATTTATCTAGTCGAGGCGTTAATCAGGATACATACGTCCAATTACTTCAACAACTGGTTTCATACAGTAGTTGGTTGTCATGCCAAAAGATAACGCGTTTGTTGTGCATAATGAAGTTAAATACCACTAAAACTCAAACAAGGCATGATAGGTACCTCATCATCATCATCATCACTCTTAGCTCTACAACCCCTGGTGGGTCTTGGCCTCCTCAAGAGTCTTCCTCCACTCATCTCGGTTTTGTGCCAGCTCTCTCCAGTTTAGAAGCTCCAAGGTAGATATATTTTTGAGGACGTTGTCGCTCCATCTTAATCTTGGTCTTCTTAGGCTCCTCCGCTCTATCGGTCTTGGGTTCAGTAGTAGCAGTAGTAAATACGAGTAGATACAGAAATAATGTTATTTGAAGTAAGAAATAAATAAACTTACATAGCATGACATGTATATGTAAACGTAACAATTTCCTTCCATCGTGCCAGACGACGTGGTTCGCATTTTAATTTTTTATTTTTACTTTTCAATTTGTAATGTTTTGCGGTATTTATTTAGCCGTTTGACATTAATTTTCTGCGACCTACGAACGGAACGACACAAATCCCAAATAATTATAGCTTGCCAACAAAGAGATTATTTTCTTCTGAGTGTTTCTTTTTAACCATAATTTTACAGTACACGATACTTTTGTCTACATTTATAATACACGCAATTTCTACACAGTATTTTTGCAAATGCTCATCAAAAATATTGCTCGGTTTATGCTTTATCAAAAATATTGCTCGACCACCAAGCAAGTGCCTAGCATAGTGGTTGAAAAATACTCAAATTATGTGATTGTAATTACAAATCAATAAATAAACCCACTATTCTACTGCAGCTTTCATAAGCGGAACTACATTGTCCACTCTCCGATACAACGATTTCACACCATATGAAATCAGTACTTAGGTGATGTTGATATATTGACGAGTTTTTATGAATCTTGTAAAAATGTGTTACACTATTCCTAAACACATCTGAATTTTTGTATTTTTATGACTTGTGTGCGTTTTTTGTCTAATTTTATTTTTATTATTTCTTTTTTTTTCAAAATTATCTGTAATTAATTAATTGTACCACGAAACGTGTAAAAGTCCTCTGGGCGTTAAATAATAAATGAAAAAAAATAAAAAATCGGTATGGATCAGAGAGATATTTTTTCAGCTCATGATGCTTTTGAAAGCCTTAATATATAAAACAAAGTCGTGTTAGTTACACCATTTATAACTCAAGAACGGTTGGACCGATTTTTATAAACTTTGATTTATTGGATTTATTGGATCCGCCCCTAATAGCAGAATAGCAGAAAATTCTATTCCTCATACATTTTGTATGGAGCGAATTCAAATCTTTTGAAAGAGCTGCAGCAATGTTGTGATAAGTATAATATTGAGTAGTGAGTGAATTCCAAAAAGTCAAAAACGTCAAATATCAATGCGCTTCTTGTTTTGCTTTTGTTCTTAAGATAAAGCCATACTAAATAATGCAAAATCATACAAAATCGTATGTTTTAGTTTTGAAAATTTGACCGCTTAGAAGTATTATAGATGCTTCAAATAAATACTGCGTGTAGAACATACATTGGCCCTTAAAAATATTGGTCATTTTTTTTAATAAGTCTTTTTTAATAAGCTTAGAAAAAAATAAAGAATTAGGTCTATAAAAAACATTTTTAACTGAAAACTCTCGTACTTATAAACACTTTTTCGGATATGGTTTTATTGCATAATGTGGCAAATTCACTTTCTGATAAAAATGATATTTACGCCCGAACCTCACAAAATAAAATATAATATGCATTTTCGCGTTGGTATTTTTGACATCACGGCGACAATACGGCAGTCGACGAATTTGTTATATCAAAGTGAACCTTATACCGTCCACCGAAGAACGACTGGCAGCCGCCCCGATTTTCTGTCATTAGTCATTACTCCTCCGAACGGAGCGGAGAGAAGACGTCTTATGCTCCGCGCCGCTTCGTGAAATCAATTTAAAAATTCCGTTTTATTACAATAAACAATGCATAAAAAAGGAATTAATGTTTTTTACAGGCCTTTACGAAATCAACACGTAAAAAAAACTCAAATATCTTTTCCAACCTTTCCAAAAGCTTTTTCTCAAGTATTTTTAAACTCCTCCCATAAAAGGGCGTGAATTCCGATTTCGATTTTTTCCTGTACTAGTGGATCGCCTTAAACATATTATAATGCTGCCCCTCTTTCTTACACACTAAATGTCAACAGTCGAAAATGGGACAAACGGTGAACTTACATATGTCTGCCCCCCTTCCAAACGAAAAATATAATAATAATTATAATAAATCTCTATCATACGTATAAAGCACATGAAACGCAATTCCCATAAGTAAGTGGAAAAGTAAGAAAATCACGAAAATTATAAATCCATACACAACGCCTACTCTGATACTGACAAAATCAAAACACGGATAGTTGCGCATCGATAAATGTTTCATTGTGTAATTTTTAACTTAATAAATTAATTTAATTCAGCTAATAATATTGATTCTGAGGCGGTACGAAGTTCGCCGGGTTAGCTAATAGAAAGTAAAATTGATCTTATTTGATGATATTTATTATATTGCTGAATATTTTACCTTCGCTGGTAAAAATGAAAAATACAGAAAAATAAAGAAGATTTAAATACCTACTAATTTACATATTAAAAGATTCACCAAGTTTAATGGTGCTTAAATCTTAAGTAGACCTGAGAGTGTCCATTTAGGTAATTTTTGCGAATAAAAATTACGAATTGATAGTTTAACGCTTCAGTTAAAGCGATTAACAATCAAAACTTACCATTAAATGGGAATTATATTATTTTGATTGAGCGCATAGACGTCATAGACAGATGCTATTGAAGCAGCGATTGAATCGTTTACGCTGTGCGGTTGACAATTGTTCGTTCAATTGCTCAATCTATAAAGCCCTTTGGAATGCAATGCATCAATTGTTTAACTTGTAATTGCATTATATCGCGATTTAAAAATCCAAATTTTACCAATGTAATTTCTGCAGATGTTCACACAGCAACAAGGACGAAATTAACGGATCAATTCCCGTCAGTTCCCTTAGTTGCACTTCAATGAACATTGCCAATGACCTAAGCGCGTTGATACATCGCACTAACTATCTACATTGATCGTCTGATTGATTAGATCTGAACCAGAATGGATGAAGAGTTTAATATAAACGATTTTCTCCAAGCAGCTGGATAACTGGCCCAAAACAAGATCGAAAAGAAGAAAATTCCCGAAGAAGGTGAACTGCGAAAGAATTCTGGTGATGATTAAAATAAATAATCAATAATCGCTTACTCAGGGATGCGTTTAAGGTAGTGCAATCCCATACATTCTGGCACGCAGCACTCTTCGAGGCGTAGGCCGTGTTCCTCATTCCTACCATCCTTGTTTTTATCGATGCCGCAAAGATGGAAAATCGCCCCACAGAGAACATAGAAGAAACACGTTGCTGTTTCTAGGGTACCCAAAAACTCCGCAATTGGTATTGTATTACGTTTAAATGCGTTCCATGCTCCTCGTAATGCTTCAAGTTGACCCAGAGCTCACCTAATTTAACCAAACGGACAGCGTCCTTTTTTTAGTTTAACATTCAAACATAATTTATAAATGATGATAAATTCCCGGGAATTTATTTAGAGGGAATATTTGCAAGAATTTTAATCGAAATGGTGAAATCCCTAGACTAACCAATGAAGTTGTCTCTTAATTTAATGTTATTTATAAATGTTTAGCTCACATCTCATAGGTCTTGGCGGCGTTTGCTTTTCCCACCTAATTCGTGGTGGGCCGGATCGGCAAAGACTGGTTGAGGGAGACCTAATCTTGACCTCTCCAGCCAGACTCTCTCGACCTCGGCTTGAACCGCAATGGGAGGGATGCGTTTGTCACTTCTAGATATATTGACCCCCCAGATTCCTATCCACTCCTCAGCCCTTTTTTTCTCAGAACTTCCTCTCCTTTCTTTTCCTTCAAAAATTTCCTCTACACAACATTCCCAAGATGAAATTGGATGAGATTTTTTTTCCTTCAGAGCCTGCTGTGTGAAAATAATGTTAAGAAAAAAAAATTGCATTAACTAACTGCTACAGACTAATTTTATTATTATAAAAATTAATTCCCGAATTTGGGGGGATTTATATTAGATCGAGGAATATTCATGTTTCCGGAAATATTTTCGAAGGTGCATCACTAAACACAATAGAACTTCTTATTTACCATCAAAACTGTTGGATCATATTTTTAGTAAGTTCTTTCTCCATTGTCTTACATCACAAAATGCCCGGTCTTTATTTTTGTTTTGGATACGAGTATATCCCGACAATGCAGTGATCCGATATCGATCTCTTTACAGCCCTGGGCTACATTGATTGAAATTCGCTTAAAACTCGATTATTTCAGGTTAATCGCAATGATATTGTCAAAATCTCTGACCCGTGCATCGCAGATTCAGTTATTTATTAGCGATCGTGATCAGTGAACAGTTAAATGATTGTACAGTTCAAAGACTAAATCGGCATTATATTCGGAACGGAATAAAATTAACTGTTTTCTGATCATCTCGCAGCTGAACGGATACAAACGGTACCTTGGCGGCCAATACAAGTACCCGCATCACTCTTCTTCTCGCTAAAGTAGCGAGTTCATTCGTAGGTTGGGTTGGATGTTAGGACCGGTGGTAAATTAGCCAACTGACCACTAGGCATTAAGCGGTAGTGTTTCTATGTACATGGTTTTTACCATGTTTTCATATTTTTTTGTGGCATTTCTACCTCCATGGTTTTTTATAAGTAAAAAGTATGTACTTTTGAGTGGGACATGTTTTTTTAACAAGAGTCGCGTGAGTAAATCCTGAAATCAGGAATGTGATTCTTGAACTCAAGCAAGAGTTCACAATGTCTCCTATAGACCCGTAGAGTATTTCACCATCCTCCTGATATATTATCCATACGACAACGAATATTAATAAATAAACAAATAAATAAGTACTCGCAAAAGGTAAAAAAAAACTCAGCTAACTTATCCTACATATAAAACCACTATTCACAGGTTCACGTACCGAATAGTAAACAGGGATGTACGTTATCGTCTGGATAATCTTTGAGGAAGATGGTGAAATACCCCCTTTATCTAATTTATGTATGTCAATAAGTAATAATAATACGAATTTAAAAACATTTAAAATACACAGCATGTAAGTAATTTTAATTAGCTACTGTAAAATGTAGAGAAAAAAAAATTGGAATTTTGGGTGAACTTTTTCTCCATCATATGTTCGATCTGAAAAAACATATTAATTTTAAAAAGTTATTTATATTCTAATAAGTAATTATATTCTTACGATAGCGGAAAAAAGAACTCCTTTTATAAAGTTTAACTCCTACATAAATAAAAATGTTTTTATATGAATGGTGTTTTTTTTCAAAAATTTCTGAGAAAAATTGTACTTTTTAATAAAGCATTATAAATTTTTTACCAATATATCGTTATTTTATTTTTTATATTTTCAATGAAAAGTTTATAAAAAACATAGTTTTTTTTATCCTAATACATGGGTAAAACGAAAGTTTTTTCAACCCTGACACATGGTTTTTCATTTTTGGAACATGGCAACACTGATAGGCAGTGAAGACAGCCAGCGAATAAATGATTTATTATAACTTATAACAGAAGCTCATGCGTAAATCATTATTGACATGTCGCTGAAAAAAACAACGATCAATTCCTATTAACAGAACGCATTTATAATTCGTGTTTAATACAAGCTGAGAGACTATTGATTTATAATTCAATGGAGAAAAAATTGATGTGGGGTATATTGCGTGTCCTGCAAATTGTAGGCTCAGATTTTTTTTATTTTTTTTTATTTATTTATTTGTTATAAAAGTAGTTTCCACAGTTTAATGAAGCTGTCTTTAATGACTGTCCAACTAGGAAGGTCTCCCATTCTAGGACAGTCAAATTGACAGGTTTCGTTTACATTAGGTATTTAGGTACATGATCATTCAAATATGTAGTATTAAGTAAAGTTGAAGTAAAGTTAACATCCACAAAATTATAATATGTGATACAGTGGGATAGTAGTAATAAACTAGGTTCTAGAATCAAGCATCGAATATACAAGAAACAGTGTTTTCTAAGTGACGATACAAGAAAAAAAGAGAAAGAAAAGAAAATAAAAATGTAGGAAACAAAGGAAATATATAAGAAAATAAAATTTTATTTGTTGACAACGTCACCTCATTTGGATCGGCTTTTAACCTTGTTCTGAGATATAAGGTATCCAAGTTTGCCAAGACGATTTTGCATAATCTATTTACCAATTTCTGATTTTGAGGTTGAATCTTGTGAAAAACATTTTAAGTGAACATATTTTAGAGGAAAATATTTAAATAGGACGTACACTTTCCATTTTAGAACATACAAATAGAACCATAAGCAACCAGCTAGGGCAAAATAATTAATTGCTTGAGGTTCTAATTACATTACACTTACTTACTTACTTACACAACATTGAAAAAAAATTAAATAGATAACGAAAATTTGCATTTGTTAAATTTTCGGAACATGGTTAGGCGAAGTTAGAACTCTATCCAAACAAAGTAATAGTAGGAGAGCCGACGACATTGAACCTGTACGGATAGGTCTCCCAAAGTTCATACATAAATAACGTAATTTCATTCATAGGGGAATACAAAATGGACGTACTGCCGTGTCCAGGACCGGTCAAAGCCTAAAAAAAAATTTTTGAAAAAAATATTTTTTTGAGGTTTCTGTACATATAAGTCTCCCGTATAATGATTGTTCCTCGTGACAGGGGAGGGGTAGGACTATACTAAAAAGCAGTGCTGCCGGTCCCCATGATGGGCCGTATCAGTTTTTGCCGAGAAATAAGAGACACCTTGGTACAGGTTATCTGTACATATCGGTCTTCTCAAAAAACCAAAGTTTATCTGAAAGATCATAAATTTTTGTATAAGAAAAACCACTGCTGCCGTTTCCAAACAGTGGAGAAGACGGCGGCAGCAGCGTTTGAAAGTCGCCCTCCGGGCAACCGAAATTGGCGCTCTAATTAAAGCAATCGCCCGGTTTTTTTCGATTTGTATTATTGAAACACCCCAGCCACTATCACGAACAATAATTTTTGATTGTTTAAATAAATGAAATCGCCTATTTTATATGATATTTTTCGATTTTTCAGCCGTTTTCAATGTGTTTTTTTTATACTTTCTTATGTCTTTCGTTATCCAGTTATCTATACTCATCGATGTCCTCAAAAAAACAAATCTTATCTGAAAGATCATCAATTTTTGTGTAAGAAAAACCACTGCTGCCGTTTCCAAACAATGGATAAGACGGCGGCAGCAGCGATCGAAAGTCGCCCTCCGCGCAACCGCAATTGGCGCTTCAATTCGGTTTTATCAGCAATTGCCCGGTTTTTTTCGATTTGTATTTTTGAAATACACCTGCCACTATAAAGAAAAATTAATTTTACGTGTCCTTGATTGTTTAAATAAATGAAATCGCATATTTTATTAGATATTTTTCGATTTTTCAGCAGTTTTCATTGTGTTTTTTTATACTTTCTTATGTTTTCGTTACCCGTTATCTATACATATCGATCTCCTCAAAAAACCAAAGCTTATCTGAAAGATCATCAATTTTTGTATAAGAAAAACCACTGCTGCCGTTTCCAAACAGTGGAGAAGACGGCGGCAACAGCGTTTGAAAGTCGCCCTCCGCGCAACCGAAATTGGTGCTTCAATTCGGTTTTATCAGCAATCGCCAAGTTTATTTCGATTTATATTTTTGAAATACACCTGCCACTATCACGAACAATGAATTTTACGTGTCCTTGATTGTTTAAATAAATGAAATCGCATATTTTATATGATATTTTTCGATTTTTCAGCCGTTTTCATTGTGTTTTTTATACTTTCTTATTTTTTTTGTTCCCCGGTTATCTATACATATCGATCTCCTTTTTCAAATAATACAAGTCGAAAAAAACCGAGCGATTTCTGATAAAACCGAATTAGAGCGCCAATTTCAGTTGCGCGGAGGGTGACTTTCGATCGCTGCTGCCGCCGTCTTATCCACTGTTTGGAAAGGGCAGCAGTAGTTTTTCTTACACAAAAATTGATGATCTTTCAGATGAGATTTGTTTTTTTGAGGAGATCGATGAGTATAGATAACTGTATAACGAAAGACATAAGAAAGTATAAAAAAACACAATGAAAACAGCTGAAAAATCGAAAAATATCATATAAAATAGGCGATTTCATTTATTTAAACAATCAAAAATTATTGTTCGTGATAGTGGCTGGGGTGTTTCAATAATACAAATCGAAAAAATCCGGGCGATTGCTGATAAAACCGAATTAGAGCGCCAATTTCGGTTGCCCGGAGGGCGACTTTCAAACGCTGCTGCCTTGGACACGGCAGCACGTCCATTTTGTGTTTCCCTATGAATGAAATTACGTTATTTATGTATGAACTTTGGGAGACCTATCCGTACAGGTTTAATGTCGTCGGCTCCTAGACTATAACGAACTGTAGTTCGTTAATGCGCCCCGTAAAAACGATTAACTGTCAGATTATAATAATAATTATGTCAGATAACTGTCTTAAACTGGGCGTACTGTACAGGTCCCGCAGATACTTTAATAGTACACAACTGCTAACCCTGTACAAATCACAAGTGCGCCCCACGGTTGAATTTGGCAGCCACCTCTGGTCTGGAGCTCCAAAATACCTGAAAAATACCCTCGACTCTGTGCAAAAACGGGCGGTCCGTTTGATAGATTCCCCCATTTTAACAGATGGATTGCAATCCTTAGAGCACAGGGGTTGGGTGGGAATGCTATCCTTATTCTACTATAATGGAAGATGCTCCGAGGAACTAGCGTCACTGATCCCTTCGGCACCGGTACATAGTCGGGAAACACGCCAAACGCGTGCCCAACATATGTAAACGGTTGACATTTGTCACTTGAGAACGGGTCGTTTCTTCGACACGTTCTTGTGTTCAATAGCTCGGCTGTGGAACGATTTTCCGGCCTCTGTGTTTCCTCTTTCCTACAACATCAAGACCAATGTTCATTCCTTCCTCTCCTCAAAAAGACCCCCCACACAGCATCTCAGATGACATAGGCCCTGAGGGATGTTTTTTCCTCAGGGCCTCCTATGTGGAGTTATTGTAAAAAAAAAGATACTAACAAAATAGAGAGTGTAAGTTATGATAGAACCTTGTAAAATAAATGATTATTTAAAAAGGTTAAATAACAAATATTATAATCAATGTAGATGAGTGTTTCAGGCTGATAATTATTGATTATAATATTTGTTATCTACCCTTTGTGCTATGCATAAAAATCTTGTTTAAACGTTAGTTTATCAATTAAAAATAATAAAAAGGTTAATGTTAGAATTTTGTCATACATATCTACATATCTACGAAAATACAACACAGATTTTTCTGGGTGTAGAAATGAGTAAAAGAAATGCTTTGGCATTCAAAAATCATTTTTAATCTCTATCCAAATGAGGTGACGCAATGTAAGATTTGTTCTGAATTATTTTTAATGATTATTGTGACAAAATTGCGACGATGATCTTTTTTTATAGTGGTTATGTTGGAATACAAGAGCGACATGTGTTACCAGTTAATTAATAAATATTATATAATATTTCATAATATACTTTTTACGTTAATTTGTTGAAAAAAAGATACGATAAATATTCGTACAGAAAAATCGGCTAAAATGTGTGTTCATGGAAAATTAAAATCAAATAACGTTTTGGACAGCGTTACATTGTCTATCATCAAGTTAGATGTGATATTATGGATAAAAATTAATCAAGATAAATATTTGGCCACGAAAATCTCAAAATGTATCTATCTTAGATTATTTATTATTTAGTTATTTATGTCATGAAAAATTCATTATCATTCAGAAACTTCGTTGGAGTATCTTGTTATTTACGCGTTAAATTAGTATGCTACTATTAATCTTTATAAAGCCGTGTTAAGTGATATTTAAAAAAACAGGATAAATGCGATTTTAATAATAATAATATAATAGATTATTCCAGAATGTACGAATACAAAATAGAAAAAAATAAGTAAAATATATTAAATATTAAAATGAAAATGTATGTAAATAACCATTTATGGGCGACATTTGACCGTCTCCCGTACCCAATGTAGGGGAATTCCATGCAGGCAACTAGCCCAGTGATGATGGTATTTGTAGGCTGTGCCATAAGCTTTTCATGCGGTGAACATTTCAGTGGCGCTGCAGTATCTCTGTAGGCACTTATCCCCTCAGGCCTCGACCATATTTTGTCAGAGAGTCAACATATTTTCTCTTCGCAATAAAATCCAAATAATGGAATATATCTGAACTTATCCGAAAACTAAAAACTATTTTTGAAAGATGATACAATATGCTTTCAAATTTTATAAATCGAAATAAACATATAGATATGTACAAAAACTTTGCGTGAAAACATAAAAAAAGTTTTAAAATGGCACACTTTACGTTTGTCTAACTAAAATCACTGATAATGAAAAATAAAATAAAGAAGCAATCATAATATTACATTAGAGTCATTAGACAAATGTACTTTGTTATTGTCACCTCACTTTTTGTCACATGAAAAATTAATTCCCAAAGTTCCTTTTTTTTTAAATTTCAATTCGAAACTTTGGTTTTATATAGATGTACATTATACTTTTTATCTAATTCTTAGATTTAAATATAAAGCGTAGTGTTTTCTCTTTCTAACACCGTATATACCACATTTCTCACTATGAGAGTCAGCGTGAAACAACGATTTCTACGAGACCTATATAAGTTGTTTCAAAAAGTGAACAAATTAGCCTAAGGGGTTAAAAAGTAGATTTTTTCGATTTACTCATTTTTAGTGAAATTGGTCCCTATTTATGAATTACTTTATTGTTTAATATTATAGATACATAATTCCAAGCAAACCTACCAAATAAAATAACCACTTTATTCTGTACATCCGTTTCATTCAATCCGGCGCACTTTCGAAAACATTATAATACGTTTTATAAAATCTAATATTCAATATTTTATATTTTTAACAAAAAAATGCAATTAATAGAGTTTGAGAAAGCAAAGAAAATGTTCATTGGTCGTCCATAAAAAAATAGCTTGTGTTAGGAAACCGCGCTAACTTTTTCTAACATTCTTTCTCATGCCCGGGATGTGAAACTCGTTTCTGCGCCATTCGAGTTAGGTCAATGATATTGTTTGCACTCACTAGGTACATTAATGATCAATGCTTTATTTTTGCTGCCCATTGCAATTAAACATATAAAGTAGTGATTCTCGACATATTTGCCTATAGTTTATTACCTTTGACGATCTTTTCTGTGAAATAACTTTTTTTGTGATTTTTTGGTAGATTCAATGGGAATATTAAGGCGAAAAATTAAATACGAATATTATCCATCGAAAAGCTCTATTAAACTTTATTTTTTTTAATATTTCGATACTAAAAACAACTAGCAATTAAAAACTCGCTCCGCAGGTTTTTACTGCTAGGCCCTGCATGCGGCTTAGGTTCAGCTTCGCCCAGTCTAAGTATGAGTGGCCATTTTATAAATTCGACAGGAACCGGTTCCAAAATTGGCGGTTCCTCGGATCCAGTAACAGCTAGTCACCGGGACAAAATAACCGTGACAGGCAATGACGTAATATATAATATAAAGACGCGTGGTATTATTATTCACAACTGCCAGTTATATTTTTATACGGTGCTCCAGATTTTATGTCCGGGTTGAATCTTTCCCAAATGAAAGACTAAACCCTTCCACACACTTTTCCACAAATGAATATCTAGTAAATTAACGCAATGTAAGTGCACTATATAAGAATAAAACAATACAAGAACAATACGTCAATCCACCAGAAACATAATGGGAAAATATTTCACCGACTCCAGATATTTTCATATCAGAGGGTTCGGCTCTGATGAAATCCTAACTGGTCCGATAAATCCTACTGATCCCTCAATATAAATATTTAAAAAATCTTTCGTAATCCTACATGCATTTAAAATGACCGACTTTTGCATTTTTATGTACAAATTTTTTGACAAATCTAATACGCCTAAATTTTGAATGAGAGAGCTAGGTATAATGCCAGTAGCCGAAATAACAAATGGTAATATTTTTATAGTCTGAGAATGCCAAATTCTTTTAATTTCATTTCCTAAATCTGTATATTTTCTTATTTTTTCAGAAACAGTTTTCTGAATATTACAAGAATTTGGAATAGCGACATCAATGATATAAGTTATTTTCTTAATTTTGTCATGTAAAACTATATCGGGTCTATTATGACTAATTGTTCTGTCTAGCAGAATAGTTTTATCATAATAAATTTTATAAAATTCATTTTCTAAAAATGAATTTGGTTCATATTCATAATATGGTACATTACGGCAGTCAATCAAGTTATGTTTAATTACCAAACTTTGGTGAATTATTTTTAAAACTTGATTGTGCCTAAATGTATACTCGGACGGCGCTAATATCGAACATCCCGATATAATATGTTCTATAGTTTCCGGAAAAGCCAAACATTTTCTACATAAATCATCAATTTGATTTGCATCTTTGATGATATGCTTCCTATAATTTTTAGTATTAATGACTTTATCTTGTATGGCAAGCATAAAGCCTTCTATTTCTGCGCTCAACTCTCCAATACTCAACCATTTTTTTGACGAAAATTTGTCAACATATGTTTGGTTGAGATAATTGAAGTGTTTTGCGTGAAGAATTTTATTTGACCAGGAATCTAATAATTCCTGGTTGGTATTTATAAGAATGCTGGCATTCTCGTCGTATAAATTTAATGGTGAAATATTTCTATCTGCCTTGCAAATTATTTTGTGCATTTCTGAACTATCAGCTTTCCTATGGAAAAAATTATTATCATAATATTATAAAATTATAATCATATTATTATCATCAATCTTTACATTCCCAAAAATATTCACGAAGTTACAAATCCAATAGTACTTAAACCTGCCAGCAACATGTCCTCACGCGATCTGATCCGGCAATATTGGCTACTTGCTTGAAGTTTTATTATTGCTTGACTATTAAAAGTCGGATTTTTTAATTTCAACGGTACAGACGTAAGCCCGATACTTTAAAGGATTTTTTGCAAGGCGATCTTCAGAACCTCGAAGTTATGCCCGTAAATTTAATGGCGGAGTTGTACCTTTCGCATTGAGAATTAATTTAATTAAATCAAGCATGCATTTACTAATTTCGGTTATTTGTGACGATGAGCGTTAGTTATTTCTGCGTAAAAAAAATTACATTCAATGAACTCAAATTTGTATCGCTTTCAAAATTGAATTGAGTTGTGTAAACAATAATTCAGATAATGTATGTACCAAAAATATTTTATGTTTATTATTTGAACAGTAAATTTGTTTTTATTTTGTTTAGATTTTTGACAGTTTTTGTGATTTCAAGGTTACTAACGGTGTTCATTCGTAAGGATAATTTCTGATTATCTTCTCTAAATAATAAAATAATTACTTCTTCAAACTTTGCAAAATAACTTTGTGGCATTATTTATTATTTAATTAATAACAGATCACTTTGTATAAAAATAAATAACCAAACATTTTTTGAAAATAGCCATCTTTTAAATTTATTCTCTTATTAATACTTACAATAATTATTTATTTTTTGATGTAGACTAATTATTTGTTCTTAAAAGTTTTTTATTATCTAAATGCAATTTTAGTTTTCTTTAAATAATTTTTATATTTAATTTTGTATAACTATTTTTATGATTTTTAAGCAATTAATCACCTCTACTTTTTAATATTTCGTCTATGTTATAGTTTATTCTAATTTGTCTATACTTGTTTGTCATTTATTTTTCTTTATATTAACATATACTGAAGAAGATAACATTGTTATTGAAACATGTCGATATTGTTTATTAAAAAGTGGTTTATACAAAGTGATATGTTATTAATTAAATAATAAAATAATTTGTCAAGAAAAAAATTAAATTACCTATATCGAAAAGAAAATATGACAATATTTGTATATAATTTAAAAAAAGGCAAAGATCCGGAGGAAGATATTTTATAAATAATTTCAGTCTCACAAATCCAACAATTATAATATCTAGCGATGAAGAAACGTAGTGGTATCAATCAACACTTTTTAACTATTATTTTTAATTATTAAACTAATATTTAAGACAAGATTTTTATGCATAGCACAAAGGGTAACAATTATTATAAGCAATAATTATTAGCCTGAAACACTCATCAACATTGAAAAAATCTCCCGAGAAAAGATAAATGCCGCCGACGGGACTTGAACCCGCGTACTTCTGATATCCGGTCAACTGCTCTACCAACTGAGCTACGTCGGCTTATCTCCCACCCGCCAAATAATTCAATATGTACTAGTGTTTCATTCAACAATTACTGCTTATTACATTTTTCAGCTGAAAACGACCAACTTTGTTTTTTTTTTTTTTTTTTTTTTTTAGGTTAACAAATTCTAATTTACAAATAATTAATGAAAGATAGGTACTACAACCTTTCTGATTTTTTCCCGAATGCTACAACAGTCCTAGATCGTCATTAATTATTTATTTAAACTTATTGAATTTTTTTCATTAGAATGGTATTCCGACTCAGCGCACTACCCTTGTAAAAGAGATCAACGCACGTGTTTCGGTTTGTAAAACTCGACTAGTGTTGGCTACGTCAAACTGTGATACTAAAATAGAATTTTACACCCATCTCATATTATTCAGTTCAATTCGCCAACGACGTTATAGCATTTCAAGCATGCTCTCCCACCTTTCTCTCCCCCATCTCTTTCCCCTCCCCCCTTGAGCCTCACAACATACCCCCGTTGGGGATGCCATAGTATCACTGGCTCTAGATGATTGGGAGCAGTTGAGACTATTTTGAGATATTTAAATACAAATCATAAATTTAAATATTGTGCAGAACATTTATTACAAAAATTAAATTCTATTAGGGAGGCGGGAATGGGTACAGCTGCCCCGGGAACCTTTATCGGATAACCAACACCTCTGCCATAGGTCACCCAAGTGGTTCGCTACGTTTGGTGATTTAGCAGGGGTGCCCGGGCTCACGGGGAGAGGTTTGTTTAGATCTTGGAGGCGGATGACCAGTACACACTAAAGCCCAGATTCCCACAAATCCCTCAAATCATCTTCCTTCCCAGATATCTCCTCTCCTTCCTTTCCTTAAAAAACTCTCCACACAGCATCCCCAAAGATGACATAGGCCCTGAGGGAAATCATTTTCCTCAGGGGCTCCTGTATAGAGCTCATCTAAAAAAAAAATAGAAAAAAAAAATACTACAATAAATGGAAAATTCATGGTAGGTATTAGCATTTTAATTTATTTTCTGCAATAACTTTTATTTTACAACCAAATTTGATAATGTGGGTCTTACTGGGTGGCTCACTCATTCTGACGCCCCCATTTTACAACACAAAATTTAATAAGATGAAGAAATACATTTTTATAAAATACATGAAGGCGGAAATTTAAAAAAAATATATATACACGGTGTCCGGAAACTCGTAGTACAAGCGGAAAACTGGTGAACCTACATCACGTAGAGAACCCAAATAAACATAAAGACTTTCAATTTAAGCATTTTTAAATTTAAAATTTAAAAAAAAAATAAAAAAATAAAAATTTCGGCTTCTTTAGGGTTAACTCAAATGACAGTTCGAAGATGCTACTCTTAAATGATTTATATGTTGCTAAATGTCTTTTCGTGTCCATAGTTTATTTATTTTCATCTTACTAATTTATTCTTCCACCTGTTCTAAAATTTCACTTCTTCTAAGCATTACAATATGGTTAATTAGTGTTTTTACTTTGTTTGCAAGTCATCTTGAAACGGGCGGCAGGCAAAAATGTACCCTACTTGAAAGTAATACGAACGATTACCGGCAATTCAAGTAATACACGCTACTTAAAGTAGTACTGGACCAATTCGAACAAGCCTTGTGTGTAATATTATTAGCAAAGGTGTGTACCTACTTACATTATGAGGCAATGTTCCGAGGAAAGATAATCCAAAAACACTTTGCATATCACAAAAACACATGTCACAAATTCTGCGTTGGAATATTCCATTGTAATACACAATAATTAATCACGTAAGATGAAAATAATTCACAAACACACTTTGTTTTAAAGTTTAGTTCAACAGGGTTGTTGATAGAAAAATGTCAACCAAATGAACGGAATGCGTGAAGCGAACTAAACTGTTTTGCGTGTCGAAACATGTCAAGATCTTAAAACATAGCCGGTATCTGTTATGGTCTTATACACGACACCTTTTTTCAGCCCGATTCCAATTAGAGACAAAAGTCAACATTTTTCGACTTACGCGATCGCTATTTTCACCTCTATTTTCATATCTAGGATTTCAATTGTCATTACTGAACACACGAACCATACTGTTTGTTATGATGCCTACTGAAATCGTAGATATGAAAATAGGGTAAAGTGTGAAGAAGCCGCCGCATGCCGCTACACTTTAAATAGGCAAAAATTTTGAAAAGTCAACTACTTTTAAACTTAATTACCACAAGAAGCATCGGTTTCAGTCATGATAGACAGAAAAATATGCATTTAAAATACGATATTCATTCAAAGTTAAAAATTGCCCATATAAAACATCTCCATAGCCGCCATGTTTTTTTACATGGATTTGACATTTGCAAAGTTTCGTTTCAAACTAAATACGCATGAATTACTTAATTTACCTAAACTTAGAACCTAATAACCTATTTTGTGTACGTAAATAGTTGTTTCTTCTAGTAATTGTTGAAATGAAGTGTAATTTCCATAATCTGTGCTTAAAAGTGCGGTGGCTTATTCACAAATTAATGAAAATAGAGATGAAAACAGCGATCTCGTAAAGCGAAAAATGTTCACTTTTGTCTACAATTGGAATCGGGCTGAAAAAAGGTGTCGTGTATAAGACCATAACAGATACCGGCTATGTTTTAAGGTCTCTCCTCACGATCCGATTTCTAGTTACTACTGTAGGCAGGACAGCAGATTGGCAATTTCCACTACATCACCCAATTTGCAGAGAGGTCTCCAAAAAATTCCAAATTAATCAATTACTTATTATTGTTTATAAAAACCGACATGTTTCGTAAGCAACGCTTACTTCTTCAGGGTTTTAATAATACTAATTTTTAAATAATTAGACATAGAACATGGTGTCAGTGGAAAAATAACAGACATAGACAAATAATAAACATAGACAACGGTAACAATGGAAAAAATGAGAAAAGGTAGGGACAATATGGAACAATTAAAACAAAAAAAGTATTAAAAATGTCCCATCTTACGTATTTTTCTAACTAAAATTACCGATAACGAAAAAAAATAAAAACACGCATATTTCATTAGGCAAATCTTTACATACATGGTATAAAATGAAGTCGCTCAAAATGTATGTGGGCTTAGATCTTTTAAACTATGCAATGGATTTTCATGCGGTTTTCACCAATAGATACCAAAGGAAGACCAAGAGGAAGGTTTGTATGTATAAAACATGGATATTATAGTAGATAAAAGCTGAGAAATTCAAAGAAAATATCTTCTTTACATAGTATGAAGTTGCTAAAAATGTATGTGCGCTTAGATGTTTTAAGCAATGCAACGGGTTTTCATGCGGTTTTCACCAATAGATAGAGTCATTCAAGAGGATGGTTTGTATGAATAAAACATGGATATTATAGTAGAGAAAAGCGGAGATAGGGGGCGTAATGGGATACCATGACAGGGTTACATTTGCCACCACGGAGGAGTCATAACGGTACACCACCACCACCACGACGAAGGGGGCGTAACGGGATATCACGATGGGGCTACATTTGCCGCAATGGATGGGGCGTAATGGGATAGGGAAATTATTTTTGTGAATGGATGGCCCCTAATGGGATAGGGTGGGATGGGTTTCTCTGGGTCTCCTACCACCCCCCCTGAAAGTCTGAAACGCCCCCCAATTCTCTCCTTGTATTCTACCGCCCAACTGAAGGTCTGAAAAGCCCCCAAAGGGGCGTTTTCGCCCACGTTGAGAACCTATGTCATAGATTCTCTACCTTTTTTTGCCCACCGCCCACTTTAAGAATAATTTTATCCTAGCGCCCCCTATCCGAAACAGCAATAGGGGGCGTAATGGGATATCACGACAGGGTTACATTTGCCACAACGGAGGGGGCGTAACGGTACGCCACCATCACCACGACGAAGGGGGCGTAACGGGATATCACGATGGGGCTACATTTGCCGCAACGGAGGGGGCGTAATGGGATAGGGAAATTATTTTTGTGAATGGATGGCCCCTAATGGGATAGGGTGGGATGGGTTTCTCTGGGTCTCCTACCGCCCCCCTGAAAGTCTGAAACGCCCTCAATTTTCTCCTTTAATTGAACCGCCCCCTGAATTGTCGTCCCCTTATCGCCCACGTTGAGAATCTATGGTTTAGATCTCGCCGCAAACAATTTTTGTCGGAAATATCACACAAGCATCGAAGGTCCTTGTATAAATCAAAAATTTCTACCCAAACTTCTTTTTCCTTTTCAAGCATGATGAGTAAAATAATAATATTTATATCCTAATCGCTGTACTGGTACAAGTCGCTGTCAACGACGTGTAGTAACATCTCCATTCCGGCAGATTGGTCGCAAGTTGGAGGCGGACCCTCTGCGGCTGACCCGACTGAGAATTCGAAGAGGGTAAATAATAATACGGCAGGCGGTTCGGACTACTAACCACCCAATTTGCAGGGACTCTGCGGAAGATTCCCTGCATGCAGTGCCGTGTGGAGCGCCCTTTAATTATTAGTTCGTCCGTATGGTACCTGTTTACGAAATATCGAAAACGCTATCTCGTCTCTTCTTTCACGTGTTGATTGTACCTAGCGTAGAAAGAGATAGAGCTAATTTTGCATTGTTATTTTAACAGAAGCTGCGAATATGTAGTAACAGCTGTGTTTAACCGTGGAACGAGCGAACATTTTATTTTTATGTTGAATTAATTGATGGGCAATTTCAAAATTATGCTTTAAATACCGATTTCTTTGTTTGGTTTTCTTTTAAATTGTTTTTATTAGTTAGGTACTATGATCGTCGGTAATAATTTTCAAGAATTTGACCAAAAAAAAAATCAACTTCTGACTCGATTTTCTCGAAAACGAAAGCTCAAATCAAAAAAAGTTATACCACAAAATCGACTCCAAATGTGATGGGGAATCCCCAGTTTCCCGCTTGTACTACGAGTTTCCGGACACCTTGTATATATTATAATCGGCATAAATTATGAGGATTTATACTATGGCCTATGGGCTCGTGGTGAAACCGAAAACTACTTGGTAACTCATTTCACGATACAAGACAATGTATCAACCTCCTGAACAAAATCGATTTGACATATCGCAACTTGACAGCTACCATGGGAACCTCTTAAAATGGCAACTGAAACGCGACGTTCGCAGCGACCTGCACTGCTAGTCACCACACCGCCCTTGACAACTGGTATTTGACGTTGAGATTCATTCACGGCAGACCGACCACCATACACATTCTGGCTGGTACTGCCAGATGACGAGAAAGGTATCCCACCCGACATAGGCGTTCTTCATATCACAATACTTGTTTTCATTATCTTTCCTTGCAGATGCTTGCAGCACACGCAAGATGCCATTACCCTGCGAGCAGCCGCCTTTTATGTTTATCTGTTATATTTTTTTATTAGTTTATCCCTGACTTGCTTTATATTATGTAAGCACTTGCATACTGCTTCCTAACACCGTATGCAGAGACACTGGAGGTCTATATTCGTTCAAACAAAGGTAGATTCGTTCTTTCAAAAAAAATTGAATCCTTGCGAGAGCCTTGAAGGAGTAACCATGTGGTACTTATACCAGGGCGGGTAAATGGTGGATAACGTCCAATGGTCTTTAAAAAGTTGCCTGTGAAACTGACCGCCAATGAAATTCACAAGCTCTTTTCCTGTGGATAGCGATATTAGCGATTGAGTCGCCAACTGTTTTTTTTTCAGTTTCTCCGTGAGCGGGTGGCCTTTTGCTTGATGATGTTTGTTTTATTATGGTATTGTGTGTTATATGTACATATTTAATTCTTTTAATGCGACACATAACCACGTTTATCGGGGGTTTGCCCGATGCTCACTTTTAATTTATTTCGGCGAATTCGTAATTAAATTATAATTTTTATTTCCATGCCTCGCAAGGCATGCGAGTTATTTATATTTTTGATTAGTAAAAACAGTACGTTGTCATCATTTTTTTAACGTAAAACGCCTTTAAAAAATTGTAATACGTTGTACAACTAAAGTCAGCGGTGAGCACCAGATTTTGTTTTTCTAGACTGATGAATTAATAACTTCGGGAGGTATTAATTTAGAAACATCTTTAATAGTAGTAACACGTTCTTCAAAATTAATTAAAATGAACCCGGTGGAAAGGTCGAATCTCCGGGCCTGCTAGGTTGAATTCGACCATACGTCCGTCCAATACGCCGTTCCGCGGCACACATTTGTTTACACGCTTTCTTCACTTACGTCGTTAAGATTCCCACATTATTTTTCTTCTTCTTCTTTTCTTTGATAAGGCAAAATCGACAGTATGTCCGTCCAATACACGTGTCGCTATTCGCAATTTGTATATACGGCTTCTTTACTTACGTCGTTAAGATTTTGAATATATTTTAGGGTAGAGTGTCGTTTTAATTTGACTTTTTGTTCTATATTCCATCTTTGAATTTTGTATGGGAAGATTTTTTGTATCAAGTAAAAGATTATATAATAATTATAAAACTGTATCAAGAAGAAAAAATCAGTGTCTCCTAGTTTTTAAATATAAGAACGTATATATATTTTTCAAATAAAAAACTAGGACGGGTTATATCAAAAAAAATTACGGATTCATCAAAAATTTTAATTAATTTTCACGTTCTGTGTAAGTTCTATTCGAGTTCTGTGTTTATTTTAGTTTTGTGGAGCACAAACAACTGAACATTACGAACAATAATTCTCCGTTCACTTTCCTACTTTTGTAAAATTGTCTTCAATGTCCGAATTTTACATGTGGAAAAGCGTTAAAATTTTAATCTAATATTTGGGAATAATGTAGCCAGAAGATCAAATAATAAGCAGGTACCAATATCTTGTAAGTTTAAAGTAAATGCTTATTTATAATACTGCTTTCTTTCTACTGGTGTATTGCTCCGCATGCTCGTGGGTACTTACGAGCGGCAAAGTGGTCACGAAGAAAGTACGGTTCCTTCATTAAAAACATAAATATTTACCAGGATCTGGTTAATATCAAGGTTGCCGAACGGAAAACAGTTAGTTTTCCAACACATTTGAATGAGAAAGTTTTCGCAACAAAGGAATCGTTTTGTACTTGACCTCCAAAAATAATTTTTCAAATAACTGTGCGACGTCTTCCAGTCCATTAATGCTTACCACAATAAGTTCATTTCCACTTTCAAATGCATTCCGTTGTTCGCAATAGTTTCGAGCAGTCACTTTGGTGGTTTTACTTTTCATCAATTTTATTGTTGTTTGGTATTTTAATGTCTTGTAAATCATGGAATATAGCACACGAATTTTTCATTGTGACAGTAAAGTAAATTTTCAACAGGTCTGCTAATATTATTGTTAATTTTGTTTTATTAAATGAGGAGCATTTTCGCAGAGAGAAATAATTACAAAAAATGGGTTTTTTAATATTATTCTCCAGTTTGGTTTCTATAAAATGACTAATTCAAATTTACAAAAATCAATGTATTTACCTGCTTTATGTTTAATAGAAAATGTCCACAAGCCTAGACCTAAAAGTGAATCATTTTATGGGTGTGTAACGTAAAGATCAATTTCTACCTATTTTCAATGTATCTGTGAATCTGGCTTGTTGTATTAAAACGAACCTTTATATCTGATTCCCTACCACATTGTTTGCCCTTATGCAGTTTTCGTATGTAGGTATTATACGTATCAACGGTCGGTATTATGTATAAAAAAAATTGAGAATATTTTTTTAGGTCTGGTAGATACGTGGAATGATAATGTGGGGGTTGCTATAATTTTTATTTCAAAAAATGTACGTATATACCTATCGATAGCGGAGATTGGAAATGCAGTAAAGGACAAAGTGTTAATTATTCGTCAGAGCGAAAAGGAAGTTTAAAAAAATATATATATATTTCCTGTTTTTATACACCTAAAATCATTATTAAATAGATCTTTCAGAATACTAAACATTTTTGGAAATTTTCTTTAAAAACAGAATTTAATTTATTGTTAATTTTTCTGAATAAAAATCCTCTTAAAATGCACGTCGTAAAGGACACTTATTTTCCTAGAAATATTTCGATGACGGAGATCGCAAGAGAAAAAAACGGAGAAAAATGACATATTTAACTAATTTTGGATTTCTTGTCCATTAGAGCATTTCAAATTTCCGCTATCGATATTTTGAAACCCAAACGTATTGGATATTTTTTTTATGAAAACCTTTTTTTTCAAATTTGTATATATTTTTTCTCTATTGCAAAAATTCAAAAATTTTGACTTCCTTTTAAAATAATATGGCTTTCCTTTGTTTTGTTATTTATCATGTATTTACAGAATATGATAAAATATCGACCCCGGGTGATTATCCAATAAGAAATATCCCACAATTTCTCTTCTTGAAAACTCTCCTCACAGAAACTACTTTTATCTATTATATGTTCATTATATTATATTAAATTATACAAGTTCTGCATAACAAAAACATTGATTTTTTTAAGAATCAACGTATTATTTTATTCATTTTCTAAAACTAAGTTTTCATCTTTTAATACGAAATTTATTGAAGTCCATTTTGAAATCACTTTATGGTGTTAACGTTGGGGATAATTATTTTATTTTACATGGGATTATGGGATAATAGAATAATCAACTCGCCGTCAGTTTGAAAATGTCTTCCGAAGGCGTGACTTCAGTCACGCGTAATATTATTTTAAAAATTAAATTTTTGAAAACGTTTTACATTTATATAATTGTAAGTCTATGATGTATCAAAAAGAAAAAAAAAATAAATGTATTATCATCTATTTCTTTTAATTTATCAAGGTTTAGAAGAACAATGTAGCATTTTAATATCATAGCTTTTTTAATATTATTAATTCTAATTGAATTGAAATGGCTTTTGGCGTGTTTTGTGACCCGATCTGAATGGCTAGGTACTTCAACACCTTCCTCTTCGCCATTTCCTTCCCTTCTCCACTTCCTTCAGCCACAAAACATATAACCCAACTGGATAACAACATATCTCACTGGCTCCAGGTAGTTTGGAGCAGAGTTGGGACTCGTGTTACAAAGATACGTATATAAAAAAAATATATATTATGTATATCGAACAGTATTATTACCCTAGCGTCTGCGTGGTTGAATTTCAGAATCCAGCTACGAATGCATGACGGACGCCACGCCATACGCGCCGTGCCACAAATAACATCTGTGTACGTGGAAATTCACACAAAGTTAATGTTATAATTCGATTTCGAATTCAAGAATTCGACACAAGATGTCGCTATTTCCGTCAGCAGAGCGGACGGGGACGTCTCCCCCTGTGTATAACTATTACGAAAAGTTAAAGCCCTGCGGAGCAATATAGTTTTTTTAAATTAAATATAATGGAACATTTAATTACATGTTATACATAGAGTAAAAATTTTCTATTAAAAACATATTTATTAATTAATTCGTTTTACATATTTTTAGATCTTTTCTTTTATTTAGTTATATATACCTGTATATATTTTTTATAACCTGATAATATTTTAATTCCTCCTTCTTCCGTCGTAAAAAGAGCTTTAAAGTGTTAAGCAAAATACTGAACTTCTTTATATTTGTTGTAATATTTTAAATTAATGGATTATCAAACTACCCATCAGACAAATTCGATAATCCATAATTTGTAGTTAACAAAATTGCTATGTTTTTATTGACAACGGGAAACCTTTGGAAATAAATCTTAACTTCTTATAACTTTATATAATCCGCTGATTGAAACACGTCACGTAGTTGAACGAGTTACTAAAAGTTGATACGGAAATGTTGATAGATGTCGCTGGTAACGCGGTGTAGTAAGAAAATAAGCAAGTCGATATTTCTATAAGATGTAATTACAGAAATGCAGACATAATTGTGCAGTCGACGGCGTCCCTATAGTAGATATTTTAAATGCAAAATGCATTAATTTAAATATATATATAATTTAAAACATTTTGCTGCGGGTAAAGAAATGTATTCAAATGTAACATTCTTGAGCATTAATTAAAAATTAAAATATATCTTTTGAAGTTGGATGCTGTTACTCTCGAAAGGTTTTCGTGTTAAATATTAATAATTTATTCAAATTACATGATTCTAAGTAAGTAGTTAAGCATTTTAATTCACTGTGCTGAAAGTGAGATGTAATAGCGTCATTTTCGTTGGACATGGTTCTAACTGCACTTTACTTTGTTCTGAGATATGAGGTGTCAAAGTTTGCAAATACGATTTATCTTTACCGATATCTTTATCGTAATCTTTTATCGTAATCTTTTATCGTAATCTTTATCGTAATCTATTAATCGATATCTGATTTCGAGGTTGAATCTTGTATAAAGTATTTTAGTTTTAAAGATTTTAAAAAAAATATTTAAACAGGACGTACCTTATATCTTACTCATTACGTTTACATCAGCCTTACAATTCTTTGCGGATCTCCACATTTCTCAGACGATCATACATGGTTTTACCACACATGCGTCGCAGGGATCTCTTTTCAACAGCACTCAGTCACTTTCATCATTCCTCTGCCAGTTCCATGCCTCACTGCCATACATCAGGGTAGGTACCAGCACTCCGTTGTGGACTGCTAGCTTCACTTCTTTTGGCAGTTTTATTTATTAGCGCCAACGGCATTCGGTCCTCCATTAATGATTTGTTTGCTTTTACCCTTCCTTCAATGTCTCTATCATACTCAAAAACAAATTACACACAACATTAAATAATGAATGAATAGATTCGAAAATGTATTAATTTTATATAGGTTCACAGTTCAAATTCATTTTTTCTATCCCACATGCTTTAATTTGTGCTTTTTCATTTCTGTTGTATAAACATCTTTTTTTCTTTTCTTATAACTATATGTTTTCTTTAATGTTTTAATCTATGTTTTTATACTATAAATAAATAAATAAATCTGTAAATAATAAAATTAAATAAAACCTAGGAATTCATGATGAATTGTAAAGCGCCCTTGAGGTGATTTTTTACAAAAACGGCGCTCTACAAATTGTCCAATTATTATTATTATTATAAATTTATTGCGGAAAAATTACTGGTTAATGTAACCATGTAATATGTAATTACCTTATAATATGTATAACTGTTTGTTTCCCTTAAAAACTAAAATTAAAATAAAAATAAAATAACTAAATTAAAAGAAAATACTTTGTTTTAAGTCACTTTATTGATATTTTGTAGTCTACCGGTTTCGGTACCTCCCGTTCCATCCTCAGGACTGTTCGAAAAATACTAACAAATACAGAATAATATACATACATAAATACAAATTGTTAAGAAAGAAAGAGAATTAACTCTAATTTACTGTCTCTTTCTTTCTTACCAATTTGTATATATATATATATATGGGTATATAATTTGTATATTATTTTTATAACAGTCCTGAGGATGGTACAGAGGTACCGAAACCGGTAGACTACAAAATATCAATAAAGTGATGTAAAACAAAGAATTTTCTTTTTATTTA
Source organism: Limnephilus lunatus (assembly GCA_917563855.2). NCBI lineage: Eukaryota > Metazoa > Arthropoda > Insecta > Trichoptera > Limnephilidae > Limnephilus > Limnephilus lunatus. Next base: position 43,398,690 of record OU830598.1, on the reverse strand, counting down.
TTTGAAATTTCAAGTCACAACGTGTTTGCTTCTTTTGAAAAAAAAATACCTAAACGTGCAGATAAAAACATATGCAACCAGAGAATGCGTAATAATCAATTTTTACATTACTTTATTTAGGTTCTAACTATGTTTCCTTTATGCCATTCCAAGCTACGGCAACGTTTTAATTAAATATTTTCCTTTAAAATATGTTAAACCAAAATACTTTACACCAGATAGAACTTCAAATTCAGATTTTGTTAAATAGATTAAAAGAATTCGTCTTCACAATTTTGACACCTCGGAACAAAATAAGGCGAAGTTAGAAACCTATCCAACTAAAGTGACGGACTATGCTGCGCCTCGTAAAAACGATTATCTATCAGATTCAAACAAAATGGTAATTGCAAAAGGTTCAAAGTGATGTTAGAGTCATGTAAAATAAATGAAAGCTTGATTGTTAGACTCTGTCTTACAAGTATCTTTGGAAATACGACACAGATGATTATGAACATTATTTTAGTTATAGAAATGAGCAAAAGAAATGTTTTTGCATTAAAAGGTCATTTATGAAAAAAACACGAATTAGAACCTTGTCCAACTAAGGTGATGTAAATTAAGATCTAAACGGCGTCAATCATTTTTTGAGGATATTTTCAAATATTAAAATGCTACTTTATTTTCAAGCAACTGTCAAGATAATTTATTTCGGCGAAAAGGGCATCTGGTAAATCATAATAACTTCATAATCATAATATTTACATATTTATTTGTATTATATCGTATGATATGAGTTATCTTTATTAGATTGCTACCTACATAGTAACGAAGATATGGTAGAAAAAAAATCGTAAATCCATGACAGAAAAAAGCATCTTGATTATTAATGAGCGTTCCTTCTTCCTTGTAAGATAAAAAAATCGTTATCAGTCTTATATACTTACTCTTATTTATATTGTATTTTCTAGTTTGTTGTTAATTTTTATCTAGATCTGAATATCTGATGATATTTTTAATTATTATCATGATAAAATTTAAAAAATCGAACACATCAGTTGTTTTTTTTTCAAAGTGTGCATCTTGCATAACAGATCTGTCATATAGATATTAGATAACTCCAAAGTTTCGCGCAATTTAACACGTTTTCAAAAGACTGAACCTTAAGGCCAAAGTCATTATAGCATTTAGGTACACAGGTATCAGCTGTCGGTGTTTAAGGTATTAGCTGGTTTTATTTATACTTAACACACAATTGAACATTTTATCACTCTTGTAGAACAGTAATTAAATGTGCGAGTGATTATTGCACCAAGCTATGCATAATGTGCACTTGTAAATCATTTTGTTCCAGTTTTAATAATTAACAATAGTTTGTCTGGCCTTACCACACTGACGGTGTTGTTTGAAGCTGGTAATAATCGCAAACTCGCTAATTTGAAAGTTACGTCTCGGTAAAGTCCGAACTCGGGATGTTTATTCAGAGCATTTGCATATCCCTGTTAATAACTGGATAACGATCCTCTTTCAATGCGCTGGTCAAACTTTGATTTCATAATGTTTACAATCACGATCCACTAATTTTAACTCGATGTGCGTAATTCACGAATATATCTGAACGGCCATTGGATTTGAACAAAGTAAATAATTAGATTGATCAAACACTGTCCCAAAAACCCTGAGTTAAATGAAATCGGTTTGCAGTTTGTCCACTCACTAATTCCACCATCAAGAAAATTTTAAATATAAAAGCACTACTGTATTACATAAGTAAACAAATAAAAAATTCAAAAAAATAATCCTACTGACGAAAAAATATATATCCCAAAATACGTTATCAATAAATACTACGAACATGAAGACTTATGTAGATATATTTTCGAATTCAACCTACCTTCAGAAGGAAATTATACTTGCTTGTACCTGACGATCTCCTCACTTGGAGCCGTTTTGTAATTATTGAATCATTTACCTACTTATGCATTGGCTCTATAATATGTATATAAATGTATACGTGTATTCGTGGGTGTGTGTGCATGTATATGTGTAGAGTGTGCACACGTACACACAAAATGGGAAAAAATTATAGTAGTTTCTCTACGTCACCTGGTAATTTCACAAGATGCATTATTAAAAATAGCATGCGCTCTATTGTAAAATCAATTAGAACCAAATTACACTATAATATTTTATCGTTTCTTTAATTTATATTTTATAGGTATTATCTCCACACAATATTATATTGTGACTATCTACAAATATGTGACTTCTTTGGGAATGCCATGTGGGGGGTCATTTTAAGAAAATTAAGGAGTGAACCTGGATATAAAATATATCCATGCTGTATGGGGAGGAAACACAAAAGCCAGAAAATCATTCCGAAACCAAGCTGCTTAGCACAAGAATATGTCTTTATAACGATCTGTTAAACATTCAGAAATATCAACCATGCGTTTGGCGTATCTCTCACTTATTCCAAGGGGATCATTGGTTCTAGCTCTTCGGATCATCTCCCATTGAAATACTGGGAGACCAAAAAACACACGTTTCTAATGTCAACTAAACGAGAAAAATGAACGTTTCTTCCGATCTGATAATCCCATTTGAACGCCTATGTGAGTTACTGCACGACGCCGATGGAAAAAGAAAAACAAAACAGTTTTACATAGATATATCTATATGAAAAATAGAGCGCTTTAACCTCCCATGTAGACATGTGTGGTGCGCCCGCCGGCGGGCATAAAAAAAATCTTAGTCTTTTTACGATTTTAACCCTTGCATATAAAGAAACTGTATAAAGGACAAGATCCGAATCGCTTGCACCAATATCAATCAGGAACCTATGTTCTATTTGATTATTGTAGCTACCCGGAATGATTTTAAAAGAATTTTAATGAATTTTCGATGACATTTGGCAGCTGTCGATGGCGGAAATATCTATAAATTAAGTTTTGAAATGAGTATAAAGGTAATTATTTCTTTGAAAATTCCTTTGAATTGTGTTTTTTCATGATGAGTATGTATTCAGGTTTGTGTAGAAAAAATAAAATCAGTTCATATTTGTATGAATATATACATATTACGGTGCTCCAGATTTTATGTCCGGGTTAAATCTTTCCCAAATGAAAGACTAAACCCTTCCACACACTTTTCCACAAATGAATATCTAGTAAATTCACGCAATGTAAGTGCACTATATAAGTATAATAAATACAAAACAATACAAGAACAATACGTCAATCCACCAGAAACATAATGGGGAAAATATTTCACCGACTCCAGATATTTTCATATCAGAGGGTTCGGCTCTGATGAAATCCTAACTGGTCCGATAAATCCTACTGATCCCTCAATATAAATATTTAAAAAATCTTTCGTAATCCTACATGTATTTAAAATGACTGACTTTTGCATTTTTATATACAAATTTTTTAACAAATCTAATACGCCTAAATTTTGAATGAGAGAGCTAGGTATAATACCAGTAGCCGAAATAACAAATGGTAATATTTTTATAGTCTGAGAATGCGAAATTCCTCTAATCTCATTTCCTAAATCTGTATATTTTCTTATTTTTTCAGAAACAGTTTTCTGAATATTACAAGAATTTGGAATAGCGACATCAATGATATAAGTTATTTTTTTAATTTTGTCATGTTTTCTATATCGGGTCTATTATGACTAATTGTTCTGTCTGTTAGAATAGTTTTATCATAATAAATTTTATAAAATTCATTTTCTAAAAATGAATTTGGTTCATATTCATAATATGGTACATTACGGCAGTCAATCAAGTTATGTTTAATTACCAAACTTTGGTGAATTATTTTTAAAACTTGATTGTGCCTAAATGTATACTCGGACGGCGCTAATACAGAACATCCCGATATAATATGTTCTATAGTTTCCGGAAAAGCCAAACATTTTCTACATAAATCATCAATTTGATTTGCATCTTTGATGATATGCTTCCTATAATTTTTAGTATTAATGACTCTATCTTGAATGGCAAGCATAAAGCCTTCTATTTCTGCGCTCAACTCTCCAATACTTAACCATTTATTTGATGAAAATTTGTCAACATATGTTTGGTTGAGATAATTGAAGTGTTTTGCGTGAAGAATTTTATTTGACCAGGAATCTAATAATTCCTGGTTGGTATTTATAAGAATGCTGGCATTCTCGTCGTATAAATTTAATGGCGAAATATTTAATATCTGCCTTGCAAATTATTTTGTGCATTTCTGAACTATCAGCCTTCCTATGGAAAAAATTTCTTAGCATTTCTACCTGATTATGTTTTTTTTATTTTTTTTTTATTATTATTTTTTTTTTTATTATTGTTATACAATATTAGAATTTAGAATTTATACCAAAAGTTATAAAAGTGAAAATTTAAAAAAAAATAAATAAGTAGTTTTTGAAGAACATGGCGTAAAGAAATATTTTAAACAATATAGTATTTGACAATAACATAATATAAAACATTACAATAACACATCAAAATATTGACAATTGTTTTTAAAACGGGAGATTTTTAATATTTTTTTAGTTAGTTAACTATTCTGGAAAAACTTCTTACGATATTATCATGTAATATAAATGAATAATAAGATATATTATTTGATAAGCAGAAAACCATCGCTTTGTTTTTATATCAATATTTGACAAGAATCAAGGTAATTTTCGAGCGGTTTTCGAACTAACATCCCACGTTCAACAGGTTAATGAATTAAACTAGGTATCATTGCATAGTGCAAATGACAGCATTAAGAAACAAATATTTTTTTATCAGGTTTATTTAAACTTACGAGTATAATGTGTGATGTTGGTTTGGTATGACATTGGAAGATAACAACCAGCATTGTGAAGTAATCATACTCTAAACTCCGGTACTAGAATGACCTAACATTATTTTTTAAAGTGCATAGAAAGATAGTAAACGCACTATTAGCTTTATGGCCAGAGTAATAGCAGCCGAGCCAAGGTTTGCTTAATAATTTAAAACTAATGTATTGTAATTTTTCATGTGATCATTTTCCTTGAAATAGTTTGTTCAGGTAGGTACTTGTAATTCTACCCGCGTACGTCGATTTATGTTAGTCCTAAGAATTTTGTAAAATATGCTATTCAGCTTGAAACACGAGTGCGTAGAAATCATGTAACAAATAAGGAAATTTTCTAAGGATTTTCACCCTTTGGAAGTTAACTTTGTGATTCTAGATTACCGTCAATGAGATTTTAAGATAAATTTGTTGAGAAGTAAATTTATTTTATTTTCTCTTTTACACGCCGGTGAGGCTTTTACATTGGGTAATAATGGGTTTCAAAAAATATTTTCTTACATGGCGGTGGTTTCTACAAGATTCGTTTTGTTAAGAATGACATTTTGCAAACCATCGATTGGTCAATGAAAATTAAATTTTCGAATTAACTCTTTAAATAAATGAAATTAATTGAAGTACTTGTAAGTAAGAATTGTAGGTACGTATTTTTAATCGGTACCTGTGTCAGGTACTAAATTTGATTGACTATTCTTACAATATATAAAGAATGTTTGTAATATATGAAAAATGAAAATTTTAATAAAAAAAATTTTAATAGGTGGCACGCGAGCTGTTTGAAAACTGAATGTAAAAGGACTGGATATATGGAACGCGGGAGGGGTGTTGACGGGACAGGGAAGCGGGAGAGGGAGAGGGAAGGCGGGGAAGGTGGAAGGAAAATGCGTGAGGGGAAGGGGACATGGGAGGGGAAGGGGCGGCGGAAGGGGAACGTAACTAATGGTAAAGGACACGCAGGGAGAAACGATTTCTTTATTAAGTGGCATTGCAACGCCTGCCGGGAAATCGCTAGTTATAAAATAAAACCAAAGAACGGATTTCCAACCAAAGAAACCTAGAGCCTTTAGATTACACATTCCAAAACGAAAAATCACCCTGACCCTGACTGCTGCACAATGTCAGCTTGTTTTAATGAAGATACTGTTTCTGTGATCTACTTGGACCTTTATCTTTGGAACCGCAGCGGTATTCGACCAGATAATTCGGGCACATTCACCCGTAATTACTCTAATCCGGGTAAAGACTCAAAAGAATTCATTTACCCTTGAAAACAAACTGACATTTTATTGTATTGAAATTATTTAAATACCTATTACCTTAAACAGTTTCAAACTTTGTTTTAAAATAATTATTTATATACTCTTCTACAGAATCAATTTATACCCTTGAAATGCATCAAAATTTTATTGTGTGTAAATGGTACTGCTCTTATATAATTAATTGTTTGGATTTTTGAAGGAAAACTTCTTTACGCACGCTTGACTTGGGGAGTATGCTGGTGAATTCGTGACGAGAGCGTTATAAAAAGTGTGATTGGGCCAGGCGAACGAAAGTTGAGAGGGAGTTATAAGTTAGTGAAGATAGAAAGACAGTGAGTTACGTTTCGTATATTACTGTAGAGGCAAGAGAGAGAGAGGTGCGTGCATTCATTTTCTTTCTCTCTTTCTCTCATAGCCAGTTACGTTTCGTATATCAAAGACACAGTGCAGGCATATTGTCTGTATCACACTGTAGGAGCAAAAGAGAGCAGTGCGTGCGCACATTTTCTTTCTCTCTTCTTGTATAAGTTAGTGAAGTTTTACTTCAGTCGTGTGGTCTAAAGCACACTCGTTTTTTTGTATTAAATAGTTTTTTTTAGTATTTACTTAAAATTTCGGAAAATAAATAGTTACACATATTTCATTAAAAAAATTATGTTTATTGGGTTATATAAACCAGTTTCTGCCTAAATATAACATCATTTAAAAAAAGATTAAATAATGTTTAATGAAAAGCATAAACTACATTAAGGAAAAGGAAAGATAATGGGTAATAAGGTAATTTAAACTATCTATATATATATTTTTTTAAACTTAATGAGTAAAACCTCAAAATGCAATGTTTAAATAAATGAAGAAAACAGACAATATTACACTTTGAAGTTTTACTCATTAAGTTAAAAATAAAAATATTCAAAAATAAAGTTGGTTGTTTTCAGTTGGAAAAATGTAATAATAAGTAATTGTCGAATGAAACACTAGTATATATTGAATTATTTGGCGGGTATTAGATAAGCCGCCATAGCTCAGTGGTCAGAGCTGCTGACCGGCAATCAGATGGTCACGGGTTCAATTCCCGTTGGCGGCCAGTATCTTTTCTCGGGAGATTTTTTCAATGTAGATGAGTGTTTCAGGCTGATAATTATTGATTATAATATTTGTTAAAAATATTCATTGTTGAAAAAGTCAATAGATGTCACATATTAAAAATAAAAATGGATAAATATTTATCCAAGACGCTACCTAGATAGCATTTAGTTCGGGTTTGAATCTTAAAATCATATATAAATATAGCAGCCAATAATAATATGCGTTAAGAAAATGTTGGTAGTTCTTATTCGAAGTATGATACAGTTAAATATGACCGAATCGGACAGGGACACATTAGCTCAATTGGTAGAGTTGCGCCCCAGCAAGGCGAAGGTCCCGGGTTCGAGTCCCAGATGTGACCGTATCTTTTTCTGATTTTTCTGTTTTCAGATTTTTTATTGAGTTTCGCTAATATTGTCTTAATTTATTTAAAAATAGTACATGTCAGTAGATCATAAAATAATATTAACAAAATAATCAAAGTAAACAATATAAATTTGTACTATTTTTACTTTATTAAATCAAATTACTCTTGAAAACTATCTCCACAGTGGATAAAAATTTACAATATCTGTAAATAAACAAAATGTTATAAACAGATGAATAATTTTTAAAGTTTTTTTTAATAATGGATAGCTATTTTAATTAACGAAGAGTGCAATGAGTTCAAATTGTTGGAGTATTTTGGTGGAACCTGGATAGCTCAGTCGGAAGAGCATTCACGCATATAATTAGGAGGTAGCTGAGTAAAATTCATAGAAGTGTCTTTTGTTCCTAAAATACTCAGTCCTGGCGAATATCTACCTGTCACACCGGGACAGAAGTGCTGCCGACTAGTGACTTAGTGCAATAATTATATACAATCGTACATCATGGCTGAATCGCTCTACCATAGGAATGGCCAACTCATTTGTAGTCAACATCGACTTTTAACGAAATCAAAAATTAAGTATTTTTTTAATATCATTTTTATACTTGTTTATATCGTCAAATAATTTTTTTAGGTAAATAATTGTTTCTACATTTATTTTAACGACACATTTTCCATAAAAATAATCGAATTTCAATGTATGACGGATGATTAGAATTTAGTTTTGGGATGTTATGCCACGTTGCGCTACCTCCTTCTTTATCCAACGTTTCGGACTGCGTAACAGTGTCCATCATCAGGGCAGAGGTTTTGCATCTGCCTTGGTGATGGGCACTGTAACGCTGTCCGAAACTTTGGCTAAAGAGGGAGATAGCGCAATACGACATAACACCCTAAAAATAAATAACGAAAATACTTTTGGCTGTCAAAATATTCTAGAAAAAAGGTCTCCTATTAAAAATGCTCCCTACCAAAATTTACCCGGTCGAAACGTTCTCAGCCAGATTGTTGAAACAACTCAAATAGACAACACAACAAAAAAATTTAGAACGGGCTTTTCTGGGTTGGTCACTAAGCCTGGCATTATTTTTTTTTTTTAATAATGGATATACTCCCGAAATATAAATACTTACCCTTTGTAAGCGTTGGTTATGTAAGATTCATTGTTACTTGCTGAGTCTGCACTGTCTGCAGACTGTTTCTAAATGGGAACATTTTGGCAATAAACATTATGACTTGAACATTTTTACCCGAAACATTTCAACTGGTGAATTTTTACTGAGAATATTTTGAGAGAGACCTATGTTATCAGGAACATTACAGCGAGAACCCATTTAAATAAATACATATTTTTTTGCTGCAGAATGCAATCCTATCGCAGTCCATCAGTTTGAAACCACTGCCGTACAGTTGTATTTACTATGTAATTATTGTAATAAACTGATAATAAAGTGAATCCAGTGGCTTTTCTTTGTGTGTTTACCACAGAAACCGGAGAATAGAGATATGTTTACCTTCCTTGAAATCGATTCACCTTCCCGAAGGTTAAAATTAAACTGCGACTCTTTGTTATACCTACCTAATGTTTTCTTGGGCACACACAATACCTACTACCTACTGATCTATCTACAGAAATTTAAGTATAGAAAACACATCGTAATATAAACTAAATAATTTATTTATTAATTTTAAGTTAGCTCGCGTCGTTGTGTGTGCTAATAATTTTATTTTTAATAAATCAATTAACTATATTGGCGCTACTTTCGTTTGGAGGAATGTAGGGTTTTTCCTAAGCCGATCGACTGTTAAATTAAGAATAATGCTTTACTCATAGGCATATAAATATTATTCATATGTCTATGGGTTAACTATTAATTTTAATGAATGTTTTTAAAAATAGGTACACGTGATTCACGCATATTATGAAACAATTTAATTGTGTACAGGTTACCATATTTTTTCGTCAATGGTTTTTTTTCAGACCAATACTTTATGGAATTAGATACAAAGGAGTCTTGGTCAGTTGAAAATTAAATATCATTAAATAATTTAATATTTCACTTATATTTTAACGAATCAATCAGATAACTCTAAAACCTTTTAGGGTTAGCGGCGAAAGGTAAATTATATATACTTGCAGTGAAAAACCCGCTCCGCAGGTTTTAGCTGCTAGGCCCTGCGGGCGGCTTTTGTTTCAGCTTTGCCCAATTTGAGTGTTGGTAACCATTTTAAAAATCCGATAGTAACAACTCGTTCCAAAAATAGCCGATTCCTCGGATTCACTGGGATCCAGTGACAACTAGTCACCGGGACAAAGAAACCGCGACAGGCAATGACGTCATGTATAATATATAGACGCGTTTCTTCACAACTTCCAGTTACAATAATAATCATATTATCGTCAATCTCTCCAAATTCGGAGAGATTCAAGAAACTACAAATACAAATGCTCCTCAAGCTAGCTGGTAACGTAAGTGGCGCCATTTTTTAGCATTGTTTAATTCGGTTCTATTACAAAAGTAGATTTGTATTCAAAATCCACGGTTTCGAGTAAGGCGCGGCGTCAGAGTTGTATTCTTAGCCGGATTCTTAAATTTCAACCGTACTGTCGCTAGGCTATTAATATTGTTTGATGATGCCAATTTAAAAATTACCAACATTTGAAAACATAAACGCTTCTGGTCTTGGAATTTTTCGTTTAAAACCACTAGTTGACTAAATCGCCACCGCAGCGTTTTCCTGTAGGGGTCACACAATTACGTGTTAAACAACACGTTCATTACTTCAGTCGCATTAAAGTATCGTTTCTTACATACTCTTTTGTTATTCTATTGTTTTTTCTATATATTATAAGTTCATATTTTCACGGCAAACGATAAGTGGTAAAATAACCCAATCATGTCACGTGCCTTTTAACTACTTAGGCAGTTAATTTAATACATTATTTGCGCTTAAATGATGGCAATAAAGATCACAGTAAAACTCAATTAAATTACGACATATTTATGAGAGAGTGTAATTTAATTGTATATCTTTAGGATGTATCTATTTTGATTACCCTATTACTAAGATCTTATCTTTATTTTTCATTATCAATATCAAACATTGACCTCATTCCAACACTCCCATTATCAGATTTTACAGATTTCGTTATGATATTGTTTAAACAATGTTCGCAATAGCAACCAACGTAAATAAAAACGTAATAGTAACCACTATTTGGTAGTAAATTGAAACATACTGTGAAATAAATTGGAACATAACGATTTTATTTTCAACATTAATATGTTTCATTAATATTTTTTGATTATGCCCCATTTGGGCTCTTATACCTTATTACAAAGAGGCAAGATAAATACAGATTGTATTAACAAAACATCATAACCAAAATTCAATAAAAAATAAGAATTAGATGTACGAAAATAAACACAAATACATTCGGGATGTTTCATCATCCTCTTAATAACTTGTCCATAGGGGAACGGTTTTTTTCTTCTTTTATTTCTTTGAGTGGCATTTCAAACAAATAAATGCCGAAGTACCGAATAGTAAGCTCAATACATTTAAAAATAAATCGTCAATTATTTATAAGAACAACTCTTTTTTATAACTTTTTATTTCTATCAATGAAATACATCATTGAAGAAAAAAATAACACTCATAATCTAGACGAAAATATGAAAGAGAACCAGACACAGAAAAAAAAAAGATAACGGTCTCCACTGGGACACGAACCCCAGAACCTCTTGTCTTACCGAGACGGCCGCCTCTACCAATTCGGCCTCTGCCACTGCCATCTTCCATCAAATCGTCATTTTTGTCAATCTCATATTTCATATTTTCGTTTAGATTATTAGTGTTATCTTCTTCTTCAATCAAATAAATCGTGTTGAATAAATCTAAAATGTTCATTATCGTATGGATAATCTATGAAGAGAATGCTAAAATATCCCCTAATATTAAAAAAACGAGTCTGCTTTAGACCACACGACTGAAGTAAGACTTCACTAACTTATATCTCCCTCTTATCATCCTCATACTCATCCTCATCCTCATCCTCATCCTCATCCTCATCCTCATCCTCATCCTCATCCTCATCCTCATCCTCATCCTCATCCTCATCCTCATCCTCATCCTCATCCTCATCCTCATCCTCATCCTCATCCTCATCCTCATCCTCATCCTCATCCTCATCCTCATCCTCATCCTCATCCTCATCCTCATCCTCATCCTCATCCTCATCCTCATCCTCATCCTCATCCTCATCCTCATCCTCATCCTCATCCTCATCCTCATCCTCATCCTCATCCTCATCCTTATCCTTACCCTCATCCTCATCCTTACCCTCATCCTTATCACGAGGCCCAAGGCCCGACCGTGCGTCTAACCCGATCACCGTTCGCATCGATCACGATCGATACTTTTCGTAACGCATCACACTTTTTGTAACGCATTCACCAGCTTACCCCCCAAATCAAGCTTGCGTAAAGAAGTTTTACTTCAATAAGACACAATAATAATATCTGGGGAGGGGGTTATAAGTTAAGAGAGGTAAATTATTTTTTCCTGAATTATATAAGATTGAGTTAGAGATATAATAATATAAGAATAATTTATATACCATATTTTACGATAGTTTTGCTTCCTTGAATAAGGCACGGCTGTGTAAAAGTAAGTTCATAAGGCATATGGCTATTTTTAATTTTAAATGTTTCTTATCTGATTTTTCTTCTGCTTATCTGAAATTTCATTCAGCTTTTAAATCATCGCGATTATTTATATCTTTGAATCTTATTTTCGTCTTATTCAACGCGTCACTAAGTCCAAGTCCAGTGGAAAAATGCCACCAGGAGTAATTTTTCCACTGGGCTTCAGCGCTATCATTCCACAAGAGTACCTACCATTTTTATCTCAAGTTCCTCGCACATTTCGATCGTATTTTCTTAAAAGATTCCAGATAAGGACAGTTATTCCGATCCCATAATTCGCAATTATCGGACTTTTCCTGGTGGAAATCCTAGCAAAGTGCGCAGTAGCGGTGCAATGTTATCGTACTACGTTAACTTTAACGTTACAACGCAAGCACTTTCTGTTTGTTCCTATTATTCTTTGTATGTTTAATATTCGAATGCGTTTTAAATTTTATACCTTGAACAAACACCGTTCTTCCGTGGCATATGGTTTTGTTGGTACAGTTAGATCCTTGTTATTTTTAAATCGTCGATTTACTTAGTTCAAGTATCTAATCTACAATTACCTTACATATATACCTTATATCATCCTATGTAAGTTGACTTCATCGCAATACACACACAGGTGCAAAATTTACGTACAGGGTGTTTCGTTTAGACTTTAATGAAAATAAAACAATTGATGATTAAATAAATTAAAACAAATCACTTTGTATGCCCCCCACTAATTTAAGCCAAATTATCAACGTATGTAATTCGAAACCAATGGTTTCTTCATCAGGATAAAACGAAAATTTGCAAAGTGAATTTGCGATTATTGAAGAAGAAATTTATGATTATTTCACGATTCAAAGTTCGAAACCAAAGCGTGTTAAGTAGGTTATATAGTATGTTCTTTGGGTTCCACGACAACTCAGAATCAATTTAACTCAACACCTCAAGTCGTTAAAAGCTATGAAAAAAAAAAGAAATATAGCCCTTAACCAAATCTAACATAATCTATTAAACCAATTTTTTATATATTTTTTATCACTTTTAATGACTTTTCAAAGGAGGTGTTGAGTTGAGTTCATTCTGAGTTGCCAGGTCACCTGTTTTTTGATGTGTCGATTATTGGTATTGATATTAAAATACTGAACGTTATTGATATAGTTTATCGGAATTTGATAATCTTCAGTACTGAATGTATATGCTGGTTTAGATATGTGCAATGTGAATTTATTATCAGCGTCAACCAATGTCTATATCCTATATTTATTAGTAGTATTATATAGCCGAATGAAAAATGAGATGAAAAGTAAAATAAAAAAAATAAAAAAATAAAGCGTAGAAGCCAGTAACTTAAAATGGTCAAAACGGTGAGCACAGGGAAGCACATTGGGACCTTTTCTATTTATAATTTATGTCAATGAAGGCTGAAAAATTATTACGTTCGCAGATGATACAATAACTATATTTGAAGGAGAGGATTGGCCTCAAAGTCATAAATGTGCTGAAAGTGGAATAAATGCGATAAAACAGTGGCTTGACAAAAATCTAATAACACTAAATACAGCAAAAACGAATGTGTAAAAAACATCAATATCTAGGTGTTATTATAGACAATCATCTTAATTGGAAATATCACATAGACAACCTTTCAAGAAGGGTAAGAAAATTGTTTCACATATTCGTTGCATAACGAAATATAATTAAACAACAAGACCTAAGAAAAATATATTTCGGATTGTGCAACCCCATCTTAGCGTATGGTAGCATTGGTTGAGGAGCGTCAAGTAAAACAATTTTAGATGCGCTTGTGAAGGCCCAGATATCTATATATAATTAGAGTCATTATGCGTAAACCCTACAGGTTCTCTAGCGATCAGCTCTACAAAAACTTTTATATACTTGATATTCGTCCAAACTGCATAAAAAGGGTTTACACAAAAAATTTGGAAAATTTATCATAAATATATCACAAGAAGTCACACCAGAAAGGATCTCGTGGTTCCAGGGAGCATTACGGCAAAGTATCAAAAGACATACATATCTGATAAAATCCCCCCAGAATTAAATATCAAAACTTGCAAAATGTCCCACATCGGTTCAATAATAACTAAATGGTCGATTAGCTTGGATAGGATGGAGTCTGAAAAACTATTATATAATGTCACTTAAAATTTTACATGATTACCTATTGACGGCACATTTAGTATATGTATATTTAAATTTAAGAAAAAAAAAACTTTTTTTGTGGAATAAATTTTTGCTATTTTAAAAAATATTTTTTTTGTAAATTATTGTACATATATACAGTTATAGTTGTATATGTACTTACAAATTTTTTTTTTTTTTTTTTTTAAATCAACATTTTTTTACAGAATAAATTTTCGGCATTATCACCAGCATTTGGTTCCTTAGAACGGGCAATCTGCCTAGCTAGGAACTAATATCAACCTACAAGACATAACAACACTTGTACACACTTTTAATGACTATAGTTATTTTGCAATATTATTACTACGTTATTTTTGCTATATAAATTTATCTAATGTAATGTAATGAATAAAATAAAAATAATAATAAAACTGGGAATGGGACACGCTCTAAGCTTTTTAATATTATTATTTCATGAACCTTGTGTTTATTTATTTATTACATAAGGTACATTTATACAGCAAAAATAACATAATAATAATATTTCAAAATAACTGTAAATATTAAAAATGTATACATTACTTGTTGTCCCTCTTTCGCTAGTGACAATAAGCAGGCGTATGCAAGACAAAGGGCTGTTCCTCGCCGAATTCTGGAAGCATTTACCAATGCACAAATACATTTTTAATGCTAAGATTTGCTTCCAACTCTCGCTGCGTTACCTATACTATTTCGTTTCTAATAAGACGCGTCTTAGAAGATAGAATGTTACCCGCAGTGGCGCTACGGTTGGACCTATTTAAATATCAAGTCTCAAGGAAGCTGTGGGTTGACTTCCTCTTTCCAGAACCATAAAATTTGAGAAACTTTAGACCAAGGAATGTATCAAATAAATTAACTGTGTTGATGCTACTTTCGTTCGGAGGGTTTTTCCTAAACCCATCGACTGTTAATTTAAGAATAATGGCTTACTATTGATGTTCGTGAATGTTTTTAAAAATAGATACCCACGTTTCACACATATTATGAATGAATTTAATTATGTAGGTACAGGTTACCACGTTTTTGGTTGATAATATTGTTTAGATTTTACCAATAGGTACCTTTTGGAATTAGACACAAAGGTGTCTGGTCAGTTGAAAATAAAACAGTTCGCTTATATTTTCGACGAATTAATCAGACAGCTCTAAAACCTTTTAGGGTTTGCTGCGAGCATTAGTGGATTTTTTTCGTTGTTGATGCAATTGTACCCTTGTACGATGATAAAATTCTCTTCAAATTGACTGTGGCATCTTTGAGTTGGTCAAATTTGGTTAGACAAACATACAATATACCTACCTGTTTCGTAAAAAATTCTTCGTGTAAAACAGTTGTTATTTGATTAATTTCAAGAAATTCTAGTGTATTCATATTCAGGAACAATGTTTTTAACAGAATTTATATTTAGTTCATTTTACGTCTGAAAATGGTAGATGATAACTTAGTATTTTAATTTTCTTTAATCAACATAAACTTGGTCTATTTGTTCGTTTTTCGAAACAACTCATACAGGTATCATCGAAGTCGCTGTCTCCCTTACTAGCATGGTTAGAAATATGATCTTAACTGTTTTAGAAAGAAAAAATACCACGCTTAACATTCATATTGAAAAGTTACACCTCTATGAATCCAAAAATTTCTGACGGCAATTTGAAAAAAAAATAGTTTATTTTTAAAAAAAATTTATTAATTATTTTAGCATGAAACAATAAAAAAGTGAATTTGTATCAACGCTTATAATACATTTTCCGTATAAATAATGTATGGGTTATTATTTTTTTTTCGTTATCAGCTATTGACGTAGGGTATACTTGGTCGAAGTTATCAGCGATTTTAGTTAGGAAAAACGTAATGAAAGCCATTTTTAAAACTTTTTTATGTTTACATTCAATAATTTTATATTTCAAAAATTATATGTTTGTTTCTAATTATAAAATTTGAAATCGTATGTCATTACCTTTCCAAAACAGTTCTTAATTTTTAGATGCATTCATAAATATTCAACTTATTTGAATTTTATTGCAAAACGAAAATATTTTGACCCAATGACATATTTCGGTAGAAGCCATGTGATCCGTAAACAACTAACATTTCCTCTAATGTTCAATATCAGCGAATATTCTTAACTAAAGAAATACATTTGAGTTGCAATTTGAGTTAACGTCCGCTGAAGTCAGTAAAGGAAAATTACGAAACGCACGACGCTATCGAGATCACTCTTCGTCTACAAAGAAGCAATAACCAACAAACAGCGGCGACGAAATAATCAGATTTGATCCAGCATCTCGATTCAGATGGGCATCCGTCGAGGAGTGAATCAATCTATCGGATTACCCCCCAGCACCACTCACCACCCCCTCCCCTCCCCTCCCCCCCTCCCAACACACTCCATCCGCTATCAGCCGCGCCGCGAGTGATAACAATTCTGGTTGTCATTTTCCGTCTTCACTCCTTTAAAGTCAGTAGTCAGACGAGGCGTCGCGAACTACAAACACGTGTTCAGCCAAACACAGTGAGGAAACACACGCGAGTTCATCTAAAGATCCAAAAGTTACCTACCGGATTCAAATAAATCGTATTGAAAGTACCAGTCTACCGAATTTTCTTCAAGCGAGTTTAGTGCGTCGGATTCCGATTGAAGAAACCTAATACTTTTTCACATTGTGGTATTCGAAGAAGTGCTTCCTACATATATCAAAAAAATAAAGTTATAGTTTTGTGCCTGATTCTCATGAAGTCACACTCATGATTTGTAAGTATTTATTAAAAAAAAAATATATATATATATATATATACATAATATAACATTGAATTGTAATTGGTATATATTTGGCAGTAAGATATTAAAATTATTACGATTTTTAAATTAAGATGTTCTTTGTTTACTTTGAAATATAACATATGACATGGTAAACAGGCGATTGTTTGGAAACGGAAATATTTTTCATTGAATGAACAGACCGCCGGAAAATGTATGCAAATATTTCATTTTAATATATTTAATAAGATTCAGCAATGAGTATTGCGATATATTCATGTACTTATTTATGGATTAAATCTAAAGCCATGTTGAGATTATAAAGAAAATATTTTCCGTAAGTATTTTCCAAAAATTCACAATTCTTTAAATGTTTTATAACATTATTGTAATCTCATATCTTAAAAACGATTTCATCAATGTCTAAAAGATATCTCTAATCTAGATCGTCTACGTTTTCTAAATCAGAAGTATAATCTTTTGACATTGACGTTTTTAAATTCCATAAATCCTCAAAATATTGTATTTTATGGTAGGCTTTGTTTATCTCTTCAGACTCATAAGTCTGCTGTCAATACATATATCATAAATTGGTACATTTTTTATGATAATTTGCAATACACGTGATGATATTTTTTTCGCATTATTTATAAAACTCTTTAATACGTTTTTAATTGAGAATGCACAAAGAAAAAATGCCAAATCACCCTTTGAACACGCAAGATAATGTTTGGGTTTACAGATGTACGAACATGTAGGTTGTATACCTGTTTCCACACCTGTTGAGCCGGCAAGAGCCCTTTAAACAAGCTATACGGAATGTTTACAACACCCCGAAAAAACAAATGAAGGGTTTACGATTTTACTTTACCTTTAATCTTTTTACCGGGTAATTGCCTTATAAAACACAATTAACATAACATCCATAGTATTATTGCATTCTGTTGCTGGACTTTTGGGTGTAAGACGGTCCGAAATTTAGGCTAGAAAGAAGGAAGCACAAAATTAGCTTTTTTTACAACAGCTCCACACAGGAGGCCCCGAGGAAAACAATTTCCCTCCGGGCCTATGTCATCTTTGAGGATGCTGTATGGAGGGCCTTGAAGGTGAAGGGAAAGGAAGAAGGGGAAGTTCTGGGATGGTAAAAGGAATAAGGGTGCATAGAAATCTGGGGGTCAGTGTGTTCAGGGGTGACGGAAGTACGAATCCATCACTTTCCCTATGGTGCAAGGCGATGGGTCGAGAGAATCCGGCTGGAAAAGTCAAAAGGCCTCCCTCAACCAGTCTCTCCCGATTCGGCCGCCACATATTAAGTCGGCAAACGCATCGGCCGCTAGGACCTGGATAAACCTATCCACATGAGCCTGGTACCATTGCTAAGTCACCAAACGTAACCTCGGGGTGATCTATGGCAGAGGTATTGGTTATCCCGGTGCAGCGGTTGCCGGTCCCAAAATGTTTTTGTTTTTACCACGAAATTAATTAATTGTGTAACTCATACTCGTTTTCTGCTGAAAGTTTTAGTTGTCCGTTAATTGTATTTTTAATACAAAGTCAGAATATTGAAGATATTATCATTTGATATATAAGATCATTTGTTGATAGTTATCCTTTACATTTTTGATAAATGACAAGCGACAATTTGGTGCCACCAATTCTTTCAGTAAACACCATTCGTTATCGAATTCCTTATTAATAACGAAATAAATAAAACCCTATAACAACACACTAAAATACAAACACATAACAAATAGTTGGGAATCCCGAATTGAATACGCGTGAATATGCCGAGGGCATATAATTATATACACAATCGCAATACGTACAATATATCCCGCTTTAAGCCGATGAACCCAGAAACTTGAATGATCTCCGGTGAAAATTTCATCAAATCGATTTCGTCATAAGATTTACAAGACGTAAACAACATTTTTTTCAAAGCCTGTTCAGATTTAGGTGCAAAAGGAAAATGTCTGTTGATCTATAGGAATCTTAAAAAATACGCCGCGACAATTAAAAGCACATATAAGAAGTAATATTATCTCAATTATTCATGACCATACCTGCCCTTAGCCAATACAAGTATTACGCATAAAGCAAAAATTACGTACTATTTATATGCTTATTAAATTTTCATTATACTAATATTTTGTATGGGTAATGGATTAACAAGTGGATTTTAGGTTGCGTTTTAGGGTATCTACGGGAGAAAACGCAGGCGGCGCTTTTGGAGGGATTTATACTAATTCGCAATAAAAAATACAAATATGCATTTCACACGCGGTAGAAGTGAAATCTTCAGAAAACTAGAGTAAACACAACAACTCGACAAAGTAGCATTATTTTTTTTCTTTATTCATTGCTTTGAATGGTTTTTTGGACATCATTTATCGATTTTTCGACCACCATGCTAGGCTAAAAGTTATGAAAAAATTAAATATAGTTCATAACCTAACCTAACATAATCTATAACTATTTTTTTTTCTCTTTTCAAAGGAGACAATGAAGTTTCATGTTTTTGAGTTGTTCGGTCACCAGGATAATGGTATTTATAATACTTTCTTTGCAATTTATTAGTAATTGAAGTGAACCCTAAAAACCTTACAAGGAGAATTTTACCCACTACTTCGAATAGAGCACCTTCCAAATCGAGTCACGTTCGTTATTTTGTGTGCATAATATTTATTTAATTGATTGAATAAATTAGTAAATTTCCAATCAATGCAATGTTTAACTAATAGTTAAAAAATCCCACAAGCGAGCTATTACGGTGGGAAAATAACGTATCTCGAATAAATTAAACCGTTGAAATGTTATTTATATAAGTACCATATTACAATGGATTTTTAAGAATTACCAATTCAACCGTAATATAATCAAAAGCCATTAGATTCATTAAATTAATTTTTCGTTAAATTAGGTACTTTTTCGAAAATATAAAATAATAAGGCCTACAACGAAATTGACACACAAAAGAGCCGCCAAAAAATACATCAGTATTAGTTTATTTTTTTACGTTTTTTTCCAGCTCTTTATTATCCACGTGTAAAAAAGCATCTTTGAAAGAAATCTTATATGTATTTTTAATTTTGTAACCGGACAACTTAACAATTTGTAGCTTCATCACTCCTTTGAAAAATAATTTTAAGTGATCAATAAAATTAAAATAAAACTTGGTTGAATAGGTGGTTAATTTATTGGCTATTTTTAAAATGTTTTTTCATCACTTTTAATGACTTTTCACAGGGATGTTGAAATGCCACTCTTTTGAGTCATGGAACCGTTTGATTTTACTCATTTTTTCGAAGAAACGAATAAGAATGAAAAAAATTACAAATTTAAATTGGAGATGACTTGAGATTGGTGATTTCATTTCAATTTCATTGGAACATAGGCAGAATCGACACGTTCGAATATTCCTCCTTCCAATAACGGCGCGCGATGGTAATGCAACTCTACAGTGTTACTTATGTTTCATTTAATCAGTCTATCGGATACTCCATAATATTACCTATAATACTTAACAACATCAACGAGATCCCATCATAGCCAATGGGGATCGCATAATACAATATGGAGAAGAGCATCTCTTGGAAATAAATCACTGAAAATTTAGATATAATTGGGAACAAATTGTTTTGAAGTTGCTTGTTTTGGTACATATTTCGATAGCAGACACTCTTTCAGTCGTGTCTTGGATCTACGGATATTTTGAAATTGATAGTATCTAAGCCGTGATATTTCCCACCATAGAACAAAGTGCATGAGGTGCTTTCATTCGGACTCAATTATAAAGGGTATCGACATCAACGCGTCTATTTGATCTTAGACCAACAGGGACATCGTCTTTGTAACGATACAGTCTCCGGCAGGATCAAGGACTCATGACGCACATCCTGTGAGAGGTACCAACTGTCCCGTCATCGTGGATACAAAATGATTCGAGGATGCGGCAATTGGACATATGGACATGCACGTAGCAACTGAGCTGCTCTCGGCTCCGTGTCACCAAGATGGACTAATTCATTCGTAGGATGCATAACGAGGCTGGTCTTTGTCTTATTTCGGGTTTATTAAAGCATGAGTAACACAGCGGCAGCGCTATTTTAAAATAATGCAGCTTTTAATCTAACGGAAGATTACCTTTATTCCAATGTAAAAACGTTCTAAATACAGTACTCGCCGTGACGGCACAAAAAACACATAAAAATGTACGTTCTTTATCCAAATATTGCTGCACCTCTTTCTTACACATTAAATAATGGTGAGACAAAAGATGAGTCACACAATGGACGTATGTCTGTTTCTTCCAAAATACTATTTTTCCCTGTGAAGGAAACATCTTGTTACTGATCAGTTACGGCGACGGGATGGCGTTTCATTTTCTTTATAATTGTGAGGGAGATGTATGATAATTATTGTATGTTTCCTTTCCGTTTATCTCATTTTCGACTATTGTTATATAATATGTAAGAAATAGCTGCAGTGTTATATTTTTAAGAAAAAAGCAAAACCATCAGCACATTGACGTTTGACGTTTTTGATTTTTTGGAATTCACTCATCCTTTAATATTATCCTTCTAACCAAATTCCATACTTTCAAAATTATCGTCACGGCTAGTAGTATTGTAGGGGTCTTGTACTACTGTACGGAGTATTGTATTGTAGTAGTATTGTACGGAGATATCACGGTGCGGTGTGTGAGAGAGATGCAAGAAAATTATTACTATTTTCCTTTGAAGGAACGTACGTACATTGTTTATCTCATATTTTGTATCACCATTATTTAAGGTGTAAGAAAGAGCTACAGAGTTATTGTGATAAGGAAAGTATGTTCATTGCCTTTTATGTGCCGTTATGGTATCGGAATCATGGGACATCACGGTAATACTAAAATTACCTGATATTTTAATTGCGAGAACCATCGATCTTGTAAAGGTCTGTGAAAATCGGCGGTACAAAAATAATTGAATTCATAAATAACCAAAATCGGTCTATTTTAATTAATTTGTGTTTGTTGTTCATTTATAATTTTTCAATCTAACCAAATAATATTTTTTCTAATGGTAAAAAACTGTTTTAACTTTATCATCAACATCATTCAATTTGTTCGATGTGCGGAAAAGGGGTGTGGTACCCATGTTCAATAAAATACATTTTGTGAATATTCAGAACGGATATTTAATTTTTTTAATTATATATGTCGAATAATTGATGGTGTGCTGTTGTTTTGTAATCATTTTCAATCACCTAACATAAATCTTCGACGACATATAATCTGCTAAAAACTTTGAGTGCGACTATTTCAGAACAAAATTTTAATGCCTCTTTTCCAACCGATGCGCAATGCTTCAATGTCAGATAGTCTGGAAAGCTCAAACCAGATGGCGCTGGTGTAGTTGCATATCATTTGGATATGCGATACGGTATAAATAATATCATTTTAAGGATTTGAAGGCATATTTTTAAAAGGTTTATAAATTCGGTGTTTGAAGTGTCGAGGAGTTATTAATTTTTTGAGATTTTCCGAACCTAAATGTTAAAAGTGAGGTTAACTCAAGTTTTGAAATAGCGCTTATTTATATTTAAATCACTATTAAAAAAGATTTTTGTTCAAATTACAGTGCACTTAATAGATTCCAGAGGCGTCATAGTCTGATAAAACATTTTTTTATACTACGAGGGTTGTCAAAGAATTGACCGTTCCTCATTTTCGGCAACGCGGACATTATTTCTCAAAATACGGCAACACTAGCGTGCAGCTCTTTCAGCTAAAAAACGAACGGTGATCCGGCTTGGTAGCTGCTTCAATGCGATCTTTGTGTCTGTTTGAGATGGACATTCCGCTGTCGAATCCCGCCGCCTGCGAGGTGCGCTCAATTATTCACCTTCTCAACTAAGATGGAGTCCGCCCTATTGAAGTTCGTTAGCTTGCAATTTTTATCGCAGACAAGTAGTTTTATCTCAGTAAATCATCATCACAAACAATTTTGAGAGGAAAATGGCGTATGCAAAGTGCATGCTCGTTGGGTTCCCAAAATGCTAAAGAGCAAAATCGTGTGGAAGACGCTCGTGTTCCAACCAAGGCGGAGCTCTTTTGGGTTGAAACATGGGTTCACCACCTGGACCGGATTAAAAAAGGCAATTAATGAGACGATTTGCATCTATTTCTTCACCTGAAGCAATATTGGACCGAAAAACTTTGGAGACCGACTAGGACTCCGCGGAGGGAGAGGCGAGAGTATTTTTTGGCGGCAGAGTTCTTTGATAAGGGAATCAAAAACCTAGTACCATGGTTTACTAAGTGCATCGATCGTAAGAGGGACTATGTAGAAAAATAGTGGGAAGACTTACCTAAAATGTCATGATTTTTTTTGTAAATATTAATTATGCACATTTTATTAAATTAAAACGGCCCTTAATTCTCGGACAGCTGTCGTACAAATATGAAAATACTACCTGGGTTACCCGGCTTCGCTAAGGACAACATTCGAGAGTGTTCTGGAATATTCCACAATAATGTTCCCAATTCCCTATTCCCGAACAGCCGCTCCTTCCATAACTTTCTAGAGCTCTATGGAACCTTCTAGAACTTTCCGGAACACTGTTCCAGAAATTTTAAGAGGGTGAAACTTCCAGCTTTTATATCCTCAAAAGCGCGCCCTTTAGTTTTTTATTTTTTTTTATTGATCTATATACGTGATGTTAAAACCGGGAACCGTCGTCCTGGAAGGGGGATAGAGATCTGCCACACCATATAACTCCCTTGATCGTACCGGGACTCGTTTTTGAGTTTTTGCGAGCCGCACGTTTTTTTGGACTTTATTTTACAATGTATTTTGATATTGATTATATTAGTTTATATTTATGAATTTTTAAGGCACAATCCATTTTTTTCTCTGCTTCATTACTTGGAAACTTACTTCTGAACTTTCACAAGGAACATAAAGGTACAATTCAACGTTGAGACATTTTAAATACCGTGTTGTATTATGCGACCTCCATTGGCTTTGATGGGATCTCGTTGATTTTTGTTTAACTTTTGTTAAAAAAAACTTTCGCCATTGCATAGGAATAATGCTGACTTGATATCCAACTGCACCACAGCCAATGGGTGATTGGAGCGTCTCAGATTATCTACCATTGTTTAAGATTACCTGCCATTCTGCAGAGATGCACTTTACATGGCTTACAAAGCTACCTACGTAATTGTGGAATATTAATATTTTAATACGTAATATTATTATTATGCAAATGATGCTTTCCAATTGACTGACTGTACGAATGAATCAATTTAGTTGAATGGGGGGTTATTGTGACGATTATTGTATTAAGACTGGCCGGCTACATTCCTACTGCTCTTATAAACTTTCGATTGGGTGCATGCGTACTCGAGCACCCGCAGTACTACCAGCAACTAACAACTACCAGCCAGTAGCAACCTGAACATCAGTTAAGATGATCACAATCATCGTTGTAGTGATTTGTCGCTATCAAATCGTCTACTACGCATGCGGAGATCATATTCAGTTGGAACATGTGAAGACGTCATCTTGGAACCTTCTTATTGTATCATCATATTACATATATTGTTAGAAGGGGAACACAGCAAAGGATAATCTCTTTTTCTAAAAACTTGTTTGCAATGTAATTGTTTTTAATAATAATTTCACACTTAAAGGTACGCGTATTATGACACATTTGGGCATGGTGAACCAGATAATAGTTTAGTCAGGTGATTTATACCTACCATAAAATTTAAATAACAATAATTTATTTTCTAAGTTTTCTTTATCCTAATAATTCTTTTTTTTTCTTTTCCGTCAAATTTAGTAAAATTTTCTTTAATTTTTTTTCGGCAACTAAACATTAAAAGCCTTAGACCCGGCTTCGACGCATTTTAAAATACATTTATTTGTTTATTATTGATACAATATTTTACATTTTGTAGAAAAATTAATAATGATTCCAGCTGATATTAACCCCCCCAGAGACAATTTTTTTTAAATATTCCAACTTTGGACTCTATATACCCGAAAACGAACACTTAATTCAAAAAAGTTTACATTGCAAAATCATCTTTGACCAGTTTACCGCTTGTAATACGATGATTTTTTTTACAAATTCGAATTTCTTATAATATCTACCTTTGCATTTTTGGTTGTAAATATAATTAAAAAATAAAACTTAACAACAGGGTCCAGTAAAGCTTCTAAGTACATAATTATTTCTATTGGGGTTTTTTTTTCAATTATTTCTGGCTTTCACCCTTCAAGGGTGTTCCAGGCCATCATTTAAAATTACAGAGAAAGGAAAGGTGAATTTATATATTAATTTTATTTAAATGATTGGGGATTAATATCTATTATTATCTATATAGGTACTTACCTAAATATTCCACATAATTCATAAAATTTAATGTCAGAGTTAAAAGTCAACTTCGCTAGGTATATCTTCTTAATACATAAAATGGGTTAATTACACCACACAACGGCTGGATTGATTTTTATGATCTTCCGTTTGTTGGATTTGTCTTCGCCCCGAATAGCAGAATAGCTATTGAAACATCGGAAAAATTCACCAAAAAAAAATGGAATAAATTCTCATCTTTTGAAAGAGCTGCAGGAATATTGTGATAAGTATAATATTGAGTAGTGAGTGAATTCCAAAAATTCAAAAACGACCAATGTCAATGCGCTGATTGTTTTGCTTTTGTTCTTAAACATATAATGCTGCCCCCTTTCTTACACATGGGAAAATGGGACAAACGGTGAACGTATGTATGCACCCCACCAAAGGAAAAATAAATAAAAAATATATAATAAATCTCCCTAACACGTATGAAGAAAATGAAACGCAATTCCCGTAAATAAGTGGAAAATAAGAAAATCACAAAAATTATAAATCCGTACATAACGCCATCTCTGATACTGACATAACAAAACACGGACAGTTGCGCATCAATAATTGCTTCGTTGTGTAATTTTTAAATTAATAAAAAAACTGAATTTAGTTAATAAGTTAACACAACAGTTATTGATTTTGAGGCTGTACGAAGTTCTGCGGGTCAGCTAGTAGTGTATAAAAATACTGATACTCTGATGCTATATTCGTATTCGTACAAGAAAGAGAGAAGGATACAATGGAGCTCTGAGCAGCAGGACCATAAGGCGCGAGGTCCTTAGCTTCCTTTGGAATGGTACTATAATCATTCATGGCGTATCTGGTAGTGTTTAATGCCAATGCCCCATTTAGGCAGAGGAGATGGGAGGGCTGGGAGCAGGGCTTCCTAACCGGTTCAAACAGAAACCGGCTATTTAACTAAATAACCGAAAACCCGGTAATTCAGGGACGGAAAGTACATTTTTTTTCCAGTTGCTTCTAATGAACAGTAAAGTTGTCGATGGATTGATAGGTACCAGCAGTCCACAACAGAGTTCTATAACTATCCCTGATGTATGATAGTGAGGAATTGAATAGAAGGTGTAAGGATAATATTAGATTGAATGCAGTAGAAATCAGACCCCAGGATAAATGAGGAAATCCTGTAAGACTGCAAAACAAATAAAGTTAAGGATCGGTAGTAAGCGTTCAAAAAGAAGAACAACGGGAGTTATGTAAATATGAATGTTAAAAGGAGCGCGCTAATATTAAAAACGATAAAAATTACTCGAAAATTGTGAAAATGTTTAATAAAACACGACTCGTTTAAAAGAGAGCAAAATTCTCATAAGAAATATCTTAAGTTGCATTTAACGAAACGTTTTGATTGTTTCATACATGTAACTTGTAAACTAACAGAAAAATATGTGTTTTAAAATTTTCGGAGCATATGCGATTTTTTCTATTGAAGGAATTTCATACAATTACCGTTTCGGCCTGGAAAATGTATAGATATCTATTATCTTCAAGAATAACATATACTTTTTTAGGAGCATAAAAACTTTTAAGTTCAAGGAAAGGGTGTTATAAATTAGTATAAATTCGGGATTCCCAGTTTTAAGAAACGAACACAGAATTTTTTTGTCATCTTGAGCGGGTGGATGTCAAAAGTAGTGTCGGTAAGATATAGGTACGACGAAGGTACGACGAAGGTACAAATGGACGAAAGAAATTTCCCAAGAAATATTGCACAATCAAAAGGATCAAATACTTAGTCGGGTATGTTAAAACCGTTTAACCGGATTGATTAAATAATACAGTTAATCTAATTTATAGGTTTTTATTTATTTATTGGAAGCCCTAGCTGGGAACAAGACCGGTTGGGGAGGGTTTTGACTGGCCAAGTATTATTGCGGACCTTTTCGGGCCGGTCATTTGGTGTCTCAAATAAAACGAAATAAAATTATGATGCACAACAACATGTTTCGTGTGATTGACCACGCTTATCTTCAGACCGGCAACACTCATTTACGTTTTGCAAGTAGGTACTATCAACTTTTGAAGATTTCCGAAAATCATCGAAGCGGAATTATGAATATAGTTTCTCATGCTAAATTACTTCGGAGGTAGGTATACGATGTATAAACCAGGTTATACTGGAATCCAATATCTTTAATAGTCGTAAAGAATTTATTAATTTAGGTAACTAAAATGCTATTTATAAGTAAGTATCCAGGGAATTCCGTCTTTTGTTATAATGGATTGTGTTGTTATTCCATTAGCAAATACCTAATCTTATTGCGTCTTTCTGATGTCAAGGTCGCACAAGACAATTTTTATACATGTGTAAACTTATGCATATACTATATTGTGTAATTTACTATATGGTGCTTATACTATATTGTTAGTAATCATTGATGATCCAATAAGATTACCTACCGCCTTTTCAATATTTTTTTATGTATCTCAACGATTTTTTCAAAAAAAATCTATCATTTATTTTTTTAAATTCATCGATTCATTTTAATTAGCGTTCCAAGTTTTTTAATTGTTTTGAATTGTGCCCAGGTTCATGGGGTGAGGTTTCCTTATTCATTATTACATTCCTGTATTTTAAACTAGTCGTGTTTTATTGAACATTTTCACAATTTTCGCTTCAATTCGATATTTTTAAATATTAGTGCGCGCTCTCTACATTCGTAATTGTATATCTCACCATCTTCTTTTTGAGCGGGAATACGGCACCTGAATGAATATTTTAAATATTCCAACTTTAGAAAAGTAAACGTCCTAACCTTTTTATTAAAAATTTTAAACTTTAAATTTGATTGTTGTGAACTCCTGAAATTAATAAATCTACTTCTACTTCTATTTACAACCATTAACATTTTATATACATATATCTCATTTCAACTATAGTTTGCATTTGTATGCTTGGTAACAAAAACTTAAACAGAATTAATGAATTTGCCAACAATTTGAACTTGGCAAACTTTAAACGCCTTGTGTGCCAACTGTTTCTACCTATTTCATAAACTTTTGTGTACACCAATTTTTTTTAAATTTTTATATTAATATTATAGTTGATTTGGAGGATATTTACAGATTATCTATTTTTACTTAACTTATATTCTGTGTTACCTATTTTGTGTCAACTATTATATTTTATGAAACCTATATTTTGTTTCTTATATTTTATGTTACTTATATTTTGTCAACTCTTTATTTTCATTGTAATTTAAAAAAAAAACATGTATTGCATTATATGTAAAAGCCCTTTGGGGGTTTAAATAAACAAAAAAAAATAAATAAATTTACAAAAAATCAAAGGATTAGAATATGAACAAGAACGCGGGAGTGCACAAAGGTGTCAATGTTTCGATTTGAACTCTAAATGATGAGCCCACACATTTTTGGGTTTTTATGACCAAGCGGATGCTAGCCTTAATTGATTTTTAGACTGTTTAAATTGGTGTTTTTTGTTGAACTCCTTTAGTGTGTAGCAATTTGGAGTTGTTGTGAATGTTATTATTTTACTCTTATTTAGTTATTGTACTCTTCGGTATGGCGTCCTTTGTAAAGACTCAGAACTATTAATTTTATTAAATATTTTCGTATTGAAAATATTTTCTAAAAGCATTTTTACGCAATTGTTGTGCTTGAGAATTCAATTTGGTGCAAACTGAAAGTGCCCTGTTATCGCTAGATTAAAATTTTCCTCGGCGTTGAGAATGCCATGGACGTTGAGAATAACGTAACAATTTAATAAAAAATATATATCTGCGGTAGTTTTAATATAGATAATCTTGCTTTACGTTTCAATATACGAAAATATTTATAATCAAATTTAAACAAGTTCTTTGTTTAAAAATACTTTACTTTAATTTATATTCGTCGACCAGTTTCGGTTGATCTCAACCTACTTCGGGACAATGAACATACAAACTTAATTACAGTACAGAAGATGGTTAAGAGATAAACATAATAGAAAGAGAGAGCATATAAAAGAGAGAGAGAGAGAGAGAGAAAACCTCAGAGACTGTTAACAACTTTAAAATCGGACTGTCGGTTAATATAAAATAAAAATAAAAACTATTTAATATTTTAAGAATACCTACTGCGGTAGTATAGCTGTAGAAACATGGAAAATTCAATTAACTGAACCTTCTGCTTTTATTTCTATAGTAAAATAGAAATTTATAGAAATTTTTTGACTTGACGGGTTAATTTCTATAACAAGTCCGCGATTTTCCTGCGCATTTTCATTTGTATGCGAGTATAAACCTGCGAATTATTTGCTCAACCTTAGCTGTGAGAAGATTATCTTTCAGTACCCAAATATAAAAATGATTGCATACATTCACGGCGCTCTTTATTACTTTTGGACAAAGTTAAATATTAGACGGTATATTTTCCATCCTTGTTGAACAATTTTATTGCCTCGGCGCATGTAGGCGTTTTATAAATTGTTAAAACACAGCGACACGTTTCGCATTCTTCTTATATTACAACTTGAGCGGGGTCAAACAGTCGCCATTATAAGAAAAAATACAGATATCACACTAAAAAATAAAATGGTTTCATTTTAATCAAAATTTAAATTTGAGCAAAGCCGACTGAACCGGTACTGTCATTGTCGGTGACCCGACAGTTCATCCGCCGACAGTTGGCCCCCCGAATAGATATCTAACACACTATATAAAGAGGAAAGATTTGTTTGTTTGTTTGTTTGTGTGTTTGTTTGCATCGAATAGGCTCCGAAACTACTGAACCGATTTGAAAAATTCTTTCAATGTTGGGAAGCTACACTATCCCCGGGTGACATAGGCTATATTATATTTTCAAAAAAATTAGGGATCCTTACTAAAACTTCAATAACGTAACCCAGAGTGTAAAAAAATTACCTAAAATATTCTTTAAATCGCGTGCGCTGCGAAAACTATTGATGATAGAATAAAATAATGTACTACGACTTTATAGAAAACATCATTATTTACAAAAAAGGTCGCGACAGCATATGTCTAACTATTATGGTTATGCCACAATAAGTATTATTTTATTTTAAAAATTTAATTTAAATGTCGCCGATGGAAAAGGCTCTTTATCTGTATCTTGGTTTTAATCCTTATCAAAATAAATTACTTCATATTCAAGACAGCTTCAATACCTTTATTTAACTTTTTGAATTTTTCAATTCGGATATTTAATTAGAAAGATATCACGAGTTTAAAATTGTTAGTATTAGAAAAAAGTTTCGGCTACGGGCCGGGCGGGAGAAGAGTCAAGAAATGCAGTGCCAGGGGGGTTGGCGGGACGGGAGAGCGGGAGAGCGGTGGTGGGGAAGGTGGAAGTGGAACGCTGGAGGGGAACGCACGGGAAAGGACATGTGAGGAGTAACATTTTATTTATTTGAATATGGCATATATTATAAAAGAAAGTCCAAAAAAACGTGCAGCTCGCAAAAACTCAGAAACGAGTCCCGGTTCGATCAAGGGAGTTATATGGTGTGGTAGATCTCTATCCCCCCTAGGGAATAAGGGTATCCGTTTTTAACTAAAGGGCGTGATTTTAAAGATATAAGGGCTGAAAGTTTGGCCGTCTTGAAATTTCTAGAACAGTCTTCCGGAAAGTTCTAGAAGGTTCCATAGAGCTGTAGAAAGTTGTGGAAGGAGTGGCGGAGTATGTCGTGGAATGATCAGGAATAGGGAATCGGGAACATCATTGTGCAACATTCCAGAACACTATCTTATTGTCCTGAGCGAAGCCGGGTAACCCAGCTATTTACTATAAAATTACAATTTTTTGTGCAATATTTACCAATTTCAAACGTAAAATCGACTTCCGATATATACGTTTATATAATATCAACTATACCAGGTCAGTTAACATCTTCAATTTATCTTTAAACAAATATTGTTACTGAGGCAGTTCAGTTATGTACAATACATTCTGTATATTTATTATTATTCATATGCAAAAGCACCGAAAAAGGGCGTTAATAAATAAATAAACAGTGTCGAATATTTTTTTTTTAAGGCAATTCCCTCTAAATAGAGTGCTAGGTGATGTCGATTCTTTATTTATTTATTTATTCTTATATTTATTTATTCTTAGTATATTTACATTACAAATGTATAGAATATTGTCCTCCACACTAGGAGTTCACCTGTATTGTAGAGGACATTTTTAAGTTGTAAATTATAAAATGTAAGTAGTGAATTACAGTAAATTATATCAAATTATCATATTATTATTAATATTAATACTAACAAATTATTATATTCTGTAAATTATAAAATGTAAGTAGTAAATGACATTTTTCAGTTGTAAATTATAAATCATAAAATTTAAGTAGAAAAACAAAAACAAACAGTGGTCTTAGTTAATATAAAGAAGAAACAATAAAAATCAAAATGTACAGAAACAATAAAATTAAAATATAAAATCGTCTTCTATACGACAAAATTATAAATTAAAAGTTAAAAGGATTGTAGCTAGTCCCATATGTTTTTTTTTTGTATTCAATAATATTAGTTGTTTTATATTGTGTTGGAAGTGAATTGTTTAGTTTAATAGTCTGGTATCTGTAGTGTTTTTGTCCAAAGGATGTGTTTGTTTTTGGTATTTGTAGTTGGTGTGCATGTCTTGTTCTAGTATTGCGAGAATTTTGTGAAGTGTTAAATGTGTTTAAGTTCTTGCTTTGTGTGTACTTATGCGCTGGTATACCTAGTATATAGAGGAACAGATTTTCCTTGATGCATTTGAATGAAAATATGGTTTATAGTTTATACTTGCGTTATTCGACGGTGCATTCTCTATGCACATCTCTTCGGGGTCATTTAGTTATATTTTGTATAATCAAGAATACTCTATTTTCCCTAAACCGACTGTACATTGTGTATGAGTAGGTATGCCGAGGGGCCAAATGGCGGCGGATCACCTGTCATGGAACCGTCATTGTCAATTTTTGTACCATAACGAATAGCAGTGTATTCGTGTGGGTATACAAAATCAAAAAATGTCTATTGCTTATGACTGAAAATTGTAACAGCTTGCATTATTTTAAATAAAGATACCTAATAGTAACCTACGTGCAAATTATTTTCAAATTTTATTATATCTCTTCAGAAATTCATAGACACTCACCGATACCTGTGATTTACCCACTGGTTTGTAAAACATTTATTTTTTAATGTATTATTATTTTTTTCTTTATTAATTGCTTCATAATTACATAATTTGAGGTTTTTTTACCATTAACCATTGATATATTATAAACCATCACCTAGGTAAGTACGTGCCCGTGTTGTGGTGGCCGATTACATGGGTACTTATCTCTGCAGGCGGCTCAAAGAGGAACTAACAAACGAACCAACTTTTTTTTTAGTTCTTAGATTTCACAACTCCCGACTGCATAGATAAGAACTTCGGTATACATAATATTATGTCCCTCAGTTTACCAAAGTGATTTATGGTTTATTCGGTTTTCAGATTTGAACAGTTTTTTTTCAGACATTTTCTTTTAATTGAACGAGTAGGTAAGTACATTAAAGAATAATTATTGTAGTTAGTTAGGTCTAGTATATGCTCGTACGAATGGCAGATCTCTCGCGCGATTATATTTAATTGATATAATAATAGCAACGTAGACATACTTTAAATAACTTTTATTTAAACAGGGAATCCCTCAAAACGTGAGACCCCCTCGAAACATGATCGAGTCATTCAAATAACCAGTCTTTAAGCATAAAAATGTAATATTTTATCAAACATCCTGAATATTAATTGAAAATAACTTTTAATTAACCCTGAATATTAATAGAAAATAAATTTTAATTTAGGACGGTATAACCCGTAACCTAGTAAAGAAGTATTTCCAGTCAGATACGTTTATGCCAAAAACCCCCATTCAGTATTTCCAATAATAAAATGAGCATCGATTGGCACTCCAACTAGATTAATATACTTAATTAGTATAAAATACTTAATTAGTTTTTAATTAGAAAACAGGTTTTCAAGTCTAACTTTTAATAAATTTATTCAATAACACCGCGTAGACAATATAGCCGAGACAATTTTGTGAGTGTTTCACTAAACGATGATTCATAGAACATTCCCATATCTTCGTGGTGCTGTAGATCTTACGGTACCTTTATTTGAGATCATTGTGAACAGTGTGATTCTAAGAAGTGTAACGTCCTTGATCCCCTTTCCATAAACCAGTAATGGGTCTTAAAATTGGTAGCTGTGTCATGGATTGTTAATATTAGAAATTGTTAATACTATCCAAAGATATCAATATTCGTCATAATTATTATTATAATATAATCGGAACAAATTACGGACTGCCTACTGTGTGGTTTTGATACTCAAGTGTGACAATTTTCAACGTCTTGAAAATGAATAAGATCTTGTATTTTGTCAAAAGGTCCCAGGTAAGTGTGGTCCTGTATATTTTCTAGCTGTACAGAATATAAATAAAACAATATATGTAGGTACATTTTAACGGAGCATCACATTCGTTGGTCAAATAGTTACATATTATAGTTGAATGAGATTATGATTGTGTAGAGTGGATTGATATATTTGTGTAAAGAATGACTGACGAAGGACCTTGATTTTGTGTTACTATCACTGCTTGAAATGAGAAAAACATATGCTGCATAGAAAGGAACGGACTCACCGAAAGGGATAAAGAACTTGTATGCTGGCAATGCACTTGTCTGCTTTCTCCCCCATCCAACAGGCACAAACAGTAATATGCGTGGGTTTCGTTTATTTGATAGAACACGGCGGAGTTGTGATAATGGCGATTCACCGATAGCGGGAGCACAATGGCTATATGATATGTTGCGGCGGACAGTTAATTACAGACTGACGCACGTGGTGACATTAGTTAAAGGTGCGGATTTTGGAGCAAGGTAGGACAGGATTTGCAACAATATTAATACCAATCCCAAGCAGTAACAGTATGTATGCGTGCTATGTAGGTAGGTGTATGTGTAGGTATGTGTATTGGCGTATTTGTATTAGTGATCGACGAACTGGTGGATGCAATCTTTTAGACATAAGTCGTTATAATAGTTTGTCTAGTCTGTAGTTAGAAGTAAGATATCAGTACATAAATTTGTGTAGCTCCCTTGGGGTGATTTCTCACAAAAACGGGGCTACACAAATCATCCAAATATCTGTATTAATTATTGAAGCGTGTTTAAGTTATCTAATCATATTAAACTAATACTCCTACATTTCATTTAATACATTTTTTCTATAAATTTGACAAAAAAGAACAATAATGATTAGTTAAAAATTGTTGCTTGCTTATAAAAGGTCAATTCCGATGTTAGTTTTTCAAATTTACCCTTGGCCTTTGAAGAGGTTCTTTTAGAATACGAAAAATAACCCAATTTTGAGACGAAATCGCAAAAAAGCAAATTTACCTTACAAGAAACTTAAAGGTCTTGCATCTCATTAACTATTTTTATATTAATTTCTAAAATTACACCACTGCCACTGGTATGTTTCTAGTACTTAACTGCACTGGAATCATGTTTTGAGTATTATTGTGACAATAATTGCTGAATCGTATACTGTAGCCTGAGAACAAAAACGAATCTGCTTTGTTGAACTCCTTTGTACAACTTACTTATTGAATACTTTTACCTACTTGTGTTGTGCCTGTTTGTGTCTTTCATGCTCAGTTTATTGTATTATATACTTTATGATGCTCCTGTACAACTTATGTTGAATGTAAAAGCCAACAAGACGAAAATAAATAAATCTCCCAGAAGTTCGGATGAGGAAGAGAAAAAAAACATTGTAACGTGTAACTAAGCATTCCTCTAGATATGATCACAATTACATCGTTAATATTAATACGGTAAGCGAATAGCTGTCAGTGGTGCATTCTAATTACATCGGTATACCTGATAATACCCGTATGTTCATACCTCACAATGCACACATTTTCAATGTCGCCAAACACTGTTTACGTTGTTGTAGATCTTTCTAAAATCACAAGCGCTCTATTGTAGCGTGAGTCTATTGTTAAAGTAAGCAAATTCTAAGTAGCTGCAATTCCAATATGCCGTTTATTTACATAAGAGACTAGTTTGCAATACCTACGAGTATACCTGAAAGATCGCTTCCAATCACATGCTCGTGCATCAGGAGTAAATTCTACCGACGCGACGCTAAATAAATAATTATCTTACGTATCAGGTAAATCGTTTTAAATTGCATTGTGGTTTTCATGATATTATTATAAAATACAAGGTGTTTTTTTAAAATTAACTAACTAAATGCTTCTTCGCAGGGGTAGAGAAAACGGAGTGCCAAACAACTTGGACTTGGTACACACTCTTTGCTTTATTCATATTCATACATCGTCTCATACATACTCTCCTATTACTTGAAACGGCCCGTCTCAAGTATCTGATTCACTTGATCGTGTCATGTATTCCTCGGGCGTCCCCGACTTCTTTTACCATTCACATTTGCGTTATATATTCTCATTACACTCTTTTCTACCCTCATTCGCTCTACATACCCAAGCCATCTGAGGGTAGCTTTCCATTACGCTTACATCAGCCTTGCATTATTTGTGGATTTCAACATTTCCCACAAGATCATACATGGTTTTACTAAGGGATCTCATTTCTACAGCATTCAGTCTACTTTAATCCTTCCTCTTCCAGTTCCAGGCCTCACTTCCCTACATCGGGGTAAGAACCAGCATTCCATTGTAGACTGCTGTATTTGCTTCTTTGAATAGTTTTTTGTTAGCGCCAACGGCATTCAGTCCATTAATGGAGTTACCTGCATTTACCCTTCTTTCAATATCTCTATCGGCCTTCCCATCTCTCGTAAAGGCATTTCCAGATAGACAAACTCATCCATCTGCTTTTTTTAAAAACCTCTTTAATATTCAACATTGATCAAATAAGTTAGTAATCTAAGATTTGCTTAATCCGAACTCATTTAGTACTTTAAAATAAAACAATAACTTTGTAAAAACCATTTTTATTTTTTATACTTTATGCCGACCGGGTTTCGCTACAACCGTAGCTTCTTCAGGGAAGTACAATACTCTACTAATAAAAGTGGTGTTTACAAAGTTATTGTTTTATTTTAAATTATAATGTCACATCACAAAGTAATTGCTTCATATGAACAAAAATCGTTTAGTACTGTTTGCTGGTAGCTTTATTTTATAGCTGCTTTGCCTTAAAAAAGGTTTCTCAAAAGTTTATATGTATATACTAAAGCAAAACTTAATTCATACTCCAATAAAAATCACATTGATGAAATATTCCAAAGTAGTGAAGCAATTTACAAAAGTTTCCTAATAAAAATAAATTACTTCCTAATAAATCGACGCAACAGTCAGCATCTATTTATTTTTTATTACAATAACTCTCGTTACAATAAATTTTAAAGTTATACATATAATGAAAATATAAATACATCTAATGAAAATATAAATACATCTAATGAAAATATAAATACATCTAATGAAAATATAAGTACATCTAATGATAAAATGACAATGAACGAGACACAGAAAAATAACAAGTACTGTCGCAACTGGGACTCGAACCCAGGATCTCTAATCTCACCGGGACAAGCGCCTCGGCCATTAACACCTCTTATTTTTAAGTGATTTTTGTCAATCTCATATTTCGAATTCAGAATTAACAATATTATCTTCGACTTTATACATAAATCTTAAATTACTGCCAACCTTTAAGTTTTATGTTCATATACACGTTGAAATTTATTAATAATAAATTTATAACATTGTTGATTTTATTTTAATTTATTAATCATTAATTATAACATTTATCACGAATTGGTTTTAAATTATGTGCAAAAAAATGTATAATGGATTAAAAACGATTTACACTTCAAGGAATATGTAATTTTTGTCTTACGGCATAATTTTCAATAAAGATTAAGTATTGATCGAATCATGTTGAAAGTTTTTTTCCCTAGGCCTGTGCCTAATTTCGAACATACTTACCTACTAAAATATATATTGAAGTGGTATTTTATTCAATTCATTTAATTTCACTCGTGAGTTTATTACTGAAGTATGTTTATGAAACAAAATTAGGCATCATCCATTCCGTTACTTCTTTTTTGTAAAAAAATACTTACGGGTTTATTTCTTTCTATGTTTTGCTCATACTTATTAAAGTAACTTGAAGTCCATTCGTAATATTACATCAGGCTGAAAATTATGTCCGAGTGGAAATGGCATTAAGGCATCCACGACTCGAGAAGGTTAGGTTAGGTTGTGTTGTGTAAGGTTCGGTTGTCTCTAATGTTACGTTATGAGGCTGAAAAGAGTAACGAAGAAAATTACAAGGATTAAAAGTGAGATTGTAAAATACCTACAGGTTCAAATCTATTTACTAAACCTAGCTTAACCCCAGGAAGCGTACTGTTAGTCAAATTTACTAACTTCGTTCAAATAACAGCCCGCATCGAAGATGCGGGTGCAATCATGCCACCCCTAGTAGTGGATGGTGGCAGACCGCGGAACCGTACCAGATTCACTATTCTTATTCACTTTAACACAAAAGATATACCTTACAATCTATTGTACAAAAATGCATTAAACCTGTTTATGGAGAGCATCTAATTTGATAGTGAAAATATTTGCAACAACTGATGAACTCTTAAAACTGTCTTATAATATAAGCAAATTTTCTTTTTATTGTTTATCTTAAGAATGGTACAAATTGTAAATTTTCAATTTAAAAAATTGTAACTTGTAATTTATACAGATCTTCCATTAAAAGCATTCGCTTTTGGATGGAAGAAGAGTTTACATTTCACGTATGTACAGTTTGTCCGTGTTTTTTAAAAAAAGTATGTTTCGACTTCATTTTAAAAAAAAAAGGTTCAGAATTATTATCGCTTAATTCATTTCCAACCGTAATATTTATAATACAAATATATCGATAAAGCATCACGTTCGTTCTTTATTCTTTATTTATTCTTAGTAATAATTTAAAAAAAATGCTTTTGCACTTTGTTTTCCAAAAAAAAAACTACTGTGAGTAAAATTTACTCATAATATACTCCTCGTGTAGATACCTACCTATAGAGATTACTCTTCTGGGGTTTTAAGCCAAATTTATTACTGAAAATTTTATATTTTCTGAATGATAATTTTAGTATCTTCCACGCAACAAGTATAACAAAATGGTGCTGGATATATGCAAATATAATCTCCAAAATCATTAATCGACTCATCAGATTTCCCACAATCCGATGGGCCTGCGGAGTTAGTATATCTGTCTATCAAATCAGCAGGTGACACATCGCGGGGTAATTACTGCAATTAGGTAACTCTGAAATCAGCAGAAGGGAAATTGAATTATAAGATGGTAATCAATCCGATAAATCGGTTGTTGTGTATTTATACTGATAAGTTTTGTTAAGTAGATTGATGTGTTGGAAACTGTAATACTTTTATTTTGGAAATGAGAAAATGGCAAATATTTTTTTTTATGTATGTATTTACGAAAATGGAATGACTTACCTAGTTGTGACATACAAAAATGCAACGAAACAGCTTAAGGTGCCGCAACCGGGCTCAAAAAAAAAGAAGATGGAGAGATATGAAATTACGAATGTTAGAGGAGCTTGCTAACATTTAAAGCGATAAAATCGATGGGAAAAATGTGAAAATGTTTAATAAAACACGACTCCTTTAAAAAAGATTTTAAAAAATCTCGCGGGGGTTGTCTTAAACAGCATTTATAGAAACACTGTGAATTTTTTCATACATATAACTTGCAAAATAACTGAAACAAACGTGTTTAAAATAATTTTTGGAGCGTACTTTGCGATTTTTTTCTATCGAGGGAATTTTCTAATTTTCTGTCTAGATATTATCTTCAAGAATAACATACATTTTTAAGAGCTTTAAAAGTTAACGTGTTTAGTGGATATATGTAAGAAATCGGTAGAAATTCGGGTAGCGGTGGTTTAAGCAATTCCACAAATTTTAATGCTACAACTAGCTAAATCTAGTTGCCTAATTAAAAATGAAAAAAAATTGTAAGGTAACTCTAGACTAGAGTTACCTATTATAGAATTAAACTATACCGTTTTTTACAGATACCCACAAAAAATATTTTCAAATAACTTGATTTAATATGTTACCTACCACTTTTAAATTAAAGAATTCCCGTTAATCGGAAACCAATTAATCGGATTCATCATAATACGGTGGGCAGCAGAATCAAGTCAATTAGAAAGGTATTTATTTATTACTTATATTTTATTCATAAACAAACATGATTTATTGGTAAGTGATCAGCTAACAAGGTATAATTGCGTCGCTAGTATAGAATTGATGTAACATTTTGAATTTTTAATTTTAAGGTCGATTTAAAGGGGACACTTTTTTATTTTATTTATTTATTAAAATAATATTTTACGTTGTACATTATTTTTGTGTTATTTCAACCGCCATGTAAGGGATGTCCCTGTGTTATGGCGGGTGAAGTTTTCAGATTGGAAATTATACATGTTATGGTTGTTAAATAAAAAAATTAAGTTAGGTATACAAATTAAATCAAATTGCAAATATTATATTTCATGGTTTCTAAATGTAGATACTAATAAATATATTCTTTAATAATAATAATAATAGTATAATAAAATTATTATGATAAAACTATTCTAACAGACAGAACAATTAGTCATAATAGACCCGATATAGTTTTACATGACAAAATTTAAAAAATTACTTATATCATTGATGTCGCTATTCCAAATTCTTGTAATATTCAGAAAACTGTTTCTGAAAAAATAAGAAAATATACAGATTTAGGAAATGAGATTAAAAGAATTTGGCATTCTCAGACTATAAAAATATTACCATTTGTTATTTCGGCTACTGGCATTATACCTAGCTCTCTCATTCAAAATTTAGGCGTATTATTTTTGTCAAAAAATTTGTATATAAAAATGTCATTTTAAATACATGTAAGATTACGAAAGATTTTTAAAATATTTATATTGAGGGATCAGCAGGATTTATCGGACCAGTTAGGATTTCATCAGAGCCGAACCCTCTGATATGAAAATATCTGGAGTCGGTGAAATATTTTCCCATTATGTTTCTGGTGGATTGACGTATTGTTCTTGTATTGTTTTGTATTTATTATACTTAGGTATATAGTGCACTTACATTGCGTGAATTTACTAGATATTCATTTGTGGAAAAGTGTGTGGAAGGGTTTAGTCTTTCATTTGGGAAAGCTTTAACCCGGGCATAAAATCTGGAGCACCGTAAAAATTAGGTCGACAATAAAATTCAAAGCAAGTAATAGTTATAAATTTGTTTTTTTTTTAAATTTTTCTTTATTCATTGCATAAATTATTTACATTATTAGTGGATTTTTCGACCACCATGCTAGGCTGATGCCTATGTTTTGGTGGTCGTTAAGTATGTAGGAAATTATTTGTTATTTTAAAAATATTTGTTAAATTATACAATTTAATTTGAAAATAATAGTATTAAAACTTTACAATTCAAGTACTTATCAAGTTTTATATATAATAGTTTCTAAATGTAAGGATCCATTGTGATAAAAGTTTTTTAACATAGGTAATGATTTTTTAAAATAGGTAATGTGCTCATGGATAATGCGCGTTTTCCTCCCGCGACAAAATATTCCCGACAAAATATCTTCCGACAAAATATCTTCCGACAAAATAACCTACGGATAAAACATCCTCCAACAAAATATCTACTAAAAAAAGTTAACCTAACTTTACCTCACAAAAAATGGGACAAAAATTATACAGACATACCTACTGTAAAGGCAATAAATTATTGTTATCTGTATTATTTTTGTCCCATTTTACTATTTTTTTAACAATAATTTATTGTCTTTACGGGATGTCTGTATTATTTTTGTCCCATTTTATTGTTTGGTTAGGTTTTAGTAGATATTTTGTTGGAGGGTGTTTTGTCCGTAGGATATTTTGTCGGAGGATATTTTGTCGCGGGATGTAAAGTCGCCGGTCCATGAGCTGGACCCAAAATACTTTTTTTTAAAAGTGGTTTATTCGGCAGACTTATTTATTACGAAAAAGGTTTTTATAGAGGCTTTATTAGGCGTTAATATCACAATGGCGTATTTATATGTTTTCTGTGGTTAGTAAATAGTGGTAGTTCTTCCCTGTGCTTTACAGCTTTTTACACAGATAATATAGCTGACATTGATAGTTTATTCCCATTAAATCAAAATTATCTGGAAATAAATGACAAGTTTTAGCGATCACTTCTCAGCAAAACCACAATAGCTTCAATGAAGGTAAATATTTCATTTAAACTGTTGATACGAGTGGGCACTACATGACATAAGATTGATTTACGTTTGTAATTTTTAATACGTTTAATCAATCTGAGAATGTATTTTTTTTAATATGTTGTACAGCAAGATCTAGGTACTAACAAATAATGCTGTTCACGTGGGCGACTAATAAAATCTTTTTTTATATATATATAATTAACCATATTCATCTATGTATATTTCATCTGTTAACAGGTTTTAATCTTTTATTTGTAATGTTTTTTAATACGTATCTTTGCTAGTTGTTAAAATATATGTCATATAGGTATGTATAGCAATAAGAACGAACAATAAGCAAAAAAAACTTTTTGGTTATCGTCACCTATGTTCATGCGGCTCCTAAAATACAAGATGGGAAAACGCATTTACGTATTGTAAGTTACATTATATTTAACGGTATACCGGCCTCCGTAGTCGAGGGGTAAGGCTCTGGAGTAGCAATCTGTAGGTCGCGGTTTCAAATCCCAGCGTGGGCAAGTATGTTTTATTTGATTAATTTTTGTTATTTCACAATTCATTAATTAAAAATAATATAGAGCTTACTTCAGGCACGTTTAAGTGTAGAATATAAACTCAGTATCAGCCCTGGTTGAAGACCACCATTCCAAATTTAAAA
Source organism: Limnephilus lunatus (assembly GCA_917563855.2). Taxonomy (NCBI): domain Eukaryota; kingdom Metazoa; phylum Arthropoda; class Insecta; order Trichoptera; family Limnephilidae; genus Limnephilus; species Limnephilus lunatus. The sequence goes on along the minus strand of OU830598.1, from coordinate 43,356,142 downwards.
GTTGTTTTAAATGGCTTTAGCCGTGTTTGGTGACCAAATCTGAATAGCCAGGTGTTCTCCACCTTCCCTTTCCACATCTTGTGCCCCTTCATGCTACTTTCAGCCTCACAATATACCCCTATCGGAGATGCCATAGCCTCACTGGCTCCAGACGGTTTGGAGCAGTTGGGACTCTTGTTCGGTATATTAAAAATTTCAAATCCGGCAAATGAAAAATTATATTATTTTTTCTACTACGAATAAGTCTTTCAAATATTCAGATTCTGTCGAAACATCACGATTATCCTGAGATCCACACGTACACGCGTACAAATGATATTGCGTATGTAGATGACAATTTTTATTTTTATTTTATTTATTTTAGAGAAAGTTGACAGCAAATCAGAGATAATAAAAAAATACAATAATTAGATGTTAATTATGCCAATTATGAACTTTCCACTGATGGTAGTGAATGATAAAGTGTGACATTGTAAAGGTATTTTCTTAAATAATTTATTTTTAGTTACAATGTATGAAAAGAAGGGGAGGGGGAACATAGGAATAGGATTAAGAGGCAAAGGACGGGAATATATAGGGATTGAACTTCCTAGTTTGAGTCATGTTGCTTAGTGAGATTTCATTTTATTTCACGTAACGTCGTGTTAAAAGTGTCAACGTGGTAATAATTTAAGTTAAATGAATTTGTGGATCTGTAGATAAATGAGTTATTTTTGGAGTTAGTATTGCAAAGAGGGAGATTTAAAGTAAGAGACTTTCTACTGTTGCGATTTGGAACGTGGAATGATAGGCGTTGAAGAAGATCAGAACTATCGATTAAGTTATGTGTAATTTTAAATAACATTACCGAATCTGCTATATTTCTTTCACAAGTAAGCGTCTGTGTTTTAAAGAATTTTGCAGAGTCTTCACTACTAACATGAGATCGAAAATAGCGGAAATTGAGGTACCTTAAAAATCTATTTTGAACACTTTCAATTCTATTTTTGTGTACTGCATAGCCTGGGTTCCATACTTGAGATGCGTATTCATGGTCTATTTGTATACATGGTCATTTTGTCGTAGAAACGTCATGGGAAAGCTGTTAGATATATGCTAAGAATATGCTGCTGAACATAATATGGTCTACAACCAACAGTGTTGCTAGTGTTCAAGTCGAACGCAGGCCCGAAGCATTTATTAACCGTCAACACAAACGACACGAAAATAACAGAAAATCCAAGTTCAAATATAATCCAGGCAACGAAGACCGAAAAACACCGAATAGTGGAAATAATTCGTGTAGAAGCGAATTTTGGTACAGTTGTACGGGAATGTGTCCTTAACAAAATACTAAAAGTACTTCAATCAATACATCATCTGAATCAATAAACTTCTTCATCAAGGTAACGATGTGGAAGTACTGAACCCATACAGCAGCGGTAGGCCCAATATCCTTGAGGGATTCCAGATGATTCTGAAATTTAGTCAAAGCTGACACCAAAGAAACTCTTCAACTTTGTCTGGAGTAAGTTCCTCCATGCTGGTCAGCATAGTCAAGATCTCTCTCTTCTCTTACATTTCATTTTTAACAATATATTTTTTTTTTATTTTTAACAATAAAACTTTCATTTTAACAATAAAAACTGTTTTTTTCTTAAATTTTACATTTCCCCCCCTCCATATCTTCTCATCCATTGATCCTAACAAAAAAGTTTATAGAACCTTTTTTGTTGAAAACTTAATGTAGTACATTTAATACGCAAACATATTTTCGCTTGAGGTAGTAGTTTTCGAGTTATTAACGAAAAACTGGAAAAAGGTACCTTTAGAGACCCCCCCCCACCCTTATCACACCCCCACCCCTCAGTACTTTTAGTGTGTTGTTAAGAACACCTTCCCGTAAAACTGTGCCAAAATTCGCTTCGACACGAATTTTTTTATTTTTTTTTATTAGTATAGCAAAATTTGTACATAATGTATTTATAAATTATATTAAGGTATTATCAAGTACATTATTTTTTTTAGGTATTATAAAGTACAAGTTTTTTTTTCACAGTCCTCCTCACTATGGTCTCCTGTTCTGAGGCGGCCTGTAGTTTTTAGTTATTTAGTATCCAGTTGTCTTTACATGGTCTTCAGTATGTTTGATAGTTCATTTTCATTTATTATTTCCCATATTTTTCCTTCGTTGCCTGGACTAATACTAAGCAAGCTCACTGTTCGTTAGGGCAAATATAATTTCTCGAAAAAACCATTAATGTAGCCTAGAAGCAAAAAGGTTAATTTTTAAGGCGTACTGCACCACTATATACCTCAGAGCCACCTTCGGACCAACTTCTCCAAAAATAATAGAAGTATAATAAAAACAACTCGTACCGAATGCTTTTCGGATTGTCCTGGTACTGCAATGCCACAGAGATGATTGAAGAATTGGGCGTTCCCAGATTCCTAACACTAATCAGAAAACGGGTCACCAGGCCCTCCAGCACGGTCGATCGATAAGGATTGATAGTTTAACTTTCGGTAACTTCTCGTCGTTACATAGCATAACTGCAGATCTCCAACGAATAATTAACAGTGGACAATGAATAAATGTTCTTAATTCTTTTCTATGCAACATCTCATGATATTTTATTTTTACTTTGATATATTCTACGTATAATATGGAATTCGTGAGATTGCACCACCCTTCGCGAGATTGGAATAAACATGAAAAAAAAATCATAATATACGATGTAAGATTTTAACAAATGCATACGGCATTTTATTACTAACTTTTAACTTTTACTTGTTTTCTTTTTTATTAATGTATACATTATTTTTCGACCCTAAGTCGGGTGTTTCTCAGTTTTCATAATTATTATTACACATACATGTATTTATTTTTTCTATTTTTCTGTTTTTTTATCTTATCTTATCTGAATCTTTTATATATTACACAGTATATCTAGATTATGCGTAGAGAGTTTATCTAGTTCCTATCTCTATATTATTAGGTAAAAAAAAAAAGAAAAAAAAGAGTAATAATTATTGACTTTTTTATTTATTATTTGGGCATGATGTGAACATTTGTTATTGGGTTATAATCTAATTATTATAATTTATTGTTTATTCGATGCATGTAATTTTATTAATCTGTAAATGTTCCTAATAAATAAAATAAAATATTACATAATAGATAACTTCCTGGCAATTATTTCTGTCATACTAATTTATAATACCTCACACAGAGTTAGTTGATTTATCTAGCATCTAGCCTGTGAGAGTTTCTTGTAAACTAAAAACAAATATTATGGTTTATATTTTGTTAAAATGCTTTTTGTGGGGTTATCGCTGTTGACATATAGCGTGAATGTTGTACGAGCACCTAATCTTTTAACAATTATATACATGTGTTTGTATCTCACGAAATAATTTCATTTTCATTTACAAAGTTTAATGCATTTCCTTGTATGTATTTTCCGTGATTCCTTTACGAAATCAATGCTGAAAAATTAAATATTTTTGCCACGAACTAAAGGACATCTTTCGTATGATTCTGTCACCACAAGTTATTTCATAATTTTGACAAAACTTTGTGTTTTTTAACTAAACTCTTGTTGCAGATCAATTTCCGTGCGTAAACTTATTCAAAAAAGGAAAATACTAATTTGTTCACGTATCAAATAATCCGTCTGACGTACCCATTGATAATAAAGTTTCCAAACAATCAAAAAAAATTGAGATGCAAGTATGAGTACCGCCGTCCGGGAACCATTTTTTGGGTAACCAACACCTCTGCCATAGGTCGCCCCAAGTGGTATGCTACATTTGGTGACTTAGCAGGGATGCCCGGGTTCATGGTGTGAGATTTCTCAAGGCCTTGGCGGCCGGTGTGTCTGCCCACCTGCTGCGCGGTGGGCCGGATCTAGAGAGACTGGTTGAGGATGTCTTTTGACCTCTCCCGCCGTAATCCCTCGACCCATCGCCTTACATCGCAGTTAAAGGGATGGATTCATACGTCGATCATTCCTTCCCACCCCTAATACCTATTTCTTTTCCAGAACCTCCTCTTCTTCCTTTCCTTAAAAAACCACTATAATAATCCCACAGTATCCCCTAAGACGACATAGGTCCTGAGGGAAATTGTTTTCCTCAGGGCACCTGTGTGGAGCAAATGTAAAAAAAAAAAAAAAATCGGAAAAATAAAACAATAGAATCTCTATATTTAACACAGATATTTAATTCGTGTTGAATTATATAGATAAAATAATAATTAATTGCATTATGTGGGCAATTGAATTAATTGGTATTTAGTATACAGTTAAAAAAATATTGCATTGCTTTGGTTAGGTGAATCATAGAGTGCACGAACTTCACATTTGCCATGTTTTTTAAAAAAAATTACCTTCTAATGATTGATACCGGCTTCCGTGGGAAAAATGCATGATTTGTTAATTGGTATGTAGCTACCACTACGAGTACACAATATACTACAACGCTGTAGGTAGGTACCTGTTTATAATATTAAATTCATTAACTTCATGCAATTCGATTATTTAAAAATCGTGCGAACATCTAACACAACTACTACACTATGGAAGTCGATTACATCAATAAAGATGCAAAATTTCAGCGATAATTAAAATTAACGAGTATTTTTGTGTGTATTTTTTCAAGCAATAAATCTGTGGAAAAAACTTATTTTCCAAACTTACAAAAATTGTGTTAAAAAATTTATGTGATTGACGATTGCCGGATAATATGAATTATTTAAATCTGTTTTGCTAATTCATTCAATGAAATCAAAGACCTAAGCTTTCTGGCATTGTAATTTTAAAATAAATTTATATTTGTCCTACTACAAACTTATAGTGTGAAAACAGACCAGTGAAAAATTACAGTTAGTCTGAATTCTAGACAAATCAGTTCAAATTTTGAAAAAGGAAATTAAATAAAAAAAAATTAAATATTATATTATAGGTAGATACTTTATCTATTGTAGGAATTCTCAGAACCTCTCCAATTTTGAAAATGATAACAATTTATTGAAAGCAAAAATTCTAGAGTTCATTGAACGGGAGTTGCAGACCGACAGAGTCACAACCGAAATTAGTACCTCTTTTTTAATTATTCAACAATGATGATTACTTTTTATATCATATTATTTTATATTATATTTATAAAACTTAAAAAAATACCTGGTTTATGAATTTATTTAAGAAAAATGATTAACCCATATTTTAATTAAGTTTGGTTAGGCATTTTAATTAACTTTTGATTAATAAATTAATCTTTGATTAACTCGAATTTTAATGAATTGTTGATCACACCAACCACCCACTAAATAAATTTCTATTTTTAACAAATAACAAAACACACATGCACAGTTTTTATTTATTTATTTATTTCAACGCCATAAAATGGCTTTTACAATCCGGTGATACATGATACACAGTGGTATACAGGAGGGTGATTATAATGATAACAAAATAATAATGTACATTAAACCAAGTACATATGTATATACGAATGATAATAACTAGTATTTAGTTATAAGATGCAATTATGTTTTACAACCAAAAAAAAAGAATATGAGCTCTTATAGAGAATACACATTTTATGCAGAATACAAAAAGTAAATAAAGGTGACTTCTTAGAAAAATTGTCAACATCAAGTATAATATACTTTTCTTCTACCGTATGCATTACAATACTCGTTTTTAAGGGGGTTTCTATACTCTTTCACAGAGTTAGGTTATTATTATTAGAAAAGCAATTTAAAATTAGCCTCTTGTGTCTTTTTATTTTAAAGTAAATACCTCACAAGATTCCCAACTGCTCACGTCTAGAGCCATTGAGACTACGGCATCCCCAATAAGGTATGCTGTGAGGCAGAAGGTATTAGGGAGGGAAAGGAGTTGAGGAAGAAGATGGTGGGTATTTGCGCACGCCGGGATTTGAACTCGCGTAATCCGGATTGCTAGTCGAGAGCTTTTCCCCTCGACCACGAAAGCCGTCGTGTTAAATACTGACGTACTAAATATGCTGCCGTTTACTAAATATTGAAGATAAATTTAATATAATTGATGTTAATTCTCCCTCACCTACTGGTAGGCGCGTACGCCGGGGGTACCGCCGCCCCGTCAATCATTTATCGGACAACCAACACACCTGCCATAGGTCAGCCCAAGAGGTTATCTACGTTTAGTGATTTGGCAAGGGTGCCCGGGTTCATGAGGTGAGATATGGTGGAGAATGCATTTGCCCACCTACTGCGTGGCGGACCGGATCGGGAGAGACAGGTTGAGGGAGACCTAAACTAGACCTTATCAGCCAAACTCATCGCCTTGCACTGCAGTGGGCGGGATGCAGATTCCTACACACCTTTTATACTTTTTCCTTTCCAGATCTACCTCTGCTTCCTTTCCCTAAAAAGACCCTCAACACAGCACCCCCTAAAGATAACATAAGTTCCTAGGGAAATTGTTTGAATGATTCTTATATGTTCATATTGTTCATAGGTATTTATGATAGTGACAGAATAATCACGAACTAACGAGTCACAGTGGCATAGTAATGAAATGAATAATATCTCCCATTAGGTAAGTATTCATGTGGGTGACAAGTTATTTATATTTTTAACCTATTTACACTCGCAGATAAAGAAAATGCTAATACATTTGAAATATAATTTTCATAGCATATTATATATAGTTCACGTTTAACAGCATCAGCATCTTTTTTTATGCTTTTGCTCGTAAAACGAATAATGTTACCCTTTTTAACATTAGCTCCACGCAGAAGGCCTCGAGATACATAATTACCCACAGGGCCTTTATGATCTATGGGATGTGATCTATGTGTGGATGCTGTGTTTTTATGGAAATGAAGGAGAAATTCTGGGAAGGAAAAAGGTACGAGGGGTGGATAGGAATCTGGGGTCGATGTATCCAAGAGTGACGGACTTATGAATCCATCCCTCCCATTGCGGTAGAAGAGAATGGGTCGAGAAAGTCTGACTGGAGAGGTCTAGATTCAGGTCGCCCTCAAGTTGTCTCTCTCGATCCAGTCCGCCACGCAGTAAGATACACAAACGCATTCGCCACTGAGCTAGACAAATCCCACCTCATGAACCCGGGCACCACTGGTAATTCTAAAAACTTCGAACCACTTAGGTTGACCTATGGCAGGGGGTTGGTTGTTCAATAAATGGTTCCCAGGGCGACGATTCCCACATGCGCCTCCCAAATTGAAAATATTAAATAATGACATAAAACTTCATGGATGTGTATATTATATGGAAGAACTGCAAGTGAAAATTATTGATCTGTTAACAATCTGTACGTGTTATGCAGCTACAATCTTGGATTAAATCATAGGCAGTATGTCTATGTATATAATCTATGGATGTCAATGGATTAAATCTTTTCATTTAGGTTATTTTTGGAGCTTTGCGAAAATCCTGTAGACAAAACTCAAAATAGCATAATAATAATTTATATATATATATATAAGATGAATGTGGGGGAGTACCTGGCTATTCAGATCTGATCACCAAACATGGCTAAATCAATTTCAAGCAACGTTTCAAATCTGAATATTGATCTTATACCAGGCCGATATTGAGAGTGTATTCCACCCTGGAACGTGCCGCAAATATACTATATATTATTTTTAATGAATGAATTGTGAAATAACATAAATTAATCAATACAATTTATTTGAGCACGCCAGAGTTTGAACCACGCCCTTTGGTTTATTAACCGAGAGCCTTACTCATCGACCACGGGGGCCTTCAAAGTAATCTTAAAAAACTTTCTTCCCACTTTAAAACCGATTTTAAATATTTACATGTTAACTTACCTACTTACTCTTTCAAATGTTTATTTTTCTTCGACATTATTACAAACGGATGTATCTATCCCGTAAATTAATATAATTTCTAACTTATTTTTTTTTATATGTTTTCCTGTTGCAATTATGTGTAATCCACATTTTTCTGAGCTCTCCAGACAGGCAAATTCGCAATAAATTAAAATAAACCAGCAACATTCTCCATATTAGATTTCTTCGCCCATTATCAATATGACATAAACCTCCCAAAAATAAGAGGTAGGTAAGTAATACAAGGTGGCGCAAAATTAATCACACTATCGGAAGATGTTATAATTTTTGCAGATGGCATCGTACGTCAATCATATTTGACATTTGTGAACTAGACAGCTGCAGAATACAAACAGACAAGCAATGGAGCGCTATACTCCGCAAGACCGTGGAATAATTGTGTCGATTTCAGCTTTAACGCTTTTAGCGATTTTGTGTCGACAGTCATCATGAGCGACGAGGCGCATTTCCACTTAAGCGGTAAGGTCAATAAGTAAAATCTTCGTTTCTGGGGCACTGAAAATGCACGTGTGATGCACGAAGCGCCATTAAATCCACTCAAAGCCACTATGTGGTGCGGAGTTCACGCGGGAGGAGTGATTGGGCCGTATTTTTTGAGGACGCCATTGGCATTACGGTCACTGTTATTGACGAATGCTACAGGACCATGATAAACGACTTCTTACTGCCGGAATTGGATGAACGGGGCTTGGTAAACATGTGGTTTCAACAAGACGGTGCAACCGCACACACAGCATGAGCCACAATTGATATTGTGAAAGAAGAGTTTCCTGGTCGCTTCAACTCCCGTTTTGGCGATTTGTCATTACCAACAAGACCGCCCGATTTTACCATCCCAGACTTCTTTCTTCGTCGTAGATTTATGCCAACAAGCCTCAGACAATTGCAGCCCTTAAGGAGAATATTCGACAGGAATGCGAATAGTTATCACCGGAAATCTTGCTGAAAGTCATGTAAAATGCGATAACGGGCACAAATGTGTATCAACACTGGCGGCAGCCGCTTGACGAATGTCATCTTTTCCACTTTACAGAAAAAATTTTAAAAGTCAAAATAAAGATTTCCATCATTCAAAATCTTTTTTTTTTTCATTTAGTAAAAAAGTTATTCAAAAACAAAATTGAATGATTAATTTTGCGCCACCCTGTATTATGATCTAAAAGTCTCGTTTTAAATGCTTCGGTAAAAAACAAAGAATCATTGTAAAACCAAAGAAATATGGATTAACAGTGTTATTAATTTATTTTAGGGAAATCAATAGTTTTTAATTTGATTAATTTGTACAAGTATAATTTACCTAACTGAGAAACCAATTATAGATTTCCTCATTATTATTGTGTATCTAGAAATTAATAATTAACTCAAACTGAAATATTACAACAACTAAAAGATATTATATTAAAGGCATGGAGCAAAGTCAATGATTAAACATAGAGATATCTTATAATAGATATTATAAAGGCGAAAGTTTGTATGGATGAGTGTTATTCTTTCACGCAATAAACACCGAATAGAATTTAAAAATTCTTTCACTAATCGAAAGCTACATTATTTGCGAGTAACATAGGCTATATATATTGGTAAGCTCTGGCGTTATGAATAAGCTGTAGCGTTATGCAATTATTTTTCATATGTTTTCTGTCCCTAACAAAATCGAGTTATTGCAAACGTCAAACAAATTGTTACCTTGGAAACAATGTTTTTTTTTTTAATTAGGCAATTCACCCTAAAAATAGTGCTTTGTTGGCGTCATAATTAATATCTACCTATCTCTAAAAATGTTTATTGTCCGGACGAAAAGCATAGCGTTGCTATGTAATTATTTGACGTGGACTGTCATTTTGTTATTTCTTTAGGTTACTCTGGATTTAAATATGAATAAAATACTAATTCCTACTTGAGGCGAAATCATCAGAATAAATTATGCGAGTAGGTGCTTAAAATAAATTTCTATAATTTAAATATTTTCTAAAATAGAATTTTTATTTGCGAAATGTCATTCTCAAATTTTGAAATTTTCTATTAAACAATAATTATTTTTTATTACACAAAAAAGCAAGAATAATAATAGTTATGCCAATAATTATGCCAGTAAATTCCCACTAATACCATGCGAGCGAAGCCGCGGGTAAAAGCTAGTACTATATAAATGTGATTAAAGGATATTACATACGAATATAACAGGTGGTAGATAGTAGATACATAATATATGTCATTACATAATATATCGGAAAAAATAATATATCGGTTTAGTGGCGAAATTCCTAAAAATACAAACTAGTTATTTTTATACTAACTATGGGCCGGGGAATACGAATCTGAAAGAATTAGGCGGCGGCAAGCAATATTAACTGAATTATACGACTTTAAAATATTTTTTTACACACATAGGAAAATGGCCATTTTGGAAGCATTCTGATTCCTAGAAAATCAAACTAGTTATTTTTATACTAACTTTGGGCCGGGGAATCCGAATCTGAAAGAATTAGGCGGCGGCAAGCACTATTAAATGAATTATACGACTTTTAAATTTTCAATATACACAAACGAAAACAGCCATTTTGATACATGAAAACCATAGAAACCATCAAATTAAGTGTTGCCATTAAGCAGTAATATCAATAACGTAAAACTTTCCGACACGATAATTCTTCACATGATAATTCATCACATAACACATTAACCTGATGAATTATGACTATCTCAACGGCCGTATTCTTAAACCAAAAGTATGAAAATTCGTAGTCTTAAAAAGTTGTTACCTAGACCGGTCACCAATATCAATGTTATTATATAAAACCTAACCTAACCTAACCTAACCTAACCTAATCTAACCTAACCTAACCCAACATGGTTTGTGCCCCTTTATACCGCCTGCTCGCGTCAATTTAAAAAAACATCCCAGTTTTCAAGTAGTTTAGCGGCTACGCAAGGTTTGTGTCACATGGTTTGTGCCCCTTTATACCGCCTGCTCGCGTCAATTTAAAAAAACATCCCAGTTTTCAAGTAGGTTAGCGGCTACGCTAGGTTTAGGTAGCATGGTTTGTGATACAAAAGTGAGTAAAATTTATAAAAAGTAAGTACTTAAATTATAAACATGTTATTTTACGTTATTGATATTACTGCTTAATGGCAACACTTAATTTGATGGTTTCTATGGTTTTCATGTGTCAAAATGGCTGTTTTCGTTTGTGTATATTGAAAATTTAAAAGTCGTATAATTCATTTAATATTGCTTGCCGCCGCCTAATTCTTTCAGATTCGGATTCCCCGGCCCAAAGTTAGTATAAAAATAACTAGTTTGATTTTCTAGGAATCAGAATGCTTCCAAAATGGCCATTTTCCTATGTGTGTAAAAATTTTTTTTAAAGTCGTATAATTCAGTTAATATTGCTTGCCGCCGCCTAATTCTTTCAGATTCGTATTCCCCGGCCCATAGTTAGTATCAAAATAACTAGTTTGTATTTTTAGGAATTTCGCCACTAAACCGAACTTTAGCCACAAACGGTAACGGTTAATACGCACTTTTTTTTATAAAACTTTTAGATTCTTCTTAATTACCATAAAAGACAACTATTTGCATTGGGGGCGGTTGAAAATGTTACATTTTTAATTTTAGTTACGTAAATTGAAAATTTGCTTTCGTATTTAGACACAACGCTTCACCATATGCAATTTGTAATGATTATTGTCATTTTATTATGTTGGTATTACTGATACTATATTTATTTATTTATTTTTATTTATTTTTTATTTAATATAAAACATGGGTTACATTTTAATTATACATATTTTACAAAATATCATATTCAAGGTCATGATTGGTCATGTATACCTTATCAGAAAAGAGGAGCTCTTGTGCCTGATAAGGGAGCCACAGTTCTTACTTAGGTTACATTTTATAATATATTTTGTATAAAATATTTATTTTTTAATGTAATTTTTTTTGAAAAATTGTTTAATTTTATTTATTTGTTCTGATTGGTTCAAAATACAGCGCAATTCAGAAGGAAGATTATTGTAGTTTTTTATAGCTTGGTAAATATAATGGTTGTGCATTTGTGTTGTTTTAAAATTTGGTGTAATAAATTGATTTCCATTTCTCATTAATGTGTAAAATTCTTCATATTCTTTATTATTTTTTTCTTTACACATTTTAATAATAGAAGCTTGCTTAAATATGTCATCGACATTTGGTACTGGAAATAATTTAAATAGTGATTCTGTTGAGAAGGTAGGTTTTTTTTTAAGGATTACTTTAATGATGGTTCTTTGTGAAACTTTTACTGAGTTTAGATTGTTTTTGTAAGAACCTCCCCAACCTAAAATTCCGTAGATAAGCAAAGAGTGAACAAGGGCATAGTACACATTTTTGATTATTTTTACATTCAATATATTTCGTAATCTAACAAATATATATATACATTTCCTTATTCTCTTTACTAGCTCTGCAATGTGACTATTCCACTTCAGGTTTTGATCAATAATTACACCGAGATATTTAATTTCAGTAGAAGAGTTAATTACAGTACAAAAAGGATCATTTTGTTTACAGCTTACATTGTCACATTTTTCATCGTGGATTTTAATATTAACTTTCTGGTTAGGTATTTTCTGTAAGGAGAATAAGACATATGTTGTTTTTTTAGCATTAAGTGTGAGAAGGTTATTATCAAACCATGATTTTAAGATATTAATATCTTCGTTTGCAATTTTGTTAACTAGTTCCCATGTTTGACCTTTTATTAATAATACAGTATCATCTGCATAAGAGATTAATTCGCCTTTAATTTTCTGTTGGAAAATGTCATTTACATATATAAGAAACAATAATGGTCCGAGGACGGTACCTTGAGGGATGCCAAATTTACTTGTTAATGATGTACTAAATGATTGGTTTAATTTTACAATTTGAGGTCTCTCTGTTAGGTAGCTTTTTATCCATTTAAGGGCTATATGGTCAATGCCATTTTCTTTTAATTTTAATATGAGTTTTTCATGAGAGATGCTGTCAAATGCTTTCTGTAAGTCGATAAAAATTCCTATACATTTATTCGATTTGTCTAGGGTACTCTGGATACTTGACGATATTTTTGCGATTGCATCTTGGGTACTTTTTCCCTCTGTAAATCCAAATTGATTTTTATTTATGGTTGAGTTATTTTTTATGAATGCAGTTAGTCTTTTTTTAGCTATTTTTTCAAAAATTTTGGATATATTAGATAAAAGCGAAATTGGTCGGTAATTAGAGACGTCCTCCGGATTACCGGATTTGAAAATTGGAGTTATTATTGCTTTTTTATATGTGCTCGGGAAAGTTCCTGTTTTAAAACTATTGTTTATGATATGAGAGATTGGTGTAGAAATAAGATTTTTAATATTTTTTAATATATTTACGGAAAGGCCGTCAAATCCCGGAGCAGAACCACCTCGCATTTTTGATATAATTTGTATAATTTCGGACGGATTAGTAGGTTCAAAAAGTTCTAGTTTATTTTCTGTATTCGGAGTATTTTCAATATAATTTTTTTTTTTGTTGAAATTTTTTCTGCTAAATTCTTTCCAACATTTGCGAAGAAATCATTAAATACATTTGCTCCTTTTTTAGGTTCCTCAATACAGTTTATTATATTATTGTTTTGTATTATGCATTTTATGGGATTATTTTTATTTTTTTGTTTATTTTCCAGGATTTCATTTATTATAATCCAAACTCTTTTGCTGTCGTTTTCGGAGTCATCAAGTTTATGTTTATAATATTTTTCTTTAGTGTTTTTTATGAGAGAAGCTAATTTATTTTTGTATTCTTTAAAATGATTTTTTAAATTTATGTCCAGTGGTTTTTTTTTAGTTTCTTTGTAAAGCCATTCTTTGTGTCTTACGGACACAACGAGTCCATGTGTTATCCACGGTTTGATTTTACGAAATTTGGCTGAGTTTCCCTTATGAATAATTTTTTTTGAATCATTTATATAATTAGTTAATCTATTTTCAAAAAATTTACAGCACTCATTGACGTTATCGTTACGGAGTATATCCAACCATAATTCAGATGATAATTTATTTTTTAAAGTTTCAATATTAATAACAGTTATTTCATTATTATTATTAGCAGTTAGTCCGCAGTGTTGATTAATCGCCTGAGGTATTATTGAGTTGTAATGTAGTAAAGTCATGTAATGGTCGGTAATTGAAGTTTTTATAATTCCAGAATTTATATTATTTATATCTTTGATATTTGTGAAAATATGGTCAATACATGATGGACGTTGCCCATTGACGTTTCTAGTATAAGACTTTATACACGGTACATAATTCAATTCCGCCATCATGTTTAGGTAGTTATCTTTATTATTCGATGTAAAATCATGTGATATATTTAAATTTATGTCACCTAAAACTATTGTATTTGAATTTCTAAAGTTTACCAAGACTTGTCTTAATTCATCAATAAACAAACAGACACTGGATGAATGTGTTCTATACAAAGAGATAATATCAATTTTTTTGTTATAATACTTAATTTGTATATGTAGGCAGTTTGTTCCACTCATTTTAATTTCTTCCTCGCACAATATGTCACAATGATTTTGAATAAACATAGCGATCCCACTGTTCTTGTTTATTCGGTTTGCCGTTGATATATATTTATAACCCGGTATATTGTACGTCACTTCACAACATGAATGAGTTTCTGTTAACACAATGCATACCGGCTTTTTGAGATTATTATTAATTGTTGTTAAAAATTCATCTATGTTTCGTTTTATGCTTCTTACGTTCATGTGTAGAATTAAAGGGCTGCAATTGAGGTCGTCTTGGTGGATACAGTATTCTTGGAAGCTGTTATATATTTTCTCGTCAATATTATATTTTTCGTCTAGTATATTATATAAGAAGTCTGCCATTTTTATTCGTAGTCGATTCTGTCTTTAGCTACTTTAAGCATTTTATTTTTGTATGGACATATGTCGCTGAAAGCCTTATGGTCTGTATTGTTTTTTTCACCATATTTTTTGTTTTGTGACGTGCAGTTTGCACAAACAGGTGTTGTTTCTCTTGCCGGGCACTTGGCGAACATATGGTCACCTGTACAGTGAGGGCATACTGATGGATTCGTTCGTTGTAGACATCTCGAGGCTGTATGCATAAATTTACAGCAGTGGTAACATTGGGTTAATGGATCACAATCCTCTAATTTAACTCTTTGGTACTGGATGTTTAGTTTTCCCAATGCTAATAAACTTTTTCGCGTTGTACCGCTGGTTTCGACGATGTAGTTTGAGAATTTGTGCTGTTTGTCATCTTCTTGATCCGAAGCATCATGTTGATTTTCCTTAGGATGTTTATATTTTATTTCAGTTATAAAGTTTATTTTATTTTCTTCGTTTTTTGATATAATATCTTGAATTCCTTCATTTTGATTGATTATTCCGCTGATTATTTCCTCTGCCGATAGGTTTGATTTAAGTCCTTTAATTATTAATTTAGGTTTTTTCTTTTTGATTTCTTTGACTTCCAAGTTAGGGTCAAGTTTTTTTATTTCTTCCGTAAGCGTGGTCGTGTATTCTTTTTTTGGGCATGATATGATGATTTGTTCTTTATTTGTTTTTCGTAAACCATTTATTCCTATCTTTAGATGGTTCAATTTGATATCTTTCTGGATCTTGTTACATATTTCTTCAGCTTTAGTTGTTTTTTTTGATGATGAGATTATTATAGAGAATCTCTCTTCTTGTGGACTTTCTTTTTTGTTTGCTTGTTTTGTTAGAACTTGCGCGTAAGACATGGTATTTTTATTATTTTTTTCTATAATTTTTTCTATTTTCTTAGTTAGTTCTTCTTGGTTTTCGATGATTTTTTTTTGTAGGTTTATTATTTCTTGTTGATGTTTGATTCTTTCACTTTTCCAAAGTTCTTCTAGAATGTTTACATTTTGTTCAAGGTTTGTTTTCGCTTTTGAGTCTTTTACGGTAGTTATTTTTTTTATTTCGGTTTTTATGTTTTCGATGGCCGTGTCCATAATGTGTTAACTGCGCGGCGCCTAGCGCCTCGGTGCGTTCCGTTCAGTTTTACGGTTGCGGTAATTTTGCGACAATAATAATGTAATGCACTGTGCGCGACCGTTCACGTTGACAATAGAATTGTAACTGTGAAAAACTGTGTATGGAAGGCTACATCATACCATCACCGACTTCATGGCAATATATTCAAAGGCGCGTAACCGAAAAAACCTACGGCTAGAAACCATTGATTTTCACTTTTTTTTAATATTAAATAGTACCTAAAGGAGGCGGGGGGTGAGAAAAACATCCCAGTTTTCAAGTAGTTAGGTTTGTGTAACATGGTTTGTGATTCAAAAGAAAGTGCCCCTTTATAACGCCTACTCGCGTCAAGGCAAAAAAAACATCCCAGTTTTCAAGTAGTTTAGCGGCTACGCTAGGTTTGTGTAACATGGTTTGTGATTCAAAAGAAAAAATCGTTAAACATCAATTCTTTAAAAAAAACACCCCAGGATTTATCTAGTTTGAATTCCAAACAATGTTTCTAACCAAATTAGTGCTTACCTAATTCACACAAATTGGTGGTATAACTAATTTTCTAGCCACTCGTTATCTTATACAGCCAGTGCAATGTAAAATATCAGTAATACCAACATATTAAAATAACAATAATATGGCAAACAGAGTGATTTGACAGTGAAAGCAAATTTTCAATTTACGTAACTAAAATTAAAAATGTAACATATTCAACCGCCCCCAATGCAAATAGTTGTCTTTTATGGTAATTAAGAAGAATCTAAAAGTTTTATAAAAAAAAGTGCGTATTAACCGTTACCGTTTGTTCCGAAGAATTACCCTCTTTTGATACAATTTTTATATTTACTTTCGTCACAATGAAGATATCTATAACAGATAAAATGTTATTATGTGTTGAACACAGTCATATCAGGGAAGCATTTTGGTTTGAAATTGCTTTAAAGTGTTTTTCATTCAATCAATTCAATTTTGTGAATCAATTCAATTTTGTTTATACATACTGCATAAAATGGAGACCACACAGTTGCTATGTATGGATTGTTCAAATTGAAAAATAAGTAAATTCTTGGTTTTGCCAAATGATTCCGATTTTACAAAAATTATCTCAGTAAGCATTAGGCGCTCCTTCCAAAGCTATTTTAAAGCCTTCTTCCAATTTAATTTAATAAGCCCGCTTTAATGACGTACTTCTTAAAAGTGTTTTTAACTTTATTATGTTTTCTTAGTCTTATATCTTAAGTAAATATTCAGTACAGCCGTTTCAGTTCACATTGTTAATGTACAATTGAAACCTATGCTCTTCTTCAAGTAATAAATTAATGCAAAGAACTCATTTTCAATACATTAGGTGCCTACTTGCGTGAATGTTGAAAAAAATTAAGCAAAAACTTAATACCCACTGTTTGCATAAAAAAAACTCTTCGAAAATATATGACTACTTACCTAGGTACCTCAATTTACTATATCTTATAATATACTAGCTGACTCGGCGAACTTCGTACCGCATCTGAATCAATAACTGTTGTGTTAACTTATTAGCTGAATTAAATTCAGTTTTTTTATTTTGTTAAAAATTACACAATGAAGCAATTATTGGTGCGTAACTGTCCGCGTTTTTTTTTCAGTATCAGAGATGTCGTTGTGTACGGATTTATAATTTATGTGATTTTCTTACTTTTCGACTTACTTTCGGGAATCGCGTTTCATTTTCTTTATACGTGTGGCGGAGATTTATTATAATTATTGTATTTTTCCTTTCGAAGGTTGTAGACGTAGACATACGTTCACCGTTTGTCTCATTTTGACTGTTGACATATAGTGTGTAAGAAAGAGGGGCAGCATTATATGTTTAATATCAACAACTCTTTCCTCTTTCAATTCTTTCCTCTTTCAACTCTTTCCTGAATGCATCCACAAACTTCTATCGCAATGAATCTCTCCCCTTATACTTATATCCCTATGAAAGTCTTACTTTCTATCCAAAGGTGCACCAATCTATAGGAATATGTAAAAAAATATTTTAAAAACTCAGCTCAATCCAGTAATGCAGAATTCAACAAAATTAATGAAAATAACTGGCCAAATTATATAAAAATTTTCACAGATGGTTCCAAACTCAGTCCGGACTCCCATTGTGAGCCAGTGTCTATGCACCTTACAGGAAATTGTGTTCCCCACGCAGACCTCCCAAAAAGTGTTCCATTTTCTCTGCTGAATGCATAGCTCTCGTATCATAGAAGCTTTACGACTCGTCAAATCTCTCAACATTAGAAATGATCTCATCGTTTCAGGCTCACTTAGCTCACTACAAAAAATATGCGCATCCCTTCTCAATTCCAGTAGTGACTCTCTAACCTGCTCTATCCGAGACCTCCTGCATTCCATGTCGCTGGCTCAAGCGTGTTAGTGGTCTTGGCCTAGATCCCATGACACTTTGATATTGTTGGAAATGAAAAGGTTGATTCTATTGCTAAGGAATCCATTTTAATGGTCCATTAAGTAGTATACATATTCCTGTAAGACACTATTTCCCTATTTTAAAAAATAAGGGACAACGCTAATAGTCATCTGAATGGAAATCATCCTCTCTGATAAAAGGTCACCAGTACTCATTAATTCAACCTTCTCTTCCTGTCAAGCCCTGGTTTCACAAATACACTTCCATTTCTAAAAAAATACATCTCTTTCATAACTCGAATGCTTCTAGGTCATACTTGTTGTCTTAGCCATCTGGCCTGATTCCACGTAGTCAATTCGCCTTATTGTGATTGTGGTTCAGAGGACACTTTAGACCATAATTTTTTTGAGTGTCCTATAAATTACCAATTTCCAAACTACATACCTACATGAATTGGTAAAACCTAAAATTGAATTCTCTGCCAGTGTACCCTGCCTTATTAGTATCAACTCTCCTGAAATTCACTATTTGTTAGCAAAATTTATTTGTAAAAATGGCCTTAACATTTAAGCATCAATCACATTTCTTTCTCTTCCATACGTATGCATTTGTTCCTGCAGTGTTATTAGTACAATTGTACAGGTTCCTATTTTTTGGAACATGTACATCTTCCTACCCTACTATTTTGTAATTATTATCAATACCAACTCTGTATATTAGTACAACTTGCATAATCATATGAATGTTTGTCTTAGCCCATTGTCTATATTTGCTAATATAATTTATCTATTCCATGTAAAAAAACTGAAAATGTAACTACTTTTAAAAAACCTGAATATGTCACTAATTTTAAAAACACTGATAATGTAAAAAAAATGAAAATGTTAATAATTTTAAAAATAAAGAAATGTCTAAGGACACCCTAATGAGTGAAAGCCAAATAAATAATTAAAAAAAGTTTAATAACAAAAGCAAAACAATCAGCGTATTGAAATTTGATGGTTTGAATTTTTGGAACTCACACACTATTCAACATTATAGGTACTTATCACAAAATGCCCGCAGCTCTTTCAAATATGAGAATTCGTTCCATAAAAAATGTATGGGGAAGAGAATTATCTTAATAATTATATTTTTCGTTATTTTTTGTGATGTTTTAATAGTTATTATCCTTTCCGGGGCGGAGACAAATCCAACAAATCAAAGATCATCAAAATCGGCCCGGCCGTTCTCGAGTTATAAATAGTGTAACTAACCCGACTTTGTTTTATATATTAAGATAAAACGAAGTCGGGTTAGTTACACTATTTATAACTCAAGAACGGCTGAACGGATTTTGATGATCTTTGATTTGTTGGATTTGTCTCCGCCCCGGATAGGATAATAAATAATGACCATTAAAACATCACAAAAATGACCGAAAAACATAGTTATTAAGAAAATTCTTTTCCCCATACATTTTGTATCGAACGAATTCTCATATTTTGAAAGTGCTGCGGGCATTTTATGATAAGTACCTATAATATTAAACTGTGCGTGAATTCCAAAAATTCAAACCGTCAAATGTCAATGCGCCAATTGTTTTTCTTTTATTTTTTCAAACATATAATGCTGCCTCTCTTTCTTACACACTAAATATCAATAGTCGAAAATGAGACAAACAGTGAACATATGTCTCCACCCATCCAAAGGAAAGATACAATAATTATAATAAAAATCCCTCCCACATATAAAGAAAATGAAAAGCAATTTCTTTTTACATAAGCTCACACATGAGGCAAGAAGAAAATTACTTTCCTCAGTACCTATGTCATCTTAGGGGATGCTGTGTGGAGGGTTTTTTTAAGGAAGGGAAGGATAGGAAGTTCTGGGAAGGAAAAAGGTATGAGGGGTGGGTAGGAATCTGGGGTCAGTGTGTCCGGGAGTGACGGACGTATGAATCCATCCCTCCAACTGCGGTGCAAGGCGATGGATCGAGAGAGTCCAGCTGGAAAGGTCAAAAGATCTCCCGTAACCAGTCTCTCTCGATCCGGCCCGCCACGCAGCGGGTGAGACCCGGACAAACGTCACCCTATGAACCCGGGCACCCCTGCTAAATCACCAAACGTAGCGAACCACTTGGGGTGACCTATGGGTGACGTATGACAGAGGTATTGTTTACCCAATAAATGGTTCCCGGGGTGGCTTTACCCGTGCCCGCCTTCCAAATTCCCGTAAGTAAGTGAAAAAGTAAGATAATCACCAAAATATAAATCCGTGCATAACGTCATCTCTGATACCAACAAACAAAACACGGACAGTTGCGCATTGATAATTGATTCATTGTGTAATTTTTAAACTAACAAAAAAACTTTATTCAATTCAACAGTTATTGATTGGTATGGTAGGTACAAACGGTAGACATGCACAATATTTTTTTCTTCATAAAATCAGCGTAGAAACTTAGAAATAAGTGATTTGTTATTCCTATCTCACAGGACCAAACATTTAAGCTTTGTTTTGATAATTTATTACTCTATTTTTTTATAATAAACTGAAAAAATAGCATGTGGTATTTGTCTATTTCCCGTATCTACATATATAATCTACGCGTCATCTAAGCGTATTTTTTATGTGAATACCTTATGAGTCCCAGCTGCTCCCGTCTGGAGCCAGTGAAATTATGTCATCCCCAATTGGGTATGTTGTGAGGTTGAAGGTAATGAGGAGGGGAAGGAGATTGGAGAGAGGAAGGTGAGGAAGGACCTGGCTATTCAGATCTAATCACCAAACACGGCTAAAGCCATATCAAGCAAATTCCAATTCTGAATGGTAGTCTTACACTAGGTCGGTACTGAGAGTATCTTTCGTCATAACTCGATAATATCAACAAAAACAATTTCGACATTATTGAAAAGTATCTAAGAATTCAGTATCAGTTTTCTTATTGTGACTTTTTTATACGTTGTTCCAGTTTTTGGTATTTTCCCAAACTTGTAAGTTTAATAATTCTTTCTGTAAGGAACAACAACAAACAACATTACAAGCCACTAGCTTTGTTTGTGTTAAGTAGGTACAGGTACACATGAACGCTGCGGTGCGCGATGGATAATTAGATATAATTATAAGAATTCCTACACAATGCATTCCACAAATTCCAAACTGATTGTAACTACAAATTAAATTCTTCAAGATCAACATTATTCATCTTAACTTCCAACGCACGCAATGCATCAAAATAATTCAACTTTATTTTAAAAAAACCTTTCAAGGCGGGCCTATATCTATAGGCATAAAGATTCGAACGAAAAATAAGAAGCTTTTTTTTTAAGCCGCAACATTCCGAATTTCTACCGTTTTATAACATATTTCTCTTGATCACTTTAAGTTGTCAAGTTTCTAAAAAAATTTATGTTATTTTTGAAGAAAATATCTGTACATCTGCTATGTCTAAACGGTAATTATATGAATTTCCCTCAATAGAAAAAAAATCGCAAAGTATGCTCCGAAAATTATTATAAACACGTTTTTTTCTGTTATTTTAAAAGTTACATTTGTGAAAAAAAAACAGTGTTTCTTTAATTGCTATTTCATTTCCGATTTTTTTTTCTCTGTTTTAAAAGAGTCGTATTTTATTCAACTTTTTTCAATTTTCTCTTGAACATTATAGTTTTTTTAGTATAGTTTTTTTTTTAAGTTAGCGTTTCGCGCTCCCTCTAACGTGTTTATACATATCTTCTTCTTTTTGAGCGCTGACTACCGGGCTTTAACCGTGGTACAAAAACTCATACACTGAATTTAACTTAATAATGACATAGAAAACACACGCATTTGAAGTTCAAAGACGATTTTCAATAATGTTGTCCCTGCATATACACTAAGATGGATCATTTTAAAAATATATATTTTTAACTTCCAAGGGCGATAAAAAGGTGCCAAATAATGGTTTCAAAACGACGTTTTTCAATTTTTTTAAATTTTTGATACGATTTTCTTCCTTCGGATTCACTTCAAAGTTTTGAAAATTTTCATTCTAAGGGATTATTTCTAGTGTATAATCCTTGAATTGAATCCTTTAAACCAAATTTTTTGTAATCTTCCATAGCAAATGTAGTATATATTTTCAAAATCATTTACAAAAAGTCCCAAGATTGAGTCTCACAAATAATGCCGAAATTTGAAAGTAAGAAGGATATTGCTGGTATTTTAATACATTGACCTAATAAAATAAATAAATCAAAATATTCCCTCTATTTCGTGTTTTATTGAAAAATTGATCATTTTTAATGGTTTATATAACATTTTTTAAGATTTAACAAGGGTGGGTTTTTCTCTATTATGTGAAATTTTAAAGTCAATCCGATGGAAGAAGATGATATCCAAATATTATTAAAAAAATTACGTGATTTTATATTAATTTATTTATTTACTAGCTGGGTTACCCGGCTTCGCTCAGGACAAAATTCGAGAGTGTTCTGGAATGTTCCTCAATGATGTTCCCGATTCCCCCGAAAATTTCACGACATACTCCGCCACATCTTCCAGAATTTTCTAGAGCTCTGTGGAACCTTACAGAACTTTCCGAAAGACTATTCTAGAAATTTCAAGAGGGCGAAACTTCCAGCCCTTATATCTTCAAAAGCACGCCCTTTAGGTAAAAACGGGTACCCTTATTCCCTAGTGGGGATAGAGATCTACCTCACCATATAACTCCCTTGATCGTACCGGGACTTGTTTCTGAGTTTTTGCGGTCCGCATGTTTTTTTGGACTTTCTTTTATAATAAATTGCTGTTTCCCGGCATGCGTTGCAATACCATATTCAAATAAATAAAATGTTACTTCTTGCATGTACTTTCCCGTGCGTTCCCCTCCAGCGTTCCACTTCCACCTTCCCCGCCACCGCTCTCCCGCTCCCCCGTCCCGCCAACCACACTGGCACTTCATTTCTTGACTTCTCCCGCCCGGCCCGTAGCCGAAACTTTTTTCTAATACTAACATTTTTAAACTCGTGATATCTTTCTAATTAAATATCCGAATTGAAAAATTCAAAATGTTAAATAATGGTATTGAAGCTGTCTTGAATATGAAGTAATTTATTTTGATAAGGATTAAAATCAAGATACAAATAAAGAGCCTTTTCAAGCGGTGACATTTTAATAAAATTTTTAAAATAAAAGAATACTTATTGTGGCATAACCATAATATGCTGTGCTGTCGCGACTTTTTTTGTAAATAATGATTTTTTCTATAAAGTCGTTGTACATTATTTTATTCTATCATCAATAGTTTTAGCAGCGCACGCGATTTAAAGAATATTTTAGGTAACTTTTTTACACCCTGGGTTACATTATTGAAGTTTTAGTAAGGATGCCTATTTAAAAAAAAAAAAAAATATAGCCTATGTCACCCAAGGATAGTGTAGCTTCCCAACAGCGAAAGAATTTTTCAAATCGGTTCAGTAGTTTCGGAGCCTATTCGATGCAAACAAACACACAAACAAACAAACAAATATTACCTCTTTATATAGTGTAGTAGATATACATATATATTAATAAATACATTACACTATATCTTCATTTAACACCCTTTTATCACTATTAGATAAATCAAAACAAGATTTTTTTCCCATACAGTCATGACCCACTTTAATATACACTATATTGTGCAAATTCTCTCTCTTCCGATAATAACTACAACAATCGTTCTGAAAAAAGTAAACTAAATATTTCTAATGTTCTTATTTAGTTAGCTAATAATTATGCCCGAGCAAACTTATACGTATGGATTTTTTAAACAAAGGAACATCCAATTTCGTACCTAACCGTGTTTGGACGTTCTAATTTTTTATTGAACTTGAGGCATTTTATTTCTGTTTTGGGAGTGTGACCCTGGCAACTAGGTGCCTATTTATTTTGTTTACAATAAACCTTAATCTCCAGTCAATGAGTAACCTCGCTGGCTGGTATTAGAAAAAACCGGACTTGACCGGACAAAAATCAGTTGACGGGGGTTTTTCCGATAATTTGGACCTTTTTTAACCACAAAATCATTATTAATTAACGAACATTTTTAAATTACATTTTTTGTATCATAATTTCACGAGTCAGCTGTTGTATCTTTATGGTGTTTACTTTTATTTTGTATACATTGTAAAGAACCGGTTTTTTCTCCAACGGATTGTTACTCTTTTTTAGTGTGTTGTAAAATTATGACGTAAATAAATTAAATATGTGTGTCTGAAAAAAAAATTCTTTGGTTTATATCAAGACTGGCGATCCCTGTTCAAACTATTAGTAATGAAAATATTAATACAGAACTTGTTTAGAAATTAAGGGCGTTTAACCAGCCAGCGGCCGAAAATCCACATTTCGTCGAAAGATATTCTTACGATCATACAGGGCGGTTCCATTGAGAAAGATTAATTATTCTCCGTACCAGCTTTTTAAAATTATAACTCAATGGCAATATAGATTTTATTTCATTCCAAAGTTGCTTTAATTAATACAGACATCCAAAAATGCTGAAAGGCGTGATGATAAAACCACTAAAATTATGTCCTTTTTGTTATTATTTTTTGACCATAAGTATTTATCATTTTTGAATAATGCCTAAGCAAAATAAGAATGTAAAATAATCTGAAATATATTAGTTTGTAAGTGCGAAAATAAATACACAAACGGACCAATTTTCGTCAAGAAACACATGTACGTATATATTTTTTAATATTTTATTTAAACTAAAATTAAAATTCTGAAACATACGTTTATCAGGTAATGTATTGATTTATTTTACTGCATGATTAAATGATTTGAAATGGATGTTGTAAAATAAAAAAACTTTTTTGAAAATTTAACAAATCTACCAACGACCTATGGTATAACTTTATTATACTAAAAATGAACATTTTTTCTCAAAATTCAAAACATATGTTTACTAGATAAAAGAACAATCTTTCGAAATCAATTTATAATTTTTTGTGGAAAAGAGTCAATACGTCTAAATTCTGATTTATAAAAGACATATTTCTGGTTTTTTCTGGTTAAACCCTCTTACACGTGTCAAGCTTCCTGGTTGGCCACAATGTGCGCTTTTGTAATTACCGTGACGATTCACGGTTGCGGTACCGCGACGGCAAAAAAGGCAATAAACATACGTTCCTTAACGCTATAATAACGCTTAAACTTGTTATCCTTTCATCAAAGAGATATACACATAGAGGCGCTGCGCCTTACAAATATTTTCAAAATTCGTGTTCGTATCAGGCTGGCGGAGGTTTACGGGAGGGGTAATTCGGCAATTTCCGTCTTCTACCGAACTAAAATATGTGGTCCGAAGGCCACGAAACCGATTGCAAAGCAGGGGTTTACAGACTTTTCAAGTAGAGGGCCGCATACAACGACATCAAATTTCATCAATTATATTATTCGACCTAGTTATTTTTTTACTAAATCTTTAGATTCACCTTAATTACTATAAAAGACAACTTTTTGCATTCGATGCGATGGATAATACTTCATTCAAAATTTCAATTACGAATATGACATCGCGCCACCATATATGTATAGCTCAACACCGAGCGCGAGCTGCCATGTACCTACCTAAGTATACCTGCCAAAATGCAAGTGTCCTTAGCCTGAGGGCATACCGTAGTAAGGACTCGATCGTTCAACGGTCTGAATGATCCGTTCCATACATTGTATGAACATCTTTTACACATACGCTTGCCAGATGCGTTTCAAATGACCAAAACAAAAATACTGGTCCAACGGAAGGGCTGTCACAACCAACGATAATATTAAAATACATTTTTATTATACATGCATATCTCATACACACAAAACTGAAGTAAAGTAATGTAATCCAATATCAAAACAAATAGACGAAGTTGCCCGAATACATTAAAATTTACGAAACAAAAACTTTGATCAATGTGCCAACACTAATTTAACGGATTGGTTTGTTCAGTACTAACTGGAGACATCGCGGTGCACCGCGTCGAAAGGTTCGGTATTCAGACCGCCGCGCCGTTTCCCTTAGCCAAGCCCATTATTTGATCCCTTCCCACATGTTTTCTTACAGACGTTGGCAATTCGGATGTGTTTAGAAGCGACAGTACTTGATGTTTCAAAATATTATTAAAAATTAACAATGTTTTATAAATTTATGCATAAAACAACAATTTTACCAAAAACTTTAATAATATAAAAGCCTACTCACCTGTGAAAAGTTATTGGGTTGATTTTGCCACTGTTTTTGGCATTGTTTTTGCAGTAACGTAGAACACAATAGAGAGGCATTTTGGTATGTCACACGTCAACCGGATACGATGGTTTTTGACCAGGGATGTGATGCCCAAAAAAATTATTTCCCTAGATTTCGAGGTGAAATTTCCCTAGATTCCAGGGGTACTACCTTGGCAAAATCAAAACCCGCGTCGGGAGGGGAGGGTTTAAAGTGGAAACTGAAGAAAATTTCTTGTACTAAACATAGATAAAAACGTAACTTGAAACCTAAATTATTATTTTTTTTTAGAAGTCCCCATTTATCTTTTTAGGTACCTACATGATATTCAACAATATTTAAGATTCATGGGAATTCAAAAAAAAAATACGACTAGCCAATACCAGTAATATTGTCATATGTAATTTTTTTTGCCAGAGTTCAAAATTTCCCTAGATTTTGTGCTGATTTCCCTTTTCCCTATAAAATATTTTTCTCCTTAGACATCACATCAGTGTTTTTGACTCACTAAATGCGTGAAATAGAGAAATGGAGGGGCCCGCACGAGAATGCAGGCCGCGGTTTTAATATCCCTGTGAAATACCGTTATGCTGTTAAACCACGTGTTGTGTGATAAGTTTTTAGATTTTCACGGCCAAAAGCATTTTTGTTGTTAGTTTTTGGGGTGTTATGCCGTGTTGCGCTACCTCCTTCTATAGCCGACGTTTCGGACAGCGTTGCAGTGTCCATCATCAGGGCAGATCCGGTAGATCCGGTCGTCGGATCTACCGGATCTGCCCTGATGATGGATACTGCAACGCTGTCCGAAACGTCGGCTATAGAAGGAGGTAGCGCAACACGACATAACACCCCAAAAACTAACAACAAAAACACGTTTTGTGTGTTTGAATAGTGCATTCGGAAAGGAATTCTAAGAATTCTAACTGAAGCGACCGCGTCGAAAGGCTCGGCCGTCAGACCGTCTTTTCCTTTTACTCAAGCCCATGGTTTCATCCTTTTCCATCCTACTTTGATACGTCACACGCCAGCCACGCTCGACGGTTATAGAACTACTAATGACTACTAATATGAAATGGAGGTAGCAACCTACGATTCCGTTTACTCGCTATTTATTCGCTAAATGTCTCATCTATATGTATATATCTTTGCCTTTCATATACCTCCAAAATATACCAGACGGAATATTTTATTTAACAACAATAACTTCGCTATGAATTCTGTATGGAAAAAATACACAGGTTGGGCAATGAACTAACTGATGTCGCTGACATATTTAATTTAAACTTCGATGCATTTAAAGCCAAATTAGTCCACCACTTTTTAAATGTAAATAATGAATGAGAAATCATTTTCTTTTGTTTGTTGTGTTTTTTTTTTATTGTTCGTATTCCAAAAGCATACAATGAGTAGGTAATTAAGTAAAAATTAAAGGTTTAGTTTTTTTTTATGTTTTTGTTCCTTGTAGGTATATGAATTGTACCTACAAGTTCTCTAAAGTCATCCATGCGGAACACTAGCATTAGATGTATTCCCATGTATTATATTGAGTTTATGCTTTATTTATATATTTTGTTATCTTTTTTATTTGTGTTATACTGTTGTTTTAAATGAAACTTGTATTTGTTATGTAAAAGCCAAATAGGGCGTCAATAAATAAATAAATAATGCTGCAGTTCTTTCAAAAGATGAGATACAAAATGTACGTAGGTATATTTCCTCCAAAGGAAAAAGTCATAATTTTCCTGCATCTCTCTCACACTACAATACACACGACAATAATGCAATATAGCCAGTGGCGTAGCTAGCATGGGTGGCGCCCGGGGCGGTTTTCACCCCCCGGGGCATGGTGTGACCCCCCCCCCCCCCCCCCCCCCCATTAAAGTTGACATGAGAAATTTAAAATGCTAATTTTGACTTCATGAAATTGTTCCATCCTGGGGGGGGAAGACCCCACGGGGATCCATATATGTCATAATAAATATCTAACCGGGTTCGTATACAAAATTTTTAATTTTTGTGACAATATCATTCGTATTTTTTTCCCGTGGTCGGGTGTCATCACCCTGATCGCGTGGCACCCGGGCGCCCGGAGAAGTTTGTTGGCCCTGTCACAGATGAAATTTATAAGTCACTAGGCACATTGCAATTATGCACAGCGGTGCAACGTGACTTGGACATATCCAAATTTTAAACTTCAACCATAACTCCGCCGTTCTATCGTGATATTTATGTTATATATTTATTTTTCTGTGTTGTTGATTGTTTTTAATTCTCATTATCTAGATAAAAAGACAAAATCTAGATCATTTGATGCCGATATGAAAATATGATAACAAAAAGGTAAATATTTGCCAGCGCGGCAGATAAGACAAGTCAAATGCTATTATTTATTTCGTGTCTGCGTGGGTTATAGATGATCTTTGAACTACTCTAGAACTCAAGTTAGACCAGAAAAGGCGAACCGAATTGCAATCACCAATCCTTGGGGGGTGACACTTGTAATTAGCGTGTTTTAGGCGCTGTCATAATGATCCTGTAATTAACTTTGAAGTGGTCTCGCATTATATCGTTAGATTATAAATGAATAGTTTTTTACCCCACTTTACCACCTTCGCAAGAGTTTCAACATTTATTGAACAATTTTAAATTGTGATATCTGTCATATTTTTTTACGTTTTGACAATTAAATTGATAAGCTCCATAATTCATTATGAAATTACGTTGCGGACTGAATGTCGTTACTTTAGAATTTATGTAAAATTCCAGGCAGGTTGACAGTGCAAATTTCAAGATGTCTCACCATTCAAAGAGTTTTCATAAGATTGTTTTATTTTTTATCAGTATTTTAAGATAGCACCTTCCATACTCATAATAAACCCAATTACCTGTACCTAATCCTAATATCTGCATCTACAATTTATTATACTTGTTAGTGAGTACACAGTACACCAACCCTTTCGAGGATAATAATAATAATAATAATTGGACAATTTGTAGAGCGCCGTTTTTGTGAAAAATCACCTAAAGAAAGATTCCTACAAGTACCAAATATCGTAGTAAAAAAATGTCAATAGATTTCATGTTTTCAAGATTACCCCAATTTTCAAAACCTTTTCATTTTTTTTTCCTTTTCCTTGAACTTTTGACCACACTTGTACTGGGTGGTCAAAGATATTTACATAAAAATATGTTTTTTGAAAACCATGACAGTAACAGTTCCATGACAACTAAGAATCATGGAGCTTCAACACCCCCTTTGAAAAGTCATGAAAAGTAATGATTTTTTTTTTAAAATAGCCCGTAACCTAACCTTTTAACCAAAAAAGTAATAAACTGGCCTTACCAATACATTCATATATATTTTATAAATAACTTTTTTCGTGTGACAAAAGACTATCACAAAAAAATACGAACTAGTGAATTAATCGAGTAGTTCACAAGGTGTCAATTCGATTTTGCGAGATACATTTTTTCTTCATTTCAGCAATTCGAATACTTCCCTAGTTAAAACTTTTTCTATAATAATCCTGTACCTACCTACTAAAAAAAAGAAGTAAATAATGATAAAATATTTAAAGGTCCGTTTGAAAATTCTCATTAGAATTTTTTCTTAGATTTTCATCCAAAACCACCCACACTGAAGTTTCTCGGTTTAGCCGTAAAACACGTATGTACAAAACTGCATGTTTTTTAAGCGCATCTATACTTTATACCTACCGAAAGACGTAAAACCAACACCTCCATTGTCAATGGGAACGGTTAGTTAATGACTGCTAATTTTGAGGAAGTATGGAAATATCAGTGAATAGGTAATAATTGACATATTGCTTGGAAGTTGTGAGAAAATAGAAGATAATCTGTGTGAGTTGGATGAATGTAAAGCGCGCTGACTGACAAAGGCCAGCAATAGGTATTCAGTATTGAAGTATGGTACCGGGAACAGTGTGTAGTGAATCACGCGCTCAGTTAAATTGTTCCTAATTGACGGTGAGCAAGTGTGTCCCGCGGCCGCGAGCCAAGTTCATACATTTGCTAGGTATTTTGTAGAGAGACGTTTGCTCATCAAATTCGAGTTTGGTACAGTGTAGAGTTTCGACCAGTCTTTTGCATTTTGTGGATTTGCCCGAATAATATCATTTTAAGAAGTCAGGTACGCCTCATACGTCATACATATGTGTGGTAATAATTATCATGAAAATAAATTTATGGGTCCGAGTGGTTAGAATACATGGTTCTTTAACTTAGGCCATTACGAATTATTTTTATTTTATTTATTCATTTGCGAGAAATCGACAGACGGTGGACATGGATTTCGTCGTAGTGACTTTGCCCCTATAATAAGGAATAAGAAATTATTAAATTTATAAGAAAATAATATGATGCCAAAAGTTATACAACACAAAAATTATATAAAACGAAAAATTACAGAAAACAAAAATATATCAATACATTGGTAACCATAAGAAAACAGGTTGTACATTCAAGTCAAATCATAACAGAATTATAAATGTAAACAAATAGTCCAGTCAAGTTAAACATGAAAAGGGGGCTGTTCTTGCAAAAGGTCCCGTCAAACTGAATTGTTTATATGTTGTTAGGATCTAATCCAGTATTAAAAAAAAAATTTGCAACTTCGAAAGTTCTGTGCGAGCGGCGGTGGACCCAAAAAACCAGGAAATTTTCGGATTTTTTTCAGTTTTTGCTCAATATCTCAGTGAAGGAAGGGTCTGACCGGTATAGTTTGTATAAAACATTTTAAAGTAGACTAAATTTTCTACAATTTGAAACCAAAGTGAGCTATATACAACCATTGGTTTCTAAGATAAAGTTCTTTGAAAATAGGCCATTTTTTCCAAAAAGTGAAATTTTTTCGAAATGGTCACTTATTTTGTAAAATATTTTCTGAAAAACGCATCCCACGTCAAATATTATAGAAAAAAAAGACTGAGCAGTGGAGCCCAGCCTTTCTGCACGAGCAGCTCCGGGAGCATCCTTTCTTGAATTTACATGAAATTTTTCGCAGAAGGGCAGGCGGGATCCATCGTGGTGGTGATGGGGGTGAGTCCCTGAGAAGACAGCTTCCACCTCCATTTAGTGGGATTCAAGTTGACTCCCTGCCACTTCTGCACTTGGAGGTAGCACCTTGCTGCATGGTGGCCTGCGGCATCTTCCGTCGGTGGCAAACGGGCGAGGTTTATGCTTGTTGAAGTGACAAACGTCTTTTAACTCAGGAAATCCAAAGTATCCCTGTCCGATGTCACCCCCATATAGAGCCACAAAGCACTTGATGCCTGCTTCACTCACGGCTTGTGGGGTGGAGTCTGGCCGAAGGAAGACCTCCACTTGCTCAGCAAGTTGTTTACTCTTGCTCAGAAGTGTTGTGATTTTGGTCTTTCCTTGGCCAAACGGTGCTGAGGTGATATCGCACCCGGTAAACGCGTGGGTGAATAGTACCGTTCCTGGTAATCGCCGGGAGCCCTGGTGGTTGTAGGAGGTCGTAGAGTAGTGACAGCAACCAGCTTCACCCTTCGTGCTCTTCTGAAGATAGACGTTTATCTCTTCAGCGCCTAAACCATTGAGAAGAACGAGCATGTCGACGTCTTCTCCCACTATGACGAGCCGATCGGCTACTGCTCTTTTTGAAAGCGCCATCATGACGATCTCTCGATCCGCATCTTCTTCGGCAACGGCCACTTCTACTTCCTCCTTCTGAAAGGCGTCACAGAGAAGAGTTGTAAGGCGTCTCTTATTGTTCTCATTGCCCAATACATGCTCTTGAGAAATTTGAATTACTGTGGATTCATCGAACGTCAATTCGTAGCTGGAATGAGCTGCGTAGCGCCGGAGTCATTTTGGTGTTTTTTTTTGTAGCATCTTCGTGGTAGCCGTCAAAAACGATGGAGACGTTCTTCCCAAAGTGGTTTCGGACGTAGGTGGTATAACGCACCAAAAGTGCTCGAACCGTGCTCTTCCGCTGCCACACGACCTTGTGCAAGAGGTAGCAACCATCCAAAATGACGTGAGTGCTGGCATCTATCGGCGTGTGGCTGGAAAGAGGAGTGAAGGCAGAGTACAGAGTATATTTTGTGCCCTTGCACATCCGTTGTTCATTGAACAGAGACATCGGGAACGGGGCCAACTCATACTTGAAGTCATCCTGTAAATCCTGTTCAGATTGCTTTGCAATACACACTCGCTGGAAAATTGTGAGCGGATCCACAGCCACTCTTCTGTTTTTGTCCGGCAGTTTAACGGTTGAGATGATCGATGCCAGCGTGGTAACTTTATTTTTCCGTTTTATTAATAGCTTGTCGTACATTTGCCCCAGAATTTTCATCACTCCCTCCGTTCCAACTCTCTGAGCTGTATGGCAATTAATTTCAGGACCTGCCAGTAAACCACTACTGATAGAAATCAAACTGTCAGTTTTGGGAAATGGAGGGTGGAGAGCAAACCAGTTCTTTAGTTTTTCCACATCACTATTATCTTTGATGATTTGAGAAGGTCTCATGTCTACATCCTGCTCTCCAGTGGGACATGAGATGCTGCAAAAACTTTCCAGCTCTTCACAAATGTTCAACACAAACACCATTCCTGTTGTCCAGCTTGCCAGAACACTGTCGGAGATTCCCCTTCCTTGGGTCAACCCACCGTAGGTTTTCATGAATTGCATCAGCTTCTGCTCAATTGTTAGGTCTGACCACAACCCAGACCAAAACTTGTCAGACCGGCGAATGGTAAAGGATCCTTTTGTGAACATGTCGTATTCACTTTTATCCATCCGATCTTGTAGAGCCATCATATCCTGAAGGTAGAGGTGCGCACTCTTAGCACACAAAAAATGTCCAGCTGCGTGGAAAAAATGGAGCATCTTGTGGACAGTGTGCAAATGAAGGTTCCGATCACCAACATGCTCTGCCTGGATGAATAGTTTTATCAAAGTGGTTATACGAAAGTATTGGACCCACAACTGTGATGTTGGACCGTTTGCTTCAATTTTCTCCAAGGCACGTTTAAATTTTGCCTTTAGTATTTGGTAGGTATCAATTTCTTCTGCTGATATAGTGAGAGACCTTTCAGTGTCTCTCAGCAATTTTTCAGTCTCGTCTCGCTCCTCAAGAGTTATTTCAACCTCATAAACAATGCTGGCCAGTGTGTGGTTTTCCGAGAGACGTGAGAACAGTTTATTTGCATTTCCCCCAAAACGCACTTATGACTGTTTTTGGTTATCTGCCATTTTTGAGAGAACCGCTAAGTCTACAGATATCAATTTAGTTTCAAATGAAAGTTTGTCAAATTTAACTTTATTTTTTATAATATTTGACGTGGGAAGCGTATTTTAGAAATTATTTTACACAATAAGTGACCATTTCGAAAAAATTTCACTTTTTGGAAAAAATGGCCTATTTTCGAAGAACTGTATCTTGGAAACCAATGGCTGTATATAGCTCGCTTTGGTCTCAAATTATAGGAAATTTAGTCTACTTTAAAAGTATGAATTCTGATTACACCGGTCAGACCCTTCCTTCACTGAGATATTGAGCAAAAACTGAAAAAAATCCGAAAATTTCCTGGTTTTTTCGGTCCACCGCCGCTCGCACAACAATTTCAAAGTTGCAAATTTTTTTTTAATACTGGTTTAGGTCTTAACAACATATAAAAAATTCAGAATGACGGGACCTTTTGCAAGGGCGGATGTACATCTTGACTGGAGTAAAAAGAAACATAACAAAAAAAATCTAAATAACTAACCAAATAATACCTCCTCCCATACTCACAAGCATTTGCTTATTATGGGAGAACATAAAAAAAAATAATCATAATAAATAAAAAAAATTACTAAAAAGACTAACTACCCAGTTAGACTCGAGAATAATTCTGCACTAACCGGGAATGACATTAGCTAATTAAAATTGTTATGTATAATTTTGAGATACTCTATCTTTTATTATTCAAATAAAAAAATAATAATAACATTATTCACGAAACATCAGAGAAATACTCTTTTATGGAGTTTTATATTGTAAGTTCGCAATTGAAAATGTCCATTTTGGATAATATTTTATTGGAATTCTTGCGTGTTATAATTATTATGTTGTAATTTTTATGTTCTGAAAAAACCACAATTGTATTTAATGCAATCCCAATAAAATAACCTCAAAAGCGATTTATTAAAAAAATAATGGATATTTTGGAAGAAAAAAAATCGTACCCATTTGGTAATGGTATCTTGACCTATTCCCAAGCCCCATGTCACCCGTAGAAATATGAACGCCTACAAAATAAATAAAAAAAATCATCCAACTTGGAAAGTGACTGGTTGTAGGTATATAGGATATAGGTACACTTTTCAAGTGTTTTTCCGAGATTAATTTTATTTAAACAACCGTCGCGCGTCGCATCGACTATAAAGTTATGAAATTTCGTAGATTCCTGCGGAGCTTAAAAGGATTGAGGGCTTTATTAAACGTGCGTCAAATTTATTCAGTAGCTAACAATTTTTCTCCCAAAATAGGTATTTTTATGCTCGGGTTAAAAGTACCTAATTAGATACATTTTATGAATGTGCTTAATGTGATTGCAGGTACATACGTAATTTATGATGGAATATATACATACATATACCTTTACATACATAATATAATATTATAACACCCTGGTTTCCAAAAATGTCATATTAAAACACAAAGTTCTAAAACAAATACTTTTTTTAATTATTTTCTTTTCAAAAATGTCCTTTAAAAAAAATAAGATGAAGCTATACTTACGTGAAATCCTATTCAGATACTATTTAGATTAATCTTTACTACGAATCGGTTTACATTATGAACATCAAAAAATATGCTACTGATAAATTGAAGCTTTTTCTACCTTTTGTATGTATTGGAATTACAATAAAATTATAATTAACTTAAAAAAAGAAATCATGAAGTAATATAACAAACAATTTTTTAAATACCCCTTTATGGCTAAGACAATTTTTGTTTTTTATGATCAAATTTTTTTTCATTCTTATAAAATTATTCACAAAATAAATAAAAACCACTTTGGCGCTTACCTGCCTCGTGCAAGTAAGACGTTCGATTTTAAATTTTGGAGGCGTGACATCGAAATATTCTTAGCGATTATATTCCTCTTAAAATGCTTATTTGTTATGTAACTTCATTATAAGCTTTTACAAATTAAATATATATTTAAAATAACTGATAAAATAATTAATTTTATTGGCAAGGAATTTTTTACCGGAAATCATTCCACACATAATTCATACAAATACTTTATATTTCCTTAAAGGTTTAAATAGACTTGAAAATTCTAAGGTTTCCTGGAAAATCCGGAGTTTTTTAAAACGAAGCTCAATAAACAACTCGGGTTTTGACGTTTTACCGCTCCGACACAATTTGCAATGGATTTTTTTATAACGCTGTCCAGTAAAAATGATCTCACGTTTGAAATGATATAATTGCTAGATATTTTTTTTATTTATTTAACAATGATCCTTACGACTATAAAGGAATGTATAAGATATAGGTACTTAAAGCTAATCATAAAACTATTCGTGTACTGCTCATTTTAAGAAAAACACTTTTTTCAAGTTATGCTTTAAAACATTATGTTGTTTGTGCGTATACAGACGGTACATACGAATTAAATGGTTTTGTCTGTATAAAAACTCAATTCTTTCAAGAAATGCATAAAAATATACTATTGGATTGAATCACCGATGTAATATTTATTTTTAATATGTATTTGGTTCCTTAGAACGGGCAATCTGCCTAGCTAGGAACTAACATCGACCCACATGATTAATAACACTTGTACACATTTAAATGTCTATATTTATTTTGCAATATTATTACTATATTATTTTTGGTATACAAATGTATCAAATGTAATGTTATAAATAAAATAAAATAAAAATATTGTATTTCTATAAAATATAAAATTGAGTTTTTATAAGGACAAATTTATTTTTATTAAAAAAATAACTAACTTATATGTTTCAAAATCAATGATCCCTTCGTCAGGATAAACGTATATGCGAGTAAACAACGATTATCCTGACGAAGAAACCATTGGTTTGAAACATGTCGATTATTTTGATTAAATGGTGGCATTTAAAATTTTATTTATTATCATTAAATTGTAATCATGCCACAAACAAATTAGCGATTTTTGAAGAAACAAATTTATTTATTCATATTCCGTATACAAATACCAACACTTTTTTCTCAACAACCGGGAGAGGACGCCATTGCCTGCTTCGTTTTTTATATTTTATCACTTCGAACAATCCACAAATCTTTTGAAAGAAGTGATTCGTCTTGTAATTTGAAATAACTTATATTCAATATCATTTTCCGTAGCTATCGATCGCTATCTGTTCGAAAACCGTGATCACAGATTTACTGCTCGATAACATATTGTAATTTGGTAGGGCATTTAAGATTTGTACAGGAAAGCACATTTTAATGGTTACTGGACTACTGGCTTTATCCAACATTTGGAAAAAAAATGCGACATACAACCAACCTGCGTCTTATCTCATTTTAAGTACAATATTCTATAATCCTTGCTCAAAAAAACCAGTATCCAGTCAAAATAAATAGTAATGCCTCCATAAAAAGTTAGGTTGACCTGGAAATTCCAAACGTGATAATTCGTTGACGTCAGAGCTTCCGTGACGTTCGAA
Organism: Limnephilus lunatus; assembly: GCA_917563855.2. NCBI lineage: Eukaryota > Metazoa > Arthropoda > Insecta > Trichoptera > Limnephilidae > Limnephilus > Limnephilus lunatus. The sequence goes on along the minus strand of OU830598.1, from coordinate 43,318,922 downwards.
AGTTTTTGACGTCTGGACAAAACAAAATTTCGAAGAAAAAGTTTTCGATATGTTTTTTGACATCTACTGGCATTTTCGTCAATTAAATATTACATACTAGCTGGTTCCCGGCATGCGTTGCAAGTTGCAATGCCATATTGAAAGAAAAATATTATTTCTCCCTATATTACCTTTCCCGTGCGTCCCCGTTCCCCTCTCTAGCTAGCTTTATAAATTATAGCTATATGTTATTCTGATATACGAGCTATATTATTGTAAAGTTTAATTAAAATCCATTCAGTAGTTTTTGGGTGAAAGAGTAACAAACACACATACCTACATCGATACAAACTTTTGCGTTTATAATATTAGTAAGATTTCATTTCAATTTAGAAGACGGGTATGGGTGTCGCCGCCTCGGGAATCATTTATTTTATAGGATAGGGATAGCCAACACCCCTTCCAAAGGTTACCGGTGACTTAGCAGAGGAACTCGGGTTCATGGGGTGAGGCTTCTCCAAGTCTTGGTGGCACATGCATTTGCCCACCTACTGCATCTGCGGACTGGATCGGGAGAGATTGGTTGATTGAGACATTTTACCTCTCCAGCCAGACTCTCAACCCATCCCCTCGTACATCAGTGGGAGGGATGGATTCATACGTCCTTCACTCCTGAATACATGGACCCGCAAATTACTACCTACCCCTCAAATCCTTTTCTTTCCCAGAACTTCCTTTCCCTAAAAAAACCCTCCACACAGCTAACATATAAGATGACGTAGGCCCGAAAGAAAATTGTTTTCCTCAGGGCTTCCTGTGTGGAACTAACGTAAAAAATAATACATATTAAACCATCGTCCAGTTGATTAGTCAGATATCTCCAAGTACTAAGTTTTGAGATAGTGAGGAAATCATTCGAATACTCCCCATAAATCAAATATTATAAACACGTGTATTATAAACCGGGAAGCATAACGGTCCGTTATATAAGTTGACATTTTGAAATTTTCAACTAGTGACTATAGAAAATATCTTTTTTTTATATCACAAGTTTTTTTGCATTATAATTGATTTGGTGATCTTTATGAGTAATTTGAATGTTTTACCAAATAGAGGGTACACGTTTACATATAATTCACATTATATTCGACAACTCATATTTCGATTTTCGGAGATATCTGACTAATCGGTCTGGACGATCGATGTAAATATATTTTCAATGGATTAATTAAAATTTATACCTTTTCAGGAAAGGACAATCTTCATGCAGCCGCTAAGTATATTGAGGCTGTACCACCGGAGCATCAGAAGGTTCCCGTATAGAGATGCGGCACAATGGCAAGCCTAGGACCTTCTCAGCCTGCCGCAGTCAGGTCGGGCCCTCGATCTGTTCGCACCGTGCTCTTCTAGCCCTGTTTGTAGGCCTCGTCAGCCTTACCAGCCTTGGAGCTTTGCCGAGCTTACCGCAGGATGCACAACCGGAAGAAAGAGGTAACTTACAACGACTCAACATTTATAAATATTTACATAAGATTAATGCAATTTCTATATATTTTTGATTATTCATGTAGTTGCAGCTTTTGGTTCGGCATTATAATATATATATTTTGTTTTGATCTTGAAATAATCTCAAAAATGATTGTTTGACAGTCTCTGTGTATTGTCAATGACATTAAAATATGTTGTGTCCGTTGAACTGCGGAGGGACCACAGATGTCGGGCAAGTGTCCTTTTGAACAATTTTTTTAAATTTTTCAATTAATGTTGTTGCGACACTAAAAACACAAACCTGTAAATTCATTGTTAATTTTACTCTTGTTGAATCGACCTATATTGATGACCTAACATGTTTTTGTCACGAAATATTATAGATACATATCGCAATTTGTTATAAAAAAGGGGCGTTGGGTGCCAAAATATTAAAAAAAATAATATAACTTAGGGTAAAATTGTTGTAAAAAGAATATAAGATGGAGAGCATGAGATTACTCGTATTACTGTGGAATTTGTATCTCGGGTGTGGACCTTTAGCAGGCGGCTATGTGAAATACTTTGTATGAGGAGTGGTTATTAAAATAAATAGTAGGTATAGTGCTTTGACACAATTAAATTAATATAGGTATTTATACAAACAACAACTTGGAATTATTCAGGGCGAAACTAAATACTGAATGGGCATAATAAGGATCGTTGGTTTAATCTTGAGGAGTTGATGTGTATGTAGGCGATCCATGCTGCTGCCTTCGGAAATGTGCGGTCAGCTCCCTCCGCTGCTGACATATGGTGAAACGGCGGAGCAACAGACAGGTCTCCAACAGTCAGATTTTTAAGAGTATAAAGACCACCAAGTTTTGGAATTGTTTACACGCTCCAGACTTCCATATTATGATATAGCATCCTTCGGTAAGCTCAACTTCAAAAAAAAAAAAAATCCAACTTTGGATTCGATTTACTCGAATACGAATGCTCAAATTAAAAAAAAAAGTCACAACGTTCCTGTTTAATAAGAGATCTACAGTTCAGTTTTAGAATTAACAACAGTTTGCCAAAAATGCTGGTCTAATAATAACTTTTTCGAGAGTATTTTTTAAATTAGAGTTACTGTGTTTTCTGAAATTATCTCACTTGAAACCATTTTTTATTGTTCCATAGCACATTATTACATCACAGCTCTTCCGCCGCATGTAAATGCCTTGAATTTATTCATGGATATCCTAACGGGAACAGAAAACGGATATCTTGAAAAAATTTCTTCCATTTTGCGCTGTTAATTTTCCTATGTGATGTGCATTCAGTAATAAAATAAAAACCGTTATTTACGTAAGCTGCATATGAAAAATTACCGAGTTTAATACGTTCTGACATAATTTATTCTAATATTGATTGATCACAATTAAAAGAAAATCTCTTTTTCATAAAAAAAAAATCAAGTATTACGTAACAACTCTATTATCTATTTCATTATCTTAACCATGGGCATTTAACCTTTTTGAAGTGAAAACTTCTTTAGCACCGTTGTGATTTGAAACTCGATGAAACGGAAACTAGCGACATTAAAAAGAGACAAACACATACATTTGTAGGATTTAGCCTGCTAGAGAATTAGATAACAATAAAATATTTATTTAATTCACCGGTACTCGGTTCCAACATAATACGATAAATCCACAGTCCCACGCGAGTCTCCTTTGGTGTAGTGTTTTAAAGCGCCTCACAAACCTCAGCGGCCATAAATTTAGCGGCCAGACATTTCGAATCCTACGAAATCGAAAATAAAATAGATATTTTTATTTTTGTAAAATCAATATCCATCTTCAAACCACTCCAAAATGAGCAGACAAAAGAAAACACAAAATAAAGTGACATCTAGCGACTCAGAAGAAGAAAACACAAATACTAAAAAGATGACCAAATGTATAGGAAAAGGTGCACTGGAATTCGACGACAAAAATATAGAAAAAATTCATCCTTCACATTAATAAAAAAAAGTGCTTCGTAGTCTCTCCATTCTTGACTACTTTAGTTTTCTGAAGGTTTCGCTGCGCGCTTGTGAATTGAGCACTATGATTTTTTTCTTTCTGTATTATCTAGGCCAGTGCATCTACTTTCAACTCGCAACTTCATTTTCACCAAGAGCTATAGAATTGATAAACTATCGTTTAGCACATAGATTCTCAATCTTTTTTTGCCCACCGCCCACTTAGATAATTTTTTTTTCTAGCGCCCCCTAACTCGTGAATCCGAACGGATGAGGCATAATGGGATACCACAATGGGTTATATTTTCCAAAACAAAGGGGGCGTAATGGGATACCACGACGGAGGGGGCATAATAGGATACCACGAAGGGGTTACATTTGCAACAACTGAGGGGGCATAATGAGATATTGGGAAATATTTAAAGGAGTAACATAATTTATGGGTGGCCCTTAATGGGATGGGAAGGGGAAAGATTGGATGGGGTGGGATGGGCTTCTCTGGGTCTCCTTCCGCCCCCCTGTTAGTCTGAAACCCCCTTAAATTTTCTCTTGGTCTTCTACCGCCCCCCCCCCCCCCCTGAAGGTCAGAAACGCCCCCAAGGGGGCGTTATCGCCCACGTAGAGAACCTATGTTTAGCAGGTAAAAAAGGTTTGAATTTTTTCCATATTTTTCAAAAAAAATCTTCAATAAGAAATTTTTATCTTGAATCTTGAGCGAAGCCGGGTAGTAACAGCTACCATAAACTATAAGTACCTCTATTATTAAAAATATATATATATACTAAGATACTAACACTTGGTATTAATTAGTTAGTGGGTTCCGGACGAGTGCAGCGCCGGATCTGCCATACGTTCAAAAACGTGCAAAAACCTGGCGCCAACTCCGAAGGGGCGCCGTGAGAAAATAAATATTGTATTAAAATTTAGTTAAAATATTCTCTGAATCGTTTAAAAATTACCCATAGTACGAAATAATTATTACGCTCTGGCAACACTTTCCAAAGAAACAGAATGCGCACGCATCAGGTTGGAATCAACGGCTTACGAATTTATAGTCAGTCACAGAATTTTTTTACAAATTCTATATATTTAGTTTAAACGTAAGATCTATTTTTCCATATGTCTTTTACGACGAATGGGTTCGATCCAAATACAATAACCAATCACAGCGCTATATTTTTCTTCTGGTGAATCAAACAAACGGACTTGCGCCTTTCAAAATGCTGACAATTTTAGTTATTGTTTTATTTTGTACGATTTAAGTCTCTAGGAGAAGGTAGTTAAAGACCATTTTCTTATGAAATCTTCAGTAAATTTCATTAACAAAAGCATCGCACGGTTTGCAGGATTTGCAGGTAACAGGTTGCAACGTGTTGACAGTTTCATCATTGATTTGACATATTATTTGAAGTTCGTTAAATGTATAATTAATATCTATTAGATTTGTTGGATTTGTTATTTTACGGTGCCAGTGTAAGCGTCTTTCGTAAGCCGTTGATACCATACGTCAGTGTTTAGTGTTTGTATGGTGTTTGTTCGCTCAATTTGGTGTTTGTTCGCTCAACACAGGGGAAATGCAAGATACAAATTTGAGGTTATATTCTTATTAGATTTTAGAGCTAGTCAGAAGCTGTAGATGCTATTCTTGTTTTGTACGTTGCCATGAGAACGTATTTGTATTTGATTTTTCTATTAATATTCGCGTTGGGTATATACATAAACGCAGTAAATCTCAAGAATGTCTAATGGGCCTAGTTCAGCGAAACCACCCGCATTTTCTCGTGACCTATATTTTAAATCATGGTACGGGCACAAACAAACAATTCCTTGTATTATTTTGAAGCATAACTTGCAAAAAAAGTTTTTCCTAAAATAATTAAAATAGCACCATAATTTTATGTTTACCCAATAGATTCAGAGAGTATAGGGCTCCTGGCGATTCTCTCATTAAAAAAAAAACGAGTGTGAGAGTTACCGCCAGGTCACTTGGAAAAGTTACACCCTTTATATGTCTTGATTTTATTTGATAAATTAGTGTAAAAAAATAATTAAATTAAAAAAATTAAATAAATTAAAAAACGGGGTTAACGAATTTTCAATCAAAATAAAAATGTAGGAGGGGGGGGCGCCATCGGTATCTACTGTACAGGGCGCCAGATTTCGTAGATCCGGTCCTGGACAAGTGCCACAAAGGACTTTTTCGTATCAGCAAAAGTATATCAAAGCAAGCTCAAAACCATAAAAATATTATGTGTTTTTAATTTATCACGTTATTTTTTTGATAATAAAGAGTGTATTGTTAAAAACAAACTTGTCAGATAAAAAGTGAGTTTATCAGATTTGTCGTTACCTACTTAGGTTAATATATCTCTATGACTTAGGTACGAAAACGAAAACATAATGTTATTTGATTCAGGATCATGGTGAATACAAAAATATGTTAAGGTTAAACGTCACGTACGTTATAATCTACGCATTCACAGATGGCGCCAATGAAATTATTTTATTATTTTAGATTTTTAATGCTTTTTGCATGTTACGCTTTAAAAAATTAAGATAAATTAATTGTTCGCGCCTGTACATATTTAATTAGAATATAAATAAATAGTTTTGTCCATAAGCAAACCGAAATCTTTCAAGAAAGGCTGAATAATACAATTTTGGATTGAGTCACCGATACAAAATTGAATTTTTCAGCCTTTCTTGAAAGATTTGGGTTTGTTTACGGACAAAACTATTTATTTATATTCTAATTAAATATGAACGGGCGCGAACAATTAATTTACCTTAATATTTTAAAGCATAACGTGTAAAAAGCATTAAAAACCCAAAATAATTTGATTGGTGCCATCTGTGAATGCTTAGATTATAACTACGTGACGTTTAACCTTAATCTTGTTCAAATGTATAATAATGTTGATAATGATAAAATACGAATATTATCGATAACAAATTATATCATTTTGTAATCACTGGGTTGCAATAAAGAATATAGCATGTTAAAATATTGTTGCATATGGATCTACAGGAATAAGTCGATAAAAATTCATTGATTTGAATAACGATAAAGCGTCACTCAAAAATAATGTATTTTCATTGAAGCTTCAACAATAGATCTGAAGTGATGTATATTTTTTTTCATCTAAATTGAGGTTTTGAAGAAAAAATACAAAAGACCCCTGGCGTGTGTACGTAGCCAGTAGCGGACTAAGCCCGTCAGAGGCCCGGGGCGGCAAAGCTGAATGAGCCCCCCCCCCCCCCCCCCCCCCCCTTACATTAATTTTAAGAACTGAATTCATTAAATGACTTCTCATCTTTGTAGAGAAATGCCTTAGTAAGATGAGAGACTTATGGTTTGCTTTTAGGAATAAATTAAATTAACAAATGAATTATTTATTTGTAGAATTATGCACGGGTCTGCCAGAGGTAGGTCCGTGCCGGAGCTTCGTGCACAAGTGGCACTTCCTGGGCACCATCGGTGGTGCCGGCAACTGCACCATGTTCGTGTGGGGCGGCTGCGGGGGCAACGCGGCCAACAGGTTCAACTCGGAGCACGAGTGTCTGCATCACTGCATAGGGGAGTCGTGTGAGTACTATCATCTTATAATACTTACTGGCTCTTCATCTTCTTCTCAACCATCGGCTCTGGCGGCAACTGCAACTTGTAGTTTTGGATATGTATATGTACCTAATGTATTGAAAGAGCTTATAAGTGATGCCGACAAATGCGAGCAGGGAAAGTGCTTCTATCGATTGCCGACAGGGGGGCCCGAGTAGGCGGTGGCGTTCGAGAGTGGTTCTGGCCAGGGCCAGCCTACCGCTTAAATTCAATTATCCGCTAGTATAGACGGGTCGTGTGACTTGTAGCATAATTATTGTAAATACGAGTACGTAAACCCATAATAAACTAGCTTTTTTATCAAGAACCTATAGTTATTGAGGAGTACCCCCATAGAACCAATAGTGTTTGAATGTAAATAATACCAAACATTACAGGATAGGACACAATCTAAATGTTTTGTGTGGGGTTGCGTCGGTACCTACTCAAATACTGGAATGAGGTGATGAGTTGTCCCACCTCAAAGGAAGTGAGGTATGAAAGGGCCAAAAAAAGGAGCTAATATCTCTTAAAACCAAAATATATTTTCCCTAGAATATTTTCATATCATTAGGGGAGGGCAGTTAAATTTCAGAGAAAGAAATTTCCCTACAATATTTTCATATCCTGGGGAGAGAGAGGTGAATAGAGAATTTCTAAAAAAAACTCTAGTAGTGTACCAATACACAAACATCTCACCACCCTTCTACTTCATCGCCTCACTATCTCACCAACCCAAAACATTTGCAGTTATACAAAATATTTGTATTGATACAAAAAATTTTGTAGTAAGTAGGTAGGTACTATGAAGAAAAATAGGTGGAAGAAATATACGAGTATTTTGTGATATTTATAGTTTATCTCACTCAACATTTGCACCATGTTCGTATGGGACGGCTGCAAGGGCAATGCGGCCAACGGGTTAAATTCGGAGCACGAACTCCTTCACCACTGCTTACTGTGCTTAGACTGCTTAGTGGTCAGGGGAGGCATCTAAGGACTGCTTTTTTTCTCCTCAAAAATCGATAGATTTTGAACGGTTCCATGCTAACTCAGAATGAAACCAACTCAGAACCACCTCAGAAAGGTCATTAAAATCTATTAAAAATAATTTTAAAATAGCCGGTAACCCAACATTTTTTTATCATCACTCACGACCTTTCTAAGGGGGTTCTGAGTTGGTTTCATTCTGAGCTGGCCGGTCACCATTTTTAACAGTGTGGGGGTTAGCTTGGCCGAGTGACCATTGACGACATGTGAAAGAATTTTTTTGCTATTTGAAAAAGCAATATAAATTTCAGCGAGACCAAAATTTAATTTACAGTTTTTACTCCAAATAAGATCAGGAATCGCTGGTTAAAGTTTGTCTGGTACTGTGTAGGTGCTATTAAGTTACTACCTAACATATATGTACATACTAATATTACGTATTACTTATAATAAAAGTTTTAATTTTTTTTTATTACTTTCAACATTTCCAGAAGCTCTTATTTAATTTCCTCTTTCTACACGGTAAATAATTGGCTAATAAAAATTTCTAGTCAATGGGTTTTTATGCAATGTAGGTACGGGAAATATCAGTAAAAATATATACATACATTCAAACGTGTATATAAAAAAAAATGGGAATTAAATACAACGTTTTCATAGTGTTGCGCTTTTTCTAAACATACCATAAGAAAGTTTAAAAAAAATGGGTTTGAAATCTTTTCTGAACAAGATTAAGTTCTTAAGAGCGTATAACCAGAGAACACCAGAAATATGACATTTTTAAATCAGTGTTTAGACGTATTGACTCTTTTCCACAAAAAAATGATTTCGAAAGATTGTTCTTTTATTTCGTAAACGCATGTTTTAAAATTTCAGAAAAAATTATAATTTTTAGTATAATAAAGTTATACCATAGGTCGTTGGCGGATTTGTTAAATTTTCAAAAGAGTACATGTATTATACAACACCCATTTCAAATCATAAAATCATGCAGTAAAATAAATCAATACATTATCTGGTAAGCGTGTGTAACAGAATTTTAAATTTAGTTTAAATAAAATCATTAAAAAAATATATAAGTACATGTGTTTCTTGACGAAAATTGGTCCGTTTGTATTTATTTCCGCACTTACAAACTAATATATTTCAATTTTTTTTACATTCTTATTTTGCTGAGACATTTTTGAAAAATGATAAATTGATTAAAAAATGATCAAAAAATAATTACAAAAAGTACATAATTTTAATAGTTTTATCAACACGCCTTTCAGCATTTTTGGATGTAGGTATAAATTAAAGCAAATTTGGAATGAAATAAAATTGATATTGAGTTATTATTTTAAAAAGCTGGTACGGAGAGTAATTAATCTTTCTCGTTGGAACCGCCCTGTACGATCGTAAGAACCTCTTTCGACGAAATGTGGATTTTCAGCCGCTGGCTGGTTATAACGCTCTTAAGTAGCTCAAAATGTTATAAAGTTGTAATATACACAACTGAGAAATATGAAATATGACTAAAACAAAGTCCAACCATTTGTTGTCCACTATTCATTTTGATTTGTTTACAACGCAAAATAACAGCAGTCATATAAATAACAGTAATTAATCACTTATAAACACAATAAAAACGCAGAATATCATTTCTTAACACTATTATTACCATTATTATTATTAACCACACAACTCCTTGTTTTACTACAAAGTTCTGTTGTTATTTTTATTAAACCATAATGACGTAGGTATCAGTATATAAATGCAATAAAATCTTATTTATTGACATAAAAATTGTACATCTATTCAATTCGTTTGCATGATTCAAAATGATGGATTCACATTAAGGTTATATTTAAATTAATACGAGTATGTGGGGGAGTTGACATTGTGTGCTGTAGTGTTTTTTTGTTTTCACGTTAACTCCATAAGCCTATGTCATCTTTGTGGATGCTGTATGGAGCATACATTTTGGGAAAGAAAGGAGTTGAAGATCTGTGAAGGAAAAAGTATGAGGGTTGGGTAGGAATCTGGGGTCGGTCTGTCCAGGAGCGACGGACGTATGAATCAATCCCTCCCACTGCAGTGCAAGGCGATGAGTTGAGAGAGTCCGGCTGGAGAAGTCTGGGTTCGGTCTCCCTCAACCAGTCTCTCCCGATCCGGCCCGCCACGCAGCAGGTGGCCAAACGCATTCGACACCTAGAAAAACCTCACCCCATGAACCTGGGCACCCCTGCTAAGTCACCAAATGTATCGAACCACTTATTGTGGTCTATGGCAGGGATATTAGTTATCCAATAAATGATTGCCGGGGCGACTGTAACCATACTCGCCTCCCAAATTGAAAAGTGTTTGTTAAAACTTACAAAAATGTGTCCACAGTAGTTGTAAGAAGATTTAATAAGGGCCAGTTGTTTCGCAGAAATTCAAACGAAAAGTTATATTCAAAATGGCCGTTGAGCGTCACTTTGTTTATTCGAATTTTTTAATATGAATACATTCACAAGAATCCCAACTGCTTCCATCTGGAGCCAGTGGGACTAAGACATCCCCAATTGGGGTATGTTGTGAGGTTGAAGGGGGGAGGGGATGGAAATGGAGAAGTATCTGGCTACTCAGATCTGATCACCATACACGGCTAAAGCCATTTTAAGAAATGATTCAATTTACTGTTTATAAGATCCACGTTAAATGCCAATTTAGCTTTTGAATAAATTGTGATCAGCAGAAGAGGAGAACTATCATGTCAACTTATTACAATTTAATATAACGCACCTAGAAAAGGGAACTTTCAAATGTTTCTAAAAAATGCTGAATGGCCATTTGATGACAATGTTTGTTACATTTGAATATATGTGAAATGACGCAAATATTTCTTAATTCCAGATACTCTCCCCCCGTATCTCACGTCATCCCTCAGCCCCACCACCACCCCCAGCACCACCATGATGCCCACCTTCGTCCCCCCCGCCCCCACTCTCCCGCCCGTCCCTCGCCACGAAAGGGGGAAGGAACTCACCTTCGCCGAGACGGGACATCAGAAGACATTTATGTTTGCAAAGGATAACACTTTCATACAGCTTGATGGAGAAATCATTCAGACCTTTCAGCTTAGGTAAACAATTTAGAATAATAATTACTTTTGTAGATAAAATGTATAACATCGTCAGGCATTATATGTGTGCCGGACGAGGTGAGGCACACAAGAACTGTAATAAGCTGGAGGTCCCAATCTACGGAGGCACCAAATGTCGCTCCCTTTGCCACATGTGGAGGGAGATGCAGGTCAGAGCGAGGTTGAGCAGGCAGGCGGTGAGAGAGAATAGGTTGTTCTGGTTTACTGACTAATTCTGGTTGTTTCACCCTATTTATACGCTGTGGTCGCGCTTTGAAGCAGGCCAGCCATTCTCTTTACATGCTCGCTTACCCCCACTCCGATGACTTATTTATTTAGCATAAAACAATTACAAGCATTTTACATAGATAATACAAAAAAAAAAATAATTCAAATATATTATACTCAACACGTCCGACACAGTGTGTATGTATGTATAATAATATATATTCACTGATGGATGGAGATCTACACGGTATTTCCTAGCTGGTGCTAAAATTCCGCGCATACCATCTGCGCATCCAGTGGCATTAAGTGGGTAAGATACTCGGATTTTTTTGTGCTCGATGGGCGTTGGCGTAAAAACTAACGCAGATCGAGCCGAGATTAATGATGTTTTTTCTTCCCTATTTTTACCCCACTAGGCATAGGCACCAGGACCAACCCCAAGGACGAGATGCTGACCTGAAGAAAATAAAATACTTAAATTATATCCATAATATTCAGTAAAAATAAATGTAAAATTTCCAGAAAAAAGTTCAGAACTTATGTTCCCTTTTGCTTTGCAACTTGCGTGAAGTTTTTTATCCAGTAAAGACTTTTTCCTCACGATAACACTAATGTAACTTAAATTCAGTCAAGTAAATACGACCTTCAGAAGGTAATAGTAAAAGGCCAAATGAGCCGCAGTACTAGTAGCTAGAAACATGAAAGGGTATTGCAAAGCCCTAGCTACCTAGTTGGAGGATTACGAAAGAATCCGTAGAATTAAAAAAAAAAAGGTCTAACCAAGATGTTTGTAAAAAATCTCAGTTTGATTTCTAATTTGCCATGCGTTTTTATTTTACAGATTATGCAGAGAAATATCGTTTAGATTTCGAACTCGTCTTCCCCATGGCCTTCTTGTGTACCACAATGTGAAGAACCTTGCGGGAATTAAAATGCAGCCCTATGCTCTCTACGTTATAGTAGAAAAGGGGCAGCTGAAAGGTATAATTACAATACCATCACATTATTGAATACCAGTACCATTCAGTTGACTGCTTCCTCAGGTTTGTAAATAAATTTTGTATTTATTTTATTTCCAGTTGTCCATGTTTTCGGCAAGCACTTAACCTCGGTAACAGTTGGAATGGGATTAAACAGAGACGAGTGGCACAATGTGGTTGTTAGAATCGATGTGCACGGAGCAAGACTTATAGCCAAAGTAGATCAACAGCAGGAGGAGGTTTACCTTAAAGGGTTGAACCATGATACTAACTATGGCATTTCCACTAACCTTACGTCCGTCGTACTGGTAGGAGGTAAGACCTCTGGAAATTTAACTAAACGTAATAATTACTTGAGATTATTTGCTTTGAATCCCAGCATGGCATCAATGGTTTGTAAGTTCCATTATTAAGTTCAAGCTGCATGCTTAATATAAATTATGTATTTTAGGTTTGAGTTCTGAAGAAAAACTTCACGGTGTAAAGTACATAATAGAATCGTTCGTCGGTTGCATAAGTGATGTGGTTCTGAGTTCTGGCAAAGCTGCATCAGATTTGCTGCCCATAGAACCATTAATTGCCACTAAACATGAAAACGTCAATGAAGGCTGCATCAACAAGTGTCGCACGAGACAAAACTTATGCTTTGTGGGCTCCAAGTGCATAAACCACTACAATGATTACACTTGTGATTGTTTTGGAATGAAATATGAAGGGGAGCAATGCGATGTTTACAGTAAGTTCCCAATTCATATCTATTTTAAATCAAAATATTCATTTTCGATCTGCATCGTTCTTATCATGAATCTACTTCGTTTTAGCTGCAACGATTTTAACCCTGCGAGGTTCTAGTTATGTTTCCTACAGAGTGTATGATTGGAAAGACAGAGTTCATACAGCTATCAATAGAATAAGTATGATTTTCAAGGTATTGTATATTTTAAATCTAAATCACATAACTGCTATTTGCCATCTTACTAAACGAGGCTGGAAATAATGTTTGATTAAATAATGATTTTGTTTACAGACTCGATATGATAATTCAGCCTTGTTTTATGCAAGCGGAGAAACAAGTTCACTAAAGCATCACTACATAGCCGCATCTCTACACAATAGATCTGTGTACGTGGAAATGGATTTTGGAGATGGGCCCATCAGTTGTTACGTGGGCTATCAAGTGAATTCTAATCACTGGAACAACCTGACCATTTTCCACAACTACAAGGTGGTTCAAGTATCCCTGGACCAAGAAGTTAAAACGTTTGAAATACCCGGCTCGTCGCATCATCTTTACATAGATCCTGAAATCTACATTGGAGGAGGGCCAGAGTTGAACAAGAAAAAGGGACTCTTGTCAGATAACAATTTCATTGGAAGCTTTGAATATGTGTTTTATAATGACGTATCAATTTTATATGAATTGAAAAAGGGGAATCCTAAAGTTCATTACATAGGTGTTCTAGAACCAGAGTTTTTTGAAAATGATGTGGACGTGATACCGATCACATACCCATTTGCTTCATCACACATTTGGTGGCCGCTAGAAACAAAGAGCAGCTTAAATTTATCATTTGACTTCAAATCTAGTCGTAACATGGCCGTGCTGGCTTACAGTGATGTTATTACGCCTTCAGGAATGGGATTTTGGGAGGTAAAATCACATTAATGTAAAAAAAAATGAAATACTCAAACCACATTCATTTGCCTCTCAGTCTTTTACAAATGTTATAATTATTTTACTAGGTGAGGGTTGTCAAAGAGGAAATTCGTTTTGAACTTGTTCCTGATGCTGGGAAGAATGTCACCCATCTCACTTCAGTCAAATTCGATACCAGAGGAACATGGCACACAGTGGAGTTGGAATATAATGATGGAGGAATCAATCTGATTGTAGATTTCAAGAACAAACAAACTCAAATGTTCGGTAATCCTCAATGAATTACTAATTGTATTCAATAATACAATATTAATTTAACAACGTAATGTTATGACAACAATAAATACTCCCATGTTTAATTCAGTCATTCATGTCAAAAGAGTGGAAGAGTAGTTTGTGATTGAAAATTTATTTTTTTCCAGGACTGAAGTTTAATTTGGCAGACAAAGTCATTATTGGCAGTGGGTTGAAGTCAGCCAATCTCGGGCTGATTGGATGTATGAGAGATATAACTGTCAACGGAGTGCTCATAGAACCCAGGTAGGTACCTAAATAATGTAATCCTATAACTTTTCGTGCAATCTCCATGAAGGCAACCCTTTAATTTTAATAATATCTCCGACTTCTGTTATTCTCCATACATTCTCATGGCAGCATGTTACACTAGCGCCTTCTAGCAACGTGAGTTGTGCACCTTGGTTTACCTTCATAAATTAATATAGAAATCGAAAAAAAAATTTAAAAAAAGGAAACTTACATAAGACTTTAGTGCTTTTTTGCTAGTACATAAAATAAATATAAAAGCGGCTATTAACTCTTTATGATGTTTTAGAAAGGTAGGTGATAAAATACATAATATTATTAGTTATTATATTTTTACTTAATCAAGAATATTTTATTTACTATGTAAATTAAGCAGTGGGAGGGATGGATTCACACATCCGTCACTCCTGGATACATTGACCCCCAGATTCCTACCCACTCCTCATACCTTTTTCCCAGAACATTCTCTCCTTGCAGGGTGTATTTTTCTTATTTAGCATTGTTTTTTTCACGCAGGTATGTGATAAAAACAGAAAGAGTTGTTGGAGAAGTAGCGATTGACAATTGCCAGTTTGTCGACCCTTGTCTGAGGCCAAATACTTGCGAACACGGAGGGCGCTGTTCTGTTCGAGATGATCGAATCGCCTGCGATTGTAGCGGAACTGGCTACATTGGAAAGAACTGCCATTTTGCCAAGTTCCGTAAAACGTGCGAAGAGCTGGCACTACTCGGGTACACTCAGCCAGATGTTTACCTGATTGATATTGATGGAAATGGAAGATTTCCACCAGCTCATGTGAAATGTGAATTCCAAACTATGGAAGATGCAACCAAAACTATTGTGGAGCATAACCTACCTAGTCAAGTTGTGAGTATGGCAGCTATCTTTTAAAACCTACATTGGTTTCAATAAATACATCAATAACAACAGAGCGGATTCTGCACAATCTATAATATGTATTTATTAGTTAGGTTCATGTTTAGTGCCTTCACTCATGGAGAATCCGAAAACTGGTTGGCAACTCAGTTCACGGCACAACTCAATTTATCAACCTCCTAAAAAAAATGTATACATATTTTTCTTTTCGGACATATTGCAAATTACTCGAAAATTTGACAAGTCGTGAGCCTCCACCATGGCAACCTATCAACATGGCAACTGAAACGCGACGGCCGGGACCAGCACTGCTAGTCACCGTGTTGCCCTTGACAACTGGTCTTTAACAAGTTGCCTGTGTGCGGTCCGCCAATGAAATTCACGAGTTCCTTTCGTGTGGATAGCGATTGAGTCGCCAACAGGTTTATTTTCAGTTTCTCCATAAGCGGATGGCCTTAGAGTTTTAACTAGAACACAGGAAATATATAATTTATTTTGGAAGTTCCTTGGCATCAGCATTTATTAGCAATACTAAGTATATACTTTTTTCTTGTTTCAGGATGTTAGATCAGCCACGGAGGAAGACTTTAAATTCAGTATTAAGTACAGAGAGTTTACTGCAGAGATGTTGCAAGAGTTAATTTCCCACTCTCTCTACTGCAGTCAACACATCAAGTATGATTGCTATTTGGCCCCATTGGAACTTCACAGTGCCACATGGTTTATTTCATCAGCGAGGAATGATACGGTGGACTACTTGGGAAATGTTAAACGGTATGACAAAACCAAAAGTATTTTGATCAAAATTACATACTATACAAACAAAATTACAAGTGCTGTTTTTTTTTTTACAGAGGATCTTGTCCTTGTGGAGTAAACAGAACTTGTGTTGACCCTTCACTGTCCTGTAACTGTGATATAAGTGAGAACAAATGGCATTCGGACGAAGGATCCTACATCCAGCCTCACAGTTTAGGAATCACTGAAATGGTATTCTTGCAACAAAAGGACTTGGATGAAAATGCACAGGGACGCATTACACTGGGGCCTTTAGAATGTGTTGAAACAAGTAAGATATTCATTCCATGTAAGCCTTGCGGGTTTAATGCATTTCCACAAGTGAATGGTTCATATTAAACTAATAACTAATTTATTTCAGATACCCAACAATATGTAGTAACATTCACAACATCTCAATCGTATATTGAAGTTCCTGGATGGAGAAAGGGAGATATTGCTTTCAGCTTTAGGACAACTGGTACCAGTGCCATTTTGCTTTTCCAACCACCAATCAGACCGAACTATCCCTCGTTCATGGTGGCCTTAACTAGCGGTAAAATCCTTTACTTATTATATCAATTTAAACATAAATAGTTTGTATCCATTTTCATTTCTATCTTTTTAACAATGAATTATGGATTTCATTTAAATGATTTTAGATTACCAACTTACATTCAACTTCACTCTCAATACCGGAACAACCAGGGAATTAGTGATCAATTCAAAGAAAAAATTGAATGGAGGCGAATGGCACAAAATTTGGATAGATTACAACTTCTACCATGTGAGGTTTATGATTAACACTGAATATCAGATGGTGGATTTATTACTTGAGGAAGAATTTGGACCATTTGAAGGATCTATGTTCATTGGCGGTGCAACTGGGTGAGTAAAAAGAAGCTTTCTTTGTGTAATATATGATTGACAGTCCCGTTTTCAGGCATCTTGTCCCGATGTCCCCCAACACAGCTTTGGGGCGCCAAAATGTCCCATTTTCGAAAAGAAAGAAACTCAATAGAAATATTTTAAAAGTAAAATGTAAAAAACAGCTCATGCATTTGGTAGATGCAAGATGAATCGTAGTCTAGCCTCTTTTGTACTGTGCTCTCCAGGCGATTTTTAGTGAAACAGCGCTATATAAGTTGTCTAAATTTATTATTATTATTATTATTATTGTACCTACCTTTTTTTTCGGTGTCCCAGTATGGGGGAAAAAATAAATGGTCACATTATTCATAACACAACACTAACATAACCGTTATTAAAACTAATTTGACATATTTTTATAGTGATTTACTGAAGAAGTCCGCTGTTAAACAGGGGTTGATTGGCTGTTTCCGTGGTCTGGTCGTCAATGGAGAGATCTTAGACATATACAGTTATATGTCTGTTCATCTATCAGAAATCATAAAGGACTGCAAGCCATCTTGTGTTCCTAATCCGTGCCAAAACAAAGCAATCTGCAAAGAACTGTGGTCTACCTTTCAATGTATTTGTCAAAACCCGTGGGCGCATTACGGAACCTATTGTGAAACAAGTAAGTATACTTTGCACCATATAGATAAGTGCAGCATTGATGAATTACCATTCTTTTAACCCTTTCCAACCAGCTTCATACGAGCGTGAGTTTGTTTTTAAAATAATCTTGACAGAAAATAAATCTATTTTTGGGAACAAAACCAGTGTCGATTGAACGTGCGGGAGCTGCTTGTGTAGGGTACCTTCACACGCACGTGTTTCAACCAGTAAGTCGCCCAGCACATGATTGGTTTATTTATGCCCAGCACCACGGGGATCATAATTAAGAGCTTTACTGGTGGGGCCCTTCAAAATTTTGACATTTTTTGCCAGTTGGAAAGGGTTAAGGCGTTTCCCCAAACATTGAACCAAAGAATTGTGCAAATATGAGAAATAGGCGTCTCTACTCAATTTTGCATGCGGGTGCAATGTTTGTGCAAACATTTGGTTCAATGTTTATGGACATTTGGTCGCACAAGACCTGCCTTTAATCCAACTTATTTATGTTTCTAATATGTGTCTGTGTGTTTTCAGATATCAATAACAAAGCACTCACATTCCTCACACCTGACTCATATTTGAGGAAAAACTATCTCTCAGCCAACACAACAGTGGATGAAAAAAACAGACTCAAGAAGATGATGCTTGAAAATCTTTTAGTGAATCTGCGTACCTATGATAGTGATGCCTTAGTACTTTATGCCAATGATCATATCAACAACTTTTTCCACCTTTACATTGCACCGGGCAATAGAGTGGTGTACATGTTCAATTATGGAAATGAAATAGTCAATGTGTCCGTAGTTTACGAAGGATTGAGCAAAGGAGAAAGTATCCAGGTGGCCATCATCCGCCAAGATAACGAGACAACCTTACACGTCAATGATAAAAATGCAACGATCAGCAAATCCGTGGTCTTACTGGCAGAATACTCAAATAAACCATGGATCAATCCTGAATCGGGTAAATATTATTTAAACCTCTTCAACTCTTTTCCAATTTAAATATATGTATATAATATAAAAGGGGTGGCCTGCAACTCTAACTGACAATCAAATATTTTATTTTTTTTATTATTGAAGACAATATCAGCGATTTTCAATCGAAAATTTGAAACAGAAAAATCAGAAAAAGATACAGTCACATCTAGAAATCGAACCCAAGACCTTAGCGGTGCTCTACCACTGAGCTAATTGTATCATACTTTGACTAAGAACTATCAATATTATCTTCATTTTCTTAAAGCTATCTTTATGTGTGATTGCAAGATTCATCTCGAACTAAATGCTGCCTAGATAAATAAATGTCTTGGATAAATTTATCCATTTTTATTCAATATGCGACATCTATTGTCTTTTTTGCAAGTCTAGGTCTCCTGGGTTCAATTCCTAGATTTCTTGTTTCAAATTTTCGATTGAGAGTCGCTAATATCCTCTTCGTTAATTAAATATTACAATTTAAGGTTTTACTCATTTAGTTAAAAATAAACATATATTTTCTATTCAAATGAACGCTAATATGAATGCACTGAGCAGAACTTCAAATGGCATAAATTCTGAACAACAAAATTGATCTATTAACTTTTTATTAAAAATGCATACATAGATACATACTGCTGATATCTTCATGGAACCTATCCCCCTTTCCCATATGACATAACTAACAGAAATAGAGTTTAATAATAAAAATTAAAAATGTTTGAATAATGCCATTTTGAGTTATTTCATTTTAAGTGCATTAATACAGAACTTGCTACATCTTTATCTTTCTGTTTTCAGAGGTTCTCCGTCCGCAGCGCCCCCCCGCGCCCCCGGCCGACTACTTCCAGGTGAACCTCGGGGGTATAGACCCGCACTCCCTGCACCCGGGTCCCGCGGGCACTGAGGGCGTGAGAGGCTACGTCGGCTGTGTCCGAGGACTTAAAATCGGCAGCCATGTGGTAGACCTGCCACTAAAGGCGCAGCAAAATATTGATCAAGGTAATTTTATAATTTTACCTGTAGTAATCTATACCTACTTCTTCAACAGGGTATGAGGAATTTGCAACACTCGGACGTGCATTCTAGAGATGCCACGAATATTCGGTTACTTTTTTTACTATTCAACCATTCGGCCGAATACCGAATTCCAAATTAAAAAAAAAAACACACATGATAAATAATATATTACACAAAAAAAATATTTTAATAACAAATCAGCTTATTTAATACAATGACATTATATATTATAAATAGACTCGCCATAGTCTCACATACTCGCATTATAATGTGGAAAGCAAGCAACACTCTTTTGTTTTCAGCGGTTTTCAGTATAATTTCTAAATTCAAAAGTTTATTCCTGTGTGATAAAGACAGACAATCAAAGAATGTACGTGTGTGAATGTCATAGATATACATATAATCGGGCAGGGTATGCTTATGTCACTTTGTGATGCAACGTTCACTGTCTCCTTTTCTTAAGGCCCACTAGAATAAAAGGTCCGGTTGCCTGTCGGACTTTGATGTGTCGAGCTACACAATAAATACAATAGGGCAACGACAGTTTTCAAATGGTGGCGGTTGTCGTCAATACTCGTTGGAACTGCTGATTCATGTGTTGTTTTACCGCAAGTAAACAAATAAACAGAGTGTTTAGGCTGATTAGTCTATTTTAAAACAGTAAAGTTTACTTAGCAACAGTAATTTGGCTGTTGTGCGTCCAGACCCTTTACTTTAGTAGGCCTAGAATTTTCCGCCGCTCACATATACACTGCCACCGGGAGATCATAAATAAATCTTAGCAAATTCTGCTAGGCTTGGATACTGTTTTGCATTTGCTGACCACCACTTGTAAGGGTCTGCTGTCCAATCTAGTTAACAGTTTTCATGTAAAAATCAATTTCATTTGCTTGATGTAATTGATTTTTACATGAAAACTGTTTAGGAAACTAAGTGTCGCCAAATATTCGATCGCCGAATACTCGGCGCTTCGACCGAGAGCCTAGCTGAATATTCGGTATTCGGCCAAATCACTATTCGTGGCATCTCTAGTGTATTTTTAAATAACTTGCAGTTGATCAGCGACTTCACTTGTGTTTTAACAGAATTTCTTCCTTATTGATAAAATTAAATATAATACAATGATGAAGAGCAATTTGACTTCCTGTCTTTTTTTAGAGTAAATTAATATTCCAAAGCTCCCTGGTTTGTGATGTAAATGACATTGTGAGCTAAAAGTAGATGCAAAATGAATTTCAAACAAAAACTTTGCAATTTTTTGATGCCCAAGGTCAGCAATCTGAGAATTTTTCAGGTTCACTAACAGATTTTTAGTGTAGGATTTAATATATAAGGTTTTGATAGACAATTTAATAATTTTACATAACTCTGAAAGACACTATCAGCATCACCTCGGTTGTTCAGATCTGATTCTTCCAACCCCCCGTATTCTTCCACCTTCTCCTAATATGCGTACGATTTTTAGTTTGGAATATTGTTGTTATTCCAACTTTAATTTTCAAAAATGTGTATTTTTCCATTATTGGCATTATTATGTTTGAAAGTAAATAAAAAATAGACCACTCTCTGACTCTCTTGTCACCCTGAAGGATTATTTTTTGAAAAATTTTATCCGTCTTTCAATCCTATGGAATAGCAAAGTCAACCAACATTTCATTAACCTTTTGAACGCTATCATATCCTTAAGGATATGTAAAAAAATTCATTTCTCTGAATATAACTACATAGTTGGAAAAACTACATATGGTAGATTATATACTATTTTTACAAAAATATAAATCAGGTAAAATGGCACAATTTACAAAAACATAGCTTTGTGAAAAGCACGTAAGTTTACGAAAATATAATTAGTTGGTGCACGGCGAAAATTTTGCATCAGCACACCAAGAGTTAAGCTATGTAAAAGCAATAATATTATAGCCTTGGAAACCTTTTCGCAAATAGTGCAATAATACAAAGAAAAATTGTCATAAACCATTTATTTATTGATTACAGATCTAACAGGAGTGTTGCCCCACTGCAATATGCGGTGTGATCTGGAGCCGTGTAAGAACGGAGGCATATGCACCGAGGATTTCAGCCGTCAAGAAAGCTCCTGCGATTGTGAACATACAAGTTACTTCGGAGACAACTGTATGGAAGAGAAAGGAGCCGACTTCAGCGGAGAGAGCGTTCTACAGAGAAAGTTCGTTTTAGATGGAGCCGTTGAAAAGGTAAAATAGTTTTCCGAAAGTCTTTGAATATATATTAAATTGTGTAAGGGCAATCGGGGCAAGTGCGGCTTTAAATTAACGAATTGGAGTCAATTACAAAAAAAAAATTATTAAAACAAATTTTATACAAGCCTTTGAGCAATATAAGAGCATTGTAGAGTGTAATATTATATTTATTTTAACTTTTATGAGTAAAAACTCAAATTATAATATTTAATTAAATGAAGACAATATTAGCGAAACTCAATCGAAAATCTGGAAACAGAAAAATCAGAAAAAGATATTGGCACCTCTGGGACTCGAACCCAGGAGTTAATAATTAATATACAGTTAAAAGTGACCGAATTGGATATAGACACCTTAGCTCAGTTGGTAGAGCACTTGCCATGTAAGCAAAGGGTCCTGGGTTCGAATCCCAGAGGTGCCAATATCTTTTCTGATTTTTCTGTCTCCAGATTTTCGATTGAGTTTCGCTAATATTGTCTTCATTTAATTAAATATTCTAATATAATAATTATAGTAAAAGCTGTCACCTAAGCACGCACATACCCCGTGAAATAGGGCAAGAAAGCCTCATTATAATTTACACATACATTATATAATACCTAAACACAGAAATTGATTTATCCGAAAGCATTTTCGTTATTTGTTTTTGGGGTGTTATGCAGGGCCGGATTAACCATGCCGGGGCCCCTAGGCAATGCACGTCTCAGGGCCCCTTTACCAATGGTGGACTAGCAGGGGGGGAGGGAGGGGGGGGGGGGTCCTCTGGGGCCTTCAAAC
This sequence comes from Limnephilus lunatus, assembly GCA_917563855.2. Classification (NCBI taxonomy): domain Eukaryota; kingdom Metazoa; phylum Arthropoda; class Insecta; order Trichoptera; family Limnephilidae; genus Limnephilus; species Limnephilus lunatus. Next base: position 43,296,195 of record OU830598.1, on the reverse strand, counting down.
GCCTCCATGTCCCCTTTATCAAATCCTGCCATTAATCAGTGGCCGAGAATTTAAAATTCGTCGAACGATGATCTTGCAATCGTACTCTTGCAACTGTACAGGGCGGTTCCGATGAGCAATATTTGCTTTGATAAATACCTAAATTCAAAACTGCTTAAACTCGTGAATGAAAAAACTATTCAAATTATGTACTTTTCTAATTGTTTTTTGAGATAATTTATTGATTTATTTGAAAATGTTCATTGTTCATAAAAAAAAATAGAAGGGGGCCCATTATAAAAAAATCCCCAAGTGGTGCCATACTGACTGGATTTACTAACAGTTTAAGATTTAGTACATGCAAATCGGACGAATAGTTTTTCTAATATGTTGTCAACCGTGTTGAATTTACAGTGGCCTGGTGCCTTAAAGCCTTGTTTAGGATTTGATCAAAGGAACATGGAGGCGTTTGGAGGCCCCCCAGAGTCAAAGGCCCGTTTGAACTAAAGAAAAAGCCTGTAAAATTACATCAACTTCTTAAACTAGGGGGGAGAGGGGAGCGGTTATCCAGCTTTTCCACCCCGGGCCTCTGACGGGCTTAGTCCGCCACTGCACTTTACCCTTTTCTAACTTCCAAACATTTTTTTTTTCTACCACAACGTTATTTTATTCAAAATTAATCTGTTTTTTTACTACATTTCGAAGGTATGCCTTCACCCCCATTCAATAAAAAAATGAAACTAATACAATAGTACAATGAGCGGTCTTATCACTAAAGTGATCTCTTCCAGACAACCTTGGTATGAAGAGAAACAAAGAATTTTAGCAAGCAGATAGGTAGTGCACACTAAAGCTTGTACAACATTTATATTTTAAACGTTAGAAATAAAAGAAAAAAAATAACAAAACAAATGCCAATATAAACCACACACGGCACCTATAATCATATCCCCATTGATACGAAGGAAAGTAAAGTAAAATACAAATATATTTAAATATTTGTTTTAATTATTGACTTTTTATTTATTATTTGTGCGTGATGTGAACAGTTATTGGGTTATAACCTAATTATTATGGTTGTTGTTTTCTTTAATGCATGTAATGTTATTAACCTATAAATGTTCGTAATAAAAAATTAAAATATTTAAAACATCTTGAAAGCTGACGTTTTCCAAAAGTGTGCCGGAGTTGCTCACTAATTTTGAGTCGAACCGTTGACGCAAGTTATTTTTTCTTGGGGCGCGGGGCCCCCAGCCGATGCGGGGCCCCTAGGCAGTTGCCTACTCTGCCTTAGGGATAACCCGGTACTGGTGTTATGCCGTGTTGCGCTACCTCCTTCTTTAGACGACATTTCGGACAGCGTTGCAGTGTCCATCATCAGGGCAGATCCGGCAGATCCGACATATACTTTTTTTTACGTTAACTCCACACAGGAGGCCTGAGGAAAATAATTTCCTTCCGGCCTATGTCATCTGAGATGCTGTATGTAGGGTCTTTTTGAGGAAAGGAAAGAATGAACACTGGTCTTCAAGAGACCCATATTGTAGGAAGGAGGAAACAGAGAGGCCGGCAATCGTTCCACAGCCGAATTATACTGGAAATATTAAAGGAAATAGGCTTTTTATACCAGTTCTTGCAGTTTCGCAATATGATTAAAAACAAGCGTGTAAATAGAGTTTTATTGTTTCAGGGAGTAAAGATCACTACAAAAATTAATGGCCTCCAAAATAAAATTGACGTGCAGAGCCATTTAGCACCAGTTCTATACTGCAACGGGATTAGCATTAATTATTTTCCTAGATAGCACACACAATCAAAATTGCTTCCTTTTCTCATAAAACCTGACAGACTTCCCTCGATTGACCTGAATTTATGTGTGAAGTTGCACAATTTTTAATTAGTTTTTATGAGAATTGGTATGTTTTACTTACCTACGCATTTTGTAATTATTTCTAGGTTAAGGTACAGCTCGCATTTTCCAGCAACGATCTTCGACAAAAGAATACGGTTCTCCTACTGCTGCAAACAGAAAATCAGTAAGTTCGCAAAATACTGCTATTAAATTCTGTATAAACATATACTATATTATTTCTAATGTGAGCATGTGTGATCGTGTAACGTAATACATACTGCTAACTGTTTCATAATTTAGACAAAATCTCTTAACATGAAGTAGGTATCTATTGTCAAAAGCAGTCAAAACTCTTGGACAATGAACTGTAGCCTCATGAAATTATCACCGCTCTTCTGTCTGAAATTTCCAGATAAACCCACACCCAACGTTACTTCCATAATAAGCCAGGAACATATAAATATTAAATTTACTTAGGTTTACTGAAAAGCTAGTTCATATAATCAATGACATTATTTATAATTTCATTGATTACATACTATGATTTTTTTCCTTTAAATCAAAACAATATTTTTTTATCAAAGCGTGTTGATTTCAGGCGCAGCTATTATCTGCTAGTGGCGATCACTCCGGATGGGCATTTGAAATTCGAAGAAGACAGGGAAGGTTCAGTTTTTGGAGCTGAAATAAAAGACCGAAACTTTTTAAATGGTTCGTTTAAACCTTACATTTATCAATCTACAACAGATAAATTTACATGCAATTCCTAATCAATATTCTTTAATTTCCTAGGTGCCCGACATTCCTTATACTACACACGTAATGGATCTGATGCTTCTCTACTGATAGACAGGGGAGAAGTACAATTATTACCTGTCACTGTTCAAGGACTAATCTCCTCCCCAGATCTTGGTTCCAATGAAGTCCAAATTGGGGGACTGAACACAAGTGACCCCCGCTTTGCTATATACAAGGGGTACAGCGGATGCCTATCCAGTAAGTACTGGCACTGAAATAAAAAACATCAATATTTCACTGGACTGCATTATAATATAACCGATAAAATACCACTTCGCATTCAATTGGTGAAATGGTTTTTATAATGTTTTTTGACTTCTGGTTCTTTAGCTTCTACTTTTGTTATTTTATTTCAGACATTTATCTATCGGTGAATTCATACACTATGAAACCTTTAGAGGAGTACATGCTGTTCACAAAGAATGGAGCGGAGAAGGTGAATGTGACTAACTCGCAGGGAGTGCGAAGTGCCCAATGCTCCGCTAGATTTGATCTGCCGCCAGATTTGCAGTTCCAAAATGCGTATCCTGATATTCACAATGGCAGTTTGGTTAGTACTCAAAAACATGTTATAGTAAATATAAATATCTACTCATATAAAACTCTACACATTTCAAATAGTTTTTTGGGGGGATTGCATTTACCTGCATTTTGATTTATATTTGTGTGATTATGATGTACAAAAGCAAATACATACTCTGTTATATTAATAATACGTCCGACTCCAGTAAAATATTGGTGGTATCAACAAAGCTTGCCGCTAGAGACGCTAGAGTAACACATTGATTGATATGTATACATTCCTTTCAATGGCCTAATACCTGGCGGCGGTGTTTTGCTCTTTCTAATTTGTATTTTATTAAACATTGATTAAAAAAAAACATAAAAATGTCCCAAAAAGTAGGTTCTGGACAGATGTAATACCTAATTACTAGACATCGGATTATATGCACTAACAAAGTGCCAAAATATGCATGCAAATATGCACTAAAAAAGGCCGAAATATGCACTAAAAACTCTTGATATGCCTAAAATATGCACAATGCAAAATCAAAAAACCATTTTTATTTTGCGAAATATTCTTAAAATTATGCATAGTTTTTGTGACAATATACAATTACCTAAGTATTTTTCCAAATTTTTGAGCAAAAATTTTTGTTGTTTGTCACCCAAAACGCCGAAAACGACTTCTCTACGTCAACTGACGTCATCCGACAAAATTTAAAAAAATTGGCGCCATTTCTGGAGATACCTGTTTATGCAGGGTATGTATGACCTGTGCCGTTGATGTAGGCATTAATGTTCTTTATGTCTTCAAGACTCGGATTTTTAAACAAAATAGCGTCTAACTTTTCACGAATTTTTTTCTGATATTGAATTCGGAAGAGCGTTGGCGAGTTCAATCATTGTTTCCAGTATTTCTATTGATTTAAATAGAGGAAGGTTTTTTGTTTCCAATTTCTCTGTGGTATCTGGTAACTTGTGGAAATGTGTTGAGATGAGAGCGATATTCTGTATAATGGATGCGTCTTCAAACGCTAAATATGCACGATTGGGAAAAAAAGACTAAAATATGCATTAACGCCGTAATTAGAGAGTTATATGCATTTGCATATGCAAATATGCAAATGCATATAATCCGATGTCTACTAATTACAAACAACAAGTCTTTTATCAGAATGCTAAAAAACGGTTAGTTAGTAAAAATATAATTTGAGTTTGTTTAATCCTAGCAAATAAAATGTCCTTGATTACATAAAAAGTGGATTATACCACGAAAAACATATTTATAAAACTTTTAAGGCTAATTCAGCAAAGTTGTGTTAGGTGGCCCCTAGACGCTACAATAACTTTGTACAATATATTTTATTGTTCAATAAGATTGAAAGGCGCTTAGAATCCAAAAGATCAATTATATTGCTCAACAAACAATAAAAATATTGAGCAATTATATTGCGCAATGTTTAAGAGTATTTTTATTTTAGTATTTTCGAGTAAATATTGCGCAATACTGACCCTACACAATGCAATGGAAAAATATGGTGCAAAAAAATTAAACTCGCTCAAACTTTTGTTCAATCATTGCGCAATCTCCAATATAACCCCAAACGGTCAATAATATTGCACAATTCGTAATATTGCTCAATATAATTGATCGTCTAGGGGCCGCCTTAGTTTCATGTAGCATTCTGTGTTGTGTTGAAGTTATAAATCAGCGTGTTATAAATCAACATGTTGAAGTTCAAAAAAAAGCAGAAAGGTCATAAATATGTAGGTTATCTAATTTTATTTTTTTCGATTTCTCTAATTTATTTGTAAAATAAAGAATACATTTCACGTATGAGAGAAAACCAGTCCGCACAACTCACACTGCTAGGAGGCGCTAGTGTAGCATGCAACCATGTATGGGAAAAGTCAGAAGTTGGAAGTATTATTAATATTGTAGGGTATTTGATAAAGGTAAAAAAAAAATTAAAAATACACACCTGTTTGTGAACTAGGTACGTGTGACTATTTATTATTCACTTACATCTTTTAAATTACAGGGAACGGACAAAACCTGGGTTGAAGATCCACCAGCACGAATTGCTTACAAATCTCTTTATTCCGATGCATCAACAGAAGAGGAGAGCACTAATATTGTTTTCATAATTCTTGCTACAATATTTGTTACTGTTGTGATTTGCTGCTCATATGAGGTTTGTAGAAGAGAAAATCTGCTAGGCGTATTTTTATCAATGATCATTATTTGTCGATATATATGTTCTATGATGGCTTTACGTAGGTAACAAAATTGATAAATTTTAGGTTTGGAGAAATAACAAACAACATAAAAAGCGTTTTGAAAGAGAAACCGATGAAAGTATTATTTGGAGTAAAGAACAAGCAACCAAGATGCATGAATCCCCTGGACTGGGATTGCGATCTCATACATACAAAACAGTAAGATATATTTGTTGATTGACGTTGGAAACAGTCTAATATGTTTTAATTTCGCTGGGCTCTGTTTAACATTAAATAATGCTTTTAGGTCCCCAGTGACGATGAAAATAAACCTGGGAATACAACACCTCCTAAAAAAGTTTCAATTGCTGTACAAAATGGCGTTAAACCACCAACAGGAGTAAAAACAAATGGTTTCACCCCTAATTCTCCTAATATTGGAACAAATGGAGGCCCACCCACCCCCACAATCCCAGCCGTAGTAATAAATACAACAGAAGCAAATAGAGACGCTGAATCTGAAAAGAACACTCCGCCATCTCCGCAACGAAAGCGCATTAGTTTCAGTGGTAAGATGCATATATTTACTTCTGTTGTTCTGAGATCAGAATATTATATTGATCATAATGATATATAAAATAATTTGCTTTTCAGATAGTCCTTCAGAGAAAGAATTGTCATGGGAGCCACTGACGGAATCCACTGATCTATTGGAGCCCGAACGAGAAATAACCGAAGAAACTAGCGAAGAAGAAGAGGATGGCAATGATTCCATTGCTGAATCGATCCCTTCTTCTACCGATGAGGCCTTAGTAACTTCTCATGCGGTAAGCAAGAGAGCCCCCCTATCCTCCATTAGCGAATGCAACCTTGACCAACTCGATTTCGGAAAACCTGGCAACAAATATGATATGTTTGATGATGAATATTAAAAGCTTCTTCTGTCTGATCATTGCTGCTTGAAACATCTAACTGTGTTGACTAACTGGAAGAAGTCTTAAATAGTGCCAACACTATTTTCATTATTTGTACTCTTGCAGTGGTATGTGCATGATATTTTTTGACAAAGAAGGAGACTATCATTTATAATTTCTTAACTTATTTTTTACAATTAGGCTTGTGATAGAATCTAACTTTATGCTTCCTGCATATTGTGCTTAATCTAACGATTGCAGCACTCAATGAAGCTTGTCGTTGCCAAAATCGTCCATGCATATTATTAGTCATAGTTCTAAGTTTTAAAGTCATCACTCATCACATAATATTATATGCAAAAAGCTTACTAAGCAATATTATTAGTACTCAATAAGAATGTCTCAATTAGATGTTCATTTAGAATTTAGATCTACCTTCAATTAGAAAAATTAAATGTGACCGGTCAGTGGCTGAGTTGCCATCGTGTCCGGATATCACCCAGGAGTCGTGAATTCAATTCCTCGGCTGGCTAAATCCTCCATCACGACACAAGTAACATTTTTCCGCTTACTGTGATGGTAGAAGGAATTTTTTAAACATTGTCGGGTTATTCTTAACACGGGAATGTTAGTCTTTCTTTTAAAAAAGAAATATATTTATTTTTTTGTAAGTATGTAGAATAGTAAAATAAAATTATTGTGTATTGTCAGAGGAAAGCAATACTGCTGAAACCACTGCTATTCACAAATACATTTTTACAAGATATTATCTTTAAAAGTTACGATTTTTTGTAAATTTTTGTCTGTTGCATTAATATTGCTATTTTCCTAAAATCACAATGTTTTATCTTATAAGCTAACACATATTCAAGCTTGTTTTGCAATAATGATATTCAATAATTTAATAATATTTTTATAGTGCATGTTACAAAATATTGTATTGTACGCGTAAAAGTCTCAAATATTTAAACAAATCACATTATTATTTTTTAATGAATGCAAATGAAAAATCATCTTGAAATTAACATAATATATTATTCTAAATAAATACAGCATGATGTCACATTATTTCAGGTTGGTGGTATAAATAGCAAATGTCTAGTCCTAACTTTATAGTACAAAGTGCTTACTTACTATTCACAAAATCTTCTATACAGTATTATAGCTTTGTAGTTTGCATCATTATACTCGTAATTATTACCTAATGTTTAAGTTGAACAAAAATAAATACAAATGAATTATTTATACCCTATAAGTATTTGAGCTTAGGTAACTATGCCTGGCAACTTAATTAAACCCCTTTTCTGCTTTAGTCATTCATTTTTTTTCTGGTGGTATTTATTTAGATACTCTTTTTAATAACTAGACTGAATTCTCATTAGTTATACAGTGGAAGCGTAGATATTCTTGTCACTCCCTTTGAAGCATCTATCTCTTTGTCCTTATTCTTGAGGATAGTGCAAATCATTATATAGCTGTATTCGTGCAGCTTTTTCTTTGGGGACACTTTTGCAACAGTTATTAACTTTACATTAAAAAATTCACAAATGATGTCTGATCACAAGTTTGGAAAAATGTCTGATCGCAAGCGACACGGACTGATGTAGCTCTGGCGCAGAAAGTCCTGGCACATATGACAGCGTATATGTGAGTGACGTGAAGAGGGGGATTTCCCCTTACACGTCGCTCGTTATGAGAAATTTCACTCATTATCGAGTTTCCACTGTATGTATTTTTTAAGGTGACGGTGGTATGTGACTAATAAATAGAAGTATTATAATATTCGATTCATAAATTAAAAACGACTGCCATCTTTGTAAATATATGCATTTCATTCATTGGTGAATTTTAAACATAATGCCAAATTTTAGAGAATTTATTTATAAAACGAATGTTCAGCTCATTGCCCAATAAGATCTCCGTAGTCCAGTGGCTAAGACTCTTGACTCACAATCCGGAGGTCGCGGGTTCGAACCCGGCGTGCGCAAATAAATTTTATTTGATTAATTTGTGTTATTTCACAATTAATTCATTTAAAATAATATATAGTATATTTGCGGCACGTTCCAGAGTGGAAGATACTATTAGTATCGCCCTGGTGTAAGACCACCATTCAGAATTGAAACGTTGCTTAAAAATGGCTTTAGCCGTGTTTGGTGACCAGATCTGAATAGCCAGGTACTTCCCAACCTTCCTCTTCCCCACCTCCTTCCCCTCCCCACTACCTTCAGCCTCACAACATACCCCAATTGGGGATGCCATAGTCTCACTGGCTCCAGACGTGAGCAGTTGAGATTCTTGTGCAGTATTCACTGTAAAAAAAATATATAATAATAATTGTGGGGTTCAAATATTTATATTATCGATATGATATTCCATTGAAAAACATTGAAAAAAAAACATATTCAATTAAATTATTATAATTATTACAGGATTTCTTTAAATTGGCTTTTGTAATTAAGATATTTATTTTTTTTTAATTTATTAAATGCTTGAAATCCATTGCATTCTTAATAATATTTATATTATGCCATATTATAGTTAAATAGTATTCTTTTAGTTGCAAAATATTAATCACTAACACAACTTTCTTTACATTCTCAAATTATTTCTAGAATTCTTTATGTTTTATATAAGCCTGCATTGGTTTTTTAAGATCACCCTCACCAAAAGAATACCATTATTATTTTTTGCAGGATTTTTCAATAAAATAAAGAAAATCATTATCTGAGTTTTATTATTTCTCTATGTAATCGTAATATTACGAGGGTAGTTCAAGAATTAAAGACCATTCTAATTTTAAAAATCAGGAAAAATTTATGCATACAAAAAATCATTTGACATTTCAGGTACATATCCCCACTATTTTTTTACATAGTCCCCGTTACGATCAATGCACTTGGTGAGCCGTGGCACTAGTCCTTTCCCAGAAGATTCTCTTATCCCAGAACTCGGCCGCCAAAAATACTATCACCTCTCCCTCCGTATCCTAGTCGATATCCAAAGGTTTTCCCGACAAATGTTGCTTCAGGTGAAGAAAAGAAGCAAATCATGTCATTGATTGCTTTTTTGGTTCCGGGGTCAAGTAGTGAACCCATGTTTCAACCCAAAAAAGCCTCGCCTCGATTGAAAAAAGAGTTCAAAGAGACCCGAGCTCTTTCCACACGATTTTGCTCTTTAGCAATTTGCATATGCCATTTTTCCCTCAAAATCGTTTGTGTCGTAGACTTACGTGGACTTACTGAAGTCTGGGAGCAAAATTGGGAGCTGACGAACTACAACAAGATGGACTCCCTCTTAGTTGAGAAAGTGAATAATTAAGCGCACCTCGCAGGCAGCAGCATTTGACAGCGGAGCATCCCTCGCAAACGGCCGGAAAGATAGCACTGAAGCAGCTACCAAGCCGGATCACCGCTCGTTTTTAGGGGAAAATTTGAGCTACACGCTGTACTGACATTTTTTGAGAAATAATGTCCACTTAGCCGAAAATGAGGTACTTTAATTCTTGGACAACCCTCGTACTTACATCTTGTGTAATGAAATAGTTTTAGAAAGTCAATAGTAGGTACCTGTACTAGTTTAACAGACAACTTTATTTTATATAAGTACTCACAGCAATAAATGTTACTCAGCGTAGTTTCTGAGATCAAAGCCTCACGAAACCAAGTAAAAGAGAATCACAGAAAAAACTAACAGAAGATTTAAGAGATTTTTTCAATACAAATGGTTTTGACACCAAAATGCTTAATTTCAAACTGTGCCTTGTGAAATAGCAAAGTTTTACAAAATCACACTCTTAATGCGGCATGTACACTTGCGGGCCGAAGCACAAACCGATCCATGAATAATGGGAAAGGAACGGAGAATCACCGCTTGCAGTGGGTTAGTTCCTTTACCATTATTTGTGGTTAGGCTTGCAAATGCATATGTAGCGTAGGCTAATTTGTTAGATGGAACAAACTCAAAGACAAAGCTGCCGAGGATATAACTCTGAAAAGTTTACTTAATCCAACATCTTCTGAACTATAATATGCAGTGTATCCATTTACATAATGTAACTAAGATTCTGAAGACAATATATTTATCGGAATGTATTCACTCTGTTGAATATAACTATGTACAAATTAGTTATTCATATTCCACGAGTTTTATGCTATATTATACTAGGGTAGGCTGAAAAGTAATGAACACATGCTTGTAGATTACAAACAGGCAAAAAGTACAGTAAAGCACAATTCTTAAACTTTAAAATCATTTATTTATTTTTCAACATAGTCGCCGTTAAGGCTAAAACATTTCTCCTAAGGTGTAACAAGTTTTTTCATTCCGTCACTGAGAAGTTCTTCGGACTTTTCTCGAATCCAGGACTTGACAGCTGCCTTCACCTTATCGAACGAGGTGTAATGATTACCCTTAAGGTATCTCTTGAGTATAGAAAAAAAAAATCAATAGGCGCAAGATTGGGGGAGTATTGAGGGTGTTGAATCAGTTCAAACTCTATGTTTCGCAGCAGCGCTCTTTGTTCTCGTCTGAAAGACGGAGTGGTACCCATCGTGCACAGATTTTGCGAGATTCCAATTGTTCAATAATAAAGCCGATACGTTCCTTGGATATTCCAATATGGTTTATAAAATGTTTTCGAGTGATTCGCCGGTCATTTTGAATCAAATCGTCGACGAGTTTTCAATGTTTATCGCCTGTGGCAGTGATCAGACGTCCGCTGTGTGTTTCATCAACAATTATGGCTTTTCTTGGCTGAAATTTTATTACCCATCGATTTACAGTAGACCTGCATTGCCAACGCCAACGGCATCGACAACAGCATTGTCACCAAAAACATCCTTTAAACGACGATTAATCTCAGTAGGAGTCATTTTTAGCAGTTAAAAATTCGATAACGGCACGCTGTTTAAATCACGTTGACTTAGCACAAGAACACGTCTCCATATCTCCACTTCTCAAAATACACTGGATGAATTCAACGACCTCAAACCTGCGCATGCTTATAGAGGGGGAATGTCACTTCTACATTCCACCTGGCACGCTTAAGAAGGTCATTTTGTTCACGCTGTACAAGCATGTGTGCATTACTTTTCAGCCTTCCCTCGTAGTAGGAATATTAAAGCTCGTAATCAATAATTTGTTTTAGGAAAAGCTTGTTCTCTTTTCAGTAATCCTTGAAACGACAAATCGATTCATCTTTCTTTTTGTCATGCTATGAAAACTTGTGACGTGACACCAGGAAGACTTTTTTTTAAATTTGAATGGATTTTGAAACTAAAGTTACTCATGTGCGCTTTGAAATTATTAAAAATAAAAGCACAACTTATTTAACTCTTGGTGTACCGATTCTAAATTGTTGCCATAACTTATTTGTTTTTGTAAATTGTACCTTCTTACCAGATAAAATGTTATGTATAAATAAAAAGAGTACAATCTATGCGATACTACCATAAGTAGTTTCCCGAAAATGGCCCAGAGGACAGATACACATTCTATGATATTTATATTCTAAAATCTGTGGCTCAGAGAAATGGGTTTTTTTGGATTGTTCGAATAAGGAAGTTAAATAATACTTTAAAATGCAATGCTTTCTATAACACTCAAGAAAATATATCAGAAGTCATTAATTCATCAGAAAAATTAACAAGTATGTGCACTAAAACAGTTTCCATAATTAATTTTTATTTGTATTGTGTGGCAATGCACGTTGTTGAATGAATGCATGTTAATATGTAGACAATAAAAAAATTGTTCCTCATTGATTACATGTTTCATTATAATTATTTAAAAACAGAATTTCGTAAGACATACATTTTCCCTATTACTGTCAAGGACTAAAAATGTATTCCTCATAAGTTGAAAATACTAAGTAGGTATTGTGTTTATCTTTTAAGATCTTCTTTGGCAGTCTCAAAGAAGAATGTTCAATATTTATACTAAAATGTGAATTTAGTTAACTGAAAACTCATGAGCATTCATATAACGCAGGTGATGACGCGACCGCACCGGAAGATTGCCCGAGGACCTCCCACTTTAACAACACCATTACCATACAAAATAGACGAACACGGATCCAACGAATTACTTGCCTCAAACGCTTAAGTCTTCACCTCTCTATACCCAAATTTCTCTCCTCTCTGGATCCTTCACCTTCTGGGTCAATCTTTGTAAATAATTCCTTTCACAAGCTGCTATCCTATGACTTCTTTCTATTACTAGGGCTTTTGTGTTGTCACCTCTCCGTAATGGTTCATGGATTAACAGGTGGGAACTTTATTGTTTATGTTACTAATTTAGAACAGCTTTTCTTTTTAAATTTTCTCGCTTTCTGTAATTGTTGCCTAGGTATTTATAAACACATGAAATATTTGAACACCCAAAATATGATAACTAATTTTGGAAAGAATTCAATACTCAGGGATTGAGAAGGTATAATAAAAAGCATGGTCAGCACTAAACTTGTTTAACTGCAAGTGTGAACATGTTGTAAGAACATTTTGTGCTATGTAACACTTTATGAGCCATGTGTTTTGTGTGAATAATTGCAAAGCTTAGCACATACAATCGATTCCGCTTAATTGGGACACATGGGCACCAAACATTTTGTCCCAAATATGCAAAGGTAGTTAAAAAAATAAAAGTTATTGAGCTTTTTAAGTGTTTACATATTATATATATCAAGTCTAGTTCTCTCAAATTAATTTTAAATTTTATTTAATTTTTTAATCAAATATAGATACTACAAATATATATATACATGTATGTATATATTTTTTTAAACATATTTCTGCAGGAATTCAATTGTAGCCTAGCTTGTGTTTTTGTATAGTTGCAATTGTACAAAACTTAATCTAAATACAATTGATGTTCCTCACGAGCGGCAGTGTACCGCGAACTGAACAATTTTAAATTGACGAACGTCAGCGGTGTCTAGCGAAAGCCTACCGAATTACTGCCAAATGAACTCAGAACTCCCATAGCGCGGTTCAAGCCTGCCCTTTTTACAAAATTCTTCGTTTGTGTGAAAGCACTGTGAAACAATATGTACATGATTATTACTTCAATAGTGTCAGCCAGAGACGAAAAACTTACTGCGGAGTGACATGACATGACTGTCCTTGGGATGGTCAGATGCTCTGTAGAAAACTCACTTGCACAGAGCGGGTATAAAATTGTGCGTCCTAAAATTTTTTTAGACTTGCGGAATTCAATACTTCGTTTGTGTGAAAGTACTATGAAACAAAAAATATTATTTACTGAGTCAGGTTTTGCATCGACTTCGGAATTTGTCCCAATTAAACAGAATGGAGTCCCAGAGAAGTAAATTAGTATTAGTTTCTTTATTTGGTTTATGTTTCTTGGGTTTTGGCCAAAATAACCAGCTGTTCCTATAACCCAGTGGACCAATTAAGCGGAATCGACTATATATATTATGCAAGTTCGTTTCCATTAAATTGAACGTGTTAATTTTTTAACTACGATATCGAATTCAAACACCAAAATTAGTACAATATATTTTTATGCAATAAAATGGTAAGATTTTTGTAGCCTGTAAAAATGTACTATGAATGTTATATTGTTACTTTCCCAATTGCATACTATACCATTATTTTTTATTTAAATACAGGATACAAGTGAAACAAATGAAAAGCTAAATAATCAAGAAAGTTTGGAGAACCCTCCCACTGGTGAGAAACTTAAAAATACTTTTTTTCTAAATCTCTTATTGGTTTGAAGACCTGCTAAATTTGACATTGTCAATTCAAAGCTAGTGTGAACTAAAAAAATTTAACAGTTGCCACTTCAAAAAGTGACCGTAGTAACCACCAAATCTCAGCCCATTTCAGCCTTTGATGAATTCAGTTGCCAGACATAACAGACATGTACCTAAATCATTTTATGTTTTTTTGCAGAAACTAATGTTAAATATTACAATGTGCTGCCTAAAAGGATGATAATAATACCAATTCATTCTTTTTTTTATGGCAATAATCGAATATTTAGAAACCCACTCAGTTACTTGGGAGGACCAGTAATCCCTGAGAAACAGATGACGAGTTTGGAATCTATTCTGTCGTTAGAATAGGAAACTGAAGACAAATTCAAACCTACAAATAAATGGTAGGTTCGTCAGTTTTAGAAACATTTTCACGTGAATACGCAAAGATATCTTAGGAATATAATATTATGTAGTCCTATTAAATACTCATAATTAATTATTTCGCTATTGTATATTGTTATTAAAGAATTTTCAAATTTTTTTTGAATGTGACTGCAATTTAAGTTTGTTTGAAGTGACTCTATTATGTATTTAGTCAAATGTGATAAAAAGGAATACTTCCGAGGTAGGCCTGTTTTAGTTGTAAAATAAATAAGTCTCTTAATATAACCTTGTTTTATTTCACATCAAAGAAGAATCTACACTACATACTTCATCCAAAATAAAAATTAAATATTGTATTGGACTTGAACTGACAATATGTTCATCTGTTGGTAATTCTGATTTATAGATTTACCAGATTTCAGTGACTTCTCTACTGAATAATATTTCAAATGGCAGAAAAGAAGAAAGACAGTGTTGCAGTGTATAAAATATAATTTAAAAAATTACAATGATTTATTCTTACAATATAAGAGAAATACACAACATAGAATGTTTATTCATAGTTACAAGGTGGTTTACAAAACTTCAAAAACTGAATTCACAGATCGGGCACCAAAATAAACCAAAAAAAATTTTCAACAAAGAAGAACACAAGAAATGTCATTTTTCATAATCCAAAAGTCTGACCATTCTTCATAATACATAGAACTGTGTTTCGCCATCATTGTAAAATTCAAAGGGGATAGAGATATACAATGTGTCCGACAAATGATAAGGGTAAGGGAGATAGAATGGACTATAACTTTAAAAGGAACTAAGTCAGTGGCGAGATTGATTTCCTCATTCATATCTACATACATATATGAAAGGCATATCTAGTGCTCTTCTTTATTCTATGCCTTTCCAGATATGGGTTTCAAGGAAAAGTTAAAATTGAGTGTAATGCCATGTATTCACTGTAAACAATGTTTCGGAAACAAAGTTTTTGAAACAACACGTAGATGTTTAAAGAAAAAATGTTTCGGGAACTTGGCCGTCCACACTCAGTTGTTTCAAATATGTCGCCTGAGGAGGTAGGGTTGTTGGGGTGCCGGGTATATTATTTTTCAGATTGTTTTTTTAATCAGTAGTCAAGCAATCCCGTAATATCAGATTCGTTTCAAATAATTCTATTAATTTAAAAACAATGTTGTCGTCCCTACCGTCATGTTTATAAACAACTGAAACACACGTCCACCCTTGTAAACAGCTGTTGCGAAACTGATTTGCTTCCGTGTTCTCCACTCTTATTATATTATATTTGCAGACCTGATTGAAAGTTTGCTCCACCCTTACAGAGATTATCTACTAAGAACAACGTAGGCCTACAATTTCCCTAATGTGGAAACTGGTAACTGGAATGATGTGTTTGAGATCTTCATCGATGGGTTACAATTGAATTATGTAGATTTCATTTTAGTTCTGTAACACCTATAAGATTCAAGGACAAGATATTTTAAAAAAGAAAGTCATTATTATTTGATAGTCTTTATTTTACGTTAGAAAATTCATTGTTATTTTTAATTACATCAATCAAACACAGATCAATAATGTTGATGACAAGCATCGAGAGAATTTTATGACAATTTGTAATACATAAGTTATTGTATGTTTGTGAGCATTACACCAAAAAAAACACTTAACCGTGTTGGTTAAGTTATTTAGCATATGACTGACAGAGAATTGTTGTATTTGACCTTTGTAACAACTTGACCCCAACAGAGATATAAACCCCACTGATTTCAAAGGTTCACCAGGATACTCAACAAAATTCTAATAGGTACATAGTTTAAACAGTGCATCAAGTTTGAACGTAGATCCATACTGTTACATATTACCTAGGTGGATATAAATATTAAGTGTAGGACACTGACATGATTTTTTTGTAAAAATAGGCTTTATTTCTTAAATTCCCCTACGCCGCGGTCTCTCACAAAATAAGCGCTTCTGATGTTGAAGCGGTTATTCGTGAAATTGTGATTAAATGGGCATAAATAAATTCAGTCATAAGCGAGTTTAAATAATGAGTTACTTTCATTAAAAAAAAATTATACACTAGGTCACAGGTCAGCAACTTGCAGCTTTTGCAGTCAAAAAGAGAGTCAAATCATAACTTTTATATTTATTAAAAAAGTAGAATGTTTCAGGGTAAATCTTTCCTCAGAATTGCTGACCCGTGACCCAAGTGGTATAATTTTTTTGGTATTTCTCCCTATTTTTAAATTATTACATAAATCACACAAATATTTCGTATCGAGTTCACAATAAAAAATCATTATCGAAAAATCAAATCCCACCAAAATAAGTCAAAGATGTCTTACTCTGCCTTTGGTACTCATTTAATTATACCATCGTAAATTCCATTTATTTTGGGACGCAATCATTGCGACATGTAGTATCATATTTTAAATGCCAAAAAGATAATTTAAAAAAAAAACTTTATTTTAGATATGGATGATGCTAGGGCCACACCTGTGTGTATCGTCACGAAGCTTCTTGCTATGACACGACACGAGCAAATGTGACCGGCCATTATCAGCTATCGTCGCGAACATTCGGGCTATTATCGAGCGGGAGGCGATAAAGCACAGCACGAAGTTTCGTGACGATACACGCAGATGCGGACCTAGCATATGACAATGAGATGTTAATTCACAGAATGTATAAAAATAACATTTGAAATCAAATCATTTTTTTACAATCAAAAATAAAAATGTATTGAAGAGTAGTATCTTCAGGAATATGATTCACGCCTCACTCAGTCACATACACACACAAGCACACATTTAATTAAATAATTGGAAAAATATCTACTTAAAATTAAGTTCAATTTTGATAAATGATTAAGATTTTAAATGCAAACTGCTGCAGTTAGGTACTGTTATTGATTATTGGTGTTCACTTAATGCAACGATCATGGATTAGCAGGCGGTTCTTTTTTGCTTTCGTCTGTACTGCTTACTTTCATGTCTTCTTTAGATTCTTCCGCTATAAAAAAAAATACAAACATTACTTATAAAACCTAACATCTTGTGGTCATTGTGGTTGCCACCACAAATTGACAAAATCACTTGTTTCTTATCTTTGAACCTTATCTTAGTTGTCACATTCAGAGGAAAAACCACAAGCTAAAAATGTGTGTATTCTTAGTGGGCCTTATATCGGCTTGAATGTATTTAGAAGAACCCCGATAATTCGGAAAAAACATGCAATTCAAATTTTGGCAAAAAAAATAAATTTTAGAAAAAATTTCATTTATCTATCTTCTATATGAATAAAAATGAATCGCCGAAATGTATGTAAGCGCACAACTTCCGAACGACTGCGCCAAATTGGATAATTTTATTTTTTTGTGTTCGTTATTGTCAGGACAAGGTTTGTATAAAACTACTGGTGAACTCTGCATTATGAAATTTGTATTAAAAAATTGCAATAGGTGGCATGCGAGTTGTCTGAAAACTGAATGTGCCGGGACTGAATCTATGGAACCCGGGAGGGGGGAGGGGAACCTTGGAGAGGGAGGGGAACCTTGGAGAGGGAGGGGAACCTAGGGGGGGGGAACCCTGGAGTGGGGGAGGGGAACCTGGGAAGAGGGAGGGGAACCTTTAATCTAGTAAATCTGATAAGACAACCTTAGCCATAAACGCCATGAAATGTCACCTTACACGGTTTTACGTCATCAACTCGAATTTATCAAAAGCATAATTTTGGTATTCATAATGTTAACTGATTCGTAGTAAATATTAATCTAATAGGGAAGTAAATCTGAGAGGTGATGAAGTACTCACATTTAATTTCATCCTTGGCGCTGTTGAGTGCGGGAGTGGCCTCCTGCTTGTCAAGGCGCGGCCTCTTGCGGGGGGCTCCGGCCTTGAAGGATCGGTTGTCACGGCGACCGCCTCCCACCCCCACCCCCCCAGGGCCTCCCTCGTCCTCTGAGTCGCTCAGCTCATTGTCAGGTGCTATTCTCTTATCCTGGAAAAAAAACATTAATTTGGATTTAAAAAAAAAAAACAAAATGCATATTGGTATTATGTAGATGTATGGGGAATGGGCGGTAAGCATTGATATTTCGTTGAATATTTCGGATCTCCAATGAAACCAAACATCAGATTTCATTACCGCTTCGAAAGCATCTTTTGTAGACAAATGTGGTCCTCGCAGACCAATAGTCCAGTCAAGATGTACATCCGCGCTTGCAAAAGGTCCCGTCATTCTGATTTTTTTTATATGTTATTAGGACCTAAACCAGTATTAAAAAAAAAAACATTTGCGACTTCCAAAGTGCTGTGCGAGCGGCAGTGGACCCAAAAAACCAGGAAATTTTCGAATTTTTTTCAGTTTTGGCTCATTATCTCAGTGAAGGAAGGGTCTGACCGGTATAGTCATTGTACATACTTTTAAAGTAGACTAAATTTTCTATAATTTGAGAGCAAAGCGAGCTATATACAGCCATTAGTTTCCAAGATGCAGTTCTTCGAAAATAGGCCATTTTTACCAAAAAGTGTAATTTTTTCGAAATGGTCACTTATTTTGTAAAATAATTTCTAAAATACGCACCCCACGTCAAATATTATACGAAATAAAGTTGTTGTAAATTTAATTAGCTTTCATTTGAGACTAGATTAATATCCGTAGACTTAACGGTTCTCTCAAAAAAGGCAGATAACCAAAAACAGTCATAAGTGGGTTTTAGGGGAAATGCAAATAAACTGTTCTCACGTCTTTTTATGGTTTTATTGTGCTGTGAAGTAAATCCATTGTCATCGTGGGTTTATCCTAGGGTAATAGTATAATTACGATCATTTCAAATTTCAAGTACCCATTAGTACCTATACCCACCCATGAGTCATCATGGGTTTATTTTATGGCATAATTATCGACCAGTATAACGACCTTCGGTCAAATTTAAACAACACAATAATTGGGAAACTTACTTTGCTCAAATTTAAAAGAACCATTAATATTTTAGCCAAATGTTTTCATTGTCCCCCTCCACCCATGATCTCATTACCCGCACCCGGCCCTTCCAGGGTAGCTCTCAGTGTGTTGCGAAATGTCTATCCGTCCGGGCGTGTATTTCGTGTGTCGTGAGGACCTCGACACAGGTCCTGTTGTGATCATCAAAGAACGAGCACTAATTGAAGTGAGTCAAAAACGTGGCCTCGCAGAAAATAAAAATTTCCTCCAAAATTGCAACTAAGTCAGCTTCATGATGCATGCAGGAAGAGATATACAGCTGTGCATAACGTTGAAGCCTCAGTTCGTCGAGGAGGAGACTCTGCTTCCCAACCGAAGACTTCATCAACAAGATTATCAAGTAAACTGGCTCCTTGAAAGGGATTTGCTTTTTGTGTGATGATGCTATCACTAAAGAATTTCTCCAGCAACAAAGCAAACTACCATTGGCAAGAAGGAATATGATCCATTCAGTTGAGAAGTTGGGCATAAGGCAAACTGTTTTAGATACAGCTAAACGCCGAGGTGACGATTGGGGAAGGGCCATTGAGGAGCGCCTCCTCACCACTGACGACCAAGTTGCTGCAGGCGGGATGTACCACAGAGTGTGCTACAGGCGCCTGTTTACATTACCATCTGCTACTCGGAATAAGAGAGATTATCGTCCAGCCAGTAATACTGAAAAAACAATGGAGTGTCTGTACGATTACCTAATGGAAAACAGTGATGAATGTCAGTTTTTTTTATCACACCTTCTGCAGCAAATAAAGGGTGATTGTATCCCTGATGTCAGAACAGCAAAAACTCACCTCCAAAAATGTTTTGGCGATGACATAGTCATAGTTGAGACGGACTCCAACAAAGGGACACTCGTCTGCTTCAAAAACACCGGCCATAAAATTTTGTATGATCATTGGTACAAGGAACAAAAGGGCGATGCGCAACAAGAGCGGTTGAGAGTTGTGAAGGCAGTAGCAGAAATCATAATATCTGCACACAAGTGAATGACACCAGTCAGTATCCCCCCTCGGACGATTTCTTCAACAATATTGATTCTGTCATCCCTGAGTCAGCACAGCTATTTTTTGAGACTGTTGTTCTCAAAAACAAGCGTGGCCTCTTTGAAACATGGAAGAAGTGTGTGTCATTTTCTCATGCTCTGATAGCTGCTGTACGACCCCGATCTTTTGTTTCCTCTCTTCTGGAATTAGTACCTACTTTTACCGAAAATATGGATCCAAACATCTGGTAAATATGTGCGCTGCGCTGGGGTTCTCCTGTTCTTATTCAACAGCTGTGTAGCTTGAAATTTCAGCGATTTTATGAAATGAATCCTCACCACCAATAGGAAAAGAAGCTTTTATCCAATTTGTCTATGACAATGCGGACGTGAACGTTAACACGCTGGATGGTGATAACACGTTTCATGAGATAGGAGGCATTAAGTGCGTGATCCCCTCGAGCAGTAATGCGAGACAAAAACATCCCACGTATACAGAACTATGTTACTGCTCAAAATGTGACCTCCAGCAGTGAAGTAGAAATCAAAGAGTGCTTTGTTAAAAAAACAGTGGATTGGCAGCAATCATGGTTGAGGATTTTCAAGTAACCTATGAAATTGATAGTGAAATTTTGCCATCGGCTCCTGACCTAATATGGCTGAATGGGAAGTCGCTCAATAAACAGTCGATGCCAGGGTGGAATGGATTTATGGAGCAAGCCACAGACGGGCCTTTTCCTTCCATTCATCCGTGCCCCTCCCACTGATTACAATACGGTGTTCACTTCACTCATGGAAGCCAGCAACCGGAGCAAAGCTCATGGCCAGAAAATCAAGTTCGTCACTTTCGACCAGCCATTATTCACAAAAGCAAGAGATATTGTCGAGAGTGAACTTCACTCGGAGTTGAACAGTTTAATTGTACGGCTTCGTGGATTTCACCTCTTACTGTCCTTTATGGGATGCTTTGGCACAATAATGGGTTGGAGCGGTCTGAAAGAGCTACTAACCACCATCTACGCAGGCCAGTGTTTACAAAATTTTGAATGGGCACGCATATTCACGAGCTGTTCGAGCCCACATTTTGGCAAACCTCACACTGGCCAGCATTGTTTTTTATGAGGTTGACATAACTCCTGAGGAGCGAGACTAGACTGAAAAATTGCTGAAAGACAGTGAAAGGTCTCTCACTATATCAGCAGAAGAAATTGATACCTACCAAATATTAAAGGCAAAATTTAAATTGCCTTGGAGAAAATTGAAGCAAATGGTCCAACATCACAGTTGTGTGTCCAATACTTTCGTATGACCACTTTGATAAAACTATTCATACAGGCAGAGCATGCTGGTGATTGGAACCTTCATTTGTACACTGTCCACAAGATGCTCCCTTTTTTCCACGCAGCTAGACATTTTTTGGATGCTAAGAGCGCGCACCTCTACCTTCAGGATATGATGGCTCTACAAGATCGGATGGATAAAAGTGAATACATGTTCACAAAAGGATTCTTCACCATTTGCCGGTCTGACAAGTTTTGGTCTGGGTTGTGGTCAGACCTAACAATTGAGCAGAAGCTGATGCGATCCATGAAAACCTACGGTGGGTTGACCCAAGGAAGGGGAATCTCCGACAGTGTTCTGCAAGGTGGACAACAGGAATGGTAATTATGTTGAACATTTGTGAAGAACTGGAAAGTTTTTGCAGCAACTCATGTCTTACTGGAGAGCAGTATGTAGACCTTCTCGAATCATCCGAGATAATAGTGATGTGGAAAAACTAAAAAAAACTGGTTTGCTCTCCATCCTCCATTTACCAAAACTGACAGTTTGATTTTGGTTATCTGGCGTTCTTGAGAGAACCATTAGGTCTACAGGTATCAATCTAGTCTTAAATGAAAGCTAATTAAATTTACTACAACTTTATTTCACATAATATTTGACGTGGGATGCATATTTTAGAAATTATTTTGCAAAATAAGTGATCATTTCGAAAAAATTTCACTTTTTGGAAAAAATTGCCTATTTTCGAAGAACTGTATCTTGGAAACCAATTGCTGTATATAGCTCGCTTTGGTCTCTATTTTATAGTAAATTTAGTCTACTTTAAAAGTATGTAAACTGACTACACCGGTCAGACCCTTCCTTCACTGAGATAATGAGCAAAAACTGAAAAAAATCGAAAATTTCTTGGTTTTTTGGGTCCACTGCCGCTCGCACAGCACTTTCGAAGTTGCAATTTTTTTTTTAATACTGGTTTAGGTCCTAACAACATACCTTTTCATGTTTAACTTGACTACAACAAAAGATAAAAAAAAAACAATACTTCCTACGACCTTCTGACTGCAAAAAAATGCAGTTTCTTTTTGATACATGTTTTCATAACCCAACTAATGGAAACAATAATTTTGATATCAGTGTCTTTTGCAACACATACGCTGTCTAGACTTTGTTGCTCGATGGCAGTAAAGCATGGAACTGGCCAGAGTGGAAGGATGAAAGTTATAGAAATGAGATTCTCGAGGCATGTGTGGTAAAACCATGTATGTGGAGATCCGGAATGAATGCAAGTCTTTTCTAAACGGAAAAAGGAGGACCACAAGAATATATTGATGGTGCAACAAACCTTATCACTTTGTGGTAGTCTGTCATCCTTGTCAACTTTGTCTTCATCTTCAGATTCATCGTTCACAGCATCTTCAGGGATAGCTTGTACCTAGAAAAATTGCAAAAACATTATTACAATTGGTTTTATTACAAATTATGTTATCTAGTTGTGAAACAGGAAAAAAAATCCAAATACTTGCTGATTGCATTATTTCGCAAACTGTTTATTCCGCAAAATAATCTGTGTTGATAAAAATTGTATTGATATCTAAAATTTGGCTTTTATTTAAATGACAGAGTAGACACAAATTAGTTCATAAAATGAAATACACGTTAGTTGACTTTTAATCAATTTAGCAGTTCTGAATATCAAAGATAAGTACAATGACTAATGTCGTTAGTCATTGCAAATGGGTAGAGTATATTTTTTACCATGAATTTGTTAAAAGGGGATTTTGGCAAAAAATAGAATATTTCAGGGGTAAGAGGAATGGGGGTAACTAGTGACGGGGAAGCATAAAGCACACTACTAACCGTGCGAGCCAAGAAAGAAATGTTAATGCAATGGAAAAGACCAAAATAATTGTGCTTTCTATTTGTCGGTACTTTTCGCTGAATATCATTGGTGTATCAAAATCATTAAAAATCGACCAACGGACAAATTGTTATGCCGTGTTGCGCTACCTCCTTCTTTAGCTAACGTTTCGGACAGGGCAAATGATAGACACTGTAACATACATACGGCACAGACATCTGCCCTGATGGACACTGTAACGCTGTCCGAAACATTGGCTAAAGGAGGTAAAGTAAAACGGCATAACGCCCCAAAAACAAATAACAAAAATATTTTTGGCTGTGAAAACCTAAAATATCAAATTGAATAATACCTTATTTAAAGTTTTTCAAAAAAGTTAAATAAAATATAGACTTGCAAAACCATGGACATTTCTGCTGGTTCTGATACATTCACTAAAGTGAAAATTAATTATGTATTAACATTTTTCATTGACTACCCCAATTGGGGATGCCATAGTCTCACTGGCTACAACATGGGAGCAGTTGGGACTCTTGTGCACATAAAAATAAATTTTTATTTTAAAAAATTGTATACAACGGTTTATTAAAATATAGTAAAACCCCTATTTTACGTTTTTTAAGGGACCGAAAAAAAAAAACTAAACGGAGGGAAAATGTAAATGGGGGGGTATTGAAGAAAAGAACATTTTAAATTTTGTTTTTTTATATTTAATCATGTATATTGGTGAATTGACAAGCAATAAACTACATCGAGGGTATTAAAATATATTTTTCCAGCATTGTTTGCTTTCAAGACGAAACTTTTAAACGTGTATACACGATTGAAAAAGAATTAGAACAGAAAAAAATGTAATAAACTAATCTATGTGATTGTTTAATAAAAAATAAAATGTTCTTTTCTTCAATACTGGGGGTATAGATATGTAAATTTGTCAAAATACGATATATTTCCGCATAAATCGAAATTTCGCGGCTGACTCTCTAAATTTATATACCTATTTGAAATACATTTGTAAAAATTCCGCATAATGTCCACGTAAATGAAATTTTCGCGGCTGATTTGTAAAAATATGATAAATTTCCTCGTAAATCGAATTTTTGCAGCCGATTTCCGCCGCAGCCGGCCATTTAAATTCATTTATACAAAGTAAATAAATACGATGTAAAAATACGACATTCCAGTGTAAACCGATTCAATTTAAAACTAATCAACTTATTCGAGAATGTTCCTTTTCTCGCACTGAACTGACAGTTTTTCCTTGTCGAGTTATTACGAACGTATTTAACTTAACAAAAACAAAACAAGAGACGTAAAAACTGTGTGTAAACGATTATCACGAATAATATCGGAAAAAAGCGTCTCAAATCACAAATCGAGTCAAAACCAAATGACAGATGCGTAAATAAACAAACTGACAAGATGCTGTAGCATTTTACACATGGCTAAAGTTGAAAGGAAAGACGTCGGCCAATCACCGCGTTGCGAGCAGTACGCTGACCAATCACGGCCGGCTAAAAATGGAAAGATGTCGGCCAATCACCACGTTTCGTGCAGTTTGCCGACCAATCACGGCTCGGCCGTGTCAAGCGCACGTAACTCACATATTTTGAATATTTTTGACGTAAATTGCGGGAAAAAAAACGTAAAAAGGGGGTATAAATGTACTAAAATATATCGGGACCGAAATAATTACACGTCATTGGCGGGAAAATGTTAAATCTGGGGATGTAAAATTCGGGTTTCACTGTATAACAAAGTGTTTATTCAAGTGTTTTCAATAAAATATTTCTTCAGAGAGACTTAGGTTGATCTTAGATAGACTAACGGCCGTTGTTCCCAATCCTACTAATCAGCTTCTAAGCTGAAACTAAGGTTCATCACTGCTAAAATGCACAACTACGCATTTCCCAACACAAAAGCATTGCTTAAGCAAGCCCGCTCAGTCTAAGCCAGCCGGACTACTGGATTAGCTGTTTAAGCATATATCTAAGGAAAGGACTAGTTATAAAAAGTGTCCACAGAGTGAAAAAATACCGCGGATGTCAATTACATCAAACTCTTAAATGACAAAGATTTATTTGACCGTTTTCATATGACGAAAACATGTTTTTTGTATATTTTAAACTAAATTGAGGAGAATCTAACTTATGCAAGCGAAAGATAAGTTTTTATTTACGCAAGTGTCATTTATGCGATCAATGTGCGAAATATTTTGCCCTTACCTCTTGTCAGATCTGAAAACCCTTTCTATTCTATCAATTAATGTTATTTTACCTGATTTCTTTTAAGTTTGTTTATTTGCCGAAACACGGAGAAAAAACTTACGCCGATCCGCCAAATCAAATGGGAAGTATTTATTGATTGTGGCATTACGTTCAAGTTGTCACTTTATTTTTAATAGGTATATTATATACGTTTGTTTAAAAAAAAATTAAAAAATACAACAGCGGCCGTTAGTGATTTAAAGGGAGTATATTACCTGTACACCAGGTGCATGTGGCAACATCCTCAGATTCTCAAAGAGCCTGTTCTTGATTTTCTCCAGGTACTCGGATGTGTTCTGGTTGGTCATATTGCTAGGACTGATGTGAAGTTTGAAGTCGGGTCCAAAGTACTCGAAGTAGTCATTGTAGGGCAGTTCGTTGGCGATCTCGCAGCCGAGGGCCACGGAAGTCTCGTAGGTCCAGCAGCGGGACACGTTGCGGATGGTGTAGCCCCCGCCCCCCACTAGGAGGAAGGGCAGACCAAACTTCTTCACCAGCTCCACACAACGGCCGTGGCCTCGCACCGTTAGATTAAAGCAGCCCAGGCGATCACCTGCAATTTTTTTTAATGTTAATTATTGGAATATACTATATTTATTAATTAACTGAAAAATTGAATAAATGTCAGATACATTGGATTTTTTTTTAAAATCCCAATTCTTAAAAAACAGCAAATAAGCAGTTTTTCAAGCTATAATAGGATATCATACAGAAAAAAAAAGGTTGTACTAAGATATGTACAGCGCCCTTGAGGTGATTTTTCACGAAAATGGCGCTTTATAAATCAGCCAAATATTATTATTATTATTTATCAATTTGAAGGTATGTATTATAAATAAACAACCATTTATAAATATTTAAAGAGATAATGCAGCATACCTGTCAAAGAGTCGGCTCCACACTGGAGAACCACAGCGGAAGGCTGGAAAGTCTCCATGACCTTGGAGATGATGGGAACGAAGATGGACTCGTAGGATTCATCATCCATGCCGTCCCGGAGGGGAATGTTCACAGCGTAGTACTTGCCCTTGCCAGCTCCTATGTCTCTCAGGTCTCCTGCAAATGAAATGATGCCATTAGGATCGATAATTTAAATTTAATGGCTCTTTTAAATTACAATGCCATTCTTCGTATATATTTAGTTTTATTGTTCTACATAAATCAAGAAGGATCAGAACTTTTGCTAGGTTGGGTTTAGTTTCCGCAGCTATCGTAATCTAAACACTCTCGAGAACCAACTTATAAAAGATTGAGTAAGAATACTTTGCTTTTAAGTTGGATTATAATCGGTACTATATTTCACACAAAACTACATCGAGAGCCTCTAGCGGACGTTATGGTCCTTTCGATAAATTTGGAATATTTTTGGTTTCAAAAAGTTTGGCTTGTTTTCGAAAGATGTCGCTAAAAAACAAGGAAAAAGGGAGCATAAAAACATTTTATGGCTCCATCGAAACCCGAATTGCATGTACCCGCATGTCTACCTACACTTGGCAAAATTCCGACCGAGGGTAAAAATTCTAGAACATATGAAAGCGTAGGTACCTATCGATATTCCAGATGGGATATGTTGTGAGGCTGAAGGACGTGGGACCTTTCTTTAAATTATCTCCGCACAGGAGGCCCTGAGAAAAAAAAACCCTTAGGGCCTATGTAATCCTTGCGGATGCCGTGCAGAGGGTCTTTTTAGGGAAAGGGGAAGTTATGGGAAGGTCAAAGGTATGTGGGGCGGGAAGGAATCTGGGGGTCAGGTGTGATGAACGTGGGAATCCATCCCTTCCACTGCGCTGCAGGGCGATGGGTCAAAAGGTCTCCCTCAACCTTTCTGTCCCGATCCGGCCCGCCACGTAGTAGGTGGACAAAATCAACAGCTTTCAAGACAAAAAAAACTCGTAAAAAACTAACAACGGATAACGATAACATTTTATATTTCCGTCTGAAGTCATTATAATCGTTATATATTTTGGTATGTTGTGTGTTTGGTAATTGGGGTATGTGGCACACTGCCCCCAGATTCCTACCCACATATGTATATTATTTATTTATTGAAATAAAAGTAGAAGAAAACATAAACAAGAAGTGTTTAATTTAAATCACGAAAATATTCACATGTAAGGTTCGCGTAATAATATTATATTGTAATAAAATATATATATTTTTTAGTTATTATTAATTGATATACATGTGCAAAATCCTCTCGCCAGTCAACACTTCTACTAGCCGATTACTAAAAATAAAAACGGACCATAAAAACATTTGATGTATTCATTGAGACCCGCATTGTATATATCTATAACCACATGTCAGTCTTTCGACTAAGGGTCGAAATAATAATAATACATTCCTACTACCTAGAACATTTGAAAGCGTATCGATATTCCAAACCTTGGTGGTTGAAGTTATTTCTAATCTTGTTACGATCCTTGGCTACGAATCCGGAAGTCACGAGTTCAAATTTCGGCGTGCGCAAGTACCTATCTACATTTTATCTGATTAATTTGTGTTATTCCACAATATATTCTTTTTAAATAATTTCGTTTAGATTACCTCTTATTGTTGGTTATCCAATAAATTTGGGAAACGAGTGTGGGTGCCGCTGCCCCGGGAACCATTAAAAATGTGTTTTAATTATCGTTGGTGGTATCATTTGTTATGTTTATATTCAACCGCAGACGTTGTCATCGTTGATTCACACACACACTCACACACACATGCAAATATAGGTGAGGAAACGCAATCACCACCAACACCTAGACAAACCTCATTCTAAAAACTCGGGTACCCCTGATAATTCACCAAACGTAGAGAATCACTTGGCGAGACATATGGCATACTTATTTGAAGAAATAATCTTTTAGGGGATCAACTGTTGGGATTGACTGTCGGGGGATCAACTGTCGGGGACCAACTGTCAAATATATCAACTGTCATGGAGCCAATAAAATAAAGCATTTGCGTTTTTTTTTTAAATACAATTGTTGTTTAAAATTTGTCACGACTAGGACTGCACGATTTGTCAAGACTGTCAGACTGGGAAGGAAAAAGGTATGTGGGGCGGGTAGGAATCTGGGAGTCAGGTGTGACGAACGTGTGAATCCGTCCCTTCCACTGCGCTGCAAGGCGATGGGTCAAAAGGTCTCCCTCAACCTTTCTGTCCCGATCCGGCCCGCCACGTAGTAGGTGGGCAAAAGCATCCGTCACTTAAACAAACTTTACCCCAAGAACCCGGGCACCCCTGCAAAGTCACCAAACGTAGCGAACCTCTTGTTGGTTATCCAATAAATTTGGGAGGTGGGTATGGGTGCCGCTGCCCCGGGAACCATTTATTGGATAACCAACACTTATGCCATAAGTCACCCCAAGTGGTTCGCTACGTTTGGTGATTTAGCAGAGGTTCCCGGGTTCATGGTTTGTCTGGGTGTAGTTTGTCCGGGTCTTGACGACGGATGCGTCTGCCTACCAGCTGCATGGCAGGCCAGATCAGGAGAGAATGGTTGAAGGAGGCCTTTTATCCTCTCCAGCCAGAATCTCTTGGAACATCGCCTTGGACCGCAGCGGGAGGGATGGATTCAAACGTCCTAACTCCTGGACATACTACCCCCAGATTCCTACCCAACCCACATACCTTTATCTTCCCAGAAACTCCTCCCTTCCTTTCCTACCCGCCTCCCAAATTATACCTTGACCGTTTTGAAGATTTAAAAAAAAACATTTATGTGAATACTGCACAAGAGTGCCAACTGATCCCGTCTGGAGCCAGTGAGATTGTGATATGTTGTCAATTATAATCCCCAAATTGGGGTTTGTTGTGAGGCTGAAGTACCTGACTATTCAGATCTGGTCACCAAACACGGCTAAAGCCATTTCAAGTAACGTTTCAATTCTGTTCGGTGGTCTTACACCAGGGCGATACTGGTATCTTCCACTCTGGAATATGCCGTAAATATGGTATTGGTACTCAACGCATTTGACGTAGGTACTAGAAATACATAAAATAACATTTTTTTACAACACAAACACACCACGTGGCAATGGCAAGAATTGTGTAAGGTAAGGTACCTAAATGACCCTGTTGAAATACCACATTTCAGAATTCAGATTGTAATGTATGTAGACCCCATAAATACCTAGTGATAGGTCTACATAACAAAAATAAATAAAGTAGTTATTATTTTTTTTTGTGAATACCTCATAAGGGGCTATCCTAAATTACATCACACGAATTTTATGATTTTTTTACCTCCCATAATAATATCTTAGATTCTCACCGCGTTTGATTACTGCCATCTTTTGAAATAATTTGAACAAAGCTTTTAGTTTATAATTGTCCCGTAAGCCGAAAGATAAAACGGCGCCACACGACAGTGGGCATTTGCTAGTAATTTAAAATCCCCTATGTAATTGTTAAATTGTAGTTTAAAATTATAAAATTATCTTTAAAAAATGGAGAAAGATTTTAATATGTTGTTGTCATTTCGTTTTTTTCTAATAAACTTAACCTACGTTTTGTAATTTGAATTTTAAAAAACATTGAATTTAGGGTTTATGAAAAAATTAAACCAAAACCCTATTCTTGATTTTTTTTTAAATTTACGTATGTCGGTTTAAAGAAAAACCTCCAGAGTATTTTTAAGGGTCTTCATCATTTGAAAATATTTTGTAAAACATATGGAAGAGCGGTCAGAAAAGGGTCTGATTTCTGATTTATTTTTGATAAATGCTAACCCCCTGTAAATTTTAAAAATACGAAATATTTTTTTTTCCCAATAAAAACATTATACTTATCGTATTACGAAATAAAATTTTCGTTATTTCGAAATAATTTATCATTACATTCCGCCTTAAGGCAACGTAAAAAGCCTGAGGCTGAAAATAATAATTTGAACAAAAAAAATGTAATCCGTACCTGTCCCAGGGAAGTATTCTCCATACTTATGGAAGGACACCGTCATAACCCTATCAGTGGTGTAGAAGGCTTCCTCCACTCCATCCCCGTGATGGACATCAATGTCGATGTACAGCACCCGCTGGTGGTACTTGAGCAGCTCCAGGATACCGAGGACAATGTCGTTGACGTAGCAGAAACCGGATGCTTCTGATTTCTTGGCGTGATGGAGGCCTCCGCCCCAGTTGATGCAGATCTCCGAGGCCTGCTTGTTCAGTTTCACCGCTGCGGCCACAGAACCGCCGGCCGACAGCTGGCAGAACTCGTAGAGACCGTCGAATACTGGACAATCTTCACCCACATTGACTGCAAAAAAAAAACCATTCACTTATAGTAACATAACAATAATAAAAACATTTATTAATCAATGGATTTTTTACAGTATTACACAATTTTTGTTCTTTTATCATTGATTATATTGATGAAAAGGTCACTGCTCAGCTACAATTCAGGATTTCTCCTGAAATGCAGCTGGTTTTCAGAAACTCCTTCCTATTATCAATAAGATTTTAAGTCTGTTTTTGTGGTTTTTGATTTTGTGGTGCTCGAACCATCGTTATGAAACTTACATCCAATTTTTTCTCAAAATGGGAAATAAAAATGTATTTTGACAGAAATAAATTCAATTTTATGTAAACATAAACACTTTGATTTATCACTTTGGTGAAAACAATGTTTTGATGTAATGTAATAAATAAATGAAAACTTACACCTCTGCATCTGCTTGTTGTATTCTGACATGTTGTCGGGACGGATTGATCTTAAGAATCTGATGTAATCATCAGAGTGGAATTTCGTCATCTCATCTGCTGTTGCTTTATGAGGACGCTGTAAATAAAATAACAATTAATTCAAAAATAATACTAGTGTCTTCTAAATTAAATACAAATCTTATATTACTCATTTCAGAAACAGTGAAGACGAATTAATGTAAATAAATACTTACATAAATTTCCATTTTTCTGTACAGTCCATAATTCAAAAGTAGGTTGTGGGTCATGCGTATGCGGTGCGGCTTCATGGGGTGGCCCTGCCCATAGTAGTAGTTGCCTATGTCACCTAAACAATCACAATACATTAACAGTCATTTACAACATTAGCAGGCTGTTGACCCTTCATTTCTTGGGATTTTTTTTACATTAAGGGGTAATTTACAAAAACTGAAATAATATTTCGTTGCGGGGAAGCATGAGGCAAGCTGGAAAGGGGAATGAGCTACGCGCACCGTCCGAAGTCAGAACAGCGAAGAAATCTAGACTAGATGGTACGGTACCCTTGAGTAAGATTTGAACATGAAACGTTTAATAAATAATGGGCATCTTTCAAATTATGTTTATTAACCGTTAAGAGTGCTACGCGTCGCAAAAGCGCTGCGATCGTTTGTATCGAAAATTGCGGCGCCGAAGCGTTGCGAGTATCAGTGTGTTTTAAGTGCTCCGCGGGAGTGGACGTTCGCTAATCTCGCGCGTAATTTGTAACGTGAGTGCATTCTTATACATTTTAAAAAAACTTTTGTCCGTTTTAAAAAAAAAATAACCATGTCACGTGCTATTACTTCGAACGTTGATTCGATTCCTAGTGATTCTCCGGGAAGTGAAACAACAGATACAAATATTACCTGGACGAAACTTACGCCAGTGTGCGGTGTGTAGCAACAAAGGGAGTTGGATAAAGCGATCCCACCTTATTTACGTTCGATGTAGGAAAGGCCTACACCCTATTTGGGCGGCAAAACATAATTGTTGAGCTATTTTTTTAGATTTTTTATTTTCAAAAAGAAATAAAATACAATATTGAAATTTAATTTTTATTTTTTCCATATTCTTATCAATAAACATTTTTACTTTATAATGCAAAAAGAATGAATAAAATTGATTGATATTTGTCTAAATTAGAGTGTTTTATTTGACACCATTATTTGTTCCTCTAAATTAATCAACATGTGTATAGCAATTTACATTTATTTTAGCAAAAAATGATTAGCACTAAAACGGTTAAGTTGAATGTGCATGTTTTAGGTAAATTTAGATAGAAACATTACCTATTGCAGAAGGAGCTCGTGATTTTATGACTCACAATCAACTAAACTGCTAAACGGTAGGTAGTAAGTAGCTTATGACTCGTAACCGACACTTCTTCATTGACACATATGTTGAAACAATACGGTATTCAATACGCATTATTTTCGCAATTCAACATCGAGGCACTATCTACCATTCTATTGTGACAACTCCAACACTGAATCACAATTGTATACCCCCGTTCGCCGTATACAAAATTTGGGTAATGACTATAAAGATGTTGTTGACATATTTAACACATCATTCACTAAATATAAACAAGCCATAGTAGAATTTATATCAGAAAGAAGAACCACAAATTTCATTTTTCCAACTGCATAGCTCTGCTTCGATTTATTTCACATGTATTGCACTTTTCTCAGTTTACAGTTTTTCCATCTTGCATGGTGGTGTGTTTTGTTTTTATTTCAAGTTGTTTTTTACTCTATTTTTGTTTTAGATTTGATTATGATTTTGATATTGATATTGATATTGATATTGATATTGATATTGATATTGATATTGATTATGATTACGATTATGATTTTGATTTTGATATTGATTCTGATTTTGATTTTGATTTTGTTTTTGTTTTGTTTATGATTTAGTTTTTTTTTTATTTTGTAATGTACATTTAGATTTAGATGTTCTTTGTTTTAAAAAATGCATGTAAAAGCCCAGCCGGGCGTGAAATTCCAAATAAATAAATAAATAAATAAATAAATAAATAATATGTGATCATAATTATATCTGAATATATTGGAAAGATAAATAAAATATGTCATTTTCAATATTTATTATTATTGTTTACAAAAAGTTAGATATAACAAATAATTATGTAATGTAAAAAGCATAATATTCAACTTTTTTATATAAACGCCATAATTTATTATTATATCATTTAGGAATACTAAAAATAAACTTAATACAGTAGAATCCCGTTAATTCGAAATCCACGGGACATCAAAAATAAAATTTGGAATTAATGAATTCCCACAAAATTCCAAATTTTACGGAAAAAAAAATTTGTCAAAAATTGAATTTCTCGGCCGCAAATTCGAATTCGGGTAGGTTCTCCGGAATAAATTCCCCTGACTGTAAAAGGTTCCCGGCGGTAAAAAGGTTCCCGGCGGTAAAAAGGTTCCCGACGGTAAAAAGGTTCCCCGACGGTAAAAAGGTTCCCCGACCGTAAAAAGGTTCCCCGACGGTAAAAAGGTTCCCCGACGGTAAAAAGGTTCCCCGACGGTAAAAAGGTTCCCCGACGGTAAAAAGGTTCCCCGGCGGTAAAAAGGTTCCCCGACGGTAAAAAGGTTCCACGACGGTAAAAAGGTTCCCCGACGGTAAAAAGATTCCCCGACGGTAAAAAGATTCCCCGACGGTAAAAAGGTTCCCCGACTGTAAAAAGGTTCCCCGACTGTAAAAAAGTTCCCCGACTGTAGAAAGTTTCCTTGACTGTAAAAAGGTTCCCCGATGGTAAAAAGGTTCCCCGATGGTAAAAAGGTTCCCCGACAGTAAAAAGTTTCCCCGGCAGTAAAAAGGTTCCCCGACGGTAAAAAGGTTCCCTGACGGTAAAAAGGTTCCCCGACGGTAAAAAGGTTCCTCGATGGTAAAAAGGTTCCCCGTCCCTGCTCTAAAGATTGCAATCCATTTTTTAAGATAGGAGAATCTATCAAACGGACCGCCTGATTCGGCACAGTTGAGGGTCTCAACATGGTGTATGTAATACACCTTTTTGCAGACAATTTTAAGATAGAACTTTTTTTAATAAAATTTGAAAACAATTGAAAGTCACATTCCAGAATCGCACGATAGTTTAGTACTAAGGACGAGGGACAGATGAGTTTTGTTTAAGGCTGCGCCTCACTGCAGGTAGAGGTGTTACAAAAGTACACTACTAATTATCGCACCGAGCTGTCGTCAACATCTTATCAACTGTGCATTATCGTGTTTGTTTTGGTGCAAATACTCGTTGAATAGATGATTTGTGATTTCTATTTTCTACAGCTTGATTGTGTATTAGTGAAATAATCCTCGATCCCGTCAATAATAATAATAATAATTGGATGATTTGTAGAGCGCCGTTTTTTGTGAAAAATCACCTCAAGGGCGCTGTACAACTTATTAAGAATTCTTAGGTTCTATCTAATTCTACTATTTACAAATAGATACAGAAACATGCAAAACCTGGCAGGTCACTTCCGATAAACACACTTTAATGAGAAAGTTTATGCTTGGAGAAGATACGGTTTTGCACGCGGAGGACATTACATTTAAAACACTTAACATTGCACGATTTTACATTTGCTTCCCCCATCACTATTAGAATTAGATTTATGAAAAGATTAGTGGCAAAAGTAGAGTTGATAATTATTTTGAAAGACTGGAGAATTTAGGACTGTTTAGGGCTGGAGAATGTTCATGAAATGACCTTTATGAAAACTTAAAAAGGATTTTTTCCTACATTTTACAAATAAGTTATTTACAGTGTCACGGGCATTGAATAGGAAGGTGAATTTTTTTGTTGATTTTATGGATATGACTGTCAGAAAAGGTGAGTTTTAAGTTTAGCTCTAAATTCCGCCGAGTCTGTTATCATTCTTGAGTCTGACACTCCAAAAGCGCGCTCACCGAACTTAATATCTGGTGTGCGCTTTGGTTCCTTTAACCTTCCGATAGCTGATGACTAAAGACCGGATTATATGCAAATGCATATGCATATTTAGACCCTTTTCAGCGGTAGTTGCATATTTTAGCAAAAAAATTGAGATCTTGCATATTTACGATTGCCAGATTTATGAATGAGGGTATAAAAAAATATTTCCTGAATCTTCTGTGGATGAAGATGTGTATGTGTTGCTCTCAGATGCTGCCCCCTAAATGATCAAAGCAGGCAAAGCCCTCCAAGTATTTTATCCCAATTTGATTCATGTGACGTGTTTTGCTCATGGAGTACACAGACTCGCCGAAGAAGTGAGATCCACGTTTGCGAATGTAAATAAACTGATTTCATCAGCAAAGAAAGTGTTCCTTAAGGCGCCTGCTCCTATAAAGGCCTACAAAGAAAAACTGCCAAAAGTCCCTTTACATCACGAGCCAGTAATAACACGTTGGGGTACATGGATCGAAGCTGCAATGTTTTACCACAAACATTTTGAGGCCATCGAGGGTGTTATCAATGACTTCGATTATGCAGAGGCTTTGACAGTTTTCCAGTGCAAAGAAGCTTTTGACGATACTAGTATTAAAAAAAACCTAGCTATGATTAGCACTCATTTTGCCTACATACCTGAAAGTATAAAAACGCTTGAAACTCATGGATTGGCGTTGAATGAATCTATTCAGTTTATGAAGAAAATTCACCTTATGAATTCTTCGTTGCTAAAGCTATTCCCAAGTTACTAAACTTAAAGAAAAGCTTGAAAACAAACCCAGGGTTTGAACTCTTGTGCCAAATTGATAGCTTCATCAACGGGGCAGGTGAAATTTTGCCTGGCACATAAGTTCAAAAATCGCACTCAAATTAAAATTCTGTCCAGTTACACCAGTAGATGAAGAACGCTCCTTTTTCGCTTACAAGCGATCATAAACATAATTTTGTCTATAGAACATTTAGAACAGTACTGAGTCATATACGTCTTTACAAGGAAAATTGTAAATTTCATTGTTAAATACGTTTTGTAATTGATATTTTCGAAACTACGATTGTTATCCTTGAGAACTACATAATAGCTTACTAGAATAAAAAATATCAAAAGATATGACTTCCTGTACTATTTCATGTTGCACATTTTGGCCCTTTTTATAGATTTTCGTGCATATTTTAGCTATTTTTATTGCATATTTGCAAGCATATTTGGGCTGTTTTTGTTGCATATAATATGGTCTCTACTGATGACGCTGCTGACTTCAGGGTTGACTGTCGAGAATTGGAATTTTCTGGAGTACACAATTCCGATAAGTAAGCCGGAGCCATTCCGTTAATGGACTTAAATACCTTACAGCAGAGCTTGAACTGGATTCTTTCAGTACATTTGAGCCTGATGCTGACGTCTACTTGTGACAGTCCAGAGAAACTCAGTCTTTAACGGATTTAATTTCAATCTATTTGAGGTCATCCAGCGGGTAATTGCTTCTAGACACTCAATTATGCGAGTTTTTAGACTATCTACTTCCTCTGGTAAGCAGTAAAAGTAAACTTGTTGGTCATCAGCATAGCAGTGAGATAGAAGGCCAAATGATTAGATTATTTTAGCGGCATCATTTGTGAAGAGAATGAAAAAAAGTGGGCCCAGAACAGACCCCTGGGGTACTCCAGATGAAAGGGTTGCATATTTTGATTGGTTTTTTCCTACCTTTACGGCTTGTAAACGGTTGCCCAAGTACAATGTTAGCCAGCTTTTAACCTCTAATTGGCCGGAGCCGCCAATTGGCGTCGTGTCTGTGCGCATGCGCGCGGAAAAAAGTTCGAAAAAAATATTTTTGAATGCGATTTTGACCCTTCTGTGTACAGGATTTGTATGAAGAACAAGGTCAGAATAGCTTGCCCAAATATCGTAGAAGATATAGCAACTTATTTCATTCACCTGGCAGCACCAGAATATTTTTATATGATTTTTATCTGTGGAGTCGAAGTGTCAAATTTTGCCGCGATTAAATCTGATGCGGAATTCTTTACGACAACATCGTAAACCTATTAATTTATCAAATTAACGCAAGTAATGAAGTTTTAGTACATAGTTTATTGTTCTAGGAATGTGTTTCGGTCAATAAAATATATGAGTGCTTAACCCGTCTGCTTGGCTCAATATATTCGCACCTCACAATCCGGAAGCCTAGGTTTTGCGCCAAACCGGTCAAACTGTCACTTTGGATCGAGATTGTAAAATATCTATGCAAGATACCTTTCATATTTCAAAAACAATAGAAGCATTTTTTCGTTCTCTTTCTGGTTAAAAGAAAAAATACGTATATTTGCATGAGAGGAAGAGAGATACATAGCTTTTAAAATGTAAGGTCGCTCGGGACGTTTTTGGTCTTATGAAAGTATAACGCGATTACATGTTTTGGGATGTATTTATTCCTAAACAAGCAGACGGGTTAAAATTAATTCACAAAACATTCAATTCAAAATTCAAAGTGGTGCTTCGAAATTCAAAATTTTGGAAAAAAGAAGAAAAGAAAAAGAAGAAATGACAGGTTAATGTCACCATTTAAACCAAAGGATTCTTCTAATCGTTTAATAAGAAAATCATGGTCGATCATGTCAAAAGCGACACTCATGTCCAAGACAGAAAGGAGTGCCAGTTTTCCCGACTCGATAGCGAGAGTTATGTCTGACAAGACCGTAGTAATCCAGTTTCCGTTGAGTGAAACCTTCTATATGCAGATTGGTATTATTTAGTCAGCAATTTATTTGAGTTAAAAAAAATAAAGTGAGATTTGTCGATAAGGCCAAAAGCTGAAAATATATATACCTATATATGAAAACGACTCATCATTTTCGACTACACACCTATTAGTTTTTTCAAGTTATTTTATAATATTAATTTTATTTATAAAAAAAATTAACTTAAAAAAATGCTATTTTGGTATGGAGCTGGTGGAATAAAAACAAAAAAGGCTTGGAGTGGAAAGGGTTACAGTATCTGCAGACCCTCATAGTTGATATTTAGATTAGGTTCAAATCCCAGCACATGAAATTCAATTAACCACTGGAGCGATCACGTCGTATAAATACATGCATATTGGTAGGACAAATACACATGATGAACCAAATGTTTCTATAAATGGAGAAATCATAAAAAAAGTGGAAGAAATTAAATATCTTGGTGTCATCAGACTCAAAATTGAACTTCTCAAAAAATGCAGATAACACAATTACAGGGGCGTGCACTCCATATAGGCACATAAGCACTGCCTACCCTGCTGTTTTTGTAAAACATAAACATGTAAATAATATTATAATTTATTAAATTATTTCCAAAAATAAGTACACACTTTCAAAAATAAGTGCGAAAAAGCTGAGCAACCGAAACTATGCGAGCGCCACATCAAACGGCATACTACAAACGCGGCATAAACTGTAACTAGAAACTACACGCGCGCCCTCCGACTGCCTCACTAAAATGCGGTCTAAGCAGGAATTATTTCTGACTAGAGCTAACTTTATACAAGACATAATTCAATGTTTACGAAATGCACAAAGCATAGAGTAGAACTGTCTTTTTGAATTTGTTTCTATGAGGTTTTTTTTGTTAGTATTAAGCAGTGCTTTCTAGAACAAATTTAGCAAATGGCAATCAGTGACGACAAAAACATCTGTTGTTATGTACTTCTATCAAATAGTTGTCTTTCATAAATGCTAATTTTTGGGTCAAAAACGTTTGTCGTACTTTAATTCTGAAATTATCTGATAGAATATGGAAATTTTAACCAGTGAAACTTGTTATATTTTCCTACTGCCTACCCTGATCAAAAACTCTGTGCACGCCCCTGCACAATTAAAAAAATCGCAAAAAAATATCATTTATTGGTAGAATCAGAAACAAAGTAAATAAAGAAACATGCCAGATAATATATAATACAATTATGTATATCACCACACTTTAATTACTGTTCAAGTATTCTTTTTCTCTGCAATGAAGAGAAAATGAAAAAAATGCAAAATACTGCAAAATAAAGCAATGCGAATAATACTTAAGATGAAGCCATACTAAATAATGCAAAATCATACAAAATCGTATGTTTTTGTTTTGAAAATTTGACCGCTTAGAAGTATTATAGACGCTTCAATTAAATACTGCGTGTAGAACATACCTTGGCCCTTCAAAATATCGGTAATTTTTTTAATAAGTCTTTTAATAAGCTTAGAAAAAAATAAAGTATTATGTCTATAAAAAACATTTTCAACTGCAAACTCTCCTTTTTATAAACACTTTTTCGGATATGGTTTTATTGCATAATGTGGCAAATTCAGTTTCTTATATAATTATCGCAAAAAAAATTGATATTTACGCTCGAACCTCACAAAATAAAATATAATATGCATTTTCGCGTTGGTATTTTTGACATCACGGCGACAATACGGCAGTTGACGAATTTGTTATATCAAAGTGAACCTTATACCGTCCACCGAAGAACGACTGGCAGCCGCCCCATTCTTCCCGTCATTACTCCTCCGGACGGAGCGGAGAAACAACGCGTTAGGGTCCGCGCTGCTTGTTTTCGTGAAATCAATTTAAAAATTCCTTTTTATTACAATAAACAATGCATAAAAAAGGAATTAATGTTTTTTACAGGCCTTTATGAAATCAACATGTAAAAAAAAATTCTCAAATATCTTTTCCAACCTTTCCAAAAGCTTTTTCTCAAGTATTTTTAAACTCCTCCCATAAAAGGGAGTGAATTTCGATTTCGATTTTTTCCTGTACTAGTGGATCGCCTTAAGCGCAACATATACACACGGATACGAGACATGCTAAAAGAGCTAAATATGTTGACGGTGAAGCAAACTGTGTATTTGAATGAACTTATTTTTTTACATAAAATTAACATGGGGATGATGTCCAAGGAACTAAAAAGAAAAATACATTATAATAACGAAACACACGGACACAGGACAAGAAATTCAAAGCAAATTAGACTGCCGACAAGAAAAAATCAAGCACCCAGAAATCTCTGATGTACCAGGCCGTCAACAACATCCTGAATGAAATTACGAGTTTTTGTATTTCTTGAGCATTTATGTAACAATTTCTAGACATTTTGTTTTGAAGAGTTTTAATTTTCAATGTACATTTGTTACTTAAATTTTAAATTTTCTGCGACCGGTTTCGATACATCCGTGTCATTCACGAGCAAACTTAAAACTAACTTAAAAATTCTATACACATACAAAAATTAATTAGGTGGGGGTAGTGGGAGGGGAGATTTTGGAGGAGTGGGAGAAAGGTGGGAGGAGTCAACTTTACTTGGAAACATCGTAAGTAAAGGTGATTTACATGGTGCTATTATTTTATTAACTAAATTAATTTTAGATTTAATTTTTTTATTAATTTCTAAAGTTTCTAAAGCGCACAAATTAAAATATGGGTAAATTGTGCGAAAGCCGCCGCATGCCGTTACACTTTTAATAAGCATAGATTTTAAGAAGTAAACTGTTTTTAAACTTAATTACCAAAAGAAACATCGGTTTCAGTCCAGATAGACGGAAAAAATTTGCATTAAAATTCGATTTTTATTCAATCAAAGTTAAAAACTTCTGTTGCCGCCATTTTTGTTTTGTATGGATTTGACATTTGCGAAGTTTTGTTTCAAACTAAATACGCATGAATTACTTAATTTACCTAAACTAAGAACCTAACAACCTATTTTGTGAAGGTAAATAGTTGTTACTTTGTTAATTATTGAAATGAAGTGTGATTTCCATAATCCGTGCTAAAAAATGCGGCAGCTTACGCACAAATTAATAAAATATGAATTTACATTGCAATGTTTAAACAAAGTGTTTTCTTTTTTAAAGCTATGATGACCCCGACTCTATTAGATGGTTAGCAAACTCGGAGTAGTTATTATTTCGTAAACAAAGTTCATGTTCCCTGATTCTAGTTTTAAAATTTCTAGTAGTCATCCCTACATACTGTGCGTCACAATCGTTACATTCTAAAGTGTATATCCCATTTTTTTCCCATTTATTTGAAACATCCTTGTTATTAATCATTTTTTTTTATTTTAGAGTTAGTATAGAAAGCTGGAGAAATATGATCTGGTAATATGCGGGATATTTTTAAAGATAAATCACCTGTATAAAGAAGTTTTTTTATATATTAGGTTGTTACTAGGTTTGATGTTGTTATTACCACTATAAATATATTTTTTTGTTAAAAATTTTGCTTGCTTCTTATTAACTAGGCGGTTAATTATTTCAGGTTTATATCCAATAACTTATTCACATCATATATAACTTATAATAATAACTTATTCACATCATATCGCTCAAATAAAAACAGTTTTGAGTTAATCAATAAAATCAAAGATTTAAATATACAATAGTAAATTAGTTTCATTTGACGTTGTTAATCTGTTTCCGGGCATTCCGACAATTGTATGTAAAAAAAACTAATTTTAAGTATTTTAAATAATTCCCACTTAGATCGAACCATTGTGAAGGAAATGTCCACACTCTTAGAGATTTGCATTAATCAAAACTATTTTACCTTTAAAGGGATGTACTAGCCACGGCCGAATTCGAAAACTGTCAAAATGTATTAATTATTACATCGCTAGATGTCAGTAGTAATGCCATCGCGAATTTTAAAACTTCAACATTCAACTTGTGTTATGTTATGACGTGCACAATATTTTTAAATATCGAAGTAAAAACCAAACCAATAACAAAGTGTGTTTAATTTATGGAACTTATTATTTTGGTAGAATATTTAGTATGATCCTTTTTACGAATGTTTCATTATTTGCTTGTTGATGGTTTTTTCCCATAGTTCACGTCATTCGTATACACTCGCGCAGCTCCCATTATAAACTACCGACGCGACGTTTGGAATCTCGTGGTGCATTTATTGTTATTAAGTTTATTTTGTAGAACTCCATTTTAATTTCTTATTTCTTTTATATGTTCAATAATATTATTATTTAATGTATAAAAACAGTTTATTATAAACAAGTTCTGCTTCGTAATTATGTATTTCGTATTTATGCATTGTATAAATAATTTTTTTTAAGTAAAACTTCTTTACGCACGCTCGACACTTGGGGGTAAACTGGTGAATGCGTTACGAAAAGTGTGATGCGAACGGTAATCGATGCGAACAGTGATCGATGCGAACGGTGATTAATGTTATTAAAAAAGGAAACGAAGCATGCAAAAGAAAACGGGGCAACTTTTGCCCAGCGAAAAAAAGACGCCTGAGTGTGTACTACTGTGTGAAATGCAACAAACCAAATTGTCTGGAATGTCAACGTCTATGTCACCCCAATGTCATATGTTCTTTTATAAGATAAGTGAAATTTTATTTCAGTCGTGTGGTCTTGCACACTCGTTTTTTATTTTTTTTAAATGTTCAATAATATTATTATTTAATGTATAAATTTTTTTTTATTATAAACAAG
Source organism: Limnephilus lunatus (assembly GCA_917563855.2). Lineage (NCBI taxonomy): Eukaryota > Metazoa > Arthropoda > Insecta > Trichoptera > Limnephilidae > Limnephilus > Limnephilus lunatus. Next base: position 43,253,287 of record OU830598.1, on the reverse strand, counting down.
TTCTGTTTCGTGATTATGTATTTCGTAGTTATGTATTGAATAAAAACAGTTTATTATAAACATATTCTGCTTCGTAATTATTCTCGTGGTTCACATTTGGAGTCGATTTTATGGTGTTTTTATTTTTGAACTGCCAGGCTGCTGGTCGGCAGACCAAGGAAATCATGAATGGGATGATCTAGATTACAGTTTTTTGTTAGTTTCGATCTTGTGTTCGATGTAATCGATGCAGCAGGGCATGCGAAACCGATATGAAACGGACGAGGTTCGGAAATTTACGTCGTTTTACGGATGAACGCAGCTCTTACGGCGACGGTGCGTTGGTTGTTCGAACTTCCAACTAGTATGGACTATTTTGGCAATCTTAAAATGACTATTATTATTATAAATTTGTACAAAAATATGGACACGCGACAGCAGTGAGGGGCACCGCGGCAGGTTTTGGCTTATTTAAAAAAAATATGGCATTCTAATTTAAAACTATAATGAAATAAAAATAATAATTCAGAAAACGAAAAATTAAATTTTTTTTTTTTTAAAGTCGTACCCAAAAAGCTGCCAGGCTGCTGGTCGGCAGACCAAGAAATTCTTAAATGAAATGATCTGGACTATAGTTATTCATTGGTTTAATTCGTGTACTCGATGACGTAAAATTTACTATTTTTACCCCACTTTGACGCCGGCTGCCTGCGAACGTGCCAGGCTGTCGGTTGGCAGACCTGCTTTTTTCTCATTTTCTAATCGACTTTTATTATTCTCGTTGTTTTGATGTCGTAATTTTTTCGAAAAAAATCACTGACTATTTCCGTGACAGCGCGGCTCCTGCCAAAAGACGCACCGGCAGACCAGCTTTTTTAAGGTTTTATAAACGTCCATTATCACTACAAAGTAGTTTCATTCGTATACTCGATGACGTAGGGTTTACCTATCTTGTCTCTTTGTCTATTATACTTAATACTAATACTAATCATATAAGGTAATTTTTGTATCTACTACCAAACACAGCGTACATAATGTACCTACGGAGAAATGTTCGACGAGTGAATGAATGTCCACGACACAAACAAATGAACTAATACTGATATTCTGAAATACGTCACGCTACATATATTATAGCTGTGTGTGTGTACGCAGCATTGAATTCTCACACATACTTGCAAAACGTGCCCGTCGCCACACGCATGGAACAATATGAACATCGCACAAACCATTTTCGGAAGTATAACGCACATGAAATGTTATATTTTAAACGATTTATACAATATGGCGGTTGAAAAAATACAATTCGACAAACTCACACTAAAAAAGAGAATTTTCGAGTACTTCCTGTTTTTGTAGCTTACTGAGTTTACTGCAGTGGTTCAAGTGAGTCGGTATTCTATGTTTAAAGCTATTAATAAAACATTTCGCCCGTATTTTCAAAATATATACGCTGTCAAACGAGGAGCGTACAGATTCCCTACCTGCCAACGGGAGATTCTAGCCCGGAATGAATAGAAGCTACGAAATGCGTTCGATTTTGGTGAAAAATGAAGTATTTATTTAATTATCAATATTCACAGATATCATAACGATAATAAGAGGCCGTACTTTTACAGATGTGTGTATTATGTATATATTTTAAATTTAAAATATTGTGTAAAATCATTATTTACGCGATAATCATAGACTAAAGTTTTAAAAGTGGGTTGAATGGTGTATCAATGTTTTTATTTTTCATGGTCAAATGCCTACATCGATTACAAAAAAAAAATAAACAGATTGAAAAATAAAAGTCCATTATTTGGTAACAAAAAATATCAAGTCTAAGAATGACACACGAAAGGTAGTATTAAGCCGTTTTAGAGAGCCGTTTTTCAGCAAATTACAATTCTGCCCCTATAATATACTCTTAATGATAAATTATACAAACAACATAATGGTCTCCCGATGGGGAATCCCGCTTCTCCATTGTTTGCTGAAATATTTATGAACTCGTTTGAAAACAAATTATTTGACTGAGGATTTTCCCTATTATCTAATGTCTTTGCATGGTATAGGTATGTTGATGACATGTTTGTAATTTGGTCGGGTAGTAACAGATAATTAGATAATTTTCTCACTTTAATTAATAACGTTCACCAAAATATAAAATTTACACTGGAACATAATAAAAACAACAATTTAAATTTCTTAGGCTTAAATATCAAGTTAGTTAATAATAAGTGCGTATTTAATATATACAGAAAACCTACACACACTGATTGTGTTATACTGTCTACTTCACTTCACCCTTTGTCACATAAACTCGCATTCTTCAACTCAATGATACATCGTGCTATTAATGTCCCTTTAAACAATGATAATTATAATAATAAAATTAACATTATAAAACAGATAGCCCTAAACAATGGATATAAACCTGAAATAATTAACCGCCCAATTAAATTAAATCTCCCCTCCACTACCCCCACCTAATTAATTTTTGTACTTGTATAGTACTTGTAAGTTAGCTCGTCTCGTGAATGACACGGATGTGTCGAAACCGGTCGCAGAAAATTTAAAATTTAAGTAACAAATGTACATTGAAAATTAAAACTCTTCAAAACGAAATTACTGAGATAGAAAATATAAATATGTTTAAAAAAGAATTACGAAAGTATGTCTACCTCAATTATTAATGTCTTTATTTATGTGTAATATTTAAAGAATGATTGTGTTTTCCAACCAATGTAAATGTTTATATTTTTATAAAATATTAGCACACACAAAGATGTGAGCTAACTTAAGATTAATAAATAATTTTGCCTCGATTGCTTGAAATTTCCCAGAAGGTAATTTTTTTAATTTTTCGCCAACATTAAAAAAATCATACCTTTGCACTTTAACATGGAGACATAAAAACTTATTATAGTTCTATACAGCCAATGAATTAACCTGTATTTAACCGTTCAAAAATCGTAAAGTTTATAATCGCGAATCCTGGGTATTTTTTACTTGAAACTGCCGTGAGGGATACTTTTTCGGGTCAACATTGAATATTTTCGGTTTCTGTACGTTGTCTGTGGTATACTTCACAATGAAAGGTGCATATCTATGGGAAAAAGACTTAATTTTATGAGTAAACAGCTGTTCAAAAATTCGGCGGGAAAAAAATATTTTTAAAATTTATATTTAACATTGTCTAAAATAATCTACGGAGTTCGGAATTGCGACATCTATGGTCATAATAGATAAAGCATTTCAATAGCTCCGGAAATATTTTAAATAATTACAATAAATGTTTTACAAATGGTAGGAAAATGTGGTCCATTTTTGGACCGAAATCAATCGCAGAAAAATAAAAGTGGTCCATTTTTCGACGGAAATCGTTCCAGTGGTTAATGAAATGAAGACAATTTTAGCAAAACTCAATTGAAAATCTGAAAATAGAAAATAAGAAAAAGAAATGAAAAAAGATTTGATTGAGTTTCACTAATATTGTCTCCAATTAATTAAATATTACGATTTGAGGTTTTACTCGTTAATTTAAAAATACATATTTTATTAATTTGTGTTATTTCACAATTAATTAATAAAAATATTATACAGTATATATTTGCAGCACATAGGCTCACTATTGCCTTAGGAAAGACCACCCATCTTTCAGAATCGAAACATGTTTTGAAAGCGCTTTAGTCATGTTTGATGACCAGATCTAAATTGCCACGTACCACCACCTTCCTCTTCCCTACACTCTTCCCTCACTCTTCACTAACGCCTCCAGCCTCAACTAATTAGCCTCCCTAACACCACATCACAATAATTGGAGAAACCATAGTTCTGCCTACAACTGATTTTGGACAATGGATGAAGAACAGTTAAGATACGATACTATACGATTGTACTACCCCAGCCAGGAGCACTCCTGTCCCGGTGAGACCGGTACACCAGGGGGCACTGTTTGTTAGGACTGGAACACGTGCTCTGAGGATAGGAAGGAGCTTAAAGTTTAATCGACCGGTATACATGGCAACCTGGAGCCAATATTGGAATATAGGATGGGCAGGAATAAAGGAAATGATTGAGCTATATATATATATGTATAAATATCGTTTCTCGCCTTTCGCTTATTTTGCTTCCGGTTTCTTCTCGCTTCCAGCTTATTGCTTGCCGTTTTCATCTTCCCACTTCCCGCGTATATGTATTTTTTGGTTGTTGCCTCCTGCTGCTTCTAGCTTCTCGTTGGCTTCCCGTTATTTATGTTTTCCGCCATACGCTTGCCATAGCAGGGTTTTTGTTGTCTCTTCTTGGCCTTCTTATCTTCTGGGTTCTTATTGTCCTTATATTGTTATTATAGCTCCTTTCGCCTATTCCTGGATCTTCTCGACTCTTCCTGGCTCTTCTTAAATCTTCTCATCTCTTCTGGGCTCTTCTTGTTACTTCCTGTCTCTCATTGTTTCTTCTTGGCTCTCCTTGCATCTTCTTGGAGTGCCTCCCTTCTTCTTGCCTCTTCTCGACTTTTCTTGTATCTTATTGCTTCTTCTCGTCTTTTCTGGGATCTTATCGTCTCGTTTTGACTCTTCTTATATCTTCACGGATCTTCTTGGTTTTTTTCGCCTCTGCTTGGTTCGTCTTGTCTCTTATTGTCGCTTCTTGAATCTTCTGTCTCTTCTCGGCTCTTGTTAGCTCTTCGTGGCTTTCCTTGTCTCTTCTTACTTCTTCCTGTCTCTTCTGGAATTTTGTAGTCTTTTATTGGCTCTTCTTACTTCTTCTTGGATGTTCTAGCCCTTTTTTGGCTTGGCTTGTCTCTTCTTACCCCTTCTTGAATCATCTCTTCTTGAATCCTCTTGTCTCTTCTCGACTCTTCTAGGCTCTTCTTGTCTCTTCTTGACTCTTCTTGGCTCTTCTTGCTTCTTCTTGTCTCCACTTACCCCTTCTTGGCTCTTCTTGGCTCTTCTTGCCTCTTCTTGGATCCTCTAGGACCCCATCATCTCTTCTTGCTCCTATTACTTCTTTTTGCCTCTTCTCGCCTCCTCTTTGCTCTTCATGAATATTCTAACCGACTTCTCATGTCTTTTCTTGTCTATTATTGTCTATTATTGTCTCCTCCTGTCTCTCCTTGGCTCAATTCAACTCTTATTGCATTTTTTTCTCCCATCTTGGTTTGCCTTGTCTGTTTTTTTTTGCATCTTCTTGCGGAGTTTAATCGACAAGTACGTAGATGAAAGAATCAAGGAGATGATTGAACGTTGTTTACTCGCTTCCCACCTCTTTATGCTTCCAACCACTCCCTTGTTCAATTTTGCGCCTCTACCGGTCTCTGCTCTTGCTTATTATTATTATTATTTTTTGTCGTGGCCCTTATTGGTTCTTTCCTGACTTTTTTATTTTCTTTCCACTTTTTACTTTATCCTGCTTCCACTAGCAATTTTTTTTTTACTCTTCTTGGTTCTTCTGTCTTCATATTGCTTTTTTTGCCTTTTCTTGGCTCTTCTAATCTCAGCTTGCATCCTCTTGCAAACTTCTTGGATCCTCTCGGCCTTTTTCTTATCCTGGCCTTTCTCGTCTCTTCTTGCATTTTATTTTTTCTTGGTTCTTCATACTTGCCGCTCTCGTCTGTTTTCTGCGGGTCTCCATACAAGGTTACTATCAGGGACGTTCTTGCTCCTGCAACGCCGTAACGCTTCCGTAGCTGCGTAGTAAAGTCCTCCTAGCTCCATTGCCCGCGTGAATGAGGCTGCCACCACCTTCGTGCTTCTCCCTGCAACTGTTTCACCGCTTTCTCCGCTTTAAGTGCTGATGAACAGCCTGTCGCAGCGAAGAATTCCTCGCACGCGAGGATAAACTCTTCAGGGTCTTCCTCCGGCAGCCCTTCGAACCGATCTGCCAGTACCCTTGAATGGCATGAGGTCTGCCCTCTGTTCTCCATCTTTTCTGACGGTGGTGTGAGTCTACTGACGTCTACAGTTGCCTGTAATGCATCTGCCGTGGTTTGTCGCGTGGTTCGCGTGTTAACCGATGTATTAGCCGATGCCATTTGTAAAATTAATTTGCCATTCTAATCTATTTTTATAAAACTATACCTAAACATAATCAAAGACCTAAACTAATTTGGGCGCCAAATACTCTTTTTAGGCGAGAAGCATTAAACCCAGAACACATATACATATACTAATATAAAAGAAAACCTGAAAAAAAATCTTAAAAAATGCCTAACAGTTAATTTTAAAACAAATAATATTTTTGTGTTTCCTAAAAACCTAACCAATCGGCATTTAGTTAGATTCTACCTGTGATTATAGCGTGTGAATTTAACTAATAATTTTACAACTATTGTTCCTCCTTTTTGCCGTAACTATTCTAATCTCAGGGTTCGTGGTTCGGAAATCCACACTCGGATTTCTACTAGGCAAAATCCAGTAGACCCCACCTTTGGGCCGCCAATTGATATATACAGTAGAATTCGGATATAACGACTTCACTTATAACGGCTTACCGTTTTTAGGGACGACAATGTAAACTCAAGTTAGGTTTCATAGTTTGGTTGAGGAAGAGCTGGAGGCAAATCACATAGATAATATTTTTGGCAACAGGAGGGTTTGAGAATGTTTTGAATAAACTACGGCATCAGTTGTACATTGACCACCGAAGAGCGCATATTAAAATAACTAACTCTAAAGTAAAGTAAGGCAACAGTTTGCAGCGCAGTCGATTGTGGAACTTTTTTGAACAGGATCTGAATGTTAATTTTTAACCAAACTGCCAAATTTAGTGACACTAAAAATAAATAAGTAGGGTTATAATAACGCATTTGTAAAAGTGACTGAACTAAATAGTGTAACAAAATATGGTAAATTTTTGAGATCGCTGGCAATGGTTAATACGTACTTTTTTTTTGAAAAAATCTTTTGATTCACCTTAATTACATTAAAAGAAAACTATTTGCATTGGGGGAAGTGGAAAATATTTCATTCTACATGGTTTGCGATACAAAAGAAAGTGCCCCTTTATAACGCCTACTCGCGTCAAGGCAAGAAAAACATCCCAGTTTTTAAGTAGTTTAGCGGCTACGCTAGGTTTGTGTAACATGGTTTGTGATTTAAAAGAAAGTGCCCCTTTATAACGCCTACTCGCGTCAAGGCAAGAAAAAATTTAGAATGAAATATTTTCCACTTCCCCCAATGCAAATAGTTGCCTTTTAATGTAATTAAGGTGAATCAAAAGATTCTTTTAAAAAAAAGTGCATATTAACCGTTGCCAGCGATATCCAAAAATTACCCAAAATATTAAATTTTTGAAAAAAGCCTGATCCTTTGTTTACCCAATTGGGAATTCGTAGTAAAGTTTTGTTTTTACGCAGCCAGCAAATTGCGCGCCATTGTAAAAAGGACTAGTAATTCATAAGCAGATTTTATTTTCGACTAAATAGTGATATTATTACAATGAGTTTTGTCTGATTCATTTATTGACAAATCACACAAAGGGAGATGGTCACACCGTCTCCCCGCTCCGCGCAACATAGTTTGTTGCCTTTCCCCCATGGGATGGTCTATCAATTTGAAAGTCTATGGGACATATTTACAAGGTGGGTTGCAAAACGCTAAAACAATAAATCCAAGAATTGTTTTCCACACATTTTTACAGTCGCTAATTTTCCAAGTCAACATGGCGGGTAGGAAACTCCTTGAATTCAATAATTAATAATAAGCATAAAATACTAGAGAAAGGGCATGGCTAAAAAGATTAGATTATGACTCCAAATATAAAAAGGAATGCACTAACAATATTTATATAATAATAAAACCTTAATAATAATTCCATAGCTATTTAAAATAACCTAATAACAAATAACTCAGAATTTTAAAAGGATTAATATCAAGAGAATAATAGTAGTACATTTTATAATTATTTCAAACTGAAGGGTATTGTCGAAAACACCTAACGAAATAATATTATAGAATTTTTTAATAATTGAAATATTTCGGCAATAAGTTATTTTCGCTATCCTTTTCGAAACCGCTTAAAATAAATAAAATTAAATCAGTATTTACAGCAAAATTACAATCTATTATTTTATCTGTCTACTGCAGAAACATTTTGAGACCCCGTAAGCGAAATATCATCGATTGACACACCCGCTTGTGCTTCGCACGCCTGTTCATTATATTTCTCGCCGACGAGCGGGAACTAGCTGACCAATCAGAGGGCAGGAATTGTACAGACGCTACAGTCATCAGAAGATAAGTCGTTTACGCAGGCAGAATTTCATCAGAAGCCGATTGGCAAAATATTATTATAATATTAAGTAATTATTTTAAAATACGCACAAACTTACGACGTACACTACAAAAGCTTTATTTTGGCCTAAGTCTAAGCTAATATATTACAAAAAAAGTTGGAAGCATGCAATTTTTAACAAGCAAAAATACATTTAAAATCGAAATAATACTTACTATCGTAGTAATAACATACTCTCTTCTTGCTATGAGGTTGCATAGCCATTTTGAAGTTATAGAAAGAAAGTTATGAATTACAAAATAACCGACGCCGACTCACAGAACACAACACGCCAACATTCACCAAGAAATGACGAAAAGAAATAATCCTCCTCGTCTTCGTTTTCGTTTAGTGCGAACCCTAGACGGTTCGTCGACAAACGGTAGGTACCTGGGAATTTATTTACACCGTTTTTAGTTCTTATCCATTACTCTGCAGAAAATCTCCAACTTATTGCATTATGTTAAATTCGAATGGCATTTGGTTATTATATAAAATTATATTTTTTACCATATATTTCATTTCTCTCAAAGAATTCAAATTTAATTCCATAAAATAATTTTTACTGCCTATTTTAGTACATACTTTAAAATTTAAATTAAATTAAAATTAAAATCCTTCGTAAAACTATTTTATAATGCAAGCATATTTAACTAAACCATGTTTTTACAAGACAGTGAAAAATTGTTTAAATCCTTTACATCGTTCGCTCATAGTAATTTGTAAAATAAGAAGCAGTAAGTATTATTTTACTTGCATTCAGATTATCTCGGTGAATTTCATTCAATTGATCGATTTTAACCCCTCAAGCCAACCTAAAAAAAGGAGTTGTCTATGGCCGGCGAATTCTTGAGTAAATTCTCATTCCATAAAATCAAAGTTAATTGAATATTTCTGAACGCATCCAAAAACTAACAACTGTTACTGAAAGGCGATTAAATACGCTTTCAAATTGTATTATTTTAAGTAAGCATGTTATATTTGAAATATTAAAATTTTGAATGCAAACATTAAATTTGTTTCTTGGGAGAATTTATCAAAATTTGAATCCGGTGTATTAATTTTAAAAAAATGTATTTAAATATTTTAATGTTGTTTAAAATAGTTGTTTGCCATTACGTTGTTTTACTATTACCAAAAATGTATAATATTATTAGTTTGATATGATTTTAGATTTTTGGGGAGTTATGCCGTGTTGCGCTACTTTTTCCTTTAGCCAACGTTTCGGACAGCATTACAGTGTCCACATATGTAACGCTGTCCAAAACGTTGGATAAAGGAGAAGGTAACGCAACACGGCATAACACCCCAAAAATAAATAACAAAAATGTTATTAGTTTATTTTCCGTTGACTCTTGCAGTGGCTTAGCGGATGAGAAATCTCAATATATAAAAATATACTATGTTTTCTTCAAAATATAAAAACTAATGAAAATAAAGATTAAAGCAGCTGAAAAAATGCCGGTAATTTTTTTTTAAGAACCAGCCGAATGAGAAAATCCCTTAAAATAATGATGGAATCGTAATTTTCAAAATGTACAACTTTATGTAGATTTCGCATCACTATCCACAGATAAAAAAAAATCTCGTGGATCTTTATCTTTGCTGTTCATCTCCTGTCATTCATTTTTCGGCACGATATCAGTCGTCAGTCGGTTTCAGCAGGATTCAATTTATTACATAATGTTTGGTAGCGGAAAGCCTTCCATTTAAATTTTGAAAATATAAAAGGTATGTTAAAATGTTATTCATAATTGAAAGGGTTTTCATCGGTGTTTAATAATAATTTTGTTTATGTGATTGTTGGCGGTCAATATATTTTATCCAGAATTCTTATTTCCGATAAATCTGACATAAGGTCGAGTGTGTTTGGATAATTTTATTATTTAATTTATGCTAACGGTCATATAATATTGTTACTAAGTTTTAGCCGAAACATTTTTCAGTGGGAAAATGCCATAAATCGATAACCAAATGTTTTTGTAGGTGTGTAAACATTACCCCTTTTTTCATATTAGGTAGGTACCTTCCCATACCTTCCTATAAATCTGTATTTTTAATGAAAATGTAATCCCTTTTGTTAAACATTTTAATTGTCTCTATAAAGTAGACAGCAGTATAACAATACTTTTTATTTGTGTATTTGATTTGATTACCTATGTAATACTTGTTAGAGTAGGATTTTTACTCACTTATAATATCTTTATTCTGTATTTACTCACACTATTGACTAATTTTATTGCAATTTCATCACTCCCAACATTCAAGCGGTTGACCTGTTATTTGTGAGATTTTTTCAATACTCAGTTACTAGCTTAAAATCTTTATAAAGATGTTTCCTTAATTTAAATTGTTTTTGATAACTTCCCTTAACTTATTTTTTTCTTTCAGAAAATAGTAGTAAAATCAAAATGGCTGAAAATGAAAAAGCAAACGAACAGGTCAGCAACTATTTCTCACAAACAATGGTCAGTGTGCTATGTCATCCTATGGAATACTCTAAAGTGCTGATGCAACTGGGGTACGAACCCTTGCCCCCGAGGTTATCGAGGAACATCATCGGTCGCCAAACTCTGCTGCTGCCAAACTCATTCCAGTATATCAAATACATTAAAAGAACCGACGGCTTATTGGGCTGCTTCAACGGTCTTTTACCTACACTTCTTGGTAACATCACTTCAGCAACATTCTCCATGAAGGTTGTTACCGCCCTGCATTTAGATTGGCCCGAGATTGAAAATCCTCCAGACTTGATCTGCGAGGCCACGCCGATAGCTGAAGACTACGCCAAATATGCTCGTAAAGAAATGACTTTACATGCAGTTTCTATTGTCATCTCATATCCCTTCCGAGTGGTAGCAGTTCGCATGATGGCTTCTTTCATTGGAAAAGAAGAAAATTACCAATCCATGTTCTCGGCGATCGGGTCCATTTACCGGGACAATGGAGTGACGGGTTTCTTTAACGGTATTGTTCCCAAGTTGATTGGAGACTTGTCTTGCATCAGTGTGTCGGTGTTGTTGGCATATTTTGTGAACAAGTATGTGGTGACTACGAAAGAGTGCCGCGGCTACACTCTGCCAGTGCTCACATTCCTCACCAGCACGGTGACGTACCCCCTGATGCTGGTGTCCACGTGCATGGCGGTGAGCGGCAGCAGCCTGGTAGCGGGCAACCCTCCGCGCATGCCGGCCTACAGCTCCTGGAACGCCTGCTTTTGCGACCTCCTGCGCCGCCGCCAACACAAGCGCGGTGGCTCCCTCTTCTTCCGCTACTACGCCGGCCCCAGCTCCTTTAACTGGCCCGAAGCCGAGAAGAAAATCTAAGAAAACAGTTCCTCTGGATTTCATCAGCAACCAATATATATTTTTTAATACCTACCTACTGTTTGTAAATTATGTTATCATTAAAACAAAGTATGATCGTGAGAATTATTCAAAGAATTGGTGTTTGTAGTAGTTATTGACTGTGCTAGTAAATTTTTTAGTATATTTAACTTTTTTCACAACCATTTCAAATAAAATATAATTTAATAATTTATGAAGTAATTATTGAATTAGGTACTTAAAATATCACAATTGTTTGTTTTATTTTAATCTTTGGGCCTAGAACCAGTGGCGTAGCGAGGGGGGGGGCGGGGGGAGCGGACCGCCCCGGTTGCTACTGTACGGGGGGGTGACACTCGGTCGGGTGACACCCCCCCAATCACAATTCTCTATACCGATTTTTTATGAGTCGAAATTAGGGTTTGTCAACTAATGGGGGGGGGGTGACACCAACCACGTTATCCCCCCGGGTGCCACCCATGCTAGCTACGCCACTGGCTAGAACATGTAATACTCCTGGAAGTGAGAAAATAATATTTATCTGTGTAATATAATTACTGCTATTACAACATTTATAATGGATGGAAACAATGTTACAGATCACAGCATTTAAGGAATTTATAAATAGGTATTATAATATAGAAAACACTTTAATAAATTCCTAATAACTATAATTATTTTTGCTTTTCTTTATTTTAATCTAATTTATTTGCTTTTGTTAATCTCAAATACCTCAATGACTAACATTTTTTTCTTATCTTTGATGCTGGTTTGATTAAAAATGCTCTGAAAATTTACAGGTGATGATTGATTAACCTTCAGATTAAAAACCCAACCAGCATATTGTTCAACAAATCTGGAGATAAGAGAGAATAATTATTACTGTTTCGTTTTGTTATCACAAATAAAAATCATATAATTCTTCTAGTTATAAAACATTTAACTTCATTTTTGGATTTGACCAAATTACTCAACTGACCTAATACATACCACAGCCCCACACAATAATTACTTTTTCAACTTAATTATTTATTATTTATTCAAATAATATACAGCCTTCAAATGATGTCTTGTCAAATATTGATGTTGAAGTCAAATAACATCAAACTGCTTTTTACAAATGTTATGTTATTATGAATAACCTGGTCACGCATGTGGTTCCTTTATTTACAATAATGGATTACATCCCCATCTAAGAATGCAAAGTTAAAATGTTTTATACAAAATGTTAATCAAAACAAATTGTAAACATAGAGATAAACGTACTATATCAATGATTGTAAATCATGAATGTCCCCTTCACAGAACAAAACATGAAATATACCCACTATGATGCAACCATCTAATACTACAAATGTGTGGATCTGTTTGCGTGTTTACACGATCTCTGTTATACTTTTTTTTTTGGGAAAGTGTTAAGTAAATATACAGAATAATAATATAATAAAAGTAGTGGTTTTTATTTGATATATTTTTTGCATCGCTGTTTTCATGAAAATTCACCGCAAGGACACTAGATGTAAATTATTGTTAGTGGTATTTTACAACACAGGTTGTAGGTACCACTAAAATTATTTTATACTAACACAAAATAATTATCACATTTTTATTTTTAACTTTATGAATAAAACCTCAAATTGTAATATTTAAATAAATGAAGTCAATGTTAGCGAAAATCTGGAAACAGAAAAAGTTATTAACACCTCTGGGACTAAAACCCAGGACCTTCAGCTTTCCGAGCCGCAAAAAATATTCTTCGTAGACTTGCAGAAAAGTCAATAGATGTAGCATATTAAAATAAAATGGATAGAAATTTATCCAGACACTATCTAGATAGCATCTGGTTTGGGTTTGGATCTTACAATCATTCATAAAGATAGCAGCCAATAAAATATGCGTTAAAAAAATGTTGATAGTTCTTAGTCGAAGTATGATACAGTTAAAAATGACCAAATCAGATAGGGACACTTTACCTCAGTTGGTAGAGCTGCGGCCTGGAAAGCCGAAGGTCCTGGGTTCGAGTCCCAGAGGTGCCAATATCTTTTTCTGATTTTTCTGTTTCCAGATTTTTGATTGAGTTTCGCTAATACTATATTCATTTAATTAATTATTATGTGTTTCTTGCTTACAAATAAAATTCATAGCGCAGACCCGTGAAGACTCACGGGATATTCTTTTTTTTTTCTTTAAAAGAAAGACAAACATTCCCGGGTTACAAATAACCCAACAATGTTTGAAAATCTCCTACTACCACCACAGAAAGCCGAAAATGTTGCTTGTGTTGTGATGGAGGACTTAGCCAGCCGAGAAATCGAACATGCGACGCCCGGATGGGACCCAAGCGCTTTGCCCACTCAACCACTGACCGTTCAAATTCGGCAAAAAATATTATAATTGGATTTGTGAAGCTGAAAGAATTAAAAAAAATATATTTTCCTCAGAATCATTGCCTTTCAAAAGATGATCAGAAATTTACCCTCCGAATTAATATTGTTCAATGAACTTTAAAAATTATGACATCCGTCAACAATTTACACAAAAAAATACATAAGAACCAAAACATTTCAAATAACATAATTTTTAAAGTTCATTGAACCCGAATTACACAGAGACACACCACCACTGAAATAATTTTTTTTGTAATAACTAGTATCCGGCTGGCGGTGGCAAAATGAAAATTCCAGAGCCGCTCATTATTAAAGGCAAAACAATTAAATTATCGTGATTAAATGGTCAAATTTGTTTTATGGGACCAACACACTTAGCTCTAAAACATCATTTGGATTGGCCTATTTCAGCATCTCGCTCGCTATTCATTCCTAATTCGTTTCGCCACCGCCAGCCGGATACCAGTAATAACTAATAACCAACCGAATAAAAAGTATTTACTCTCAAGCTAGCAAAAATAACAAGTTCAGTGTAAAGATACTGGGAACAGCAACATCATCAGCGTGGCATGACGTTCTACTCCCGGACCAATTTGGGGGGTGGGTACCGCCTACCCGGGAACCCTTTATTGGATAAACAACACCCCTACCATAGGTCGCCCTGATGGTTCGCTATGTTTGGTGACTTAGTAGGGGTGCCCGGGTTCATGGGGAGAGGTTTGTCTAAGTCTTGGCGGCAGATGTGTTTGCCCCCCTACTGCGTGGCGGGCCGGATCCGTAGAGACTGGTTGAGTGACTTTTTGACCTCTCCAAACCGACTCTCGACCCATCGCCTTGCACCGCAGTGGAAGGGATGAATTCATATATCCATTACTCTTGGACAAATTGACCCCAGATTCCTACCCACCCTTCACATATTTTTTCTTCCCAGAACTTCCTCTCCTTTCTTTCCTTAAAAAGCAGATCCCCAAAGATGACACGGGCCCTGAGGGTTTTTATTATCCTCAGGGCCTCCTTTGTGGAGCTAATGTAAAAAAAAAACTAGAACTCATAATAGGTACAAGTAAACTTCAAAATACACAATAAGGAACTCTAGTCCTTTTTTACTTTTTTAAAATCATTGGCCTTCTAACTTAAAGTGCCTACAAACAATCCGATGAAGTCACTGCCTGCCTTGATGCATGCAGAGTCTCTGCAAATCGGATAGTTAGTAGGCACAACCACCTGGCGCATTAGTATTTCTCATCTGCAGTTTTATTATTATTCTGCTGCTGAGCCGGCGGCAAAGGATCGCTTCCAAATTGCCACCAATCTGCAGAATTAACTTCTCCTTCTCGACCTCCGACCGATATCTCTTAATTTCTCGATGGGAGCGTTCCGTGCGATAGTGCGATTATTGATAGCGATTCAGTACCGGATTATCCCTTAGGCAGAGTAGGCAACTGCCTAGGGGCTTAATAACATTACATGCATTAAAGAAAACAACAAATTATTATAATTAGGTTATAAACCAATAACTAATGTTCACATCATGAACAAATAATAAAAAAATCAATAATTAAAATAAATAGGTTTTAAAACGTTGTTGTATTTTACTTTCCTTCCAATGGGGATGTGATTGTAGGTGCCGTGTGTGGTTTGTTTTGGCATTTGCTTTGTTTGAGTTTTTTTTTGCTTTTTAAAATATAAATGTTGTACAAGCTTTAGTGTGCACTACCCATCTGCTTGCTTACATTCTTTGTTTCTCTTTCTTTGTTTTTGATTAATTATGAATACAATTACGTTTTGGTAGAAAACAAAATGTGGAAGTAAGAAAAGGGTAAAGTACAGTGGCGGACTAAGCCCGTCAGAGACCCGGGGCGGCAAAGCAGAATGAGCCCTCCCCCAAGTTTAAGAAGTTGATGTAATTTTACAAATTTTATTCAGTTCACACGGGCCTCTGAGTTTGGGGGGCCTCCAAAAGCCTTCATCATACCTTGATTAAATCCTAAACAAGGCAAGGCCACGGACACTGTGAAAAAAGTAATTTTTTAAATTCATTTTCTGATAGATGCATTTGTTAATAACGTCTCACTAAATGTTGTAAGGAAATTCGTAAAATTTATGGAGATACAGCATTTTATATGAAACAATTTTAAACAGTTTGTATGTTGAATTATCTTTCAGCAAAACTTTGAACGCGTTTTTCTCGAAATTACGTTTTTCAATCTGGTTGACAACATATTAGAAAAACCATACATCCGATTTGCACGCACTAAGTCTTAAACTGTTAGAAAATCCAGTCACTATGGAACCACTTAGGGATTTTTTTATAAAGGGTCCCCCCTCTATTTTTTCTTTTATGAAATGAAAATTCCACCATTGGTAAAGAGGCCCCGAGACGTGCATTGGCTAGGGGCCCCGACATGGTTAATCCGGGCCTGGGCGTAGCGTGGGTTTCAATCGCATGGGGTGGAGTAAAATTTCGCCATCTCCTTATGTAGGTAATACAATTTAAAATAATAAAACATGTAACAATTCTGAAGAACTTGAATGAAGCAGATTATATGGAATTCCCTCGATTAAAAAAATCGCAAGGTAAGATCCGAAAATTATTAAAAACAAATTTTGTTCTGTTATTTAACATGTTAAAGGTATGAAAAATTCACAGTACATTTTTAAATGTTAGTTTAGACATTTGTCATGAGATTTTTGCCCTATTTTAAATGAGCCATGTTTTATTAAATATTTTCACTTAATTATAACCATTTTTTAACATTTAGTGCGCTCTCTCTAAGGCTGCGTATACACACGCATGTGATAAAACGCGAAACGAACCACAAATTATGATAAATGAATGAAGCAACCGCAAACGGCGCGAAACGCCACTTGCATTTACTTCGTTCCTTTCCCATAATTCGTGGTTCGTTTCGCATTTTGTTACATGCGTGTATATGCAGCCTTAAATTCGTATTAACATATATACCTTTCAAACTATCTTTTAGTTCTTTTTGAACGCCTACTACCGGGCCTTATTTTGGGTTATTTCACAATTAATTAGAAGCATATTTGCGACACGTTCCAGAGAGGAAGATACTCTTAGTGCCACCCTGGTGTAAGACCACCATTCAGAATTGAAAAATTGCTTGAAATGACTTAAGCTGACTATATCTGAAAAACCCCCTCTTTCCTCTTCTCCACATCCTTCCCCTCCCCACTCCTTCGGCCTCACAACATACCCCAATTGGGGATGCTATAGTCTCACTGGCTCCAGACGGGAGCAGTTGGGACTTTTGTGTGATATTCACAAAGATGGGACGACTATCCTGGAATGTAACCGTTAACCGATTTCTGTAATAATCTTTGGGATTTTATTTATTGAGGGCCTAAATTACGTTTCAATTTCGTCAACAATGTGTAGCAAACAACAGCAATGACATCTTTTATATTTATACAAACAAAATTTTAGTTCTTGAAAAACCTTGTTTTTTACGTCGATTTGTGGAAAAAATTAATAGTTACATATTATATTTACTTACATTTAGAAATATATTTACTTACATTTAGAAATATGTCTGTGATATTTATTTAAATATGTGTTATTTACTTAATTTCATTTATAAATATATTTGTTATGTTTTCGTTATTTGTTTTGGGGTGTAATGCCGTGTTGCGCTACCTTCTTCTTTGGCCGACGTTTCGGACAGCGTTGCAGTGTCCATCATCAGGGCAGATCCGGCAAATCTGACAAATGTAAAGAAGGAGGTATCGTAACACGGCATAACACCCCAAAAACAAATAACGAAAATGCTTTTGGCCGTGGAAATCTAAAAATTTATTTGTAATGTTTTATATAATTTTGTGAAAATTTTATATTTTTGTAAACGTGAAAAAAATGTTAGGTAGGTACTGGATGGTAATTTATTTTTCGCTCGCTTGACGCTAAACGGTATATCTAGGCATCTAGCCTCTCGTTTGTTGAGTTTGTTCGAAGCTGTAGATCCGGTTCCCGTTTCGATTTAATTTCTTTACCAATTTGGCTGCGGGCAGGTGAGCATCGTTTTGTAGCGCGATACTTTTCACAGAAATTTCGGCATCTTTTACGCTTCGAATATTTTCAAGTTTTCTCGAAAATGAGCGTTCAACGTGTCGGAAGTGATCGTGTTAATTGTGTTTACGAAGTTTTTTAAACATCAGCTGTGTTTATAATTGTTATTTCTTCAACAGAAACTGAGCTCCAGTCCATCCGTCAACTTCATACAGGAATACCTAATCCTGTATCATCACGCAATTGACGCGTCATCTCCACAAAACTCGAACATGTAAGTAATATTGGTGATATTCACAGTATAATTAATGTAGTAGTTGGCCACATATTACTAATGTTTAGCATTTCTTCTACTCTCAAATTTTCCAATGGCGTCCGCCTTTCAATGGCGATCGATTGCTGAATCAAAAATCACTCAGAATATGTGTTAGTTTTTCGGTAGTCTCTGAATCGAAAGTACCGGAGCCCGATGTTTGCTCGTTGATATTTTTTTTCTATATCTTGCACGATCAATGTGAGCGAAATCTGTCCTCGATTGAACCGGCAGACATTTTAGAATAGCTTTTATAGTAGGTACTTGGAATTGAATATTGCTAATGACTTGACTCCACTTTAAAATCCTTCTCTTGCGATACTTTGTAAGCATTTTGAACACAATACATATTCGAAATTGAGTGTTTCGAACATAACGCATCAGTTTACTATTTATTGTATGTGGCACGCTTTTACAAAATAAATTCAATCACTGCCTGTAAGCGTGGACGGTTATATATTATGTTTAACTGACGCGCATACACATGGGAACATAGCCATTTAGAAACACGTGTATTCAAGGCCACCACGCGGTTTGTCACTATCGTACTAAACATAGTACCTTCTTAAATTTATCCATATGGCATTTCATAAATAATTTTATGTGTCTGGCTGAGAGTTAGTAGAAGTGCCTTGTCAAATATTTATAAAATGGGATTGTCGATTTTCAGCCAATGCGTTATTTTGACATATCGTCTCCTTGGTAGGATAGGATTCTAACTTTGCCTTAGGTAAGAAGTTAGAACCCTATCCAATCAAGTTGATGATATATTTGAATTTGATCAGTATTAAAAAATATATCTTTTTCCAATGCTTCGAATGGCCAAAATCTTACGGCACTAACCCACCTGATGTCATAAAATTTATTATTGCACCCACTCTGTTTTGCCCACTCCTGTAACGGCATACATACTAAATTCAATGGTATTTGTGTATGAAAAGGGAGGTAGAACAATTATAGTGACTCAACAGATGCACTTGTGTACTTTTCAAGTGAATTAAGTTATAGTTACCACACTAGTGTCCCGTCACTTAATGTCTGTCAAAATTGAACAAAAATATAAGTTTCAAATAATTTTCAGGAAGAGTAGTACCAATGGAGGACGGTTTGGACCAAGTTCTGGTGGAGCTGGTGGGAGATACCCATCATCTGGTGGGGGAGGGGGCGGCGGTGGCATGGGGGGGATGGGAGGCAGGAAGGACGATCTCGGGAAGAATCTTCACCGCCGACAGTGGAGCGAACGAGATCTTCGCCCTTTCCAAAAGAACTTTTACGATCCTCACCCATCCGTTGTCAGCAGGAGCCCTCGTGATGTCGAGCAGTACAGAAGCACACACGAAATCACAGTTAGTGGACCCAACATCCCAAACCCCATTCAAGAGTTTGAAGAAGCTAAATTCCCCGACTACGTCATGGCCGACATCAAGGCGCAGGGTTACAAAGAGCCCACACCCATTCAGTCCCAGTCATGGCCCATCGCCATGTCCGGTAACAACCTGGTAGGCATCGCTCAGACAGGATCAGGAAAGACCCTGGGATACATTCTGCCCGCGATTGTGCACATCAACCATCAAGAATCAAGCCGTAGCAAGGGCCCTGTTGCCCTCGTGCTGGCCCCTACCCGAGAATTGGCCCAACAGATCCAACAAGTGGCTTCCGACTTTGGTGGCCGCTCATACTTGCGAAATGCCTGTGTCTTCGGAGGTGCTCCCAAACATAAGCAAGCCCAGGAACTCAGACAGGGTGTTGAAATCTTGATCGCCACCCCTGGTCGTCTGATTGACTTCCTGGAAAGGGGAACCGTGGACTTATCTCGCTGCACATACCTGGTCTTGGATGAAGCTGACCGCATGTTGGACATGGGATTCGAACCCCAGATCCGTAAGATCATCGAGCAGATCCGCCCTGACAGGCAAGTCCTCATGTGGTCCGCTACCTGGCCTAGGGAGGTTAGGAAGTTGGCTGAAGATTTCCTCGGAGATTACATGCAGATTAACATTGGATCCTTGGAATTGTCTGCTAACCACAACATTCTGCAGATTGTTGATGTGTGCCAAGAACATGAAAAAGAAGACAAGTGAGTTTTGGTTTTGTTTTATTATTACCCATTTTCTTTAAAATGATGACCCATAGGCTATGATATGTTATGATATTACAAAGCTATCCTCTAAGAAGATCTGATGATTTTGATTCATCCAAACTTTATTTCTATTAATTTGTTGCATAGTCTTATATAATAATATTTTTTCCAGACTTAACAACCTTCTCCAAGAGATTGGAAACATCCATGACCCCGGAGCAAAGACCATTATCTTTGTTGAAACCAAAAAGAAGGTGGAAAACATAACCCGTATCATTAAGAGGTTTGGTTTCCACGCTGTCTGTATGCACGGAGACAAAACTCAAGACCAGAGGGATTATGTTCTGACCCAGTTCCGCAACGGCAGGGTTAACATCCTGGTTGCCACTGATGTTGCAGCTCGTGGATTAGGTTAGTTGATCTTGTTCATTACTTGTACATCCATGAAATAATGGTATTAATGTTGAAATGACGCTTACATTGGTTTTCTGTCACTGTTTCAGAGGCACTAGCTGGATGAGTATTGTGTTCTACATTTGGTGATTGAGCACCGGGTCTAGTACTAAAGCGACTAAACGATGGCTTTGTCTGTAAAAGCTATCTTCAAGTGGCGAGCTAGAATGAGAATGCAATAACTCGTCATGTGCCTCTTTCTGCCTATCACTGATCGCGAACCGAGGCCGGAATGTGTCTGGTCAGAACTGCCTCGGGGAAACTAGTCGACCCCTAGGCAACGACATTGATTCCTGGAACTGAGAAGTCCATTTCTCATGGAAATTTCATGTTGGATTGACGCAATCTTAGTTCCTGATGGATCTTCTGATCAATTTCGGCCAAACTGGAGTTGGAACCTGCGTACATACGATGTGAGAGTCATCAATATCGTGGGTTGCATTATCTCCTGGGTTCTTGTGATGTGTTAGACAGATAAATCTGTGTTCAATTCAATGTTAAAAGATTTTAGTAAAGACAAGAATTGTCTCATTCACAAGTAGTTTTCTACATGACATTGAGTAAGTTAATTATTAGCCATTGAATTCGAAACTTGAATGAAATATTTTAACATAATGTTCCCGGAATTAACATACTTTTTCTTATTACAGATGTTGAAGGAATCAAATATGTAATTAATTTCGATTATCCAAACTCTTCGGAAGATTACATCCACAGAATAGGACGTACAGGTCGTTCCAAAAGTACAGGAACTTCTTATGCATTTTTCACACCCTCCAACAGTCGCCAGGCCAAGGATCTGGTGTCCGTACTCGTAGAAGCCAACCAGGTATGCCTATTATCCTTACAATTATTTATTTTCTGTACGAGACCCTCTCACCTTTGGCATGGATTGTCCTTTATGGCATGACATGAATGCAAGTGGGAGGTAGATTATATGATTGAACTGATAATGCCTTCGGTGTCCACACCATCAATGTCTGGATCCCATCCTCGTAAGGTGCAACAATTTGGAATCAACGAAATAGATATAAACTTGTATTATGTGGCAATGTATCTAATGAGCATTTGTTTCCAGGAAATCAACCCCAAACTCCAAGACATGGCTAACCGTTTTGGAGGATACGGAGGAGGTGGTGGCTGGGGAGGACGCTCCAGGTTCGGAGGGGGTGGCGGTGGTGGCTTCAAGAGGGGGGGCAACTTCGGGCGCGGAGGGGGTGGCGGAGGCTTCAACAAGAGTGGTGGGGGCGGTTACAGCCGTGGAGGCGGATCTTCATCGTACAAGAGATTTGAGAATTGACCATCTCAAGATTCAACTAGGAAAAATTTCATGTAAACACTTCAGTTAACTTTGAATTCCATTAATATTTAAAGGTGTGAAAAGTTAATCAGTATTTTACTCATTAAGTCATTCCGATGTCATATCCAAGATCGTCTGTTTTTAGTTTTATGGAAATTGTTTTTGTATCTCAAATATTTAATAATTTATTTGGATTGAGTTTATGTTGGAAAAATATCAGACAGAATACGGGTTTGGAAGCCTAGATCAACGAGGCGTCTCGGTCACGAGGAGTCTTCGAGGGGCTGACTTGAGAGGGTTAAGTTAGCGGTTGTAGGTGTTGTTTTTTCTGTGATAATTTTGAAATATTTTAATATCTTGTCCTGCAGCTAGATATTAAGCACAACCAACCAAATAAAGTTGGTCAAATGACGAATAAAGAAAATATGCAAAAGGAATTATTGTTAACTTTATTTTTTCTGTAATCATATCCCTTCCAGAAAATAAACATTTACAGCGAACCTTCTATGTCGTTTCCCACCAAGGAAGTTAAATTGAAGAAAAAAAATCTGCCCTTATCAGCAGTCTTTTTTTTTAAATTTTCGAAGAAAGCTTCTTCGGAAAGGTTTTCACTTTGTGGTGGCATTATTTATTTTAATGAAAAGACGAATGACTTTATAAACAGATAAATAAAACTCTGGCCATTTTTGTCGTGTATTCAATTCAAACAAGAAAATAGAATTAAAATAAAAGTTCTCTATAGTTATCCGGCTGATTCTCAGTGTGATTCATTGTTGAGCGAGAAGAGAGCGGAAGCAACAAGTGCCTCCGGGCCGGTCCCACGTCGCCACCCGCAGGATAATCCCATTCCTGACAACCGATGAAGTGTGCCCGGGGTTGGTTGTTAGGTTTACAACTTTGTCTAAATCACTTTAATTTGTACACAATCAACATGTTTCATGAACGATGACCGCATCATCAGGATCAAAGGTAGTCTTTTTTTGTTTACTATAACTGGCAATCTGTTGCCGATTTCGGAGGAAAGAAGTTACCAACATTTGGTAGAATGTTTTGTCATCGACGATGAGTCTGTCGAGTTTCATCTTTATCGGATGCCTGAAGTGGATTAATTTCCGCATTAAAGATTTACATTCGGTCAAGCAGAAAGAACTCTTTTCAGATTACTGGTGCTCGTTGTTCGAGTTCGCCGGCAGCGGTTTGCACAAATGTGGGCACCTGAACCATGGCTTCATTGGTTTGGTTTATTTATGGCTTCATTGTTCGTACGTTTACATACAAACATTCTTACCTGCGCCAGACAGCCGCTCATGCGCGAACTCATAAAACCATAGATATATATCTATGCATAAAACATACCAATCCACCCAGGGGGGTATAACTCCGACTTATTTTGTGACCAAATCAATGTCTATGGCTCGTGACGTAATAAATATCATTTCTGCCATCTTTAGATTTGATCCACCAATCATACGGACTTCCAAGTCCAAAGAAAAACTGAGTGGTATGCAGTGGGATATCTATGGTTATATTATGTCAAATAGCACATGGCCGAACAATCAAACGCCAACGTAAATATTTTGAAATGCCACCTAAATACTGTTCTAGTGTCGAAGGCTGCAAGGATCTGACATCAATTCGATATAAATTAACGCGAAACGAAAGTTATTATAGGGAATGTGCATGGAGAATTGGCAGAAGTGACTTCGTTGTTCATCCGATTTTGGGAAGTTGTGGATATGTTTGAGGGTCCCATTTCGAATACAAATGCAAACATTCCAACGGTTAGTTGAAAAAATATGCTCCGCTGTCCCTTAATCTTCCGTCGGAAAATCTAATCGGAAAACATCGGACTTTACCCAGTGAAAACCTAAACTTACGTAGGACGTGGTTGCCACCAAAATACTGGTTAGAATCTCTTTTTTGTTCAGTGTTCCTAGTGTAGGTACAGTGTGTAAATTATCATTGTTCGCCTCAGAATTGAATCTATTTTCGTTTTTAGATCGTGTTCTACCAGCAGTGTCCAGCATAAAAGTACCAGAACCAAATGTGTTCCGCCAGCAGAGTGCCTTTTGCTGTCAAAGTGATCCTTGAAGGTATACTACATCTGTATTTATATTTCGTAGGAAATAATATTCTATATTTTGTTTACGAACTTTGGTTAATGTGATGAATATATTTATTTCAGAATCAAATGTGTGCCCTGAAGCGGAAGGGACGTGGGACAGGAATGGGACGAATGGTGAAGGACACGCAGGGAGAAACAATTTCTTAATTAAATGGCATAGCAACGCATGCCAGGTACCAGCTAGTAATCCAATAATTGCAACTCCTTTCTTCAAAGTCTTATTTTCACAAGATATATTGACATCAAAAGACATCACAACGAACATCTTGTTTTTGGAAATCAGCAAGAATAATAATCCTAAAAATGGTTTGTGATGAATATATTTAAACACCTTTAAAATGTGTTTGTGTGATTTATATTTCGTGTGTGAATGTAAAATATAAATGTAGTATAAATTGATACAAAAATAAAAAAAGTACTATTGACATTTCAGACGTTTTATTTTTAAAATATATTTTTAGGCTAATAAATTGGGAAGGTTTTTAAATTGTCTATGGTAGTACCTTTTTTTTAAACTTTCCTCTATCTTTGTCGATGGTGTGTGACGTCATAAATTTGAAATTGATAATCTTTTTTATTATTTATGGTTAAATAGTGTTGACACCTGTTCAGTACTAAAAGCCCGAAGATATCGATCTAGGTATTAGTTCATTTATGAATCCACCCATCGCGAACTAATCTAAAAGTCGAATCCCGCATTCTTTCTGCTTATTTACATGGGTGCATAAATAATATACCAAACCACCCATCATGGGTGTTTGGAGTTTGGACAGCTACAAATCATTAGTCAATATCGGGGTCGAAACTCGATGTTAAAACCAAGGCTCCTGTTCAAAATCCCCAAATTGGGGAGAGCAAAATGTCTTCACAATTCTGCCTCCGAAATTCTGATGAAAACAGCATTTTTTATTTATAAAAATTGATTAAAACATAATATATTATTACATACATAATATAAGATTAAAAATAGGTTACATCCCAATAGCCAATATTGAAGCAAAAATTATGACATACAAAAAAATCAATATGTGCCATAGACATTATATTTTGTACGTCCGTGATATGTGCCAATAAATTGTATAGCTAGTTGGAAAAAGGAAACAAAAATAAGGAAATATAATCATACATACGGTGTGCTAGGTATGGCTAGGAAAAAAAACTGAAAAGATAAGTAATTCAAATGAAACAAAGAAGAGTTACGAGGAAGAAAAGAAGATAAAAATAGTATTTTAGTGCTACATTATAATTTTAACCCATTTTTTTTTGTTAATTGATATTGAGACCGATATTATTAAACATTGAAGTTAAGTTAATTAGTAAGCAATTTACATTATTATAAGACTTTATTAACAACATGTACAAAGGATTATTAACGAAATAAGCATACATACAGGTGGTGTAAAATAATTAACTAGTTGCTGTTTTTTTTTTTGGTTAAAATGTTTGAAGTATTAAACTTCAAACTTTCTCTTTTTTTAATCCCTTTTCGAGTTGCCACCAATGCTACCGCGGTATGTATATGTATGAAGACGATTTCTGTTTTAAAATTTTTAAGAACACTGAATTTTCTCTCAACAGAAGCATTGGAAAATGGAAACACGAGCCATAAACTTACTACAATTTTAAATTTGGGAACAAATATCGTCCTGTATTGATTTAGGCGAAACACTTAAGCACAGTAACTTTCAACATTGTCATCTACATTCAGACCTCGAAGGGAGAAATCCAGAAGAGCGGAATCCTACTATCGTAGAAGTTCTATGACTAGCAAATTCGTGTATCTTCGATTTAGGCTCCCAAACTTCAGGAATCCCCCGACTATTATTGTTTACAAATAAATGTTACAATGCTGCCATAAAAGAAACTACGGCGTCTTCCATCGAATACACATATTTTTCAAAAAGGTTGGATAATCAAAAATGCCCAGAATTCCCGCATATTGCCCGCAAAACGGTGTTCCCCGCAAAATACCCAATTCTTGAAAAATTTTAAAAATTCCCCGCAATTTGGGGAATTACGCACAAATCGGCAACCCTGGTTAAAACACTCCCCACAAGCAGTGTTGCCAACTTAGCTCTTTTAGAGCTAGATCTGGCTCTAAATCGACGTCGTCAGCTCCAAAAAAAGTCATTTAGCTTCTTAGCTCGTTTTTCAGATATTTCAGCTCTTATTCACGTGAAATAATATTGAAAAAAATATATATTTGCAGTAATATTCCAAAAATGCAACATTCCCAGAACTCCTGCACAAGTAAACATTTACTAAAAATGCTATGGTGGAAACATCGGTACAGGGACTTCCCGAAAAAATGAAATTCCCAAAAACTCCGATACAATTAACTTGCCTAGGCCGGCTAATGCGTATTGCATATTGCATTGCGTCTTACGTCAGTCTCCTTTGAATTCGAATGCGTAGTCAAGTTTAGTTTTGGGCTGAGGTTCTAAAGCTTAAGTATCGTGATGCCGCTGATGAAAATCATTTCCACGAAATCAGCTCTTTCGCAGTTTCGGTACTTGTTCTGCCATGGTCAAACGGAGAAGTGGAACGAGTTTTTAGCCAGTTAAACATTGTCAAAAATAAAATCAGAAATATTTTTTTTTACATGAGCTCCACACAGGGGGCCCTGTGAAAAATAATTTCCCTCAGGGCCTATGTCATCTTTGGGGATGAAGTGTGGAGGGTTTTTTTTAAGGAAAGGAGGGAGATGAGAGTTCTGGGAAGGAAAAGGGTAAAGGGGGTGGGTAGGAATCTGGGGTTCTGTGCGTCCAGGTCATCCGCCTCCAAGACCTAGACAAACCTCGACCCATAAACCCGGGCACCCCTGCTAAATCACCAAATGTAGCGAACCACTTGGGGTGGCCTATGGCAGAGGTGTTGGTTATCCAATAAAAGTTCCTGGGGCGGCGGTACCCTTTCCCGCCTCCAAAATTGTGAATAGACTTAATTAATTAATAGAACCAGAAATAGACTTAGGTAATTAATTCGATTCTAACAATTCGATCGGGGCTCAGGCGACACAACAAATATTGCGAGGATTATGAACTTCCCCTAGAAGTAAAAAAAAAAAAAATTGGAACGATGGCTGTATACGAAATTGTATATTTTTAGAGGACTAGTAGCGACTAACAAAAAAATATTTAAAAAATAATAAAAAAATCCTGAAGACTTCGATGTTATCAAAAATAATTGGGTATTGAAAATTAAGAGCAGCCAACAAGAAGGACTATAGTTGTCCCCCCCCCCCCAGAAACTGGGAATTTTTCTTTTCTGAAATTCTCTAACAACCCCCCCCCCCCATGCTTTATGTCATTTTCAAAATTTTTTTCCCTCTTTGGCTCTTTTTTGGGTTTCGCCTAGCTCTACTTTAAAATTCGACTTGGCAACACTGCCCACAAGCACACTTCGGAGCAACCACTGAGTCGCGCGCCTGTTCAGGAGTGAGATGACAAAAAACTTACTAGGAGAAGGCCCGAAGATAGCAATCTAGGGGTTAGTATATTTATGCTGTTCAGGCCGCGCGCCTGTCAGAAAAGTCTTCGTTGGTCACAGTGAACTGCGCTGTAAACTGTTTCGCTTAAATGCTACGGGCACACTTGCTCATTTGAAGCCAAAGAGCATGCTACCTAGTAGCATGTGTGTCAGTGACGTTGCTAGGATGAGCATGCTCATTTGAAGCCAATCAATGGGCTTGCTCACAAATCAACAGCCGTTTGATTTATGAGCATGCTCATTGGATTTTTGGGTGAAAGGGGAAGCCTTGTGGCATAGACTAGCTTATGAGCATGCTCATGTCAATCCGACCTCAGTTCGCGCCTGCGCGTTCTTAGCAAAAATGTCAAAATAGCCCGCTGGGGAGACGAAAAAACCTCGTGTTTCGTGATTTATTATGGGAATCACGAATATACTTGGAACACAAGGTCACTAAAATACCCACAATAGATTTCCAAATTCCCCAAAAGCTCCTTTACCTCAAAAATGAAACCACATTCTATTGAAATTAGCAAATGTGGAATGTAATGATAAATTATTTCGAAATAACGAAAATTTTATTTCGCAATACGATAAAAATATGTAATGTTTTTAGTGGGAAAAAAAAATATTTCGTATTTTTAAAATTTACAGGGGGTTAGCATTTATCAAAAATAAATCCGAAATCAGACCCTTTTCTGACCGCCCTTCCATATGTTTTACAAAATATTTTCAAATGATGAAGACCCTTAAAAATACTCTGGAGGTTTTTCTTTAAGACGGCATACGTAAATTTAAAAAAAATCAAGAATAGGGTTTTGGTTTAATTTTTTCATAAACCCTAAATTCAATGTTTTTTAAAATTCAAATTACAAAACGTAGGTTAAGTTTATTAGAAAAAACGAAACGACAACAACATGTTAAAATCTGTCTTCATTTTTTAAAGATAATTTTATAATTTTAAACTTCTATTTAACAATAACATGGGGGATTTTTAATTACTAGCAAATGCTCTCTGTCGTGTGGCGCCGTTTTTTCTTTCTGCTTACGGTACGATTTTAAACTAAAAGCTTTTTTCAAATTATTTCAAAAGATGGCAGTAATCAAACGCGGTGAGAATCTAAGATATTATTATGGGAGTTCAAAAAATCATAAAATTCGTGTGAAGTAATTTATGGATGGCCCCTTATGAAGTATTCACAATAAAAATAAAAAGCTACTTTATTTTTGTTATGTAGACCTATCACTAGGTATTTATGGGGTCTACATGCATAACAATCTGAATTCTAAAATGTGGTCTTTCAACAGGGTCATTTAGGTACCTTACCGTGCACAAATCTTGCAATTGCCACGTGGTGTGTTTGTCTTGTAAAAAAATGATTTTTTTATGTATTTATGGTACCTACGTCAAATGTGTTGAGTACCAATACCAATACCATATTTACGGCATGTTCCAGAGTGGAAGATACCAGTATCGCCCTGGTGTAAGACCACCGAACAGAATTGAAACGTTACTTGAAATGGCTTTAGCCGTGTTTGGTGACCAGATCTGAATAGTCAGGTACTTCAGCCTCACAACATACCCCAATTTGGGGATTATAATTGACAACATATCACAATCTCACTGGCTCCAGACGGGATCAGTTGGCACTCTTGTGCAGTATTCACATAAATGTTTTTTTTTAAATCTTCAAAACGGTCAAGGTATAATTTGGGAGGCGGGTAGGAAAGGAAGGGAGGAGGTTCTGGGAAGATAAAGGTATGTGGGTTGGGTAGGAATCTGGGGGTAGTATGTCCAGGAGTAAGGACGTTTGAATCCATCCCTCCCGCTGCGGTCCAAGGCGATGTTCCAAGAGATTCTGGCTGGAGAGGATAAAAGGCCTCCTTCAACCATTCTCTCCTGATCTGGCCTGCCATGCAGCTGGTAGGCAGACGCATCCGTCGCCAAGACCCGGACAAACTACACCCAGACAAACCATGAACCCGGGAACCTCTGCTAAATCACCAAACGTAGCGAACCACTTGGGGTGACTTATGGCATAAGTGTTGGTTATCCAATAAATGGTTCCCGGAGCAGCGGCACCCATACCCACCTCCCAAATTTATTGGATAACCAACAAGAGGTTCGCTACGTTTGGTGACTTTGCAGGGGTGCCCGGGTTCTTGGGGTAAAGTTTGTTTAAGTGACGGATGCTTTTGCCCACCTACTACGTGGCGGGCCGGATCGGGACAGAAAGGTTGAGGGAGACCTTTTGACCCATCGCCTTGCAGCGCAGTGGAAGGGACGGATTCACACGTTCGTCACACCTGACTCCCAGATTCCTACCCGCCCCACATACCTTTTTCCTTCCCAGTCTGACAGTCTTGACAAATCGTGCAGTCCTAGTCGTGACAAATTTTAAACAACAATTGTATTTAAAAAAAAAAAACGCAAATGCTTTATTTTATTGGCTCCATGACAGTTGATATCTTTGACAGTTGGTCCCCGACAGTTGATCCCCCGACAGTCAATCCCAACAGTTGATCCCCTAAAAGATTATTTCTTCAAATAAGTATGCCATATGTCTCGCCAAGTAATTCGCTACGTTTGGTGAATTATCAGGGGTACCCGAGTTTTTAGAATGAGGTTTGTCTAGGTGTTGGTGGTGATTGCGTTTCCTCACCTATATTTGCATGTGTGTGTGAGTGTGTATGTGAATCAACGATGACAACGTCTGCGGTTGAATATAAACATAACAAATGATACCACCAACGATAATTAAAACACATTTTTAATGGTTCCCGGGGCAGCGGCACCCACACTCGTTTCCCAAATTTATTGGATAACCAACAATAAGAGGTTATCTAAACGAAATTATTTAAAAATAATATATTGTGGAATAACACAAATTAATCAGATAAAATGTAGATAGGTACTTGCGCACGCCGAAATTTGAACTCGTGACTTCCGGATTCGTAGCCAAGGATCGTAACAAGATTAGAAATAACTTCAACCACCAAGGTTTGGAATATCGATACGCTTTCAAATGTTCTAGGTAGTAGGAATGTATTATTATTATTTCGACCCTTAGTCGAAAGACTGCCATGTGGTTATAGATATATACAATGCGGGTCTCAATGGATACATCAAATGTTTTTATGGTCCGTTTTTATTTTTAGTAATCGGCTAGTAGAAGTGTTGACTGGCGAGAGGTTCAAATCCCAGAGCATCCAATATATTATAAAGGAGAAAGTCTGTCGGTTAAGTCGGGCGGTGTGGAATTGATTTGTATGCAAATCTACAGTTTTATGCCGAGGTTGATGAAATTTTGCACATGTATATCAATTAATAATAATTAAAAAATATATATATTTTATTACAATATAATATTATTACGCGAACCTTATATGTGAATATTTTCGTGATTTAAATTAAACACTTCTTGTTTATGTTTTCTTCTACTTTTATTTCAATAAATAAATAATATGCATATGTGGGTAGGAATCTGGGGGCAGTGTGCCACATACCCCAATTACCAAACACACAACATACCAAAATATATAACGATTATAATGACTTCAGACGGAAATATAAAATGTTATCGTTATCCGTTGTTAGTTTTTTACGAGTTTTTTTGTCTTGAAAATGGTTGATTTTGTCCACCTACTACGTGGCGGGTCGGATCGGGACAGAAAGGTTGAGGGAGACCTTTTGACCCATCGCCCTGCAGCGCAGTGGAAGGGATGGATTCCCACGTTCATCACACCTGACCCCCAGATTCCTTCCCGCCCCACATACCTTTGACCTTCCCATAACTTCCCCTTTCCCTAAAAAGACCCTCTGCACGGCATCCGCAAGGATTACATAGGCCCTAAGGGTTTTTTTTTTCTCAGGGCCTCCTGTGCGGAGATAATTTAAAGAAAGGTCCCACGTCCTTCAGCCTCACAACATACCCCATCTGGAATATCGATAGGTACCTACGCTTTCATATGTTCTAGAATTATTACCCTCGGTCGGAATTTTGCCATGTAGACATGCGGGTACATGCAATTCGGGTCTCGATGGAGCCATAAAATGTTTTTATGCTCCTTTTTTTCCGTGTTTTTTAGCGACATCTTTCGAAAACAACCCAAACTTTTTGAAACCAAAAATATTCCAAATTTATCGAAAGGAAAATAACGTCCGCTAGAGGCTCTCGATGTAGTTTTGTGTGAAATATAGTACCGATTATAATCCAACTTAATATTTAGTCATTTTCGGATTTGTTGACATCTTGAACCCAAATCGAACATCTTTGATATTGCAACACAAACTTCAGGTATAAATTTAGCTACTTATAGTTGACCTTCCAACCATGTGAAATGCTGATAATGTGTTCAAAGAATCTCCGACAGCTAGGTATCAAAGTGTAATTTCCAATTTTACTTTAGCCGGAATAGCATTCCGCATTTCAGTATCTCGTTTTTGTATGACGCTTTAGAAAGTAGCTCGTCAAATTTCTGTGGAAGCATTCTTAGCATTCGTAAATGATTTTTATATCCGTTAACATCTTCTCGCATATCGACTAACAAATGTGTTGGTACTAGACGTTTGTACACAAATTGCAAAAAATAGGGGAGCTGGACACAACTTGGTACGCCAATGTCATTTACTTCTGGATTAATGATTCTAAGTTTAAATAAGCAAAACTGTTTCTATTACTGTTGTAAAAAACACTTAAAAAGACTTGCAGACTTTTGGGGTCAGGATAATGGGATACTGGGAGAAAGGTAGAACAGAATTTAATACTGATTAACAACACTTTTAAAGTAGGTTAGAACTTGGAGACTTCAGTTTCTTGGAGACTTGTTACTTCTTGGCTGGTAGTTTTTGAACTGATTTCCTACCGGTTTGCCGTTTGTTTTATAGGGCAAATCCGGGTTGGACTTTTGGAACACAGAACCTCCCTGTTTCTGAAGGGTGCTTGCGTTTACATATTTTTCCCAATCGCTATGATTTTCGAGCAGATGTGTTAAAAATCTGTGTGATAACCTTTGCCAAGACAGTCCCGTTCCAATAAACCGAAGTCTCACATAATTTTTATTGTTTCAACAAAAAAAGGTACAAGTTTACAAATGTGATACAAGGTACAATATCTAGAAGTAAATATTTTCTTATAGTGCAATAATCACTGGTAGACGACAGTTTTTGAGGTGTTATTGTAGTATATACCTATTTTTAGGTGATGATATATATTTCTTGATTCAAATTATTCCCGATTTCCCGAAATTTAGCTCCGAGTTTTTCGGAATGTAAATTGGCTGTCGTAAATATTTACGATTCAAACATTTCCTTTGTTCAGCATTGACCAATGGCGCCGCGTCTGGTAGCAGGGTGGGGATAACGTAAATACTCAACCATTTTCTTGATTTTGATCATTGCTGTCTGGGGTCCCTGGTGGAAGTATTACGTGGTTATTCAGATGTGTTTTCGAGTCCAATGACGCTGCAGCATGTATTTATTATCAATTGCGTTTATGTTTTCAATTGATAAGTTAATTGTAGAATGTAATAGCATTGTAGACATCAGTCAAAATCCACGAAGTCTGTGGAACTCTATTAAGACAGTCGTTGCCGATGTACGTGCACAAAATACAACCGACATAGCTCCGGAAATTTTCTCAAAATTTTTTCTTGACAAAATCAAAACAATACGTAACCTAACAGCCTCCGCCCCACCACCATCGTTTACTAAAAGCAATAGCGGAACCTTTTCTGCCTTCAAACCTACAACCATCGAGGAAGTAACGAAGTTAATACTTACTTCACCGAACAAGCAGTGTTCACTCGATCCTATTCCAACGTGGTTACTGAAGAAGTGTTGCAAGAAAATAGCTCCCTTTCTAGTTCATCTTTTCAATAAGTCACTCAGCATGGGTGATTTCCCAAAACCCCTTAAATTAGCTGTTGTAACTCCACTAATAAAAAAACCGCAATTGGACGCTGAAGATCTCTCAAACTACCGACCCGTTTCAAATCTTCCATTTATTTCCAAAATCTTAGAAAAAATCACTGCTTCACAGATAATCTGTCACTTAAACTCAAATGAATTGCTCACTAAATACCAATCTGCATATAGAAGGTTTCATTCAACGGAAACTGGATTACTACGTGTTTTGTCAGACATAACTCTTGCTATCGAGTCGGGAAAATTGGCACTCCTTTCAGTCTTGGACATGAGTGCCGCTTTCGACACGATTGACCATGATTTTCTTATTAAACGATTAGAAGAATCCTTTGGTTTAAACGGCGTCGTTAAAACCTGGCTAACATCATACCTGGGAAACCGTTTACAAGCCGTAAAGGTAGGTAAAAACCAATCAAAATATGCAACCCTTTCATCTGGAGTACCCCAGGGGTCTGTTCTGGGCCCACTTCTTTTCATCCTCTTCACAAATGATGTCGCTAAAATAATCGAATCATTTGGCCTTCTATCTCACTGCTACGCTGATGACCAACAAGTTTACTTTTACTGCTTACCAGAGGAAATAGACAGTCTAAAAACTCGCATAATTGAGTGTCTAGAAGCAATTACCCGATGGATGACCTCAAATAGATTGAAACTAAATCCGTCAAAGACTGAGTTTCTCTGGACCGCCACAAGCAGACGTCAGCATAACATTGATAACTCCCCAATAACCATTTCAGGAAGCGAAATCACTCCAAAGACGTGTATAAAACTACTGGGTGTCAATCTGGACGCTGATTTTTCCCTTAAAACTCAAGTGAACAGAACCGTAAGCACGGGGTTCTTTCAATTAAGGCAAATTAAAGCAGTAAGGAGAAATCTACCAACAGAAGCGACTAAATTACTAGTCAATTCGTATGTTGTTTCACGTTTAGATTATTGCAACGGAATATATGCAAGTCTTCCAAAATATCAAATCAACAAATTACAATCCGTTTTCGACGCTGCGGCAAGACTTATCACCGGCGTATCTAAATATTCCCATATTTCAGAGCATCTCAAAAATCTTCACTGGCTCAAATGTCCTGAAAGAATCCAGTTCAAGCTCTGCTGGATGGTATTTAAGTCCCTTAACGGAATGGCTCCAGCATACTTATCGGAATTGTGTATTCCAGATAATTCAAATTCTCGACAGTCAACCCTAAGGTCAGCAGCGTCATCAGCTGTTGGAAGGTTAAAGGAACCAAAGCGCACACCAGATACTAAGTTCGGTGAGCGAGCTTTCGGAGTGTCGGGACCTAAAGCCTGGAATGGACTGCCGCATGACTTAAGAACGATCACAGACTCGGCAGAATTTAGAGCAAAACTTAAAACCCACCTTTTCAGACAGTCGTATCCATAAACTCAAATTCTTTAACCTTCACATTCAATGCCCGCGACACTGTAAACAACTAACCTAAAAATGTAGAAAAAAAAAAAAAAAAAAAGTAAAAAATAACTATTTGTAAGCGTTTTTAAAGGCCATTTCAGTAACATTCTCCAGCCCTAAAGAGTCCTAAATTCTCCAGTCTTTTAAAATACAAATTTTGATATTATCAACTCCACTTATGCCACTAATCTTTTAAAATGTAATACTTATAGTGATGGGGGTAGCAATGCAATGTCCGGTGTTTTAAATATAATACCCTCCGCGTGCAAAGCCTTATCTTTTCCAAGAACAAACTTTCTAATTAAAGTGTTTATCGGAAGTGACCTGCAGGTAAGTATGTTTCTGTATCCATTTGTAAATATTAAAATTAGATAGAACCTAAGAATTATGAATAAATTGTACAGCGCCCTTGAGGTGATTTTTCACAAAAACGGCGCTCTATAAATTATCCAATTATTATTATTATCATTCCAAATGCACAGTGTTTCGTTAGCCAATGAGAGCACTCCCTTTGTTTCGTAGGTTATTGGAAGGGGTAACGCGCAACGGCACGGTATTATGTGGAAGCGTAAATTCCATTCTTGAATTCTCAGGGTTGTCATACGCTTTCGTCGACACGTTCGATACAAAATGATTACTTGCTCCAAGGTTTGCTCTTCTCGTGATCCAATTACGAACCCAAATCGATCTTTTAATTTAATTTTTTTTTCGCCAAAAATTTCTTAGTCAGTAAAGACAGTAAATGCGTTGCAAGCAGTAAGATTACTTTATTGAATTCTCTGCGGACGGAACTGACTCTGTTATGTCCTTGTAACTGTGTAACCGTTGACATTTTGGACCCAAATCAACCGTTTTGTTTTCTTTCGTCAAAAGATTCTTTTAAATAATTAATAATTGTGTTGCAATCAATAAGATTACTTTGTTTAGTTCTGGGAGAACGGAACTGACACGTCCTGACACTTGAGACTTTACGTTTTTACCTGCCTGAAGTTTATTTTTTGACATGAGCGTGCTCATTAAATAGCATGTGTGTTCAAATGTTGGCTTTGAGCACGCTCGTCAGTACCTTTACTTTTCTGCGCGGCCCGCGCGCTCCGCAGCGCACGTGTGGGGGTGCTATACTCAAGCCCCAAGTCTCCCAAGCGGTGACAGATGACTCGGAAACATGCAACTTCAACACCTACATTGAAAAGTTATGATTTTATTTGGTAATTTTTGGGGATCGCTGTCAACGGTTAATATGCACTTTTTAAAAAAAAAATCTTTTGATTCACCTTAATTACATTAAAAGGCAACTATTTGCATTGGGGGAAGTGGAAAATATTTCATTCTAAATTTCGATTACGTAAAATTAAAATTAGCTTTCGTCTTGTGAGATTGTACGCCATTAGCTATTTCGCTGTCACTTTGGTATGTTGGTATTCCTGATACACTTGAATGTATAATGAACGGCTAGAAGATTTTGAAGGTACCACGAAATCTGGAAAGGTAAGTACTAAATTATCGGAGTTTTGGGAAAAAAATGATGGAAAAAAACATGTTTTTAATTTCGGTAATTATTTTTTATAAATAATACATTCACTTTTGAATCACAAACCATGTTACACAAACTACTTGAAAACTGGGATGTTTTTCTTGCCTTGACGCGAGTAGGCGTTATAAAGGGGCACTTTCTTTTGTATCACAAACCATGTTGCACAAACCTAGCGTAGCCGCTAAACTACTTGAAAACTGGGATGTTTTTCTTGCCTTGACGTGAGTAGGCGTTATAAAGGGGCACTTTCTTTTGTATCACAAACCATGTTACACAAACCTAGCGTAGCCGCTAAACTACTTGAAAACTGGGATGTTTTTCTTGCCTTGACGCGAGCAGGCGGTATAAAGGGGGCACTTTCTTTTGTATCATAAACCATTTCACACAAACTTAGCGTACGTAGCCGTTCAACATCGCAGAAATAGTTGACTTATAAAAATAAAAATTTAATGTCAAAAAAAATTCAAGCTAATAAATTTTAATCAACGCACGCACATGTGTATTAGGTAAGTACCTACTATTTACGCGCAATTTCAGTTTTATAACATTAAAAAAAACGCCCGCGCGATTTTGTCTCTAGCCGTTAGTTTCCGTTTGAAGTCTGCTACGCTTTTCTCTAGCATCTTTTCGTACAGTAACAAGAATACCAACATAACAATATGACATTTGAAAATAATGTTTGAAAATGGACGGTCTCGTTTCACAGAACGAAAGCTAATTTTAATTTTACGTAATCGAAATTTAGAATTAAATATTTTCCACTTCCACCAATGCAAATAGTTGCCTTTTAATGTAATTAAGGTGAAACAAAAGTTTTTTTTTTTAAAAGTGCATATTAACCGTTGACAGCGATCTCCAAAATTTACCTTTATTTTAATTTTAAATTGTTTAAATAGCTTATGAGCTATTTAAAAAATAGCTAAACTTTTAATTACTTTTCAAAAGGGTGCTAAAATGCCCCTCTGTTGAGTTGTCGTGAAGGCTGTTGCACACACATACTAATTACACATTCTAATTTAATATGATGCGGAAGTTAATAAGTAGGAGTCAGGGACGCCCAAGGAAGAGACGACCAGTTGAACAAATACAGTCAGATATTTTAGTTTTTTTTTTATTTGAGTAGGGGAGCAGGGGGGAATTGAAGCCTACCAAGGAAAAAGTTCAATAAAAGGCAAATTTATAGATACTTTAGGAAGATATGAAAATAGATAAGAAAATAGCGATCGCGTAAAGCGAAAAATGTTGACTTTAGTCTTTAATTGGAATTGGGCTGAAAAAAGATGTCGTGTATTGTAGGCTCTAGTCACTCTCCCATGTTTTCTTTTTCTTTTGAAGAACCGCTTCCAAAAGTAAATAATGGATAAATAACCTGTTTCACATCAGTCTCCGGTAATTGAAACCGCAGTGACAACCTGTAGGCAAGGCTGGACAAAAAACATGCTTTGCTACAAAATACAAATTACAAAATACTTTTTCGAATGTATTTAAAATACGAAATACAAAATACTTTCAAGTCGTGTATTTGAAATACAAAATACAGGATTTTAACCATTTTTTTATTTGAAATACAAAATACAAAATTCATTTGGTTTTGGTAGAACCTTTGGTTGCAATAAATTGTCGTAAGTGCCCTTATCTAAGGGTACGTTTCCATAGGAGCAAAGCTGAGCAGTGTTAAGAGCCATTAACCAGCGGCCGAGAATTCAAATTTCATCTAACGATGGACTTGCGATCGTACCCTTACAACTGTACAGGGCGGTTCCGATGATAAAGATTAATTATTCTCCATATCAGCATTTTAACATAAAAACTCAATCATGATTTTATTTCATTCAAAATTGGCTTTGATAAATACCTACATTAAAAAATGCTCAAAACTCTGATGATAAAACTACTAAAATTATCTACTTTTTGTATTATATTTTGATTATGTCTAACCACTGGAGTGACCACGTGAAATAAATAAATTTGCCTCGATTGCTCGCCGTTTCCCAGAAGATCATTTTTTGAATTTTCGCAAACATTAAAAAATCATATCTATCGAATTTTAACATGAAAACATAAATACTTATTAGAGAGTTATATAGCCAATAAATTAACCTATATTTTTTCATTTATCTCATAATAGAAGGATTTATAAAAAAAAAGTAAAGTTTATAACCGCGTGAATCCTGCGTGTTTGTTACTTTGAAACTCCGTGAGAGGTACTTATTCGAGTCAACATAGAATATTTTCGATTTCAGTATTTTTTTTCTGTGGTATACTAATGAAAGGTGCATATCTACGGAAAAAAATAATTTTAATCGTAAACAACTGATAAAAAATTCGATGTAAAAAATATTTTTTAAATGTATTTTTAACACCGCTCTAAAATAATCTACGAAGTTCGGATTTACGACATCTATGGTCATAATAGATAAAGCATTTCAATAGAATAAATGGCTAGCCGTGGAAATGTTTGAAATAATTACAATAAATGTGTTACGAATGGTAGGAAAATGTGGTCCAATTTTGGACCGCTGTCGATCGTAGAAAAATAAAAGTGGTAAGAAAAATATATATATATTTTTTTAATATATATGTTTGTAAGACCGTAAATAAAAAGGCAAACTGAAGTAAATTTCGTCAAAAACAAGTGCGCGGATTTTTTATTTTTTTATTTTATTTGAACTAAAATTCAAAATCTGGAAAATGGCTTTTCCAAATAATTTATTGATTTATTTTACTGCATGATTATATGATTTGAAATGTATGTTGTATAATACAAACTTTTGTTTGAAAATTTAACAAATCTGCAAACGACCTACGGTAAAACCTTATTGTACTAAAAATAAACATATTTTCTCAAAATTTAAAACAAAGGTTTACTAGATAAAAGAACAGTCTTTCGAAATCAATTTATATTTTTTTGTGGAATAGAGTCAATACTGCTAAAATTTGATTTAAAAATTACATATTTCCGATTGTGTCTGGTTATTCCCTCTGAAACACAGACGTGCAAAAATTGACCAATCATACTGCTCAGAAGACACGTCTTATATCCGCTCCGCTTGTGAATTTTTGTGGGAAATTTTTGTAAATTTTTATAGGACCCAGGTGTTAGATAATAATTTATAATAACATGCTCTTTGCATAGGTAGTGCAGTTTTGTGTTATTTCACGCTCTACTGTAATTAACTTTAATTAATCTAGTATTCAGTAAAATTATTCCTATAGCGCTTGAGCTAATACTATGACACAAAAATGTACAATACAAAGCAATGACAAGTATAATACAACAGTGTTGTAACTCTAAATATTAACATATATTGCTCTGGATTCTAGCGTTTTCAGTCTATGTTTTATCTATGTCAGTTTATTTTTCATTATCATTATTTAAGATCGCCAAATGCATTTGAAAATGTATTTTGAAGCCATAAGTATTTGAAATACAAATTACAAAATACCTCAGCCTCAGGTAATTGAAATGCCAATTACAAAATACATTTTGAGGAAGTAATTGAAATACAAATACAAAATACGTATTTGTATTTCAAATACGTATTTCAATTACAAGTAATTCAAATACTGCCCAGCCCTGCCTGTAGGTAGGTACCGACCATCTCTAGTTTCGGGACTTCAAGCTACGTCACGATCCCCGATGTTTTTTTTTCGAAAAGTGCCTGTATGAGCCAATCTACATTTTCTACGAACCTTGGTTAATAGCAAGCAGATGGGTGGTTTGGTATACCTATTTATGGCAAGCAGGCAACGAAGAGATAGTTACCATGGCAAATCACAAGTCGTGTTTATTTTGAAAAACACGCAAAATGGATCCTGGCTTTCACACGGTCTTGCATGTTATCGAAAACAATTTCAAAGCAGTTAATGCGGTAAATAATTATTCTGTATCTTTTTAGTCAAATACCCACACAAAGTTAAATAATATTGTATTAATTTGCATTACAGAAAGCGTTTTTAATTCGCGTGTGCTATGCTGGGGAACACAGCTTTGATAAACCTGAGGAAACTTTGATGGCATATTTTATGAATAACGTAGCAACTGTCAACTCGGTGTATTGCGATGCGTCCGTCAACGGATTTCTACTTATCTATCAGAAATATTATGTTGCTGTTGTAGAGGTGATCATAACAAACTTATACTATTAAACTTAAATTTATTCATAAATTAATAAATTATATGATTTAGGAACATCGTTTAATGTAAGTACCTACGCGGTGATCAAAGCATTTGAAAATGAATCCGTGTTTAATCAATAATACTTCGTACAAATCACCACAAAATCATAACTAAAATTTTCATCCATTTCTAGGGTTCTGAGGAAAGCGTTTCCCGCCAGATACGATTGTTTTTGGCGGGGGCTCCCCGAAAGTTTGGTTTTGGGAGGGCAAAGCTTTTGATAGCCTATCATAACATACGCGAGGTAATTGATAAATACTTTTATTACTTTTCATTATTTTTTGCTTGAGTCATTTTGTGAAGAACTCATAATTTCCCATTATAGTGAGGCATGGCAGATTCCTGCTTTTATTATTTTTCGTTCATAATTTGACCATAGTTTTTCCTTCTTTTAAAGCTAATATAATTTCACAATTCTCTTGGTCATTCGACGAAGAAGATCTAAAATGGTTATCTACCGGTTCTACTCCAGACCAGGCTGTCATGGTATTTTGAAAAAAACACCTAAACCTACAACCGGATTTCATGCCCCGTCTATGTGACAAAATAATACACATTGAGGACACAGGTCTTGGAAAAAGATATTTTCCATTTTTATTTAAGCTGAAAATGTTGCATGCGCAATGATGGAGGGCTTATGCAGCTAGCATTGAATTGAACTCGCGACGCCTGGATGGGAATTAGTTCGAGTTGAATGTTGCAATCATACATAGAAATAGCAGCCAATAAAATATACGTTAGTAAAATGAAGATAATGTTGACAGTTCTTAGTCGGAAGTATGATACAGTTAAATATGACCGAATCGGATAAGGTCACATTAGCTCAGTGGTAGAGCTCCGCCCCGGCAAGGCAAAGGTTCTGGGTTCGATTCCTAGATCTTTTTCTGATTTTTCTGTTTTAGATTTTCGATTGAGTGCCACTAATATTATCTTCATTAATTAAATATTACAATTTTAGGTAAAAAAATATCCTTTTTGTGGTACACTACCAAGATCACATTTTATATTACGAGTATTTTGCATATAAAATAAGTCAACTTATTTTGTTTGAATATATTAAATTATGTGTAAATATAAAATAATTAAGGATAGTTAATCGGTAAGCAATATAAAACATTACACTTACCTAATGTAAGGAAAATTTTAAAACAGAAAGGAATGAAACTTTCAAATCAGAGAATTTACTCCCAATATGTAAGGAAAAATAAAGGATTTATTTATTTATGGTTTTCATTCCTTTTTTTTACATTAGTTCCACACTGGAGACCCTGAGTAAAATAATTCCCTTCAGGGCCTATGTCATCTTTGGGGATGCTGTGTGGAGGGTCTTTTCAGGAAAGAAAGGAGAGCAAGTTCTGGGGAGGAAAAGGTATGACGGGTGGGAAGGAATCTTGGGGGTCAGTGTGTCCAGGAGTGACGAATGTATGAATCCATCCCTCCCACTGCGGTGCAAGGCGATGTTCCGAGAGAGTACGGCTGGAGAAGTCAAAGGGATTTGCCTACCATGCAGCTGGTGGGCAGAGCAATCCGCCGCCAAGACCCGGACAAACCTCACCCCATGAACTCCTGCTAAATCACCAAACGTAGCGAACCCCTTGGGGTAACCTATGGCTGAGGTGTTGGTTATCCAATAAATGGTTCCCAGGGCGGTGGTACCAGACGATATCCGCCTCCCAAATTGGAAATTTCTATTTTATTTCAGCGTTTTCTTCAGGAAGACTCTTTTTTGTGCGCCACCCCCTCCACTCTGGCTGCGAAGATGAACGCCGGAGCCGCTATGTCATATCACTTCGAAATTTTAGAAACTTTCCTGGAGAAGATTGACAAGCTGATGGTTTTAACAGCGGAAAATAAACAGGTATTTTAATGCAATAAAGCACATATAAAACTTATTTCCTCTTAATTTATTTTTGACCGTCACCGGTTTCAGACTGATATAAATGTTTCTTAATCTACAGTTTACATGCATAACATATGGGGGAGAGGGAGGGGGGTAGTCTGCAAGGATTTTATTCAATTTATATAGTTTTTCCATATTTGTTGGCATATCGTCTTTGACGATCGATGACGATTTCTAGTTATTTTGGTTTTAACAGTAGACATTTAGCATAGAAGGTGGCTTTAACAGGCTGAAAGTTGTTACGGTAAAAAATAAATTAAATGCAAATAGGTTTTGTATGTGTAAATATGTGTTTTATTATGTTATTATAATGGAATTCCACCAAGAAGTCAGTATCAAAAACAGAAATATTAAACAGGTATCTTTTTGGATATTATGATTTGAAATTTTCGTCGTCAAAAGTACCTACCTCTCATCGATATTCATTTTTGGGTTATTGTGCCCTCTTGTGCTTCCTCTTTTCGCCAACGTTTCACGTCGGCAGCGATACAGACAGAACGGGAAAGCGAAACGCATAATATTCACGATAAAGGTGTCTTTTTGTACAGGTTTGTTTTGCAAAGTTTTTTGATGCCGTCATGAAGAGGTAAGCGACGATGATTTGCATGTTCAGAATAATAAATCGCTTAATTTCTGTTTTTTTTTTAAAAATTAGTAACTTTGTGATGAGAAGTTTGAATGCAATGTTGGT
This sequence comes from Limnephilus lunatus, assembly GCA_917563855.2. Lineage (NCBI taxonomy): Eukaryota > Metazoa > Arthropoda > Insecta > Trichoptera > Limnephilidae > Limnephilus > Limnephilus lunatus. The sequence goes on along the minus strand of OU830598.1, from coordinate 43,209,910 downwards.
TTACTTTTGCTACTCGCTGAAGCTCCTCTTACCCAATTGTTTCCCATCCCTGCGCCCTTCAACCTCCCAACAGATTAAATATTTTTAGTATCCGGGCAGTGGGACTTTTATGTGGTATTCACGCAAAAATAAAATAGTTTTATGACATGAAATATACGCAATAAGTACATTTATTTTAATTACTTTGGAAGAGATATAATTTAATGTATTTATTATAGGTGAGTTTTAGCTCAACGAGCCTGAAAGACACTAAAACGGATTATCTTCCAGAATACGCACTCCTGGAGTATATGCTGGCATCTCCCTACATCACAGACCTGAGGGAATACTCCAACATGTATCACACTTTGCCTGATTATCAATTTTCATTTGGTAAGAAATTAACAGTTAAGAAAAATATTTCCCTCAGAACGGATGCTGTGTGGAGGTTATTTTTGGAAAGGAAGTTCTGGGAAGGAAAAAGGTATGGAGCTAGGTAGGAATCTGAGATCCGCTTGTCCAGGAATGACAGATGTATGAATCCGTCCCTCTCATGGAAGTGCAAGGCAATGCGACGGGTCGAGAGAGTCGTACTGGAGAGGTCAATGGTCACATCGATTCTATTCTATTGCAGAATGATCTTGATTTTCTTGCCAAATGGTCGGAACTCAATACTTACCCTTCAGTATCCAGAAATGCAGTGTCGTCACATTTAGAAGGTTCAAAGATACATTCCTTTTACCTCACGAGACTAATAAAAAATATATTAACACGCATAAATGAGATTCGAGACCTTTGCGTGATTTTCGAAGTAGATCTATCTTTCGAATCCCACATATCTGACATTGTCTCCCGCGCCAACACAATGCTTGGATCTGTTATTCCTAATGCGGGACCATTTACTAATGGAATTGCAATACGGAGAACATATAAGCACTTGTTTGCAGTATCCTGGAATATGGCTCCATTATTTGGGCCCCATCTGAACAAAACCATATCATAGAAATATAAAAATACAAAAGTGGTTTATGTGTTACCTGTATGTGATATAATATAGGTACATACTATCCTGAAATGCTCGATTTTAACACCTTAGAAGCTCACCGTAAAATACTTTAAAGTAAACATTTTTTAAAGTTAATCTCTCCAATCCACAGATAAGAGAAACAAACCAATATCTTTGCTCTAATCATACTCAATGTTGAAAGAGGTTAAGGCTAACTGTAATTAGGTACTATTCACTATCTGCTTGGTTAACACTTTTAATTATTCTGCTTAAAATTAAAAGACACACCTAGTTTAGTCAAAATAATTAATTTTAGAACTTGGTAGTAGCAATTACGTAGGCAGTAGAAATTACTAACTATCTGCATAAAATTCTGTTTTTTTTCTATTTCAACCAGTTTTTAACTAACGTTTAGATACGATTACGTCATCGAATTGAAAAGCTGAACCATGGATTGAATTATTTAAAGATTTGTGTGGATGTCTCATACACTTAATGACTCTCGTCCACTTTAGAACACCCACAGGTGATTTATGCTCAGTAGGGGAATCCGGGGCGGAACGGGGTAGCTAAGCTTTGGTTGCAATTAAGAGTTTGAAAGTAGTGGTCACCCGCCACATGGACTGGTACCTGTCCACTTTAGAACACCCACAGGTGATTTATGCTCAGTAGGGGAATCCGGGGCGGAACGGTGTAGCTAAGCTTTGGTTGCAATTAAGAGTTTGAAAGTAGTGGTCACCCGCCACATGGACTGGTACCTACTTCCCTGAATCTTTATCAATAACAGTTTCAGGATTTTTTTTAACCAACGTTTCTAATGTTGATGATGGTACTTCATAAAGATTAGATGCCGCCATGTATCAAATTTCTCCTTTGACGACCGCATCAGCAGCTTTTTATTTATTTATTTTATTTATAAAAATACAGATACATTATAAAAAAAGGTTTTACTGTCCAACTAGAAGATTTCCCATTTTAGGACAATCAAATTGCATAATAATAATAATATTTGGACGATTTATATAGCGCCGTTTTTGTGAAAAATCACCTCAAGGGCGCTGTACAAACTTACCATACATGCCTAAAATCTAGAAAGACTTCAAGCTAGACAAACAAAAACAACTTATGGCTAAAATTACATACACCGATGCATTGATCACCGATACGAAAATATATGTACAATATTTTGACCAATGAACGCGATGCTGCCTAAAAATGAATTTTTACAGGACCATACTTACCTGGGAGGTCACTTGAAATTAACAATGTTTATTGTCTATTTAAAGAAATTTAGATAGATTTCGCACGCAGAGGACATAATTGTGAACACATGTTGTTTAATCCTGAAAATATTTTAATATTAATATGTAATATATTCTTTAATGAGTGTATTTTGGAAAGTAAAAGCAACATTTAATGGTGGGCGGTGCTGTAGTACAAGGATTTGATCTTCCTAGAGACAAAATGATTTGTAAGGATTCGAGTAATTTTAATTCAGTAAGAAAAGTGTGATTAAGACTTATCATGGGCAATACAAGTATGATACTCTCAGATAGGTATATTTAAATTAAGTTAAGGGTATGACAGCCCGAAAAGCTAGGTTTTAAATTTGGACCTAAACTCTGTTGGGCTTTTTATGCATCTTAATTCCGGAGGGAGTCTATTCCAAGCCTTAGGCCCAGATACTCCGAAAGCACGATCTCCGAACTTAGTATTTGGCTTTCGTTTGGGTTCTAATAGTCTGCCTATAGCAGATGAAGTTGCCGATCTAAGGGTTAATTGCCTCGGACCGGTATTTTCCGGGACGCATAATTCAGAGATGTAAGGTGGGGCCATTTCGTTGATTGATTTAAACACCATCCAGCACAATTTGTACTGGATTCTTTCAGGGCACTTGAGCCAGTGAAGGTTACGAAGGTGTTCTGAAATGTGTGAATATTTAGAGACCCCGGTTATGAGCCTTGCCGCTGCATTAAACACGGATTGAAGTTTGTCAGTTTGTGATTTAGGTATGAGTATATCATTTGAAAGAGACTTTTTTCCTTAATTGGGTTAATTATTGAGCTCAGTCAAAAGTTCATTAGATTTTAACCGCCTTCCCTGTGGGGACATAACTATAATTTTTGGAGATCCTTAATACATGTGCTGAAGAACAGATAAGAATAAGAAACGCACCTACTCCTTGGACTCATTGGCATCATTCTCATCTTCCAAAACAGACACGGCTGCTGCAGATAGTCTTCCACGTTTCTCCGCCTTTTTGGGTGACTTGGATCATGCATCGCTGGTGGATTTTCATTTTTTCCCGGCAGCCTTTCCATTGGATACCGCTTACTCTGAAACATACATTCTTAAGAAATTTTCTATTTTAAAAAAGTATGATTTTGGAGGAAGATGGAAGCGAAAAACGCATTAAATTAATACCATAGGTTAACTGAACAAAGGCAGACTTTTCAACGCAATTTATTCCGTCATGTAGCACGTTTCGACACAATATATTAATGTTTAAATTAAACTCATGGATCGCACATGCAAATGTTGCAGTTGGTTCAAAAAGTCTTTTTTCTATTTATAAAATTGACTCTATCAAAACCTTGTTTGGTTTTTGACTTGACATTATCTTCTTTTTGAACATTTCTTTTATCACGTGTAGCAATTCTCTCCCTGGATGATGTTTTCTTGGATGTTAATGTTATTATTGCAAACCAATAGGGTCCTTGAAAAGTGAGCTCATTATCAAAACAGCCGATGCGGTAAGGTTTATTATCTTATTCTCTCGCAAGCTAAATCCTGAAGATGTATGTGTTTGTTTCTTTTTAGTGCAGCTTCCGTTTCATTGAATTTCAAATCACAACCGTGTTAAAGAAGCTTCACTTCAAAATGTCGCTCAAAAGTAACATTCCAATTTCAATTTGAATATCTAATGCATGGCGCTTACTAATAAAAACATATTACTCGTAAATAACACCAGTCAACAATGAACATAGTTATTATACAAGATGCATTCTATAAAAGATAATAAACTGCAATCTTGTGATAAACCCCCCCCCCCCCCCTACGAAGTAAAACCTATCAATTTTGATTTCCAAAATGCTGCTACAGCTACCCTGCCGGCGCAACCCCGCCCGGCCTTTAAGGGTATTCTCAAAATATTTTTAGAAACTTTACGCCGATAGATGGTGCTATTTTCAATATCGTCTAATAAAACACTTTTAACACGTTATGCTTTTTAATATTGAGATGAATTATTGGTTTGCGAACGTATATTAGTAATATTAATCTATATAAAAAAAAATTTTGTACCTATAATTACATAATCGTAGAAAACGGGTGAAAAATACACAATTTCATTGCAAAAAATATTCACAAAAGACATATTCCACAGCTCCGCGCGCTTTGGTAAAGTGGCCTCCTCACCATGCGATTTCTAGTCACTTCTTGCTGTGCTGCAGGCTGTACAGCAGATTGACGGTTGCCACTACACCATTCAATTTGCAGAAAGGTCTTAGTTTTTGCGCTGTGCAGACGTGTTCGGAGCGCCCGCGCTGTGCGCAAACGTGTCATGGCTCCGTCACATCGATCAATACTTTCGAAATTTCAACGTATTGGACTAGCGTTGGCTTTATTGACAACAGAAAATAATTATCCGATTCGTAAAAGAAATTATTGAGCAAAAAATGATATATTTTTTTATTAAAAACAAAAATATTTGTGTTTTTCGATCACATGACGCTACTGATCCCATCACGATGAGATGGGTTTGAGTAAACTAGCGCTGTCTCGTTTGCTTAAGGGGTCTCCACACGATGCTGCCGCAGCACGTTCTGCCGCAGAACTGACTAAAAATCGCATGGTCTGTAGTCAAAACCGCCAGCCGTATTGTTATTATTCACCAACCGTATTATTATTTCCCTTCTGCCGGCCCCCCCCACTCCTTAAAATTGGGCCTTTAGTGGGCGGAACGCCTTCGGTATTGTTATTATTCACCAGCCGTATTATTATTTACCTGCTGCGAATTCGCTGTTGTTGCAGCCGCTGAAGGTCCGCCCTCAACTTGACATGTTAGGACACGTCATTTCTTCATTTCTCGTCGGAGAGCGTTTCGCGCGGTCCTTGACAGCGCCTTGTACGAAGTAAATATTATTATTTTACTCATCGCGCCTGAAGAGGAAAAAGAAGTTTGGGTAGGAATTTTTGATTTATACAAGACTTGTACAAGGACCTTCGATGCTTGTGGGATATTTGCGACAAAATTATTTGCGGTGAGATATTGGTAATAAAGCCATGGAGTTGTTGATAAAAACGTTTATAATAAAATATGAAGGTATGGGTTTTTATTTTTTTAATATAAAATCCGGCTAATTTGTTCGGCTTTTGAAACAACTCATATAGGTCTCATCGCTGTGTCTCCCTTACTACCATAATTATAAATATGATCTAAACGGTGCTGTGTTAGAAAGATAAAACACCACGTTTTATATTCGAATCTAAAAGTTAACCCCAAAATAACAGAAAACGTACTTACACCTTTATGAAACTAAAGTTTCCAACCAAAATCTGAAAAAAAATTGTGAAATTGTGGGAATTTTTTAATTAATTTTATTTTTACAAGAAACGACAAAGATGTGAGTGGTTGATAATGTTTATAATAAATTTGCCTAATAAAATATGCGTGTGTTTTTATTTTTTTTTCTTTATCGGTAATTTTTGTTAGAAAAATACCAGGACGTAAAGTGAGACATTTTTAAAACTTTTTTATTTTGCGTATCAAAATTTTATATTTCGAAAATTATATAGGGTGTAAAAGCACGTACCCGAGAGATTTTAACCAGCGATTAACAGCTTAATTAACTAACTAACCATCACGCCGCCGTTTCCGAAGACGGACCGCCAAACAACTCGGTCTTGGCACACATTCCTTGCCTCGTTTACATTCATACAACGTTTCATACATGCTCTTCTATTATTCTGGGTCTTGCGTCTTGACATGGCCCGACTCAAGTATCTGATTCACTTGATCGTGCCATGTCTTTCTCGGGCGTCCTCGACTTCTTCTACCATTCACATTTGCGTCATATATTCTACTCACACTACTTTCCTGGTTCATTCGCTCTACATGCCTAAACCATCGGAGCGTCCCTTTCTTAACCTTACACATCACACTTACATCAGCCTTGCATTCTTTGCGTATCTCCACGTTTCTCACACGATCGTACATGGTTTTACCACAAATTCGCCCCAGGGATCTCATTTCTACAACATTCAGTCTACTTTCATCCTTCCTCTGCCAGTTCCATGCCTCACTGACATACATCAGGGTAGGTACCAGCACTCCATTATGGACAGTTTTTTGTTGGTGCCAACGGCGTTCAGTCCTCCATTAATAGAGTTAACAGCATTCATCCTTCTTTCAATATCTCTATCAGCCATTCCATCTCTCGTAAACTTACTTCCCAAATAAAAGAACTCATCCACCTGCTTCAAGTATTCATCATTTACAACTATGTTGCACATTGTTTTCGTACTCTCTCTTTCATATACCATGACTTTAGACTTACTTACATTCACGATATCGTCTTTTGAAAGTGGAAGAAATTTGGCAGACGTACTATTTCTACGAAAAATAGCTACCTCTATTATATCTACCACAGAGGTAGCTATTTAATTAACTAAGAGTGAATTACTAGAAAGAATTTAACTAAGTGTGCCTATCAGACAAACCAGACAAAACCACGCATTATACATTCCTCAATGCAACACTAACTCTAAACAAAATACAATCATTCACCGCGCTTCACTCATCTTTAACATGACATACAGTGAATTCGACTCATTTAACACAGTACCTAACATTTTCAAATCTAAAATGAATAAATAACATTTAAAAATACATACTACTATTTACACAGAATTAATCCATCCCTTTCCCCTCCCTTTCACCATCCCATCCACATAACCTAATTTAACTATTTTTCTTTATACCTACTCACTTAATAATTTAATATACATCAGTGAAAACCTGTTATTGGTAAAAATTTTATACATATGTATTTCATCAAACATTATTTTTATAAACTGTTGATTTTCCAAATAAAAAAAAATTATTAACTCATTCTTCATGCATACTTCGTTCATCCTGGACACGAGAGACTGTAGACTGTAGATCTTCCATACTGTTAGATATCAGCACCGCATCATCAGCATGCAATAGGCAACATTCTTTCAGATTACTAAAGTTAAAGTACTTTATAGTACTTAAGTACTTTTTCCCGAGATTATTTGGAGTAAAAAAATTTAAAATCATTTTGTGTTTTCATTAAAACATTTAAAATATTATTCCATCACACGCCGCAACTGATAATTCAATAGAGAACGCGTTTATAGCCTAGCGGTAATTTGACAAGCGTTGCGTCTCGTTCTAGCGGTACTTTAAGCAAACGAGACAGCGCTAGTTTACTCAAACCCATCCCATCGTCAGAGCGAATGAACCAGGAAAGTAGTGTAAGTAGAATATATGACGCAAATGTGAATGGTAGAAGAAGTCGAGGACGCCCGAGAAAGACATGGCACGATCAAGTGAATCAGATACTTGAGTCGGGCCATGTCAAGACCTAGAATAATAGAAGAGCATGTATGAAACGTTGTATGAATGTAAACGAGGCAAGGAATGTGTGCCAAGACCGAGTTGTTTGGCGGTCCGTCTTCGGAAACGGCGGCGTGATGGTTAGTTAGTTAGTTAAGCTGTTAATCGCTGGTTAAAATCTCTCGGGTACGTGCTTTTACACCCTGTATAATTTTCGAAATATAAAATTTTGATACGCAAAATAAAAACGTTTTAAAAATGTCCCACTTTACGTCCTGGTATTTTTCTAACAAAAATTACCGATAAAGAAAAAAAAATAAAAACACACGCATATTTTATTAGGCAAATTTATTATAAACATTATCAACCACTCACATCTTTGTCGTTTCTTGTAAAAATAAAATTAATTAAAAAATTCCCACAATTTCACAAATTTTTTTCAGATTTTGGTTGGAAACTTTAGTTTCATAAAGGTGTAAGTACGTTTTCTGTTATTTTGGGGTTAACTTTTAGATTCGAATATAAAACGTGTTGTTTTATCTTTCTAACACAGCACCGTTTAGATCATATTTATAATTATGGTAGTAAGGGAGACACAGCGATGAGACCTATATGAGTTGTTTCAAAAGCCGAACAAATTAGCCGGATTTTATATTAAAAAAATAAAAACCCATACCTTCATATTTTATTATAAACGTTATTATCAACAACTCCACGGCTTTATTACCAATATCTCACCGCAAATAATTTTTGTCGGAAATATCCCACAAGCATCGAAGGTCCTTGTACAAGTCTTGTATAAATCAAAAATTCCTACCCAAACTTCTTTTTCCTCTTCAGGCGCGATGAGTAAAATAATAATATTTACTTCGTACAAGGCGCTGTCAAGGACCGCGCGAAACGCTCTCCGACGAGAAATGAAGAAATGACGTGTCCTAACAAGTCAAGTTGAGGGCGGACCTTCAGCGGCTGCAACAACAGCGAATTCGCAGCAGGTAAATAATAATACGGCTGGTGAATAATAACAATACCGAAGGCGTTCCGCCCACTAACGGCCCAATTTTAAGGAGTGGGGGGGCCCGGCAGAAGGGAAATAATAATACGGTTGGTGAATAATAACAATACGGCTGGCGGTTTTGACTACAGACCATGCGATTTTTAGTCAGTTCTGCGGCAGAACGTGCTGCGGCAGCATCGTGTGGAGACCCCTTAAAGAACATTTTTATTTACCCAACCAAAAAACATTCGCGAAAAAGATGTATTTCAAAAATTTTACCATGTTTCGCATGCTTGGAAGAGAGACGCGAGATAGAGGTTTGTTGTATTCAGTAAATTTAAATCAACGCCTGGGAAGATTGAATAAATTTATAAAAGGAACCGGCTGGGAACAACGGCATGTGTGGCGGGAGCTGGACCTTTTTTTAGAGGCCGCTTTTGCTAAACGGGCTAATTCATAACAAGCGATGTAGGTACATACCTACTCATTAACCATGCATTCTCTCGGTTGCTTGCTCGCTAATATTTCGTGAATACGTCAAAAAGTTACATTTAATTCGGATATAGAACGAATTAATGAAGAAAGTACCTAGGTAGTATAAGAAGAATATATGACGCAAATATGAATGGTAGAAGAAGTTGGGGACGCACGAGGTAGACATGACACGATCAAATGAATCAGATACTTGAGTCGGGTCATGTCAAAAGTCAGAATAATAGAAGACTATGTATGAGACGATGTATGAATGTGAGTGAGGCAAATAGTGTGTGCCAAGACCGAGTTGTTTGGCGGTCCGTCCTCTCTGCCTTCCCCTGCGGGGAACCGGCGTGATGGTTAGTTAGGTAGTTACCGAGAAAATATTTGTAAAAAAATTTGTAACTTAGTCTTGGATTTACTCTCTACCTTCGACCAAGTATGCTCTCTAATAATACTTTTGATTATTATAAAGAGCACGCCTCATTTTTATGGAATAACAATAATGCGTTGTACAAAGTCGAAAAAAGCTTCAACTTCTAAACTCGTGGCAGACAGACGAGAATCGGACAGAATGTAGGTACCCAGCTCGATCTATGCATTTTATTGTTTAGCAAGTCTCAATAACAAAATAACTAGGCGGGCGTCTAGTGATAGTTGGAGATTTAGGAAAGTTCTAAATAATTACAGTCGTTTTCACTATAATTATATAGTTAATTTGTCCTTTTTTACTGCGTGCCAAAACCGCAAATGTTCCTTGCGCCGAGTAATACTGGAACATTCATAAAAAAGCAAAACGAACATTCTATCAGAATAGCAAATCGCGCCACGCAAATTGACATTTTTACTACAAATATACTGACCACTTTAACACCATAGGAATGGGTTGAAAGCGTGCACGTGAAACGTATGGCTCGCACATAGGTTTGTCTCCTTCTAACGCAGATTAGGGCATTTTGGCTAGCAGTTTCTGCACAAAATAATTAATTTTGTTAATTTAATTACTGGGTTATTATAAGTGATAGAACTGTGAAATTTTCGTTTGCGAATATTTCATTATGAGTTTTATTTTTCGACATTAAAATAAATAAAATATTATTTGTAGTTTTCAAATGCGGTTGAAAAATAGATTGTATGGGAATGGTCACATCTGTTTCACCTTAAAAGCTCGTAGCTCGCCCGTTCTCGCGACTCTCCCCTGCATTTCTTTTGCAGCGCCTTCTCAACCCCATCACGTAATACTTTTATGCAAACGTGACGAGATACTCTTAATTAATCAATTTGTAATTAACCCCACAACGTTGTGTACTTTTTTGTTTTAGTGGTTTGGTATAGTTAATCCAATTTAATTAATAATTTATTTGTGGTAAACCCTTGTTCTTTTAGGTATGGCGTGTTACAATTTGCAAGGCTTCGAATAACAATGACTGAGTCTGACTAACTTGAAAAGTAACTAATTATCTATCTATATTCGTTCAGCTTCCTCCCCTAGCACCTGTCATACACCTATGCTCATCGACGACTATTTTTCTTGAGGTAATCCACATTTTTTTTTCTCCTAGCATCTAGTAAATAAATTTACATTTATACGGCGAATTGAGAAGATCCTACCTTTCGATGCGATGTCGCGTGCTCTCTGCGCTCTATAAAATGCTATCATGAAAATAATTTGACATTTATGTATTTTCTAACAAAAGATTTACACTCAAAGCAGTACGGAGTGCAATAATTCTACATTCACAGTTCTAGATGCAGTTTGTTAGTTAGCTAGCTTGTTTTATTTTGTTAATTTGATTCTACGGGTAGGTATTTTGGATTAGGTTTAGTTATTCCCGCTACTGGCGCTAGCAGATACGTGCGAGCCCAGTTTCCTACAAAAATGTCGTGAGCTACCTATCTAGCAGTTTTGTGTGTCATCATGACAATCTCACTCGCCGATTTACCCGCTTTTAAACTCAGTAAATAGTAGTTTGTAAACTCGCCCTGTGTTATCGAGGCTTTAAACAAAACTGAACTTCAATTTTTTTTCCAGTACTAGCTACACATATAAACGTAAATTTTAACGTTAATAACAATCACATCGAACCTTACCAAACTTGTTCACTGCTGGGAATACAACTAGATGCAAATATAATCTGGAAAGAACATCTTACAAGCCGTTAAGGTTGGAAATAAACTCTCTAACTTCGCAACACTTTCTTCAGGGGTACCCCAAGGATCCGTTTTAGGTCCACTTCTTTTCATCCTTTTTACGAATGATGTCGCCAAAATAATCGAGTCATTTGGTCTCTTGTCCCACTGCTACGCTGACGAGTTTTACAAGTTTATTTTTACTGCTCTCCAAACGAAATCAATAGTCTCAAAATCCGCATAGCTGAATGCCTAGAAGCAATAACTCGTTGGATGTCTTCAAACAAACTAAAACTGAACCCATCTAAGACTGAGTTTCTCTGGGCGGCCACAAACAAACGCCAACATTTCATAGACAATTATTTCCATTTCCGGAAGCGATATTATTCCAAAGACAACAGTCAAACTTCTTGGCGTTAATCTGGATTCAAACTTTCGCTTAAAAAGCAAATAAATACGACTGTAAGCAATGGTTTTTTTCACCTAAGACAACTCAAGTCAGTCCGAAGAAATCTTCCTACAGAAGCAACAAAACTACGTGTAGACTCCTACGTAGTCTCACGGCTCGACTACTGTAACGGTATCTACGCTAGCCTTCCAAAATATCAAACTGACAAACTTCAATCCGTGTTTAATGCAGCCGCTCGACTCATATCCGGAGTCTCTAAATATTCACACATTTCAGAACACCTTCGTAACCTTCACTGGCTCAAGTGCCCTGAAAGAATCCAGTACAAATTGTGCTGGATGGTGTTTAAATCAATCAACGAAATGGCCCCACCTTACATCTCTGAATTATGCGTCCCGGAAAATACTGGTCCGAGGCAATTAACCCTTAGATCGGCGACTTCATCTGCTATAGGCAGACTAATGGAACCCAAACGAAAGCCAAATACTAAGTTCGGAGATCGTGCTTTCGGATTATCTAGGCCTAAGGCTTGGAATAGACTCCCTCCGGAATTAAGATGCATAAAAAGCCCAACAGAGTTTAGGTCCAAACTAAAAACCTACCTTTTCGGGCTCTCATACCCTTAACTTAATTTAAATATACCTATCTGAGAGTATCATACTTGTATTGCCTATGATATGTCTTAATCACACTTTTCTTACTGTATTAAAATTACTCGAATCCTTACACATCAATCTGTCTCTAGGAAGATCAAATCCTTGTACTACTGCACCGCCCACCATTAAATGTTGCTTTTACTTTCCAAAATACACTCATTAAAGAATATATTACATATTAATATTAAAATATTTTAAGGATTAAACAACATGTGTTCACAATTATGTCCTCTGCGTGCGAACTCTATCTATATTTCTTTAAAAAACAATAAACAGTGTTAATTTCAAGCGACCTCCCAGGTAAGTATGGTCCTGTATTAATTCATTTCTAGGCAGCATCGCGTTCATTGGTCAAAATATTGTACATATATTTTCGTATCGGTGATCAATGAACCGGTGTATGCAATTTTTAGCCATAAGTTGTTTTTAATTGTTTGTCTAGCTTGTAGTCTTTCTAGATTTTAGACATGTATGGTAAGTTTGTACAGCGCCTTTGAGGTGATTTTTCACAAAAACGGCGCTATATAAATCGTCCAAGTATTATTATTATTATAGCTCGCAGCAATCGTAATCATTTAAAATTTCACAGTAAGTAACCAGAAATATTTGCATAATGTTTTCATGCACAAAAATAATAATAAAAATACAAATATAAATGTGTATATACATATTCTGACTTAACGTTCTTTAAAACACGAGTGTTATGGCCGTTATATTTGTTGGCCTTGAGTTATCACTTGACTTTTATCAGTCACAAGTATTTTGAAACAAAACTGTAGAGTTATTTTTCGAATAAAGAATAGAGTAGGTATAGTGTCGACCGTAGCACCTTTTCCGGTCCCGCCCAGGTACCCCGTAAAGCCCCGGTTTCCCCTAAGTTATATATATTATCTACTGTCTACTTCTAGTCGACAGAACAGGGTAAAATGGTTACTAGGTTATGTTGAGATATATATATATATATATATATATATATATATATATGTTATGGTTAAGGTTTTCACGGGTGTAAGATGTAGAACAATTTTCTCGGTTTACCCGCGTAACGTAGTCCTTAAAAGGACTTTTTAACTCCTGACGTTTCGGACAGATCACACTGTCCATCTTCAGAGGCCTTATGTCTTGAGTTTTTGTCTCAAACTGATAGCTTTCGCATATCTGTTCGGTCCAGAAGCTAAGACTTAAGTGAGTGCAAGTCACTTCTTATGTCTAGAACGAAGTACCCGGGTTGAAGGTGATTGATAGTGGAGGGGGTTGGGGGCGGGGCCGGCAGTAGATACCTGATTGGTTGGTAAATTCTTTTTGGTTCATTGTAAATGCAAGCTATTGTTGTTGTATTATTAAAGTCTATTTTATCGTGAAGCGATAGAAATCTATAAACATAAAAATAATATGAATGCTAGAAATGACTCAGTCAGAATTCCCAACACCTGGAAAGTCATAATCGATGAAAATCCCCCAAAAATGGCATTTCCAAAATTACCAGTAGTATCTCCAATTAGCTTAACCAATCAGGTATCTACTGCCGGCCCCGCCCCCAACCCCCTCCACTATCAATCACCTTCAACCCGGGTACTTCGTTCTAGACATAAGAAGTGACTTGCACTCACTTAAGTCTTAGCTTCTGGACCGAACAGATATGCGAAAGCTATCAGTTTGAGACAAAAACTCAAGACATAAGGCCTCTGAAGATGGACAGTGTGATCTGTCCGAAACGTCAGGAGTTAAAAAGTCCTTTTAAGGACTACGTTACGCGGGTAAACCGAGAAAATTGTTCTACATATATATATATACATCCCGCTATCATTGCTGCGTCTTCTAATGGTCCACTTTCATTCAATCCTGCGTCCGACCGTCATTCTGCGTCCGGTATACGGACGCAGGATTGAACACATGTAATTTCAAGTTTTCCCCACTCCTGTGCCCTCATACAGTTCAAAAACGAAAATAGGCCAGACGCGGTTTTGGTACCTAAATCAACTGAAATATACTATTTTAGTTCAGTGTTTTGTCACCGAGCGGCGAGCCGCGGCGCTGCAGTAGATGAGCGTATATTTTTAGCATAATATATGTTTCATTGACTCGCGTATCGCAACTCCTACATTTGGCAACATCGCTTTTTAATAGCGTGTCTTCTGTTCTCTGCGAAAACAAAGCAATCATACTTAAATATCGCACATTGCACAAGATTATAATAAAATCAGCTGGATTATTCAAAATTGGCGCTAAATATGACTACAATAAGGATGGATCTTTGTCAAACGTATGTAATTAATATTTCAATATCACGAAGACAATTTAACAACAATATCGTCGTTGTTTACGCATTAAATATTAGTTATTTTGCTGATATTAAACTTGCCGAAACTGCGTTTTTTTGAGAGCCATGATTTTACTTCTAACACGAAAAATCAATTATAATTCATTCTGAAACTAATATTAAATCACGGCATTCATGCTTATTTCTAAAAATAAAGACGAAATCGCCTAAACTAATTTACTAGAAGTGGTATTATCCTTTTATCTCATCACATGAGCATAGTTTTGTTTAATTTTTCTGACTTTTCAATTTCAATTTGGGATGTGGGCATGGTTACCGCTACCCCGGGAACTAATTATAGGATAACCAACACCTTTGCCGTAGGTCAACCCAAGTGGTTCGCTACATTTGGTGACTTTGCAGGGGTGCCCGCGTTCACGGGCTGAGTTTTGTCCGGGTCTTGGCGTTGTATGCGTCTGCCCACCAAGTGCATGACAGGCCGGAACGGGACAGAATGGTTGAGGGAACCATTCTCTCTTACTTCTGACTAGTCCAGCCGTTCTCTCTTGGAACATCGCTTTACACCGCAGTGGGAGGGATGGATTCCTATGTCCGTCACTCCTGGACGCACTAACCCCCAGATTCCTACCCTCTCCTGATACCCATTTCCTTCCCAAAACTTCTATTCCTTCCTTTACCTAAAAAGACCCTCCATACAGCATCTCCAAAAATGACTACCCTGATAGAATTCTTTTTTCCTCAGGGCCTCCTGTAATGTAAAAAAAGTAAGATATTTTCCAATATTGTCTGGTCATCGTAACCGTACGCAAATAGTCGTCTTTTATAATAGGTGAATTAAAGTGATCTATGGCAGAATTGTTGGTTATCCAATTAATGGTTCCCGGGGCAGCGGTACCCATAATGTAAAAAAATGCAAGGCTGATGTGAGTGTAATGAGTAAGATAAGAATGGGACGCTTACATCACGTAAAGTGTAGAGCCAATGATCTGAAAAGGTTGTACGGAGAATATAAGACGTGAACTTGATTGATAGAAGTCGATGAGTCGGGGACGCCCGAAGAAGACACGGCGTGATTGGTGAACCAAATTCTTCAGGCTTGCCGAATGACAGAATAACAGAGCGATGTATGAATGTGAATGAGGCAAGAAGTGTGTGCCAAGATCGAGTTGTTTGGAGATCCTCTCTGCAAACCTCTGCGGGAACAGCGTGATTGTTAAATAATATTATTTATTATTAAAGGCATGTTATTTTATTTATTTAGAAAGTTTTATGCTCTCGCTATTATTTTTTCCCTTTTTCCCTTCAATGGATTTAACATACAATTTAGTTGTAAAGTTTGCGAAAGACCCTCAAAATTGTTTATCCCGTGAACGAAAATGCATTAGTTAATTCGACAAGATTTGTACCTAGCGTCAATCATAATAGACTTGATAAGCATTTATATAATTCTAATTTAATTTTTCATTAATTTTATTAAAATAATTCCCCGCAGGGCCTATGTTATCTTTGGGGATGCTGTATGGAGGGACTTTTTAGGTGAATAAAAAGAGGGAGTTCTGGGAAGGAATTGGAAGATGGGTAGGAATCTGGGGGTCAGTGTATCCAGAAGTGACAGACGTATGAATCCATCCCTCCCTCTGTGGTGTGTAAGGGGATGTTCCGAGAAAGTACGACAGGAAAATCAAAGGAACTCCCTCAACCATTCTCTCCCTATCCGGCCTGCTATGCAGCTGGTGGGCAGAGGCATCCGCCACGAAGACCCAGACAAATCTCATCACATGAGCATAGTATGTTATAGGGCACCCTTGCTAAGTCACCAAACGTAGTGAACCACTTGGGGCGACCTATGGCAGAGGTGTTGGTTATCCAATAAATGGTTCCTGAGGCAGCGGTACCCATACCCGCCTCCAAAATTTACTCTTTCCGAAGTCTACGGTTTCTTTGTAATTAATAGGTCACATAATATTTCAACTGATAATCGTGTTGTAGTCATAATTAGTCACTTATATCTAAAGTTCAATCTTTAAAATTAACATGAAAGGACTTAATGTTTTTTTTGAAAAAACCACACCGGAGTCCACTGCCATACTAATGTAGTAATCACTATCGTGATGCGAAATCAAATCGGGGAAAAGAGGAAGCATAGGAAGGTCCCAACAATACAGATCTAGTCACTAAAAATAACTAATCACACTTCAAGCAACGTTTTATTCTGAATGGTTCTCAAAAAATCCCATTGCAATTTAATTAATTTTACGTGCGCATCGCCGCCGGGTTGATTAGAGTCCGCGACGTATGGGCCAGTCATATTGGCGCCATCATATTCTATAAATACCTAAACAGTCATCTACTCAAACTTGAACGAATAAGCGGCAACGTCGCAAGACGTTGGTTTGTCGTTAACATGAAAACGAATATATAATTGGACGCTACATTGTCTACTAAATTAAAGTAAATATACGCAGGATGCCTCACTGCATTGAATATAAAAGGAGTTCAGATTGGTAGAACATTAAAGGGCGTTTTTTTCGTTTTGTATATTTTTAAATTAATTCTTTTCAAAAAAGTAAATACCTAGCAACAATCAAACGCTTAAAAGCTAGTTTATACTTAAGTTAAAACTATGTAAAATCAAGTCCTTCAGATAGACGCAGTAATGTCGATCTAATGAAAGGACGCAGAAATGATAGTGGGATGTATATATATATATATATACATATAAAAAACACAATGATAGCTAACCATTTTTTTTATTATTCTTAGAGAAATGTTGGCCAGCGGCGTTTGACTTCACTCCTCGAATTGTAGAGAAGAAATCCTCGGAAGAAGTGTTCGTTGAGCCTCTCCCAGAGGAGTACGATCCTGACCAAGAAGCGGAGAAAGAAGGAGCCGAAGAAGAAGTGGAAGAAGAGAAACCAGAAGCCTAGTAGTATTAGTACAGTAGATCAAACCTTTTTGGCGAGAAATTCTAATTTTAGAAAGGAAAATCATCTACAAACATAAAGCAATAACTTTACAGTTAAATAACCTCGAAATATAAATTATTATTAGCCTTCCCACTCTCACTATTTTAGATGATTTTGTAGAGGAAGGTATAGATCCATTAGGAGGTCTAGCATGGACGATCGATAAAACCCTATACATTATTTATAGTCAATTATTAGTTTTTGCGAGCACGGTCAACAATTTATACCTAATAGATAATCCGATATACCTACACATATTTTTTAAATGTCAGTCGTTAAGCAAAATTACTGGCTTATTTAATTAATGGATTGAACTAACGAAGCTCTTAGAATTGAAAGAAGTTATATACGCGATCCATAGATTTCTAAGAAGCGATCAATTTATTCCGTTCGATCTTTGAGAAACGAAAGTGGTTGGAATATGACTCATTAACTAATTAACTCCCGTTTAGTGTCAAAAAGTAAATGCTGATGCAGACTGCCAATGGATATTTAGGTTAGTATTTTAATTTAACACTTCTAATTTATTAATATTTTTACATAATTGTTTGGCTTTTGCCCTTTCGGAAACACAGCATTTATCGATTTTTTATTTATTCCCTATCAATATCGGTAGGGATAGGTATTAACAGGATAAATACATATTCACCACCTAAGAAATTACATTCATCTTGTCTGTCAATATTTACACAAATTAAAAATGCATATTCGTATAAGTAGTGAGATATATTTGTTATAAATCAAGCAGCTAACAAACATCGAAACTATAACATCATAGTATAAATATAATGATATTTACAACAAGGAAGAACATACACACAAAGAGGTACAGGACAATAGGATATACCTATTAAAATATATTGTATTACAGAAAGAAGTTCACAATTTTTCAACGATGGTAAATTTTGATCTCATTTCAAATCAGATCACATTTATGTTTTTTTTTTCATATAGAATAAAACCTTATGACCTGCGTGTTATAAAATGCAATTCAATAATTAATTCATTAAAAATACATACATTTATGTATTTATGCTTTGGGCAACTACTTTATAAGTTTTTTTGTGATAAAATATATGTATTTTTTTAATTTATTATTTTGTTAACTAGGTAATAAATGAAAAACTAACAAAAAATATACACTATAAATCCGTGGCTTAATGCTAGACGTGCCTGTGTCAAATTTACGAATCCCCAGGAATGAAGATTGTCTGTCTACTTGATGTAAAAAAGGAAGAATGAATACTTCAAATAATGGACGTTTTAAAGTTCTTTCTGGTTCCTTCATCGAATTACAAAAAACTGACATAGGTACTTCTAGCATTAACCCCCAGAAATATAATTTCATTTAATGCAGTGAAAATACTCAAGATTTTCTAAAATATGTAATATTCATGACCTTTTCTCGTATGGCTTGAAGATTACCTCTCGTAAAAGTCTAGTGAGATAACAATAGATCTTGTATGAAATGGGTGTATCTACTTACTACAATCAACAAGAAGTCACCAAGGTTCTTATGTAGGGTCTTCAACAGTTAGGTTAGGTTATTTGCATTCAAAAGAGTACAGTTATACCTCGAGTTACATAGGTATGTAATGGATCTTTACGTAACTTGAGTTTTACTATGCCGAATTTAATAGGCAGGTTTAAAGCAGTCATCGAGTTTACAAAGTGTTAGATTTTTGATAGATGTTTGAAATATAATAAATTGGTAAAAAAAATTATGTAGCCCTACTCAGATTTCCTTTTAACGTACTGCGAATTTATGTAAGTCGCGTGTTACGTAACTCGGGGTATTAATGTGTTGCAATTTAGTAATCAATTAGCTTTGAAAGATAGACCCTATTTAACGAAACTACAGAAAAGGACAAAAATCGACAATTTGATTCCACTCTTTAGATATTACTTTATCAAAGTGGGTGTACGATATATCTTATTTTCTAAGTCAAGCGGTTACAACTGTTTCTGAGTGAGAAGATTATTGTTATAGTTACCTACTACATGCAACATGGAGCAATCTGCGCTAATTGCCGCGACCAATATCCAAATTTTGTCATCCAGTCGTACAAATATATACTACGTACAATCTGTTTAGTGTTGATTGCTCAATGGCACACTTCGGGCTCTTTGCATTAAATCTTCAATTTTCAATTATTTCAGTGTTTTTTTTAAGATGGCCCGTTTTCACTCCTAATAACATTGTGTATTATTTGTACATGTACATAGCTTGTTTGGTTAGGTTATACAAATATCTAAAGATTTTGGAAAAATATAAATTGCTTACGCCATAATCCATGGACTTAAATATTAGCACTAGGATAAAATACGCATAACCATTTGTTAAAATTACTTTCCTTATATTATCTATGGTAGAATGCTGCGAAGTCACCTAGTGTGTTTTGTCATACGTGTTCTTGTGCTGGTATCCGGTGACGTAGCCGGAAGCGTCGGGGAGGTCCTTCCTTCCGGAAATTCCCTTTCCTTTCCCCGTGTCGTCGAACCTCTGCTTGCTGGACCCCGTGTATTTGCTAGGGTCTGTTAGCCTCTCCACTGATGCGGGGGACTTGACCACCTGCTAGCAAAAAACAAGGTTTTAATCAGGATATAAACTACTAATTGGTACGTGGGAGATGGGAGATGGGAAGGACTTTTATAGGTAAATACTACTATGCAAAAACCTGGGTATGAATTGTCTATGTCCGCAACGAAAAAACAACAAACCTCAATGGTTATTAGTGTTACATTTAATATTGTACAACATGCGTGGGCATAACAAAGGTAGCCTTTGTGCATGAATCATTCTCTCGAATTTGAGTTTTTTTTACCCGGATAATGCTTTACGATGATGGGCGTAGTATTGTATTTCTAATCAAAAAGACAATGGGCCAATAATATTACTGCTGTCCATTATTTTTCATTAGGTATCTTTTGTACTTTAAAGATTATCTTTTTTTTACCAGACTGGAAGATATCCAATAATTCAGGGTAACAACTTACAAATCTCTAACTAAACTCCTGAGGTCCTGGAGCATGCCAACCAAAAAAAGAGTAAGCGTCTAAATTACAATACTAATTATAGTAGTTACCTAGTAAGTAACTAGGCTGTCTGAAGACAATCTCTTAAGGATTGCAAGAACAGTTATCATTCGACAACATGACAATATCTTGGATATTCAAGAACTGTGAGGTAAAAGAATCTCTTCTGGAAAGCGCTCAAATGTAACACAAAATTATTCAGTTACTTAGGACGGATGATTTCACAGAATTTTAACAATTCATCAAATTTCAAAGTTAATATTCAAGTTCTGTGAAATTCCTGTTCTAGTTGGGTTTTATGCGACATCGAATATGAATATAAATAAAAATTTCATTTACCCCGAGTCCGGTATGACCCGGAGGCCCGCAGTTGGTGAGCTTGGTTTTGATCTCCTCGATTTCCACCTTTTTATTCTTGGCTAGATCCTCCAGGAACTTTTTGTAGTCTTCGACTCCGACTTTCTGGCACTTTAACTTCTTGAAGTATATTCCTGTGTCGGTAGTGGTAATCTTCTTGCCATCGATCACCTTGGCTTGCTTCATCCACTTGTCACTCTGGGAGAGCGTGATCTGTTTGCCGTCGGATTTGAGATCACCGAACTTTGAGAACGCTTTGAAAGTATCTTTGAATGTGCAGCCTCCGGCGGGTGTCGGTGATGGACAGCTATCTCCATTATTGGCTTCTCCGTTACTCGCGTCCAATTTAAGCTCGGAAAGCTCTTTCACCGGGGTATCTGTGTCTGCCATTTTATTTGTTTTCTAAACCTGCAACAGACAAAAAAATATGTTGTAACCGACATGCAATAAGCCTACATGATTAAAATTTAGGCGACGACATCAGATCTATTTATATAATTGTATACCTAATGACGTTAATTTTGAAAATATTCGTCATTTTGTAAGCACAGCAGCTGGAAATAATCTAGTCAGAGTCCCATAAGTATCAAAGAACGTCGAATAAATTAAACAAATGGATGAATCACGAGAAAAACTAACTGGTTTTTAAAATAACTTTGTTTTTATGTAGGTAGGTACTACCTAAGTAAAATGGAATGTAGGTATAGATTAAGTTGGGTTGCATAAAGCAGATTCGCCATATTTTCCGAGCGACGCAAGATATTTTCCCTCAAAGGCAATTGACCTGACATGTGAGATCTGATTATAAGTGCAAAAGTGAAACTTTATCTATATTGCAACGTAATACCTACTTAATAATGAAACTTTCCATGATCGTATGAAAGTATCATCAATCCCAAACACAGAAGGTTATTTGTCATGTTTAAATATGTAGGTACCTATATAAAGTACGTTTTAGTTTTATAGAAACACATATAAGAGTGGTTACGTAAGTGAGCTGAGACCTGAGATGCATTGTTTGCAATAATTGTTCAATAATGAGGCAGATGTACGTAATATGTAGCAATTAAAGTAAGTATAATGCAGAACTTTCTCTCCGCATTTTTTTTTCTTTTCCGACTCACAGAATCGTGTTTAAGTTTTGGGAATCTCGACACACCTAATCAACAATTAATGGTTCAATGTACGAGTGACTAAAAGTAATTTCGGGTGGAAAATAAAATTAATTTAAAGTGAGTAAGTACCTTTTATGTGATACCTCACAATAGTCCAAACTGCTCCCTGTATGCTAATTGGAGCTAGTGAGGCTATGTAATAGACCGTATAACAATATAACCAATATATTAAGGCCAATGGAATTGACTATGTTTTCAAGAGAGAATTTCTATGTTTAATTATTATTAATCTATTTTTAGCAATCTTTAGGGCACAGGCGGCAGGTGGGAATGCTGTCCTTGTTCTACCGGTATTACAATGGAAGATGCTCCGAGGAACTAGCGTCATTGATCCCCTCGGCGCCGGTGCATAGTCGGGAAACATGCCAAACACGCGCCCAACATTTGTACACGGTTGACATTAGTCACATGAGAACGGGTCGTTTTTACGACTCGTTCTTGAGTTCAACAGCTCGGCTGTGGAACGATTTACCGGCCTCTGTGTTTCCTCCCTCCTACAACATGGGTCTCTTCAAGACCCATGTTCACTCCTTCCTTTCCTCAAAAAGACCCTCCACACAGCATCCTCAAAGATGACATAGGCCCTGTGGGAAATTATTTTCCTCAGGGCCTCCTGTGTGGAGTTAATGTAAAAAAAAAAATCTAATTTGTAAAATTTAAAACTTTTTTAGGTAGAGGATAGTCTATATTTCTCTCAATTTATTTCTGTCCGTCATTCAGCTATTTTGTTTGAACCCGAACACGTTTTCGTAGAAATAAAATACTTTAATAAAAATAACCCGTGTTGTTTACGCCACTATTTTTAATAAAAAATATCAACATAAGAGTTTTATACTACGATAATCGCATGTTTTGTATCACACATTTACAATTAATAATTTTATTTTATTAAAAGATAAATAACTTTGTATAAGTACATCACTTTATTTTATACACACTCTACATGTTTAATGAATAATGTTCACATCATCAGGAGTAAAATAAGTATAGAAGTATAGATACATTTATTTATACTTATTTATAAGTATATAAGTAGATATACATTGTATACAAAGTTATTTATCTTTTAATAAAATAAATAATGCCATCACAAAGTGAAAACCTTTCAGAAGAAGTTTTCTTCGAAAATTAATAATTTTATTTATCTTCTAAATATAGAGTGACAAGTGATAATACCCGGAGTTATTATAAAGTTACTGATATCCACTAGCAAGTAGCAAATGGACATAAATAGATATTTAATAATATCCCTTTGACATAATCATCCCAAGTGGAATAGGTATGGGATTGGGAAGGGTCGGTCCTGTACAGGCGCCATTGGAGCAGTCCGCTCCAGGCGCCAAATTGCCAAGACGCCAAGGAGTCAAGGCGCTGATAATATATGATAATATCTAACAACTAAATTAGAGCCCTTGAGATTTTTACTAAGGAGCAACGTTTTGATTTCAGGAGAAATGATTTCACCGTGCTAGGAGCGCTGTGAAATCGATAACTTTACAATATCGGATCGATAGGCGTAACTACCGATGATTTTATATCGATGTCCCTAGCACGGTTTCACCGTTGATATCTGAACCGATATTGACATGGAATAAATAAGAAATCGATATTCGCTGACAACACTGAAGATATTTTCTATAAATTGACACTACGAAATGTCAAAAATTATTAATTATTAATTATGTAAAATTATTAATTACCTTCTCAAATTCTCAAATTACCCATCTGGTCTAGTGACCAGATGGGTAATTAGTATGTAATATTAGTGTTTTGAAAGTAGTGTATTTATATTGTGTTTTGTATGTAAATTGCATCCTCAAATTATAATTATTAACCCTCAATACAGGCATTAGTCCTAGTGAGGTTAATTTATGTAAAAAAAAAACGACAACAAAAGGTATGGTGAGAATATAAATAAATAAATTGATAAACTGACAATGTTGAATTGAAACACTAACCTAAATTTCAATTTGCAGTCCGAATTTACTAATCAGGTCTTTAGTCATATTTAAACCTCTTTATTTTCTCAAAGATAGAACGGATTAATTTGGTCGCGACTTGGTCATTATTTATTTATTTAACTCTATGGATCGCGTGTAGAACTAGTTTCAAATCTAAGAGCTTCGATAGTTGAACTCCGTTCATTAATAAGCCAGTAATTTCGCTTAACGAACGACATTATCGAACGATATCTGTCGGAATATCTCTTACCAAATGATATCTGACCATAGATGACAGATATGGTCAATATCGTATTGATGTATAGTTTTATCGATCGGCCATGCTAGACCTTCAGGGCCTTCCCTGGGATTGGGTAGGTATGTCGTAAACATAGAATACAACATTATAAAGCTCGTTCTAACTTTGAGGGTGACTAAGACACAGTTAGGGGAGGCCATTATTTATCCTCGCTCTTGCCCCAAAAACAGAGGAGGGTTAAATCCACACATAACATTCGTGTCCGCGTTATATGGGTGGTGGTATTACATCTAAAGGTCGGTGGCTACGTATTATATTACACACACCACACCCTCAGTGGCCATTATGTCCCTGGAACACGCAACTGAACCTGCCTTGTCAAAATTCACTTCTTATTATGTGGCGGGGCCTTTATTTTCTGTTGCCTAGAACAAAGGGTCCGTTATTGGCCTTAGTGTTTTTTGATAGGCCCAATTAATTCACGATAAAAAAACTTTCTAAAGATAACGTTTAATGTATGATTCTGCTTACTTTGTGGAAAAAACAGACAGCGCTTCGGTATAGACTTCAATCGGCACTACTAGAAATTAATAAAAACCTATCTATATCATATGAATAAAAACATATCTATATTCGTAATTTCGTTTGTGATGTGAGTACGTTTCATTATAAAAATAATAATAATGGATACTTATTTTTGAAGTGAAAATTTCTTTATAGTGATTTGTGATTTGATACTCGATGAAACGAAAAAGCGACACTAAAAAGAGACAAACACATACATACGTCTACAGGATTTAGCGAGAGAATGAGGTAGAATAATCGGTCTCCTCTTTGTGCGGTGCTTTGTATCCTCCCCATTATTGTCTACTTTAGTTTTATGAAGATTTCAATTCTACCGCAAGTGAACTGCACACTTGTAATTTTTTTCAGTACATTATGTGATTAATGTATGCATTGTATGTTCTTAACCTTTGAAAGCGTAATGGTTAGCTTAGTTGGCTTCCAAGCATTTGATCGGGGTTCGATTCTCGGCCGTGGCAATTTTTTTAAAATAAAAAAATTTCGTGTTAATAATTTTTATTTTCACTTTAGTTATTTTTTAATAATATTAAACCTACATTGGGTATTTTCTTTACTATAAATTCTATTTAATTTATAATATGGGCTATTTCATGTAAAATTCAAATAAAATAATATTTGCGCCGCGTTTTGGAGTGGTAGATAGTAGACACTCTTAGAATAGCTATGGTGAAATACCATAATTCATAATCGTTGCTTGAAATGGCATTAGCAGTGTTAGAAAACAGATCTAATTACCAGGTACCCTAACCTTCCTATTTCCCATCTCCACCCCCTCCCACCCCCTTTAGCCTCACAGCATATCCAAAAATGGGGATACGGTTTGAACGGATTTTTAAAAATATTCTAGACTCAAGTCAGTATGATTTATAGAAGCGAGATACTAAATACTTACGACTCTTCTTTATTTATTTCGTTAGTAATAATATTATGCATACATTTATTTTGAAATGCCAATTGCTATTATTGCATCGCTTCCTCCTCAGGGTTCAATTCTCATACCACGAAGCAGCCATAAATCACAGTAAGTCACTGATTACCTAATAAATGTCAAAATCGTAAAGAATTTGGCTTGGTGAATACATGGCGAGCATAGTCAATCGAACAAAGAAATGTGATGTGGACGAGTTTCGTAAACCAAAAGTCAGATTATTCTTTGCTTAAATTTCAAATACTGAACTTTGTTCCATCACCATTGTGAAATTCTAATGGGATAGCGATATACGATGTCAGGCAAGTGCAAGAGAGACAGAGCGCGTACTAAATGGAGTACAACCAAAATATAGCAACAGTGGCGACATTGGTTTCAATTCAATTCTACGAGTAATGCATTTTTAGTGTACTTCTTTATTTCTTTATTATTTTTTATCTCTCTGTAGAGTTCAAAATATCAGACATTGGACATTTATGTTATTTTCATCAAACATACTGTTTTCGGTAGTGGGCCTGTCTGTGATGTAACTCTGGTTCAATGTTTGGGGTTTAAGTGTCATTTTTAAAATGGGAACTGATTGTATCAAGAAAGAAAAGCGTTCTCATACCTACAATATAATAATATTTACCGGAAAATTATTTTAACGGTCATTTAATTTGAACGCGCCTATAGCATAATTTTTTTTTTCAGAAAATTATTTTAAATTGTTGAATATTGACAAGTTAGTGAAGTCAGATTTCAAGGATTTTTTTTCATGGGTCTGCGAGTTCTAGCTATACTCGTAGTGCAATTATTTATCGATCCTACAATGAATATACTCCGTGATTTTTCACGAGTCTGCGTTAGTTATTATTTATTATTAATTTGTTATACGCAAATCATTTGACAGTGAGGTAGGCCGACAAGTACACACCTATGCATTTTATGGACTTAGTTTTGTTGTTTAGCACAAGCGAGTAAAATTTTAATGGATTTTGTACCTTATCTTTACGAGAATGCGATGGCCGGGCAAAAGCCGAATGACGTAATCTTTGTTTCTGTAACGGTTACCTTACAAATTACAACAACGGTATACAAAACACTAAAAATAATAAATTATTATTCGTCATTTTGTTTATGTCCGGCAGTAAAGTCTAGATAACGTGTGAAGATAAAATGAATTAACCGATGGATCAGTACCTAAGTACCAGGTACAATCACAGGTAGGTCCTCACTCACAGGTGTACCAAATAATCACCGGAGATATGAAATTTCTTAGACAAGATTCATTAAATAAGTTTCTAAATATATTCACAGGTGGATTTGTATTGCCGTCACGTCCACCAGTGTAGGTACCACGTACATCTCTCATACCTACCAACACTTCCATGATGAATGATGATGAATTAACCTCTCAGGCATATTCTGTCAGAACGACAGAATATTTCTGCTTTGCAGTAAAATCAAAATAAATGGAATTTTTCTGAACGCATTCGAAAACCAAAAACAATTTTTGAAAAGCTATGAAATACGCTTTTAAATTTTATTGTTAGAAATAAACACAAGAATGGTTTTACAAAAATTTTGAGTACAAACTTAAAAAAAGTTTTAAAAATGGTTCAATTTACGTTTTCTCTAACTAAGATTAGGTACTGAAAAAAAATATATATGCCTACATACACATATTTTATTAAAAAAAGTATTATAACCGCTATTGTCACCTCATTTTTTGGGCTTTTAATTTAAAAAATTTTATCTAATAAAAAAATCGCTAATTTTTTTTTTAAGTGAAATCTTCTTTAGCACCGTTGTGATTTGAAACTCGATGAAACGAAAAAGCCACACTAAAAACAGATTTTTTTTCTTTAAAAAGAAAGACAAACATTCCCGAGTTACGAATAACCCAACAATGTTTGAAAATTTCCTACTACCACCACAGAAAGCCGAAAATGTTGCTTGTGTTGGGATGGAGGACATAGCCAGCCGAGGAATCGAACATGCGACGCCCGGGTGGGACTTAAGCGCTATGCCCACTCAACCACTGACCGGTCGAAAAATACATTCATCTATATGATTTAGCCTGCGAGAGAATGAGATAGTATAATAGGTCTCCTCTTTGTGCAGTGCTTCGTAGCCTATCGGTCTCCTCTTTGAGCGGTACTTCACAGCCTTTCCTCTCTTGTCTACTTCAGTATTATGAAGGTTTCACTTTTACCGCGTGTGAATTGCACACTCCTCTTTTAATGTAAAAATGATTAATAAAAAATTCACCAAGTAAAATTTTTTTTTAATTGCGGTTGGAAATTTTAGGAAATTTTAGTCGGTAGAAATATAGGTGTACATTTTAAATTATAAGCGGTTAAATTTTAGATTTGAATATACAGCGTGGTGTTTTATGTTTCGAACACCGTTTAGATTTAGATCATAGTTATTTCTCACTATGATAGTAAGCGACGCACAACGATTTTTATGAAACCTAGGTCCAACTTTTACCCGCGGCTTCGCTCGCACGGTATTAGTGGGAAATTACTGTATAAAGAGTTTTCCCACGGTATGGAAATTTTTTTGCGTGATAAAAAGTAGCCTACATCATTTCCCACTCCTCAAATTCCTCCTAAAAAAAATCACATAATATAAACAACAAATAACGAAATAAAATTCTTGAGAATGACATTTCGCAAATAAAAAATCTATTTTAGAAAATATTTAAATTATAGAAATAGAAATTTATTTTAAGTACCTACTTATTATTAATATTTTATTCATATTTGAATCCAGAATAACGTAAAAAAATAACAAAATGACAATAAACATTTTTAGAGATAGGTAGATATTAACTACGACGCCAACTTTTTTTTTCATTGTTTTTTAAGCACAACAAAGTTATTAAAAACAAAAAACACTGTTTCTAAGGTAACAATTTTTTTGACCTTTGCAATAACTCGATTTTGTTAGGGACAGAAAACGTATGATACATAATTTCATAACGCCACAGCTTATTCATAACGCCAGAGCTTACCAATATATATAGCCTTTGTTACTCGCAAATAATGTAGCTTTCGATTAGTGAAAGAATTTTTAAATTCCATTCGATATTTATTGCGTGAAAGAGTAAGGACCATCCAACCATCCGTACAAACTTTCGCATTTATAATATTAGTAAGATTTGAGCTGTTCGACAAAAGCGAACAAATTAGCCTGAGGGGTTAAATTAATTTTGTAAACAAACGCAAAAATTTGCCCAATACGATATACCAACTTGAATTGTAAGTACCTACTCGTAGGTATATGATGTATATTCTAATTTATTGGCTTTACTCGTGCTCAAAGTTCGTAGCTTCTATCATTATTGAATTAGGTAAGCAATATGAAAATGCCATACCATAAAACTACACTACGGTGTGTGGGTATCAAATTGATAATTGTATGTAGGTGGAAAACTTCTTTTTGCAAATAACAAAATTTAAGAAGTAATTTTGCAATTTTTGTAAGAAGTGCACTTTGTAAATCAACGAAGCATTCGTTCCTACCTGCAGGATGTATTATTTTAAAAATTACGTCATGATAAAAAATAACAGCTGATGGCGTGTTGGTTAGGTCGCTCGGTTGGATCTTGGATCAGATGAATTGTGATAAATCCCGCAATACGCGTGTAGAAAGTTTTCGCAAAGTAAAGTGAAAATATAAATGTAGTACCTACCTGGTTATTTTTATAGCGCCATGTTAGTGAAACTATGTATAAAATAAATTAAATTATAAGTACGCGAATTAATCCCAGTGAGAGCTCTTACTGACATCATCGCCGTTCGTCGTCTTCCTTCTCACGCAACTTGTTTGTAAACGAAAAAGACAAAAGATAATACTAGAATGACGATGTAATATACAATCTATCACAGGATTCACAGGACTAGTATTCTAAAATGATCTTATATTCTTTATTCTATTTTTGTTTTTGATACTTATGTATAAATATGTACT
Source organism: Limnephilus lunatus (assembly GCA_917563855.2). Lineage (NCBI taxonomy): Eukaryota > Metazoa > Arthropoda > Insecta > Trichoptera > Limnephilidae > Limnephilus > Limnephilus lunatus. The sequence continues at coordinate 43,180,189 of OU830598.1, read as the reverse complement.
TTAACCTATATATATATATGTTAGTAGATATAATATGAGGTTCAAATATTCGAGATAAAATCACGAATTAAAAGTTTGTAGATGGGTACGAAACCTATAATAGGTACCTATTACTAATTATTAGATCATTTTTACAAAATATACATAATTTTTTTTTGTAGAAATACGGAACAAATCGTCGATAACACAACTTTATGATAAAATGCACTTTTGTAACTGATAGGAAACAAAACGTTATCTACTCGTACAAGGAAAGATACATTTCCATTTTTCCGTAATTATTTGAAAAGATAAAATGTCAAGTGCACACAGTTTTGTTAATTATAATCATAAGATTAGAATGATAACATACTAAGATACACGAGTATTTTAAATAAAAATACAACCCGACCTTTCGTTGACGAAAGTGATATCTAATATAAAAATGTGATAAAATAGATATTTATGTACTCGTACAATATTGATGTAAAATAGACATTACTTAATGATAACAAAGAAATTGTTATTGGAATGGACGCTTTTATAATTACCGTGACTATTTACGGTAACGGTACCGTGACGGCATAAAAAGGTAATAAACATACGTTCCTTAACACAATAATGCTGCAACTCTTTCAAAAGATGAGATACACAATGTACGTTGGTCTGTTTTCTCCCAAGGAAAAAAGTCATAATTTTCTTGCATCTCTCTCACACACCGCGCTGTCATATTTCCGTAAACCCCTACCAATACTACTAGCCGTAACGATAATTTTAAAAGCATGGATTGTACCTGGTTATAAGGATAATATTAAAGTGTGAGTGAATTCCAAAAATTCAAAAACGTCAAATGTCAATGCGCTGATGGTTTTGCTATTGTTATTAAACATATAATGCTGCAGCTCTTTCTTACACACTAAATAACAACAGTCGAAAATGAGACAAACGGTGAACGTATGTCCGCATCTCCCAAAGGAAACATACAATCATTATCATACGTCTCCCTCACACGCATAAAAAGTATGACTTTGGAGGAAACTGCCACACGTAATTTGTGTGTCTCACCATTATTTAATGTGTAAGAAAGAGCTGCATCATTATAGCGATAAGGAACGTATTTGTTTGCCATCACGGTATCGTAATCGTGAATTGTCACGGTAATTATAAGAAGCGTCCATTGCAATGTAATTCTAACTTATTTTCAACAATATTAAACTCGTGAAAATAAATGTTTAAGTAGTTAAAACGACTTTCTGATTCTCTCGTATGTGCAAAAAATATTAAAAATTATACTTTATTGTCTGACTAATCGCTATTCCAAAACGTGATGGCCAAGTTTCTTGTAGTGGTTGAAGGCATGACCTAATGGACATAAAAAAAGAATGGTTGGAATAATATATTGAGCTGCCGACTGGGCCTGTTGGTTGGTAACGTGTTTACAGCAGAGTTTCAACAGCACTGGTCTTCTATGGTCCATGATGTCATCGCTATTTTATATTTCTCGCATTTTTACTCTCGCGATAAGTTGGCTTGGTATTATTTTCCATCGCGGTACGGATAGGTCACATCCATCACACTCGTTATATACACACATATCCTACATTAGCTCTCTATTTCCGCAAAATAAATATATTATACCTACGAGTGTTTCCACAAGGAACGCTTGAATTATATGAGGTAACAAGAAATGTCGTCATTTTCTAGTTGAAATATATATTTTTCACAATTATGCTGAAACCATTTGTGACTGTGAAAGCTGGAGTCATTGAAATTGAAAGTAGTGGGGAGGGGGAGAAGATGAGAAGAGGGAGGTAGGAGATAGGGAACATTTCGAGCAACGTTTCATTTCTGAATGGTTGTCTTACACTAGGGCGATATTGAGAGTATCTTCCACTCTGGAACGTGCCGCAAATACACCCTATACCTACAGGGTGTGACAGCACATACCCGAAGGATTTTAACCGGCGATTTCTGAGCATATTTTGAGTACCTACCTACATAACCTAGATGTCATTTTGCTGTCCAGTGATATATTTTTTTATTGAAAATAATAAAAAAAACTCGCTACTGATCCTATCCCTAGCTATACGTCGCGACGGGTTTAAGCGATACGTGCGCTGTTTCAATATATCATCGGACAGCAAATGATGTCAACATTTTTACTCCAAATATGCTCAGGAATCAGGAATCGCTGGTTAAAATCCTTCGGGTACCTACGTGATAATACACCTTGAATATTTTAAATGATTAAATGTGAAGTAACAATTCAATCAAATAAAATTTACTTGCGCACGCAGGGATTTGAACCCGCGAACTTCGGATCGCTTCCGAGAGCCTTACCCTTCGACCACGAAGGCCGTCGAAACCGTTGTTTGGTCTTTGCTGAAACTACAGATCCAAACACTTATGATTGATACATTGTTCGGTCAGTTGCGTCGCTACTGCAACTATTGGGGAACCGTTGCAAAATAAATCAGCACTTTGGGCTTTTAACAAAAGTTATTTAATGTGAAATTATTAACCCTACTCATTTATGCTCTTAAGAATTTAGATATTAGGAAAATTTTGACCAATTTCGCTAGAAGTTGAGAAAAAATAAACTTATGCTGGGCACATGGAGACGACCTCATTACATTTTTCTGTTTATTTAGTACCATAAACACCTAACAAAAATAAAAAGAAATACCTTCTTCAGATGGAATTTTTTTTTAAATTTATTTTTTTAAGGTGTCTTTAGATCCTCTATTGGCCGCCTGAAAAGTTAACTTTATCAAGCTGTATCTATTTCCCAAAAATAAGATCGAAAAAATAAAAATGTTAGAAATTTTGATGATTCCATACTCCATGAACAATGAGAAATGCGATTAGGAAATATATATGTATATGTAATAAACATACATAATTACGCATACATTATATGCCCAGGTAGGAACTTATTTGCATAATTCGCGAAGTAAACAATGAACATAATACCAAAAACCTGTAAACCGTGAGAATTATTCATCGTATGGCAGTTTTCTAATATCGTACTACATTTTTTATGTAAAGAGGAGGCATTCTATTCATACGCAGATTTTGTTATAGTCCAGTCAAATAAGGATTTCACTCCTAAATGTAACGGAATAAGCTGAAACTTTGAATAAACCTTTATTATGGTATTCTACATGTTGCCTCAAAAGTCTCATAAGGTCAAGTGTGCGCGTCTTTGGATATTCAAGGTCAAAGGTCACGAAAATCAGTTTTTTGGAAATATCTCGCTTCCTTTGCCTCGAATCGCATTTGCATTCATACAAAAGTTGTAGAGTATAAAATTTTCAACAAATTTTGTCTTCATAATTTTTTTATACGGTTAACCGTTTTTAAGATTGAGCGCGAAGAGAGCGGAGCGCACAGCCGTACATGCCATGGCGCAAGGTCAATGGCGAATTTAAGTTCATGGTGTGGTTTTTTTAACTATTTTCGTTAAATATTATAAATTAACTATTTAATATTTTATTAATAAATGTTACTTATAAATCAAATAGTCATTTAATATTACTTACCTATTTCAAATAATAATTATGTGAATTATTGGAAACAAATTGTAATCATAATCTCATTAAGAATAATTGTATTTTAAGTAGGAAAGAAATAAGGTATTTTGGTTTTAAATGTGTACATAGACCCGAGTCTACGTACACATTAAGAGTATATCCGGAAATACAGAACACCATTAAGAATATTCCTGGAAAAACATACTCCTATTTAACAACCTTTTTTATAATTGCAAGATGCATCATCAAATTTTCCATTGTTTGTATAAATAAGACCGTTTTCTTTCTGATGGAACCACTTTCTACCAAGTTTATTCGTTAGTTTTAAAGTGCATCTTGGCAACGACGGACGTAAGATTATAAGAGTTATCATGGCTGATTTGTGTTTTATATGTAATAAGTCACTTTCTGATGGTAATGCTGTAAATGTTGTGCGCGGTATACAGACCATAAAAGCAGCTATTTAAACACTTTAACTTCTGTGAATGTTCATACCGAGTGTCGAAAAGTGTACATTAGTAAAAATTCAATCAGAGCACCGGAAAAACGCCTCGAAGAGAGTAAACCTTCAACGTCGTCAAGTGTACCTCGCAAGAAAAGAAATGAAGTGTTTGATTTTAAAGAATTGTGCTTATTTTGTGGAGAAGCAGCTGATGAAGGAGCAGAGGTGAAAAAACACGGGAAGTACAAACGCACTATTAGTAAAGTAAGAACTCTCGAATTCAAAGAGAATGTTATTAAAAGAGCAGCAGAACGAAGCGATTGTTTAGGAGAGTTAGTAAAATATCGTGTATCTTATGAGCATGACTTGATAGCTGCTGAAGCAAAATAGTTCATTAAGTCAACTATGTGCAGTTTTCAACTCTTCCACCAACGAGTGCAGCAGTTCACCAGCATATAAAAGTGTCTACTACCAAATTCAAACTTGGTTAGGCAATGATTTAGAACCCCAGGGATGGGGTTGGGTGCTGCAAAATGAAGCCCTGGAACCGATAAAAACATTATTACCACCTGCACCAGATGAACTGCTTAGCACAATATTCTGCAACTGCAAGAGTGGTTGCGGTTCTCGCTGTGGATGTCGGAAATCAGGGTTACAATGTTCGTTAGCTTGTGGCCAATGTAATGGACATGCATGTCTCAACGCTTCATCGTATCAAAATGATCTCGATGAAGAAATCGCATATGACACTGAAGTTTTTGAAGGTTTGGAGATGGATGTCATTGATAACGAGGAGGATGATGATAATGACTTTGAGCGACCGGAAGAAGAAGATGATGATGAAGAAGAAGAAAACTAACTCCCATACCGGCTAACTAATAATTAAAGTAAGAAAAAATCTTCCCATTAAAAACTTCAACTTCGATTGTACAAATTTATTGATAGATGATTGCTAAATAAAAATATTATTAAAAAATGTATTCCTAATTTCTTTCCTACTTGTTCTAATGCGATTATAATTAAAATATAATATTAAAAATAAATAAATTACCTAGCTGAACCCTCTGATATGAAAATATCTGGAGTCGGTGAATTATTTTCCCATTTGGTCCCTGGTAGATTGACATGTTGTTCTTGTATTGTTTTGTATTTATTATACTTATATAGTGCACTTACATAGCGTGGATTGACTAGATGATCATTTGTGGATGTGTGGAAGGGTTTAGTTTTTCCTGTGGGGTAAGATTTAACCCGGACATAAAATCGGAAGCATTAAAAAAATTACTTTATTGTTTATTTGAAAAGGGCAAGTAATATTAAATGACTTATAAGAAATATTTATAAATAAAATAATTAATTAATTAAAGATTTATAAGAAATATTATGTAAATAAAATATATTAAATAGTTAATAAACTAATATTTAACGAATAATTAAGTTAAAAAACCGTTCGATTAACTAGGATTCGCTATTGACCTTGCGCTACGGCATATACGGCTGAGCGCTCCACACTCTTCGGGCTTTATCTTAAAAACGGTTAATCTTATAAAAAAATAATTCAAACAAAATTTGTAGAGAATTTTATACTCTATAACTTTTATATTGAACGCAAATACGATTCGAGGCTTAGGAAGCGAGATATTTCCAAAAAACTGATTTTCGTGACCTTTGACCTTGAATATCCAAAGACGCGCACACTTGACCTTATGAGACTTTTGAGGCAACATGTAGAATACCAAAATAAAGGTTTATACAAAATTTCAGCTTATTCCGTTTCATTTGGGGATTATCCCCCTTTTATAGCTTAACTGACTGGACTATTAGTAGTATTTGTAGCAGTGGCATAGATTGCTCCAAGCTTCCGTCCATACGACGACCGCACAACGAATTGAGTCGCTCTCAACTAGCAAGTAAATTATTAAATACTTGAACATCGATGGAAAGGCCACAATGTACTATTATAGTAACAAATGATTTTATACACTTGATTTTGCATATGCAGTATTTGACAATTGGGAACGGCTTTATGCATTGTGCGGGCGTCGTGTCGGCGGAACCTAGGACCAAAGGCAGGCCGTTTTGAGTTCGGATATGAATTGTCCAATGAAAATTTGAAATTAGCTATTATAATAGGCCAACTTAATACTTTTGCATATAAGTTTTTACCTTTTTTAGAAAAATGTTGGATTATTAAATTTTTTATCTCATATTATTGAAGAAGAAGATAATACTAATAAATCTAAATGAAACATGAAATAGAAGAAGACACAGTTTACAATCAGTCAGTCAGAGATTCTTTTTATTTTTCTGTGTCTTGTTTTTTTTATGTGAGACTATGGTAGGTACCTATCCCCAATTGGGGTATCTTGTGAGACTGAAGGTAGTGGAGAGGAGAAGGAGATGGGGAAGGTGGGGAAGCATCTGGCTATTCATATCTGGTCACCTGGTCAAAATCTGAATGGCGGTCTTCCAGAGCGACAATGAGCGTTTCTTCCTCTCTGAAACGTGCCGCAAATATGCTATACATTATTTTTAAACGAAGTAATTGTGAAATAACATTTATAAAATTTAATAAAATTTATTTGCGCACGCCGGAATTCGATCCCGCGACCTTCGGATTGCGAGTCAAGAACCTTACCCCTCGACGACGGAGGCCGTTCTATTTTATTAGTATTATCTGTTCATTGATGGGATAAATAGTTATTAAAAAGTTATTCCAATAAAAATCTATTTCTTTTTTATTGTTCGTTATGTTATAGGCTCAACTTTTAAGCCTTTATGGAGTAGACGCCATTGCTATGCAGATAGGTAATGTTTACATAGGTATATTATAGATACTTATGATTATTTTTTATTAAAATAAGCATGATTGGTTTTATGCATTTGATCGAAGGTTTTATGTAAGCAATCAATTATTCAAATTCCGGAGAACGATAAAAAATTAATTCGTTTGATTCAGTAACTTTTTTGCCAAAGTTTTGATAACCTGTCGAGTGTGCGAAATTGGTTTTATAGCATCTCACTTTTTATTCAAAGAGATATCTCACATTTACTCAAATTCGATGATTTGCAACATAGTAGAACACCTCGTAAACTTTGACGGCATATTCCACACCCACCGAAGAGATTGACTGATAGAAGTGTTTTATGAACGTGTCCTTCTGCCTAAAGTAAACTCAGTTTGTCCTTATTTCTTGTGAAAAATTATCAAATATCGAAATTGTTTAATGAACAGATTATCAATTTCAATATCAATCGCCTATTGGGACGAGTCGAAAGGTTTTATCTAACCTAACTAGCTGTAACAGTTTTCTTTCAAACGGTAATTAATGCGCGTTTTCATCCCGCGACAAAATATCCCTGACAAAATATCCTCTGACAAAATATCCTCCGACAAAATATCCCCCCAAAAAACATTCCCTAACAAAATATCTACTAAAACTTAACCTAACCTAACCTAACAAAAAATGGGACAAAAATAATACAGACATCCTGTAATGATACTAAATTATTATTAAAAAATAGTAAAATGGGACAAATACAGATAACAATAATTTATTGTCTTTACAGGATGTCTGTATTATTTTTGTCGCTTTTTTTGTTAGGTTAGGTTAGATATTAGTAGATATTTTGTTGGGGGATGTTTTGTCGGAGGATATTTTGTCGCGGGATGAAAAGTCGCGGAACCCTTTCAAACCAGTGTAGATTATAGATCACACTTCTCGGAGCTATCTGTTCAGTGTTCATGCCTGTTATGTAAAAGATAAATATTAAATTTAAGTAAATAAATACTGCATGAGTACCTTAATAGCTAATGTAAGTAAATAAACGTGGGTAAATAAGTGTGTTTAAAGTGACGACCTCAATGACCGAGAGGTTAAGATCCATGGCCGATCCAGCAGTCGCGGGTTCGAAACCAAGAGCGCGAATTTAATTTTTTAGGTAGGTATGTGACACAAATATTTAAAATGACAATATTCATAATGCGTTATTCATTTGCGGTACCGTCCCAGATGTATATCGGTGCCGCTAGCAATAACACTCCTTATGTAGATGCCAATAAGGTTTAAATTCCCGTTTAACACTAGTCGCCTGTTTTGATTTATTCACGAAAAAAACATCGCTAAAAAGCGTGTTTTATTTTATTTTGCAAAGCTCAGGCACAAACATTTAAATGTTTCACGATATTTTTCTAAAGATTATATGCACAATATATGTATAATAAAACCATTACCGAAAATAGGTTCGTAAATAGGAGTTATTGAACTTTAAAGCAGATATAAAACTTTTAAGAATATTTTATTGGCCTGTTACTTAATTTTTTATGTGCTATAAAAATACCAATAAGAAGCATTTAAAGTATTTCTTAGCGATCTAATTTTAAAATCAAAATCACATAATTTTGCATTGCTTAATAGTGCATCATCTTAAAACGGTTATTTAGCGGTGTTTACTAACCAGATCTGAACAGCCAGGTGATGTGCATCCCAACTTTCCTTCCCTCATCACATTCTAATCCCCACCCGCTTCAGCTTCTCAATACCCCAATAAGGGATGCCATAGTCCCACTGTTTTCGGGAGCATTTGAACTTTTGCGCGGTATTTATAACACATATATTTTTTAATCATTATGGTTGAATCTAAAATGTACCTCAATGCATACCACATATCAACTTTTATTACTGGACAACTACGAGAAAATTTAAAAGTAAAAGCTACCTGTTTGAAATGCCGTGCTTGGCATTTGAATTGGTATCTAGTGATAATAATAATGGTTTCTGGTCACGGTGTAAAATGGTGTTATCGCATGTCAAATGTTTATGGTTTGGCACATTAAAATTACACGCCCACAAGTTTATCATCAGCAATTATATCATCTTGTTATTTATATCACCTGGACACACCCATATTGGGAAATAGCGAAAACCTTGCTGCTAGGGGACATTTTCATGTAGCTTATGATATATTTATAAAACAATAATTGACTGAGCGTGGTGAAGTGAGTTTTACTCGACTACTTTGCATTTGCTCTGTAAATTTGTTTGTGTGTTATGTGTCCGGTCATCCTGTCAAGATGGTAGCCGTGTTTGATAGTATCGTCGTATTCCGCCAGAGCGCATGAGGGTTGCGTCTGGCGAGCTGTCAAGTAGGATGGTTTGGTATATTTATGAGTAGGATTTATCAACACTACGCGAAGTCTACTGTTCACAGAACTACTACTTTGAAACTTAATAATACCTACAGTAGATTTTGTATCAAATTATACACTTTCATGAGTAGGTAAGTTTTTAAAACTTTATTCCACCTCTATTTCCGACCGGACTGGTTTTGAAAAAGCACGTCTACCTTCAGAACTGTTTATGCAGATGCAAAATACAGTCCAAAATAAAATTACAAGGTTTTGCGTGGCTGTAGATATCGAAAATTCCGTATAGTGCGATGTGCAATGTGCAATGTGCATGTCCCCAACCTACAGACACGAGGGGGGCCCGGAGGGGCCCCAAAAAACGTACAAAAAAAAGTTTTTGTCTTGTTAGTAGTTATTTTGTGTTCTTGGTAATGGACCCCAAAAAGTTTGACTTTATCTTGAAACTCCAAACATTTCCCACAGAAGCTCTGCACAGTGTTTCTAAACTGTGTAAAATTGAAAGAAGTCGGCTGTTGATAGAGCTGCGACAGTCTGCACAACAATACAGCAACTTCATAGCGGCAGAGTCCACTGAGAACTACGGAGACAGATGCAGTGACGAAGAAAACGATTTGGACCCAACGGCAGCGGAAACTAATGCTGACGTTTACTACTCTGAAAATAGACAATGTTTCCAGTGTTTGACATGTGCTTTTTCTGTTCTGTTTGAACTTACTCAATCTGGACTGTTTACCAACCTGTATATTGTATAATGATTTTGTTCTTACCATACCTTGTACCCAAGTCACATGTGAACTTTTTTTTTTAAACTTAAAATCGTCAAAAATCGACTTCGGTCGTCCTTAGGCCAAGACCTTATGTCCAGTCTGCTTTTTATTAATGTTGAGAGGGATTTATTTTATAATTTGGACAAAAATAAAATAATTGATGAAGTAGCTTTAACAAGTGAGTTGCTTACAAAGAAACTGTTACTTTAGGGCTAGGCGAGCAAAAAGTCGAATCATTTCTGTTAAGTTAACCCCCTTCTATTCTAGTATATAACATTGTAAACTGTTAAACACACAGGATTTTTTTTTTAAATGTTAGTATTATTTTTCTAATCCCTAAAATCCGTTTGTCATTATTTTTAGTACACAAATAATTTTGACATAATTCATTAATACTTTGGTGCGAATAAAATCCTGCTCTTTATTTTGAACTCCGTTATAATTATTGGCAGTTTTCTTCTTCTTTAGAGGTGCCAATATAGCGTAGAAACGCGTTTTTATTGTTTTCAAGCACCTAATTTTCAAAAATTATCCGGGGGAGGCCCCCGGGCCCCCCGTTTTTTGCAACCCCCCCCCCCCCCCCCCCCATAGGTTTTAGCGGAGGGCCCCAAATGGTCCCAGTCCGGGCCTGGTATGAAGCAACCTTTGCATAAATATTAAATCTAACAAATAACCTGTAATAAAGATATTTTAAGAATTTCTTTTGAATTGCTTCTATAAAACGGAGACCAAACATCGGATACAAACATATATGTTGCATATAGCAATTTTCTGTTGTATTTTGCGTCTTTAAAATCGTCATGTGCCCGTTTATTTTTGTTGTGGTCTGAGTTTTGTAACGTATAAAAGCGATAAACTGTTTAGAAATGGCTACGGCCTATAAAATATTAATAAAGAAGGTTATTAGTAGCCCATATTGCTTTAAGTGCGTATATTAGAAAATTACTTTCAAAAGGTTCTCCACTTTATTAACTTGTGTGGTCTAATACTATCTTGTAGTTGACTACTAACGATTGAAATTCATGAAAATCTTCATAGAAAAACTATTAAAAAACTGCGATTTCTCGGCAACAGCGATGTAAAAAATGTCGACATCTTTAAATGATTTTCACATAAGTAGGTACCTACTATAGGTGATTTGCGAGTTCAACACTTGTACGAATAAATCAGATTAATTTGAACGTTTTTAAATAAATAATAGATATTTACCAATAGTTGATGAAAATTAGTAAGTTTCTATTTTTAAGGTTTTTCTTTTATACTTCAGTAATATTAATATTTAATTATAAAATTATTATTATTTTTTTTAAATTGATTAATGATGATATTGAATATGCAGTGTGTTATTCTTGTGTATACAGCACATACCGGTAGGATTTTAACCAGCGATTCCTCAGCATATTTGGAGTAAAAAATGTGTATATCGTTTTGCTGTTCGACCATGTTACACCATTTTCGTTATTAATTTTTGGGATGTTATGCCGTGTTGCGCTACCTTCTTCTTTATCCAACGTCTCGGACCGTGTCCATAATCAGGGCAAATGATGGACACTGTAATCCTCTCCGAAACGTAGGCTAAAAAAGAAGGTACCGCAACACGGCATAACACCCCGAAAATATTTTTGGTCGTGAAAATCTAAAATGTTACTCCGTCTATAAAAGAAAAACTTTTAAAATGGATTTCTGCAAAATAAACTTGATGACAGTAAAAAAAAGGTTTCTATGTAATATTTAGCGACAGAACGTGACAACAGCACCGTTCAATTATAAACTGTTTGTGGAATATTATATCTTTCAATTAGTCCCTAACGTAATACTCTATTTAACCACGCCTTCTAATATAAACATCAATTAATCCATTACGGAAATGATGGTTTAGTTTTCCTAATATGGCTTACTTTATTCGTATTTTGTCTGTTTTTAAACAAGGAGGTTCAATACGAGTGTATACGCATTTGTAAATAGATATATAATATGCAAATAAGTTTTTAGATTTTCACCGCTAAAAGTATTTTCGTTATTTGTTTTGGGGGTGTTATGCCGTGTTGCGCTACCACCTTCTTTAGCCAATATTTCGGACAGTGTTGCAGTGTCCATCATCAGGGCAGATCCGGCAGTCGTCCATCTGTCGGATCTGCCGGATCTGCCCTGCTGATGGACACTGGATAAAGAAGGAGGTAGCGCAACACGGCATAACACCCCAAAAACAAATAACGAAAAAAGAGGTAGATATGCATTTAAAATGTGTAATATACCGATGGTAAGAAATTGACGTACCTATCTGTAGGTATACCTACGTAGTAGGTCAATAAGTACTATACAACTATACATACATCTAAACTTCGAATAAAATAAACTCTCGTTTTTGGGTTGAATGAGGATTGCTAAAAATCATACAACCATCAGGTAGATTAGGTACTTTTGATAAATAAATTGATAAGATAATCACATGTGAAGTCTACAGCCAATATTCATTGATAACTTTTTGGCTAAGTGTTACCTGCTGTCAACCGTTAATATTTTGTTACTGATAAAAAAATATTTGATTTCATTAAAAAAAACCTCTTATTTTACAATATCTAACCTGTAACCTGTAACCTGACCCCCATTAAGTTATTCTATAGTTATTATTTGTTTTCTAAAAATTTGTCATTTAAGTAAAAAAAAAAGTAGGTTAGTTTTTATTATTATTGTGACAGATGTTTCGGCTTCCAATGCTATTTTCAAACTACGGTTAGAGCACTTTGAGGCGACTTATTTGTATGATTATAAATAAAAAAAATTTAACGTGCCAAAATTAATTTATTACCGGTTAAACCACTTTATTGAGAAAATAATTGTGACAATAGGTCAGCGGTCGGGGAACTTTTTAACCATTACCCCAAAATATTTTTGTGTAAGTCGATATTACCCCTTCCCCCCATTTTGAAAAGAAGACAATCAATGTATATTTAAATAAAAATTATTTATTGAATTAATTTACACGGAAAATAAAAAAGAAGTTACATGAAAATAGTAAGAATGTAATAGACAAATAGACAAACAAAATGAAATTCTCAAATTGGATCAAAGATAAATTTAGATTTTCAGGTTTCCCTTTCAGTTTTTGGAGAAATGATGTTGCTTCATGTTTGATACAATTACTTCAACGACGATAAAAACAACGATACGCAAGCACGCACACACACAACGCGCGTCTCTTACTTCTCACGCACACACCTAAATTGATTAAGTTTGTAAAAATACTAACACGTTAACACGTTTATGAAATAGCAAACTAGAAAAATTTCCTTATTACCAAAAAAAAACATTTTTACCCCATTTGGGGTAATTTACCCCAGTTCCCCGACCGCTGCAATAGATTCTCTATTTTGTGGGGAAAATCTGTTTTCCCCACATTAAATGTGTTTTCTTAATTGTTTAATAGTGATTCAACTACTATTGGCTTATTTAAATATGTAATTTTTTTTTTAGATTTTGTAAACATATCTACTAAGTAAATTTAAAAAATATATATTTAAAAAAAAAGTAATTCCATATTTACGGGAACTGTAAAAGTCGATGAAAAAAGGTTTTTCTTCTATACAGATAATCTCGTACAACTTTATCTAATGTATGTGGAGGGATACGTAATATAATATTTTAACTCTTAACATTGCTTTACTCGAACCTCGATAGCCTCCCCTCGAAAGCCTCCCCTGGAGGCTCTGGAAAATCTATGACATTAATTTTGATCTCGGGAAAAGGTGGCGTCTCGGGAAATGTAGGTATTTAAATGTAATTGCCAATTTTACTCCTAAAAGGAATTTTTCGATTAGCTGGAACCCGCACAGAATGAGCTAAATATTGGCAAAATATTAGTCCAACAAGGAGATAAATCAAAGGAGACGTCCCAACAAAACGTCAATTCCACCAAGTCTTACAAATTTAAAAATAAATCTATTTTCATTGGACATTGGAAGATCTTTTTTATCAATTATAGCATATTTAGCAGATTTTACCCTTTGTGGCCTTGAAAAAGTTGATTCACATACATAATTTGATTATGGTTGTATCACTCTAAGTAATACTTTTATTTTAATCTTGCTTTTAATATCTAAAATTTCGTTCGTCATTTTCAGCATGGAAGATCTTCATAATCTCAATATCATATCAATTATTCAAACTGCCATCTAGCCATAACGCCTGCGCCTTTTTGCTTCAGGGGTAGGCAGAGAGGATGGACCGCCACACTCTTGATCTTGACACATAATTCTTGCTTAACTCACAAGCATAAATAGTCTTAAAAAAACTCTCCTGTCATGCTGACTCAAGGGGTATGTCAACACATGATCTGATTTTTCATAAGTTTAAAAATATATTCGCGCTCTCATCATTGAGAAGGGTGACAAACTAATTTGTTTAAAACAAAACAAAAACTTGCGTTCCTCCTTGCAGCAATAATAATACAAATCAAAACATTACTGGTAAGTCCCTTCACGAGTCACGAGTAGTAGATATTCTATATTTGCTCCCATAATACATCATCGGTTATTTGTGAAGTTGCTCGTTAGTTGCGTGTGAGATTAGTTTAGCATGCTGTATATATATTATGCTATAAAATACAAAGTATATATACCTACAAACATACACATGGTTTTATGTATGGGACGTGAGGAAAAGCGAATTACAAGCGTAGCGCTAATAATAAGCCGGTGGGTAATAAAGAACCATTTACCCAGCACTTTGATCAGGAAAACTGGCAAAACTTTATTCGTTATTTTCACAGTGGAAATGTGGAAAACTACCCTAATAATTTACTTCCAAACTTGGATTGAATCCACGTTCGACGCAGGTATGTTTGTAAATGTTTAATCGACTCGTTATTATTTATTGCATTGTAAACAACAAGTTGTTTTAGGGAAAGCTTTTAATAAAAATATTGTGGTCATGTTTGGTTCGGTTAAGCACCAAAACGACCTACCTCGTTTTTAATAACCTTTGATAATAGTAGGTTTTATCTCTAAAAATGCGAGGTTTCCATATCAATCCGCATACTAATTTTTCTTGTTGAAATTGTTTGGCTATAAGCTTCGACCAAGTATAAGATGGTCGAAGGCTATAAGCAAGATTTCTAGTATCTAAAACGAAGCGCCTCGGGAACCTTTCACCCCGAAGTAGATCGGTTATGGTTGATCATTTAAATCATCAATATCACGTACATACATATTAAGTACACAATCATCGTGCTGCAATATTTAAGTTGTCTTAATTTGGAAGATCAATTAACATTATTAATATGCATACCTTGTGCTGTGACAATATCCTGTCACTAAAAGATAGGTAGGTGGTATGGATCACGGACGAGTAAAAACAATGTTATTATTTATTACTTAGCTGTCATTTCAATAATTCAAATGCAACTGCAAGGAACATCGCCACCAGTTTAAGCCACACCACCAATAAATATTATAACAATATTGATTGAAGTATTTAGCCTAATGTCGTAACCTCATTCTTATGCCAATGCAGCTATTATCACACAGCTAAATATAAACTCCGATTCCTGATTTATTCGTTAGACCAGTCTTTCTCAAAATGGGAGATAACGCCCCCTTGTGGGCGCTAGAGGATTTCAGAAGGGCAGTAGAAGGCTCAAAGAAAATCAGGGGGCGTTGCGGAAATCTAGAGGGGCGACGACGGTAGACAATTCTATTTATGAAAATCTCATGGAATCTAGACACGACACCACATGAGATGCGATTTACTACTCGAATGCTTGGAGTCCCTTATAGACGGTTAAATTCGAGTCGCTTACTTATGTAATAATGTGGATGTTGCTTTATATGTCGTGTACATAATCCATGATGAAGTTATCTATATAAAATAATCTGTGATTTCCGATATTTGTTTTCATACAAAAATTTTCAGTCGATCGCGGCGATTCCATCCACATCCGAAATTCTTGATATGCAATTTTAGGCTTGAATGCTGGGAAACTCGTATAGACGAAAAAACTAGAGTCGCTTGCGCATGCACTAGTATTTTTTCCCGCTGTTTATTTCATGAATCTGGCATCCTCGGAAGTTGAACAAAGTAGTTTTGATCTGTTTAACTCGAAATGCACTATTTTAGATTAATATTTAATTGTTTTTAAGATACACAACAGATGGTAATGTAAAAATCATGTGTGCAGTTCACACGCGGTAGAAGTGAAACCTTCAGAAAACTAAACTTCGAGAGAATGGCGAATGCAGAGTACCTATCATGATCATGAGTAGGGTATATTTATTATAAATGTTGTTACCAGATTTAAAAATTATTTTACATTTTTATAAAGCCCCACACGAAAAGGAGGCCGATAGGCTACGAAGCACCGCACAAAGAGGACAACGATTAGTCTATCTCATTCTATCGCAGGATAAATCCCATAGATACATATGTTTTTCTCTTTAGCGTCGCTCGTATCCGTTTCATCGAGTTTCAAATCACAACGGTGCCAAAGAATTTTTCACTTCAAAAGGCAAGTTAAAAAATATGGGGGGCATTAGATTTTTTAAGAGACAATTTCTTTAGGATCGTTGTGATTTGAATTTCGATGAAACGAAAAATAGCGAAACTAAAAAGAGACAAACACATACATCTATAGGATTTAGCCTGCGATAGAAAGAGATAGTATAATCGGTCTCCTCTTTGTGTTGTGCTTCGTAGTCTCCCCACTCTTATGTCTACTTTAGTTTTCTGAAGGTTTAACTTCTACCGTGTATGAAAAAACTCTGTTTTTTAAATCTCTCGGTTTTTAAAAGTGGGCGGTGGCCGAAATAAGTTTGAGAACCTGTGCGTTGAACAGATGATTCATAAACAAAGTTCCTAGTTCGTACCACCCTGCTAATCTGCTAACAAAAAACCTACGTATCTTTTTATATGTTTTTTTCTGTTGTGATAAAACGAAAGATAAATGATTTAAAATGGATTATCGTTCATTTATGGTAGACAGATATCATAGTTTGATGGATTAAATTAAACATAATGTTTTTCATTATGTAAGACAAATAACCTCTTTTCGATAATCAAATCCAAATGACATAATACTTATTTTGGTCGAGTGGTCACAATACATTATCACTATCACCTTCAAAGAAAGATACACACTGATCTTCGAATGTGCTAATGATATCTGTCAATATCGACTATGGAAACATTAGGTACTTTATCATATCAAATATTTGCCGTTCATCTAAAAGGTCTTGACTTTTGTTGTAAAAATTGGTACTATTCATTAAATTGATTGTATTTAGGTATGGTTCTTTAAAAATATATATATATTGTAAAGTATGGGTAGGTACTGTTTACGTAGGTAGGTACTGTAGAGCGGTTGGAATTTAGAATGAGGATTCAACGGAATCTGTTCGTGGAATCTGTTTTTTTTTACAAGGAAGGCCCTGATGAAAAAAAATCTCCTCAGGACCTGTATCATCTTTGTGGATGCTGTGTGGAAGGTCTTTTTAGTAAAAGAAGAAGTTTTAGGTAGGAAAGCGTATGAGGGGTGGGTAGGAATTTGGTGGTCAGTATGTCCAGGAGTGACGGACATATGAATCCATCCTTCCCACTGCGGTAAGGCGATGTTCCGAAAGACTCCTGCTAGAGATATTAATATGTCTCCCTCAACCAGAATCTCCCGATCCGGCCAACCACGCAGTCAATGAGCAGACGCATCCGCCGCTAAGATCCGGACAAGCCTCACCCCCATGAAGCCGAGCACCCCTACGAACATAGCGAACCACACGGGGTGACATATGGCAGAGGTGTTGGTTATCAAATAAATGGTTCCTGGGGTGGCGTAACCCATTCCTGCCTTCAAAATTTAATCCATTCGTTTCCATTCGGAAATTTCTTTAAAAAAAGTACATTCCAGTACCTTAAAAAAAATAATCTAGTTTTTGACTTTTTTTCTTTCGGATTTCTATGAAACTTCCATAAATAAATAAACAAGGAGTCTTAGTGAATACTGTACAGTGTACACGAACACTGTACCTACTGCCTAACTATATTTATTTATATTTCGTTTCTGCATACAGTGCATATTATCTAACGTCCTGGTTTATAAAAGTATTGAATTAGAACATAGAACTATACAGACCAAACTTTATGGGTAGGTAATTCTATATATATATATATATATATATATATATATATATATATATATATATATATATATATATATGATGTATACAAAGGAAAATGGGTCACTCTACGCAGTGGCGTACCGTGGGTATCAGCCGCCCGGGGCGGAGGAAAATTTTGCCGCCCCCCCCCCTATATAGGTACTTCTTCAGGGAGGGAGGGTGGGGGGGGGGGGGGTAGTGATCCTTTTTTTTTATTTTTTTTTTTTAAAATATTTATTAATTAAATCTGTATGCGGTGAATTAAAACTACACTCAGAACGTGAAAACGGTTTTTCTTTGGTTCTGGCAGCACATAAATTGTCTGCAACTAGAATTTTATATTTGCACTTCGAAAAAAGTTATGTTTTCCTTCGAAATATGTCAGCAGATGAATACACAATTGGAATTTTACATTCTGAACAATAAAACTGGCTTAAATTTTATCTGTATGCGGTGAATTAAAACTACACTCAGAACATGAAAAAGATTTTTATTTGACTCTGGCGGCACATAACTTGTCTGGAAGAATTTTATTAAGCACTTCAAATAAGTTTTTTCTTCAAAATGTGTCGTCGGATGAATTCACAACTGGAATTTTACATTCTGAACACAAAAGGGGTTTTAATTAAATCTCTAAGCGGTGAATTAAGACTACACTCGGAACATGAATGTTTTTTCTTTGATTCTGGCGGCGCATAAATTGTCTGCAAGAATTTTATAAAGCACTTCAAATAATATAATGTTTTCCTTCGAAATGTGTCGTCAGATGAATCCACAACTGGAATTATACATTTTGAACACAAAACTGCTTTTAATTAAATATGTATGCGGTGAATTAAAACTTCACTCAGAACATAAAAATGGTTTTTCTTTGATTTTGGCAGCACATAGATAGTGTGCATCTAGAATTTTATAACTGCAATTCGAATAAGTATGCACACACCTGTCAGCTATTTAACTTTTCTGTGATAATAAATTTAAAATATATCACCGTGATATATACGTGGAAGAAAACCGTATAAGTGTAATTTTTTGTGCGCTTTCAGCAGGGCGCACAAAGCTTCACGAATATAAAACACAAATCGACTATCAATTAGAGCTAAAATGATACTGTTGCCATTTACATTTTTATTTAAAAATAATGTATGTGTTAGAAATAAAAACAAAACGTCTGTCATTAATATTTTGATTTTAACAGTATATAAAACTTAAGAAAGATGTTAAGAAACTATAAACTAGAAAAAACTTTTAAGTCCTGACGCGAGAATAGAACCCGCGACTTCCCCAATCCAAATTTTTACAAGATGATTATTGATTGTGAAATTTTGCCGCCCCCCCAAAAGTGCCGCCCGGGGCGGGCCGCCCCCCCCGCCCCCCCCACGGTACGCCACTGACTCTACGCCGAGATGTCAAACAACCCCTTTGTCCACGTTAAGGCTACTAGGCTGCATAATACTACGAACAACATATCTACGATATTTTCTACTTAGGTAGGTATTTTACCTATGATGCCTGAATACATCTCCATGCATAATATTATAGATGCACCAATGCGATTGATGTCACTGCTAAAAATAATTAAGCGAAAAAACAGGTAATACAGAAGACTTTAAAATAAATTGTTATAAGAAAGTTTTGTAATACCTATCAAATTAATTGCACGGATAAAATTAAGATAAATATTCTAATAATATGTTTACATAATTATAAATAGTAATGGTGTAAGTATGAGCGAGAAGTTAATATTTTTATTTTGTCATGGACCGCCCAAACAGGTTTGTTCTCACTTTACTTCGTTCATATATTATCTTTTATTAAATTAACACGTCCCGAACAAGCTCCATTACGCGTTTATTCAAAGTTTCCAAAGAAATCTCACAAAAGAGTAAAAGACGCTCAAAAAGGGAGCGTTCGTATTCAGTTATTATATATTTCATCCCTGTTTAGAACTGGTTGGTACCTACTCACTTGCGTTTTCTTTATCCCTCCAAAAGTGCCCTTTATTGGGTAGCGGCTCCTCGGTGTTCAGGCACTGCACAGCGATAAATATTTATCACTAAACACACACTTAACGATCTGATAACTGATGTATGCTAACTGAGAATATAGTAAATCAGGTTGCGCGGTGGAAAGCGAATGGCTTGCACTGAAAAGGCGTCTCTCTGACGGGTGGCGGCTGGCGTCTGTTCGGCTGTACGTCCTGTGCGTTGTGCGCTAGTGTACAGCCACTGGTACTAATGTAGGAGTAGGAGTGCGATACGACGCTGGGAAAACGATGGCGGTACTTGCACAGCTTTTCCTCTCATATTCTCACTTTCCCCACGCGCTAACTTTATCTGCCATTACGCATTATTCACAGGCAATCGATAAACAAAATCCCGTCAGCCTTGCATGTTGTTATCTCCTGTCGGATGGCGGCGGTGACTCCGAGGTTTAAATATCTATTTTTAAATGTTTAGCATTGACACAGTGACAGGGTTCCAGTGTTGTGCATGTGTTTGGAGTATGGCTACCGAATATTAATTTGTATTCCCCCTCTTTTCGTTCACCAGTGTGTGTGCGAGCGTATTCCGAAGTCAAGTGTTTATTGCCTTTGTGTGGGTGATTCTGTGTGTAATTGCACGTTGGATGAGCTAATAACACCGTCTATGAATAGGTGATAGATATTTATTAAGCATTGAGAAAAACAGTAAGCAAATCAAGAATAATAAACACTTCGCCAAATGAATTATTATTTGTGGTAAATTTCAACCCACTCTAGAATAAAAGTTAAACAAAGTGAAAGATTTTTATCCCCAAACATGACTAACGCATCAAAGTAGGGGTAACTTTGTATTTTATAGGGAGAGAGACAGAGAGGGATAGAGAAAGGTTCGCTATCAGCTATCACACATTGGGAATTTTCGGGACGCGTCCTGCGAGACAATGAATATTCCCATTCACCTTCTCGTGTCTTGGTTTCATACATATGTGCTTTGCGTTAGATTAAACTTAATCGGAACAACCAAAATTATTTATTTAAATTAAATGGCGACCCTGATTTGAGAGGAACGGCTGCGTGACCCATTTCGGCAAGTTTCATACATAACTTCATTTTGGATTTGAGGCCAAAATACCCAACCAAACTGAATAATAATGGTTTTAATTAAAAGTTATAGGTATTAAATATCTAATACAAATGTATGTTCTTTTTTATTTAATTTTGTTTTATTATAAAGAATTAAACTTTGCTTCATTTTGGAGGCAACTTTGAAATATTTTTGTGAGTTAGTTATAATTATTAGAAAAAATATCTTGCCTTATCTACCGCGTTGATATAATGAAAAATAAAATAGAACATCGTAAATAATAATGTGATGTTTTAAAATGTGTAGCATTTACTTACAAATAATTGCCCAAGTCGCCTCTAAAATAATGAATATTAAAAAATCTTTAATCACCTATATTTTATAATTTAAAACGCAGATAAATAAAGTAGCACTTTTTTTTTTACATGAGCTCCATACAGGAGGCCCTGAGGAAAATAATTTCCCTCAGGGCCTATGTCATCTTTCGCGATGCTGTGTGGAGGGTTTTTTTTTTTTAGGAAAGGAGGGAGAGGAGAGTTCTGGGAAAGAAAAATGTATAGGGGGTGGGTAGGAATCTGGGGTTCAGTGCTTCCAGGTCATCCGCCTCCAAGACCTAGACAAACCTCAACCCATGAACCCGGGCATCCCTGCTAAATCACCAAACGTAGCGAACCACTTGGGGTGACCTATGGCAGAGGTGTTGGCTATCCAATAAAGGTTCCCGGGGCGGCGGTACCCATTCCTGCCTCCCAAATTGTGAAAAAATCCATACTAGATATTTGATTTTTCGTTTGGTTGTGTTTTTCGGCCTCAAATCCAAATTTAAGATTTGTATGAAACGGGCCGCGCATTCATCCCCTTAAGGCGATCCACTAGTACCTACAGGAAAAAATCGAAATCGGAATTCACGCCCTTTTATGGGAGGAGTTTAAAAATACTTGAGAAAAAGCTTTTGGAAACGTTGGAAAAGATATTTGAGATTTTTTTTACATGTTGATTTCGTAAAGGCCTGTAAAAAACATTAATTCCTTTTTTATGCATTGTTTATTGTAATAAAACGGAATTTTTAAATTGATTTCACGAAAACAAGCAGCGCGGACCCTAACACGTTGTTTCTCCGCTCCGTTCGGAGGAGTAATGAACGAAGAATGGGGCGGCTGCCAGTCGTTCTTCGGTGGACGGTATAAGGTTCACTTTGATATAACAAATTCGTCGACGGCCGTATTGTCGCCGTGATTTCAAAAATACCAACGCGAAAATGCATATTATATTTTATTTTGTGAGGTTCGGGCGTAAATATCATTTTTTTTCGCGATAATTATATAAGAAACTGAATTTTCCACATTATGCAATAAAACCATATCCGAAAAAGTGTTTATAAGTAGGAGAGTTTTCAGTTGAAAATGTTTTTTATAGACCTAACACTTTATTATTTTCTAAGCTTATTAAAAGACTTATTAAAAAAAATGGCCGATATTTTTAAGGACCAAGGTATGTTGTACACGCAGTATTTAATTGAAGCATCTATAATACTTCTAAGCGGTCAAATTTTCAAAACAAAAACATACGATTTTGTATGATTTTGCATTATTTAGTATGGATTCATCTTAAGAGGAAACCCGGTTGCGAGAAATTTGAAAGATAGGTAGGTATTTCCGCTCTTACTCCCCCGAACAATGAGCGAAAGGGATAACTGCACCTCAGGCTGATAATACAAGTAAAAAATAAAATAATCAAAATCGAGGTGATTCCCCATTTTTCTCCTCCAAAACTAGACCGATTTTAAAGATTTTTTTACAGGCTATATTAAAAGAAAATACTTTTGGTCGATACATTTACCTTTAATACCGTTTTTTTTTTTAAATATATAGTCTAATTAGTATACTGAACGTTCGGTGATGGCGTTCGAACTAGGCAACTTTAACAATTTTTGGAGGGTACCTATAAGAAGTTACTTATCAAAAAAGCAAAACATACCAACAAGCTAGTTTTCGAAATCTATATTATTATATTTAAAAAATATTTGCCGTAGTGTCAAAATCCAGAGAGGAAATTGGGGAATACGTTTGTGTGGAAAAAATGCCGCCCGATTTCCTCTTAATATTGCCAATTATTGTCATAATCTGTGATTACAATAAAAAATGTATGTTTATTAAATAATAATAAAGTAAATAAGATACATACCCGAAACATACAAGTACATACATATATACCTACATACATACATATCTACCCAATGAAATAATGATCTGTATTGTTTTAAAAGGTTAAAGTACCTACCTACCAATAGATCAATCGTTGAACAGAAACAGCGCTGTAGGTACCTACTTACTCCTCTTTTTACGATCGCAAGGAATATGTAATACGTAACACGCTTGAAATTCGATCGTAAAACCACGGAGTCGATATCTATTGCAGATTTCTATGAGTGGAGAGTTACGAGGCTGATTTGAAAGAGGTTTGTGGCGTGAATAGACATATGAAATCAATCACGTTAATTCATTTTATTTGCATTTCACATCGCACATTATTTTTTAATGACTCAAGGCATGACAGTGAATAAATGCTAGCGTGAACTTAACTTCTGGCGGGAAAGCACCGATGGCGTAGGTACCTACCTATTGCTTCTAAAACCGCAATCGTAATTCTCTCTATTATGTGTACACACTACACACAACACACTTTTCTAAATAAGTACCTACCTAAGTATAACTTATATTAATGATTTTCTTTTATTTTAGATTCTTACTTGCATAAAAATCATTAAAATACTTTCTAAAAGTTGTCATAATAAATATACGTCTCAACAACGCGAGATGCGTATAAAAACTTAGGCTTATTTTATGGTTATTGTTGTCAAGTTTAATTTCTAGAACTCCATTTTAATTTTTATTTCTTTTATATATTCAATAATACCTATTATTATTCAATTTATAAAAACAGAGTATTTATCAACAAGTTCTGCAATGTAAATATTATTACCCGTGAGCTCCGTGTCAGCTGTTTCGCCTTCTGAAGGCATTTTGATAATGCCTTCAGAAGGCGAAACAGCTGTCACACTTAATATTTATTATATAGCAGAACTTGTTTATAAATCAACTGTTTTTAAAAATACATAGGTAATATTATTAAACATATTTTTATAATAATAGAGATGTGTACCTAAGCTCGGTTTTTATAGCCCTGTTGGGTAAGTAGGTACTTATCAATGTTCCTATATTCCCACCTCCTCCCCCTTCTCGCTTACTTCAGCCTTCACAACAAACCCATTTCAGAAATTTCATAGTCCCACTGCCTCCGGGCATATATGTACATATATCCAATCTGTGAAGAAATCACATTTAAACAAATAAACTTTCTACAAAATCAAACTAAATTATTATTTCTGCGAACAGTAGGTATTTGAACTTTCCGCTAACCGAGCATCCTTTCTAAACCACGAGGCAAAAATTTTATCGAAGATCCAAAACATATTTAAATACTTCATTCTGCATCTTCTTTCATATTGCTGGGATCGAGGGTCAAAGGGGAACATCAAAGTCTGCAAACCAAGTCTGCAAGCCTATTTGTGCTACAGGCGTCGTTTCGCGTCCTTTTTATTTCCTTAGTAGAATAAAGATAGATTCATATAAGAATCTTATATATAGTATAGAAAATAAAAAAATGTGCAGTGCCAGGGAACGTTTCTCCCTCGTCCTATGTCAACTGTGGGCTGTGGGTAGAAGTGCATAAATGAGGAGATAATCCTGTCTACCCGATTAGAGGGCTATATCTACGTAGGGCTTCATAGTAGAATCTTACAAGAAAATAATATTTGGCGAACGAGGTTCACCCAAGAACAGCAACTACGGCTGACGGCTGGGAGGCCAGCTGTTTCGGTGGCTTAACAGTGTGGTCAATACCGCATTTTTGGGCATGAGAAACTAATATAAAGGGAGATAGCAGGGGACAAAGTCTCTCCAAGGATTTTAGCATCGTATGGTATGGACAGACATCATTAGTAGCATAAAAGCATGATGCTAATGAGCAAATTAGTGGCACGTGTGTCAGGTACATTGCTAGTATTGACAAGGGCGTAGCGAGGTACGGGCAGGGGCGGGCAGTTCCCCCCCCCCTCCCTAAAAGATGCGGGAATGCTCACAAACCGTTAAGTAATATTACGTCGGTAGCCTATTGTTTGTGAGAATTAATTTAATTTTTATTATTACCTTTTCAGTTTATAATTTTTGTGTGCATCGTTGAAAGTTAGGATAAATATTAGAAAAGCTTTTTTTTGTACCCGCATAACTTACGTATCTAACTAAAGATTGTACGTTTATTTGTATTTTACTTTTCCTTTTTTTATGTATTATTTTTACGTGAATTTGTATAACTTCGACCGTATACGGTTTCAAATGTATTTTTGAAGTAAAACATCTTTCTTCTGTTTTATTGCTTCTTTTCTTACAATTTAAAATACGGTTAGGGCCCTGAGGGCCTCAGACACAGAATTGGGACTTAAACTAAAGTTAGTCAGCCAAAATTTTAGTTGGTACCTCGTTAACAAAATGCCCACATGAGCCAAGGGGCCATCCATAAATTACGTCACACGAATTTCATGATTTCTCCCCCCCCCCCCTCCCTGTCACATTTGTGAGACCCCCCTCCCCCCTAGTGAGATGTCACATATTTTGCAATTTTACATCTAAACATAATCAAAACAAAGGTTAAATTTTTTTTACATGTGTCGCAGAATTTTTACTTCGACTTTTAATTAAATTTACATACAAGTAATATTTTCTATTACAGAATTCCTAGGAAAATACTGAGTGCGATTCCAGAGGGTAGACGTCCAGTGGGCCACCCACAGACACAGTTGGGCGAGACAACTCCAGAAACGTGAGGAGAGAATGGGTCTGCCATGGACGGAGGCCGCACAATCAGCGCAAGACAGACAAATGGAGGCGCCTTGTCGATGCTGTGGGTCCCTGACCCGAATAGGACGATGAGATGAGATAACAGAATCACAAAAATTTCTTTTAAAATGATTACTAACAATAAATATAGGTAGAAATTTACTAATATCGGTTGTAACTCCGTCTATCTGTAACTCCGGTTAATGAACTCTAGAATTTATGTTTCGAATTTAAATTTCATTTAAAAAAAGTAGCAATAAAGTAGGTACCTACCTAACTATTTAATCAAATATTTTTAACAGCATTTTAAGGAGGTCTGCATTAGTAATGCATTATGCATTATGTACAAACATAATATATAAGGTATAACATGCAGTATCTAATATTTGAAGTATTTGTTAATCTAGGTATTCGTGTGTAGAAGCGACTTGGAATCCTGACGAAAGCGACAGAAAAAAACTTCGGGGTATGTTTAAACTGTTAGTTCATTTCAAGAACAAAACTGTACGTGACAACCTCATCGCCGCAAAAAGAAACCTAAATTACGCTTCCATCAAAGGACTTACAGAGGACAAGATATACATTGGAGAAGAACTCACCTCATATCACAAAGAACTTTTATGGCATACAAAAAAATTTGCCAAAGAAAAAAACTATGCCTATGTCTGGTACAAAGAAGGGAGAATCATGATGAGGCGCCTCACGAACGATAAAATTATTTATATTAAACATGTAGATGATTTTAAAAAAATTACCTAAAATATCGGTAATTACCCATACATATTTCAACACAATCTACTCACCATACAAAAATGGATACTACTATCATAACATCTAACAAAACAAACTTATCAATATACCATCAAAATATATATCTATAAAAAAAAACTTTGACCAATTCCTCATTGAACTCGACCTTACTAAAATCAAATATGACATAATTATCCTGACAGAATGTTGGCTAACACCTTACTATACTCCTAAAAACATCCCCAATTATACCCACCATCAAACCCCAAATCACTACAGACAAAACGATGGCATAGTAGCATATACATTAAACAACACTCTTAACTCATTTAATGTCAAAGAAATTTATATTACTAACTCAAACTGTCTTCAAATAACGTACAACGTCAACACATGCATCATTGCACTTTACCGCTCTCCTTCTAAACCAAACATCTCCTCATTTTTGCAGGCCATAAACTGCTATCTCACGGATCTACACAAAATAAAGAACGTAGTTTTAATGGGGGATCTTAACATTAACATTTTAAAAAACAACGAACATCCCCAGTGCCAAGACTATCTAAACACACTAATGTTCCACGGAATGGAAAGCACAATCAATTCAGCAACACGATGTACACCAAACTCCTCCTCCTGCATCGACCATATTATGGTTAAATCAAACAACCAATACACCTCCGAAATCCACATGTCATCAATTACAGATCACTACGCCACCTCTTTCACAATGAGTTCCAAACACAACGTACAAAACAAACCTTCATCTAAAATAACGAAGAAAACAATTAACTATGACAATCTTAACAAAACGATTAACTCCAAATCGTGGGACACACTCTATAACAAAACTAATATAGACGAGGCCTGGAACTACTTCTCTACCTACCTACAAGACATCCTTGTCCAAAACACCAAAATCACCACAAACACCATTCCTAAAGCGATCAAACCTCTCAAACCTTGGATAAACCATACTATAATCAACTGCATTCGGAAACGCAATTCCATACATAAAAAATGTGCCACAAACCCATATGATATCACACTCCATAATTTCTACAAAAGATACCGTAATATCTGCACACAAGTCATTAGGAAAGCCAAAAATCTATATTACAACAAAAAAATTTCCGAATGCAACAATGACCCTAAAAAAATATGGAAAGTCCTCAAGGAAGCTACCAATTCAAATAAAGCCACCGACACCTTAAACTCTCTCAATATAAAAGATATCACTGTAGACTTTACATCGAACCCCAACACAATTGTCAATTACATAAACCATTACTTTACAAACATAGGTCCGGAACTAGCAAAAAAAATCCAAATTAATAACGATGCGCTTGGTCCAAGTGACGACGCAACCAATAATGATTTCCCAACCCGCTTTGTTCTTAAAACGATCACAGAGAAGGAAGTTTCTATAGTAATAAACTCGCTCAAAAACTCTTCATCTACCGGCATTGATGAAATACCCAACAATGTTCTTAAAAAAATTGCCCCTGGTATACTTCAACCATTAACGCATCTACTTAATATTAGCATCCGCCAAGGGCTATTTCCCTCCATTCTAAAACAA
This sequence comes from Limnephilus lunatus, assembly GCA_917563855.2. Classification (NCBI taxonomy): domain Eukaryota; kingdom Metazoa; phylum Arthropoda; class Insecta; order Trichoptera; family Limnephilidae; genus Limnephilus; species Limnephilus lunatus. Next base: position 43,151,880 of record OU830598.1, on the reverse strand, counting down.
GGTTTCGTTATCCCTATTTTTAAAACTGGCTCCAAACTTGATATTAGTAATATCGTCCTATTACGTTGCTAAATTCCCTCTCTAAAGTATTCGAAAAGATCGTCAATAATAGTCTCATGGAATATCTCGAAACCAATAACTTAATATCGTCGCGGCAATTTGGTTTCAGAAAACATAAAAGCACCAACGATGCTATAGCCACAGTCACTGACCATATTTCTGGCCACCTGGATAAGGGCTTGAAATGTCTATCGGTATTTCTCAACCTATGTAAAGCATTTGATACAATCTCACACAGCAAATTAAAACGCCAAATGTGTAATATAGGTATTAGGAACAAAGAATTAGGCCTCCTCTCCAGCTTCTTATCTGACAGATCCCAATGTGTTAAACTCAGTACCACAAAGAGCCAGAATTTGCCCATTAGTTACGGGGTCCCTCAAGGCAGTGTTATAGGTCCAACCCTCTTTCTAATATAGGTATATTAACGAGTTATGAAACCTAGATATCGATGCCACTATTATCAGTTTCGCAGATGACACTGTCCTACTCTTTCAAGCAAAAGATTGGCTTACCGTTTATTCCAAAGCGGAGGAAGGAATTCAACAGGTAAAATATTGGCTTGACTCGAACATATTAACTCTAAATGTACAGAAAACTAAATACTTACTGTCTAGTCCAACCATACTCAACCTGCGGCCCGGCAAGCTTTTGTGTGCGGCCCTAAACACTTTATTATCAGGAACTTGATGTAAAAAAAAAACCAACAATCTAAATTTCGTATATCTTGAGATACGTTTCGACTTTGACGCACAGATAGTGATACCCGAAAAGGATTGTCATTATGGTCCACATAATCTGGTATAAGAGTGAGATACGTTTTTTAGATTTTCACGGCAAAAAATATTTTCGTTATTTGTTTTTGGGGTGTTATGCTGTGTTGCGCTATCTCCTTTTTTTCGCCAACGTTTCAGTTTTCGACAGTGTTGCAGTGTCCATCATCAGGGCAGATGTGTAAGAGTGTTGCTATTGCAAACGCTAGATTTTTTCCCAAAAAACAAATATTTGACACACAAGTACGCGCACAAATAATTTGTAAATAAAAAAGTGCTACTTCTAGAAAATTATAAAACACATAAAAAAATAGTTAATGTCACTGGTTAGACAGGTACCTACTTGAAAATTGCTACAGTGGCGTAACTTCAAAAAAAAAGGTCCGCCCTGGGGGGGGAGGGGGGGGGGGGGTATGCGGCCCGCGTAACTTTACAAATACATGTTTGTGGCCCGAAGAGAAAAAAGGTTGAGTATCGTTGGTCTAGTCTCACCAATATCCCAAAGTCAAACCTACCCCCGCCATTAAAAATACACGTATGTAAATATTCATCTCTAAACCGGAACTGTGACTGCCCATGCCTAGAGCAAGTAAACATTATCAAATATTTAGGAGTAACCTTCGATACACACCTAAATTGGAAGCAACATATACATAATACTACAAACAAAATCCGCAAATCTATATACTTTTTCAAACAAACACGCAATTTCCTTAACCTAAAACTTTTAAAAACAGTATATTACTCACTGTGCCAATCTCACATCGAATACGGAATTTTAGCCTGGGGTAATGCATATTCCAATGCCCTTGATCCCATCATGAAAGCACAAAAACTAATCATAAAAATAATTCTTAAAATGCCACTTACTACCAGCACGGATACTATATTCACTTCCTTCAACGTTATGGACATAAAACAGCTCTACTCAAGATCCATACTAATTAATTTACACAAAAACAACAAAACACTATACAAAGCTACACAAACAATACACAATACCCGAGCCAAAAACAACGAACTTCTCCAAACTCCTTTTTTCAAAACCACCTACGGGCAAAGACACTCTAAATATATAGCTTGCAAAATAAACAATACACTACCAACTACGATCAGACAAACTGACTCCTTTACAAAATTCAAACAAGATATTAAAAAATGGATTATAAGTATTGGACGCCTCACTATTACAAACATCTGTAAAATAAATCACACATAGACCAAAATAACTATGCACATACAACCTAAACCATATAAAATAAATGAAAATAATGGAATCCTGTCAAATTGACCTTTAAATAGATTAGGCAGAATGTACTTCTCTACTTCATCTCCAACATTTATAAAATAACTCTCTTTAAAAGATTTATCACCCTTCCAATCACCTTTCTGTTTTATTTCTATTTAAAGTGATATGTATTTTACCTTAAATATCCTTGTAACTACAATATTCATTTATATACCTGTACGCCTGTCTCGACACAGGTATACCCTAGTGAGACAGGCGTATACATAAAACCATTGTAAATATATTTTATTATAGATAAATAAAAAAATAAAAAAAAAACCTCCGCAGGTGGGTGGTGGGTGTATTACCATCGCATGCAGTGCAGAAATGAGGTAACTTTAAAGTAGGTTGCCACCTACTTTGAGAAACAAAATAAGTATATCTACCTATCTATTTCAGATTATATCGTAGATTATATTGTAAAGGATACGCGGCAAAATACTTAGTAGAAAGCTTTTTTACATCACCTCCACACGGGAAGCCCTGAAGAAAACAATTTCCCTCAGGGCCTATGTCTTCTTTGGGGATGCTGTGTGGAGTCTCTTTAGGAAAGGAAGGAGAGAAAGTTCTGAGAAGGAAAAAGGTTTGAGGGGTGGGTAGGAATGTGGGAGTCAGTTTGTCCAGGAAGACGGAGAGAGTCCGGCTGGAGAGGTCAAAAAGTCTCCCTCCACCAGTCTCTCTCGATCCGGCGCCAAGATCTAGATAAACCTACCCCATGAATCCGGGAACCCCTGCTAAGTCACCAAACCTAGCTTACCTTATTTGAGCAAAAATGCAGAAAATTCAAAGAGTTCCCCCGTAGTAACAACTTATTTATTCCGGTCTGTGTGCTGTGGTTAATTTGCCAATGGATGTTATCCAACCCCGACACGAGTGGATCATTGTGATAAGGTGGGAATATAAAAACACATGATACAGGTAAGGATTGAGGTAACCTTGTTGGTTCAATTTATTTGGTCTAAAAATACCGCTACTCGCTACTCATAAAAATGACATCATAAACCTATCAAGCTTTTATTGCATTCGTCACCTCTCGCTATGACTCCAATCATCAATCAGTTTAATGCAATATTTAAAATTAATTACTTGTACCGTATTTATTCAAGGTGTTTTAAATACAGGAACGTCTATACCTACAAAATTAGCTTGGGTACCTACTCACTAATATTTTAAATAAGTGGGTATTATTTTTTAATTGATAAACTAATGTTTAAAATAATATTTTTATGCATATTTGGTAATAAAGTTGGTTGCTTGCAGATGGAAAAATGTAATAAGCAGTAAATATTGAATGAAACACTAGTATATATATTGAATTATTTGGCGGGCAGGAGATAAGCCGACGTAGCTCATGGATAGAGCAGTTGATCGGAAATCAGAAGGACGCGGGTTCGAGTCCCGTCGGCGGCATGTATCTTTTCTCGGGAGATTTTTTCAATGTAGATGAGAGTTTCAGGCTAATAATTATTACTTATAATAATTGTTTTTATTATAATAAGTGGTGTTAAAAAATGTTGTCGTGTTTATGTCACAAACTTATGAGTTAAGCTAGTTTGCAACATGCAGGAAATTCACAAGTTAAATAAAAGGGAACATAAATGTGTGAAAGAGACAACCGTGTTTAACTGAGACAACATGATTGGGCTTCTTATAAAAAGTTTTACCCGCTGTGCTCTATTTGGTTCCATGACAACTCAGAATCGTGCAATTTCAACACGCCTTTGAAAAGTCAAAGTTACGAAAAATAGCCCATAACCTTACCTAACGTAACCTATTTAACCAAAAAAAATCGTCACTTTTAATGACTTCTCAAAGGTGTTGAAGTTGCATGATTCTGAGTTGTCCGGTCACCGCTCCATTTGCCATCGCAGGTATTTCCGAGATTACAACACTAAAATTTCAATACAATCCATTATATTGTACATATACATATTTTGTAAATTATAAAATTGTAAAATGGGGGCCTAAGCACGGGTAGGTACCTAACCTACTTAATTTTTTGATAAAATAAATATACTAGTGAGAAAGAGAAATAGTTTATAAGAGATGATAATTATTTTTTTAAGACGTTCGTGGGAATAGAAAAAGAAACAGTCCTTAAAACATTCGAAATGGGATCATCAATTGTCCTACTATGGCCTACTAACTGCGCGGTAGACCGGACCGGGAGCTGGTTGAGGGAGACTTTTGACCTCTCGAGCAGGACTTTCTCGGGACATCGCCTTGCAACACAGTGGCAGAAATGGATTCATAATTCATACGTCCCTCATTCCTGGAGACACTACCTCTTCCACCTACCCCTTGTACGTTTTTCTTTCCCAGAACATCATCTCTTTCCTTTCCCCAAAAGGAAAGAGTGGAAGTGGAAGTGGAAGTGGAAGTGGAAGTGGAAGTGGAAGTGGAAGTGGAAGTGGAAGTGGAAGTGGAAGTGGCTCCCTGAAGTGGAGCTAACATAAAAATAAATAATAAAAAAAAGAAAAGCGCGCCAAACAAGTATCTAACTTCCCAGTTGCGCCCTAAAAACACACCCTGGTAAATTTTGTCAAAAATACAAAAACAATGATTATTAAATTAATTGGGATTATCAAAATACATCGTTCGTCCAGTTGATTAGTCAGACATCTCCAAATAATAAGTTTTGAGATAAAGAGGAAATCAATATTCGAATGTTCACCATAAATCAAATATTAGGTACATGGACACTTGCCGGTGTTTTACGCTTTAAATATGCTGTAAAATGTAAAATAACACCGGAAAGCATAATGGTCCGGTAAATGACATTTTCAAATTTCCTACTAGTATCTCAAAAACATTTTTGCTTTTGTTTATGTCACTACGAGATTTTCTACATTACAATTTATTTGGTGGTATTTATGAGTAATCTGAGTATTGTACAAGATAGAGGGCACACTTTTACTTATTTTTATTTATTTATATATTATATAAAGTATATTTACGTGCAATTTTTCGATGCCTGCTTCTCTAGGATACACAACTCAAATTTCGATTTTTCGGAAATGTCTTGACTAATCAACTGCGCGATCGACATTAAAACTCATACTTCATCGGATTAATTCATAAAATGTGTAACTTCCGTTTTCCGTTTATTAAATTTTACAGGAAACACAAAAATCTGTTTTTTTTTTTAAATGATTATGAATTTTAAATTAATTTAATTATGGATTTAAATTACTTGGGGTAACATCGTAAGAATGCGTAAAAATTTATAATCATTTTTTTTTAAATGTTGTATGCATTTATTCCGTGCAAAAATGTTGTGTTTTGTTATACAGTTACTAGTTTTGGTAAGTCTGCCTGCACTGTAATATAACTCCCACTGCGCAAAGTAACCTTGGTGCTTGCTACAGGCTGGTTGCTGGTGTTGGGGTGTTTCCCTGAAGCCAGGTGCACTGCTAAAAGGTCAAATCGTTAATTTTAAGTTTGCTTTCTCATGTTATCCGGACCATGAAACTGGATCGAAACGACATTACGATTATGAGCAATTAAATGGATTTGCATTTTCATCGAGAATTAGCACCATTGTTTTGGTATAGTGTATATCATTTTTAATCAACAAACTAATATTTTTTTACTATTATGATTTTTAAATTTTATAATGTTACATTCAAACAACCGAATTTTTTTATGTAGGTATACCGCACAAGAATCCCAACTGCTTCCGTCTGGAGACCCCAAATGGGGTAGGTTGTGAGGGTGAAGGTAGTGGGGGACGGTAAGGAGTTGGGGAAAAGAAAAGTGGGGTAAGTACTTGGCTATTCAAATCTGGTCACTAAACACTGCTAAAGCCATTTCAAGCAACGTTTCAATTTTCAATGGTAGTCTTACATCGGGGCGATACTGAGAGTAACTTCCACTTAGGAAGACATGGAATTATATAGAACAATCAAGTGTCAGATAATTGAGCTAGTGATTTTTTTTACATTAGCTCCACACAGGTTGCCCTTAGGAAAATAATTTCCCTCGGGGTCTAAATCATCTTTAGAGATACGGAACTCGGATTGAATGGATTCGCCGGCCTGTTGAGACACCGAGTCACTGGAGACAGAATACGGCTAATAGCCTCCGGCAACACGGTGCTGACTGCAGCCTTCCAGCACCAAGCGCCACTCCTGAGTTCCTGGGGGCCCGAAATCACTGAAGACCACGCCCTACATAGTTAATTATTATTATTATTTTTTTAAACTTATACGAAAATAATACTTAATTAAACAGTTACTAAAGAAATAACTCCAAAATTATCATTTGTCATTCATGATTCATAAGTTTTGTATATAAAAAAGGACTAGATTATCTGAAAAAAACGAGCTGTGAAGCTAAACCACTTTTTTTGGAGCTGACGGCCTTATTTTGGAGCTAAATCTAGCTCTAAAGGAGCGGAGTTGGCACCATGGGCGTAGCCAGGTTTTGATTTAGGGTAGGCCAAAAAATAAAAATCTAGAGTAGGTACCGAAAATAGTAGGCTTCTACAACATATTCATGCTTTAAGGCTCTATGAGCACAAATAATTTTAACAGAAGAAGGAAAAACTAACCTATAAAGTGCCGTAAATTTGAAAACGCGACTCGGTCTACAATCCCAGAAGTCATGCATCGGCCAGCCAGGGTGGGGTGCCCCACCGTGCCTACGCCCATGATTGGCAACACTGCCCAAAATTAATGAAATCAGAAGTGTATGAGAAAATTAAGAAATGAATGTGAATGAAGTAAGGCGATTCATCGTCTCTGCCTACCCCTGTGAAAAACAGTGAGATTTCAGATCATCAGTTGACCCTGTTATCTTTGGCCATGATGGTTAGTCAGTAAAGCCATTTAAAAACAAAGGTGAAATTCAATTCCTAATACATGTTCAGATAAACTTAAAAAAAACATAAGAATAATACCTCTTAAAAAATAAAACTTTGTATTCAACAAACAAAATGATTTATTAACAGTAAATTAGTTTGTACATTAAAATAAACAATGATAATTGATAAAATAATTTTATATTATGAATAAACAACCGGGATCATGCACTTTATCTTCAATCATTTACCAACAAATAAAAAATAACTAAAACTTAAAAAATTCCGCAATAAAATAAACCTCACAATTTTGTAGAATAATGATGTGTAGAAGAAATGTATTTCTTTTTTTTTAAAACAGACAAAAAAATTTAAGTGAGAGAAAAAAATTACATCTAATTTTATTACTCCAAATAAGCTCAAGAATCACTCTGGTTTAAAACTGCTGGGTTTATCTTTTCTGTAGGTTATAGATATTCAAATTAATAGACCAGCCAATCAGGGAAAGGGAAACAAACCAAGTTGTGCGCGGAGGTATCGTGGCTGACTCCCACATATATTAATCTGACAGTATACAGGCAACTCCCATTGTAATATTACCATTCAGTACTCGAAAATAAAATCTGCTTATGAAATAATAGTCCTTTTTACAATGGTGCGCAAATTACTGGCTGCATAAAAAACTTTACTACAAATCCCAAACCGGGTAATGTTTGGACTTTGTTTCCAAAATGTAATATTTTGTTTTTTATACTATTTAGTAAATTTTACAAAAATGTTTAATTCCCCTTAATTACTCCACCTCACTCCTCACGTAATTTTCGAATCGAACAACCAGCTACTATACAGAAAAGTTCCACAATGGACTGTGCTGCAAACCTTTACCTTACTTTGGCGAACTTTATGCTAACACCACACTGAGGCCAACTTCAAACGTTTGGACGATTGTGTAGAGTGGTAGTTCGTGCGTTGGAAGTTCGAGTTGGAAGTTTGGAGTTCGAGTTCAAAGAGAATCAAAGGAGTTGGCCCAACTCGCACGAACCAGCCGTCCACAGGGTAGTCGGTAGCCACCACACAATTGGCCAACCTTCCAACTCCGAACTAAGTTGGGAGTTGGAAGGTTGGCTTCTGTGTGGTAGTAGCATTACTTTTCTGCGCAGGGCCTGGTTATTTCAATATGCGCTCTTAGATGGTCAATGTACGACTGAGGTAATAGTTTATTTAAAGCATTTCCGAACCCTTCTGGTGCCAAAATTCAGCTCGTCAAAACGGGTTCCATGACAACTCAGAATTCAGAATAATGCAATTTCAACATCCCTTTGAAAAGTCATTAAATGTTATGAAAAAAAAAAGAAAAATAACCTAACTACTACTACTAAAATATCTACATAACCAATTTTTTATATATTTTTTTATCACTTTTAATGACTTTTCAAATGAGGTATTGAAGTTGCATGATTCTGAGTTATACAGTCACCGTCAAAATGATACCCAAATTTCATATTAGCAAGCCTATCAATTTGGATGTCTATGATGTAGGTATAATAATAATATGTAAACTATGTGTTTATTTATAAATATGCATTAAGAGGCCGCTCTCCGAATTTCTACCGATTTCTTGCAAACCTCCCTTACATTTGAAGTTTTTAAGCTCTTAAAAAAATATATGTTATTTTTTAAGATAATATCTATACATTCCCCACGCCGAAACGCAAATTATATGAAATTCTCTCGATAGAAAAAAATTGCAAAGTATGCTCCAATTTTTTTTTATTTTCAAGTCTATTTCTGTTATTTTACAAGTTATATGTATGAAAAAATTGACAGTGTTTCATTAAATATTGTTTTAGACAGCCCCCAAGAGATTTTTGCTCTATTTTAACCGAGTCGTGTTTTATTAAAGATTTTCGCAATTTTTGCATCGATTTTGGCGCTGTAAATGTTAGCGCTCTCCTCTAACATTGGTAATTTCGTATCTCTCCATCTTATTCTTTTTGGGGCCGGTAACGGAGCCTTAAGAATAACATCTGTTGAATGTACATACGAGGGAGGACCCAAAAATTAACGTTAGTTGTACTGTGGTGGAGAGGAAGAGTGCGTGGACCCATTGTTCGACCAGGTATCCATTAGGGTCACTCTTCCTGAGTCAGTATACGAAGTCGTGTCGCTGTGAGTGCATCGGTTCGCCCGTGAGATTTTTTTTAGTAAAACAACTTTTTCCATTTCGGCGAAAAAGGAATAGCAGATTATCGAGAGCAACGCGCGGCTATGAAATTTTGTTTCTTGTTGGGGAAATCGGCAAACTATTGTAATGCTGGTTGCTTATGGGGATGTTGCCCTAGGTAAAACCAGAGTCTACGAGTGGTTTTCACGTTTTAAAAATGGAGAAATGTTAATTGAAGACCAACCCCGTTCAGGACATCCCTCAACGTCAAAAACTGACGAAAACGTCAACAAAATCAATGCCCTCGTTCGTGGAGACCGTTGCCGAACCATTGATCAACTCTGTGAGATTTCTGGAATGTCATGGAGTTCAATTCAGAGGATTTTAACCGAAGAATCGCACATGAGAAGTGTTGCAGCCAAATTTGTTCCCCGCCTTCTCACAGACGAGCAAAGGGAGCGTCGACTTCAGGCATGTTAAGAGCTTCAAAATCAGCTCGAAGAGGACCCTGATTTTTTTCCGAGGTGATCTAGCCCCCTTTGACTTCCCTTTGTTCCCCACACTGAAAAGGGACGTGAAAGGAAAGCGTTTAGTCACTGTGGAGGAGGTAAAACCAAAATCGCCGGAAGGCCTAAAGGACATCCCGATAAGTGAATTTAAAAACTGTTTTGAAAAAGAAAGTTTGGAGAAATGCGTTGTGGTCAATGAAGAACACTTTAAAGGTGACCAAAATTTGGTGTAAAAATATTGAGAAATAAAGAAGTTATGATGAAATTACCCTTTTTTTTGGGTCCCCCTCGTAATTTATCCTCCCCCCCCCCTCGATATCCCCGAAGAAACCATGCTCACATGTAACAAAAATGTGATAGATAATCCCGAAGACATGAATAAATATTGTTGGGAATCGTACGGTCTGAAAATTATTCACCAGAACATAAGAAGTATTACCAACATTGATGACTTTCTCGTATTTCTTGACCAACTTAATTTTACATTTGATTTGCTAGTTTTGACTGAGTGCTGGATAAATAAATACTTCACTTCCAAAGAGATACAAAATTATACTGAGTACCACACAACCAGTTTAATAAATAAAGCTAGTGGTATTGTAATCTATGTCAGGGACGGTATACAGACACAAGTTGATGAACTCACTTTATCGCAAGCAAACTGTCTAAAAATTGTGCTTAACAAAAAACTATGCATTTTTGCAATCTATAGATCACCATCATTCCACAACATTGATCCCTTCCTTAATTCACTTCACTCTATCATTAACAGCACAGATAACCCAGAACACCAAATAATCATTGGAGACTTGAATATTAATACTATTCTTGACAATCATCGCCAATCCGATGATTATTTATCATCTCACCGAAAATGCTTTTACTCCGATAATTGACACCCCCACTCGAGTACAAGGCGCAAGTAAATCCTGTTTGGATCACATCAACGTTAAAAACATTGATTTCACAGACTCGTTTGTTATACACACAACAATTTCAGATCATTATACCACAGCGCTCGGCCTAAGAAATAAGCCTTCCTCTTCTCCTAAAAATAAATATATTTCTAAAATAAATTATCAAGCACTAATTGAGGAGCTGTCAACAGAAAAGTGGCAAAACGTAATAGACCAGACTGACACAGAGCAAGCAATGCAGAAATTTATCACTAAATTACAATACTACATATCTAATCACACTATAACAAAGTTATACCGAACAAACAATTTAAACTCATGCCATGGATCATCCCTGGCCTAGTTAAATCCATCCACAGAAGTAATCAAATTCACAAAAATGCTAAAAGACAACCAGATAATATTCTAGTTCAAGAACAATACAAGAAATATAGAAACTTACGTAAAAAACTAATTATTTCCACTAAAGAAAATTTCTACAAAAAAAATATATATGAAAGCACTATAACTCCAAAACGCTTCTGGGAAATATTTCATAAAATTACCAAATCAAAAAACAGCAAATCGTCTTTCATGCAATCATTGGATATTAAAAACACAAGTACTACTAACCCCAAATTGATGGCTAATTTTGCTAATCACTATTTCACTTCAGTAGGAACCTCTCTAGCAAATAAAATCCTTGAAAAATGTAAGAAAACTGAATCTGAACTAGCCAACATACCTACAACTGATCTTAATCTTAAAATAGACGAGATTCAAACAACAATTAATGAAGTCATGAAAATGATAGATGAGCTTAAGTCTTCAAATGCCTGTGGACCAGACAAAATTTCCTCAAATTTGCTGAAAGTATTGAAACCACTTATAGCGAGTCCTATTGCATACATTTGTAATCTTAGTTTTAAGACAGGCACATTCCCAAACCACCTAAAACAATCAGTTGTTATATTGATTCATAAAAATGGGAACAAATCGGATATACATAATTATCGGCCAATTTCTATACTCAACTCATTCTCAAAAATTATCGAGAAGATCGTAAAAAATCGTCTCACCCTCTATCTAGAAAGTCATAAAATCATATCTAATAACCAGTTCGGCTTTCGACCAGGTCTAGGAACAGAAAATGCTATTGCAAAGCTGGCGGATATTATTTCCAACAGTATTGACCGGGGTAATAAATCCATCGCTCTCTTTTTAGATCTTGCCAAAGCTTTTGATACCATCTCGCATAAAATTCTTCTAAAAAAACTAAAGGCTATAGGTATCAGGGACAGCTTTACAAATGGATGTGTAGTTACTTAACTAACAGATACCAAAAAGTTAAAATTAATGATACTGTTAGTGATCCGGCCCTTGTAGAATTTGGTGTACCCCAAGGGAGTACCTTAGGACCTATTTTGTTCAGTATTTATATCAATGATCTATGTAACAGCAATTTTTCCAATCACATTATTACATTTGCAGATGATACTGTCCTAATATTTGAAGGAAGAACATGGTACGATGTACACTGCAAAGCAGAAGATGGAATAAAACAGCTTAAACTTTGGTTGGACCGTAATCTTTTGACACTCAATTCGGAAAAAACCAAATTTATACGATAGTGCGATAGAAGCGGGCCAACCCAATATCTTACGTAAAACATTATATGACTATGCATCCTTAGGTTGGGGTGGCTGTGCAAAAACTGTTTTGGACAAATTAGCGAAAGCTCAAAAATCTCTGCTAAGGGTAATTCTCAAAAAACCATTTAGATATCACAGCGATCCACTATTTGAAGAGTTCCGAGTACTGGATGTTAGACAACTGTACATGAGAAAAATAATTTTAAACACCCATCAACAACGCCACCTCTACCCATCTATTAACCACTTTTACGACACCCGCCACTCACGGAGAAATCCAATTGTACCACTCACAACTAAAAAATCTCTCGCTCAAAGACACTTCTCATTCTTAGGTCCAAAACTATACAACTTAATGCCTGATGTTTGGAAAAAGGAAAGCACAGGTGTTGTTCGTAAATTGGCCACTAACTGGTTTCATCAATTAGGTAGAAAGGAGAGTGAACTTTTACTACACAAAAAATAAAATCAAACACAAACCAAAAACAACAACCCAAACTCAAAAAAAAAAATGTAAAAGATACCTTTATGTTCTAATCTTTATCATTATGTGTATATATGTACCTACCTATTACGTTAATATTATGTTTAATTTCATATTTTATTTTTTTTCTATTTCTTCTCTTTGTTATTTATATTTATACAAAATATGTTAATAGGCTTATGCAATGCAACACCAGTTAAAAGTACACATTATACCTATTATCTTAATACTATACTAATCAAACAACAGTAATAACCATCTATTAAATGTTTGATTCATTTTATTGTTTCTGTTCTCTTTCTAGTTCTCATTTGTATAAAATGTGTATGTAGGACTAGGTATTATTTGAAATGCAAACACAAGATACCATAATGTTTTAATAATTTACTTTTAAGTATGTATATATTACTTTTATGATAATTTAAATAACTATGATAAGCAAAGCACGGTTATCTTTTCTGGTGCTCCAGATTTTATGACCGGGTTGAATCTTTCCCAAATGAAAGACTAAACCCTTCCACACACTTTTCCACAAATGAATATCTAGTAAATTAACGCAATGTAAGTGCACTATATAAGAATAAAACAATACAAGAACAATACGTCAATCCACCAGAAACATAATGGGAAAATATTTCACCGACTCCAGATATTTTCATATCATAGGGTTCGGCTCTGATGAAATCCTAACTGATCCGATAAATCCTACTGATCCCTCAATATAAATATTTAAAAAATCTTTCGTAATCCTACATGTATTTAAAATGACCGACTTTTGCATTTTTATGTACAAATTTTTTGACAAATCTAATACGCCTAAATTTTGAATGAGAGAGCTAGGTATAATGCCAGTAGCCGAAATAACAAATGGTAATATTTTTATAGTCTGAGAATGTCAAATTCTTTTAATCTCATTTCCTAAATCTGTATATTTTCTTATTTTTTCAGAAACAGTTTTCTGAATATTACAAGAATTTGGAATAGCGACATCAATGATATAAGTTATTTTCTTAATTTTGTCATGTAAAACTATATCGGGTCTATTATGACTAATTGTTCTGTCTGTCAGAATAGTTTTATCATAATAAATTTTATAAAATTCATTTTCTAAAAATGAATTTGGTTCATATTCATAATATGGTACATTACGGCAGTCAATCAAGTTATGTTTAATTACCAAACTTTGGTGAATTATTTTTAAAACTTGATTGTGCCTAAATGTATACTCGGACGGCGCTAATACAGAACATCCCGATATAATATGTTCTATAGTTTCCGGAAAAGCCAAACATTTTCTACATAAATCATCAATTTGATTTGCATCTTTGATGATATGCTTCCTATAATTTTTAGTATTAATGACTCTATCTTGTATGGCAAGCATAAAGCCTTCTATTTCTGCGCTCAACTCTCCAATACTCAACCATTTGTTTGACGAAAATTTGTCAACATATGTTTGGTTGAGATAATTGAAGTGTTTTGCGTGAAGAATTTTATTTGACCAGGAATCTAATAATTCCTGGTTGGTATTTATAAGAATGCTGGCATTCTCGTCGTATAAATTTAATGGTGAAATATTTCTATCTGCCTTGCAAATTATTTTATGCATTTCTGAACTATCAGCTTTCCTATGGAAAAAATTTCTTAGCATTTCTACCTGATTAAGTTTTAAAGATGTTATTTTGACTATACCTCTACCTCCTAAATTTCTGGGTAAATTAATACGTTCTATTGCTGAATTTGGATGATGGGAATGAAATTTTGTTAATGTAGTTCTAATTAATCGTTCTAAGCTATCTAAATCTGTATTAGACCATTTAATTATGCCAAATGAGTAAGTTAATAGAGGTATTGCCCAAGTATTTATCGCTTTTACTAAATTTTTAGCAGATAGATTGCATTTCAAAATTTTTCTGATCCTAGTTTTAAATTTAATCCTAATATCATTTTTAATACTAGTATGATCTAATCTATTTGATTGCGGACATCCTAAATATTTATAAACCTCACCCCCTTTCATACTTTCAATTTTGAAATTTCTAAATATACCCTCGTCTCCATCTACAATTTTACCTTTCTCTATATGGATCGTTCTACATTTATCTAAACAATTTATAATTGGTTATTACTATTATCTTTTTTTTTTATTTTATACAACCCATCTGTGTAGGACTATGATATGCAATGCTTACACGTTTGTTCTATATCTATATGTTTTAATCCTCTGTAATTAAGTACCTACCTACGTTATTAATATTAATTTTTTTTAAACTTTGCTAAACAAAGAACAGTCACTTTGTTTTAATCTTTTATTTTTGTTTTGTTCTTTTATATTATTTACAGACCATGTTCCGTATGTTAATACGCATCCTAATTTGACTGTCCTAAAATGGGAATCATCCTAGTTGGGCAGTCAAAAAAATTTCTTAAATAATGTAGGTATATAAATGTATAATCTTTTACTAAATAAAATAAATAAATAAATTTCATTATGTTGTACAGATAAGAAACCATAGATAAAAATAATAGTTGGATAATTTGTAGGCGCCATTCTTGTGAAAAATCACCTCAAGGGCGCTGAAAATATTATGTAAGATATTAATTTATATTGATTTACAGCTGTAGAACACCAGCCGATATATAAAGTTAACAAAGTCTTATTCCTTCATTATTATTTTTTAATTGATAAACTCATAGACATATGAATATTAATAGACCAGAACAGAAAGGTGGGGGGTAGAAACCAACTACAGCGGGACGAAGGGCAGGAAGACGGCTTAGGTGATACGTGATTCGTCTAAACTCAATCTGACAGTATATAGGCATCTCGCATTATAATATCACACTTTCGTTCTAAAGTAAACTCTGCTTTTGAATGAATATACCCTTTTACATGGGAGCGCGAATTGTTCGCCGCGTAATGAACACATTTGCGAAGTTCAATATTTTGTTGCTGTATTAAGTGAAGACACTTTTATAAATGTTTCATAATTTACTTACCCCAGTAAACAGGGACGGGCACACGCCATGTATCTCGAGTGACAGTGTATGTTACAAAAATGATCATATTATGTGATCTGAATTGGCTTAAAATAGTGTAAAATAATGCTTGCCTATGGAATGTAATACGACAATTTTATTTATTCTCTTTTTCACTTCTATTTTTACACGTTTTCAAAACACAAGCCACTATGTTTACCGTTTTATTTCGTAAAATGCACCGATGAGTGCTCGACGCTGGCTTGCAGAAGAATGATGACGTCACATTTTTTAGATTAACGCGAAGCCATACACGATCCCAGCCGGTTCCAATGGAATGGTTCCAATGGGAGGGGGAAATAATACGCTTTTATCGCTTAGGGCAGGTCTACTAATATTCATATGTCTATGGATAAACTAATGTTTAAGACAAGATTTTTATGCATAGCAAAAAGGGTAACAATTATTTTAGACAGTAATTATTAGCCTGAAACACTCATCTACATTGAAAAAATCTCCCATCGGCGGTATGTATCTTTTCTCGGGAGATTTTTTCAATGTACATGAGTGTTTCAGGCTAATAATTATTGACTTCTTCTAAAACAGCAAATTTATTTTGTGGCACCATTTTAATTCAAATTATGTTGTTTTTACCACTATAATTGATTATAAAAAACCGACATGTTTCGTAAGCCAAGCTTACTTCATCAGGGTTTTAATAATACTAATTTTGAATGCAAATTTGAATATAATTAATAATCAAAAATTATTTTTAAATGACCCAATATTAAACTTATTTCCTTTGTAAATTGTTCCATACTGTCCCTACCCATTTTAATTTTTTCCATTGTTACCATTGTCTATGTTTATTATTTGTCTATGTTTGTTATTTTTTCTTTGACACTACGTTCTATGTCTATATTTAAAAAATTAGTATTATTAAAACCCCGATGAAGTAGAGGCGGGCAAAGCGTCTCAGCTGAGCGAGCCGCTTCACCAGGTCTCGTTCAGTGAAAAGATCCGGGTCAGTGAACCGACTCGATTGAACGACTGAATTTAGTCCATCTCCCCCCTCCCCTCCCTCGGCCCTCTTCACTTAATTAAAAAGGGAACCCCAATATTTTGGGATTCCCTTTTTATTCGGAAATCCTTGAGTTGAGTTTTTTATGAAATGCCAGTATCGAAATCTCGATAATAAAGGTAATCGCATAATGCACTTCTCTTGTCGCTTTTGTTGGTTTGTACATAATTACGTATTTTGTTGGATACATAATTACGTATTTTTAAAATTATTTATTACACTGACTTGTTAGTCTTGTGACTGTAGTTAAAACATAAAATTTCATGATGTCATCAAGAAATACGGGTGAAATTTGGAATCATTTTTCCGTTGCCACTAATAATAAAGCCAAATGCACGTGCTGTTCGCAACTAATTAAAAAATCGAAGAAATTAATTAAGAAATTGAAGCATCCCACCGTTTAAACCCTCAGGCAAAATGCCACAAATCAAGGAATCAATGTCAACTGAGATAATTCAAACTCTGAATAATCCCGTTCTATTATTTACAAGTAATGTTCTAACCATAAATATGGTTCTAACATACACTCATTCTGTTATAATAAATCAAATAATGTGGCGGGAGCGCCGACGTCACGACTGACGTATTATGCACGCACACACGCTTGAATTCCGATATTATTATATTATTTGTATTTCGGTAGTTACATGCACACTGAGCAGCCACGGTATTCCACCGCGTAGAAAAGTCTCATAGTGAACTGAGCTGTAAGCTGTTACCTTACTTTCATATTTTACTTTTCTGCGTCGCTGACTGGAGTGGCTGTGAACGAACGAACGAACGAGCGAGCAATCCGTATCAGTAGCGACCCGCCAGCCGCGAGATCCGTTGAACGATACACTGCTCCGGCTCCCACGGGTCAGTCGGCTCACCGGATCTGGCGGGTCAGTTGGCTCACGGCTCACCGGATCACTAGTTCGCAAAGATCCGCGAGCCGTGAAGATCGTTCGTTTGGATCCGGATCTTACGGATCCGTGTGAAAATCCGGTTCACTGAGCCGACTCGTTCGTGAACGACTCACTTCTACGATGAAGTAAGCTTGGCTTACGAAACATGTCGGTTTTTTATAATCAATTATAGTGGTAAAAACAACTTAATTTGATAATTTGAATAATAATTATTGGTTGTAATAATTATTCCTTCATACTGCGGTATCCAATTTCTAATTTAATTATCTTAAACCCATCAATATGTATACCTAACTTAAATAACGAATGCCTTTTAAAATAAAAATATTAATAATACTTGCATTTGAGATTTATTAAAACTAAAAAAATATACATCACAAAATAATTTTATTAAATAATTGATTATCCTATCCTACTTTTTCCTAACTAAAGGTGTACCGCTGATGGTTACCTTGTAACTTCTTTATCTCTCTCATAAATTACATGTTATGTAACAATTCAATAATAACCTAGTGGATACTCTCAGTATCACCCTTGCGAATAAATTGTTACACAGTTAATGCCCAAGAAATACAACTTGTGAAAGATCACAATCAGAATCAAAACGTTGATTGAAATGGCTTTAGCAGTATTTAATTACCAGATCTATTTTTTTTTTTTTATACAGGTACTTCCCAATGGTTCTATTCCCTACCTCCTTTCCCTCCCCACTCCCTTATGTCTCACAGTTTACCCCAATTGGGGATGCCGGACCCTCACTAGCTTCGGGCAGTTGGTATTGACATAAAATAATATTAACAAAAAAAAATCAGACAAAAGAGAAGTTACAAAGCAGCTCTCAGTGGCAGGACCGTATCACAGGTACTCAATTGGTGAACAGGCGCATCTGTCCGTACATGCCAAGATCAACTTGAGCATTATTTTCCCATCTGTCGATCCACATACTGGAAAACTGCTGCAGAAGTTTCTCAACTCCTTTAGGAGCATCAGCTGTTATCTTCATGGACTTTATCTTACACTGCTCACTCTCTCTGAACCAGTTTCCTTGCAAGTCCGATTCTTGCATGTATTTGAATATTTGGCTACAACCTTCCAAGTCCACATTTGTAAATGATGGAACATGCTGAATAAGCTTTTTCAGAGATAATACAGTCAATCCGGTGTTATAACGTAGGTTGATGGTGTGGAGTTCTTCGCACTTTGAGAGAGATCTGTAAAAAAAAGGAATATGTAATTAAAAAGTGACTTTATATTCAATGAGAAACGGTTATCACATAGAATTAGTTGATAACCTCTCACTGACAGTTATGGTCGCAACTTACATTTTAGGACCTCTTAGCGCCCACGGGTATTGTGTTTTTCATTCAAACCCATGCATAAAGAGAAAGTGGTTTCCTGGTAGCCTTTAAGGTTGTAAGAGTATCCATTCTCAGTGCTACAACCTACTGTAAATTTTTAAACATGCATAAAATCGCATGGTCATTAAAAGTGGGTAGCCCATTGTTTCTTGCATGAGGAACCGATAAACATTATAAATGTATAATCTCTTGTTTGTGGTGAGGTTGTGGAAATGAAGTTTTGTATTACAAACATTCCAACAATATCTAAATTTTAATAAAATATAAATCCTGTTTCCTTTTACCTTCATGAGACAAAAATGCTTGATGAAAGGCTCAGTTTAGAAAAGCAATTTGGTGATTTGAATAATACTGACCTTAATATTTGTGTAACATCAGCATCTGTAAGATCACACCTCGACAAATCTATTTCCGATAGGTTGGCGTAGATACAGTTATCCATAAACGTAGAAATGAATTCTCCATTCATATTCAGTCCTTCCAATCGCAGTACACAAATTACTTGTGGATCTAAGGATATTAGAATGTTCCTTAAAAAGTTTCGACTGAATGAATTGAGGCTCAGATCAAGCACTTCTAAATTTCCAAAATTAATCGCCTCTTGGTTATTTTCTAGTGATTGTGAAGTTATATCGCAAGCCTTCAAATTCAACGATTTGAATCTGATGTAATGCGAAAGTTTCATTATGTGTCTGAATCCAATATCTCCTAAAGGATTGTAACTAAAGTCTATCTCGAGATGATTTTGTAAGATGGATGAATTTGGTTTCTCAAACAAGAAAATTAAACTCTTCACTCCTTCTGCGTCTATAAAATTTCCACTCAAATCGATAACCTTTATCTGAGATAGAGAAGATAAACATTGCGCTAAATGTTTTAGTCCGTCATTTCCAAGAAAGTTATTGGCTAAATACAATTGTGTTAGATTTGTTTGATGATTGAGTGACTTAAAAACTGGATGAATCTCAGCTGGTGATAAACATAAGTTTGATAATCGGAGGCTGTGGGTTGCTTGGCTGGATTCCAGTATATTTCTAAGGTGTTCATCAATATCTGAAAATAAAAACATTTCATGTTTAATAGATACTGACAGAGGTATTATAATTCACGTACGGCCATTGTAACAGTGACTGAATCTATCTTACCTGTTTTAAGTTGTGCGCAGCATTCAATGTATCTCTCTCCGACAGGTGGAAGGTTCCAACTTGTTATGCTGGCCTGCAGTTCTGCAGATCCTATCACTAAACTCAGTGGATCTTCATCTGCTAAAATAGCTCCATCGCTGGTAAGAAGGTTCAAAGATGGCTGTACACCTTCAATGCTATAACACAAAAAATAAAAATTATACTACAACTGAGATACTTAAAAATACTAGAAAATCAAATATGGTTCTTGGCAATACGTACTTATAATATCTCCTAGATACTTCTTTAGAAAGCCAGCCAATGGTTAATGAATCAATTTTGTCCAATGAAACAGGAATTAAAAGTAATTTGTCCCGGATCCGAACCCTCACCGCTGCAGGAGGTAAGGCAGGTTGTGTTGGAACATAAACTCCAAATGAAGGGACTCTCGAAAACTTGGAAGGAGAAGTTTGACTAAAAGGATTAGTACTTCTCATTCTATCTAAATTTAAACTGTTTTGTATGCTTTGTTCGGTGGTTGAATCAGGTTCTTCAGTGCATTCACTCAAACTCCTCAAGCTTTTGATTGAATTAAGGCTTAAATTTGAAGCTGTCTCCACATCACTCCCACAATTATTTTCAAAAGAAGTAGAGTGAGCTTTAACTTTATCCGTCATGTTTCTCGTGAAGCCCAATTTATTAAGTGTTGCTTGGTGTTTCCACCCTTTCCGTTTTCTCTTTTCTTTGAATAAATTTTCAGAAGATAAACTTCTGGAAAAGTGTTCAACTCCTTGAGTCATGTGCACGGGAGGAATGTTTTCTCTGTGCATTATTTCTTCATCCATGGAATTACTATCACTGTCACACAACTCCCCAGGGCGGATGCTATCCGAGAACCCTAAGTTAGTCATGTCAGTTTCAGAAGAAGGCCTTCCGGAAAACGAAGTGGCAAGTCTTGTAAATTCATCATGTTTGCCATGTAAAGATTTAATGGAATCATTTGATTTTCTTTTAGTAGTATTAGGAGGATCATCCTGTTTTTTTCTTTTCTTACTATACGATGGCAGAGTGTCATCTTCTAGCCAATCTTCTCCAACTTCCTCAGGCTCCATCAGAGCTCCCTTCTTACGTTTTTCAGTATCTTTCTGCTTTTCCTGATCACTATCTGTATCAGTAAGTGTGAACCTATTTCTTAATGTTTTCATTGCATTTTTATAAACTTTTACACCGGAATTGTTAAATTTATTCCTAGATTTATTCAAATCATTCTTCTCAAAAGAAGAGTTGCTAGATTCATCTTCAATATTGTTTCTGTGTTTTGTTTTACGCTTTGATGAAAATGAGTCATCACTATCACAACTATCGTCCAATTCAATGTTTCTTCTCAAATTTAAACTATTTTTTGGAGAAATACTTAATTTAGAATTTCTCTGAGGTAGATTATTATATTTCAACGGAGATTTCCTTAAAACCTCTCCAATTCTATCGAGATTTTTATGTAATCTAGCGCAAACAGTTTCATAGAAAATTTGTTCTGTCGGATTAAGCTCTTCTCTTTTACGCCAAATTCTTAGAAAATCTAATACAGTTTCACCGTGGTCATTTTTAATAGATGGAGAAGCACCATTATCCAACAGCAATTCAACAATCTCTAAGAATCCATTACTCGCTGCATCGTGCAAGGGAGTTATTCCTGTAAGAAATAAGGATTGAACAAAATTAACTTTTTATTTCTCTTTTGTTTTCTTGAAGAAAATTGGTCTTTCACAAAAAAAAATCTTACCGTCACATTGTGTTCCTCCTCTGTCGTTAACATGGGCCCCATTTTGGAGAAGTAATTCAACGATATCTTTCTGACCGTGATTGCAAGCCTCGTGCAATGGAAGCCAACCAGCATTGTCTCTCACATTCACTGGATGGCCTTGGGACAATAGTCTGGTGACCAGAAGTGTATTACCAGATATACAAGCCTAGAACAAATCAAAAGAACTTGAATCAAACACAAAGTTTAACCCTCTGGTGGCAGGAAGCATCTTAAGGTCATTTTAACGTGCTTGCCTAACCCGCAGGAGCCAACTTAAGTTATTTCTAGGTTTGTGTCCTTGCTATTTCGTTTACTTGCAAGTTACAAAGCCAAATTCTACATGTAAAAAATATCCAATCATACCTTTAGTGACATCTGTCTAAAATTATCCTGAAATATTATTTGCTTATCTTCAGGAAAGCTTTAAAGCCAAGGAGACAGTATTTCCCCTTCAGTTGATTTGAATCTCGCACTTCAGTAAGAACCATTACAAATTATGGGCGGTCGCAGTGGAACAAACGAAGGTACCTCAATAGAACAGTGCGCCCATTGTTTTATTTGTTCATTTTTTTTAATACGTTACATTGTTTAACTACCTTGCCAGTGCAGGCCCTTTCTATGGCACTAAATATTGATTCGGCATATATTTGGCTATAAATATAAGAGGAAAGTTGAACAAGAACATAATACTAGGTTCACAAAGAATGTAGGCATGCTTGTACCCAAATATAACAGTAAATACGGACAACTAACCCTGGAGTATAACGTGTCCAAAATATTCAAGATGTTACCAAGTAATATAAAAAATTGCCAATTACTAAATAGATTCAGATATATGATGAAAACATGGCTTTAAGTAGAGATGCTTTATTTATTTATATAGAAACGAACACATTGGTTACAGTGATGAGACAATTTACAGATATTAAGAAATATTTCATGGTGGGTACCTAAGATATGTTTCTTTATAGTGTCTTATTTATGGTATGTATATTTAGTAATTACCGGGTGATGTGCCTAGTGGGTAGGTGTGTATTTATGTGCGAGTATGTTTGTAGATGTGAGAAGCAGGCGCGGCCGGTGCCTTAAATTTTTGGTGGTTCACCGAATAATTCATCAAAAACATAAAACAAAAGTAGGTAAGTAAATAAATAAAAATAAAATTAGACAGAGCCTAGTAACTCATAACTCGTACAGTGCCCTTGAGGTGATTATTCACAAAAAAACGGCGCTATACAAAGTATTTATTTCAAAGTTTTCTTTGCGGATCTACTATCTTGGTTGATAATTAAATGTAGTTTTGGTGGGCCATTGGCTATAATTCTGCTTTTATTTTCATGGTTCATATATTTTTAATATAGTCTATATTTATTATTACATCACTAATTTTAAAAAGGCAAGGAAATTTATTTATATCTATAAACAGCGGTATCAGAATATTTCTATAATATAATTATTGATTTAGTAGGCGGCTGACGGAGGCAAAATGTATGGAGAGCGATATGCTGAAATAGGTCAAAACCAAATGATCTTTTATCTACTATAGCTAAGACTGTTGGCCCCATAAAACAAATTTAACCAATTAAATAATTATAACTTAATTGTTTCGCCTTTAACAATAAGCGACTTTGGAATCTTTGTTTTTCCACCGCCAGCCGCCTACAAAATGAATAATAACACAATAACAACACACAGTAAACATTTCTCTTTGTAGCGCGGGGTTTACCGAGTGAATTTTGCAATATGTGATAAAAATTCACACAAACAAAAGGTCACAAAAACTAATAATGACAATGTCAAATCGGTTCCCTCTCGATCAAGATAATATCGCACCTGCTGACCCGTTGACTCATCGTTACATTTTACAAGACCAAAATACAATTACTATCTTATTCAAACCCGACGTAAGAATAGTCATTTCGCTGGAACCATTTCTTCGGAAATCTTCGGGCCTTCGGGCATTTCCGTCATCCGCACACCGCACGGGCAGCCGGCATTTTTTCGCTACAATTGCCTGTTTTGACGGTCTGAATATGTTGCTGGGGACTACATACAAATGATAATTCTCAAACGGCGCATCACTAAAGCGAGCGGCGGCGGGATGGTATGTAACTCGGTTCCTGGACGATATAAAGTGCGCGCGGGAAGCAATGATTTAGGCCCCGATAACTATTCTCTACCAAATTCATGTACATTTAGATAGGTAGCCAATTTTATTAACATAAAAAAAATGTGCGCAATTTTATAATTAAAAATATTATATAGGAATACGATGAGCTGCAAAATGTTGATCAACTTTGTTGGCGGTTCGGCGCACTAGTGCACTTTAGGACGGGCCGCGCCTGGTGAGAAGTGGTGTTGTGTTCAGGGATATGTATGCGCTTTGAACAGTTTATATTATCGACACGATGCTCTTTTTAATTTTGGGCAGTGAATCGAAGAAAATGTCGATGTTAGAGTTTAGGCAAATATTATAGTTTAGGCAAAAGTTATTGTTTTATATTAAATTATAATGTCACATCACAATTTAAATGAACAAATATTATTGAACAGTTGATTGATAAATTAGAAGCTGCATTTGTTTTGTAATTAAGCTTGTGGAATAGTTCTGTATGGCGTGTACGTCTTAAGGGTATGTTAAAATTAATTAGGGAAAGAAGTTCAGTCTATATTATTATTTAAAATTCTGTGTATAAATGTTAAATCAGCTATTGCTCGCCTTTTTATGCATATAATCTTTATATGTGAAATCAATAGTTGTTATTCATTAGCATGTAGATTTAAGACGGGTTGTTTCAAATAATTTAAACAATTCATCAAATTTGAAAGTAAATTTTCATGCTCTGTGTATGCCAGTTGGTTCATAAAACTGAAATAATAACAGAACTTATACAGAGCTAAATAGAAAAGAAACTTCGAAATTTGATGAATTCTTAAAATTTTTTGAAACAACCTGTCCTAAGTATTATTTTAGATTATGTTTATCAATAATAATAATAATCTGTAAATTTAGTAATAATATATATACGTTTATATTGTAATTGAACTTCAACATTCTGTTGACAAACTGCTAGTTGCAGTTCAATGGATAACGGGTAGTACTTTGAAGAACAATAAATAAAAAATAAAATAAAATCTTATCATCAAATAAGAAAGAGTTGTTTATTGCTCACCTGGTGGAGTTGTGTTTCTCCTTTAGTATTTTTTTTAATAGAAAAACCCTTCCCTCTTTTCCTGGCTAGCCGGGGCTTGTCAATTTCTTCATTGTCATCACCAGACACATCTGAAAACATCATTTCCACCATATGTATTTAAGAAAGTTTGTTAAGACATTTTAGTATAAGAAAAATGTACCTAGGCATCACTCATACACCGTAACAGAAAAATAAATTGTGAAAATATTACCAGTTAAAGTTTCAAGGCAAATTTCTTCACCGATGTTTGGGGTATTACTGTCGTCTTCACTGTCATCGGATGATTCCTCTGATGAAGCAGCGAGGCTTCCCAACGCAAGGAGTTCACTTTCTAACTGCTTAGCTTTATCCTCGTTCTTCATTTCATGATGGTATTTCATTAACAATCTTATTGCTTTGGCCTCTCTTTTCTCATTGTATACCTTTCTTGCCTAAAAATTAAGCAAACAAATATGTATGTAGATAAAAAAAAATAAAAAAAACTTATTTCTTTTGAAAAGTTTTAAAAATCTTTAGGCCTGCTGCAGAGTTCAATTGTGGGATGCCAAACCATAACGTTTTAAGTGCCACATAAACTCAATTACGTTTTATTGCAGTAAAACGTTGTATGTGCTGGTGTTTACTGCATTAAAGTTGAAGAGTCACTAACGCCGTCTAGCCTTAACATTGTGAAACAGCATGCCATAACGTTTTAAGCGCCAATTGAGCTGCAAATGTTAGTTCATTCAAAATGTCAGGAGAACTACCTCAACTAACATTAATATGTAACTTCATTAGTACAAACCTCTTCCCGAACTTGTTCATAAATTTTTTCCACTTCTTGTTGAGGTGCTCCGGCAAGCCGTGATATTTCAGCAATTTGGATCAAAGTTGTGTACGCTTGATTGGGATCATCCTGTATAATTTCAAATTCTTTTTTCTGATAAACCAACGAGCTCTTGTAATTTTTGATATCCTGGTATGTTCGGTATAAACTGTAAATAAATAAAAGATTTATAACACTGACGTTGAAATTGATAGATTGCCCTAATGTAAAATCTAGGTATCATTTTGACGAGCTAGAGACAACTCTTGACCATCTTTTTGACATCAGGAGGGTTCGAGAATACTTTGAATAAACTACGAAATCAGTTTTACATTGACCTCCACGAACGCACATTAAAATAACCTGACCCTGTGCAGAAAAGTAAAGTTCGCTAAAGTAAAGACTTTTTCCTCAATTGTAACTTAAATTCAGTCAAATAAATACGACCTTCAGAAGGTAATAGTAAAAAGGCCAAATGAGCCGTAGTACTAGTAGCTAGAAACATGAAAGGATATTGCAAAGCCCTAGCTGGTTAGAGGATTACGAAAGAATCCGTAGAATCAAAAAAAAAAAAAAGTTCGCTAAAGTAAGGTAACGGTTTGCAGTACAGTTCATTCTGGGACTTTCTGCGCAGGGTTTAAATGTTCATTTTTAACCAAACCGTCTACAAATTGAGTTGCGTAGCGATGCAAAATTGAGTGAGGTGAGTAAATTAAGATTTGTAAAAGCAAAATAGCCCCAACTTTTGTTTACCGAATTTTTGGGATTTGCAGTTAAGGTTTTTTACGCAGCCGGTAACTTGCGTGCTATTGTAAAAAGGACTACTTATTCATAAGCAGATTTAGTTTTGAAAGACTATTTACGGATAGGACAATGAGAGCAGCGCCGGATCTGCCATACGTTCAAAAACGTGCAAAAACTTGGCGCCAACTCCGAAGGGGCGCCGTGAGAAAATAAATATTGTATTAAAATTTAGTTATAATATTCCCTGAATCGTTTAAAAATTACCCATAGTACGAAATAATTATTACGCTCTAGCAACACTTTCCAAAGAAACAGAATGCGCACGCATCAGGTTGGTATCAACGGCTTACGAATTTATAGTCGGTTACAGAATTTTTTACAAATTCCATATATTTAGTTTAAACGTAAGATCTATTTTTCCATATATCTTTTACGACGAATGGGTGCGATCCAAATTCAATAACCAATCACAGCGCGGTTTATTTGTTCTAGAGAATCAAACAAACCGACTTGCGCCTTTCAAAATGTTGACAATTTTAGTTAGTGTGTACGCTCGCTATTGTTTTATTTTGTACGATTTAAGTCTCTAGGAGAAGGTAGTTAAAGACCATTTTCTTATGAAATCTTCAGTAAATTCCATTAACAAAAGCATCGCACGGTTTGCAGGATGTGCAGGTTGAACGTGTTGACAGTTATTCGAAGTTCGTTAAATGTATAATTAATATCTATTAGATTTGTTGGCTATTGGATTTGTTATTTTACGGTGTCAGTGTAGGCGTCTTTCGTAAGCCGTTGATAACATACGTCAGTGTTTAGTGTTTGTTCACTCAATTTGATGTTTGTTCGCTCAACACAGGGGAAATGCAAGGTACAAATTTGAGGTTATATTCTTATTAGATTTTTAAATGTATAACTAAATTTCTATTTGTTGTTAGAGGTTATAAAAGTACTATGGATTACAATGAATAGAATAATAGTTTTTAAAAAACTTTCAGGCTCGCAGAATCTAAAACGTAGAATTAAAGAGCAGAATGACATAAAAAAAACTCGTTTCCATTGGGAGTTTTTTTATTCCAATTTCTCAAGCACCGATAAAAAATATATGTCTGGATTTTATTTGATAAATTAGTAAAAAAAAAAATTAAATAAAAAAAATTAAAAAAATTGGGGTGAACGAATTTTTAATCAAAATAAAAATGTAGGGGGGGGGGCGCCATCGGTACCTACTGCACAGGGCGCCAGAGTTCGTAGATCCGGCCCTGAATGAGAGTTGCCTATATACTGTCATGATTAATTTACAGTGAAACCCTCTTAAGAAGTTTTCCAAGGGACCGGAAAAAACAAACTTCTTAACCAGGAAAACCTTATATGTGGGAAAAATTGGGTCAATTTTTTCCCGAGGGACCGAAAAAACCAAACTTCTTAAGAGAGAACTTCTTAAGAGGGTTTCACTGTATTGACAAATCACTTAAAAGAGAGTCAACCACATCAACTTAGTTTGTTCCCAATTCCCTCATGGGCAGGTCTATTGTTTTCTTATGTCTACGGATTAGTGTAATAAAACATTAATCATCGACAAGATTTTGACCCCTTGGTACGGTATTTCCTATTTATAAACAGATACATAACTTTGTAACTCAATATTCAAGTTATGAATTATGTTTAGGTACATAAAATAAGAAAAAATTACCTAATGTAGATGGGAACCATTTGTTTTCCAGTGTCACCATTTTTCTCAGCATGCTCCAACATCTTAAGATAATAGTCTATTCCTTTCTGGTAGCTCTCCAACGCACACGCACCATCCCCCAGTTTCTCAAATACTTGCTTCATCTTTTCATGGTCATTGGAATCAGATGTTATCAACAGATCTTCTGTATAACAAATTGCGGCAACTGTAAAATAAAAATTTCACTGAATTTTGATAAACAATTTTTGCATCATACACTTGCTTTATTTTCTAAAGTGAATTGTTTTTTTACCAGTTTTAAGATTTTTCTCAATTTCTTCTCTGTCAGATGAATCTGGAGTCTTCAGCTTCCAGGCTTTCATGAGAATTGATTTGGCACTATAAAAATCGGACATTTTACATAAGATCCCAGCCTTAAGAGATAATGCTTCACTTTGCTTAGCTATCTGAAAATAAAACCAATAATTTTGAGATATATGTTATGGAAGAAGTTATAAGTAGGTTTGAAATAAGTTACGGGTTTTCAATGGTTTTGAGTTTGAGTGGTTGTAAATAAGATATATTAACCCCTCAGGCTCATTTCACTTCTCAGAACAACTCATTTAGGTCTCATATAAATCATTGTGGCTCCCTTACTATCACAAAGAGAAATATAATATAAACGGTGTTAGAAAGAGAAAACACCACACTTTATATTCAAATCTAATAGTTAACCATAAAAGAAATAAAATGTACATCTTTTTGAAAACAAAGTTTCGGATCGCAATTTGAAAAAAAAATTAACTTTAGGAAATTTTTATTAACTATTTTTACATGGAACGTCAAAAAAGTGAGGTGACAATAAAGTTTATTGTTTTTACGGTGCTGTGCTCCAGATTTTATGTCCGGGTTCTTCCCCACAGGAAAAACTAAACCCTTTCACAGACTTATCCACAAATGTTTATCTAATCAATCCACGCTATGTAAGTGCACTATATAAGTATAATAAATACAAAACAATACAAAAACAATGCGTCAATCTACCAGAGACCAAATGGGAAAAAATATTCACCGACTCCAGATATTTTCATATCAGAGGGTTTGGCTTGATGGAACTCCTAACTGGACCGATAAATCCTACTGATCCCTCAATATAAATATTTTTAAAAACTTTCGTAATCCTACATGTATTTAAAATACATTTGTCTAATAAAATATGTGTGTTTTTATTTTTTTCATTATCAGTAATTTTAAGGTACTTAAGCTATTTTTAAAACATTTTTATGTTTTGCACGCATTTTTATACTTCAATAATTATATGATTATTTTGATTTATAAAAGCTTATTTTATCCTTTCAAAAACAGTTTTTAAATTATTTTGATTTTATCGTAAAGCGGAAATATTTTGACCCTCTGACAAAAATATGGTTGAGGCCTGAGGGGTTAATATGCTGGTGTTTAATTGCTTCTAGTGGTGTTTTTCACAAAAATATTACTAATAAAAATTATTCAATTGTTACTTTGTTCTCCAAACGTCCAGCAACTTCCAGAGCTAAATTAAAAAGCGACAAAGCTTTGGCGTTATCCTTCTGCCGGTGTGCGTAGAGAAATCCTTCTGTCGTATAGCACTGGTACAGAAGGTCGTACAGATCGTGGGATTTACAGATGGTGATAGCTTTCTGCAGAAACTCTATGGCGCGATGAAAGGTGCCCAAGTGTTCCAGCACCACTCCAATGTTCAGCAGCAGTCTGGCTCGCATGTCCATCAACTCCTGATTGTTGACTTTACATTTTAACCTGAAACAGTAATTTTTAATAGGACAGTGCAAAGAATTTCATTAGACAACTAAGCCCCGGTTATTTAATTTGTGGCACGGTTAAAATGGCGGCTAATCTAAAAAAAACACCTTTTAAAAATGGCATTTAAGGGGCCGCAACTCGAATTTCTACCAATTTCTTACATATCTCCCTTAAGCATTTGAAGTTTTTAAGCACTTTAAAAAATATATGATATTTTTGAAGATAATGTCTAGATGCTGCCCAAGCCGAAACAAATAGGAAAAAAATCGCAAAGTATGCTCCAAAAATTATTAAAAACAAGTCTGTTTCTATTATCTTATAAATTATATTTGTGAAAAAATTCACAATGTTTCTTTAAATGATATTTAAGATGCTCCCCAAGAGATTTTTGCTCTATTTTAAACCATTGTGTTTTATTAAACATTTTCGCAATTTTCGCATCGATTTTGGCGCAGTAAATGTTAGCGCTCTCCTCTAACCTTCGTAATTTCGTATCTCTCCATCTTCTTCTTTTCGAGCCCAGTTGCGGAGCCTTAAGCATTTTTAATTAAAATTTAATCGCAATAGAAATGGCTCTAGTGCAGTGGTTCCCAATTAATCGTACATGTAACCCCCAGGATGACATGAGGTTGCTCGAAAGAGGTACTTGCACGCAAACATTAAAATCGCCAAAACATATTAACCTGTTAAATATCAGGCGTATTTTGAAAAACTGCGTGGATTTTACCTTGTCGCTTTCTGGTCATATATCCATATAAAAACAAAGGAATTCTTTTTTTGCTATTGTTTTCTGTTTACCAGATAATATATCTTATTATTCATGTACATTTTACATGATAATATCGTAAGAGGTTTTTCCAGAATAGCTAACTAACTAACAAAAAGATTAAAAATCTCCCATTTTGGAAATAATTGTCAAAAAACATCATCACACAAATATAAACTGATTTATTACTTTTATTTTTATTTTTAACTCTATGAGTAAAATCTCAAATTACAATATTTAATTAAATGAAGACAATATTAGCGAAACTCAATCGAAAATCTGGAGGCAGAAAAATCAGAAAAAGATATTGGTTCCACTGGGACTCGAACCCAGGGCCCTTTGTTGACATGACAAGAGCTCTACCAACTGAGCTATGGAACCCATTTCTAATTCTGTCACTTTTAACTGTATCATACTTCGACTAAGAACTACCAACATTATCTTCATTTTCTTAACGCACATATTATTGGCTGCTATCTTTATATATGATTGCAAGATTCAACGTGAACTAAATACTACATCTATAGATTTTTCTGTCTCCAGATTTTCGATTGAATTTTCGCTAATATTGTTTTATTTTAATTAAATATTATGATTTATTACTTCTACACAAATCTGAATACATATCCAACCTGAAAAAAAACAATTCAAAGAAGTTTGCAAATAAATAAAGACCTTTATCCACTGGAGCGATGGCGTGTTTTTTAATATTTTTCCTCGGATTGCTCGTGATATTTTAAGACCGTTTTGAATATTTTCCGCCGACCTTAAAAAAATCATACCTCCGAATTTTAATACGACTTACCAAAAATAGCTGTAGTACATCATACAGATACATCAATTATCTTAAATCCACAATACCAATTAACTTGATTATTGGTTTATTTATAGAAAATATTCCATTTTCAAAAACACACGACGATCGGAAAAAAAATTCAAAAACATAACCACAAAACTTTGTATTTCAAATAATCACTGAATTTTTAAGTTTGAAACAGTTGAATGAATTGATTTAAACATGTATTTGTATGCCCCAAATTAAACACTTCATTTGCCCAACACCATTATACTTATCAAGGAAAATTCTTTTTTAATAACCTACCAATAGAAATCAGAAGCATAAGAAACAAAGTTCAATTGTTGAACTCCATCAAAAAGTATTTTAGAGAATGTCACACTAAAAATCACACCTATTTTTCTTCTTACTGAATACATCTATGTTTGTATCTTTTAGTTTACGGGTCTGATTGCCATGTGTCTGTATTAAGTTATTAAGTAAGTGCACCTTATATTGAAATACATGACTATAGTAATTGTACATATATATGAAATGTATTAACTGTATTAACTGCATTGTATTAACTGTAGACATGACTGTATTTGTACATGTATGAAAAAATGTAAACTCTTCTTCCATCCACAAGCTAATGCTTTTAATGGAAGACCAGTAATATTATAATATGTAGCAATTTTAAGATAAATAAAATAAAAATTACTAATTCAATTAGGTAATTATCGGTTCGGACTGGACACGCTTATTACGAATAATTTTTAGAAAAAAACTTCAGATTCGCCTTAATTACTATAAAAGGAAACTTTTTGGCTTGGGGGCGGCGGAAAATAATGCATTTTAATTTTCAATTGCGTAAAATTAAAACTCACTTGGCGAACCGATCGGTGACTGTCAGCGGCCATTAGGCACGTCGCTTTTATGTTGGTATCACTGATACATTGCAAAGAACTAACATTTGTTTTTATTTCACAGACAATCAATCATAATTACACAAACCCGCTAGACAAACCCTGCTTTGCCAAACAAACCATTCAAAACCTGGGATGTATTTTTATAGTTTGATGACATGCAGCTTTCGTAGTTTACCACAAGTTTTTACAAGTTGGCCACAGTAGTATTCAGTTATTTGCAATGTATCAGGGATACCAACATAACAGTGACGTACCTGATAGCCGCGATTTGACATCGTGTAGATTCGCGAAGTGAATTTTAATTTACGCAATTGAAAATTAAAATGCATTATTTTCCGCCGCCCCCAAGCCAAAAGTTTCCTTTTATAGTAATTAAGGCGAATCTAAAGTTTTTTTCTAAAAAATTATTCGTAATAAGCGTGTCCAGTCCCAACCGATATTTACCTTTGACAGCTTCAGACCGTTTAACATTTACAGGTATCTACAAAATACGAATTTTGAATGGAATATTTAGCGTGCATTACTAGAGTACACTGCCATCTGTTGAATTTTAATAGAAGTTGTTTCTTTCTACCTACGCAAAAACGTCAAAATGGAACTGCGGGCTTATTTGAAAATATTTCAAAATAAATTTTAATGCATCTAGGGAGAAATTGCTGTAATTCCGCAAATTAGCAAAACTTATATTTTGTAAATGGTACCGAATTTCAGCAAAAAGCGTTCCAGTGGATAAATGCATTTGAAAAATGAAAACTTCGATTTTTTCACCTTTGACAGTTGCAAAAGTTAACCCACCAAGTCATAGAAAATTCATTTAAAAATATTCTAGAGTAGCTAGATTAATGAATCCATCAATTACGTCAAGAATGATATTGTAAGTAAGCGATTCTGACCTTGTCCTTCATACAGTTTCTTTATACATAAGGGTTAAAGTCGCATTGAAAAAAAAAAAAAAAAAAAATCGTAGCCGCGGGCGGACTTCCGACAAATGACAGGTTAAAGAAGGAATAGAAAAATTGTAGGAATACAAAAATACAAACATGATGTTACTGATATTATGTAGCGAATTTAACATGATAAATTTGCTACATAATATGTATCAGTAATTTCAGAGGATTTGGTTACCGCAGTTGGCCACTGGAAGGTTAATAATAAAAAAGTATAACTTTATTTACTTTTCACATAAAACCAAACTTTTCATAAAAGCTTTTTCCGCAGCTTTGAGAGGCGTCTTAGCTTCCTCCGTCTCCCCGAGGCTCTGCCCCTGCAGCAGGAAGGCGCGGCCAAGAGTGGCCAAGGCTCGCTGCTCCTCCACTTTGTTCTCCAACTCTCGGGCGATGGCTAAAAATGAGTAAATTAAATAGCTTTTCAAATTGGGCGAATTTAATCTAAATGTGACAAATTAATTAACTGGATGCAGATATTTACAGTTTTAAGATGGTATTCGATGATACAAAATAATGATTAAAGTATACAAAGACAGCAGTCTGCATATATTTTTGTAAACATGTCTTTTGATTTGCTATTCGGGAATATGACTATATTAAAATGAAAAAAATAATTATTGTTTTAAGTTAAAACAATAATTATTGTTTTAAGTTGATAGCACAATTAGGGAGGCGTATGGGTACCGCCGCCCTGGGAAGTGTGACAAGGGGTATGGAAGGTTATCAGCTCGGTGACGTCATATGTAAAAAAAAAAATTTACTTTTGTTTTGATTATTTTTAGATGTAAAATTGCAAAATATGTGGCGTCACACTAGGGGGGAGGGGGATCTCACAAATGTGACAGGGAGGGGAGGGGGGGGGGGGAAATCATGAAATTCGTGTGACGTAATTTATGGATGGCCCCTTGGCTCATGTGGGCATTTTGTTAACGAGGTACTAACTAAAATTTTGGCTGACTAACTTGAGTATAAGTCCCAATTCTATGTCTGAGGCCCTCAGGGCCCTAACCGTATTTTAAATTATAAGAAAAGAAGCAATAAAACAATTAAAGACAGATGTTTTACTTCAAAAATACAGTTGAAAACGCATACGGTCGAAGTTATACAAATTCACGTAAAAATAATACATAAAAAAGGAAAAGTAAAATACAAATAAACGTACAATCTTTAGTTAGATACGTAAGTTATGCGGGTACAAAAAAAAGCTTTTCTAATATTTATCCCAACTTTCCACGATGCACACAAAAATGATAAACTGAAAAGGTAATAATAAAAATTAAATTGATTCTCACAAACAATAGGCTACACCTGAGCATTCCTGCATCTTTTAGGGGGGGGGCAGCTGTCTCCCCCCTGCCCGTACCTCGCTACGCTTTTGCCCTAAGATGACATAGGCCCTGAGGGAAATTATTTTCCTGTGTGGAACTAATGTAAAAAAAATCAAATATTACAAATCATTTTCATTCACCATTATTAGAAATGGAAATATAATAGGATATCAATTATATACTCACAAAGATAAATTTCTTCATGCTTCAGAGCTTTTTGAAACTCAGACAGCAACATGTACATTTCCCCAATCATTCGGTGGGCCCGGGCATTCTCCAGTGCCTGGCCCAGCTCTTGGTAAATACTTGCACATTCAGAGTACTCGGCAAGGGCACTTCCGTATTTTGTTTTCCCATTGTAAAAGTCACCAAGTTCGAAGCATATTTCTCCCAGTTGTTTCCTGTTGCTCCCACTAAGAGCTTTCTTTTTCCTCTTTAGTAATTCTAAAACAAAGTTAATACAGTAAAATAATTGCAGAATATATTTTTATTAGTACTTATCTACTAGATTTTACGTCAGGCATGAAAACCAAAAATATATAAACTAAAACAAACAAACTTAGACACAACATAATTTTCTCTTCTACTTCTGTTGTAAAGTTTAATAATAAAACTGCAACATTTTTTCCACTTAATTTAATGTTGTGACATAATATTGCACAATATAAGTTCAAGTTTGTTTTTCAGTCATAGAATCAAAATACAATCAAACTTTGATAATGATACAACAAACTTATCTTCTACCTCTTCACTAATTCTTATGATGTAAACATAGTACAGCAATTGATGAATATGTATAACCATTTTTTTTATAAAACGCATGCCAAATGCAAGCAAATTGGATACAAAACATGAGGGAAGAGACGTTACAAACTGAAGTGCCTAAAGTAACTCATATTTTTTTATTCATTTTTCATACTTTGTTCTTCCATTGCCTTGTTAGTTACCAATGTGCAATTATTTATATAAAAATAGCATTGCCACTAACATCTCTGCGCGTAATTAGTAAGATTAACAATAATTGACAGCAAAACTGCAGCACTGACAATTGATTGAATTGACATGAATTGACAGCTGAAGTCATAGATAAAATATTATGCATTCGCGCCAACTGAACATAGACAAATCACGTCTAAGACAGCTTAGACAAAATAATACGTTTAGAAAATTGATTATTAAACTATGATTGGAGCTATGGGCACGTTCAGACGTTTCGATTTTTGTTGATCCACTTTTATTGAACGTTAAAAGTTGAATGAGATTATGTTCACACGTTTCAATTTAAGTAGAACCGAATTTGACATTCAAGATGGCGTCAACTGAAATTGTTAGTGCGTGCGTCTCTCTAATTTCTGATGTTCTGCGAGAGGAGCTCGAGATTATGAAAAAGAATAAAAAACGTCATTTTTGGTCGAGAAAATGGATCATGAGAAGGAATGAATTAGGCGTAACATCCAACACATTTTGAAAGAGATGGCCCTAGAAGACCCCGAAGGATATAGAAATCACTTGAGGATGACAGAAAAACAATTTGATGAGCGATGAGCTGCTTGCCAAAA
The DNA here is from genome assembly GCA_917563855.2 of Limnephilus lunatus. Classification (NCBI taxonomy): domain Eukaryota; kingdom Metazoa; phylum Arthropoda; class Insecta; order Trichoptera; family Limnephilidae; genus Limnephilus; species Limnephilus lunatus. The sequence goes on along the minus strand of OU830598.1, from coordinate 43,115,483 downwards.
TTTATTTTATTGATTTATTTATTAATCCTAGTTCCTTCTTGTACATCGTTCTAATAGTTTTTATTTTATTTTTTACGTCGGTCGGCGTTAGTTCCATAATACCCATTTCAAAAATAATAATATTTATCGCAGTATCACGGGCATTTCTATTTTTGTATACTTCTTTCTTTTGATCCCAAAGACAGGGATGGCTTTGGTACAGATCCAAAAGCCTGAACATCAAATCATCCGACCATTTCAGATATTTTTTTTGTTACGGATTCCATGACGGTAGAAACAAGGCAACACGCTTGACGTCTACTTTTGCCCGCGAAAAAACCCAAGCGAGTGGAAACATGTGTTCATACTCGTCGATTCTCTATGAAACTTGATCGATGAATCATACCAAGATGGCGATGGTCATACTTGAACGTCAAAAGTAGACGGGCTTTCAACTTTAGCTAGTCAACAAAAAACTTGATCAACTTTGTTGAAAAAGTGTTCACACTTGTCAATTAGCTTTCAATTGTCGAGTTGATCAACAAATGTTGAACCGTGTGAACCGGCTATATGGTTCGCAAAAATAAAATATGAATAAAAGTTATGAGCGAGAACATTATTGGTTGACGTACAATACGTAGACGATACACTATGATATCTGTACTACTTACAATCCATACATTTTCACTGCCACTTGAATTGTAGTTAATTCAAATCTCCCAGTGGCACATGGACTTCAAGCTACGTCATGAATTTTTAGCCAATCACCGCTCTACCCCTCTAAAATTATTCTAACAATTATTATCATCAAGCAGTTTAGTTGTAAGTAGTTGTAGGCAGCAAAGGCGTGCATCAAAATCTATTACGGTCGGTGTATATGAAGGTATGCGCACGAAGTGACGGACACGAGAGAGACTTTTTTTTAAATATTTAAGAATGGATATCACCGCAACTAAAGTTACTCGTGCGGAGATCCTAATCACGTATTTTCTATAAAAAATACTAATAGATTTCATTATGGTACTCAGTTCGTTTCTCATCTACAAATTTTATGATGTGTTTACCCCTTAACCTTCACCATTAAATTTGTTAATTAAGTCAGATGTATTATACACCTAATACATAATCTAAATTTGAAGGTATTTAGATTGATAAGAAATATAGCTACAAAACCAAAAACATGAATTACGTACCACTCGAAGGTTTATTGTATTCTTTCGAAAAAAAATACTTGTTTCAATATCACCATAAATATGTTTTTGCTGGAGCAATAGCTACGGTCAGTGCCATTGCCGTAAAACTCTTCCTGTGGCACCATAAATAATTTTGAAAAACTATTTAGCCATAAAATAAATTAAAAACTAAGCAGAATACGCATGCGCATTTTCTAATAACAAGAAAAGAAAACAATTTTTATGCAAATGGCCGCTGGCGCTTGTCGGCGTTTGGTGTCTTATTAGAATGTTTATTTCATTGTGTACTCCGCGTATGTTATAAATGTGAAACATGTGTCCATTGTGAATCAATACGTCGTTATTGTTTATTATAAAGTTGACAGAGTTTATTTTTTTGATATATTGTGTTATGAATTATCACCACAGTGCTTATGAGAAGCTTGAAAGTTCACACAGCTGTTGTACCGTTATATTGTCAGTCAACAATCGCTTCAATCACTTGATTTCACGGTAAGTTTAGAAAAAAAAAACTGTCTAATATTGTGCACGTCTACCAATTGATAGAAAATGTTAATTTGGTCTACAACAAGAAAGTTGAAGCGAATGTCAAAAACCAGAGCTCTTTTGATACTATTGTGTATTGTTATAGGGATGCGTTTTTTTTAAATTTATGATGGTCCTTTTTGTAATAAATAATAATTGTTTGGCCCAATTCGTAATAATAAATTTATTGAAAACTAATTTTTTTTTAATTATTGATCACTATTATTTTGTAATACATTATTAATTCACTGGGAAAGGGATTAAATCAATTTTTAATCTAGAATTATTATTTGGAATAATGTATTGTATAGGTATTATTTTTTGTTTCGCGTTTCAAATCAAATTTCACAATCCTTTGACAGCTTCAAAAGCTGTGGATTTGGGCTTTTGTCTCCTATTCCGTAAATTAAAAAAGGTACTTTTTGCATGTAGCGGTGTACCTAGGCACTTTTTTTACAATTGTACTAACGATCCTTATAGTTTCTAATGTAATATTGCTATCTCCAGTGCAGTGTGGCATTTTCACTAGATATTATGTTTCCCAAAGAATATGAGCACTATTGAAAATCTAAAAAAATATTTTTGAATACCATTGACAGTCACGGGTTTTTTTAAAATAAGGACTGCTAATCAAGGGGCCTGCGGACACGGAGGCGTCTACTAATATCTACAGGAATTTCAAAAACTGAACAAATCTGACTAATATCTATGAGAACCAAAGTGAGGACGAATATCTACAGTTCAAACTGCTGACTAATATCTATGAGAACCAAAGTGAGGACGAATATCTACAGCACTGGCAGAGGTTGGATTTGCAATTATGTGTAGCATATTAGAATAACGTAATATGGCGTATGCAGTTTAAAAAACCTAATTTATGTGAGGTGGTGAGGTTAGGTTAGGTTAGGTTAGTATTACGTAATTGAAGTAATTTATGATTTTCCGTACAACCTCTTGCTCAGCTGCCTTCTGTAGATATTAGTCCCACCTACGCTCCATAGATATTTAGTCACCATTGGGACCGTCATAGATATTAGTCCGACCTTCGCTCTGTAGATATTTGTCCAACCTATGAGCTGTAGATATTCGTCCGATATACAGGCTGTAGATATTAGTACCTGGAGTCTGTGGACACTGCGGTAGGTACCTGCCCAGTTTAATTTTTCATGGCAGGGAGTGAAATCTACAAGTCTCTTCTTGATGTCTTCATAACTATTCAACAAAGCATTCTTAAATCTCAAGTCGGTGCCCCATTCTTTTGTAATGCTAGTTGACATAATATCTTTCCGTGATTAGACTTGTTAGACCCAGTAGGACCCAGTACACGGTACATACCTACTTAAGAGGAAACCGGGTGGTGTTTTTTCCATACAAACGTATTCCTCATTTCCCTCTCTGAATTTTGACACTAGAGAAAATATTTTTTTTACATAATATGAATATTGACCGCAAGCGTGTCGGTACGTTTTGATTTTTTTGATAAGTTACTTTTTATAGGAGTTATAACCCTTCAAAAATTGTTAAAATTGCCTTTTTTTAACGCCATCAACAAACGTTCAGTATACAAATTAGACGATGTATTTTTAAAAAAAGCAAAAGGTACAGACATAGAATGTTTTCTTCCAATACATTTGGTAAAAAAAATCTTGGAAATTGGTTCAGTTTTGGAGTAGAAAAATGAGGACTACAAAACCTCGATTTTGACAATTTCATTTGGGTATTATCAGGCTGAGGTGCATGTGTCCCTTTCTCTCAGTATTCGGGGGTGAGGGGGGGCGGAGAGGGTTTTGTTGAATACGTATACAGTCAACGAAGTGATGTGACATTCTCAATAATTATATCGATACACTAGTCCACTAGTGTTGTCATGTCCCGAGTTATCGATGTTTTTTTAAAATTATTTTTCTGTTTGGTGACTTATTTTGAGTGTGCCAATACTTACCGAGCTTATTTACTAAAGTTATTGTGACAAATTTAATTTGTTTACGTCAAATAAATTAATGGAAAAAAATTGAAAAAAAAACACCTGTTACAGACAGACCCCGAGATGATTCCGTTCCGTATTGCCGAGTTGGATATGGAACACAAAAATTAATTAAAATATTTTTTGATAACTTTTGAAGGTTGTACTCAACATAATATTATCCCTTTATAGGACACTTTTTTTAAGATACAACTACCGAACCAAAAAAAAACTTTTATATTTGACTAAATATATTGTTCTAGATTTTTTTTTCAAAAAAATTATATTTTACAAGAAAATGTGTGATGGTAAGTACATACACCACTGATCGTTTGATGGAATGCTGGTACAGCGTATGTTCAGTGGTACATGCATCTACCACATGTTGTTGAATCGATTATGTTATTATAATATCATATTATACAAATGAATATTGAAATCTATGTATAAGAGGCACCATATTGTTTATTGTGCTACATATTAGATACATACACATAACTAGTTTAGTTTTTATTTAACTTTTTTAATACGTTATATTATTACAGAAAAATGCACTTTTGGGAATACCTCCTACATCACTTGACATTTTCAATCTTCTTCAATGATCTAATATTTTTTGTTTTTAAACGCTTTATTGTAAAAAAAATTACTGTTTAACATCTACACAATGAAATTAAAACAATTTATGGTCCAGACCTTTCCCTCGCCGGTAAATTTCTTGGTATGCGACCGTCAATTATTTCTGGTAAAAGGCATTGGTGGTAGAAATTTTCTAACAGTGGAACGATTTTTTGCCAGATTTCATCGTCCCTCTCAATTTTTTCATACAGCAAACCTTTTGGACTCCACACAACAAAATAACAATAATTACGACGAGTAATATGTAACTGGCCTTGTACTTGGTAGAAGTAATTATGGTTCCGTTTTAATGTTAAAGAATGGTCTTCCAATTTACAGTAATCAATTATCTTTTGTGCAATTCCCTCTTCTGGTGACATATTTGCTATACTATAAGGGCATTTAATTTCAATTATAGAATCCTCACCGATAAGGCCATCCGGACTTGCCGCTAAAAAGTTTTTGGTTTTATCGATAAATAGCCCACAAGCGGATACCTGAAAACTTGTTTTTTTTGAAAATTGCTCTATTGCTAGGCTTTCATTTTCTTTTCCATAATTTGTGGCCATAGTTCCTTTGAATTGTGAGTACAGTAAAGAGTTTAGTACTCCCGTAACTGAAGTTTTTTGCCGAAGCTTATATATTTTTCCAAAGTTAGACGCCGTTATCCGCTTACGTCTTTCAATTGCCCACAGATTGTTATTGCTTTGGCCTACCGTATTCCGTTCGAGCTCTTCCTTATTGGTTGAAGATAATTCTTTGAGAAATTCCTCTTTTTTCGTTTCAAATATTTCAGGTGGCATATCTGGTTCTAATTCCAATTGACCATAATTTTCATCGGGCCCTGTAACTTTTTTTCTTTTTTCTGTCGTATTTTCATTATACTTTAGTTTTTTTTTTCGACACATTTGTTTATTCTCCTTCGAACGTCGTTTTCTCTCTATAAAGTGCTTCGTGTATTTGCCGGGACTGTGGCCTTGGATTTTCTTTTGTATTCTTGAATGGGTTACCAATTCACTATTCCACGAAGTTACTGCTCCAAAACATCTTGCTTGGTAAGATCCTCTTGTAGTAAAATTTACCCTTTTTCCACCTATAAATTTGGCGATAACGTTGTTGAATTGCTCCACAGTGTTATTTGTCACGTCAATAATAGGACTTTCTGCATTTGCTATTAGAGACAATAAGAATTGTTGGATATCAGTCCATATTCCACAATCTCAAAGATCGCTTACTAAATTTGGATCATCAGTATACTTCTCCGGCTTGCAATAGTACGATGCACAATTTTTATGATCACCAAACACATGATTTGCGGTATTTTTTATGTCCATTTTCAAATTTTTTATTTTATCACTTTGTACTGTGTTTTCTTGCTCTTTCCTGTAATTTATTGCTCCAACTACAGCTCTTCTCATGCGTAAAACGTTTGCTTCAACCTTTTTCCTTATATGAACTGGTACAAAGCCTTTAGCGTTGTTGGTTTTTTTTCCAAGTGCTTTCATTTTGTTGCAAAAATTGCGGAGTAAGTGATTTTTGCACTCTATTTTCTGTACTATAAGGTTAGGACCATATGGCATTTGTTGCATTATTTTTTTCATGATGCTGGAGTCGCCATCACCAACTAGTTTGTTAAATTTCAATCCATGCATTTCCATGCTTCTCGAGAACCCTTCTGCTATAATGTGGGCTTCCATGGCATTAGCACTGTCACGCCAGTTTATGAAGCACCTGTGCTCAGAAGCAACTATGTGTAGTTTAGTAGCTCTAGCACATATGCAGCAGTATGAGTTTCGCACTCCCAGAAATAAAACCTTTTTAGTTCGTAGTCCAACTATGCACCCTGCGCCAGATGAGGAGCTAAATCCACTTTTGTACGACCTCTTTGCCCAGGAGCCATCTGCAACCACCGTTACCAAAGGATAGCCACCCTCGTCTACGTCACCGTTTAAAATGGCTAGCCTTTTTTCTTCTTCACCAGCTGCGATCATTTCTTCTAAGGCACATTCTTCAATTGTTGGCGCTAAACATTGTTCTATGTTCGTGTAAGTCTTACAATCCATATTTGGCATATTTAAAACCCCACAAATTTCAATCCATTGTGAATACCCATTTCCTGTACACATCACTCCTTCGACGACAGCAGTATTTATAGACATTTTCCGTTTCGGGTCTTCGGAGTGAATGTATTCTATTTTCTTGCACATTTTGCACTCGAAAACATACTGGCTTAGAAGACCATTTCGTCGTTCCTTCATAAATTTTAAATCGGAAAATGTGCAGTTGGTGTGTTCGTGCTTTATATTTGATATCTCCGAAAACAAATATTTTATATCCACAATTCTGCGACCTTCGAAATTATCGGTTTCATCAATATGGTCTGGTTCTATCACCAAATCATCAAGCGTTGTTGATGATGATGAACTTGCGTTTTCGTCTATATTTGGAGCAAATGATTCATCCATGGAAGTTTCATGCATTAGTGAAGAGTAGTTAAGTTTCCAAAAGTAGTATCGATGACATCCATATCCCTGTAAATGCAAATGATTTATTTATTTAAATTTGTCCATCCCATTTTCCCGTTATACATGCTACATAATACACGGCTCTCATAGCATAAATCTTTAGGTTTTTCTCGTAAGTCGCTCACGTAAGAGAGTTATGGCAAAATTATCAATGTAAACGATACCCATTGGTAATTTTGCCATAACTCTCTTATGTGAGCAACTTACGGGAAAAAAAACTTTACGTACGTAAAGGTAACCTTAGGAAGGTTCAGTAGTAAGAGTGACAGGAAAGCGATATTTCGACTTACCCAGATGTCGAACGTGGTGCAACATGAATCTGTCGTTTGATACTAATAATCGGTTTTTTTCGTCTAGCAGATAAAAACAAACGCGCTTTGTTTCCATTTCTTTTACCCATTATTTATCTGTAAGAAAAAATTTTTTGAGTTGAAGGTAGGTAATATAGTAGTCGATTTTATGTAACTCAATTTCTAAATACACATATCTTATGCTACGTATATATTTGCGAATAGTGGCGTGCACAGAATTTGAAAATTGAAATTTCGGAAAAAAAATAATTTTCAGCTTCGACAACATCATTAATGTCGTATTTTCAATCTTAGGATTCTAGCCCACTGAAAAATCAGTGCACGCCACTCTTTGCGGACAGAGACGCGAGCCGAACCACGAATTATGGTAAAGGTACGAAGCAACCGCAAGCGGCGCAGCGTTTCGGGCAGTTTGCTTTTGCTTCGTTCCTTTCCCATAATCCGTTGTTCGGCTGGCGTGTGTATACGCAGCCTAAGACGTAGAATAATATTTATTATAGGTTACTAGATATGTTAACAAATGTACCGACTTGCACTAATGCACTTTATGCATACAGTCAAAACTGATGAATTTACGTTATTCAGGGAGAGCCAAAAAACAACAACATTTTTAGCGATATTTATATGTTTAATTAAAAAAGGAAATTGTGTTGTAATATTGAGTTTTTATGAATGAATAGTTTATGAATAATTTATGAATAGTTTAGTAGGTATCTACTCACCATATGTCCTATATGTGTAAATCGTGAGAAATGACCAAACAGATTTCAATATTCAAGGGGGTTTCAGGGTCAAAATTCGAAGGTCTGTATTTGACGTAGAATAGTTTCCAGTAAAAAGGCTAGTCAAAAACAGTAGAGTGATGCAGCCAGCGAAAAATAAAAACACTATACAATCACAAAGTACGTGATGTACCTACTGCGCCTATGCTGCCGTTTTATAAAAAAAGATGGTATGAATCTCCCGATATTACTAAACCAAAACAGCGTGCATCTTACTTTACTAATAGTAACAAGATGAATGAACTATGAGCGCAGAAGATATCTATTATATAGGAATACGCACGCTCAAGTCGCGACGCGTATTGACTTATCTGTTGCAGCAGGCAGCAACCTGTATACACGCACCCACAAGTCTCATTGACTTGTGCGTGTGCAGAAGATGAGCTCGGAGCAGGCAGTCACATGTGTTTGTAGTAAGTAATAATAATAATAAAGTTAAGTACAATACAATATTAAATAATGTAGACCTCGCTATTTTATTACGAATATGTACCTAGGCACCTACTTAATTTTTGGAATAAATGAATAACAGTAAATGAAATAATAAGAACGCGAAGTCGCTGGCGGGCGCGGCGCGGCGATTCGTGCTTCCAACACCTGCAGCCACGCACACACACGCATTGGGGTTCACCAATACACCGATAGCGCTTTTGCTGTCCCCGCTGAGATGAACGAAATAGAAATAATTTTTACAAATACCTATCGTTAAAATTTCTCGGCGCTCCTGCGCGCTCTTAACCCACTCGAGTAGCACCCACGCCTGTCCGCACTAACATTAAATCGACATCCCTAAACTAAACCCACCCAGGGCCGGGCTTCCGATAGAGGTCCGGGCCTAGAGTCCCAACGTCGGAGGGTCCCCCGGCCAGGGACTTTTTTTGACAAATATTAACACCTTTCCTAGGGCCCAATTCGGAGGGGGCAAAATGGACTTGGAAAGAAATACTTCCAATTTCCTAGGGGCCCCTCCTGTACCAAAATTGTACACATTGAAGATACAGGACTTAGAATTTCATTTAAAATTTCCTGGGGCCTCCACTTCGGAGGGGCCCCCACTAGGTGCCTTAAATGGTACTATATATTGAAGACACGGGACTCTGAAAATAACATATCTATCAAATCTTCCATAGGGCTCCAACCTCGGAGGGGGGCCCGGCTGGGTGCCAAAATGATAAACATTGCGGACAAAGGATTCTGAAAAAAAATCTCTTTTTTGTATAGAAGTAAATTTTGCTTTTGCAATTATTAAGGACTTAGCTAGCAGAGGATTGAACTCACAACGCTTGGGTGGGAATCCGACACATTTTTCCATTCGGCTACTAGCCGGTTAAGCTGAAATGTTAAGGTTTCCGTTTTAAACAATACTAAAAGATTTCCATTAAATAAAAAAAAAATAAAAAATTCTACAGGATTTCCGTCTATATCATTGTTGGGATTCTGACTTTCCGGAAAAAAAAAAGATTTATAGGTTTACACAAATATTTATAGGTTTGCCCACCGAACTAAAGAGTTTTCGCCTGCGGCGCTTTTTCCGCATCTTTATGCATACATTATAATAATTCATATTACACTTCACGCACACCCTCACGGTACTTAGGCACTTAACCCAATTGGGGATACTATGGAAAAAACTTCGCCTGCGGCGCTTTTCCGTTTCTTTATAAGAATTATAACTAATTTTCCATTTCCTTTGCTCTTGTCACTTTCTCCAGTTGGGGATGTTACGTAGGTAATTTAGCAACACAATAGGTAATTTTTTTTTCATAAATTTAATTTTTATTTGACCTTTCCAAATGCAAAAAACGGAGGGTGCCGTGTGTGTGCGTAGGACCCCCGGAGGTCCTACGGGAATCCGGGCCTGAACCCACATCGAAGTGAGTAAATATATTGTTACTCTGAGGATGGTACCCGTGGAGTCGGATTCTCAGAAGGACAGAGGAGCGCTCATTTGCACAACCTTTGTGTGTCGCCCTTACCTAGAATCTACCAACAAAACTATTCACCTTTACCTTACGCGGCCGATGGTCTCTCGATAACAGCCATAAAGATACCGCCGCACCACAGGACCTCGAAAATTTAATATGCCAAAATGATTCTTAACATAGTTTTTTTTTTCTTTTATTTACTTTCTTTACTTCGTTCCCGGTGAAAAGACAAACGCGAACCATTCTGAAAGCCAAGTAATTAATGAACCAAGCCAAGTCTAAGAAGTTTATTTGTGGTCTACTAAAATGTTACCGATAATAATTCATCTGATTATAATTTATTATTATCTGGAAGAAGTCAGGGTCATCCCCGGAAGAATGGCAAGATAGGTGAATGAAACAGGAAGGTACCTACCCACTAACTTGTTTCAATATTAATTTGATGTTGGATAATGTCAAATGTTTAACCCCTCGGGCTAATTTGTTCGCTTTTGGAAACAACTCATGAAGGTTTCACAGAAATCGTTGTGTCTTCTTACTATATCACAATGAGAAATCTATGTGATCTAAACGGTTTTAGAAAGAGAAAATTCAACGCTTTATACTCAAATCTAAAAGTTAACAACAAATAATTAAAATTTACACCTTTATGAAACCAAAGTTTTGAACCGCAATTTGAAAAAGATTTATGAAACTTCGTGAATTTTTTTATTAATTATTTTTACAAGGAACGACAAAAAAGTGATGTGACAATAACGTTTGTTATAAATTTGTCTAATAAAATGTGTTTTTATTTTTTTTCATTATCAGTAAGTAATTTCAGTTAGAAAAAACGCAAGGTGAGTAATTTTTATAACTTTTTTATGTTTTGCATGCAAAATTTTAGTAATTTGAAAGCGTATTTTATAACGTTTCAAAAACAATTTTTTCACTTTTCGGGTACGTTCAGAAATATTCCATTTATTTGGATTGTATACCTCTGATAAAATAGGGTCGAGGCCTGAGGGGTTAATATTTGTTATTGTCGGGATAATTGAGTACCATAGACCAAATTGAGTACATGGTCGAATATTACTGTGCCAGAACAAAGGTATGAAGCATTCCTCCCTCTCAGTAAGTTTCGTTTTCTCCTTTTATTATTATATTTCCTTGTTGTCATGACATGACAAAGGATGATGGTGTTATATCCTCTAGCCTGCTACTACTAAGACAAAGGGTTGCGATCATCGATATAGATATAGGTACTTGGTCGAAGGTTGCGATGAACGGGAAGTAACGCTGCTGCAACGACGAGGAAAATTGAAACCGGATTATTTAAGTAGCTCCAGTCAGAATTGCCTTCCCAGATTTTCTTCTGGTTTGTGGATTACAGGGCAATCTGCCAGTAGTTTCCCCGAACCAGAAGCTCGGATTGTTACTTTTATATCACAGTTAGAGGAACTTTAATATGCTAGGGTCAATACACAACGTTGCAGCATCGGTTCTGGTTCGTTGATTCTCACAAGGGGATAAATATAATAATTAATTGAAAATTCGCAAGTATCCAACACCGGCGTGCCGTGTTTTTTAAAGTTTTGTGTTTTTGTTTTACATTAGCTCCACACAGGAAACCACGAAGAGAATAATTACCCTCAGGGCCTATGTAATCTTTAAGGGGATGCTGTGTGGAGGGTCTTTACAAGGAAAGGAAGGAGTGGAAGTTCTGGGAAGGTAAAATATATGAGGGGCGGTTAGTAATCTGGGGTTCAATGTGTCCAATTCATCCGCCGCTAAAACCTAGACAAACCTCACCCTAAGAACCCGGGCACCCCTGCTAGGCCGATAAACGTAGTGAATCACTTGGGGTGACCTATGGCAGAGGTGTTGTTTATCCAATAAATGGTTCCCGGGGCGGCGGTATTCATTCCCGCCTCCCAAATTGTATTGTGTTGGTATATTCAAAGCAGAAAAGATATTTTTGGAAAAAACTGAAAAAAGCATCTCTATTTCAAAATAAAAATCTTTTCTGTAAAATTACCCGTCGAAAATTGCTGGAAAATAGCGAAAATTAAAAAAAAAATAAATCGGGAGACATGTAATGTAACGTATGATATTCCATAAATATTTATTATTTTATGCAATACCTGCCTTCTTTCAGATTTTTTAATTTACTTACATGTCTACCTATTAAACAAACTAGCTGGTACCCTGCATTCCGTTGCAATGGCATATTCAAAGAAAATACATTATTTCTCCCTGAATCACCTTTCCCGTGTGTCCCCGTTCCCCTTCCTAGCTAGCTTTATAAATTGCAGCATTTATGTTATTCTGATGTATGAGCTATATTATTGTAAAGTTTCATTAAAATCCATTCAGTAGTTTTTGCGTGAAAGAGTAAACAAACACACAGTGTCCATGGGGTGATTTTTCACGAAAATGGTGTTGTACAAATTACCCAATTACCAATGAATAGAACTCATTTGAGGCAGTGTCGTAGCACGTTTTTCTGTTCAGCTCACGCCATAGTAGACCATCTTAAATCATCGAGTTTTTAGTATAGGGGCGATTGCAATGACTAAATAATATTTCTTTGCTATTACTAAATAGCAATATCACCGTTTCCCTATCGTGGAATAATTGTTTACAAAACCGTGAAGCGTGCTTTGGGTCTTGGATGCATCGAACATCGAGATTCTTTGAAACAAAGGTCCTTCAATAATCTAGTACAGCAGGGGTCACCAATAACTTTTAGTAGGGGTCCGTTTTTTAAAATAACATGTCCGTCGCGGTCCGGAAGGGTAAAAGCCTCACACCCCTCCACCCCGGCTTAACAATTGAAATATAAAACTGTACTATTTAAATATTTATAGATACAATATCAAGAAATTATAAAACGATTGGTTCTGGAACATTATTTTATTACGTAATAAACGAATGTTATGAATAAAAAGAAGTAAGTACCAAGGGTTTTTACAATATTAATGAGAAAAATGACATTTTTTGCCTTGGACTATCCGTCCGAAGTTTGGACTAAAGTTTGTGCAGGCATTTATTGTTAAATCTTGGAGAAGTTCATCTTGGAAATGCCGCTTCACAAACATATATTATGTTGACCCAAACAAAGTGAGAAGTTTCTAGGCTAATTCTGGGTATTCATTAGCACAAACAAATTTTATCCAAAACTCATGACAAGAAACTTCCGGTTTTGGTGTTTTAAAACTGTATTTTCTTGGAAATTGAACATTTCCATCTGGAGAGCAGCTTTATTACTCCCGTAAATATTTGCAGCTTCATTGCTCCATTCGTCGCCAGGATGCAGAGAAAAAATGTCACTGAGGATGTCGACGACATTCTCAATTTTCTTAAAATCTGTGAATCTGTTTTCAAATTCCGATTTAAGATCCTTAATGAAAAAATATTTTGTATTGTTAACACGAGGTCCGCACAAAATAGGTCGTCGGTCCGGTCCGCCATTTGGTGACCCCTGTAGTACAGCATCCAATCTCAAACCCCTGCAGCTGAAAAGCAACCCCCCCGCTTACATTATTTTAATTTTTTTTTTTACAGTTTTTTTACAACAACAATTTTTTTTTTTAAATATTTGTCCTTACTGGTTACCCCTTTCTGAGGTCATATTGTACATGATTACGTATTTGAATTTTAAGTAAGTAAGTACCTAAGTTAAAATATTACTAGAGGAAAATTATAAAGTATATAGGGATTATGCACTGAGGTCGACATTCCAACCAAGTCGATCTCAAAAACAACTGATAACTCGGCTTTACCTATGTTTCTTTTTTTTATGTTTTTTCGGTTTTAATTTTACAATATTTTATTTTACAAATCTTACGAAACTGATCAATCAGTTTGATTGTAAGAAATCTCTCATTTTTTCCTAATTATTTAACAGTATACTTTAAGTTTTACATAGTAAATACTAAATATAATACTTAATATTAAAATACTAATTATTACGACAAACTAATTATTATAATGTTTATGAATTGCGTTGTAGTAAAAATATTTTACTCAGTACAAACATACGGCGAGAAAAAAAGTAGAAAGGAACTATATTATTTGATTTCATGTTCTTCGGAGGTAGAAAGATTTAACTTTTGTTTTGAGTACATATATTTATTTAAGTTTTATTCCTTTGGTTTATTCGCACCATGTGCATTAGTTTGTCTTCGTCTTCCCGTCTGTAGTTATAAACTTTGGTATCGGGCCTCGGGCTTGATTCTACCAACATAACCATATTATCTCTTATAAATTTCAAAATCGGATCTACTGTCAGTAAAAATGTTGGCAACGTTCAAAAATTGTGCGATAATTTATGTAAAACTAAGATAAAAATAATTTTAGAATTTATATCATCTGATACCTATCGGCCTTTTTTTATATATTATGGATGGAGGCATTAGGTAATATTTTTTGTATGGAGCCTGTAATATAATGTCCATGGAATAGTCGCATAGTTCATTGAACGGAGTGGTGACGGACTAGTAATAGGAATTTCCCTCATTATCCACAGTCCACAGCATATTCACATAATTCACTATTATTTGTCTGCACGAAAGCGCCGAGTACTCATACTCGTTCTGGGAGGAAAAATCTAATTATATTTTTACTGTATTCATATTATTCAGGCGTGACAGATTCAACGTGTTCATGTTGATATTCCACTTTAGGCAAGATATTAGGTAAGATTATATTATTTATGCATAATCATGTGCAATGTACTGAAGATGTTAACGACTTTAGTAATCTAATCACGTCATCGAAACTTGCTAATCGATAACAGTAAGCTGAATATTATCGCAAAAATCCAATACTCCCAATCAAATTTCCTCCCTAATTATGCGCTACTGGGAGCTAGATTTCATTTTGATATGCATGGGTATTACCTCCCCGGGAACTATTTATTAGATAACCAACATCTCTGCCATAGTTCACCCCAAGTGGTTCGCTATGTCTGGTGACTTAGCAAGGGTGCCCGTGTTCATGGGGTGAAGTTGGTCAAGGTCTTGACGGCCGATGTGTCTGCCCACCTGCTGCGTGGCGGGCTGGATCGAGAGATAGGTTTAGGAGGTCTTTTGACCTCTCCAGTCAGAATCCCTCAACATATCGCCTTGCACCGCAGTTGAAGGGATGGATTCATACGTCCGTCACTCCTAGACACTGACCCCAAATTCCTATCCACCCCTCTTCCCTATTTCCTTCCAAGAAATTCCTCTTCTTCCTTTCCTTAAAAAACCCCTCCTTACATCATCCCCCGAGATGGCAGGCCCTGAGGGAAATAATTTTCATTGGGGCCTCTTGTGTGGAGCTAATGTAAAAATAATAAAAAACAGATTTCGAATATTAATTGGAAGGAACAAGTAAGCATTGTAAACAAACATTATATCAAAAATCTCAAGAATATGGATTCTGTAATCGCTACGTTATTATGCTTTCTATTTTTGGAACTCTCTTTTGTTGGCGGAATTTAATATTACGATACTTGTATTTAGTGATTAAATACATACATTCACACACACTTTATCTGAAATGAAATAACACTCCTTTGAACCTTTCGTATTTTATTCGTACAATAAGAATATGTATTGGAATTTGAACAGGCTATTAAATCACCAACCATGATATTTTTATCGCGTTGACAAGGCAGACATTCGTCCTGCTTGCTATGGATCGACGCAAATAAGTTAATCTTATTTATGTCGTGGTTATTAGAAACAAGACGCACACGGTCGAACGTGTGATAATAATTTCAATATTATTTATTGCACATTGTGGAAGTGAAGATAACATTCTTTGGCATAATGTATCATTGTGTCACGTGCCTGCTCGTTCAGGTAAACGACTTCTGGCAATTGATTATTTATGAACCCCCACGAATAGTCGATCGCCTATTTATATGTATACCCTGTCTATACAGCTACCTAAGAACATCTTCAATAGTTAGGGATTGGATCACAGCTTTCCACGGTCACCTGTCTACCCAACAACTGGCTCGGGTAAGTTTATTATCCACGTGGATTGGTCAGAACTTTATTTTATTGACCCCACCTTTGGAAATGTTCATAAAATGTATCGATATTTACTAGCTGAGTGGTATTCAAGACGTTTATCCGCATTTATTCAGAGATATCTATTATTATTACCAAGATTGTAATGTCCCCCGACTTGATAAGGATATAAATTATCCCAGTTTTTGATAAGTTACGAATATTTTATACTACTTGTTATTCTCATCCCGTCTTCAACTTGTTAATAAGTTACATGGTGCGTTGATAGTTACCAGGAAGATAGAAGGCCGAATGCTCATAAACTTTTAATATATTTGGTGTGTGCCTACAATATAATGTATAAAATATTCAAAGCTTTGATTTTAGAGAAACGAATATGTGCAGGGCGTGATGGTGTGTACTTTTAAAACCTTCCAAACAACGACTGTTAAAATAGAATAGGAAATACTTGAGTATTTTTTTTGCGCATTCCCGCTTGCGTTATGTGACTGAAATGACCAAAGCATACAGAAAGCATCATAAATATCTTACAGCTGCTATTGTCTGCAATATTTACCCATCTACTGAGGCAGTCCCTTCAAGCCTGATTATAATGCATTCGATTCGCTTCACTACAGAAAAGACTAAATGCTTTTGTAACTCATATTCGAATGTCATTTGACAACATCTACCAGTAACAAGGCTATTAAGTCACCTAAGAAGGCCACTTATCGTCTTTGTTATTTAGGAAAACCATACAATTTACCTTCTATTGGTTCGGTCTTGTAATCATCGGCTTTTGCTTCATTTCTTTCTAGTTTAATCTCGAGTGTTGAGATGTTGAGTGGTGGCCCTAAGTTGGCGGAGAGAGTGGATATCGGTTTTTAATTTTACCTGGTCGGGTGTTTCACTTTTGACTTGTGCTGAATGAGGTCAGAGCGGAGTCAAGAAGCACTCAGCTAATGGTGTCAAGATGCCTCGATGGGTCTTATCATTCTAAAGTAACTCGTGCACGAAGCGGTGGCTGGTTGCTGGTGCTACCTACCTGGTACCATATGCCTCCCCAACCATATCGCACGATAGCGCCACTCATTTTCATTCAATTTTTTTTTATTCATCTATTTTACGTTTTCTGTTAAATTCGTTAAAATGAGATAATTATCATTTTAATGGTGGTTATCAGCTACACTTTAAAATAGGTTGATTTAGAAATATTAAACTAAGTATATAATTAGTGTAAAATGAAATGTGATAAAAAGCAGAATTAAGTAACAATTTTTTTTTTTTTTTTTTTGTTCATTCATCTCTAACTAACTAACTAACCATCACGCCGTTTCCCCGAAGGGGTAGGCAGAGCGGACGGACCGCCAAACAACTCGGTCTTGGCACACACTCTTTGCCTCACTCACATTCATACATCGTCTCATAAATTCTCTTCTATTATTCTGACTTTTGACATGGCCCGACTCAAGTATCTGATTCACTTGATCGTGCCATGTCTTCCTCGGGCGTCCCCGACCTCCTCTATCATTCACATGTGCATCGCATACTCTTCTTACGCCACTTTTTTCGTTCATTCGCTCTACATGCCCAAACCATCTGAGGGTCCCTTTCTTAATCTTACTCATTATGCTTACATCAGCCTTACATTCTTTGCGGATATCCACATTTCTCACACGATCATACATTGTTTTACCACACATTGATTAAATTACATTGGTGATGTACTGTGCTTGTCTCACTAGGAACTCATGTGTTGATAGTTTAAATAATGATAATTATATCCGATTTTAAATAAAAGTCAACAGACAATCGTCGTCGTACCATTGGTAATACAGACTTATAAATAGGTTTTTTATAAAATCGCTGATTCTTGATCTGCCTTGGTTGATGATCCAAGCCTTGGTGACCTTGGTGTCAGATTTTATTTCAAATAATTTGTGTTCTGTCTAATGGCCAGTGGAAGCGCGGTTCTACATAGTATTTCGAGGAGTTTGGACATTGTCAAAAGCAGTTCTGTGTTTGAAGAGGTACGCTAATATGTTGTTAACATAAATAAATGTAGTATGGCCGCATCAAAACAGGAAACCCTAGTGAGGACTGAAAAAAATTGAATTTTTAAGTACTTTATACCTGCATCACGAACAAATGTTGCCATTGAACTAATAAAAAAATAACAAATATAATATACCTATATAATACTACAACTACGCCCAGATAATTCGGGAAACAGGTATTGGAGTAGGGATGGATAAGGGGAGGAGAAGAATGAGGGGAAGTTGCCGCTCGAGTAAATGCGTAATAGCTATCTACAAAAAGAGTTAATTTAATCATAATGAAATTGCGTTATTCGCACCCAGAACATGATACAATCGATGTAATATAACGATAGTGACTAGCATGTATGTCTATATTTGCAAGTTTATTGTTGTAGCAGTCACAGGCCCTTTTCATAAAATCATTTTGATAGGAATTTATTGGTGTTGCATCTATCAATGTAAAAAAGGTGTGTTCCGTCTGCTATATCAAGCTGGAAAATTATATTGTTTAACAACTAGGCGCAGTCAACTTTTGAGTTAATAAAATTTTATACAGAAGCATCCGATCAGTGAAAAGTCTCCTTTTTAGGAGTTTCTTGTTTTAGTTTTCGTCTCATCTTTAATTGAAAAAGACGCAGAACGAGACATTTAACACACGAAAACATATTCCCAACGCAAAAACAATAGGAAAGATACCGCACTTACTAATGTTTGAAAGCATTCTGCGAGTACGCACAAAATAGCTACATCCATATTTACGAGGAAATACTCGCTTTGAATATGATATGAGGTATTCGCTCAAACATTAGAGAATTTGTTGAAATAACCGAGGTCAAAGAAATGGAGATCAAACTTTCCGCTGACTTTTTTATTACTTTTATCTACCCTATATTCCTTTATATTGTCTCGGGGTTGCTGTGTAAACCAGCTGATTAAAACCCAAACTCCTTCCCATTCTCCAAACAGATTCGTACAGTGCCTACCGGTCCAACCGAAGCAGAATTATTGTTGGGTAGGTAGGTACAATACAAGAAAAACACATTACTCCGGCGTTGTAAGAACAATGTAATAGTTTTTTATGTTCACATAATATTACAATCTCCGAGGTTTAGCGGTGTGTACTAAGGCAGTGGTCCCCAACCTTTTTGTCGCCGCGGACCGGTCAAAGTTTGATAATTTTGCCGCAGCCCACTGGGGGGGGGGGGGGGGGGGGCACACACACACACATTGAATGTAGTTTTTTTTAATAACAAAATATTTGCACAAAATATAATTATAAAAATTACAATTGTGGTACATAAGTTGTAGTGTAAATATCTTCGTTATTTGGTCAGGTAGCAACAGACAATTAAAGAATTTTCCTACATTCATTAATAATTATAATCTTCATCTGAATTTAAATCTTACATGAGAACAACGATAATAACAGCTTAAACTTTTTTTTCTTTGATTTTTAAGCAAACCCTTGCGCAGCCCAGTACCATTTGGTCCACGGCCCGGTATCGGACCGCGGCCCATGGGTTGGGGACCACTGTACTAGGTATAGGCTGTGTCTAAGGTTTACAGTTTCTATCATTTTCAAAGTATAAAGTTTCAAACATAAGTTCAAAGATATATGTTGGCCTTTTTTCTTTGAATAAAAATGGACGAGCTTGTTTGTTGATTTAAACTTTAAACCTTACAAAAAAGAAATCACAGCTGTCGGATGAACAGGAAAACACATTTTTCGCGCACTACAAAACATTGCTTGCAATAATTTCGTCGGAACATGAAACTGTGCATTTTAGCTGAAAACCAATAACGCAACCGTGTCACCATTTCTGAAATCGAAAGTACGTACCTACCTACATACATAACGGTATCACATACCTCATATGGTGTAAATTATACACAATTCATAAAACTGTGCGTGTGTAAGTATGTTGTGTGAGAATTAATTTCTTTAAACCTATTTGAAACTTTTTTAGTGTTGAAACGTTTTCTAATGCTGCGTGCTTGGCTTTACGATCGATTTACGGCACTTATAATATTATAATATCCATTCTTTATATTACTCTAATAATGGTTATCAACATTGTATTTAATTGGGGGGAAATAAAAACTTTCCTTTCTAAAATTAGAATCCCAAATTTATGATTAAGTATGTACCTATAACTTCTGATAAACGGACAGAATAAACATCGATAAACAGTTTTGCTGTTGTTTATAAATCTTTTTTTATAATTTTGAATGTAGCCTATAACTTTGTGTTTGTCCATTATAAATAAATGAAAAAATATAACTTTGTTAGAACCTCTTATTGTATATTTTATTAACGCCGACCGGTTTCTGAACGTCTTTTCCTTCCTCAGGGCAAACATACCTATTATAATGACTTAGACTTAACAATTACAAAACAGTGGGTGAGTACAATGTATTATTACTAAGTGTTGTGGTAGGGGTGAGGGCGTGGCTAGGAATTAATGAAGAGTGGGTGGGGGAAACAGAACGGACATTGGATGGGAACATATCTAAGATTGGGCTAAAAGATAATATTTTTTGTTTATTGATAATGGATTTATTATTTTTAATGTTTTTTATTTTATTTTATTTTTTTTCTAAGGCTTCTAAGTTATCTAAGCATTTTCCTTTATTATTAATATGAATTATATTTACCTCTGTATTTTTTTCAAAAGTTAGTTAGCATTTTTTTATAATCACAAAATATCACTTTGTGGTTTGTGCAAGTATTCATGTCACATTCATTGCCTTATTAAGTCAATCAGTAGATAATGTAGGAATCTACTTATCGATTATTCATGATGTTTCCCCTTCTGATAACGAGTCGTTATTTGAACAGGGAAATGACGATACTCGTACTAATAATGTTTTAGGCATATCTATAGTTACATACGTGTGCCCTTGTCTTTATTACCACATCCGATTTTTTTATTCAAATAAATACATCCGTTGGGTTAATTCACATGCGGATCGCGTCACATCCACGTTCAGGCGAAAAACACTCACGCAGATGTGCTTTTGAGATTCTGTTTTGAATTTACATACGAAATTTGCAATTCTTTTGTCACTGTTTATGGAAATATGTTAGCTTCCTCCGTGTTATATGCCGTCGTGAAATAATAATATTTTGTGCTTTGAATTGCCAGATAATTTTTTTATTGAATGCAAATAATATACATTTATTTTTATGTAATAAAAAATTACCTATATCTTGTCACTTGGAAGGTTTACCCTGGCTGTACCGTGTAAGACAAACCACATCGCTTCCCGACTAGGCGATGTTATGAGGTGGGTTGGAAAGGGTTAATGGTGGTGTTGAAGAGTTCTTATTTAACCTATTTAATCACAGGAGACCATGTTATCCCAACTACACAGGTCTCATGTACCTACATCGCTGTAACTCCCTTACTATCACAGTGAGAAAGATGTTCTAAACGGTGTTAGAAAGGCAAAACACCACGCTTTATATTCAAACCTAAAAAACAACCACACAAAAAATAAGTTTATGAGACCAATATTTTGAATCGAAATTAGAAAAAAATTTGAAAGTGAAGTCACAATAACGTTTATAATACATTTGTGTAATAATATATGCATTTTTTTTTTGAATTGCCAGTAATTTTAGTTAGAATAACGTTTATAATACATTTGTGTAATAATATATGCATTTTTTTTTGAATTGCCAGTAATTTTAGTTAGAATAACGTTTATAATACATTTGTGTAATAATATATGCATTTTTTTTTTGAATTGCCAGTAATTTTAGTTAGAAAACTACTAAGGTGAGCCATTATCAAAACTTTTTTGTGTTTGCATACAAAATTTGTATATATCAAAAATTATGTGTTTATTTCGAATTATAAAATTTGAAAGCATTTTTCATCACCTTTCAAAAACAGTTTTTAGTTTTCGGATGTGTTCAGAAATATTCCATATATTTGCATTTTATTGCAAAGCGGAAATATTTTTACCTACTGAAAAAATACCTCCAATTTCTGAAGGGTTAAACGGAAACGATGGAGGATTGACGAATATGTGGTGATGTGAGAGCTCCATTGTAACCTCTCTTTCTGTTACATCCATCGTTCATGAGAAAGTGGGAGAGGTTACATCGGAGCTATCTGCGTTATGACTTTAGTTACCAGGGAGGTCCCAGACAGCCAACATCCTGGGACAACAATAGAAGTACCCACAAGCCCCACCCACGCTACGTAATTTAAATTCGCATTCTACCAAGGGCATTTTGTGATTCCTCTGCATATTTATCAATTAGAAAAGCGTGCACTCCAAGCCTAATCAACCGAAACTGTTGCTGTCATCAACAACAAAAGGAGCCTGATTGAATTTATAGCTGATAGTCTGAATGGTTGCGTGCGCTCCCTGAACATGCAACTGCAACTGTCCTTTATATTATATAAAAAACATGGTCATTTAAGGCACATAAAGACAACTTAATTACCAATTAAAATCAAGGTAAATCACTTGATTTTGTTACCCTACTTGTTAGTAATTGCCTCTCTTTTTAAAGTCTACTAAATGGTTAAGAAGTGTTTCTTCTTCTTATCATGCCCTCTCCGTTCAACGGACGTTGGCTATACGGACTTTGTAGACTGGCCAAACCACTGTCTCAGGTTTTTCAGTCGTGATTTTTTCTTCCAGGTCCCCGACTTTCGGCAATCTTTCCCTGCATTATGAGATGCAAGATCTCGTACTTCTCTGGATGTCTCGTCACATGTCTTAGATATTGAAGTTTATGGATTTTTATTGTTTTAATAACTTATTTTTCTTTACTCTTCCGAACCATAACATCATTCGTAACTCCGTCCATCCAGCTTATTCTGAATATTCTTCTGTATATCCAAATCTCGAATACCTGAAGTCGTCTTATCAGTTCTTCAGTAGGTGTCCATGCTTCCATTCCATAAAATTATACCGAAAACACGTATTTTAATTTCAAACACGTGTTTTTTAAACTCACTCAATTCAGAGAACTTAAGATATTATTTTTAAACTTACAAAAATGAGACGCGGAAGAAGTTAAATCCCTTTCTCGTAGAAATTGAGAATACAGAGTATTTTTAATATTTTCTGTATTAAGGTGAAGTTATACGTGAAATCCTATTTAGATACTATTTAGATTAATCTTTACGACGAATTGCCTTACAGTATGAACATAAAAAAATATGCTATGGATAAATTGAAGCTTTTTCTACATAGGTCTTCTATGTAACGGAATTAGAATAAAATTATTTTTTACATAACAAAAAAAATAAGCGTAAACCACTAAAAAAAAAGGTTTTTTCATGACTTAACTACGAAGTAATACAGGAAACATTTTTATAAAAATATTCCTTTATGGCTAAGACCATTTTTGAGGTTTTCTATGTTCTAACTTTTTTTCACTCTTATAAAATTATGGACAAAATAAATAAAAACCACTTTTTCGCTTACTTGCCTCGCGCAAATAAGACGCTCGATTGCAAATCTTGCAGGCACGAGAATCGAAAAAATTTCTAGCGTTTATATTCCCCTTAACAAGAAACGTCATGGATTTGTGATTTCTTTTAGAGGTGCACAATGTACAATTATTACCCGGGTATAAATAAAGCACCTTATCACGTAACAATCTCCTCGCTGAAGACTTCGTGGAAGGTGCATTGTTTTCTGTGATATCTGCCATCAGTCAATTTATATCAGTTGCATTAGTTATTGTGTCACAACTAAACACGAGTGCGCTCTTGGTATAACATGCAGATTGACTTCTCCGTACATACGAGTGCATTTACATGCATCGGTAATGCAACACTCCGTCCCACGTTCCCTGTTTCAAGGTGCAGCAGTACTTTCTCATACTCTGAGAAAATGGATATGTATTTATTATATTGTTATTATTTTACATCAGAACACCTTATGACTAATTCGTTGAATGAGTTAAAATTTCTCCGATACAATTTCTAATCAGTTAAAACTTTTATGTTACGTTTGTCGGACACTTATTATCGGCTGCAATAGAACAGAGTGCTTGTTCACCATGAATGAATGGTAGTGGCACGTGAAAGCGATGATAACAAAATGAAAGTAAACCGTCGTATATGAACTCTGAAATATTCGCAGATATCATTTTCACTTCCGCATTAAATATGTGTAATTTTCTACTTGTCCGGCACTTGATTATTTTCAAAATTTAGCCGTGTGTTCTGTCATCGTAAATTGCCGATGCGTAGTAATTTTTTGCAAATGGATCACGCAAGCCCCGGTACAATGGTAATTTTGTATTACGTAGTTAATTAGGTCGTTTGCACACGAGTTATTTTACTGTTCGATACTGCATGTGTCAGATCTGTCGGCAGCTGCGGTCCGCAAAAACCTGCAGCTAGATTTTATGTGCGATATCTAATTAGGAAAATGCACTCTTATTCAGTTGTAGATTTAGGTACTTTTTGCTAGCTTGAAGTAATTGGACAGGACCGTCAGAACACAGAAAGCCCCGAGCTACACAAATGTTGCCCATATGTAATCATATTTAATGCAATAACATACCATTAATTACTACATGCCGATAATAAGTGCCTAGTAAAGTTATTCTGCTCATAGGCACAACCGTCCATATAAGAAAAGTTGTATAAATACAAAATCTAAAATATATAATATAACGATGATAATTAACCAAGTAATAAATCTGGGTAAATATTTCTAGCCAAAGTTAAGGTTTATATTATGTATAATAATCTATATTTTTAATATTATGTATTGAATATTTAAAAAAAAAAAGAGTTTGAAATGATATATTTTTATTACATAGACCTCACTATCACTAGGTACCTGTTCTGGGATCTTCATTGATAAAAAATATTGTTTTACATTATTCTTCTATGGTGATTTGAATAGAAAAAGTAGATCTTAGTGTGTTGCTTCTGTTAGTTGTGTTGTGTTTATACCTTATGGTTTGTGTACCTATTTGTTATTTTTTTTATTTTCCAGTTTATTTTTTTATGAAATCTCTACCTGTTGACTGGATCCAGTTTTTTTATTATATTATTTACTGTATTTGGAAATTGCAAAATTGATTTTCTATTGTCTGTACTTCTGAATTTGAAGATTATTTTTTTTACATTAACTTCACACAGGAGGCCTCGAGGTAAATAATTTAATTGTTATTTATAGGGTCTTAAATTAATTTGTGGAAAGGAAGAAGTGAACCTGGGCCTTGAAGAGACCCATGTCGTAGGAGAGAGGAAACACAGGCCGGCAAATAGTTACAAACAAAATTGTGTATTCAACAAAATGATTCCTTGAACACCCTAGAGAAATCTTCCATATGTTCAAACACAGAGAACCCCTATCGAACGCTTCCACATCACATGAGAATCAATATAAATAATGTACATATTGACTTCATTTTCTCGACCCACCCTATTTTAATGTAGCCTCCCGCGAACAAATATTCCACCCCTGTTCCAGACTTCTTCAAAGTGGACTCCATGCCCATTATTTATTTCTAGATTGACACGTGCCACCCTGCACTACATATTCCCATTTAGAAAATGGTTTCTTACCTTCCTCAAAACTTTGCTGATTTCCTAAGAATTAGAGGATATTGTTTTTCTTTCTATGTTCACTCCTGAATGTAATATCCTTTATTGCTTTTGTACAACCAAGTTTATGATAGTAACGCTTAGTTATGTTTCAGAAGATATTCATTCGTTTATCAAATGCGAAATTTTCCCACGCACCACATTAGCTTAATCGCATACTCTAAATTAAGGTTTATGAAAAAAACGATGATCTCCGTTAGACTCTGAGTTTAAATAGAAATCGCCTAAGTAGGATATTATTTTTAAATCTATATATATAAATCAAAATATGCTTGCTTGGTTAATTATATTTATATATATGAGTATTTGAGATGTCATGTGTTTTATTATATAATAAAACATAGCATTAGGAAATTTTTGAAACCCTCAAAATACTTTATTTAAACCCCCGCGAAGGTTTCTGGATTATTACAACCACATGACAATACATCTGATTTTTTTTGGTATTTTTTGGAGATCGCTGGCAACGGTTAATATGCACTTTTTTTTGAAAAAATCTTTTGATTCACCTTAATTACATTAAAAGGCAACAATTTGCATTGGGGGAAGTGGAAAATATTTAATTCTAAATTTTTTCTTGCCTTGACACGAGTAGGCGTTATAAAGGGGCACTTTCTTTTGAATCTAAAAACCATGTTACACAAACCTAGCGTAGCCGCTAAACTACTTGAAAACTGGGATGTTTTTCTTGCCTTGACGCGAGTAGGCGTTATAAAGGGGCACTTTCTTTTGTATCACAAACCATGTAGAATGAAATATTTTCCACTTGCCCCAATGCAAATAGTTGTCTTTTAATGTAATTAAGGTGAATCCAAAGGTTTTTTCAAAAAAAAGTACGTATTAACCATTGCCAGCGATCTCAAAAATTTACCTTTTTTTTAATCATTTCAAAAACTCTGCGAAACTGTCAAAAATGTCAAAATTTGAGAACGACATTTTGCAAAACAATGATTGTTCAATCAAAATTCTATTTTCGAAACTCTTTAAATTTATGAATTTATTTGAAGTACTCGCCTAATACTTTGAATCGAATCAAGAATTATAGATACAATTTTAAATATGTACCTACTTATGTTAAGTACCAAATTTGATTGATTAGTCTTATAATATACAAAAATGAATATTTGTAATATATGAAAAATGAAAATTTGAATAAAAAATTGTAATAGGTGGCACGCGAGCTGTTTGAAAACTGAATATACAGAACACGGGAGGGGGGTTGTCAGGATGGAAGGGGACGCGGGAGGGAAACGGGGACGCACAGGAAAGGACATGCAGGGGGAAACTTTTTTTTTTAATATGACTTTGCAACACATGCCGGAAACCAGCTAGTATTATATTACATTTCTTGATTGTCTTGTATACTGACCCCATTTTGTCGTCACACAAATTGTAAACAATCGATGAAAAGTTTTTTTTATAGGGATATAAGCCTAAAAAAATCTGTTGCAGTTCAGGAACGACGATCAATGCTGGATTGAGAATTTAACCTGCTAGCCGCCTAGCCGGGTTTCCGCAGTGGAGTAAGTAATAGTAGTACTTTCCCATGGCGGTTTATCTAGCTCGCGAGGTTATTAGCTTCTCACGCCAGTCTATAAACCAAATATACCTAATATATTATTCCGATCTTTCGACATATTGCAGCTGGAAGACCGAAATCAAAAGTGGTTCGCGGAGCGATATTGCCTCGCCGGTGCGGTGTTATTTGTTTATCTTATCGATCCAATTGGATATTGTGATATTGGATTATAAATTTCAACGCGATAATATTATTGTGTTTAGGCGACCTTTGATGTTTTTAAACACACCCAGAACGTAGCTTATTATCATTGTCACCAGTTTTTTTTTACAATTTGAAAACATTTAATTTGTTGGGCACATATTTGCTTTTTTGCCTTACAAATTTGGCAGCAATTTACCTATATGGGTTATCGAATCTACGTAAACGTATTTTGGTAATCTTGATTTGATGTGAAGATATTGCAGAACAGAGAAATCATATTCTCTATACAGATTCCGGCCATCAAAACATTTGTGTTCAGGCTTTTTTTTAAAGCCACGAGTTGAATATATTACTCAAATACCGCGTTCTGGTGCTCATTTATTATAATATAAAACATAAAACTCATTTCCACTTAATTTATTTGCGATCGTAACCGGTTTCGTCCTGTTGGGACTATCTTCAGACTAGTACCATTGTTTCTTAATCTACATTTTATATACATAACATACGGTGGAGAGGGAGGGTAGTCTACAAGGATTTTATTAAATTTATTTGGGTTTTCCCATATTTGTTATGTCGTCTTTGACAAATGGATTTCTTAGCAGTAGACAATTACGCGTACCTCGGTTTTATTGATTACTTTATTAATGTCTGGGGAATACCTTGATTAAGTAATATGAATTATTAACAACCCATTTTATTATTATCATGTCTGTTGTCTATTAAAATGTTATTATATTTATGGTAACATGGAATTTTTTATTTTATTGATTGATACATTTTAAAGGGACATATATTTTAGATTTGAGTAGGAATAATATTACATTTATGGAGGCTATATAAACAAAATACATATTTTACTTTATAACGTGTGATAAAATTACAAAGGATATTTATTACAAAGTTAGGGTCTACTTTTTTTTAGTTAGGTGGTTTATTTCTAATGATTCTAGCCTATCTAATTTGATTTCATTAACTGCGAGTATGGAGAACTTTAACATCTCTGCCTTTGTCAAAAGAGTGTTTGTTATCTAATAAGTGTGACGCTGCCATTCGAAAATAATTCATCTGTATCATTCACCCAATAAAGTCTTGTATTATGCGAGTTTTGAATGATCTACCAGTTTTTCCAATATAATATGATCATTTATTAATTTTGGTATCCAAATATTATTTAAGTGACCGATTACTTGAATTTATGATCGCAATTTGATAAAAATACGCCGTACCTTTTTATTTAACTTGAGTACTTTGTGTATCGTGTCTGAAAAATTAATATCAACACGCTTTCTTTGCCAGAAATGCTTTATGTACATAATATTATTATTATATTATCATCATTATATCAACGAAATACCATTTTGGTTACATAGTGTTGTAATTATTATTCCGCTCTTTCTGCAGAACGTTCGCATTATGACGGAGCACGGCAGCTTGACCGACGTACTTACTGCCCGTGTAAGGCATGTAGGAGCAGTTACCTACCGTAGGTGGTGAAATGTATGCAGCAGTGAGAGGCGGTCTACTTTTGGTTTAGCCCCGTGCCACCCCTAACCCCCACCTTCTCCATCTTTCCCTCATAACCACTAAGGGTTGCAGCCGCGCATACGCCAGAACTTTATCTCGTATCCATACGTGGCGAGGGTTTCGTGTATACATTTCCGGGTAAACTGTGTTGAGCCTCGTCCTATCAAAATATTTAAATTAAGCTTCGACCAAGTATACCCCGTCAATGAAATTAAACAATGGCGTGATATTTGTTTTTAATTTCACTTCTCATCGTAAATAAAAATATCTCAAGATGAACATTATTATGTTTGGATCTTCCGCAACAAAATAGGTTCCATTATTTTTTAATGAACACTTTATAGCTTATAGCGGCGTTTAATTCACACTCCTTGTTTGCTTTTATAATTTACGCAATTTGTATTTAAATTATAGATATTTGCCTTTCATTAAAACTGAATTCATCTTATTTTAGTGTTACACTTTTTTTGTTGCCTTGTAATATTTGGAACGTGATTTCACATGATAGAATAAAATATACCAACTTTAATGCAGCGTCACGGCTCATAACTAAGGTCTATAAATATTCGCTCATTTCAGAACAGCTTCGTAATTCGTATTTGGCTTGCGCATAGGTTCTATTAGTCTGCCTACAGCTGATGATGTTGCTGATCTGGGCCCTAAGTACAAATTGGCCCACTTTACACTGATCTAAGGCAGTCAACTCTTAGATCAGCAACATCAGCTATAGGCACACTGATATAACAAACGCAAGCCAAATACTAAGTTTCGAGATCGTGCTTTCGGAGTATCTGGGCCTAATAATAATAATTTCTAGAGCGCCGTTTTTGTGAAAAATCACCTCAAGGGCGCTGAAATAAACTCCTTCCGGAACTAAGATGCATAACAAGCCTAACAGAACTTAGGTCTAAACTAAAACTCTCCTTTTTAGGCTCTCGTACCCTTAAATTAAATATTCCTATCTGAAAGAATCATTCTTGTATTGCCTATAATACATTATTCTAATAACACTTTTCTTATTGGAATAACGTATTCCAAGCATTACATCTCAATCCGTCTCTTCTAAATTCTGATCAAATCCTTGTAGGTACTATTATTGTACCGTCCATCATAAGATTATGCTTTTGCTTTCTCAAACACGTTAATCAAAGAACATATTGTATAGTATTATTAAAGTATACCTAAA
Source organism: Limnephilus lunatus (assembly GCA_917563855.2). Taxonomy (NCBI): domain Eukaryota; kingdom Metazoa; phylum Arthropoda; class Insecta; order Trichoptera; family Limnephilidae; genus Limnephilus; species Limnephilus lunatus. The sequence goes on along the minus strand of OU830598.1, from coordinate 43,085,608 downwards.
CCAGTATTAAATAATAGCATTTCCAAAAACATATTACGTTTTCAATTATGTCATCTGCGAGCGAACCGTATCTAAATTTCTCTAATAAACAATACAAGTATTAATCTCGAATGGCCTCCCAGATAAGTATAGTCGTGCCTGTAGGCCTGTACAGAATGTAAATAAATATTAACATGTACATTTTAATGCAGCATCACGTTCATTGGTCAAATGCACGCAATATTTTAACTATAAGTTGTTATAATAGTTTGTCTAGTCTGTAGTTAGTAATAAGATAAAGCACCCTAGAAATATATTATATTTACATGTACAGCCCTTGAGGTGATTTTTCACAAATACGGCGCTATACAAATCATCAAAATATTATTATTATTAACTATACATTACTTGTGTAGGTTGTCCGACAGTGTTAACAATCTTACCTTCTTTGTCATCATGCTTATTGTTTCCTTATTCCGAAGTCGTCAAAGAAAACCACCTATTGCTTTTTTCAGCGTTTTTTGTTGTGGTTAGGTTTGATCACTTTTCCTGTTTTATTGTTTTCTTTTGCGATGGTTCACTTAAAATTTTGTTCTTTATTGGAATGGCATGTCGTTACAATGCAGCTGTGCATTACAGTAATATCGATGTGCCTTCCTATGCCTATTCTGTATTCAGCCAACGGTAAACACAACACTCCTCCAATTTGCGTCTAGTCACTATGAAAGGGATCTACTTCTCACTCTCGCGTTCCGCGAACGTGTTTTGGAGTCTCACGAGAAGTAACTCGCTCGCGTAGAACTTTCCAGACATCTTACTACCAATTTGTTGCATAATTTAAACTTATTCATTCACAACACACAATCAATAACTCAGGACTAAGAAAATTAATAAAAGGCAATACAAGCACATGCATCGCGTCTGAAATGGCTAAATTATACACGGTTCCGCCGCGGACAATGTGCTACCAAGAAAATAATGCACACAGCATTGTTCCAGTAATTGCCATATTCCTGTGACATTGACAAAATCTATTTTTAATATTTGTATTGTCTTTCGTTTCTGATGTTTCAATTTGTTTTGGTTTCGAAAATACACAGAGCGCGCCTAATTCACGAGCTCTCTTTGAAGTCACATGGTGTTTTCTTTGTCGGTTGATTGCAAAAAGAAAGACCGGTAAATTCCCCGGGGGGCCTGCTTAATGGGACTCTTTTTTTTCCCTAAATGATGTATTTCAGCTGCAACAATGGAAATGGGAAATTTTGGGATTATTTGTAAACAAAGCAAAATAAACAAGGCAATCTCACAAGTTCAAGCTTGATCAGGCAACTTCAGTTTGTTGTGTGAGTATTACTATTAAAAAGGCACAGCAACAAAACGTCGTGCAATTTCTACTTCAGTGTATAGATTATTTCATATTATGGTAAATCTACATACTTAAAGATAAGGCCTATTCTTTTATTTTTTGTGCAAAAGTCTTTCCTGCTACATACTTAGATTGTACGTGATATCATCGTTCTAGTATCTTTTATATCTTTTTCGTTTCCAAACAAGATGCGTGAGAAGGAAGAGGACGAACGTCGAGACGTCCGTACGAGCTCTCGCTCGGACAAGTTTGTGTACGTTTTCAAACCATTATTGTGTATTAATCGTTCAGATATTACCTTATTTATATGAATGGTTAGATGATACCCAATCTGGGATAAGTTCGACTGTATTTCGATAAGAGGCAGTAAAAAAAATGTACTTACCGCTGAGTAAAAAAACACGTATCTTTTTATGATACCTATCATTCCATACGTGTAACGATTTATAAGAAACATGGATTCTTATCTAATGTGTCAAATTTTGAAAAGACCACCAACGGGCACGATGCAAACATTGTATTGTACCTTTCCGTTGACCAAAACACAGCATTTTTATGTGTTTATGGATACTATTTATTCCGTAGAATGAAGAATAACATAGAAAGGGGCTTATAGGCGTGTTTCGTGATCGAATTATTATAGGCCCAGGTTGGGCCTATACTTCCATACTCAACTTCACCATGATTACGAAATTCAAATGAGATGGCGATATACAATTTCAGGAAACTGTAATCAGACCGCATGCTAAATGGTCTAGAACCAAAAGATACTAAGTTAGTGGCACATTAAGTTCCATTGAAATTTATGTGAAGGGAATATTATATTATTTATTTTATGATTTACTCACTTCAACCCTCCATAGACCCCTAATGGCTTCCACGTCACATGCTTTTGGAATAATTGGCTGTGGCTGAAGGGGTCACCGTATCCAAGGTTCGCGTGCTATGTGCCAGATTACTTCAGCAAGTTTCATATTTCCGACCCATTTACCAAAAGCTCCGATCCCTTGCCATCGTCACTTCACCTCACCCTGATTTAGAAATAGCCCTTTTTCATACCAAAGGACGAATGCAAATGCAGCTCGACTTTGGATTCCTTCTATCTATTGATGTATTTTTACATTTCGTCTGCGGTAACCGAGGTGAGCATGGGTATGAAAAGAAAATTTTACAGTTTCATTGTGAAACATGTCAATGCACTTGGATATTTCTATTTTCTATTACTCTACGATATTCCTTTATTATACTTTTGTGCATCATAACAAGAAAATTTATAAAAGTATTATAAATCATACTTTTAATTTACAATAGGTACGTTTATTTTATATGTAGGCGAAATATTATTTCAAAACCTTTTCCTCTCTTTTATTCCGCCTAGGTGTGGAGAAGAAGAAGAATAGGTAAAATGATGAGTCTATATTTTGTTGAAAAACTTAACACGAATACAGCTTGTTGTAATTTTTTATTTTTATTTATAAAAAACGTGATATTTACAGCGAATACCCGTTTCATGGTGACCTATGGAATACAGTAATTTTGTGAAGTCTAGTGTAAAAATATGGATTAAATATATGAACATGCTGCAATAAGGAACTCCAGTGAAAAATATTATGGCTTTAAAAAAATATTTTCGAATAGAGTATAGACCAATAAACGCTGATTCTGAATAAATAAGTTTTTTTAATTAATATTACTTAAACGTACAGTTTTTAAAAAAATATTAAAAAGTGCATTTTTAATATTCTCGTTAAAACACAGCGTCAAGTTGGTATGCTGTGTAATGCTGTATGGTGACGTCACGATGGAAGATTCGTAATTCATTTGGGTCATTTATATGGGAATTTAGATATAACACAAGCGAATGTTCTATATATTTCTTATTTTTGAAGATGTCGTAAAAGCATATACCTTTATAGAAACTTAATAGAATTGCCTTTTAGATTTTTGTATCTGACATATACGATTGTGTTTGAAAATTGCAGTATTTTAAGTTTCAAAATTAAAAAATTTAAAAAAAAACAGCTGACTGTAAACATATTCTATTAAATGGTCGAAAAATTTAGGAAAATTTAAAATTTAAAAAATACAGTCCTCTTACTTTATGAATTTGGAATAAAACTGTCACTTCACTTTTTATCTCGTTCATACAATTAAAAAGGATAAAAAAATATTATAATAATTCCGAAAAAATAACTGAAAAAATCCGACATCTTGGACTCGGTTTTACGCAATTAATGCGTTGATTTCTCGAATTTGTATTTATTTACATGGGTTTACTTTTATGGAAGTTTTATTAAATTCTCGCGGAAAAGTCATAATTTTTTTTTTTTCAGAATTAACCTTTGATTATGTAATATCAGTAACCTAAAAACCTATCGTTAACGAAACTAAATCACCAACAACATTATAAAGGACTTAAACTGAAAAAAAGTAAAGGCAGCATTGGTACTTATGATGAATTACACTAATATCACAGTGAATTAATCATTTAAACGAAAATTATCTTCAAAAACATAAAACTGCAAGTAAAATTCATCAACGTCATTCATTGTTTTGCGAAGAATTTGATTTCGCCATTTTCCATAAATAAGCCAATCAACGCGTAATAATAAACAAGATAGCCGCGCGCTTGCGCAAATCTATGTGAGATTCAAGAAAACCAACATAAAAATCATAAAATACGTTCATCGTTATTTAGTAGATGACGTCACAAAATTCATCATAGATATGGGTGTTTTCGAGGGATCTCCAAAAATTAAAACTTTGAAAATTATTTTAACTATTAAAACTAACTCTAAAAATAAAAAAAATGCAGTAATTTAAGTTAGAAGGTCATTATTCATTAAAAAAAATTAAAAATGGACTTGACTTCTCTATTGGAAAACTTACAGTAGAAAAATTACAAAGAAAATTGGAAAAAATTATAATAAAAAGTAGAAAATAGAAGAGAGAAAAGACATTAATAAGGATTAGATCATATATATTTTTCTAGTTTTATATGTGCATGCATGCATACACGTAATACGTGCACACGCGCATGTATGCACCCCATACATGCATATAAACATATTTGTACACGTACATACATACACACACACATAAACAATTATACAGTGTTAACCACTCGAGTGACAGCGCGATTTTTATTTTTTCCTCCGATTGTTCGTGATTTTTTGGTGACCATTTTGAATATTTTCCGCCGACATTAAAAACCCTACCTCCGAATTTTAATTGGAAAAATTGAAAAAAAAAACTAAAGCATGTAGGGAAAATTTGCCTAAAACTGGCAATAAAGCAATCCGAGGTATTTTAAATGATGCCATATTGTGGCAAAAAGCGCTCCAGTGGAAGTAAAAACGAGCTACTAACACTATCACACATTCACTCATCAAAATTTTTGGGAAGTAATTTCATTTTTTTTAAGGAATATAAGTTAACTGAATTGGTGGTATTATGTTTGTGTTCAAATTGTCATTTCTCAGGAAAGCTCTTCTTATATATTTTTTGCGGTGTATACTGTAAATAAATATAGTTTTCGTAGCGTTTACACAAGTTTAAGTCTTTGTAAACATCATCTTGCTTCTCGTCTGCCCACTCCCTCCTTTTGCCATTATTTATTTATGATCAAAGGGCTACTATGACCTTTACTTTTAATAATTTTATCATGCTTAGTATAAAGAGTACCTGCAAGTCAAAACAACAACTTTTCAAGAGAGCGATTTTAAATTGAGATTTCTTGTATTGGGTGATTAAATAAAATACATCAAAATGTAAAGCTGTCATACAAATAAAATAAAATGGATGACTTGTTTTGAAATATGTGTACCTGGGGCGGTCCGTGACTTTTCAGTGAGCAAGAAGAGTGTTGATTGAAAAATACATTTTTTTACATGAGCTCCACACAGGATGATAAGATGACGTAGGCCCTGAGGGAAATTATTTTGAATATCCATCCATGAAGAAGGTTCCCATTTTTTCCTGAAGGGCGTGCTTTTGAAGATATAAGGGCTGAAAGTTTCGCAATCTAGAAATTTCCAGAACAGTCCAGAACCTTCAAGAGTATTCGAGAGCATTCCACAACATTCTTGAGAATTCCACAACATTCCAGAACATCCCGGAACATTCTGGAGTGTTCTAAAATAGTCTGGAACGTTCGGGAACATCCCAGATCATTGTGGAACATTCTATAACACTATTTTTTGTATGGGTGGGTCTACCCATTGGTAGGAGTATATAAAGCAAGATCAGCCGTGAGTTCGAGCGTTATGTCAGTTCAATTTCATATCAACTCCCTGAGCGAAGCTGGGTATCCCAGCTAGTTAATAATAATATTAGTATAATATTTCCCGAGATATCCGACTTGTGACTTGCGACTACAGAAATGATAATCATCCCACCACCTCCGAAGCAATCATTACCGAGGAATGAGCTGCACTAATAATTACGTATGTTTGTATCTCGTGTATGAAAACCCGTGCATGATTATTAGTTGCGCGATATTCCGCCGAGATTACTTCAACCTTTACATTACGATCTTCATCAGATTATGTCTATTCACCTTTATTCCCGCGTAAACCTTTAGCGTTTACAAAATGCCTCCGTGCAAATGTACGAACAAGATACATCCATAATAATATGCATTATTATGATCGCAACGCATGATGCTTATTGTTGAACAAAATCTTGTTTTACTTTATATGCTAACTCAGAGACGAGCCAAATTGTCATGGAAGCAGGATAACAAAGGTACCGGAGAGCCGCATATATGTAATGTACGTATAATGTATATACGTAATTCGGTGTACACAATTGCTATTATTGTCAAATCGCGAACTTCAATGCTAGAAAACATAAACTGACTATACACCGCCTGTGTGTGTCCTTTGCACTCACCATTCACTTATTACATTCAGATCAGTTGCATTCGCTCTTCTCACTAGATGAAGTCCCCGGCGTTTCCTGGTTTTTACGCAGAGTTTTTAGAAAATTGGTGTGGACAGTGACCTTTCCTCTTGTTTTAAATGTCAAATGTGCAAAATTTCATCGATCTCGAAATAAAATTAGATTTGTATATAACAAGAAAATTCATGTCGCCCGCCCGGAGTCCGCCACCACAGGCATGCACAGACAGTTCATTGACAACTCGGAATCATGCAATTTCAACACCCTTGGAAAGGTCATTAAATGATAAAAAAATCAGAGTGTATAATTCACACGCGGTGGAAGTGAAACCTTCCGAAAACTAAAGTAGACAAGAGTGTGGGGAGGCTACGAAGCACCGCACAAAGAGGAGACTGATTAAACTATTCTCTTGCAGGCTAAATCCTATAGATGTACGATTATGTGTTTTTCTCTTTTTAGTGTCGCTATTTTTCGTTTCATCGAGTTTCAAATCACAATAACGTTAAAGAAGTTTTCACTTCAAAAAGAAAAATAGCTCATAACCTAACCTATCCTCTTCGGGCCCTAGGTATCATATGTGATACTCACTGTTTTAAGCTCACAAAATATTTCTAAGTCATTATTTCCAATAGAGATCCAAAGTATCTGATAATGAATACTCATACCTTACCTACTAGGAGCATTTGGACTGATTTGAAGTTAGTTTGAATGAACTATTTATTGTCTTAGAAACATCGTGATTTGTAGCTTTCAAAATGTCTCTGAGAAAACATGCAGGTAAGGAGTTATTTTATTATTTTAATCATCCAATTGTTATTAAAATTGTAGTTTGTTCGATTCATTATCATTTAATAAAAAAAATGTATAGCTATCAGATTTTCTTGTTAGATTTAGGGACATTTTAAACTGAAGTATCATAGGTGATACCGCGGGCCTATATGACATCTTTTAGTTTCATATTAGGGTTGGTTGAGGATGAAATCAAAGCAGAGTTGCTACTTACAATGGATCCAAATGATTCCGATTTCGAATGTGACTATGGTTAGGTGGGTGATTAGGATGGTGAGGAGCAAGGAATAGTGGAATCATTATGATTATCAGCCTTTTGGGTTTTCCTCGCATCCGCCAGAATTGGGCACAAAAAACTAGAATCCCTATATGTAGTTGCTGACAACATTTCACACCAAAGATTTTTTAATATACACTCAAACTTAAAACTTGTCGATGATAATTGTGTGTCAGAATCTGAAAAAAAACTTGACAGCTTTTGGGAGGTCAGGCCAATTGTACTACGGGTTCAAAAAGGTTGCCTACAAAATGATAGAACAGAAAATATTTCTGTTGATAAACAAAGATACCCTTTCAAGGTAAATGGCAAGTCATTCGGGGTAAACCTAATCCAGTAGGAATCAAGAATTCCAAGCCCAACAACATCCTCCCAAGAACAAGATATCGGACTACTACGACTTTAAATGGGATATAGCAATTTTTTTTACTAGACGGATTAGAATCGAGAGATTTGATGAAAATGATGATAGTATTGAGATTTGTGAGAGACCTCGAAAACACCGATCTGTGCAGCCTTTACCACACAAAGAATTGAGGACAAAAAAGGCTTTTCATTTGCCAGTTATGATGAATGATCAGCAGAAGCATCGTTCCAAATGTCGTTTTCCCGGGTGTTCAAAATTCACTTTTGTACTTTGTGAAAAATGTCAGGTTTATTTGTGTTTTTCCATGGACCGCAACTGTTTCAAAAATTTTCATTCAACCAACTGAACTGATCTATTATTTTTTATCCACAGTTATTATTGTTTTGTTTGTTCCTGAAACCACAATTTTTGTAAAAAAAAAAAAATCATAAAAACAAACAAAAACATTACTATTTTATTTCTATTAGGTACACTTGATTATTCTGCTTCTAGAATTATTAGCATTAAAAAAATATTGAAAAAAAAACACAATAGTTGTTGAGCTAGAGTCCCCAAGTATCATATTATATGATACCATCCCTTGCTTCCAAACCGGCAATTTAAAAAAAAAAGTGGTCTAAATATGATGGTAGAGAATACGAAAATAGTATAAAAAAGTTTAAAAAAATGGTCTTGGGCCCGAAGAGGCTATAACCTGTTAGACCATTTTTTTCATCAATTTTTATGCCTTTTCAAAGGTGTTGAAGTTGCATAATTCTGAGTTGTTCGGTCACCACACAGACACTCTCCTTTATATAAATATATAGTTAGATATATTATAAAATAATAACTACTTGTACCCACACATATCCGTATTATAATTAATATTAGGTATTATATTCTATCGGCTAATTGATGTATTCCGCATGCATTGTCGCGAATTGTTTATTTCTACGCGTCTACTTCTACTTCCTTGCCTATATTTTGTCACCGGTCACCGCCGCTGTCGGAAATCCGTTCGCATAACTTATCCGACAGATGAATCTTTAAAGGAAATCCTGGCAATATAAATTAACGTGATTATAATTCTAAGCTTTGTTCTTCGACGTAATTACCCCCAAGAAACCAACAAAACACGAATATCGCCGTACAGCGGTTGTATTCATTTTATTAGGCAATAATTCAAGCACTGTGTAGGCGTACAATTCTCTGTGAATTTGGTGATTGATACTGGCAGATGGGCGTATATTTGTTCGCATTTTGTTTATTGGGTATTAGAGCGCGTGATAGCACTGCTGAGTGCTAAATGTTGAATGCTGAATGTATTGAACTCGCACTGATTTTGTGCTCTACAAACTTAACGCCAACTCGGTAACATTCAGAGTTAATGATGTGTGAATACAATTAGGTACTACTATTATTGCCTCCTTGTTATCATAAAAAAACTCCAACCTGAAAAGAGTTATTTATACACTGTACGAAAATACTCCCATTAGGAAAATTTAAACGCGTCATACAACGTGGCATTCAATTATGAATAGATACACAAATAGCTTTAAAGTACCTACCGCGAGCATTAGTATTATTTGCCACGTGTATTGTGTCCCTTTCTGATTACCTATTTTATTTGTAACAGCAACAGTGGAAATAAACGCAGTAAGTAGGGACCCTGTACCAAATTTCATTACTTTTCGTGTAGGGGAAGCAAGTTTATGGGGGCGCCGTTGTGGGAACGTAATTCCCTCATATATCGATCAGTTATGGCGGTGCGTGGAGCGGCTCCTTGCAGGCTGCCCCCCTCCCTCCAGTCCCGCCCGGGCGCTTCCGGGAAACAATGCCACCCCAATAAAAGCCTATAACACAACTGCATATATTTGTATTTAAATATAAATATAGACCGAGCGAACCACGTCTGCTGGTACTGGTAAACGCGCACCGTTTTGTTTTTAAATTGCTACGATCCAATTTCATTCCTTACTTTTGTTGAGACTGTAATTTTAACTTGTTTTGATTTGCATATTGTTATGTTAAATGTTTTGCATGTTCGACATTAATGTTATTCAAGTCGGCCAGGGCGTTCGTTATTCATAAAAATTGAAGAAAGTGGAACATAATGATAATGATATTGATCATGTCGCTAAACTCTTGGGGCAGAGCTGAGGCTGAATGCACTGTTTGATATTTGAAGCATCATACGGTAATATACTCTACAGAGATATATCGTCATAGCGCAAAAGGATATTTTGAAAATTATATTATAGTCCCCATCAGAACGCCTACAGACCATGTTTTTTCCTGAATTTATCCTGAAATGACACAATTATATTCAAATGATATTCTAATTTCCGCATTAAAAAACCAGGATAACTTTACACATACAAACTCGGACCGATTCACAAGATCCTCATCACAACATACATTCCACCAACCTACAACTAAAACGACGTGTGGACAAAGAAATATGCAATATCCTCCCTCTTGCAATAAAAAAACATTTAAAAAAAATAACCGGCTTCAAAAAAAATCATTACGATATGTATTATGGACGCGGGAAGGCAGAATATAGATACCATTTATAATTTAACAAAGTATTGTGTTTTTTTCTGGATACTGCTTTATAATTTTCCTCTCTTAATATTTTAACATAGGTACTTCCTTATAATTATAATTCATTCTCAAAACCATGTTCAATGTGACCCTAGAACGGGATAACTCAAATGTAAATATGTATGGATTTAGAAAATTGAAACCAATAGTTCCATGAGTGTAATCAATGCCAGGCGAAAGCAATCTGGAGAATCTAATAATCTTATGTCGATTTTAAGCTCAAATCCATGATAATGCACGCGTGTTATCTGGATATAGGGAATTGCCTTCAACACCATCGCCACTTAAAGAAACATCTACATCAACACTCTGGTGGGTGGCAAATAGAGCGATGAAGTTAGTGTTTACTTGGGAGTAATCAAACAAAACCAGGCTCCCTCATACTTCCCAGCTGAAGCTCCTAGCTAGCCTTTGTCATGCGCCTTTTGACATGATGAAATCCCACGGAATGGCTTATTGTTCTCACGCGGTCTTATGCCCTCTTCAATAGGCTTTGGTTTTCCCGTGTTTGTTTCTAGTTCCCCGGATCTCAATTTTTAACTACACATCCTATTTTTCTGTTATTTCGGGTTTGTAAACATGCTGATATTATTTTTGTTTCCTAAATAATATGGAGACACTTGTAATAATAATAACAACGAAGACCTGAATACAACTGAAACGGTTTTTAACGAACCTATTCATGGCGTATATTTCTTTTTGTATTTCATTATAAAACCTACATTATATCCATTTCGCGGATGAATAAACGAGTATATTTATTATGGAGTAAGTATTCCGCCCTCGTTAGGAAGAAATTTCCCAGCGTTATGGACTAATATTATATTATAATGTAAATTAAGTTGGTTCCTACTGTGCGTAGTAAATGGAAAATTTTCAAACTTGCTTATAGGTATAACGATCTTTTCCAGTCAAGAAATTCTTAGCCTCCGATATAAAATTTTCCTCGCTCACTTGCGAGGGCATTAGAATATCTGAGCTTCTCGTCGTGTGGCCGCTGGATACGAATGTGCTTATTAGAGAAAAATAAAATAAGCATTACTTTTGGGAAGAATACGCCCTGGAGTCACCAGGCCACCAGGGGCGCAGTAGGCTAGCGGGGTTGGTCGAGTATTGTGACCACGTGGGCACGTGGCTACCACCAGACCTATCGATCCGCAGCGATTATTTCCGTACCGGCTAAATTTGCCCTAACACTCACACGCCTCGGTAAATGTTTGAGCGGAACTGTTCCACATCGGATGCAGGGCTCAGTTCGAATCCAGGGAAATGCACATTTTTATTGGATGCGCTGTATAATTGTTTCGTCGTAACAATACATAGGTCGTATAGTATATTCTGCATACACGTATGTTGGTTTGTATTCCTGTACCGTGTACCATTTCCTCAGGCTTATGGCGTGTGAATATAGCTCCACTAATAACGATGAATCGAGTTCGATTTTATATTACATTTTTTATATATCTGTATCTACTTAAAAAAGTATATCATATATTTTTATCATGTTTAAAATATAGAACTAAAGCTATGCAAATAATGGTGAGCGTCATATCGTGGGGTATATTATATATATGTATACTCCGAAATCAGAGTTTTTGAGTTACACACTAAAAGCCTAACGCTCTTTCTTCGTCTATAAATGCTACGAATAGAAAAGTCGTAAAGCATTAGAATCATCAATTTAATTGAATATTGATAACGGAAATTTGAAATGCTGTAAAAGACAATAAACCCAAATATTAGTTAAATTCATATGTCATTTTCTCCGTTTTTTTTCTGTCGATCTGCGTCGTCGAAATATTTCTAGGAATATAAGCGAGTCTTGAACGACTTTTTTGTTAAAAAATTATACATACATTTAACAAATTAAAAAAGTATTCTGGAAAATCTACTCAATGTTATTTTATAAAAAAAATTCACAATTACAGGTCTACAGAAACAGGGGATTTGATTTTTTTTTTAAACATTCTTTTCGCTCTCCTGAAAATTAACGGTGTCGTTCAATTCTATAATTAGGTAACTCTAGTTACCACAAGTGCTTTTCCACGTTTCAATTAGACAACTAGATTTAGCTAGTTATAGGAGGTGTATTAACTGCTTTAGTTACTTTCGTTGCATTGTGGTATGTAAAAACTAGGTAGGTAAGTCATTCAATTTTTGTAAATAAATTAGCCATTTTCTTAATCCCAAAATATGAATAATACGGTTCCCAACACACAAATCTAAAATTTAACCATACTTATCAGTATAAATATACAACAACCGATTTATCAAATTGATATTTTGATGAATTTGATGAATTCAATTTCCCAACAAAGCTGATTTCAGAGTTAGATACCTAATTGTAATTATCGCGCGATATAAGTGAGAAGAGGTAAAATTTTCTATTCATTCATACACAGCATACTAGCAGTTAAAAACCCGTTCCGCAGGTTTTACTGCTAGGCCCTGCGGGCGGCTTTTCGTTCAGCTTCGCCCAGTTAGTGTTGGTAACCATTTTTTGGTCTTCTGTGTTGTGATTGTCCTATTTTATTTTTAAAATCATTCAACTCTAAACATTTTTTATTTCTCATTATTAATCTCGATATGTACAGCCCTTTACATTGAACTTTTCATGTCTATAAATAATAATAATATTTGGACGATTTATATAGCGCCGTTTTTGTGAAAAATCACCTCAAGGGCGCTGTACAAACTTACCATACATGCCTAAAATCTAGAAAGACTACAAGCTAGACAAACAATTAAAAACAACTTATGGCTATAAATTGCATACACCGGTTCATTGATCACCGATACGAAAATATATGTACAATATTTTGACCAATGAACGCGATGTTGCCTAAAAATGAATTAATACAGGACCATACTTACCTGGGAGGTCGCTTGAAATTAACACTGTTTATTGTCTATTTAAAGAAATTTAGATAGAGTTCGCACGCAGAGGACATAATTGTAAACACATGTTGTTTGATCCTGAAAATATTTTAATATTAATATGTAATATATTCTTTAATGAGTGTATTTTGGAAAGTAAAAGAAACATTTAATGGTGGGCGATGCAGTAGTACAAGGATTTGATCTTCCGAGAGACAGATTGATGTGTAAGGATTCGAGTAATTTTAATTCATAGGCAATACAAGTATGATACTCTCAGATAGGTATATTTAAATTAAGTTAAGGGTATGAGAGCCCGAAAAGGTATGTTTTTAGTTTGGACCTAAACTCTGTTGGGCTTTTTATGCATCTTAATTCCGGAGGGAGTCTATTCCAAGCCTTAGGCCCAGATACTCCGAAAGCACGATCTCCGAACTTAGTATTTGGCTTTCGTTTGGGTTCTATTAGTCTGCCTATAGCAGATGAAGTTGCCGATATAAGGGTTAATTGCATTGTTGCTATATAATATGCATTATATAGCAACAACTAAGTATTACCGTCAATCTTTCCATATCCGGAGAGATACTGCATATTCACAAAGTTCGAAACCGAATTACAACCGTAGCTTTGTTTGAAATTCCAAGTACACAGATGTTATTTGTGGCGCGGCGCATATGGCGTGGCGTCAGACATGCACTCGAAGCCGGGTTCTGAAATTCAACCACGCAGACGCAAGCCTATAATGTATACTATGTATTCGATGTTCATTATTATCAGATTGATTTTTTGGTGAATTCGATTTCCCAACAAAGCTGATTTCAGAGTTACCTAATTGTAGCAATTATCCCGCGATATTATAAGTGAGAAAAGATTAAATTTTATCCTATTCATTCATACCAACATATGTCCACAAAGTGCGCTTGAAAGCAGTGAGTCCATATATTCAGCTCGCCTTCAAAATAAGATTGATGGACAGATTTCATAGTTATTTGGTATTTATTTTTAGACTGCGCGAATAACTCAGAAAATACCAAGAATTCCGGTGTTTTATCATTTTGCGATAACAGTAGGTATCTGTGTATGGATTATAAAAAAATACATTCCTCTACGTCGCGTCCTGAGATAAGAATATTTTTCAGACTAAATAAATAAATAGTATACACAATAATACACATGTCACAACTGTTATGATTGACAAACTGGGATGTTTACCTGTTTTCCGGCATTACATAACCCACCAAAATAATCTGTATCAAAATAATAAAATAATAATAATTTTTTTTTAATCCTTACAAAGCAATAATCATTCTGTGGTTTGACATTATACTAGCTGACAAGGTATACTAGCTGACCTGGAATACGTTTTTCTGCTATATAAGTTATTTGTAGTGAATATTTTGGTTGTTAAATAAAAAATGAAATGTCAAAATGAGGGCGACACTTCTCGTGAATGACTTGCGTATGTTTGGATGATAGTTCGATGAGGCGGACGTAGCGCCATCTGTCATTCATCAACATAAACATTATTGTGATTTAAAAAATGGGAGAGTGAGGGTGTGAGGGTGAAAATTTAGGGTTATAGGTATTTTTTTATGCAAAAAAAAAAAAAAAAAAAATTTTCAAAATAAAAAAAAAAATCTGGCTAGGGACACCCTAATCACCTAGTGGTATATGTATATGAAATATACTTTACGACCTATTCTCACACCTACCAAATATCCATAAAAAAATTCATAAAAACCGGTCGAGCCGTTTCGGAGGAGTGCGACCACAAACACCGTGACGAGATTTTTATATAGGTATATAGATTATACTAAACTTTCATACACAAATAAATTAGGTTATAATTCTTGAATAAAAGTGTAGGCAGGTAAATCTCGTTACCCAAGAAAAAGTAAAACCCCCGTCCATCTTTTTTCAATACCTCAAGAGTCCCAGCTGCTCCCGTCTGGAGCCAGTGAGACTATGGCATCCTCAATTGGGGTATGTTGTAAGGCAGAAGGTAGTGGGGAGGGGAAGGAGATTGGGAAGAGGAAGGTGGGGAAGTGGCAATTCAGATCTGGTCACCAAACACGGCTAAAGCCATTTCAAGCAACGTTTCAATTCTGAATGGTGGTCTTGCACCAGGGCGATACTGAGAGTATCTTCCATTCTGGAAAGTACAGCAAAAAAAAAAAATCTGTAGGCATGTTATTTTTTAACACAAATTAATCAAATCAGATTTTATTTGCCCACGCCGGGATTCTATCCCGCGACCTTCGGATTGGGAGTCTAACCTCCTTGAAAGTATTTACATATTTCAATTTTGCTTAGTGGGATTGTTTTTTTTTTCGACAAATCATACTTTATATCTGGTTCTTCTAATGATGTTTGTTATCATGACAGCTTTCTTTTGAAAACGCCTCCAACAGGCGACATAGTCAAGATAATAACAATGTATGTAATAACCGGATAAGTTGATTTATTGAAATTGAAAAGCAACAACAAAACCTTGTGTTTGTCGGTGGTCCATTAGATTAAAGATCGGTACGAGTTTCTCGATAATTGAAAGGACAGACTCCATATCGCGTGCGGCGGAATTATGTCTTGTGTTGGAAACCCTAAACAAACCCGCCAGCAAACTTCTCAGTAGCGCTTTATCACTGTTGCTCTATGGCAGCCACTGAAAAGGTCTGCTGTAAGTTGTAACCAAAGGCTGCTCTTGCGTGAGTTCACTCTAATTAAGGCTAGGGACTCACGGAGCGATTTTTACCCGCGCCCGCCGCGGTTGCGGGATGGAGTTTTATTTTCAAAACTCACGAGACCGGAGTTTTTTGCGGGCCCGCAGCCGCCGCGGTTGCGGTTATTGATCGCAATCTTGGCGGTTGATTACCGCAAGACGGGCGGTTGCAAGACGGGCAGTAAACGATCAGTTGAGTTATAACTGGCCTTTCTTGAACCAAAGTAATTAGTAGATCGACTTCAATATCCATTTTGTTGATAAACGTGCACAAACGCGTCACCACGCAACGACTAATAACAAGTCACTGCCACTGGTCACTGCAAAATGCGTCGGGATTTCTCTACACCCCTCCCCGCTGCCCACTGCGGTCGCCCGCCAACCGATCGCAGAGCGCGCGGGAGCAACCCGCCGCGGTTGCGGGACCGCGCCCGCGCCCGCCGGTACAAGATGACCGCCGGTGCAGCGGGACCCGCAAACAATCGCACACACGACGTAAGACGCGTCGTGAAATGTGCTTTAATTTTTTACATAAATATCTGCATTCTACAAAGGCTGCGGGCCCGCAACCGCGGCGGGCGCGGGTAAAAATCGCTCCGTGAGTCCCTAGCCTAAGGATTCAAATACTGTATAACTTTATTTACTTTATCATTTTGCAGCAGTGTGACAGGGCGCAGAACTAGAACTTATTAAAAACAATATATCGAAAGTTTAATATGTAATTTGACTTTTAGCACATCTCCAAGCAAATTAGAAATTCCTTGACTAGATGTCAACGGTCTATGATTTGAATTGGTTATCTTTTAATACAGTGAAGGTGAGTTAAGAAGAGCGAAGAAGAGACAAGATGGATCAAGAAGAGACGAGAAGATCCAGGAAGAGGTAAGCAGAGACAAGAAGAAACAAAAAGATACAATAAGAGTGACGAATTAGCGGGAGTGACAAGAATAGATGAGAAAAGAGGAGGAGAATCAAGATGAGGCTAAAAGAGACGATAAGAGCCAAGGAAAGGCGAGCAGCTACAAGAAAAGCCACGAAGATACAAGAAAAGCCACGAAGAGACAAGAAGAGACAAGAAGATCCAAGAAGAAGCAGGAAGAGCCAATGAGAGACAAGAGACAAAAATAGTTGAGAAGAGACGAGAAGATATAAGAAGAGGCAAGAAGAAGGAAGGCGTAAAGGAGGGAAAAAATTAACGCTCAATCCATTCCTTTATTCCTGCCCATCCTAAATTCCAATAATGGCTTATTAGGTTGCCATGTATACCGGTCGATTAAACTCCTACCTCCTCCCTATCCTCAGAGCACATGTTCTAAGTCCTAACAAATCAGTGCCCCCTGGTGTACCGGTCTCACCGGGACAGGAGTGCTCCAGGCTAGGGTGGTACAATTGTATCGTGAGTGATTGATTGACTTGTTTCTTGGTGTATTACAACCAGTAATAATACCTACACTGACACCGCGTGTCAGTAATTTACCGCGCATCAATCCCGCGACCTCCATGGACATAGTACAGAGACAAACCTATGTTTTTCTTCCATGTACTCGAAAGTTCCAGAAGTCTCGTGATCGGTCAATCGAGAAAAAAGCCCGCATCGCGTTGCTCGTTGCTGCTAATAAAGTAGTCGGCCTGCTGGTTGGTTTGTTGGCTGGATTCAAGAATAAAGTTGCGGTGGAGTGACATACGGCTAGCGTGCTCACTGCTCACATCGGGGCGTTCCGCACGACAATTGAATAGGAAGTTAAGTGAACACTTTCGCAATAGAAAAACGGAAATGTCGTCGTCAAGAGAGGCGAGAGAGTGATATTCTTTGCACGAAGAGAGGAGAGAGCAAGCGGGAGAACGGGCACCCGAACCTGGAATGACACGTTTGCTCTGAATTGCAATCATCTGTATTTTTTTCCATCACAGCAGCCATACATTTTAATTAATTTGTACATCCAGTAATAATAATAATATTTTGATGACTTGTATCACCGTTTTGGTGAAAAATCATCTCAAGGGCTCAATCTTACTTCTAACTACAAACTAGACAAATCATTATAACAACTTATGACTAAAAATTGAAACCACCGGTTCATCGATTACCAATACGAAACTTATATGTACAATGATTTGACCAATGAACGCGATGCTGCATAAAAATGTACTATGCAGGCAGAAAATACACAGGCAGTTGCGTAGCGACGGGGGGGGGGGCCCGGGTGCCACCCATGTTAGCTACGCCACTGTACACAGGCCATACTTACCTTGGAGATCACTTAAGATTAAGAGCGTATAACCAGAGAACACCAGAAATATGTCATTTTTAAATCAGTGTTTTCAAAAAAGATTTGTATTATACGACACCCATTTCAAATCATATAATCAGGCAGTAAAATAAATCAATTCGTTATCTTGTAAACGTATGTAACAGAATTTTAATTTTAGTTTAAATAAAATCATTAAAAAATATATAAGTACATGTGTTTCTTGGCGAAAATTGGTCCGTTCGTGTATTTATTTGCGCTCTTACAGACTAATATATTTCAGATTTTTTTACATTTTTATTTTGCTGAGACATTATTGAAAAATGATAAATACTTATGATCAAAAAATAATTACAAAAAGTACATAATTTTAATAGTTTTATTAACACGCCTTTCAGCATTTTTAGATGTAGGTATAAATTAAAGCAAATTTGGAATGAAATAAAATCGATATTGAGTTATAATTTTAAAAAGCTGGTACGGAGAGTAATTAATCTTTCTCATTGGAACCGCCCTGTACGATCGTAAGAACCTCTTTCGACGAAATGTGGATTTTCGGCTGCTGGCTGGTTAAACGCTCTTAAGAGGCCGGTATTCGAATTTCTACCGATTTCTAGCGAACCTCCCTTAAACATTTGAAGTTTTTAAGCTCTTAAAAAAATATATGTTATTCTTGAAGATAATATCTAGACATAAGTCGCGCCCAAACGCAAATTATATAAAATTCCCTCGATAGAAAAAAATCGCAAAGTATGCTCCAAAAATTATTATAAACACGTTTTTTTCAGTTATTTTACAAGTTATATGTATGAAAAAATTCATAGCGTTTCTTTAAATGCTGTTTAAGACAATTATCGCGAGATTTTTGCTCTATTTTAAACGAGTCCTGTTTTATTAAAGATTTTCATGATTTTTGCATCGATTTTATCGTTGTAAATGTTAGCGCGCTCTTCTAACATTCGTAATTTCATATTTCTCCGTCTTTTTCTTTTTGGGGCCGGGAACAGAGCCTTAAGGCGATCCACTAGTACAGGAAAAAATCGACGTCGGAATTCACGCCCCTTTTTGGGAGGAGCTTAAAAATACTTGAGAAAAAGTTTTTGGAAAGGTTGGAAAAGGTATTTGAGAATTTTTTTACATGTTGATTTCTGTTTTGAGGCCTGTAAAAAACATTTATTCCTTTTTTATGCATTGTTTATTGTAATAAAACGGAATTTTTAAATTGATTCACGAAAACAAGCGGCGCGGAGCCTAACACGTCATTTCTCCGCTCCGTCCGGAGGAATAGTGAGCTACTAGTGACAGAAAATAAGGGCGGCTGCCAGACTACCAGGCTTTGATATTACAAATTCAGAACATGCATATTATATTTTATTTTGTGAGGTTCGGGCGTAAATTTCAATTTTTTTCGATTATCATAAAAGAAACTAAATTTGCCACATTAAACAATAAAACCATATCCGTAAAGACGTTTATAAATAGGAGAGTTTGGACTTCAAAGTGTTTTTTATAGATATTATAAATTTTTTTTCGAGGCTTATTAAAAGACTTGACAAAAATGACCGATATTTTGAAGGGCCAAGATATGTTCTACATGCAGTATTTAATTGAAGCATCTATAATACTTCTAAGCGATCAAATTTTCAAAACAGAAACGTATGATTTTGTAGGATTTTGCATTATTTAGTATGGCTTCATCTTAACACTGTTAATTGTTTATGTAGAGAAATTTACGTACAGTTCGCAGTGATCGCACGCAGAGGACATAATTGGGAAAACGTGATATTTAATCTTGGTATATATTTAAGTAATATACATATTCCTATATATAATATGCTTTTTAATTAGCATTTTTTGGAAAGCAAAAGCAACATTTTATGATGGGCGGTACAATAATACAATATAACAAATATTTGTTTCGAGCGCATATTGACAAGTGTCAACGCTCGAATACTAGCGGCGCGGTGGGGTAGTAAGAAACAACCAATGCAAGACAGAGAAAGTATTCGAGCGTGAAACTTGTCAATATGCGCTCGAAATAATTATATTTGTTTCAACAAGGATTTCAGAAGAAGGATCTTTTGTGATTCGTCCCTCGGTAAGAGACAGAGTGATGTGTAAGGATTCGAATAATGTTAATCCAACAAGAAAAGTGGGATCATATGCAAAACAAGGATGACACTCTTAGATAGGTATATTTTATGGGTATGAGACTTAAAAAGGTAGCTTTTTAGTTTGGTTCTAAATTATATTGGGCTTGTTATGCATCTTCGTTCCGGAGAGAGTTTATTCCAAGCCTTAGGTCCAGATACTCCCAAAGTATGTGTATTAACAGAATTTTAGATCCAAACCTGCAGAGTATACCAAAAAATCATAAACGTAAGAACTTATGATTCAGAGTAAAAATATGTGTTAATAGTGGGTTGCCGGAAGGCATGGGTGGTCTCCTAGCGTAATGATAATTAATATACACAATGTCAATTATTATTGACTTCGAGATTGCGGTTTTGATTCCCGCTGTAACGCTAAAATTATATTGACTCATTTTTTTCATTCATCGTTCCTACTTTGAGTTTAATGAACCTTTCAAAAATGACAAAAGCTTTTTTAAAAATTTTTATTAATAATTTTTTTGCTACATACATTGGTATAATTTTACAATACTTAAAGGCATTTTTTTATATATAAACATTTAAAAATTAAAGAATAAAACAATTGGCAGATTAACCAAAAAAATCCCACATAGGCATCGCCTGTTCGTGGGTATACATTTGACTTATATACAATATACATACATTATCTTTGTAGATATTAAAGCATAAAATTAAATAAACAGAAAATAAAATTAAAAAAATAAAATTAGTGTTTGCTGAATTACAATTCAAACAAGGTTAATAAAGATTAAAATGTGTTAAGTTACATCAGGTCAGATGTTATAGCAGGTAAATGTTTGTATCAATGGTATTCATCCAAGACTATTACATTTTTATATTTGCTGAAGGAGGATATAGTTTTACATTCAATTTCTGTAGTCTTGTAGAGAGCATTATACATTTTTGGTGCAATAAAATACGCATGTCTTTGCGCAAGCCTAGTTTTACACGGTGGAACTTCATATACATTATTTAACCTATTACTAAATCGGTTTTCATTTTTTGTAAAAAAAATATTTCGAAAAAATATATATTTTAAACATTGTATACAATAAATTTTTCTTATCTCTGACAATTCAGCTTCTTGGAATAATTGCAGGGAGGGATAGTTCTATCTTTTTGCAACATTATTTTTAGTATTAATTTTTAGGTTATTTCTAGTGGCTTAATGTGCGTATTATACACACCCCCCCAACCAATTATTCCATAAGACACTGATGATTGCACCAATGCATGATACACCAACTTCATTCTTTTAATGTCGACAATGTAATTTAAGCTGCTTTAGAAAATTGATTAATAGTTCCGTTAAATGTTACGTGTGATCAAAGTCTGCCTAGCTAACTTAACATTCATTTTGGGGTTTTCAGTAAGTATTATATCGTTGAGTTGCCACAGCAGTATTCATGTCATAATTGAACCGCCATTAGTCATAATATCTGTCATGACAGTACTTAGCCGAATCCATGTTACCTGGTTTGGACCGCCCTTAAAAGCTAATTACGGGCTGTCGACTGTCACCATGTCACTTGTCACTGTCACAAACCATTGTTGGTAAACCATTAGTCTCGGCGCTTCATTCTTCGCCCATCAATAAATTATCTAACAATTTAATCATAAAAATTATAATACGTGCATTTCTAATTGTATTGTATGAATCATGCAAATGCATATACCCATTTACTTGTATTGTGCATGCGTATAAATTAGGTAATATGTCAACATGAATTATCATAATTCAAATGGGAAATTAACTTATCTTGCCATCCCTTATTGTGTGAGCAAAACAATAAACACGATAAGGTACATATTTACAAAATAATAATCGCAATGATAACCTGCATTTTATTAAAATTTATTTATTGTTGAAAAAGCGCATTCATTTTTTATAAGAAAAACTCTATTTTTAAAACTTTTGAAGGTTATTCCCATCAATGTAATATATCATTGAAGAAGAAGATAACAATAATAATCTAAACTAAAATATGAAAGAGAATAAGATATAGAAAAAGGATAATGGTCGCAACTGGGACTCGAACCCAGAACCTCTCGTCTAACCGGGACGTGCACGTTTACTAATTCCGCCATTGAAATCCTCCTGCCAAACCGTCATATTAGTCAATCCCATATTTCAAATCTTCTTCTTCAATGATATATTATATTGATGGGAATAACCTTCAAAGGTTATAAAAAGAAAGTTTTTCTTAAAAAAAAATTGAATATTCATTTAGACTTTTATACAAAGTCAATAGTTCCATATAAATAAAATCGGATATATTTATCCGAGACTCTATCTAGGTTACAAACCAATTCTTAGAATGATTGTTGCAAATAAAAAGGGTAGTTGGCCTATAATATGCAAAATAATTAGTGGAAATTAGTTGGAAGATAATATTGTTGATTCTAAAATTTGAAATATGAGATTGACTAATATGACGGTTTGACAGAGGGTGGCAATTGCGGATCTGCGGTTAGAAGAGAGGTTCTAGGAGTCCCAGTTGCGACCATTATCTTTTTCTGTGTCATATATTTCAAATTTTAGTTTAGATTATTATTATCTTCTTCATTGAAAAAGCGCATACCTATCGATTTTTTATGTGTCTCGAAGTCTATAGTTCTGGTTATTACTTAAATTATTTTTAAATGAAGAGTGACGCCGCACATTTCCGGGTAGTACGAGAATAATTTCCTTCATAACCACCTAATCGAAATCTTAATTTCTAATCATTCTTCTGCAACACGTCAGTCGTCGATTTCTCCACAATATTGATCCAAAGAAAGTAAACATTTTAAAAGTAGGAGTGTATAAAGGGCCGAGGGAGCGCCTAAAAGCAAACATGTGCCGTGCATAAACAACAAAAGTTATCATGAAAGTTTATGCAGTGCTGGCAGAAGAAAAACTTGTGTCCTAGTTAATGCCAGCTTTCTGAATAGCCCTACAAATAGCTGCGCCAGTGGAGATCTTTACGAAACCCTTTTTTACGACATTTTTATGTTCCTCTACACATTTTCCCACTTTATTATAATGGTACATGATCAGTTTTTATTAAAACTTCAGATGAGTTACATGTTTATTATTCTACAAAATTTCATATTGAGTAAATTGAGTTCATGTTTATTGATATACCTTTAATGTGTTTAGTTTGTCGGTTATTCCAGAACAGAGAGTAGATTGTTTCCGATGTTACAAGAAATTAATATCTACATAATGGTTCCATGCCAACTCAGAATCAATTCAATACTTTAAAAAAGAATTAAAAGCTATGAAAAATATCCCATAATCTAACCTAACGTGACCTATTTAACAATTTTTTTAATACATTTTTTCATCACTTTTAATGACTTTTCAAAGGAGGTGTTGAGTTAGCCGAGAAGCTAACCGTCCACAATGGAGTGCTGGTACTTACCCTGATGCATGGTATGGCATGGAACTGACAGAGGAAGAATGAAAGTAGACTGAATGCTGTAGAAATGAGATTTCTGAACGTATTTGTGGTAAAACCATGTATGATCGTGTGAGACACGTGGAGATCCGCAAAGGATGCAAGTGTAATGAATAAGAATAAGAAATTGACGCCCAGATGGTTTGGGCATGTAGAGCGAATAGAAATGAGGAAAGGAGTGTAAGGAGAATATATGACGCAAAATTGAATGGCAGAAGAAGTCGGGGACTCCCGAGGATGACATAAAAAACACCACCAAGTGAATCAGCTACTTGAGTCGGGCCATGTCAAGAGTAAGAATAATAGAAGAGCCTGTATGAGATGATGCATGAATGTGAAAGAGGCAAAGAGTGTGTGCCAAGATCATTGATATCTCTATGGCCAATATCGAGTTGTCTGGCGGTCCGTCCTATCTGCCTACCCCTGCGCAGAAACGGCCTGATGGTTACTTAGTTAGTGTTGAGTTGAGTTCTTTCTGACTTTTCCGGTCACCCTGCATAATACAATACTTACTTTTTCTAACGTCCAAGTAGAAAATTATTTTTTCTTTTGGAGTATCATTATTTCTGATCTCTTTCTTATAGGTACCAGCGAATAATAACGGCATTTGTTAAACACATTATTATTTTACCAAAAAACAATAGTTTTGTAGAAAATGGTCAGTCGTGACATGTGAACGTAGAGTTTATTCAAATGAAAAGCCGAGACATAATACGTTCAATTCAATTCTAAAAACCTAGGTATTATTGATCTATTTCAACGAAATTGAAACCTCACTGCATTTATTGGTTGTGCTTTTATCATAATACACGTTCCAATAAAATATTACAACACATTACAGTATCTTAATATATAAAAATGAATGTTTCTTTGTTTGTCCCTAAACCATTCATCCGACTGCGATGAAACTTTGGTGATTTGTTGAGCGCTTGCCATATAATTTCTAAAGTTTCTACATATAATGGTGGGCTTTGGCGTTATGAATTTTGTACAAAAATTACAATAGGTGGCGCGCGAATTGTTAAAAAAAATTGGTGTATTTCATGTAGTATACAAAATTGATACCGAGGATCAGTTTCTTACAAATCGTATTGATTTGTAAAAACGACAACTTTGCAAATTTTCAAATGCGAAGTTTTACCTACCCACTGAAATTGTTTTACCAAGTTTATTTAATATCTATTTATAGGTGCTTTCAAGAGTGTCAATGCATATTCCTGCCAAATTAAAAATAAATACCTTTCTATAAAAATAATCCGTACGTTGTTTTGTTATGGTGCAGAAAACAACTTTCACCTAGGTGCACAATTCAAAAATACATTCATGTTTCTGAAAAATTAGTGCAAGTTCGTGTTAAATCGAATAATTCTCATCTTATACAATGTCTAGTTAACCCACGACCGATCGTGTAATCATTATTAATAATTATTTCAAGCGGGGTTCACGATGTTCGGCCAATGATGCATCAAATAAGTTTTTCAATGCGCTTTGAACCGTAAAAATTGATCGCTCTTAAATTTGTGTAAAGTGAACAGTGAACAGCCATCTGCTGGCATCAATCACTCTATTCATTCGCATAAAGTAGACTATTCGTGGGAAAAGTTAAATGATATATGTAAATCTATTCACGTCAATCAACCAAATAGCTGATTATTTATTTTGTTATTTGTGATTAGTATTTACATTTCCTACAGATCCAAAATTTCCTCTGAAAAAATAAGATTTGTAATTAAGTACTTAAATACCTACATATTTAATTTCATACCATATATTTTATGTAACATTTTGTAAATGTCGAATAAGGGGCCATCTTATGGGGGTTGGGAGGGTGGGGAATTAGAACTACTGTTTTGATTATTTTTAGATGTAAAATTGCTAAATATGTGACGTCACACTTGGGGGGAGAAGTCTCACTAAAGTTACGATGGGTGACAGGGACGGGGGGTAAAAAAATCATGAAATTCTTGTGACGTAATTTATGGATGGCCCCTAACGAATTATACTCAAGATTTGAGAAGAAGTAGGTACTCATTATACCTGCATATTTAATTTTGTAGCATGTATTTTATGTAACATTTTTTAAAGTTTGAATATCGAAATACACAATTTGTCCATAAAAACGTCACTATCTCAATGACAATTCTTTTTTCAAACTTTTATCAGGTAGGTAGGTATTGTACACGCCAAACTTTAAGACCGTCCTGACGTTGATAATCGTTGATCGTAGGCAAGTGTCAGGGCAGAAAAGTGACATGGCCCCCGCCCACGCCTTTCTCTATCGCACTTTTGTTTTACACATCTTTCTCTTTCGCTTATGTTCATCGTATAGTCGGCAACTGCGCTAGAAATGAAACGGAGGGTACAAACAAATTTACAGACAGACGAAATGCGAAATGGTCGAGTTAAAACCGGACGTGAAGATGAAAAAAAATTATGTGAAAGTTAGATACTTATCTACGTAGTGACAAATACCTACAGCTTAAATTGAACATATGGAAAATATAAAAATGCAGAAACGACATACAAATAGATCGGATAAGCTGGAACGTCCCCGAAGAGAGGTGCTCTTGGGCCACCCAACTCCCCATTATCCACCATTTTCCGGCGCAGACTGCTGCTCAGGGACAGATTTGCTCAGGGACCCTTGAGTTTTGCTTTCACACTCGTTAACGCGACTGCAGAATAAACGCTCCTAAGACCCAGACGCAGTGAGACTACGGCAACCCTAATAAATTGACAATTATTGTGAAGCAGAAACCAATAGAATGGTTGAGTAGTACCTGCTATTCAGATCCGGATACTAAACCTACAGAACAAACTAAAGAAATTATATTGTAAGACAAGTTTCGATTCCGAGTTGTCTTTTCGTACCTCAAATAATAACACTCGTATGTATTAATAAAACCACTTATAAATTTGAACGAGTAAATATTTATTTCAAATTCCCGGGGTTTTTAACCCGCAACATCTAAACCCAGATTAAATCTCTACAACACATCGTAACTAATAATTACTTCCTTTTGTTTTAGTTGTGCAAAACAACAAAGAAATTTGCTTCCAATACGATTTATCTATCCTCTCAAAAGTTTCCTAACAACAAGAGTGTTTAAAAATAGATTTCCTGAAAGTAACCGAGTTCAGTGATTCGACCAACGATAAGAATATGAGAACCCACACATTCTGGAAGTCGTGGGGTTTAAAATGTATTAGCCTTATTTATAAATGTCCATCACGAGGTCTATATGAGGCATTGACATTTTTTTTTAAGTTTTAATTTTTTATTGTATAAAAAAATTGCATACAATTAGAATTTGTTACCCGCTAAGCTACTGCAAGTAGCTTGTCAGCAGGAGATTAGTTTCACAGATTATTAGTTACAACAACAAATTTAAATAATCATAAACGCATTAGCGTAGCAACAACATACATACATATATAACAACATATAACAAACCTATCAACATTGTGAAATGTAAATTTTGAAAATAATTCAGAATAAGCATTTTTATGGTGAAAAAAAATTGGAAATAGGGAAATATATATCCTACTATCCTACTAATATTATAAATGCGAAAGTTTGTACGGATGGATGGATGGTTGGTTGGATGGTTTGATTTTACTCTTTCACGCAATAAATATCGAATGGAATTTATAAATTCTATCACTAATCGAAAGCTACTTTATTTGCGAGTAACATGGGGTGTATATTGGTAAGCTCTGGCGTTATGAATAAGCTGTGGCGTTATGAATAAGCTGTGGCGTTATGAAATTATTTATTATACGTTTATTGGCAAAGCGTATTACTAAGTAAAATTTTGAAGTGGGCTGTCAATATTATTTCTTTGATAGCGAAAATTCAAATATTAGTATTCTAATATGAATATTTAGTGTAGGTAGATACAAATATAAAATAGGTACTTATCTACAGATTAACCTAAGCCAACAGCTATACTAATATTATGAATGCGAAACGGAGCGTATTTGATTGTTGATTGATTGGGGGAGGGGGAGTGGTAGTGCGGGAGAGGGGGTGGGGGGGGGGGAATATGCGAGCGAAGCCGGGGGTAAAAGTTATTATATATATTTTTAAAAATATCATGCAATAGTTAAGAATGCAATACATTAGCAACATAATAACAGCAATACAATAGTAGTTAATAATATATTTGCATTTTTATAAGTAATAAGATAATACGTATTATGTGACCGTTATGAATAATAAATACTTCGTGGGTGACTGCAGAAATCAAATTATCACCGTATACTTTCTCTTTTATGGGTATATGTTTTTGTTAGGTTTTCCTCGCTCATTTTATTATTTGTGATTATAAATCATCCTTACTTATTGCTAATAACTAATAACATATTGCTATACAATCATTATTAGATTTAACACATTCATATTGACATAAAACTTTTATCAATATGATTATTTTTATTTTCTATTGTACGCCGTACAAGTTATTCTTTATTGGGAGAACTTGATACGTGTAAGCTCTTAATTAATTGCGGTATATTTTTTATTACAACGTATTCAAATATGTCTAGCGAGTATTTTATTTAAAAATCATTTCGGTAATATTTTTAGAATCATTTATTGATATTAAAATACGCTAAATTTAGAGGTTAGCGATACCAACAGGCCACCCAGAGTGTGATAATATTAATTTGTACCATCTGTACGTTCATAAGTTTGCTATTTTAAACCGTTATGTGAAAATCTGGCTTGGAATAATGTTTATTGTTGATCCACTAGCGAGCTCTCAGTGGTTTGCTAAAGTTATTTTGAGATTATAATTAACTATCTGCTTCTAACAGTAAAACTCGGACGGTGAACTTAGATAGCTTCATCAAATAATGTGCACAGATTTTTTCTATCTCTTTTTTAGGTTGGTAGGTAGGTATTTCCACCACGATGAGAGCTATGTAGTTTTGAAATATCGATTTAAATCACCGCATTCCGCATTTCTACCGATTTATAACATATTTCTCTTGAATACTTTCAGTTTTTAAGTTCCTAAAACAGTATCTATATTATGTTATTTTTAAGATAATATCTGTACAGTTGTAGAGCTGAAACGGTAATTGTGTGAATTTCCCTCGATAGAAAAAAATCGTGAAGTATGCTTTAAAAATTATTAAAAACACGTTTTGTTATATTATTTAACACATTATAGTTACTCGTAGGTTTGAAAAAAATCACAGCAACTTAAGCATTTGGAGAGAGATTTTTGCTTTATTTTAAACGAGTCGTGTTTTATTAAATACTAGCAGACCAGGCACGCGTTGCTGTGGCTATCGAAACACAACGCCATTACCCAACCTTTATAAAATCCACACCACCCGCTTGCCAGCTGCCCGCTGCCTGAATTAAATATTTGAATTTCTCGGCTTTTTTCTACTTTAATAAGCATGTATTATACATATAAACCTTCCTCTCGAATCACTATCCATTGATGAAAACTGCATTAAAATCCGTTGCGTAGTTTAAAAGATCTAAGCGCACAAACATTTTGAGCGACTTCATTTTATGCTATGTAATGATTTTCGCTTAATCATAATCGTTTTTTTTTTTATATTAGCTCCCTCTTACATTCTTTTTTACATATCTCCCTTTCTTCTTCCTTTTGAACGCTAACTACCAGGCCTTAACAGTAAAAACATAAAACCAATCACCATATTTTATACATTCACTATGAAGAAAACGTATCAAATCGAGCGAAGCCGGGTTACTATTAGTTTTTAATAAACAATAATTACTTTTTATGTGTTTAGGTACAGGTACGTAGTATAATCGCTTGATATAAAATAACATTAATAACATGTCGAACTAAATACTAACTTCAAACAACTTACTGACTGCGCAAACATTGTTTATAAAATGCTTCAGACAGCTTTCAGTTTTTATACTGCTGAAAAACAGAAAATTCCTGCCGTTCTACCTCTAAATAATTAAATGTGTTTATTTAAAATTCTGAACCAGTACACCCATTATTTTCAAATTTAATTCACGACTTTCTGTAATCAAAGTTGTTCGTGCGTACGTATGTGTATATTTGTGTCAGTTCTATGTAAATAATACAATGATTCCTTTACGAGACTGTAAATAATTTCGTGGGTAGCTCGAACAGTATTAAGTTCCACGATAATGTACATATGATACGATATTATATATTTCTAGTTCACTATCTCAGCATTATTTCTGAAGCCTGATGCTTTCTAGAAGGCCGAATGGCCTGGTATGATTTATAGCGAGACTTATATTCCCGAGACATACCTTCCTTCGGCAGACCCTTTCATCGTGACACGGGACGTGAACTCGGGACCAGAATAGGGACATACTAGGAACTAGAAAACGTAGTAATCACTCATATTATGTGATATCATGTTTACACAATAATGTTTCACTGCATCTAGTATGCATTTTTATCTAAACATATTTTTATCAGAATATATTTTTATCAAATTTTATTATTGAGAAATTCAACATAAACCTATTTTATGTAGTATATCTTTCCAGTAAAAATGTACCCGTTTACTAATATATTTTTTTAAAATAAATGAACATAAATTTCATAGCTACGTAACTAATTTATTTATTTTATTTAAACGCCTATGGGGCTTTTAAATGTAATGCAGTACATGTTTTTTTAAATTCCAATCAAAATACAAAGTTGATCAAATAAAGGTAACTTAAAATATAGGTTACATAAAATATAGGAATTGACCCAAAGTAGGTAACATAGAATGTAAAGAAAGAGAATCTGCCAATATCTTGCAAATCAACAATAATATTCATAAAAATGTAAAAAAAATTGGTATACACAATTCATGAGATACGTAGAAATACATAAAGCGTTTGAATTTTGCCAAGTTCAAATTATTATTATCAAATATAAGTATTTGTTATGAAGACTATGTAACCGTTGAATTGGGAATGCAAATTATAGTTGGAATGAGATGGTATGTATATGCATAAAATGTTAATGTTTGTCTAGTTGTTCGTGTAGATACTTGTTGATTTATTAAATGCCGGAGTTCACAACAATCCAATGTAGAGTTTAATAATTTTATAAAAAATTTCGTTTATTTTTCCTCTGTTTTCTAAACTAAAGTTGGAATATGTAAAACATTCATCGACGACTGGTAAGTTATGTGCTCTAAGGGATGTTAAGTTTAAAATTTAGGAAACGTAGAAATTTTCTTTGAATTTTTCCAAAATTATGAATACAAATTTTGTAGAAGAGCGACCAGATTATGGAGTTATGTTCCATTAAGCTTCTAACAAGGGATATTTACAACAGTTTTAGGATTTGTAACAATTCTGATCCATTATTATCCCAAGCTCTCGCATTTCCGTTACTCTTTCTATTAATTATGACATTGTTTCAATCTTCTCGTTACGTTTCAATATCTAATGCATTATTTTACTTTTTACAGGTTCGCTGCAGCTGAATGAAACATTGGATGACGTTGATTGTACGCTGCATGCAGGTAAATATATAATATTTTAATACACGCAAACATGCAATAACAATCGTTAATAATTTTTGACCGAATTAAAACTCTTAAAAAAAACTCAGGGGCCGTTAGGTACCTAACTCATTGAAAAATCGTTAGGTAACTCATTGAAAAAGGCAAGTAGCTCTGCCAAGTGGCTAAAAAGGACGCAAAGGGAAGGAAGGAAGTGTCTAGTTATTCCCAAGTGTCTTTTTTTGGCTCTCGTTTGCTCCCAGACCCGTCTCGACAAGGCGTTGCCCCTCGCAAGTCCCTTGCTTGCCCTTGAAAATCGACCCAAGTCGCGGGGAACCGCCACGGCAGAACGCCGCCTTATACGGAAAACGATATTGCCAAATACGTAACTGCGGCGTTTTATGATTGCTACTACCACGGGCCATGGGGCTTTCGCTCGCCTAATTTATGTCTTCCCGTCGACGACTCCGCACTAAATTTGTTAACGTGGTGTAAACAACCGCGCCTCCAGCTTATCGAGTTCATAACACAATGACATTGTTTATTGGCCTTTCCTTTGAATAATTCATCGTTATGCTTTCACCCTAAGTTATCTTTTAAACGCGCTCGGCCCCAGTTGTTTCGCAGAAATTCATTAACAGTAACATTGTCATCAAATGGCTATTCAACGCCATTTTGTAGTTTTGACAATTGAAAAGTCCTAGTTAAATGTCGATTCTTGTTGCGTTTCATCTTTTTATCAAATTGTAATAAGCTGACAAGACTAACAACATGATATTTGTCCTCTTCTGCTGATCTCAATTTGTTCAAAAGTTAAAACTGACTAGGGAACCATTCAACTGTCAAAAAAAATACAAAATGGCGCTGAATAGAATAGCCATTTGATGACTTGGTCACACATTAACACTGCAAAACTGAACCTAAGATTTTTCTTGTAGGTAAATAAATAAATTGTCAACTTTCTATAATGCCGCCGCGCACCGTTTACTAGTACAATCACCTCAAGGGCGTTTAAATAGGCTTAGTTCTTAAGATGAAGCCATACTAAATAATGCAAAATCATATGTTTTTGTTTTGAAAATTTGACCGCTTAGAAGTATTATAGATGCTTCAATTAAATACTGCGTGTACAACATACTTTGGCCCTTAAAAATATCGGTCATTTTTTTTAATAAGCTTAGAAAAAAATAAAGTATTAGGTCTATAAAAAAATATTTTCAACTGAAAACTCTCCTACTTATAAACACTTTTTCGGATATGATTTTATTGCATAATGTGGCAAATTCAGTTTCTTATATAATTATCGCGAAAAAAAATGATATTTACGCCCGAACCTCACAAAATAAAATATAATATGCATTTTTGCGTTGGTATTTTTGACATCACGGCGACAATACGGCAGTCGACGAATTTGTTATATCAAAGTGATCCTTATACCGTCCACCGAAGAACGACTGGCAGCCGCCCCATTCTTCTGTCATTACTCCTCCGGCCGGAGCGGAGAAACAACGTGTTAGCGTCCGCGCTGCTTGTTTTCGTGAAATCAATTTAAAAATTCCGTTTTATTACAATAAACAATGCATAAAAAAGGAATTAATGTTTTTTACAGGCCTTTACGAAATCAACATGTAAAAAAAAATCTCAAATATCTTTTCCAACCTTTCCAAAAGCTTTTTCTCAAGTATTTTTAAACTCCTCCCATAAAAGGGTGTGAATTCCGATTTCGATTTTTTCCTGTACTAATGGATCGCCTTAAGTAAATAAAATAATGCACAGGTTTGCCATAATTTTACTGTCACACTAGCTTATAGCGCTCATAGCGTTTTTTTGGGCGTGGCCTTTATCACAATATCGCTCGCCATGCGTTCCCATACACACCTGTTACAGGCACGAGGCAGAACGTTTGGTCCTCGCAAAAAAAACTCTCGAACTTTGAGCTCTGGTGTCATGAAATTGACACTTTTTTATCTGTTCGGAATTTCTAGGACAAGAATTTATTTTAACGTTTCTCAGTAAGAAAAATGATTTCTCGAAGTCCAAAAATAAATAATTGATATTATAAAAAATAATCAGATTTATAATAACGCAATGTACGAGTATATAAGTGCATCGGATATTTTAAGCACAAAAGATACTCCAGGTGTTCTTGATTGGCATTTGCGGTAAAAAAATTCGAAACTAAAGAAATAGATTAATTCGACACCAAAAGCAACGAAGGATGAGAGTTATTATGTACCAAATTAATTTAATTAGGCTGACGGCTTACATTTTTTTTAAACTGAAGAATCCATTTGGTAATCCAAGGTAGAAGTGCCCTACCTCTTACACTAATTTATTTTATGTGCCACATACCTAATTATTTTCCGGAATTTTATAATGATCTGCAGTGTGTGTTTTGTTTGCAAACACGAAGACGCGATTCCGTGATGGAGTAAATACTTTATTTTTGTATGTAATTCCGCACAAGAGTCCCAAGTACCCGGAGCAGTCAAGAGGAAACCGGGCGACCCTTTGTCCATACAAACGTAATCCCCGATTTACTCTTTGGATTTTGACGCTACTAGGGTGTCGATACGTTTTGATTTTTTTTAAATAAGTTACTTATATTATTTTGTTCTCCAAAAATCGTTAATATTGCCTGTTTTGAACGCCATTAACAGACGTTCAGCATACAAACTAGACAAGGTATTTAAAAAAAAAACAAAACGTACAGTCGTAAAGTATTTTGTTCTTATACCTATATTTTTTTAAAAAAATCTTAAAAATCAATTAAGTTTTGGAAGAGTAAATTTGGTAATAAACCTCCATTTTGACATTGAAAGCAACAGTTTGGTAAAATTCCTATTATTCAAATTTCTCGGCGACCTGGTTTAATATCATCCCCGATTTGAGGAATATTGTGAAACTGGAGAAATGAGGCAGGGAAAAAAGATCTGATCACTTGACATAACTAAAGTCATTTCCAGTTACGTTTTCATCTGAATACTTCCACTTTGGTGTTAGTTGCAATTTAACATTTTAATAATGGTTTGTTTGAAATAACCCATTTTCCCGCTCCGGAATCTCAACCAGCCAACTCTGATAACAACAAAATATACCATTTCTTCAACGACCATATTTATAATATCCAAATTGTTAAGCTATGTAAGCGCGTTCGAACGATTGTAGGCAAACTGTATAAACTTAAATATTATGTGCCCATCAAAACCATGAAACTAATCTATTTGTCCCTGGCTGAATCTAATGTGAGATATGGTATAACTTCTTGAGGGCACTCATGTAAGACAAACATCCAACATGTACAGTCAATTCAAAAAGCCATGGTCAAATTACTCGTCAGCCAAGCAGTTTATGACCAGCGTCAAAATATCACAAGAATGTATAAATCCATAAATGTTTTACCTATCATAATATGTATATGTACAACATATCCTAGATAGCCCATACAAAACAATGGTGGATCACGCGCACAATACTAGGCTTTCACAAAATGAAGGTATGATAGTACCTAGATTTTCTAATAAACATAGCCAGCGAACTTTTGAATACATTGTACCACTTATATTTAATATGCTGCCATATGATTTGAAAAAATGTTGCTCGACACCTAAATTTGCACTATTGTTAAAAACATGGCTGTTGGAATCAGATTTTTTGTATTAACTGACTCCTCGTGCATTTTAAATTTTTTTTAGACGTTGTCTTCATATTTTTATTTTTTTAAATATTTATTTATGTTTCTATTATGTACTCGTTTTTTATTAAATTGCAATATTTTTTCTTCTATTGTAAGACATTTTATACTGTAGATACTATGTTTTTGTCCACACTATTTTCCTGCCGACAAGCTACTTGCAGTAGCTTTGCAGGTGTAATGTAAACAAGAAAAAAACCTATTTTCTGTAATTAAAAAAAAAAAAAAAAAAAAAAAAAAAACTATACACTCACAATGAAAGAGAAAGGGGCCTTTTTGGCCCTGAGATCTTTATGTCATTATATCCAAAAGTCAAAAAAGCCAGCTCTGACTCCAAAGTCAAGAACCTTACCGCTCTTCTACGAAGGTCGTCGATTACATTTAATGTTTATATACTTATAGTTTGAACAATAATACTGGCTATTGCGCATCATTGGTTGGGTAGGTTGATGCGGCATTCTGTGCAAATGAACACGCGGCGCAAAGTGTCGTTTCTCTCCGCTTCAGCGGACCGGTAAATATGCAATCAATAAACCTCTCCGCTATTGAGTCATTGATCCGACTCAATTACCCATCGACACTTTTATGCCCGGTGCCAATAAATCCACTCACTCACTCGGATTCGCTCTGAGAAACAAACCTTCATTAAACTTCTCGGGCGTTTTTGCGCTACATTTGAAGCTAAATATGTGACCAGATTTTCATATATTCACATACAACCTACACCATAAGAATTTTTACTAAAAACCAATAGACGACCTCTAGAATAGAACACAATAAGTAAAAAAATAATTCAACCATCCATAATCGAAACATTGATTCAAAAGGCATTGGCCGTAATGGCTATATTCGTAGTCCTCCACGCTAGGAGATCCTGTGTTCAGGGGGAATATATTTTGGATAAGTTTTCAGGGACTTCTATGGTACAACTTCATGGTTTGGGTAAGGTTTTAAGTTTTAGAAGTTCTTTTTTCCGATAGTTCCTTAAGCCAAGATTTAATGTCCTTAATGCAGTTATTATTTTTTGTTTTAATTTGTTGATATTATGCGGGAGTTTGTTATATACCTTTACTGCTAAAAGTTCAGAGGTTCTTTTTCCAAATGTAGAGTTACACTGTATATATCTATATTTAATTTGTCTGTTTGTTTGGCTCTGGTTTTATGATGTTTTATATTTATATGTGAGGTGTTTGCCTCTGTGTCATTTTTGAGGTGATGAACCAGAATGTTTTTGGCATAGATTTTTTGTATTATACTTGGAACATCAAACTGTTTGAAAATTTCTGTTATGACGTCCTTATGGGGACCTTTAGTGTAGTCTTTACGATGCAATTCTCAGTTACCTTCAGTTTTTTTACATGTTTTGATGCTGTTGAGCCCCATTCCGTTATTCCATATACTAAGTGAGAGTAACATCAAGCATAATATACTTGATAATATAATTATAATATACGTGTGTTTTTCGGAAGTGACCTGCAGGTAAGTATGTTTTTGTATCTATCTGTAAATAATAAAATTAAATAGAACCTAAGAATTCATAATGAATTGTAAAGCGCCCTTGAGGTGATTTTTCATGAAAACGGCGGTCTACAAATTGTCCAACTATTATTATTATTATACTATCTTTAAATCCTTTTCCTCTCTCCCCTTCTTTCAGTGTCACAAACATAGCCCAAAATTGGGATGATATAGTCCCACTTGCTCTGGCCATTTATCCTGGGTAATTTTCACGTCAAAGTTTTTAAAAATGTCGGTGTTTTACTACCTTGGGCGATGAGTTGTGGCTTGACCAATGTCTGGAAAAAGTTTGCAAGTCCACCGATCACGAGAGGCTATTTTTCAGCCAAGTAATGTTTTTTTTAGAACGTCCATTTCTCACACATGCAAAAGTTTTGTGAAGACACTAGAGTAGAGACTTAGATTTTCAACCCAGTCATTAACAAAGTTACATAAAAAGTTATGGCGTAAACATTTTTTTTGTGAGTTCAATTTTATGGGGGAGATCAATCTTTAAGTGCGATTACTCCACAACATGTTTTATGAACTCACAAAGTTTTGGCAGTAACTCCACGTTGTATTTCTGAATTCTACAAGATTGCTTTAGCAACTTTGGCTGACGTTTCTTATCATAAATTCTTTGTGTCAATAAAGGTGGAAAAGGAAGCGAAATGACATTCATAAAAATTACGAGTTGTAGTCATACAAATACTTGTTATTAACACAAGGCTTGGTTTTCGCTCGAATATAAATAATTTATTTTATTATTTATTCGTTTCCTTTCAATTTCTTGAATGTAATGGAAAGCAATCGTGTTATATTTCTAAGTATTCCTTTCATTGGATTGCAACAACCTAAGAAGCTAATGCCCCCGGATTGTATTTCAAATACCATCTTTACAGTAATATAATATCGCAACCTATCCCTACAATGCATCTAAATACAATATATATATTATAAGTCCTACCAGGCTTCGCCCGTGTTTCAATACAAGTTTTTCTTATTGAACGATTGAAAAACATGACACACGCAATATGGCGCCTTGTCTTGTTTTTGAAGTTAAAACTTCTTTAGCACCATTGTGATTTAAAACTCGATGAAACTTAAGCGTGTGTGCACTAAAAAGAGACAAACATCTATAGGAATTAGCCTGTGAGAGAATGAGGTAGCAATAAAATATTAATTAAATATGGGTACTCGGTTCCAATATAATACGCTAAATCCACGGTCCCAAGCAAGTCTCCTGTGGTCTAGTGGTATAAAGCGCCTGACACACCTTAGCGGCTAGTCATTCAGTAGACCAAGGATCGAATCTTACGAAATCCAAAAAAAAAGTATTTTTATTTTTGTAAAATCAACATCCAATCTTCACACCACTCCAAAATGAACAGGCAGAAGAAATTGACATCTAGCGACTCCGAAGAAGAAAACACAAATACTAATACGATGACCAAATGTGTAGGAAAAGGTGCACTGAAATCATTGACGTATGATATCTTGATCGATGACTGAAATCGATGACAAAATACGGAAAAACTCACCCTTCACGTTGATAAAAAAGTGCTTCGTAATCTCCCCCTCTTTTGTCTATACTTTAGTTTTCTCTTCTTCTGTGTGTGAATCGCACTCAGATTTTTTTTGTATTTCAAAGCCCCGATAGATAGAATTAACGTTGCGATTTGGAAATTAGTTGGTCTGGAATAAATACCTACGGATAAAAAAAACACACATACAACAAGAATAACGGGGTGTTCCTAAGAGACAAAATGGCACTGTAAAAAGATTCGGTGCATTAATTCGGAAAACTGCAAAATGGCAAGCGAATATTATCATCAATCAAATATTATCACTTGTCAGTAAAGACTTAAAGTGTCTATTGTGCCAAGTTTGGTAATTAGTTGTTTACAAAACAAACAGCTTAGCGCGTTTTGCCTCTGGAAGCGACACCCGCAGAGTGCAGAGTAAGCCCGCGTCGCGCCGCCGACGCCTCGAGTGCCCTCTCGCCTAAATCGTTCCGTAAACTCCGAACCGTCCGTAGTCCTTACTCCTTACCCCCTAATGATCGATCTCCTCTCGCGGAGTAGCAGCGGGATTGAACGTTAGTCCTCCCGAGGGGACTGGAGGTAATTAACCTGTTCATTGAGAGGATTTACGGCCGAGGACCCCTCGAACAATCTTCAACTTAAATTGGGCAATACTTAATATATCGCTTCTTTAACGTCTCGTCGCGTCGGTGCGGTACATTTTAAACTTTCGTGGCTCTTTTATTAAATAACCATCGCACCATTTTTCGAAATGGCAATAAAGAAAGTTACAAATGCCGCTCAACACCGTTCTGGGTCACTCTGTGCTTCATTTATTTTAAAATGTTCCTAACGACATCAGTAATAAATGTTTGCGATGCGGTCAAAATTGAAACCGCAACCCTCCTACACAAATGCGTTCGTTGACTATTGCGACACATAACTTGAGGATGACTTGATCTTACATGAGTTGAGAGGTCCCCTCGGGATGTACTTCTGCCATTTACTTCGGCATCATAACACTCCCTTGACACTCCCCTACCCTGTGCTATCTTCATAATAATAAAGACTGGCAGTTAAAAACCCGCTACGCAGGTTTTTGCCGCTAGTCCCTGCGGGCGGCTTATGGTCCGGCTTCGCCTAGTTAGTGTTGGTGACCATTTTATAAATCCGATAGGAACTGGTTCCAAAAATGGCCCGTTCCTCGGATCCAGTGATAGCTAGTCACCAGGACAAAGTAACCGGGACAGACAATGACGTCATATGTAATATATCGCCGCGTGGTATTATTATTTCCAACTGCCAGTTACACCTGAGGGATAACTGTGGCATTTTTATCATTGTACCACTATTATAATATTAAACCTAATAAATATTAATTTATTGCTTTTCAACTTTTGTAAAATAATGTTTTTTTATTGGTTAATAAACTGATTTAGTACAGTCAAACGAAATGTTCAAACCACTCTCCTGATGTTCAAATGTTATCCCCCGAGTGCGATATTATCACCAATCTCTCCATACAGAGAGATTCACGAAATTACAAATTCAATAGTACTTACGCCTGCCAGCCAATAATGCCATCATCTTGCATTATTGACTACTTGCTTGAATTCGGTTCTATCATAAAGTAGCTTTTTAACAAATTTCAAGTACGAAGATGGTTTTGCATAGGGCGCGGCGTCAGAGATCTATTCTAAGTCGGGTTCTTAAATTCCAACCATAGAGTCGCTAGCTTAATAATAACGTCATATATTTTTTCGATGCGGTCAAAATTGAACCCGCAACCCTCCTTCCTACACAGTCAAATGCGCTGATTATTGCGCTGTAGAGGCCGACTTGATGTTACACGAGTTGAGAGGTCCCCTCGGGATGAACTTCTGCCATTTACTTCGGCGTCATAACATTCCCTTGACATTCCCGTTTCCTGTGATATCTTCATAATAATAAAGATTATTGCTATTCATTTGTGTTGCGTATGCGGCACGTAAATGTTATATTAATTCGTCTGATAATAAGTGATGCGCGATGATTCGATATTTTATCAAGTGCGTGAACAATAAACCCTACCGTTCAGTCCTTGCAACCTTCGTTTCGTTTGTGATCTTCATTCGTACTGAGGAAGTTTAAAAGTTTAATCATTTGATACATATTCAAATCACTTCGGAAAAAAGGGTCCCAAAAAAGGAAACAGGTCCACATACATTCTGTTGATAGGATTGTGAATAATACATGTGCAGAAGTTGTGTGGTCCATACCAGGGGCGCTCTGTGACTTCTGTAAGCTAGAGTGCTATGATTGAAAAAATACGAAATTATTGATGTTGTAGCTAAAAATGTTTTTTTTTTTTCAAAATTTCAATTTATTAGTATGAAGATTCCTGAAAATCTGCATACAAGTATTTGAAATTTGGAAAAAAATCGCCAATAATCTCGAATTTTTCAATTTTAGCACTTTAGCTCGAGCTCTCTAAAAAGTCACGGACCAACACTGGTCCATGCTTCCGTACCAAACCCGGTACAGGTTTATACTGGTTCCATGACAACTCAACAAAGTGGCATTTCAACAACCCTTAGAAAGGTCACTAAAAGTGATGAAAAAAAATTGTTCATATAATTTTGTGAAGTGAAAACTTCTTTAGTACCGTTGGTAGGTATTTGAAACTCGATGAAACGGTAACTAGGGACACTAAAAAGAGACAAACACAAACATCTATAGGATTTCGCCTGCTAGGGAATGAGATAGACAAATCGGTGTCCTCTTTGTAAGGTGCTTTGTAGCCTTTCGGCCTCCTCTTTGTGCGGTTCTTCGTAGAATAAAATGTAAAATAATTTTTAAACTTGGTAACAATATTATAATAAATAAACCCTACTATTATCCTAATTCTGATACTCTGCATTCGTCTCATTCTCTCGAAGGTTAGTTTTCTGAAGGTTTCACCTCTACCGTGTGTGAACTGCACACGACGTGTTAATTACTTTAATGACTTTTCAAACGAGTGACGAAGTTCTAGGTTGTTGAGTTGTCCGATCACCAAATATACTATATCTATATCTCCTGCTCTGTATTTTCCAACTTCTCTTCTCTAGTAACCTCCTTCCTTGATTGTTTGTTCCCCTCAGTCCTCCGTGTCGCTGCCGTTTCTGACGTCTCTAAATAATAAATAACTCCCAATGTCTCGGGTTCATTCATTTTACTGTATTTCGGAAATAACACGACGGCCATAAAACAACGCTGTTTGCATCCTACCAACCAACCACTTTGTCTACTCGACCCATTCATGTCTCCCATAATTCTTGTTAACCGTTTATAAAACGAATAAGTAATATTCGTGACAAATATTATAGACGCTCTCATTCTTTTGTTTGCCACATTTTTTCGGATATTTCGAATCAGCGCTAGATATTCAATGGCACATCTCTCAAAACTTGCATTTTTTTACTGTCACAATCCAAAACATTTGCAACTTTTGATTTAAATGGTGATAATAGAAAGGAAACCTTTCCAAACGGAACAAGGACGTTCTAGTTTCACCGTATCTTTTTTTGATTTTTCTATTTCAAACTTTCATTTGAGAATCTAGCGAATCTCAAACGTTTGAAATTAGGTCTTAAAATATTACATTTAGGAGGCGGGTATGGGTACCGCCGCCCCGGGAACCATTTATTGGATAATTGACTCCCCTGCTGTAAGTCACCCCAAGTGGTCTGCTATGTTTGATGACTTAGCCGGGGTGCCCGGGTTCAGTTCAGTTCACTTCAGTTGTGATGCGGTTTGTCCGGGTCTTTTCAGTGAATGCGTTTGCCCGTCTACTATGTGGCGGGCCGTATCGGGAGAAACTGGTTTAGGGAGACCTAACCTAGACTCTCTCGACCCATCGCCTTGCACTGCAGTGGAAGGGGTTGGATTCATACATCCATCACTCCTGAACACACTGATCTCCGGATTCCTACCCACCTCTCATACCTTTTTCCTTCCCAGAACTTCTACTTCCTTTCTTAAAAATACCTCACACAGCATCCCCAAAGATGACATAGGCCCAATGGAAATTATTTTCCTCGGGGCCTCCTGCGTGCAGCGGTTCCACGCCAACTCAGAATCAAGTTAACTCAACACCTCTCTGAAAAGTCATTAGCAGTTATGAAAAAAATAATTTTAAAATAGCCCATAACCATAACCCTAACCTAACGTAACCTATGTAACCATTTTTTATATTTTTTTTCATCACTCTTAATGACATTTCAAAGTTGGTTCTGAGTTGCCCGATCACCGTGTGGAGCTAATGAAAAAAAAACATATTACAATTTGAGGTTTTACTCATTAAATCATTTAAAAAATAACTAAGATCACAGACGTGTTACCTATAATCTATAAAGTACTTTATATTAACGTTTAGTTTTGCCTGCTAGCTGAAATGAATGTGTGTTATTTGTTGGTAACAAGTGGTGTGTATGTGGTAGCAGCTAGTAGCAAGCACCATCAGCCAGGAGCGAGTACCAAGCACCAGGCGACCAGCCCAGCACGATGGTGGGCGAGCGCCGAGCAGTCGGCCAGTTTGGCCGCCAACCCACGCTAAAGCATTACTTATCCTGTCCTTACTCCTTATCGGACCTACCTACTACCGTTTTTCTCTTTTTTTCTCCTGTGGCCCGCTGAGTTTCGGAAGACACCCGTATTAATCTGGCCGATTAGAACAATCCGTGTGAAACTAAATTACACGAAAAAACATCCCAACTTGCTGATCCGCTTTTAGATACGCTTAGCATTCATAATTGAAATTAAATCCGCCCTTAAAAATCTCCGCGTTATTATTTATCTAATGCTTTATAATCGTTTGTTCTTTCGAGTCAGCGTTCCTTTATCTTTAAAAAAAAAAATTCCATGCAGTTAATCGCCTTAGCTAGACTTAATATTCACAGCTAACTTCTACATTTTTGTTGTGAAATTCGCGATATGATATTTTTGAAGTGAAAACTTCTTTAGCACCGTTGTGATTTGAAACTCTATGAAATGAAAAAGCGAACTAAAAAGTGATAAACACATACATCTGCAGGATTTAGCCTGCGAGAGAATGAGATAGAAATAAAATATTAATTTATTTCACTGGTACTCGGTTCCAATATAATACGACAAATCCACGGTCCCACCCAAGCCTCCTTTGGTGTAACTGTAGTGGTTTGATGTTAACATGTAAATCGCCTGACGAACCTCAGCGGCCACACATTTAGCGGACCAAGGATCCTACGAAATCAAAAAAAAAATAAGAAAAATAAATTGTAAAATCAATATCCAATCTTCAAACCACTCCAAAATGAACAGGCAAAAACACAAAACAAAACGATATCTAGCGAATAAGAAAACACAAATACTAATAAGATGACCAAATGTATAGGAAAAGATGCACTGGAATTCGACGACTAAGATATGGTCAACATCATCCTTCACATTGATAAAATAAGTGCTTCGTAGTCTCCCCACTCTTGTCTCCATTAGTTTTCTGAAGGTTTCACTTCTACCGCGTGTGAATTGAACACTCTGATTTTTTTAGAAGCCGGAATTGACGCTGACTCAAATTACGTAGTTAATATATTATGTAATGAATATTTCCTTAAAAATTTCGCAATTTTGACCTAATCTATAGGTCTAAGCCTCCGGAGTGTCTAGTTAGTGCCTAGATCCCCGTCATAATAATGATGGATGCTGGTTGGAGTGGCCGAGCGCGTCTGACCTAGGCCATAACAACTGACTGATAAAAATAACGACAAAAATAAATGGCGTGTGTAAAACCTGTTATCGATATAGGTTATTCAGATTATTGTACACTGATTGATGTTGTCACCACACTATTATTATATTTTGAAAACATTATCTCTTTCTTCCTTGTCGAAACTCTGCCAGATGTTACTCCATGTTTTCTAGCGAAATCCTCGCAACTATTTAACCGATACAGTTATTTTGCTCATTTCATAGCATCACTATTTAAAATCACCCGATAAACCTAATGGCTTAATAATGGATCTAAAAAAGTCCCGTTTTCATATTGACAAACAGAATGGCCGAGCGAATCTCGACGATACCATTTTCTAATCGCAGTAATTTATACTGATACGGTTTTATTATTGCATCATCACAAATAATTTTTAAATTATTTTCAGCAGTGTTATTATTTTTTGTGCTAAATGCTTCGGTTATAAATAAAAAAAAAATTTATACAGATTCCAGTCGCTTCAGTCGATGTTGATTTTGTAGTAGAGATAAATTTGATCTTTCCGTGCGTGGCAAGTTATCTCACCTCAGGTCACAAGGTAGTCTATAAAGCACAATATTATTTTCTCTTATAATTTTTACAGGGTGATTTTGCGGTTTTGTAAATTGATTCGTATGTACACAAAGGCAAGTAGGTTCCTTTAGATAAGGTATTTTTTAAAGGAATTAACATTATTCCAAGAAACCGCCCACAGAAGAAACATTTCATTTCCTTCAAAGATTAAATTTTATCTATGTCGTTAGCTTGATTATATTATTATCTTATCGTTTCGCCTTTTATTGTGTAGATATTTAGTTGTGTACGGAAATAGCGTGCAAATTGTTACGAAATTGAATCAAATTTCCCAAAGAACTTATAATTTCAAAATCCTTGACGTCGCGCGTCGTTCCAATGAAAACTTTCAGATAAGGCGACAGATGATGCCTGTTCTAAAAATAATCGTAAATAATGAGCTTATATTCTGATTATAATGTCATTCGTGATGATCGTAATAATGTTTTATTAAAAGCTTTTAGTAATCCATCTAATTCGTGTCTAATAGCGATGTAAGTACTACAAAGCATTGTCGTCACACATTCTTGTGGTCTTAGCAATTTTTGACAGCCAAGAATTTTATAAGAACATTTTGGATGCAAGGGATGACTGTAGAATCTAACAATCGCATGTATTCTGAGAAGTTTACTATGAACACGAACCATGCAGCCGTACGCCTTCCACTGCTCCTCGCACTCGGTACTATCGCTTCATTAGTCACTAGCCTGCGTCTGCTAGTCACTTAC
The DNA here is from genome assembly GCA_917563855.2 of Limnephilus lunatus. NCBI lineage: Eukaryota > Metazoa > Arthropoda > Insecta > Trichoptera > Limnephilidae > Limnephilus > Limnephilus lunatus. The sequence goes on along the minus strand of OU830598.1, from coordinate 43,040,667 downwards.
TAGTTTACTAGTCACTCTAGGACTCTAGCTAGTCAGTCGTCGTCGTCGTCGACTCGTCGGTCGTCGTCGTCAGACTCGTCAGTCCGCCAACGTAACTCGACCGAGGTAGATGGACGCTGTTTGCTAAGCTCGGTTCGTGTCATACTACCAAGTTTTTCGGTTTTTAGTCGGTGGTCGGTGTGTTTGCTACCTTTGATCTGAAAGTTTATTTTTTAACTTCTTGAATTGGCTTGTAATCTCCCGAACATAAACTAATTTGTGAATTTGAATTTTCTAATGCTGTGTATTATTTGTGAGTGAGTGCACAAAAATATTGTGGTTTAAAAAAATATATTTGACGTGGTTTTAACCAGTGCTGTGTTTCAAGTATTTTAAAAAATATAACTACATTCAAAGGATTATACACCATTTGGAAAAAAAAAGGCGTTTATCTCAAACAAGGTAATGTTAACTGTCTATTATTTGTTCTTCACACTATTTCTTATCTGAACATCTTTATAATGTATGATTAGGTATTATAAAAGAGTGCGCATACATATTGCGCCTGAAATTACGGATTTTTGCAAGAAAAAAACAGGAGATTTGCTAAAATATGAAAATATGCTTTTCGAAAATAAAATATTATGTATTTTTTCTTCAATTTAAAAAGTTTTTCATACTTATGAGATGCCATCCACGATGAACCCTTAACTGAACGTAAAAGTTTTCAAAGAAATTTATTCCGAAACGCAAGTCGCCGAGGAAAACTTCTCCATTCGACTGGGAAAGCTAATCAGTGGGAGCCATCTCACGTGTTTATCCGTTCATTTATATTTAACATCTTTAAAATGTATAAAAAATACTGATTTAACTTGTGTGGTTATGTGAATTGACCCATAATTGTTAGCTCTATACCTACGCTCGTGATATTAATACATAAATATTTGAATAAATGTTGACACAAAGGCGTCGCTCATACCATTTCACTTTTCACCTGGCCAGTGTGGCCACATTACACTAGAAGCCGAAAAGAAAAGTGAAATGTTTTGTATCGTACCAACTATGAACATGAACACGCGGTGTTGTGGTTCTCCTTTGACAGATTGTTATTACCCGAGGCCAGCGGTTCTTTCTGGCGGCGCTGAAACCAAAATCATGAACTTTGCTTTTTATTTATAGACACGCAGTCGCATCGCACTGCTCACATTCTAGGGCCTAGACCCGATTCCTGCAACTCCACAATGTATTAATTTAACCCCTCTGGCTAATTTGTTCGATTTTCGTTAAAACTCTTATAGTTCTCACAGAAATCGTTGTCTCCCTTAATAATAGTTGTATATTTGTAGAGCGCCGTTTTTGTGAAAAATCACCTCAAGGACGCTTAAATTTAAAAGCTATAATTTAAAAAAAAACTGTGTGTGCAATACGCACGTGGTAGAAGTGAAACCTTCAGAAAACTAAAATAGACAAGAGTGCTAGGCTACGAAGCACCGCACAAAGAGGAGCTCGATTATCTCATTATTTCGCAGGCTAAATCCTGTAGATGTACGTGTTTGTCTCTTTTCAAATCACAACAGTTTTAAAGTAGTTTTCTTTTAATAAACTATTTTTAAATTAAACGACAAAAAGTGAGTTAACAATAACGTTTATAAAATATTTGCCTGTTAAAATAAGTGTGCGTTTTTATTTTTTATGTTTGTTACCTCAGAACTTTCGATTGGGTGAACCGATATTGATGATTCTTTTTTTATTAGAATGCCGGTGCTTCCCATGTGTTCCCATTTGGTTCAGTTCTGACAATGGGGATCCATGAGAAAACCATATGTCTTAAATTTGCAATAAGTATTTGCGCGACAAATGGACGAATAACTCAATATTACGCCAAAAGATTTCGCTGATTCTTTTTTTTAATTAAAACTTCTTTACGCACGCTCGTCACTAAAAATCAAAAATTTTAACAAAACAAAAAACGACTTAAAAAAATGCACTAAAAAGTAAAAAAATAATTTAGTACGATTGTTATTTTTGGAGTCGGTGTCAGCCAAGATCTCCACATCTCACCTATCCTATGTATGTAGTTTCCTTGGCTGAACCGACTCCAAAAATAACAATCGTACGAAATTATTTTTTTACTTAGTGCATTTTTTGAAGTCGTTTTTTGTTTTGTTAAAATTTTAGTTTTTCGATATCAGTAGATAATTTTAGTTAGAATAAACGTTAGTTGAGCCTTTTCTAAAACATTTTTATGTTTGCATTTTAAATTTTTATATTTCAAAATTTAAATGTTTTTTTTCGAATTATAAAATTTGAAAGCTTAGAATTTTATCACATTTCAAAACCTTTTGTAGTTTTTGGATACGTTCAGAAATATTCCATTTATTTGGATTTTGTTGTAAAGCGGAAATAGTTTGACCCTCTGACAAAATATGGTCGAGGCCTGTGGGTTTAAAAGTAATAAGGCAATAAAATACGCAACACTTGATCGATGTTATTGTAGGTGCTGTAATCAATGATTGGTCGCGATTCGGTTCCGTCTGACTTTGATAGATTAAATGGTAACATGAACGATTTATTGCTAACAACCGACGTCACACTTTTCAATTTGATTAAAGTTTACTGCCAACTTTTACAATTTGATTAAAATTGGACATCGTTTTTGTAGAGCAATGTAAAATTTATGTTGAATCTTACGGAGCCAAATTCAACTGAGTTAATTCCTCTTTCCGCCCTCGGATCGATTACATTTCAGAGGCCATTTCCTCCCAATGACTTTTTTTTCTGATTTAGGTTTTCTTGGGACTAAAATTTAATTTACGACTAATAATTAGTTTCCAATATTTTTCTCACCTATTTTGAGACTTGCAGAAAAGTCAAGAACAAGATAGCGTTTAGTTCGGGTTTGAATCTTACAATCATACATCAGTGTAATAAATCATAATCAGTGAATAAAAATATGCGTTTAGAAAATGAAGATAATGTTGGCAGTTCTTAGTCGTAGTATGATACACTTAAATATGACCGAATCGGATAGGGACACATTAGCTCAGTTGGTAGAGTCGCGCCCTGGCAAGGCGAAGGTCCTGGGTTCGAGTCCCAGATGTGACCGTATCTTTTTCTGATCACTAGAAACAGATTAATAGAGGTTTACTGATCACTTTATTTCTTTATATGTTTAATCTTTGTCACAAATTTCATTAATCCGCCTGCCTATAAGTGACTTCCTGTGTAATATAAATTTAATATTCCTGTTTATTTTATTATGTATACATACATATATACAGTGGGTATCCAAATTATTAGTTACACTAAAGTTTTTCTTATTATTTAAAAATTAGCAGCTTTTTTTATTCACACATAAATTTATTGCTAAATTTATTAATAATCTTGATAGAATAACACCTAACGTAAGTCGGAAAACAGAAAATTTGGAGGAAAGCGACTCACTACGATCGAAATGAACGAACATTTTGTCTAGAAAACAGAAGAAAATGTACGAATGAGCTGCTCTAGTTAGGAGTGCCGGAGGACGAAAATTATAAATGAAGCCAGAGTTACTATTTCTGCTAGAATAAAATTAGAGCACACCAAAACATGTGCAAGCTGTAACTGACTCCAAAGGAAGTTCTACTAAATATTAGGAGGTTTTTCTAAACATGTTGTCTTGTGCTTTTTCTTAAATAAGTATTTAAAAAAAATAAAAAAATTTGAGAGAAATATCTAATTTAGTTAAGAAAACAAATAAACGTTTAAATTCCCATTATGTTATGAATTCAGTTGTGTGTTTTTTTTGTTATGTAACAAATAATTCGGACACCCAATATACTTTTATATTTTCTGTAACTTTATTTCATCACTGACTGTCTTTTCTACCACAAATGTGAACATTTTCACAGCGTGACCGCAGAATCCGTAAATATGTAAATAACAGTTTTCATTTACTTTGTATCACATTCTTTTCGATGTTTGAGGGAATAACTAAGTATGTAGATACATTTATACCAATTTAAGTATATCTAGTTAATATTTTTGTAAAACGCCATTGGCGTGTGACATGTGATTTGTTTCAAAAATCTATTTATAAACTTTGAACTCGTCGAATTCGCTTTTATTACGCTAATAATCGCAAGAGCGAATTTGAACGAATAGCCGGCCATCGTGTACCATGTACTTGGTGCAATAATAATAATATATCTGTATAACATATTCTCCCTGTGGTCAAAGTTCCGAGTGATACCGTTATCTGAGGTACATTATACGTGCCCTGGGCCCTGCTGAGTGCGGCTTATTCCCTGTTCCTTATATGAACTTACATCGGACTGGCCTGCTTTTGCTCCTTGCATAGGTACCTACTTTATAGGCACTATGCACACAGTGCACACTGACTGTGTGCATAGTGGCTGTACTGCACCGGGCACATTGCATGCTGCATGCAGCATATAGATAAGCCGCACACTTGTATAAGAGAAGATTGTAGTAATCTTAGCTCGTGTCGCCAGAAACTAGGTACTTCCAGTGCCGGATTAAGACTACTTGATGCACTAAGGAAGCAATACACCCCTGTGGGCCCCCCTATCCTTAGTTTACTTATAAACTAGTATCGGTCTTTAAAAAAAATACGTATTTAATACAATGAGATAGATCATGTACGTACCTTAAAATATGTATGAAGGACGAAAGAAATACGTGGAGTAGGTAAATAAGAAAAAAGGGGATTCAATAAGAACTAAAACATTTTTTACTTATTTATTGAAATGCGACTTGCGACTTTTTCGGACATTAAATTTGTGGAAAATAGTTTAATTTTTAGCATATCTAACTGTATATATGTATAATATTGATAAAGCATCGAGCCTTTCCAGCAGTTTCTTCGTTCTTTTTTAATTTTTTATTATTTTCAATTTCGAAAAAGATTGTTCCGCTGTGCCGGTTGATATCATCAGGCATAAAAATATACGCAGGTCTGTGACCACATTAGGGAACGCTGATTCAATTTTATCATCGTGTATTATTTTGAACAATTGTGTGTGAGTTTGATGTGAACTTGTGCATTGCAAATCACTAGAACTTTTTTTTTATGACATATGAATGAAACTGTTGAATTTCGGTTCCTAAATTGGTACCCTGAATGTCAACGCTCCAAATGAGTCTAGTTTTTGCACTGTTAATTCGTGGTGGAATTCCATTGTAATAGAATTGAAATTAAAAAACTTTTTCACTTTGTTCCACTTATTTATTATTACCAGGACCGGTTTCATCCTACTACGGACATTTTCAGACTGGTAGTTGAAACTCTTATGCTATTGATTTTATACAAACTTATTTTATACAAATTCATGTGAACTAAAAATATTTACTTACTATGTAACATTATTCATAATTTTTAAAAATACACTTTATAATTTCCTAATGTACCCTAAATTAACAAAATAACTTATAATACCTTAAATTAACAAAATAGAATCATTCAGCATATATAGACAATGTTGTGTACCCCTGCCTAAGTTTGTATAAAATCAATAGCATAAGAGTTTCAACTACCAGTCTGAAAATGTCCGTAGTAGGATGAAACCGGTCCTGGTAATAATAAATAAGTGGAACAAAGTGAAAAAGTTTTTTAATTTCAATTCTATTTCAACGCTCTAGTCAATTTAAAACGCGCGGATTTTCCTTTCCCTACCTTTCATGTGCTGGGATTTTTTTTGGTGCTGTTTCTGGTGCCTTCCAAGACTTGATACCCTAAGCAAATGCTTAATTAATTTGATTAAGGGCTAATCCGGCACTGGGTACTCCCCGCCCTACCGGCTTACCGGCAAACACGTATAAAAGGCGATTTACGCTTGTAAAATGTGTCTGGCCAGGAAATACGTTTTCTTTACCCACGTCGCATTACACCAGTAATTCTACTCATTTTCGTGACATTTACTTACGCTTTGAGTGCCGCTAACATAAAACTAAAATTAATTTTAATCACATTATGGACCTACACTTTGTTAGCCAGTCATATCGTGTGACCCTTTTAGATTGACTATCTTTAATTGAGGATCTGGTGGGGCACACCTACCCAAAAGCCCATTAGCCACATCATTTGACTTCCAGTGAAATTAACTCGGTCAGTAAAGTGCGTAAATACCTAACCACGGGCTCGCGGGGCCTTTTGCCGAATTGGAATATTAGCTAATTCCCTTTTCCGCCTAAATTCATTATTCGATCCCTTCGCACTCCACTTTCCGCATAACAACTAAGAATGCGAGGAATGAAAATCTACACCGCATTCTCTAATAAGAGCCATCTGATCGTGAGAAGTTTTATTGCCTCGCGCCTTTTCTCTCACCTTTTACGTGACTTGTGTGGAAAACACATTACTTACGCTTTTTCTTTTACTCGTGTTTTTACCAATAAATCACCTTATCTTAAATCGACGTCATTTATTCTGCGTGTTGGAACTCTATTTACTATTTGCGTTTCCAATAATCTACTGTAGCTAACCCATTTAAAAGATTATGCCAGTCGTAATAAAATAAAGTCAAAATAAGTGACGTGTAAGCTTTGTTTGAACTGATTGCGCGGAAAGTATCAATCGAGCTTTTCCCTGCTTCATTTATTTACTACTAGCTGACCCAGCGAACTTCGTACCACCTCAGAATTAATAACTGTTGTGTTAACTTATTAGCTGAATTAAATTCTGTTTTTTATTAAGTTTAAAATTACACAATGAAGCAATTATCGATGCGCAACTGTCCGTGTTTTGTTTTTGTCAGTATCAGAGCTGGCGTTGTGTACGGATTACAATTTTTGTGATTTTCTTACTTATCTACTTACTTACGGGAATTGCGTTTCATTTTCTTTACACAGGTGAAGGAGATTTATTATAGTTATTGTATTTTCGTTTGGAGGGGTGCTGACATACGTTCACCGTTTGTTCCATTTTCGATTGTCGACATTTAGTGTGTAAGAAAGAGGGGCAGCATTATATATGTTTAAAAACAACTAACTAACCATCACGCCGTTTCCCCGCAGGGGTAGGCAGAGAGGACGGACCGCCAAACAACTCGGTCTTGGCACACACTCCTTGCCTCGTTTACATTCATACATCGTCTCATACATGCTCTTCTATTATTCTGACTCCTGACATGGCCCGACTCAAGTATCTGATTCACTTGGTCGTGCCATGTCTTTCTAGGGCGTCCCCGACTTCTTCCACCATTCACATTTGCGTCATATATTCTTCTTACGCTCCTTTCTCGTTCATTCTCTCTACATGCCCGAACCATCGGAGCGTTCCTTTCTTGATCTTAATCATTACGCTTACATCAATCAGCCTTGCATTCTTTGCGGATCTCCGCGTTTCTCACACGATCATACATCCATACATGGTTTAAAAACAAAAGCAAAACAATCAGCGCATTGACATTTCACGTTTTTGAATTTTTGGAATTCACTCACTACTCAATATTATACTTTTCACAATATTCCTGCAGCTCTTCCAAAATATGAGAATTCGTTCCACACAAAATGTACGAGGAAAAGAATTTTCTTAATTATTTTTTTTCCGTGAATTTTTCCGATAATTTAGTAGGTTTTCTACTATTCTTTTCTGATACCAATCCAAAAAATCAAAGATCATAAAAATCGGTCCAGCCGTTTTGAGTTAAAAGTTGTGTAACTAACCCGACTTTGTTTTATAATATAATTAAGATATTATATTAAGATTATTCAGAAATTTACTTTATTATTTCTACTTGTTTTATCCCATGTGGCCTGCTTGAGCTTTAAATTGTTTCTGTAATATCGTGATACGAAAAAGATTCAAATATCTCTTATTGCTTAGCTTGAGGTCAAAGTCAATTTAAATCGGCCCCGGTCGTGCTCACTGTTCAACTGCTCAGTGTGCCGGACCGTTATGTTTGATTTGGCTTAATCTCCTGTCTCGATAGCTAGTCCGTTGTCTTGATAACTTGATTCCAGTTTGTTCGGGTGCGGCCTTGTCACGACACGTGGTAACATGCGACCCATTCGGCAGATGTTGCAGCTGATATAGTTTCTGTATTAAAATGGTAATACGGGGTTTTCCGGTCTGGGTACTCAGTCTGGACACAAGCCACAAGTTTTGCCATATGCTGCTGTTACCTTGTTACTTGCACACCTTGTCTTGGCCTGCTGGTGACAGTTGATAGTGCTGACTGAAAACCCTCTGAAGATTTACAATCCAACCAACACAGCTGATCGCGTATGTCTCGTGAGAACGTGCTGGTGGTTTCCGTGTTGGGTTTCGTACTGAACATGTGTTTGGGTTTTCTCGCTCTGCGGCTCTGCATTCAATATAATTTGTCTTATAATTGAGCCGTCCTTTGGTTTTTGTTATGTTTTATATTGTGGGGTAATATTACCAATAAGTACCTAACTCTGAAATCAGCTTTGTTGGGAAATTGAATTATAAGATGGTAATCAATCTGTTAAATCAGTTGTTGCATATTTAAACTGATAATAATAATAAATAATAATAGTAATAATAATAATAATAGCCTTTTTTTTTCATATGTTGACAAATTTTCGTCAAACAAATGGTTGAGTATTGGAGAGTTGAGCGCAGAAATAGAAGGCTTTATGCTTGCCATACAAGATAGAGTCATTAATACTAAAAATTATAGGAAGCATATCATCAAAGATGCAAATGAAATTGATGATTTATGTAGAAAATGTTTGGCTTTTCCGGAAACTATAGAACATATTATATCGGGATGTTCTGTATTAGCGCCGTCCGAGTATACATTTAGGCACAATCAAGTTTTAAAAATAATTCACCAAAGTTTGGTAATTAAACATAACTTGATTGACTGCCCTAATGTACCATATTATGAATATGAACCAAATTCATTTTTAGAAAATGAATTTTATAAAATTTATTATGATAAAACTATTCTGACAGACAGAACAATTAGTCATAATAGACCCGATATAGTTTTACATGACAAAATTAAGAAAATAACTTATATCATTGCTGTCGCTATTCCAAATTCTTGTAATATTCAGAAAACTGTTTCTGAAAAAATTAGAAAATATACAGATTTAGGAAATGAAATTAAAAGAATTTGGCATTCTCAGACTATAAAAATATTACCATTTGTTATTTCGGCTACTGGCATTATACCTAGCTCTCTCATTCAAAATTTAGGCGTATTAGATTTGTCAAAAAATTTGTACATAAAAATGCAAAAGTCGGTCATTTTAAATACATGTAGGATTACGAAAGATTTTTTAAATATTTATATTGAGGGATCAGTAGGATTTATCGGACCAGTTAGGATTTCATCAGAGCCGAACCCTCTGATATGAAAATATCTGGAGTCGGTGAAATATTTTCCCATTATGTTTCTGGTGGATTGACGTATTGTTCTTGTATTGTTTTATTCTTATATAGTGCAATTACATTGCGTTAATTTACTAGATATTCATTTGTGGAAAAGTGTGTGGAAGGGTTTAGTCTTTCATTTGGGAAAGATTCAACCCGGACATGAAATCTGGAGCACCGTATAAAGACAGTAAATTACATTCTCTCTCTCTCTGGTTTCAATCCTGGGATTGGTTTGCAGCAATTTCCTCTAATTTTCTTTTCCATTCTTCCCTGTCTTGTGCGGCTCTTTTAAATTCTGCATATGATGTCCAGCGCACGTCCACCAGCAGGTCGTCCAGGTACTCTCGGCGTGGGCGTCCCCTAGAGTTTGTCCCCTCGGTCATTCCCTCCATTATGGTATGCAAGAGGCCTTCTTGTCGTATAACATGTCTGATCCATCTTGCACGCCTTTCGGACAAGGTCCTGAGCAGGTGCCTTCCTCCTTCGATACTTTGGAGAACCTCCTCATTTGTAATGTGGTCTCTCCAGGAAATTCCTAATAATCTTCTATAGGACCACATCTCAAAAGCCTCTAGTCTCCGTTTATCTCTTTCGGATAGGCACCATGTTTCGCAGCCTTACATCAAGATACTCCACACATAGGTCTTGATGAGGAGTATTCGCAGTTTTAGGTCTATATTATTTGATTCAATTACTTTCGACCTTTTATTGAATGCAAACCTAGCCTGGTGTATACGGCTGCCGACCTCGCTCTTAGACCGACCGTCCCATGTTATTTTGCTCCCGAGGTAGACAAACTCCTTGGTGTTCATTACATTATTTATAACCTTATCATGCATCGACTCCCTGTCTGTATGTCACTAGTTGACAAAGGCCTCCTCCAACTGTCGCTGTTTCTCTCTATCATATTTATTAGCTACTGTTGGCCATGTACCACCTGCTATGGCTTTGATGTCGTTACCATAAGTATGGTTAAATCGTAGATTGATGTGTCGGGAACCTATTTTAGAATTAAGAAAATGGATAATAATTTTTTTAATGTATTTATTTACGAAAATGGAATGACCTACCTGAATGCAATGATATCAACTTAAGGCGATCCACTAGTACAGGAAAAAATCGAAATCGGAATTCACGCCCTTTTATGGGAGGAGTTTAAAAATACTTGAGAAAAAGCTTTTGGAAAGGTTGGAAAAGATATTCGAGTTTTTTTTTTAGATGTTGATTTCATAAAGGCCTGTAAAAACATTAATTCCTTTTTTATGCATTGTTTATTGTAATAAAACGGAATTTTTAAATTGATTTCACGAAAACAAGCAGCGCGGACCCTAAAACGTTGTTTCTCCGCTCCGGCCGGAGGAGTAATGACGGAAAAATGGGGCGGCTGCCAGTCGTTTTTCGGTGGACGGTATAAGGTTCACTTTGATATAACAAATTCGTCGACTGCCGTATTGTCGCCGTGATGTCAAAAATACCAACGCGAAAATGCATATTTTATTTTGTTAGGTTCGGGCGTAAATATCAATTTTTTTGCGATAATTTTATAAGAAACTGAATTTGCCACATTATGCAATAAAACCATATCCGAAAAAGTGTTTATAAAAAGGAGAGTTTGCAGTTAAAAATGTTTTTTATAGACCTTATACTTTATTTTTTTCTAAGCTTATTAAAAGACTTATTAAAAAAATGACCGATATTTTTAAGGGCCAAGATATGTTCTACACGCAGTATTTAATTGAAGCATCTATAATACTTCTAAGCGGTCAAATTTTCAAAACAAAAACATACGATTTTGTATGATTTTGCATTATTTAGTATGGCTTCATCTTAAGCAAATCCACAAATTTTAGTGCTACAACCAGCTAATTCTAGTTGACTAATTGAAACATGGAAAAACAATTGTGGTAATTGTGTAACATAATTACAGAATTAAACTCAAAAATATGTTCAAATAACTTGATTTCAATGCGTTAAGACCTTGCTTGGCGTTTGAAGCATTCATAGAAGAGGGAACAGAGTTAGGTATGCTTTTAGAGTGTTGCTCAAAAACGCTGATTTCGGAGTTACCTAGGTGTAGAAATTACCCTGAAAACCTGAACACCAAGTATTGGCATCAAATGAACATTAGCACGTTTTGTAATGTAGATAATAATATGTATACACCTACAACTCTTCTATTTTGGTCTTGATGTACAAACATACCTTGTACAAGATTATCTGATTGATAATCCGAGGGAAGATATACAAAGAACGTAGTTAAGGAAAGACGCCACACCTCATTCCTTCGAAACTTTCGCGATTTATACTAGTGCAGTTTCAGTCTGTAGTCGGGATATTATCCCGTTGATATCAAACCTTCCACGGGAGAGGACACCAAAAAAATAAAGCAGCTTGCAACAACAGGACTATGCACTATTCAGTATGTGACGCGTGAACCAAGTTTACATTATACCATAGTAGAATGCATTATTTGATACGTTTTAATTGATTTAAATTGGGTATGATTGGTAATGTGACTGACAAGTATGATGGCTTGTTGATGTGGTAACAAAATATCTCGCTCCACTGCCGATAAAATTGGGATATTTTCCCGGCACTTCCACCGTCCACTTTATATCCGATTGAGCTTCACTAACCGCTCACAACAACGTAAACAATGGGTGGATACTGGACATCCTGTGGAAGTCCGATTCTCGCGAAGGTAGATGGTAGGTACTATCAGAGTGAGCTTCCCCCGCTGGCGCTGACCCGCGACCCGAACCTCCCCGACTGGCTATGGTTCGTTGAATCGCTGAACCGCGCAGTTGCCTCGCCATTGTAGGTACGCCATACGGCTAAACCAAACCTCTAGTCTAACGCATCATGCAGGTCTGAGAGGAACTTTTTTTATTCGACCGTGAGTTCGTTGCACCTCGCAACAATCGGCAATTGACGCGTTTGGTCATGGTTTTACAGTTATACCTGTTTGGTTTTTTCATAGGAAAATAAAAACAAACCGCGCTTTACGATGTAGTAGAAATAATAATGAATGTGTTGGTTTTTTATTCGTGTTCCTTTCTTGCGTACATTTTGATTGATTGTGCTATTTCTTATTTGTACGGTACATGATTTTTTAAATTTTATTAAAACATACCTTCATTTCAGTGATTGACGAATTTCAACATTATTTGGGTTTAGCATTTAAATACTTCCACCGTTTATGAGTTGTGCTTATTACATTAGTTTCTCAACTTTTAATTTCACCCAATTCTACCTCTGCAACGTTATACACAGTAATTGTACTTTCGGACAATAATTTCTTGGTCGGGGTAGAATCTTTTACACTCAGGGTAAGTATAGGGGCTCTCCTGTATACGTGTTCTGAAATGGTTACCGGTTGACTTTAACCTTCGTAAGCATTATAAAAATAGCTTACGGCAATGCAGGCAGTTAAAAGTTATTAATATGAATATTTTTTTAGTACCCTTTAGCTCCTTATAATTAGCCTAATGACTGCCTTCGTGATCGAGGGGTAATGATCTCGAATTGCAATCCGGGGGTTGCGGATTAAAATTCCAGCGTGCGCAAATAAGTGTTATTTAATCTAAAAAAATGTGACGTCATCATTTTTCTGCGAGCCAGCGTCGAGCACTCATCGGTGCATTTTACGAAATAACACGGTAAAAATAGTGGCTTGTGTTCTGAAAACGTGTAAAAATAGAAGTGAAAAAGAGAATATATTCTATAGGCAAGCATTATTTTACACTATTTTAAGCTAATTCAGATCACATAATATGATCTTTTTTGAACATAAACTATCACTCGAGATACATGGCACGTGCCCGTCGCTGTTTACTGGGGTAAGTAAATTATGAAACATTTGTAAAAGTGTCTTAACTAAATACAACAACAAAATATTGGACTTGACCTTGTAGGCGACCTTACTTTGCCGTATTCGGACGCGCTTTAACAAATTTGTTCATTACGCGGCGAGCAATTCGCGCTCCCATGTAAAAAGGTCTATTCATTCAAAAGCAGAGTTTTGTTTTAAGAACTAAATGGTTATATTATAATTCGAGATGTCTTTATTGTCTTTCTTCTCTGTCAGATTGAGTTTTGACGAATCACACATCACCAAAGCCACCTTCCGCCCTTCGTCCCGCTGCAGTTGGTTTCTACCCCTCACCTTTCTGTTCTGGTCTATTAATATTCATATGTCTATGGTTTTATCGAAAATGTCGATAACTTGCCATCGCTTACGAGCACGACTGCAAAGCGCCAACGAACAAACAACTGTTCACAACGACTAAGGGTTCGTAATTTATTTAACGTGAACTTAGGGTTGCCATCTCTAAAATTTGGCAACCAGGACACGTAAAAACCCCGGATTTTAGAGCCCAAAACCCGGACATTTCAACAGGTTTTTTCAACATAGTCAGTGTAATAAACAGTTGAAAAATTTTTTAAATTTTCAAACCCGGACTACAAATGAAACCCCGCCCGGACGCTCCCTGGACGCCCTCTAAACTAGGACAAATCCGGGGAAACCCGGACGGATGGCAACCCTACGTGAACTGTTATTTGTTCGTTAGTGGCCTGCAGTCGTGCTCGGGAGCGATGGCAAGTTACCGACATTTTCGATAAAACCTATATCGATCGACCATGCTAGATACCCTGGTGTCCACCACTATTCAGAATCGAAACGTGGCTTGAAATGGCTTTAGCCGTGTTTGGTGACCAGATCTGAATAGCCAGATACTCCCTCACCTTCCTCTTTCTCGTCTCCTTCCTCTCAATTACCTTCAGCACCATAACATACCCCAATTAGAGATGCCATTGTCTCACTGGCTCCAGGCGGTTGGTAGCAGTTGGCACTCTTGTGCGGTGTTCACATTACAAAAGTTAGGAACCAATATCGACCTACAAACATAATAGCACATGAACTCATTTTCATCCAGACTCAATCGTTAAAATTAAAGTACCTATTATTAGTTATCTACTATTATTCTTTCTGCATGCGTCTTTTTAGAGGTGTTTTAACCATGTAATAAATAAAATTGATTAGTTACTCTTCTTTTTTGTTGACAAAGACATTAAAAAAATACCTTAGTTAGTAGATTGATTCTAATAACTATTTTATGCAACACTTTGATAAATAAAGTACGCTCCTTTGAACCTTGAATGATGTGATCATTATTACGCTAACGGCAGGGGCGTGCACTCCATATAGGCACATAAGCACTGCCTACCCTAGCGTATTTGTAAAACATATAAGCATGTAAATAATATTATAATTTATTAAATTATTGCTAAAAATAAATATACACTTTCAAAAATAATCGCGACAAAGCCGAGCAACCAAAACTACGCGACCGCCACATCAAACGGCATACTACAAACGTGACATAAACTGTAACTAAAAACTACACGCGCCCTCCGACTACCTCACTAAAATGCGGGCTAAGCAGGAATTATTTCTGCTTAGAGCTAACTTCATACAAAATATAATATCAATGTTTACGAAATGCAGGTAGCATAGAGTAGAACTGTCGTTTGAATTTGCTTCTATGAGGTTTTTTTGTTAGTATCAGGCAGTGCTTTCTGGAACAAATTAGCTAATGGCAATCAGTGGCGACAGTGACATCTGTTGTTATCTGAAGTATGAAAGTGAGACAACGCCAACTGCTTTTATCAAGGCCACCTCGGATATCCATTAATTGGCTTGTGGATAATACGCATACATGAATACATGAATTTCGCTAATAACTATTTCACATCGGTGGGATCCACACTTGCCAAAAAAATTCTCGACAAATGTAATAAAACTGAAAACGATCTTGCCAACTTGGTCACCTCTAACCTCGTCCATAAAATAGACAATATACAAACATCGACGAACGAAGTCCTGAAAATAATTGACGACCTAAAGCCATCTAACGCTTGTGGACCAGACAAAATCTCGACAAATCTGCTTAAAGTAATCAAATCATTCATAGCATCTCCGATAGCGTTCATTTCCAATCTAAGTCTCAAATCAGGAATATTCCCTAACCATCTAAAACATTCAATTGTTGTATTACTGCACAAAAATGGAGATAAATCTGCGATTCAAAATTACAGGCCGATATCTTTGGTCAATTCGGTGTCAAAAATTATCGAGAAAATTGTTAAAAACCGTCTCAGCTTTTACCTTGAAGATAATAACATTCTTTCTGAGAGACAATATGGCTTCCGACCGGGTTTAGGTACAGAAAATGCCATTGGCAATCTGACTAAAATTGTTTCTAATAACATCGATCGAGGAATCAAAAGCATCGCGCTCTTTCTGGATCTGGCTAAAGCTTTCGATACCATCTCGCACAAAATCCTTTTGAAAAAATTACAGCTAATCGGTATACAGGGGCAGTTACTTAAATGGTTACGAAGCTATTTAGAAAATCGGAGCCAAAGAGTTAATATTAATGATACTCTAAGCGATCCAGCAAATATCGAATTTGGTGTACCACAAGGAAGTACTTTAGGACCGATATTGTTTAATATCTATATCAATGAACTTTGCAACAGTAACCTTGCCGATCATATCATCACTTTTGCTGACGATACGGTCTTAATATTTGAGGGCAAAAACTGGTACGAAGCGCATAGAAAAGCCGAAATTGGAATAAACAACGTCAAACAATGGCTAGACAATAATCTCCTTACTCTTAACACGGATAAGACCAAATTTATACGTTTTAGTGCAACACAAGCGGGACAACCCAAGGTAATTATTAATATTACTATTCACATTTGCAATGAACCGAACACTTGTACTTGCAATAAACTAGAATGCGTTGATAGTTTAAAATATTTAGGAATCATCATAGATAAATATCTGAGATGGGAAGAACACATTAACTCAACTGCCTCAAAAGTCAGAAAACTTACTCACCTTTTTATTACCATCAGAAATATTCTCTCTGTAAAAGACATGAAATCAATATACTATGCCATGTGTAATTCTTTACTTGAATATGCATCCCTAGGATGGGGTGGATGTGCCAAAACAATATTGGACTCCCTGGCTAAAGCACAGAAATCTTTACTAAGAGTCATCCTTAAAAAACCATTCAGGTACCCCAGTGATGCATTATTCACGGAATTTAAAGTTCTCGATGTTAGACAATTATATATTAGAAAGATTGTATTACATGCTCAAAAACGACGCCAGCACTACCCTTCCATTGACCACCTTCACGACACCCGACATTCAAGGAACAATCCAATAGTCCCAATAAAAACCACGACGTCCCTTGGACAACGTCAATTTTCGTACTTAGGACCTAAATTATTTAATATCATTCCTAATGCTTGGAAAACGAAAAGTACCAATGTTTTGCGCAAATTAATCAACGACTGGCTCCTTGATTTAGGGAGGGTCAAAAGCGAAGATATGTTGACCAAGAGATAGGCTTCTTATTATTACCATCTGGCTTGTATTTGCTTTATTTACTTTACCGGTTTTATTTACTTTACCGATTTTGTTTACTTTACCGGTTTTATCTTTTATCTTTTATCTTTTATTTGTTTTTAAGCGCTCTAGGGGAAAATATCTGAATTTGATTTTAAGATATCATTATTTGTCTTCTTTTTCTTATGAGTACAAAATTATATACTGTTAGGAATACATAATTAATACCTTTTCCTGCTATAAATAACATGTTATGTTAGTAAACAATGTAATATGAATTTAAATTTGTCAATTTGACTGGCCTAAAACAGGATCCATTCCTAGTTGGCTAGTCAAAGTTTCCACATATGTTTTATTGTTCAATTTTATGTGAAATAAAGTGCTCCAGATTTTATGTCCGGGTTGAATCTTTCCCAAATGAAAGACTAAACCCTTCCACACACTTTTCCACAAATGAATATCTAGTAAATTAACGCAATGTAAGTGCACTATATAAGAATAAAACAATACAAGAACAATACATCAATCCACCAGAAACATAATGGGAAAATATTTCACCGACTCCAGATATTTTCATATCAGAGGGTTCGGCTCTGATGAAATCAAATCAAATCCGGGACTTGGGATAGAACCATAACAGTTTAGTTGACAGCGAGGTTACAGTAGCCTTGCAACGCATGCCGGATACCCGCTGTAGGGGAGACTGGGGATGGTTGAAACACTTTTACTTTAACTAGGCGTAGTAATATTTCTTATGTATTTATGGAAAATATGTTTATATCAGATGTTCTATGATCTATCTAGTTATCAAATTAAATTTATTGTATGGCCACAACTCGTACAGGTAAGCTACAATGACCACTTAAAGACGATGGGGAAAACTGTTTCAATTATCCCCATAGTGTGGACGATTGAAACAGTATGTGGGGATAATTGAAACACTCTAAATATCTATGGAATAATTGGAATAATTTTAATCAATGTTGAACATTTTCACTATTAAAACAGTACTCAATGAGATCATGAATAGCGATTAAACATATCACAAGTATTTAAAAAATTATAAACATAAATGTCTTGAAATGAAACAACTTTAAATATATTTTTTATTATTTATGTTTACGTGCTCTTAGTTATACTTATTATGAGTATTTGGCATAATAAACATACTTTTACTGCGATATTATCCTGGAGCAGAATAGAACGGTATTAAAAATAAGTTTTTTGCTTTCATACAAAAGTGCTTGTTTCAACCATCACACTGTTTCAATCATAACAATGTAGAATTTACCTTTGAATTAAGAGCATTTTTTGCGTGTAAAATTCAACAATTAAGAAGTCGAAAAAATAAAAATTTATTGAATTTATGGTTTGGGATGTGACATCATTATACATAATATCGCAATATTTTAGATTTTTGTTTTAAATAATCTGTTAAGTGGCATTAAAATATATTAAACAAGTAAATATTATTTATTAAAAGAAAAGAAAAATCTGGATGTGCAATTCACATGCGGTAGAAGTGAAATATACAGAAAACCAAAGCAGACAAGAGTGGAGACTACGAAGCACTTTTTTTATCAATGTGAAGGGTGATTTTTTTTCATATTTTTGTCCTCGGATTCCAGTGCACCTTTTCCTATACATTGGTCATCTTGTTTGTGGTTTCTTCTTAGGAGTCTCTAGGTGTAGTTTTTTTTGCCTGTTCATTTTGGAATGGTTTGAAGACTAAATATTGATTTTACAAAATAATATTCTTTTTTGATTTCGTAGGATTCGACCGCGATGAATGATTATCAAGTTATAAAAGAACTTTGCGATCAAAGGACGAAATGGTGAATTTTTGAAAATGAATAAGAAATTTGGTAAAATCTTCTTCTTGTATCCAGACAGATTTGTTCGTGGTACCGATACTACCAATCGGACTATCTTTTAAGAAATGGCTTAATTGATACGTAGAAATGTGAACATCGGCGGAATTGAGTTGCCAATTGCATTTGCCGCTACAGACAGTTATCAAAGTTCCTCGTTCAGCCGACGTTACTGCATCTACTTGCCGAGTTCCTCTCCTGGCTATAAACCGATTAGGTTTTTGAACAGTTGTGACACCGGTCTCATCTACGTTATAGACGTCCTTTGGTTCAAATTTAAAACTATCCATAACGTTCGCTAAATTGTTGAAAAATTCATCAACATTATGTCAATTAAAACTTGTTGCTTGTGCCATACCTACTCGTGGCTTGGGCACATCTTATTGATAATAAATTCTGGATGGCGCACAAAAATCCTCGGAGCCATTCTATTCCGGCCATCCCATTTGTCTACCATGAATCTGGCCTTGTGTGGTCAAATCAAATGCCAATTGTCTTAAATCTTTTGAAGATATCCCAAAATAGGTAAATATTAGCTGTTTTTTTAGCATAGTATGCAACCTCGGTTTCTTGAGAAGGGGAACACACTTTCTTCATAACATAATTTTTTTCTCTGTTGTTTTGTACTTACATAATTGATAAAACAATGTATACTATTAACGTTGATTTTTTTAGTTATAAATGTAAGAAAATCAATAAAGATATGTTATTACGAAATTGTCACGTGATGGTGTGTGACGTCGAATGTGGTCGAATGAGATCGACTTCATCAACCAAGATCACAGAAGTTCACCATTCAAGATCACAGAAGTACATTAGACTTAATGATTTGGATTTGAATAATACTTAATGATTTAAATTTCTGACCTTTTTTCATTATAAGTTTTAAATTTTCTCTCAGTGTGGACGATTGAAACATGGTTATGATTGAAACGTTGCAATCATCCCCACACGAGTTGTTTCAAACATCCCCACGCTGCATTTTCTGCTTCAAAGTCAAAAACATGCCTTTTAAATAGACATTAACGCCACGCAAATGCATTATAAATACTCTTAAATAGATAAAGAAGAGAATGTAATGAAACATTTCGTCAAGCTGCGAGAGTAAAATGAGTTATAAGATAAGCAATAATGTCTTAAATATTTACGTTTTAGTGCGAAATTCAATAATGTCCCCTATGCATGATTGAGTCACTCGCCGGCTACTGCGCTTTTGTAGAAACGTCCCAACAGACCTGACGGAGTTTCGAGTATTGTATCACACTCTTAGGTATTATAGTTTTCGAGTAAATTGAGATGTTTCAATCATAACGTGTTTCAATCGTCCCCAGTCTACCTATATGATTTATTTATTTATTTACGGACAAATAGTCCATTAACAATATAACAATAACAGGAATAAGAATAAAAATAAAAATATCCCTATCCCTATCCCCATTCCCTTCCGTTCCATTCCATTCCATTCCATTCCATTCCATTCCATTCCATTCCATTCCATTCCATTTTCCCTATTCCCCATTCCCGATTCCCCATTTCCCATCCCTATCCTTTGCGTGGGCAAAAGTTGCACATGCTCCGTTTGCTTTTTTTAATAACATTGATAACCGTTCGTATCGATCACCATTCGCTTTAATTAGCGTTCGCATAGATTTTACCGTTCGTGTCATATAGTATTTTTTTTTGTAACGCATCCACCAGTTTACCCCCGTGTCGAGCGTGCTTAAAGAAGTTTTACTTCAAAACAATCTTTTAGATGTCGTCACTGGTAACACAGACGAGTAACCGCCCAACTCTTCACCAGACCCTAGCTGTTCAACACCTACTGATTTTTTAAATGTTTTCAGTAGAAAAAAAATCAGTGTGCAATTCACACTCGGTAGAAGTGAAACCTTCAAAAAACTAAAGTAGACAAAAGTGGGGTGGCTACGAAGCACCGCACAAAGAGGAGACCACATTCTCCAGCAGGCTAAATTCTTATAGATGTGTTTGTCTCTTTTCAGTGTCGCTTTTTCGTTTCATCGAGTTTCACAACGGTGCTAAAGAAGTTTTCACCTCAAAAAAATTCACAGAACTTGAATAGAACTTACACAGAACGTGAAAATTAACTTCAAATATTTGATGAATCCGTCAATTTTTTTTAAACAACCAGTCCAAAGTATTCTAACGTATTACGTTAGAATACTATCGTTAAACGATATTTTCAGTACCTTATAATATTTATGAAGATATCAGATTCAGGATCATGCAACTACAACACCCCCTTTGAAAAGTCATCAAAAGTGATGAAAAAAATGGCTAAATAGGTTACGTTAGTTTAGGTTATGGGTTTTTTTCCATTTTTTTCGTGACTTTATAGGGTGTTGAAATGCCACTTTGTTGAGTCGTCGTGGAACCGATAAAAAGTTAATGACAAAAAATAAAACTGAATCAAATAAGCGATTATGCTGGTACGGGTTGGTGGGAAGTAACATAGTTCATGTACATATTCATGGGAAGCAGTGTCTACAGTTTACCCCACTAAGTATGCTGACAATACAAAAACTCAACTAAGAGCCCGTTCACACTTCCGTCGTAATAACGGAGGTGGGTTCCGTCATTACGACGGAGGCCCTAGCCGCTGTAGTGGCTCTATGGAGCTGTTCACACTTGCCGGATCCGGCGTGAAGACGGATCCGTCATTTTTTGCCGGAGAGTTCGCCTACGCAGAGTGTCCGTCGTGAAGCCGGAAAGGAACGCGCTGGCTCATACATTTCAATGGAGCTGTTCACACTATACGGCGGGACGACGGATCCGTTTTGAACCCGCCACACCCCGCTTCACACTTCACCACCGCCCGCTCCCAGACGCAAGCGAGCAGGCAAATTGTGTTTTTATGGGGCGCGCGTTTGGCGTTTATAATATTATTATATAATATACATGTTCGTTCCAGAATGCGATTTTTTCTATTTAATCTCAAGAAAATATTTAGTCATATCATTCATGTTTTTTAGTCATTTTAGTTATAATAATTGCTGGATGAATTTCGCGTACTTTCTCCTTTTCAAGTATGCAAACAAAATATTCTCCCACGGTTTGAACAAATAAGGTCCGACCCCTGAAGTAATTTTATGGCTGGTATTACATCAATACATTCCCGATTTGAAGAAAAAGTTTATTATTTAAATTGTTTTATTTTTAAGTAGGTATGTGTACATTTCAAATAGCACCTATAACTATTTATGGCAGCCCCAAGGGAAAGTTTTTGCTGTCGGCCTTTTACGGCCCAAACTAAGAGGAACTTTTATAATAGTAAAATTTGCAATATTTGCATTGCGCATTGCGCAGTGCGCACGACCGTCTACTGAAGAATGATAAAATGTTTTGGTCGTTGTTTTCGTAGAGTAGGATCCGTCTTGAAAACGGAAGTGTGAACAGGGGCCTAGGGCTTCCGTCATAACGACGGAACCCACCTCCGTTATTACGACGGAAGTGTGAACGGGCTCTTAACGTAAGATGAGCTCGAAGAAAAAACAATCATATTGTTTTAAAGTTTCATTCTGACCCGTGAGAACACCGCAGCAAGTATAGCGATTTAAGATAACAAAAGGTCCTGAAGAGGCAAAGGGAGTAGGTACCTAAGAGCGATCGCAGGATATGAAGTAATTCAAGCACATACCCCATACGTACATACCATAGACGGGAAAACAAAGTGAGGAAGTGTCGCGTTAGTGGTAATTTGGTCATAATAATGAGCCGTCTGTCGCGATATAAGGGCAAACCTCTGGAAGACGTGTTGTAACCTCTCCCTCTTTCTCGTAAACGACGCACGTAACAGAAAGAGTGGTTACAACGGAACTCTCTGTGGCAGAGCCATGGCGAGACTGCCCTGCTCGTTACCCTGCCGTTAGCCAGTGGCGTGCACAGAGTTTTTGATCAGGGTAGGCAGTAGGAAAACCGCCGAATTGATTCAAATAAATAAAAAAGAAACTTGATACAGATAGCTCCAAGTGTGCTTGCTGCTGGCTGTAGATGATGTAGGTTTGGAGTATCTAAGCCACTTTAAATATACAAATAATAATAATAATAAATAATCGCTTCATAATAATAATAATAATAAAAAATAATAATGAATAATAAATAATAATGTTAAAAAGAATATTATTTTGTAAAATCAATATTTAGTCTTCAAACCATTCCAAAATGAACAGGCAAAAAAAACTACACCTAGAGACTCCTAAGAAGAAACCACAAACAAGATGACCAATGTATAGGAAAAGGTGCACTGGAATCCGAGGACAAAAATATGAAAAAAAATCACCCTTCACATTGATAAAAAAAGTGCTTCGTAGTCTCCACTCTTGTCTGCTTTGGTTTTCTGTATATTTCACTTCTACCGCATGTGAATTGCACATCCAGATTTTTCTTTTCTTTTAATAAATAATATTTACTTGTTTAATATATTTTAATGCCACTTAACAGATTATTTAAAACAAAAATCTAAAATATTGCGATATTATGTATAATGATGTCACATCCCAAACCATAAATTCAATAAATTTTTATTTTTTCGACTTCTTAATTGTTGAATTTTACACGCAAAAAATGCTCTTAATTCAAAGGTAAATTCTACATTGTTATGATTGAAACAGTGTGATGGTTGAAACAAGCACTTTTGTATGAAAGCAAAAAACTTATTTTTAATACCGTTCTATTCTGCTCCAGGATAATATCGCAGTAAAAGTATGTTTATTATGCCAAATACTCATAATAAGTATAACTAAGAGCACGTAAACATAAATAATAAAAAATATATTTAAAGTTGTTTCATTTCAAGACATTTATGTTTATAATTTTTTAAATACTTGTGATATGTTTAATCGCTATTCATGATCTCATTGAGTACTGTTTTAATAGTGAAAATGTTGAACATTGATTAAAATTATTCCAATTATTCCATAGATATTTAGAGTGTTTCAATTATCCCCACATACTGTTTCAATCGTCCACACTATGGGGATAATTGAAACAGTTTTCCCCATCGTCTTTAAGTGGTCATTGTAGCTTACCTGTACGAGTTGTGGCCATACAATAAATTTAATTTGATAACTAGATAGATCATAGAACATCTGATATAAACATATTTTCCATAAATACATAAGAAATATTACTACGCCTAGTTAAAGTAAAAGTGTTTCAACCATCCCCAGTCTCCCCTACAGCGGGTATCCGGCATGCGTTGCAAGGCTACTGTAACCTCGCTGTCAACTAAACTGTTATGGTTCTATCCCAAGTCCCGGGAAACTAAATTATAACGCAAGCGCCTGCACTATATAACATTATTACCCGGCGTAAGTTTGTGAAGTTTTACTTCAGTCGTATGGTCTTAAGTCTAAAGCACACTCGTTTTTTTGTTTTTGAAAAAAAATATATTGAAAAATAATAATATGAAAAATGTCACCGGAGACACAAAATTTCGTTTATATTATTTTCATTCTAAATAATGTCAGGAATCACCGGTTAGTAAGTCGATTATGAACTTTTTGATTTTAATATGAACTTTTAGATTTTAATATAAAGAGTGGTGTTGTCTCTTTCTAACAGCGTTTAGATCATATTTCTCCCCATGACAGTAAGGGAGCAACGACGGTTTCTCTTAGACCTATATGAGTTGTTCCGAAAAGCTAACAAATTAGCCTAACGGGTTGAATGTCATCCTGAAAAGTTTTATTATTTTTTGTGTTTTTTTTTTTCTTTTTCTATACTGTTCTGTTTTGTCACCGTTGTTTTGTCGTGGACCTTGATGACTTAGAAAAACACAAAACATTATGCCTATGGTTCATAAAAAATAATCCGCTTTAACCTGCATATTATATTACCTGGTGATCGCGTCGGCGTCGCTTTTGGCTGTTCCGCTCGTGCATCACTTTCCTTCCGGCGCGGCGCAATGGTGAATGTACGCAGCCTACACCGAATTCTAAGGGCTCTCAACGCGGTGTCCGGGCCCCAAGTGCGCCCTTTTCATATAAGCTGAAAATTTTCGGGAAGGTTTCTGCAACTGCACGCGCATTCTGAGTACCAAAATAATTTTTATCCGTTGTGTGTTCGTATACATTAAGTAATAATAATAATATTTGGCTAATTTATATTTATAGCGCCGTTTTTGTGAAAAATCACCTCAAGGGCGCTAACCTCTTGAGGACTACCCCCGAGCCCCCGAGTATACACGGGCGACTATTATGTGCGAAAAATCCCACACCCGAGATTACTTGAGCAAACTTGGTACAAATGTAGTAAAAATGTTTTTATTACCGTCTTTCAATTTTTAATGATTACTGAAGGGGTTAAAAATGCTTTTATTACTGCTGCAAGGTGCATTCTAAGCACGAGAATAGTTCTTCTCCGGAATTGGCTCTAAAATGAGAATCGATGCACTTTTGCTACTGAATCTATAAGTAATTCTTAGTACAACAAAATGTTTCTCTTTAGTTTTATGTTATGAGAAATCTGTTCATAGGAACGGTTTCTCTCAAGTGTGGGTTCTGTCGTTATGAGTAACCAATTCAATTGTATGGTTTTTCTCAAGGTTTTAATGTTATGAGAAATCCTGCCCTTTTTAAATTATCCCTGGAGGCCCTGAGGAAAAAAAAACCCTCAGGGCCTACGTCATCTTTGGAGATGCCGTGTGAAGGGTCTTTTTAGAGAAAGAAAGGAGAGGAAGTTCTGGGAAAGAAAATGGTATGAGTGGGTGGGTAGGCAACTATCATCCCATGAACCCGGGCACCCCTGCTAAGTCACCAAACGTAGTGAACTACTTGGGGTGACTTATGGCAGGGGTGTTGGCTATTCAATAAATGATTCCCGGGGCTTTTCGGTACCCATAAAATTGAGTCCTTATCTCACATGTTCCCCGACCACAACACTGTTGAGAACCCCTGCCTAGGTAGGACTACATGCTATTTGTTGGGGGAGAAACATTGATTTTCGTTTAACGCCCGCCGAAATAAAACGCAACAC
Source organism: Limnephilus lunatus (assembly GCA_917563855.2). Taxonomy (NCBI): domain Eukaryota; kingdom Metazoa; phylum Arthropoda; class Insecta; order Trichoptera; family Limnephilidae; genus Limnephilus; species Limnephilus lunatus. The sequence goes on along the minus strand of OU830598.1, from coordinate 43,015,043 downwards.
TGGCGCTGGTTAGACCCTGCACACCACCATTCAATATACTTCAGTACTTCCACCACAATACCATCCATAATGTACTATTCAGTATTCACCATTCACTATCAACAACAGCAGATGGCCGTTTCCCGATCGGCACCGTCCGATAAGATAATCCCACACCATGTACTAGGCACCTGCAAACACCCATATTAGGTACATTCATACCCATATCGGGTACTTCTTTCATTTATTTGCACAGGCATTTGCATTGTAGTGGATTATTTGATTTACCACAACGTTATCACTAGGCATCCACCTGATTTATTATTATGCTAGCCGTATCTTTTATTTCATTCAATAGTTATTATGGCCAGTGCAATCAATATTAATTATTGCTGATAAAACTTTGTTTTATTGGAGCGGATGTACAGAGAAATCAGGAATATTGACGCGCAAACAAATCGAAGTCACTGGATCACAAAAATATCGAATAAGTTGAAGTGTGTGGATCGCACGTCAAGAGTCTGTAAAACAGATGTGTTGAATGAATGAATGTGTACAAAAACGGGCCATATATTAGATTCGGTGACCGGCCAACTCAGAATGAAACCAACTCATAACCACCTCAGAAAGGTCATTAAGAGTGATGATAAAAAAGTTGGTTAAATAGGTTAAGTTAGGTTAGGGTTACCGGCTATTTTAAAATTATTTTTTAATAGCATTTAATTACCTTTCTGAGGTGGTTCTGAGTAGGTTTCATTCTGAGTTGGCATGGAACCATATTCCATCCTCCATCCTTACCCATGCGGGTAAATGATTTTTTTCATTATTTTGTCACAACTCTAAACTATACTTAAGGCGATCCAATTGTACAGGAAAAAAACGAAATCGGAATTCACGCCCCTTTATGGGAGGAGTTTAAAAATACTTGAGAAAAAGCTTTTGGAAAGGTTGGAAAAGATATTTGAGAATTTTTTTACATGTTGATTTCGTAAAGGCCTGTAATAAACATTAATTCATTTTTTACGCATTGTTTATTGTAATAAAACGGAATTTTAAAATTGATTTCACGAAAACAAGCGACGCGGAGCCTAGCACGTCTATTCTCCGCTCCGTCCGGAGGAATAGTGACAGAAAGTAGGGATGTCTACCAGTCGTTCTTTGGTGGACGGTATAAGGTTCACTTTGATATTCCAAATTCGTCGACTGCCGTATTGTCGCCGTGGTGTCAAAAATAACAATGCGAAAATGCATATTGTATTTCATTTTGTGAGGTTCGGGCGTAAATTTTAATTTTTTTTGTGATTATCATAAAATAAACTAAATTTGCCACATTAAACAATAAAACCATATCCGAAAAGAGGTTTATAAATAGGAGAGTTTGGACTTCAAAGTGTTTTTTATAGACCTTATAATTTATTTTTTTCTAGGCTTATTAAAAGACTTCTAAAAAAATGACCGATATTTTTAAGGGCCAAGATATGTTCTACAAGCAGTATTTAATTGAAGCATCTATAATACTTCTAAGCGATCAAATTTTCAAAACAAAAACTTATGATTTTGCATTATTTAGTATTGCTTCATCTTAAGTTGACAATACACAACATCTTTTTTCAGCCCGATTCCCGTAAAGAGACCAAAGACAATTTTTTTCGCTTTACGCGATCGATGTTTTCATCTCTATTTTCATATCTACGATTTCAGTTGGCAATATATTATTGTTCATGTGTGTTGTTTGCTGTGATGCAATTGAATTCGTAGATATGAAAATAGCGATCGCGTGAAAATTTTCTCTTTGGTCTCTACGGGAATCGGGCTGAAAAAAAGATGTCGTGCATTGTAGGTATTACAGCACACTTTAAGAGTGTTTTAGATGCCACTTTTTTTAATTCATGCCCCATGCAACTAGTGTTGGCAAGACACGGTTTCAGAATGAGTTTATATGAGGCACCTACTCATATACTGGAATTTGGTGTTGAGGTGTCTCGCCTAAAATGAGATGAGACGTAAAAGAGCCAAAAATGAGCTAAAATCTTGTACAGCCAAATAATTCAAACACGTCATAACATTTGTAGTAATACAAAAAATTAGGACAAATATATTTTGTGGAGTGGCGGAACATTTTACGTTTTTGTATGGTATTTTTGTAGTGCATCTTATATGAGGTATTCAACCCTCCACATGCAACAGCTGTAAAACATTATAATATTGATAATAATTTTGATAAGGTCCTTCAAACACATCAATCAACTCCACGACACTCTACGACCTGACAGAAGAGTCCATGTGGGTACATACTATTATAATGAAAACTGTTTTTTTTCGCTGCGGAATCAAACCTGACGCTTGCCGTTTCCAAGGCAAATTAGTAGATCAGTAGATCACTTCTTAGTGACTTATCCGTTCAAACTTAACACGGTCTATTGATAACGCACCAAAAATCCCCTGTTATCCTTCAAGAATACGCTATATATAATAATTGGCATATCGACGGGATGGTGGTCGAATTCCCCACATCTTTCATGGGTAAGAATCTGGGGGTCAAATTGTCGAAGGGTGACGGGTGTATGAATCCATCCCTTCCGCTGCGGTGCAAGGCGATGGGTCAAGAGAGTCCGGCCGAAGAGATTAAAAGGTCTACCTCAACCAGTCTCCCGATTCGGTCCGCCACGCAGTAGGTGGGCAAATGCATCCGCCGCCAAGACCTAGACAAACCTCACCTCATGGACCCGGGCACCTCTGTTAAGTCACCGAACGTATCTAACCATTTGGGATGATGGCACCATGGCAGGGATGTTGGTTATCCAATAAATGGTTCCCTGTCTTTCGAACAAGCCTATATCTGCGCTCCACCCCTTAGTTAGGAAACTAATTAAAATTTTCACACTTATTGCATTTCGTAAATTACCTAATTGGCAAATGATTTATTGCAGGTGAAAATTTTAGGCCCACCATACACCTCCAAGTATACATGAAGGCGGGTGACCCGACAGTTAATTCAAAGTTCCCCCCCCCCCCCCCCCAAATTATAATTATGGTAACATTATGATTTTGTCTACTTTATTTACCAATTTCAAACCTAAAATCGACTTTAAAAATACCTTTAATATTAAGTCGGTATGGAAATCAAACGAATTTATTCACGGTGTCGATTTTTGTACTTATTTTTATTTTTTAATAATTTTTTTTATTTCTAATATTATGTTTTACATGGTACACAATGATAATTTTACATCTTAGGTTTTTTTTTACTACTCTTCCATTGAAAGCATTTGCTTGTGTATGGAATGGGAGTGTACATAAATGTTGTTATTAGTTAGTACTTAAATAATTCATTATACATAAATATATGTGTGCTGTAGTATTTATTTTGATAATAATGTGTATTTAAAAAAAGAAAGAATGTTATGGAAAACTAAGGATATTTGTAAGATTATTTATGTTGGTAAAATTTTGGAACAATAAAAAATTTTGTACAGTATACAGACAAGAAGTTTTTTCCTTAAAGCATTTTAACGAAAATATGTTTTATACTTTTGTTATTCTGCGGTACATCCTCTCTGCGCGCTCCTTCGGGGAAATGTTTTGTGTAAGTAGGTAAACCGTATTTTCCCTAAACCGAGTGCATGTTGTTTATAAATATGCCGTGGGTCCAACTATAATGAACCTTGAAGGTGTATGGCGGGCCTAAGTTTTCATTGTCCACATTCGAAACAAACCACTTGTTACAGAAAGCTCAGTAAATAATTATTGCTGCAGCTGAGGATTTTGCTTAATTTTGTGGCTGTTGTGCATTTAAATTTCGAAATTGGGGCGACCCCGGGCGGTTGCCATTGCCGCCCAGACGGTACCTACCCACATATTATGTAACTAACGTCAAATTTATGTCTAAAGAGCGTTGATAGATCCGTCATAACTTCTTCATTTTTCTTATAAACAACGCATATATTATAGAGAAAGATTACAACATAACTCTCAACTATATATCTGTCTATTGAATGCCACAAACAGATAAGGCGTAACACATCGGATTCATAAAGTTATTTGAATGTTTTTTGTGGTTATTTTCAAAAACGATATCGTTTAATTCTTTAATTAGGTAACTCTATTTATCACAAGGATTTTTCCACATTTCGATTAGGCAAGTAGACTTGTTAAAATTTTAGTACTACATACTAGGTAGTTGTGGCGTTAAGTTTTTTGAAATCGCTTAAGTTGCTTTCGTTGCATTTTTGTATGGAAAAAAATATGTAAGTCATTGTAAAAAAATAATTAGCCATTTTCTTGTTTCCAAAATATTAATATTACGGTTCCCGATACACAAATCTACGATTTCATCATACTTATCAGTCTAAATATACAACAACCGATTTATCAGATTGAATACCATCAATTCAATTTCCAAACAAAGCTGATTTCGGAGTTACCTACTTGTAGTAATTACCCCACGATATTATGACTTCTCCCCCTTTGTAATGAACCACGTGTGTGTGTAACAGAATGAGAGATTACAAGGGATCTTTCAGCGGTAGGCCGATAATAGTCCCAGACATTGGAACTTTAGACTTCCATTGGAACTTTGAACAACATATAAAAAAATGTAAGCCCCGTATATTGTGTATAACGGTGGAGCACGTTCGGTGCTCGGTTGATTTCTTCAATTTGTCGATTATTTGAAGTTGAAACCTTTTATGGTCATTGCGGTACATAATATATACAAACGTATATGTTATGTACCTCAATGTTTATGTGCATATGTTTTCTGCAGTAACAGAATAAATGCATTTCGGTGAACGCAGTGCGACTGTGGTGGGTGTGTGGGCGGTTCCGGTTTGCGATGTGCGTTTTTTATTCTTACCTGTTTTAGCATGAGAGTATGGCAATATGGACACAGAACAGCGATGGGTATACGACTTATATAAACGGAACACAAATCTAAAATAAAGTTTTTGCATTTCTGTAGAGATGACGAGATGTATCGATTGCATTGTGCATGCCTCTCTAACTTACCAGCGTTACAATAGGAAGACCCTGGCATCCCCAAAGACGACAGACAGGCCCTGAGGAAATTAAATTCCCTCTGCGCCTCCTGTGTGGAGCATAAAAATAAAAATAACCGAACCCAGCGATGCATGCAAGTGTTTGAAGTGATGCATTACTAAGCAGTGCAAAATCTGATGATTTTGGTTTAAAAATTAGATCGCTTGAAATATTTTAGATGCTTTAATTAAATACTTCGAGTATAACCATAGTATAACACATATTTTTTATTAGTATTTTTATAAGCTCAGAAAAAAATGAAGCACCAGGCCTATAAAAACTGCTTTAAACATCAAAATCTTCAACTTACGATCCCCCTTATCGTTTACGTTTTTGTTGTGTAACGTGAAAAATTAAATTCTCTATAAAATTATCGTAAAACATTTAAATATTATTGCCTGAACTTCGCAAAATAAAATAAAACATGCTTTTTTGAAAGGTTTTTTTGTGAATAAATCAAACGGGCGGCTGGTTTTAAATGGAAATTTAAACCTCATCGCCATCTACATAAGGAGTGTTATTGTTAGCTGTCTGATCCCGAATTTTACACGACATGGTGGATGGTGCATCACCTCAACCAGAATATTCCGAACTTTGGTAGCAACTGTATTTTTGTCACGGAGTTATATTTTTAATGGATTATAGCGGCAATATTTTTATTGTATGCAGATCCTAATATTTTTTATTGTAACCACAGATGACTTGGATTGATTGTTGTTACTTAATTTACTTTTATTGATAGCCCTATATTATTTAATGCATCCTCGGTAGTTCTTTTTTATTGGTTTCAGCACCGCCATCTTTATTTCCAAGCCGTGCTGTAGACTTGGCGGGAAATCAAAATTCAAAGTAAAGAGGCCTATTTCCCCAAGAAGCAAATACATCATTCCAGCTCTGATTTTAAAGGTTCTAATAGAAAATGTTGGTGAATTTAATTTACATTGAAGGCATTTATATTTCTAAATACTTACCTTTTTCACCTACACAAATCGTTCTGATTCATATTAATGAATATATATGTATAGGTACTTACCTAAATCTCATGGGTAAAAAGTAAAATAATAGGGTACAATCACAATTTTTTTTTGTTTTACCAAAAATTAAAGAAAAAAATTACAAACTGGAATATTCAAACAATTTTTTTTACGATAGGAAATACTCCTTCAATAACGTTTTGAATATTCAATTTTCAAATTAGCGCTAAAACGCCATTTTCGCGCGGTTTTGGCTTGTGACGTCACTGCGCACTTCTTGACAGCTGTCATAAGTCGCAAGTCGTAATCCAGTAATCAGTCTGCAGTTGATCATTTGTTTTTCGAAGAAAATGTCCGTAGATACCGTTTATAAATACTGTATTGTACCAAAGCGTACAAATACAACATCTTTAACACCAAACAAACTATTTATAAACGTCACAAATAATGTTATTATGTGTAAAAAGCGGTGTCATGCGATGAAAAGGTACATGTAACTGCTATTATAATCGTGTCGAGTTTTGGCAAATTATCAGACTGTCTTTGTAGAAAACCACTGTCTGTCATGATAGTATGTATTTACAATATATGTTTTACACAAACGAATGGGCTTAGGATGCATAACTAAACGATTATGACTATCAAACTTATTCAAACCAGCATAGCAACTGGAACAAAAACAATTTGACGTGGGACTAGGTGGGTGCGTTGTGACGTCACAATCTCGCAAGTCAATGATGATTCGTTTTTGATATATGAATTTTCATACAACTTTAAAAGTGAATTAATTAATTTAATACATTTTTTCGGGGGTTTTAGGTGTGATATTCGACTTTAGTTATTTTTTTTACTTGTATTAAATGTATTGAAAACACTATATTACATATACTGCATGTACCCTATTATTGTGGGAAGTAGATATTTTAGAATTTCATGGATAAATAGTAAAAGAATTATTTGTAGAAATATGTATTAAATATAAAATATAAATAAATGATTATTTACAGTATTTTGACTTCTGTCTTCATAACTAATATTGTAATCTATATTAATATTATAATATCGCACCAACAAATTTTCTAGTTGTGACTATAAACTCAATATCATAGTTTTAGGGAATAGTCACTTCAATTCACTATGAGAAAGTTAATTTGTTCCGACAAACACTTTGATATTCAGATGATAGTCAACTACAACCTGAGAACTTAAATACAAATGTTTTTCTACATTGTCAAAGTTTGTGACGTAAAAATATGTTCTGTCATTTATAGTTTTTACATTCCACTCACTGAGTTTAATTTTAATTTGCATATTTCTGACAAAATCACTGTAATCCACTATCGTGTCACTTTGAATGAAAAGTTCAACAGGTTCCTCGTGTCGGTATTTTATTTTTAACTTCCGATTTTCGGGATTCATTCTCTCCGTTGCCTTTTTCTTTGTTCAATAACTTGGCAAACCCTTAAAAATACTTGGTGTAGCTCCGATAGCCAATTTTGGTTTTTTAGGGTGAGTTATGATATCCTTTTTATCAAAATGATTGATGCAAACGGCAGCGAAAGCACCTGGAATCCAATTTTTGCGAGGAATAGCCCTGGTCCATGACTGTCTGCGTTCTTCCTCCGCTGGAAATTTGAATATGGTAACAGCACCTTCCTTCTTCAGAGAACTGGCGTAATTCGCTTTGCATCCCGGAACACAGCACTTATGAGGCATCTGAAAATAATATCCACTGATAAATATATTACGTATTTTCAAAACCAATAAAATTTCACTTGGAAAACAAATCAACAATCGAGTCGAAAGGAAGTGTCATTTTTAAGTTCCAACTAAAAACGTCGCGTCTTATAGATTAATTATCCTATTATTCTCTCAGAAAGCTCTACACATGTTATAAAATAGTACTATTATGTAGATTATATTATATTATCTAGTAAATTATAGAATTTCTAATGATAATCGGTACAGCTCCAAAGCTAAGCATCATCCGCCATTATGGAAAACGGTTGAAAGCATTATTACTACGTTAAAATCGTAAATATATTAAAAAATGTCTTACCTTAACGATCGTATATTACCACCAACGTATTGTTTTACAAAATTTAAGTATTAATATTACAGAAATGTGATGAAAACATTTAAATATCTGCTTCAATCAGTAGCACACACTCTTCTGACGCCTACACAATCCATACTGGCGCGTAGAAAAAAGTTACTATGAAGTCCCAAAAATAGGACTCTTTAAATGTCAGTTGGTTTTCTACAGCACGGCTTGGAAATAAAGATGGCGGTGGTTTCAGACTGCGCAAGACTCGTCTCAATAAAAATTAAATTACATCAAGGTATCTTTTAACTGTTCCAATTGCGTCAAAAATATTTCGACGGACAATATTTTTCGTCGCTTTTTGTACCTTCAAAGGTAGGTCATAAATTTAATTGTCGACGAAGCCGAACGAACTGTGAAGTCACGATTGGCCCGAGTGTCGATTAGGGTCTTAATAAATTAAAACCAACTGCATAATACAGAGTATCTGGTTTCTGTGAGAAGGTACCAAATCCGATTTCTACCTATGCCAACTCACCTGTAAGAAAAGTTTAAGAACAAAATGTACAAAATATAAGTTCTTCAATCGAATCTTGATTTTCTGGGTATTTTCCTAATTTGTAAATTGAGGTTAGATGTTAGATTGAAGGTCTCTAAATCGATATCTGAGTATTTTACGATTTTGTGAATTAAACTCATAAAATGCCCAGCTCAGTTTACGGCCGTACATATCCTGCTACCAAGAAATAAAGCTATTTTCTCCATCCATCATTCAAATCGATTGCTTGAAGATCGTTTTATAATTCTTGATACCCCTCCTCGTTCTCATCAGTCTTATCATTTATCATCAAGGGCGTTTTTAAAGAATTCGAAGTTATCAAATCACCGCCGAAAGCATATATTTTAGCAAGAATTACATTCAAATTATTCGTAATATCCGTCACCGTGTAAATCATATTTGGCCACTTTATATGTATAGGAGAGACAAAAAGCTTTACAAAAACAGCGATTTTACGCAAATGGGGGACATTTGAGATGTGCTGGAGGAAACCGGGCGGCGTTTTGTCCATACAAACGTATTCCCCAAATTCTTCTCAGCTTTTGACACTACTGCAAATATATTTTTTTAATATAACATAGTTATCGACCTACAGCGTGTCGGTACGTTTTGCTCTTTTGATAATTCTTGTAAGAGCTAGGCTCCTCCTAAAATCGTTAAAATTGTCTGATTTGAACGCCATCAACAGACGTTCCGTATACAAACTAGACAATATATTAAAAAAAGCAAAACACACAGACGTAGAGTATTTTCTTCTGATGCAGTTAGTAAAATAATCTTTAAAATCAGTCCAATTTTGGAGGAGAAAAATGAGAAATACAAAACCTCGATTTTGATGATTTTATTTAGGTATTATCCGCCTGAGGTGCAGTTATCCCTTTTGTTCAGTATTCGGGGGAGTAAGAATGACAATGACAACAACAGTTTGGTAAAATACCTATTGTTCAAATTTCTCTTACGACCGGGTTTCCTCTCTTAACTGTTTTGGTCGTACTATTTCTTTTTGGAGTGAAATAATCCTATTTTAATTCTACTGATGATTGTTTCGGGATTATTTAGGTATATATGCGGCACTTTTTTTTCCTTCAAAGTTATGTCGCGTAAGAGATAAAAATGTCCTTTTATTTTTTTACCTAGAATATGTATAAGGTACTGCATGATTTAATTTGAATTTGTCGCTTTGTTTGAACCGTGTGTTTATACACTATAGCATCTCCTTCGGGTATGTTATGTTATCTGCCTTTGCTGCAACGGAGTGCAAGTCATCCTCCCTGTGCATGTTGCTTGCCGCGTCAGCGTCAACGCACTCATTATGCGCTGAGAGCGTGTCATTAGATTTCGATTATAGGCAATCTTCGTGTTTCGAAATCAAATAACCCTTCATTATCCCGCCGCGCCTTTTTACACATTATAAGTCCTGCATTTGGATTCGGAGATGTGAAAGAAAAAGAACCAAAATGCCAAATCACAAGAGTAGCTTTTATATTCTCCACATTACTTTATGAGTTGTATACTCATGATTTTGACATTATTACTCACGTTAAGGATGAATTTAGGATTTTTAAATTTTATAAAAAAAAATCGTTTTCTGAACTCTTTTTATAAACCTATTACTAGATAGTCTTAAATCGTAACTTATTCACCGTAACCTATTGAAAATGTATGTTCACTGTGGAATAGTAAACTCATGCATTTCATTTCGTTTCTTCTCTAGTATAGAATCTCTTTTTTCGCAATTTGAAAAGCAGGTATGGGTACCGCCACCCCGGAAACCATTTGTTGGATTACCAACATCTCTGCTATAGCGCACCTAATACACGTATACGTTGACATTTGTCACATGAGAATGGGTCGCTCCTTCGACTCGTTCTTGAGTTCAACAGCTCGGCTGTGGAACGATTTGCCGGCCTCTGTGTTTCCTCCTTCCTATAACAGGGTCTCTTCAAGTTCCTCTCTTCGAAAAGACTCTCCACACAGCATCTCAGATGATATAGACCCTCAGGGCCTCCTGTGTAATGTAAAAAAAAAAATAGATTACCCCAGGTGGTTTGCTACGTTTGTTGATTTAACAGGGGTGCCCGGGTTCATGGGAGAGGTTTGTCCAGGTCTCGGCATCAAATGCATTTGCCCACCAACTGACTCTCAGAATAATACCTTGCACTGCAGTGGGAGGGATGGATTCATACGTCCCTCATACCTTTTTCCTTCCCGGAACTTCCTTTCCTAAAAAGTTTCTCAACACAGCACCCCCAAACATGACATAGGCCCTGAGTATTGTTTTCCTCAAAGTGTGGTGCTAATGTAAAAAAAAACTTTTGGCCTTATAAAACTCAAATCACATACCACCTACCTAACTTTATTTAGTAAAATTGAAAATAATATAAATCTTTTTTGTTTCAGGATAGCAAGAAGAGGATGGGTGCCGCTAGTAGGACAGACTCCCGGGGGCTATAGTGCCCGCTGCCCACTGCCGCCTGAAGTAAGTCTGACTCGGGTGCGCTGGTGCCGGTGCTGTTCCTGCCGCCAACATGGGCAACAAGTGCTGCAGCAGGCGCCATGATGCCGACAGACCCCTGGGTGAGCAAATAACACCTATATTTATTTATTCCTACAAGTCTTTTTTGGAATTTAGAAAAAAGAATTTATAATTATGAGTTCAGAAAAATTGCCCTGAACATCACCGAGTTACCAAATGTCTGTAAAAGATGCAGTTCAAAAACCAGTGAAGGCATTTTTGAATGTTTACCTAAAATTCTAGTTTGTATTTCATATTCGTTTTGATGGCCTCTGTCACGGGTTCAAATCCCGTTGTGCACAAGTAAATTTTATTTGATTGATCTGTGTTATTTCACAATTTATTAATTAAAAATTATATTTAATATATTTGTGGCACGTTCAAGAGTGGAAGATACTATCAATATCGCCCTGTGGTAAGACCGCCATTCAGAATTGAAATGTTGCTTGAAATGGCTTTAGCCGTGTTTAGTGACCAGATCTAAATAGCCAGATACTTTCCCACCCTCCTCTTCCCCATCTCCTTCCCCTCCCCAATACCGTCAGCCTCACAACATACCCTAAGTCTAAGAACTTTTTTCTTTGGAAACCTTTTACATTTTCTTTTGCTTATGTAGAAAAAAACCTATCTCCTATTCAAATCTATCTTCTTTTCTGTGGATGTAGAGAATACGCAAAATATTCTTTCACTTATATTCTCGATATCAGCTCGACTGCAGGTTTCTTTTGACTTCAAGTTAACAACTAAGAATATGAGGGCTAAGTGACGTAAGAAGCGTGTGCGGAGATTGAAGCGTAAAGGCAGGGAGATGCGTGCATGATCCAAATAGACTAAGAACTATACCCTCACCAACCCACTGCATCCATGATGAAGTCCCTAAGATACAGTTTCAACAATAACATCTACAGTAACTTCTAAGCAAGCAACAAAATGGGTTTCTTCTGGCATTTCAACTTTTTAAAACTTGTCATACAAAAAAAAAAGAAAAGATAAACGATTAATTATTACATCTTTACACTAACTAACTTTAAATATAAACCTGTACAGTATTACATTACTATGAGAATGTTTAATCCTAGATTACAAACCTTCGCCGAACCGATGATGCCGAAAAATAAAAATTATTGTTATAATAATTATTTAATGCGTTAAGAGATAAAAATTTTTGTAAACATTTGCATATTTTTCATTAAATGTGTTGACAAGCACATCTATTGTCACGACTCTTGTTAAGGCTACCTCCACCAATTAATTTGCTTGATTATACCATGCTTTCACCAACTACGTTTCACTTATCACACGAAAGTCCACATTAATATTGTTTGTCTACGCTATTATTCTATCAATCGTACAATCTTTGTTCTAGTGTACCCCGCTTTCAAGAAGAATGAATCTGGTTTCGGAGGGGTGGGGTTGGGAGGGGGCGTGGGGGGCACCCTGGAGACCCGCTATACAGGGGAACCCAACAACAGGCTAGGCAACCGTAGAGGGGCAGACATTGTGCGAACTAGGACACCCTGTAAGTAACAAAATACTCTATTCTTTGCTTTTTTTTTACCCATTCATAAATGAACAGATTTTACCCATTCATCCATAATATTATAAAGGTTTGATGTCTAATTTGAAAGCCAATCTTCAAACTAATGCTTGCTTATCTTAATTGCTATCACAAATTTAAAAGTGTTCATCTATATATTTTTTTTTACATCAAACATTTTTTAATTGACTGATCCCGTTCCGATAGAAAAATTCTAATTCTTGTTACTTAAAAACAATATACTTTTGCATGAATTAAGCATGATGTTTACTAAGAACATTTTAAATTGTTATTTCGCGTATGTATTTTTTAATTCAACTGATTATTTGATATTCAAAATAACCATTATTATCAGTTTTTTAGTAAATCATTTATTTTTATTAGGCTTTACGGTTTTTTGTGTCAACACAGATTTAGAAAGTCCAACATGAGAGACTAACTAACTAACTAATCTGCAGGGGTAGGCAGAGAGGAGGGACCGCCAAACAACTCGGTCTTGGCACACACTCTTTGCCTCACTCACGTTCATACATCGTCTCATACATGCTCTTCTATTATTCTGACTTTTGACATGGCGCGACTCAAGTATCTGATTCACTTGATTGTGCCATGACTTCCTCAGGCGTCCCCGACTTCTTCTACCATTCACATTTGCGTCATATATTCTTCTCACACTACGTTCATTCGCTCTACATTCCCAAACCATCTGAGGGTCCCTTTCTTAATCTTACTCATTATGCTTACATCACCCTTGCATTCGTTGCGGATATCCACATTTCTCACATGATCATACATGATTTTACCACACATACATACGCCTTAGGGATCTCATTTCAACAGCATTCAGTTTACTTTCATCCTTCCTCTGCCAGTTCCATGCCTCACTGCCATACATTAGGGTAGGCACCAGGACTCCATTGTGAAATGTCGCCCAAGTGTTAATTTACAAAGCAAGAAATAACTAAGTCAGGTGTTTTAATCTAACTAAATTTGCATATATATATATTTTAACAATTTTCCCTGCGGTCCTCATCTAACTAAGCGACTATTATGCCTTTTCACGCAGGGGTAGGCAGAGGATGGACCACCAAACAACTCAGTCTTGAATCTTATTAAATATTTGTCCAGTCATTGACTGAGTTGGCAAATAATGCCTTGGGTTCCCATCTAGGCGTCGTGGACTAAACTCCTCCGCTGGCTCCTTCATTGCTTACGCAACGTCTTTGACTCCTAATGATGGCAGTTGGAGTTTTTCAAGTATTATCATGTTATTCAAAACCGGGGAATGTTTTTGTTTAAAATAATCCTAATCCTTGAATGAATAAGATAAATTGAAATACCTAGTTTTAATTTTATTTACTTTATTATTATTATTTCAAGTATGTAGTTACAACATGTATGTTATGTATTACACCCAGCTCACGCTTCCAAAGGCTCGCGTCGGGTGGTAAAGGCGCTATGCGGTTATGCGGCGCGCGCCGACACGGACATCTCGTTCCGCAAGGGCGACCGCATGGAGGTGCTCTCCGACACGGAGCCCGACTGGTGGCGGGTGCTGCACCTCACCTCGCGCCTGGAGGGACTCGTTCCCGTCAACTTTGTAGCCGAGGAGAGCTCTGTGGAGAGTGAAGAGTGAGTTAATTCTTGTAATCATTTATGCGGATTGTATCAGCCAATTAGACCAAAATTTTGCTATAAAAAAACTGATGCACAACCAACCACCACCAACAATCACCTCCACCCCCTAAAAGTTATAAAAATATTTTGTTATATCTAAACGATTAAAATTAAATCAAAAACAGCTACCTGAGTGCTGTGTTTTGTCTCCTTGGAACTAAACAAATTTATTTTTGCATGTTCTAGCTTTAAAGTAAGTCCTTTTTAATGAGTACTTGAAGAAATGATGCCGATTCCTCATCAAATTTTCAAAATTTAACCCGGTAAGATTACTTTTTCGCAACATCAGCTTAACCCATATTATGAATACAACTCAATTGATTATGCAGTGTTATGCAGTGTTGCGCTACCTCCTTCTTTAGCCAATGTTTCGGACAGCATTGCAGTGTCCATCATCAGGGCAGATCCGACAGATGTACAATTGATGTTTTAACCCTTCAGTGGAGTTCAAAATGCGCCCTGGAAAATTTTACCAATTTTGGTTCAATCCCAAAAAGTGTTTAAAATAATATTTTTCACTAAGTATCTAAAGAGTACTTAATGGAACACCACAACTCACCTTTTTTTGTCTCATTACGCAACTGACTGTGATGCTAATGAATCGTCTGTTCCATTCCAGCTGGTTCTTCCCCCTGGTGTCGCGCAAGGAGGCGGACAAGCTGCTGCTGGGGGCCGAGAACCCGCGCGGCACCTTCCTGGTGCGCCCTGCCGAACACAATCCCCACGGCTACTCGCTCTCCGTCAAGGACTGGGAGGACGGCCGCGGCTACCACGTCAAGCACTACAAGATCAAGCCTCTGGACAGCGGGGGATTCTACATCGCCACCAATCAGACCTTCCCCAACCTGCCGGCTCTCGTGCTTTCTTATACCAGTGAGTACATACATCTTACCTTATCATATTGTGTTGTCATTTAGGGTTATTCCATGGTGCTTTCATAAGCCTGGATTAAATCGAGCTAATATACAAGCTACTAGCCGGCAAGTTTAAAAGCAGGCGAATCGGTGAGTGCAATTGTGATGATGACGTACAAAACTTTCCACTCGTCCAGTAGCGAACTAGCTAGTGAACTAATTCTGTTATCATTTTGTAGAAAACTGAGATACTCTCAGCTAGCTCACTAACAACTATAATGACACAAGATTAGTTTACTAGCTAACAAGCCCACACGCTAGCAAGTAGCGAGCAAAGTAGCCCCCCTTTCAACTTTTTTTGTAGATTGTTCACAATCTGATAGCTTGCTAGTAAATAATATGATATTACATTGAGCGAGTTTACTAGCAGATGGTGAATTCGCCGGCTAGTAGCTTGTAAACTCGCTCAATGTAATCGAGGTTTTAGAGTCGATACTTTTGTTTGTTTTTAAGATCGGTTTGTGTGATATCTCTTTCTTTGTAATCCTCTACAGAGATATTTGTTATTATTATTAGTACTGGACCGTATCTTAGTTCTATGTTGTTTGATTAAAAGACTTCAGTTATTTGAAATCGCAATGACTGTTTATTGTTTATTATGCACAATACAAATATGGTTTAAGAGGACACATGTCCTTATAATTCGCTAGCTAGGTTTTGTCTGGTGAGCTCACGCAAAAAGAAATGTCTTGCCCCTCTGTGATCAGTTATATTCAGCACACGTAACCGTCACCATGTGACCCGAGCATAGCATAAGTAACAGAACAACAGTTTGATAGATATTTACGTTCATCAAGTTCCTGGGGCCTAGTCTCTATCTTTTATTAACCTCAGTTAGCGCGTTAATTACGTCATAAACACGTATTTTGACAGTTACGCTAATTTTGGTTTTGTCAAAATACGTGTTTGTGACGTAATTAACGCGCTAACTGAGGTTAAAAAAAGATAGAGACTAGGCCCCCCTATCTGGTAGGAACCCTGACAAGATAAGTTGAATGATTTCTGGTGTTTACTGAAATAATGGCCCTAATGTATTCTGTGATATTATAAACTTGTTCACCTGAAAGTCAGTGTTAAAAATGGAAGTTATATGCGTGTTATTGTATTGTTAATTACTACATAGTTTCACATCCTGAATCCTATGTCTGTCTTACTAACATACAGCAAAGGAAAATATGTGTGAAGAACTATAAATAAATTTGAGGTTACCATGTATAAATATTGAAGAAGTAAGGAGTTCAACCAAGATATACCAAATAATTTATTAGTAATTCTGATGAAATGTTTACACTTGAACGAATTTGAATTTAACTATTTATTGCAGAAAATGCCCTGGGTCTGTGCCATGTCCTGGCCAGGCCGTGCCCCAAGCCCGAGCCCCAGATGTGGGACCTCGGCCCCGAGCTCAGGGACAAATGGGAGATTCCCCGCAGCGAGGTGCAGCTCATCCGCAAACTGGGCCAGGGCAACTTCGGGGAAGTCTACTATGGCAAGTGGAGGAACAATATAGAGGTGGGTTTACAAAACAAATTTCGTAGTTTGTCGTTGTACTTCACCAAAAAAGAGACTGGCTCTTGTGCTTGATGTGGGACTCACAATTTGCTTATATGTATATACATTCAATTGATTTGGTTTTAATATTTCAGTTGCGTGGTGTTATTTAAAAAATTAATGAGTGAATGGCAGTTAGATAATAGCACAATCTTATGTTGTATGAAAATTACTTCTATTAAAAGTCAATTTTTTAATTTCTGTGGACAACCAGAAATCTGTGTTACCAGAATCTATGTTTACCAGAATCTGTGTTTACCAGATAAGAATCAGATCTTCCGTTACTGGAATGTGTGCAATTTCTTGTTTATCAGTATTTTCTATAGTTAATATTGCATGATGTTATCAAATCATTAAAATATTTAAGTTAATTTTGCGCAGCGTCCGAGGTCGTGTTTTTTCAGAAGTCGCAGTCAGGTTGTAAGGCTGATCTGCTTTCTTGGCTTCCTTCTTTCCACGCCAAGGATTAGCGTGTAGTTTTGAAAGATCGAGGATTGTTTGAGGTTATCCTTTAGTAAAGCACTTGTGTTTTCACTGGATATAATTGTTACTTTTTATTTAGAATAATTTCACAATGAGAGAGAGTGACTGGCAATTAAAAGAGAACTTAATTGAGTCGATAAAGTTAGAAGTTAAGACTGAGAAGAGAATTCATTTGCTAAAAGATAACAAGCCGTTGTATAAACAACAAGACAAAGTTTGACGTGACCACAGACAAAAAAGATTATAGATGCTAAATTCATTACAATATTTCACTATGAAGTGGCATAGACATGAAAAGTTTAATGTAAAGGGCTCTACACATCGAGATTAATAATGAGAAATAAAAGTGTTTGAGTTGAATGACTTTAAATATAAAATAGGACAATCACAACACAGAAGACAAAACAAATTTGTCATAAAATTCACAAGGTTAATTTTTTTTTTCCTTTTTCTCAGGTTGCTGTAAAGACACTGCGTGAAGGCACCATGTCAACCCAAGCATTCCTTCAAGAAGCAGCCATCATGAAGAAGTTCAGACACAAGCGCCTGGTGGCTCTGTACGCAGTCTGCTCGCAGCAGGAGCCCGTCTACATTGTTCAGGAGTACATGAGCAAGGGATCTCTGCTGGAATTCCTCAGGAACGGAGAGGGCAAATTCCTACAGTTTGAAGACTTGATATACGTAGCGGCTCAAGTTGCTTCTGGAATGGAATACTTGGAATCTAAACTCTTAATACATCGAGATTTGGCTGCCCGAAACGTGTTGATCGGTGAGAACAATATCGCCAAAATATGCGACTTCGGTTTGGCCAGGGTCATAGAGGACAATGAGTACTGTCCCAAGCAAGGATCCAGGTTCCCCGTCAAGTGGACGGCCCCCGAGGCCATTGTCTACGGGAGATTCTCCATTAAGAGTGACGTCTGGTCATACGGTATACTGCTCATGGAACTGTTCACCTACGGACAGATCCCCTACCCGGGCATGCACGGCAGGGAGGTCATCGAACAAGTGGAGAGAGGACATAGAATGCCCAAGCCATCGGGTCACCACCTACCGGATGACATCTACAGGTTGATGCTCCAGTGTTGGGACGCCGTACCGGACAAGAGGCCAACCTTTGAATTCTTAAACCACTACTTCGAGAGCTTCACGGTCACTAGTGAAATCCCGTACCGGGAAGTTCAAGACTAAATTACGATGAATCAAATAAATTTTGGTGCTTGTATTACTTTAGTTTGTGATCAAAATTAATTTCCATGACAATTTTTACAAATTTAGAACAAAGTGACATTTGTGGGTTGAGTTAATGTGGTGACATTGTTGCAAAACATGTTTTAGTTTTACAAGAATAACAACAACAAAACATTTCGATTATTATTGTGTTAATTTGTGCAAAGTTATAACGGAGGTTTTAACTTTGAATGTGCCATTAACGTAGATAACATTGTGTATTAAAAAAAACTATAATATGTAGAAGTTTTTATCCAGCAAAACTGTATTGTACGTAATGTGTAAGGAATGTTATCCACTTTGTGCAAATTTTCATCACTTTTAATTTTTAAGCACAATTTGAATCGTCAGTATTCTCCTTTCCGAAAGCGTAATCATTATTGTGTATCCACGAACATACTTTTATTTTTTATCAACAAAAACTCAGTCTCCACTGCTAATTTATCCAATTCATTCCATATCGAAAGACTGAAATGAAAGATGAAAATTTGCAAAGTTTTAATGGCTTTTCCTTTTTGTTTCCAAATAATTTGTTGATTCTACATACTATTATTATAATCAACAATGACCACAGTGATATAAGAAAAATATGTCCAAAAGATATAAATTTGGTTAAGGCGATGCACCACATTTTAAAATTCGGGATCAGGTTGCTAACAATAACACTCCTTCTGTAGATGGTGATAAGGTTAAAATTCCAGTTTAATTCCAGCCGTCTGTTTTAATTTATTCAGAAAAAATATTTATTTTGCAAAGTTCAGGCACAAATATTTAAATGTTTTACGACCATTTTCTAAAAAAAATTGTTTTCCACATTATACAACAAAACCAAAACCGTAAGTGGGAGATTTTCAACTCTGAAGCAGTTTTTATAGGCATGATACTTTTTTGGAGCGGTGAATAAACCAAATTCTAGGTACTGGGCTGAAAATAAGAAGCAACTTCACGAGAGAACTCTTCTCTCCCCAAAAGAGTGGTGTGCTTCTATTATTATTCAATTCACCTTTGTATAAAGTTGTATATCTTTTAAGGATGGAGGTGGTGTTGTATGTTCATTATTAAATATTATTATTATCGTAACTTTAAATACATTGTGTTATTATTTTAGAAAAATTATAAAATGAAACCAAAGACAATTCAGATCAAGTTTATTACATTCCTGCCATGCATTTTTACTTATGAATATTAAGATGTTTGTATGTATTCACATATGTAATAATTTATACATTTAGTTTTGGACATTTTGCACATCAATGATAAATAATATTTATATGTATCACCTACAATAATAGTTTAGAAAAGCTGCTGTGTCCTTGTAAACAATTTAAAACCGAATGATCAAATGAAAACTTATCTCAAATACATTATCTTATAGATATAACTTTGCTTTCATATTAAAAATAATATTTTGTGATGCTAATATGGCACAGTGAACCATTCAGGCAGCTGTTACACTCGTAAGTGAAGTTAACGACTTTGTAAGTTACTTAACTGTATTTTATTGCAACTTACAGAAGTCGTAAGTGGAATTAGTTTTTGACAAGACTAATTATTGTGTCCATAAAGCCTTATCAGAGCTTATGAAATCAATTTTTCAAGTTCATAAGCTTAGGGGGCATCCATTTAGGGGGGGGGGGGGGCTGGGGGCAAATTTATCTCACCGAGGGGGGAGGGGGTCTCTAGATTGGAAGAAAAACTGCTCACGTAATTAATGGATGCCCCCCTACATGGTAAGTTCACAATCGTACCTAGACCCGTCGATGCTAAAAATTAAATGGCAGGTTTTCATATGATAAAAATACTCTCGAATTCGACCCCTTAGAACAGTGGTTCCCAAAGTGGTCCGTACGGACCCGCAGGGGTCCCCAGGATCATTCAGTGGGTCCGTGGAAAATAAAAATTGATTTGGGGGTCCCTGAATGACATCAGGAGGTCCGCGGCAAGGTTTTGACACATTTTTATGGGAACCACTGCTTTAGAATAACAAGGTTCCATCTGTCGCAGTAACATCATGCGATAGTGAACTCTAAAGTAACTTATTCTCTTCAAGACCCATGTTCACTCTTTCCTCTCCTCAAAAAATCCCTCCACACAGCATTCCCAAAGATGACGTAAGGCCCTGCGAAATTTACTTTCTGTGGAGTTAATGTTAAAAAAAAAATGTATCGGTTGTTGCGGTCACTTACTAAAATTAAATTTCCAAACAACTTACCTGAGCATTATTAACCATAAGTTGGACGAATATGTAATTAAAAGCATTTGTAAGTAACTTCTCAAAAACCTAAAACTGTGAATTTAACTTACGATTGTAAGGCTAGCCTTAAACTGAGACCACGAATCCCCCAAAGCCATTGATGTAGAATATAGTAGACGGGCCTGTCATCTGTTAAAGTATTTTAACAATTGCGTCCGCATACCTTTCATACAAACCTATCTATTGTGTTCTGTACCGTTGTCTGAGGCCTAAACAGTGTTACAACATACATTGGACATACTAGCTCTATGAATAAATTGACTGAGTTTCAGTTGATCTCTTTGTATGTATCATAATTACTATGTATTTAATTGATATGAATGATTCGGTCCGGACAGTAAGATTGAAGGAGAGGTCTGCCACAAGAAGTTGTAGCACACTATTGATTTGTAGAGTAAATAAGTTGTAACCAAGTGACTGTGCATTATAATTAGGACATGCGGTATATCTTGACAAGCCAAGTATACGTAATATTTGACTAGGATTAAATAATTGTGAATATAAGTCCTTCGTAGCTTTGTGTATAAAGATAATTTTTCACATGTTCTCTGTACAAAGTCTTGTGCTTTTTAAAATTTAAGTGGATTGCTAGGGGTATTTTAATGTGATCGTAAAATTTAAAAAATAAACTTTGTATTGCAATTATTATTTTTATTGATACTGCATATATTTCAACACGTGTATTATATTATTACTTTAGGCTACGGCAAAATTATTCTTTTTTTTTTTATTTATTGAAGATAGGATCATCGTGTTTAGAACTACTGCGCATTGCTTTTTTATGTACACAAGTATAAGCAGAATTATTCATCTTCATTATTATTATTATCGGATAATTTTAAATATAACCGTTTAGTAATTAAATCACCTCGAGGGTGCTCACTGTATTATTATTCTTCAAATAAAAATCGCTGTGCCATCATATTTCACTTACCATCAGTTTAAAATGTATTTGCACATTAGGGGAAGATTGGCAGCATTCGTACACTTTTTAGACTTTGATTTTTCAAAAATTGATAATTTAAGATAGATTGCTAAATCAGTTATTATAACATAACAGCATATGTTCCGCTCCTTATTCAAAAAGTTTGAAGTCAATAACTTTTAAAATAAATTAATGGATTGAATTTCAGCAAAAGCTGACAAATGTCCGAATCTACCCCACTGACGGGGTACATTCGTACATGGGTAGGGGAACATTAATTGTGACTCTTCTTCAATAGAAAATACTTGGTAACTTGTGTATTAAGACTAATATGTACTGCGTCTTGTGCCATCATCATCAGGTTTACCTTTTATTTTCTTTACCCGACTCTCCAAGAGACTCTTTCTGTAAGATAATTTTCCTTTCAAAACATCTTTTAATGCCGCAGACATATTTTCTTCATTTATTATTGTGCAACTATTTCTTTTAATTCCGGACCATTTTTTGCAAATTTTCTGAAATAAAAACAAATTCGTTAATACGAATGTGCCCCTGGAGAAGGCGTACGAACGTGCCCCAAAGGTTAAAAATTACAGATTTTTACCAACACATAAATCATGCAAAAAAATCCACAAAATAGATACATTATTATTATTTTGATTGTAGTCACTTACCATTGAGCAATAATCCTATTGAATTTGAAGACTCACTAAAGCACGAAACATCCAACAACATCGACAAAATATTTACTTTAACCCGTTACGCCCTCTCGTGACGCTCGCAGCGGCCGCAATGGCGGCTAACTTCGTGGACAACTGACGGTCACCCGCACCTACCCATACACGCAAAGGGGCATCCATTAATTACGTGAGCAGTTTTTCTTCCAATCTAGACCCCCCCCCCTCCCCCTCGGTGAGATAAATTTGGGCCAATTCGTATATTTTTTTCAAGTAACATGAGATTTTGCTGGACCCCCCCCCTGGTTGTGCTCACGTAATTAATGGATGCCCCCAAAGCTAAATAAATACGATGTTCTAACAAGCTGTAGTAGTTACTGTGTGAAGCTTCCCCGTATATGAATGGTGCCAATCTTCCCCTATTTCATCTAGTAAACAAGCATAGAATATAATTTAAAGACACGTAGTTTGTAAGTGTACATCTCTTCTGCTGTTCTAAGGGCCATCTGTTTCAACGGTTGCTAGAGTAAAAGCAAGAGTAAAAGAAATTGCTTTTGTTAAATATCACATAAATGCGTTCTTCAATCAATTTAACTGCCTGTTTTACGTCATTTTTTACATTTGCTATTACTTTCTGAAAACCGATACTTACTCCACCATTTTGACATTATTTGAAAGTTCTGTTGGAGGTTTGTATGAAATTGCGCGCTGCAACATTTTTTTAATTTTTTTATTATAATCTTTATTTATCAAGTTACATAGGTGATTGTACTGTGCCTGTCTCACTAGGAATTCCTGTGTTGAGAGCAGGCGCACATTAATTAGTGACGATGAATTCCTCATCTAATGTCTTGCAGCAAAAACCAAAAACGTTTCGATCCCATGTTAATATGTAATATGGTTGTTGGCGATAGACGATCCCGAATTTTTGGCGTGGTATCGTATGTCAAAAGATTTATGACTCATCAAATTCAAGGAGTTATTACAACAGCGCCCTTGAGGTGATTTTTCACAAAAACGGCGCTCTAAAAATTGTCCAATTATTAATATTATTACTGGAAAGTAAATTGTATTGTTTAACATGAATATCATATTATATGTTGTAATAGGTCATCATTTATTTTGAAATACTCTTATGATATGTTTATAGGAACAAAGCTGTCAGATCCTAGAACCATAAATATACTATACTTATATAAAATGTGTAGTCGCTTGAGGGAAAATACGTTATACCTTAATTACACAAAATATAACTTTTTTTTTTACATTAACTCCACACAGGAGGCCCTGAGGAAAACCTAGAACGATGCAAAACAAAATACAGCCGGATATTTTGTCAGTTCTGATTTTCAAATTTAATTTATGGTGTGGCCGCATCAAAAAATAATGCAATGCTTTTTATCATATAATTTCGAGGAATATTCTGCTTTTTAGCCTAGCCACACTAACAATTATTACTTTAACAAAAGAACACTTAAAACAATGCGTGGTTCTATTTAACATCCTTGTTACTTTAAATGACGGTTAAAATTTGAATTTAGTTAACGATTTAGCTTTCTGTTGAAACAGACGGTTCTAATAATTATAATGCAATCCATTGCAAGAATGTTCTGATTGAATTTCTCTTCATAATCAATATAATAATATACTGATGTGCCTTATTACAATAGCTGTGTTGGTATTTGCTGAAGCGGAGTTGAAAGTCTGCCATAATATTAATTAAAATACAGCTTTCTATAGTACACAACTCATTCTAAATCGATTTTTCTACATTGAGAAAATTTGAACAGTATTTTCAGGAAAACTATATTTAAAGTATCTCTACCCAAGTAAGCGGATTGATGTACATTTTCATATTTATCCAAATAACATGTGTATGTTCCCTTCATTCTAAATTCCACCTCATTTTGTGTGATGTATTTATAATTTTATTTTTCGTGTGTGTAATTCTAATTAGACCAGAAAACATTTTTCTTAGTAAATATGTATGTGCAAAAATTTAGTAGTGTTCAGGGAGACAAAAAGGCCTTTTGATTATTACAAAGATGTTGACTGTTCCAGTCAATATTCTTATTGACAAATCATAATCTTAATTTTCCACTTCGTGTGTTTATAATTGAAACATTTTAAAGTATAGTGTTATCTTACATAAAAATGGCTTTTATTTAGACTTCTGGAAAATTGCATTATTATTCAATTAAATTCAAAGTATTGGTGTAAAATAATAATTGTGAATAGTGACGGTTAGCTACGGAAAGCAAATGATAAGGCTAGGCTATGTTTAACGTTTAGTTTTACAGATGGTTAAAAGCTAAGTATATAGGAATTTGGTAGAAATCTGTGAGTTAAAGCATTGGAAAGTATCATGTTCTCACTTGTCTTGTATGTACATAATATATTATATTAAGTAGTTTTACATAGGACCTTTCACGGTAAACCTCCTTTGATCCATTGTGATTATGCATTTACTCAATTCATACACCAGGTGAAATTATATTTATGCTTATATTACTAGGACCAACTTTTGGCAATACATATAAAACCATAGTTTCAGCTAATAGCTGATTCGGAAATTGTATTTTTGTAATTTATGATACTACGCCCTATGCCCTAGGATGTTTGTAAAATTCCGCTCTTTCCTCAGTAAGTGTTTATTTCCTCGTACTTAATATTATTAATTCTGAATCCACCTAATTTGGCAAGCATATTCTTTCATAGAAGAATACATAAATATAGCATAAACTATTGTAAAACTCCTATACATTTTTTTAAGTGTATTCGAATTCAGACTTCATAATTTGGGTTGATTTAAAAAAATTATGGCCAGAAAATTTCAAGAAAATCATGTCAATTACGGTGGGAATGGTCAAAAAGATTTTTTATATGGATTTTAGAAATCCTTGACGTTTTCCTGAAAAATGCACAATTTTCAAAGGCATCTTTGGCGTACTTTGTTTTTGCTTTGCCTATTTCATTGTAACCCTTATTTAAATAATACATATCAAATACTTCCAATAACATCATCCAAGTTATTTTGCATTTATTTATAAAATGTACAATTTTACAGTACAATTTTCTTACTTAAGTCTCTCGGTGTAAAACTAAGTAAAAACAAACACATTGCAGGAAGTGCTAATGAAAAATTATTTGATTTTGGTGACGCAAACCCCCTCTAATCGCTTTAGTTGAGATGGAATTTATGAAAGGTAAACAACGAAAAATGTTTCAACTGGTCAGATCTCCGGCCTAAAATATCTTCCCAATTATATTTTTCTTAGATTTAGGGTAATTAATTGAAATATATTTCAGTGTGCCGAAAGACATTAATTAACTTACAATTAAATTTTGAGTCAGGATTGCTTTTGAATTCAAACTTCACATTCAAAAAGTTAAGTTAACATGGTGCGCAAATAATATTCAATAATAATATTACTTTTAGAGATTCAAACAATTGCAATTTCTTAAATATCAACAAAAATGCACTTATTTTGAGTTTCAAAACTATTATACATGATAATACTAAGCAATGTAAATTATATGTGTATGAGATCACTGGGATAAGTTTTTTAGTGAACATAAATATTATATTTTCTGGTCTTAGAGTTAATAAAATAGTCTCCAGTGCTAGGTTTTGTGTGTATTATGTGTATTTGACATAAGCAATGTACTCAAAATTATATTGGACAGAACATACAAAGGTTTTTAATTTAATAATGGCAACAGGATTCAAAAATAATAAAACAAATTCAAAATCAATAAAAATTTATTTTCATAATAAATAATGTTTTTAAGCACTTTTATTTTGTAATCACAGCGAGAATAGATGTGTAATTTTTCCTATACGGCTACCATAAAATATGATTTTGTACCTTTTTAACATAAAAAATAATATGATAGCTTGCTGTATTAAGATATTATAATATACACTTTTTTGTAAATAAACAAATTTAAAAATATAATTTTCCTTTTATTTGTTAACATAATGTAGATGTGACAACATTTTCTTCAATTCGAATCGAGAAAAAAACAATATTACACCAGTGATGATAATATATAAGTTCTTGATAGGTACTTTCCAAAGATATTGAAATATAAGAGATGTGCTATCCGCAGTTTTTACTGGGTGGGACTGTGTTTCCTGGTGTCGCCGATATTTTTAACCAATACTACTGCACACCTTAAAAAAATCAACTAAATTAATGAATTCTTTCTGTATTCAAACTATGCCCATTAGGCAGTAGTCCGCCGACAGTCGGGCGGACATCATAGCATACCTCTTGTATTTCAACATCTTTGGTACTTCCCAATAGTCGCACTTGCCATCATAAGTTCATTTTGGCCAGCATTGCTATACAGTCCCTGGCCAAATTATTAGACGCACTGTATTTTTTTGTTGTAATTTCATGTTTCTTAAGAGTTTTTATGCAATAATGGTATATTAAGCTTAGTTAAAGCTTTTTTGGCAGAAAAAAGTATCCCTCTGTTGGATTGGCCGGGTAATAGCCCTGATATGAACCCGATTGAAAATGTGTGGGAGCTGATGAAAAGAGAAGTCGCTAAAGATGTGATTACCAACAAAACCCCTCAAATGCAGGAGACAGTACAGTCTTGCATTGATAGCATGCCGCGCAGAATTAAAGCTTTGATAGCGGCTAAAGGTGGCTCAACTAAATATTGACTTAGGGGTCGTCCATTAATCACGTGATGTTTTTTAGCAACTTTTTTACCCCCCTCCCCCCCCTGGTGATATGTGGTGAGGTTTTAGGCTAACTCCCCCCCCAAAATCATATTTTTTTTAGTACAAAGTATAGGACGTTCACCTTTAGAAATCGTGCGTTCAATGAAAAATAAATACACGTGATATCTCATTTTTTCCCCCCCCCCCCCCTCGTGATGTTTCGTGATTTTTTTTCGACCCCCCCCCCCCTTTCGAGCCTCACGTGATTAATGGACGACCCCTTATACTAACATTAATTTCACTTTTCTTTAAAACTTATGCTTTTCTAAATTAATTATTATTATTTATGTCAAATAAATCGGTAATTGATTGGATAATATAAAAATCAAAAAAAAACAAATCAATCTAAAATAATAAAACGGTACAATATCACCCGGTAATTAATATTTTGGATGAAATCTTGCAGTGCGTCTAATAATTTGGTCAGGGACTGTAGAGTAAACTTGGTGCCCAAAAAATACAACAGAGTGGGTATTTTTGCTGTCCCCATTATTGGTCAATAAATTGATGAAAGTTTTTTTTTTTAAAAAGCCCTTACCCAACAAAAACAAATTAATCAGTGAAGAAGATAATATTATTAAAAAATCTCAATGAAACAGAAAATAAAAAGGCAGCGGTCACAACTGGGAACCGAACCCAGAATCTGTATGTCTTACAGGTTTCATATTTCATTGTTTTTTTTTATTAATATTATTATCTTAATGATTAAGGTTTACAGGATCTGAATGATTAAGAATTACAATGAGGTTATACATTATATCACATAAATGACAAATCGTGCACTGCAGGTACACCAAATATATATTTTACTAAATTAAAAAATTAAACATTGAAAACATACCTTCACAACTTGCATTTAATTTTATTTTTTAAGTTGAGATTAAAGACAGAAAATATAAAAATGGCTATGCCTAAATGAGTAGCCAAAATCCAAAATATAAAATAGAGCACAAAGTCAGTAGTACCAGGAATTGGAAAACGAAAATAGCCATTTTTTATTCGCTCTAGTGAGGAAAAAATTCAAAATCTATGTATTTTCAAATATACATAAGGTCTGAAAGGGTTAAATATGAAAACTTAAAATATGGGAATTTTTGAAGTGTGTTTCGCTGTAATTTTAATAAATTTTTGAAACTAGGCACCAACCTACACGTGAATTCTAAAGTTTGTGTTCAAGCTATTATAAATAAGTTGATTAAAATATAACTATAAAAATTATCCTTAGGGGCCATACAAAATCTCACGTTACTTAAAAAGAATATACGAAGTGGCCCAAATTTATCTCACTAAGTTGGGGGGGTCTAGATTGAAAAGAAACTGCTCACGTAATTAATGTATGCCCCCTTAGTAAATAAATTTCAATATTTGCACATTTTCTATCATAAAAAATATCAATTGTGGGTCTTTAGGGTAATATAGTTTATATACAAAATCTAAAACTCAAACTTAAATTTAAGAGTATCTGAGGGGTATAAAAGCAAAATTTCCACTATCCACTGATGCAAAATTTTCAAAAAAAACCATTTACATGTTTTCCTAAACTTTTTTGGTGATTTTTTTTTTTAATTGCAAGCTTATGCATATTTTTTTAGATTCGCATTTTCGAATCAATCATTTTTAGATTTGTTTCTGCTCTAAACACAAATCTATTTGTATATTGGAGATCTTGCATTTCAAATCAGCTTAGTGGCGTTTTTGAACCTGAACATTTGTTAGAGTGGTGGTTTTGCCCTTCAACCAACACGGCAGCCATATTGGATTTGCAAAGTACTTATATGTTGTTCTGGCTCGTGATTGGTGCATTTCGAAAGTGGCGCTTTCGAACCACCAAAAGTGGAAGAGAGGTGTTTATGGATTTGACCTTCGTTTTTGCTTTGGTTTGAAGATTGTGGAGAGTGAGATATAGATTACTAATCAATCATTAGTTCAAAATTAACATCAAGTGTGGTAGTAGCGGTTTTGCTTTTATATCCCATATTGCAGTTCTTATCACTTCAGTTAATAGAGGACGTAATATTTACATAAAAGTAATAATAGGTCTAACTTGATAGCTTTACGGGTGGTTGTAGGAGGAGCTGAAATAAAAATAATTTCACCAAAACTCTCAATAATTTATTGAAGTCAAATAGATAAATTAAAATAAGTGATAGATAAATTAAAATATAAATTATACTCAATTCTTATGAATAGTATGTGGAATTTACTACTACCACATTAAATGCATTGTAAATTTACATTACAATTATTGTTACTAACTAGTTTTTTAATACAATACTTACATTGCAATAGACTTCTTATTTTACACAATAAATTTTTCTAAAAGGTTTTCAGAGGTGATAAATTGATCATAATACAAAATTGTGATTCCATAAATTACATAACCATAATAATAAACATGATGTCCTTATACAACATGGAAATATTTAAAAAAACATAAAATATTTTTTAATGCAGAAAAATAATATCACAATGTTACACCACATGTGAAAGTCAATTACATAATTTGTTTTTAAAGTAAACTTGTGTTGACCAAAAAAAAAATTATATCACTGAAGGAATACTTAAAACAAATCATAATCTGTTCTTTCAGAGATGGCGTTCATTTAATTATTTTAGGAAAAAACACTTTGCAAGTTATGCTATAAAATATTATGAAAAAATATTTGTCTGCGCCCATACACTTGAAATATGAATGAATAGTTTTGTCCTTATAAAACTCAATTCTTTCAAGAAAGACGTACAGATACAATATTGTATTGGTGATTCAATCCAAAGTTGTATTTGTACGCTTTCTAGAAAGAATTCAGTTTGTATATGGACAAAACCATTTATTCTTTTTCATATTGCCTGTGTACAGATGCAAACAAATAATTCATCTTAAAATTTTCAAGCACAACTTCCGAAGTGTTTCTTTCCTAAAATAATTAAATTAGCGCCATTTCTGAAAGAGCAGATTATGGATTCTTCTAAGTATAATCTTAACCACACTGATCTATCGCGAATATGCACTTTTTACGTCTTAAACGAAATGACAGATTTACGAAAACTTTGTGTTACTTCCGCTTCACAATTACAGCTCTATAAATTAAACATTTCTGAACGTAACCGAACACTAAAAACTGTTTTTGAAAGGTTACAAAATAAGCTTTCAAATCGTTATTTATTTATTAATTTATGGACAATAGTCCATTAAAAACATAATAATAACATAAATAAAAAAAAAGCAGAGGTGACAGTGAAGGTAGAGCACATATAAATGAATAGCAATGACAATATAAAATGTAAAAAGTACATATAGAAGACACTACAAGTCAAAGCATGAAGGAATTACAAATAAATATTAACATTTGTAAATATAAAAATTTAGAATGCAAACATAAAAAAAATGACTCACGTGATGTTTTTATGTGAAAACGGTACTAAAACCACGGATTATGTAAAAACAATACTTATTCTATTTTATAAATGTATAATAAACAATTTAGTCACCTCACTTTTTTATCATTTCATACAAGAATATTTAATAAAAAAATAATAATGTCTAACGGCTGGTAGGCGATTTTGCGGTCTACCATGTATACGACAGAATAGGTCTTTTTATGTATTTCTATGGACAACTTGAATAGTGATGGGTAGCTTGATTTATTATGGAGCTTCTAATTTTTGTTTTAGGGATGTCACTAGAACAATAACGGAGTTATAACGATTTCTGTGGAAACACACACGTTGACGTGAAAACACACTTATTGTACTTGACTGCTATGGTCATATTAACTTGTATATCAGCTTATGTTGCTGAGTGGTTAAGTAATAAAATTTTAAATAATTAAAGTCATAAAGTTTGAAAGAATTGAAGTCATAAAAAATGTATAATAATTGAGTCATAAATAAACTAATATCATATTGCAGTCATAAAATTAAACTACAGCTGAGAAGTGTTTAACTTGTGTTCTGCTCCAGAATCGATAGCTACAATTTGAAGTTAAAATATTCATAAAAGAAAAGTTTGGATACTTCTTGCTAAATACATTAAGGTAGATTCCTAAAAGAACTATTACACCGGACCATAAATACCTGCAAAAGAGAGAATAGTTATTAATAATAATAATGATTTTGTTTGTTTATAGAATGTTTGGGAGGCGAGTATGGGTACCGCCGCCCCTGAAACCATTTATTGGATCTATTAAACCGCCCCTGAAACCAACACCTGTCATAGGTCACCCCAAGAGGTTCGCTACGTTTGGTGATTTAGCAGGTGTGTCCGGGTTCATGAGGTGAGATTTGTCCAGATCTTGGCGGCAGATGTGTCTGCCCACCAACTACGTGGCAGGCCGGATCGGGAGAGACTGGTTAAGGGAGATTTTTTTGACTTCTATACCAGGACTCTCTCGGAACATTGCCTCGCACCGCAGTGGTAGGGATAAATTCATATGTCCATCACTCCTGGACACACTGACCCCCAAATTCCTACCAAACCCTCACACCTTTTTTCCTTCCTCTCCTAAAAAGACCCTCCACACAGCATCCCCAAAGATGACAAAGGTCCTGTGGGGAATTGTTTTTCTTAGGGCCTGTGGAACTAATGTATACAAAAAAATGTTTTCAATTTTAATTTGGATGAAATTATATTGAAAAATAACATGTTAATACACTTTAGCCAGGAAGGGTAGTTCTACCTTTTACGCCAATCCTACTTGAATGCCTGGAAAGGCATTGCTATCAAATATTTTTGTATGATTATTGTGCACCAATCGCTTCGTAAGGGTCCCAACTGTATGTAAATGTATAAAACATATGCATAATATATATGATACAAGATGGGAAAATCTTTGTATTTCCTTGTCTTTTGTGTG
Source organism: Limnephilus lunatus (assembly GCA_917563855.2). Taxonomy (NCBI): domain Eukaryota; kingdom Metazoa; phylum Arthropoda; class Insecta; order Trichoptera; family Limnephilidae; genus Limnephilus; species Limnephilus lunatus. The sequence goes on along the minus strand of OU830598.1, from coordinate 42,983,096 downwards.
GAAGAATATCAAAAGGAAACTGAAACTTTGGCACTGGAGATGCACAATTTGTTGTTTTTTTTGTAATGATTTGAACCAAAGTGAAAACCAATTTTTTTGTAATGTAATAAAATATGTACAATTTTAACCCATAAAACGTCACTAAATGGCCCAACACTGACTTAAACTTCTGTTGATGAAGTTCTGTTACAAAGTATGCTATAATTTTGGACAATACTTTTAAAGTTGGGGTGTGGTGAGTACTATATTAAAAAATTATTCATATGTACACATTATTTTCAGTTTAAAACAAATTGCATTTTCTCTAACATGTACCATGTTTTCGCACGCCTTAAGTGTGTTACGTATCATGTTGATGTTGCAGTATCAGATAACCGCACCGTATCAAGCCTCATATCGAGTTGTGGAAATCACTCCCGTATACTTTAGATAGATAATCAGAGAGCAGTGTAACACACCGGTCCAGACTAGCAATCATGATGCGCATTGAAATAGGGTAAAATTATATGTATATATATACAAAAGTAACAATATCATGAAACAATGCAGGAGAAATTTCCTGAGAAATTTATTAATTTATATGGTGAGGATTACACAATCCTTTCTTCAGTAATCCGGTGCCATCGGGTTTTATAAGAGCCGGATTAAGAGATTTTTTAAAAGAAAGACAAACATTACCGGGTTATGAATAATCTGACAATATTTGCTCCTAAAAACTCCAACTACCATATTTAGAAGCAGAAGGTGCTGATTGTGCAGTGAAGTAGGACTTAGCCCCTTTTAACGACGGTAGTAGGACGATAGTCGATTCTATTGAAAATTGTGAATGCCGTGAAGAGATTAAGACTTTTTATTTTGAAGAGTTTTAATTTTCAAAACAAAATGTCTAGAAATTGTTACATAGTTAATGCCCAAGAAAGATTAAAACTTACTGGAAGACAAAAGGTTTATTGAAGAGCACGAAGGAGAAGAAGATGGTGACAGCCTTGCGGGTGGTGGTGACAGTGGCGGCGGTGGGGGCCCCGCACGTCCTCACGAGGCACAGCACGGCCTGCATGCCCATGTAACCCACAAGGCTGAACATGAGGCCGTAGCCGTACGTCGGAACGGGATGCTGAAATATCATTCATTATTATTCAAAGTCACTTTGCAGTTTACTTTCTGAATCCTAATATGTAAATACATACTAGTGCTAGAGGGAGATTATATGTGATGTCGTCCTTCTGTTTTTTTTTTGTTTTCATACGAACGTCAATTACCAGATCTCTCTGCGAATAGCATATTCATTGATTTAGATTACATAAAACAAAAACTTAGATAAAAATGCTAAATTTATTTTCACTGCTGACTGATTTGAAAAGATCGGACCGAAAATTACACTTTCATAATATTTAACAGTTTTAACTATATATGTATTTAATGCATAATGCATAAACATTGTACGTCAGTATAACTTTCAGTCCAAGTATAATGTTTATCAATATAACATTTGTCATGACGAATGAAGAGTCTGTGGTGATCCTCTCCACGTCAGGCAGGATTGCCTTCATACCTTACCAATACAGAGGTTTTAAATGCTCTTTGAGATCACGGTACTTCCAAGCCGTGATCCTGTGTTCAGGCTTATAATAATGATGATCTTTAATTGAAAACACTTATTTGTCCGCGATATTAACTTTTATTTTAAAATATTATTTACAACAAATATGCGTTCGCGTACGAACGGGTAGAGAGGTAAATTGCCATGCAACCGGATTGATCGAGTACTAGAAGCGGAATAATAATATAATTGCATTTCGGAGCAATCGGTGAGATTTAGTGCGGGTCATCTGGGATACCATACGCGTCAAAAAGTGTTGTGAATAAGTACTGCCATAAGTCCATCAGAAACCAGTCAACAGTGGAAATAAATTAAATGGTTCAAAAAAAAAAAATCATTTGATATAATGGTAAACCACAATGTTATTGCTTTTTATGAATATGTTATATTAATTAGTACAAATACAATTTGTGAAGGTAACAAATAGTTAATCTAATATAATACAGAAGGCAATAAGGGAATATGTATAAGTCACAAAATTACATAATTTATAATCAATGGAATGAAATAGTAGCTGATATGTTTTGAAATATTTTATTAGCTTCAAAGGCAATGTTTCCCTCAATATTTGTGGGGGGATGCTTTATCACTAGTGCAGGTATCTTACCTCATAACAAAATTCAAAGCCTTTTACAAGGTTTCCGGTTAAAGTCATTATAACAAATAAGTAGACAAATCCAATTGAATACGAGTATAGGACCACTTCTGAATTGGGAGCATTAAATTGCTTCATGACTTTTTCTTGAATATTTCCAATCAATGCATCACAGAGCAGAGCCATACTGATCATAAATACTCCGAGGGTATCGAAAACGGGAGACATCTTTGAGTCAGCTGTAAAAGAAAAAAAACACTCATTTAACAATTAAGATATAGTACTTATGATTTATCTGCAAATCAGGAAAATATACAAAGTTTTTAGTGAAAAAAAGTAGACTGTAAGTTAATATGTCCTGGAATTTTAGGTAAAATGTTAGCAAATGCATTTATAGACATTTTGGCATGTATTTCATAGAATTAAAAATTTCAGTTTGAGGATTTTTGTCACTGGAAACCTTGGATATTTTCCGTATTTTGCAGTTTTTTTTTGGTTGATGCTTCCCATTGCTTCTTGCTTCTCCTTTCCAGCTTCTCGTTATTTTATGTTTTCACTATGTGCTTCCAGCATAACTTTGCTTCTTCATGTGTTCCGCTTCCATTGCTTTTTGCTTGCTATTTCCTGCTTCTTACTTCCTGCTTATTGATACCTGCTTCCCACATAGAGTTTCCAGCATCCCACTACTTCTCACTTCACGTTTCTCGCTGCTTCTTGCTTCTCAGTATTCCCTTCCCGCCATATCCCGACAGAGAGAAAAGTTCAAGTCTACCGTTACTAGATCCTTCTTGCCACGCCATGTGTCCAAAGCATTGGATCCTCATATTAGTTCAAAGGTGTTCCTTTATTTAATTTTCATTGTTGAAGCGATGTTATGTGTTTAACTATAACCTAAAGTACACTTGAAACATATTAAGTAACCATGAGATTAATATATACTGTCCAAATAGACTTATCTATGTATATATGTCACTCAATGGATTCATAATGTTTACCGGAGCTCAGTACTCCGCAACCTTTCTTGAAATCTTGAAAGTAACAAATTAATCAACCAGAGCCTGCCTCATTGAATACATTAATTCTACCTTCACCCATGGTTATGGGACACCGATCTCAATATTATTATATTGAGTTTGTTTTGTAAACAAAGGCTGAAAGAAATACACATTTATTTTTTTTTTAAAGTGAATACGGAAATAAGAAACTTATCTATTTTGCTTGAAGTAGTTTATCTTTCGACATTAATAACTAATAACCATTAATTATAAGTGGCTTAACCCCTCGGTATTCAAAGATACAGTCCTTTTGATGTCACTTAAAACTCCCTTGTTAACTCCAATATTCAATTAAAATATTCTGACTAACTTTTAGCCTGATTGAATGTAATCTAACACGGTTGTTCCCAAAAACCCCAAGAGGTCGACAAAACACATCAAGCCGTGATCGTGACCCAGCACATCTTCTCTTATGTATAGAATATTACGGTAATTACCTAAAATGAAGAATGTGAGTCCAACACACATGAAGATAGCTGCCAAATAGTCGAGGACTCCGTACTTCTTCCCTTGAATCAGAACACTCCCAATAAGCACCGGCACTAGTTTGCAGCACTTGAATATGACTTGTGTGGGATAGTTAAGGTACCCCAGGGAGGCGTTAGAAAACCCCATTGTTCCGAGGGTCAGCACGGCCAGGATGAAGTAGCTCTTCAAAGGTATTCTAAAAATTATGCAAAGCATATATCTGGGGCCTAATGCTAGAAGTGCCTTTGTCAAAAAAAATTATCACTCAGGAATGAAGATTGTTTAACGGTTTCTTGGAGTAAAAAAAGCTGAATACATTTTTTGACTTCTACATTAGATAGGCCCCAATTACATCAATCTAGAGCTCACCTAACAATGTTTTGCATATAATTCAAATAAGGAACATTTTAAAGTCATTTCTAGTACCTAAATCAAATGACTAAAAACTAACATATAGATATACTTCTAGCATTAACCCCCAGATTTTTAGTTCCCAATATTTGCGGATACCGATTATGAGATATGAATGTTGGTTTTACAACTTCTTTTAAATTATGATACGGAACATGGAGTTTTGAACTCTGAAACATTAGTGTATGGTAAACAGTGAAAAATATGTAAGGGTTTTGGCTGGGGTATTGTGAGCCACCAGCAACCAGCTGCATGAGCAGCTTAGTCTGCTCCATTCTAACCCGTCATGGCAAGGCAGTTACACGAATCCGGGTATAGGTAGCTGGTAACAGAAATTATACTTAAATAACAGCATTATTAGTAGGGTAACATAAATACCTTCGTGTGCTTATATTCCTTAATTTGGTTTCAATTAAACCAAAAATTGTGTAAAAGAAAAACTGTACAAGAGTGAGATACCACCCAAAAGGTTTAAAACCTTCAAGTGTAAAAATCAGTTCTTGTAAATATCCGTAGATGAGATAAAAAATAAAAACAGCTACGCAACATATAAAAAATTGCACCGAACTGCTGAAAAACGTTAAGTCGAGACATAGTAGTTTTAATTGGTTTTTTTCGCGTTCTTCATTGAAATTTTCAGATTCAATTTCGATTGAAACCTTGTTCTGCATTATTGTGTTATTTCTCTACACTTTAGCAGATTTATCCAACACTATGTGGATATCATTTGTAATTATTACTGCGGTTAAAGTCTTTGCTGATTATTATTATAATCAACTAAAACCGCTTCCACTACGAAAACAAAAATTGACACATCATATCAAAATTTGAACATCTGACACATGAAAAGCACAGATGAAAACGTAAAAGCAAAAAGAAAACTCAGGCTACAAATTTAACGAGCGCAGTACCGGAAGTACACCTAAAAATCAAATCAGCTGTTAAAAAAATTATCATATTTTATAATAAATAAATAAGAATTATTTATTCGGCATCATAAAAGAACAGGTTTTTGACAAAGAACAAACAGATGTATGAATTAGGCAAGTAAATACTTATATTGCCTGTCGTATTGAGTCAACTTTTTGCAACTGAAGGATCTAAGTCAGTGGAGATATACAAAAATATATCACATCACGAACTGAAGCCTTGCTGAATACTAACATATTTTTAATCGGTAATCGAAAATTTTCAAATTCGTCAGATATGTTTTTAGATTTTCACGGCCAAAAGTATTTTCGTTATTTATTTTTGGGGTGTTATGCCGTGTTGCGCTACCTCTTTCTTTAGCCAACATTCGGACAGCGTTACAATGTCCGTCATCTGCACATTTGCCCTGATAATGGACACTGTAACGCTGTCATAACATTCTAAAAATAAATAACGAAATATTTCAAATTCATTCGAGTTCTATTCGATTTTTTTAAAGGCTTTTCAGCTTTCAACTTCAATTGGAATGCTTACAAAGGGTGACATTTCTTATATTATTGTAATTAAACACTTTCGATATTCTAATCGTTTTGATAGCAGTACTTTCTCAAAATTATAAGCTGGAAGCATCGATTAGAAAATAATAGGGTACATGCAGTATATGTGATATAGTGTTTTCAATGCATTTAATACATGTAAAAAAATAACTAAACTCGAATATCATACTTAAAACCCCCCAAAAAAATTATTTAATTACATTTTTTTTACTTAATTAAGTGCGCAGTGACATCACAAGCCAAAACCGGGCGAAAAGGGATTTTGAAAATTTTATTTTCAAAACGTTATTGAAGGACTACTTCCTATCGTAAAAATAAGTTAAATAAAGTTTGAATATTCCAGTTTGTAATTTTTTTCTTTAATTTTTGGTAAAAAAAATTAAAATGTGATTGTACCCTATTGTTCCTGAAGCTAGAGATTTGTAAAAACTTGTAATAAATTGAGAGCTAAAATTAAATAACGTCATCTATAAGAAAAGGGGTATCATCATATTCGAATAACTAATCACAATTTTTCATATAATATCCCTACTTCAAAAAATTATTGGCTATATGGGGTTCAGAGACCACAACCTCAAAGGTTTTGAGAGGAAACAATACTAGCATTACTAGCACTAGTAATGAAAACCGTGCAACCACCTTGGGTAACTTGTGTGTGGTTTGGTTTATTTATGGGTAACTTCTCTAAAAATTATTTTGTTTATTGAAAAAACGGTTGGCAGCATTGATTCCGCTTCTCCGCCATTATCGTTTTGTTCGCCGTCTGGTTTGGATGTGGGGTAGCTCGTGAATGATCGGACTTTAGAAATACAACAATCTTCTCTCGCTTTCCCGAGAGGTTGGGATAATATAAAAGTTTTCTTAAAGTTTGTTTAGTACGCTTAACCAGTTATCTGAATTTGCAGATTTTCGTTATTGTTGGATTTTAAATATTCTTTCTTTGTCACAGGTCGGAAGCCATTGGTGTTTTAACTTGTCGCTAGTCCGCTCGCACGATGCAGTACAACGGCGTACCAAACCACCAACAACAGATGTATGTTTCAGACTTATTATTAATATTATTGATAGTATAAAGTGATTAGAACTATATTTTTGACCCAGATAAGAATGCTTTTAAATGGCAGCCATCTTGTTGATATATTACATTCGAATCTTATTTATGATGACGTGTCTAGGGAATGCATTAGTTTTCACAGGCTGCGCCCAGGAGCACAGGTGAAAGATACGGCTTTTCCGAAAAAAAAATCCTTCAAATCTTCGCTCAAACCGAATGTAAAAATGGTCGACAGATCGCGAGGTGTCAACCATCTTGACATTTGCCGTGGTTTTTTTTCAACCCTTGCATGAAAAGCCTTTTTGCGAGACGGAGATAGCGGTTTATTTATGTTTTTCATTTAAAATGTTGTTTCTACCCAAGTTTTATCAGATATTGATCTTGGAGTAAAATACTTTACCATACATTTTTCTTTAGACAAAGTGTTACCCCTTTTAAAAATGGTAAGTACTTATGGACTGTGAAGTTTGTATTAATTATTTTGTACCTGTAAAATTTATATTGCAGATCTTATCGGACAAGTGTATTAAAAAATATTTTTTCTTTGTAGAATATTTAATTTCTACATTTTTGCGCTGCTTTGTTTGTACGTTTGTAAGTATGTTCCATAAACATGGTTTATTTAAATGGGTACACAAACAAAAAGCTAATATTCAAAACCTAATGGGTTGTTTTTTGTTGTGTTATTATTTTATTTATCAGCTGTTGGAACAAAACACCGAATGACTCAAATAATGAGCTTTATTATTTTTATATTCTATTAACAATATTCTTTCTTAAAACCTTAATATTATTATGTGTATAAACATGGTTCCTAGTTTTGTAGTGTAATGAATAATTATTCTTCTACAATGATACATTTGTTTCAGGCCTCGCCCCGACCGTGGTGAACAATACGGTAAGCATAGTTGGGGAGGACCACCTCAAGGAAACGACGAATTTGGTGGTCCCAAGAATCATTTCGGGGGACCGAGGAACAACTTCAGCGGACCCAAGATGGGCGGTCCCAAGAACAACTTCGGTGGACCCAAACCCAACTTCGGAGGACCCAAAAACAACTACATGCCACCTAACAACGGTTTTGGGGGTCCCAAGATGGGCATGGACGGAAACAAGATGCCCATGATGAAGACCGGCTACATGCCCAAGCCCTTCATCCCGAGGAACGAGTACACCGGCGCAAAGCTGCAGAGCATGAAGGCCAAGAACCCGGGCGAGAGTCTCCAGAAGCCCAACTGGGATGTGCTGGTGCAGACCCTGCAGCCCTTCCGCAAGGACTTCTACAAGCCCCACGCTAAAGTCCAGGCTCGTACCGAGGATGAAGTGAGGAGCTTCAGGGAGCTCAAAGAGATCACAGTGAGCGGCAATAGCGTGCCCCGACCCAACCAGGAGTTCGACGAAGGCAACTTCCCCGAACATGTTCTGGCTGAGATCCGTAAACAAGGATTCTCAGAGCCCACAAGCATTCAAGCTCAAGGCTGGCCCATCGCCCTCTCCGGTCGAGACATGGTCGGCATCGCTCAGACCGGATCGGGAAAGACCCTGGCCTACATGCTACCTGCCGCCGTGCACATCAACCATCAGGAGAAGCTCTCCCGGGGCGACGGACCCATCGTGCTCATCCTCGCTCCCACGCGAGAGTTGGCCCAGCAGATCCAAACCGTGGCCCGAGATTATGGTGCGACAAGCTGCATCCGCAATACCTGCATCTTCGGAGGAAGTCCCAAGGGCCCTCAGGCCCGGGACTTGGAGAGGGGTGTAGAGATCGTGATTGCCACTCCCGGCCGTCTCATCGACTTCTTGGAGAAGGGAACTACCAACTTGAAGCGTTGCACTTATCTGGTTCTGGATGAAGCTGACCGCATGTTGGACATGGGATTCGAGCCCCAGATTCGCAAGATCATCGAACAAATCCGGCCTGATAGGCAAGTGCTCATGTGGTCCGCCACCTGGCCCAAGGAGGTTCAGGCCCTGGCCGAGGACTTCCTCACCGACTACATCCAAGTGAACATCGGTTCCCTGAACCTGGCTGCTAACAATAACATCCGGCAGATTGTGGAAGTCTGCCAAGACCACGAAAAGGAATCCAAGCTCTCTGCCTTGCTGAGGGATATTGCTTCTGAACGAGATAACAAGGTCATCATCTTCGTTGAAACAAAGAAAAAGGTAACTTTTCATCCTCTGCGTTCATTTGTAATTAGGAAATTTTCCCTGCATTCTAATGTATTTCTCACAGAATTTACACTGTATATTATTACATAACAGTATAAAGGTGGGCTTGTTGCCAGGTGACAATTTCCTTCAAACAACCAATCTCCACTCGTGGCCAAGTGTAAATGAAAGAATGATTAGCATTTTCCATATAGTGTAAAAGTTATGGATGTTAGCAAAAGCGTCGATTACGGTTAACTACAATGTATTGTTGTATTTTTTAAGGTGGACGACATAACCAAGAACATCAGGCGGGATGGATACCAGGCCATCTGTATCCACGGAGACAAGTCTCAGCCGGAGAGGGACTTTGTGCTCTCGGAGTTCCGCACCGGAAAGTCTTCTATCCTCGTGGCAACTGATGTGGCCGCCAGGGGACTCGACGTAGAAGATGTCAAATACGTTGTGAACTATGACTATCCCAATTCATCTGAGGATTATATACATCGAATTGGTAAGTTGTCCAATTGTGAAGTGCTATTTTGTGACCTGTAAGTGATTAAAAACCCTATATGAATTTGATTCTCTACTTCAGAGTGAGAAAATTAATGTTCTCCAGTATTTGAAAAAATTGGATCATTGTTAAAAGTTCATAACAATCAGTGATGCTGGCTGAGTTTTCCATAGGATGAAGTAAAATTTTGAACCGTGAGTAAGAATTTCAATACAGAAACCAATATATACCATAGATAGTTGCTCGGGGTTTATAGATAGTTATTTTAAATTATGTAAACTTCCCTCTTACTAATGAAGGGTTTTAAATTTTATGCAACTGCTAAACAATCATTAATCTAGGGTTTAAAATTTATTATTATTTAGTGTTTATGTGAACATACCCAAATGTGCAAACAAAATTATTACGGCCTCCGTGGTCGAGGGGCAAGGCTCTTGACTAGCTATCTGGAGGTCGCGGGTTCAAATCCCGGCGTGCGCAAGTAAATTTTATTTGATTGGTATTTTCACAATTTAATTTTTTTAAATATATAAGGTATATTTGTGGCACGTTTCAAAGTGGAAGATACTCTTAGTATCGCCCTGATGCAAGACTACCATTCAGAATCAAACATTGCTTGAAATGGCTTTAGTCGTGTTTGGTGAATAGATCTGAATACCCAGATACTCCCCTACCTTCCTCTTTCCCATCTCTTTCCCGTCCCCACTCCCCTCAGTCTCAAAACATACATACAGTCGTGCATACAGTTTACAAGTTCACAGATGATAAGTGCAAGTAACACTTTTTTTATTAGACATATATTGTATATGTTATTGTCACCTCACTTTAGTTCATTTCATGAAAATTATGAATAAAATATTCATAAAGTTTCATAAATTTTTCTCAAATTGCTGTTTGAAACTTGGTTTAATATAACTGCAATTATTTATGTCTTTACTCCACTTACTGGTAAATACGCAATATTTCTTGTTCAAACAGTTAGATTTAGCTTTATTATTATGAAAAGTGAGTATTTATGTCGGGGGAGACGAAGAAATAGGGGTGTTACGTTTTAATTTTGTTCAAATTATTTCACTTAGTGTACGAACTTTGCTATGCCATTTTTATTTTCATAATTTTTGTATTAAATTTCATAGACAATCAATCAGTCAATGCTGCCATCATAGAAAAAATATGACATATAAAAAAATAATTTATTCATATGTAAAGCAAGGTATTAGAATAATTACACCTACCTGTTAGACCAAACCCTGATTTACAAAACAAACCATTCAAAACTTGGGATGTATATGATCAGGGGCGTGCACAGAAATTTTAGTGAGCTAGAGGGCTAAGACTGGAAAATACAACATTATTGATGTTGTTGTAGCTGAAAATGATTTTTATTTTGTTTCGAAATTTCAATTTTTTGTATGAAGATTTTTATCTAGCGTAGAATAAAAAATCTTCATACAAAAAATTGAAATTTTGAAAAAAAAAAAAAGGAAAATGTTCGGTTTATGGGCAAAATTCCTAAAAAATAAAACTAGTTTTCTTTATACTAACTATGGGCCGGGGAATTCGAATCTGAAAGAATTAGGTTGTGGCAAGCAAATATAAACGAATTACACGACTGCAAAATTTTGAATTCATACACAGTTTACAGGTAATTTTGACGTTTTTGACGCTCTCAACAATGCCATAGAAAAAACCAAAGATATTTTATGTTCAACTACAGAAAATTAAGTGTTGCCATAAGCAATATCAATAATGTAAAACTTTCGACACGATACTTCCTCACATGATAATTCATCACATAACTCACATCAACCTGATGAATTATGACTATATAAATGAGTATATAAATTCCACCTAAACAATCAACATACATATGAATTTCCAGTAAGCATAGGCACAATAACCACCAATCAAGTAGTTTAGCGGCTACGCTAGGTTTGTGTAAGATGGTTTGTGATAGAAAAGAAAGTGCCCCCTTCGTAGCGCCTACTCGCGTCAAGGCAAAAAAACATCCCAGTTTTCAAGTAGTTTAGCGGCTACGCTAGGTTTGTGTAACATGGTTTGTGATAGAAAAGAAAGTTCCCCCTTCGTAGCGCCTACTCGCGTCAAGGCAAGAAAACATCCCAGTTTTCAAGTAGTTTAGCGGCTACGCTAGGTTTGTGTAACATGGTTTGTGATAGAAAAGAAAGTGCCTCCTTCGTAGCGCCTACTCGCGTCAAGGCAAAAAAACATCCCAGTTTTCAAGTAGTTTAGCGGCTACGCTAGGTTTGTGTAACATGGTTTGTGATAGAAAAGAAAGTGCCCCCTTCGTAGCGCCTACTCGCGTCAAGGCAAGAAAACATCCCAGTTTTCAAGTAGTTTAGCGGCTAAGTTAGGTTTGTGTAACATGGTTTGTGATACAAAAGTGAATAAAATTTATAAAAAAATAATTACTGAAATATATAAACATGTTTTTTTACGTTATTGATATTATTGCTTAATGGCAACACTTAATTTTATATGTTAATATGTAATATCTTTGGTTTTTTCTATGATATTTATTGTCAGAAAGCGTCCAAAATGGCCTTTTATATTGTTTGTGAATTCAAAATTGTACAGTCGTTAACTCAGTTAATATTGCTGAGTGTAACCTAATTCTTTCAGATTCAGATTTCCCAGCCTAAAGTTAGTATGAAGATAATTAAATTTCTTCTTTCGGAGTATCGCCCATAAAAAGATGTGTCATTAATTCATTGCAGATTGTTTGTGTATCGAAAATTTTTAAGTCGTGTAATTCAGTTTATATTTGCTTGCCCCAACCTAATTCTTTCAGATTCGGATTCCCCGGCCCAAAGTTAGTATAAAAATAACTAGTTTTATTTTTTAGGAATTTCGCCCATAAACCGAACTTTACCCAAAATAAAAATCACTTTCAGCTGCAACAACATCATTTACATCGAATTTTTCAATCTTTGCACTCTAGCTCACTAAAAACTCTGTGCACGCCACTGATTATGGATGACCTGCAGCTTTCTTAGCTTGAACCTCAACCCATGTTGTACCTACTAGTAATAATTCGAAGTAGGAACTTTTTTGTTTTTATTTTGACAAGAATTTATTTTAAAAGGTTGGTACTTCTGACAAATGTCATATTTTATTGTTTATTAATTAAAAAAGGAACACTCTGTATTATCTTTGTATCGAACTTCGACAACACGAACGTTCCGTATTATCTGTGAGGTGGGCTTATACATTTTTACCAAACTGCACATTTAAGTCTTTCTGATGGTTGGTTAACTTCTTGATTCAAATATAAAGCACACTGTTTTCTCTTTCTAAAACCGTTTGATCATAGTTCATATCATGACACTGAGTGACATACAACGATTTCTTTGGACCTATGTGAGGTTTCCCAAATGCGAACAAATTAGCCTTTGGGGTTGAACATCATAATATTATACATACATATACATGCAGGCAAAATATATTGTATAGAGTGAAAGTGAAGGGACTGTCCTAAGTAGAGTTTTTTTTTAATTGGGTTGGATTATTATGTCTCATTAGATGCTATTATTTTTGAGTAAGTGCATACCTTGTTTTTTTGTGATACGTCACGGGTATATGTTTTTTTTTGTGAATCATTGTAGATATATTTTTGTTTTGATATTGTGGGCAATGTGGGCATGCAATTATACAGTTTGATTGCGTAGAAATTACTGGCAATAATTTTTTTTCATTTCCAAATGTGTTATAATTATACCATTCAGTGGTCTTCGATCAGTGATCTGATCGGTCAGTGGCTGAGTTGGCATTGCGTTTGGGGACTTGTGTTCGATTCCTTGGCTGGCTAAGTCCCCCATCACGCAGCAACATTTTCTGCTTCCTTTGGTGGTAGTAGATTTTCAAATATTCTCAGGTTATTTGTAACCTGGGAATGTTTGTCTTTCTTTTTTGAAATAAGCAAATCACCCTAAAAAGAGTGCTTTGTGAAAATAAGAATTAGTATTTTCGTAATTAACCAACCAACCATCATGCTGTTCTCGAGAGAGGTAGACAGGGGTAGATAGACTGCCACCCAACCCTGACATGGCATAAACTCATTCCTATTCATGCACTGTCTTATACATTGGATTCACTTGATCCATGTTTTCCTTTAGTGCCCTTGCCCATGACTTATTCTGTCAATCATATTTCAAGGTCAAGCAATAATAAATGCTGTCAACTTTTATCAATCTGATACATGAAATAATCCCCTTTGAAAAAATTGATTTTGTGTTAAACCATTGCATATGTCATTGAAAATAATACATATACAATTTTTTTTTTTTTTTTTTTACTCATGTCACCACTGACCGGATGCGGCCTGTTTCATGTGTTACCGTGCTGATGTAACGGAATGCTTATTACTTGACCTGCTTGGCTATTAATACCGGCTACTCAGTTGCGACATGTAATGGAAAGATATGTTTATAGACAACAAAAAGACAAGTACATTATTTTCTCCAAATATGCTCAGGAATTGCTGGTTAAAATCCTTCGGGTACGTGTTGTTTCACCCTGAATAATAAATGTGATGGCAATGCCTTTCCACACAAAGTGTGGTCTAATGAATTCCTTGCATTTACCCTTCTTTCACCATCTCCCATGCCCGTGGGACATGCTTCCCAAATACATAAAATTCATCCACTTACTCCAAGTGTACTTACCCAACCCATCCCAAGTTATTTTGACTGAAACTGACCAGAGCAACCATATTCATTTTTGTGCAAACTTTAGATTTGAATTTGTAAGGCTTGGTGTTTTCTCTTTCTATTAGTCCTGGGTCAATCGATCGTTTTACACGACCCGGGTCGCTCACGACTCACTGGCGTCATGAGCGGGTCGCGAAGACCCGCTCTTTTCACGACCCAAAATACGAAACTCGATTACTCTTCACCCAGCTACGTTCCACGAGCGTGCCGCGCGCCGGTCGCCGCTCGGACCGGTCAAGTCATACGCGACACGAAACCCAGGTTATAATTGTGTGAACGTTCGCTCATAGCTCACACCTGTAACTAGTAATGTCATGTCCCAGAAATAAATTTCAAAAAAGAAATGCTTCAGGGGTAAAAAAAATAATGTTTTATCATGTTTTGAAGGATATAAAAATCATGTAAAAAACGTGGTGTTCTGAAGCTTTTATTGAGAATTTATATAAGTTAATTAGCTGTAAGCTGTAATGCTTTATTACAAACTATTATTTTATAATTTTTCTTTGTGTAATAAGACAAAAAATAAATTAAACGTGCCCATGAATTATTATGATTGCTATGATATTTTTTGATAGTGGGATAGTTAGGTTAGGATTAGAAGTCCAAGTTACTAGAGGAGAGGGTGTACAAAATAAATAATATTTGCAATGTTTGCACGATTTTTATTAGAATTTTAATAGGCTGAGCATTGACCGTTAACGGTAAAAAATAAATTGTGTAGAAACATTTCAAATTATTTTATATATTGTTATTCATTAAACATATAAATATTGCAAAATTAACAAAAAATGCAATAACCACACGATAAAAACGTCAACGACGAAAGAACATTTTGGTTGTTAAATAAATATCGATTTATTAATTTATTTTAAAGTAAAATTATTAGAGTTGTAATAATAATATTCAAATTTCCTTATCCAGACATTTTACACTTTTACAGTTTCTATTAAAATGTACAATTACATTCACACTTACAAAAACAACACCAACAAAAAGTTAAAAGAAATGCACTTCACCCGTAGATTAACAATACTCAAATTAAAACCGACACACTCCCGCGATGACGTGACAAATGAGCAGGAAGCAGGATAATTTTACGCGCGTGTGTGATGATCGACAACTGAGAACTGACCGAATGTGTCGCAGTTCACAGTTTGCGACTGTGAGCTAACACGTCATAATGTAACACGTCCCACTAGTCACATGCTCGCCACATGGGCAACCGGCGACCGATCGTAAGGGTGTCGTGAGTCACGGGGTGCGAGAATGCGGGGAATGTGTCCGTAGTTTGCGGGTCGCCGGAGTGTGTCTCGGTTTGCGCGAGTCACGGATCGTGCGACGTGCGACCCGGGTGCTGACGCGACCCGGGTGCTGACGAATAAATAACCCACTCGCTCTTTAGTGGTTCGTGAGCGGGTTTCTACAATCAGGTCATTCACGATCGACCCAGGACTACTTTCTATCACTGTTCAGATCATATTTCTCACTATGATAGTAAGGGAGACAAGTATTTCTATGACACTATGAGTTGTTCCCAAAAGTAAACAAATGGATATATCTTATAATATATAAAACAAAGTCGGGTTAGTTACACTATTTATAACTCGAGAACGGCTGGGCCAATTTTGAAGATCTTTGATTTGTTGGATTTGTCTCCGCCCCGGATAACATAATAAGTATTAAAATATCACAATAATTAACGAAATAAAATAGTTATTAAGAAAATTGTTTTCCCCATACATTTTGTATGGAATGAATTCTCATATTTTAAAAGAGTTGCGGGCATTTCGTTTCGTGAAAAGTACCTGTAATATTGAACTGTGCGTGAATTCTAAAAATTCAAAAACGTTAAATGTCAATGCGCTAATTGTTTTGCATTTGTTCTTAATCATGTAATGCTGCCCCTCTTTCTAACACACTAAATATCAATAACCGATAAAATGAGACAAATGCTGAACGTATATCTGCACCCTTCTAAAGGAAAAATACAATAATTATAATAAATCTCTGAAATGTAGTTTAACCACTCAGCAACATAAGCAGATATACACGTTAATATGCCGACATCAGTTAAGTACAATAAGCGTGTTTACACGTCAATGCGTATGTTTATACAGAAATCATCATAACTCCGTTATTTTTCTAGTGACATCCCTAAAACAAAAAGGAGAAGCTCCATAATAAATCAAGCTACCCATCACTATTCAAGATGTCCATAGAAATAGATTAAAAAAATCTTTTCTGTCAGATACATGACAGACCGCCAAATTGCCTATCCACTGTTCGACATCGTTATTTTTTTATTAAATATTCTTGTATGAAATGATAAACGAGTTGACCAAATTGTTTATTATACATTTATAAGATAGAATAAATATTGTCTTTTATATAATCCGTGATTTTAGTACCGTTTTCACATAAAAACATCACGTGAGTCATTTTTTCATTTTTTTTATGTTTGCATTCTAAATTTTAATGTTTACAAATGTTAATATTTATTTGTAACATAACAATTTGAAAGCTTATTTCATATCCTTTCAAAAACAGTTTTTAGTATTCGGCTAAGTTCGGAAATGTTTCATTTATAGAGCTTTAATTGTGAAGCGGAAATAACATAAAGTTTTCGTAAATCTGACATGTCGTTTAAGACGTAAAAAGTGCATATTCGCGATGTATCGGAGTGGTTAAAGCACAGGAGGCCCTAAGGAAAATGATTTCTCTCAGGACTTATGTCATCTTAGGGGATGTTGTGTGGAGGGTCTTTTTAAGGAAGGGGAAGGATAGGAAGTTCTGGGAAGGAAAAAGGTATGAGGGGTGGGTAGGATTCTGGGGGTCAGTGTGTCTGGGAGTGATGGACATATGAATCCATCCAATCCATCGCTCCAACTGCGTTGCAAGGCAATGGGTCAATAGAGTCCAGCTGGAAAGGTCAAAAATCCTCCCTCAACCAACAACTCTCTCGATTCGGCCCGTCAAGCAGCAGGTGGGCAGACGCATCCGCCGCAAAGACCCGGACAAACGTCACCCCATGAACCTGCGCACCTCTGCTAAATCAATAAACGTAGCGAACTACTTAAGGTGACCTATTGCAGAGGTGTTGGTTATCCAATAAATGGTTCCCGGGGCGGTGGCACCCGTACCCGCCTCCCAAATTCCCGTAAGTAAGTGGAAAAGTAAGAAAATCATAAAAAATATAAATCCGTATACAACGCCATCTCTAATACTGACAAAAAAAAAACACGGACAGTTGCGCATCGATAATTGCTTCATTGTGTATTTTTTAACTTAATAAAAAAACTGAATTTAATTCAACAGTTATTGATTCTGAGGCGGTACGAAGTTCGTCGGGTCAGCTAGTGATAATATAAATAGGGTGCTAAAGGTGGAAATGTGTTCTAGACCAAATTATTTTTTTATTCATTTTTCTTTTCGTATATGTCACATTATGACCACAGATGAAAAACATTTGGTGGTAGATTGACGATGTTATTTTTAAATATTTAATTTTTGAGAATGAAAAAATTAGGACAAAAATATAATGTCAAAACATTTTTTCCAAGTGCTGTTGTGGACAAAGGTGACTTTGAAAATATGCAAAAAAATATATACATATATTAAAATATCCCTAGTGGCACGTGCATCCCAGTAAAATGTTGTATTTGATATTCCAGGCCGTACGGGACGTTGCCAGCAGACCGGCACAGCCTACACCTTCTTCACCCCTGGAAATGGGCGCCAGGCACGCGAACTGGTGGCCGTCATGATGGAAGGCGGCCAGACTCCCACTCCCGCTCTCCTGGAGCTGGTGGGACGCAACGGAGTGTACAACAACAAGGGTGAGTCATACACATTCATTTCTTTTGCCAAGGAATAGGCAATTTAGGGTGTTTTACTAACTGACTCTTTGGGAGACCTGTTTCGTAGGAAGATTGTAACACAAAAGTTGGTACTTAGTTTTCCAACAATCATTTGAGGCGCTCAGCGGAAGAGTGGCCCAACCCACATCAGCGAAAACTTCATATTGTTGTATATTTTTGTCATATCTATGAAGCCACAGTGGCTAAATTTTAGTTTTCACTGATTTCTAAGGATCTCCGAAATAGTGAAATAAAAAAATTGGGCCACTTTGACTTCATAGATGACAAAAAATATATAACAAATTATGTTTTCGCTGATTACGAATTTTTGTGGGTTGGGCCACTCTTCCGCTGATCGACTCATTTATAAGTGGACAAAACATCCTGAACCTCACTTATAGATAGATTCATCAAGCAATGGGAAAAAATTAAATTTTTGTGATGAAAAAAAATCTTATAATTTGGGTTTCAATAAGTCCTTGTTTTTATTAAAAGTTGATATATTGCGAACCAAGTGAAAATATTGGGAAAAAAGTGTTTCCTGGTGCGCTCATTAGACGTTGAAGTAAATATTTAGAATGTACTACAGGATACACAGGGCGTAACCGCTGGCAGCAGAAAAAGGAAGGCGGGTCCTCGGGCCAGATGCAGCAGCAACAGCAACAGCAGGGGCGCTCCAACCAGTGGTCCAACCCACCCGGCCAGCAGCATTCTCCCCCCCCGCCCTATCAGCGTCCCCAGGGCCCGCAGCCTCCGCGCTTCAACTCCCAGCCGCACCAGCAGCCTTACCGCCAGAACAACTACCACAAGCCCGGCGGCGGCTACCAGCAGGGATACCAGCATCAGCACCAGCAGGGCCAGCAGCCTTACCAGCAGCAGCCGTACCAGCAGCCCCCCAACGCCTACCAGGGTGCATACCCCGCTCCCAACTATAACAACGGCCAGAGGAACTATAGTCAGTACACACCACCTCCATTATCTCACTCCCCCGCCAGTGCTTGTTACGGAACTTTCATTCTAATGAACACTTGATATTACTTATTCATGTTTCATTATGTGCATACTTAAGTTAAAATGAATTAACATATTTTTCTAATACCACTTCACAATTTACCATTCGGAACTAAAAATCTTCTATATTATGCTGCGTATCCATGCACGAAAATAAAAGCAAACTGAGCCGCAAATTTCGAAAAAGGAAGGAAACTACCGCAAATGGTGTGAAACGCCACTTGCACTTGCTTCGTTCCTTTCCCATAACCCGCAACTCAGTTTGCATTCATGTTCATGCATGTATATTTTGGTATTAGGTCCAGAAATTTGTGTGTGGCCAACATAAAGACAACATTTAAACGAATATACTAAAACGAGTTCC
Source organism: Limnephilus lunatus (assembly GCA_917563855.2). Taxonomy (NCBI): domain Eukaryota; kingdom Metazoa; phylum Arthropoda; class Insecta; order Trichoptera; family Limnephilidae; genus Limnephilus; species Limnephilus lunatus. Next base: position 42,963,802 of record OU830598.1, on the reverse strand, counting down.
GTAATGAGCACTGCTCCTTTTTGAGGAATTCTACTGCTTTGTGCTCGTTATGTAAATTACCTTAGACATCAGTCAGCACCCGAGCACTCTTCTGGTCTTCCTCTTATCCGTGTCTTGACTAAATTTTTACTGCAAAAGGTGCTATAAATAATGCATAAGATTATAGAAGCCAGAAACATTGGAGACTGGTTTTTATTAAAACTTTTTTGATTGTAATGTTTATTTGAACTTGTGCCTGTCAGTCTCCAATCTGTTTCCACTATATTGCATGCTTATTATTTATGTATTTTTAAATATCAATGTTTTGAAGCTTACCTTCATAGTGGGCAATCCACACATTTCATTTTCGCTTGCAAAATTATTAAATTAGAAAATGATATAGTGTAATGTTAAAGCCCCTCCTTTCATCTTGGACGAGTAGAATGGTTGTATTGCTTCATAAACTAATCTGTATCCAGCACTCTCTTTACAGTTGTAGATTTATATTATTATGTTTAGCCATTTACAGTGCGGCAAAATATTCTTCAAATTTAATCAAGTAGAACAATTTTTTTCTTTACTATGGCAACACCAAGCTACTCGCGTATCTTTGAATTTTGTGGATTAATGCAGATTTTGAAACAATTATAACCATGAACATTCAGAAATATCCAACACAAGTAACGATGAGACTCACATTTGTGACCGACTGGCGTCAATGATTAGTTTACAAAACATCGGCAACGTGCGCCTGTGTAGGCGCGGATGTTTGGTGATAGTCCCCAAGATACTTGAAAAGTCAAGTACCGGGAGTAGCGCCTTTTATTAATTTATCGAGTTATCTTAGTGTTGCCATTAAAATCTTTTAAACAAACGCAGCACCCTCAATATTATTTTGCTGACCTGTATATTGGAGCATCAACCATATTAATACAAGTGGTGGAAAAATAAATTAGACTGTACGATATGGTTGAGGTTGTATATTATTACTATTATTGGTCCCCTTTTATTTCTTGATATTTTCCTTTTTCACCGCTACTCTTTTATTTCTTTAGCTTGATTTTATTCATTCAAATTTGTGTAATAAATAGTCTTTCATGGTTATCGATCGGCTAAAGAAATATCAAAGAATTGAAACAGAGCGTGGATGGAAAGAGTTCCCCCAGAATGGGTAAACCGGTGATAAAAAAACTGGTCTTCAGATATCTACACAACCATCAAGAAATACTTACCAAAATTTTTTACTTTTCCAATTTAATTCCTAAAAAATTGTATCCATGAATAAGATTCTAACAAACAATTGGCAAATAGCATTGATGAACCGAAGAAGCGGTGGCAAAAACCCAACGAACGAATTTATATATATATGAAAATGGCTTTCCAGACAACGGTATGAGATATAACAATCCAAACAACCGGTATAACGGTGCAAACGGGGGCGGGCGATCGTCCTACTGCAGCCCCCCTCCGCCCCTGGGCTCGCCCCCGCAACCCCCGGCAGCCCACTCAGCCCACTACGCACCGGCGCCGCACCCCTACACCACGCACCACCACATGGTGCCGCACGACGCTCAGATGCACTCCATCATCAGTGAGTCCAGTACTGAACACCCAACCAACCAACACCAACTTTGCCATTCATCATTTATATTCCTGAAAGATTTTATATTACTACTGCCCTTATGATTGCAATATTCTTTTTCCGTATTATCAAACATCTTACCCGGGAACATAGATGGCGAATCGCTAACATTGGTCTTTAATTAAAGGTCACGGCGCGCTGCGTGAAGTTGATTGTTTCTCCCCTGTACTTGTAGTAGTTTCCGCTTTATTATTACTTCACTCATCATTATTAGTGCACAACTGCTTCACTGTTTTATATTTGCACCGTATGTTTGAATAATTTTAGCCTGTAACGCTAGTGTGTGTGTTGTGACATGACATAACGTTTGTTTGTGTGTGTTGCAGACAACAAGTTCTTCCAGGCCAACCGAGGAGGCTGCGGCTACCAGACCACCCCCTTCGCACACAGTTTCTTGGCTCCGCCCATGGTGGCCTACCCGGCGGCCACTCCCGTACAGCAGTAGGCAGGTTCCGCCTCCACCCCCTCCCCACAGACGGATGACTCTCGCCTAGTTCTCGTTTGCTAATAAATCCCCCCATGTACTAGATTGTATTAGTACTAAACGCTTGGAAGCTTCTATGTGACTACTTGAAGAGCTGAATGCCTAACTCCCGAACCTCTTCCCGCCGAGTGTCATCCCGTCGCGAGCTGGTTGGAATCTCCCCTAGTTTTAGTTATTTTCTTATCTTGTGTTTAATGGATGTGGAAAATGCACTGTTTTCTCGTTATTTTATGGTTTGGTATTATGTCACGTGCGTTGTTCTGATGGAAGAGAAGCTGCTACCTCCTGGTGGAGTTGATAACCCGGACCCGGAGAGTTAAGTCTATGTAGTAGTGAACCTAACTGTAATACAGAATACTGTTGATATGTACTGTAGCGTAGTTTATGTGGTACCCTGTATATTCCCTGGGTGCCTTTTTTTGTCTGTATGCTGTTTGAAATGCACGAAACATATAGAAGAAGTATTTTTACGGGGTTTCTATAATATTTTAAAATATTTATTGGATATTTGCAAAGTGTTGCCGGAGTGCAGATAAAATAGGCTCTTGACGTCTAGTTAAGAAGTGCAATGTGAAAATATGTTAATTATAAGAAAGTTGAGTCAATGCTGTAAAATGTTTGTTTAGTTAACTATTTAAAGAAATGAATATCTTGTTTGGAAATGAATATATGTTGGTTGACTTGTGAGTGCGTGGTTGTTAGCTAATAGCTAAGCTAAGCTAAGCCTGTCGAGTGAAGGTCCCGTCACTGGAGTAGAGTATTATGTGTGCTTGAAGACAGAGACAGAGCTCTAGTGTATCAAAGTATCAAAGGCCCGAGAAAGTACAATAATAATATCCTGAATAGTCCAAAGAATAAAAGTATTTGGAAATGAAAATGTCTGTGATATAAGATGCGATTGCAGCATTCTATGGGTCAATTTGTGAGTAGTTTGTATGCTTTGTAATTCCAGTGAACTCTGGGGAAACTAACATTTCGCAAGCAAATATCGGTGAACCATATACATATATTTTTTCACTAATTAATTGAAGTGATTCAGAATGTTTGTTGCAAATATAAAATGATTTAAGAATACCTTGAGCCATTTTGGAAATTTAGTATATTATCTCGATAGTTTTTAAGGTTTAATCACTCGCATTTCACCAGTTTTCACACGTCGCTGTAAGCTCATCTTAAGAAGTGACCATTACAAATTATTGTTTCCTTATGTTGTGTTTATTTGTAAGTATATTTGAAGTAAACGGCCATATATACTGTTGTAGTATGGTGGCCGTGTATTGTCAGAGTCAAATACAATGATCTGTTAACTGTATCTAACCCTTGAGGGTCCTGTACATAAACATAATATGTTGTTAGTGTAATGTGGAAATACATATTTACGTTGTAGAGAGTTTGATATAGTGGAGTACGCAGTACGACTAGGGAGCAGAAGGCGTGGTTCTGTGGTACTGTACTTTCTATAGACATATAGACCAGCATCGCCCCTCGCTATAGATCCACACCCACACCCACCTCGGTAACTATCTGTGATATAACGCTAAGTAGGTAGCAGGAACAGGCGGCAAGCAAACGAGCATATATGTCCAGGGGAAAGGTTGACACCATATCTTACTTATATATTTAAGTAAACTATTGTGTGAGTGCAGAGCGTGTGTACGTGTACAAGTGCGTGTGTACAAGCAAACAAACAAATAAAACAAACAAACGTGGTATGTGATATTCATTATTTCTCTGTACAAAAAGACTGATTTTTTTTATTGAAGCATTTTACTAAACTCGGTAAAAGAGTTTTCAAAGCTATTATAATATTCTTATTAAAAGAATCGAGCAGATTATAACAGTCAATGTGCAGATTAAATATTTATTAGGATTACATCAAAAATTTTAATATATATTTTATTAATTTTTATAATAATATTTAAACATGCCAAACAAAACACACAACAAGATCAGGGATTGTGGCTTTTGCCGATTCTTGAATGTTTGATGATATGACGTGTCACCCTTGCGCCTTTCTCTCGGTCATGGGCCCGCCTGGGTGCCCACAAGGTAACCCGCAGGCGGCCTCCAGCCACCCGCAGTGGAACAGACTATTGCTATGTATGATCTTCCCTTTATTTGCAAAACAAACTGTTGTTTTCTTACTTGTCTAATAATTTATTGTCTGTCATATAAATAACACTAAACAAACTTCATTTCATTTTTTTTTTTTTTAATCGCTTCTTTGACCTTATTTAGTTGTATTTCATTTATAATGACAATTTTAAAATGACATGACTTAAATTATTTATATGTAGTACCAATTTTAGTAAAACAACCTATTTAAATATAATGTCTGTTACTCCTTATGATTTATATCTAATATGAAAGCTAATCCCTATCGGCTATCAGCTATCATCCGGGGATTCAATCTATTCATGTTTCAATTCATCCCCAAGTCTTTATATTATGAATTGTTTATCGGGAAATAATATTTAATCACAATGCAATGACACCCTACTCGGAAATTTAACCTTGAGACCCTGAATGCTAACACATACACGGGGAGTTGCCGTTAGTATGGTTTAAAACATTGAATTAGCGTGAGTCGAGCGCGAGTGTCGAGCATAGACAGATAGTTGTATAAACCAGTTGTATTTTTCAAATTAGATTGAATAAACACCCTAAAGTGAGAATAGGAAGAAGCATTCCTTGTAGTGCCGTGTGCCGTGCCGTGCGCAGCTATATATTAATGCAACCAATGTAACATGTAACTACATTATTAAGGCAGTGGAATAATGTGATACGACTAATGGACTCGTGTTAAAGAAGCAACCATTGTTTAGTGTGATGAATCCAAGATTAAATTTATGTGACAGTTTCCTTACATCGTAACGAGTGTAGGTCATGACTCTAGCCATTTTGTAAGCACAAGTCAGAAGAATAAGGCTCTCCAATTTGTATATACATATATATATTTTGAAACAAATCGCCTTAGTTTGATTAAAATGAAAAAATAATATTTTTATGTGGATATATGTCCCAGTAACAAATCTTAACCTTTGAGTGTTAAGAAAATAGATGAAATTAATGATATAGTTTATAAATATGAAACACAGTGACCCTTGTTGTATGAATACTAAATTATTATCACTTCCTTACAAGCAAACTCTTCTGTAAGTTTCCAACTAGTGCATTTCTTGTAAGTATTACAGTATTAATCATTATAATTAATAAAATAATACACTCAACTAATTTTGTTTTATTCTCTCTGCCAAAAAAACTACATAAATATATATAAAATGCTCTTCTTTTCAGTTGCACTCTTTACACTATGGGTTTCCCCACGTGGCAAAAATTCACGGCAAAAAACAATATGGTTGTTGGAAAAAGAACTGAGGATAGTCGAGGAATGCCGACTTACCTTGATTTTCTTCCTTTGCGTGTCTAATTCCACTGGTTCATCATATTCACAACTGAACTCACAAGCTCACGATGGTTCTTATCGGTTTCGACACGGTTGAACAAAGGCTTTGTGCTCAACACTCACAATATCTGTTGACAGGAGGATATTTAATTTTCAGACATAGAGATATACTATAGAAGCGCTATCCCATTCATAATTCTCCTAGATTCCAATCATGCACGAAAAGGCTTATTCTAGCTAAAGCCACCGCGTCAAAAGGCTCGGCCGTCAGAGCGTCCTTTTACTCAAGCCCATTGTTTCATCCTTTTCTTGTTGAAATGGAGGTACTAACCTACTATTCCGTTGAACCAATTTATTCGCTAAATGTCTTATCTATGTTTATATATCAATGTTTTCAGCACACTGACGCATGATTGTATTTAGTCGGCGTAAGGTAGGTAGGAAAAAAGCAATTTGTGGGTAGGAATTATAATTTTGGAAAAAGGGGCTAGGTTAGTATAAGACGTATAAGAATAATTACGTAGAACAGCAACACCGACTTTTTATATTAATTAATGGGAAGGTTGGTGTCCATAGACATATGAGTACGTCCGTGTTGGTGTCGCTTTTTTGCAACAAAATCAGTGCTTTGGGTTGATGTTACCGCTAAGTTCTAATCTCAAATCGGATTCCGCTTGTAATCTGTTTTTAGTATATACAAGAGCAAATAATTCCTTTCCACGGAGGTTTGAGAAAAGTTGACATTTCCTTATAATCTTTTACATTCGGCCAAAAACTTGATAAAGAAGACTCTTGGAAATTACTTTTCAGAGCTGAATCACGAGATATTAATTGATTTTCCTGTCTCGTTGTCAAGCCAGTAACATCTGTGTTGAAAAGTTCCAATTTTCATTTTTGTCGAGTACTGGAAAATAATCCCGAAACGAATACTTTAAAGCGCGGAATAATAATAACAATAATTATTGGATGATTTTTTAAGCGCCTCGTGAGAAAATCACCTCAAGGGCGCTTTAACGTGTTTAATGATTTCGTCTTGTACTTGTGTTAGCAACATTGCTCCACCAGTGGATTACAAAAATGCTGACAGTTAGATGACTTTTGGTGGCATTTATTTATTATTGTTAAATGGTCCAGAGATGAGACTGCGGACCCCCATACGTATATTCATAGACCCCCAGGTCCGCGGACCACAGGTTAAGAAACATTGCCCCAGGGTACGACCAACTACAATAAGCAGTTCAGTGAAATCATGACTACACCTACAAATGCACTGCAATGTCCACACATTGCCAACAAATTGTCAGAATCAAAATTAGGATTTTTTTTTAAAAGAAAGATACACTCCCGGGTTACAAATAACCTGACAATAGTTAGGTATTACCACCACAGTGAGTGAAAATGTTGCTGGTGTCACGATAAGAGGGCTCAGCCATCCAAAGAACTCACACAAGCCTGGGTGGGACCGTCCCAGAAGGGATGCCAGCTCAACTGCAAACAGGTCAGTTTTTAAATGCAGATTCAATAAGTATGATGAAATTTTAAAATCGCGCTGCCGTTCTGTGATGGCATGGATATAAAGATTTTTAAGACTAAATATGGGATTGGAAAAATCATTAACCCACTCCCTCTTCAGGAAACCGCACAATCGTGAGCTCCAGGGTTGTGTTACACGTTTGCATTATGTTTTTTCCTAAATGCTCGATCAACAAGTTGTGTTGAATGGGTTAAACAAAAAATAAATCTGTTTTTGTGACCGAATATGGGACCGGGAATTTGGAAAATTTATTAACTCCCTCCCTCTTCTTTCAGGAAACTGCACGATTGTGAGCTCCAGAGTTGTGTTACACCTTTGCATTACTTTTTTTTCCCTAAATGCATGCACGATCATCAAGTCATGCTGAAAGGGTGAAATAAAAAATGCAGGTAAAATATATCTGTTAGAATGACAAAAATTGAACAAGGAGAAGGGTATATTTTAAGTAATTGGTTTTTAAGATTTTCTAATTAAAAATGAGAATATTCTTCTAGATTCGGTATGCAAGGTGATTGGTTTATTTATGGTGCAAGGTATACACCGGGGGTCACCAAATGGCGGTCCGGATCCGGACCGCCGACATATTCTGTGCGGACCTCGTGTTAACAATACAAAATATTTTTTCATTAAGGATCTTAAATCGGAATTTGAAAACAGATTCACATATTTTAAGAAAATGAGAATGTCGTCGACATCCTCAGTAACCTACCTACTGTCTGCATCCTGGCGATGAATGGAGCAATGAAGCTGCAAATATTTTCGGAAGTAATAAAGCTGCTCTCCAGATGGAAATAATCGATTTCCAAGAAAATGCAGTTTTAAAACACCAAAAACAGGAAGTTTCTTGTCAAGAGTTTTGGATAAAATTTGTTTGTGCTAATAAATACAATAAAAAAAATTACCCTTGAAATTTCTAACTTTGTTTAGGTCAACATATGTTTGTAAAGCTTTTCTAAGATGAACTTCATTTAAAATAAATTCCGGAGCAGACTTACCGATGAATATCTCCTCATAAAGATTTAATGACAATAGTCTGCACAAACTTTATTCCAAACTTCGGACAGATAGTCCAAGGCAAAATGACATATTTCTCATTAATATTGTAAAAAAAACCTTGGTACTTCTTTTTATTCATAACATTTGTTTATTATTTAATAAAATAATGTTCCGGAACCCATCGGTTTTATTTGTTCATTGATATTGTATCTACACATATTTAAATAGTACAGTTTATTATTTCGATTTTTAAGCCAGGGGGTTTGGGGGGGGGAGTAGGCTTTTTCCCTTCCGGACCGCGACGGTCGTGTTATTTTAAAAAATGGACTCCTAGGTGACCCCTGGTGTACACCATAAATAAATCAATCCCGTGTACTCCGCCTTGCTGGTTATGAATGCGCATAAACAAAATTTTATATTTCCAGTTCTTGACATTTCAACGATTATTTGTCAAAGACAATTTTTATACTGGCAACACTTAAAAAAATGGAAATGAAGCTTGTTTTCATATGTTTTTGACGAATTACAAGGGTTTTCTACAAATTATCAATTTTTATCTTAAATAAGAGGTATTTGTACAGTTTGTAATGATCGGATTGATAGTAGCAACAGGGCAAGTTTTTTCGTATAAAAAACTGCGCGTGATTTCTCATGGCCTTTTTCTTTCCAGGTCAAACAGTCCAACGAGCCATCCCAGGCTCTCGCCACCATGGACCCGGATTCGGCGGGGGCCGACATATGTCGAGTATGTCGATCAGAAAACACGGCCGACCGGCCGCTGTTTCACCCCTGCATTTGCGCCGGGTCGATAAAGTTTATCCACCAAGAGTGTCTAGTGCAATGGATGAGGTACTCCAGGAAGGAGTTTTGCGAATTATGCGGCCACCGATTCTCTTTTATGCCAATCTATTCTCCGGACATGCCTCGGCGGTTACCTCTGCGAGATGTAGCTGGCGGCCTGCTGAGCTCTGTAGCCACGGCCGTGAAGGACTGGCTACATTACACTCTGGTGGCTCTCGCCTGGCTGGGCATCGTGCCTCTCACGGCGTGCCGCATCTACCGAGCGCTATTCTCCACAAACCTCGATTCCTTCGTCACCCTACTCCTCGACATGCTATCCACAGAGAACCTGGCTAAGGATGTTTTCTCTGGTTGCTTTGTCGTAACTTGCACTCTCTTCGCGTTCATCGGTCTTGTGTGGTTACGGGAGCAGATAATGCATGGCGGGGGGCCCGAATGGCTCGAGAGGGAGAACCCAGGTCCTGCCAACGCGCTTCCTGAGGGACGTGAGCCCCTGCAGGCTGCGGATAATAACAATCTGCCTGCAGAAGAGGCTGTGGAAGAGCCTTTGGCGCAGCAAGAGCCCGAAGGTGCGGGGGCGCGCGCAGATGCAGCAGATGATGGACCCGGGGCTGAGGAGGCCAACTGGAATCCCATGGAATGGGATCGCGCCCCCGAAGAGCTGACCTGGGAACGGCTGCTTGGCCTGGATGGGTCAATGGTGTTCCTCGAACATGTTTTCTGGGTAGTGTCATTAAATACATTATTCATCTTGGTGTTTGCGTTCTGTCCGTACCATATGGGTGCAGCAGGTGTGGCCGCTCTGGGGCTGGGGGAGCGTGTAGAGGCTTCCCACTTCCGGGGGTTGTTAACCACGCTGGCGGGCTACGAAGTGATTGGGGTTCTGCTGGCGGCGCTACACGCCCTGGCGGGGCTGCTGGGACTGCGCCGGCCCCGTCGCGCTCTGGGCTTGTGTTACGTGGTGGTGAAGGTGTCCCTGCTGTCCGTGGTAGAGATCGGAGTCCTTCCCCTGGTGTGTGGCTGGTGGCTGGACATCTGCTCGCTGGCCTTGTTCGACGCCACTCTGAAAGATCGCGAGGCCGGCCTGGCAGCCGCTCCCTGGACCTCCATGTTCATCCACTGGCTAGTGGGAATGGTGTACGTCTACTACTTTGCATCCTTCATCCTCCTGCTAAGAGAAGTTCTGAGACCGGGAGTGCTCTGGTTTTTGAAGAATTTGAATGATCCAGACTTTAGTCCAATCCAGGTTAGTGTCCTAAATGCTTATCAAGTTAGCTGAATGTAGGTAGGGTGAGAATGTGGATAATAGTAGGATGTGATTGTTGCAGGAAATGATCCACCTGCCCATAGTGCGGCACTTACACAGTCTGGTGGCATCGGCTGTGATATTTGGAACGGCTGTGCTGCTGATGCTGTGGGTGCCGGCCCGCCTGCTGCGCTCCATGTTCCCGGGCTTCCTGCCCTATGTGGTGGCCACCCACGCAGATGCCCCCGTCAATGAGCTCAGCCTGGAACTGCTGCTCCTTCAAGTAAGTCTCTAGTGTTTTCTTGTCACTTTTTTATATCTGGGCTAGAGAGATGTATATTTTTATGTTATACAGTTTATTTCTTTTAAACCTTTACTACCTAAAAGTAAAAATCACCCGAAGGGGCATTATCCCACATATATTGCAGAGCGATTGTCTTTTAACCTTCCCCATAATAACCATCTAAAAATTCCACATGTACCGAAAATGGGTGTCAGTATACCCTCGTTCGTATTGCTTTCTAAACAGTGGGATATATTTTTAAATAATTTGTAAACAATTGCAGTATCTACTTTGTTATTTATTTTTCATTGAAACTTACAAGCATTTCAATCAATTTTTATAAAGAAAGTGTTTTTAACTCTCCATTCACTTTAATTGAATTAAAAAATTGTTTATCAACAGTCAAAGACTCATCTCCAGGCAGAGATGGTATTCCTTATAGCATTATCAAAAATAGTAATGATAATGTTCTAAATCACTTCCTAAGCATCTTAAATAAAATCTTCCAGTCTGGCATAATGCCTGATGACTGGAGTTGTCAAATAATCATCCCAATCCTAAAATCAAACAAATCACCCAATTCTGGATCCAACTACAGGCTAATTGCTCTTTCATCCACCCTCAGTAAAATTTATGAAAAATTAATTAAAAACTGGTTAGAATTTTTTGTCGAAAGTAATCAGCTTCTCTCTCCATCTCAATTTGGATTTAGGAAAAAAAAATCTACTCAAGATAACCTTGCCATCATTAGCACTGATATTAATTTATCCATTTCTAACCATGAAGTATGTCTTGCAGTCTTCATAGACATAGAAGGTGCCTTTGACAATGTTTCCATCCCAATCCTTAAAAAAAAACTTTTAGGCCTTGGCGTTCCCCCCATGTTTGTCCAATCTATTATTAATCTATTTCTTGATAGAAAATTTTTCATTGAACTACCAGATGTTACTCCTCAGAGTAGATCAATTTGGAAAGGTTTACCCCAAGGCGATCTATTATCCCCTATACTGTATAATATATACACATACGATATGCTTGTCTCTATTCCCCCTCAAGTAAAAGTTATTGAGTTCGCAGATGATTTAGCTTTCTTCTTATCATACAAAATCATCCATCCCACTTGCCGTCAAATATCTTAATGAAGCCATGGATGCCCTTTGCACATGGCTCACTTTAAATGGTCTGGAACTTTCAGTTCAAAAGAGTCAGTGTGTCACCTTCTCAAACCGTCATAAAAATCCTCCTGTTCAAATTTTATTTAAAAACTCTCCAATCCCCAACGCCTCTGAAGTAAAATTTTTGGGAGTAACATTTGATAGGAAACTTAAATGGTCTTCCCATATTCACAATATAGTTACTAAATGTGAAAAAAATTTAAATATCATCAGATCATTAACTGGCGTTTGGTGGGGTGCTCACCCTACCTGCATTAAGTTGCTTTACAATGCACTTATTCGAAGTCATCTCGACTATGCCTGCCCACTTTTTAGTACTGCCTCCAAAAATGCACTCAGTAAATTAGACAAAATTCAATCGAAGTCATTGCGAATAATAACTGGAGCGATGCAGTCGTCACCCATCAATTCCCTTCAAGTGGAATGTTCTGATCCCCCACTTTATTTAAGGCTACAACTGTTTGCTGACAAATTTGTTCTTAAATGTTTAAATTCTAAATGTCATCAGGTTGTTCCCAGAGTTTCGTTGTTCAAAGACTCAACACATTCATCTACAATCAGAGCTCGAACTAAACCTCTTCCTGCCATCTGTAAAAATTTTCGCTCTCTCTCAGAGCTTCAAATTATCCAAAATGATCTTCTTCCACTATACAAATTAAAATATAGTCACGTCACCCTATCCCCAACAATTTTGGAAGGGATCGGCATCCTTAAAAGTCATTCCAATCTCCCAGCCCGTACTGTTAATAATATGTTCAATGACATTATTTCTTCTAAATGGCCCAATTCTTCTCTTTTATTTACTGATGGCTCCAAATCTCCTGACTCTCCTAACTGTGGTATAGGTATTAACGTTTACCACAATAATTCTAATGATAGAATATTTTATTCAATTTCAAACCAATTTTCAATATTTTCTGCTGAGTGCATTGCAATAATTGAAGCACTCAAATATATAATCAAAAATAATTGTGAACATTCCCTTGTTCTCTCTGACTCTCTCAGTTCCCTCCAAAAACTTAAATCCTGTCCTCTTCTTCATCCTGATGATCACTTTGTATGTCTCATTAGAGTGCTGATAGCCTCCATTCAAAGCTCTGGAAAAACCGTAATTCTTGTTTGGATCCCTGGACACATTGGCATAGTGGGTAACGATATTGCAGATTCTTTGGCAAAACAAGGAGCGTCCAACCCTATTGTTACCCTCGTAAACCATATTCCCCTATCTGATATTTTTTCCAACATCAAAGATAGATCCCGCAATGTTTGGACAGAGCATTGGAACATTGCCAGTCAATCCAAGGGAGCTCGCTACGCCTCAATACAAAGGACTCTCCCATCAAAACCGTGGTTTCAAAAATTTCCCCATTTTTCCAAAAAAGAAATTTCCTCACTTATTCGAATGAGAATCGGTCATTGTTCCGTTCCTTCTCACCTTTTTAAAATTCACATCCTTGACTCCCCAGATTGTACTGTCATACTTCCTGGGGCCAGGGTGATACTGAAGCCACGTAGGGTCCAGTGTTATACTTCTGGTCTCCAGAAATATGTCCCTCCCGGGGGGGGAACAAGTGTTAAGCAGGCCCCCCGGGGGCAATATGCCTCGGCTTGGAAGGCTCAGCTCAGGGTAGTAGGGCTCCTCCGAGGCTGTCGATGGTTGACTCCAATGAAACAAGGTTTAGGCACAATTCAAATGTATTCAATAATGCAAGGGTGAACATTACAGGCAACCAGGTAAGCTGTTTAAGGCCTAGCATAAGAGAGAGAGAGGCACTAGAAATACTACTGAATTTAGGCTCGGAAATACTATAAGAGGGTTTAAAATCTCACGTGGCGTCGTACGGATGCAGGCAGCTTCCTACGAAGTGGAGAGATCTAGAGCAAAGCTCATAGATCGGGTGCAGGAACGGGGCGGCTCGGGGTGCGTGGGCGGCTTCTCGGCGTCATGGTGGGCGGATTCGGTCAGCTTACCGAACCGGTGGGTGATAACGGTGAATTAAGCGGCTATCGGCAATGTAGGCGGATTAAAAGCCGGGCGGCCAGGGCTGCCATGGTATAAAGTAGGCGGCAGTAGGATTATACAGGCGTCTGTGATGATAGCGCCATACTGGGATCGTAAGTGAAGACTTAATTAGCCGCGTCAAAGGGTGGCATACTGCCCGACAGTACGTAGTAGTGCGTACGACCGCTCGCGCCGTTGTCTGAAATATGTCTGATGCTTCGGTGAACGGTGGCCGGAGTTCTCTGTCCGTGATGAGCGAGACGGAAGACTCGAACGTGTGCCCTATAAGGTAATGTCTTCTGCCATTGGCTGGATTTCGCGCCGTGTGGCCATATATGGTAATGTCTTCTGCCAGCCTGAGAGGGACAGCAATAATCACGCGAGAATGTACATGTACTGAGCACGTGACACACAGCTGCCTGCCGCTTGTATAGTTCGTTCGTAGGATTTATGGGCAACTCATAACACTACCCTCCTCCCCCTGAAAAATGAAGGGAAAAGGCAGCGAGGCTGATGCAGGGGACCACGACCTTTCATACAGCATGTGATGCGATGATTGCCACAATGTGAGGTACAGAGCTACCTCTTCACCAGGATTTAAACACTCCCTACCTAAGAGCCAACAAAATTTTAACTACCTGTGAGCCAAGCTAAAAAAAACTAGCAATAAACTGAACAAAGGTTGCCAACTCTCTCAAGAAATTAAAAAAAATGTGACGTACCTAGTGCGATACAAGACACGCTAACGAAGGTGCATGAAGAAATAAAGAAAACATGACCCTTCCGAGAAGGATTACTACCATGTAAAAATCTTAAAATTAGACAAAAAATTTCCAACACTATTCCTGTTATGGAATATTGTACGCTGACCAATGTCATGAAATGATCGAAACCAACTCATATTCGCGTCTTACAATAGAATTCTTAAAATTATACAACTTTGTTTTTATACACTTTATTCCTGTTATGGAATATTGTACGCTGACCAATGTCATGAAATGATCGAAACCAACTCATATTCGCGTCTTACAATGGAATTTTTAAAATTATACAACTTTGTTTTTATACACTTTATTCCTGTTATGGAATATTGTACGCTGACCAATGTCATGAAATGATCGAAACCAACTCATATTCGCGTCTTACAATAGAATTCTTAAAATTATACAACTTTGTTTTTATACACTTTATTCCTGTTATGGAATATTGTACGCTGACCAATGTCATGAAATGATCGAAATCACTCATATTCGCGTCTTACAATAGAATTCTTAAAATTATACAACTTTGTTTTTATACACTTTATGCTATTTTCACAATTCAATTCCAACCCAAATGTTAGTTTCCCGCACTCTCAGCTTGTCATGGTTTGTCTGGTTTGCATTTAATTATCAGGCATAAACGACCATCCTCTCATGTTCGCATATAATTGTAAGGTAATGCTACAAAACCTATCATGAATATTAATTTTCAGGCATAATATGAATCCTCTCATGTTTTCTCGACTCACCCTCGGTGACCCGTACAGCGCTGTACTTGGTATACTAGAAATATACCCTTGCCGCAACGACATAGACAACCGGATAGATCCCTTGGAATCCTCACGGTGAACTTGCGTTCGACGAAACCACATAGGACACCCTCTAGGTGTTCCCACCAAAATAACCAGACGAACCGTAATGACCATAAGTGCAATTACATTATTCTCTAATAAGAACAATACGACCCGAATGACATAACTTTATGACATTACCGAGCTAATTTACTCAACTGGGTGCATACTCTTAAATCTTCTTACTACGAGAAGTACTACTCCTTATTTGAATACAGTGATATAGCAAGTTACAAAACACCGTACAATTGCGTCCTGATATGGCAAGGACTTTACACGCTGGCTTACCATATTGATACCGAAGTAATCAATTACGTGTTTACAAAATATTTATATAGTAATTTAATTAATTACATTTATCATAATTAAAACACTTGAATATACATTTGTTTACCCACCAAAAACTCTATGTGTGTGAGTACAATTTTGTTAAATAACTTTCAATTCGAGTTTGTCTCAACTCAACTTAAACTCTCAGGGTTTGACTACGTAAGGAGAGAAGAAGGAAAAAAAAAAAATTAAAATAAATAACAACAACGCCACGTATTTTTACCAAAAAATACGAAAATTTAATACTACCGACAATGTTATTAGAAGAGGACTATTGGGCCTATTCTGATAACAAAAATGTGGTAATATTATTATTACATTGCCTTTTCATCGTGAATTCACTCCAACATACGCTAGAATTGAGACATACCCCGTTAAGGAGTGGGTAACTACCCGATTGTGAACGTTTTACCGCCCCAATTTCTCCTATATCGCAACGTGTGAGATGTCCAATACTATAACGATTTAACCTACCTGTGAGAATAATTCGACAATGAAAGAGATTGAAAAACCCGAAAAAAAAAGGACAAAAAATAAAAAAAAATTATAATTGAAATGATATTTCCATTTATACATGACCTTATATTAATATATACACAAGGTTATTTACAACCATAAGGTTCCTAAGTTTCTTACTACCCAATGACCTACCCCAGTATGATGAGAGCTAGGTGCCTTATACCTACCACTTGTACAAGAATTTTCTTATGCCGTCTCTTGTCAACGAAAAGAAAAGAATATGCTTGCATATTCTTTCATTGCATCTAAAATTAAGTACTTTTTAGAATGCAAATTGTTCCACGAAAATAGAAATTAGGTCTCTACTTCGGACCCGGGCAGGATACTGAATACCTAACGCAGTTTTTTCTAATGAAAAACCTAGCCTAATTTAGGGTTCCTTGAACTACGCCCTCAATCAGTGTAACGTGTCGTGTTTCTTAGACGAATTTATATACTTATGTAACCATATTCATACATAAATTTAAAAAAATTTTTTTTTTTAAAAAAAAACAACCTAAGTGGCTACGCACTAGGAGAAAGTAATAAATTATTACTACCAATAATAGTCATTACAATAAATGAACTAAATATCGCATCAGTAATTTCACTAGTGTAAGGTGAGTTACCTCTTTTTTTTATAATAATAACAATAATAACACAAGTCTTCACGTGCAGACATACCTGCGTCCCGGATTGTCAACACTTGTGATGACGATCCATTAAGAAAGGAATTGTATACTTCTCTAATAACAAAGGTTAAGTTATATGCGTTATAACCTCGTACTAACCACTAGGGTTCATGACGTCCTTGGGTTATATATAAAAGACAATACAATACATGTACCTCGTGAATAAATTTACAATTTTTTATTAAGGTCATCCAATGATGGACAATAATGCTGACTAAGTCATGTAATCAATGAAACTGATACATATTCGCATTTTACAACCTTATGTAGAGGACAATACAATACATGCACCTCGTGTTTAAAATTACTGTGTTATTATAATTCGTAACCAATTTCTTTCCCTACTGATGGACTAATTTCCATACTCTGTTCTGTTTTTCTGTTTTCCTCTCCGTGTAATTCTCAGGATACGCCTCCTATAGCGTCGGTCATATTATAAGGATACCTCCTATAGCGTTTGGCATATTATAAGGATCTCTCCTATAGCGTCGTATAATTATCAGGCTATACTATAATCCTCTCGTGTTTTCAAGAGATACGTTTGCAAACGTCTATCTCCGTGTGGCCACACCGTTACGTTCAGAGAACCGTAACCTTGCCTTAGTTCACCAACACAAATGAGAAATCACCTTCCTCAAATGCCTGTGCTTCGGCAAAATAACACATAAAAATAACACAATATCCAAAAAAACAGAACTTCATTAATTATTTTTAATATTCATGTTACTACAATTTCTATAAAATTTCTCTTTAAAGGTTACTCTATATTTAACAAGAATCGTTTCCAAATCCTAATAACACAGATTTATAACACCGCTATACGATGCGTTATACACATTGACTAAGTCGCTCAAATACCTAAGTATTCAATTCGTGTGTTTACCTTTAACATTACATGTTATAAGCTAGCAATTTTATATACATAAAAAAATTGAATCATAACTGAATTGCTAACGACGTTGCTTCTTCTACAACTTCAAAATTTTAAAACTTTACCTGTTTGACTGAATATTAGAAAATTCCTTTTTTTTTTTAAAAAAATTCCATGTCTATTATTTATTTACTTCTTAATTTGACAATATTATCCGATGATAACTTTCTTTACTAATAACTTTCCACTATACGTCTCAGTTTAATCTCAACTTTTCTGTTCATAACTTTTTTAACTTTTGTTTACTTTACTATCATTTTGTTTTAAAAAAAAAATTCCATTGTATTTAACTATATAAGGGCGCCATGACATTTTCTAAAATAGCTATGTCAAAACTATACGAATTTACAATTACCTAAAGCTTACTTGAGGGGTTAATTCTCTAATTCCAATTCTTTCCTATATCACAAATTCCTTCTTTTTTTTTTTGTTCAAGATTTCACATCTTAACAATCCCACTATGCCCTAATTCTGAGGAAGGCATTCCTATAACGGTTCGAAACCAGAATTGTATACGCGGGTACCTATGTATCCGTAGTACATTTCTTGAGTTTATTACTCAATATCTATATGATATAATTTCCTAACAACGATCACGTAGACATATTTATGAATACGAGAAAAAATGAAGAAGACAATTTCTTATAATTTTATAACCCTTTCCTTCATTACAAGTAAGACATTAATAATTGGATTCTATTCACTATTTGTTTTTGTTACTAAATGACAATGACAATATCGATTTAACTGTCGTAGTTTACTTTTTAATTCTATGTTTTAATAATTTTCCACAGATGTTTTCAAAAAAAACTTATTTTATCTTTTCTATCCTGAAGTCCATTATACTGTTATTACATTCATGTAAATTTGTTGCCGAAATCATTCCTACATTCTTGTGAAAAAAAACTTAATTGACGCTAAACATTTAAATGTTCTTTGTTCGAGAGATTATTCTGTTAAATTTGACAAGGATTTTCACTTTAAAAATTCTTCGTTATTTTTTATTTAAAACGATAATTTGAACATATGATGCTATTCACTTGTTTCCTCTGAAGTGTCTTTACCCACGATGGTTTATTTTATTTTCCGCATACTACTATTTAGAGTGGGATAGTCCCGATTAAAAACAAAACATGTTCCAATACTGTCTCTATGGTAAATACCTATAGCATATACAAAATTTTATTATTAAACCTTCCTTAGATAACCATTCGAAAAATCAAGTATCTAGTAACATATACCTTGTAGTTTGGAATTTATTCTTTAAATGATGTTCTACTGGTTTTCACTAATTTATTTAATTTACTACCACTTTAATACGAAAGCAATTCAGATAGATTTCAAGAACTTAAACTAACAAAAAAAAACACTTAGCCAATTATATACATTGATATACACGTTGCCTTGTTTATATACATTTTATATACACGTTGCCTTGTTTATATACATTTTTATATACAAGTTTTTTCCCTTCCCGAACGTTTATTACTTTAACAACACTGTGTTTTCTAATTTGTGTAATATGGAATATTAATTCAATGATGTACGATCTCTAACCGTGGGTTCATGACACTCATGATTTACAAACGAAACAACATTAAACTTCTAAGAACTTTACTATTTTTAACCGATCTGTACCTAAACTTTTGTTTCTTAAAAAAACTTTTGACTGAATTTGTTTATTCCTTTTCCTTCTAAAATTTATGCTATTAATCTACATTTGTCCTGAACTGTTCATTAATCCAATACGCAGTTAGCTACTCTGCCCTAGACAATCAACAATCAAAATTACAATTCTAATTTATTATGATGCATCAACAATAAATCAAAACTTCTATGAAGAAAAATAACAATTGTGGCTTTAACTAATATTACAAGGGAAGCTTTCCATATTAACTTATTCTGTTTTGAAAATTAATAATTTGTTGCTTTAAAATTTCTCTTTTATAACATTATGTAACGTCGTTTTCCATTTTGTGTTTTAAAACTGCCTATTGAGAGAAAAGAAACTTAACTTTATAACTTGTACTCATTATTTATTGAACTTTTCGTTTAACGTTTATTTTATAATTCAACTTCCGGGATTCGTTAAACTCAACACATTGTTTCCGTAAAGTTAAAAAAGCCCTTTTGGGAACTACGCCTCTATCCATCAACATTTTTCTTGTTACCGACGCGTTTGCTTTCTCGAAATTTAATATTCTATCCATTATTGGTATGGTGGCCTCCATGATTATGCGTTATTATAATGAACAAAGCAAAAAAAAAAAAATTTCGGACGATTATAGAAGACGAGAGCAGTTGCTGGCAGTCGTATTTACAACTTCCTATTACAGGGGAACGGATGTGAACGAGCACAATCCGACAGTAGTTACTACCTTTTATTGGAAACAACCACTGCTCTTCAAGGAAGAAATAACGCAACTTACACAGCAGCCACTCGGAGATTTTAAAATAACGAGATTCATTACTCAATTAAAAAAAATTCCGCGCGAATGACGAACAACTCTGACTGCCGCGATAGAACGTAATAGCGTAAGACGTTACGGTAATAAGCGATGTTTAAAATACCTAACACTCGAATAGCACTAGCCGACGGACTCGCGACGTTTAGAATAATTCACACAGAACTACCGTTGTTGATGGGAGCACAAATATAAAATATTTATAGCTAAGATGCCACGATAGAAACGTAATAGCGTGGGAATGAATGCTACGGTAGTAAGCGATGTTTAAAATACCTAACACTCGAATAGCACTAGCCGACGGACTCGCGACGTTTAGAATAATTCACACAGAACTACCGTTGTTGATGGGAGCACAAATATAAAATATTTATAGCTAAGATTACATAATTATGTTTCTAGGGAGACAACAATCGACAAGACTTCGGCCCAGTTGGCGCGCCAGTGTCATACTTCCTGGGGCCAGGGTGATACTGAAGCCACGTAGGGTCCAGTGTTATACTTCTGGTCTCCAGAAATATGTCCCTCCCGGGGGGGGAACAAGTGTTAAGCAGGCCCCCCGGGGGCAATATGCCTCGGCTTGGAAGGCTCAGCTCAGGGTAGTAGGGCTCCTCCGAGGCTGTCGATGGTTGACTCCAATGAAACAAGGTTTAGGCACAATTCAAATGTATTCAATAATGCAAGGGTGAACATTACAGGCAACCAGGTAAGCTGTTTAAGGCCTAGCATAAGAGAGAGAGAGGCACTAGAAATACTACTGAATTTAGGCTCGGAAATACTATAAGAGGGTTTAAAATCTCACGTGGCGTCGTACGGATGCAGGCAGCTTCCTACGAAGTGGAGAGATCTAGAGCAAAGCTCATAGATCGGGTGCAGGAACGGGGCGGCTCGGGGTGCGTGGGCGGCTTCTCGGCGTCATGGTGGGCGGATTCGGTCAGCTTACCGAACCGGTGGGTGATAACGGTGAATTAAGCGGCTATCGGCAATGTAGGCGGATTAAAAGCCGGGCGGCCAGGGCTGCCATGGTATAAAGTAGGCGGCAGTAGGATTATACAGGCGTCTGTGATGATAGCGCCATACTGGGATCGTAAGTGAAGACTTAATTAGCCGCGTCAAAGGGTGGCATACTGCCCGACAGTACGTAGTAGTGCGTACGACCGCTCGCGCCGTTGTCTGAAATATGTCTGATGCTTCGGTGAACGGTGGCCGGAGTTCTCTGTCCGTGATGAGCGAGACGGAAGACTCGAACGTGTGCCCTATAAGGTAATGTCTTCTGCCATTGGCTGGATTTCGCGCCGTGTGGCCATATATGGTAATGTCTTCTGCCAGCCTGAGAGGGACAGCAATAATCACGCGAGAATGTACATGTACTGAGCACGTGACACACAGCTGCCTGCCGCTTGTATAGTTCGTTCGTAGGATTTATGGGCAACTCATAACAGTACGTGGTCTAGATGTGGGCACTTTAGATCACATATTTTTTGGTTGTCCCTCTCTAAATAAATATCCTCTCTTCTATCAAGCGTTATCTAAAATTGCCTCCCCTCCATTCAACATTTCATCTCTTCTAAGTCTGAACTCGACTCCAATCTTCCATATAATTCTGAAATTTGTACATTTAAATAAAATTAATATATAAATTCACCTTTCCCTTTCTCTGTAATTTTAAATGATGGCCTAGAACACCCTTGAAGGGTGAAAGCCAGAAATAATTGAAAAAAAAAAAAAAAAAGTGTTTTTAACAAAGCATTCATAATTTCTTTACATAGACAACTTTTACAAATATTCTTTTGAAAAATAATTTCACATTGAGAAATTTGAGCTTGTCTGTATATTTGTGAACTTGTCAAATGAAAATTTATAAATATATTTACAAGACTTAGAAATTACATTCTTAGACTAGAAAACCTAAAAAGAGCATTTCAACAAATGTTCAATTTCATGGTAGAATCCCATCTTAAGGCGATCCAATAGTCCAGGAAAAAATCGAATTCGGAATTCACGCCCCTTTATAGGAGGAGTTTAAAAATACTTAAGAAAAAGCTTTTGGAAAGGTTGGAAAAGGTATTTGAGAAAAAAAATTACATCTTTATATTGTAAAGGCCTGTAAAATACATTAATACCTTTTTTAAGCATGGTTTATTGTAATAAAACGGAAATTTAAAATTGATTTCAAGGAACCAAGCGGCGCGGAGTCCAAGGCGTCAATTTCCCGTCGGGGACAGGGCGGAACTGACACAAAAATAAGTCTGTAGTCCTTCGGTGGACAGCATAGGGTCCACTTTTGAAAATTCAAATTCATCGACTGCCAGCCGTATTGTAAAATAGCAACGCGAAAATGGATATTTTATTTTATTTGTGGGGCGCACTTGTGATTTGTACAGGATTAGCAGTTGTGTACTATTAAAGTATCTGCGGGGCCTGTACAGTATGCCTAGTTTTTGGGAGGCTAATTTAACTCATTATTACAGAAGGAGTCATCTGACGTGGCAGTGTCTCTAGTCAATTAATTATTATTATTACTATTATAGTACTAACCAAGTTCAATAACAATGATATATGATTTTAAAATGACAGGTGATCCTTCCTGCTTTGCTGGAACAGTCCCACACACGCACGTGGCTCAAGTGGCTCGTCCACTGGTGGTGCGGAGTGGCGGCCGGAGCCCTGGGGCTGCGCTCCTACTTGCTGGGCTCTGGACCCGGCCCCAGTGCGGGCCCGGAACCAGGCCCGGCGGGACCCGGAGGAGGACTGGGGGCGGCCCACCAGGCCCTGCTGCAGAGGGAGGGCCCCACGGGGTGGCAGCCCTACGAGCGGCCGTCGGCCTTCCCCGCCCGATTGGCAGCCTTACTAGTTTTAGTATGCTTCTCCCTGGTGATTGCCAGCTCGGTTGCTTTGGTGAGTTCCTTGATTTATTACTTTTACATTAGACACCAGTGATTTTGTTGTAGAGAAAATTAAGATTTTGAATTTTTTGAGAAATCCAAACAAATTTTATTTAAAGAGACTGAAAAGATTTCTGCAAATTTCTAAGATTAAAAGACTATGGAAACTGTAATTTTACATATCAGCATTTCTTAATCTGTTCAAGGTGTAAAGTTTCAATGTAAGCAATCATTGTATGTATCACTTGTTTAATACATACATTGAAACCCACACAAGAAGTTTTCATGTTTAACCTATACGCCAATACATGCATTATAAAGGCAGGAACACACTTAGCCCACGCGACGCGACGCTACGTAGGTTGACGTCACCATTTCCATATCTGGACTACTTATCTTCCATACATTTTCTATGGAAACGGGTGCTTTAGAATCACACTAGCCCTACGCAACACAAACCGAGGTGCCCTACGCGACGCGGATCTGCCACAGCCAGATCGGCGTGGGCCGTGTGGAAGGTGGAGGGGGTATGGTCACGCCTACTATGAGATGATTTCACATCTTTTTGGTGTTATCTAAGCATAACGCGTTTCGCTATATCTGTGGTTGTTTTTTTGACATTTATTATCGTTTATTATTAAAAAATGGGTGACGAACAGTTCATTGAAACTGAGCACGAAGTTATTTATAATATCAAATCTCAGAATTATAGAGATTCAGCTATACGATTATATAATAAATAACTAATTTCAATATTATACCCCTATAATAAATGTCTTTCTCTAGTCCAAATTGATTTTCGAAGACGTGTGTTTTCTTTTTTTATATCATATTCAATTATGCTGTGAAGCTCTTCAAATACCACTTTACTCATACGGAAGTATATGAAGGATCGTCCGTATCAGATTATAGATCTTTTACTAAAGTATGGAACTCTCCAAACATTTGTCTTCGTTTGTTAATGTTGTGGACCCAAATACTTCTCACTTTTTTGTTTTTCTTTTTATGAGAATATTGATTTAATAATAATAATCGTAGCAAATCATCTTCAAATTCGCTTTTAGAAGACATGGCAAAGCTGTCGTCTGCTGAGAAAAGAATCACATAAACATAACAAAATAAACGTCAAATGTGTCAAATCAAACACTCCGGCGCACCAGAGACCTATTGTCACGTGGTCACAGCGACGCGTATGGCCAGTATGAACATGGACAGGAACTTTGCGTAGCGTCGCGTCGCGTTGCGTGGGCCTAGTATGTTCCTACCTTTAACCGTGTCCCCAGTATCATATGCATATTTCTATGAAAATAGAATGAGCGTAGTGCTGGGTACATTGTTTATTCGTGCGTACATGATGCATGATTTTCATGCTAAAAGTATGAATGTCACAAAAAGTCTCACGGATATCGCACACCGTCCTGTATACATCAAGAATGCGGTGAAAATGTTAAAAAGTTTAGTGCCTCAAAAATTTATGTTGAAAAATGATCTAATTTATCGGACATATGTGATAAAGGGTGTATCACCAGTCACCAGGTACTCGAAGGATTTTAACTTGAGATTCCTGAGCATGTTTGGAGTATTGTTGTGATAGAAAATATGCAAAATGGCATCTATACCTATGTTCAACTCTAAATATGCTCAGAAATCGCTGGTTAAAATCCTCAGGGTACCTGTATATAGGTTTTCCCCACGGACGTACAAATAGATGGACCTGCCCTAAGTGATAATAGGCGTATTATTTCCCCCTCCCATTGGAACCATTCCATCGGAACCGGCTGGGCTTGCGAGAGCCTCGTGTGAATCTAAAAAATGTGACGTCATCATTCGTGTCCAGACCAGTGTCGAGCTCTTATCGTACATTTTAGGAAATAAAACGGCAAAAATTGTGGCTTGTGCTATAAAAACTTGTAAAAATAGAAGTGAAAAAGAGAATAAACCCAATTGTCGTATTACATTCCATAGGTAAGCATTATTTTACTTTATTTTAAGTTTATTCATATCATATAATATGATAACACATACTATGACATCGAGATACATGGCGACGCGAAATACAAAGCCGCTGTTTACTGGGGTAAGCAAATTATGAAACAATTGTAAAAGTGCCTACGGCAACAAAATATTCGACTATCAAAATACGCACACCTTACTTTGCCGAATTTGGACTTCACACATGTGTTCATAACGTGGCATGCAATTCGCGCTCCCATATAAAAAGGTCTATTCATTCAAAAGCAGATTTTACTTTCAAGAACTAAATGGTGATAGTGCGAGGTGCCTATATATTGTTAGATTGATTTATTGGCGAATCAAGTCTCTTTCCTCTCTTCGTCCCGCCATAGTTGGTTTTTACCTCTCATCTGTAAGTTCTCGTCTATCTATTTGTATGTCTATGATTTTCCCAATAAGAATTTATTTTTCAGGTCCACTAAGAAACTTTATAAGAGTTTCACTGTAGGTAATAAGTACTATATTTTCTTACATCACAGGTTATTGTCTTCCGATTCCTTGAAAAAGCTTAGAAAAGATTTTGGTAATAAGTACTATATTTTCTTACATCACAGGTTTTTTCTTTTGATCCCTTGAAAAAGCTTAGAAAAGATTTTCAAGTGTTGCTAGCTTACTATTCTAAGTACAATATTTACTATAGGCCAAGTCGACGGCTGACATGTAATCTGTATCAAATGTTTCCAGGTGGTTCCCGTGTGGTTGGGTCGCAGAGTAATGGCTTTATGGCTTCCTAAAGTATCCGAAGGAGTTCATGAATTGTACACAGCGGCTTGTGGTGAGTAAATCAAATTTAAATGATAAACACTCAATTTAAAAAAAAGAAAATCAAAGATTCAGTGTCAAGGCGTTTGTTCCAGATTTCTGTATAATATGTGATATTCTGTAGGAAGGTGATAGAGAATGAAGACATGCTTTCAGTAAAAGAAGAACATTATCTAAGCAACTTAAATAAGCCATTTTTATTCTGCTTCTAATGGCTTGTTCGCACTGGGAGAGTAGTTTAGTCGAGTAGAGAGTAACTTGCTCTTGACTAGTCGAAAAGCGTTTGCATTACAGTCAAGTATAGTACATTAGTGAGCCGCGTGTTGTAAGATGACAGGCTGCTACGCAACAATTGTAATGCTTATTTTAGAAGAGGTGGAAGAATAAATTAGTGAGATGAAAATAAATAAAAAATTATAAAAATAGATAAAACACTTTGTATTTAACCACGAATTTATTTTGGTATATATCGACCGGTTTCGCTTACATCAAGCTTCTTCAGGATATAAATAATAATAACTCAAGTTATTATTATTATTATTACGAAATGAATTACTACGAAATGGATATAAATAATAATAACTCAAGTTATTATTATTATTTATATCCTGAAGAAGCTTGATGTAAGCGAAACCGGTTGATATATACCAAAATAAATTTGTGGTTAAATACAAAGTGTTTTATTTATTTTTATAATATAATGTCTAACCACAAAGTAATTGCTTCTTATGAAAAAAAAAAAAATAAACTATAGACCTGAAAAGAGATTAGTAGCAGCAAAATTAAAGAATTTTAGAGTATCGTCTTCGCTCCAACGGCACGACATGTCCGTGCGTCTACTAATGAACTACTAAAACGACGGGTTCGCGCATATCCCTGCGCTGCGGGGGCCGCTACTTGCCTGAAAAAATAGAACGAAATGGATTACTCTACTAAAATTGTGGTGTTCGGATGCGTTTAGTTTTTTTTTATTTTTTTTTATATGAGCTCCACACAGGAGGCCCTGAGGAATATAATTTTCCTCGGGGCCTATGTCATCTTTGGGGATGCTGTGTGGAGGGTTTTTTTAGGGAGAGGAAGGAGAGGAGATTTCTGGGAAGGAAAAGGGTTTAAGGGGTGGGTAGGAATTTGGGGTTCAGTGTGTCTGAGACCTAGACCATAGGTTCTCAACGTGGGTGATAACACCCCCTTGGGGGCGTTTGAGACCTTCAGGGGGGCGGTAGAAGATCCAGAGACAATTGGGGGGCGTTTAGATGGCACAGGGGGGCATTGGCAAGTAAAAAAATATGGTATAAAAAAGACAAACAAAACACTCTAATCACGTACTAATAAAGCAAAGTAAACCTAATTATTGGTTAATTTTTGTTATTAAAAACCCATGTCGGAAGTAAAAAAGAAGATACGGCAATATGGTGTGGATTATATTAAATACGGATTTATCGAAAATCCCATAAATCCATCATCGTCAATGTGCCTTATTTGTCGAAAGACATTTTCAAATGAAGCGATGAAGCCTTCTAGGCTTCAAGATCATATTAATAAAATCCACCCGGATAAGAAAGACAAAGATGTGGCCTATTTTCAAGACATGAAAAAGAAGTACAAAATTCCGCCAAAACAATTTTCAACAGCTTCTAAGCAAGACAATGATGGACTTCGAGCTTCGCACAATATCTCATTGTTGATTGCTAAAACAGGCAAACCAAGTATACTATTGGGGAAGATTTAATTTTACCAGCAGTAAAAGAAGTAATAACCACTGTGCTCTATAAACCAGCTGCAGATATTATCCGAATTCCTTTGAGCAATAGTTCTGTGCAAAGACGAATGGCTGAAAACATTGAAGAATCATTGTGCAATCATTTGCAGTCTTGTCGATTTTCAATTCAGCTGGATGAGTCCACTTTTAAGCTTGCCTTACTCACTTTACCAACCAATGAAGCATTGTTATTGTCATACGTAAGGTTCATCAAAGATGAGAAAATATGTCAAGAACTATTGTTTGTTACAAATTTGGAAACAGATACAAAAGGAGAAACCATATTTAATACACTGAAAAAGTTTTGTGAAGAAAAGAAAATTCCTTTTAATAATATTTTGTCAGCTGCTACGGATGGCGCCCAGCTATGACAGGGCGTCACAAAGGCTTCATAGCGTGCTTAAAAAATAAAGTTCCTGACTTGCTTGCTGTGCATTGCGTAATTCAACGCCAGCATTTGGTTGCGAAAAATCTGAGTGAACGCCTCCATACATCACTGCAATATGTTATCAGAGCAGTTAATAAAATCAGAAGTAACTCATTGAATGACAGATTATTTAGTCAGCTTTGCATTGCCAATGGTGAAGATTTCAACCGATTGCTGCTTCACACAGAGGTGCGCTGGCTGTCAAAAGGTTCTTGTTTGACTCGATTTTACAATCTATTTTCTGTGATAGAGTTCCTAGGAAACAAAGACACAGAATTGCGCGACAACCTCACCTCATCGAAAAACAATATTGCGTACTTGACAGACCTGTTATAAATTGTTTAATGATGTCAATTTCCAACTTCAAGAAGGCGACGACTTAAATTTGATTAAGACAAAAAATTGCATTGCAGCTTTTGTATCCAAACTGCTATTATACAAAAGAAATATTGGCAGACGAGAATTTAATAACTTCCCAAATTTGTCAGCAGTATCATTGTTGATACGACTGCTTGTTTACTGTCAACACTTGGAAAACCTCCACAATGATTTCAAGGAAGGGTTCCGGGATATTTTAAACATGGACATACCAGACTGGGTTTTGGATCCTTTTTCAAATGTCTACACAGCAGAATCATCCCAGTTAGAAGAAGAACTAATATAACTGACGACAAATGAGGAATTAAAAATTAAATTTAAGAATGGCTACCAAGAGTTTAGGCTGTAGAAGCCGATTTCGCAACTGTACCTAGGATTATTGTCTATAGTCCCAACGATTTTTAATAGCATTCCCATCGTCTTATTTAGCTGAACGTGGGTTCAGTGCTGTAGCAACGTTGGTAACTACAAAGAGAAATAGGCTCCATATTACTGAACGCGGTGACCCTCGTTTGTTTTTAAGTATTATCGAGCCTAATATATACAAACTTCTTAAAACGCCTCAAATTCAACCACCTCATTAGATAAGTTATACATTCAATATCTTTTCAACGTTAATAAAAATACTTCTCTATATAATTAAGTGTGCGTTTTAATTGTTCTCATTGAAACAATCTTCTTCTCAGAAATAGGATAGGAGTCATAGCCTTTCTTATGATTACATATTAATATTACAGTGTAATTAGACGTTTAAATATAATCGTGGCAATAGCTGTTTTAGATTCGCAACTATTTTTTACATACTAGGTACATAGTATGTAAAAAAAATATAAATTGACTTTTAGGAAACCCAGAGAAACCCATCGCCCCCCCCCCCCCCAAGATGGTATGAGAAAGCAATTGGGGGGCGCTAGAAAAAAAATATTGTCAAAGTGGGTGGGCAAAAAAAGGAATCTATGACCTAGACCCTAGGCAAACCTCACCCATGAACCCGGGCACCCCTGTTAAATCACCAAACGTAGCGAACCACTTGGGGTGACCTATGGCAGAGGTGTTGGTTATCCAATAAAGGTTCCTGGGGCGGCGGTACCCATTCCCGCCTCCCAAATTGAAAAGTAAGTGATTTAAAAGTAGTTACTAATATACTTGCTACAATACAGTAATGTTGGCCCTACTGGGTGGCTTACCCGTGCTGAGGCCCCCATTTAATTTGTAACAATTTATAAAGGTGTAATAGCACATATTCCAAGGATTTTAACCAGTGATTCCTGAACATATTTGGAGTTACGAATGTAGCAGTCATTTTGTCCAATCATTTATTTTCAATTTAAAAAATATTTTCCATCACACCATTTCATCTTACTCCACTGGGTAGTTGGGTTTAGGGGGCGTTCCAAGTATTATGTAATACAATTTCTGAAGATTTTTGACCCGCCCTCCCACACGCCGTAACGAACGTTTTCCTGTACACCCCCCCCCCCCCCCCCTGAACGTTACGTAACGCCCAAGTGACAATTTTTACCTGAAAGTCCTAATTAAGTTGCAAGTACTGGAAAGTTGCTTAAATACCTTTTTTCTTGTTTTAATCTCGTTTGCGGTAATAAATAAAACAAGAGATTTCTAACTTGCGATACATGCATATATTGTTTATTCAAGTTGCTATTTATAAAAAAATTGGGAATTATTATTATTTTTATCTGCCTTGTATTCCTTCCGGATCTCCACAATTTAACACTGTCTTTCCTCATGTTCCAAATGCAGTTTTACAAAAGGAAGATTTAAAAATCCACAGTATGATTCACAGAAGAGAAAAACCTTTTTCATGTCCTGACTGCAACTATTCGTATTCTCAAAAGAAATACCTAAGAAGTCACTTGCTGACTCATAGTGGAGAAAAATCTTTTTAAAGTTCGGACTGCAACTATTCATGTACTACGAAGTAAATGAAAATCTAAAATTCACATGTTTACCCACAGTGGAGAAAAACCTATTTCATTCCCTGAATGCAACTATTCTTTTTTTCTAAAAAATAACTAAAACGGCATTTGCTAACTCACAGTGATGAAAAACATTTTCGATGTCCCGACTGCGACTATTCATGCGCTACAAAACGGTATCTAAAAATTCACATGTTTACCCACACTGGACAAAAATCTTTTTCATGTCCTGACTGCAATTATTTATGTTGTACAAAGGAACTTCTTAGAAATCATTTGCTGACTGACAGTGACATAAAACAGGGTGGTAACAGGACCTGGAAAACCTGGAATTATCAGGGAAATGTCAGGGAATTTCAAAAAAAATTTATTATATCAGGGGATTCCAAAAATAAAACTAAATTCGTTATTTTGCGATTTGTGAAACCCCAAAGTTGTGTTTTATTACTTTTACTTGCGACGCACAGTGGACGAAGAATGAAGAAAAAACACGAATTAATTCCTTGCTGACTAAATATTAATGCAATTTTTTTTTTGATCTTATTAATGAATTACTATTTTGAAGTAAAAACTATTAATTTACTCTTCCGTAGAAATTTACAACAACAAAATAATACATTGTGAAAATATACAAATATCTAGGCAAATAAAACATATTAATTTTAAATTTTACATATATAAACAAAAAAAGACGGGCAATAATTAATTACACACATATTTTAATCGAAAAATGGTAGAAAATCTAAGTGCTAAAGGTGTTTGCGTTTTCATTGGAGTCTAAATCATCACACAAATTTCCAGAACCATTGAACGAATTTTTAGTAGACTTAAAACTTCAGTAGGTAAATAGAACCTCAAATTATATCAGGGAAAAATGTAGAAACTGCCCTGGAAAACCTGGAATTATCAGGGAATTTTGAAATCCTTTTTTTGTGGC
The DNA here is from genome assembly GCA_917563855.2 of Limnephilus lunatus. Classification (NCBI taxonomy): domain Eukaryota; kingdom Metazoa; phylum Arthropoda; class Insecta; order Trichoptera; family Limnephilidae; genus Limnephilus; species Limnephilus lunatus. The sequence goes on along the minus strand of OU830598.1, from coordinate 42,932,628 downwards.
CACCCTGTAAAACCTTTTACATGTTTCTACTGCAAGTATTCACGTTCTTCAAAGAGGCACCAAGAAAATCACATATTTATCCACAGCGGACAAAACCATTTTCATGTCCCGAATGCAGTAATTCAAGTTCTCGACATGGAGATTTAAAAAATCCACAGCGCGATTCATAGTGGAAAAAAACCTTTTTCGTGTTCTGAGTGTAACTATGCATGTACGAAGAGAAATCGTATGTTTTCCCATAGTGGATGAAAACCTTTTTCGTGTCCCGGCTGCAAATATACATGTTCTACAAAATAACAAATAAAACGTCACATATTTTTACCCACAGAGGAGTAAAATCTTTTTCATGTCCCGATTGCCACTATTCATGTTATCGCAAGGGACATCTAAAAAATCACTTGTTAACCCACAGTGGACATAAACCTTTTTCGTGTCCCGACTGCAACTAATCATGTTCTCAAAAGGGACATCCAAGAACGCACTCGCTGATTCACAGTGGAGAGTAACCTTTTTCGTGTACTGACTGTAACTATTCATGTACTTACAAAGGGATATCTAAAAAATCATATATTTACCCACAGTGGAGAAAAACCTTTATCAGAAATTTTTTATTCCATCAATATTTGAACACTGAAGAAGTTCAAAATAGTGCTATAAACATAAACAGTGAATATAAACAAACAAAAAAATTGAATAAATAAAGCACCTAATGACCTAATGACTTTGACGATTTTGAGTCCGTAAATTGCGAATCTTGAGATCAGGCACAATATTGGTAAGTTGGATTCTAATATCTTTTGTCATATCGAACCTGTTCTTGCACTTTGACTTCGTTATCCACTGGAGCGACAGCGCAATTTAAAACTTTTTTCTTCGATTGTTCGAGATTTTTAGGTTATCATTTTGAATATTTTCCATCCACTTTTAAAAAATCATGCCGCCGAATTTTAATATGGAGACATACAAACTAATTATAGTTCTATGTAGCCAATGAATTCACCTATCTTTTGTCGATTATCACATATTCGTAGGATTTATAAAAAATATATTATAAAATCGTAAACTTCTACTTAATTACTTACAAATAAGGGAAAATTTGCCAAAACTGGCAGCAAAGCAATCCGATGCATTTTAAATAGTGCCATATTGTGGCAAAAAGCGCTCCAATGGTTATAGCTATTAGAAAATCCCGCTTCTCATTAAATAGGTTGTGGACAACGGAAGTAAAACAACTTGCTTTGATATATTGGGGTACTCTTCTGACAAACTCGCCCAGAAAGGCTGATTTTGTATTTCTGAATCAATTAGAATTTCATATTCAATTGCGCTTAATTTTTTTTTTTTAGAAAGACAAACATTCCCGGTTTTGAATACCCCGACAATAAGTAAACGGAAAATATTGCTTGTGTTATGATGGAGGACTTAGCCAGCCGAGGAATCAAACACGGGCCTGGGTGGGACTCAAACGTGATGTCAACTCAACCACTGACCGGTCCTTAATCTTACTGATTTAGCTGTCAGGGAAAATGGATTCCGAACCCAGGAATTGTCCTTGCTAGTTTTCGGAAAATAATCAAAAGATTTGTTTTCAAGTTATGTATGTGTTCTTAAAATTATTTGAAAACCTCTTCATCTATTTTAAAATTTAATTCATTCAAACATTCATGTAAGGCAGGAAAACAATCAAAAGATCTGATTGAACTGGTGAAATCCAAAATCGTAATTTTTTAAAAACTTTTCCACCAACATTTACAGCACCATGCGCATTTATAGTTAGACTAATTGTAATAAGGATGTAGTAAGACTGATTGATTTTAATATTATTTTACTTTCAGGTAAAGTCGATATCGTAAAAAATATTGTTGGGTTCCTTGGGAACAGAAATTTTATGAAACACTTGCAGATCTGTTATCCCGTTGTTATTGTTTCCACATTGCAAAGATGTTCATATTATTGACTCTTACCACAGTATTATACACCATAGTAAAAAATTTCAAAGATTTTTTTTTAGTAAGTAAAATGAAGATTTACTGCAATAACAGCATAAACGGATCTTTCAACTCCCAGATAAGTTTAGTCTCTGTACCTGGAACGGTACCTAACTTAAGAACTTTTGTGAAATATTTATACAAATAATAATTTCAGTAGTGTTGAAATTGAATATGCGTATACATATAATAATAAATGAAATTCTTCCAACAAAATATCACGGAACCCCTATTCAGGTTCGGCGGAACCCTGGTGTACCGCGGAACACAGTTTGGGAAACCCTGTCGTAGAGTATCGGATACTTGCGTTTTCCTGTGGAAGAAGTGCCTGATAAGTGGCCACCTTATTCTCCACCTCTTGTATCTTTGGGATTCTATGTGCGATGATCCACTGTCTTATTTACAGTTGCATAATTTCACTGTCTTGTTTACAGTTTTGTGATTTCACTGTCTTGTTTAGGGCCGTCTATTTCAACAGAAAGCTAAATCATATCCTAAAGTTAAATTTTAACTGTCAGTTAAATAGGACCGCGCGCTGTTTCAAGTGTATTTTGGCTAAAATAATAGTTGTCGGTGTGGCCAGTCTAAAAAGCAGAATATTCCTCAGATTTATGTTAAAGAGAACGCATCGATATTTTTTGATGCGCAACACCGTAAACTAAATCTTATAATTAGAACAACTGTCGAAATATCCAACTGTATTTTGTTTCGCATCGTAGGATCTGACATCTTTGTTCCGATAAAAAATTATTTGTATGAATATTTACAAATAGATTACGTCCTATTATAATACATACATATAATATACAATATGAATGTAATTTACTTTCCAGTAGTTGTGATATCTCCTTGAATTTGAAGTGTTACATGTTTTACGAGATCTTTAATTCAATTTATTTATGATATCGAAAACATGCATTTTATAGCTTTTTTAAAATCCGTTTGTGAGAGTACATACATATTACATTTTTTTATTTTTTATTAGGTTTGTCAACAGTGATTTACATCAAAGCTTTAACAGATACAATTTTTTTTTTTTTTTTTTTTTTTTTTTTTTTTTTTTTTTTTTTTTTTTATTTCAAAAATTTTGTTTTTACAATACAAATGATTACATGTGCAAGGTTATACAATAATTCATTTTATATTACTACTACTCCATAATTTGAGCTCAAGAGCTCGTGTTTATGGGAGGAGTATTAACATGCAAAAAAAAAAAAAAATTAATAGTGTTTTAATGAGATGTTTAAGCAATGATCAAAGAACATTATGAAAATAAATACAAATATTACTTGACAAAGGTACATAATTTAGAAAAAATAGTTTTAGAAGGACAATAACAGTATATATATATATATATAACATATTCTTTTAATATTAAATATTTCAGTTTAAGTAAGGGTAAATTAAATTAAGGGTACAATATATCATTATCCAATTTCAGGGACTTAATTTGATTTTTAAATTGTTCATATTTCAATGTTCCCGTTATATTAATTTTGTTTTTGGACAATAATAAATTGTACCATCTTACACCTAAATACAAATAGTGATGCTGAGCCGTAGTTGTTCTAAGCACAGGGATGGCTATTAAGCCATTAGTTTTAAATCTATTGCTTATGCTATCTGAGGGGTGGATTTTTTGAATAAAATATTCTTTATATATTTGATATAAGGCGTTTCTCTTATACAATTCTATGATTGATGGTACATTAAATTCCCGAAATAATTCTAGAGTAGGGAAGTCGTATGGTTTCCTAAGGATGATTTTTATAATTATTCTTTGAATTATAATAATGGGCTGTAAGGAAGATTTAAAGGCCCCTCCCCACCCAATAATGCCGTACTGTAATAAGGACTGGATTAATGCATAATAGACCATTTTTATGGTTTTTTTATTTAAAATATTTCGTATCTTATAGAATATGTAGATAAGTTTTCTTATTCTTTCCACAGTGAGATTGATATGATCTTTCCATTTAACATTTTTATCTATTAGGATTCCAAGATATTTTACATTTGATTTATGATTTAGTTTAGCGCAGTCCGTATTACATGTATCGTAATTTGTACAATTTTTGGAATGAATTATTATGTTAATTAAATTGTTTGGTACATCTTCTTGTAGAGAGAATGGAATACAATAAGTTTTTTCTGTGTTGAGTGATAATAAATTATTATCGAACCATTTTTTTATAACCTCCATGTCTTGATTGGCTGCAATGGTAATATCGTTCCACGTTTTTTTTTCAATAATTATTGCAGTGTCGTCAGCAAAGGATATAAGTTTACCATTAAGTGATAATTTAAACATTTGGTTAACGTATATTATAAATAAAATTGGTCCAATAACAGTCCCTTGGGGAATTCCAAATTCTAAAGTTTCATCCACACTTAGTGAGTTATTTAATTTTACTTTTTGACTTCTTTGAGTTAGATAGCTTTGTAGCCAATATCTAACCGTACCAATAATGCCGATATCATTTAATTTATTGATTAGTTTTGTATGGGAGATACTATCAAAAGCCTTGCGTAAATCAATGAAAATGCCAAGGCATTTGTTTTTTTTATCTAATGCATTGTATATAGTTGATGTTAATTTAGCAATGGCATCATGAGTGCCGAGTTTCTCTCTAAATCCAAATTGGCTAGGACTAAGTATTTTATTATTATCAATGTAGTACATGAGTTGCTTTTTTACGATTTTTTCAAAAATTACACTGAACCATGGTTGATGCTATCACTAATTAAAGACAAACACAACATTGATAACATAATACTTACATATGTATACAATCATTCACACACACACACATACCATACATTACAAAATAATAATAAGTTTTTGCAACTTTTTTTTGTAACAATAATATTATAATATAAGTTTATATAACAATATAAAAGGGAGCTTTAAATCTTGTTAAGAGATGATTTGAAGTTGGCCAATAGTAGGGGAGGCGAAGCAGGGATTTTTGGATTTACTCAAGCGCGTCAGATTAACTAAGGGGAGATACCTCCCGACCCTGTTATAGACTACCACCATTTATGAACCAATAATATTGGTGGGTGCGGTTAGGGCAACCGATCAGATTATAAAAAAAAATCGATCCCCGTAGTTACTCGAGCGTGTCAGATTAAGGTATTGTGAGTTAATTAGATGCAGAAAAGTTTACATTTCAATAATCTGACGATTTGAACGTGACGTAAGAAAATTAGCGAGTCACAAAGCAAAAAAAAAAAACGTCACGTGGATTTACTCGAGCGCGGTTAATTTTTTATTTTTATTTTGAAGGAAATAATGTAAGGATTACAGAAATAATATAAACTGGCGATTTCGAAATGCCGAAGAAGCTAAAATCATCACTGAGTGTGGAGCGTACAGCGGCTGACGGCGCTGAGAACTGCCTACAACTGTCGAGTCCATAGACATAGGAATATTACTAGACCTGCCCTAAGCGATAAAAGTGGTCTGCCTATATTTAAAGAGGAAAGATTTTATTGTTTGTTTGTTTGCATTGAATAGGTTCCGAAACTACTGAACCGATTTGAAAAATTACTACGACTCAAGCGGCGACATTTTAAAAATAAAATAACACTTATTGCGGCATATAATAGTTAGACATATGCTGTCGCGACACTTTTTGTAAATAATGATGTGTTCTGCAAAGTCGTAGTACAATATTTATTTCTATCATGAATAGTTTTCGCAGCGCACGCGATGTAAAGAATATTTTAGGTAATTTTTTTACACCTTGGGTAACATTATTGGAGTTTTAGTAAGGAGACCTAATTTTTGGAAAATATAATATAGCCCGTGTCATACGGGGATAGTGTAGCTTCCTAACAGTGAAAGAATTTTTAAAATCGGTTCAGTAGTTTCGGAGCCTATTCAATGCAAACAAACAAACAATCAAATCTTTCCTCTTTATATATGTATAGGCAGACCGGTCGAGTCGTACGTTGACAAGCGCTTTAATTAAGCGATTAAGCGACAAGAAGTTTAATTAAGAGATTTTCTTTTTATCATTATAATAGGTATATATTATTTTCTGTTCATTGTAATTCTATTCAGTAATAAAAAATAAAATAAAAAACTTAAAACTGTCAGATTAAGAAAACCCCTCCACATAATTGTCAGATTATAGGTCAGCACAACAAGGACAACAAGAACAAACTGAACCGTCTGTATAAAAATCTGACGCGCTCGAGTATGTCAAGGTTACGATTTTTTTTACATTTTCAAAAATCTGCTACGAGTTTAGGTTACGTCCAAATCGTCAGATTATTGAAATGTAAACTTTTCTGCATGTAATTAACTCACATTACCTTAATCTGACACGCTCGACTAAATCCATTTTTTTTCAATTTTCTACCTCCTCATACGGCCACCCCCACCACCCAACTCGTCAGATTAATATCTCTCCGTTACCAGAAACACGTAGGGCGTATACGCTATTAATATCTGACGCGCTCGAGTAAGTCATTGTGACGATTTTTTTTAAACATTTTTGAACATTTATACTCGCTCCCCCCACCACTGAAAGGGCATACATCACATAAACTTTTTTTCTTTTTAGCATCTAATCTTTGCAATCCAATAGGTCCCCACAACACTCGAGTAACTACCCATTTAGCGTTATTTCCTCCCCTACTACAATGTTGACATTGTCAAATTAATGGAATGTTTTTTATAAGCCTCATTAAAATTACGGCACATTCTTGATAAAGCTGAGTCATACCCCAGCTTAGTTCGATATGTTTTAATACGTAACGGAACATAATTTATAAGTCGTGAACCAATTCTAGGAACATTGAACCTGATTTGATGTAGTAGAAAAGGGCAGTTTATTAAACCATTAACAATTTTGAAAAGAAAATTTAAATCTGTATTTAGTCTTCTCTGTTCAAGGGTGCGTAGATTGTAGAATTTTAGTCTATCGGTGTAGTGAGGAAGTGATCGAGCTCGCTTATCGGAATACGCTAGGTGGTACATAAAATGTTTTTGAACTCGCTCTATTCGCTGAATGTGAAATTTGTAGGTTGGACTCCATACAGCACTTGCGTACTCCAACACGTTGCGGGTGAAGGAAATTGTACAGCGTTATTTTTGATATGGGGTTTTGAAAATGTTTACTATTTCGTTTGATAAATCCTAGCATTTTCAAGGATCTAGAAATTATGTTGTCGATATGAGGTGTGAAAGTAAGTTTTTTATCAAATAATACGCCTAGGTCCCGAATGGTTGCGACTTCCTGGAGTTTAGTACCGTCGATAAAATATTGAGTTGAAATAGGATTGTGTTTATGTGTAAAAGTTATGTGAACACATTTTAAAGAATTTAGAAACATTCTATTGTTGTTGCACCACTTTGAAACTCTGTTAGTATCATTTTGGAGAAGTAATTGAGTCTAGTGATGTATGGATAATTTTGAATATCTTACAATCATCAGCAAACAACAATTTTTCAGAATCCAAAATAACATCGCACAAGTCATTTATAAAAACAAGAAATAAGATTGGGCCCAAATGGGACCCTTGCGGCACTCCAGATGGCACGTCTAATCCTCTTGACTCATAGCCATCAAATACTACTCTTTGTATGCGGTCAGTTAGATAGGAGTAAAACCAGTTTAGCAAGGTACCATGAACACCCATTTGTTTGAGTTTACGAATTAATAAAATTTGTGATTTACTTTGTCGAAGGCCTTACTAAAATCTGTGTAGATTGTGTCTATCTGTTGACCTCTATCGACAGCTTCGGTTAAGGTATTGACCTAGCAAAGTAAATTAGAAGATGTTGATTTCTGGAGTTAAAAGATTTTTGAGATGATAATTTAGATATGGACAAATTAATTTTTCGAAAATTTTCGCAAACGAACAGAGAATAGAGATGGGTCTATAGTTTGTGACTTCGTGAAGGTCTCCGCTTTTAGGTATTGGTACAATATTAGCCTATTTCCATCTTGTTGGGAAAATGGATGAAGACAATGATTTTCTGTAAATGATAGTCAGAGGGAGTGCGAGACTGTGTGCACATTTTTTTATTAGGAGTGGTGGAATTTTGTCGGGGCCAGGGCCTTTGCTCTGGTCAAGGTTTAGCATTTCTATGTTTACATCGTGTACACTAATGTTTACTGTGTGCAGAGAGTTGTTCGAATGGTCTATTGATTCAGATTGAGGTTGAGTCTCTTCGTTGCTTCTAATGTCATCTTTCTCCTATACTGATGAAAAATATTGGGCAAATAGTTCGCTGCTTTCCTCGCCGTTTGACTACTTTTTTTCTCCAAACGTCATGTTTTGGGGGATAGTACTTATGTTTTGTTTCTTGTGTTTGACAAATCTCCAAAAAGCTTTAACGTTATTATGATTAACCAGACACGATTCGATTTGTTCAATGTGTTTAAAGTAGCAATTACTAATGAGTTTGGAACAACGGGTGCGTAAGAGTTCGTAAGAGTTTCTATCACGTGGATTCTTATATTTTTTATAGAGAATTCGAAATTTATTTTTTTCTTTTAGTAATTTAACTAAGTCTGGTGAGCACCAGATGGGATGCTGCCTGTTACGATTTACAAATTTGGTTACGCATTTCTCAATTATACGATACATATGAGTGTAAAATAAAGAAACCATATCGTCTACCGGCATGAAATCGGGTAAAAGTAGTGCCCAATCCAGTTCTTGTAATTCCTGATTGAATTGAACGTAATCATTCTTATTAAAATCATATTTAAGTAAGTTTTTATTCTTTAGCATTTTTGTTAATTTGAAATCAAAACTATATTCAATCTCTAAAGGTGGATGGTGTTAATCAATGCGACTTAGGATTTCGGTACTTTGCCTGACTTGTATTGTTTGTGAATTGGATAGAACGAGATCTAAGATTCTACAGTTACTATTTGCAATGCCATTGAATTGATTGAGGTTATTTAGGGCAAGAAAGTTTACAAGATAGTTACCAATGTCAGTATTATAATTTTCTGGAGATAGGGAATGAGTCTGGTTGGGTTCATTGTGGGTCCAACCAATGCTTCCCAGGTAAGTACATATACGTAAGTAGTAGGTGTACAAACTATACTAGCATTAATAGAGCTTGTCTTTTAAAGGCAGCTTCACTCGCTAAATATGTTGATATCTGAAACGATTCTGTTCAGGCCCTATGTTATGTTTATGAAACAATAAATTGATTTGAAGATCTTGTAAAACTTGCGATACATTCATTAATAATAACTTGTTTTTAAAAGGTAACGCTAAATATGTCGATATCAGAATTGATTCTGTTCAACAGCAAGATTTTTTCGACATGCGGTGCCGCGCCAAAAATTTGGGATCATCCCAGATAACCAAATTATTGACATGGGGCCGAAATGTTTTTGGTTTTCGCTGCAAGACATATTTGATGAGGAATTTATCGTCTTCTCTATGCTTACTGATAAGTAATTAGTAATCAATGTAGAAGCATGCAATTACGTAGTTTACCTCGAACAGAACTGTCAATATATGGCGGAGTAACTATAGAGTAACAATAAGTTAAAATTAACCTAAAACAAGCAGTTAAATTGATTGAAAAACGCATTTTGGTGAAATTTAACTTCAGTTATTCGGGCATAATTGCTTCCCACACTAACCAATACTTTACGGCGGTGGGGTCTAACCTTGCGGAAAACATCCTAAGTGTCACCAAGGAAACTGAAGATTCACTGGCATCGGCAATAGAAACAAAACATAATTCTTTTTCCTTTCAATTTTCACCTACGACAAATGAAGAGGTTTTAAAAATTATTGACAATCTCAATAATACACATTCGAAAGGTCCTGACGGTCTCAACACTCATATACTTAAAATCATTAAACACAATATTGCATCACCTTTATCGAACATCTTCAATAAAAGCTTTTCTTCAGGGGTTTTCCCCGACCATCTAAAAAAGTCTTTAGTGGTACCGATCTACAAAAGTGGACCTAAAAACCAAGTGGGCAATTATAGGCCAATATCCCTGTTAAGTGCTATCTCAAAAATTATAGAAAAAATATTTAAAAATAGATTAAGTAATTATGTAGAGAGCCGAAAACTTTTAAGCAAAAATCAGTTTGGCTTTCGGCCGGAGAGGGGAACGGACGATGCTATAGCGCAACTTACAGAACATATTTCTAGAAATATAGATCGCGGAAAGAAAAACATTGCACTGTTCTTAGACTTAGCCAAGGCTTTTGATACGATTTCACATAAATTACTCCTCAAAAGATTAAAAAATATTGGCATTGTAGGAATGCCCTACGAATGGTTAAAGAGTTACTTAACAGGTAGAAGCCAGCAACTCAAATTGGGAAAAATAGTAAGTAATTCACTACACACTAACTTTGGGGTACCGCAAGGAAGCACATTGGGACCTCTTCTATTTATAATCTACATAAATGAGTTATGCGACCTAAAAGTAGGCGGAAAAATTATTACATTCGCTGACGATACGGTAGCTATATTTGAAGGAGACGACTGGACTCAAACACATAAACATGCTGAAAGTGGAATCAATGCGATAAAACAATGGCTTGACAAAAATCTACTTACATTAAATATAGCTAAAACTAAATACATAAGATTCAGTTCAACTATAATAGGACAACCTAGTACATCATACACAATAAAAACACATAAGACTAACTGTAATTCCGATAATATTGATTCTAACTGCAACTGTGAAGCTTTGGAGAGTGTGAAAAACATCAAATATCTAGGCGTTATTATAGACAATCATCTTAAGTGGAAATTTCACATCGACAAACTTTCAATAAGGGTAAGAAAATTGATTCATGTATTCTTTGTATTAAGAAACATAATCAAACAACAAGACTTAAGAAAAATATATTTCGGATTATGCAACCCCATCTTAACGTATGGTTGTATTGGTTGGGGAGCGTCAGGTAGAACAATTTTAGATCCATTAGTGAAGGCCCAGAAATCCATAATTAGAGTCATTATGCGTAAACCCTATAGGTTTTCTAGCGATCAGCTCTACAAAAAATTTTATGTACTTGATGTTCGTCAAAACTATATAAAAAAGGTTATTATCCACGTACATAAAAATGTAGAAAATCTTAAGCAAATTGACCATAAATATATAACAAGAAGTCACACCAGAAAGGATCTCGTGGTCCCAGGGAGCAATTCGGCAAAGTTTCAAAAGACGTATACATATCTGGGACCGAAATTGTATAATAAAATCCCACCAGAATTAAATATTAAAACATGTAAAATGGCATGCATCGGTACAATAATAACTAAATGGTTGATAGACTTAGGTAGGATTGAGTCTGAAAAATTATTAAATAATGTCATTTAAAACTTAAAATTACACATGGCTAACTATTAATGGCACAATCAGTAAAAACTTAGTATAGTATATTTAAACTTAGTATATGTATATTTAATCTACAAAAAAAAAAAAAACAATATTTTGTTTTTTCTTTTTTTTTACAGAAGACATTTTTGGCATTTTTCACCAGCATTTGGTTCCTTAGAACAGGCAATCTGCCTAGCTAGGAACTAATAACGTACAAGACATAATAACACTTGTACACATTTTAATATCTACAGTTATTTGAAATATTATTATTATTATGTAATTTTGCTGTATAAATGTAACTAATGTAATAAAAAAATAAAATAAAATAAGTTAACTCCTTTTTGTTTTACTTTTACTCTTCAACGCTCGCTAAAGCAAAAGTAAAGCAAAACGCAGTTACTAAAGTTAAATTTCACTAAAATGCGTTTTTCAATCAATTTGACTGCTTGTTTTACGTTACTTTTAACTTTTTTGTTTACTTTCCGAAAACCGATAGTTACTCTTGAGTTACTCCGCCATATTGGCATATTTGACAGTTCTCAGTTTATTTATGATAGTTCTGCTCGAGGTAATCTACGAAATTCCGTGCTTTAACATAGTAATCATGATAAATATATTGTAGAAGCCGATGAATTCCTCATCCAATATGTCTGACAGCGAAAACCAAAAACATTTCGACCCCGCGTCAATAATTTGGTTATCCGGGATGATCTCGAATTATTGGCGCGGCACCGCATATCGAAAACATCTTGCTGTTGAACAGAATCGATTCTGATATCGACATATTTAGAGTTACCTTTTAAAGACAAGCTCTATAAATGGATGTATCGCAAGTTTTACAATATCTTCAAATCAATTAATTGTCTCATAAACATTACAAAAATATAACATGAGTAGTAGGTAGAGCCTGAACCGCCTGGACAGAATCGTTTCGGATATCCACATATTTAGCGAGTGAAGCTGCCTTTAAAAGACAAGCTCTATTAATGCTAGTATAGTTTGTACACCTACTACTTACCTTTAATGTAATACTCAAACGGATTTTTAAAAAGCTATAAAATGTATGTTTTTCTGTTTTCGATACCATAAATAAATTGAATTGAAGATCTCGTAAAATATGTGACACTTCAAATTCAAGGAAATATCACAACTACTGGAAAGTAAATTACATTCATATTGTATATTATATGTATTATAATAGGTCGTCACTTATTTGTAAATATGCATACAAATACTTTTAATCGGAACAATCCCGTCGTCCTACGATGCGAAACAAAATACAACCGAATATTTTGACAGTTGTTCCGATTTTAGGATTTAGTTTACGGTGTTGTCACATCAAAAAATATTTCGATGCGTGTTTTAACATAATTCCGAGGAATATTCTGCTTTTTAGACTGGCCACACTGACAACTTTTACTTAAGCGAAAATACACTTGAAACAGCGCGCGGTCCTATTTAACATCCTTGTTACTTTAACTGACAGTTAAAATTTAACTTTAGGACACGATATAGCTTTCTGTTGAAACAGACGGCCCTTAGAGTTTTAAAATTTCATTGTATTGTTTGGAGGCATCCATTAATTACTTGAGCAGTTTTTCTTCCAATCCAATCTAGACCCCCCCTCCTCCTCGGTGAGATAAATTTGGGCCAATTCGTATATTTTTTTCAAGTTACTTGAGATTTTCCTGGACCCCCCCCCCCTGTTTGTGCTCACGTACTTAATGGATGACTTTATTAGCACAACTGTTACTGTCCATTACATCCCATTAGTTTTGTTGTTGATTTGATTGTACCGGCTAAATTTAGTTTGAATGAATCTACAGGCGCCGCTTTGATGTTTGCAGGCACATACCTCTGCTGGGTATTGGCACGAGCTCTCTCTCTGTTGTGCACCTGGCTGCCGCTGGGTCGTGCCCTGGTAGCCCGCCGCCTCGTCCTGTGGGGCAGCGTGGCGCTCCGCTCGGCAGTGGCGTGTGCCGCCCTACTGGGCGCCGTCCCGCTGCTGTTTGGGCTGCTGCTGGAGCTGGTGCTGGTGGTGCCGCTGCGAGTGCCGCTGGACCAGACCCCTGTGCTGTTTGTGTGGCAGGACTGGGCGCTCGGTGTGCTGTACACTAAGATAGCGTGCGCCGTCGCCATGATGGGCCCCGAGACGCCGGTGCGTGCCGCTATTGAAAAGGCATACAGAGATGGCATTGTGCAGATGGACCTCAAGTGAGAATTCAGTTCAATATACATACATGACATCAATTATGCGAAGTTTTGAATCCACCTCTCAATATAAATAATGTAATGGATAGGCATTTTTAAACATAACATAATAAGTTATGGCTTATCAAATCAAAACCTGCAGGATCCGACATATTTTTTGATGCATGCAGTGTACACTATTGGTAGAAAATTCAAGGCTGCTTTCCTGTATAAAGAAAAAACAACTCGGACATACCTTTGAATATACCAAAAAAAATCACTAAATTTGTAAATTATTTATTTACTAGCTGACCCGGCCGCGTATTCCCAATCCCTAACGCATTTCAGTCGCTCTACCGACTGAAACGCGTTAGGGATTGGAATGCATAAATCACCTTCCAAACACTACCGCGTTTCGTTCGCCTTCGCGCTTTGTTGCTCTCTGTTTCTGTTAGGATGACGACCGTTATTATACAAGGGTAAGCAGGTAGGATGGACCAAAAAGATTTTGTAAGTACAAAAAACGCGGTCCATCCTCCCTGCTTACACTTGTATAATAACGGTCGTCATCCTAACAGAAACAGAGAGCAACAAAGCGCGAAGGTGACTGAAACGCGGTATTGTTTGGAAGGTGATTTATGCATTATGGTATTTAGGTAGGATGGACCAAAAAGATTTTGTAAGTACAAAAAACGCGGTCCATCCTCCCTGCTTACACTTGTATAATAACGGTCGTCATCCTCACAGAAACAGAGAGCAACAAAGCGCGAAGGTGACTGAAACGCGGTATTGTTTGGAAGGTGATTTATGCATTCTAATCGCGTTTCAGTCGCTCTACCGACTGAAACGCATTAGGGATTGGGAATACGCGACCCGGCCACACATTGCTGTGGCTAGCGACATACAACGCCATCTACTGAATGGTTACCCATTCTTTATAACCACTGCTATCTGTTAATTTGTATACAAATCAAATCCACACACCCGCTTGCCAGCCCGCTACAGACATTCTCCTTTGTACCTTGACAAAGTATATACCTAAACCTTCCTCATGAATCACTCTATTTATTGGTGAAAACCGCATGAAAATCACTTCAATAGTTTTTGAGTTTATTGCCAACAGACAGACACGGCCTGCCTCTAATTTATAATATGTTCAGATAGACATTGTGCACTTTTTTTCCCTCTGTAAATTTACATGTACATTTTTATTTATCTGCTGTTCAAGTAATCCGTGAACAGGGATGTCTGCATCAGTTTTCTCCTAACCACTCGAGGGTCGATTTCTGGGTGTTCGGTTTTCAGGGGCTATTTCATAACCTCTCTCACTAAGCTATTCATTAGCGCTACTTGTAGAATAATGTAGTGTTTATGAAATAGTATTGAGGGGTTATGTTGCTTACTCTCGGATCTTCAATGTGTGATAACTTTGGTTGCAGGTTCATCTTGTGCGAACTGGCAGCCCCCGTGATTACCTGCTTCGGGTTGGCGCTGGCCATCCCGTACGTGCTGGCCCACGGAGTGGCGCCCCTGCTGGTGAGCAGCGCGCCACTGCGTAACCTCATAGCGCGCCGCATCTACCCCTTCCTGCTGCTCAGTGCGCTGGTAACCGGCGTGGTGGTGCTGCAGATCCGACAGTTTCGCAAGCTCTACGAACACATCAAGAACGACAAGTACTTGGTCGGGCAGCGACTGGTCAACTACGACCACCGCCGCCCCCGGCCCCCGGCTGTCTCCGTCTCACCGCAGAACCCCACAATCTGAGATATCCTAAATTATAAAACACATTGTTAAATCTATTATTGTTAAAAACGTGGTGGTATTGTATATTATTAAATTGGACATAAGTGACCATCATCCTATAATTATTGAATATTATTATATGTAGGGTCCGTACTTGCGATAGCAGAAGTAACGTCATGCTTGAATGATTAACTTACGGTATAATTAGCACATTGTAATGTTTCCGATATTTGAAAAACATACTTTTTCATATCTTTCAAGAAACATTACTGGAAGAAAGTACTTTGCTACCACAAATTGGATCCCGATTTATTTAGCATCTTCTCAAAAGTAGTCAAAATTATAAAAATATATGTATTACAATAACTTCAAACATATGGGGGGGAATTTACGGTATTTTAATTTTTATCTGTGTAAGAATGCATTCACTTATTTTTAAAATAAATTTAATGTTCCCGGTGTACGGCGAATGAAATGTTGAATTTTGAAACATTGGGACTGACATTTTATAATTATCTTTGTACATAGTGAGCTACTTCACTGTTTTCCAGACTTTTTAGAAGATTATAATATGAATTAGTCCCTATTTTTATGTATTTCTTGGTCTGTAGACTGTCAATGATAATCAGTCATCAAGCGTTTTTTTATTCATTTAAAGCTAGTTTCACATTGACGACTCAGCAGCTGTATTAAGCCGCATAAACATTGTTTTGTATGCAACACGATCTAGCGGCAAAGTTGCTAATGCGTATATCCCGGCAATTTACATACAAAACAATGTATGCGGGGCTGAATTGCGCTATTGAAGTCGCCAATGTTAAACTAGCCTAATTGTTTTTATTATAACATTTTATTTCCATGTTTTTCTGCACCCTTATTATGTATTCAGTGACAACGTAAATAAACAGTGTTAACAATCCTTACGTGACATTTGGTTAAACGCACCAATGGTAAAAAAAAAAACATTTTAAGTATGTAAATAATATAAAAGTGAATAATAATAAAGTAATCATTGCCGCTGCCTTTAATATTTGAAATCTGGATATCATTAAGAAGTATTCAGAGCTAGCGGTATTGGCTTTTTGCAATGGTGGCCTCAAATCAGATGAGCATTCAAATAATTTAATCGATCCAACTTAAAAATATGTAATTTTATTAAAATTATAAAAGTTTTGTACCTATAAAAAGGGATTCTTGTAAAATATTAGATAATAAATTAGTTTAAAATTATATACATCTTTTTTTATTTCTGCCTCATGGAAGATAAGCAAACTGTATCGAACTTTAATCCTTCCGTGTTCAGATAAAACATTACATAAATGGATTAATTATTAAAATGTATGTATTTATGATTAAAATATATATTTTATCACAGCCTTAATAAAACTTTTATTGTTTACTGGAGGACTTTCATTTCACGCAAAAGATTTAATTTCAACGCAGAGATTAATAATTACACTTATCTGTTAGGAATGTCTGTAATATGATTCGTTCAATTTCTGTATCCGCTATATCAACTTTCGCTGATTCGGAGAAAACCGCAACATGTCACATCTCTTAGTGTAAATAAAAACTTGCATTATTTTTTTTATATAATGAATTGGAGTAATATAATTTTGGATAAATAAAATGGATATAGCGGATTTTGATACTCACTTCGTGATTTATATGGAATATAGAGGCTTTTGAGACTCAACTGACCTGAGGGGCGTGTTTCTACACCCGCTATCTTGGCAAAATAACTGTTCCTGATTGGTTGAATTCTGATATAGCGGATTTTGATAGTAACTTCTTGAATGATATAGCGGGTTTTGTTTCTCACTCGCAGTTAACATGGTTTTTGGTCGTGATAATGGAGGTTTTGAAACTCAATTTTAGGTTAGTCTTAGTCCTCGCAAAAATGTGAACAAGACGTCGTACTCAGATCAATTTTGTCAAAAAATCGGATATAGCGGGTATTGAAATTATAGGACTCATGTATGTGACAATTTCTACATCTATGATAGAAGTCAGGGATGCCCGAGGAAGACGTGGCATGATCAAAATAACACGATTGCTATTCTGAAATAATATCTTAATGTCCAGACTATTAGGAGAATCACAAGAGAATGTATGAGACGATGTATGGATGTGAATGAAGCAAGGAATATGTGTCAATAAGACAGACACTCAATCCTCTCTGCATTCCCTTGCAGTAAATGGCAAGATGGTCAGTTATTTCAAAAGTTCAAAATAATATTGTGCAACATATTTCTCCACTTAAAAATAATATGATGCAATAGGTGTGTTTCACAAGTATAAAATAATGTTTTGCAATATGTATTTCTAAGTTGGAAAAACATGATGTATTCTTGATTAGAGCATTAATTTATTACATATTTATCTCTGAATAGACAGTAGTACACTAAAAATGCTTTTCATGTAGATTTGAGTGGAAACTGACATCGCCCCTGACTCAGACCTTTTGGTCCTAGCCCATTTAGCATGCGCTCTGTCTCTATCTTACAACTTATCTGACATCTTATCTTATCTGATCGATTTGAAAATTTCGTAATGATGTTGAAACACAGTTTTGTATTTGAAATTAAAAGTCGGACTTTTGGATCAAAAAATATGCCACAGCGCATTTTCTTCTTTATTCTATGATATTTATTACGTGTATACAACAAAAACTTTGTAAGTTCATAAAAAAAAAACAACACAATGAGTAAAATACTAATTGACAAATTATTTGTATTTTTTTTAACAAATTTAAGAAAAATGACAAGAATTGGGCCAGAATCTCAATGATGGGGATAGTGGTTAGATGAGTTGAATGTACAAAATAAATTGAAAAATAATGAACAGTGAAATATTAAAAATCTTTACGTATTTATAAATTTTCCTTACATATAGAGCTTCTTTTGTCAAGATCCATTATAAAACATCATAACACCTGGGGGCCAGTGTTTTCACAGAATATGAAAAATTCATCAAGTTCTGTGAAAGTTATATTAAAAAAACAGCTGGCCCATATTGGAATAATAACCGAACTTCATAGAAATTTGATGAATTGTTCAAATTCTGTGAACTGGCTCTTAAACTAGATGAAAAACTGTCAATATAATGGATCCACAATCTGCCGACAAGAAATTCAAATGTTTTAATTCATTGATTTTATTATAGAAAGGTGACTTGGAACAAGGCATTTGACCCAAAATCATAATGATGAAAAGTTGTGTTTACATAAAACAATGTAGAAAACTGGCAAATCATGCCAATATTGAAAGTTAAAAAAATATAAACTTTCTCTAAAACTTAATTTTAACTCAAATTATAAATTCATTTTGTGTTTTATGAATCATATATCTGGCACAACCTGTTTACACATTATTGTCCATTAGCAATTGTGGTGAAAAAAACAACAATATATACATAAAAATAGGTCAAAATTGTAAAAAATTGATAAATAATTTCAAAATAAAGGAGTTTGTATCACCACTGAAACCCTGTTTAGAGAAAACCATCTCAAGCCAAGTCGGGACACCAAATCAAATTAACCTCTTGATTTCTACTATTTCACCTTATTTTATTATAAAAGTTAAGAGGTCCATTTGATTCAGTAGTCAAGGTGGTTTTGGTTTAGAGCAGTAAATAATAGAGTATATAATCAAGTAGAGTTCACATATGGCGATGGTTTAGCAACCCTCGCATTGACAGTCATGATGTCATTGGTCTTAGTGAGGGTCACCTGCAGGAGGGAGAAGATCTGCAAGGACTGTGGGACGGCCACCCCTTGCCACAGCACAGACACCTTGTTGGGAACACCATCCTTTTCGCTTTTCACAAATGTCACTTTGGCACTGTCATCAGAAAAATTCTGCAACAATCAATAAACAAACATTTCGCTTTAATTTACCCAGGAAAGTTGCGGGTGGATTGTACGTAATACATGAAATATCATATTTGCAAGTTGTTATGAATAGATTTAAAATTGTTAATTCTTAACTGAACTATTCTGAACACAAAAGTCTAGATATTAATAAAGAAAATATTTACTTACATCAAAGAAAATTCTTTTGACAAGTCCCATTGAAATGATGATAACGTCTAATGATCCTTCTGTCACGTCCACAACTGCTGCATTTTCTACAAGTGGCGATCGGAGTGAAATATATTTCATCAGGTACAATTCGGAAGACATGTCTCCGGCTCTTTTCGCACTGTACTTCTGCTTGTTGCAGTTGTTAGCGGTCTTCTGTACGTAACCTGGTGTCCATTTTGGTCGCGGAGAGTATTCCAGGGAAGCTGAGAGCAATCTGAAAATGAAATCTGTATTATAGATCAACAGTTCTATACATATAAGCCATCTCGCCCTTTGAAGACTTTATCAAACTAGGGCGCAATGAATGGCCCACAAACTATTAGAAAAGCACCACCACTTTTATTGTGATTCGTTTTGGGTTATTATGCCTTCCTACTTCTTTAGCCATCACTTCAGAAAGCTTTATAGTAAATATGGAGAAAGTGCAACACGGCATAACCCTTTGCAACCAGAAAAAGATATCCGAATTGTGATGGGCCACAATGGTACAGCTCTTAGTTATGATTCCATGGGACTGGGCGACTTACTGATTGAAATGAAGGTACCCTACATAAGCAGATCCTGCACTACATTTGATCGACACTGGCTCCCTTCCCAAAAACAGATTTACTTTCTCTCGGGCTTTTTTCAAAGACTGACTGAAGCTCCTTTGAATCCGGTTGTAAAGGGATAATAACCCAAAAATCATATCCGGCACAACTTTGATATAACACAAATATCAGAAATAGTAGATTCAATTTGTACGTACCTGTGCACCATGACATCAGCATATCTCCGGATTGGACTGGTAAAGTGGGTGTAGAGTGGAATGTTCAGTGAATAATGACGCATTTCATTTTGATCATGGCCTTCTGCACAGAAATACAACGCTCTGGCTAATGTCTTTATGAGATGCGTGTGCAGCACCATGGCTTTAGCTTGACCTTCCAGGTCTCCTGCGGCATATGTAGCCAACGAAGATTGCAGTTGACCAGCAGAGGATATATCGAGGTCAATACCAATTTTATGGAAATTTTCCGCTACAGCTTCTAGTGTGTTCTTTGGTGGTGGATGTAACCTGAGAAAAGCCAGAGAGGGAAAGTCATGGTAGATACGAGCCGCCACAGTACAGTTTGCCAGTAACATGAACTCTTCAATGAGGCTGTGACTCTCATTGTGCTCCTCAATTCTGTAACTCATTGGAAAACCATTATCGGCATCCAATTTGAACATCAGTTTCGGCTGGTCAATTCGAAGAGCACCTCCTTCAAACCTCTTGGACCGAAAAATTACTGACAGATTAAATAATATGTTTACAATATCTTTAATATTGGCTAGAGTCCACGGCCCCTCTATCTTCGGGAAGTCTTCTGGATTCAAATCTTTATCGGGGTTTTCCAACATAACTTGAGCATGTTCGTAAGCTAATTGTACGCAATTATTGATAATACTTCTTGTGAAACGATGATTAAGAACTTTTCCATCCTTGGAAATTTCCCAAATAACAGAGAAAGCTAACTTGTCACTACCGGGCAGGAGAGAGCAGTGGAAGCACAAATCTCTGGGCAGCATGTGGTAGGTGCCATCCACCAGGTACACCGTGGTAGCTTTGTTGGCCACCAGGTCATCAAGATCCGTGTCTTCTTTTAGATAATAAGCGACGTCTGAAATGTGAACTCCGATTTCATAATTTCCATTGTCCATAAGTCTACAAGAAACAGCATCATCCAGATCCCTAGCGGTGAGGGGGTCTATGGTAAACACACAGCAGTTGCGGAAATCTTCCCTGTACTTAAATTCTTCTTCCGGAATAGTAAAGTCAGAATTGGGGTAAAGGTGTTTGAATTCCGGCCCAAAAGGTATGACATCCAAATCATTCTCCAATAAAATTGCTTTGGTTTGAGTTTTTAAGTCATGTGACTGGCCGACATTGGCCAGTAATGTCCCGATGGAGAATTTAGGATTCAACCAATTTACAATTTTCGCTAGGAAGAGAGTATTTTCAAACCGTTTATGTTCTCTTTCAAATGCAGGAGGACAGTCAATCAGAGGGATACTCATTATGGGCATTCGTTTATCTCTGGGATAAAAGTAGGCCTCATTCTTATTACCAAAATTCATTTTGACATTTCCAATACATGTCCGAGTATTTTTATACTCCTTGATGTAAACTACTTTCCCCATCAACTTCTCCCCTCCCCCAGGAGGATCAATTGTCTCTATAACAACCACGTCATCATCTAAAGCTCGGTTTCTATCTTTTATACCATTAATAATGATATCTCTCTTCTTTTTATCTGGGTTGCCAATATAAGCTTGTTGGTAACATTTAGGATTAATCCTTAGAGAACCTTCAAACAAACTCTTATTTTTGAGACCTTCCAAAACTTCCTCCTTCGTTAAATAATTTTCAAAGCAAACATTTTCAGTATTTTTCGAATTTGACGCTGTTCTTCTCCTACCACTGGATTTATTTAAAGAGTCATTTCCTCCTTTAGATTTATTCAAAGATGCATTAACTTTTTTTCGCTCTTTTGAAACTGGTGTAATTGGTTGAATTCCATTTATTCCTGCGTTGGTTAGAGAGTTATTTAAGTAATTAGGCTCTTGTGTAACTGCTTCATCTGGTGAATCGGGTTTACTTTCATTCACCTCGACTCCATTATGTGTTAAGTATAATGTCTGGAGTTTCAGAATATCGTGATTAGTATCGAGGGCATTGTTTATTTTCTTTATTGGCGTACTGGTAGATTTACTGGTGCTAGCTCTCTCATCCACTATGCAAGGTTCTTTGGGTTCCTTAGGTTTTCTTAAACGCCGCCTAGTCCGCTTTTTCTGCTTGTCGGCCAGAATATCGCCATCTTCACAAATTCCATGTTCAAGGAAGTCATTAACCAATTTCAAGTTTTTGGCAGCTTGGCTTGTCGGCATCGGCGAGCCGTCGCTAGATACGCGAACATCAAGATCTTTTCGCAAAGATTTCTTCCTAAAATTTTTGGATGGCTTTTCACTGTCAACGACGGGTTTGATGATATTATTGTCCGAAGTGGTATCCATTTTATTTTAAAAGATAAATCGTTATACTCGAATGATTTAGAATCTGTTTATATCACATCGTCAAAAAAACAAATTTAGCGGACGCGGGCACTTGTCACATGTGGAAACTCAGCGGCTGTCAGTGCTCAGCATAAATATACCAATCCCGTGCTCAGAAATGAGAAATGAGAATTGATGAGAATGACGGAAATGATCAGCTCATTATTCATTATGGTTCATTATTAGCACCCCCGACGGACACTTCGGAGCGACCGTGAAACGCGCCACTTCAGGCCGCCGCGCAGAAAAGTCTCATAGTGAACTGCGCTTTTATAATTAAACCGTTATCTTGGTCTTTACTTTTCTGCGCGGCGGCCTGAAGTGGCGCGTGGCACGGTTGCTCAGAAACATAAATACCATAAATAAACCAATCCCCTCCGAAGTGTCCGTGTGG
The DNA here is from genome assembly GCA_917563855.2 of Limnephilus lunatus. Lineage (NCBI taxonomy): Eukaryota > Metazoa > Arthropoda > Insecta > Trichoptera > Limnephilidae > Limnephilus > Limnephilus lunatus. Next base: position 42,909,813 of record OU830598.1, on the reverse strand, counting down.
GGGGTGTTATTGCTCAGAAACTGGAAATTGCTGAAAATCTATGCTGGAGATCGGTGATGCCATGTCCAAAAAGTAAAAAAAAACATATTTCAGGGTAAAAAAAAAGTAAAAACCATGTTTTTCGCAAGCATTTCATTGAGAATTTGAATAAGAAAACAACGGTGCCTGAGTAAATGATCAAAAATTCTTTATTAAAAACTATAATTTTACAATTTTCCTCCGAGTACCAGGAAAAAAAACATGTCTTTGAAAATAAGAACACTGTGCAAACAAAAACTTTGAAAAAGTTGTATTCTTTAATGTTATTTTGTTTAATTTATAGATCTTCATATTAATTCATATAAATAATTATATTTAAAAAGATGAGGGAGAAGAAATTCTCCAACAACTTCAATAATATTTTTTCTACATTTTACGGTACCGTTAGTGTGGGTAACTAATGAAAGGTTAATTGATGTATTATTATTAAGTACCCATATCTATTTATTGATAAAGATAATAATTGAATAAGGAGACGTTGTGAACCCGTAGTCCCGCACTGAAGTTAAAGAACTACATTCCTGAATTCTGGATTTCACCCACGCGACCCGCAAAAAAATGTAGTTTTTTTAAAAACCAGTGTCATTTACACCGTGTAAATGAAAATGACGAAAAACCATGAAAACATGGTAAAAACCAAGCATCTGACAACAATATGCTGGAAATAGTGGAAATGTCAGCAGAAGAAACATAGTGAGCGAGTACGCTGTAGGTTCATGGACTTCATGGTAACTTTGTAAAGTGATGTTGCAGTATAAACATTTACAAAACAAGATGTCAATTTTTTAGTGGGGTAAAATTACTAATATTTTGAAATTCTCAAAAATTCATATCAGCGTGAAAGCAACAGAATAATTAAGTAGGTACTTATTTAAAAAAAGGAGTGGACGGCAACAATAATAAGCAAATAATATTTTGAGATAGAGATAGTAAACAATACTACGTTTATTCTATTTGGCGATAGATGGCGGTAATTTATTTAGAAATCACTTTGGTAGCCACATGGTAGCCAGGTAGCCACTACAATAAAATTATTACGACGAAAATATTGAACGACATTTAAATATTTCAAGTTATAAATTCTAAAGCATTTATTAATAAGTTTTCAAAGCAATTTATTATATAATACAATTATATGTAGCAGAAATAAAATATGTATGTATATATAGGGGAAATACCTTTAGGACTAGGTTTTTTTTAAAATATTTTTCATGAATTTTTTTGGCATGGAAGAAATGTATATAATTTATTTTGCCTAGATTATAACGTACGTGACGTTTAACCTTAAATGGTTATACTAACAATTAACTGACGTGACGTGATTAACAATTAATTGACGTGGCGAGAAGCTCACTTAAATTCCCTCATAACATCGGAACGAATCGAAATTTTTATTCAAAACTTTGGGAACATATTCACTAACAATTAATTTATGAAAAAAAAAAAAAATTGTCATCTAAAAGGTATTTCCCCTATAGTAGTGGTAGGTTTCAACTATATTTATTTTTTTATTTAAGTTTTTATTCCAGCAAGACTGGGAGGGTAGTGCAATCCCAGTCTGCCATATTACATACGGAGTAAATAAAAAATATTATTAGGTAGGTACCTAATGAAAATAAAATTTGAACATAAATAACAAAAAAAATAACCATAAAATTAAAAATAAAATAAAATTAAACAGAAATTAAAATACAAAAGAAGAAAGAAATACAAAAGAAAATACAAAAGAAAAGAAATACAAAAGAAAGAAATATAGCAGCTATAGCAGCAAAGAACTATACCAGCAGCAACAAATAATAATAATAATAATAATGTTTTTATTACAGGATGTGGGGAGGATAGTGCAATACCACACGTCCCATAAGTTATACATAAATATTTTATAGAACAGATAAAGTTAAGAAAAAAAAAAAAAAAACATATGCGATAATAGAAATATTCAATTATAATGTAGGACGTGGTCTGGAGTGTGCTCGGGCCCAGCGCTCACTCAGGAGTGGCGCTTGGTGCTGGAAGGCTGCGATCACCACTGTGTTATCGGAGGCCATTAGCCGCATCCTGGCTCCAGTGACCCGGTGTCTCATCAGACCGGCAAATCCGTGTAGTCCTAGCTCCGTAAACATTGTAGATGCGTTGCTGTATCTTCTGTATCCAAATATAATTCTGCAAGCATCATTATATTGGATCCGGAGTTGTTCTATTGAGCTGGTTCGGTAGTGACACCATGTTTCACACATATATAGGTAAGTGCAAAATGCATTAAACAATGTTTTTTTTACATTGTTACTGCATTTTAAGAATCTTCGGGCAATCATATTAGACAGTATACTGATACTTCTCCGCTGTTGTTCAATATCACCGTCATCCGAGAGGTCTTCAGTAATAATGTGTCCCAAGTATTTTACATTTTTAGATGCATTTATGTTTTCCTCATTAAGTTTTAAGGGGAGCATTTTCTCAGGATTCTTTCCATGGTGGAATGCGATTAGTTCCGTCTTCTTGGGGTTGTACATCATGTTGTGGTCATTTGCATATTCTTCACAGATTTTTAATAATGTTCTTAACCCCTTGATCGACGGAGCTAGGAGAATCATGTCGTCCGCATAGCTTATGTGATTTAGGCATAAATTATTAATACGACAGCCCGCTCTGGTGTCCAGGCGATTTGATAACTCGTCCATGTATACATTAAACAGGATTGGGGACATACACCCTCCTTGCCTTACTCCTGATCGCAAGTATATCGGTTGGGAGTACGTACCTGCCCACCGTACAACGTTTTTCTTCTGGGAGTGCCATCGGGATAGTGTGTTGATATATATATAGTAGGTATATTTCTAGCTTTCAATTTCTCCCATAAGGTTTTATTCTATTATTTGCTTTGCGGAGTATATTGCCATATTAGTGGATAATCTGTACTTAAAACCCATCTGATTGTGTTTAGAATTGAATTTACCTTTTATTTCATTCAGAATTACCCTTTCAAATAGTCTTGCAATTATTGTTGCCAGGGATATTGGCCAGTAATTACTGGAGTTGGTCATATCGGGCTTTCCTGATTTCAGGATCGGGGGTAGATGGTTGTTTTTGAGGATTGCAGAATGTTCTAACTAAACTTCTTTAAATAGACAATAAACAGTGTTAATTTCAAGCGACCTCCCAGGTAAGTATGGTCCTGTATTCATTCATTTTTAGGCAGCATCGTGTTCATTGGTCAAAATATTGTACATATATTAATTGTATTGAAATACAATTACAACTCGACAAAACAAACTACCACTTAATAGCTGTTTACAGAACACACGGCTCGAATATCTCGACATTTATAAATGAATTTAAACACATACTGTTAAAATTCAGTAATAAACTCTGCTTTATTGCAGGAGACTTCAATATAAACATTAATGAAAACGTAGAAAATAATTTCAAAAATGAATATATTAATTGTATGACTGAATTTAACTTCATATCGTGCATTAATAAAAATACGAGAGAAATAAAAAATCACACACCATCTTGTTTAGACCATATATGGACTAATATAAATATTAAAGATATCGACAAAATGAAATCAATTATTTGGAAAACTAATATAACTGACCACCATGCATGCATTCTTCTGTATGATAACAAAATTAAATATAAAAAATTTAATCTAACAAAGACAAAATCCTACACAAATATGACAATTTTATCCAAAAAACTAAAAAATGAACAATGGAACAACGTGTTAAATAGTTATGATACCGAGACTTGCTCAAAAAACTTAGAAAATATATTATCTCAACACATAAAAGATTCAACTACTGAAAGTACAGTCCGCATTAAACCTAATCTAAGAATTTTAAAGCCTTGGATTTCACAAGGACTTATAATATCAATTAGAAACAAAGAAAAACTTTATAAAACAGCATTGAAAAATCCTCTAAATGAAAAAGCATACACTTTTTACAAAACATTTAAAAATAAATTAACAAACTGTATCAAAAAAAATAAAGAAGACTATTTCAAAAATAAAATACTTTCTACAGACAATAACAGTAAACAAATATGGAAAACAGTCAACTTAGCCATGGATAACACTAAAAAAACACAAAAAATAAAATACATTGAACATGAAAATAAAATCATAGATGCTAATATTCAACCTAAACAATGTGCAAACATTTTTAATTCTTTTTTTGCTAATGTAGGAAAAAATCTTGCGAAAAATATCAATAAATCTTTTAACCCGAAAACACAAACGATTGAAAATGTACAAAATCAAAATAATTTATCAACATTTGAAACAACCTCAGAAGGTGAAATTTTAAAAATAATAGAAGGCATGAAAGGAGGTTCGTCTCCCGGATTTGACCATATTACAGTACATTTTCTAAAATCCATGAAAATTTATTTGATAAAACCAATTACTCATTTGATAAACTTAAGTTTAACAGAGGGAATATTTCCGACAAACTATAAAAATACAATTATTTCACCTATTTATAAATCTGGAGATCCACAACAAGTAACTAACTACCGCCCAATTTGTCTAATTTCAAACATTGGAAAGATTTTTGAAAAAATTGTTAAAAACCAACTGATCAGTTTCCTAGAAAGTAATAAAATTCTTCATAAAAACCAGTTTGGTTTTATAAAGTCACTTAGCACACAAGATGCTATTGCTAATGTAACCTCATACATCAACGAATCATTGGATAAAGGTGAAAAATGTGCCGGTATATTTATCGATCTCAGAAAAGCTTTTGATAGTATATCCCATGAGATTCTCCTAAAAAAACTGAACAATATAGGTATAAAAGACAATGCGATTAAATGGATTTCGAACTACCTAAAAAATCGACCGCAAGTCGTAAAAATAAATCAGATTAATAGCGATAAAGAAATATCAGACTTTGGAATCCCGCAAGGTACAGTAATCGGACCAATCCTCTTTACCATATATGTTAATGACATTTTTTTTCAACCACTACATGGCCAAATAACTTCATATGCCGATGATACGGTACTAATAATTAGCGATAAAACTTGGGAAAAAGTAACATTTAAAGCCACCGAAGACATAAATATTTTAAAGAATTTCTTCGACGTAAATTTACTATCACTAAATGGTGATAAAACATTTGTAATTCCATTTGCAATACACAAAAATGATACCCCTAAAAACATTGATATCATCATCCATGATAATTCTACAACACATAGTAAAAATTATTGTATCCAAAACTGCACAATATTAAAAACAACAAACACAATAAAATATTTAGGAGTTATTATCGATAAAAATTTAAAATGGAAGGAACAAATTTGTCAAGTTGTAAAAAAAATTAGAAAATTGATTTACATATTTTTAAGAATCAGAAATTTTTTATCTGTAAAAAATTTATATCTAATATATTACGCTTTGGTTCAATCAACTTTACAATATGCTATCATTAGCTGGGGATCCGCATACAAAACTAATCTTTCCCCAATTGAAGTTGTGCAGAAGCTAATTATTAAAATCATATTAAAAAAACCATCTGACTACCCAACGGATAAATTATTTAAGGAATTACAAGTACCTTCTTTCAAAGATCTGTACAATAGAAATACATTGATTCAAATTATAAAAGAAAAAGAGAAGTATCAATTTATAACTGAAAATCGTACTAGACATAAATATATTTTTTCATGCCCAAAATTAAACACTTCCTTCGCACAAAATTATTATACTTATCAAGGAAGACTTATTTTCAACCGATTACCGGATGAAATTAGAAAAATTAATGATAAAATCCAATTAATAAACTCTGTTAAAAAATTTTTTAAAGATAATCTCAAAAAAAAAAGTTTCCGACTAATCTAATCTCAAGAACAACTTATAACTCAGTTTCCAAGTGATACCCCGTTTTTCAAATAAGGTAAATTTTGTTTTGTTTTTAACAACTAATTACAATAACTCAAGATAATTTATTCTAATAGTAAAATTGTTTATTAGTAGAAAAATACTTTTAATTACATATCACCGAACTTACAACTTATTGTTTTTTACATTCACATAGTAATTTAAGAACTCATAACATAATATAGCATTAAAAAATGTACACTACTCTTCCAGACACAAGCTAATGCTTCTATGGAAGAGTGGTATTAACATTCGAACATGAACATGTATACTAATTATAACATTATCTAAATGTATACTATATTTTATATGCTAAATAAAAAAGAAAAATATATTAAGGCGGGTCACGATTGTATGGGGGAAAAAAAAAACTTGTTTTGGTTTGTCTGTTAGTGATAAAAGGGTGTTAAATGAAGATGTAAAATCACGTAATTTTTTTAATAATATTTGGATATCATCTTCTTCCTCCGGATTGAGTTTGAAATTTCACAAAATCGAGAAAAACCCACCCTTGTTAAATCTCTAAAAAATATTAGATAAACAATTAAAAATGAACTTTTTTTCAATAAAACACAAATTAGAGAGAATATTCTGACTTATTTATTAAAAAAATATATGATTATAATTAACATTATCTCAAGACAGTGTATTCAAATACCAGCAAAATCCTTCTTACTCTGAAATTTCGGCATTATTTTGCGAGACTCAATCTTTGCCTTAATAAGACCTTCTCTTGCAGACTTCGTACATAAAGTAGTCGAGGCTTCAGTAACAGTCTTTACAGCTCTTTCAACTGCTTGAGTATGACATGGCAGACGCAGAAGAGGCAATTTACCTTCTCCCCCCTGTGCTACAAATAATTGAAGATCTTCATCCGATATATTCTTCAGTATTGGGGGTTCGGTTACATTTTGCTGCCAATTAATAAGGTCGTAGTAATATGATGCATCGAGGTTTATGTTTGGAAGTTGGAACAGCCTTGTTTTACTTAGTTTCTTACAGCGTGCTTTTAGAACACGACGCGCAACTAATTCCCGGATATGCTTGTGAGGGTCAGTTAACATTGCAAGTAGTAAATTTTCGGGGTGTGCGAAGTAACTGTTTCTTTCTATGACTGGATCAATTATAGTTTTTAGTTCAGGGGATAAGTATCTAGACGCTGAAATTAGCTGCCATAGGTGACGTGCTCCATCTTTACAGGTGGGATGAGTTTTAATACTGAACCAAGTCGGAGCATAAACTTTAACAACGTACGTTGCTAAAATAATAAGATTCTCTGTAGGAGCTTCCGTTGCAACATAAAGACAAAGAATTCGGTTAGCACGCGTAAGCCATCTGGCATGAGACATTTTTCCAGGAGATTTGTGGCCTAAATCTTCAGGTAATTCCCCCACCGTAACTGCAGATACGATTTTATACAAATATAACTGATCTGTACTTAGGTCTTTGGTTAATAATTCAGGCAACTCTCCGCCAATTTTCTGAAAATGAACAATAGGCTTTTTTTCACAGTTTTCTAAAGCTAGTCCTATTGTCCCTGAATATGTTTGAGGTCCAGATGTCTTACCGCCAAGATGTGTGAACAAATGACGAAATGATAACTCGTTCACGTGAAGCAAGCAAATTATCCATTGCAATGGTTTATCCAAACGTTTTTCAAGCAAACGTATTATCCCTCCATGTTTTCCAACGTTCACGTTCGTTCCGTCACATCCAATAGCCATTAATGGTTCAAATGGCATTTCTTCCTTTAAAAAATAATCGACAATTGTTCTTTCTATAACTTTCGACGTGCCAGAGATTGGTGCAATATAACCCAAATATATTGAGTCTGGCTCTTTTATCATTGAAATATGCTCTTCAATGATTAGTTCTCTGTAATGCCTCCCCCCTTTTTCCCTGATAATTAATGTTTTATCTTTCCGGCCATCAAAATATAATGCGGGTATTTGTAAAACTATGTGTTGTGCCTTAATATTTTCCCTTGTTTTTTTTCGTTCTCTGCGAAGTTTACTTTTGTCAATAACTGGAATATTAGACTTGATGTCATACAGAACTGCTGAGGCAATGGCTGCCGCTGCTCTATCCGAAACTCCATATCTATCACAAGTTTTCGACAGTGTATAATAATCAATAGTGACCGCAGCCTGCTTCTGAGGCATTTGAGATACAACATTTGGTTTGAAAACATCATTGCAATCGGATTCATTTGATGCAGAAGACGTGGAAATATCGATTAGAGAGGTAGTTGGCTTACCTGTGCTTTCCTTTTTAGACGTACGCAAGGATTTTTGCTTCAGAAGTTTTCTTTTCAACGCAGTTTTCATTCGTTTTGTTGTAGCGGTATCCACATTTCCTATTATCATTTTTCGTGTAGTACGTTGGTCACTAATGAAACTCTGTTCATTTACAGGTATTTTTTTATCTTTAGAACAGTCACATTTACTGAAATCTTAGCATTTGCAAGACGAAATATCAAACAGCACTTTGCTTCTGCGACGGAATTCCTCCATTTTTTTCTCCGATATTTTAGGATGTGACTTAAGAAGGTTTTTGCATTTAAAATGATATACTCGCGAGTGTGTAACGATGGGAATAGAAGCCTTTCTCCATATTTCTTCAATTCGTGCTGTCACAGAACACTCTATTTGCTGAAATTTGGGTTCTAGTTTGGTCTCTTGATTTAATTTTATTTGATGCCTGGTCCACTCAAAAAACTTCATAACATCACAATAAGTTGGTAAAACATTGTTTTTAACGTCGCAAATTTCACCAAATATGGAACTTTTTAATGCATTCCGAGTACGTTCCATTGCGAAAACTTGTACAACGCGACCTACCGCTTAGAGAGCCGTAGCAATACCGACACCGACTCCAAACTCCGACGTCGGTTGCGCAGAGTCGCTGCGCTTAGTGCAATCGGTGCTTCCCCCGCCCTCACCTCGAGCCACTAATAATCAAAACTCGAATTTTTTGTAAATGAATTCGTAAATACGTACCATATTTGCCATAGAATATTACAAAAAATATAGTATAAAGGATTCGTAGTAACTTTTATACACACTAGAAAATACCTCTAAAAATGAAAATTTTCAAAACTTTGAAGTGAATCCGGAGGAAGAAGATCGTATCAGAAATTTAAAAAATTTTAAACACGTCGGTTTGAACCCATTTAGCACCCTTTTATCGCTAACAGAATCTAAAATTATCATTTTTTTTTAAATGACCCACCTTAATATATATTCGTATCGGTGATCAATGAACCGGTGTACGCAATTTTTAGCCATAAGTTGTTTTTAATTGTTTGTCTAGCATGTAGTCTTCCTAGATTTTAGGCATGTATAGTAAGTTTGTACAGCGCCCTTGAGGTGATTTTTCACAAAAACGGCGCTATATAAATCGTCCAAATATTATTATTAATGTTAAGTAGTTTAGGTATGTATCTACCTCCGTACCTTATGTGTTCAATACTTATACAAAGCTTGCCGTTTCTAAGCAGCTTCATTGATGCTAAATATACTGAGATCCAAATTGATTCTGTTGAATAGCAAGATTGCTCTCCTCACCACGAAAAGTTAGTCCTGCAGGCTGGGAGATAAAAACAGTCTATGCTGTTGGTGACAGAGATGACTATCAGGAACATAGAAATAAATGCTCTCCATGATAGCCGATTATTGAAACTATTCACAAATCAGTTTGAAGAAATGTCTAGTAATATGCACATTCCATCTGACCCGTAGATGGTTCATTCCGAGCATACCCAAGAGAAAGTTAGTAGGATAGGGCCACTGGTAGTAAGCCATACTCCCTCAGGTATAAAAATCTCAGAAATTGCTTCTGAACCTTCTCCAACAGAAGGGAATACTTCACCTGGTGCGGGCTCCAAACCACCAACCCAGACTCAAGCCTACTCCTAACCAATGCCTTGCACAGTATTATGAGAACTCGGGCGCCTTTAAAATTCCTCAATCTGCATAGGATAAAACCTAGCACTCTCAATGAAGTACTACAGCTGAGCGATTCCGTATTTTTTGTAGGATCGTTATTACATAACAGACATGATCTCCTGTCAGATTTATGTGATTTTTATGGCTCTTATTAGCTTTTTCTACGTACAACGTACATTAAATGAATAGATAATCATGCATACTTGCAGGAATTCGTGTTTAAATCGATCTAAACTAAAACATGTGACAGTAAATATGTAAGAAATCACATAAATCTGACAGAAGATAACGTCCGTTATCCAATAACAACCCCACAAAAGATACAGAATCGCTCGGCAGGGTGCTTCAATATGAGCTTGAAATGTCAGACTACTATTAAATACATTGTTCCAACAATCCACAACTGGATTGAGGGACTTCCCAAACTTGTCGCTTTCATATCAATATGGTGGTCTCCTTCATCGAAGGCGATCATAAACAGGACTGTCTCAGCATCCAGCTTCTTCAGTACCTCGGCCATGAGTGGCCTATTGATTTTGCTTACCATTCCATCGCAGGTCCATTATTTTTTTGGTTTGTTGATTTTCATTTCTCTGAACTGCACTAGTTTATATTTTTTAATCATATAAATTAATACACACCCAATTTGGAAAACTATTTATTTTTCATATTCTAAGCACAACACACATGTGGTAGTTAAAAATATGTTTAATAATTCCTTAAATAGTCTACATTTAAAATAGATAATAATATTGTTTAAAAAAACATTATTTGCTCTCCTGCATCTAAATAAGAGTCGTCGACTTGTAAAACCCGCTCTGGAATTTTTTCGGAAATCTCTAGATGCCACGAAAAACTATTTGGAACACTCTAAATATAAAAAGAATATACCCTTTATGCTAAACATCAACATAATTGCACATTATTTTTTTAAATATTATAATTTAGCGAAAAACATTAATAAATTATTAATTTTCAATTTACTTTTTGTGAATGTACCGGCTGAAATTTCCAGAGCGGGTTTTGCACGTCGACAGCGCATATAATAAACAGATATAAATTTTTTTAACATCTGCATTATACATTCACACACATTTTTTACTCATCATCATAAAAATATTTTTTATATAGCTCAGTAAAGCACACATAAACTAACCAACACCAACAAGTGGGTGCAGAAGTTTATGTAGAAAACTATAGTTAACAATAGTGGTGTTACACAGATAAAATAAAGATCTCTCTCTTATAAGGTTTTTTCAAAAGGTTAGAAAAATCAATCACAAGATTTGGAAAAACCATTTCACAACAACTAGCATTTGTCCGTGGCACTGCCAAAAATGCAAAATAAGGTATCACACAAGATTTAAATAAATATCACATAATACAGAGCTACAGTCAAATAGCTACCATTTATAATCACTAAAATCATCTAAAGATTTGGTTCAATTCAGACACTTGGAAATTTGTTTAAAAAAATGGAAAAAATAATGATAATTGCAGGGGTTGCATTATTCTTATTATTTTTTAAACAAATGAAATACAATTAACGAGTCTAGATTGACTTAAATTAATTTAGTAAGAAGGTTAAATGCATACAACTAAAAAATGATGAAATGTTACGTTGGCTGTCAATACATAAAAAAAATTATTTCAGTACATTTCGTACCTCTACATCCTGATAATAATTAATTGTTGGCGATATAAATTTACAATATTATCTAAGGCTTGAGGATTTCTTCCCAGAAACTTATCAAAATATTTTAGCACAGGCTTCTTTCTTCTTTTTGAATTATTAACATAATATCTCATACAAAATTCTTTGATCTGCATGCCAACATGTAAAAAAATATATAATTTGTGAAAGAAAAATAGGGAAATTTTCTGCAATTTATAATTTAAATATTAATCTAAATAGTATCTGCAAAAAATGTTACTTTTTTGATGTTGGGCTTTTGATATTGGCTTCGGAAGAGATCTATTAATGAGATAATTTCTAAATATAGTGAAATAAAATAAAATTATAGAAGTGATGAATACAAATTAATGACCAAATGAGAAATAATAAATTTTTTTTTGGCAATTTTAAGATCTGAGATTTAGCACGCATTTTCTGAAAATGTTGCATACATTATTCTATTCTATTACCTAGTTCCGTTTCATATTTAATATTGGTTAAGTATTTTCTTATTCCTGAAATATAACAATTTGTGGATCAGGGATGTCAAGTTGCAATTTCGACTTTCTACTCAATTCAGTGAATTATACCACTGACGAGGAAAAGTTTTCAAAAAGTTAACGGCAGTAAGCGAAGTTAGTGCTGATTTTTTTCAGTAAGTAGTTTCAAATCTCTCTGGATATTCAGAAAGATAATCTCGCTGTTGTTGGCTGAACCTAATAGTATTAGGTAGCATGGTAGGCTATTAGTAGTTAACAAATTAATTAGGTGTTGTATTTGAAATGTCCACAACACCAAAACAATTAAATTGAAACGGAATCTCATAAAGACTCTGATGCCCCTTGCTATTGCAAATGAAAATTTTAAAAATGAATTTGTCTCCCTATAACGCTACCGTTATACAACATATACAGCTAAATGCGAGAAATTTCATAAATATAATCTATAAACAGGATAGGTAACTATTTTTTAAAGTTATAAGGTCCCTAACACTTGGTCTAAAAAAAAGAACATTAAAATTAAATGACAAATAACAATTTTAGACAAAGAGAAAGAGATTTAGAATAGGTCAATGCTTTTCAATATGTATTTACAATAAGTATAGCTCAAGAAAATACGTAAATATATCTCTTAAAAATATGAATATTTGCTAAGGATCTAAAGAGAAAAGAACTTCAAGAAGTCGGCAGGAGGAATAGGGTGGGGGGCGAGGGGGCCCCCGGCTTCCTTCACTCGCTCCCTGTACTCCGGACACTGCAACAACACACATTTAAAATGCACAATGATCTGAGTAATTACATAAAATCACATCATCGGTAAGTTGGCCTATTCTATTCTACAAATGCTCTTACCAGCTATGATCCATAGCCATTATTATTCAATCTAAGGGGGTATTGCACCATTCTCTTGGTAGGTTGTATTGAATATTAATAATAAAGAAATAATAACTGGCAATAGGTAGAAAACTCAGCTAACTTATCCGATATGGAAACACGCAATTTGAACACCCCTTTGAAAAGTCGTTAAAAATTATGAAAAAAAAAGAAAATAGCCCATAACCTAACCTAACCTATTTAACCAAACTTTTTTACATCAATTTTTATAACATTCCAAAGGAGGCATTGAAGTTGCATGATTCTGAGTTGTCCGGTCACCTTCTTAAATCACCGAGTAGATGGGTGAGACAGTACTCTCGGCCGAGTGCTCGGTATGTGTAAACATGTGTTTGATGTGTTTACACGTACCGAGCACTCGGCTGAGAGCACTGTCATGCCCATCTACTCGGTGCGTGTGATCCAGGCATTAGTCTTCGCACACTGTTCCAAACTTCTTCCATGCCAACACCACATCTTCTTGGTTTGCAACTAGGCAAATTCTACTTAGAAGGAATGTCAGATGACAGAAAAAAACACTGAAACTCATGGCCAGTAAGTATTCTGTCATTTGATAATTTCATAAAGAATATTATTTATTATTCTTTCCACATTGGCAGCCCATCACAGTCTTTGGGACTTGCAGGATCTTACAATGTTTTCAGGCTCAAATAGATTTCTCGAATCCACAGCTCATTTTAATTGCATAGGTTCTATTTTCCGGGGTAGGTTCAAAGCAATTAGTTAAATTTTGTAGGCAGACAGTTTGGTATTGTTGACTGCCAGCAGGACTTACCTCATCCGCAATACAAGGGTGGCCGAGTGATCGCCAGAACAGACACTTGCAGTGACGACATAAAGATAATGTTTCAGCATATTGCACATCCTCCCGCAACCCAAAAGATCTGCAAAACAAACAAAATTAAATGTGTTTTATAAATTTACAAACAGAAGAGCAATTCTATATCTTTTGTGGGATCGTTATGAGATAACAGACGTAATCTCCTGTCAGATTTGTGTGATTTATTTGCTTTTTCTATGTACAACCTACATTAAATGAATAAATAATCATGCATACCTGCAGGAATTCATGTTTAAAACGATCTAAACTAAAATAACTAACCAAAAACTAACTAACTAACCATCACGCCGTTTCTACGCAGGGGTAGGCAGAGAGGACAGACCGCCAAACAACTCGATCTTGGCACACACTCCTTGCCTCGTTCACATTCATAGAGCATGTATGAGATGATGTATGAATGTAAACTAAAATATGTGAGAGTAAATATGTAAATATCACACAAATCTGACAATAGATCACGTCCGTTATCTCATAACGATCCCACAAAAGATATAGAATCGCTCGGCAGGTAAAGATAAAGGCATGTTAGAAAGGATGCAAAATAAATGTTATTGAAAATAAGTATTATAGCTACATTTATGTCATTTTGTTGATGATGCTACACAATAAATTGCACTTTTTACAATTTTTTGCTGTAGTGACAATTTAGATTAAAACCAAAATAATTCCGGAACATAATTAAGAAATACAATATGTATTGGGTGGGAACATATTTACGAGGATTATCCAGAAAGTGAGGTTGCAAGGGTTCCTGAGGCCAGGGGAAATTTTTTAGTTTCGAAGTTGGCGCACCTGGTGTGTAGGTGGGATTCTAACGGTCAGTTTGATTGGTTCCTCATGTTTATCGGCCATTTTGTTCAGTCACAGTACATTCTTCCGATGGTAAAATCGAGGCTGATAAATATATATACTTTTTTTTTTGTACCTACCTTAACCTTAAGAGGGTGAGTTTCTGAGACAAAAAAGTGTTCAAGAGAGTGAGATATTTTTTCCAAAAAAATGTTTAAACTTCTATTTGTAGTATGTATTATAAAAAAATTAACTTTATATAAAAAAAAATAGCCATATAACACTAAAATAACCGAATTAATCAGATATTAATAAACAACAAAAAAATTCATATTAATATTAAAAATTAATATTATTAATAGGAGAATTTCCAAAAACACCGCCGCACCATGTGCGTCCATACTTCTTTGAGCAGATTTTTATTCGGACGCCAACAGTGCGGCCATACTCTCCTAAAGGTTAAACTTTGCATATTTAAGACAAAATATCTGATCCCGATATGTCCCAATTAATCGGAATCGACTGTACATATATAACTTTAACAAGTTGCTAAATATTGGTAAAGTAATAACAATAAATAAATATTTTTACTTTCTAAGCGAATGATAGACAGTCTTCCAATCCACCTTGTCCTCGGGTTGGATGTTGAGTTTGGTAAAAGCGCAGTCTACTTGCGACGGAGTGAAGTGGAACACCACCAGCTCCCTCCAGATCCTCTGCTCAGAACACACGGAGGCCATCACCCCCCATGCTTCAGCACTAGCCTGGAAACATAAATTATTCAAATCAAAACATATTTATTGTACATATGTATGAAAATACAAAGGGTCTAGCTTATGGGTAGACCCCATTTCTTCCAGCTAACCACATATTAAAATACAAAATACAAATAAAATACAAAAATAGGTTTAATGACATTTGTTAAGCCAAACAATTACATGTTACTATATTTATATTATATTATCAACACTATTAAGATTATAATCATCTCATATCCATTTCTTAATTACACGTATATTACTTTCACATATTATTGCCATTGTTTCCAAAATAAATTTATTAAATAATTTATTAATCCCTCGGGCCTCGACTGTCAAAGGGTGAAAATATTTCCATTATTCAATAAAAATCAAATAAATGTTTAAATATTTTTGAATATATCCAAAAACTAAAACACTGCCTTGGAAAGGTGATGAAACACGCTTTCAAATTTTATTATTAGACATAAATATGTATATAATTTTTTAAATACACGGTGTCCGAAAACTCGTAGTACAAGCGGAAAACTGGTGAACCTACATCACATAGGGAACCTAAATAAACATAAAGATTTTTAATTTAAGCATTTTTACATTCAAATTTAAAAAAAAATATATCTAATAAATTTTTTCGGGTTCTTTAGGGTTACCGATACACGGAAATGTTATTTTGACAGTTCGAAGATGCTACTATAAAATTATTTATAAGCTGCAAAATCTTTTTTCGTGTCCATAGTTTATTTATTTTCACTTACTAAGTTATTCTTCCACCTCTTCTAGGCATTAAAATATGGTTAATTAACGTATTTACTTTGTTGTGGAGCAATTTGAATAAGCGGCGGGCAATAATTTACTCCAGTTGAAAGTAATACGAACGATTTTCGGCCAATTCGAATAAGCCTTGTGAGAGAAATTATTAGCATATTTGTGTTCCAACTTACATTATGTAGTAATGTTCCTTTTCAAATCCAAAAACCCTAGGCACATCACAAAAAACACATTAAAATGTCATTGGTACATCACAAAAACATAATAACAGGCGTTGGTATTATTCCATTGTAGTACACAATAATTAACCACGTTAAACTACGAAAATATCACAAAATAGTACACAAACACACATTGTTTTAAAGTTTAATGAACGAAAGGGTTGTTGATAGAAAAAATGTCAACAAAACGCGTCAATCGCGTGAGCCGTGAACCGAAAACTGCATAAACAATACAACCCGAAAATACGTGATCGTACAGGTCCGAAGATAGCCGCAATCTTCTAGCCTCTTCTCTCGCGTGTATTGAAATGAGCGAATAGAGATAGCTAATTTTGTTTTGGAATGCGATACGTACAAGCTGCGAATGATTCTACTTCTTGAAAACTATCGCGCGTCTCTTATTTCACGTGTTTATTGAAAGGAGCTAATAGACAGAGCGGATTTTGTTATACTACAAGCTGCGAAAATATTACGATGATCTATTTAACCGTCGAATGACCAATTATTTTATTTTTACAGTGAATTAAATTTTGGGCGATTTCAAAATAATGCTTAAAATCCGGAATTCTTTATTTGTTTTTCTTTTCAATAGTTTTTATTAGTTAGGTACTATGATCGTCAGTAATAATTTATAAGAATTTGACCAAAAAAAAAAACAACTTCTGATTCGATTTACTCGAAAACAAAAGCTCAAATCAAAAAAAGTTATACTACAAAATCAACTCCAAATGTGATGGGGAATCCCCAGTTTCCCGCTTGTACTACGAGTTTTCGGACACCTTGTATAAACATTTTGCTTGCAAACATAAAAAAGTTTTAAAAATGGCTCACTCGTGTTTTTTTAACTAAAATTACTGATAACGAAAAAAATTAGGCAAATGTATTATAAATGTTATTATCAACTCACTGTTTTGTCTGTTTATATAAAAATAATTAATGAAAAATTCTCAAAGATCAAATCATTTTTTTCAAATTACGGTCGGAAACTTTGGATTCATGTAATTATTTTTCGGTTAACTTTTAGATTTGAATATTAAGCATGGTATTTTCTCTTTCTAAAATTGTTTAGATATATTTCTAGCCATGATAGTAAGGGGGACACAACGTTTTCTACGAGACCTGTATGAGTTGTTCCGAAAACCAAACAAATAAACTTGACAGGTTAAGAAGAATAAATGCTGTTAAATCTTTTGCGGAAAATGGGGCAATTGAGTGGATTCAATTTAATCTTTACAATAATAATAAAAATCCAAACTTCCATAAACCTGACTTGGGCTTTTTACAATTATTTTATAGATTAAATGAATGTGCTTGAATTAGGGCAATTTTCCTATAGGACACTTTTATCTCAATTATTCTTAGCTTTCTTTTGTTTAAAAACCACTATTTTTAATTTTTTTATGCTGAGCTGGTCTTATTTGTGTCGCTTCATCATGACTGTAAGTATAATATTAAAATTAAGTGATAAATTGACAAAAACTAAGCAGGCTTTAATCTAATGAAATTTAAAAAATGTATTAGTAAGGGCAAAAAACAATTTTTTAAAAAACATACCTCTAAATCTTTGTGATCCGATATCCGTAGGAGTACTTCTCGTATACATTCTATAGGTAACTCATTTAACTTGGGATCCGTTTCTGGACCAGGCTAAAATAATGAAAAATAGAATAGTTATAAACATGTAACTTGTTCTTAGTAAAACTCTTCCACTGTCAGAGAACCTTGTCAAGGATTGAACCCGGAACAATTGGTAACAAACCAGTCATGCATGATGCAGACAGAGATAAAGAAAAACTATTGAATGATGGAAAAAATACAACCTTGCTGATAATTCAGCACAACTTAATAATCAATTTAGAGATTTTTTTTAAATGAAAAGGAAATTCTGCATTTACATGGTCTTTTTTTAACACATGCAATCCTATGCCGTTTGCGTGGAGCCGTCGGTTGGGTTGGTCCCACCGCGCTATAATCCGAGCAACCGCACCTCTCTATCGCTCCACACCTACCGTGAATGTGAATATCCTCAGCAGCACCGAACGCTCCATTATTATTCAATCAATTATTATTATCAATTATTCAGCCAATATCTCTTTGTGAATGTTGAAATCGTACTCCAAATATATGTCAGTCAATCGCGTGTTCCCGAAAAGGTGAACGTTTCTTTGTTTATTAATTTCGCATTGTATTTACATAATACTTTATTTTTTTATAATGAGAGCAACTAATGACTGAATGACTAATAAAAAATATTCAAATCAGTTCAGAAGTTTTGAAGTACCATGTTTTTAATAATAGGCATTACTAGATTTAATTAATTATTATTATATTAATTTACTCTTGGGTTTCTTTTACTTAATAATAAACACAGAAAGCTGCTGCTGCAAGTAAAAGTTTAACTTCTGAATTCATTTTCCGCTGCAACCATGAAAACTTCCCCGCAAAATCACTGCAATCGACTGACTGGTGTGGGGCGGCCGTGAATGGTGAGGTGAAATTTTGGAAAATTGTGGAATGTATCCTCTTTGTAAAACCAAGAATTAGGTGTTAACAAAAATTAAAATTAACATGAACGAAATGGGTTCATAACAGCAAACTCAAGGTGTAAACAAAGTACTCGCTTATATTGTGAACTGAAAATGAAAGAGAGCTAAATTGTCACTTTAATCAAAACAAAGGAAGAGATCGAGGACACGATGCAGGAAAAAGAAAGTAGCTTAATTAGATTGTACCTCACGAGTGCGTATGCGCTCCGCTATGTTGTGTATCCTGTGAATGGTGTTACGGTGATGGCCCCACAGAGCCCTGCTGCCAAGGGGGCGGCCCCAGCAGGAGCGCCTCTCCTGCTCGCACACGGAGCCCAGGGCTCCCAGCAGGGCCCGCAGCACTCGGGGATTCTGCTGAGATTCGTGGACTGAAAATTTCAAGCAGTTATTGTTATTACAGTTTGACCATAAATTGTTCATCTGGAATTAAGCGCAAGTGCAGCATGACAAGTCACCAACGAATGGTGGTATATTACTAATAAATCTTCAATAAATCTTCTCCGAGAGATGGCAGGAGACTTGCGTCTGCGCACCTTCTTTTGCTTGCAGTTTTGCGATGCGGCAAAGAATTAAAGTAAGACGGGAGGTGAAGACTAGGAATTCTGGAGTCCGTTGAGAACATTTGTGCAGGAGGCAATTTTTTTGTACAAATTTCATAATGCCGGAGCTCATCAGTAGTTTTACCAGTCTCGGAACAGACTTAGTCTAGTCTAGTGAGGCGGGTTACTTACTTGTTTTGTATAAGATATTATTATTACAATAAACGCCCGGGTTGCTGGCATTTAAAAAAATACAAAACTTGTCCTGACAATGACGAACACAAATTTTTTTTTATTCAATCTGGTGCAGTCGTTTGGAAGTTATGCGTGTACATACATTTCGGCGATTCATTTTTATTTATATAGAAAATTACTTTATAATTGTATTGCTGCATTTAAGTATGTATATCATATACAGAATAATAGGTGAGGCAACACCATATTACTTAACAATCATAATAATATGCCCACAGCGCTGGATGGAGGGACGGTTATTCGTAAATTTCCATATTTTCCAAGACAATAAGTAGAAATGCTTTTAGAAAGATAATTAATGATCAAAAACTTAGCTAAGCACCTGGCCAACGTGTGAACTTTACAGATTATTATGAAACAGAATACGATCCCCATTTACAAAGGAATACATAACACCGAAATGTCAAAGTCAAGCAAGTACCTGACCTTTTGTTGGCTCCGTAGTGACTATTACAAATAGCAAACTCCTACTGCAACCAGCATTAAAATTACTACTTAGACTAATTACGGACTCGTACTTGCCAGAGCAGAGTTGTCATGAAAGGAGTTTAGCACATTGCTTTTGTATGCATTATTCACTTCAGAATTTAAGGCATATGCTGCTATGTGTATACATATGTGTTAATAATCCCGAATCCGTGTCTCAAGTACCAAGCTCATAAATATATGTATAAGTAGTGAAAGTAGTGAAAAAAAACTGATTTTCACACTGAATATAGGAATACGACACTATATAATATGTTTTGTTTTTTAATAATAATAGTAGGTTCTTATTTAATTCGGTTAAGATACATAAGTAATATTTATTAAAAGCAGGTTCCCGGCATGCGTTGCTATGCCATATTAAAATAAATACATTGTTTCTCCCTGAATCAACTTTACCGTGCGTCCCCGTTCCCCTCCCATGTCCCCTTCCTAGCTAGCTTTATAAATTATAGCCTATACGTTATTCTGATGTATGAGTTACATTATTGTAAAGTTGCATTAAAATCCATTCAGTAGTTTTTGCGTGAAAGAGTAACAAACACACATACATCCATACAAACTTTTGCGTAATTTTTCTTAATATTAGTAAGAAATATTATAAACGCAAAAGTTTGTATGGATTTATTATTGTGCCAAGAAATAAAAGCTGGTGTGCCGTCTATTTTGGTTCATTTTGTCAAAGTAAATATTGTGGTAAGCATCCCTCAAGTATTCTTAGAAATGTACAGTGGATGGATTTCTAAAAATAGATGTTTTAATGGCTTTTAACAAAGTATCTGGGAGTCAAAAACTTTTTCTTCAGGGGTTCACAACCTTTCATTTCCAGATAAAAATATTTCAAAGTACAAAAATAATGCACAACGAGCCCTTGAGAACTGCAATTACTCCGTCAGACGCACTGACCCCCAGATTCCTATATGCCCCTCATACCTTTTTCCTTCCCAGAATTTCTTCTCCTTTCTTTCCCTCAAAATACCCTTCACACAGCATTTCCAAAAATGACATTTTCGGGGGAAAATGTTTTACTCAAGACGGGTCCATTGGGCGGGCAAACGCCAGACTTTTGACAGTCCCACACAACAATCAAGGTCATAAATGTTTGACAATTTTTGCCAACACTCAAGGTCATAACTTTACACCAACATCGTTTGGGGTGAAGTTCGCGCGGTCCACACAATTTGACAAGTGGTCTGAGGTACGGACGTGTCCACGGCACGCTTACACTTGACGTTTATATCAATATTAAAATGCGTTCTGATGACAAAAGAGATGCATCAGGGAGAAAACACAGATATTTATTTATCAGGAAAGATTTCCGACTAATCCGCACGACCTAAAGTTACTATTTATTAAGAATTTAGAGTGAATACGTTTTGATTCTACGTAAATAATTACGTAGCATCAAAAATAGAATGTCGATTTACAATGGTCAATTTCTCCCGTGTCTCTAAAACCGATTAATAAATTAATAGACTTTATTTACAAGTGAGTTCACGAAAGAAATAATCATCCATTACGACAGTGTGTTTATTTACAACTTAAAATCATAATTATTAGGTCCGCGTACCAAAAAATTTGACGTTTGACGTTTATCATTTGCATAAATGTTAAAATGCATTCGATGTAGAAAAGATGCTACCTGCATCAGGAAGAAAACACAGATCAGGGTTTATCGGGAAAGATTTCCGACTAATATCGATTATTGCACCAATGACATTATATAATAACGCCATTTTATTGCACGACCTAATTTAAAACTATAGAATTTAGAGTACGTAAATATTTACGTCAAAAACAGAATAATTATAAATATTTGATATTATATTATAATTCTGTTATCAAATATTTCTATTATGATATTATATTTAGGTATAATAATATTTTTAACTCGTGATTATGTTCGCTCATACATAGCACATAACCACAAAAATCCGTTCCGATTTTTTTTTCTAAATACACGACCGCACCGCGCGACTTCTGTCAAAAAATGAATTCTCCCCCCCTGCTGGCCCCCCCCTGCTGGCCCCCGCCTGCCTTCCCGCTTCACCCAGGATGAGATAGATGTTTAAGTTTTGTTTTCCGCCGAACACGGGAAGCTCAAACACTACAAACATTTATGACCTTGAGTGTTGGCAAAAATTGTGACCTTGATTGTTTTATGGGACTGTCAAAGCAAAAGTCTGGCGTTTGCCCGCGCAATAGACCCCGCATCAGGGATTCCTGTGTGGAGCTGATATAAAAAAATCTATACTTATATCGAAAAATGTATATGTACGTATATATCGACCACCACTATGTGCCTAGTCTCGTGGTCGTTAGTTCCAAAATATTCTTTAATAAATTGTATAAATATATTTGTTGGAATATGTGAATGAAAAGCGGTTAGTAACCTGGTGGACAAATGCTTGAGTTCCCACCCAGGAGTTGCAGGTCCAATCCTCTGTTAGCTAAGTCCTCCATCATTGCCCAAGCAATATGATGAGGAATATTATGACGTAATTCGCAAGCCGGGAATGTTGAATGTTACCTTGCATGGCCACCTCCTCGATCATGGCCAGCAACACCTTCTGGGCGGCTCCGGGCAGCGCAGTCAGCTTCTGTCCCGCCATCAGTAGCTGCAGCAGTGCGCAGATGTAGTTGAAGCGCCGCACGTCCTTTACAGCGCTGGTGAAGTCCAGGCGGCGTACTGCCTCCGAGAGGCCATTGAAGCCAGCAATCTACCAAACCAAAACACTTTTATGTTGAGGAGATTATATTATTATGATTCTAGATATTAAATGGTATCTAATAACGCTATCAGGGGAATAAGGTCTAGACATATTTAAAAGGCAGGCATAATGACCAAATATTTACATATATTTTCATTTTATTTTTTATTTTTATGTGAATAGATTTCTCTAGATCTTGGCGGTATATGTGTTTGCCCACCTACTGCGTGGCGGGCCGAATCGGGGAGACTGGTTGAGGGAGACCTTTTTATCTCTCCAGCCGGACTCTCTCGATCCATCGCCTTGGGATCCTTGTATCACAGTGGGAGGGATGGATTCATAAGTTTGTCCATCCTGGCCAAATTGACCCTCAGATTTCTACCCACCTCTAATATCTTTGTCCTTCCCAGAACTTCCTCTCCTTCCTTTCCATAAAAAGACCCACGACACAGCATCCCCAAAGACGAGGGAAATTGTTTTCCTCAGAGCCTCCTGTGTGAAACTAATGTAAAAAAAAAATCCTACAGCAACTATGTTCGTTTCTGGCGTTTGGCTTTCTTTGGGTGTTAAATTCACCCAGCAGGCTGTATGTAGCCTGTAGCCCAGAACAAACCCACAACATAGGACCTAAGCACCTCTAAAAATGTAATATTCTCTATTTTAATTTACTTTGTCAAGGTTTTAGACATTGGAGTCAGAAAATAATGAGAATCGAGTATGAATCTCGTAAGATTATACAGAGCGAAATTTCAATTTTCCAATGTTGTGCGTATTTTTTGCAACTTTCAATAAAAACTTGGTTTTTAAAAATCGTTCACGCGTCGTGGGTTAACGATCCCTGTTAACTGCCTCTTAAAATGGTACACTTTAGAATAGAAAGTTTACGTAGGAGTGAGTCCACGATCAACATGATGTACATAATGTACAATGATTACCCAAATGAATCGAATATAAAGCGAGTTCAACAATATCAATATAACCCACGAAAAAAACAAGCAATACAATCACAAGCTGTTGACTAATAAAGCCCGGTAATAAGCGATCAAAAAGAAGAAAAAAGGGAGCTATGTAAATACGAATGTAAGAGGGAGCGCGCTAATATTAAAAAAAATACAAGTGCGCAGTTCACACGCGGTACAAGTGAAACCTTCAGAAAACTAAAGTAGACAAGAGTGGGGAAGCTACGAAACACCACACAAAGAGGAGACTGATTATTCTATCTCATTCTCTCGCAGGCTAAATCCCATAGCTGTATGTGTTTTTCTCTGTTTAGTGTCGCTTTTTCATTTCATCGAGTTTCAAATCACAACGGTAGGTACTAACATGTTAAATAACAGAAAAAAATCGCGATTTTCGTCGTTCCGAGGGAATTTCATACGTTTTTGCTCTACAAATGTATAGATATTATCTTAAAAAATAACATATTTTTTTAAAGAAACGTTGAATATGTTATAGAAATGAGGAATGCGGGGCATAAAGAATAGAAAATGTATGTACGATCAATATGATTACCCCAATTAATCGAATTTAAAACGCGTTCAAAAATAACAATTGTAGCCACTCACCCACGAAAAAAACAAACAATACAATCAAAAGCTGTTGACAAATAATAACATAAATTAAGATAAAAACATTGTTATGATATGACAACTAGGTACAAACGGAAGATATCGAAAGACAACCTAATAAAAGGATTGTTTGTTATGATTATGAATTTAGTTTTCCTCGAATGAATGATTACACGATTGACGAAAACAATGTTTTATCGGTACTTCATACTTCCTACGCAATTCCATCATCGCATGTTGGAAATATTTAAAACAAAGAGAAAGAAAACGCAATTTCTTTAAAAACAATTCGATAATGCCGCTTATATAAAACACACGTGTCGTGCGTCGCGCCGTAATGCATCCATTCCGTTTGCATAACTTTATTAAAAATAATATATCGCTCCGTTCTAATTATTCAAGCGATTGTCAGACTTGGAATCGTCAACTACTTTCTAAATATAACACGAAAAAAAATCCAACAGAGCTCGTTGATTGTTGTAATTTTGTAAAGAATCGGATTGGTCGCATTATAATAATTAATTCCCCTCAGGTCACGACCATATTTTGTCAAAGCCCCAAAATATTTATGCTTTTAACGTATCCGAAAACTCAAAACTGTTTTTGAAAGGTGATAAAACACGATTTAAAATTTTATAATTCAAAGTAAACGTATAATTTTTTAAATATATTTTTTTTTCATGCAAAGATAAAAATGACTCACCTTACGTATTTCTAACTAAAATTACTGATAACGAAAAAAAATGCATCATAAACTTTATTGTCACTTCACTGTTTGTCGTTTCGTAAAAAATAATTAATAAAAAATTCCCAAAGTTTCCTATTTTTTTTCAAATTACTATGCGAAAGTTTGCTCACATAAAGGTACATTTTACGTATTGGGTAGTTAACTTATTAAAAACGTTATTTTCACCTCATTTTTACATCGTTCCACAAAAAACCATAACTGAAAGAATGACGAAATTTCAGTTGAATATAAAGCGTGGTGTTTTCTCTTTCCAACACCGTTTAGACCATGGGTCGGCAACCTGCGGCCCGCGGGCCGCATGCGGCCCGCGAACAGTTTTGGTGCGGCCCGCAAGATTCTCGCTGCAACACACATGACGGACGATATCGTACACAACGGAGTAAAAGGGTTAGCGAAGGGGGAGCGGGGAGAAGGGACAGGACGGCAATAACGCCACCTGCACCTCGCCTCATTCCGTTGTCATATTTATTAATTGATAATACCTATCTGTGTTGCGGTTTTTGTGCATTTTCTTAGAGTTCTAGGTAAGTACTTACATATTTCATGATACTATTATTCCTGACATTACAAGAAATGACTATAACAAAGCAATATTCTGTAATATGTTGTTCTGTTATTTATGAGTTTTTGGTCTCAATAGCTTGCAAGTAAGGTGACCCGCTGACAATGGGCCCCCGAAATGATGTTTACCATGATATTATATTTTTTTGCTTATTACCAATTTCAAACTTAAAATCGATTTCAATAATTTGGTATGAATATCAAACGAATGTATAAACAGTGTCGTTATTTTTTTACTTTTGCGCTTGTATACACAGTATGTAGAGAAGAAGATTTTTGGTTGATGCATTTGAATGACAATATAGTTACTCGGCGGTACATCCTCTTTGCAAATCCCTTCGGAATCGTTTAATTATGTTTTGTATAATTAGGTACCTATACTGTATTTTCCCTAAACCGACTGCTGACTACTACTGTATATAAGTACGCCGGGGACCCTCAAGTAGATAAATTCGCTGTTGTGCTTGCCTAAAAATACGCCTATAGATGCCTATAGATATGCTCGCTGGCGGAGGATTTTATTTAGGAAAAAAAAACTATGACGCTATACGTAAAAATAAATAGATATTTTAATATTTTATTTATGGCTTCTAAAAAAAAGGAAGATCGTTGATGAAAGATGGATTTTTAATGAAGCATGGACAAATTTTTATTTTTTATCGAATTTAAAGAAAAACCATTGTGCTTAATCTGTCAAAAGAGTATTTACGTACTAAAGGAATATAACCTGAAGCGACATTATAATATTGAGCACAAAACTAAATTTGGGTGTCTTGAAGGGGAATCTCGGAAAAACAAAATCAATTACTTGAAATTGTCACTCCAAAATCAGCAGAACACCTTTAAACTTGTGACAGACCAAAGCGAATCAACTGTTCGTGTCAGCTACAAAGTAGCAGAGATATTAGCAAAGCATAGTCGCCCATTTACCGACAGTGAACTTGTAAAAGAGTGTGTCTTAGCTATCGCGGGGGAAGTATGCCCGGAACAGAAAAAAATGTTTGAAAACGTTAGTCTCTCTGCCAGAACTTGCACTCGACGCACTGAAGACTTGGGTGCTAGCTTGCATGAACAACTTAAGGATAAAGCGCAGTCTTTTACGTACTTTTCTCTTGCGATGGACGAAAGTACGGATGTGTCAGATACGGCACAATTTCTTATATTTGTACGAGGAATTGACGAAAACTTTTCTGTTTATGAGGAATTATTAAAAATATGCAGTCTCGAAGGAACTACAAAAGGAGAGGATTTATTTCACCACTTGGACCAAGCTCTGGTTTTATGCAGCTTGAGCTGGGATAAATTAACCAGCATCACCACGGACGGCGGAAAAAACATGAGCGGTTATAATAAAGGCGTTGTCGGAAGAGTCAACAGCAAAATGCAAGAATCTGGATCTGAAGTTCCATTTATATTCCACTGTATTGTCCATCAAGAAGCATTGTGTTGCAAGGTTTTATCGTGGAAAGAAATAATGGATACCGTTGTATCTGCCATTAATTTTATAAGAAAAAATGGGCTTACTCACCGCCAGTTCCAAAAGTTTTTTAAAAGATGTGGAAGCTGAATATGGCGATGTGATGTATTACTGTGAAGTAAGATAGCTAAGCCGAGGAGCAGCACTTCAACGATTTTTTTATTTGAGGAAAGAAATTCGTGACTTCATGGAGATGAAAGGAAAGACAGTGCACGAACTTTCCAATAACCAGTGGGTTGTAGATCTTGGATTTTTAACTGATTTGACTGCCGAACTGAATCTACTCAATACTAGTTTACAGGGAAAAAATAAATTGATATGCCATATGTATTCAGATGTTAAATCATTTGAAATTAAACTATCATTGTTTATCAAGCATATCGATGAAAGGAAACTCGATCATTTTCCAAATTGCAAGAAAGCAGTAGAAGAAGCTGGGATAATTTTTTTTTGGGAAAATACCAACATGAAAGGTGCATTACTACAACTTCAAACTGAGTTTGAAAACCGGTTTGCTGATTTAAAAAAATCTCATGTAAGATTGAGATTTTCGAAAACCCCTTCGCAGTGGATATCGATAATGTACCAAGCTATTTGCAAATCAACATGATAGATTTGCAAAGTGATAATATCCTTAAAATGGCATTTAAGGAAAAAAATTACTTGGTAGATTTCTACGGGAGTTAGCCTTCCGAAAAGTACAAAGAATTAAAAAGGATTGCTCAGCAAATAATTACTATGTTTGGTAGTACGTATATTTGTGAGCAAACTTATTCAATTCCTAATTATCAGAAAAACAAACACTGTTCTCGATTATCTCATTTATATTTGGACGCAATACTACGCGTCGCCACATCGAAAATGCAAGCAAATATTAAAGAACTTGCAAGTCAAATCTAACAACAAAAATCCCATTGAGTTCTGTTCGAAGTTTCTCTGACATTTCTTTAAAAAGGATTTATATTGCCATTTTATTTATGTAGGCATTTTAACAACAATAAATGCCTACATAAATAAAATGATATGCTGGGGCATAGCTAGCATGGGTGCCACCTGGGGCGGATAACGTTGTGTCACCCCCTCCCCCCCCCCCGTTAAAGTTGACTAGAGACTAGGTGCCTAGAGAATTTTTGTAAGTGCGGCCCGCGCAAGTTCCCACGTCAAATATTTGGCCCTCGGACCACAAAAGGTTGCCGACCCATGGTTTAGACCATAATTCTCACTATGATAGTAAGGGAGACAACGATTTCTATGAGACCTATATGAGTTGTTCCGAAAAGCGAACAAATTAGTCTGAAGGGTTAATTAATCAATTTAGGGGGAAAACCTTGAAATATATTTTAATCAATGTCATTCTTTATCTTAAAATAGCAAAGTAATGTCGATTCAATATTTAAGCAATAAAATGTCGAGGAATTTCATTCTATTCCGTCACACTTGATCCGTTACAATCAAATCTGAGGTCATCGCAATTTCGAATTTTATTTTTTTTTATTTTGATTCTCTGCCCGTTGAACGAATTTTGATTAGCCGTCGTGCTTGTCGGCTGATCACTACTTGATCAAAAGCTAAAACGGGCGGAAAAAAGGGAAAACCCGGTCGCCAAGAAATTTGAACAATAGGTATTTTGCCAAAATTTTGCTGTCACTGTCGCTCTTACTCCGCAGAATACTGAACGAAAGGAACAACTGTATTTCAGGCTGATAATACCTAAATAAAATCATGAAAATCGAGGTTTTGTATTCCCTACTTTTCTCCTCTAAAACTGGGGCGATTTTAAAGATTTTTTTACAAGCGTGTTAGAAGAAAATACTCTACGTTTGATGTCTGAAAGTTTTAAGTTTTACATTTAAAAAAAAAACATTTTCTACTTTGTATACTGAACCTTTGTTGATGGCGTTCAAACCACGCAATTTCAACGATTTTTGGAGGGTCCTAACTTCCATCAAAAGAAGAAAACGTACCAACATGCTAGCGGTCGATATCTATATTATATTAAAAAAATATTTGCAGTGGTGTCAAAATCCAGAGAGGAGATTGGGAAATACGTTTGTCTGGACAAAAATGCCCGGTTATTAAATGTACCTATCTCCACTACGCTGAATTCTTTCTTATAACTATTTTTGAACAATAATTTATTGTCTTTACAGGATGTTTGTATTATTTTTGTCCCCTTCCTCTTAAAATCGCTAAATCACTATCTTCGATTAATCTTTACTATGAATAGGTTTACATTATAAATACAAAAAACAAATTTAAGCTTTTTCTAACACTCACAGAAAATATAAATGAAATAAAATTGTTAATTACTTTATAATAAAAAAATTTGCGTTAACTACTAAAAATGTATACTAGAAATTATGAACATATGTAAGAAACCACTCTTTAAAAATAAGATTTATGGCTAAAATTATTTCCGACAGTTTCCATTGATTAACTTTTTTCTATATTATAAAATTATTCATAGAATAAATAAAACCTTTTACACATGAAATAGTGACCTCTAGATTACTTTTTCCAAGCAATTTTTATGGCTATTATCTACAATCGTTGCCATATGATGCGTGCTAAGAATACACACCTTTTTGGCCTATGGCTTCGTTAAAATGTAAAAAAAAAACAAAAAAATTCGTCTGTCGTTTCGCCGTCAGTCAAATTCATCAAAATTAAAACATTCACTGCAGATTTTTACTTTCAATAAATGTATTTTTACTTAAAATATTATTGTAGACCAATAATAATTATTATTATTGATGTAAAAACGTCAAAATCTATGTGTTAAAATCTAGATCACTCTTGCCATTAGCAATTGCATAACAAAAAGCAGTTACGTTGTGTTACTTTCACGTAAATGTAGGTACGTTTGGAGCGGGCAAATTGTTTGAAATACTTTGTGTTGCATCAGTTATAATAATCTAGCTGAAAAATAATACCGCAAATGGGAGAAGGCACCGAGCACAAGGCAAGCGACAGAATGCAGATAGAGATAGAATAAGAAAAGGAAAGTGAACATTTCCCCGGACTTACCTCTCTCGTACATTTGATGGTGATGCGGCAGTGCGGCGCAACATTAGGACACGTGTTCTCGGAATTTGCCTCGTCTGAAAGATCTCCATCCCTTTAAAAAAGAAACATACATTAAGTAAAGTAACAAAGAAATGCAATAAGAATAGTGTAAGTGGGAATGTTACATTGTGTGCCAGTCAAAACCATGTAGTTTATTTGCAACACGTCGAAAATACAGATGAAAAAGATGGTTTGACAGGGAGATATGTATATACGAATCAGGCCCGGACTGGGACCATTTGGGACCGCTAAAACCCGTAAAGGGGCCCCCTAACGTGGGGTGGGGGGAGGGGGGGCTACAGAAAACGGGGGGTCCGGGGGCCTCCCCCGGATAATTTTTGAAAATTAGGTGCTTGAAAACAATGAAAACGCGTTTCTACGCTATATTGGCACCGATAAAGAAGAAGAAATTCAGACAGGTTTTTATACGAATATTATGATTTTCGACTTTTGTTGACTTTATTATTTATTGAAATAAGAAATTCACGGTATTTTTAGGATACCACAACACTACTAAACACATGTTGTAGAAATGCCAATAATTATAACGGAGTTCAAAATAAAGGACAGGATTTTATTCACACCAAAGCATTAATGAATTATGTCAAAATTATTTGTGTAGTAAAAATAATGACAAACGGATTTTAGGGATTAGAAAAATAATACTAACATTTAAAAAAAATCCTGTGTGTTTAACAGTTTACAATGTTGTATACTAGAATATAAGGGGCTTAACTTAACTGAAATGATTCGACATTTTGCTCCCCTAGCCCTAAAGTAACAGTTTCTTTGTAAGCAACTCACTTGTTAAAACTACTTCATCTATTATTTTATTTTTGTCCAAATTATAAAATAAATCCCTCTCAACATTAATAAAAAGCAGACTGGACATAAGGTCCTTGGCCTGAGGACGACCGAAGTCGATTTTTGACGATTTTAAGTTTAGAAAAAACTCGTTCACATGTGACTTGGGTACAAGGTATGGTAAGAACAAATTTATATACAATATACAGGTTGGTAAACAGTCCAGATTGAGTAAGTTCAAACAGAACAGAAAAAGCACATGTCAAACACTGGAAACATTGTCTATTTTCAGAGCAGTAAATGTCAGCATTTGTTTCGTCTTCTTCGTCACTGCATCTGTCTCCGTAGTTCTCAGGGGACTCTGCCGCTATGAAGTTGCTGTATTGTTGTGCAAACTGTCCCAGCTCTATCAACAGCCGACGTCTTTCAATTTTACACAGTTTAGAAACACTGTGCAGAGCTTCTGTGGGAAATGTTTGGAGTTTCAAGATAAAGCCAAACTTTTTGGGGTCCATTACCAAGAACACAAAATAACTACTAACAAGACAAAAACTTTTTTTTGTACTTTTTGTGGCCGGGGGCCCTCCGCGATCGCGGACCTGCGGACCTGGCCAGTCCGGGCCTGATACGAATGTTAGAGCTGACTAATATTAAAAAAAACAGAGAGTGCAATTCGCACGCGGTAGAAGTGAAACCTTCAGAAAACTAAAGTAGACAATGTTATCAATCCGAAGGATGATTTTTCCATATTTTTGTTGTCGAATTCCAGTGCACCCTTTCTATACATTTGGTCATCTTATTAGTATTTGTGTTTTCTTCTTCGGAGTGTCTAGAAGTCGCTTTCATTTGCGTTTTTTTGCACGTGTTTTCTACGTTCATTTTGAAGTGGGTTGAAGTGAATTGGGTAGGTATTTTGTTTTGTAAATGTATGCACAGGTTCGTCATGCGCTTTACACCGCTACACTAAAGGAGACTTGCGTGAGACTGTGGATTTATCGTATTATGTTGGAACCGAGTCCCCATGAATTAAATAAATATTTTACTGCTATCTCATTCTTTCGCAGGCTAAATCCTATAGAAGTAAATGTTTGTCTCTTTTTAGAGTTGCTCTTTTCCGTTTCATCGAGTTTCAAATCACAACGGTGCTAAAGAAGTTTTTACTTAAAAAAACGATAATAATTAACACGCGTAAGCGAAAATCCCAACTAATATTATTAAATGCAAACGTTTGCCTGTTTATTTGTATGTTTGTTCTTCAATAACGTCCCAACCGAGAGCCCGATCGATGCGATATTTTACATAGGGATAGTTAGAGGATTGAGAAGTGACGTAGGCTACTTTTCATTCCCGTGGAAAATTTATTTGTGCAATAATTTCTCCCTAAAACCACGCGGGCGAGCCGTGGGTAAAAGCTAATCATTTTCGCCAAAAAGTGGAGGTAACTGAGAAACCTACAATTTGTCCAATTTAGGTATATCCATTTTAAATACATCTCTATTTATTGTAGATTTTATTTTTGTGAATGAACGAATGCAAAAAAACGAAAAGAATCTGGGTAAATTTAAAAAAAATATAGTAATATTCTTGATAAACAAAATAATGAAATGGAAAAGTGCTGTATTGTTTATTTTAATTTGTATAATTATTTATAGTTAAATGAGTGAAAATGTAATTTTTTTTAACTGGAGTAAATAAAAAAAATCTTGAAAGTGGAAATTAACCCACTTTCCTACATCCGATCGAGCTGAAACTCGGCAGATACACTCGTTAGGCATAGATGACAATGCATGGTTTCAACTTTTGAGGGCAATGGCGCACGCACGCCACACACGCATTTATCTGAAGCGCGCTACTAGCCGGCCAAAGAGATAGACCGAAAATTGAAAATAGATATATTTTAGTAAAAAAACTTGGTTATTGCGGGTTGATTTTTAATACGGGCATAATACGGTTGTAATAATACGGGCATTTGCCTAGCTTGGTAGTCGAAAAACCATGTAAAACAAACTTGTAACAAACAAAATGAATAAAGAAACAAAAAATGCACTTAATTAATGTTAGTACGGATTGTTCAATTTAAAGAATTCATCAAATTTCAAAGTTATTCACATTCAGTGAAAGTTCTATCGAAGTTGTTTCAGAGTACTTGGATAATAACAGAACTTAAATAGGACTTTCACAGAACACGGATAATAACTTTTAAATTTTGATGAATTGTTCATATTCTGCGAAATAACGCGTCCTTTGTTCATACCATACCTTAAAAATATTCTTCAATGAGAAAAAAAAGAGCTGAGACTCGGACGAAGTCGGAAATTAACATTTATATTAAAAATAACATGTAATCTCGGGTAGAGCTAATTTTCTCAATTTGGGATGCGGGTATGGGTACCGCCGCTCTGGAAACCATTTATTGGATAACCAACACCCCTGCCGAAGGTGAGCCCGAGGGGTTCGCTACGTTTTCTAAGTCACCAGCAGAGGTGCCCGGGTTCATGGGGTGAGGTTTGTCTAGGTCTTGGCGGTGGATGCTTTTGCGTGAAGGGCCGGATCGGGAGAGACTGGTTTAGGGAGAAGATCTTTTAAGCTCTCTAGCAGGACTCACTCGAGCCATCGCCTTGCACCTTGGCTCTCTCGACCATCACTTGCATAATAAGGAGGGATGGATTCATGCGTTTGTCACTCCTGAACACATTGACTTCCAGTTTCCTACCCATCCCTTATACGACGGCCGGCGTAGCGCAGCGGTAAGGCGCTTGACTCGCACACCAAAGGTCGCGGGATCGAATCCCGGCGTGGCAAATAAATTTTATTTGATTAATTTGTGTTATTTCACAATTTATTCATTTAAAATAATATATAGTATATTTGCGGCACGTTCCAGAGTGGAAGATACTACCTGTATCGCCCTGGTGTAAGGCAACCATTCAGAATTGAAACGTTGCTTGAAATGGTATTAGGCGTGTTTGGTGACCAGATCTGAATAGCCAAGTACTTCCCCACCTTCCTCTTCACTATCTCCTTCCGCTCCCCACTACCCTCAGCCTCACAACATACCCCAATTGGGGATGCCATAGTCTCACTGGCTTCAGACGGGAGCAGTTGGGACTCTTGTGCGGCATTCATAAAAAAAAAAAACTTTTTCCTTTCCATTCCCAGATGATAATGTAAAATTATATACATATGTATATTATATTTAGAGGTACTAGATTACAGGTATGTTATTAAGAGGGAATAACCAGACACAGCCGGAAATATGTCATTTTTAAATAAAATTCTAGACGTATTGACTTTTCCACAAAAAGTATAAATCGATTTCGAAATTTGTTCTTCTTATCCTGAAGATTTTATAAAGATCTTAATTACGTGAGCACAAACGGGGGGGGGGGGTCCAGCAAAATCTCACGTTACTTGAAAAAAATATACGAATTGGCCCAAATTTATCTCACCGAGGGGAGAAGGGGGGGGGGGGGGTCTAGATTGGAAGAAAAACTGCTCACGTAATTAATGGATACCCCCCTAAAGGTATGTTTTACATTTTGAGAAAAAATGTTTATTTTTAGTATAATAAGGTTATACTGTAGGTCGATGGCAGATTTGTTAAATTTTCAAACAAAATTTGTATTAAACAACACACATTTCAAATAATTAAACAATCATGCAATAAAATATATCAATACATTATCTAGAAAAGCTACTTTTCAGAATTTTAATATTAGTTGAAATAAAATCTTTAAAAAAAAATTCGAGCATGTGTTTTGTGACGACAATACTTCAGTTTTTCTATTTATTTACGGTCTTACAAACTAACATAATATATCAGTTTTTTTACATTTTTATTTTGCTTAGACATAATTTTAATAGTTTTATCATCGCACGTTTGAGCACTTTTGAATAAACGAATATATCAAAGCAAATTCTTATTGAAATAAAATCGATATTGAGTTATTATTAAAAAAAAGGCTGGTACGGAGAATATTTAATCTTTCTCATCGGGACCGCCCTGTACAATCGCAAGACCATCTTTCGACGAAATTTGAATTCTCGGCCTCTGGTTAATCACCCTTAAATGACTGTAAGTTATTAGTTTCGTTATTATTCTAAATTACATCGCAATATTCCATTATCAAATACTTGTAGACGAGTGGTTGCGATAAGAAGCGAGTGCACTTACATTATTGCAAAAACTATTTAGTTTATAAAAAAGGGAAAAAGAAACAGATAGGCTCCTCGAGACGACATTTAACAAAAACTAGCGCTGTAAATTAGCCAAGAATTATTAATTATGGTATTACAGGAGGGGGCGCGACTCTTCAAATGCAATTGAATTTTATTCACAGAACGGTGAACTCTAATTTGGTCGACTGGAAAGCTTATCACCGGTGATCAGCGGCACAAAAGCATTCTGAAATGCGCTTTGGAATTGAAATTATTCCTGAAACTATAATGAAAAGCGCTGCAAACAAGAATTAACTTGCCACACCGGTGACTCAATGGTTTGTTTGCTTCTGAAATTAATGATGATATCGTTCCAGTCTGATGATTCTGCTAAATTTATTCAAAGGTATTTTAGTCCGGTTTGCACCTATGTGAACACTTTGATATCATTTAAATAGTAAGTAATGTTATATTAGTTTCGTAATATAAACTCGAAAATCTAAAAGTAAAATAAATGTAACTCGAAAACGAAAAGTAAAGTAAGTAAGTTTTGTTGTTGGTACATAAAAATATACATTACTAAAGAGTACTACCCGGCATTGTTGCAAAGCCAATCAAAGAGAGTGTTTGTGTTTTAATTTTGTTCATTGAAGTCCTTTTGGATACACAATATATTTTGTTTTTTCCGTCTGATGCGTACACGTCAGTGGCGTTCCGTGAGTGTTCAGTAAGCTAGAGTGCTAAGATTGAAAAATACGACGTTATTGATGTTGTTGCAGCTGAAAATGATTTTTTATTTTCAAAATTTTTACATTTTGTATGAAGATTTTCAGTATATTTTCATACAAAAAGTTGAAATTTTGAAAAAAAAAATTCGTTTTCAGCTACAAAAACATCAATAACGTCGTATTTTTCAATCTTAACACTCTAGCTCACTGAAAACTATCGCCACTGGTACACAGGTACAATAAGAAGGTTTTCCGACCCGTGAGCAGGCCACGTTATAGCTGTCAGTGAGAGAAGCATGGATTTTCCAAATTAACCCCCTGCTATCCCCTACCGTCATTATGTCTCCTTTGCAATCTCTCCCTCTGCCCCTTCATCGTCCCCTTCCCCTCTCGCGTTCTTCCCCTTCCACCTTCCATGATTTCACCCCCATTTTCGCGCGACCATACCTCCCGTATTTCCCTCCCACTCCTGCGTTCCCCTTCTACCTTCCCCTCTCCCTCACCCCCCTCCCACGAACCCCCCACGTTCGTTCCACTTCCCCTCCTGAATTTCTCCTCCCCCTTCCTGCAGCCAAATACGTACATTTTTATACAAATTTCGTAACACCAGAGCTCACTGTTATATATAGAAACATTCGCGGGTGTGCGCATAACAACTTACCAAAGTTTCATCGCAATCGGATGAATGGTGTAGGAAATAATTTCATAACACCAGAGTACCCCATTATATAAAGAAACCTTCGCGGGAGTGCGCATAACAAATCGCCATAGTATCATCGCAATCGGATGAATGGTATAGAAACGCATACGGGACAAAGGAAGAAACATTCCTTTTTAATGTATCAATATCTTAGAATAGTGCATCCGATACACCGTGTTGCCAAAGTGCAATAGCAACAAATACCTACATATTTTTTAATTTGTCGAAATAATGTTTTTTGAGCCCACCAGACCGCGGCTTAGAATGAAAAAAATGACGAGTGTTAATCGGACTTATGGCATTGTAAAAAAAAAAAAAAATTTTCCTTGAATTTTTATGAATAAATCAATCCACCATTACATTTCGAAGAACGAACGTGAAACAGTTTAGATATAATATCGAAATACCGAACGAGTTAGAAGTGCAGCAATTTCATGCTGCAATTTCATGCTGCACTTTCAAACACACTAAAAAATGATGATGTACCGGGTTTGTATTCTACCTACTTTTAAAAATATCTCCGGGACTGTTAAGAACAGTTAAGCCGCACTTCCAGCTTCCATTGGTAGATGCGGCCTCAGTCATTAATGCACCGGAGTGGGGGGTATTTAAAGATGTCGCTATCAAAGACAAAGGATGCAACATTTACATCTATAGCCATATACTATGCCAACATTGCCGACATCGGGTGCCTTAGGAGTGCAGAGCGGGCAGGGTTACCAGATCAACATATTATGTATACGTTCATAATATGCGATTGGAGGACATCTATGCAAACAATTTTAGGGAATCATCTTAGATAAACCGGGTGCCGGGAGTATTGGAAGAATGGGGGGTACACAAAAAATAATTTATGGAGGACAAATGACTTAGAATCATCACGGTATTACATGTATTTTAAATAATAAAAAAATATATAAAAAAAAAACAATTGTTATATATTTTCACAGTTCATATGTAGATACTTTTAACGTGCGTGTGAGGGCAATATAACGATTTTTGAAGTAAAACTTCTTTACGCACGCTCGACACTTGGGGGTAAAAAGATGAATGCGTCACGAAAAAGAACCATATTTTATACTTAATGTGAAACGCTTTGAAACGCATATATTTAATGTGAAACGCCATATATTTTGCCATATTTCGCCATATGAAACGCTAATCGATGTAAAAGCTAATCGATGCGAAC
Source organism: Limnephilus lunatus (assembly GCA_917563855.2). NCBI lineage: Eukaryota > Metazoa > Arthropoda > Insecta > Trichoptera > Limnephilidae > Limnephilus > Limnephilus lunatus. Next base: position 42,871,958 of record OU830598.1, on the reverse strand, counting down.
GCTAATTAAAGCGAACGCTAATGAAAGAGTTGAGTTGAGTTAAAAGTTAAGTTGAGTTAAGAGTTGAGTTGAGTTAAGTTAAGTTAAGTTGAGTTAAGTTAAGTTAAGTTGAGGGGATGGGGTTATTTTTATTCCTGTTATTGTTATATTGTTAATGGACGGCATAAGTTAGTGAAGTTTTACTTCAGTCGTGTGGTCTAAAGCACACTCGTTTTTTTTGTTTGATTTTTTTATTAGAAACGAATGAACCTCTCATCATCTGTGACTCAGGCCTGCGCCTTTATGTATAAATAAACTGTATGAAAGACAAGCTCAGAATCGCTTGCGCCAATATCAATCTACGAGCTACTTTTTATTTGATCATGAATGCTTTCAAATAAATGTTTTATGACATTTGTGGGTCACTTTTTTGCAGCTGTCATGACGGAATAAATAATATTTAACATTTTCAAAACACTATGACTCATGACTCTGGCTTAATCATAAATGCAAAAAAAAACTAAATTGTTACATACAAGATCCACTAATATTAAGGTATACATTACACCTGAAATAACGACACATACATCAGATTGCTTACACAATGGCATTCCTGCAACGTGTACATGTGAAATTTTTTTGTTTTTTTTTTTTTGTTTTTTTTTTGTTAATGAAATTACCCAATTTAATAAAGAAAAAATAAAACTTTTTTTTTGTTTGATGTAAGAAATAAAATAAAACTTAATAAAACTTGTAAGAATGATAACAAATATAGAAATTTACTAACTTAACAGTTAATAAAATAGATGTACGGTACATAGATAAATAAAAGTTAGGATATAGGTGTACTAGTAAAATAAAAATATTATTACATTTCAATTAATAGGTAGTTGGTAGGTGGTAGGTGGTAAGTACATAAATATGATTCAGTTATAATGGAATTACTTGATAATATTGTAAGACTAGGTACATAATAATATTTTGCGACAATAATCTTTGATTATTCTTTGAAATTGGAACTAGTTAAAGAATATTTTTATTTAGGTGTTATTATTGATTGCTTTTTCAAGTGGGATACACAAATAAACAAAATTTGTGCACGACTAAGATCAATTGTAAGCAGATTGTATGAACTATTTTTTTTTGTTCCTATCTCTACACTTCAAATAATTTATTTATCTCTAGCTGAATCTGTTAAAAGGTATGGAATAACAGCTTGGGGATTTTCCTGTAAAACAAATACAGTGCAAAATTCATTGGTTAAATTATAAGCTAAAAAAATTTATCCAAAGAAAGGCATAATATTCCATACTTTTATCGGAGTCTCAAAATTCTTTCAAAGTGAGCAATTCTGTGGTACAAAATTATATTTCAGCACATAAATAATCCTTATATATAAACAGGCTGGAACACAACCATAATACTCGTTTTAACTTTAATGAAGGGCTAATTGTACCTAAGCATACAAATAAATATGGACAACTAACGTTAAATTACATGATTCCCAGTTGTTTAAATATGTTACCTGCTGAACTTAAAAACTGTGCCCAAAACAAACAATTGATGAATTTACTGAAGACTTGGCTTACGGAAAGAATTAATTTGTATTAGCTTACAATAATATCAAGTAACTCTATTAATGGAGGACTGAACGCCGTTGGCACCAACAAAAAAACTGTCCAAAGACGCGAAACTAGCCGTCCATAATGGAGAACTGGTACCTACCCTGATGTATGGCAGTGAGGCATGGAACTGGCAGAGGAAGGATGGAAGTAGACTGAATGCCGTAGAAATGAGATCCCTGAGGCGTATGTGTGGTAAAACCATGTATGATCGTGTGAGAAACGCGGAGATCCACAAAGAATGCAAGGCTGATGTAAGCGTAATGAGTAAGATCATGAAAGGAACGCTCCGATGATTCGGGCATGTAGAGCGAATGAACGAGGAAAGGAGTGTAAGGAGAATATATAACGCAAATGTGAATGGTAGAAGTCGGAGACGCCCGAGAACGACATGGCACGACCAAGTGAATCAGATACTTGAGTCGGGCCATGTCAAGAGTCAGAATAATAGAAGAGCATGTATGAGACGATGTATGAATGTGAACGAGGCAAGGAGTGTGTGCCAAAACCGAGTTGTTTGGCGGTCCGTCCTCTCTGCCTACCCCTGCGGGGAAACGGCGTGATGGTTAGTTAGTTACAATAACATATATTCTAAATCCTTTAAAAATGTTATTTTATGTTTAAAATTTTTTTTTATCTATATTTTCGTAAAAAATTAAAATTTATTTTATATAATTGTAAAAATGTAACTATTAAATCACTATAATAAGATCTTTAACGTAAAGAACCCGTTAGACAAACTGCTAAAAAGTAGTTTATCGGGACTTTTTGTCTTGTATTTGTAAAGTGTATAAAAAATTTAAAAAACTATCAAGTCATTATGTCTTTGAAAACTTCTTTGAATTGTTTTTTTCTTTTCTTTTGGGTATGTATTCATGTTTGTATGAAAATAATAAAATCAGTCTACATTTGAAAGAACATTTTTATTGACAATTGTTTCCAAAATAGGAGATTTAAAAAAAATATATACATACATATGTATATGTATAATAAAATCAGTTTACAATTGTATGAATATGTTTTTTTGACAATTGTTTCCAAAATGGGAGTTTTTTTTAGTTAGTAAGCTATCCTGGGAAAACTTCTTATGATATTATCTTGTAATATACATGAATAATAAGATATACCTATTATCTGGTAAACAGAAAACAATAAAAAAAAAACAATTGCTTTGTTTTTATACCGATCTTTGACCAGAACTCATCAAGGTAATTTTCGCCACGTTTCCGAAATGTCATCCCACGTTCAACAGGTGCAACGAAAAAGTTGTAGTAAACGAAAAAGTTTGAATAAAACTCATTGCATCACGTGTTTTAAATTACATTGTGTTAAATATTTTATTTTACAGACCCTACAGACAATATGTTTCTCGGTCCATTCGTTACAAATGAAAATACTTTACCCACAATACCATTGTAGGAAGAGAAGAACAAGCCCGCGGCCGAGAATTCAAATTTCGTTGAAAGATGTTCTTACGATCGTACAGGGCGGTTCCAATAAGAAAGGTTGATTATTCTCCGTACCAGCTTTTTAAAAATTATAATTCAATATAGAATGTATTTCATTCAAAATTTGCTTTAATTTATAGGTACCTACATTAAAAAATGCTGAAACTATTCAAATAATGTACTTTTTGTAATTGTTTTTCATCATAAATATTTATAATTTTTCAATAATGTCTAAGCAAAATATGAATGTAAAAAAAAGAATTGTTTGTAAGACCGTAAATAAATAGACAAACTGAAGTATTTTCGTCACAAAACACGCGCGCGGATGTTTTTTTTAATGTGTTTTATTTAAACTAAAATTAAAATTCTGTAGCATAGCGTTCCTAGATAATTACATTATAAATTTTATTGATTTATTTTACTGCATGATTATATGATTTGAAATGCGTGTTGTATAATACAAAATCTTGTTTGAAAATTAAAAAAAATCTGCCAACGACCTACGGTATAACCGTATTATGCTATAAATAAACATATTTTCTCATAATTTAAAACATAACTTTATCCGATAAAAAAACAATCTTTCGAAATCAATTTATACTTTTTTGTGGAAAAGAGTCAATACGGCTAAAATTTTATTTAAAAATGACATATTTCCGGTTTTGTCTGGTTATTCCCTCTTAATGTTAGCAATTACTAAAAACATTATAACAATTTGTTGAAGTTTGAGTACGGGCTAAAAAGCGCAGCTAATTAGTCAATTACGCGTCAATATAATCAATAATAATTGATGGCGTAATGGACTACTTTCAAACGGAGAACATAGAAGAACCGTTTCTAAAACGGATAGAAGACATCATTTTTGTGGAAAAGGAGGACATATTTTACCCATCTTTTGGAAACCATCTGGTAACCCTGAGAGCAGGAGATTAGGGAAGCGGCTTCGGAAGTGCACTGGGAATCCATTTAAATGAGTTTATAAGTTATACGAAGCATTGTTCTCGTGGCTTGTACCCAGTGCTAGTGAATATTGTGCAATGGTATCTACATCACGTCGAGACAGAAGAGATATTTGCTATTCAGATTTCAGACATCAACATAGATAATAACATAATAACAGTAATAACAACTATGCTAGATTCGAACATAAACTGTGTAACACAACATTGTGTCGAAACTTAAACCAATATAAACTATGAGAAGTATAATTTGGGTAAAATCGAATCGGTTTTTCAGACTTGATATTTACTGATTATTCATTGTAATTTTTATTATTTATTCACTAGGAAGATAATAATAGTCAAGTCAAATTCTGAACAAGTCAAATTTTGACAGAGTTCATGATTAAATTAATAGAATCATGAATAATTCTCGAGCAACAGCTTGCATTAGGAAACAATATAATAAAACACAAAATTGCACACTCCAAATCTGTTGATTATGTAAAATATGTAAAACTATTAAAAACTACTACCTAATAAAGAAAAAAATTAACTCACGTGAATCAAGTAACAGCAATCTTCTATTTATATCTATCTTCTAAAGAGGAGCATCACTGACCAGTGGCGGGCGGGCGGCGTGGATTTGATTTGTATAAAAATCTACATTTTTATTCCAAGGTTGATTAACATTTTGCACGCTTGACCTTCAAAACGAGAGGAAGGTCACGGTCTACAAAATGACCCCATCCCATTTTCCCACACCTTAAAGCAGTATTTTGATACTTTTGATGAAACTTTGCACATACTTGACGTTCAAAATAAGAGGATAATACTGTCTACATCTGATTTCAAAATACTCTGCATAAAGTAAGGGCAACGCCGGGGACTTCAGTTATATATAAATATTATCTATCTTATATAAAAAAGCAATCATTTAGACTCGCACCAAAAAAACTCAAAATGAGTCGACGAGTCTAGATATTCCGAACAATGGAGAATGGTATCGAAAACTTAGAATTGATTGGGGTAAAACTATATTTATTATTTTAAATTCTGTTTCACCAGAGTCTACGGTAAATAGATGAGTGATTCGATAATTTATTCAATATTATTTAATGATATCGACTATACCGTTAACCCGTAAACCGGTTTCGGTACAGCAGTGTCTCACGGCAGATATAAACGCTAGTCGTTCAATCCGTTCGTCAGCTTAAAAGGGGATTTTTAAATGTCAAAGCTACATTCAAATGTAAATAATATTTATATACTTTTGAATGTAGCTTTGCCCTGAGGAAGGAACGGTCGTTCCGAAACCGGTCGGCGTTAATAAAATATATAAGTGGTTCTAACAAAGTTATATTGTTTCATTAAAGTATATTAAATATGTATTTATTCATTAATTTTAAACGCCTTGAAGGTCCTTAACAATATTAATATTTTACATGATTTACTGCATGATACAGAGAAAGCAAGAATTTTTAATTTAGGACCGGTCAGTGGTTGAGTGGGCATAGCGCTTGTGTCCCACCCGGGCGTCGCGTGTTCGATTCCTCGGCTGGCTAAGTCCTTCATCACAACACAAGCAAAATTTCGGCTTTCTGTGGTGGTAGTAGGAGATTTTTAAACATTGTTGGGTTATTCGTAACCCAACAATGTTTGTCTTTCTAAAAAAAAAATTGTTTGGATAAGAAAAAAATTATAAAATTTAAAAAAATGAAAATAATATCTACATGGTAGTTACATATAAAGGTGCATTTAAATGTATTATATATATATATATATATATATAAAATACTCCTGAAATTAATTAATCTACATGTATCTACACGAACAACTAGACAAACATTAACATTTTATATACGTACATCTCATTCCAACTATGATTTGCATTCTCCAATACAACGTTTACATGGTCTTGGTAACAAATACTTAAACAATATGGATGTATTTGACAATAATTTGAACTTAGCACACTTCAAACGCCATATTATGTGCCAACTATGTATTTCTACCTATCCCATAAACTAATGTGAACAACAATTTTAAACATTAGGTACCTACTTTATGTCAATTCCTATATTTTATAGACTATATTGTGTTTCTCATATTTTATGTTACCTGTATTTTGTTAAAGCGTATATTTTATGTAACCTATATTTTGTTTTTAACATATATTATGCTACTTGTATTTTGCAAACTCATTATTTTCACTGTAATTAAAAAAAATGTACTGCATTCTATGTAAAAGCCCCGTGGGCGTTTAAATAAATAAATAATAATAATATATAAACATTTAGGTTCCGTATGTTTGTGTCCACAAATTTCGGAAAGTAATCGTGGGATCGACTCAATTTTTTCACGGATCATTGCATTTTATGAAAAAGAATGTTTCCGTATATAATAGCGTTATGAAATTTGTATAAAAAAATTACTATAGGTTGTGCGTGAGTGGTTTGAAAATGTGTGTATTTCGTATATTTTAGCGGCAGGGAGGGAAGGCAGGAGTGGAAGGGTAACGAAGAAGGTGGGGTTTGGGGGAGGGTGACGAGGGAGGGGGAAGACGGGGAAGGTGGAAGGGGAAAGCAGGAGGGGAAGGTGACGCGGAGGAGAACGGGGACGCATGGGAATGGACGAGCAGGGAGAAACAATTTATTTCTATGAATGGCATTGCAACGCATGCCGGGTACCAGCTAGTCAATATTCAATATATATTATAAAAGTAAAAAAAAAACGAGTCCTGGTACGATCAAGGGAGTTATATGGTGTGGTAGATCTCTATCACCCCTCCAGGATGACGGTTCCCGTTTTTACCTAAAAGGGAGGCTTTTGAAGATATAAGGGCTGGATATTTCACCCTCTTGAAATTTCTTAAACAGTCTTTCTTCCTGAAAATTCGAGAAGGTTCGATAGAGTTCTAGAAAGTTCTGGAAGGAGTGGCGGAGTATGTCGTAAAAGGTTCGGGAATAGGGAATCGGAAACATTCCAGAACACTCTCTTAGGACAATCCTAAGCGAAGCAGGGTAAGCCAGCTAGTGAGCTAGTATATTATAAAAAAGATAATAGAACAAAAAAAAAAAAATTGTGCAATTCACAAGCGGTAGAAGTGAAATCATCAGAAAACTTAAGCCTCCGCTACCCGAATTTCAACCGATTTCTCACATATCTCCCTTAAACATTTTGAAGTTTTTAAGCTCTTAAAAAAATATATGTTATTTTTGAAGATTATTTATCTTCAAAAATAGACTCATTCCATGCCGAAACGCAAATTATATAAAATTCCCTCGATAGAAAAAAATCGGAAAGTATGCTCCGATTTTAAGATTATTATAAATACGTTTGTTTCAGTTATTTTACAAGTTATGGTTGTGAAAAATTCACATTGTTTCTTCAAATGATACTCAAGATACGTTCCACGAGATTTTTGCTCTATTCTAAACGAGTCGTGCTTTATTAAACATTTTCACAATTTTCGCTTCAATTTTACGGTTTTAAATATTAGTGCACTCTCTCCTAACATTCGTAATTACATATCTCTCCATCTTCTTCTTTTTGAGCGGGGATACGGCGCCTTAAGTAGACAATAGTGGGGAGGCTACAAAGCACTGCACAAAGAGGAGAACGATTATTCTCTCGCAGGATAAATCCCATACGTAGATGTAGGTACGTGTTTTCTGTTTTTAGTGCCGCTATTTTTCGTTTCATCGAGTTTCAAATAACAACGGTGCTAAAGAAGTTTTCATTTCAAAAAATTGTATTGTGATACGAAAGCAGAAGAGAAGAAGCCATGTCAATGTAACAAAGTGGAGATTACATAATCGAAATAGAAACAATATGGGCCCGTATAAAACATAGGAATCTTCATTTGCAGCAAGCTGATATAATATGACACATTCATTGAGTTTAATAAATCAATAATGGCGGAGAGTTGGAGGGCACTGGTGTAAGGTCACTCTACGGATGGACGGTTGCATTTCGCCTTGTGTTGATTGATTTAACTCCTTGAAACTGTAGATGTGCACAGTAGACACATACTTCGTACACAGTACAACACAGTTACACAGCACAGTGTTATACACAGTATACGGGCTTCCTACAGTGCTGACCAATACAGTGTCAAATTCTCAACTATGATAGTTCATTCTTTGATTATATAATTTAAATCAAAGGAACTACTAGAGAATCTACAAACTTCGGACAATCCAAATCTCTCTAACTAGATCCCATTAATTTGAATTTCCGCAAGTGGACGGCCATAAGTAAAAATACAAGTGTGCAGTTCACACGCGGTAGAAGCCTTCAGAATACTAAAGTAGACAAGGTGGGGCAGACTACGAAGCACCGCACAAAGAGGAGACCGATATTTCTATATCTCGCAGGCTAAATCCTGTAGATGTGTGATTTTAATTCGAAATTAAAGAAAACCATTGCATTGCTTACGAAACATATTGGATTTTTGAACAGTAAAAGTGGTTAAAACTAAGTATTTTATTAATTTAAAAAAATATGGAGGTTTTCAATATTGTACAGCTCAATTTTACAAGGATACTACTGCAACATCTAAATAAACCTTTTTTTTAAATTTAAGCGTTGAAGTTTGCTAAACCGCAACAGTGGACAGTATTTTTGAGTTTCTAAACAATGCTTAATATTATAAATTCATATTTTCAAATCGGAAACAAATAAATGCAACACAATGGAAAACAATGGCCATTACAAACACTAATTAAAACAATCTTAAATCGTACGGATAAATTACCTAAGATATGTAATTTTTAAGCACCCGGTTAATAACTCCCCCCAAGAAATTTTCATTTTGGGAGGCGGTATGGGCACCGCTGCCCCGGAAATAATTTTTTGGATAACCAACACTCACGCCATAGGTCACCCTAAGTGGGTCGCTACGTTTGGTTAATTAGCAGGGGTGCCCGGGTTCATTGGGTGGACTTTGTCTAGGTCATGGCGGCACATGCGTCTGCCCACCTACTGCGTGGCGGGCCGGATGGGAGAGACTGCTTGATGGAGACCTTTTTACCTCTCCAGCCGGACTCTCTCGAACCATCGTCTCGTACAGTAATAGGAGGAATGGATTCATACGTCCGTCACTACTGAACACATTCTTACCCAGTTTCATACCCACCCTCATACCTTTTTCCTTCCCAGAACTTCCTCTCCTTCCTTTCCCTAAAAGACCCTCCTCACAGCATCCTCAGAGACGACATGACGCTCTGAGGGAACTGTTTTCCTCAGAGCCTCCTATGTGAAGTTAATTTTAAAAAGTTTTAATAAAATATGGGAATTATTTATTTATTCAACGCCCAGAGGGCTTTTACAGTAGTACAATTTGTTTATGACAGATGATTTTTAAACAGATAGAGAAATGATAAGAATAAAATTAGATAAAAATACAGCGATTTGATAAGTTTACAAAAATACATACATGTTTAGGAATAGTTTTGGAATAAGTTTTTTACAAGATCCACAAAATTCGTTGATGTTGAATATGTCAACGTCACTTAAGTACTGATTTCCCATAGTGTGAAATCTTTGTATCGGAGAGTGGGCAATGAAGTATGTTCGTAAATAGATAGAGAAAATAAATCTGGATGTGAGTTAGAGAAGGCGGATGCAGTAAGCTCATTCATTTTATGCGTACCGAGATAATATCATTGCCTCTTATGAGAGTCTGGTTATTGTTTATAATAACTGCATGAGATGACGGCAAATATAATGGTTGCTAGTATATCGTAACTAAGAAGAAGAATTATTCATATAAACTAGAATATTTTATCATAATATTAAAACAAGTAAGAATGAATTCTTTGATATTAATTTGAACAGATAAAACATTACGAGTAGAGTTATAACAAATAACAACAGTTAGTTTATATAGCGCAATTTTGCGATATTTCACCTCAAGTGCGCTCTAGACTACCAAACTAACCTAAGCTAATATATTTATAGTAATTACTCAAAAGGCAACTAATTTTGATCCTATCGGCTTATAATTAGCTAAATTTCTTTAGGCACGAAATTCTCCCGTTTCGGAAAACTGAGATTAAGAAAGAAGAAGGAAGTTTAGTGTTAACCAAAATATATAGCGTGATCGGCGTGATGCAGTAGTTGGTTACGAAAGGACATACGTAACTATTTTACATAAACTGTACGCATCTCGTCAATATTGTTGTAATTTGTCGCGCACTTTAGGAGTCTATAATATTGTAACTTTTAAGTCTTATAATAATCTAAAGGAAGTTAACTTAATTGATTATTAAGTATGTTAACTGGAGCTTCTAAACTGGAGAGTTTTTTTTACATTAACTCCACACAGGAGGCCCTGAGGAAAAAAATTCCCTCAGGGCCTATGTCATCTGAGATGTTGTGTGGAGGGTCTTTTTGAGGAGAGGAAGGAATGAACATTGGTCTTGGAGAGACCCATATTGTAGGAAGGAGGAAACATCAAATCGCTCCACAGCCGAGCTGTTGAACACAAGAACGAGTCGAAGAAACGACCCGTTTTCATGTGACAAATGTCAACCGTGCACATATGTTGGGCACGCGTTTGGCGTGTTTCCCGACTATGCACCGGTGCCGAAGGGATCAATGACGTAGTTCCTCGAAGCATCTTCCATTGTAATACCGGTAGAATAAGGATAGCATTCCCACCCGACGCCTGTACTCTAAAGATTGCAATACGTCTGTTAAGATGGGAGAATCTATCAAACGGACCGCCCGTTTTTGCACAGAGTCGAGGGTATTTTTCAGGTATTTTGGAGCTCCAGACCAGAGGTGGCTGCAAAATACAACCGTGGGGCGCACGTGTACTGTTAAAGTATCTGCGGGCCCTATAAAGTACGCCCAGTTATAGAGCTGGCACAAAACTGAGATGAGTGGAGGAAGACTATTGAGGAGGCCGAGACACACCAGGGGTTGTAGAGCCAAGAGCGATGATACTGATGATGAAGTAACTTAACTTCTTGTTTGAAATTATTGATTTCTTCCAATACGTTATTATCAACTGTAAAATTTTCAAGTAAAAGCCCATCATACGGCGCGGCGTTAATAAATAAGAAATAAATAAATATTAAGGCATCGGACTTTATGCATTTTCGTATTTCACTGACGAGTCCATGACGAGCATTACGATGCATATGGACGTTATATTATCACCAATTTAATTATTTTAATATCCAATAATTAAACTGGGAACTCAACGGTTACAAGTGTCTTTTAATTAAACTGGGAACTCAACGGACACAAGTGTCATTTTAATATCCGATAATTAAACTGGGAACTCAACGGTCACAAGTGTCGTAGTCTCGTCAGATAAACATGAAAGTGCATACAATCCAATGTGTAATTTATTATGAGAGAATGCGGTATTGTTACTTAAATAAGCTTCAATGGAGTAGTGAACACGAATCATTTGATGAATTTTCCGACCTCAATCTCACAACATTATGGTTTGTAAAGATTAAACAAAGAACAACTACTAAAGTGCAGAAGGTGCATCATGCACTTAATGAATATATAATTACGACTTAAGTGTTTTTAAAATTTAAATTAAATAATAAACCGCTTAGTGAGTTTATTTTGAGTTCTGTTCTGGAATCCGAACACCTGGTTATCTAAGGAAGGTGAAATAACGGTTAGAGTGGGTTCCTATCAGTCGTTAAATAAATATGATGTATTGTGGTGTACTCGTTCCTCGTACCTACAGTGGTATCGCGGGAAATGCAACGTATGATTCAGTCGCACAATGACGTTTTGATTAATAACAAGGTAAATATGCCGAATTACGCCACAAATGTTATTCCCTCAGCTCTCGGGCCTATTTTGTCGGAAGATCAAAATATTTCCGCTTTGCAATAAAATACAAATAAATGAAATATTTCTGAACACATATGAAAACTAAAAACTGTTTTTGAAAGGTGATAAATATGCTTTCAAATTATATCATTTGAAATAAACGTATATTTAAAAAAAATCTTTTTAAATGTAAACATAAAAAAAGATTTAAAAATTGCTCACCTTACATTTTTTTTCTCTCGGAAATTACTGATACCGAAGAAATAAAAATGCACATATTTTATCAGAAAAATGTGTTATAAACGTTATCGTTACCCCACTTTTTGTCGTTTCATGTAAACATAATTAATTATTAATAAAAACTTCCAAAGTTTCTTTTTTTTCAAATTGCGGTCGGAAATTTTGGATTTATAAAGGTGTAAGTACATTTTAATTATTTTGGAGTTAAGATTTGAAAATTAAGCGTGGCGATTTCTCTCCATAATCATATTTCTAATCACGATAGTAAGGGAGATACAACGATTTCTATGAGTCCTATATGAGTTGTTTCGAAAACCGAGCAAATTAACCTCAGGGGTTAATACAAAATTAAAACTACATTCACAATTAAATTGCTGGATTCATTTCGAAGAAAAATTATTGTAACATTTGTAAGTAATATTTAAGATGTTTCATAACATTGTTTCGTTAATTTCTTTATTATAAACACAACAAATATTATATTTATATATTTTACTGGAGCTTATTATTGGATTTTTTAAATTTATTATTTTAAGTTTCTAAAAACACCAGGGGATTTAAATTTAATCTGCTATCCTAAATATCTAATAAATACACTTTTCTATTGATTTTCATGTTTTAATTATACAACATTAGCTAAATACCTTAAAATTAACAAAACGGGCATTTTGTTGCACCGCTGTTGAATAAGATAGTCACCTCTAGTCTGGATCCCCAAAATACTTGAAAAACCTCTCTGACTTGACTCTGTGCAGAAATGGGTTGTCTGTTCGATAGATTGTGAATTGCAATCTTTGGAGCAAAGGCGTCAAGTAGGAATACTGTTCTTGTTCTACCGGTGATACAATAGAGGATGCTCCAAGGAACTAACGTGATTGATCCCTTCGACACTGGTGTGTTATCGGAAAACGTTTGCACACTATTGATATTTGTCACATGAGTTTCTACGATTCGTTCTTGAGATCCACAGCTCAGTTGTGGAACGTTTGCCAGCCTCTGGGTTTCCACCCTCCTACAAAACGGGTCTCTTCATGACCCATGTCCACTCCTTCCTCTCATTAAAAAAGACTCTCAACACAGCATCCCCAAAGATGAACTAGGACCTGAAGGAAAATATCTACGTGAATTTAATGTAAAACAAAAGTTATTAATCTGGTGGTCGCATTCACAAAAAAACAGTCAAAACTTTTTACTGAAAAAAGAAAATTAAAAAATATACACAAGTTAGTTTAGTCGTTTACCCCAATAGTTAAGAAATATTTAGTTTTATCTCGAAATTCCATAAAACCGAGTTGGTACCTACCTACTGCAGTAATACACAAAGAATGAAGAAAAAAAAGTACGAGAAAAACTTGATAGCATAAATTGTTAACATATTTTTAATAAATAATATTTCAAGGCAAGACTTGCGCAATTATACCATATTATTTGGTTTATATTAGAATAATTAGGACATAGAAGGATGCTTAGATGTGATAACGGGTCAGTGCGGTAGGTATAAGCACTGGCGAAAAACTAGGTCGCGTTCCGATTCTCCTTCTGAGGCACGCCACTGTATTAAATTTGGCAAGTCTACTATACTATAAGATATATCCATTGTCTAGGTATTAATGTTACGAATAAACCAAATAGAAATTATGGAAAGCGGTTATTGTGAGCTTACATACACAAACAGATAAACACAGCTCTACAAGGTGACTGGGATCTGAAGTACATTCATTAGTCATATTATTATTAGTAATAACATTCATTGGAAAAAAGTTCATATGAACACATTATCTATTGTTAACTATAAATAATATGTTTAATGACACGCAGGTAGAGAGAACAATTTAATTATTTAAGTGGCATTGGGAACTCGCTAGTATAAATAAAAAATAGGTATTCTATCAAGATCCACCAAATCAATGTCAATATTATTCATTTTTAAAATGTATAAAATTTTAGTTACTTACCTAATTTATTAACTATGTAGAAATAGCTTGTACGGTACGGCTTTTGAATTTTGCTAAGTTAAAATTATTGTCAAAATATTATATACTAGCTGACCGGAGAACTTCGTACCGCCTCAGAATCAATAACTGTTGTGTTAACTTATTAGCTGACGAAGCCATTATCGATGCGCAACTGTCCGTGTTTTATTTTTGTCAGTATCAGAGATGGCGTTGTGTACGGATTTATAGTTTTAGTAATTTTCTTACTTTTTCACTTACTTCCGGGAATTGCGTTTCATTTTCTTTTTGCGTCTGAGGGAGATTTATTATAATTATAGTATTTTTTCCTGCGGAGGGATGCAGACCTGTTTACCGTTTGTCCCATTTTCGACCTACGACATTTAGTGTGTAAGAAAGAGGGGCAGCATTATACGATTAAGAACAAAAGTCAAACAATCAGCGCATTGCAATTGATGTTTTTGAATTTTTGGAATTCACTCACTAACAATATCTATTATACTATCACAATATTCCTGCAGCTCTTTCGAAAGATGACAATTCGTCCCATACAAAATGTACGAGGAAAATAATTTTCTTCATAACTTATTTTTTCATGAATTTTTCCGATGTTTTAATAGCTATTCTGCTATTCGGAGCGAAGACAAATCCAACAAATCAAAGATCATAAAAATCGGTTCAGCCGATCTTGAGTTATAAATGGTGTATATCGGACTTATGTCCTCTATATTGACTGTAAAATACGGGTGCTGGTTTTCTAGTCGGCGGGCTGCTGTGCACGCTCAGGGCCTGGTCCGGTTGCTGTGAGTATCCGAGGAGAGAGAATTCAGCTGTCCAAGGAAGTGCAAGGTCGGAAGTGAAAGACAATTGTAGAGTGCAGGCAGGAATAAGCGGTACAAGAAGATAGAGACGGTGAGAGTTGACGCGACGATAAAGGTTCGAATGTGACTGATTTGAACAGAGCTTGACGCTCTATATATACGCTGCCGCGGGGCCGTGCCCAATAGTGGTTCGCATTTGATAAGAGTATTCCTTGAACGTTGCTGCATTTCTTTGCAGTTTTTTCCATCCTTATACAAGAATGGAATGATAAAATTGAATTATATAAGCAAAACTACTCTCTTTGCCGCTCTATCTCATGTAAACCACTTCATTCTAGCAGTTTTATTAAATTCAGTAAAAATTGTACAATGTTAACAAGTGGGGTTTTTAGCCCGATATCAGTATGAAAAAACCCTTATATCTATTTAATGGAAACATTAACATATTTAATTTTATCTTAACAGTATGGACGCAAGTCCAGCCTTTTAATCTATATAATTTTATTTGAAATAACTTTAGCAAACATTGCGTAAATTCAATATTAATCTTACATAAACATGTTCGAAAAGAGCGAGTCCCCATGCAGATTGCATGGCGGCTAAAACGGGTTTCGTGATTGGCTGGCCGTTCTAGAGCAAAGTAGCGGGAGGGGGTGGGGTCAACATACGTCCTTGCGGTTGGCCTAGGATGGTCAGAGTGGGGGTTATGGCGTATATACCCGTGGTATCTTGAAGACGCCATCATTGTCCACGCGCCAATCATCACATAACGGTGTTTGTAGAGTGGGAGGACCGTAAATAGGTATGGCGTCTTGAAGATGTTACCATTCCTTCTAGGGCGGCCATATAAAGCTGTTTATTGGTAGATTCCACGTTCGATATATTCTCCCCCTCGTGCAGTGTCGGCTGTACCTAACTTCTTAGAACGTGACGGAATCCTTTTGTCCGGCGGTGTCTGTGCGATCTATTCCTTCTGGGCTGCGGGAGGAGCTTCTTCTGATGAATTTATAAATCGGAGAACCCATGCAGTGGTGCGGATGAGTCCATGCCACGATGAAAATAGTTCAATGAGAGGTAATCCGTCTCCCATTGTTGTTGTGAGGCCTACGTACTCAGGCCTTACCTCCAGAGCCTGGTTATCGGGGTGGATGACTGGCTCCTTCTCACGGGGCCATGCTGCTTCCGGTTGGGTAATAAAGGTCGGACCGCAGAACCACCGGCTAGTGGGTGTGAGGTCGGGTGGCTTGATATCTCGTGTACCTATTTCCGCAGGGTTTAATTTTGTAGGCACCCATCTCCACTCTGCTTGGAGAAGTATTTTTGATCGAAGTTTTAGACAGGATACAAAGCCCATGGGATCAAAAATCTTCATTACAATGCTTAATAATTGTGTTTTTGTTGGGTGGGGAATTATCTCTGCTGTCGCCGCCTCCCGGAAGCTGTAGATAAAGTGGTTGCCGGTGGGGTCCCGTATGAGGCCTAGTATGCGCTCATTTTCATGATCCCCGCTACTAATCGGTATGGCCGATTTCGCCCGCTTTTCTAACGGTACTTTTGCAATGGCGACAGGATAATTTGAATTCCAATTTGTGAGCTGGAAACCCCCGCTTGTGAGGATGGTGCTCACCTCCTGTATCATCTTGGCGGCTTCATCTAATGTGTCCACTGCATATAGGTAATTATGCATATAGAATTTTTCCTGGATGGCTGTCGCTGCGGCTGTATATTGTTCCTTATATTTCTCTGCTACATTATTCCACACGAATTGCGCACTGCTCGGTGAACAAGTAGCTCCAAACATCATTGATGTGAGCATGTATGTCCTTGGCTCCTCTTGCTGCGTTGTTCTCCACATAAATAAGTGAGATGACTGGTCCTCACTTTTAATTTTTATCTGCAGAAACATTTTAGCGATATCCGCTGCAAATGCAATTTTTCCTTCGCGGAAGCGCAAAATGTTTCCCAATAGCGAGGGAAGGAGATCGGGCCCTGTCAACAATCGGCTTGCTGCGTTGAACACCACTCTTAGCTTGCCCGGTTTATTGGAATTTATTACTGCAAGATGTGGTAGGTACCATTTTCGTGGCTTAGGGATGACTGCCTCTTGACTATTTAATTTTCGCGCATACCCGCGTTCAATTAGTGAACTTATTTTCACCTTGTATGCCGCTGCCAATGCTTCGTCTTTCCCCAATTTTCTTTCGAATGAGTACAGGCGTTTTAATGCGCACTGTTTGTTGTCCGGCATGCGTGTATTATCTGCTTTCCACAGAAGGCCAGTTTCCCACCGTCCGGTGTCATACGGCCGGGTAGTGTTTTTCATTATGGCCTTTGCCCGTTGTGTGGCGGCATCTATGCGTGCCGCTGACGTCACTCCAAGTGAGTCGATAGCGAAATTTTGTTTCAAGAGGTCTGGGAGCTGTTGGTCTCCCCTCTCTATCTCGCCAATTATGTTGAGAGTTATGTGCTCCGTAGGATGAATGCCTCCATGTGTGATCCATCCGAGTGCAGTGCGGGACAGAATCCGTTTCTCTGTGTCTTCACGGACCTCTCTCGATACAATAACATGAGCATTGTCTTGTCCCAATAATATTAGTGGTTTTACTTGGCGCCGACCGGCTATGGTTTGTCGCGGTAGGTCTAGATTACGCACTGTATTCGCTATAATGCTATATTCTTCACCGTCTCCTCGTACTGAAAGTTTAACTCGCCGGGACGTTTTATCTGATGCACACATTCCACCTGCACCGTGAATACGGAGACCACGAGTCGGTCCTCTTGCTCCCACTTTCTCAGCAATTTCTGTGTCCAGCAGAGTCACCGTTGATCCCTCGTCAAGTAGGGCATGAACTGACACTTGCCCGTTTGGGCCACATATGGTTACCGGTATAACTTTTAACAACACTGATTCGTGTCCGCACCACGTAGTATTTGTCACGGTTTGACTGTCATTATTTCCGGCAGATGAATTCACACGCGACGGATCGTGTAATAGTTTGTGGTGGGGGAGTCGACACGAACCCACTCCGCACCATACGCGATATTTACATGCACGTGTGTGGTGACTTACGTCTAAGCATTTGTGACACAGACGGGCGCTTTTCACCTTTTCCCAGCGATCAGGAACACTTTTCTCTAAAAACACCGGACATTCCCGTATCTTGTGCGAGTTTGCACACTCTGCGCACTTTTCGATTTTTAAATCACTTTGTGCAAACACTTGCTCCCGTCGTGGTTTTACTGGGGGCCGAAAATTATCAACTAGACCTGAACGTGGTATTGCGTTTGTGAGCCTCTTTAGGAAGGCTGCTAACTGTTGAATAGTTGCACTTGTAATTTGATCGGCAATTTTGTCCAACCACGACACTCTTAACACAAGGGGCATTTTCGATGCTATTTCACTTAGTAGCGCGGGGTTAGAGAGATAGTCATATTTTAAACTGCCGAGCGAGGCCACTACATTTTGCACAGTACCCGAGAATTCAATTAACGCTTCGTTTGATGCGTCTTCAGGAAGCCGCGGTAACTTTTTTATTTTATCAAACATCAGGGTTGCGATTGTGTGAGCACCCCCGAACCGATGTTCCAAAACGTCCATTATTTCCGATACTTGAGTCGGGTCCATAAGTAGTGGGCTCACTGCTTCGCGCGCCTTGCCTTTCAAAGCTCTCTGAAGGCGCATTAAGTTTTCAGATTGTGTCATCCCACATGTAGATGTTGATTGATAGAACTGAGCGCGCCATGCTGGCCACTCCACGGCGTCTCCATAGTATGGTGGCAGGTCCTTAGCGCTTGATTGGCGTGCAATGAGAGACGCTAGACGATTTTCCTCTTCGGGTTGCTGCCGTGGGGTTGCACCGTTTTGCGAGGCGCGAAAGGCCTCCGTCATGAATGCTGCAAACTGTGTGAACGGATTTGCTGGGGCCGATTGTACCGCTCCATTATTCACCCAATCTTGAGTGTGACGCGCCGTGTCATCCTCCGTAAAGTGACTCGGGAATGTCGCGTATGTGTTGTTTGCTGTGGTATGGCCGAACTGCATTTGTGGAAAACCCGGCTGGTTGGAGGCTGCGGGGATGTGTTGGGCCCCTTGAGCTGAGGTTTGTGCCGGCTGTTGTCCGAATGATGCACGTGAATACTCTGTGTTCATGTTGATGGCAGGCTGCTGCAGCTGCAGAGGGGGTGTTTGGCCTTGCATCGTGACGTTAGATGCTGAAGACCGGTACTCTACGCTGTGCGTGGCACCTTGTAGGGGGCCTTGCTCACTGCCTTGTTGCGCGGCGCCTTGCATGGCGCCTTGTTGTGTAGTCGCTTTCTCCGAGGGGGTATCAGGTCCCACGATAAGCGCTTGTTTGGTCACAGGAACTTCCATTGAAGCGATGAGGGCATCTTGTAATTTCCGGTTGCGACGCCTCTCTGCTCTCAATTCTCGCTGCAGTTGCTTTAGTAAATCTGCATTTAAAGCCTCGCTGTCTGATGATGAGTCATGGCTGAGCGTCTGTACCGGAGAGTGATCATGCGCAGGGGCCACATTTGCAGACGGCGGGATTGCAGAGGGGCCAGCGGGGGGCTCGGTACTGGCAGCATCCTGTCCGGTTTCCTCCAATGTACTCTTCCCGGAGCGTAGAATTGGTGTCATATTGGCAACTGGAGACTAGAACATCCGGCTCGAAGGACCACAATATATCGGACTTATGTCCTCTATATTGACTGTAAAATACGGGTGCTGGTTTTCTAGTCGGCGGGCTGCTGTGCACGCTCAGGGCCTGGTCCGGTTGCTGTGAGTATCCGAGGAGAGAGAATTCAGCTGTCCAAGGAAGTGCAAGGTCGGAAGTGAAAGACAATTGTAGAGTGCAGGCAGGAATAAGCGGTACAAGAAGATAGAGACGGTGAGAGTTGACGCGACGATAAAGGTTCGAATGTGACTGATTTGAACAGAGCTTGACGCTCTATATATACGCTGCCGCGGGGCCGTGCCCAATAGTGGTTCGCATTTGATAAGAGTATTCCTTGAACGTTGCTGCATTTCTTTGCAGTTTTTTCCATCCTTATACAAGAATGGAATGATAAAATTGAATTATATAAGCAAAACTACTCTCTTTGCCGCTCTATCTCATGTAAACCACTTCATTCTAGCAGTTTTATTAAATTCAGTAAAAATTGTACAATGTTAACAAGTGGGGTTTTTAGCCCGATATCAGTATGAAAAAACCCTTATATCTATTTAATGGAAACATTAACATATTTAATTTTATCTTAACAGTATGGACGCAAGTCCAGCCTTTTAATCTATATAATTTTATTTGAAATAACTTTAGCAAACATTGCGTAAATTCAATATTAATCTTACATAAACATGTTCGAAAAGAGCGAGTCCCCATGCAGATTGCATGGCGGCTAAAACGGGTTTCGTGATTGGCTGGCCGTTCTAGAGCAAAGTAGCGGGAGGGGGTGGGGTCAACATACGTCCTTGCGGTTGGCCTAGGATGGTCAGAGTGGGGGTTATGGCGTATATACCCGTGGTATCTTGAAGACGCCATCATTGTCCACGCGCCAATCATCACATAACGGTGTTTGTAGAGTGGGAGGACCGTAAATAGGTATGGCGTCTTGAAGATGTTACCATTCCTTCTAGGGCGGCCATATAAAGCTGTTTATTGGTAGATTCCACGTTCGATATATGGTGTAACTAACCCGACTTGTTTTTATGTAGAAATAGCTTTTACATAGGTACGGATTTGAAGTTTGCTAAGCCAAAATATATATGTATATCTACATTGTCTAAATACTTGTTACCAAGGCTGCGTAAACTCTTTTTTTTTAAATAGGCAATTCACCCTAAAAAACGTGCTTTGTGACTGTGTAAACTTGACATCGGTAATGTAGGTAAACCATAGTTAGAACGGGATATACATAGATAAGTTTTTAGATTTTCACGGCCAAAAGCATTTTCGTTGTTTGTTTTTGGGGTGTTATGCCGTGTTGCGCTACCTCCTTCTTTAGCCGACGTTTCGGACAGCGTTGCAGTGTCCATCATCAGGGCAGATCCGACGACACATCGTCAGCAATAATGTAATATTTCAAAATAACAGGAATAGGTTTTACGATAAGTCTATTTACCAAGTCTATATACGATAAAGAAGTCTAAATACACAGTATTGTGTAAAAAAAGTGAATAGTAGGTACTAGTAGATTATATTCCTGGAAAATATGAAAAACAATATTTCCATAATCTAATAACTTTTATCAATGTGATGTAAAAAATAAGTTGTAAGCAGAGGTCGCAAAAAACTATTTAGTAAATTTTCCAACCTCACCTTTCTCCGCCTTTCTCCTTTAACCAATCCAGGGTGGACCCCCCCCCCCCATGTGAATTCTATAGCTACGCCCTTGTGTTTATTTATGCTTATCCTTATATACCTACGATTATATTTCAAAATACAAAGCTGATTATATTAATTTGACATACCTACGGCATTCTTCTAGTATGTATATTGTTCATTTTCTTCAACGAAATTACATAACTATTTTATTTAAGTACCTAATCTAATATTTCTTTGCAAATGTTGGAAGACTTTTCAAACATGAATCAAAACGCGATACATCCTCTTCTACTTTTGGTACACATATACATACTATTCTACGCATATGGACGGAGGTCAGTGGCGGTTCGCTGGGGTTAAAAAGTGGGGTGGTACATTTTTTAAAGTAAGTTTTATGTATACCTACACCTACCTATTATACCAAATCTATAAAAAAGCAATGGAATTATTACTTACGTCAAACTATAGTAATAATAAAGTGAAAATGCAAGATATAGACCGTCAACTGCAAATTCGCCCTACTAAATGAATCCAAATCGGTACATTCTGCCGCGTACTATCACAAATAACCACAAAACCAAACATAACTTGGGCACTAAAGCGCTTGAGCTAATCGAAAATGATCGGCTCTACTTCGGAAGGGTTCGTTTTTTGAGGCGCGCCTCAAACTGAACAACAGGCGACCGCGCCATGGCTACCGTTCATTTCGATTCCATGTGACTTTTCCACTCCTCTTCATCCACTTCACTCCGCTCGCTCTCGGAGTCGGGCTTGTATCTCTGCCTTTAAAATAAAGTTTTACTACCTTTTGGATATATGGATACGGGTGTCTCGTATTATTTTCCGTAACATCCTTCGTAATATTTTCCCTTTATTCTTTTCCATTTTTTCGGGGAGGCATAGCCTCCCCTGCCTATAGTATAAACCGCCACAGGCGGAGGTACAGGGTCGGTCCTAAACCAAACGGCGGCGCTTGGCGCGATTAAAGATTTGGCGCCCCTTGTCAAAACCAGTAGACGCTTATGTAGGTGAAGACTGTAACCAATAATATCTGGATGATTTGTATGTTTGTGTAGTTCCGTTTTGTGAAAAAAATCTTAAAAGCGATGTGTTAGGTGTTAGATATTATTATCTGCGCCTTGGCGTCTTGCTGGAGAGGAGTGCTCTAATTGCGCCCGCGTAGGGCCGGCCCTGGTGAAGGAGGAGGAAAATGGTCGGTGGGACCACCCCCGCTTTTTCCTTGACCCCTCTACAGTTTAATCGTACAGTTTCCCACTATTTTCAAATGCTAATAATATTAGTAAATAGGTAAGGTACTATATGTACATGTTAATGTAGATATCAATGTCTCAAAGGATTCATGTATAAAATATTTCAAAGGAGCTTTTTGTTTTAAATTTCTCCTATGTTACGTCCCTCAATATTATGTCTCATCAAGTTTAGTACTAGTCACCATGTGCAGTGGCGTAGCGCCCCGGGTGCCACTCGACCGAGTGTCACCCCCAAAAGCATAATTCCCTGGCCACACCCCCTCCCCCCCAGGACAATTTGGGTGCCACCCATGCTAGCTACGCCACTGCCATGTGTATACATTGTCATTTGTCATCATATGGTAAGAACCGAAATAGCTATTTGTTAAATAAAATAGCGTGTTCCTAATTTAAAAAAATGAGACCTTTTGTAAACATTATCTATTGCCAAAAAACTGTTCTAGTACTGACACATTCCCAACAATAATATTTACAGTCACAACTTCGAGTACCTACCTACCGACCTATCACCTAAATGGTTTTGTTTTTATCATCAGAAATATCTCTACTGTTCTTAGTATTAGTTAATCCGCCTGAAAATATTAGAAATACGATCATATTAATTTTTTGTTCGTTAAATAATTTTATCAAAATGATGCATACATTATCTTACAATCGCTACAAAAGAATATTATGCATAAATCAAATCATAAATGCAGTGCAATATGAATGTAAAATATCTGTATCTTGCTGTCATATTGCACAAAGCCTTTCTAAACGCGTTGTAATTTGAATAAAGCACTTACATATTTGCAACACATTTTTTGCAAGCGAATTTCATGAAAGTGATTCAACCCTGATCTGATGTCAAACAAAACAACGCACAATTTGGTGCGTTATTTTATAAAGGCTTTTCCCAGTTACATAGTCATAGTCATTACACAATTTATTAACGGTAAATATTCATGTTAACTTTCCGCAATAAGAAATAACTCAATATAAAATATAAGTACAGAGCACAATAATTTATAGGGACTCAATAACAAAACATATTATTATTAATAAATACATATTGCGATAGAACGTTGTGTAATTGCATCAAAAGGTAAAAGTGAAAAGATCATATCTTTACAATATCGTTCTTTAGTACAATGAAGACATAACGGGAGAAAAGCAAGAAATTATTGTTTACGGAAGGTAAAAAAAGTGGATTTGCGAACAAAGAAACAGCTAAAGTGCATTGATCCGTTTTAGTGGAAAATGTTTGCCTTCTGACCTTTGGTTGTCGAGCTGCGCCGTACATTCTAATACTTTTTTCTTCTCCCAGCCTTCTTGAGTTTTTACCCATTCCTCTCCTGGCGATCTCCAGTCTTTGGAAATAAATGGCATCTCAAAATATAAACAGTAAACAAACGACTACCGTCAATCGTCAACACTCCGGATTGCTCGCAAATGCGACGCAAGACGCAGCAACACTGCGCGGCTCGATCCAATCCCAAATCAACACCACGTTGAAGAGAGAGGGAAAATGCGCATGTTTTTTGTTTTTCTACTCAAACGTCACGAACAGCTGGATGTCAGATTGAAACAAACGTCGAACAAGCATAACACTACTGCCATCTTGCGGCCCTTATCAAAGTATTATCTACTCGTGTGAAGATTTCTGCTTTGCCGATATTGACTACTCAAAAGAAGATTTCTACCGAGTAAAAATTGCGTAACGATACATTTCATCCGCTTACAACAGACCTGTCAGTTTCTTTGAGGTTAAGTGTACTCGCCGTTTATTTACGGCGTAAAAATATTTCGACGATGGATAGCGCAGATCAAAAGGGAAAAATTGTTTCCACCAGCAAGCCCGCTTTCAGTAAAGGTCAAATTGACTACATGAAAGTTGTCGAAAACCTGAACTTGGAACGAGTTCAAAAGCTGAAGCGAATTAGAAGGAACAATTTCATCACTGGTTCGGTGCTTGGAGGTTTCGTCCTTGGTATTTATGCTTATTCCATTTTTTCCGTCAAACAAGAGCATTTCTTAGACGACTTCATCGAACCCACCACAGTGCACAAGGAAACATAATATTAAACATTGTTTTAGCCAAAAATAGTTATTTTAGATTTTCAAGATGGCTCTTCTTCCGAAGCTGTCTCATCTTCGTCTGCCGCCTCTCCCAACAATTCGCGATATCGTAAGAATATATAAATTAAGAGCAGTCAAACAGCTTTCCCAGAATTTTTTAATGGATGAAAAAGTTACAAACAGAATAGTGCGTGCTGCTGGTAACTTGGATGGGAGCCACGTCTGTGAAGTGGGCCCGGGGCCCGGAGGGATCACCCGCTCTATAATTCGCCAAAATCCCTCACAATTTGTTGTTGTTGAAAAGGATCCCAGATTTATACCATCGCTGGAAATGTTATCAGATGCGACACAAGGCCATATTGATTTTAAGGTTCTGTGCGGTGATATTCTCCAAACAGATTTACAAAAGATTTTCACAAATGTTCAGGCAGAACCGTGGGACGGACCCACTCCTAAAGTGCATTTGATTGGTAATTTACCGTTTAACGTTTCCACAATTCTTCTGATCCGATGGCTCGACATGATATCTCAGCACACGGGGGCGTGGACCTACGGCAGGACTAGAATGACGCTCACATTTCAGAAGGAAGTGGCGGAGAGGATGGTTGCCCCCATATTGACCAGAGAGCGCTGTCGGTTGTCAATTATGTGCCAGAACTGGTGTAGAGTGGATTACAAATTTGAAATATCCGGCAAAGCTTTTGTTCCGAAGCCGGATGTGGATGTAGGAGTTGTCACCCTCACTCCTCTGAAGAGACCTACTATAACGCTGAGATTCGGTTTGGTAGAAAAAGTTGTAAGGCAGATATTCCATTTGCGGCAAAAATATTCAATCCGTGGAGCTGAGTCACTTTTTCCCAAAGAGTGCCGACAGGAACTAGCCTTGGAAATGTATAAACTGGCAGATCTTAACCCGCAAACACGGCCATTCCAAATTACCCTTCAAGAGTTCAACCGCCTTTGTCACGCATACCAGCACATTATTACCTTGCACCCCGAGGTTGCCAACTACGATCTGAGGGCTCCCAAAAATCCCACAATTGACAAAGACATTCAACATTTAACGACAGAAATAGATGATTATTCCACAAATCCTTAATTTAATATGATTTACAGAATGAATATATTATTTTAATATTATGTAGTTGAAGAACTTAAATAAAGTTGATTTAAATTTGTTTGTATTTAATTATTATTAAAAAAAAACAATTCCCAATATGGTTTTTCAGAATACAGAATAAGACAGACAAAAAAACAAAAGGATTCACTTCCATAGAAAATATTTCTTATATATTTTGTAGTGAAGTAAAGATAAGATTTGTTATTTATTTACCTATTTCTTATATATTTTTACAAAAGTTAAAAAGAATGTAAACTTACTTGGGTACCCTGTTCTAAGGTTGCACTAAATATGGTTTTGTGAATGATAAGTAAGTAATTGAATGCAATATGAATTATAAGCACCTATGTTAAAATATTACGAGCTTTGTTAGGTTGCAAAATGGCATCTAAGATTCTTCCTTTCCGTGTCCATAATCCATACGTTAATGCATGTATCAAACACAGTTATAAAAGATCGTTTGGCTTGGGGTATTTCGGCATATCGCTCGCTGTACATTACCAATGGGGTTATATGGCGAGTGCTATGCTGAAATAGGCCAATCCAAGTGATCTTTTATGCATTATGCTTCTTTTGAAGTTGGTTATTTTAGTACTTACTTCTTTAAAATTTATACATTTTTTCTCACTTAATGACTTTTCAAAGAGGTGTTGAAATGCTAATTTGTTGAGTTGTCATAAAACCGTACGTGCCAGAACCAATGACAACAATGTTGCAAGAATAATATGATGTCACCAGATGCTAAATGATTCATTGGTTTTGTTATAAAACAAGTTACATGCTTTTAGCTTTCTTCGTTAATCTTACCTTCGTGTCACAATAACGGTTTGCTTTTAGTTGCTTATGGCTTTAGTGACTAACATAGCGTCAATAAAAAGAGATTAATAAACACATACAGGATACAGGATTTATCCTGCGAGAGAATGAGATAGTATAATCGGTCTCCTCTTTGTGCGGTGCTTTGTAGCCTCCCCACTCTTGTCTACTTTAGTTTTCTGAAGGTTTCACTTCTACCACGTGAATTGCACACACTGATTTTTTTAGATTTATATGTGGAACTCCAAGTTGTATGAAATATTTAATAATATGTAAAAATAAAAACAATATGTAATGAAATAATTTTACTTTATTTAACAAAATAGCAAAATGCCGCACAACTAGGTCCATAAAAAATCAAAGGAAGAAATACCAAGATGGCAGATTCTACCCAGCACTGGATAGACTGGCAGAAGGCTAAAAGAGAATAATAATAATAAGATGAAAGGAAATGTATGGCACAAAATCCTATTAACAAAAGACTTCACAGTTTTATAAACTGCTACTTTCGTCGTCTTTAGTGATAGGATTGTCACTGCCATCGGGGTTGGGATCCTTACGAGTATTTTTTTTTTCCCTACTCAATTGCTTCCTATGCCTCTTGGATCGCATATGAATGTTAAACTGATGATCCCCGATGAACACCCTCTGACAGGTTTCACAGAAGTTAGATGAATTAGGATTAATGCCTCCAATGTAGGCCAGACCAGTGGCCATTGGTTCTGGTTTTATGGGACAATCTGTACCATTGACAAAGTGTTCAATAATTTGGGTGGCCTTCTCTAACACATTTACTTTCCACAGGGAAACATCACTCGTGTCCAACTTGTAGAGCGGTGGAGTCTGAAACAAAATCAAGCGAGAACATTACAGTGATATAAATTTTTACGAGTCTTTACATCTTGGAAAGAAATAATTTCTGTATGGAAAGGGGACTTGGCCGATAGCAAATTTTTTAAAAATAATCATACAAGTACATACAATGTATGTGGACTTTAAAAAAATAATTATGTACAGATTAATTGATTAATTAATTTTACAATTTATTTTAACCATGAACCCATTTGTGCAAGGTACATATTCCACAAAACCACGCTAATTTGTTCGGTTTTCAGAACAACTCATATAGAAATCGTTGTGTCTCCCTTACAGTAGAGATATGTATTATCTAAAGTATAAGAAAGAGAAAACACCACATTTTATGTTGGAATATAATAAAAGTTAACCACAAAATAATTAAAAAGTAAACCTTTATGAAACAAAAGTTTCCGACAGCAATTTAAAAAAAAAAATAATGAAACTTTGGGAATTTTTTATTAATTATTTTTATGTGAAATGACAAAAAAGAAAGTTGACGATGATGTTTATTTTTCTAATAAAATATGTTTTTTTTATTTTCGTTATCAGTAATTTTAGTAAGAAAATACGTAAGGTGAGCCGTTTTTGAAATTTTTTTTGTTTTTCATTCCAAATTTTTATATGTAAAAAATTATGTTTATTTCGAATTATACAATTTGAAAGCGTATTTCATCACCTTTCAAAATAGTTTTTAGTTTTTGGATGCGTTCAAAAATATTTCATTTATTTTAATTTTTTTGCAAAACGGAAATATTTTGACCTTTCGACTAAAAGGCCCGAGGCCTGAGGGTTAAAAAGAGTAAAATAATTTAATTATTTGAAGTGAACGGAAGAGACAGAATGATGTCACTTGTAATCCCAAAAACTCTGTAAATCATGCCGTTGAAGCTGGAAAAGCTTAATATAGAACGATACCTAAACAGTTCAGTTGCACAAGCTAATGCTTTCTATTTTATTTGTAATTTATTTCTTCAAATTTTATTCCATTTTGAATGGCGATTTTAATTGCCCGCGTTGTAGCAAAACACATAATAATAATAAACTTAATTACCTGTCTTGTAGGATGTCCAAGAAAGCGATTCTTAATTGTTTTATTTTGTTTTCTGGCATATCGCCGTGTTGCCAGCTTCAAATTTTCTAAGCTCTCTATGAATTTCTTCTGTCCATTTTCAGTGGAGCGTTCGTCTTCACTCAGAATCAGATATTCGTGAAATTCTTTGAATCCAATTGATTGAAAAATACCTCTTGTGTAGTCTGTAGGCCTAAATAATATAGTAAAGAGATTATTACAACAATTTTTATGGGTTTAAGGAATAAAAGAATTCATAATCTGTTCTTTCATGCAGACGGCGTGAGTTTAATTATTTTAGGAAAAAACACTTTTTGAAAGTTTTGCTCTAAAATATTAAGATGAATTAAGTGTTTGTGCCCGTACATACGCAATATAAATATGAATACTTAAATAGTTTTGTCCATAAAAACTCAAATCTTTCGAAAAAGGCTAATAAATACAATATTGGATTGAATCACCGATACAATAATATTCATATATATTGCAACAACTATTTATTCATATAGCGTGACGTGTATGGGCGCAAACAATCATCTTAAAAATATGTCATTTAAAATTTAAAGCATAACTTGCAAAAAGTGTTTTTTTTTTAAAATAATTACACTCGCGCCATCTATGAAAGAACAGATTAAAAATTATTTTAAACATCACGTCAAAGAAAATAACAGGATTCAGCTTTTATTAAAATTGTAAAAAAAGTGTTCAAAGAATTCAATAGATGGCAGTAAATAAATTCGAATATTATTTTTATATAATATTATTTATATCATTTTTGTGATGAAACAAGAAAATTTATAATTATTAGAATTTGTAAAATAATATGTAATGATGTCTCGTCAATATTTTCGTAATCAATCTGACTGAATGATTTTTTTTAATGAATAGGTAACCAAAACGTCAGTAAAAATCACTGAATGTGTGGTAAGTGGTAACACAGGTAGCTAGGTAGCACGGCGTGTAGGTATGTGCTTTTCATATTATAGAAATTTGATCCATACTAGGTACCTAGCACCGTGGTACTTACATGTATGCATGTTGGGAGTGTAATACAAACAAGTATCAACGCTTCACATAACAAAACTGCAGCAGTACCTAGCCCCAACCGCTGAGAAGTCCCACAATTATTAGCACAGGTCAGGGGGGAATTTAATTAATAAAATAACAAATTATATTTGAAAAGTTCAGGGTTCCATCAAAAACTTTCTATTTATGCCTAAACACGGACAGTGCGCCCGCAGAACTTAACAGCATCGTCATTTTATTTTTATTTAATGCATCTTATTTTTTCTTTATTTGTATTTTTTGGTGACCGGACAACTCAGAACCTCCTTTGAAAAGTCATTAAAAGTGATGAACAAAATAATATAAAAAATGCTTAAATAGATTACGTTAGGTTAGGGTTATGGACTATTTTAAAATTATAGCTTTTAATAATTTTTCAAAGAGGTGTTGAGTTGACTCGATTCTGAGTTGGCATGGAACCGTACTAATTTAATTTTAATAATTTAGGCGGCCATCTTGGCTTTTCTGGTATTTATATAGGAAGGTTTTGGTATCACCCCGGACCAAGGGCGTAGCTATAACATTCACATTGGGGGGGGGGGGGGGGGTTGCAATCTTGCGGGGGGAAAGGGAGAAGAGGGGGAGGGGTTGAAAATAATATTAAAAAAAACTTTGCGACCTCTACTTGCACACAACTTATTATTTAATATTTAAATCACATTAATAAAAGAGATGGTGCTAATAATATTGTTGAATTTCTTGGCACGTAATCTACGAGTAAGTACTGTTTTCTTTTTCCTCCGCAATATTGAGGCAGTTGGGGGGAAGGGGGTTTGAACCCCCTAAACCACCCATTACGTACGCCCTTGCTCCTGGCTATTATTTGGTGGTGACTGATGCTGATGAGTGATGACATGATTGTTATATATGTTGTTCGGAAACTAATCGTACAAACAAAGGAAATTGGTTAATCTACATCACATTTTTTGCAGTCGGATATGTGGGATGACTTTTTTTGAGCTTTTTCATTTTCGAGTAAATCCAGTTCGAAGTCGGAACTTTTTTGAATAAATTTAAAAAAAAGTTGTTAGGGGGTCATTTCTATCGGTTATTTACAGTATTTTAAAATGAGTTAAAGAGTAAAGCCGACACCATAAGTTTTTTTAACCCTTTAATTGCCGAAAAGAAGATTTTTTTAAATCGGGATGTACAGATCGGTAAAAATAAGTTTTTTTAGTTCACTATGTCATTTATAGGTAATCCAGATATCCCTCTTGTACCACTAGTTCCGCACACCGTATATAGACGAAAAATACAAGCAAAAATAAAATTGATAGTTTTGCCTTTCTGTCGACATGCCACGTAAGCCACTCTTAACTTATCCTAAATCCTAATCTAACTCAAATCAGAATCGGAAGAGGCCGGTTTAGGGAGACCCTTTTGACCTCTCCAGCTTTTCTCTCTCAACTCTCAGTGGTGTCAAGAACCGCAGCGGGAGGGTTGGATTAAATTAATACCCATCCCTCATACCTTTTTATTCCCAAAACAGACCCTCCAGACAGCATCCCCAAAGGTGACATGAGTTCGGGTTAACGTATCTACATACTATTTTAATTACATAATACTCTAAACTACGTAAGACGACAATATAATATACCTACCCTAAAATATATTCAGAATCTTAACGACGTAAGTAAAGAAGCCGTGTATACAAATTACGACCCCCGACCCGTGTATTGTACGGACTTCTGGGGCCATCCATAAATTACGTCACACGAATTTCATGATTTTTTACCACCCCCCCCCCCCCTCCGTTCCTGTCACACATCGTCACATTTGTGAGACCCCCTCCCCCCTAGTGTGACGTCGACCTGTCGAATTTGCCCTATCAAAGAAAAGAAGAAGACAAATAATTTGGGAATCTTAACGACGTAAATGAAGAAACCGTGTAAACAAATATGCGCCCGCGGCACGACGTATTGGACGGACCTACGGTCGATTTCACCTTAGCAGGACTGAAGATTCGACCTTTCCGCCGCGTTAATTTTAATTAATTCTGAAGAACGTGTTACAAATATTTTAAATGTATCTTCATGTCGCACTCTCGAAGTTATTAATTCATCGTCTAGAAAAATAAAATCTGGTGCTTACCGCTGAATTTATAGTTGAAAAACGGGTTATAAAGTTTTAAAATCGTTGTACGTAAAATATATTAATGGTAAGGTATTGTTTTTATTAATCTTAAATACAAATAACTTACATGCCCAGTCTTCTGTTGGAATAAAAAAGTTATTATAGTTACGAATTCGCCGGAAATGATTAAAATGTGAGTTTTGAGCAAACAAAAATTATTAGGGTTGTGTACCGCCTTAATATTGCAAATACAGATTGATTTGTATATGTGTCTTCCTTCTACGATAATAATAATCATACATATAAGTCTGTTTCATCCATCTGGACAATTCATCATATCAGCAGTAGTTGGCGACACGATATGAGATACTCAATGAGTCAATGAGTCAATGGCTTGGTCTGATGGTCACTGTTCACTGTTTTCAGTCCCGTCAATGAAATAAAAGTGATGAATGGGAAAGGAATTCGTTGGGATGTCGGTTGTTTAACAATCCATTCACATTATATTATCACGGAAGAGAATTACGTTGCCAAATGTATAGCGGAATAGCGAAGTTTAAACTTTAATGCTGGCCTGAGGCTGTTACGGAGATCGTTGCAACATTTAAGACCGGCCTGAACACGTTAGGATTCATTTTCGAGCAGTTACTGACTTTACAATGAATGTAAGCGAAAGAGAAAAATGCGTAAAAACATAGACGGCGTGGCACTTTTTTTAAACCTTAAACTCGTCTATTGCGACGATTTCTGATCAACGTCAGGCCGGTCTTAAAGTTTGGCAAGTACTATGCCTAGATAGTGTGGGAACGAAATTTTGTGGAAATATCATTTGGATCCATCGACCCTTCGTTCATAATTATTAAACATGAATTTAGGTTGTTGGTGCATGGATAAGTAGGTACCTAAGCAATGTGAAATTTTTCTGCGTAACATTAATCAGTTCAATGCAATTTAATTCAAAATTGGAACTAGGTACTTATCATATCAGACAAGCCATAACGTAGGTACCTAAATACCATATTATTTTATTTTATGAATAAGTGATTACTAATTATTTTGTTCAAATGCTAGACAGATGCTTAGGGGGCATCCATTAATTACGTGACCACAAACGGGAAGAAGGGGGGGGGGGGGGTGAGCAAAATCTCACGTTACTTGAAAAAAATATACGAATTGGCCCAAATTTATCTCATCGAGGGGGAGGGGGGGTCTAGATTGGAAGAAAAACTGCTCACGTAATGACGTAATTAATGGATGCCCCTTAGATTAATTAATAGAGCGAAGATCCGTTGCTGAGACATCGCGTGTGGTGTCACTGAATTAGGTCCAGTTGACATACATACTTTAGCAGCCCGTTCATATACATATTCTTTGAATAGCTATCCTTCTTATAAGCGGTTCTACATTTTTTGGTCGATTAATACGAATATAACGTGTCTTGTATTTTTATAATGTCATCAATGACCAAACCAAATTCCCGAGGACTTGGCGCTTGGCGTAGATATCAATAAAACATTTTACAAACTGTTATACATATAAAATGGCTGCCAAGATGGGACCAATATTTATTACTTATTAATATTTAAACTGAATAATAACCACGGAAACCATTTGAATGCAACGCATTTTCTGTATAACCGTTTGGACAGAATATTCGGTATGTATTTCACTATTTGGATCGGTATGATTTTCAAATCAAATTCTTGTATGTAGCTACCTACTTATTACTAATTCGAAGATTATACTGAAGATCTTACCCATTAATCGCAAAAAAATCTAAAATTTAACCCTTTTAATATAAATACATTCTGGTATGTAGGCACTTTTTACTAATTCGAAGATTCTATTGAAAATCTTACCCATTAATCGGAAAAAATCTAAAATTTAACCCCCCATATTATAAATGCATTCTTGTATGTAGGTAGGTACTTATTACTAATTCGAAGATTCTATTGAAAATCTTACCCACTTATCGCAAAAAAATCTAAAATTTAACCCTTTCAATATAAATACATTCTTGTATGTAGGTATTTATTACTAATTCGAAGATTCTATTGAAAATCTTACCCATTAATCGCAAAAAAAATCTAAAATTTAATCCTTAATTTAACCGGCTGTTTATTTGTGACCATTCTCATTGATTCGCGGGTGGAAAAGGTAATGTAATGAGCATGTGAACAATGAGACGAACAATGTACTTACGTAAAGTCTGCTTCCTCAAAAGAAAATAAGGTGCAGCATATAGAAATTAAAATACGGTAATCTATATAAAAACCTACAAATATGTTTTTTCTACGTTAATTCATGTCATGGTAGCAGAGATGCATTTTCGATTTATCGAAACTGTTTTCGTAAAACTCGATACAAGATTTGCACACTAGCGTAAAGGGCCGTTGTTCTATGAATTAGGTCTGGAAAATACTTCAAAAGCTTCGACCAAGTATACTTGGTCGAAGTTCAAAAGCGAATGTTTTAATAATAATTTCCAGCATAACTTTAATTGCACATGTGCAAACGACATAATAAAATATAAATCACAGTCGTAATACGCTCCTGGAAGTTCAAAGCAAGTTCATTGTGTTCGGTATTAAATTACGAAGGTAGAAAGTAAAAAAAAAGAAACCATAACATATTTAATTCCCGTAAAGTTGTATCGGCCGAGCGGGGTGGCGCGGATTATGACCCATTGTTCATTTTCCCCAAGGGTCAGAATCGCGTGCATTGCTCGGAGTCGAGGTCACGAGGCCTGCTGAGAACACAAGAATATGACCTGGGGTAATAACTTACAGTTTGCTACAGGTCCAACTGACCGCAGCCATTGTCGTTGGATTGTTATTTTTTAAAGAACTTCGCAAAACAATGCCGCTTTGTTACATCAACGAGTTGACAAAAACTTGTAATTAGGTTGGCTTAGGTCCCTGTATAATACTATAACATCGTGCAAGTGCTTTTTGTGACATTTATTTTATTTGACACGACACGATTTTATCTTCCTATTCTGCCATTATAGGTTTATTCAGAAAAAGATATGGATATGTCCGAAACTAGCATGTTTTACCTATATTTTGGTAGAAAGCAACTCTTTGTGGTTTGACATATTAATTGAAATAAAATAATCGCCACACTATTACAAACACCTGTAAAATAAATCACACATAGACAAAAATAACTATTCACATACAACCTAACCCATATAAAATAAATGAAAATAATGGAATCCTGTCAAATTTGACCTTTAAATAGATTAGGCAGAATTCACTTCTTTACTTCGTCTCCAACGTTTATAAAATAACTCTTTTTAAAAGATTTACCACCCTTCCAATCACCTTTCTGTTTTAATTCTATTCAAAGTGATATGTATTTTACGTTAAATATCCTTGTAACTACAATATTCATTTATATACCTGTACGCCTGTCTCGACACAGGTATACCCTAGTGAGACAGGCATACAAATAAAACCAATGTAAATATATTTTATTATAGATAAATAAAAAATAAAAAAATCACTTTGTTTGTAAGCACGATTTTAATAATTTATTTTTTCAATACCGACCGGTTAATTAAACCGCTCAAAGTTCCTGTATATTATGTTTTGTCCCTTTTCTATATGTATACCTATATAAGCTCATACATTGTATGTTTTTGATTAATTTAATTGTATACCCTGAAGATGCTTGTGCTAAGCGAAACCGGTCGGTATTGAAAAAATTAAATTATTAAAATCGTAATTACAAAAAAAGTGATTTTTTTTTATTTCCATTATTTTGTTAGTTTGTTTTAGCGTAACTCGAATTTTGTTGATAGATAGATAGATAGATACAATAAATTAATAACAAAGATAGATAGATAGATACAATAATTTTTTATTTGAGTTATACCATTGTTGCAATGATAAACACAATATAAAATGGCGTAACAAAATAGTGAAATTGAATTTTTATACCAATGAAGAGAACTAGCTCTTGACTTTGGTGAAGGAGTTAAAAATAATATATCACATAGTACTCTTTTTAGGGTGAATTGCCGTAAACCAATAAAAAATAATGTATTCGTAGATACTAGGATATAAGTAAGATTAAAAAATGTTTTTAAAAGTTTTCTTTATTTATTTTTGGGGTGTTATGCCGTATTACGCTACCTCCTCCTTTAGCCAACATTTCGGACATCGTTACAGTGTCCAACATCTGCCCTGATGATTGCCAGTGTAACGATGTCCGCAACGTAGGCTAAAGAAAGAGATACAAAGAAAACTTTTAAAAATATTAAAAAAATATAATAAAAATAAATAAAGAAAAAAATTTGACGGTGAAAATCTAAAATAATATAAATATGGTTTGAAATGAACTTACTGCTTTTTGTTTTGATGTTACGAGTGCTCAGTTTTTTAAAAAGAATTTTACTTTCTTGAATACCAAATAGCAACCATTATTTTTTTCAAGTATTTTTTTAAAACTTTTACGGGAAGATTATTAAAATATTTTATCTCTTTGTAAATACAATTAATGTCCATTTGTTGTGTAGATAATATGTTTATTTAAACTTTTATTCAAATGCAAAGTAGGTACCATCTACAATTATATTATTCAAAATACAACCCAAAATAAAAGTGCAAGTTTTGCTTGACCGTATCGATATGGTAAATGCTCACCACGATCGTATTGTGATCGATTTCCTTACTATGTTTGATTTTTAATTCTTTGTAGCCTTTTGTGATGTTATTGTGACATCATGCTACACGAGACAGAAAAACATTCACAATATAAATGACAGAATAGACACATTCGGTTCTGAGAAGTTGAATATCCTATCGAGTGATAAAGAATAGAAAAACGTGACTTATCTTATTAAAGTACTCGTAAATCGTAAATGCAAATGGAGACTATCTGCATGAGAATAACGACGAAATAACTACTTAATAATATATGAATTAACAATGTCATCTTGCGGCCATTAAATCATCACCTATGAATGTACACTAACTGTACGTACACCTAATAGCTAATTATTTTCCGAAAATATGAAGACATCAAATAATCATTGGTCATATTATACTTTAAATAGACAAGTGAGCTGAAAAGATTTTTCTAATAGCTAGTTCAATGTATATTGTACCTGCTTAAATTGGACTAATTGGAATTTTGTCTTTCATTTTTGTCTATAGTTTATTTCAGAAGTCCGAATCATTTCACAGCCAACGACATCTTTAAATTAATTTGTTTCAAAGCTATACAATGTACTCCACTGGCCATTAGATTGAATACAAATTATTTGAAATATAAAGCAGACACAGTCTTGGATCACTTTCATATTATTAAAACCTATTTAGAGGTATGTATTTCCAAAGGACCTACCATGCTGATTGTCTTTTATTTTAAATGTAATATTGTTTTAATTTAATTTTTTCCATGATTATGTTATAAAGTGCGCCTGTTCTCAACACAGGAGTTTCTCCTAGTGAGACAGGCACAGCACAAAACCAATGTAATGTAATTATAGTAATAAAGATGGATGAATAAATAAAATATTTATGTAAATGATTGCTTTTTTTCACAATTCCTTGATAAATCTGAGCAGTATGATAAGGTAGGCAATTTTAAACATATTTAAAAGTTGTCTTCTAGCTTTGTGAAGAGCGCCATTGAGTTGAAAATTCACAAAAACCGCTGTAAAATAATAGTCAAATATAAAAATTACGAAAGCAAACCGGTGAAAAATCACGGAATATTATAATCGTAGAATTTGCGAAGCTGAAAGTATTTACAAAAAAAACAATATGCCTCAGGATCATTGCCTTTCAAAGGAAGAAATTAACCTTTCTAATGTTAGTAAAGTTGAAAAATTGAGAGATCAGATTAATTCATGTAAGCATCTGTCAAACATTTAAGCAAAACAAATACACATTTTAATTAAATAATTATTAACATAAAATTGGTATCCTTGTACCGCTTGTCTGATGTGATTTAATACTTATCAGTTTCAATTTTGAAAATTAAAAATTCATTGAACTTTGATAAACGTTTTACTATGTAATGACATAGTATAAAATGAAGTCGATCAAAATGTTTTTGCGGTTAGATCTTTTAAACTACGCAACGGATTTTCATGCGGTTTTCACCAATAGATAGAGTGATTCATGAGGAAGGTTTATAATACATGCTTATTATAGTAGAGAAAAGCTGAGAAATTCAAATATTCAATTCAGGCAGCGGGCAGCTGGCAAGCGGGTGGAGTGGATTTTATAAAGGTTGGGTAATGGCGTTCTGTTTCGTTAGCCACAGCAATTTGTGGCCGGGTCTGCTGGTATATTATAATTGATACTACAATTGTAGCATTTTTGATGCCGAAAGTATTTATAAAAAATATATATATGCCTCAGGATCATTGCCTTTCAAAACAAGAAATTTACCTTTAGAATTTCGTCGACTTGAAAAATGACGACAATTAATCTTAATTAAATTAATCTTAATTAATTAATTAATCTAAGCATCTGTCAAACATTTAAACAATCAAATACACATTTCAAGTAAAGAATTGATAAAATAATGATGGTACCTACTTTATCGCTTGTATGATATTATGATTTATGCTAATCAGTTCCAATATTGAAAAATAAAAGTTCGTTGCACTTGAATAAACGCATTATGCAGGAATAAGTACGAATATTTCACGTAACGCGTACACCGACAACCGAAATTAGGATGTTTAATGAAGAAACACACAAAATAACCTGTATTTAATTTTTTATTAAAATTTTAAATGAGTCTAATATTTTTTCCCACTTTTTTTTTATGGATCTACATTAAGACCTAATTATTTTCTGAAAATGCCTGTACATTAATAAGGTTCTAGTTTCCACTCCTTTTTTATGGTCTTCTGTGAAAAAAATATTAGAATCAATGAGATCAAACATGAACGAGCGCTAAAATTAGCCTAACTAGAAATGTCTCATTTGAAGGCACGATTAGTCAGAAGTATAAAATTAATTTATGGGTAACACGTTACTTAGATCTTGACACGAGTGACGCCATGGAACACTTCTTAAATATGATCGTAATTCATGCCTTTTTTACAACAGATATAATTATATGTATAAAAAAAACCTTTTCTCAAAAGTGGAATTCTAAGTACATAATCTCTTTTCCGAACTAGAATCGTAATTTTCAATTTCAAAGAAAAATTATGATTGGTTTCAGTATTAATAGAAAAACACTTGTGA
This sequence comes from Limnephilus lunatus, assembly GCA_917563855.2. Taxonomy (NCBI): domain Eukaryota; kingdom Metazoa; phylum Arthropoda; class Insecta; order Trichoptera; family Limnephilidae; genus Limnephilus; species Limnephilus lunatus. The sequence continues at coordinate 42,833,279 of OU830598.1, read as the reverse complement.
GTCACAAGCTAGTTTACAAATTGTTTAACAGCTTGGAAATGTTCAGGTGAAATTATTTAATTTTTTGTTTTATTTACTATACTTTTTTTTCATTGTGTCCACACAGGCGGCCCTGAGGGAAATAATTTTCCTCGGAGTGTATATCATCTTTGGGGATGCTGCGTGGAGAGTCTTTTTGAGGAGAGGAAGGAGTGAACATGGTTCTTGAATATGCCCATGTTGGCCATGTTGTAAGAGGGTGAAAACATTGAGTCCAGCAAATCGGTCCACAGTCGAGCTGATGAACTCAATTTTTTTTTCAATATTAAAAGAAAGACAAACATTTCCGGGTTATGAATAACCCAACAATGTTTGAAAATCTCCTACTACCACCACAGAAAGCCGAAAATGTTGCTTGTGTTGTGATGGAGGACTTAGCCAGCAGAGAAATCGATCATGCGTCGCCCGGGTGGGACCCAAGCGCTATGCCCACTCAACCACTGACCGGTCACCATGCCAACCGTATACAAATGTTGGGCGTGTCTCCGACTATGCACCGGTGCCGAAGGCATCAATGACACTAGAAATACCGGTAGAACAAAGACAGCATTCCCACCTGACGCGTGTGCTCGAAAGATTGCAATCCGTTTTTTAAGATAGGGGAATCCATCAAACCGACTGCCCGTTTCTGCACAGTATTTTTTTGTTAATTTTAGGGCTCTAGACTAGAGGTGGGTACCAAATTCAACCGTGGGGCGCACTTTCGATTTGTACAGGATCAGCAGTTGTATACTATTAAAGTATCTGAGGTCCCTGTACAGAACGACCAGCTAAACGTACCCAAAAAATCAATTTTACAGTTTTTATAGAATATCTATCATGCATTTGATCAGTATTCTGTGTGAAATGTCATACTCCTTTATGGTACCTACTTACTCTACATTTTATGTAAAAAGTTAAAAATTTTCTTACCAACAGGGAATAAATTCATTATCGGAAAAGAATTTTTTTTTACGATTGCCTATGTTATTTTTTCTTTTGGTTATTTAACCATCACATCATGCCAAACATAGGTTTTGCTTATAAGACAAAATAGTGGGATTTCGATGATTAAAAAAAACTTTTTTTCACGTTTACGTTTCTATGGTGTAATTGTAGGTGGAAGCAATCTAAAACCCCATGCAAATTCTTGTAGGTACGATTCACAATACTATGACGTTACTACCGCCTCTAAAGCAACCAGCATTGTTGGGAAGGAAGGTAACTGAAGCCTAAGGCTATTAGATAACCTACCTTTGGATAATAACTGTCGACTGTCAGAAGTATTGTAACCATTCGCCATAACTTCACGAGCCACCGTTTGTTCGGCGCCACCCACCGATGATTCGCCATAATTAAATGTTCACTTATTGTTTAAGGTTAGGTAATGGACACAGCCCATCCTGGACATGTGTCTGACGTAATCATCGTCAATTCCCACTACCTACCAGTTGTGAGTGATGACTAAGTACAAAAATATCTGAATAGGTCAAGGTAAACATAAAATACACACGCACACAATAGACCGGGAGCCAACTTCACATAACCCTACATTGCATTCTTAAAAATAAATAAAAATTTACTTGAACTTCACACAAGAGTTTACGAGAAACGGCTGCGATGGCTTTTTCATACAAATTTTGGATTTGCAGCCAAAATACCAAAACCAATTTAATAATTATTCTTTTAAACTAAACAAAAGATATAGCAAATGTCTAGTATGTATATGCGCTACTTTTATGCGATTTAAATTATAAAATATAGGCCATTAAGAATTCAATTTTGCATGATTTCAGTGACAACTTTGGCATTTTCTTGTGTTTTAATTATAATTATTAAAAAAAACTTCCCCTAACTACTGTGTAAATACAATGAAAAATAAATTAAATCGTTGAAGAAGCTTTTTCTTGTGTAGAAATTTCAAGAAATACGACAAATTTGAATTCCTGCGTAAATCGGTCATTTGAAATTTAAATTTAAGCCTATCAAATTGCCTTTTTTAATAATTTTAATTTTTTATTATATATTTAATTATGTTTCTATAATACATAGAGCAAAATTACGTTTTTAAAGTATCATTAATTAAAAAAATAATTGCTTTGAAAAATCATAAAAATGATCTATCTTTTATAAATTAAAAAAAATCAAATAATTAAGGCAGCATATATCCGTATTAGACATTTGCTAGACCTACCTTTTGATAAAAAAAATAAAATTAATTTCGTTGGGTTTTTGGCCTGAATTCAAAATTAAGTTTGTATGAAATAGGTCGTGCAGCCGTTCCTTTACTTTAACAGACCGGAATTTCGCTCAGGGCTTGTGTCGTCTTTGGAGATGCTGTGTGCAAGATCTTTTAAAGGAAATGAAAGAGAGGGAAGAAAAAGGGTGTGTGGTGTGGGTAGGAATCTGAGAATCAGTTGGTCGAGGAGTGACGGACATATTAATCCATCCTTCCCACTTCGGTGCAAGGCGATGGGTCGATAGAATCCTGTAGGAGAGGCCAGATGGTTTCCCTCAACCAGTTCCTTCAGATCCAGCCTTCCATGCAGTAAGGCCAGACGCATCCGCCGCCACGACATAGACAAAACTCATCTCGGACACCCCTGCAAAGTCACCAAACGTAGGAACTACTTGGGGAGACCTATGACAGTATGGCAGAGGTGTTGGTTACTCAATAAATGGTTGCCGGGACTAACCGAACTGCGGTACGCATACCCGCCCCTCAAATTGAAGAAAAATAATTTCGGTATGTTGGCAGGATGATGGGCAAGGTGAAGATGGGAAAGTATCTGAGCCATTCAGAACTGGTCACCAAACAGGGCTAATACCATTAAAAGCAACGCAAGGTTTCGATCCTGAATGTTGTTCTGTGACCAGGGCGATTCTGAGAGTATTTACCACAGATAACCGCACGTCATCATATACACAGATGAAACGTAAGTAGGCATAAAAAAACTGGTCTGTAAGTGTGCAACCTGGATGGTGTCGCACAGTTTGGAAAATTGTATTTGCATTTGAAAATTGTACTGCACCAATTTATTTGGCTAAATTACAACATAAGATGTACAAGTATTGCCGTATTATTTCTGAATGAACACTATCAGATAAATGTAATGCAACACTATCAGATAAATGTAATGCATCACAACACACCACTTAACATCCATATTTATTATATTATATTATTAATCAGATTCCTTTTCCTAATTTGCAATATATTTACATATTCCCTAATTACATATATATCATCCATATACTCCTATAAGATCACAAGCTTACCCTTTATTGTGTTTTTCTATATTTTATCATGCATATTTAAGTATTTAGCTTCTCCTAACTATTTTTTTTCTTAGTTTTTCTTTATGTTTATCTTGTCAGCGAAAAAAAAAATTTATCAGCGAAAACATGTTTTTAGGCTTACTGTTTTATTTTAGCACTCTTTATTTTTATGTATCTTTGTAAAGCTGTTTGTTTTTCAAATAAAGATATTATTATTATTTAAAAAAAATATATTATTAAGTTTGGTTGGGTATTTTGGCCTCAAATCCAAATTTAAGATTTGTATAAAAAAGCCGCACAGCCGTTGGAGTAAAGGTTTACTAAACGTCCATTCTCGCAAAAACTGGCCTCATTTGTATGTCCGATGACGTCGGTTTATGTGTTGTGGGCTCCTGGCTCTATACATATGTGTACAACGCCAAACGCACTTTTATGGGAGAGTGATAAAATGTCGGGTCGCCTGGGAATTGCGAACACGTCTCTGTTGAGTTCATCACTAAAATGTTCAATTGAATGTCCCATAGTCTTTGACGTACAAGACAATTATTGCTATTATAGTTTCACTCAAGTGAAGGGTTGACATCTCACGTGGGAAGGCGATCTTCCCATCAAATTTATCTCAGACGCACTAACTTCACTGGCTTGATTAATTAATTGTCAATTTTAATCGAACCATTATATTATTTAAAAAATCGTTATCAAGCACCATATTACTTATTTATTTATTATTGTTATTCGCCCATAGGGGATTTTACATTGATTATAAATAAGTTTTACAAAAGTTATCGAGTTAGAATTTATATCAAAAGTTGTAAAAGTGAAAAATTTAAATATAGTATATACAAGTAGTTTTTGAAGAATATGGCGTAAAGAAATATTTTAAACAATATAATATTTGACAATAACTTAATATACAACATTATAATAACACATCAAATCGTTAAATATATTAAACCCGTTACAATAATTTGTAGGATTCCACAAAGTGTTGGTTTAATTTGCATTTAAGATTATAAAGGGAATCAGCAAAAATATCTATAATACCACCAAACTTGTTGCCCAAATTATGCATCCTATTGGTAAGCGATTGTGATTGATAGTTGGTTGTGTAAGTGTCGCAAAAGAATGTTGTACTTTTTCTAGTATTCCTTGTCGGTACATAGAGTTTAATAGCAGCAACGATGGCAGGGCTGTCAATAAGGTTGTTCATGACTCTGTATAATAAAATTAGATCTGAAATGGTTCTTCTGTCAGACAGTGTAATTAAATTAAGTCGATACATCAAATTTACATAATTTATGTTTTCTATTGGAATTTTGAGTTTGAAATTTAAGTAGTATATATAAATACAAATATATATAAATACAAATACACACATTTTTTTTCTAGGCGTATGATAGAGTAATAGTTCTGGTAATTTATATATACTTAATTGATCTAACGTTGCTGAATTGTGAAAAATAAATGTTTCCCTCAAGTTACCTACTTCTGAACAAGGGGCTATTAATCTTTTGCCTAAAAATTCAAATCGGAATGCCAAAGTTCAACTGGCTTTGGGAAGTGCGGAATTCACATATAAAATTATTGTTTTAATTATTTCTTCTAGACCTGTGAATTCTCAATTAGAAGTACGCGTACCCCCGGGGCTACTCTAGATTGCTTGAAGGGGTACGTGAAGTTGTTTGAAGGGGGTGACCGCACAACTCAGAATAAAATAAACTCAACACCTCCTTTGAAAAGTCATTAAAAGTGATGAAAAAAATGGTTAGATAGGTTACGTTACGTTAGGTTGTACGGGCTATTTTTCTATTTTTTTCTTATAGCTTTTAATAATTTTTCAAAGAGGTGTTGAGTTGACTTGATTCTGAGTTGGCATGGAACCCGTGATGAGGTATGCGATGTTGCTTGAAGGGGTACGCGAGATTGCTTGAAGGGGATCGAGAGGTTGTTTGAAGGGGTACGCGCAAGCAAACATTAAAATCGCCGAAATATATTTTGAGTCAATCGATCTGCGTACGATTACGTGCGTTAATATGACCAGTTTCCAAATTTTGTTGTCATCTACCCATCTCATGCAACAGCAAAGAGTTGTTTTACAAAGCAATCACCGGTTAATTTTTTGGCTGACCTAAAAGACATTTATCACGTTGGTAAAGCAGCATTAACATTTTTACTACCATTTTGCACGACGCACATACCTTTGCGAGAGTGGATTTTGGGACGTATCAAACATAAAGACTAAACATGGTCATTGGTCGACGACATGAACTCAAATATGACGAACAGATTTTTCAGAGCTGTGCAAAGAGAGACGTACACATTCGTCCCGTTAAACTTAAATAACAATTTTTCTCATTAAACTTAAATAACAATATGTGGCATAACAATTCTAATAATCATTATCATAAGAATTGTTATACCATTAATTAGTAATAAGATTAAGTTAATACATATGGAAAACTAATTTATTTAAAAATTTTGCAACAAGGGGTACCCGAGTTTGGCCACTTTCTCGAAGGGGTACCCAGGAAAAACTAAATGTGAACCACTGCTCTAGACCTGGGGTCACAAATTACTTTCATTAGGGGTCCGTTTTTTAAAATAACATGACTGTCGCGGCCCGGAAGGGAAAAAGCCTAACACCCCCTTTCCCCGGCTTAACAATTGAAATAATAAACTGTACTATTTAAATAACTCAATGGTACAAAACCGAAATGAGTGGATGAAGACTCTTGAGGAGGCCAAGACCCACCAGGGGTTGTAGAGCCAAGAGTGATGATGATGATGATAAATATGTGTAGCTACAAGATTAATGAACAAATAAAAGTAATGGGTTCCGGAACATTATTTTATTAAATAATAAGCAAATTTTATAAATAAAAAGAAGTAGAAGGGTTTGTTACAATATTATCTAATGAAAAAAAAGTAATTTTTTGGCTTTGACTATCCGTCCGAAGTGTGGACTAAAGTTTGTGCAGGCTATTGTCATTAAATATTGGAGATGTTCATCGGTAAGTCAGCTCTGTAATTTATTTTGTTTTAAAACTGAATCGATCATTTCCATGTGGAGCGCAGCTTTATTACTCACGAAAATATTTGCAGCTTCATTGCTCCATTCATCGCCAGGATGCAGAAAGTAAATGTTACGGATGTCGACGACATTCTCAATTTTTTTTAAATCTCTGAATCTGTTTTCAAATTCCGATTTAAGATACTTAATCAAAATATTTTGTATTGTTAACACAAGGTTCGAACAAAATAGGTCGGCGGTCCGCTATTTGGTGACCCCTGCCCTAGACGTTTAAGTGAGACAAGCTTAACTTTTTATTCTTATTGGATGAGGAAATTTCTAGATTTATTTATGGAAAGGAAAAATAAGTTTGTTCAATTCTGCTTTTTCCCGGACGTATGGGAATTCCAAAATGTTTGAAAGTGGAAATTAAAAGAATCGTTTTATATGACACCTATCGTATATATAATTCGAATGGTTACTGGCTTTCCTTTTGAAGATCCACTAAAATAGTTAAGAATGCAAAGGTTAATTGATATTTATTACGTATTCAAGAGCTTAAACAAATAAATCTGATAGGATGCATCGAATTTCGGTGGCGCTCGAGCGTAGATTAAAAGACAAACTCTGCCGGCAGGTAATTGAACGCGAAGATCTTCGAGCTGTAAATATTCAAAATGGTGGCGTAATCCATTTTGAAAGTGGATGGCTGATGGCGGATGGCGGGAAGGGAAATGATCCGTAAGCGGTGCAGGTCCGCTTCCGGGAAGGCGCGCGCTGCGGCTAAATAATGAACTAATCAACGGACGGGAACGCGCCTTTGCTCAAATAATGTCACATCCGTCCTGCATCCTAAATGCTAAATGCTAAACAAACGTCTTCCATATGAGATATTCGCAAAACTAGAAAGATTAGTTCCTGCGTACTAAGTATGTAACAATGCTTTTTAACTTTTCAAATAATAACATATTATAAATATACATACATATATGGTTCCATGGCAAAATAAAAGTGAACAAAATTAACAATCTTTCCATTCTACGTCTATCCGTTCAACGTGTCCTAACAATTCCAATTGACTGTCCAAAAACGGGAAAATCTTCCTAGTAGGGCAGTCAATTGGGTGTACCAATTTTTTTTCTCTTAAAAGAAATACGAACATATACGGGTTACGAATAACCTGACAATATTAAAAAATCATCTACCCCCACCAACCGTGCAGTAACCGGAAAATGTTGCTTGTAGAGGACTTAGCCAGTCGAGACATTGAACACACGACGCCTGAGTGGGATCCAAACGCGATGCGAACTCGGCCACTACCTTACTAATATATTTTTAGTAAATCGGAGCGTTTTTAGAATTCAAGACTTCTTGTAAAATAATAGCACCAAAAACATTACTGAAAAATCATGAAAAAACCTGGGCCGGTTCCTGGCTGACCTTTAAATATATATTATACAAATAAAAAAGATTCACGGCCAAAATACCCAACCAATCAACACAATTCTTTTTTAATCTAAAGATACGAGTACCTTTATTAAATTTCTAGAACGGATATGTGCTGTTTTATGTAATTTTGTTTTAAATGATGACATTTTGGCCATTAAAGAATTCAAATTTTCATGATTTTAGAGGATAATTTGAATTTTTTTTATCAGTTAATAATATTTAAAAAAATCAACATCAAATCAAATATTTGAAATAATTAACCAAAAAATAAATTATTAACGAATGATTATTTAATCATTTAGATTTTTCATATGTGACGTCACAGAGCTAATGGCCCCCTATACCCTATGTCACACAATATCACACTTCTCTACTCCCTCCCCCCTTACGTAATTTATGGATGGCCCCTAATCTACTAAGAAAATATAATTAATTATCACAAAAAGAGACGGAAGAAGTTTTTTGGGACAAAAATTTTAAAACGTCCTCGACAAATTTGTGTTCCAAAGTTCCAACATAAATCAGTCAGTCATTTGTAAGTAAAATTTAAAACAAATACAAAGATTTTTTCAGTAATTATTTTATTTTTTATTTTATATATCATTATATTTATGCAGAAGTTAGGGTAAAGTTAAAAAAGAAATTATTGCCAAAGTTAGCTCTAAAATCATGAAAGACCGACTTTTATGTTCTATATTTTAAAATTAGAAACCTAAATAAATAAAAGGTACATATTAGCACTATTTCCTATAATGTTTGGTTAAAAAATAATTTTTAATTCGGTTAATTCGGTTATTCGGTATGCTGGCCTTTTAAAGCTTTATATAAAAAAGATCGCGCAGAAGTTCCCCTTTTTATGTGGTTAGTTACTATTCCGTGTCAACCCCACAGACTAATTCGTTCGGTTTTCGGAAAAACTCATATACGTCTCATAGAAATCGGTGTGTCTCTGATCATGGTTAGAAATATGATCTAAACCATATTTCCGTCATGTCTACCAAGAAACATAAGTCTCGCAACCACTCTTCATTTCTTAATTCGGAAATAGACATACTCTCCTCGGTCATAAAATAATTAATTTCTTCCAGCAACTCAAAAAATCGTCACTTGGTTGGTTTTAACAACTTAAATGTGATTTTAAAGGCATTCTGAAGTATCCGATACTTAAAAAAAAAAATCGTCAGACATGACCGCGGCCCGCAGTAAGAGCGCCGCGGGTTGGTCAGGACTGATCTAAACGGTGATAGAAAGAGAAAATACCATGCTTTATATTCAAATCTAAAAATTAATCGCAAAAAAATTAAGATGTATCTCTTTATGAAACCAAAATTTCCGAATGCAATTTGAAAAAAAAAAGAAATTTTGGAAACTTTTTAAAATTATTTTTACATGAAACGACATTTGCCAAATAAAAGTGTATGTCTTTATTTTTTTCATTATCACTAGATAATTTTAGTTAGAAAAAACGTAAGATGAGCCATTTTTACAACTTTCTTATGTTTGCATTCAAAATTTATATATTTCAAAAATTATATATACATTCCGAATTATAAAACTTGAAAGCATGTTTCATCACCTTTCAAAAACTTTCAAATTTAGTTTTCGGATGCGTTCAGAAATATTCCATTTATTTGGATTTTATTGCAAAGCGGAAATAATTTGACCTTCCGACAAAATCGGCCCAAGGCTGAGGAGTTGAATTATACTTGAAAACCATCATGAATCGCACCATGTTTGACCATACAGACATGCAGGGGGAATAAAATGACTACTTGGCTGCTATAAGTTAAATGTAATGATCAATTATTTAATTACATACCTCCATCCTATATCCCACTATCTTCCCTCTAACTTCATGCATCATAAATCTTAAAAACTCTGCTTTGGGTATTCTTCGTACAAATTGAAACATAACATTGGTTCTTTCCACAAAGTCGATCGTCTTAAAAATATAAGTCGTAGGCATGGGCGAAAGATGCCTAGTGAAGTGAACAATTTTTTTTTTATATGAATACCTCACAAGAGACCCATCTGCTCCCGTCTGGAGCCAGTGAGACCATGGCATCCCCAATTGGGGAATTTTGTAAGTCTGAAAGTCAGTGGGGAAGGGAAGGAGATTCAACAGTTGCGTGAATCAACCCGCGTCTAAAAAGTATTTATCAATAATATACAGGGTATTAAGGGTCGTACTTGGCTTACTTTAGCCAGTGATTCCTGACATTATTTGGAGTAAAAATCGGAAATGAAATTTTAGTGTTCAGTGACTTTTTTTTTGTTTTCTAATTTTTTTTCAAAATAAAAATAAATAAATTCTTCCGCACATCGACACTGGTCACTCAGCCGAGTAATCGCCCAAACCTCTTACCTTGCCCCCAACTGTCCAACACCTACTATTTTTTATGTTTTTGTACAAAAACAGAAAACATCAAAAATGTCACCGAAGACCAAAATTTCATTAAGGAATCACTGGTTAAAGTAAGCCAAGTACTGTATATATAAGCATTCTTCATTTATAATTTCGTTTAAATATGTTATTTTTTTAAATATATTTTACTTACTGTCCATCAATGACCCTTTGTTTATTGTACTTGTCATGAAAATCAGTCAATTCCTGAAGGAGACCCTCCTTCATCATTTTATCAACACGTTCTGTCAACCTGGCGTCTAGGATATCCTGGAACAATGCAAACAATAACATTCAATAAATTTAGTTGAAATAATAAAATCGCACTAAAAGATACCAGACAAGGTGATTTTTTTAGTGGCAATACATACATATATTTTTATTTTTTTACCGCACAAGAATCTCAACTGCTACCAACCGCCTGGAGACAGTGAGACTATGGCATCCCCAATTGGAGTATATTGTGAGGCTGAAGGTAGTGGGGGGGGGGGGGGGGGAAGGATATGGACCGTAGGAAGGTGGGGAAGTTCCTGGCAATTCAGATATTCAAGCAACGTTTCAATTCTGTACGGAAGTTTTACCGGTCGAAACTGAGAGTATTTTCCACTCCGAATGTCGCAAATACACCATATGTTATTTTAAATGATTAAATTGTAAAATAAAACAATTCAATAAAGTAAAATTTTGTATCGCATGCCGGAGTTTGAACCTGCGATCTTCGGATTGCTAATCGAGTGCCTTAACCCTCGACCACGGAGGCCATAAAAACGTCTGAAACTAACTATCTCAGGGATTCTTCATCTAGAAAATATTAACTTTTTATTTTTAAACTTCATTATTATCCGATCACCTTTCTATATCTAATATTTAAATTTCAAAACAGAAAAAAATAATTTTCGAGATACGAATAATTTGGATTATGAATAACCGGCCTGCTCGGTTCTACTATTATAAAAACATGAATGTATTGAAAACATGTTACATAGTAAACTTTCATCGCCCTCTGTGGAGTAAAAAGCATTAGGTTCGGAACTTACCTAAAACCTACCGTCATATAGGTTAATTACATACTATATGATCCAACAGATGATCACTTTCTCAGTCAGTAATGAAGAGTGTTGTTATGATATTTTTGGCTTTTACTGAACAGTTGGTTTTTGTTTTAGTGTTAGTTTTTTTAAACCTTTGTTTATAAATACAACAGGATTCGTTGAATCCCCTTTTCTAACTCAGCAGAAAAAGCAGTTCCTTCAGAAAATCAGGGGGACCGATCCAGTGTTTAATTGGTTATAATAAGGAGTGCAAATTCATCATGTTAAAGAGTTTTGTAAAATAAATTCAGATTAAATCGGGGTGTGTTTTTACTGATGTGACCTGAACCCTAAAAGAAGATGCATCCCCTTTTGGGATTTGAAATCAGACTGCAAGAATGAGAGTTCAACTGTTCAACCCATTGGTTATCGATCACATCATTCATTCGTTAAGGATCAGAATCGAAGATACTGATTTGCCCGACGTAACGCTTTAAGTAAGTTAAGAGAAGATGAATACATTAATTCAGACGTCAATAATTACCACTTTAGTAAGCAAATAAATAAAATGCCAATCATCTCAGGAATAGAAAATATTACATGCATTGATAGGTTAAAAGCTATTATGAGAAATTTGGACACTACCCATATACAAAAATAATAAAAATATTACAAAGAGTAAGCAACTATTTTTAAAAACGCATATCAAATATCTGATACCAAAAATGCATGGAATATTGTGTCGTTAAACATGACTATCTTGATGCAGTGCACAAGGAATACATTATCACATCTTGATCCATGTAAGGCTTTCAACTAAGCATTAAACACGCCCGGAGTTTCCGCGTCAGTGATGCACAACTCGTAGTTCAATTGCGTAAATAAAATAACTAAAAGATTGTGGAAATTTCGGTGAAAAAATATTAGAACTTCAAAAATACTGAACAAATAAATTTCTTTGAATAAGAAAGATACGTGAACGAGATATTGAAGTAGTAATGAAATATTCCCAAGAGTTCAGATTTAACAGTTTATGCTCTGCCTGAGATGACCGGATTTTTGTTACCTTAAAACTGGACATTGGTAGAGGTGCCTTGGGGGAGGGGTGTTTAAATTTGGGGTTGAAACTCCGCTCCTCCCTCAGGCACCAGGACCATCTCTAGACATTGCATAGACAGACGATACCAACTGAAGAGATAAAACGGTGGAATTGAAATGCGTGCCCAAAGTAAGACTTATCAATCAAGCATTTTTCGTTTTTCTATTACGATAATCTAATAGCTGAGATAACCCTTTGTTCTCCATTTGATGTCGCTAGTGGCCTGCTTTCTGAAAACGGGACATTTCCGCGTTCCGACGCATTATTTTGGGACAACGGGACAGGGTTCCTGAAAACGGGACGTACGAACACGTTAGCAATGCACCATTTTGATATTTAAAAAAAAGATAAACATTTCCAGATCACCAATAACCAGACAAAATTCAATTATGTAGGACCCGACGCATTTGTTAACTTGACTCGGTCGGTTTAAAATATATACTTTTGGTGATGCAATCAGGGCCTCCACATTGATAAATCCATCTATGGAATAGTTCTGCTTACCCCAGTATTTAAAAGATGTTATGTTTAGTTAGTTAGTAGAGTTACATATATTTCTAGACTATTTTCATACATATTATTATCATATTCACTTGTACCCTTTGCGCCCTGCATTGACATATGGAAAATAGTTATATTGGCCCTTCTGTTAAAAAAGGTTTTGTATCACTGCTTTGTCCTGACTGGAGTATCACCACGCAACATTTCTGGTGACTAATATCCCAAAAATGGAGAGGAATCGTGATTGGAAAAAACTCGGAGAGATACAATCGGATTTATTAGATAAATCTATAAAAAAATACATCCCAAGTTAAAAGTAATCGTTCCTTGTAATGCTGAAATTATTCCTTTCATTATTTCATTTATTAATTACTTTCGATTTCCAAATATTCTTCAAAAAGAGTCTTCACTCTAGTGAAGAATTTTACATTTAAAATTATTTAAAATACAGAACACCTTTTTATGTGACATTACACAAGATTATAAACACGAAGAGGAGAGGGGGGATAATATGGAAGGAAAGCAGCTGGTTATTCAGATCTAGTCTGCAAACAAAGATATAGTCATTTCAAACACATTTTCCCTTAGGGGGCATCCATTAACTACGTGAGCAGTTTTTCTTCCAACTTAGACCCCCCCTCGGTGAGATAAATTTGAGCTAATTTGTATATTTTTTTCAAGTAACGTGAGATTTTGCTGGACCCCCTCCACCCATTTGTGCTCACGTAATTAATGGATGCCCCCTTATGAATGGTCTGTCATAACTAGAGCGATTCATCCTCAATTTATTTTATTTTTAATTTAATTCGGGAAAGAAGTGCTAATATACTAAATGTTTATATTAAAAAAAAAAAAACGAGTGTGCTTTAGACCACACGACTGAACTAAAACTTCACTAACTTATAAAAGAACATATGACATTGAAACACATTAAAAAAGGAAACGAAGCGTGGGCAAAAGTTGCACATGCTTCGTTTCCTTTTTTATTGATCACCGATCGCATCACACTTTTCGTAACAATCACATTTTTCGTAACATACACACTTTTCGTAACAATCACACTTTTCGTAACAATCACACTTTTCGTAACAATCACACTTTTCGTAACAATCACACTTTTCGTAAAAATCACACTTTTCGTAACAATCACACTTTTCGTAAAAATCACACTTTTCGTAACAATCACACTTTTCGTATCGTTTCATATTTTTTTGGAAAGTATTCATCATTTTACCCCCCAAGGGTCGAGCGTGCGTAAAGAAGTTTTACTACAAAAATATAGGTGCTTACACTTATGAGAAGACAAATTTCAATTACCCTTCTTGGGTTTCTACGCCTGACTTCACAGAGAAAGCTTTTACATTAAAATATTAAAAAAAAATCAATAGGTATCGGACAGTTAAAGGCGGAGTGAGGGGTTGGCCGATTACTCGACTGAGTGACCAGTGACGACGACGTTTTTTTTTGTTTGATTTGCAGACAAAAAATTTGAAAAGTCCCCGGAGACTAAAATTTCATACACATTTTTTACTCCAAAAAATGTCAGGAGTTACTGGTAACATACAATTTATGGAACTAGTCGGCTTCTGTTATCGAGGGGGAAGGCTCTCGACCAGTAATCCGAAGGCCTCGGGTTCAAATCCCTACGTGCGCAAATATTTTATTTTATTAATTTGTGTTATTTCAAAATTGATTAAAATAAAAATAATATAGATACATGTAGTATATTTGCGTCAGGTTCCAGAGTGGAAGATACTCTCAGTATGGCCCTGGAGTAAAACCATCATTCAGAATTGAAACGTTACCTTGATATGGCTTTAGACGTTCTCGGTGACCAGATCTGAAGAGCCAGGTATTTTCCCACCTTTCTTACACAACATACCCCCATTGGGGATACCATGATCACTGGCTCCAGGCGGAAGCAGCAGCGACCCTTGTGCATTTACGTAAAAATAGACATTTTGGATCAGAGAATGTAACTTTATCTCTCAGGTGCAGTCACAATTTTTAACAATGAATGTTCACACCCAATCGTACTAATATTATAAACGTTAAAGTTTACATGGATGAATATGTGTTTGTTACTCTTTCACGCTAGTTACTTAGCTCATATGTCAGAATTACATTTAGGCTATTTATAATGGTAAGCTCTGGCGTTATGAAATTTGTATAAATGAAAATGTGTGTAATTCATATATTTTAGCGGCAGGGAGGAAAGGCAGGGGGAAGGGGAACGGGGGAGGTGGGGTTCGCGGTGAGGGAAGAGATGAGGGTGGTGGAAGGCGGGGAAGGTGGAAGGGAACAGGGACGCACGGAAAAGGACATGCAGAGAGAATCAATTCATTTCTTTGAATGGCATTACTTACTACGCATGCCGGGAACCAGCTAGTGTTAAATAATGATAATATTATCAGTTTATGGCATCTGCAATAAATTATCAATTACACCAAACAGTCTTGCCATGTTATTATGTATGGGAGAGGAGCTTGTATATTACGGGAAAAGCTATAATACTATGGTGCTTTATGGGCTGTAACCAAGGCTGTAACATTGGACTAATGCTTGATGATATAAAAAAAGAAAAACAAACATTTATACTTCAATTATGTTCACGTATAATGTGGCAGGAGTAATAATTATTAATGGGATTCTAACGGATACGAAGAAGTGTTTGTTGGGATAATAAGTAACATTATCTCCTAGAGTAAACACACACGTATAACAGGTGTAGGAGTGTAGGGTGTAGGTACTTCAATAGAAGAATATGAATACATTTCGATCTCGATAATAACGGTATATGGTGAGCGAGAGAATTTTTTACAAGATTTATCAGCTAAATTTGCTACGTTTGGTAACTTAGTAGGGGTGCTCGGGATCATGGGGTGAGGTTTGTCTAAGTCTTGGCGGTGGATACGTCTGCCCTTAATTCGTGTGTGGAGGTCCGGAACGGGAGAGACTGGCTGAGAGACTATTTGACCTCTCTAGTAGAACACTCTCGACCCATCGCCTTTCACCGTCTTAGGAGGGATGGATTCACTTGTCCGTCGCTCTTGGACCCACTGACCCCCAGTTTCCTTATATCTTTTTTCTACCCAGAACTTCCCCTACATCCTTTACTTTAAAACACCCTCACATCACACTAAGCGTGATGATAAAATTATGTACTTTTTCTAATTATTTTTTGATTATAAATATTTATAACTTTTCAAGCAAAAAAAGTGTGCTAAAAAAACCTGAAATATGTATATTAGTTTGTAAGACAGTAAATAAGTACACAAACCGAAGTATTTTCGTCACAAAACACATGAACGGATTTTTTCAAATGTTTTTATTTGAACTAAAAGTAAAATTCTGAACAGTGGCTTTCCTAGATATTTTATTGATTTATTTTACCAAATGATTATATGATTTGAAATGTGTGTTGTACATTCGGTTTAAAAATTTAACAAATCTGCCAAAGACCAAAAATATAATAATAAAAATAAATAAATATTTTTCAAAATTTAAAACATAGGTTTACTAGATAAAATAACAATCTTTCGAAGTAAGTTTATATTTTTTTTTAGAAAAGAGATGAATCTTCTAGATTTTGATTTAAAAATGACATATTTCCGGTTGTGTCTTGTTATTC
This sequence comes from Limnephilus lunatus, assembly GCA_917563855.2. Taxonomy (NCBI): domain Eukaryota; kingdom Metazoa; phylum Arthropoda; class Insecta; order Trichoptera; family Limnephilidae; genus Limnephilus; species Limnephilus lunatus. Next base: position 42,816,857 of record OU830598.1, on the reverse strand, counting down.
ATTCTTTCAATGTGGGAGTTGTTAAAGACTTTCTATCAATCAAAAAGGAGTAAGACAAAATAGAATTTGCAAACAAAATAAAATAGTTTGTTTTAAGACGCATATTAACTAAAAACTTTAGATTGATCAGGCCAGCAAAACTCAAAGCACGATTATAAAGGCAAGTGCATTAAATCGAAACGGTCAGACTGATCGATTGGCAGTATCAAGATCAGCTGACCTCAAAGTAACCTGTCTGCCGCTCAGGTCTAGCCGGAGAAGGGAATTCCCCCGTGCCTAAGAAGTGTAGGTATTTATCTATTTGGCTGATAGATGTATGGTGATTGAAGTCATTGGAATGGATGAACTGAATTTATTTGTTTTTTTAAAAATTATTTGTTGTTTTTAAATTTCTTTTATATATTCAATAATATTATTATTCAATTAATAAAAACAGTTCAAAAATTAACAAGTTCTGCTGTGTTATTATTATTACGCGTGACAGCTATTTCGCCTTCCGAAGACATTATAAAACTGTCAAGTATCAAGACGAAACAGCTGTCACGCGTAATAGTTACACAGCAGAACTTGTTTATAAATAAACAGTTTTTATTAATTAAATAATAATATTATTGAATATATAAAAGAAATAAAAATTAAAATGCAGTTCTAAAAATTAAACTTGATAACAATAAATAAATAAATTTATTTGCACCTCGCACCAGAAACCCATGCTGTCAGTATCGACCAGGTGTGAGATCGCCATTCAGAAATGAAACTATACTTGCAAAGGCTTAAGCCTTGTTTAGTGATCAGATGTAAATACCGAGGTGATTCTTAATCATTCTCTTCACTTCTCCTTTAGCTTAACAATATTCCCGAAAGTGGGGGTGCCATAAATCAACTAGACGCGGATAGTTGAAACTTTTGAAGACGAAACTTTTTTAGCACCGTTATGATTTGAAACTCGATGAAACTAAAAATAGCGACACTAAAAAGAGACAAACACATTTGTAGGACTTAGCCTGCGAGAGAATGATATAGAATAATCGGTCTCCTCTTCGTAACCTCCCCACTCTTGTCTAATTTAGTTTTCTGAAGGTTTCACTTCTACCGCGTGTGAATAGCATACCCTGTATTTTTTTGCTGTATTATTTAACAAAAAATCATTGGAAAGTGTAAGTAGAAAATGTTAAATGACTTAAGGATAATAAGTAAATGCTGCAGGTGTGCGTGGCGATAAAATGGACCATATTTTATGATTCAAAACATAAATATTTAAAGTAACACAAATCCGTACTAGACATTTGCTATCATTACCTTTTGATTAAAAAAAATAATTATTCAATTTGGTTGGTGATTTTGGGGTCAAATCCAAAATTAAGTTTTGTATGAAAAAGGCCGCGCAGCCTTTCCTCTTAATATTATAATAAAATGAGGATCGATGTCTTTCCACAATTCCTATCTAATTTTCCCAATTTAAATATATTTTTAACTTAATCTGAATTATATAATCGAATTATCTACTATTATTGTCAAACATATTATGTATGTATAATTCCAATCTGTTAACTTCACCTGCCATAACACAGGAACATCCCTAGCATGGCGAATGAAAGAATATTAAAAATGTACATTTTTTTCATGAAATAAACAAAAAAAAATAGAAAGAACGGTAAAAAAAATTTTTTTTTAATCTTAGTTTAAATTTTAAAATTTTATTGCGTATAAGAATGTAGGTCCATATAATTTATTTCCGGTTATTTTTACCGTTTATCGAATATCAAAATGTTGGGTTAGGGTTAGGGTTTGCATACCGCATTATGCATAAATTTACAACGTAGATATGTTACGTTTACTCAGAAGGTTTGCATTATTTTAAATTATACAATCAAAAATAACACGCCCAATGAAAATAACATTTAAATATTCTGGTTACACTGAGTTTCACGTTCATCGAGCGAAACTTCGGGAGAAAGTGAAAATTCATGAAAATTTATAAGTTCAAATATAAAGATAATTTTCGGCGCTGGGCTTGCAAACACTTCGTAGGCATAAAAGTCATACTTATTATTATATTCATCTAAATCTGGGTATCAAGCCCTAAGATTCAGAAAATTGAAAGTTTTCACTTCTTCCTTTTTTCAAAAATGTCCCCCACGCAGCATCCTCAAAGATGAAATAGTCGTGGAGGTAAATTATTTTCCTCAGGGCAGGGCTTGGAGTTATTACAGCCAAATAAAAAAATAAACTTACTAAATAAACAAAAAAATTAAAATAAATGGTTAAAATATGCTGTAGACCCACTGTCATTGTATTATATAATGGAATAAAGTTTTAAAAATGGTTTGAAAAAGTAAATTTCAAGTTATCATGGAGATTAATTTTAGCTGTGTAATCCCCAACTATGTACATAGTTTAAAAAAAATTGGATTGATTTTAGCCGTTAATTATTGTGTTAATTTTTATATTACAACTACATAGTTTTAAAAAAAAAATTATTTCAGATAACGTATTAAAAAATTGCTATAAAGTCTCATTATTTCGTTAATTTTAAAGAGTGCAAATTTTGTCAAGATGTATCTATGTGAAGAACTAGAGCTCCTAAGAAAAATATAGTTATTTGTGGAATTGTGAAGCAAACTTTAACGTTCCCATTATATTTCAACTGTTTTCATAAAAAAATATTTTTACTACTGAATAATAAACAAAAAATTGGAGAAGAGCTTTTATTTATTTATTATTCCACTACCAGACCCGGCCACAGGTTTCTGTGGCTAACGAAACACAAGGACATCTACTGAAAATGCCATTACACAACCTTTATAACCAACGCCATCTGTTAATTTGCTTACATATCAAATCAACACCGCCCGCCTGTCAGCCCGCTCCCTTTATACATATATTGACCGGTCAGTGGTTGAGTGGGCATAGCGCTTGGGTCTCACCCGGGCGTTGCGTGTTCGATTCCTCAGCTGGCTAAGTCCTCCATCACAACACAAGCAACAATTTTGGCTTTCTGTGGTGGTAGTAGGAGATTTTCAAACATTGTTGGGTTATTCGTAACCCGGGAATGTTTTTCTTTCTTTTTTAAAAAATTAAAAAATTACATATTTCAACGAATTTACACAAAACCTTGACAAATTATATACCGAAACCTTCCTCATGAATCACTCTATCATTCAATCAATTAACACTAATAAAATTGTATATTATTTATGAGTTTACAGATAAAACAAATTAAAGCTCCGCAGATCATGATGGACGTGACGTGGCAACCCAAACATAATTGCGTTGGCCTACATATACCAGAATGAAAAAGCTGAGAAAATTTCACGATACAATAACTCATCGTTGGGGAGTTATTGGTGGAACACACACAAAGTTTTCTGCTTCGTATTTAACATGATGCACGTTGCGTAAAGTAAATTCATAAACATATTGTTTTCACTAAAATAACTTCAGGTGAGTGAGATAATTCGAATCAAAATAACGCTCCATGACTCAAATAGAAATCGATATCACTCGCTAAAATTCTACGCAACTTCATGCGTAAGCGACAATTCCACAAAACGATAGTAACCTAATTAATTATAAATTCAAACAGTGTAGCACTTATCGGCAGGTTTTTATAACATTACCTTTAATGGGTGACTTATGATAAATCCTTCAGCGCGGTTCATCGTCGCTGCCAGGGTTCAACACTCTCGCGCTCAGCGGACCGAGAAAAGAAACATCGCGAGTACTTACATATGTAGTTGTATTATGCTAGAAAAAAAAGCTATATCTTCTGCTCCCGCCGAGAAGCCCGTCGTGATCTCCAGCATGTCTAGCAGAGCTGATTCTGGTTAAAGCGAGATATTGAAATTTACAGACAAGTTAGTGTAAACGATAGTACGTCTGATATAACTTTTTTTAAATAAGTCAATAGCCATAAAACAAATGTTTTCGAGGAACAAATAACTGCAGTCAATAAAATCCAAATAAATGAAATATTTCTAAACGTATCCGAAAACTAAAAACTGTTTTTGAACTTGTGAAAAAAAAAATTGTGATGCAATACGTTTACAAAAGTTATTATCATAAATAAAATACTTTTTTGAAAAATTAAATTTTTTGATACAAACATAAAAAAAGTTTTAAAAATGGTCCAGCTTATGTTTTTTCTACCTAATATTACTGATAACGAAAAAAATAGAAACACACATATTTTATTAGGTACATGAATTATATATTTTATTATCACCCCACTTTTTTATCGTTTCATAAAAAATTCTCGAAATTTTATACATTTTTCTTAAATAGAATAGGGAAACTTTGGTTTCGTAGTGGTGAAAATTTAAGTTATTATGTGGTTAAATTCTAGATTTGTATATAAAGCGTGGATTTTTCTCTTTCTAACACCATTTAGATTTAGATCATATTTCTCATCATGACAGTAAGGGATCTATAGGAGCTGGGATAAATTTGGTCTCCTGCGATTAAGTTAAATTAAGACAGTCGTATCCATAAACTCAAAATCTTTCACCTTCACATTCAATGCCCGCGACACTGTAAATAACTAACCTAAAAATGTAGAGAGAAAAAAAAAAAAAAAAAAAAAAAAGGTAAAAAATAACTATTTGTAAGCGTTTTTAAAGGTCATTTCAGTAACATTCTCCAGCCCTAAAGAGTCCTTAATTCTCCAGTCTTTTAAAATACATATTTTGATATTATCAACTCCACTTTTGCCACTAATTTTTTAAAATGTAATACTTATAGTGATGGGGGTAGGGGGTAGCAATGCAATGTCCAGTGTTTTAAATATAATACCCTCCGCGTGCAAAGCCGTATCTTCTCCAAGCACAAACTTTCTAATTAAAGTGTTTATCGGAAGTGACCTGCAGGTAAGTATGTTTCTGTATCCATTTGTAAATTTAAAATTAGATAGAATCTAAGAATTATGAATAAATTGTACACCGCCCTTGAGGTGATTTTTCACAAAAACGGCGCTCTATAAATTATCCAATTTTATTATTTTTACGGTGCTCCAGATTTTATGTCCGGGTTGAATCTTTCCCAAATGAAAGACTAAACCCTTCCACACACTTTTCCTCAAATGAATATCTAGTAAATGAACGCAATGTAAGTGCACTATATAAGAATAAAACAATACAAGAACAATACGTCAATCCACCAGAAACATAATGGGAAAATATTTCACCGACTCCAGATATTTTCATATCAGAGGGTTCGGCTCTGATGAAATCCTAACTGGTCCGATAAATCCTACTGATCCCTCAATATAAATATTTAAAAAATCTTTCGTAATCCTACATGTATTTAAAATGACCGACTTTTGCATTTTTATGTACAAATTTTTTGACAAATCTAATACGCCTAAATTTTGAATGAGAGAGCTAGGTATAATGCCAGTAGCCGAAATAACAAATGGTAATATTTTTATAGTCTGAGAATGCCAAATTCTTTTAATTTCATTTCCTAAATCTGTATATTTTCTTATTTTTTCAGAAACAGTTTTCTGAATATTACAAGAATTTGGAATAGCGTCATCAATGATATACGTTATTTTCTTAATTTTGTCATGTAAAACTATATCGGGTCTATTATGACTAATTGTTCTGTCTGTCAGAATAGTTTTATCATAATAAATTTTATAAAATTCATTTTCTAAAAATGAATTTGGTTCATATTCATAATATGGTACATTACGGCAGTCAATCAAGTTATGTTTAATTACCAAACTTTGGTGAATTATTTTTAAAACTTGATTGTGCCTAAATGTATACTCGGACGGCGCTAATACATAATATTATTAAAGGGGTAAATGTATAATAATATTATTTTGAAAGATAGATAATTGTTCTTCTGCAAGGATTCAAAGGCCTGACTCCAAAACAATTGACACGGAGCGCAGAAGTTTTTGATTTTTTTTTTTTCATTAAAAAAGAAGATAATGGAAGTGATAATATGAGAGGGTCTTTTTGGGTAAAGGAAGGAGATAAAGTCATGGAAAGGAAAACCGTGTAGGGGGTGGGTAGGAATCTCGGGGTCAGTGCGACCAGGAGTGACAGATATACGAATCCATTCCTCCTGCGGTGCAAGGCAATGGGTCGAGAATTCAGCTGGAGAGGTCAAAGTCGAACCGCCGAGATCTGGACAAACCTCACCCCAAATCATCAAGGGTAGCGAATCACTTGCGGTGACCGATGGAAGAGGTATTGATAATCTAATGAATGGTTCCCAAGCGGCGGTACTCATACCCGCCTACCAAATTTAAAATGAAGATATACAAGCGTACCCTAAAATACCCAACCTTCATTGATAGGCAATGTAGAGGGTTTTCGTCGAACGGAATAAAATTAAGAATTTGTGCAACCTACACGAACATCATGAGGGACGTCAGGTACAAAATAACTGAAATGGTAAAAAAAAGATTAATTAAATAAGCAATAGGAAGAAGCCGCACCTAATAGCTTCAAAGAACCTAGAAAATAAGTGCTCTTAGAACAATACTCGATAATGATAAAAGTATGCACTACTCTGCCGTGGCACTACTTCACCTTGCGTTGTTTTGTCTCCATCGGAAATATCGTAATATGGATATTATAACACCAGACATTATAAACCTTTTCAACCCTATTTAATTAATTTTACAGTCAATTTTTTATAAGAACAACTCTCTTTTTATAAATTTGAAGGTTATTCCCTTCAATGTTATATATCATTGAAGAAGAAGATAATACTAATAATAATCTAAACGAAAATATTAAATTTTACAGTCGGCTGAAAGAAAAACAACGTTAATTTGTCTATAACAAAGCTGACTGAATACTAAACGACTCACAAAAGCTTCAATACATATATTATTACAAAGCTTTAATACATATTACAAAAATACGCTTTATTTTCGTTTATAACATTCGAAAATACAGGAAAATTCTAGAAATAAAAACTTCATTCGCTGAAACATTTAATTTCCATAGCAATCTTCTGGGAGATAATACGCGATGTTAGCCTCGAAGAACATTTATAGTTCCCCGATAAAATGTTATCAAACCTATCAAAATAAATCCATCCACCTTCCGAAAACTAGAGCTAAATATTTAAAGCGCACATTCAATAATTAGGCATAAAAAAGATATAAAACCAGTTTTTCTCTTCGTTAAAATGTCTGGCGCCAAACATAAAGCACCCAAAATCCGGGAAAGCGCTCTACCAAAACGCCACGGAAATAAATCAAGTTGTCTTAAATTATCTGAAGGTATGGTGAATAAATGGCGTACGTATCAACACTTAGAGCAATGAGACTCTTGCATTTATTTTTAATTGGTTTAGAAAAATATATACACTGAATCTATACAGGGCGTTAACGGACATACTTGACTTAATTTAACCAGTGATTCCTGACATTATCCGGAGTAAAAAATGTCAATAAAATGTTGGTCTCCGGTGACATTTTGATGTTTTTTTTCTTTCAACTTAAAACATTTAAACAATCAACAGGTATTGAAGAGGTATGGTAGGGGTGAGGGGTTTGATGGTTACTCGGCTGAGTGATCAGTTGAAGAAGAAAAAATAATTGAAAAACAAAAAAAAAACATAAAAAAGTTACCGAAGATTAAAATTTCATTTACATATTTTACTCGAAATAATGTCTGTAATCACTCGTTAAAGTAAGTCAAGTACTTCCATTCACCACCGAAAAAAGTGAATAGAGTTAAATAGAAAGTTTATTTACTTTTTTATTTATAAAGAAAGACATATATTTTCTGGTTACGCATAACCCGAAAACATTTGAAAATCTCCCACTAACACCACAGTAAGCCGAAAATGTTGCTTGAGTCGTGATGTAGGATTGAGCGAGCCGAGGAATCGAACACGGAACGCCTGGGAGGGAGCCAAACGCGAAGCCCACTCAACCGCTGACCGGTCAATCGGTAATAAATTAAACAAATGCGAATGTCATATGATTTTAGACAACTGCTGGACCAAAATATTGTTTTTATTTTTAGGGTGTTAAGTCGTGTTGCACTACCTCCTTATTTAGCCAATGTTTCGGACAGCGTTACAGTGTCCATCATCAGGGCAGATGTGGACTCTGTAACACTGTCCGAAACGATGACTAAAGAAGGAGGTAGCGCAACACGGCATAACACCCCAAAAAAACGATAAAAGTTGAGTGTTTTTAGCTCCCGATGTCATAACAAAGAAATCTGTTTTTAACGACTGACATTTTGAAAATGGAAATTGCAGTGTACGATTTTAGCTAGCTTACGTTTTAACGAAATTACAAAATATTCTTCAATTATTTGATTTATTTTTTCGATTATGAACCCTATATAAGATGTTAAAATCCATACTCAAAATATAATATAATTCCATTTAAGTTGCATAAGCATAGGCCATGAGCTTCGATTTAAAAAAAATTATATGACTGTCACACAGAACGAATGAACAGAAGACCACATTAAAAAAAAGGTCCAACCACTAACACACATATTAAAATGTACCTATGGGATATTTTCAAAAAAAAATGTTTTCGATTCGAAAACAGGATTAAAAGTTTTAAAATATAGTGAATGATTTAAAAAAACCTTTCTACTACGGAAAAAAATCATGCAAGTTGCTCATTATGGAAATAAGCATTATTTACTTATTTCGGGAGCAAGCGAAACATCACATAACGAACATTTTATTCATGAACTAATTATAAAAAATGCCGAAAACGCATCTCGGCTTTTTAACAGGGGGTTAATTCTTGACCCGGCGGGGCACTGAGCAGTTAAGCACGAGCTACGTGTGCACAACTTTTAGTGCGCAATTACAAAAATGCGAATTTCGCGGACGGTTAATTGCTAATTGAACAACTCGTTGTGCCACGGAGAGGGGGTAGCAGTGGCAAGCCGACCATTAGGGGCACTGTGCCCACATTTAACCGGCCACGCTAATCAGAGATACTGCGTGGAGCTGAATAATTATTGGATTTAATCATCTTCAACAGATCAAGTTGATGTTAAATAGGTGTTCAACACTTTGTTTGTAATGAGAGCCTATGTAATAATTATAATTGTAAAGCGCCATAAAATAAATAACACGAGAAAAGCCTTGTGGACGTGTTTCGTGATTTAAATATTTGACAAATCGGGCTTTAATTTCCAATTCAAAACTGTGTTTTAGTAAGATTAAAAATTTCAAATAGGATTAGAAAGAGTGAAAGATGATGATGTAAAATAACCAAAAAATATTTTTATAATAAAATATAAATGACCCGTTATTAAATTTCAACGGTCAGATCTGCTAAAAATTGAAAACCGTTTTGTTGACTTATTTTGTTGATTTTAACGTCCTTGTTTCCGAAATTTTGAATAAAATGCAAAATATAACAACTACGTGTTTCGTGATCTCAAAAACAGTAAAAATTAAGAAACGAAACTTGCAACTCTCTTTGCGCAATGCAACCATTGTGTTTAAGACATCATGGAAAGTCTGCTTAGCTAAATCTATATAAACCATCTCTATTAAGAATTCTTATTTTATTGCGGTTTTTTCGAGCCCACATTTCACTCCCGCATTTGTTTACAATGCCCCGTTTAAAAGGAAAAGAAAAGAATTATGAATGTGCCGTGGGTGCAGGTGATTTCTGCATCACACTAGACAGAGACAGATATACCGGCAGTAACTGCACATTACAGTACAGTACCTATTTGTGTACACATATATTATTGTATTGTCTTTTGTATTCTCTCCAGAGAATACCTTCATATGGTGAGTACTGGAACCTGTGTTCTCCAGTACTTATTATCCTTAAAACTATAGGATGCTTGGTTCTTAATAACACCGTGACTCTTTATTATCGAATTGTAATTAATAATACTTCTGAGGACAAGCGTCCTTCCAGGCTAAAGACTTCGTAAATCTACCTTCGGCACAACTCGGCAACGAGACCATGTGATCCGAAGAGCCCGTAGACAAGTACGTACTAGATCGTAGACTATTGTGATACATTACAATTATAGGATATAAGGTAGATTTTATTGGGTATTAACCCAAGGTACTATAATATTGAAGAGATTATAATCTGCATCTATTTCACTGTAGGACATCGTATGTTTGGCTATTCCATTTGTTTTATGACAAATAGAAGTAGTGATTGCCGGATACTAATCGATATTTTATATTTGGCAGTACGGCGTTGTACCTACCTACCCACTCAAAATTATAAAATTTTGTTTTGTACGATTTTTTTCGATTTTCTGGGGTTTGGTATGAAACGAAACTGAACTTTTGTTTTTCTCTGTTTCTTATGTCTTCTTTGAGAAGTAAACGATTCCTTTGTACAAACATTCACCATGTGAATAAAGTTTAAGCTTATAAATAATAAACTCATTTGACACTAGGTTTTTGTAAGATTCAATACAGAGCCTCTCAGCGAAGTCTGGTTTATATTAGGGAAACATCTTTAGATGCGACGCTTGTATTGAGTGAGTAAATTATAATACATTTATAAAAGTGACTAACTAAACAATGTTACAAAATATTAAATTTTGGAAACAAATCCGAACTTTTGTTTAACCGATTTTGGGATTTGTAGTTAATTTTTTTACGGAGCCTGCAATTTGCGCACACTGTTAAAAGGACTGGTAATTCGTAAGCAGATTTTATTTTCGAGGACTAAATAGTGACATTACAATGCCAATTGCTTGTATACTGCTCACCTACAGAATAAATTCAAAGGCGTAAAAACAAAAGCTTCTAAAGTAGGCACGTTTCACTATAATGGTACTTTAACGCGTGGCTTTAATTGTAAATATTACTATATGATTTAATCTGACTCCATTAGCACTACGTTAAAATACACGGGATTTAAATAACAAAGATGTAAGTTATAAACTTGGTTCATTTATTGCACGGTAGTTTTACAAAGATCACAATAATTTATAAGCTTCCTGCCATGAGAGATTCAAAATTGCAAGTGGCCTCAATGCTGCGAGGTCCGCGCCGCCTAGCGGCGACAATCTAAGTACACTACCCTACCGGTGTGGCCAGCCGAAATAACACGGTTTCGAGTACCTGGCTACAGACCTCCTCCCCAGCCTTTTGGCGACAAAAACAAAATTTTACTATAAGTATATACAGGGATACTGGGCTAAACATCAACCAGTCCATACAAGATTAAAAAATAAGGATAAAAAATAATTATATAGTCCTTATAATAACAAAAGTATTACCAAGGGAGAATTCACTTAGGGTAGTGTCATTGTCCATTAGATACTATTCTGCAACATATAAATCTTATTCTAAAATATGCAATACATAAAATATTCTATAAGTGTATCACATTATGTGTAGAAATGGAAAGGTTCAAATAATCATTATGCTGTCCACATCACTTCTGCACACAGTGTGGTACAATACGTTATGTTTATAGCTATATAAAAATTTAACATATAGATTACCTATAGATTAAACAATGATCATATACAGATGTTAATAGAAAATGTGTCATATCCTCAATACAGATAGCATTAACCTGTTAAATATACAAAATTTATATCATAGTTAACAAACTAGAAAGATAAATATAGAAATACAAAAATTCATTCATGAAGGAGTAAAAATATTTAACAATTACTGCTAATACTTTTGCAATTAATTGCAAGGGCACGTCACAGAGTGGTGCATTACCTTTTACAGTAATAATGGTTTTTCATCACCTATACAAAAAGTGGAATTAAAATACTTATTGGAAAGCATATACCTTAAATATTTCATTTTAACAAAGAATATCTTAAATATATGTATTTACCAAATATGATATACCTTAAAAAATATACTAAAAGTATGAACATACTACATCAAGTAGCTAATATTGACTTGTTCATGTTAACATAAATATGGAATAAAAGTAGCGTTTTCTAGATTTTTATACAAGAACGCATTATCATATAATCTTTTCTATAAATACATGCTATTGTTTACATACGTATAGAAATGATGTTTTTAGTGTAATTATAATATAATATAGGTAGTTTTATCCTAAAATTACTTACAAGAAAATGGCATGAGAAGAGTTAGTTGTTATGACAATTGATAAATATACTTCAACAGCTGTCACAGTCTGGAGTATTTAAAAATCTAGCACGCTGTGGGGTTACACCACAGTTCCGGGCGATAGAACAGTATTTATTTAAATAAAATAATTGTCATGTCATTTTTCTGTAAGATACAAAGTGTTCAACATATTAATTATGTAATATGGAAAATAAGTGTTGTGACGTGAACATAGCACGTTTATAATAATAACTCATAAGGCATTTTTTTTTTTAACCTATGGTTTTTTAAGATGTCATTGACATATTACTAAAGATCAACATTCTCTCACAGAATGTGATAGTATACATATACAAATGTTATTCTGGCTTCACAAAATAGATTTTTAAGAAAGTGAAAATCGATTTTGTGGGCCAGTTTTACTACAGTATTCTTAACGAACAAAAAAATTTACATACTGCTGAATTGCAGGTATTATGGTGTTAAAAGAATAGAGATTAAATTTAAAATCAAGATTCTATAGAGATAAAAAGCTTGCCAAAATTTTACGTACGCATTCCAGACTGAAATCTGTCCGGGAAATGAACTTTTCTGCCAGATTTAGTCATTGTGTTCTTGACAGTTGTACTTCTCATAGTGCTGGTATCTGTGGTAGGTTTTGAAGCTTTTATAGAAACATCTTCTTTTGTACGGGTAACGGTACATGGTAATGGTACATCTTCTTCCACAGGGATGAACGCAGGTTTCAGCCGATCTATCGAGACACGCTTAGGCTTTCCTTTTACGTTAATTATATACGTCTTATCGTTGCGTTCTTCAACCTTATAGGGACCTTCGTACGGGTTCTGTAATGGCTTACGTGCAGAGTCTGTACGTAAAAATACATGTGAAGAAGTGGGTAAATCCTTATGAATAAAAAATTTTCTTGTACCATGAGCAGTAGCAGGTGCAGGTTTGATATCTTCAAATCGCCTTTGTAGGCGACCAACATATGTATCAGGTTCTTCCTTTGGCGTTGATGCGAAGAAATCACACGGCAGTCTCAGAGTTCTTCCGTAGGTGAGTTCCGCAGGCGAACATTTTAGATCCTCACGAACAGTTGATCTCAAACCTAGGAGTATTAAAGGGAGATTTTCTAACCAGTTCGTGTCGCCTTGAGCCATGAGTGATGCTTTAAGTGTACGATGCCATCGTTCTATCATGCCGTTTGATTGGGGATGATAGGCGGTAGTCCTAGTATGCTTGATACCGAATTTTTCTGTCAGTTTCATGAAGAGATGGGATTCAAACTGACGTCCCTGATCCGTGGTTATGGTTTCCGGGGTACCATGACGGGCAATCCAGTGGGTTGTCAGGGCTGCAGCAACAGTCTCTGCTGACATATCCTTCAAAGGAACTGCTTCCGGCCAGCGAGTGAATCTGTCGATCATCGTTAGCAGATATTGATAATCACTGCAAGCGGGCAGGGGTCCAACAAGGTCAATGTGTACATTTCGGAATCGGTCTTCAGGTAGTATATACGTGGCCGTTGGCGCAACTGTATGTCTTGAGATTTTGGCTTTCTGGCAAGCAATGCAATGTTTGACAAAAGTTTTGATATCTTTTGCCATATTAGGCCAGACGAATCTCAGCTTCACTGTGTTGGTGGTTCCTAAAATACCAGGATGGCATACATTGTGCACGCTTTCTATTATCAGGTTACGCATGCAACGTGGAACAAAAGGTCTAACATGTCCTGTAGAAATATCACACCATAGGGAAGTATCAGTGCCTGGGATCACCATTTGACGTAGAACGAGGGAGGAGTCCTTAAGTGCCTTACTAAATTCGTCGTCTGAACTCTGCTCTTGTCCCATTCGTTCGTAGTCTATAGCAGACGGGCAAGTAATCTCTTCTACACGAGAAAGTGTGTCTGCTACATTGTTGAGGTGTCCGGCTATATGCTTAATATTTGTCGAAAATTGAGATATGTAGTCCAGTTGTCGTTCCTGACGCGGAGAACTTGAAGCTCGCTTCTTACTAAAAGCGAAAGTTATAGGTTTATGGTCAGTATATATTGTAAAATTACGACCTTCAATATAATTCCTGAAGTATTTGACGGCTTCGTATACACCGGTCAACTCGCGGTCAAAAGTACTGTATTTCCGCTGTGCCGGGCTGAATTTTCGACAGAAAAATCCTAAAGGTTGCCAGGATTTTCCTTTAGATTGTTGCAGGGACGCTCCCATGGCGATATCGGAAGCGTCGACCATGATGGCAATTTCGGCCGTTGGATCCGGGTGTGCTAATAATGCGGCAGACGCTAAGTGGTTTTTACATTCTTCGAATGCTGCTGTTAATTCTGGAGTCCATTCGAGTATCCGCTTGTCATTTTTCTTATATCCGCTAATCCAATCGAAGAGTTTTATTTGGGTGCGGATGGAATTAGGTAGGAATTTCCTATAATAGTTAAGCATTCCCAAGAAACTTCTCAGCCCTTTTGCAGTTTTAGGTAGAGGAAAATCAACTATGGCCTTTACCTTTTCTGTAATGGGGCGAATTCCTTCCGGCGTAATTGTATGACCTAGGAAGTTTACACTAGATAATCCAAATTGGCATTTAGTCATATTTATAATCATACCATTTTCGGAAAGACGTTGAAGTAGTATGTCCAGGTGCTGCTCGTGCTGTTCTTCATTCTCCGAGGCTATAATGATATCGTCCAAATATACGAAACAAAAGTCTAGGTCTCGGGTCACGGCATGCATGAAACGCTGGAACGTCTGGGCTGCGTTCGATAATCCAAACTGCATTGAAGTGTACTCAAATAGTCCAAAAGGTGTAATGATGGCAGTTTTTGGTATATCACCAGGTTCTACTGGTATGTGATGATAAGCTCTCTGCAAGTCCAATGTCGAGAATATCTTCGCCTTGGACAGTTTGTGCGAGAAATCGTACAATTGGGGAATGGGGTACTTATCCGGTAGTGTCTGCGCGTTAAGACGTCTATAATCCCCGCACGGACGCCATTCGCCATTAGGTTTCTTCACCATATGTAATGGACTTGCCCAGTTGCTCTTAGATGGTCTGCAAATTCCCTGTTCTATGAGGTACTTGAACTCCTTCTTTGCAGCTTCCAGGAGGGCTGGTGCAAGTCGGCGCGCACGTTCTGTGACTGGTGGGCCTTTGGTTTCGATACAGTGGGTTATGTTATGTCTTGGACTATCCTGGATTTTTATGTTAGGACGTGTCAAACTGGGGTACTTGTTAAGGATGTCTCTGTACTTCTGGCTAGAGGATAATGTTGAAATTCTAGATGAGGGTCCTTTATATGTAGCGCCTCTAATCTGTAATCCTGTTGATTGGTCAGCAAGTACGGCCTTTTTTAGGTTGACAGTCAGGTTGAAATGGTGTAAGAAGTCAGCACCGAGTATAGCTTTGGAGACATCGGCCACAATGAAACGCCATTTCATTGCTCTTCGTAGTCCGAAATGTAACTCGACAGTTCTGGTACCGTATGTTCTTATTGAAGATCCATTTGCGCCATACAAAGTGGTTGGACATTTGTCTGAAGTTACACAACTCTTCTTTGTATTCAGGCTTCTGGGTATCACTGACACGTCTGCGCCTGTGTCAACTAGAAATTTCTGGCGCGTTTGAAAATCATAAATATAGAGACGACAGGTGTTTTCTGGAATCTCACATGTCTCTACTGTGACATTCCGTTGTCGTTTCCCGACCTCCTGTTAGGGTACGTACATGGTTTGTAACACTTGTATGCCTTATCTCCGAATTTTGCATGGAGTCGGCAGAATCCTTCGGTTGATGTGGATGGTGATCTACCGCGAGACCTGGAACGTTGTCTTCCAGCAGGATTGTTTTGAGGTGACGGTTGATTGTTCCATCTGCGGTGTGGGCTTTGGCCTCTTCTATAGGTGTAGTTCGAAGGGTTGTCGCGATCTGTGGTTCTAGATAATTGTAGTTGCTTCATTTCCCTTGTCAGATGTTGTATCTGGTCTTGCAGATTTCGCAGGATCGTTGACATATTAGCATCGGAACTTGTACTTGCAGAGTGATGGTTCCGATCAGCTGGTCGCTGGTGATCTACTGCACTACATTCACTCTTTTCGTAGCAGTCGAGGATCTTGTCTGCTGCTAACGCTAATTGAGGTAGTTGATTGTCTGGCAAGGCTGATAGAATGGCTTGGACGTGTTGCGGAAGTCGCTGTAACCATAAGGTACGCACTATAGCGCTATCCGCCAGCTGTGGTCCCGCTAGTTCACACATATGTCGTAGCAAGTCTGTTGGTTTCCTGTCATTTAATTGCAGTCCGGTGAGCAGTCTGGCTAATCGTTTCTCTTCGGAATCTTGCAATCTTTCGATGAGTGATGCCTTTAGTACTGTGTACTTGTCCTTCGCTGGGGGGTTGATGACAATGTCACTCACGCTTCGGAGAGTCTCAGCATCCAGAGCGGCTACAATGTAGTTATATTTGGTGAAGTCATCTTTTATTCTCGAGTTTGTAAACTGTGCCTCAGTCTGCGCAAACCATAAAGCGATGTTCTCCCGCCAACAAGCTGGTAGTCTGACGGAGACGTGGCTTAGTTCGGATGGTTTGTTTTCTTCCATTTTTGTTGATGATCCGGCGGCTGATGGTATGTTAAGTGGCGTCGCATCAGGATTGAGGTTTTCGGCGTTCATCATGAATTTGTTCAGTATAATTGAGGCAAGGTACGGTTTGGTTAAAATATTACATCAAAGCTAATATACAACAATATTAATATTCGACAATACAATGTGTGTATAAAAATTGCAGCAATATTGTCGTCATGCAAAATTTTATTAATATTAAAAATATATTCCTCTTGAAATGTTTGATTAAAATTGAAATCGACCAAAGAAAACAAGGAAGCTAGTGATTGGTCCACCCTACTGTGCAAAATTTTATCAAAAGCAAAAATATTTATACTTTAATAAATTTGTTGGTCCACCCTGATGGTAAAAACCTTTGCACATGAATGTGAAATTGGACAATTTTGGGTTTCCTTGATGTTATTTATAATTAAATATATTATTTCTTGCAACATATAAGATTTTTATAAAGTTATTTTAAATTTCAAGGCTTTAAATGTCAATTATTTTCGAAAAATTTTCGATATCACCACATGTTTAAAACTGTAGGTAGGAAAAAAAAATTTTACAACAACATGTTGATAAAAAATTGGATAACATTACGATTGCGACATTTTCTAGTCCTTTCTTCTTTGTTTCCACAGCTATCCCTGCCTTTTCTCGAACAATTTGGGGAAGCTGCCATGTGGTCCACCCTATTTCTGCAGCGGTCTTAAAGCAATCGGCGTCTTGGATATTGGGAAGTTTAGCTGCAGGACGTTGCAATCCTGATCTCTCACAGCTGAAGTTTTATAAACTACGTCGTAATATGTCGCGAATTCGGTTCGGGGTTACCATTTTTAACGCGTGGCTTTAATTGTAAATATTACTATATGATTTAATCTGACTCCATTAGCACTACGTTAAAATACACGGGATTTAAATAACAAAGATGTAAGTTATAAACTTGGTTCATTTATTGCACGGTAGTTTTACAAAGATCACAATAATTTATAAGCTTCCTGCCATGAGAGATTCAAAATTGCAAGTGGCCTCAATGCTGCGAGGTCCGCGCCGCCTAGCGGCGACAATCTAAGTACACTACCCTACCGGTGTGGCCAGCCGAAATAACACGGTTTCGAGTACCTGGCTACAGTACCTTCTATAAAAAAGTGTATCGATCGACAAAATGTGTTAACTTCGCTACATAAATAAAAACGTGTTAAAACCACATCAATTAAAATAACATTACTGCTGCACATGGATGTAGATAGATTCATACTATTTATACACATATTTATTTTAAATGATAGTATTCTCTTTAGGAAGTCTGGGAAAGCACTATGTTCATAAAAGTTTGGTAGGTAGGCTGCATTATAATGGTCGTGGCCATATCTCGGCCGGTCTAAGTGTAATCTTGGCAATAGCATGAACTTGGGGTTGGTACTCGATCATTGTGGCTCAAAATATGACACCATTTTATCCCAGCTTTACATTCGTTGAAATTCATTTTAAAGGCGGTATCTCTGCATTTTTGCACTCTACAGTACCAACTAGATTTTACATTTTATCTCATAATATAGAATGAAAACTGCTTGTTCAATAAACAAATGTACAAATACTTATTTAAATCGATCTCCCTTTGGAAGCTCATAACTTCGTAATTTTATTAGACCTGAAAAAAAACTTTTGTCGTTAACTTTTCAATATCAGTCTCAGTTGTTCGCTTTTCGGAACAATTCACATAGGTGTACTCAAATGTGTATATTGACCCGTCGGTGGCTAAGTTGGGATTGCGTTTGGGTCCCACCCAGGCATCCCATGTTCGATTCATCGGCTGGCCGAGTCCTCCATCATGAAACAAGCAACATTTTCCGCTTTCCGAGATGGTCGGAGATTTTCAAATATTGTCAGGTTATTCGTAAACCGAGCAAGTTTGTTTTTCTTTTTTAATAAGTGAATAATTGAATTTTTGCTTTCCTTACTATCATAATGAGAAATATGATATAAGCGGCGGGGCGTTAGAAATAGAAAAGATCACGTTTTATATTTAAATCTAAAAGTTAACCACAAAAGAAGCAAAATGAACACCTTCATGAAACCAAAGTTTCGAATCGCAATTTGAAAAAAAAAATATGCCACTTTGGAAATTTTTATTAATTATTTTTTACAAAGGTGAGGTGAAAATAACGTATATAATACATACGCACGCATAAAATAAATACACATGTGTTTTTATTTCGTTATCTCAGTAATTTTAGTTTGAAAAAATCGAAAGGTGAGCCTTTTTTAAACTTTTTAATGGTTGCATGCAAAATTTTTATACTCAAAAACTTATACGTTTATTTCAATTTACAAAATTTGAAAGCGTATTTTATCATCTATCATAAACACTTTTTAGAGTTTTCGGATCTATAGCGAAATATTCCATCGATTTGGATTTTATTACAAAATGGATACTTAATAAAAAATGATGAATAAAAACCAGTATCTACCATTGTAAGTTCTCCTATAATTTTATAAAATCCTAATATCGAATTATTAAAAGACGTTATAGTCAAAGGGGCTAGTGCAATATTTGCTAAAATGTTAATAAATCTTTTTATTAGTTATCAATATTTATATGATTTCTTTAAAATTAATACCGGTGGTACCATACCAAAAACAGTGAATTTGTTGAGTATTAATTTTAAATCTAATGAGATTTAAAAAAAAAAACAAATACATTTTTTAAATGCTCAATGATGAGTCAATCAAAAATGAAATGCTCGAAGTACCTAGTAGGTACATAAAATAATGAAAATTTTGGAGATAAAAAGAACACAGAATTTGAAATGCACTTTAGAATAATCGTATCATAATCAGATCATAATGCTGTAAAAAACACAGGTCAGGATTATTTAATTTGAAATGTTGATACCTAGAACTATCCTGCTAGGGAGCTGCTTAACCGCCCATAACTAACAGCCGCAGTAACGAAAACTGCTTTCGAAACAGTATCTAATTATTTTATTTTTGGGATTAGGTTTGAATCACGTACCTCCAGAGGACCACCACGACTTTTCGGTTAGTGCCCTCCTGGAACGGGGCAAATTTTGACATTCGCAACTATATATTCCAGTAAACAATTTATTATGGCTAAAGATGTGTCATTAATTTCATTGAAAAATATATGATGAACATGGAAATACAAACCTGTGTTTTTTGTTATTAAAAATTGTTTTATAAACTAAGTTGAAAAGCATTATTTATTTACTTTTTTATTACACGCCCTAGTTGGCTTTTCTCATAAAATTTTACAAACTATTTGTATCAAAGTAAATACAAAAAAAAAAATAATCACTAAAGAAAAATATAAAGATAATGACAAAAAAAGTTGCAAAAAAACACAATACAAAATACATAGATAAAAATGTAATCAAAAACTAAGAATCCTCACGCATAGTACAATTGAATTTAAAAGATTCTACAAAACAAAATATAAGTTATTTGGTTGGTTCATAGGTCTATTTGTGTCTTAAAGAATAAAAGTGATAGAATGTACAACATTTATACTGATTTGTTTTAAGCTGATATATATCGTCCAGGTCAGAATATTTATTTCCGAGACATTTATTTAAAAGGGTTTCAGACAAACATTTTCTTTTTATTTTGAGGCGTCCACAACGGATTTGCTTGCAGTTCGATTATGAAATAGAATACTGTAAAAATTCTTTCTAATTAACTAAACTAACTAACCATTAATTAAATTAATTATTTTGTGTTTAATTCGTAAAACTCAATTTTTTAAAATATTTATTTAAAATTAAAATTAATAATAGATATTATTATCAATTTCTGCAAGTATTTTAGTATGTATTTTTGTTACAGCTGTTTCGGTTTACAATACCATTTTCAAACTAACTAACTAACCATCACGCCGTTTCCCCGCAGAGGTAGGCAGAGAGGACAGACCGCCAAACAACTCGGTCTTGGCACACATTATTTGCCTCACTTAAGTTCATACATCGTCTCATACATTCTCTTCTATTATTCTGACTTTTGACATGGCCCGACTCAAGTATCTGATTCACTTGATCATGCCCTGTCTTCCTCCGGCGTCCCCAACTTCTTCAACCATTCACATTTGCGTCATATAATCTTCTTACAATACTTTCTTCGTCCATTCGCTCTACATGCCCAAACCATCTGAGAATCCCTTTCTTAATCTTACTCATTATGCTTACATCAGCATTACATTCTTTACGGATATCCACATTTCTCACACGATCATACATTGTTTTACCCCCCATACGCCCCAAGGATCTCATTTCAACAGCATTACTTTATTTCCATTTAATTACTTTCATCCTTCCTCTGCCAGTTCCATGCCTCGCTACCATACAATAAGGTAGGTACCAGGACTCCATTGCGGACTGCTAGCTTCCCTTCTTTTGACAGATTTAATTAGCGCTAACGGCATAAGTCCTCCATTAATGGAGTTACCGGCATTCACCCTTCTTTCAATATCTCTATCAGCCTTCCCACCTCTCGTAAACACACTACCCAGATACACAAACTCATCCACCTGCTCCAAGTATTCATAATTCACAACTATATAGCATACT
Organism: Limnephilus lunatus; assembly: GCA_917563855.2. NCBI lineage: Eukaryota > Metazoa > Arthropoda > Insecta > Trichoptera > Limnephilidae > Limnephilus > Limnephilus lunatus. The sequence goes on along the minus strand of OU830598.1, from coordinate 42,795,626 downwards.
GACCTATTTATACGATTTTAAATGTCAATGTTATGAAAGTGTCTAATTAATTTATAACCGGTTAAACCAATTTGCTGGACACTAATTGAGTGAAATTTGCATGAAAAAAAAAACTAACCATCATGTCTTTTCTCCGCAATGGTAGGCAGAGAGAACGGACCGCCAAACAACTCGGTCTTGGCACACAGTCTTCGTGTCATTCACATTCATTATCTTCTATTATTTTGACTCTTGATATGGCCCGACTCAAGTAACTGATTCATTTGATCGTGCCATGTCTTCCTCGGGCGTCCCCCACTTTTTTTACCGTTCACATTTGCTTCATATTTTTTCCTTACACTCCTTTCTTCGTTTATACGCACTACATGCCCAAACCATCTGAGGGTCATTTCTTCATCATATTCCATCACGCTTACATTCTTGCCTTGCATTCTTTGCGGGACTAAACATTTCTCACACGATAATACATGGTTTTACCATACATACGCAATTCTCTCACACCAGGCAAAGGCATTTTTGTATGATCAGGGAACCACTCAGCAGAAGACTAAAGTTTCGTGGTTTTCAAATGTGAAGACCACCTGTAAAACATAATTATATTATACAAATTATAATATATGTACAACTGAAGTGAAAAAAGAAGAATCTCCATGTATGGAAATATCTGAATGATGAATACGCATATATGCGTTATCATGTATATTTTGAGTTCGGCGTGTATGATTTCGGAGTTGAATATAAACACAGTTTATAATAATAACATGTAAAAACATGTTCTAACGAAATTATCGCCTCGTTAATTTCATGTACCAATATTATAATAACAGAATTACACACGAACGGAATTATAAGTGGAAGAAATTACACATGGAGAGAATTATCTACATCAGTGATGGGCAAAGTACGGTCTGCGAACCAGCTCCGGCCCGCAAAAGTATTTAATCCGGCCCGCCGACGATCTTTCTTTAGAAAATCTTAGATCTTTGTCTGAAATCATTTAAAAATCATCTTTTTCGGTTTTATAACTGCATTGAGAAGAATGATTTCTAAACTCCCTCTCCGCGCTTAGAATCCGTGGCACCAGTGAGTGAGAACAAACTGAAAGAATTCAGTCAGGCGTTGAAGAAACTTCACACAATTTTCAATGCCGTTTAATGTGGACCCGGAGAATGTCCCTGCAGAATTGCACATAGAAATTGTTGCAATGCAGTGTAGCCCCATTTAAAAAAATTGTTCTTAACTTCCGAAAAAAATGATTTTTATAGAACACTGCCGAAAACTAAATATCCAAAGATAATTGATCACGCCCAGAAAATAATAGCGATGTTTGGGTTGTCGTATGTCTGAGAACAGACTTTTTCGACCATAAAATTGCGGAAAAACTCAGTCAGAAACTGATGAGCACCTTTTCTCGCTGCTAAAGGCTACTGCATTTGAAGACATTATGGCCAATCAAAAACAATAGTAGGGCCTTCGAATAAAAGGTAAATAATTGTAATCTGTAACTTATATTAACGTTTCTGCGAAAATATAGATTTTAAAACAAAATGCATTTTGGCTGTACTCCTGGCCCTCCTCTGAAATTTCTTAAAACTTTCTGGCCCCCCATGAAGAAAGTTTGCCCACCACTGATCTACACCGTAAAATAGCACTAAACGCGCTGTATAAGTTTCATATATTTTTTTAATACTGGAATTATACACGTCAAAACCCTGTTTTCTTCTTATTCTCAAGTCGGTTCCTCATTGCGGAAGATCGTGACCACTATTCCAATTTCCACGGTGGACAAGGCTCTTCCACTCCTCGAAGTCCCTCACTGCATGGAGAGGTGCGGACACCAATGTGCCGGATTCCAGTGATACTTGGTCACTCCAGCGCGCGCGTTGGTGAACTTCCTCTGCTTCTTCTGCCTTCCACTTTGCCAATGACTTCGAGTTCGAGTCATCAGTTTGGCGTGCAACTTCTCCAAAGTATCTTAAGATACGTTGTAGGCAGATAGTTGAAAGCTTATTGTGGATGCCTAGCTCTTCCAGAATAGACTCATTCGTTTATAGTGGGTTTAAATTTTAGTATGTTTTTAGTTCACTTTGGCAGGCGGGAATGGGTACCGCCGCCCCGGGAACCTTTATTGGATAACCAACACCTTTACCATAGGTCACCATAAGTGGTTCGCTAGGTTTGGTGATTTAGCAGGGGTGCCCGGGCTCATGGGGTGAGGTTTGTCTACGTCTTGGAGGCGGATGATCAGGACACACTGAACCCCAGATTCCTACCCACCCCTTAAACCCCTTTCCTTCTCAGAACTCTCCTCGTTCCTTTCTTTAAAAAAAAACATCCTCTTCCTCCTTTCCTTAAAAAAACCTTCACACAGCATCCCCAAAGATGAAATAGGCCCTGATGAAAATTATTTTCCTCAGGGCCTCCTGTGTGGAGCTCATGTAAATTTTTTTTTTTTTTTTTGAAAAAAAAAAACGTTATGTTAGGTTAGGTTTTTTGACGCGTGTCATTTAACTTCCATGTAGATACTGAGACTTTGATTTAGGCATGATTGTTGACCAGATTTGAATAGCCGGGTACTTATTAACAGCCCCCTTTTAATGTGAATACCGCACAAGAGTCCCAACTACTCCGAACCACGTGAAAACAGTAGATGACATCACGAACTACGTATGTCGTGAGGCTGAGGGTAGTGGGGAGGAGAAGGAAGTGGGAAAGAGAAAGGTGAGGAAGAATCTGGTTAACAAATATGGCTAAAGCCATTTCAAGCAACGTTCCAATTCCGAATGGTGATCTTACACCAGGGCTATAATGAGAGTATATTCCACTCAGAACCGCACCGCAAATACATTATTTTGATTGATTTCAATTGTGAAACAATGCAAATCAATTCAATAAAATTTACTAGTGCACGCCGGGATTTGAACCCGCGACCTCCTGATAGCTAGTCGAGAACCTTACCCCTCAACCACGGTGGCCGTCCCATTTCGTTCCCGACATTTTTTTGACCAGAGACCACTATGACATTTATTTGTTCTCACAGCGACCACAAGGTACAATAATGATAAACTGTTAATCGCGTAATTAAACGCGTCCTTGCAATTACTTACTATCATTTTGCAATTCAATGTGCTCTTCTTGGACTTCTTCAGCTACGTTTCCATCATTAATACCAAAGGGTTACGAATCAGTTTTTGGATACCTTTCGATTCGGTTTTGCGGTAAATTAATAAATGTTTCGTGGATCACATTTTAGACCTCGCGGACCACTGGTTGGGAACCACTGATTTAGATGACAATATTTACCAAATAGGGAACCCATAGTTTCTTAGGCCAGTATCACAAAAATATTCATTAATTTATAAAATTAGTCGCCACGCTTACATTTGTCAATGTGAAAATTGGAAAACGTCGTCGTTTAGATTCAATGTATATAAATAGGTAATAATTATGCAAATAACTAATATAAAAAAAACTTCTTAGCATACAATAATAGGTCTCCATCTAATTACTATTCCTATGAAATAATAGAAGATTGTTAGTACCGAGTACCTATGAACCCGGAAATCAATTGGAATCAATAATGAATACCGTCAAAAGAATTCTTTGACGATGGAAGTCGTTAATATTTCACATCCTTTCCGGTCTATCTACTCTATGTAAATATTGTTCCTCCACTTATAAATATGGATTTTGAACGTTCCATTTCTCGGGCCACATGACAAATCGAAGATACAGTAAGCCGCATCCGCCGATGGAAACTGATTATGTGAGATTGGATCCGATGAATCTCCCGCAGATGACACCCATTGCGCGGTTTTTCGGTCAGTATTATTTAAAACTAGCTTTTGCCCCCGGCTTCGCACGTCAAATTTCAATGCGCTGATTGTTTTGCTTTTATTTTTAAACATATAATGCTGCCTCTCTTTCTTACACACTAAATGTCAATAGTCGAAAATGAGACAAACGGTGGACGTATGTCTTCACCAATCCACAGGAAAGATACAATAATTATAATAAAAATCCGTCGCACGCATAAAGAAAATGAAAAGCAATTTTTTTTACATCAGCTCCACAACACATGAGGCCCCAAAGAAAATTATTTTCCTCAGGACCTATGTCATCTAAAGGGATGCTGTGTAGGGTCTTTTTAAGGAAGGAAAGGATAGGAAGTTCTGGGAAGGAAAAAGGTATGGGGGTGGGTAGGAATCTGGGGTCAGTGTGTCCGGGAGTGACGGACGTATGAATCCATCCCTCAAACTGCGGTGCAAGGCGATGGGTCGAGAGAGTCCAGCTGGAAAGGTCAAAAGGCCTCCCTCAACCAGTCTCTCTCGATCCGGCCCGCCACGCAGCGGGTGGGCAGACGCATCCGCCGCCAAGACCCGGACAAACGTCACCCCATGAACCCGGGCACCCTTGCTAAATCACCAAACGTAGCGAACCACTTGGGGTGACCTATGGGTGACGTATGACAGAGGTGTTGGTTATCCAATAATTGGTTCCCGGGACGGCGGCACCCATAACCGCCCCCCAAATTCCCATAAGTAAGTGAAAAAATAAGAAAATCACAAAAAATATAAATCCGTACACAACGCCATCTCTGATACCGACAAAAACAAAACACGAACAGTTGCGCATTGATGATTGCTTCATTGTGTAATTATTAACTTGATAAAAAAACTGAATTTAATTCAACAGTTATTGATTCTGAGGCGGTACGAAGTTCGTCGGGTCAGCTAGTTACCTAATAATAATCCAACGGGGAAACTAGTTATGTACTTAACAATTTATTTATAAAAACTTTTTGTATTATTTGTATAAAGGTTGCCTTTTGACAAGCGCGTGGTGAAAATTTCTGCCAATCCAAACCAGATTGACATTGGGAATAAAGTACGTTGCGCTTTTAACATCAACTAGGATGATAATATGCATTTGCATGGTTCCTGCAGTTATTATTGAGAAATTAATTACATGGGGGTATGTATACGGGTCCCGTGTTTGACATGGCCAAGTTTAACGATAAGAGAGGTAGTTTTTATTATAATAAGTGGTCTGTTCTCTGTATCATAAACACACGGGTACAAATAATATGGAATATGCGTGTCGGTATAATATTGAATAAGTATGTTTACTTTCCAATGCGTATGAAGTTGAACAAGGCATGCGATAAAAGTAAGTTTTTATGGGCGATGTAGCTGTGCACATATCTGGAGAATTTATTAAAACATAACTAGGTTAGTTAGCTAGGTATGCTTTTAGAGCCTCGGGGAAATGCTTTTAAAACTATTTATGTGGGTATTTAATTATTTAACTAGATCTGTACGTGTAACAGTAATGCAACATTCTATAAAAGACTTTTCCTATGACGTATAATCAATTACGAGAAGTTTGCACGTAGGTATGCTCATAAAAAAATAATCAGCAATGGACTGATATACGATCAACACATTGCAATCATAAAATACATTTTTTTAGGTAGGTTGGTACTTCAGTATTAAAAAATTCACTAATGTCGTTTTCCAAGATCAGGCATCATCTCTTCATGTGCATTCCATTTTTCCTCAGGGCCTCCAGTGTGGAATTAATTAAAAAAAAAAAGTTTGTCAGGCTGTAGTAAAACGTAAACAATGATCTTGTATGTCTCTCAGTCCGATTTTTTTTCGTTATTGGAAATTAATATTTTTTCTTCGAAATTTATATAAAATTATAATAAATGTCTCACGCGCTGCAATAAATGTTGCCGAAACCAGGATAAGGTTTTATTCCTGACTTACAAATTAGAAGTAAGTATTCTTTCAATACTTATATGGGACTTTCCGACACTATTTTCATAACTGGCGACATTAACATACATCTAGAGCGTCCGGAGTTACCCAACACAGTCAAATTCAGTGACTTAATAGATTGCTTTGGATGCCGTCAATGGGTTAATGCTCCAACTCACGATGCAGGAGGAACTTTGGATATTTTTGTCTCAAAGTCAAGCGGCCCACCTTTGGCAGCAGATAGCGTGGATGTAGGGCTATCAGACCACAGGCTAATTCGCGTAGAAATTGATTTTAATCCACCGAAAATCCCTTACGTAACCATCACCTCTAGAGCATGGCGTGGTTTTAACTTTGACGACTTCTTGTCAGAGCTAAAAGCTTCTCCGCTTTGCAAACAAAGCCTTTGGGAAACAGAATCACCAACCAAACTGGCAAATCATTACAATATTGTTCTTTCAACCCTTTTAAACAAATACGCTCCTACTTCTACAAAAACTCGGCGACTACGAAAATCTGATGACTGGTTTGACGAAGAATGTCGGAGCCAGAAAAGATCAATGCGCAAATTGGAGAGGGCCTACAGACACTCGGGGGTTATTACGCGGGACGATTGGATACGGGCCCAAAAAGAATATACGTTATTAATTCGTTCGAAAAGGTCTGAATATTGGACAAGTAGGATCGACTCTGAGCGTCAAAACCCGCGAAGTCTGTGGAACTTAATAAAGACGGTCGGGCCGACGTCCGTGCACAAAATGCAACTGACATAGCTCCGGAAATCTTCTCTAATTTTTTTCTCGATACAATTAAATCAATACGCGCCCAAACAGCCTCCGCCTCACCACCATCTTTTACTAAATGCAGTAGCGGAAACTTATCTACCTTCAAACCTACATCCCTTGAAGAAGTTAGGAAGTTAATACTCTCTTCACCGAACAAGCAGTGCTCACTCGACCCTATTCCAACGTGGTTATTAAAGAAGTGTTGCAATGAAATTTCTCCCTTTCTGGTTTGTCTTTTCAATAAGTCACTTAGCATGGGTGATTTCCCAAAACCCCTCAAATCAGCCGTCGTAACTCCATTAATAAAAAAACCGCAATTGGACTGAAGATCTTTCAAATTACCGACCCGTTTCAAATCTTCCATTAATATCCAAAATCCTAGAAAAAATCACTGCTTCACAGATAATATGTCACTTAAATTCTAATGAACTGCTGACTAAATACCAATCCGCATATAGAAGGTTTCACTCAACGGAAACTGGATTACTACGTGTTTTGTCGGATATAACTCTTGCTATCGAGTCGGGTAAACTGGCACTCCTTTCAGTCTTGGACATGAGTGCCGCTTTTGACACGATTGACCATGATTTCCTGATTAAACGATTAGAAGAATCCTTTGGCTTAAACTGCGGTGTAAAAGACTGGCTGATATCTTACTTGGTCAACCGCGTACAAGCCGTTAAAGTGGGGAAAAACCAATCTAAATATGCAACCCTTTCATCTGGAGTTCCCCAAGGGTCTGTTCTGGGCCCACTTTTCTTCATCCTCTTCACAAATGATGTCGCTAAAATTATCGAATCATTTGGTCTTCTATCTCACTGCTACGCTGACGACCAGCAAGTTTACCTCTACTGCTTACCAGAGGAAATAGGCAGTCTTAAAACTCGCGTAACTGAGTGTCTAAAAGCAATCACGCGCTGGATGACCTCAAATATTAAGTATGATATTGAAACTGAATCCTGCAAAGACTGAGTTTCTCTGGACAGCCAAAAGCCGACGTCAGCATAATATTGATAACTCCCCAATAACCATTTCAGGAAGTGACATCACTCCAAAAACATGCATAAAACTACTAGGTGTCAATCTGGACGCTGATTTCTCCCTTAAAACTCAAGTGAACAGAACTGTAAGCACGGGGTTCTTTCAATTAAGGCAAATTAAAGCAGTAAGAAGAAACTTGACAACAGAGGCGACTAAATTACTAGTCAATTCGTATGTTGTTTCACGTCTAGATTATTGCAACGGAATGTATGCTAGTCTACCGAAATATCAAATCAACAAATTACAATCTGTGTTCAACGCTGCGGCAAGACTCATCTCCGGCGTATCTAAATATTCCCATATTTCTGAGCATCTCAAAAATCTTCACTGGCTCAAGTGTCCTGAAAGAATCCAGTTTAAGCTCTGCTGGACGGTATTCAAATCCCTTAACAGAATGGCTCCGGCTTACTTATCGGAAATGTGTATTCCAGAAAATTCCAATTCGCGACAATCAACCCTCGGGTCAGCAGCAACATCCACTATCGGAAGGTTGAAGGAACCAAAGCGCACACCAGATACTAAATTCGGTGAGCGTGCTTTCGGAGTGTCAGGACCTAAAGCCTAGAATGGAGTGCCACACGAGTTAAGAATGATCACAGATTCAGCGGAATTTAGAGCTAAACTAAAAACTCATCTTTTCAGACAGTCGTATAAATAAGTGAAAAAAAAAAAAAAACACCTTTCAACTTCAGCTTCACGGCTCGCGACATAGTAAATAACTGGTTTTGTAAAAATAAAGCAAATTCTTACAATTCTCCACTCTTTCAAATAAATATTAACTCAACTTTGGCATTAATCTTCGTATAAATATAAATGTAAAACCAACAGTGATGAGGGTAGCAAGGGTGAAGTCATGCAATGTCCAGTGTTTTGAATATATTGCCCTCCACGTGCAAAGTCGTACCTTTCCCAAGCATAAACTTTCTAATAAAGTGTGTTTTTCGGAAGTGACCTGCAGGTAAGTATGTTTTTGTATCTTTCTGTAAATAATAAAATTAAATAGAGCCTAGGAATTCATAATGAATTGTAAAGCGCCCTTGAGGTGATTTTTCACAAAAACGGCGCTCTACAAATTGTCCAATTATTATTATTATTATAGTTTTCATCGTACTTGGCGAGGGCGAACCCATAAAGTAGGCAGTTCGCAATTAGGTAGATTCGTTAGGATAGGTCAGGAAGTGAATAACGTAGATTCGTTACGTCAGTTCGTTAAAGTTAGGTTAAGGCGCCGTATCCCCGCTTAAAAAGAAAAAGATGGAGAGATATTGTAATTACGAATGCTGGAGAGAGCACGCTTATATTTAAAACTATAAAATTGAAGCGAAAATTGTGAAAATGTTTAATAAAACTCGACTCGTTTAAAATACAGCAAAACTCTCGTGGGGAACATCAAAATAGCATTGTAAAGAAACACTGTGGATTTTTCATACACGTTACTTCTAAAATAAGTGTAATATTTTTCGGAGCATTCTTTTTCATTTTTTTTCTATGGAGGGAATTTCATATAATTTGCGTTAAAAATATCATATATTTTTTTAAGAGCTTAAAAACTTCAAATGTTGGGATATATGTAAGAAATTCGGGTAGCGGAGGCTTAAGCCACATAGGAAGATTCGTTAGATCGGGTTAAATTGGTTAGTTAGATTTGTTAGGTTAGGTTAATTCGTTAAGAGCCAATGTACTCATACCTAGTCTGTAAATGATAATAATAATGTAGGTTGTACAGCGCACATCGCAACAGACATTCGACGAGCAACGAGAATTCGGGCGTGTTAATAGACTGGGAGAACAGGCCGGGCCCCTGAGCCGCGCATACTTTATATTGTAATTTATTACGGAATCAAGTCACGGTTTGGATGTACCACGACATTATTACATATTACACATACTCGTAGTTGTGGTCAAGGACGACAATCTGGACAGTGTATTGCACCCTGACACGGACGACATCATAGGTACATAATTACTTACTTATGGACAAATATTAAAATTATATATCTTTATGATCTTATGCAAACTTATATTCCACATTTCATTAGCAGACCATACCTACCGGTTTAAGACTGTCATAGAGCCGTCGCGTCGCAGGACTGGAAGAATTTAGTTTAAAATAATGTTATGACGAAATAGAACAAAGGAAATGGTGTCCTGTTTTATATTTTGTTACTTCAACAACTTTTGTTACAGCTTCAAAAAAATTTGGAAATGAAAAAACATTATATAAATGACATTGCATGCCGTTCCTAAATAGTTGTGTAGATCTATAAATATTAAGGGCTTCCGACACGATCGAGCTTGCTTTCACCAGGCTTGATGCGATTTTTTTTTTGAGAATAGACAAATAAGTATCTACTTACAGACAAAAAACATTGAGAGTGAGTGGTTTTAATTTAAGTTTTTTTGGTTACATTTTAAGTTGCATAAAAACAATTTTCTAAAATTATTATAAAACAGGTAATTATTGCATTTATGCGTATATTCAAAACTATATTATTATGAATTAACACAAAATAATCAAAGAGCAACCAAGATGTCTAAATAACAAAAAAAAAAAATTTCAATCTAGGTATTAGTGCGAAAATAAAGTTACGAGGTGGTAATTTACAAAAAAAATGTTTTTACTATTAGGTATAATTAAATGACTATGACACTTTTTCTATTTTCTAAAATGTATATGTACATGTATTTATGCATTTGTATGAATGTGTGTATGTAAAAGTTACACATGCATATTTTGCATATAAATATGTACATATCTACTACGACCACCATAGCACGGGCCTAGCATGGTGGTCGAAAAATTCACTAATAATGTAACCATATTATGTATGAAATGAATAAAGAAAAATTTAAAAAAAAACTAAGTAGATAATAAGTTTTCCAATGATAAAAGCACCCATTGACAAATTACTTAAAATTAGTTATTGGAACTTTTTAAATGACTTTATTTGAACTAAAATTAAAAATCTGGGAAGCAGCGTCCAATATAATTTATTGATTTATTTTACTGTGTTATAAATTTTGAAATGTATGTTGTATAATAAAAAAAAAAGTTTGAAAATTAAACAAATCTGCCAACAACCAACGGTAAACCCTTATTATAATAAAAATAAACATATTTTTTCAAACTTTAAAATATAATTTTGCTAGATAAAATAACAATCTTTCGAAACCAATTTATATATTTTTTTAAATGAGTTGATACATCTAGAATTTGCTTTAAAAACGACACAAATTTACGATGTGGGAGATAATATTAATAAGTTAGGGAAAGAAAAAAAACATTCCAATAGGAAAAAGTAAGGCGGAATGCGCTTGCAATATAAATATTCTATAATCCGAAACTCCCTGGTAGCGTTTCTTTGAAGGATTAAGGTTGCGAAATATTTTTATTTACAAAATTATTATTATTATTATTAAAAAAGATAAACAATATTAAAATGTGTATTGTGCAAAGTGTATAGAAAACACTTAAAGTGAATAACACTAGTTGGCGTTGCACCAAACTATAAGGCGTTAACTAATCATACGCGCATAATTGTAGTTAAAAATAGGCATATTGCAGCAATATTTGCAATTCTATTTATTGAACTACATCCGTGTCTATCTCATAACAAGGTACTTCCATTATTCCCGCATGGTTCCGCAACTGGCTTTTCCCATTATATAATAACGGTGTCCCGCTTTCCGCACTCGATTTGGAATTTCATACAGTACAGTACCCCTCTACTACATCAAATAGCTAAATGGCTCGTCACTCTGCGTGGTGTATCTAGATTAGTACTTTTTGTATGGAAGCAGAAAATCCTAAAATCTAAAATATAAGTTACCTACCTTCTTAGAACAGGGGCATGTTTGTAACAAGATTGAGGTTTCTTTGTTTCTTCCTGAAAAAGTTCCAGAATTTTTAGAAAGATTGCGCAGATTGTCAAAATAATCAACAACCAAAAACATTGATACCGGATAATCCCAAAAAATTGATAAGTCACGTCACGCAGTTAAAATTTAAGAGCACGATAAAAACTGTGGATATTTAGAAATTACTTATATTTTGTCAAGGTTTTGTATGAGGTTTATCCCAAAAGTACCGTCTTCTTCACTTCATTCTTTGTTCTACAAACTCGCTTCGTTCAATTCAATGATACATCGTGCTATTAATGTCCAATAGCAATTAAATTAAATATTAATAGCAATTAAAATAAATAAATTAACATTATAAAACAAATAGCCGTAAACAATGGATGTAAATCTGAAATAATAAACCGCTTAGTTAATAAGGAATAATCAAAATTTATTAAAAAAACTACATTTATAGTGGTAATAATACCAGCAAACCTAATAACAACCATATAAATAAAAAAAACTTCTTTATACAGGCGACTTATCTTTAAAAATATCCCGCATATTACCAGATCATATTTCTCCAGCTTTCTATACAAAATCCAGAAAAAAAATTAATAACCAAGATGTTTCTAATAAATTCGAAAAAAAACGGGAAATGGAATGTAATGATTGAGACGCACAGTATATAGGTATGACTACTAGAAATTTTAAAACTGGAATCAGGGAACGTGAACTTTGTTTACGAAATAATAACTATTCTGAGTTTACTAACCATTTAATATAGACAGGCAATAACGTCAACAAAGAAAAAAACAAGTTTAAAGATTCCAATATAGATAAGTATTTTAATTTGTGCGATTTAGAAACCTTGGAAATTAACCAAAAAAAAATTATTTAGATCGCCTTATTAAAGATGTTCCCATAAGTTGTTTATTTCAGCCGAACAGAGCGGTGGGTGCAATACTCTGTCAGCCATATAAAAGTATACATTACATAAAATGGATTTACTAGATAAAAAATAAAATAACATAAAAAAGATTTAAAAAAAATATATATTACACACATATTTAGTAGGTACTCGTATATCTACTACGGGGGCTTCAGATGAATTCTCCATGTTTGGTGAAGAGGCGCGCCCTGCCACTGGGCCACGGCCTGGACGAGAGTGTTCTCCGATCTTTGGTAGCGCTGAGTCACCCCGGCTATTCTGTGGCGCATCAAAGCGGCGAACCCATGTACCCTTCCTTCTGCGAACATCTGCGAGGCACTGCATCGCCAAGGTAGGCCGAATAGCGCCCTATATACGTTGTTGTATTGTACTCGAAGTGTGTTCATGACGCCTTGTGAGTATCTTGTCCATAGTTCGCCGGTGTAAAAGCTCATGCAGTAGCATTAAATCTAATAATTTTTGTACTTGCATAGAATTTTTAAGTTAGTTGTTTGCAAGTAAATGACACGGATGTGTCAAAACAGGTAGAAAAAAAACGAACAAAATTTAAGTAACAAATGTACCTACATAGAAAATAAAACTTTTCAAAACAAAATGTCTATAAAAAACAAATTTTTACTGTTAGTTAATGCCCAAGAAATATTTTATAAATTTACTGTTAGTTAATACAAAAAAATAATTATTTGGCGTTTGAAATTTCAGAATGTCAGTTCATAGAAAATACCTTCAGTGATGCCAGCTTACAGAGATTTCTTATTTATTACCTGTCAGTATCGGTTCGGCTGTCAACGCTGAAACCGTGCTCGGGACATCGATATAAAATCTTCGGAAGTTATGCCTATCGATCCGATATTGTAAAGATATCGATTTAACTGTGCTAGAGCTTGTGATGTCGTACATTTGGGTAAAACCTATATCTTAATATATGTATAAAACAAAATCGGGTTAGTTACACCATTCATAACTCAAGATCGGCTGGACCGATTTCTATGATCTTTGATTTGTTGGGTTTGTCTCCGCCCCGAATAGCAGAATAGCTCTTAAAACATGGGAAAAATTCACAAAAAATAATGATGAAGAAAATTCTTTTCCTCATACATTTAGTATGGAACTAATTCTCATATTTTGAAAGAGCTGCAGCAATATGGTGATAAGTATAATATTGAATAGTGAGTGAATTCCAAAAATTCAAAAAACGTCAAATGTCAATGCGCTGATTATTTTGCGGTTGTTCTTAAACATAATGCTGCCCCTCTTTCTTACACACTAAATGTCAACAATCGAAAATTAGACAAACGGTGAACGTATGTCTGCACCCCTCCAAAGGAAAAATACAATAATTTTAATAAATCTCCATCACGTATAAATAAAATGAAACGCAATTCCAGTAGGTAGGTGGAAAAGAAAAAAAAATCCACCAAAAATATAAATCCGTACACAACGCCATTTCTGATACCGACAAAAACAAAACACGGACAGTTGATAATAATTGTTCATTATGACTGTAATAATTAAAAAAACTAAATTTAATTCAGCTAATAAGTTAACACAACAGTTATGGATTCTGAGGCAATACGAAGTTCTCCGGGTCAGCTAGTTAGGAATAGAGACGAAAAGGCAAGAAAACAATATATTTGCACCGCGAAACCGATATATGCTATTTGATTTTCAAATGAAGATTGAATAATTTTTAGCATAGCCCCAAACAACAAACCTTCTTGTTATTGTCTTGTGATTGTTTTTAGATGTAAAATGAATGGCTTAATCGTAGTTCAAAGTACTACTTAATCGTTTTCCCGTTAGCGTTAAAGAGTAAATGATGCAATAACGGAATTTCCTAGCGAAATATCTCGTGTATGCAAATGCGATGCATAGTTATTTAAATAAAAAAACCGATAGAATTAATACTAAAAAAACAGACATTAATAGTGGGTTCAAATGAAGGTGAATTATGCTATCGAGCAAAGTCAACAACATAATATTTTGTTTACCAACAGACCTACTAACTAGCAATATAATAACATAACGGTAACTGTAGCAAAAAAACATCAGGTGGCAGGTCTACTTATTGGTCTTGTTTACAATGAAAGGTTTTTGTATAATTATACGCATTACCACTTTTTGTCTTGGGTAGCTACGCGTAACTGCGGAAACGTGGGTAGCAGACACGTACAGATATGAAAATATTATGTAGTATGAACGGAAAGAACCAGCTATGTGTTGTGCCACATTCGCTATGCAATATAGTATTAATATTTTGTTCACACGTGAGCAATATAGGTACATAAACAAAAAAAAGAATAATAAAAACGAAAGGCTCCAGAACCAAAATTTGCGTCGTAATACGTATTATTTGTCCACTCCATACTTCGAAACTGAATGTGCGCAGACAATAATAACAACAAGGTCCACCTACTTGCTTATAATGTATGTTGACAAAACTGGCTTCGTCTTGTGAAAATCAGTTTAAGTCAGATTGCTTATTGAATAGTTAATAAGCAATCTAACTCAAGGCAAATATATTAGCGTTTTCCTGACCTAACTTAACATAATTAAACCTATCCCAAACCTTAACCCGAGAAGACCTAACTTAACCAAACGTCATATTATTTCCTTGAATGCGATATTAACTAAGTCAGGGGTGCCCAAACCAAATTGATTGGTTACCGTTAATTTTTACGCTTAATTCGGTGTCTAAATTGATATTATTGTGAAGCCACGACCTTCATTGCTAGAAGGCACAAACTGACTATATACGCGCGTATGTGTCCTTTGCACTCACTCTTCACTTATTAAAATCAGGTCAGTTCTTTCGATCTTCCAACAAATGTGCAGAAAAAATATACTGGTAGGAATTGATTGCTAAAATAAAATAAATTATTGCGCCTGCCACTTTTCAAGCAATAAATCATAAGCCCCATCGAGAGTCCGAGGGCACAAATTTAAGAGGCGGATATGGGTACCGCCGGAATCATTCTGCCAAACGTCACCCCAAGTGGTTCGCAACGCTTGGTGACTTAGCAGAGGTGCCCGGGTTCATGGGGCCAATGCGTTTGCCCACCTACTGTATGGCGGGCCGTATAGGGAGAGATTGGTTGAGGGAGACCTAACCTAGACCTCTCCAGCCGGTCTCTCTATGCCTTGCACCGCAGTTGGAGGGATGGATTCATACGTCCATCACACCCACATATCCCTTTCCTCCCAGAACTTACTCTCTTTCCTTTACCTAAAAAGACCCTCCACACAGCATCCCAAAAGATGACATAGGCCCTGAGGGAAATTATTTTCCTCAGGGTTTCCTGTGTGGAGCTAAAGTAAAAAAAGAAATAACAAGAAAGTTCGAACTTCACAAAATATAGGTAATATAATAAATGTTATAAATTTACGAGAACAATTTTTCTTTTTTGTATCAATACCAAAATCCAAAATATAGAAAGCAGAAAACTTTATTTTGAGACGCAAAAAATCTTCAATTGGGCCATATGTGGCCCAATTGAAGATTGGGCATGCCTGAACTAAGTCATAATGGGTTTCAAATTTGAAAATTTAAGCACAGAGGGTTTATTACTACACTCCGTCCAAACATCACATTGCAAGCGTTTTCGTCTTCATCTGTCAAAAATATTTTGACCAATGCGTAATTTAAAGTTATCGACGATATGGTACTGACTATAATATATACTTTGTAGAATTTGACTAGCGGTTTCACTATTCAATCTATTGTCATTGTATTAACTTTGCTAAAAGTTTTTGTTAAAGTCGTAATAATAATAAGAATAATTTACTTTACTTGTGATTTTGATATCCGAAATAATACGATGTTTCAGTAAAGGCTCATCAAACGTAAATCTAATCATCCAGTCTCATAAAAATCCAAAAAATGGTATTCTTAGAAATACATTCCAATATTCCCCGAGCACACAGCATCACATTATCACCTGTAGAAACATTAGTCAGTTTGGTTGCTGGTAAATTTGCGCGAGTTAGTACTTAGTACTAGCCACGAAGACTAAAAGTAAAAAATAAAACAAACAGTCGCAAGTAAACGTCTTGGAATGTGTTACCATATAATACTATGTGCACAGCGCCGCGTCAATCAATCACCAATCAGCACACAGGAATATCTCGGTACGATACACGACCAAAGACCGCATTACATGGCGCAATAATTAAATGCTTCAAAATTATCGTTGAAAGATTTTTTCAATACAAAAACAGTTGATAATATAGTTTTTAAAAATAAAACAATGACTGAACTGAATAAGATAAGGAAATCTTCACAAAAAATACTAATAATATAATTTAAATGACTTAACAGAGGAGATAAGTTTCAGCAAAAATTTATTCGAAAGTAAAAATTAATCTCTGAGAAAGGGGATGTCTGGGGCGGGGTCTTCAGTAAAAAATTAAAAATTTTAGATTTTTAAAATAACAAACAAATTAAATGGAGTTCAACGAATTAAAAACAATAACAACTAAGCATAGGTACTTATTTCGGTGGTCGGTGCATGCATGCGTGATGTCAAATATTCCTATTAAAGTTTAATGAACTTTTAATTTTCAAAATCGAAACTGAAATATTAAAAATATCCCACGAGCGATAAAGTAGGTACCACAATAATTATATTATTTTAATCATTAAATTAATCGCCCGATGGTCGAGGAGCGAGGTTCTCGACTCGTAATCCAAAGGTCGCGGGTCGAATCCCGGCGTGGGCAAATAATTTTTATTTGGTTAATTTGTGTTTATTTGTGGGAGATACTCTCAGTATCGCCCTGGTGTACGACCACCATTCAGAATTGAAACGTTGCTTGAAATGGCTTTAGACGTGTTTGGTGATCAGATCGGAATAGCCTGGTGCTTCCCCACCTTCCTCTTCCCCATATCCTTTGCCTCCCAACTAACTTCAGCATCACACCATTCCCCAATTGGGGATGCCGTAGTCTCACTGGCTCCAGAGGAGAAAAGTTGGGATTCTAGTGCGGTATTCACTTAAAAAATAAAAAAATTAACCATAAAAATAATTCTAGATTATTTGAAATGTGTACTTCTTTTGTTTACATTTTGATAGGCAATGATCCTGAGGCAAATATTTTATAAATGCGTTCTGCATCACAAAAATTCAATTATTATTATAAAGTCTAGTATATCTATACAAAATATTAGCAAATTAGGCGAGTTGGGAGAGAGGTTATTTAGATGTAAAAATTAAAAATATTTACAAGGACCAAATTCACACACCATTCGCCTCAATGGGGTGAATATACAATGTGAATCGTCTTGGTAAAATTTATTTTTATGTCATACGGCAATATAGTCCCAACTGCCTGGAGCCAATGGGGTTATTTTATCCATATTCTTAGAGGAGAGTTTTGAGGCTTTTTGGGGAGAGTGGATGAAATGGGAAGAGAAGTGAAATGGTGACTTCAGAAATTAAACGTTACGTCACCTGAAATCAATTCATTTCCCCTTTCCTTTGGCCTCACCGTATTTCCCAATATGGAACTTCCATCGTTTCACTCGTTCCAGGCAAGTGCTACTTTGGAGTGGTCTTCACACAAAAAAGTACAAGAAGCCATGCAATTTATTGGCCCATGTAATTTGGAATCGGTATGTATTTTGCGCTCAATATATACATGTGTGTTTACCTTTGGTCTGTATTGGTAATAGTAATAAATGTTTGGCAGTGACCTCGCCAATCGGCACAGGGCATTGCCCGGCCGCCCGGCCCACCTGTGCGAATACCACCGACACACGTGGGCACGCGTGCCTCGGTGGTGGCTACACCAACACCACAACACACGACATCATACCACACAATCATAATTGTATTGGTAGCACCGCAAACAAGTGTCGAGCGCAAACCTTTTAATGGCACTTAAGGTTCTTATGATATATTGACCTACGTTATACTATTACGACATACTATTGCTGATAATACGTAAATTTAAAACTTCGGGGCGATGAAAGTTAGGTGGGAAGGGTGTTTAAACCGTTTAAAGGTCAAATTCATTATGTTTATTTTATTGCATTGAACACGCGATTATATTTTTAATTTAAAAATTAGAATTTTGGCTAATACGTATGATGATTTTTAACAAATGTTTTAAAAATTAATTTGGATCTAGAGGATTATCAAGTAGATACCTGGGACCGGCAGGATTCTGAGAATCAACCAATTCTACACGCAAACGAACATTTTCTTGTTATTTTATTTTATCCGTATGACGGAGATTTATTATAATTATTGTATTTTTCCTTTGGAGGGGTAGAAGTAGACATACGTTCACCGTTTGTCCCATTTTGACTGTTGACATATAGTGTGTAAGAAAGAGGGGCAGCATTATATGTTTAATATCAACAGCTCTTTCCTCTTTCAATTCTTTCTCTTTCAACTCTTTCCTGAATGCATCCACAAACTTTTATCGCAATGAATCTCTCCCCTTATACTCATATCTCTATGAAAGTCTTACTTTATATCCAAAGGTGCACCAATCTATAGGAATATGTAAAAAAATATATAAAAAACTCAGCTCAATCCAGTAATGCAGAATTCAACGAAATTAATGAAAATAACTGGTCAAATAATATAAAAAAATTTCACAGATGGTTCCAAACTCAGTTCAGACTCCCATTGTGAGCCAGTGTCTATGCACCTTACAGGAAATTGTGTTTCCCACGCAGACCTCTCAAATAGAGTTCCATTTTCTCTGCTAATTGCATAGCTCTCGTATCATAGAAGCTTTACGACTCGTCAAATCTCTCAACATTAGAAATGATCTCATCCTTTCGGGCTCACTTAGCTCACTACAAAAAATAAGCGCATCCCTTCTCAATTCCAGTAGTGACTCTCTAACCTGCTCTCTCCGAGACTTCCTGCATTTCATGTCGCTGGCTCAAGCATGTTGGTAGTCTTGGATCCCATGACACTTTGGTATTGTTGGAAATGAAAAGGTTGATTCTATTGCTA
This sequence comes from Limnephilus lunatus, assembly GCA_917563855.2. NCBI lineage: Eukaryota > Metazoa > Arthropoda > Insecta > Trichoptera > Limnephilidae > Limnephilus > Limnephilus lunatus. The sequence continues at coordinate 42,776,275 of OU830598.1, read as the reverse complement.
AGGAATCCATTGTCCATGGTCCATTAAGTAGTATACATATACCTGTAAGACACTATTTCCCTATTTAAAAAAATAAGGGACAACGCCAATAGTCCTCTGAATGGAAATCATCCTCTGATTCAACTTCCTCTTCCTGTCAAGCCCTGGTTTCACAAATACACTTCCATTCCTAAAAAAATACATCTCTTCCATAACTCGAATGCTTCTAGGTCATACTTGTTGTCTTAGCCATCTGGCCTGATTCCACATAGTCAATTCGCCTTATTGTGATTGTGGTTCAGAGGACACTTTAGATCATAATTTTTTTGAGTGTCCTATAAATTACCAATTTCCAAACTGCATACCTACATGAATTGGTAAAACCTAAAATTAAATTCTCTACCAATGTACCCTGCCTTATTAGAATCAACTCTCCTGAAATTCGCTATTTGTTAGCAAAATTTATTTATAAAAATGGCCTAAACATTTAAGCATCAATCACATTTCTTTCTCTTCCATACGTATGCATTTGTTCCTGCAGTGTTATTAGTACAATTGTACAGGTTCCTATTTTTTGGAACCTGTACATCTTCCTACTCTACTATTTTGTAATTATTAGCAATACCAACTCTGTATGTTCATATGAATATTTGTCTTAGCCCATTGTCTATATTTGCTAATATAATTTATTTATTTCATGTAAAAAAACTGAAAATGTAACTAATTTTAAAAAACCTGAATACGTCACTAATTTTAAAAACACTGATAAAGTAAAAAAAAATTAAAATGTAATTTTTTTTTTAAATTAAGAAATGTCCAAGGACACCCTTAATGGGTGAAAGCCAAATAAATAATTTTAAAAAATATATTGTTTAATAACAAAAGCAAAACAATCAGCGCATTGACATTTGATGGTTTGAATTTTTGGAACTCACTCACTATTCAACATTATAGGTACTTATCACAAAATGCCCACAGCTCTTTCAAATATGAGAATTCGTTCGATAAAAAATGTATGGGGAAAAGAATTTTCTTAATAACTATATTTTTCATTATTTTTTGTGATGTTTTGATAGTTATTATCCTTTCCGGGGCGGAGACAAATCCAACAAATCAAAGATCATCAAAATCGGCCCGACCGTTCTCGAGTTATAAATAGTGTAACTAACCCGACTTTGTTTTATATATTAAGATTATAATATGAATATATGAAAAACCAATTAAATTCCATTACTTATAATAATAATATTTGAATGATTTGTAAAGCGCCGTTTTTGCGAAAAATAACCTCAAGGGTGCTTTATAATATAATTAATATCTGTATAATATGTACCTAGTAGTAATGTAAATTATTACTTATAATAATATATGAACAAATTATTATTACTCCACGATATTTGATCGTTGTATGCTTAGTACAATCTAAACAAAAACAAAAGAAAAAATAAATAATAGAACTAATAAACAATAAGGGGGCATCCATCTAGACCCCCCCCTCGCCTTCGGTGAGATAAAATTGAGCCAATTCGTATATTATTTTCAAGTAACGTGAGATTTTGCTGGACCCCTCCCCCGTTTGTGCTCACGTAATTAATGGATGCCCCCTAAGAATAGTGAAAAAAGTAAATATATGTATCTTTAATTTTTGCTTCGAGATAGAATCAGCCAGTTTGATTTTAAATTTATTTTATATTGGTTTTCAAGGTACAAGGTACAGACCGGTCAGTGGCTGAGTGGGCATCGCGTTTGGGTCCCACCCGGGCGTCGCGTGTTCGATTCCTCGGTTGGCTAAGTCCTCCATCACGACACAAGCAACATTTTCCGCTTACTGTGATGGTAGTAGGAGATTTTTAAACATTGTTGGATTATTCGTAACCCGGGAATGTTTGTCTTTCTTTTAAAAGTAAAAAAAATAATAAAAAAATATTGAAAATGACTACATCTTGTAGGGTGTTGAATTTTATGCAGAAATATTAAAAATATAAATTGAAGAATTTTATTTTTATTTCAATTTCATTAATAAACACCAAAACATATTCAAATTTTGTCATGTTTACTGAATTAAATAAATATTACTAGTGGAATAAGAATGGTTGAAACATGCCATTTTATATCAGATTTATCTGTCAGATTTAGACAGTGACGTTCATCTTGTTTTGAAGGTCAAGTGTCCAAAATTTCATCAAATCTATGAAATAAAACAGAAAACTTGATAAAAATCAAATAAACGCCGGCCGCCACAGATAATCTTCTTTATATAAATAGCTGATGGGAACCCGGCGTCGTTCGGGGTTATTAACGATTTGGAGTAAAGTTTTAGGGTTACGAATTCTAGTAAGCCGGGAATAGTTTTACGGGGAAAATAATAATACCGTCATTAATTGAAAAAGTAAATTTTAACCACTTCATCGGGTCATATCTTACTCGGATTTCCTACCGGTTCCGTTGATAGTCGTGAGTTAATTACGTAAAAAAAATATTTTGTAGCATGAATTGAAATATGATAGACTGGGTATTTAACTCTATCCAGTACAAATAAATAAAATTTGTTATTTAATAATATTATTATTAAAAGGGCTTTAATTTATCCGAGAACCGTTAGTTTTCCACCCCTTTCAGGAAGAGTAATGTCCAAATGGTTCCACATATCTCCATCAGCTACATTACATCAGCTTCAGCATCAGCGACGGTAAGGCGCGATGTTCACTGACCGATTAATAAGGATATCCGCCCAAGTCGGCATTCCAATAATTCACTTCATATTTCATATTGAGCGGACCATGAGCGGGTATCGAGCTTCGAGCATCACAACCCTACGTGACTGACCGGTCGCAACTCGTCTCCTGAGATTAATTATTGTTTGTAGGTTCGAGTGTCCCGCTGTCTTCTTGCAAACGGGGAAATTAATGAGGCAGGTAAAAACTTCGTATTGAGCAGACCACGAGTGAACATAGAGTCAAACGTCACAACCCTGCTTGTCTGACCTCGCGTCACGTCCCGCAAAATTGGTTATTCATAGTTCGGATGTCCGCTGTTTCCTCGCGAACTGCGTAATAATTATTATTGAGGCATGTAATCACTTATTTTTGAGCAGACCACGAGTAAACACAGAGTCAAACATCACAACCCCATTTGCCTGAACTCGCTTCACGTCTCCTGGAATTGATTATTCTTAAGTCCGAGTCTCCGCTTTTTCCTCACGAACTGCGAAATAATTAATGAGGCAGGTAATCACTTCGTATTGAGCAGACCATGAGTGGACATAGAGTCAATCATAATAACCCTACTTGTCTGACTTCGCGTCACGTCCTGCAGAATTCATTATTCTAGGTTCGGGTCTCCGGTGTTTCCTCGGGAACTGAGGCAGGTAATCACTTCGTACTGAGCAGACCACGAGTGTGAACACAAAGTCAAACATGACAACGCTATTTTCTGACCTAGCGTCACTTCTCCAGGAATTGATTATTCATAGGTTCGGGTCTCCACTTTTTCCTCGCGCACTGCGTAATAACGAATGAGGCAGATAATCACTTCGTATTGAGCAGACCAAGAGTGAACACAGAGTCAAACACCACAACTCTATTAGCCTGACCTCGCGTCACGTCCCCTGGAAATGATTATTCATAAATCCGAGTGTCCGCTTTTTCCTCGCGAACTGCGTAATAATTAATGAGGCAGGCGATATCGCTTCATAATATCAGCAGACGACCATGAGCGAGCGTCGAGCTTCAAGCATCACAATCCTACGTGACTTGCGTGACCTGTTCGCGTCATGTCTCCTAAGATTGAATGTTCATGTGTTAAGGTTTCCGCTGTCTCTTTGCGAACTGGGCAACTGATGAGGTGCAGACCATGGACGAGCTAAGAGCATCACAACTCTACGTGCGTGTCCTTCGGGTCTCCGCTGTCTCCACACCAACTGGGCAATTGCAGATGACTCATAAACGCATTTTGGTAAAAGTCTAAATAAATTCCGTCAGTCGTTATGCAAATAAATATAATATTTTCTTTTGATATGACTCAATTATTGGACCTTATCGAAACCTTGTTGAGGCGTTTGCTAAAAATAATTATCGTCCTTCGTTTAACATTTTTGCTTTAGTATTTGTCATTGCTTTACTTATATATACTGTGGACTCTTTTCACTTTCAAATGTTTTTCCGAAAAATAATAAATAATTAAATCACCTCGTTTATAATATCTACACAGGGTGTTAAGGGACGTACTTGACTTACCTTAATCAGTGGTTACTGACATTATTTGGGGTAAAAAACGTAAAATATGAAATTTTGGTCCCTAACACTCTGTATAAATAATAATGCGCACGTGATCTGTTTTAGAATTGCGAGCAGGTTGCGGGTTCGAGGCTTGGAATGCGAGCTTGTCATTATCAAGTTCAGAACTTGTCACATCACTTGGAACAGCTGCGATTCAAATGGCACCTGTATCAGCCATGAAAATTGGCGGCTTTTGAAATCTAAGAGAAAATTATATGATGATATTTGTTAGTATTATTATTTGAAAATTATATAATGATATTTGTTATTTTTTTATTACAGTTTTATCTCCTTTTAAATTATTGTTGTGTTTTTCCGCCCTGCACAGTTTCACGCAGCAGGATTTACAACTACTGCTGTTTTTCCGCGTAACCTGTCTGTTCCTGTATAACGTAGTGGTATAAGCGTTGGAACTTGACTCGGGTTCAATTTAAGAATTTCGATGGTCTAATTGATTAGTAAGATATCTCCAAATACTAAGTTTTGGTTTAATGAGGAAGGCAATACTCGAACGCACATCACAGTCAAATATTTTTTACACGTGTCTGAGTTTTACATATTTAACACGTTATAAAATAACTCATTTTGAAATATACTACCGGTGACCCAGAAAACATCAGCATTTAGTTCAATTCACTACAGGTTTTTCTGCATTATAATTGATTTGGTGGTGTTTACGAGTAATCTGAGACAATTTTTTTTTTGTTTCTGTGTGAATACCTCACGAGAGTCCCAGGTGCTCCCGTCTAGAGCCAGTGAGAGTATGGCATCCCCAATTGGGGTATGTTGTGAGGGTGAAGACGATGGTGGGAAAGTACCTGGTTTCAGATCTGGAAAGTACCTGGTTTTATTCAGATCTGGTCACCAAACACGGTTAAAGCCATTTCAAATAATGTTTCAATTCTGAATGGTGGTCTTACACTAGGGAGATATCTTCCACTCTGGAACATGCCGCAAATACACAATATATTATTTTTGATTAATTAATTGAATTTAAATCTAACTGCAACTTAACTCAAATTTCAATTTTTCCGAGATGTATGACTAATCAACTGGACGATCGATTTACGACGCTGACGTCATGACGCTGGGCGTGTGAACAGGTGCAAGGTAGGCGAGCAGCTTAGTCAGTAGACTTGAGAAAAACGGCGTCTCAGCAACAGGATACACGGAGCGGCCTGCTCAAATTTCGCCTCTTCATTGCTGAAATAAGAACCGCGGAAGAATGATCTGCAGTTCCACCTAATTCCTTAATGACAATTAAGTGAATGGAATGAGGTTTAGGCAATTTCAATTAAGTAGGTTCATTGGTCAACTTGAGAATGCTTTTACCAAGCGTGCGTGAATGCTGAATGGGTTACATTGGTACACACATAGGTATCTATTTTTTTTTATCTAGTAATCTTTAGTATCTACTAGAAAGACCGTTTTTCATATAGTAAAATCAATACAAATATTCTTATTAGGTATAGACAGGTAACGACATTCCAAAGTATGTAAGATAAAATCGATTTCTATGGCATAGAACTAGTGTGCTTGTTTTCTTTGGTCCGAATTCCTGTTGAAGTATTTTTGACCGTACAAAGAATTTTTACGAATGGGATAATACATTGTGTACAATAATCTTTTATTAAAAAAATTAGCTAACCCATTTATCTATTTGAAGACAAATTGTCACTTTCTACTCGAACATAGAATCTTTTCCCCCTACCCTTTAATCTCTCACCCAGCACTCCACATTACTTACACATTGTTTCGCAGTTAAGGCCCAGTGGTAAGCGTTCAAGAAAGCGCCCTAATAAAAAATAAAAAAAACAATAATATTAAGCGAAAATTGTGAAAATATTTAATAAAACATGACTCATTTAAATAGAGCATAAATCTCTCGACAAATGTTTAAGTACCATTTAAAGATACACTGTTTTTTTCATACCTGCAACATTTAAAGTAACAGACTAAAATGTTTTTTTTTATAATTTTCGGAGCATACTTGACAATTTTTTTCTATCGAAGGAATTTCATATAACTACCGTTTAGGCTCTAAGTCTACAAATGTACATCTTTAAAAATAACACATATTTTTTAGGAACTTAAGAATTTAAGGCGTTCAAGAGAAATGTATTATAAATCGATAGAAATTCGGAATGCGGGGTCTTAAACCCCATTTTGGTTTCCGGGTGTTCCTCTCAAATCAATTAAAAAAAATAACAATAATAATATTAGTTTGTTTTAGAATGTGTGCCTCCAGAGGGCTGTCGAGGGGACTCCATCCAAGCAGGGTTTCCGGGGGTTCCTCTCAAATCAATTTCAATAAATAACAATAATAATATTAGTTTGTTTTAGAATGTGCGCCTCCAGAGGGCTGTCAAGGGGACTCCATCCAAGCAATCATGGCAGTGATGCTTGTGTTCTTCGATTGGCGTAGTCTGCGCAATAAGCTTCACGGAGAAGTGCTCTATAGTATGCACTCGTCCCTCCAGGAACATTTCCCTTTAATGAAACATTCAAATTTATGATCAATCCCACTATATTGTTCCCAATTTCCTCTCCCTAAGACATTTATTTATTAGATACTATTATTTAAATTTTATTATATTTCATTCACAATAATGCAAAAATTCTACATCACAATTGATAACTATTTAATCCCATTAAGAATCTGGGTTAGTCGGAAGAAATTGCCACCAGGCCCATCTTTGGACCACCATAATACAATCTAAGATAGTAGTGTTCATAAATAAACAAACAAATAAAAATGTTAATTAAAGCATTAAATTGCTTAGCATTAAATCCTCTATCTAAAATGTTAATTAAAAGCAAGTTTGGAATAAAAATTAAAGGTAATACAAGAGAGAGAAATATAATTTCTCATTTATTATTTATGGATGATTTAAAATTATATTCGAATTCTGAACCAAATTTAGAGAAAATGATTAAAGTAGTTGAAATTTTTTCAGATGATATTAAAATGACTTTTGGTTTAGATAAATGTAGAACGATCCATATAGAGAAAGGTAAAATTGTAGATGGAGATGAGGGTATATTTAGAAATTTCAAAATTGAAAGTATGAAAGGGGATGAGGTTTATAAATATTTAGGATATCCGCAATCAAATAGATTAGATCATACTAGTATTAAAAATGATATTAGGATTAAATTTAAAACTAGGATCAGAAAAATTTTGAAATGCAATCTATGTGCTAAAAATTTAGTAAAGGCGATAAATACTTGGGCAATACCTCTATTAACTTACTCATTTGGCATAATTAAATGGTCTAATACAGATTTAGATAGCTTAGAACGATTAATTAGAACTACATTAACAAATTTTCGTTGTTAGTTTTTGGGGTGTTATGCCGTGTTGCGCTACCTCCTACTATAGCCGACGTTTCGGACAGCGTTGCAGTGTCCATCATCAGGGCAGATCCGGTAGATCCGACGATGTGTAATTGTTAGTGTAAAGTGTGTGATTATTTACTTGGAAGCGATACCGTGTCGCCAACGTCGGCTATAGTAGGAGGTAGCGCAACACGGCATAACACCCCAAAAACTAACAACGAAAATGCTTTTGGCCGTGAAAATCTAAAAACTTATCTGACTAACCTCTATGGGGAGGAAGTTCACACAATGGTACGCCGATTGGAGAATCTGAGAAAGCGAAGGAACCATTTATTGGGCAGCCTGGCTTTCCTCAAGAGATGCAAGGAGGAATCGGTCGTACCAGTACACATCCGAATTAAAAGACATATCGCATCCCGGAAAGCCGAGAAGGTGTTTCAAAGAGCAGAAGCAGCGCTACTAAGGGAAAGAATCCATAATGTGCGCAGCGAACTAGATGGAACATCTCGGGACCTTTTCAATTTACACCTGCATCTGAGTGCAATCCTTATCGAAGAAGATTGGAAGAAAATTGACAATATGACTTACCAACAAGCACTAAGATGTAAGCAGTCAACAGATGCGAGACAGAAACATAAGTTCGAGAGGCTCAACCAAGCCAAAAAAGGAGATCGAAAACAACTTGATCAAAATAAAGTTGTTATTAACATCTCGACCCTTGCGCTGAGCCCAGATGCAACTTCAGTGCTTGCTAAGGGGATGAACTACGCAGTTGCCCCCAAAAAGATACCTGTGGAATCTATCGTATGTGGTGTGGAGACAGCACTACATACAATGATGAAAGTCCATAAAAGAGTCGCAAGCAGAGAACATACGACAAGAGACTTGCCATATTTTGAAAAGGGCTCAAATACCCCGCCCAAACATCACAAAAGGAGAGTTTGCGGCCCTAAAAGAATTGCGCGCCAATGAGGATATCTTGATTCTGCCAGCCGACAAAGGAAATGCCACTGTCGTGATTAATACGGTAGACTACATTAAAAAGATGGAAGACTTATTGTGCGACGCCGGCACCTATAAGAAGATTAAAAACAATCCCACCAACAAAATTGACCTGAAGACAAGGGAGTTAATAAAAGCTTCCAGTATTAGGAAAGAGGATCGATCTGGGCTTTTCGTTAAAGCCTCCAGAACTCCTGCCCTGTACGGTCTTCCAAAAATACATAAAAAGGATATCCCAATGAGACCGATTGTCAGTGCTATTGGTGCACCGACGTACAAACTTTCCCAATACCTTTCGAGATTACTACAGATGCAAACTGGAAAAACTGAATCCTGGATTAAGGATTCTGCAGATCTGATCAGTAAGCTCAAAAGGGTTAAGACTGAGGAAGGAGATATCTTAGTCAGTTTTGACGTAGTGTCCCTTTTCACAAACGTACCACTAGAAGACTCCATGACAATGCTCAAGGAGATCTATGAGGAAGACATTTGCAAACTTTTTGAACACTGCCTCAAAACGGGATATTTTGCATTCCAGGATGAACTTTTTGAGCAAGTGGAAGGAGTTGCGATGGGCAGTCCGTTGTCGCCAGTACTAGCTAACTTTTTTATGGAGAAGTTTGAAGAAGTGGCACTCGACACAGCCTCGGCTGTTCCCAAGGTATGGTGGCGTTATGTCGATGATGTCTTCGCCATTTGGCCTCATGGAACAGAAAAATTAAACAAATTTCTGGATCATCTTAATTCACTCCACAGTAAAATTAAGTTCACAATGGAGCTGGAAAACGACGATAAAATCCTGCCTTTTCTAGATGTGGAGGTGATGCGAAAAGAAGATGGTAATCTAGGACATATAGTATATAGAAAACCAACGCATACAAATCGGTATCTACATGCCGATTCGCACCACCACCCAGCGCAGAAGAGAGGACTTATCCATACTTTGGTGACCCGAGCGACCAGAATATGTGAAGAAACAAAACTTGGAGCAGAACTTATAAAGCTGACCGATGCACTGGAGCGCAACGGTTACCCGGCAAGTCAAACAAGGCAAATTATAAGAGCCAAATCTACACCGAACGAAGACAGAGTTGAACAAGAGTCAAAAGCCTGTGCTTTCCTGCCTTTCGTTCACAATGTGACAGACAGAATTGCCAGGCTGTTGAGAAAAGAAAGCATCAAGACTGTCTTCGGAACCACTACTAAAATCCACGACCTACTGAGGTCTGCAAAGACCAAGTTTCCTCTGGAAGCAGATGGAGTGTATAAACTCAGCTGTTCCGGATGTGACAAAGTTTATGTAGGCCAAACAGAGCGGACGATTTCCAAAAGGATAGCTGAACATTTTCGTGCTTGTAAACTCGGCCACCCTGATAAATCGGCAATCGCCGAGCACTTAATTGAGACCGGCCATTACTTTGGATTCGTTCCTGAGGTCCTGGGAAGACCCAAAACTTACAGATCACGCCTGATTACGGAGGCTATCGAAATCTACAAAAATCCAATTAATATTAATAGAGACGACGGAGCTAAGCTCAACAGCTCTTGGTATCCGGTAATTGACGGCTACACCAAAGCTAAACGCAAAAAAATACCATATCTAAGTATACTGTAATATCATATAATAATACAATATAAAGGTATAAAACCTTTTTTGCTTATATTGGCTACTTTCGCTTTAACCACTTGAACTCTGTTGTCTAATTCTAGAATAAGGATGGCGCCACTTTCGTCGGCAATTCTCACATGGACGGACCCCAGGCTAACGTAAATACTGCGCTTTCACTAAAATCGCAGTTCCCTTTCTCCTGAAATGCCTACCAGCTCGTAGTGAATTGAAGCTGGCGACACGGTATCGCTTCCAAGTAAATAATCACACACTTTACACTAACAATTACACATCGTCGGATCTACCGGATCTGCCCTGATGATGGACACTGCAACGCTGTCCGAAACGTCGGCTATAGTAGGAGGTAGCGCAACACGGCATAACACCCCAAAAACTAACAACGAAAATGCTTTTGGCCGTGAAAATCTAAAAACCTACATTAACAAAATTTCATTCCCATCACCCAAATTCAGCTATAGAACGAATTAGTTTACCGAGAAATGTAGGAGGTAGAGGTATAGTCAAAATAACATCTTTAAAACATAATCAGGTAGAAATGCTAAGAAATTTTTTCCATAGGAAAGCTGATAGTTCAGAAATGCATAAAATAATTTGCAAGGCAGATAGAAATATTTCGCCACTAAATTTATACGACGAGAATGCCAGCATTCTTATAAATACCAACCAGGAATTATTAGATTCCTGGTCAAATAAAATTCTTCAAGCAAAACACTTCAATTATCTCAACCAAACATATGTTGACAAATTTTCGTCAAACAAATGGTTGAGTATTGGAGAGTTGAGCGCAGAAATAGAAGGCTTTATGCTTGCTATTCAAGATAGAGTCATTAATACTAAAAATTATAGGAAGCATATCATCAAAGATGCAAATCAAATTGATGATTTATGTAGAAAATGTTTGGCTTTTCCGGAAACTATAGAACATATTATATCGGGATGTTCTGTATTAGCGCCGTCCGAGTATACATTTAGGCACAATCAAGTTTTAAAAATAATTCACAAAAGTTTGGTAATTAAACATAACTTGATTGACTGCCGTAATGTACCATATTATGAATATGAACCAAATTCAAATTTTTAGAAAATGAATTTTATAAAATTTATTATGATAAAACTATTCTAACAGACAGAACAATTAGTCATAATAGACCCGATATAGTTTTACATGACAAAATTAAGAAAATAACTTATATCATTGATGTCGCTATTCCAAATTCTTGTAATATTCAGAAAACTGTTTCTGAAAAAATAAGAAAATATACAGATTTAGGAAATGAGATTAAAAGAATTTGGCATTCTCAGACTATAAAAATATTACCATTTGTTATTTCGGCTACTGGCATTATACCTAGCTCTCTCATTCAAAATTTAGGCGTATTAGATATGTCAAAAAATTTATTCATAAAAATGCAAAAGTCGGTTATTTTAAATACATGTAGGATTACGAAAGATTTTTTAAATATTTATATTGAGGGATCAGTAGGATTTATCGGACCAGTTAGGATTTCATCAGAGCCGAACCCTCTGATATGAAAATATCTGGAGTCGGTGAAATATTTTCCCATTATGTTTCTGGTGGATTGACGTATTGTTCTTGTATTGTTTTATATTTATTATCTTATATAGTGCACTTACATTGCGTGAATTTACTAGATATTCATTTGTGGAAAAGTGTGTGGAAGGGTTTAGTCTTTCATTTGGGAAAGATTCAAACCGGACATAAAATCTGGAGCACCGTATAAATTAAATTGAATTTACAAATAATCGTGCTCTCAATATGTATTATTATTGTAGAAACAACGTAGTTACGTTAAATTAAATAAAAAAATACAGAAAGCTAATATAATACAGGAAATGGTAAAGGTTTATTTCTAAAAACGATGAAAATAGAGTACATCCACAATCTTGCCTTTTCTTTAGGTAAGTATGTCTCATATCTACGCATATTCTTGAAAAATAGGTTTGTTTTAGATTTAAAAAAAAACCTTCGGCATTATTGGATGCTTAAATGGATGATTTCGTTTATAGCTAAAATATTCAAAGTCGGCGACGAAATCGTGTGAACATTTCAATAACTTCATGTTTTTATATTTATTAACGTAGTGCTGTGAAGATTATATTCTAGGTACATATAGTTATTATTATATTATACTTGTGCAAACTCGTAAATAATACTTAAACATATAATTTTTTTTTTTTAAATATTTGTAAAAATGTTATGATTTATACTTATCAGTGTCAATTTTGGAAATAGAAAGTTTATTGAAATTCAATAATTCTACACATTACGCAGGAAACCATGCGTGCACCCATACAATGACAGCCGAAATCAGTATTTCTTCACGGTTTTGCCAAAGATTCAACTGAAACTTTAAATTTTTTATTATTACAATAACTTACATATACCATTTGAAGGTTATTCCTATCAATATAAAATATCTCTGAAGAAGAAGATAATACTAAAAAATCTACTATAAAAATAAATAACAATGTTACGTTGAAGGAGATAATTCTAACAAACCTAAACGAAATACGAAAAAGAACAAGACACAGAAAAATAAAACGCTAGTGGTCGCAAACTGGGACATGAACCCAGAACCTCTCGTCTTACGGTTTTCAATCTCGAATTCGGTTTTCAATCTCGAATTTTAAATTAAGAATTATCTAACAAATTCTTAAAAAAAGAAAATCTTTTTACTTTTCTGTGTCTTGTTCTTCTTCGTATTTCCTTTAGATTTGTTAGTATTATTTTCTTCATCAACGAAACTTCGTTATTTATTTAGTGGATTTGCTAGTATTATCTTCAATGATATATTTCATTGATGGGAATAACCTTTAAAGGTTTACTATATGAAAGTTTTTCTAATAAACAATTGAAAAAAGTTTCGGTTGAATCTTTGTCACCTGTCAATGAATTAATAATTCTCCCAACACCTACTATGATTGGAAAATTATGGAAAACTTAGCTAACAGAAGATTGAACCCGCGGACTCTGGGTAGGAAGTAGGACCTAGGAATAGGAACCCGACCATTTCGAAAACTCAACTACTTAAAAGCATTAAATCAAGCATTCTGGCTTTTTGTCTTATTTCTGTACCATTATGTGCTGACTTAAAATTCCACAGAGAAAAACTGTTTGCTTCAATCACATTACATCAATGAATCGTCCTATAGGTACATAATCTTCATCCAATTCTGACTATTGACAAGACCCCACTCAGGCGCATTCCAAATAAGCCATTATCTGAATGGTTGAGTAAAATATTTTTGGCAAATATAAGTGCTTACTGAAAATAGAAATTTTTATTTACATTCGGGTCTACGAATGCATAAGCTGTAAAATACAAAGTCACGCAAAGTACATAACGCTCAACGATCAAAAGTGACATTTCAGGCGGGCTATTGCGTTGTCAGCGAGCGATGTCCACAGGCGCGGATTTGGAATACTTGAGGCCATTTTCTAAGAAAAAAACGCATTCCAATCGTGAACTGCTAAAATCTCAGGCACGGATTTAGGACAATTGTGATCAAACTCATAGTAATAAATGTACATCGACGGCAAATTGTTTTTATATCTTAATTAATTGTTAAGGGCCATTAACCAGCCAGTGGCCGAGAATTCATATTTCGTCGAAAGATGTTCTTATGATCGTACAGAACGGTTCCAATGAGAAAGATCAATTATTATCCGTACCAGCTTTTTTAAAAAATAACTCAATGTCGATTTTGTTTCATTCAAAATTTGCTTTAATTTACACCTACATTCAAAATTGCTGAAAGGCGTGATGATAAAACTATAAAATTAAGTACTTTTTGTAATTATTTTTTGATCATAAATATTTATAATTTTTCAATAATTTCTAATGAAAAATGAGAATGTGAAAAAAACTTAAATATATTAGTTTGTAAGACCGTAAATAAATAGACAAACTGGAGTATTTTCGTCACAAAACACGTGTACGGATCTTTTTTTAAATGATTTTATTTAAACTAAAATTAAAATTCTGAAACATAGCTTTCCCAGATTATTTATTGATTTATTTTACTGCATGTTTATATGATTTGAAATGAGTGTTGTATAATACAAAATTTCGTTGGAAAATTTAAAAAATCTGCCAAAAACCTACGGTAAAACCTTATTGTACTAAAAATAAATATTTTTTCTTTAAAACATAGCTTTACTAGATAAAACAACAGTCTTTCGAAATCAATTTACAATTTTTTGTGGAAAAGAGTTAATACGTCTAAAATTTGATTAAAATGACATATTTCCGGTTTTGTTTGGTTATTCCCTCTTAATAATTTTATGTTAATAGTTTATGACATATCTTGTCCTTCTTTGAGAGCACATTATAGCCATATTTGGAATACACCATCTGTCAAAATATCGCAAATCGTCTATAATTAGTTCATTAAGCCAACACGATATTCGTTTACACCTGTAAAATGTTAATTTATGTAGATAAAAGATGTTGGTGTTATTGACAGTTCACGGTCGATATTGGGTTCATCGAATACTTTGAGAGCTAAAATGAGCTTCAGAGTTTTTAAAACTTGAAATCTGCTTAAAAATATTTATACTAGCTACATTTTGTATTTTTTCAAACCAAATTTTTTAACTTTACGTAAGGATCAAATTACCGATGAAGGAACGTGTTTTTAAACGTTGGCTGTATGTAAAACAAAATAGACTGAAAATAGCTCTTTTTTGTTGTTAGTTTTTGGGGTGTTATGCCGTGTTGCGCTACCTCCTTCTATAGCCGACGTTTCGGACAGCGTTACAGTGTCCATCATCAGGAGAAGGAGGTAGCGCAACACGGCATAACACCCCAAAAACTAACAACAAAAAAGCTTTTGGCCGTGAAAATCTAAAAACTTATCTGAAAATAGCTCAATTAAATCGCGGTTTTGAGCACATAGTGTAAAATAATTCTGTTTTATATAATTCTGTTGTCAATTCTGTTAATTTCTTCACAAGGGGAAATCTATAATAGATTGGTTGTAGGCATCATCGTAAAACGTAAAAGTGTAAAAATTGATAATATTGAACTGTTGATTACCCAAAGGTTGATAAATAAGTAAACATAGCAGGCCTCAAGCGATTTAACTTTTGATGATTACAAATGTCCTTAAAATCTCCACACCTAACGTATTTTTGTTTATCATTTTGATAGTAAGGTCGGATAATCCAAAATATTGAAAGATTTAAGATACTATAATCGAACATAATACAGGATGCGGCTGCATAACTTCATTTTTTTAAATGCGCACCATTCAGTCGGTTGATGTCGTAGCGGAGCGTTAGTGACCTCGTTCGAGAGGCGAAACTATAAAGTTTTGTCAGTTTGGTCGCCATCATACGTTGGAACAGTGAGGAGCGTGCGTTTGCCATTGAGGCCTACTTTTCGAACGGATGTTCTGTGATCGCAACCCAGGGTGGAGCAGCATAACTTATTTTTTTCAAAACTTAATAACACCCATTGTATGAATAAAAAAAAGTATTTGTTTTAATAATATAGGCACATACCTAAAGTTTGGTTTTACTTAGTTTTTTAAGATTAAATCAGGTAGGTGACGTCCTCCATTCTCCATATACTGAGTAAACCGATTTCCGGCGTTTGTCATGACTCTTGCCAGCATATCAGGCGTTATCCTGGAAATTTATTCCTGGATGTTGGTCTTCAAATCTTGTAGGGCCGGGACAAAACTTTATAGTTCGGCATCTTGAACGAGATCACTAGCGCTCCGCTGCGACATCAACTGACTGAATGGCGCGTATCTCAAAAAAGAAAGTTATGCTGCCACACCCAGTATAATAGAACCCCACTGTAAAGTGACTAGTGGATGAAATCGAATAAAACACTTTCATTCGTGAAGAATTTGGGGAACAGAAAGAATCGAATATATACTGCGTGTTCATTGAGCACATGAACCTAAAAGGCTCTGGACAGAGCTACTTAAGAACAATTTGAAGCTGGGGGGCGAAAGAGAAGATGTATGAGAGATGCTTTTGCCCACTTCTTTTTATCATGACAGACCGGTCTCATCAAATACCACATAAAAAAATAATAAGCCGATTTATGCATTAAAAATACAAAAATAAAAGTTAAATAGTTTATTTTATGCCACTTTGCATACAACCATTTTAAAAATTTGTCATACAAGATGGCTGCCAGGCAATTTCCCTATACTGTAGATTTGTTATTCGTACAAAATCGTACAAAATCGCACCAATGCTCTCTGTCCAGGGCTTTTTAGGTTCATGATTGTGCATCGCGTATTGTCACTTTGTCTAGTGTGATCCGACTCTGTCCGTGCACTAGTGGAAGTGTTCCGTGAAGGACGTCTTTTGGCAGCCATTGAACCTGGCGGTCACCAGTCACCAGTCACCGGTTCCCGGTCACATTCTGTCACCAGCCGCGGATTACACCGATTGCATACGAATCATCGCCAAAATAGTCCCATTTGCGCGCATTTCGGCGGCACACTCCGCACTCCACAAACCGACCACCGCCCGCCACCTGCTCAACGGATTTTCCTCGCATTGTAAATAGTATTACGCGATTTGTGATAATGATCTAAGAAAGACAATTAAGAAAAAACATTTTTTTGCTATATTTAGTGATATTATATCAAACGCGTTTTACTCTGAATGACTAAGACAGTGTGGATAACCCGCGGTACAAATATTTTAAAACATTCACTCACAAAAAATTAAACCTCAAAACTTGAAGCTTAAAGCTCTTTTTAAACGTGATCCTGGCCATGTATTCATCTAAGCGTCCCTTTCTTAAAGTTACTCATAACACTTATAATTAGCCTTGCATTCTTTGCTAATCTCCACATTTCTCAGACGATCATACGTGGTTTTAACACACATACGCCTCTGGGAACTCACGTATACAGCTCTCATTCAGTCCACTTTCATCCTTCCTCTGCTAGTTCCATGCCTCACTGCCGTATATCCGGGTTAGTACCACGACTCCATTCGGGACTGCTAGGTTCGCTTCTTAGTACTTACAAGAAGAAACTGAAGCTCAACTTATCACGGTTGCTCGACTTTGTATTTGTGTCAATGAAAATGCTTTAAAAATAATTTTTACTTTATATTTTATGATATATTTATTGTAAAAAAAGCTAAATTATTTTTTAAACTAATCAATAACTCACAAAAAATGTCAAAGATGCCTCGAAAACCATGAAAAATTAATTTCTTTTATTGCCTAAATTTTAAAATTTAAAACAAACAAATAAAAATAAAAATAGCACACATCTGTACTAGATATTTGCTTTACTGTTTGCTTTAGATAAAAAAAAATCAGTTTGGTAAAGTGTTTTGGCCTCAAATAAAAATTAAGTTTTGTATGAAATCGGCAATTCAAAAATTTAAAACAAAAATAAATAAAAATAGCACACATAGGTACTAGATATTTGTTTTACAGTTTGCTTAAATTTTTTTTTTCAGTTTGGATAAGTATTTTGGCCTCAAATCTAAAATTAAGTTTTGTATGAAATGGGCTGGGCAGCCGTTCCTCTCAATAGCTGAACAATATATATAAACAAAATTTAATCGAATCATAAAAAAATCATAAAATACCTTTCTTACAAATCGTACAATCGATTTAATAATTATCTTGATGCAATAAATTTCTTCAAAATTGAGTGTACGCAGACAGTTCTTAGATGCGATGTTGCTATATAAAATCGTAAATAACAACCGACTGTACTGAATTATTGAACAGAATAGATTTTAAAGTACCTACACGGCACACACGTTCGTGTAATATTTTTAAGATGAAGCCATACTAAATAATGCAAAATCATACAAAATCGTATGTTTTGGTTTTGAAAATTTGACCGCTTAGAAGTATTATAGATGCTTAAATTAAATACTGCGTGTAGAACATACGTTGGCCCTTAAAAATGTCGGCCATTTTTTTAATAAGTCTTTTAATAAGCTTAGAAAAAAATAAAGTATTAGGTCTATAAAAAACATTTTCAAGTGCAAACTCTCCTACTTATAAACACTTTTTCGGATATGGTTTTATTGAATAATGTGGCAAATTCAGTTTTTTATATAATTATCGCAAAAAAAATTTGATATTTACCCCCGAACTTCACAAAATAAAATATAATATGCATTTTCGAGTTGGTATTTTTGACATCACGGCGACAATACGGCAGTCGACGAATTTGTAATATCAAAGTGAACCTTATACCGTCCACCGAAGAACGACTGGCAGCGGCCCCTATTTTCGGTCACTAATCCTCCGGACGGAGCGGAGAAACGACGTGTTACGCTCCGCGTCGCTTGTTTTCGTGAAATCCATTTAAAAATTCCATTTTATTACCATTAACAATGCATAAAAAAAGAATTAATGTATTTTACAGGCCTTTACGAAATCAATACGTAAAAAAAATTCTCAAATATCTTTTCCAACCTTTCCAAAAGCTTTTTCTCAAATATTTTTAAACTCCTCCCATAAAAGGGCGTGTCAATTCGATTTTTTCCTGTACTAGTGGATCGCCTTATGGAAAAACACTGTAAAACAAATTCAAACCAAAATGCTTGCCTTATAAGACTGTGTTCAACATATAATAACATTTTCACTGATATAGATATCTTTAATTGTAACGAAAGTAAATATAAAAATTCTATCAAAAGTGTATTAAATGAGTACAAAACTGCATAAATGTAATGATATATTATGTACTACCTTCCACCTGTTATACCTATGGAATATCTTTAATGTACTATCTTTCAATTGTTGTAAGATTACTGTTTAATTTCTAGATTCACAATGTAATAGTATAATGAGGAAATCTATAATTGGTTTCTCAGTTAGGTAAATTATACATGTATAAATTAGTCATTATTGTAAACTGTTGATTTCCCTAAAATAAAAGAAATAAATAAATAAATATCAGACTTAAATTTAAAACAAGTTTATTAGTAAGCAGTAGGTAGTGAAGTCCGATATGGTGACATTGATTCATATTACAAGAATTATTTAAAACTTAGACACGGGTAACGTTCTTCGCATATTTATGCTAATACATATCCTCGTCTCGCCGACTTTTCTAAAGAAATACGAAAGCCATGAATATTGAATATGGATGAAACGATGTGAATACTTAGGTCTTTAATTTTGTATGAAGCGCTGAGAATGTGAACGTATCAGGCACCTAAGGATTTATTATTTTTTACATATTTTATTTCTCGTTAAAGAGGAATCCCGAACAGTTATAAAACTCATTTTGGGATGGGAGAAATTTATAATACGGAAATAGAATGTTACATAGCTGTTTTAACATATAAGTCAAAATTATTAATTTCACATATAAAACCGAACAGTATTCAATATGGGAGGCTGATATGGTTACCGCCGCTCCGGGAACCCGGGAACCATCTTTTAGATAACCACCACTTCTACCATAGGTTACCCCAAGTGGTCCGCTCCGATTAGTGACTTAGCAAGGGTGCCCGGGTTTATGTGATGATAGTCTAGGTCTGGGCGGCGGATGGGTCTGCCCATCTTCTGTGAGGGGGGCCGGATTTGGCGAGGTTGGTTGAGGGAGACCTTTTTACCTCTCTGACGGCCGGCGTGGTCGAGGGGTAAGGCTCTTGACTCGCAATCCGAAGGTCGATGGATCAAATCCCGGCGTGGGCAAATACATTTTATTTGGTTAATTTGTGTTACTTCACAATTAATTAATTAAAAATAATATACATATTAAAATATATTTGCGGCACGTTCCAAAGTGGAAGATACTTTCAGTATCGCCCTGGTGTGAGACCACCATTCAGAATTGAAACGTTGAAATGGCTTTAGCTGTGTTTTGTGATCAGTTCTGAATAGCCAGGCACTTCTCTACCTTCCTCTTCCCCTTCTACTTCCCCTCCCGTCTACCTTCAGCCTAGCAACATACCCCAATTGGGGAAGCCATAGTCTAACTAGCTACATAGACGGGAGCAGCTGGGACTCTTGTGAGGTATTCACATAAAAAAGCACTCTCTCGACCCTCTCACCCAGTGGGGTAATGGATTCATACGTCCGTCACTCCTAGACACACTGACCGCCAGATTCCTATCCATGCCTGATACATTTTTCTTCCTTTGCTTAAAAAAGCAATCCTCAAAGATGATATAGGCCCTGAGGGAAATAATTTCCCTCAGGGCCTTCTTTAAAGTAAAAAAATGTGTATATTTATTCAAATTTTCCTTTGTTTGATTACATACAATGAAACAATTTTATAATAAGGAAAATGAATGTTTAGGTATAATTATTATAGATACTTAGGTTCATTAACGTATTTTCATACCAAGGTTAAACAGGAACTCATATTTTCATAGTATTATTATTCATCTGCAGTTTTCCTGCTAGAATATTAATGACAAGTGATACGCGTTCCTTTTGAAGAAAAACATTTCAAAATTTGAGGTACCTAAAAGGTATTTCTTAAAGAAAAAAAAAACATTTATTATCAGGAATGAATACGATGTACATGTACAGTCTAAGAGAACGAAAGTAAATAAGAACTAAAAACACAACATAACATATATTTATGTTAGGGTAACAGAGATGCATTTTCGGTTTTTGTCAATTTCTTGAAAGAAAGATCTTCGATTGGATCTTAGAACGAATAAACTGAGAATCATACAGGAGTTTAATTTCTGGTGGCGTCTGCTTCAACGGCAGCTAGAGTAAAAGTAGGAGTAAAAGAGGTTGCTATAGTTAAATATCGCAGAACCGCGTTTTTCAATCAATTTAATTTAACTGCCAATTTCAGAAAACTGATAGTTATTCTAGAGTTACTCCGCCTTTTTGACATATTTTATTCCGCTTGAGGCCTTGGTGGTCACGGGGTAAGGCTCTTGACTCGCAATTCGAAGGTAGCGTGATCGAATACCGATTTATCTCACAACATACCCCAATTGGGGATACCATAATCTCCTGGCTCTAGACGGGAACAGATGGGACTCTTGTGAGGTATTCACATAAAAAAAGGACAGAATTGTGCCCTTCACCATTTACTATTAATCACGATTAATATAGAATTATAGAAGATGGCGATTAATATAGAATACTTATAGAAGATGGTGATAGTGACGACGGATCCCTCATCCAATATGTCTTGCAGCGAAAACCGAAAACATTTCGACCCCGTATTGATAAAATGGTTATTTGGGACGATTCACAATTTTTGGCGCGGTATCGTACATATGTCGAAAGATCCCGTAAAATTTGTCACATAAAATTCAAGAAGACATTACAACTACTGGAACGGAAAATATTTTTTCCGTGTAATATCGTATATATTTTAGAAAGTCATAATTATTTTTAAATATTCATACAAATATTTTTATAGGAACAAAGCTGTCACATCCTACAACGACACGAAGCAAAATACATCGGTATCGATTATCGGTCTCCTCTCTGTGCGGTGCTTCGTAGCCTACCCACTCTTATCTACTTTAGTTTTCTGAAGGTTCACATCTACACCATGTGAACTGCACAAAAATGTTGAAGTGAAAACTTCTTTAGCACCGTTGTGATTTGAAACTAGATGAAACGAAAAAGCGACACAAAAAAGGGACAAACACATACATCTATAGGATTTAGCATGCGAGAGATGCGATAGAATAATCGGTCTTCTCTTTGTGCGGTGCTTCGTAAGTAATTGGTCTCCTTTTTTTCGGTGCTTCGTAGCCTCCCCATTCTCGTCTACTTTAGTTTTCTGAAGGTTTCTGAATATTTTGATGGTTGTTCTGGTTTTTAAATTTAATTTATGGTGTGACCGCTCCAAAAAATGGTGCGGTGCCTTTTTTTTACATAAATTCGAGGAATATTCTGTTTTTTAGACTGGTCACACTAACTATTATTACACTTGAAACAGAGCCAGCGCATGGTCTCATTTAACATCTTTGTTACCTACTTAACTAACAGTAAATTTAGTTCATGATTTATCTTTCTGTTGAAACTATAATTCGCTATAGTAGTACAATCTACAAGAAAGAATATTGGGTACCTGCTTAAAATTCATCTGACCGTATGACCACCGCGCGTCATACATTACCGACATTATTCTTATCCAGGAATTGGTGAGTTTGATAGGCTAAATACACGTAACTGGCCACATAACAACCATAAGGAAATTGAGGAGCAGCCAGCCATTTGTCAGCGATGCCATCACAAGACTATCGAAATACTTATATCAGTTTTACGTGACGGTATGTGCTGGCGTCAAATGATGTAGGCATGTTATAATGCGTGGGAAATTGAAAGTAATGAATTCGATCTTCTCTATGGCTTAAGTTCAAGGCAGTTATTTCTAGTCCCTACCACGGAATTCTTTGAATGAATTTCCATACAAATTATATTTCCTGGTTTTCTAATACAAATGGATGTTTTCCTTCGTGAAATGAAAAGTGCCGATGTTGACAAGCAATAAAACAGGTTATTTTATCGATGTGTCAGGTCTAAGAGGTGTGTTATAAATGAAGGACTTATTGGCAAATATTGACAGACCTAAAAACACATTGAAAATAAATCAACAGGACAGGTGTCTTTTGGCAAAGAAAATACATTATTTTTTAATGTTGTGGTTTTTTGTGTCAGTTTTTCTGTTCCATGTACATCACCAAATCATAAAGAGGAATTAGATTCCTTAAATCAAGCTTAGCTGGTAAATAGCTTCTTGCATGTCAATAATGAATAATGGCTTACATATCAATAAATTTATACAAAGCAAATAAGTTATAATTATTATCTGAAAATTGTTGATACCCATTCCATGTTTGCATGTCAAACTAAGAAATATTTCAAAAAACACTTTTTGTATCTTTAGATCGATGCACTTTATCAAAACTGTTTTTATTGTACTGTTATGTATTTTCATTTCTTATTTTGCCCTTAAATTTTGATTGTCGTTTTTTATTGGGCAGTGATATTAATATTTCAAAACACTGTCAAATATGAATGTATAAAGATAGTTTATTACGCAAGTAAATAAAAATAAAATAAATACCTACAAACAGAAGATTTCGTTTTGGTTAAAATAACAATACCAAACACACGTCTACTCTCGTGTCTTATATTTGCCAGTAATCTTTCCATAAATGAAACACTAATAGTGATGGGGGATAGCAAATAAAAAGTCATGCAGTGTCCAGTGTTTTTGATATAATGTTCTCCGCGTGCAAAGCAGCATTTTCTCCAAGCATAAACTTTCTAATTTTTTTTTTTTTAATCCTTTATTTTTCCCAAATTTTACATTTTAAATATACATATTTTGAAAATCATAAGAGTTATGGGACCCACTAAGGCGCAGCCCGTGCGTGGGTAATATAGTTAAATATATTTTGTTGTACCAGGAAAAATAGAACAGTGTTGTATGTTAAGCAAAAAACATAACTTAACTTTATCTAACTAGTTTGTACAAAAAGTGATACAATAGTGAAACAGTGTAATAATAAGTGTAAAGTTTGTGTGAAAAAATAAAAGTGACATAAATTATAAAAATAAAGTTTCCACACGTCTGCATTGTTAATCCATATTTTTAACTCTTTTAGGTATTGGGGAAGTTTGGTTGCCACCTGAATAATTTTTGGTAAAAGATTGAAAGTACGAGGTCCAATGAAACTGCTGTGCGTTTGCATTGTTTTGATATTTGTTTTCTGGGGCGTAAAATACATTATTATTTTTAATATTATTGTTATCATTTTTTTCGAATTTGTTTTTGTTTTTAAAGATATATTTCATAGTTTGCAGTATAAATATTTTACGACGACTGAATAGTTTAGATTCTTTGTATAATGCATCTGTCGAAAAAGTTTTACTTTTGATATATACATAACTTCGATAATATAATTTTGAGTAATTTGTAAAGGTTTTATAAAAGCATCACGCGCACCACCCCATCCTATTATTGCGTACATGAGTAAAGATTGCACCAGAGAAAAATAAATCATTTTCAGTTTGTCAATATTTAGTACTTCTTTAAGTCTGTAGAATACGAAGTAAGATATCTTATTTTGGAAACAGTATTATCAATTTGTGAATGCCAATTTAAATTTGTATCAATATATATACCCAAATATTTTATCTTATCAACTTTTCCAAGTTCAAAGCAGGAATAACATGTTACATGATTACAGTTAGCATTATGTATTCTAATTTTAAGGTTATTGGGGGGTTTGTTTTTACTGTTTTTTTATAAAAAGTAAGGTAAAATGTTTTGTTGTAGTTTAAGAAAAGTCTATTACTATTTAGCCATGAATACATTTTGAAGCCTTTAAAAAAGTTTCAGGCTAGGATATTCCATTAACTATTTGTATCATCAGCGTAAGATACAATATCACCAGAGATTACAACATAACATAAATCGTTTATATATATTAAAAACAGAACTCGGCTAACCACAGTACCCTGCGGTACTCCATTTTTTATCCTTGTTTCAGTACTAAAAGTATGTTTATCGTATTAGTTTCAGTATTAAAGTGTGTTTATCAGAAGTTACCTGCCAGGTAAGTTTCTGTATCTATTTGTAAATAGTAAAATTAGATAGAATCTAAGATTTTTTTAATAAATTGTACAGCGCCCTTGAGGTGATTTTTCCCAAAAACGGCACTCTTACAATTATTATTACTAATATTATTATCGCCACGAATATAGGTAATAGGCAAAAAATTTCTTGACAAAGGGAGTCCAGAAATGTTCGATTTAAAATTTGAAGTGGTTTTTATTTGTTATGTGAATAATTGTATAAGAAAGAAAATAAAATAATCAAGGAAATTGTCACAAGGAATCTGAGCCATAAAACAATATTTTTTCAAGATATTTCTTGAACGCATTGGTAATTTTATCATTTAAAACCACATTGTTTAGACGTCAGTATACTCTGATATTTTTGTAAACTAACTAGCGTGTTCCCGGCATGCGTTGCAAAGCCACTTAAATAAGGAAATTGTTTGTCTTTGCGTGTCTTCCCATTCGTCCCCGTTCCCCTTCCACCACCCCTCCGGCACTTCCCCTTCCCACGAACCTATTTCCTCGCTCACTCTCCTCCCCCCCTAGCTCGTTTCCTTCCACCTTTCCCGTCTTCCTCCCCAAGCATTTTACCCTCTGAAACTATACGAAATATTTTTCTAACAACGTTCGCACTACCTATTTGTAATTTATACAAACTTCATAACGCCAGAGCTCTTCAGTATATATAGAAACCTTTGCGGGCGTGCGCACGACAACTCACCAAAGTTTATCGCAATCGGATGAATAGTATAGGAAATAATTTCACAACACTAGCTCACTATTATATATAGAAACCCACGCATACGTGTGCACACCAAATTCCCAAAGTTTCATCGCAATCAAATGAAAGGTTTAGGAACTCATAAGGGACAACAACAAAAAAATCATTTGTATGTATGATTAACAATTTATTTGATTACTTTTAAGCGAAACGATAGGAAAAGTTTCAATTTATTCAAAACATATTTATGGTATCCATAATGTAAACCGATTCACAGTAAAGATTATTCTAAAATACTGATTTCATTGATAGCTTCGCCTTGGAACTTATTAAAAGCAACGTCTGAGTATTGTCATTAGATTAAGATAATGCGAATAATTTGAAAGATAAAGGTAAAGAAATAAGTATTGACAAATTGAGTAGGAATTATCTTCAAGTTTAATTATAATTTTAACAAATGTTGATTGAAAAATAAAGTTTTCCCACGATCGACCATAAGCAAATCTGAATTAATTAGCTAATTTCTATGCCTTGTCTGTAAACCAAATGTTGAGAAGGTCAAGAATTACCATTATAATATAATATGAAGATATATCCTTAACATAATAACAAAATAAATATGATAAAATCAACAAGACACAATTAAACACAGAGCAATATAAACTATAATTTTGTAAAAACTGCTGTTTAATGTTTACGAAATTTGATCAATTGAATGAAAATTTAACATTTTAAGGTTAAACGGAACGTACGTTATAATATCCGCATTCGCAGATGGCGCCAAATGAATTATTTTGGGTTAAAACCCTCTTAACACAGAAAGTTGTGTTTTAAAATAATAAGGTGAATTAATTGTTTGCTCCCGTTCGTATTTAATATGAATATGAATAAATAGTTTTCTCCATAAATAAACTCATATCTTCCAAGAAAGGCTAACAAATACAATATTGGATTGAGTCACCGTTATAATATTGGATTTGTTGGCCTTTCTTGAAAAATTTGGGTTTGTTCCGTTTAACCTTAATCCGACCAGGTTTTGAAAACACGTCCTTTGCTCCCAGAATCAAGGTCCAACCAACTGCTCTACCACTAATGTCAAGTCAACTGATCTGAACCCTCACGAGGTTGAAATATGGTCACAAAAATGTATTGTATTAGCATAAAGTAATGTTTTTACAACCATGCTGTATTTGATTATCTATTCCAAGACGTGAATTTCACGCTAGAATTTTCATAAAAAAGGCAATCAAACGGTTTTTCCTCAATAAAATGGTGAAAGTTGACGGCAAAGGTTCTCTTCTGTAGTTCACGGCTAATATTTGAATACTAACCAGCTTAAAACATTTATTATCCGGGTTCAGTGTGAGCGGCACGATCGAGACGCATGTAGGTACGCTGCAGAAGCAATACAACTACAGAAAACGCAGCCCAACTGTGAAAGTATGTTAGATTTTCTATAAAACTCATGCTAAAAAATCTATCCATGATGTAGATGGTACATATACGTGTTTATGTTAATTTATAAAAAGAGTGCTTCTTTCAATAAGTCGTAGGAAAAATTAATATATATCTGATATTTTTTTTTACTCATTCATTTATCTTCGGGATGTCCAACAGTTAATTTTTTTTTTCTATAATGTCTCCAGTGACATTTTTGGTTGTTGTGTTTTTTTTTGTTTCATAAACAATGAAAAAAAATATTTCAAAAATCTTTGAAAATGAAAACAGTTTTTAATACGAAGCAAATACTTTGTGACATTATAATTTAAAATAAAAAAAACTTGGTAAACACCAATTTTATTTTTTATAAACTTAAGGCAGACCGGATTAAGTATTATAGATTGTAATTACATACCGGGTAGGTACTAGGGATGTGACTTTTACATAAATAATCGATTGTTTTTCTTAGCATGAAAAATCGATTTATTAATAATCAATTTTTCCTCAAATTTGACAAATTAAAATAAATGCGTAAAATATCTTTAATCACAGTTTTACTAATCAAAAAAATATTCAATAGAAATTATAAGTTTTAAAATAATCAAAAGAAATTAAAAGTTTTTTTTTATAATCGATTTTTTTGTAAATTAAAATGTAGGGATGTGACGTTTACGTAAATAATCGATTATTAAATAATCTATTCTTTTACTGAGCATGAAAAATCGATTTATAAATAATTGATTTTTTAGAAAATTAAAATCACTTAATAAAAACGATTTTTCTCCAATAAAAATCGATTTTTATTGGAGAAAAATCGTTTTTTATAATCGATTATTTTTTCACATCCCTACCTGGTACATACTTAATGTCAATCATAGCTTCTTCAGGGCAGTAAAATACCCTCGTATTATAGATACTGTTTACTTCTTCAGGGCAGTAAAACCACTAGTATTATATTGCCTACTTCTTCAGGGCAGTAAAAGCTCTAGTATTATACTGCCTACTTCTTCAGGGCAGTAAATACTCTAGTATTATACTAAATACTTCTTCAGGGCAGTAAATAGTCTAGTATTATACAGCCTCCTTCTTCAGGACAGTATAAGTTTCAGCGAAAACCGGTCGGGATTACCATTTATTTAATCAAAATTACCAAAATGTAAATTTGATTCCATTAATTTCGAAACAAGACTTTTGATTAAATAAGTTTTCATTTAATTAAT
Source organism: Limnephilus lunatus (assembly GCA_917563855.2). Lineage (NCBI taxonomy): Eukaryota > Metazoa > Arthropoda > Insecta > Trichoptera > Limnephilidae > Limnephilus > Limnephilus lunatus. The sequence continues at coordinate 42,748,136 of OU830598.1, read as the reverse complement.
ACGACCGACGTCATAAAGTAAATTTGCGATTACTAAAGAGGTTTTTCTTTTAAATCCATATAACATATCCACAACCTCGGTTCTTCATTCATCATAGACAACATTAAAAGATCTTATACGAACAATTACTATTATCATGCGTTTATTAGAAATGAATTTCAATTAAACACTTTATGTAAAAGGCCATCGCTATATCCCCGAAGTATTAAATACTAACCCCATCTTATTCATTCATTGCCCAAGCGTATAATCATATTAAAGAACAATTATTCCGTGATGTATAATTACGAATTTTGTTAGTTGTGTGGGTTATAATTATTATTGTGGTCATGTAAGCGCTCTATTTCATAGATAGAAAATCTAACATTGAACCACCAAATTATAAACCAACTTATCGTCCAACTTTGGTTGGACGATAAGTTTAGTAGGCTTCACTAACCAAGTGAAAGTTCAAGGAGAGAAGGTATTGTTCAGAATCTGTCCTGCACATCTGAAACCTAAACAATATAATATGTCCAGTGAGGTCGATGCTTTATGCTGTGTATAAACATTTAAGTATTACCGCGAGCAGAGTTTCGAATTATGGGAAAGGAGCGAAGAAACCGCAAGCGGCGTTTCGCGCTTTTATTATTAAGTACGAGTGCATTATTTCAAGACTGTTAGATGTAAGAAATTAGCATTTCCAATATGAAAACTTCCCCTCCCCACTACCTTCAGCTTCACAACGTACCCTAATTGGGAATGCCTTAGTCTAACTGGCTCTAGGCGGTTGGGACTCTTGGGTGATATTAACAAAAAAATCAACTTATAAAATTGATTGCAAGTACTTACAGTATTTCAGCATTCTAACGATAAACACAAGACTTCGGAAAAAAAAACTTACCAATCTACTCCATACAGCAGTACATACATGTTGTTTTTTTTTATCAGCTGAAGTCAATAAACTTTAGATATTCATAAATTATTAATAAGCTGTTAGTTTGGAATGAACATAATATTATGTACCTAGGTGATCATGTTTATGTTTTTTTCAATAACAAACATCCGTTTAAGAGTTGATTCTAAAATACAAATTACTTTATTAATAAATACGCATACTTGCTTTGGCACTCGTTCGACCAGAAATAGTTTACTCACACTTTTTATTATCAAAGCTTTGAAATTATTTGAGTTTGACATTTTTGCGAGTACCGGAACTTATTTAAGGTAAAACATAAATTATTTCTGCACATATCATCTTATATTTAAAACCAAGAAGTAATTCATATTTATTTTTAGATAGTTTACAAGAGCCCCGACTGCTCCAAACCGGCTGGAATCAGTGAGACTATGGCATCCCCAATTAGGACATGTCGTGAGGCTGAAAGAAGTGGGAAGGGGAAAGAGATGGGAAAGAAGAAGGTGGAAAAGTAGCTGGCTATTTAGATCTGATCACAAAGAAATTTTAAGCAACGTTTCAATTCTGAATGGTGGTCTTTTACCAGGGCGACGCTGCAAGTAATTACCACTCAGGGAATTGCCGGAATGTGGGCACATAATACATATACAAAATTTGAATTCATTAAATGTGAAATAACACAAAGTAATCAAATAAAATTTACTTGCGCACGCGGGGAATTGAATCCGTGTAACCGGGTTCGTAGACAACGATCGTAATGAGTAACGATTTAACCATGTAGGCCGTCACTTTCACGTCAGTTCCACACTATAAGCAGGTAAGTTGGAGTCGTTTTTAAAATGAACCAGCAAAACAGTCCAAACTGGGAGCCATAGGTATAATAGCATTCCTCATTTGGTGAATCTTCTGAGCTGTGAGGGCGAAGAAGTGGAAGTTTGGGAAGTTTCAGACCCATTTAGAACTCGTACAAAAATATAAAGTCATTTCAATAAAATGTCGATTCCAAATACTGCAAATATACCTTCTCCAGTCGGGAGAAACCTTAATTAATAAGGGCTTTAATTTGTGTTTAAATTAATGCTCACAAATTCAGTCAAAACATAAATTTCCATTATTGGGGGTTTGGCAAAGAAGCCTAAAAACAGTACAGTAATAATCAAATGTTTCAGTCATGAGGGTCATGTTTCAAAACGTTGGAGGTGTAGGAATAAATACTGACAGAAATAAGTTACGCGGATTTTTATCACGGGCATTCCAAAGCGGGTTGCAACACTGGTTGTCACGGCAACGCCGTCTATCAACTTATTCCGATTTCTGCTATTCTCAATGTTGGGCGCATAAAAGTTATTCTCGTAAACCTAATTGATTATTTAACGTCGATCGTGTGTAAAATTATTTGTGTTTTAAAAATAAACTTAAAGCTTTCTCCAAACCATTCGGAGTTGTTATTATTTATAACCAGACCGACATATGGCATCGTATTCGTTTAAGTAAGCGAACGGCTACGATACTATAAAGCCATAGAGGGTTAAAAGTTCCGTTTGATTGAGTTTTCAAATCAAAATCTTATTAACTATTCTAGTCTTTCTATTCTAAGTCTTATTAATTACTCTGATTAATCACCTTAACGAGATAGCACCAGAAGAAGAAGAAGAATTAACTGTTGAAGCAAAGTAATGACAGACCTGTTGGCAGTGCAGCCAGAAGATGACGGCATTGGGGTAGCGCAGGGGTCCGCCTAGCCCGCATCCGCCCACCTCGGTCCTCTGGTCGCGCAGCACGTCGCTGTGGGGCCGCCCTGTCTCCGCCCACACCTGCAGGGACCTGGGAAACAGGAAGGATATATTTTTATTATTATTGACATATATATATAAAAATAAAAATATGCTTGCTTGGGTGTATATATGAACATACATGATTAAGTATATGAATATATGAGATGTCTATGCGTTGCTAAACCGTTCATCCGATTGCGATGAAACGTTGGGTATTTAATGAGCGCATGCCCGCGATGGTTTCTATATATAAAAGTGAGCTCTGGCACTATGAAATTTATACAAAAAAATGCAATAGGTGTTACGAAAGCTGTTTGAAAACAGAATGTACCGGGACTGAATGTATGGACTACCGGAGGAGAACTCGGGAGGGGGGTTCGTGGGACATGGAAGCGGGATAGGGGAGTGGGGAGATGGAAGACGGAGAAGGAAGATTGGGCACGAGTGAGGGGAAGGGGAGGCGGAAGGGGAACGAGACGAATGGGATAGGACACGCAGTGAGAAATAATTTATTTATTTAGTGTCATTGTAAGGCATTCCGGGAACGCGCTAGTTAATTATAAAAGTATAGTAATAAGTTTAGACAACAAGAGTTTTTAGTGTTGAGATAACAAAAATTAAATAGCATAGGTATTAATGAAAAATAAGTAGACAGTGTACCCAAGAGGAAACTGTTTTGAACGCATGGACATATTGTACTCCAGGAAATTCAAAGGAGAAACGAAGAAGAGAGAAAGAAAGGTGATCCAAATTCGAGTTTTTTTTACATTAGCTCCACAAGAGGCCGTGAGGAAAATAACTTCCCTCAGCGCCTATGTATGACACCTTTGGGGATGCTGTGGGAAAGGTATTTCAAGGAAATAAAGTAGAGGAGGTTCTGGGAAGGAAAATGGTATTAGGAGTGGGTCAGTGTGTCCAGGAATCACAAACGTACAAATCCATCCCTCCCACTGCTGTGCAAGGCGATGGGTCGAGAGTCCGGCTGGAGATGTCATAGGGTTTCCTTCAACCGCTCTCTACCAATATGGCCAGCCACGAGTTGGTGGGCAGACGCATTCGTCACCAAGACCTGGTCAAACCTCACCCCATGAATCAGGTTCCTCTGTTAACATATCGCTCTGGGGAGATACAATAATAGTTCAGCTATATTCTATGACAGATATGATTCAATTTCTTAAGCCCATACAGCTGGACCTAAATAAATGGGGATGCAATTGTTCTTGTAGTTTCAGGCATTCAGGACTCTTGAAAATTTTCAAAAAGAAGAAAAAGGATTTTACAGAACCGTGCGCAAGTCAGGCACACCTAGGTAGGTATGGGGCAATGGGACTCGTACCCTCATTGCATGAAAAATAATTTCAATGATTATGTAATAAAAAATAGACGTTATAAATATATAATATATCTTCAAAAACAGCAAACTTATTTTTTGGCACCATTTTAATTTAAAAATGAAAAAATCTGGAATCTATAAATTGAAGTGAAATGATTGAGGTTTCTTTTGTATAGGTAAAAACTTTGAGAAACTTTGAAATAAGGATAAAAGAACATACGATATATTAAAACAATAATAGTTTCTCGAAGTTTGCCATTAATTTGTTGGAGACGAGTCACACTTTTACATTGTAATTTTAATGGCGTTCAGTTGGACAAATTGGAAATCTTAGAAATTAGAAAGAGCGTAAATACGAACTTAAATATTTTAAATAATCAGAAAATAGAAAATATAAAATAAAAATATCCTCAAACCCGAAAAATTTCTGGAGCCACATAAAATCCTCTAACAAATCCCAAGGTGTCCCAAAATGTATGTATCACGGAGAACTGAGAGCCGATATTGGAATAGGCGTTGCAAATTTATTTTCAGAATTTTTCAGTTCGGTTTTCAGTAAACCCTCCAGTAAATCCACTTACCAGTGTTCCAACGGACGCCGGAAACCATACATCCAATATAAGAAATATTGAGGTGACACGAGAAATTGTCTTAAAACACCTTAAGACAATTGATACTAGCAAAGGTGCCGGTCCTGACGAAATACCTTCAATCCTTATTAAACGATTTGCACACAATCTAGCCTTACCCCTTTCTTTGATTTTCAATCGCTCTCTAACCCAATGCACTGTCCCTGTTATATGGAAATCCGCTTTGTGTCTCCCATCTTCAAGAATGGTAAAAAAACTGATGTCACCAACTGCAGACCAATCTCCAAACTTTGCATATTTAACAAAAATTTTGAAAAAATAGTCTACGATCAACTATATGCTGCTCTTAAATCTAGCCTGAATATGAACCAACACGGTTTCATTAGTGGTAAATCAACAACCACAAATCTTTTAACTTTCACAGAGATAATTTGGATAACAGAATACAAGTGGACACTGTCTATACCGACTTTAGTAAGGCGTTTGACAGGGTCGATCACGCGACTCTGTTAAAGAAGCTTTTGGAAATTGGTATTCACGGCAATCTTTATCGTTGGCTATCTTCTTATATCTCCAACCGTAGTCAAATAGTAGTGGTTGCAGGATTTAAATCCGATTCTGTTGCTGTCACATCGGGAGTTCCTCAAGGCAGCTTGTTGGGACCATTATTATTCAACATATATATCAATGATGTCGGTAACTGTTTCTTAAACTCGCAAACCATCCTGTATGCCGATGACATGAAAATCTACTCACCTGTAAAGTCAATAGATGACTGTCTGAAGCTGCAAGATGATTTGCAATGTTTCAGCAGGTATTGTAATCCCCATTGTCTGGAAATAAATATATCTAAGTGCTTCGTTGGGCGCTTTACTAGAAATAAAAACGTATTTATCCATGAATACTCAATTAATCTTGTACCGTTATCTATCAAATTCGAAAGTAAGGACCTTGGGGTTATACTTGATAGTAAACTGAATTTTAATAAACAAATCGACCACATGGTCACTAATGCATCTTCTATGCTTGGTTTCATAATCCGCTCATGTAAACAAAGACCTTACTACTTTCAAAACACTATATTTCTCATATGTTCGTAGTATTCTTGAATACGCATCTCAGTATGGAACCCAGGCTATGCAGTACACAAAAATAGAATTGAAAGTGTTCAAAATAGATTTTTAAGGTATCTCAATTTCCGCTCTTTTGGATCTCATGTTAGTAATGAAGACTCTGCCAAATTCTTCAAAATACAGACGCTAACTTGTCGAAGAAATATAGCAGATTCGGTAATGTTATTTAAAATTATACATAACTTAATCGATTGTCCTGATCTTCTTCAACGCCTATCATTCCACGTTCCTAATCGCAACAGTAGACAGTCGCTTACTTTTAATCTTCCTCTTTGCAAGACTAACTCCAAACATAACTCATTTATCTACAGATCCACACATTCATTCAACTTAAATTATTACCACATTGACATTTTTAACTCGACGTTACATGACATAAAACAAAATCTCACTAAGCAACATGATTCAAACTAGGTCAATCTACCCCTCCCCCTATATATTCGCGTCCTTAGCCTTTTAATCCTTATCCTATATTTCTCCTCCCCCTCTCACATCATGTAACTAAAAATGAACTAATTAAGTAAACACCTTTATAATGTCACACATTAATTTACTATTATTATCTGTGGAAAGTTTATAATTGGCATAATTAACCATTTTATAATTGTATTATTGTGTAATTTATGATTTGCTGTCAACTTTCCCAAATATATATAAAATAAAATATTTTTTATGACCCATTATTAAACTTGCCCCCTTTTTAAATTATGTTCTATAACCCCCCTCCCCCTTCCAAGCACCACCTATCCATTGACACCGTTAAATCTATTATTGTATATTTTACGGTGCTCCAGATTTTATGTCCGGGTTAAATCTTTCCCAAATGAAAGAATAAACCCTTCCACACACTTTTCCACAAATGAATATCTAGTAAATTCACGCAATGTAAGTGCACTATATAAGTATAATAAATACAAAACAATACAAGAACAATATGTCAATCCACCAGAAACATAATGGGAACATATTTCACCGACTCCAGATATTTTCATATCAGAGGGTTCGGCTCTGATGAAATCCTAACTGGTCCGATAAATCCTACTGATCCCTCAATATAAATATTTAAAAAATCTTTCGTAATCCTACATGTATTTAAAATTACCGACTTTTGCATTTTTATGTACAATTTTTTTGACAAATCTAATACGCCTAAATTTTGAATGAGAGAGCTAGGTATAATGCCAGTAGCCGAAATAACAAATGGTAATATTTTTATAGTCTGAGAATGCCAAATTCTTCTAATCTCATTTCCTAAATCTGTATATTTTCTTATTTTTTCAGAAACAGTTTTCTGAATATTACAAGAATTTGGAATAGCGACATCAATGATATAAGTTTATTTTTTTATTTTGTCATGTAAAACTATATCGGGTCTATTATGACTAATTATTCTGTCTGTTAGAATAGTTTAATCATAATAAATTTTATAAAATTCATTTTCTAAAAATGAATTTGGTTCATATTCATAATATGGTACATTACGGCAGTCAATCAAGTTATGTTTAGTTACCAAACTTTGGTGAATTATTTTTAAAACTTGATTGTGCCTAAATGTATACTCGGACGGCGCTAATACAGAACATCCCGATATAATATGTTCTATAGTTTCCGGAAAAGCCAAACATTTTCTACATAAATCATCAATTTGATTTGCATCTTTGATGATATTCTTCCTATAATTTTTAGTATTAATGACTCTATTATTATTATTACTATTAATATTATTAATTATTTAATAATTTTACTATTATTATTATTAAATAATATTATTATTATTACATTTAAAAACCATGATATATAATGTTTGCAACTTGATTTAATTTGTATAACTTAAATTTTATAACTAAATTTTATTTTAAAACCATAACATGTATAATTTCCTATCTGAAAACTTCACCCGCCCTAACACAAGGACATTCCTAGCATGGCGGTTGAAATAACACAAAAATAATATACAATGTAAAATATTCTTATATTAAATAAATTAGTTTACGTAAACCCTGAGGAAGTAAGCATCTTTTTGTAGACATGTGGTTTAAATTAAGAAATCTATTAATTTCGAATATAATATACGAATATATACCGTAAAATGTTAGGAATAAAAATTATCGATCAATAATGGGCATACAACGGTAAATAATATGCATACATTGTTAAGACAAATAATGTAAATATTACGTGAACAATTTGATTCCTTGAACCATAATGAAATCCAACAATACGAAAAGTACCTACCCAATCAAAATAATTTCTATTGGAATTGTAGAAATGCAGAAGATAAAATAAAACATTTCCATAGACATATGAAAAATCATATTACGTAGATTGAGATTAATCTTCAACGGCAGATCCAGTAATTCATCTTTGTTTGGGGAGATTTGATATTCTTTTGAAGGATCTTTTGTGTTGTGTACAGTACAATATCAAGATATTCCGCATAAAATATTAGATAAAAATCAAATTTTGGGGGAAATATTTCGACTGATCATATTCGTGTTCAACAAATAAATGTTGATTTAAAAAACAATATTATAACTTTTATTGTAGTTTTATATTATATGTTTTAAACGTATGTACCTAGATCATCATCATCATCATCATTCGGTTATACGTAGATATAGAGGATTTTGAAGTGAGAACTTCTTTAGCACCGTTGTGATATGAAACTCGATGAAACGAAAATAGAATTTAGCCTGCGAAAGAATAAGATAGATAATCAGTCTCCTCTTTGTGCGGTGCTTAGTAGCCTACGCACTCTTGTCTACTTTATTTTTCTGAATGTTTCACTTCTACCGCGTGTAAAATACACAGAGTTTTTTTATAACGAAGTTGGGTCGTGTCAAGAGTTAGAATAACAGAAGAGTGTGTATGACTGTGAAAGAAGCAAATAGAAAATAAAAAAAAAGAGTTGTGTGGCGGTCCTTACTCAAAGACTTCCTACGGGAAAGAGGTAAGCCGATTAGATTGTTATAAAAAAAAACAACAATAAATCAAAACGCTCTGACGACATATACGAGTAATGCCGTTTCAGAAAGCCCTCGCAGAAACATTGAAAGCTGTCTGACGTAATTAGATGCGGTTTCATGAGTTTTACGCCGAACATTATTGTTACGCCGTTTATTGGATTACCCCACTGCCATAGGTCATCTTAAGTGGTTCGCTACGTTTGGTGACTTATCAGGGGTACTCAGGTTTATGGGGATCGGGTAAGACTAGCTGAGGGAGACCTTTTGATTTCTCCCGCCGGACTCTCTCGACCCATCGCCTTACCCCGCAGTGGGAGGAATGAATTCGTACGTCCGTCACTCCTGAACACATTTACCACCATATTTCTGCCCGCATGCCATTTTTATTCCCAGAACTTTCTCTCCTTCCTTTCCCTAATAAAACCCTCCATGGGGTAAGGTTTTCTGCTCACCATCCGAAGGACGCAGGATCGAATCCCAGCGTGCACATATATTTTATTTGATTAATTTGTATTATTTCACAATTAATTAGATTAAAAATAACATATGATATATTTACGGAACATTCCAAAGTGGAAGTAAGATACTCTCAGTATCGTCCTGGTGTAAGACCACCATTCAGAATTAAAACATTACTTGAAATGGCTTTAGCCGTATTTGGTGACCAGCTTTTAATAGCCAGGTACTTCCCCACCTTCCTCCTCTCTTCCCCTCATAACTATCTTCAGCCTCAAAACATACCCCAATTGCGGGTGCCATAGGCTCCACACGGGAGCAGCTGAGATTATTGTGAGGTATTCACAAAAAAAAATACAGCATCCCCAAAGATGACATAGGCTAGAGGAGAATAGATTTCCTTAGGGCCGCCTGTGCGGAGCTATTGTACTTTGTACTATCTAAATATAATTCTACTAAATACTATCGCTAGGAGAGATGTAAGGCGGTTGTTAAATTTAATTTCAAAGTTAACCAACTCACCCAAAGCTGCCATTGTTAACGCTTTTGCTGCTACCATTTGCAGTTAAAATATTTCAGATAAAAATAATCTCCCGACAGGATATTCTTTATAGCCCCTAAAAAATCAGGCGCTAAAAAATAATCGCATAAATCAGTAGTAAGTATTTCGAAGAATAATCACCAAGTATTTATTTAACTGCAGAATTTATTTGGAGGCGCTTACAGATTAAAAGCTCGTAAAATCTTAATGGTCTCATTGTTACGTCGGCTTACGAACCTGTTATATTATTATTATCTGTAACCTCTTTAAAGTGCATGAAAACCCAAATAATATAATTATTAACGTAGAAATTGTAACCCCGAGGCGTACATTTTCTAAAAACACATACGAGTAGCTACGAACGTACTATAAAAATAAGATATCCAAAAATAGTGTAAAGTCGGTTTAAGTGTAATGAACATGTTTCATAGGAAACGTAATTTTGGGTTTGAGGCCAAAATACCCAACCAAACTGAAAAATACGAGTGCTTTTGAAGTGAAAACTTCTTAAGCACCGTTGTGATTTGAAACTCGATGACACGAAAAAGCGACACTAAAAAGAGACAAACAAAAACATCTATAGAATTTAGCCTGCGAGAGAATGGGATAGAATAATCGGTCTCCTCTTTGTGCGGTGATTCGTAGCCCCTCCACTCTTATCTACTTTAGTTTTCGGAAGATTTCACTTCTACCGCGTGTGAACTGCACGCTTGATTTTTATTCAAAAGTTATATTATATATCTAGTACGGATATGTGCTACTTTAGTTATTTTAAATGATCAAAATTAGGTAATTAAAGAATTCAGTTTTGATTCATTTTGGAAGCAACTTTGGAATTTTTTGGTGAGTTATTTATATCTAATGTTTAAAAAAATATCCTGCCTTGTGTTCTGCGTCAATATAATGAAAAATAAAATAAATTAACGTTAAAAATGCGTCTTTTGGGTGGTAAATTTAAAATTATAAACCACAAATTTTTGTTCCGACATAAACAGGTCATTTGTAATTTAATTTTTTTCTTTATTTATTTATATTCTTTAACATACATACATATTACAGATAATTACATTGGTATACATAGATATTAAGTTTAGTAATAAGGAAAAAAAAATGTTACTGATCCGTAGGTAAGTACCTAGTAGTATTTTGTGAACACCTCACTAGACCAATCAAATGTTTTATTTAACTAATTTTTATTTTACATTTCATCACATTTTTATAAAAAAAAAATTTGTGCAATTATTTTTTAAAACGTTTTTAATTTACTCAACAAATCATTGCCGTTGCCTATAAAATCATGAAACTATAATATCTTTAATGGCCTATATTTTATAATTTAAAGCAAAAGTAAATAAAGTAGCTCATATCCGTACTAGATATTTTATATACCTTTTGACCACAAAAATAATTTTTCAGTTTGGTTGGATATATTGATCCCAAATCCAAAATTAAGATTAGTATGAAACGGGCCGCAAGAAATGTACTAGGAAGACATGACATGTGAATACTTAGGAGTGGTAAGAATCACAGAAGTAAGAGTAACAGTCGATGTATGAATATACAATGTGTGTACAATGTATGAATGTGTGTTTATACCTGCATAGATGTCTATACCTGTATAGATGTGTGCACCTATATATATCTATACGTTGTGCTTTCATGTACAGATATTGAAAAACAAAGTTATGTATGTTTGTTTATATCTGTATAGATGTGTGTATGAGGGTGTGCATGAATGCACAAATATTGAACAAAAAAGTTATGTACATTTGTATAACCTAAATCTAATTTAATTCTTTTCTCCTTTCTATTTTATATTTCCTACTTTTTTATTATGATGTTTCCAATTTTTAGCATCATTTACACTAGGCTTCATATTTCATACAAAGTAACTACATATACTCCATTGTTGGTCACCATGAAACAGGCAGCCGCCTAGTATTGTGAACTAATATATCTACTCTATGTAAATGTCTTAATTATGTAAGTATCATGTGTTTTATAAATACATAAAAATAAACACGTAAGAAAGAATCGTATTGCGTTCCAACCTATTTGCTAACCCCTATTATTATTTTTTTATGAAAATAAAAACTAATTAAAATTATAAATACAAAACAATTAATGATGAACATCTTGCAAAATAGAATGATTTAAAAAAAAATAAAATACTCTTTAATTCTCAGTAATAATAAATATCTAACAATAAAGCATTTAGATACAAATTAAAAGCTACTTCGAATAGCACATACCGTCCAAAGATAAAAGTCGGCGAAGAATTCTACATTTTACACACGAGAGGATAGAAAACACATGACAAGGCCAGATAAATCACACCGCGGATTTTCTTACTAATTAGAAATGGCTTTTGATATCCCGGCATTATAATCCATAATTCCAAATTATCATAAGTTGTGTTCAGTGAACTTTTCATTAGTAAGTAAGTTAGCATCCGGCAGTTGTTGGAAGGGGCACTGGGCACTGGGCAGGCAGTGGCAGTAAGATCGCATGCGCCGGAATGGTCAACCGGCCATTGTTTGTGTAAAATACAATAATTACTTAAAACTTTATAATGAGTGCCTTTATGCGCATAAAAAGAGCAGTGCATTAATATTCACGCTGCACAGCTTAATTTATCACGGTCTATGGACTGTTAACAGGTTTATTGCATTGAATAGTCCTGGGGAGCCCTTGGACGCAGACCGCTTCTCAAACTGCACACTAAATGTTCCAATAATCGAAATTAATATTATTATTAGAAACTAGAATTAAAGAATCAAACGATTCTAAGATTCGGCAGGTCACAAACACTGCGACGGGCTGGTCATTATTGCAGGAATGGGGTATTTTCACAAACCATGAATACCGTCAAAAATGTGTGGAAGATTTAAATTTATTTTTCAGAATCTCGTAATTGTACTAAAAATATGTAATTTTTATATTTCCATTCACGAATAATGATTTTAAAAACGATCTAAAACCGTACATTCTGAAACTGGCTACAACGCCGCTATGACGTAGAACCGCCACTTGCCGGTAAGTCAGCCGGTACACCGATGTTACCCGGTGTGACGTCAACGACGCTATATTCATGAATAAAAACGAAAATGTCGTTTTGGAGGCAAATCGTACAATGGCACATTTTAAACCGTTATAGAAAATTTACTCTTTACGTAGACGAGTACATACCACATATAGTACATACAAAGTAATTTGTTTTCATTTAATTTAAAATGACGCTACAAAGTGAATTTACTAATATTAAATTCGAGTGAAGTTTACATGCTGTAGAAGCGAAACTTTTCAATATACAATAATAAGCCATATTCTCAAATTTCTGGCAAGTGTTTGGTTTCGGTTTTCTCCTTATTTTACCTTTATGTTTGATGTCCATTCATAATATTCTTATTTCTGTACAGAAACTGTGTCCTTTTGTATTTTATATTTTAGTTTTAATATTCTTATATCACTGTTATTGTTTATTATTATTGTTCTGTGCTATAACAACAACACTGTTATTGTTAATTTCTTGTTCTCTTGTAATTGATTTGTGTATATCCTTTATTTCATATGTACATCCTTTATTTCATAATATTATTTTAACAATTTTTTTAAGGACTCGTAAGGAGTACCTACTTTAGGAGTAATCTTAAGAATACGACCACTGAACACTAAATTATTATTTTTAAGGTTAACTCAGTTAAGCGCGCTTGAAGAGAAATAACACAAAACTGCGCTATACAAATTTTATGTTGTTATTATTATTATATACTTTTATGTAAACATCTCGTAAGAGTTCCAGCTGCTCTCGTCTGGAGCAAGTGAGACTATAGCTTCCCCAATTGGGGTATATTATGAGGCTGAATGTAGTGGGGAGGGAAAGGAGATGGGAAAGAGGAAGGTGGGGAAGAACCTGGCGATTCAGATCTGATCACCAAACACGGCAAAAGCCATTTCAAGCAACGTTTCAATTCGGAATGATGGTCTTACACCAGGGCGATACTGAGAGTATCTTGCAATCTGGAACGTGCCACAAATATACCATATATTATTTTTGATAAATTAATTGTGAAATAACATGATTTAATCTGATAAAATTTATTTGCGCAAGCCGGGAATCGATCCCGCGGCTCTAGGATTGCGAGTCAAGAGCCTTACCCCTCAACCACTTGGTCGATGTTCACATGATCGTTAAAAGGAAATATTTATTAATAAAAAAACAGCGCATACATCGTTTTGCTTATGATACCAAATTTGTTAATGAATTAGTCACCCAGAAATATAATGATAAAAGTCATAACCGGTTACTGAAAGCATACTCAATGAAATTCAGTAATATAATTTAACTTTTCTGTTCAATAACATACAATTTGATAGGCAATATGCATCAATTTTGAACGCGTTTGTACCTCTACTTACAAAACACAACAAATTGGTAATAAGCAAATAAAAGTTGGTAAAAAAACAAGGATCTTTTTTATTGATTTTGATATACATATATATCAATCTACAAATGTATTTATAATTTTGAAATCGATAATTTAAGATAAGCAAAAAATACTAAAATTGAACAAGACTGGTTCAATCAGACCAAAGGTTGAGAACCCCTAACTGTTGACTAACTATAGCTGGCACGCGACAGATGCACCTTGCACTCGCATTAGTTATTCTTGCTTCTCCCACATACGTGTATTTATAGCATCCCCGCACGAGACACGCGATCTCCGGCAGAGGTATTCAAGGTAGGGACTAAGGACACCACTGACTTGCCGAAACATTCAATTATAAATTACAATAATATTCCCGGTGAAATGCAGCTATTAGAGATACCTGTTTCGATCTCCCCTGGTTTATGAACCAGTTAAAATAATTGATCAAATTAAAGGTAACAGTTTTAATGGTTAAATAAAATTGTCGGTGTCAAAAGCACGTACGAAATAATAATAAACTTATTACAGCATTCGGAAAAGCTTTCATTAATTTTAAATGCAGGAAATTGGATGACCACGAGATAACAGTATTGTATTGAGTACGACGAATCTGATAAATATGTTTAAACAATTATAATTAAAATTGAGGTCCGGTTACGAAAAGTCAAGACAAATGCATCGTGAGAGCTTTCATGAAGAAAAACCTTCCTTTATTTATTTGTTATAAAAGTACATTCACAGTTTAATGAAGCTTTGACTGTCCTACTAGGAAGGTCTCCCGTTCTAGGTCAGTCAAATTGACAAGTTTCGTTTACATTAGGTATTTAGGTACATGATCATCCATGTAGTATTAAGTTTCATATTTACACCATTACGACGGCCTCCGTGGTCAAGGGGTAATGCTCATGACTCGCAATCCGAAGGGCGCGGGATCGAATCTCGGCGTGCGCAAATAATTTGTTTTTGGATTAATTTGTGTTATTTCACTATTAATTCATTTATAATAATATATGTATAGTATATTTGCGGATCGTTGCAGATTGGCAGATACTCTCAGTATCGCCCTGGTGTAAGACAACCATTCACAATTGAAACGTTGCTTGAAATGGCTTTAGCCGTGTTTGGTAATCAGATATGAATAGCCAGGTACTTCCCCACCTTCCTGTTCCATCTCCTTCCACTCCCCACTACCTTTAGCCTCATAACATACCCCAATTAGGGATGTAATAGTCTCATTGGCTCCAGACGGGACCAGCTGAGATATTCATTGTGAGGTATTCATATAAAAAAAATCGTATAACGCAATAATAATACGTTTAACACTAGCTATATGATTGAGATAA
Organism: Limnephilus lunatus; assembly: GCA_917563855.2. Lineage (NCBI taxonomy): Eukaryota > Metazoa > Arthropoda > Insecta > Trichoptera > Limnephilidae > Limnephilus > Limnephilus lunatus. Next base: position 42,732,671 of record OU830598.1, on the reverse strand, counting down.
GCAATTCAATAAAATAATAATAAATGTTGAAGTATAGATGTATGTAGCTCTTCTTGACAATATCAATATGGGAACACCTCAGCACAGGTTCGCCTAGTGAGGTATGTTCACAAAATACTACTACTAACCTATTTACATACAGATACGGATCATTAACATTTTGTTCTTATTACTAAACTTATTATCTGTGTAAACCAATGTAATAATTTGTAGTGTATGTTCAAGGATAGAAATAAATAATAAATAAATACTAAAGCTTTGAAATTGCCACATTTTATTTTTTGTTACAAATCGTGAGTGAAACACATATTCCTGGCACGACTTTACCCTTAGCAGTAGCAACAGGTGAGAAATGATTGTAAAACGATATACCTGATGGACATGAATCACAAAAAAATGTCATTTGCCGAACAAAAAGTAACGCGGTAATAAAGTTCAGTTCATTCTTTCTTTTACGACTCGAAGGCGCGCACTAAAAGCTCGGGGCATCGACCAACTGGTATATGGATGGGTTGGGGCATTAATGTGTAAGATTTTATAAGGGGGTTTTTGTCGCATTGGAAGTTGGACGCCTCAAAGTCGACGTTATCCGCCCAACAGGTGCGCGTCACTCACTTTTCTTCCGAAGCGCATCGTCCGCTAAATAAATACAAATGATAATAAAAAACACATCATTGTGAAACACCGACCCGATTTTAAAGCGAGGGCGAGAATTTAAAAATAATAATTAGTGCTTATTTTGTGTTATTTTGAAACATTTTTAATTAGCACGTCGGAGTGGTTGTTTTATGAAGTGTAAAACTTTTTCGGCACCGTTGTGATTTGAAACGTGATGAAACGAAAAATAGCGACACTAAAAAGAGACAAAAATATACATCTGTAGGATTTAGCCTGCGAAAGAATGAGATAGAATAATCGGTCTCCTCTTTGTGCGGTGCTTCGTAGCCTCCCCACTCTTGTCTACTTTAGTTGTCTGAAAGTTTCACTTCTGCCGCGTGTGAACTGCATGCTTGTATTTTTTTTTTCATTGTCTCCACACACAAGGCCGTGAGGAATATAATTCTCTCACTGTGTCATCTATCGGGAGGCTGTGTGGAGAGTTTATTTAGGAAAGGGAGAGAAAGTTCTGGGAAGGAAAAATGTATGAGGGGAGGGTAGGAATCTGAGGGTCAGTGTGTCCAGGAGTATGAATCTATCCCTCCCACTGCGGTGCAAGACGATGCTCCGAAAGTGTCTTGCAAGAGAGGTCAAAAGGTCTCCCTCAACCAGTCTCTCCTGAACCGACCTGCCACGCACTTTGTGGGCAGAAGCATCCGCCGCCAAGATCCAAACAATCCTCACCACATAACCTAGGCACCCATGCTAAATCACCAAACGTACGATACGGTAATCATATCCGCCTCCCAAATTGAAACTCTCATTTTATCGCCAAGGAAAACCGTTCAGAATCGAAATGCTGCTAGAAATGGCTTTATCCGTGTTTGATGACCAGATTGATCTTTTCCATATCCTTCCCTTTCATACCCCCTTATCCCACTTGTATGGAGAGAAGTTTCGATATACAGCGGCACATTTCAATGAGATTATTTCTGAATATTACTGAGTGCTAAAAATAACCAAACTCGTTAAACATATATAATATACTTAAAGATCAAGAGTGTTTTACAGTAAACAAACAACATGTTATCGATAAAATCGTGAAGAGGTCGCTAACACGAAATTAAGGAGATTTTATTGAAGGTCTAACTAATATTGACTGAAGAATTACGACTTGGCAGACCGTGAAAATAAGACCATCATATTTGCTCCAGCCACATATTAGGCACGCTGTCAAAATCACAAATATGATAAGAATATGTTGTCCCAAAAGACTCGAGAAGCTTTTTGATATCTATTGTGATGGATAAAGAAAATATATCGTTGAAGAATAAGATAATACTAATGAATCCAAACTCCGCGCCGTTACCTTTTTATTTTTCTGTGTCTGTTCTGTTTCAGATTGGTTTTGGTTTTGATGTTTGGTTTAGATTTATTAGTATTATTTTCTTCTTTATGACGTATTACATTGATGGGTATATTCTTCAAAAGTTATTTAAAAAAAGATCGATAAAATAAATAGTAAAAATGTTGTGTTTGGAATCTGGAATTGGATCTGAAATAATAGATACAAATATGAATATTATATTCTAAAAGATAAAAAGCAAAAAAACCTTTTCTTTAACATTAATCTATCTATACTGGTGGCCCATTCAGGCCCAAGTCATACTTAGGGATGCAGTGTGGAGTGTAGAGGGTCTTCTTAAGGAAAGAAAGGAGAGGAAGGTCGGGGAAGGAAAAAGTTAAGAGAGGTGGATAGAAATCTAGAGGTCAGTGTGTCCATGACGGACGTATGAATCCATCCCTTCCACTTCAGTGCAAGACGATGGGACCAGCTGAAGAAGTTAAAGGGTCTCCTCAAATCGGCCTCTCCCGATTCAGTCCGCCACGCAGCTAGTGAGCTGGCACATCCAGCGCCAAGACCTGAACACACTTCACCCGATTAACCGGATCACCAAACATAGCGAATCATTATGGGTGACCTATGGCAGAGGTGTTGATATCCAATAAATGAATACGTGCTTCAATCATATTGGTCAAACTTGTTTACCGGAATAAAATTTATCAACTACAGAAGCTTTGATGAAACTGCTGAAAAACGATTTCAAATATAGACTTTCTTTATGCATTTATTTAGACCGTGATTTTCAGACCAGACTTTCTTTATCCGTTTATTTTTATCCGTTTATTTAGACCGTGTATCTATCCTATTTACCTATTTCAAAGTTGCGGCAAGACTTATCACCGGCGTATCTAAATATTTCCAAAAATTTCAGAGAATCTCAAAAATCTTCACTGGCTCAAATGTCCTGAAAGAATCCAGTTCAAGCTCTGCTGGATGTTTAAGTCCCCTAACGGAAAGGCTCCGGCTTACTTATCGGAATTGTATTCCAGAAAATTCCAATTCTCGACAGTCAACCCTGAGGTCAGCAGCGTCATCAGCTGTTGGAAGGTTAAATGAACCAAAGCGCACACCAGATACTAAGTTCAGTGAGCGCGCTTTCGGAGTGTCGGGACCTAAAGCCTGGAATGGACTGCCACATGACTTAAGAACGATCACAGACTCGGCAGAATTTAGAGCTAAACTTAAAATCCACCTTTTCAGACAGTTGTATCCATAAACTCAAACTCTTTCACCTTCACATTCAATGCCCGCGACACTGTAAATAACTAACCTAAAAATGTAGAAAAAAAAAACTATTTGTAAGCGTTTTTAAAGGTCATTTCAGGAACATTCTCCAGCCCTAAAGAGTCCTAAATTCTCCAGTCTTTTCAAATACATATTTTGATATTATCAGCTCCACTTTTGCCACTAATCTTTTAAAATGTAATACTTATAGTGATGGGGGTAGCAAATGTAAAATCGTGCAATGTCCAGTGTTTTTAATATAATGTCCTCCGCGTGCAAAGCCGTATCTTCTCCAAGCACAAACTTTCTTATTAAAGTGTTTATCGGAAGTAAGTATGCAGGTAAGTATGTTTCTGTATCCATTTGTAAATAGTAAAATTAGATGGAACCTAAGCATTCTGAATAAATTGTACAGTGCCCTTGAGGTGATTTTTGGACAAAAACGGCGTTCTATAAATTATCCAATTATTTTTACGGTGCTCCAGATTTTATGTCCGGGTTAAATCTTTCCCAAATGAAAGACTAAACCCTTCCACACACTTTTCCACAAATGATTAACTAGTAAATTCACGCAGTGTAAGTGCACTATATAAGTATAATAAAAACAAAATAATACAAGAACAATACGTCAATTCACCAGAAACATAATGGGAAAATATTTCACCGACTCCAGATATTTTCATATCAGAGGGTTCGGCTCTGATGAAATCCTAACTGGTCCGATAAATCCTACTGATCCCTCAATATAAATATTTAAAAAATCTTTCGTAATCCTACATGTATTTAAAATTACTGCCTTTTGCATTTTTATATATAAATTCTTTGACAAATCTAATACGCCTAAATTTTGAATGAGAGAGCTAGGTATAATGCCAGTAGCCGAAATAACAAATGGTAATATTTTTATAGTCTAAGAATGCTAAATTCTTTTAATCTCATTTCCTAAATCTGTAGGTATATTTTCTTATTTTTTCAGAAACAGTTTTCTGAATATTACAAGAATTTGGAATAGCGACATCAATGATATATGACCGGTCAGTGGTTGAGTGGGCATAGCGCTTGGGTCCCACCCGGGCGTCGCATGTTCGATTCCTCGGCTGGCTAAGTCCTCCATCACAACACAAGCAACATTTTCGGCTTTCTGTGGTGGTAGTAGGAGATTTTCAAACATTGTTGGGTTATTCGTAGCCCGGGAATGTTTGTCTTTCTTTTAAAAAAAAAAAAAAAAAAAAAAAAAAAAAAAAAAGTTATTTTTTTAATTTTGTCATGTAAAACTATATCGGGTCTATATCTGGGTTCTGTCTGTTAGAATAGTTTTGTCATAATACATTTTATAAAATTCATTTTCCAAAAATGAATTTGGTTCATATTCATAATATGGTACATTACGGCAGTCAATCAAGTTATGTTTAGTTACCAAACTTTGGTGAATTATTTTTAAAACTTGATTGTGCCTAAATGTATACTCGGACGGCGCTAATACAGAACATCCCGATATAATATGTTCTATAGTTTCCGGAAAAGCCAAACGTTTTATACATAAATCATCAATTTGATTTGTATCTTTGATGATATGCTTCCTATAATTTTTAGTATTAATGACTCTATCTTGAATGGCAAGCATAAACCCTTTTATTTCTGCGCTCAACTCTCCAATACTCAACCATTTTTTTGACGAAAGTTTGTCTACATATGTTTGGTTGAGATAGTTGAAGTGTTTTGCGTGAAGAATTTTATTTGACCAGGAATCTATTAATTCCTGGTTGGTATTTATAAGAATTCTGGCATTCTCGTCGTATAAATTTAATGGCAAATATTTCTATCTGCCTTGCAAATTATTTTATGCATTTCTGAACTATCAGCTTTCCTATGGAAAAAATTTCTTAGCATTTCTACCTGATTATGTTTTAAAGATGTTATTTTGACTATACCTCTACCTCCTAAATTTCTAGGTAAATTAATTCGTTCTATAGCTGAATTCTATAGCTGAATTTGGATGATGGCAATTAAACTTTGTTAACGTAGTTCTAATCAATCATTCTAAGCTATCTAAATCTGTATTAGACCATTTATTTATGTCAAATGAGTAAGTTAATAGAGGTATTGCCCAAGTATTTATTGCCTTTACTAAATTTTTAGCAGATAATTTTTTGCATTTTAAAATTTTTGTGATCCTAGTTTTTAATTTAATCCTAATATCATTTTAAATACTAGTATGATCTAATCTATTTGATTGCGGATATCCTAAATATTTATAAACCTCATCCCCTTTCATACTTTCAATTTTGAAGTTTCTAAATATACCCTCGTCTCCATCTACAATTTTACCTTTCTCTATATGGATCGTTCTACATTTATCTAAACCAAAAGTCATTTTAATATCATCTGAAAAAATTTTAACTACTTTAATCATTTTCTCTAAATTTGGTTCAGAATTCGAAAATAATTTTAAATCATCCATTATCATTATTATTATTACCTGTTGTAGAAGAATAGGAAAAAAATGGAACAAATATAATTGAAAATCAAATTTCAAACGATCATTGTAAATTGTTGTCTGAAGAAGTTGTTGGTTGAAGAGTAATTTGGATTCGAAGCTTCGAAATTGATTAAAAACAAGGATGACAAATCAGTAGCCCCAGGATATAAATCTTAAGCCAAAACTCAGGGTTTGATCTCGAACGACGCAAAAGCGGTGAAGGGGGCGATGAAGTTTCAAACGATATAATAATCTTCCTTATTATTGGGTAATTAAAATAAACCACTCTAAACTAAATACTTAAAATAATATTTCGACAACGTATGTATAATTCACGTAAGTCTCATAGAAAAGCACCTGCTAAAATATTTAAGTAGTACCAACTATTTACTAAGCAATAATTGGAATAATGATTATTGAGAAGTTGCCCACAAATGACTATAAAATAGTTACCCAAAAGCAGTACAATCAATTTGAAAACAGCTTTATGATGCGGCGAGTCATCAACGGGGCGTAATTTAATTATGATAGTTAAATTATTGATAGCTGTGTAGCGTCCTACAGTGTTCAGAGTAATAAATAACTTAAATACAGTGGCATTTGGTCAGGCACATACAGGTAGTAAGTACCTTATCCCTCACCGGCCATGAATCAAGGAAGGTAAAAAGGTGATTCTGTCATTACGAAATAATGAGTGGAAGGCGTATATTTGGTAGGACATTTGGCGTGTGGATGTGGGGAGAGTATTTGGGTCAACCGCGTTTGAAGAAACCAAAACAGAGGGTTGAGACCTAATTCGAATCGTTTTTTTTTGTATCAAACTCATTTGTAAAATATGACAGGTGGCCGTAGTTTATAATTGAAGGTAGCACTTTAAGCGCTTTAACGGATTAAAGCACAATAGATATTTAAAAATTTGAACACAAAAAAGTCTGCTTATAATGAAATAATATGTACCTTTCTTGAACGTGCCTACCTAAACCTATGTCTACTAATTTATTTATTTACTTACGCAATTAGGGCTTTTACATACAACAAGCTTTATAAATTACATTAGTGTTAGTTACATTATTTAATCCCAGCTACATGAATGTGATGCGCTATTCAATTTGTCCATATTGGCACTATAGCAAACAGTAGAATATAAAAAATACAATAGATTACAAAAGAATCAAGGGAATTGATACTTACAACAAATACAAAGAAGAGAGGAAAAAAAGTATTGATACCTACATAAAGTAAATAGCAAAAATCAACACTAAAAGAAAAAGTAAAGTATATGGTTAATATTTACATAAAAAGTAAAATAAGTCACAGATTATATAATACAATAATGTTAACGAAATAAAATATCGGTGATTTCTTAATAAAATTTCCTAAAATACCAACGGAATTTAACTTATTTCCAAGCCTATGTAGGCCTTTGGACTGTAGAACGAATGAAACAGTTTGTTTTCGACGAATACATGAAGAACCACTCTGAAAGTCTAGTGTTACAATGTGGAACGTTACTAGCTTCATTAAGTCAGGTGTATCCATAGAGCCATTAACTAATTTGTTTAAAAGTACCAAATCGCTTATATTTCTTCTGCAAATCGGTTAAATTAAGTAATTTAATTAACTTAACATAATTAATTTGTTCAATGGGTATGGAAATCTTGAAACTGATGAGCTTTAAAAATATGTGTTGAACTTTATCAAACTTTTATTTGATCTGGTTTATAGTATGGTGACCAAATAGTGGAATTGTAATCTAAATTACTTCTTACTAAGGCAGTGAAGATAACGTAAAATCTTTAGTGAAGTTAAAATAAATCCTAAACATTTCATAGCCTTATTTACTTCATTGAAATGTGTGACAAAATGTTTGATGTTTTGGCATACCGATAGTGGTAACCTCTCCCAGTTTCATAATATAGCCAAAATCTTACAGAAATAGAGGTAAAAATTGAAATATGAGAGTCTGGACAAAGGTTTTCAAAAAAGATAATTAAAATAGCCATGAACTGATAACAATGACGAAACTTATTAAAAACAGATTCTATAGGCGTCATGTTCAAAAGAAAAAATGATTTCTTGAGTTAAGAAATCATTTTTGATGATAATATAAACTTGCTGGTTTCTGAAGCTTTGGTTAATACGCATAAGCGCCAGGCGAGATTAAAGGGATTTATTGGATAAACACGTCCATAACCAAAGGTCTATGTGTTAAACTATAACTTATACTAATATTTTTGTCGTAAAAACTATTGTCAAACCTCTAGCACAGATAACGTTACAGGGAAATTAAATAATGATGTCAAAATTTATGTGACGGTTTTTATTTATAGGTGTCGTTGGTGGGAACTTCGTAGGTGTTTTCTCAGACAAATAATAAATATAAACATACATAAAAAACTTACATTTAACAAAATCAACTGCCTGATCCTAAAATACACAATATTTGACTAGAACCATCGTAAAGGTTTTCAAACTATTTCACGAGCACTTGCAAAATAGTTGTATAATAGTAAAAAATATAGGAACCAAAATGATGTTATGTTATTGTGATTTATTTTTGGGGTATTGCGCTACAGTGTCCATCATCAGGGCAGACGTGTAATCCAAAATGATGTGTGTGTTTTTAAAATGCGTTTGACAAATCTTTAAGAGGTTTCAAAAGTAAAATAAGGAAGTTATTTAATTACTGTTAAGTCCTTTTGAATTTCACCATAATTTTTCTGGAAACTCGTGATTTATAATATAGGAAATATATAAAATGTAACGTAATGATAAGGGTCATTCTTAACTCAGTTGAATTAACTTTTTTAATTTTTTTTTATAAAAGCTCCACACAGGAGGCCCTGAGGAAAAAAATCCCTCAGGGCCTGTGTCATTTTTGGGGTGCTGTGTGGAGTCTTTTTTTGGAAAGGAAGCAGAGGAAGTTCTGGGAAGGAAAACAGGTACGAGGGTGGGTAGGAATCTGGGATCAATGTGTCCAGGAGTGACGGAGGTATGAATCGATCCCTCTTACTGCGGTGGAAGGCGATGGGTCGAGAGAGTTCAGGACTGGAGAAAAATAATTTCCCTCAGGGCCTATGTCATCTTTGAAGATGCTAAGTGGAGGATCTTTTTGAGGAAAGGAAGGAGCGAACATGGGTCTTGAATCTTTCCAGAGCCGAGCTGTTGAACTCAAGAACGAGTCGTAGAAACGACCCGTTCTCATGTGACTAATGTCAACCATGTACAAATGTTGGGCGCGTGTTTGGCGTGTTTCCGACTATGCTAGGTTAGGTCTCCCTCAACTAGTCTCTCCCGATCCGGCCCGCCTTGTAGTGGGTGCCATGCATTCGTCGCATAAGGACCTAGTCTAACATCACCCCTTGATCTCGGGCATCCCTGCTAAGTTACCAAAAGTAGGGAACCGCTTGGGGTGGCTTGTGGCAGGGGTGTTGGTAATCCAATAAATAGCGGCGGTACCCATACTGCCTCCCAAATTGAAATACCCATTATGCTCGCGTGGAGATATTAGCTTTGATGTTTAAGTACGAAGTTGGAATGGCGTACCAATTTTCCCCCTAACATTATTTTCTTCACAAGCATCGTGTTTTCACGCGTTGGTCCACAAATAGCACTTGTCCGTTTGTTGATAGTGACGTGCATTTCCTAAACTCTGCAAAACCCTTCGGACAAACACTTTGAACTTGCTAATTTCCTCTCAGTGTAAACACGTCCCTTATCATTCCACCCTTCCCAGTTGCCGCTTCCCACTACAAGGCCGTCGCCCTTTATTCACCGGAAGCCAGAACAGATTGGAGGGAAGATTGCCGAATAACACCGAAGCACATTTGGTCAATGTCCGGATCTCGGATTAAGATTAGAAGGGTTAATAGCTAGATGAGTAGGCCAGAATTATAATAACACGACAAAATGCCTAAATGTCCTCGCCACGTATACAATTTGTGAGAATGTTAATGTTTGTGTATAATAGTAATAACAAACATACCGTACTTATTTCAAATGATTATTACACTTTGTCATATGTGAGAATGATATATATGGATGATGCTACGGATTCATTATGTTCTTAAATTAAAATGATGATTAAGAGGAACGTCAGGGAGGCACGTTTCGTTCGGCCCGTATCATACCAAACTTAATGTTGATATACATATATTTTTTTACATTCTCCACACAGGAGGCTCTGAGAAAATAATTTCCATTAGAGCCTATGTCATCTTTGGAGATATTGTGTGGTTTTGGAGATTTTATGATGAGAGAAAGGAGTAAATGTGGATTTTGAAGAGACCCATGTTGAAGGAGGCAGGAAACACAGAAGCAAAGCCGGCAAATCATTCGGAAAAAAACACAAAAGCCGGCAAATCATTCCACAGGCGATCTGTTGAATTCAAGAACGAGTCGTAGAAACGACCCGTTTTCATAATAATTGACTAATTTATATAGAGCTGTTTTCGTGGAAAATCATCTCAAGGGCGCTGTGGCAAATATCAATGGCGTGTTTTCCGACTACGCACCGGTGCCGAAGGGATCAATCCGATCAATGATGCTAGTTCCTCAGATCATCTTCCATTGTAATACCGTAGAACCAGGACAGAATACCTACCTGATGTTTGTGCTCTAAAGATTGCAATCCGCTTGTTAAGACAGGGGAATCTCTATCCACCCGTTTCTGCACAGACTCAAGGGTTTTTTCAGAAATTATGGGGCTCCAGACCAGAGATGGTTGCCAAATTCAACAGAGGGGCACACTTGCGATTTGTACAGGATCAGCAGTTGTGTACTATTTCAGTAACTGCGGGCCCTGTGCAGTAAGCCCAGCTTCTGAGAGCATAACTTGACTCTGGTTTCGATTGAACTCCCGCGCGGTAACCAAGCATAAGGAAAGCCTGTTCGGAAGATTGCTTCCGTTAAAGGAGACTAGATTGTCTGCAGGTCATAAAATAATTCAATTTTGGGTCTTTTGTGAGGCGACTTCGGAATTTTTTTGTGAGTTAATTATATTAAATTTATTAAAAAAATATATCATGCCTTATCTACTGAACACATGTTAATAATAAAAGAACACAATAAAAGAAGCATGTTAACGGGTGTAAATGTAAATTGCACAATTAACCTATTTACGTCGGAACGTAAATTTGTCTGATATAAATAATGAAAAATTAAATTAAAAATAAAACATCGCAAAAAAAAAGTGTTTTATGGGTAGTAATTTTAATTTATATGAGACAAATTTGCGTTCCGACGTAAATAGGTTAATTGTGCAATTTAGATTTACACCCATTAACATGCTTCTTTTATTGTGATATTTTATTATTAACATGTGTTTTTATAAAAAATATATATTTTTTTTATATTCATCACTAACTCAGAAATAATTGCTTTAAAATCATCGGCCGAAACGGGCCGCGCATCGATAGTAGGATAAGAATGAAACCTATATAGTTCTAAAAAAGTCCGTTCGCGAACCCTAACGTTTGAGCGCTGGTGACAAAATTGGAATTCTGGTTCCCTGGTAATTTACGCTCTAATAAAGTCACAAAGTAACATTAATATGTAAGGAGACAATTTCTTACAAGTTAAATATGATGATTGAAATAAGCCTGTGGCGTAGTAACATGCTTGCCATGCTTAACACTACTAAAAATCCTACCCCTGGAGAACAAAGTATATAATAATTACACTTTCAATCCTTGTTTAAAATAAATAAAATATGAAGGATGTGGTAGAAAAACACGTATTATATTAAATCAAGAACCGGAAAAAAATAACTACTTGCTGACAAAAAAAAATTGAAAAAAATTATTAGGATCCCGAGCTTTAAGTAGCTCTATGCAACTATAAAATAAATTAAAAATAATAAACCATAGAAAAATAAAGCTTCCTTCCCACAATGCCACAAATGTCCGTATGATGACGTCTCTGAAAAGTGCACAATTGATTTGATTGCCTTGGCCCAACTGTGTCTGAAAAGGAAGTGTTGGCTAGAAAATAAAAATCAAACCAAAAAGGACATTACAGACGGGGATAATTTTTTATTGTAAACCTACCTTTTCTTCATAAAAACACACAACACAGCTGTGCTAAAACAAGCTTTTGTTCGTCTAAGAATGCGTAACAGGTGAAAAAGCGCCTTCAGCCTTACACCTGCCAAACAAAGGTCCTTCCTTTTGGATTCTTATTGGACCGCCCCGGCTCGGCCTGGACGATGGTTCATTTGTGACCGGAATATTAGACAATACGACAGGTTAAATGCGCGCGTGGATTTGTTGTGTCATAACCGGAGTGTGACCATATGTCATGTTCAATTAAGAATTTTGAAAAAATCTAATTGCCGAAAGTATATTTTTTTTAAAATCAAAACGTTTAAATATAAAAAAAAACAAGTTAGATTAATGATGCATGAAAATTTCAAAAAGAATTTGTATACATCTTCACCTCATTATTCACTAAAGGTCTGAACAATTCGTCTGAACAGCACTTCGTAATATCAGACGCGGTGGGAGGCTCATTCGTTTTTCCCCCCATCTCACAATGACGTTATATAAATAGACTCGCCATAGTCTCACATACTCACAATATAATGTGGAAAGCAAGCAACAGTCTTTTGTTTTCAGCGGTTTTCACTATAATTTCTAAATTCAAAAGTTTATTCCTGTGTGATAAAGATAGACAATCAAAGAATGTACGTGTGTGAATGTCATAGATATATGGTAGGGCGGCTTATTAATTTCTTCGCCGAATAGTGCTTTCACATCACGGGTGTGACCTATGGGTATGACACGCCTAGGAAGCGTGGAGTTTAACCCTGGAGTGGTTAAGAAATTTAAGATTCCTCAAAAACAGGTGGCGCGAATCATTTAATCTTCCGTGTGCTTTAAGTTAGATAACACACGGACACGTTCAGCTCAGCGCTGGTGTCGGGCACGTATTGGTTGTGTTACAGGAGCTCCTCAAAGTCCATGGTCTACACATGTAATCCGTGCGACCAATTACGTTACTGTCTCTCGGAATATCAAATCCTTGTACTACTGCACCGTCCACCATTAAATGTTGCTTTTACTTTCCAAAATACACTCATTAAAGAATATATTACATATTAATATTAAAATATTTTCAGGATTAAACAACATGTGTTCATAATTATGTCCTCTGCGTGTGAACTCTATCTAAATTTCTTTAAATAGACAATAAACAGTGTTAATTTCAAGCGACCTCCCAGGTAAGTATGGTCCTGTATTAATTCATTTTTAGGCAGCATCGCGTTCATTAGTCAAAATATTGTACTTATATTTTCGTATCGGTGATTAATGAACCGGTGTATGCAATTTTTAGCCATAAGTTGTTTTTAATTGTTTGTCTAGCTTGTAGTCTTTCTAGATTTTAGGCATGTATGGTAAGTTTGTACAGCGCCCTTGAGGTGATTTTTCACAAAAACGGCGCTATATAAATCGTCCAAATATTATTATTATTATTATTATTAATAAGACCCAGAAACTAACGTGGGTGGACTCTTTGTGGAAGAAAGAGGTACAGCCAAATACTCAATGACGACCCTTGTAAGTTTTATTACTGAGATCGAATTTTGAGATTTTTTTAACTCCACACAGGAGGCCTTTAGGGAAGTAATTCCCCCCACGACCAATGTCATCTTTGGGATGCTGTGTGTAGTGTGATTTTTAGAGAAAGGAAGGAAAGGAGAAGAAGTATTGGGAAGCAAAAAGGTATGAATAGTGGGCAGGAAGCAGAAAGGTATGAAGAGTGGGCAGGAGGCAGAAAGGTATGAAGGGTGGGCAGGAGGTAGATATGTCCAGGAGTGACGGGCGTATGAATCCATCCCTTCCACTGCAGTACAAGGCAATGGACGAGAGAGTCCGGCTGGAAAGGAAAAAGGTCTCTCAACCAGTCTCTCCTGATCCGGACCGCAACGCAGGAGGTGAGCAAACGCATGTGCCGCCAAGACCTAGACAAACCTCGCCCTGTGAACCCGAGCACCCCTGTTAAGTGACCAAACGTAGCAAACCACTTGGGGTGACCTATGGCAGGGGTGTATTTCCAATATGCCAATAGTATTCACAATATACAAACTATTTGCCACCGGTATTCATAAAATAAAAATACAAACTTTAATATTTGTATTAGAATAAGTTAACAATAATAATCTAAACGAATATATGAAAGAGAACAGGACACAGAAAAAAGACAATGGTCGCAACTGGGACTCGAACCCAGACCTCTCCGTCTAACCGGGACGAGCGCGTTAACCAATTTCGCTATTGCCACCTTCTGTCAAACCGTCATATTTTCAAATTTTAGAATTACATTATAATCAACTAAATATTTTTCTCCATATATGTTTTTCTGTGTCTTGTTTTCTTTCATATTTTTATACGGTGCTCCAGATTTTATGTCCGGGTTGAATCTTTCCCAAATGAAAGACTAAACCCTTCCACACACTTTTCCACAAATTAATATCTAGTAAATTCACGCAATGTAATTGCACTATATAAGTATAATAAATACAAAACAATACAAGAACAATACGTCAATCCACCAGAAACATAATGGGAAAATATTTCACCGACCCGAGATATTTTCATATCAGAGGGTTCGGCTCTGATGAAATCCTAACTGGTCCGATAAATCCTACTGATCCCTCAATATAAATATTTAAAAAATCTTTCGTAATCCTACATGTATTTAAAATGACCGACTTTTGCATTTTTATGTACAAATTTTTTGACAAATCTAATACGCCTAAATTTTGAATGAGAGAGCTAGGTATAATGCCAGTAGCCGAAATAACAAATGGTAATATTTTTATAGTCTGAGAATGCCAAATTCTTTTAATCTCATTTCCTAAATCTGTATATTTTCTTATTTTTTCAGAAACAGTGTTCTGAATATTACAAGAATTTGGAATAGCGACGTCAATGATATGAGTTATTTTCTTAATTTTGTCATGTCAAACTATATCGGGTCTATTATGACTAATTGTTCTGTCTGTTAGAATAGTTTTATCATAATAAATTTTATAAAATTCATTTTCTAAAAATGAATTTGGTTCATATTCATAATATGGTACATTACGGCAGTCAATCAAGTTATGTTTAATTACCAAACGTTGGTGAATTATTTTTAAAACTTGATTGTGCCTAAATGTATACTCGGACGGCGCTAATACAGAAAATCCCGATATAATATGTTCTATAGTTTCCGGATAAGCCAAAAATTTTCTACATAAATCATCAATTTGATTTGCATCTTTGATGATATGCTTCCTATAATTTTTAGTATCAATGACTCTATCTTGAATGGCAAGCATAAAGCCTTCTATTTCTGCGCTCAACTCTCCAATACTCAACCATTTGTTTGACGAAAATTTGTCAACATATGTTTGGTTGAGATAATTGAAGTATTTGGCGTGAAGAATTTTATTTGACCAGGAATCTAATAATTCCTGGTTGGTATGGAACATATATTTACGAGTATTATTTTATCCATATTTTAAAAATACACGTTTAAGATGTACAACTCTTGGAAATACCCATGCCTATAATTGGCTGAAACATCATAACAACAATTCAATTAATACAATAAGTCTAGAGACGGATGTTTCGTACAATGACAAGTAACTTTCCTTGGAATTACATCATTATGGTGTATCTGATTCTCCGAATGTGAGGAAAGCCTCTATTATAACCTACAGCGGATGGTCACCGCAATAAGTGACAGGTGGTTGCATCCACCGCTCCTCAGATACTACCTCCTTATCGAGGGTCCCAGAGTATCAAGTCGGTGTTTCATCAATGGGGCAGGAAGCAAAAAAATCTTATCGTTCGGTCTAAATACAGCGACCAACGAAGAGATGATTCGAACCTTTTATAGGGGTTACTTTCTTTATACTAAACACGTTATTATCATTAAGGACTCAGGTATCAAGAAACAATGCACCGGACATCGTCAGACTTCGGAGCAAACACTCGAGACGTGTAAACAGTAGGGTGAGCCGTCAATGTGTGAGGGGTTTTATCAATATTAGATATTAATTTTTATTATTTATTATCAATATTTTAATTATCAGATAATAATAAGGAAGTTAAAATTTGGGATAATTTGAGGATTTTGCGAAAAAAATATTAATTACGAGAATGGTTGCACCGCTTCTTTTAAAAAAAATACTTGATTTTTGGTTTGAGGCTAAAAAAATACTTCAACTGAATATTTATTTTTTTATTGACGCCCTATTGGGCTTTAACATATCAAATACAAATAACATTTATAACAACAGTACCTATTACATAATTTAAAAAAAATATTACAAAATATACAAATAAAGCATAAACTTAATATAAAAAATAGGAATACATACATCTAAAGCTAATTCCACATAGATGATTTTAGGGAACTAGTAGATAGGTGCAACAATTCATATACCTACGAGCAACAAAAACATAAAAAAATCAAAACACATTCATTTTTACTTATGTATTTACTCGTATGCTATTGGAATAAGAACAATATATATATATATTTTTTTTTTTTTCAAAATGTTTGGCAAATATCTTTAACAAATGTGAGCTAGGTACTTATTTTTATGTATTTTAAATTATAAAATGTATGCCAATAAAGACATCGATTCTTCAGAAATTTAGAGGCAGCTTTGGCAATTATCTGTAGAGCTAACAACAATCATTAAACATATTTTTGTCCTCCCTACTGTGTAAATATGAAGAAAAATAATATAAAAGGGATTTATTTTTTTTGCTTAAATTTAATTAGCAAACAACCGATTTACGTCGGAACTCAAATTTATCGTAGGTATATAAAAATTTCAATTAAAGCTGTTTTATTTTTTATTTAACTATATTTAAGGCAGTACCTGGATTGGGCAAGATTATTTTTTTACTTAACTCACAAAAAAATGTTAAAGTTGTCTCTAAAATCACGAAAAATCAAATTATTTAATGGCCTATATTTTATAATTCAAAACACACAAAAAAAAATAGCTCACAACCGTACAACCGATTGTTTGGTATTATGACATAAAATAATTTTTGTGCTAAAAATTCTGATTATAGTGATTATTCAGCCTTCCAGCAGAAAATATAATTTTTATACGTATATATTAAAAAATGAACGTTTCCACAGGGTCAAAAATAGGTGTGGAATATTTTTGACGTTAACACTGTTTCCAAAATTCTAATGTTGCATCAATTGATATCCCGGACCTAAGAAAAAAATGGTTTGGCGGCCCATCCTACCCATCTTACCATACACAAGCTACAAGTTCGGATGCTCTGTCTTTATACTAAAACCAGGCTGGAAGTTATGGTGAGAAGTAGATCACCATTTGGAAAGGATTAGAGACCGAAATAGTCCTGAGGATTTTAATCATGGCTATTATTATTACCGGGAACGGTGCCAGACTGCTTTAATGTGATCTTATAGGATACGATTAGAAACTTCTGTCTACTTTGTGTTTACAAAAGTCTGAGCGTTTTGTTACATAAAATTCCTTTGTAAAATGTTTGTGTTAACTACTATAAACTTTTCTAACGGATCATTTATTTACTTAATAACCAAGATCTCAATGAATAATACGGTTATTCTTAAAATCTTTAAATAGTTCGCAAAACTCGATTTTTTTTTAACTATATACAGGTGGCCCCGAGCAAAATAATTTCTTTCAGGGCCTATGTCATCTTTGGATATAATTTGAGGAGGGTCTTTTTGTGGAAAGGAAGGAATGAACTGGGTTTTTAAGAGTCCCGTGTTAAATTAATTTCAAAAGTACATAGCTGATGATGTTAATTCGATTTAACTTCGGAGCAAAAACAGTTAGAAATTCGAAACAGAAAAAGGTGTACAAATTTCATGAGGGAGAGTTTTTGAAGCTTCAGAAATATATTCGGATTTGGTGCTTAAAGGTTAATTTGGCATTTTGTTTTATTTATTTCTATTCTTAAACATACACTTTACAACATATTACATTGGTTTACACTGATAATAAGTTTCGTAAAAAAAAAATGTAAATGATCCGTAGCTTTATGTAAATAGATTAAGTAGTATTATTTTGTGAACACCTCACTAGGCGAACCTGTGCTGAGGTGTTCCCATGTTTGGGATTAAGTGCTATTCTGTCGACATAAGTAGAAACATCGTATCCTCCTTGATGTTGTCAAGAAGGGCACTGTGGGTCGACCCATGGCGGCAGTATCGTGTACATAAATTAAAGATTAGTTGCAGTGGGATCTATAGCTGTTCTTATAATTATGTGAAAGATAAATAATTGTAATTGGCATAATTCATGAGTTATCGTTAACCCGAGATTCCATAGAACTAGGTTTAAAGAGTGGACACTCTAAATAACTAACTTGAGTGAGAATAAGTAACAGTGATAATATTTGATAGAATGACACTAGAATTAACACCTCAGGCTTCGACCATATTTCGTCAGAAGGTCAAAATATTTCCGCTTTACAATTAAATCAATATAAATTGAATATTGCATGCAAACATAAAAAGTTTTAAAAATGGCTCACCATACTTATATTCTAACTAAAATTAATGATAAAGAAAAAAACAATTACAGATTTATTTGTCTAATTATTATAAACTTTACTGTCACGTCACTTTTTCACCGTTCCATGTAAAAATACATTTAAAAAATTCCCAATGATTCATAATTTATTTTCAAATTGCTATCCGAAAGTTTGGTTTTATAAAGGTACATATTACTCTATTTGTGGGTAACTTTCAGATTTGAAAACAAAGCGTAGTGTTTTTAATTTTTCGCACTATGATAGTAAGGGAGACAAAACTATTTCTATAAGACCTATATGAGTTGTTCCAAAAAAGTGAGGTGAAAAGTAAAACGCGAACAAATTAGTCTTGAGGGGTTAATCATAATTTCTTTTTTACAGATCGGAATTCGGAATATCTTCAACAGGAAAAGCAGAAATCTACAGAACTGATAACCAATCCTTTACAAACTACAAACAAAATGTATAATGTAGGTTAAAAAAAATATTCAGAGAACAGAGACACTGAACACTCTGGAATTGTGTGGGAGTGAAATTATTAGGCTATTCTTTCTTATTGTGTCTTGAAGAGGCAGAAGTAAGGTAGCCATTATACCGACTACAGTCACAGTCTAGCCACCCTTAAAATAGAACGGCCGACTGCCAGCCCCTATTAGTGGTGTTACTACCAATTACCTACCGCTTCCCCAACTAACTCGCAGAATAGCGGCATAAATCTTTAAAGCGCCTCCTACAGATTTCACATTTTCTTGAGTGGGTGAATTTATTTACTTGATTAAACATTTATTAATTTAAATATCTTTGAATAAGATAAAATAACGTTTAAATGATGGAACTATCCGGCAAATTAAGATTAAAATAGTTATATTTAATCTAGTTGGGAACCTTGAACCATTTATTAGGTAACCAAAATCTCTGCCATAGGTCACCCCAAGTGGTTCGATATGTTTGGTGATTTAATAGGGTTCTCCAAGTTCATGGAGTGACGTTTGTTCGGTTTTTGATGGCGGTTGAGTCTGCCCACCAATTGCGTGGCAGGCCGGATCGGGAGAGACTGGTTGAGGTAGACTTTTGACCTCTCCAGCAGGACTATCTTGGAACATCGTTTTGCATCGCAGTGGGAGGGATGGATTCATCCTAGGCACATTGACCCCAAATTCCTACCCACTACCATTCATTCCATTAACTTTCCTACTATTTTCCTTCACAGAACTTCTTCTCCTTCCTTTCTTAAAAAAATACACTCCACACAGCATATCGAAAGATGATACAGGCCGTGGGGGAATTATTTTTCTAAGGGCCTCCATGTGGAGCTAATGTAAAAAAAATTATCAAGAAAATAATTTGTCACAAAAAACCCGTTTTAGAAGAAAACAACATTCCTTTACATAATTAATAAATTTATGAGCTTTTAAATAACGTTTTGAAATATTCGAAATATATTAGGCAAGAACTTTAATTTGACTATCCCAACACGATAAAAAATATTCTAGTTGTAATTTGTAATAGATAATGTTTTTTTTTTGTCCACAAAAAGATACATAAATTACAATTTTTTTTATACAATAATTATTTACATAATATATGTATTTGATTTACCCCCATAAATAAGCAGGGCCTGTGTGTATGGGGGGTGTTATTATATTGGTTTAATTAATTTGTTTTTTTATAATTAATGCTTTTTTTAATTATTTAATGCTTTTTTATACTAAATGAATAATTCAATTAATCATTAAAAAAGCTAATAATCTATTTCTGAAAATCTTCCCTAGTATTCAAATTGTTTTTCGTCATAATAAATAATAAATATTTTATTTTATTCGCAATAACGATATTTTTAAAATACTGAGTTAAATAAAGCTGTCAAGTTATTGTTTTAATCATAATTAATACCATAAATAAACAAAGTTAAAGGTGTTCCTAAATAGATACTCATAGCATTAAACTTATTCATTCGAACCTATAAATCGACACCACAAAATGGGGCTAGCAATAATAATTTATTAAGACATTTCTGGAAATCGTTTAAATGGTTGCAAAACACCTCCATTCGTTATCGATGGTCCTTAAAAAGATATACAACGTGATATTCACTGTCACTACCGACTTTGAAAAGCCTTCGGGTGACACCTGTTTCAATAAAAAAGCCTTTTGTTGATAATTTGGAACACAACTTTGATTGGTACTTCCGGTGGCAGGAATTGTGGGTCGTTCCCTCTACTGCACTGACACGTACCCACCAAGCAAGAGATGACAGTTGTGATTGCACTTTACACCTTTTTCTTGTAATTGGAATATTATTGTTCATAATTTTATGACATGTTTTATTTATTAGTTTATACAGACTTTTCAGTATTCTTAAGATAAGAGAAATGGGCACTTTGCTATGCAAAAGGAGTAAAGATGTTAATTTTATGCAAGCGTTCAAACAGAGCCGGTTCCAGACTTTTGCGGCTCCCAATTTTTTATTTAGATTTATTTGATTAGAAATATTAGAATCTACTCGGATTTGACTTGATTTTTGGATAAAATCGATTCGGTTTAATCCATAATGTTTATCCAATTTGTTAAATTAGTAGGCTCCAGCAACCAGCCGAGCGATTCCCTATGTTTAGTGAGATCGAGATAGATCTCGGGCGATTTCAGATTTGTGTGATTTTTTTTTGCAGTTATATGCTTTTTCTACGGGCCGATGTCAGAATTTAGATAGATCAAACAAACATCAACGATTTGATTGAAGCATGTTTATAAGTAGTAAAGTAATCTGTTTTGTTATTTTTATTACAAAATGCTTATGTTTATTATATTTGCTCTCAGCAGAGGATCACCTAGTGAGACAAGCTGACAGGCACAATACATCACCAATGTTACGCAAATAATAAAGTTAAATAAACATCAAATTCATAAACATAATCCACACACAATGTTTTCATACCTTAAAAGTGGAGTTGGGTATTTAATAAATTAATCAACAAAATTATGAATAGTTAGAGTAGGTAAGAACAATGTTAAGTTGATAAGTAACACGTTGTTCTGAAATTTTTCTTGATATTGATAAATTTAAGTAAAATAAATATTAAATAATTACTCACAGTACCTACGTAAAACATTTTTAATACTCCAAAATTTGGCGCCCCCCTAAATGTGTGCACCCGCGACTGTCATTATGTTCGCCTTCTCTAGTGATCGGCCCTGAGATCTATGGAAGGCCACCGTAGTACTCAAATAAAGGATATAAAATTAATATTACTACAGAATAATTAATTTAGAAGGACACATGGTAAATAATTTATTTATTCAGTGGTTGAATGACTACATAACTTTAAGGCTGTATTTTAATTAGCGACATCAGGAGATGACCACGCGTTCGACATCGAATAAAGTTACATTGTAAGGTTAATAATTAATAATAAAATCATCGTATTTACATATCATGCTTCATTTAGTTGATGTTAATGACCAAGAAGACCTGATTTTATTATTCAGATATGTGAATAAAATTATGCAGATTTTAGCTTGAGCGTAAAAGGTCAGTATTTCAATAGAAACACCGTACAATTTATAGGAGTTAAGTAGGTGAGGATGAAAATAAAATATGTTTTTTTATGAATTGACATTTACATACTTACAATGTAGCATATTTATCAACTCGCAAATGTATAATGTGCTTAGCAAATGCAAAACTTTTAATATATATACGAACGTAAAGTGTACGCAGTGACCATTCACCCGGTTTCACAGGCAAAAATGGTTCTTATTTTTCAAACCGAAAACTGCTGAAAAATTTGTCGAAAGGACGATGTCCTTCTGTTCTTTCAATATAAGTATTCAACATTTAATACCAACAAAACAGCATATCTTAAAAACCCAAAAAATTGAAAAGGAAACCCCCTTCACCTCGTAAGTAAATATTAGTGCAGCAGTAAGTTTAAAAAACAAAGAATCAATCAAATTTGCAATAATTACCAATGAAAAACCAGTTGTAAGAGAAACAATTACAGAAATTAACTTTTATGATCCATCTGCGCGATAGAATACTATTCCGAATTGAAGTTTTCTTTCGTAAAGTCCAAATCGTTCATTCTTAGGGGAGAAAAAATATATGTGCGAGTGCTGTGAATATGATCACTTCGACAATCGAACGCCAAGTTTAATTGGCTTTTAAAAATATTGATTGCACAGCTGCCGCGAATCATGCAAAAGGCTGAACACTTCATAAAGTGGCCATAAACCAAACCTTATACGAAGCCAAGAAAAAAATGTTTAAAGGAAGTGGTAAGTAGGTCGAGTGAGACTAAGATTTGATCGTTGCTTGATAAATTATACATCACTTATCGTTTTGAATTCTCTAATAGAAGTGATGGACAGTTGTATCCGTATGGTCGTGGAACTGAGGGCTCTTTAATAACGTCTCACTTTTCGTCATGAACAACGCGTTCTTCTTCTTCTGGTGCCCTGTCCGTTCAACGGAAGATGGCTATAATGTTGAAATGCGGACTTTGTTTACTGCGGCCCGGAACAGCTCTACAGTAGACTGGCCAAACTCTCAGTCTCAGGTTTTTCAGCCACGATGTTTTCCTTCCAGGGCCCCGTCTTCTGGCAATTTTTCATTGCGCATTATAAGATCTCGTACTTCTCTGGATGTCTCATCACGTGTCCTAGATATTGAAAATTTCGGATTTTTATTGTTTTATCCGAACCATAACATCTTCATTCGTAACTCTGTCCATTCAGCTTATTTTGAGTATTCTTCTGTAGATCCATATCCAATGCCGCCTTATCAGTTATTCAGTAAGCGTCCATTCTTCCATTCCATAAAATAATACCGAAAACAACTCATGCAACAGAAAAAATGTTACAGTGAATGAGTGGAGATCTCAGCGGGAGGACCATTCAACAGGCGCCCCGTGCATAAAATTGTTCATCGCCTATTCTGCCACTCTGATGACAAGTAACGAGCAACGGTCAAATCACTTGTCACATTTGACATACTTTGTCACTGAGAGCTCCGTTGTTACTTCTCCTTCTGATCACGCGTGGTGGAAGAGAAAGAGGGAGAGGTATAAACGGATCTAACAGCGGCATGCCTTTAAGGAGGCGACGCTCGTGACGCGTAATGTCTTCCTCAGTGGCTATTTCCGCGCGGCTAGGATCCCTATTAATAGACGGTATCCCAAGAGCCGAGAGAGGAGAGAGGCTGGCTCACTAAGCTGAAAGTTATGCGGGAGGCATTCTACTTTCAGTCACAGTCACCGGGAAGCATAGATTAGGAGCGGTCCACATCACCGAACTATTTTAACCCGCAGAATGCGTTTACAGCATTTATTCCAAGATTCGAAGAGTCATCACGCGAGAAACGCAACCGGGTAAGAATAGAATTAAGATGGGCATACGCCGCGTTTACCTACTTCCCACATCTCTCCATTATGTGAGCTTTACGTAATGTCTCCGGTCTCAGTTACACGCCACATTGTAGATTCCCTCTCGTACACCTCGCTGTTAAATGCACTCCCCTCGCTTTACAATTCAGACAGTAATTGGACATATATTAGTGGAATGTTTCACCGCTTTGATGGTGTGGTGTTTATGATGATTCTTTCACACATTTTCTTTAATATGGGTGTGTTTGACATTCTTTGTGCGGTTAAATATTTTCAAATATAAATGATTTGGCTTAGAACCCTTTCTTTGGAGTCTAAATTTGGCCTCTAAAGTTTATCCACTGCTTCCAAAGTAAAGAAATGTAACTTGATTTACCCAAACCACGAAGGTAAAATTTGGAACAGCTCTAAAATAAAAGTATAAGGGAGAGTTATAAATTAATAATAAATTTTACACAACTGATAAACAACCATTTAAGATACATAATATATATGTTGGTTATCAGTAGTGTAAAATTAAGGGGTAATAATAATAAGGGAAAGATCTCACAATTTATTCACAATGTGACCAAAATTACAAATGTTAAAACCAATTCGGTAAAGGTAAATATAGTTTTTTTTTAAATGTGAATACAGCACAAGAGTCCCAACCGCTCCCAACCATCTCAGAGTCAGTGAGACTATGGCATCCCTAATTGGAGTAAGTTGTGAGGCTGAATGCGGTGGGAAGGAGAAGAAGATGGGGGAGAGGAAGTTGAGAAAGTGCTAGGGTATTCAAATCTGGTCACCAAACACGCCTAAACGAAACAGGGAGGTGGAAACGAAAGAAAATAATCAGAGTGTGCAATTCGTACGCGGTAGAAGTGACACCTTCAGAAAAGTAGATAAGAGTGAGGAGGCTACGAAGCACCGCACAAAGAAGCGACCGATAGGCTATGAAGCACCACACAAAGAGTAGACCGATTATACTATCTCATTCTTCGCAGGCTAAATCCTATATGTATGTGTTTGTCTCTTTTTAGTGTCGCTATTTTTTGATTCATCGAGTTTCAAATCACAACGGTGCTAAAGAAGTTTTCACTCTAATAATGCAAATAGAGATTTATACGCTTATTCTACAACTCTACACCATCTCCACACAGTACCGGATTATCCCTAAGGCAGAGTAGGCAACTGCCTAGGGGCCCCGCATCGGCTGGGGGCCCCGCGCCCCAAGAAAAAATAACTTGCGTCAACGGTTCGACTCACAATTAGTGAGCAACTCCGGCACACTTTTGGAAAAAGTCAGCTTTCAAGGTGTTTTAAATATTTTAATTTTTTATTACGAACATTTATAGGTTAATAACATTACATGCATTAAAGAAAACAGCAAATTATAATAATTAGGTTATAACCCAATAACTGTTCACATCACGCACAAATAATAATGAATAAAAAGTCAATAATTAAAACAAATATTTAAACATAGTTGTATTTTAGTTTACTTTCCTTCGTATCAATGGGGATATGGTTGTAGGTGCCGTGTGTGGTTTATATTGGCATTTGTTTTGTTTTTTTTTTTGCTTTTATTTCTAATGTTTAAAATATAAATGTTGTACAAGCTTTAGTGTGCACTACCTATCTGCTTGCTAAAATTCTTTGTTTCTCTTCATACCAAGGTTGTCTGGAAGAGATCACTCTAGTGATAAGACTGCTCATTGTACTAAGTTTGGAAGTTAGAAAAGGGTAAAGTGCAGTGGCGGACTAAGCCCGTCAGAGGCTCGGGGTGGAAAAGCTGGATGAACCGCTCCCCTCCCCCCTAGTTTAAGAAGTTGATGTAATTTTACAAGCTTTTTCTTCAGTTCACACGGGCCTCTGACTCTGGGGGGCCTCCAAACGCCTCCATGTTCCTTTGATCAAATCCTAAACAAGGCTTTAAGGCACCAGGTCACTGTAAAAAAAATTGTCATTTTAAAAAAATAATTTTCTGAAGATGCATTTGTTAATAATGCTCTCACCAAATGTTTTAAGGAAATTCGCAAAATTGACGGAGATACCTACAGCATTTTATATGAAACCATTTTAAACAGTTTGTATGTTGAATTAACACGGTTGACAACATATCAGAAAAACTATACGTCCGATTTGCATGTACTAAATCTTAAACTGTTAGTAAATCCAGTCAGTATGGCACCGCTTAGGGATTTTTTTATAATGGGCCCCCTTCTATTTTTTTTATGAACAATGAAAATTTTCCATAAAAAATCGAAATTAACATTCGTTGGTCCGCCATTTTTCCTTATTTTTAAACAAAATTCACCTACGTAGTGAAATATACACTAGATTTTCAAACAGTTTAAGACCTGCAAATTGGATGTATGGAGGTTAAAAAATGTTAGTAGTTTAGAGAAAAACACAGTCAAAGTTTTGCTGAAGGATAATTTAACATACAAACTGCCCTGAAGAACCTACGGTTGTAGCGAAACCCGGTCGGCATTTAGTATGTATAATAAAAGTGGTGTTTAGTAAGTTATCGTTTCACATAAAATGCTGTATCACGGTCAATTTTTCGAATATCTTTAAAATATTTGGTGAGAGCATTTTTAACAAATGCGGCTTTCAGAAAATGAAATAAAAAAAAAATTACCAAAAATTTTTTTTTACATTGTCCGCCTTAAGTGGGAATCACAAGACAACCGGAAATATGTCGTTTTTAAATCAAATTTAAGACGTATTGACTCTTTTTCACCACAAAAAATTGATTTCGAAAGACTGTTTTTTTATCTAGTAAAGCTAAGTTTTAAATTTTGAGATAATATGTTTATTTTTAGTACATTAAGGTTTTACCGTAGGGCATTGGCAGATTTGTTAAATTTTCAAACAAAATGTTGTATTATACAACACACATTTCAAATGATATAATCATGGAGTAAAATAAATCAATAAAATATCTGGGAAAGATATGTTTCAGAATTTTAATTTTAGTTTAAATAAAATCATTAAAAAAAGATCCGCGAATATAATTAAAAAAAAATTACATTTTTATTTTGCTTAGACATTATTGAAAAATTATAAATACGTATGATCAAAAAATAATTACTAAAAGTACATAATTTGAATAGTTTTATCATCACGACTTTGAGCATTTTTGAATTTAGGTATTTATCAAAGCAAATATTGTGAATGAAATAATATAGATATTGAGCTATTATGTTAAAATGCTGGTATGGAGAATAATTAATCTTACTCACCGGAACCGCCCTGTACAGTTGCAAGGGTACGATCGCAAGATCATCGTTCGACGAATTTTAAATTCTCGGCCGCTGATTAATGGCATTAAAGCCATGTTAAGGATTTGATAAAGGGGACATGGAGGCATTTGAAGGCCCCCGAGGACCAGAGGCCCGGGGCGGGCCGCCCCCCCCCCCTCCCCGTTAGTCCACCATTAGTAAAGGGGCCCCGAGACGTGCATTGCCTAGGGGCCCCGACATGGTTAATCCGGCCCTGTCTCCACACACTCAATTGGTCAATTGTAAAATACTATTATATTTGTTGCAGAAAACCGTGTTAAATAAATATTTGGATTTTCGATTAATTTATTCGCTGACTATTTTATCACATAAATAAGAATAATTAAATCGGAGGCAACAAAATATGTCAGACAGGAGCGAAACAACACCACAATTAAATGCGTGTTCCATAGAAAAAAGATTTTATCACAGCTATTTAGTACTTGTCCGGCTTGTACCAAATTAGAAAGTGTCAGAGTTGTTCAGGACGAAAACCAAACACGATAAGGCCAGTAAAAAAACAATTAGAAACACAAGGAACAAGGAGGAGGACATTCAGGATGTCGTGTCCCATAGAAAGATCGTATCGCGCAGCTATAATTATTACCTTGCCGTAAGCTGAGGAGGTACGCATTGCTTCCAAGTCACAACAATGGAAAAAAAGCGTGCTACATTCTTGCATTGCCGCTAAATAAAACCTAGAAATCGCAGACGAACTCTTGAAAAGAGCCAGTGGAATTATGGTGGAGAACGCAGTGAGACTAAAGTTGGGAAGGAAAATGAAACACGGAAAATGATGGTGTTGTGATCTGATCAATAAACATAGACAAAGCCATTTCAAAGAACGTTTCGATTCTAAGCGGAGGTTACTCACAAGGGCAATATCTACTGAGAATCTCGGCTACTTTTAACTAGGTGTAATATAACATATTTTTTTAATTAATGAAGACAAAATTAGCGACACTCAATCGAAAATCTGGAACAGAAAAAAAAGAAAAAGTAACGGATCTTTTTTTCCGTACTTATTTTATTCATTAAGTTAAAAAAAAAATTTCATTCAAATTTATATGAGATAACCTACCAGATTGGTGGCAGATATTCTCAATGTCAGTGTCAGTGAAAGACCACCTTTCAGAACCTAACGTTGCTTGAAATGATATTAGCCGTGTATAGTGACTAAATCTGAAAAGCAAATTCCCAACCCTCCTTTTTCATCTCTCTTACAAAACCTATTCCTCCCCCTTAAAACATACCTTAAATTGGGGATTCCATTTTACCACTGGTGTCGAATAGTTGTAAAAAAATAAGAAGTTTGGTATTCACATAATTTTGTTATTACACGCGTATGCGAAAAATAAATAATACATGATAATAATGGTTTCAATAAAATGTTAATGGTTTCGAACACAAGACCCCAGCGTTCAGCGCCAAGAAGGTGACCATTCAGCGAAGGAAGTCATCTGCATTAAACTGCTCAATTCCAGTAATTTAGTCACCGAGTTGATAACGCGTACAGGCCAAGATGATCATTCGATGATAGGTAAGTACTGAAGTAGGTAGGCAGTGTTGGTAGTACTACGTGAGTAGTGTGTTGTAGGTTGTAGAGGCGCGTGCGCGGTAGCCTCCCGCCGGGGCCGTCACTTCCTGCGGCGGCGACCAATTAGAACACAGCGGCCCTGCACTGCACCTGTTGTTGATGCCCGACACTCGCCTCTCCTCTACCTGTGCCTCTATACCTCTATACCTCTACACCTCTACACCTCTCTGCCTCGCTACCTTATGCCTTCTGCATAGGTGGAGGTAGGTGCCCCACGGCCAGGACTCAAATCTTCCAATTAGACTAAAACAACAGATATGTGTGTAGAGCCAGCAGAATATCAACAAGCTCATGTATGGCAGGGGTGTTGCATGACACCAAAAAACAACTAAAAATAGTGACTGATATTTTGTGGGAGAAGCTTTTTTGTTTTCTTGAAAAAGTTGTAATTGATAAGAGTATATCATTTTTTCGTACAACCATACAAAAAGTGACGAAAATCTTAATGGTAATAATTAATGTGACCCATTTTTTGGATCATTTTAGTGATATATATTTTTATACCTCAAAGCTTCAAAATATTGTATATTTATTTCTAACATCTATTATTTAAGGGCACATAGAACAAAGTAATACTGTGATTAGAAGTACTTTTATTGACAGAGTATGATACACAAACATCAGTTATTATTTATGTGAATAATAATATTTAATATTTGGCTGATTTATAAAGCGCCGTTTAATAATAATATTTAATATTTGGCTGATTTAAAAATCACCTCAAGAGCGCTGTACCTCACAAGAGTACCAATTGCAGGGCGTCTATGGGACTGAGGCATCAAGCGTTTGGGATAAGCTGGGAGGATGAAGGAATGAGATGGGGAAGAGTTTAGTTAAGGTTTAGGATATTTATTGTTAAAATAGGGTTTTACACGTATCCAGCTATAAAAGAAAAAACAATATTGTAAACTAATGTAGAAGAAGCTAAAGCATTCAGCCTATTTAAGTTTATAAAATGTAAACGCAAGACCGATGAGAGAAGAATATACGGTAAAAAGAGTTGATAGAGAGTGATGTAAGCATTTCGATTAATCGGTAAAAAAATGAGATATATATATATATATTTTTTACATTAGCCGAGGAGGCTCTCCATTAAGGAAGTCCTGAGGAAAATAATTCATTCCATTAATGGAGGATTTTTTGAGGAAAGGAAGGAGAGGAAGTTCTGGGAACGAAAAAGACATGAGGGGTGAGTAGGAATCTGGGGATCAGTGTCTCCAGGAGTGATGGATGTATGAATCCATGCCTCCCACTGCGGTGTAAGGCGATGTTCCGAGAGAGTCCGGATGGAGAGGTCAAATCATTCTCTCCCGATCCGGCCTGTTACGCAGCTGGTGGGCAGATGCATCGATCGCCAAACCCGGACAAACCTCACCCTTCAAACATGAACCCGGGCACTGCTAAGTCACTAAACGTTGCTAACCACTAGGGGTGACCTAAGGCAGAGGTGTTGTTTACCATATCGGTCTCCAAAAGTTTATGATTTCGGTTTACGATTTCAGTGGAATTAATGATTTAGTTTGTTCTCCGAGAGTTAAGCATTATAAAGAAAACCAAACATAATTGAATACTAATTCACCAAGTTAAAGTTAATTTGCATGAATTAGGACATCGCAATAGATAAAACGATTTTATTAGTAGTTGCAAAATTTAACATTTAATACTTACTTCTTCGATGGCTTTAAGTAATCAAATGAAGGAAGCCATGTGCATAATATGGTGTTCTCGTTTATTGTAAGTTGGCACGATGAAACACAACTGCTGAATGCCAAAGCAATTACAGATCTTTTATGTACATTTAATTAAAATTTTAATTGCGGAATTGGTACTGAAATAAGCACAAAAGCAGGTCTCTGGTCGAGTCCAACAAGGCGCTGAACCGCATATAGGTGTACATGTAGTATCCCGTTTCACGACAACTCAATAAAGTGGCATTTCAACACCCCTTTGAAAAGTCATTAAAAGTGATGAAAAAATCCATAATCTAATCTAACGTAACCTATTTAACCAAGTGTTTTTATTATTTTTTTTATTATTCAGAGGAAAATAATTTCCCTCGGGGCCTACATCATCTTTGGGGATGCTGTATGGAGGGGCTTTTAAAGAAAAAAGAGGGAGAGGAAGATTTGGGAAGGAAAAAGGTGTGAGGGGTGGGTAGGAATCTGGGGTTCAGATGTTCCAAGAGTGACAGACGTACGAATCAATCCCTCCCACTTTGGTGCAGGGCGATGGGTCGAGAGAATCCAGCTAGAGAAGTCTAGGTTAGGTCTCCCTCAACCAATCACCGATCCGGCCCGCCAGGCAGTAGTTAAGCAAACGCATTGGCCGCCAAGACCAATGCGTTTGCTTAACAAGGGATCAGTAGGAATCTGAGGGTCAGCGGGTCCAAAAGTGACAGACGTATGAATCCATCCCTCCCACATCGACGCAAGGCGATGAGTCGAGAGAGTTCTACTGGAGAGACCAAATGGTGTCCCTCATTCCGACACTCCCGATCCGGCCCTTTTTTAATTTCAAATCTCATAGAATCAAAGTGATGTTTTAAGTTATAACTAAGTTCAATTCCAACTCACTGAAATAAAATATGATTTAAGTAATTCAACGAGGATGCTGAAATACCACTGCTAAAAAAACACTATTAAACTATCCTAATAATTAACCACAATATCAAAAAGTTTAAATAATGACAGCAGTAAACATCTCCCAAACAACATGGATCATTATTCTTTCTCTACAACCTGAAATTCATCGACATGATTTGAATTTAATTAATCTATTAAAAAATATATACATAATGAAGTTATTTAATCGAAAATTTTATGTAAAATTTATCGTAAATTATTATAGCCCACCTACTGTCAAAACGCAATTTAATAAACTGATATAAAATATTTCTAACCACCAACATTCTAACATTCACATTCAACTAAACGATCTTAGGAAACATCCATCAGAAATAGTCCCTAAATACATCAAGAGGAACGACTGCCGGATTTTTTCATACGAACGTTAAATTTTGATTTGAGCCCAAAAATTCCCAACCAAATAGAAAAAAAAAAATTATTAATCAAAAAAAATAGCAAATATCTAGTACGAATATGGGCTACTTTATTTATCTACGTTTTAAATTATAAAAACAATCCCACTGAAGAATTCAGTCCATTTTCTTAAATGCAACTGTGGCATCTTTTTGTGAGTTAATTAAAGTTATTTAAAAAAGTAATTTTACCTGACTTACTGTGTTAATTAATACAACGAAAACAAATTACTAACCAATGTAAATTGATCATAATGTAATTTAAATTTACGTCCATAAAAATTCATCTTTAAATAATGTTTATGTTTTATTTTATATTTCATCACGTTTGTACAGAAAGTAGAGCAAACTAATAAGTTTTAATAGTTATCATTAACTCACAATTAATTGCCAAAGTTGCCTCTTAAATCATGAAAAATTGAATCCTTTAAAGGCCTATATTTTATAATTTTTGAGAAGTTTCACAATGCTCACTGTGTCTGCGAGTGGCGCTCGTGGTATGTACAAGCTATGTTGTGATTCTAGGGGGATGATATTTGACGCTCTAAAATCACATTTATGTACCATTGAAGAAATGAAGATAATAGAATAGAGCAAACTAATAACTTTTAATAGTTATCATTAACTCACAATTAATTGCCAAAGTTGCCTCTAAAATCATGAAAAATTGAATCCTTTAAAGGCCTATATTTTATAATTAAAAAAGCATAGCACATATGCGTACTATATACTTGCTATAATTTTGGTTTTAAAAAAAGTTCAGTTTCGCTGTGTACTTTGGCCTCAAATTCAAATTTAAGCTATGTATGAAAAGAGCCGCGCAGCCGTTCCCCCTAATACAAAAATTGCAAAGATAATAAAAAATATATATTAGCGGTGTCCTTCGATCACGACACGCGTGTGACGTCACATCCATTAAGCTCGTCCTACAGTGAATATGGGAGATATCGGGGGGTAGGTGTAGGTAGTACCTTGTCCAGGGGCAGGTGAAACCCTCGACAGAGACAGGTGCTACGCGCACAGCCGCACAGGTGCCTCTTGCCCGCTTTAAGTATAGCGGCAATCTGGAACGCAACCTTACTAGGATGCAGCCTGTACGCAATACACTCGAACGAATATTATTAAAATATGTAGATTGCTAGGCCCCAATGCACCGCGGATAGGTGCCCGATTTCGGTCGAGATTTTTTGGAAAGCGCATTTAAATATTTCGTATTAATCTGATCTTATCGCCTTAAAAAGGTGAAGCGAGCTTCAACGTAATGCGCCAACATTTTGAAAGGTGCATTAAAATTCTATTATTAAAGTGATTTCATGTAAGAATTAGAAGTTGGGATGAGTGCACAACAAAAACGAATTAAAAAAGGAAATTAATACTAAAAGCTACTGGTATGTTTAGATTTATTGTGTAAACCACACAAAATGCAGGCATGGCAAAATAAATCATTATATTGATAGGTACATACCGTGATTTTTCATGTCTTGAAAATATTCTTACGATTTTTGAAGTGAAAACTTCTTCAGCACCGCACTGTGATTTGAAACTCGATGAAATGGAAGCTAGTGACACTAAAAAGAGAAAAACACATACATCTATAGGATTTAGCCTGCGAGAGAATAAGATAGACTAATCGGTGTCTTCGTTGTGCGGTGCTTCGTAGCCTATCGGCCTCCTCTTTGTGCGGTGCTTCGTAGAATAAAATGTTAAATATTTTTTTAACTTGATAACAATATTATAATAAACAAACCCTTTAATTATTCTAATCCTGATTCTCTGCATTCGTCTTATTCCCTCGAAGTTTAGTTTTCTGAAGGTTTCACTTCTTCCGCGTGTGAACTGCATTCATGATTTTTTTTACTAATTTGTCGTTTTTAACATTTCCACTTTTACGGACCGGTGACGGTATAAAAAGGCAATAAACATACTTTCTTTATCACAATAATGCTGCAGATCTTTCTTACACATTAAATAATGGTGAGACAACATATGAAACACACAATGCACGTATGTCTGTTTCCTCCAAAGGAAAGCGTAGTACTTTGGAGGAAACAGACGTACGTACATTGTGTGTCTCATCTTTTGTCTCACCAATACATGTATAAGAAAGGGCTGTAGCATTATTGTGATAAGGGACGTATGTTTATTATTACATTTTTCGTATCGTTTATGAAACGTGGGAATACTAAAAGCGCCAATTCGCTCATTTCGCAATTTTTAATGTGTCTTTAATGAATTCTTTAAAAATACGACATCTTTCACCAATTTGCGTTCATCGTGAGTTTTTTATTCACATCAATCCCACTTTACTCCGACAGAATAACTGACTGGAATAAAATTGTATATTTTGCGATAGCTGATAAAATCAAAAGAAATACCTAAAGTTATGGGGTTGTAATTGTAGCCAAGAGAATTTTGTTTTCATTTGGAAAAAAATCACACTGACGACATCACATTGCTAAGCGTAAACTATAATCAAATATTTCAATCCGGCATATAAAAGAGTTCACTTGAAAAACGATTCAAAAGACAAGGCATCATGTCAGACATATAAATATCAAATATTGCAGAATAATTGATTTCAAAATTCTTTTCGACATCGTTGCGTGTTTATACCAAACGAATATTTCGATTAAAATAATAAAGTGACGTAGTTTCATTCTCGTTTCCGACCTGTTTAATAATCTCGAATTACACCTGCTTTCCATTACATCCGATACATTAATCCAGCCTTCGATCAATCGCTAACCTTTCATTAACCCCACCAATTAAGTAATACAATGTTTCGCAAATAACTAATTCATTTTTAATTATTTAAACAAAATTAATAGTTTTTGTTCATACGAGGCAGATAATTTGTGATGTGACATTATAATTTAAAAAAAAACAATAACTTTGTAAACAGCACTTTTATTTTTTATACTTTATGCCGACCTCGTTTCACTACAACCGTAGCTTCTTCAGGGAAGTATAATACTCTACTAAAATTAATTTACATATTTTTTTTTATTATTTTTTTTTTTTATTTATTTAGGAAACAAACAGTCATACAAAATAATAATATAACAAAGAACATTCATGCGTTGTAGACCAATTAAGTTCCATTAAGTTAAAATGTTGATATAGTATTTTTACCTATTCAACTTATGTGACAAAAAAATAAACATAATAAGGAAAAACATAAAAAAGAAAAACATAAAACGTAATAAAGAAAAAAAGTAAAGTTATTAACAAACATAGTTATACTATTTGCTACGGATAATAATAATATTATAAATTTTCACAAAAAAGAAAAAAAAAGTATTTTAAGTTATTAATATATTAAGCTGCATTTTATATGATTTCAAATCATGGTTGAAAATGTCTACATCTCGTAAGGCATTGTAAGTTTCACAGATACGTATTATTACAGAGTTTTGCGCATATTTTGATTTACTGTGTGGTATTCTAAATAAGTCGTTTGATCTGGTATTTTGTTTGGGGCAACGAAATGCAATATTTTCTAACAGATATGATGTGATGAATCAACAAGGCAGTTCATGATTTTGTATAAGAATAATGCATCAAAGATTTTTCTGAGTTTATATAAGGATTATATGAACGCAGAATATATGTTATAGATTATAGATAATATATGGTTTAAAACAAAATGGGCTGGACTCCTCAAGTGAAGAAAGAAGTAGGCGTAAGTGTGGATGGAGATCTTATTTTAGTAGAGTATTATACTTCCCTGAAGAAGCCACGGTTGTAGCAAAACCCGGTCGGCATAAAAAAAGTATAAAAAATAAAAATGCTATTTACAAAGTTATTGTTTTATTTTTAATTAAAAAAATAATAGTATTCCAACAATATGAACCAGAAGACATGGAAAAGAAAAAAGATCGCTTTTTACTACAGTTGACAATATTTTGTTGTGCAAATACATCATCGTCCAGTTGATTAGGCAAACATGTCCGAAATATCGAAATTTGAGTTAAGTGAACAAAGTTATGTACTTTAAAATGTTTTAAAAAAAATAGCGTACTTCCCGGCCTCGCCCGAGTTACATTACTCTTTCAGCGGAACCTCTCATCTTAGTAGAAAATTGAAAAATATATAACGCACAATATGGGTATCAACTTATTTACATAGTATGACAAAATTTATACATAAATCGTGATGGAAATGATATTATAATCTAAATCTAGTTGCGTTGACCTCAGAAGTTACGGAATTTTTGCTGCTTTAAAACAAACTGACTACGTTTTTCGGACATTTTTGTACCTAGACCAACGTTCAGTAATAAAAATCACCTCAGGGGCGCAATAGAAATCGCGTGGTCTCTTCCACAACCAATTCATAATTTAAAAACAGTTTTTCCATAAAAGACACCATGTCCAAAAAGGAACTATTACATCAGCAGCAGATGGCCGAGAGGGGCGGGCAGGAGTAGACAGTGGAAGGAAGGGTGAGGGGGGGGGGAGGGGGTGGTAGAGAAAAGGAAACATTGCAAAGCTTTTAACTGCCAACGTCCCGATACTAAATAGAGATCTCCTCGAACAAATAAGATCTTCCGATACGTATAAAATCTTCAAGGGAACCAACAATATATATTTAATGAGTAAATAATGTTATACAGTTTACAAACAATCTTATACGGTTTAAAAATAATCTTATTTGGTGTACAAATAAACTATATTGTTTACAAATATCCTTAAACGATTTACAAAAAAACTTGTACGGTTTACAAATAAACTTATACGGTTTACAAATAATCTTATTCGGTTTACAAATAATCTTATACGGTTTATAAAAAATCTTGCACGGTTTACAAATAATCTTATACGGTTTATAAAAAATCTTATACGGTTTATAAAAAATCTTACACGGTTTACAAATAATCTTACAAGGTTTATGAAAAATCTTACACGGTTTACAATAATCTTATACGGTTCACAAAAAATCAAGGTAAGAGACTGAAATAACTGATTTTGAAAATACAAATTTGTAAACAGCATTAACTTTGTGGCTCGCCATATGCAATAAAAACACAAAGTGTGATCTGTGACACTTATTAATAGGACACATGGGTTAAAATTCTTCACTGTAACAATAAACGTAAAAAAATTAGATAACTTAGAAGTACTTGAAACAGTAGAAAATCCCTAAATAATAATTCTAGTATCTTTTAGTCCCATTCTAAACACATTTCCAATAAACTGCTCCGTTCTTTCCGGAAATCTCGAAATTACCCCCACCCCTTTGCTTAACTCCACTCAAACACCTAAAATTTATATGACTGTCAATATTATTTATCGTAGATTACATAGTTGTAATATTCTTCTGACGAAGGAAGTGTGATTTATAGCAAATTTATGTATTTTGTTCTAAATTTTGAAAATGTTTGAAAACAACAATTGAATACAAAGAAAAATTGGAATGCTTAATTAGTAACTTGTATTACTAGAAGGTTTCTACCGAACTTCAAATAATGGAACAACACTTAAAGTAATTTGACGTTTCAAAGTTCCGTAGCCGATGATGGAGAAGGTTGGAGGTTTAAATATTTGGTTTTAACCTAGATTAGAGAGTAGTAAAAACTACGCGAATTTCACGATGCCAGAGCTCACCGTTTTAGAGTTTTGGTTAAAGTTCAAAGAGCTCTTCAGCTATAAAGTAAAGACACTAAGAAGTTGGTTTTTGGATTTTATTTTAAATCGTTAGTCGATTCGAAAAAATCCCACAAGGAAATTAATCGAAACGTGTCAGTTTTTTGCTTCTTTAAATTAAATGGTTTTTAAATTACCTTATCCATAAACTTTTAAAAACGAGATTCAGGGTGTAACTACCAACGTTACCATTATTATCATTACTTGTATTATTCTTAGTACCCGGATGTACTCGGGCCATAAGCCCGTGGGCCTTTGTGCTATCATCCATGTTTCTCCTTATCCTTTCAACAACAGCCATTTTCCCTTTGATCAAGTTCAGCAGGGTTATTATCGGGAGTCTGGCGATGTCTCCATGTTGTAAATGCAACATATTACATACACGAGACGTCTCATCCATGTTGCTACTTGCCACCATAGCAATAAATAATTTAATTAATTAACAAACATTTTCTTTCAGGTTGCAGGTACAATTAAAAACCTACTTATTATGAAATTAAAATAATTTTTTTATTGAAAATTAGTAAACGTGTTTACAATAAGTAAGTCTTATAATGTATTGCATTAAATGGAAAATTAAACTAGTAGTTCTGTGAACAGTAGACTTCGTGTAATGCTCGCAACGTTCGTGAATTATGGCGGAATAAAAAAGTAGGTACTATCAAACACGGCTACCATCTTGACAGCATTAATCAGAGACGGAACACACAAAGAAATTTACAGAGAGACGACATGCAAAATGGTCGAGGCAAAACAGAACTTCGCTACGCTCAGCCATTTAATGATATTACTATTTATAATGTGTATACCACGCAAGAGTCCCAACTGCTCCCGTTTGAAACCAGTGGGACTATAGCATCCTCAATTGGAGTATGTTGTAAGAATGAAGGTGGTGGGGAGGGAAAGAAGATGCGGTAGAGGAAGGCGGAGAAGTATCTGGCTTACAGATCTGGTCACCAAACACGGCTAAAGCCATTTCAAGCAATGCTTCATTTCTGAATGGTGGTCTTACACCAGGGCGATACTGAGAGTACCTACCACTCTGGAACTCGCAAATATTGTATTATTTTTAATTAATTAATTGTGAAATAACCCAAATTAACCAAATAAAATTTATTGCGCACGACGGAATTCTTCCGTGAATTAAATCTATATATATATATATATAAAAATTTAGGTTCTGTATGTTTGCGTTCGTAAATCTCGGAAAGTAATGGATGGATTGACTCAATTTTTTTACAGAACATTGCATTTTAGCAGAAGAGTGTTTCTATATATAATGGTAAGCTCTGGCGTCATGAAATTGTATAAAAAAAATTATGTTCCGTAGGTTTGGTTCCGCAAATCTCTGAAAGTAAACGATGGATTAACTAAAAATTTTCACATGACATTGCATTTTAGCAGAAGAGTATTTCTATGTATATGTAAAAATTCACGAAAGAAATTGCCTCCTTAGAATCGTACCCTGTAACTCAAACTGTATATACATTAGTAGTAAAGAAGAAATAAAATATCTTGGAATAATTATCGATAAGAATATCAAAAGGAAAAGTCAAATAAATTCCACAGTAGACAGAATGAGAAAACTGATCTATATATTTTTTAGATTAAGAAATACTTTATCATTAAAAACACTAAAAGATATTTATTATGCACTTGCGCACTCTGTACTACAATATGGAATCGTGGCTTGGGGGGGTGCATACAAAGCAACCCTTCTCCCATTAGAAACAATTCAAAAAATATTAATAAAAATAAAAATTAATAAAAACAACTATAAATGTTTTTCAAGATTTCCCGGTTCCCCCACTTACAAAAATCTATGACAAAATTGCACTATTACAAATACATAAAGATTTCTTTAGTAAAAATAATTTACCACAATTAAATATAAGCAAAAGAATAATATCTGTTGGAGGATTTACCGTGCCACTAGTGCGAACCACAACAGCACAGCATCACTATGTATTCAAGGGTATAAAATTATTTAATGAATTACCTCTTGATATACGGATCGGAAAAAAGCTACGAAAAATATTAAAAAAAAATTAAATTTAAATATTCTAGTACAACCTCATAACTTAACTTATTGTATATTATATCTAGAAATATGTATTGCATATTTAGAAATATGTTTTTGCCTTATCAATTAAATTTAAATATTCTAGTACCACCTCATAACTTAACTAATTGTATATTATATCTAGAAATATGTATTGCATATTTAGAAATATGTTTTTGCCTTATCAATTAAATTTAAATATTCTAGTACCACCTCATAACTTAACTTATTGTATATTATATCTAGAAATATGTATTGCATATTTAGAAATATGTTTTTGCCTTATCAATACTTTAAATCATTTATTTTAACTAACCTATATTTTTATTACTTTTATGTGTATTTTCTCATGATATCACTAATATTTTTTGTTAAATTACTAATATTTTTTGTTTTAATTTAAACAAATGTAATTATTTTTTTAGTTGTCCTCTCCTAAACACAAGCAGCTGCTTTATTAGGAGAGTGATTGAAATATTGATGTATTTTAAATAAAAAAAAAAATATATATATATTACGGTAAGCTCTGGCGTTACGAAATATGTATAAAAAATAATTTAGGTTCCGTGGGTTTGGGTCCGCCAATCTCAGAAAGTAATCGATGGATTGACTCAAAATTTTTACAGAACATTGCATTTTAGCAAAAGAGTGTGTCCATATATAATGGTAAGCTCTGGCGTTATGAAATTTGTATAAAAAAATTACTACAGGTGGTGTCCGAGTGGTTTGAAAATGTGTGTATTTCATATTTTTAGCGGCAGAAAGGTAAGCAAGGAGGGGGAGGGTAAAGAACTCCTTCTTGTTGTGGGGTTCGCAGGAAGGGTGACGAGGGAGGGGGAAGGCAGAAAAGATGAAAGAGGAACGCAGAAGGGGAAAGGGACGCATGTGAATGGAAACATATTTATTTATTTATTAACGCTAGAGATGTAGGGAGAAACAATTTATTTATTTGAATGGCATAACAACGCTTGCCGGGAACCAGCTAGTATTTGTATAATTCCATCGGAATATGACTATGAAATAATGCCTTTGGAAGGCTTAACAATTGTTACGCGTGAACGTAGATATTTTAAAATGTTTAATTTTTAAATACATACGTTCAATACAAAAACGTGAAAATGAACTTGTGCTATCTTGTTATTGTTTTTAAAAATTCAAAAGAACACAATAAAATAATCTCTATTGTGTAATGTAATATGTACACCCGAACGTTGAAAATAACAAAGTGAGGCGGTAGTGCGCGGTCTTCAGTCTACAGTCTAGACAAAAACAATTTATTTATTATATCCTAAAATAGAATTAATCAAAGAACAGTTACCGCGGATGGGCTTCATGAATGGGAAGCAATCTAGTATTTCTGAAATCGGGAAAACCACACACAGAATATTGCTAAATGCAGAACAGAGGACAATGGCCTCGAACGGCCATGCACGAGTGAAAATCAATGTAAAGGAAATTTAATTGAAGATGTGTCTAGTATCTAGGCTGCTCCACCACTGACCACACTATCTGCCCTTGCCTAAAGGAATGACCCAATAAATAATAACACGTCTGTTCCGCTCTGTGCACTGAATAAATCAATGTTGATTAATAAAAATAATAATTAACATCTAATTCAGAGGGAACTTTTAGCAGGGGAAGTTACACTTGCGTTTAGTGGGTTTAATCACGTAAATTCACACTAATATTATAAATGCGAATACGGGTGTTGGTTTGTTACGCTTTCACGCCTAAGCCACTAAACCGATTTTAAAAATTCTTTCACCAATAGAACGCTACATTATATGCGAGTAAAATATGCTGTATGTAATGGTAAGCTCTGGCGTTAAGAAATTATAAATATTAATATATTATATTTACTACACCTAACAAAATTGCTTCAGAAGAAAAGCAAAACAAATCCTTGTCGTGGAAATGAAGTTGATATATTTGCGGAAAATTTTATTTCAGGCGTCGTAGTTAATATCGATCAAATTAATCGTCGAAATGTATGTACGCACATAACTTCCGAACGACTGCACCTAATTGGGAAATTCTTTTATTGTGTTCGTTATTATCAAGGTTTTTATAAAACTACTGGTGAGCTCTGGCATTATGAAATTCGCAATAGGTGGCACGCGAGCTGTTTGAAAACTGAATATACCGGTACTGAATGTATGGAATGCGGGAGGGTGAGGGGAACTCGGGTAGGGGGTTCGCGGGAGGGAGGGGAATCAGGGAGGGTGAGGGGAACTCGGGAGGGGGGTTCGAGGGACGGGGGAAGGGGGAGAGTGTAGTGGGGAGAGGGAGGGTGAAGGAGTGGGAGTGGGAACGCGAGAGGGGAAGGGGGCGCGGGAGAAGAAGGGGAGGTGGAAGAGAAACGGGACGAATGGGAAAGGACACGCAAGGAGAAACAATTTTTTTATTAAATGGTAATGCAACGCATGCCGGGTACCGTACATTTTCCGAGTATACCTACATGTTTTTAACGTGTATACTCGGGAAACAGGCACCCACACGGTATCTGTAAAAAAACTCAAACGGATGAGGCGAAAAGGAAGACAGCACAATAGGCCCATGGCATGAGCCCTCACGGAACTTTACGTACACCATCTCTTTTTTCTGAAAAAAAAAAATAATAAAGAAGTGAATACCGCACAAGAGTTCTGAAGGGCGATTCGAGTTACTTAAAGATAAAGAACTATCACTAACCTTAAAATGAAGGAGTTTTTCATTTACTAGGATAAGGAATTGTCCTTAACCTAACGAACGAAAATTCCTTACCCTTATTTAGAGTCCAACTCCTCCAACCAGAGGAGAAATCTGTGAAACTATGATATCCATCAATTGGGGAATGTTGTGAGACTGATGGTAATGTGGAGGGGAAGGAGTTCGAGAAGAGGAAGGTGGGAAGCAGGTGTGCTCGGGTTCATGGGGTGAGGTTTGTCCGGGTCTTGGCGGTGGATGTGTCTGCCAACCAGCTGCGTGGCAGGCCGGATCAGAGAGACTGGTTGAGGGAGACTTTGTGACCTCTTAATCAGAACTCTTTTGGAACGTCGCCTTGCACCGCGGTGGGAGGGATGGAT
This sequence comes from Limnephilus lunatus, assembly GCA_917563855.2. Classification (NCBI taxonomy): domain Eukaryota; kingdom Metazoa; phylum Arthropoda; class Insecta; order Trichoptera; family Limnephilidae; genus Limnephilus; species Limnephilus lunatus. The sequence continues at coordinate 42,690,368 of OU830598.1, read as the reverse complement.
TCCATACTCTGTCACTCCTGGACACGCTGACCCTCAGATTCCTGCCCACCCCTTATACCTTTTCCTTCTCAGAAATTCCTCTCCTTCCTTTCCTAAAGAGACCCTCCACACAGCATCCTCAAAGATGACATAGGTTCTGAGGGGAATTATTTTCCTCAGGGCCTCCAATGGGGAGCTAATGTAAAAAAAACTCCAACAAAAGTTTAACTATGAAACTTCAGCATCCATCAACTAGGCAATCTTGTTGACTGATGGTAGCGTGGAGGAGAATGAGTTGTAAAAGAGGAAGATGGGAAAGTTCCTGGCTATTCAGATCTTGTCACCAAATAGTGCTAAAGCCATTTCAAGCAACGTTTCGAATCTGAATGGTGGTCTTTCACCGAGACAATATTGAAGGCAATCACCATTTTATCTGATGTTGCTTTTGGGATTGAGTTGTAGACAAGCAAAGAAAACAACTGCCTTATCAGCGTAATCCAATTTGGATGTTGCAGGAACAAATCCAACAATTTATAGATTTCTTTCTATAGAGACCTTCCATTCTCTTATCCAGTTATAGCTATCTATCTGCTTTTGTTGTTGTTTTTTCTTATATTATTCTTTGCATCTTTCGTATTTATGGGAGGGATTATATTGCAATAGGTACAAGCAAACCTTCTGGATTAAATTGTTACTTTTTAATTTAATTAAAGTTATTTATACCCATCAATGCAATATTTAATCATTGGAGAAGAATATAATACTCGTAAATCTAAAAGAAACATGAAACAGGACACGACACAGAAAAGAAAAAGGAAACGGTCAGTGGCTGAGTGGGCACCGCGTTTGGGTCCCATTTTCCGCTTATTGTGGTGGTAGTAGGGAATTTTTCAAAAAGTTTTAAGTTATTCATAACCCGGGAATTTTTGTCTTTCTTTATAAAAAAAAAAAAACAGTCCTAACTGGGATTCGACGGCCTTCGTGGTCGAGGGGTAAGGCTCTTGACTCGCAATCCGAAGGTCGCGGGATCGAAACCCAGCGTGGGCAAATAAAATTTGTATTATTTCAATATTAATTCATTTAAAATAATATGTAGTAGGTAAATTCACTTTCCAGAGAGGAAGATTCTCTCAGCATCGCTCTGGTGTAAGACCACCATTCAGAATTGAAACGGTGCTTGAAATGGCGTTTGGTGACCAGGTTTGAATAGCCAAGTATTTCCCCAACTTCCTCTTCCCCATATCCTTCCCATCCACATTGCCGTCAGCCTTACAACTTACCCATATTGGGGATGCCATAGTCTCACTGGCTCCAGACGGTTGGGAGCAGCTAGGACTGTCTCTGGGCGGTATTCACATAAAATGAAGGTATGTAAGAAATAAAATAAAAATTATCACTTAAATTTGTCCATTAGAGCAAGTAATATATTATTTTTTTATATGAATACCCCACAAGAGTCTCAGCTGCTCCCGTCTGGAGCCAGTGAGACTATGGCATCCCCAATTGGGGTATGTTGTGAGGCTGAAGTTAGTGGGGAGGGGAAGGAGATAGGGAAGAGGAAGGTGGGGAAGTACCTGGCTATTCTGGTCACCAAACACGGCTAGTGCCATTTCAAGAAACGCTTCAATTCTGAATGATGGTCTTACACCAGGGCAATACTGAAAGTATCTTCTGTCAGGTATTAACATGAAAAATAAGGTATGTAAGAAATAAAATAAAAATTACCTTTTACTGAAGTCCATTAGGGCAAATAATGAAACTAAAATTAATATAATAATTCCAAAAGAAAAAATAATGTCTAACTTTGTAAAAGTGAAATTATTTAGGTACTTAGTTGAGAGTGCCTGAAGATCGCATTTGCAAGACCAATGCCCCGGATTTGCGAAAACGCTAAGCCGGAAGCGGTCTGCTAGCGCTGCCGAAATTTAATAAAGGTAAAACATGAAAAATGCTTCCATAATTGGAGTCATTGAAGTTTACGAGCGCAGACTGATTCTGGGGCTTGATACGGCGGAAAGAAGGCACTACCGAGATAGGCAGTAGATGATACGAGATACAAAGTAACAAGTTAAGCATACCGCTAGTAGCTCCTTTTTTGTATCTCCTTCTTTCTCACAAATGGCTCATGTAATAGAAAGAGAAGTTACAACGTAGCTCTCAGTGGCAGAACAGCGACGGGGATAGGGTTACCATTTAGAAAATTGAAAAGTCCTGGCAAAAAGCCCGACAGTCCAAACAAAGTCCGGACATTTTAATCAAATAATGCATCGTTATCGATGATGTAAAACTAGCTGTTCAATGAAATAATAACCGTCAATTCATTCATATTCCAACAAAACGATGCATTTTTAGTATGATGGTCCATACGATGTGTTACTATTTTTACAAACTTCACAATCGCCAGATTGCCCATTCTAGAGTATTTGCGAGTTCATTTTTGTTATCCAAGCCTATAACGCAAGTGTAGAAAGAGTGTTTTCTCTAATGGGAGCACTATGGGCAAAAAAGCGCAATAGATTATTATCTGTACCTCGCTCAGATCGTTGTTAATGATTCAATACAACCTTACAACTATGAGCTGCGAAGAATTCTATAAGAAAACTTTGAATGAACGGGAGCTGCTCCGTCAAGTATCTGGCACTGAAAAATGTATATATTTGTAGAAAATAAGTGTTATATTTTGAAGAAGATACTCGTATTTTATGTTTGAACTTGTTGATTGTTTGCAACTGCAATTAAGGTTTATTGTCTGATCTCCATGAGCTGATTGTTAAAGAAGATTTATATTTGTTTTTAGATGAGTGAGAAATTAATACAGATTAAAGACTTATTTGGTATTACTTATGATTTTATTACTCATATTCCATCGAAACCAAAAAATCCGGACAAATTAAAGGGCAGGAAAAAAGGCTAGAACACGTCCGGACACGTCCGGATTAATCCGGACGGAAGGTAACCCTAGGCGGGGGGAGACCGAGCGGGGGCGGCGTCAGATATGGAAATAATACTCTCCGAATGGAAGTCATACGATCCGCAAATCCAAGATGGGGCTTGCCATATGCAATAACTAATGGACCGGCAAAACTTCAAAATACGTGTAATTTTTAATACACCCACGAAAAAAGCGAGTTCATTGAATCAAATCCTTCGGAATTCGTACGCTAGACGCGGTTGCACATGTCATGCATATTAACATTCCTCGCTGATTAGCAAAGCATTCGGTCTTTGTATCATTTCATTAGCCACACAGTGCCGCGGTACGAAAAATTATTTATTTTTAGATCTTGTAAAAAATGGCAAAACCAATATGTAAAATCGCTCGGTATACCTACATATTACCTATGTAATTATTGGTGCGCTTTGATTTTATGGTCATTGTGAGTTGATGTTATGATTTAATGATTGATGTTATGATTTCAAAATAAATTCTTAAGATTCATTAATTTCAGAATGGGTATTACAAGGGGAATGCGTTAACTATGATTATTTACTATGTCAAATTAATTTATTAAAATTATCCGAACGTAAAATAGTTAATGACTTAATATGTTTACAAGAAATCATAAATTCAATAATTGAAAGCCCTGAACTATTATACTTGATTTATTTCCATATAGGTACCTCGCAAACCAACATCGAGGCAATATCTACCGTTCTATTGTGACAACTCCAACACAGAATCACAATTGTATTATCCGGTTCGCAGTATACAAAGATATTGTTGACATATTTAACACATCATTCACTAAAAACACAAGTCAAGTAGACTCGAATCGGAAAGAACAACAAATTTAATTCAAACAACATAGCTCTACTTCAACTTATTTCATCTATGTATTGTACTTTTCCCACACTACTTTTTTTCCATCTTGCATGGTGCATGGTTTCGTTTTGATTTGGTTTATGATTTTGCTTTTGATTTTGTTTTGATTCTGTTTTTGGTTTTTTATTTATGATTTTGTTTTTGATTTTTTTTTATGCTCACTTAGATGTTATTTGTAAAATAAATAAAAAAAAACAACATGTTAAAGCCCATCTGGGCGTAAAATACCAAATAAATAAAAAAAATTAAATAAATTTTGTGGTTGCATAAGAATTTTGGATAAAAGTGTTGAAGTTCACTGACCTCTAAACTAATAACAATTAGAAGGTAGGTACGTACTTATCAAAACAAAATAATAAAGCACAACCGGTCCAAATTTTAAAACGATTCATAACAATAGAGCTTTCTCTGACGCAATGTAGCCCACTATCTCCCAAAACAAAAACAAAAATAATACAAATGTAACACATGTGTCCACTTTAGAGGAGGCAGTCGCAAACAGTATGAATGACTGTAGTATCTACAACATGTGAAATAATTGTGCGCATACTAACATACCTCATAAAAATAAAGTAGGTAGGTAATGGTAATGATTGTCAAAACTCGGTGAAGTTATTACAATTCCCATGAACTAGGTACCTATACACTGCAATGCCGAAAATAGTTAAATAATAATAATTGTATATGCCTGTCCGGTTTACCGACAATTATTACTATTGGAATTAAATACCATTCAAATGTCACATATGGTTGTGTCACCACGGCATGAATGAAATGAAACGACGAAAAATCACATGAAATATTCAATGGCATCCTGTGAAGGTACTCACCGCCATACTTGCTGCACATGTCCAGCATTCACTGATTCACATCTTGAGGTAACGTACAGACCAAATTAAAAATACTGATTTTGGTTGTCACTACTCTGTCTGTCTGTAATTCTGGTTCAATGAATTCTAGAAATTTTGCTATGAATTTAGGTGTCATCGTTTTCAAAATTGGAAATGTTTGTTTGGAGAATTCAGACAGCCGGTAAAGTATTTTTAAAAGAAAATTATTTTAATTCGCATTTTCAAAATTGAAACTGATTTGTCCGGATTTTTTATCCGTGATTTTTCACGGGTGTGGGCAGGTATAAATAGTAAATGTAAAAACTTTAACCTTCGATAGGAACAAAATACGAGGAGCACAAAAATATCGGTGACCGGACAAATCAGGATCGCGCACCTTCAACACCTCCTTTGAAAAGTCAATAAAGTGATGAAAAAAAAATGAAATTAGTTAAACAGTTTACGTCAGGTTAGGCTATGGCTATTTTTCAAATATAACAATTCGTAACTCTTAATGACTTTTCAAAGGGGTGCTGAAATGCCACTGTGTTGAGTTGTCGTCGAACCAAAATATCATAGGGTAATTTGTGTTAATTCCACAGTGGCGCTAATGTTACAACTAAACATAACAATAAACGCCGACAAGAGCTGTAACAGTAGATGTTTTATTTTACATTTTTACATTAGAGGAGGAGAGGAGGCCATGAGAAAAATATTTCCCCTCAGGGCCGGTGTCATCTTTGGGGATGTTGTATGGAGGGTCTTTTTAGGAAAGGAAAGAAAGGAAGTTCTGGGAAGGAAAAAGCTATCAGGGGAGGGTAGGAATTTGGGAATATGTTATTTACAGGAGTGAAGGACGCGTCAATTTGTCCCTCCCACAGCGGTACAAGGCGATGCTCCGAGAGAGTCCTGCTGGAGATGCCAGAAGGTTACCCTCCACCCTCCCAATTCGACTTGCCACGCAGTTGGTGCATCCACTGCCAAATCTAAACAAACCTCACCCCACGAACCCGGGAACTCCTGCTAATTCACCATTGGGCATTATTGATTTTTATTGACTGGTATTTATGGTGTCTTTGTCCAAAGCTTACCGTTACAATTTTTTTTTTATTTGCATTTATACCTACTTATACTTATGCGTTATATTGTTTTATTTACTATGTCATATTATTTTAATGCAATGTTAAAAGTATTGCGTTAATTTTAGTTTTATAATATTATGTGTTGTTTAATGCTAATATTTTCTATAACATGTTACCCCATTTATACTCACTGTTATACTTACGCTTCAGAGTGTGTAGATTTTCCGCTTTACGGTGAAGATTGCAAAATCGTGTCCGCCATCTGAAGGCTTGGATGGATACAATGTATAAAAACCTTAGAACAGGTACGTAAGATAATATGGATACATTATTTATATCAAATCTGCATGTTAACCGCTCATGAACGATGTTATTATGGCGAATTAAAAAAATATCCAATGTCGATATCTACCACGACACAGATTTCTCTCCTGTCTCGTGTCTACTTAATTTTAATAATATAAACGAGATAACACGCGCGATCTATTTCTACCGCAGATTACTATGTGGATAAAGCATGGGATTCACGGCAAAATTTATTTTAAAAGGTGTAAAGCTTCTCTTGAAAACATATAATAACTTTAATTGCCTTATCAGACCATTATTCTTTACGTCCGAAAGAGAACTCTTCTCGATAAATTGCTTAAAATAATTGGACAAAACTTATTCTAGAATTGTGCGATTAAGCTAAAAGCTTTGCGCTGTTTTGTTTTTCATAAGAAAATTTCACAGCCGCACAAAATGGATTCTTACTACGATTCCCCACAAACCGTGGTGGATAGAAAGAAACTAATGACAGTAATGACCAATGGAATGTCTGAGAACTGAACATGTGTCGCGAGTATTTGAGTAATTAGTGCTACGTGGGAGATGACAATGATTATTTTTTCTATGTAACAAATGCTCTTACATTATCATCTTGACGCCTGGCACTATCAGATTCAACAACCCATAATGATTCATAGATTTTCTTATTAAAGCAATATGATTGGTGCGCGAGATGCATTCGTTAGCAGGAAACTTTTGACTCAGTACTGTGACTAAGTGAGAATTCCAGGATGTGCAATAATAGAAGATATTATTCATTAATATGACAAATAACAAATATATATCGTTAGATATTAAAAATATCGTTTATGAATCACAATGTACCATATCTGAATACACTTTAATATTATATATAAAAATAAACTAGCGAGTACCCGGCATGCGTTGCAATTCCACATAAAAAAATGATTTTTCTCCCTGTACGTTCTTTCCCAAGCGTTCCCGTTCCCGCCCCCATACTTTTTAACGGTTAAAAACTTTTCAGATGCATTTTTATGAGGTTGTAATAATCCAGAAACCTTCGCGAGGATGGAAACAAGGCATTTTGAATGTTCCAAACATTTCCTATGCTTAATGTAGCAATATATAAAGCACAAACATACAAGCAATGTTTGTTTGAAGAAGATAATGTACGAATCTATAATCAGTACCTACCTATTTACCATTGTTTGATTCATACCCAAGCAATGCGTATGAACTGCATAAAATAAAATAAAAAACGTGTGGAATAGAAAATCGTTCGACTTGATAATATTATTTTAAGGAAAATAGCTTGGTAATACGACCGGGTTAGCAACAGCCTTCGAATAATTATTATACGAGAGAATAATAGATATGTTTTTGTTTCGCATGTGATTGTACTTAAGTGCTGGCAATAAAATAAATTATATAGCGTCCAGTGTCTTAGTAAAGGCGATAAATAAAAAACTATAAAAACGAACGTTCCGTTTTGCTGACAGCGACCGTACTCGCTTGTGAATGAATATTTTTTATTTATAAAATCAGCCAACGCATCGCTGAGCAAATCGTACCTAAGTAATATGTTAATGTCTATGTTAGTATCCGAGTATTTTAGGAAATCCTTACAAGATTTTACAATTAAATTTTAAGTGTAATTAGCGATCACAACTTAATTAAATTTAATGTTTAAAAAAACGATTTATTTCGCGATAATTTCACTGAAACTAATCACACTGCATTTTACTACTAGACATTATGAATTAAAAAAAATTAAAGTAAATATTAAGGTACCTTTACAATATTAATAATATGAATTTCTGGAATAATTATTATCACGACAACCAACAGATTTCAGTAAAATATACGTACTATCTATCGCAGACCCGTGAAAATTCACGGGATAGTCGTAGAGGCGCTATTGCGAACTAATATCTCGTAGAAACTTGTTCCACTGTTACCACGCCAGTAGCAGTGCGCGGGGACCGGATTCCGCAGTTTCCGGGGTCAAATTGGACATGTTTTACGCAACTCCACACAGGAGGCAGAATGAATGGGTGGGTAGGAATCTGGGGTTCAGTGAGTCCAGATCATTGGCCGCCAATATCTTGATAAACATTACCCCATGAACCCGGGCACCCCTTTTAAGTCGCCAAAACATAGCGAACCACTTGGGGTGACCTATAGTAGAGGTGTTGGTTATCCAATAAATGGTTCCTGGGGAAGTGGTACCCATTTCCGCCTCCCAAATTATACCAATAACAAATTGACTAATTGGAGGTAAAAAGGTTTAACCCATTTTTTCGTACAATCAATACAATAGGCTGTGGAACAATAGGTTTCCTCCCTCCTACAACATGAGTCTCTTCAAGACCCATTTTATTATTATTATTATTGGATGATTTTTATAGCGCCATTTTCGTGAGAAAATCACCTCAAGGGCGCTTTATAAATTCATTTAAATATTTAATCTATACCTACTACAAGTGGCTTATATTATAACTAATGACTTACAACTAAGACTTCTATGACTAGTGATTTAGAACTATACTTATTTTAATAACTGAAACTCTTTCCTTTCCTCAAAAAGACCCTCCACACAGCATCCTCAAAGATGACATAGGCCCTCAGGGAAATTATTTTCCTCAGGGCCTCCTGTGTGGAGGTAAAAATGTATGTAAAAAAAAAAAAATATATGCATATCAATGAGTCTGATTTCTAGACAAATCAGTTCCAATTTTGAAAATAAACAATAATTACTGTTATAGGCTTACTGAAATCTCAAAACAATCCAATTATTTGAGCTAGTTTAATCTAAATTACAGACAGAGTCCCAATCGAAATTCGTATTTTTAGAAATTAAAAAAATAGGCGTGATATCTACTAAGAAGCATTTTACGAGAATCCCTTATATTATTTAGTACCTACCTATTACCAAATTGATCTTAGCAAATTGCCTGGAGTTACGAAAAAATAATTCATCGTAATTATTAATCAATTAACAGCCTAGAATAATGATCATCATAATCGGTATAAAACAGCAGAGTGAAACATAATATAGATAAAATAGTAGGCGATAAAGAATTAGGCTGCGTGGAAAAAAAGTGAAATCACTAACAGATGTGGTTGGCAATGAATCAACTTCCTGCGTTCAACGCAGATTCATTTAAATAGTCAAACCAACGCGAAGAAAAGCATTTCACTTTGGGCAAACACCTACACTGAAAGTAATAGTTAATTATGTAATCGTAAGTCATAATCATAACCATAAAACTCGATTATCTCAGATAATATGTAGAAAAAACGCGTAGATGTTATACGTACCATGATTTAGCGATTTAATTTCCATTAAGCTGGTTCAAAAAAATTGCAATGTCACATTTAATATTAAATTTAACAATGTTTTTACCGAAAAAGGATCCATAACGAATAACGGTTGTCGAGAAAATATTTAAACATAACATGTCGCATAATATAAATTCGTTTATCGTCAATAAAAAGAAATACATGACTTTTAATCAGGAGGGAATGTGTAGGAACTAGCAGCATTTGGGGTGAAGAGTTTACAGAAGAAAGCGATGTTTCAAAACTTATATATGAAGCAAATGTGGATTCCTATCTACCAATTTCATGAATAATCTATTCTTATTTTAAACCAATAAAATAAATATTTAGTGGTCAGTGAGCCAAGAGTGATGGGCGTATGAATCCATCCCTCCGGCTGCGGTGGACAACGATGGGTCGAGAGATACCAGCTGGAGAGGGAAAATTGTCTCCCCAAACAGTTCTCCATGCAGATCCGGCCCGCCACGCAGCTGGTGGGCAGGCGCATCCACCGTCAAGACCTGGACACACCTCACCAGATGAACCCGGAAACCCCTACAAAGTCATCAAACGTAGCGACCCACTTGGAGTGACTAATGGCAGAGGTGTTGGTTATCCAATAAATGGTTCCTGGAGCTGTGGTACCCATACCCACCTCCCATATAGAAAAATATGAACATATACATATACAGATTGTAATAATTATTAACATAATAATAAGACATTATATTATATAATAGAGAATTCGCCCCCAGGAAAATAAACCCTTAAGCCTGGATCACAAGCACCGAGTAGAGTGGCGAGACAGTAAAATGATACTAGGCCGAGAGAGTTAGGTGGACGAGTAGGTGTTTACACGTATTGTTTAACTCGCCACCCAGCCAGTCCGTTTAGTTTCGACGCTGCAAACTAGCGAGACAATGGATAGCAAAAAGATTAGCTGCGAGTGACGTCAGTGTGCCGTGTGGCGAGTACGCACCGAGTGCATGTTTACACCGACCGAGTGGGCAAGCGAGTCAGTGCAGGAAAGTACGGGGAGGTGCGGGGGTTCGTGATTTTTTTCGGAACCCCCCACCACACTTCGAGCATCACGTGATTAATAGACGACCCCTAAACAAATAGGAAAACAGCTTTCACCTTTCTACTAGAAATACTGCATGTTTCAACAGGTCGGAAGTCGAATTCCTTCAGGTTCAATTTTGATTAAAAATCGCACATTCTTCTGCGTGGATCCCTGACACCTATCATTTAATAAATGTATATAGCGTATAGGTATTGTAAGATAACGTAATATTATTAGATTATAAATTATAAAATAATTATTGGCGTGGGTTTGTAATTGCATAGGCCTATTGTTTTACGAAAATCCTTATTCAAAATAGGTTCACGCCAACACGCGGTTAACTGTGCCAAATTGCACGTTTTTAGAGGACTGCTAAAATGATCAGTGCTCAAACAAACCATTACAAATTAATGCGAAATGATTTGTAGTAATGAAATTTAATATTTCAACATTCAGCAGTCAGATTTTCGTATCAATTTTTGCGTGACCCGTATTTATGGAAACATTACGAATGAATTGGATATCCCACACTCGATTAAATATGACATGGGTACTTTTGGAAAGTCTGACCATCTGTTAGCTTATATTATTTCCAGACAAGTTTGGTCTATTCTGTATCAAAGGTTGAGTTTTATTCTTTGAACAGTTTTGTATTCGTACGATAACAGTAGACCACACGATCCACAGGAATTCCTTTTGTGATTCGACAATCATTCCACACTCACATGTTATCACAAAAGCTATCCTATGCTTTGTTACACGTGTTTATGTCATAACACGTCCCATTTTGTAAAGACTTTTTAAATACTACGCCAATCAACGACGCACAATAGAAAAGATTTTAATAGGAATGTGTGATTATTCAAATATGGATTCCACATCATACAAATCATCTATCAAAAAGGAAACGTTTTTTAATTATGAATGAAAAAGGCTGCAAGGTTTTTTGAAATGGAAGGAATTATTTTTTTGGGTAGTGAAGGGATCTAAGACAAATTACTATCTTTTAAGTTAGGAAACCAATTTTATTAGATTTTTTTGGGATAAATTTTTAATAACTTTTGAAGGCGTTATAACCATAAATCTCAGTTGCGAACGTCATCTTTATATTTTCAACGTCTTTTTCTGATTCATGTTTCGTTTACATTTAGTGTTTTCTTTTTTTAAAGAATTGATTGTACTATCTCTGGATGAATAAAGTATGCATAAATACCTAACTAATCTCATATCATATAATATATCTTATATCATAAAATAATAAAAATAGCTACAATATTTATGTTTTCACAGAAAGCCAAAAATAAATTAATTCTATAAAAAATATAATATGTTCTAACATTATTTTTTTGTTACGTTCTAGTGTTTGTTTTTCTATTTGTTTTTTATACAGATTAAATACTGTTATTAAAGAACTTTACAAACAAATTATACATTTTCCGAAAGGTCTTTTTAATGTTATTTTATAATAAAAATTCATAATTGAGGCGCTCAGCGGAAGAGTGGCCCAACCCACAAAAAATCGTAATCAAGGAAAACATCATATGTTATATATTTTTGACATATCTATGAAGCCACGGTGGCCTAATTTTAGTTTACACTATTTCAAAGATTCTTTGAAATCAGTGAAAACTAAAATTGGGCCACTGTGGCTTCATAGATGTGACAAAAACATAAAAAATATGGTGTTTTCGCTGATGTGGGTTGGGCCACTCTTTTGCTGAGCGCCTCAAACAAACACGAAATATGATTTTTTTAATTAAAAAACTTTCTTTTCGCTGTACAATTAACATTTTGTCCCTTTTACGCCTTATAGCATTTCAAATTTCCATGAACAATATGAATAGTTAATATGGTTACATCTTTATCATGATTTAAAATTAAAATATATAAATATTTATGTATTAAGTAATAACATAAACAAAAAAAAATTATGGAGAATAAAAATAGAGCATTATACATTATTAGACTTTAACTCGTTGGAAGTTATAAAAATCGTATATTTGTCACTCGTACGCAGCTTGTTGGAATACAATTCCATAGTTTGGTCCCCATATTATCAAATTCATATAAAAAATATCGAAAGAGTGCAGCATAAATTTTTAAGATTTATTAACTTCAAATTACACATACCTATTCAACACATTAACTACACGTCCTAACTAAATACACTTAAATTGCATTCCCTAGAAAACAGAAGAAAAATAAATGACCTAACCTTTTTGTTTAAAATTATTCATTCCGAATTAGATTGTTGCGAACTCCTGCATCTCATCGATTTCAGGGTACCCAATCGAGCAACAAGGCAAAACGTATTATTCTGCAACAATAATTCTGGGACGAACTACCACATACATGCACCTATTTCTCGACTTCACACATTAGGAAACCAATTCACCTCTAATATCGATGTATTTAACACAAGTTTACCATTATTTAAGAAATACCTAAACGATACTTTTATGTAGAATATTTTGATATTTAAGGAGCATCTCATAGGGGCTAATGCATTTATTCGTATATTTCTAAATTAATCCACAATGTAAAAACTTGTTAGCGTTTTATTTTTATGTATCTTGAATTTTGTCATGTATTTACAACTTAAAACTTAGAAACTTTCTCTTTTCCGTATACTCTTTATGACGTGTACTAATTATTTTTTATAGTTTATATTTTGTTTTTAAAAACCTGTCTCTGTATTATAAATTTGTAATGTAAAAGCCCACCAGGGCGTTGAAAATTAATAAAAAAAAAAAAAAAAATAAAAAAAAATAAAAAATTATTACTGTGATTTTCAGATTGGTTAGCATTTATTGAAAATGTACGATCTGTAGATAGGTTATTGATTAGTATGTCATAAATTGTAGAATAAGAAGAAGATGTGGGCGCCCACGTAGTTAGCAAGGCCTGACTGTGCGAAGCTCTCAATAATAATAATAATTACAGTACATGTAATGATTAAAATTCTCCCAGCGGAACGAAACTGCATATCATTAAAACACACGGCCAGGGGCAAGAATGAACATCTAAAATTGCGCGATTCTCATAACATAACACAATGCATATTCCACGAAGAATGGGTACAGGTCGACACATTTAACTTTGCAATCGAAATACATGCCGAGGCACATAAAATTTATTAAAATAATGGATAATAATGAATTTTTTTAATGAATGCCTAACAAGAAACCCAGCTACTCCCGCCTGGAGCCAGTGAGACTATGGAATCCCCAATTGGAGTATGTTGTGAGACTGAATGCATCGGAGATGGGAAGGAAATGGGGAAGAGGAAGATGGGGAAGTACCTGGCTATTCAGATCTGGTCACTAAACACCTTTAAAGCCATTTCAAGCAACGTTTCAATTCTGAATGGTAGTCTCACATCAGGGCGATACTTTCACTCTGGAACGTGCCCCAAATACACTGTATATTATTTTTAAACCAATTAATTGTGAAATAACACAAATTAAAGTAATACCTAACACGCCGGGATTTTTGCACCACGGAGGCCGGATGTGGATGCATTTGACAATAATTTGGAGTTGGCAACTTCAAACTCCGCGCCGGATGTGCAAACTATTTCTAATTTCTTCGTATTGGGAACACCAATTATTTGATATTGATTTGGAGGATACTGGCAGATTATCTATTTTTCACTTATATTCTATTTCACCTACTTTGTGTCAACTCTTATATTTTACGGAACCCATATTTTTTCTTATATTTTATGTTATTTGTATTTTCTCAACTCTATTTTCACTGTAATTTAGGCAGAGAGGAAGGACCGCCAAACAATTCGGTCTTGGCACACATTCCTCGCCTCGTTCACATTCACACATCGTCTCATACAATGCTCTTCTATTATTCTGACTTTTGATATGGCCCGACTTAAGTATCTGATTCACTTGGTCGTGCTATGTCTTCCTCGGGCGTCCCCAACTTCTTCTACCATTCATATGTGCGTCATATGTATTCTTCTTGAACTACTTTCCTCGTTCATTCGCTCTACACGCCCTAACCATCTGAGCGTCCCTTTTTTAATCTTACTTATTACGCTTACATCAGCCTTCCATTATTTGAGGACTTCCACGTTACTCACGCGGTCGTACGATGGTTTTACCACACGTACGCCTCAGGGAGCTCATTTTTACAGCATTCAGTCTTAGATTTCCCATTTGTATAGAAAAGAGAAATGCAGAAATCTTTGGAGATAGGTACTTACTCAAATTGAAAATTCACAATACATAGAATCATTTTTAAATATTATTTAGTTCTTTTTTTGGGTACATGTAAAGTTAAGTATGTCGGGCTATAATGGGTAGTCACATTGACAATAATATCCTCAGCTGTTGGGAAAGGTATTTTTGATTACCGCAAAATGTCAAGAAGATAACCGAAATTACAAGATAATACATAATTAACATAAAATGCATCCTTTGGACAAGCCGGTGTCGAGGCAGGGCGTGCTCAGTACTTACTGAGTACTAACTAAACCACCTCGACATAGGCCAGGACATTGAATCAACTTGGCCTTTTTTACATTAACTCCACACAGGAGGCCCTCGGAAAAAAACATCCCTCAGGGCTTATGTCATCTTTGGAGATGCTGTGTGGAGAGTATTTTAAGGGAGGAAAGAAAGGAGGGGAAGTTCTGGGAAGGTAAACGGTATAAGGGGTGGGTAGGAATTCGCTGGTCATTGTATTCCGGACATATGAATCCAATCCTTCAACTGCGGTGCGAGGCAATGTTCCGAGAGAGTCCGTGTGTAGAGATCAAAAGGTCTCAGATGAAAGGTGGGCAGACGAATCTGCCGCCAAGACCGGGACAAACTTCACCCCGTCAACCCGGGCACCAATGCTAAGTCACCAAACATAGTAAACCACTTGGGGGGACTTATGGCAGGGGTGTTGGCTATCCAATAAATGGTTTCCGGAGCGGCGGTGCCCATATCCGCCTCGCAAATTGGCCTGTTATTTACGCAAGATTTCGTTATACAATTATATTATAAGCCATCCAACCTTATATAACAACATCATTAAGAGGCTGGTATTCGAATTTCCACCGATTTCTTGCAAACCTCCCTTAAACATTTGAAGTTTTTAAGCTCTAAAAAAAATATACGTGATTCTTGAAGATAATATCTAGACATTAGCCGCGCCCAAACGCAAATTATATAAAATTCCCTCGATAGAAAAAAAACGCAAAGTATGCTCCAAAAATTATTATAAACACGTTTGTTTCAGTTATTTTACAAGTTATATGTATGAAAAAATTCACAGCGTTTCTTTAAATGCTGTTTAAGACAATTATTGCGAGATTTTTGCTTTATTTTAAACGAGTCGTGTTTTATTAAAGATTTTCATGATTTTTGCATCGATTTTATCGTTGTAAATGTTAGCGCGCTCTTCTAACATTCGTAATTTCATATCTCTCCGTCTTCTTCTTTTTGGAGCCGGGAACGGAGCATTAAAAAATTACCAAATGTTTATAAAATCATTAAAAAAGTGGAATTTCAACACCCCTTTGAACAGTCATTAAAGATGACTGAAAAAACTGACTTAATCTATTTAATTTTGTTTAATCTTCACGTTTAATGACTTTTCAAAGGAGTGATAAAATACCACTTATTATTATATAATATAGAATCTTTTATAAATAGCGGGCCAACTTGAATCAGTATCCTGGCCTGGGTTGAGGTGGTTTCGGTACTAGGTGCTCGGGCAACAAAACGCAGGAATTCAGTTGATTGCTATCGGATGGACATTATGTGATTTGTAGGCGATAATCGGTCAGTGGATCTGAGAAGACAGAAGACAGAAGGCCGCCTTATTATGTGACCGAGGAACACTGACACAGAAACGGAATTATAAGACAGCACTGAGATGTTGGCCTTTCGAAAACGCTGGTAAATTCTTATTTTTGTTTGTTTCATTTAATTTACAATAAAGTTTTCAAGTAATGTAGTTTGTTAATAAATAAATATCACAAATTTCTTTAAATAGACTGCGTTTAATAGGTTAGATTAAGAAAAAAGTTGTAAAAGCGGGAAACTGGTGTTCCAAAAACCTTTTTTTTTCAATTTGAGGATATGATTTTTTTCGGCAACCATAATTCAGACACGATTTACTCAAATTCACAAGTTCCCCGTTTGTACCGCTAGTTTTCGGGCACTATGTATAAACTGAAATCTAAGACTGCGTGTACATTTGAAAACCGAGACAATAACCGAGCACGAATTATGGGAAGGGAACGAAGCAACCGCAAACTTTTCCATGATTCGCGGTTCAGTACGCAGTAATACCTACACGTTTGTATGCATCATAATATGACAATCTCCGATACAGAACGGTAATTATCTTGGCTCTGGACCAAGAGATAACCGGTTCAAAGCCTGGCGTGAACTTCTACACCTTACCTTCTTCTTTCCCCTCTCCTTCAGCTCCTTCGCGTCAGTCAGCCTAAATGCCAAAGCCCAAATGAGCATATCATACTTTCACTGACTTTGGTAATTAAAAATCAAACAATGTGCGATAATATTAACATTATTCATACATACCTAAATAAATTGATAAACATCTTAATAAACATAATATTCAATCTAGGACTATCTAATAGTTATTCTACATCATTATGCTACCTAAAAATTTAGTTTAGTAAAGTTTAGAAATTTTTAATTTTTGTGATTTATTTATTTCTATTTTTGAACATATACATTACAGATAATTATTACATTGGTTTACATAGATATTAAGTTTAGTAATAAGAAAAAAAATGTTAATGATCCGTAACTATATGTATATAGGTAAGAACCTAGTAGTATTTTGTGAACACCTCACTAGGCGAACCTGTGCCGAAGTGTTCCGATGTTTGGGAATAAATGCTATTAATAATAATAGTTAAGTTTTTTTTAAATATTTAGGATCAGTAGGATTTATCGGTCGAGTTAGGATTTCATCAGAGCCGAATCCTCTGATATGAAAATATCTGGAGTCGGTGAAATATTTTCCCATTATGTTTCTGGTGGATTGACGTATTGTTCTTGTATTGTTTTGTATTTATTATACTTATATAGTGCACTTACATTGCGTGGATTTACTAGATAATCATTTGTGGAAAAGTGTGTGGAATGGTTTAGTCTTTCATTTGGGAAAGATTTAACCCGGACATAAAATCTGGAGCACCGTAATAATAGGGGATAATTTATAGAGCGCCGTTTTTGTGAAAAATCACCTCAAGGGCGCTGTACAATTTATTAAGAATTCTCTAATTTTGCTATTTACTTGCACGCGGAGGACATTATATTTAAAACACTGGACAATGCATCATTTAACATTTGCTGTCGACATAAGTAGAATCACCGTATCCTCCTTGATATTGTCAAGAAGACACTGTGGGTCGACCCATGGCGGCAGAATAGAATACATAAATTAAAGATTAGTTGCAGTTAGGATCTATATATACAGTTATGCATAGCTTCTAGATTATGATAAATAATAGTTTTGATAAATACGGTGCTCTAGATTTTATGTCCGTGTTAAATCTTTCCCAAATGAAAGACTAAACCCTTTCACACACTTTTTCACAAATGATTATTTAGTAAATCCACGCAATGTAATTGCACTATATAAGTATAATAAATACAAAACAATACAAGAACAATACGTCAATCCACCAGAAAAATAATGGGAAAATATTTCACCGACTCCAGATATTTTCATATCAGAGGGTTCGGCTCTGATGAAATCCTAACTCGACCGATAAATCCTACTGATCCCTCAATATAAATATTTTAAAAATCTTTCGTAACCCTACATGCATTTAAAATGACTTTTGCATTTTTATACATAAATTCTTTGACAAATCTAATACGCCTAAATTTTGAATGAGAGAGCTAGGTATAATGCCAGTAGCCGAAATAACAAATGGTAATATTTTTATATTCTGAGAATGCCAAATTCTTTTAATCTCATTTCCTAAATCTGTATATTTTCTATTTTTTTCAGAAACAGTTTTCTGAATATTACAAGAATTTGGAATAGCGACAACAATGACATAAGTTATTTTGTCCTGTAAAACTATGTCGGGTCTATTATGACTAATTGTTCTGTCCGTTAGAATAGTTTTATCGTAATAAATTTTATAAAATTCATTTTCTAAAAATGAATTTGGTTCATATTCATAATATGGTATATTACGGCAGTCAATTAAGTTATGTTTAATTACCAAACTTTGGTGAATTATTTTTAAAACTTGATTGTGCCTAAATGTATACTCGGACGGCGCTAATACAGAACATCCCGATATAATATGTTCTATAGTTTCCGGAAAAGCCAAACATTTTCTACATAAATTATAAATTTGATTTGTATCTTTGATGATATGCTTCCTATATTTTTCAGTATTAATGACTTTATAATGGCAAGCATAAAGCCTTCTATTTCTGCGCTCAACTCTCCAATACTCAACCATTTGTTTGACGAAAGTTTGTCAACATATGTTTGGTTGAGATAGTTGAAGTGTTTTGCGTGAAGAATTTTATTTGACCAGGAATCTAATAATTCCTGGTTGGTATTTATAAGAATGCTTGCATTCTCGTCGTATAAATTAAATGGCGAAATATTTCTATCTGCCTTGCAAATTATTTTGTGCATTTCTGAACTATCAGCTTTCCTATGGAAATTTTTTTTTAGCATTTCTACCTGATTATGTTTTAAAGATGTTATTTTGACTATACCTCTACCTCCTAAATTTCTAGGTAAATTAATTCGTTCTGTAGCTGAATTTGGATGATGGTTATTAAACTTTGTTAACGTAGTTCTAATTAATCATTCTAAGCTATCTAAATCTGTATTGGACCATTTAATTATGCCAAATGAGTAAGTTAATAGAGGTATTGCCCAAGTATTTATTGCCTATATTAAATTTTTAGCAGATAGATTGCATTTTAAAAATTTTCTGATCCTAGTTTTAAATTTAATCCTAATATCATTTTTAATACTAATAATAATAGATTTGTCAAAAAATTTGTACATAAAAATGCAAAAGTCGGTCATTTTAAATACATGTAGGATTACGAAAGATTTTTTAAATATTTATATTGAGGGATCAGTAGGATTTATCGGACCAGTTAGGATTTCATCAGAGCCGAACCCTCTGATATGAAAATATCTGGAGTCGGTGAAATATTTTCCCATTATGTTTCTGGTGGATTGACGTATTGTTCTTGTATTGTTTTATTCTTATATAGTGCAATTACATTGCGTTAATTTACTAGATATTCATTTGTGGAAAAGTGTGTGGAAGGGTTTAGTCTTTCATTTGGGAAAGATTCAACCCGGACATGAAATCTGGAGCACCGTAAAAATAAAAATTTATATTTTTAAATAGAAATATTTCACCATTAAATTTATACGACGAGAATGCCAGCATTCTTATAAATACCAACCAGGAATTATTAGATTTCTGGTCAAATAAAATTCTTCACGCAAAACACTTCAATTATCTCAACCAAACATATGTTGACAAATTTTCGTCAAACAAATGGTTGAGTATTGGAGAGTTGAGCGCAGAAATAGAAGGCTTTATGCTTGCCATACAAGATAGAGTCATTAATACTAAAAATTATAGGAAGCATATCATCAAAGATGCAAATCAAATTGATGATTTATGTAGAAAATGTTTGGCTTTTCCGGAAACTATAGAACATATTATATCGGGATGTTCTGTATTAGCGCCGTCCGAGTATACATTTAGGCACAATCAAGTTTTAAAAATAATTCACCAAAGTTTGGTAATTAAACATAACTTGATTGACTGCCGTAATGTACCATATTATGAATATGAACCAAATTCATTTTTAGAAAATGAATTTTATAAAATTTATTATGATAAAACTATTCTGACAGACAGAACAATTAGTCATAATAGACCCGATATAGTTTTACATGACAAAATTAAGAAAATAACTTATATCATTGATGTCGCTATTCCAAATTCTTGTAATATTCAGAAAACTGTTTCTGAAAAAATAAGAAAATATACAGATTTAGGAAATGAGATTAAAAGAATTTGGCATTCTCAGACTATAAAAATATTACCATTTGTTATTTCGGCTACTGGCATTATACCTAGCTCTCTCATTCAAAATTTAGGCGTATTAGATTTGTCAAAAAAATTGTACATAAAAATGCAAAAGTCGGTCATTTTAAATACATGTAGGATTACGAAAGATTTTTTAAATATTTATATTGAGGGATCAGTAGGATTTATCGGACCAGTTAGGATTTCATCAGAGCCGAACCCTCTGATATGAAAATATCTGGAGTCGGTGAAATATTTTCCCATTATGTTTCTGGTGGATTGACGTATTGTTCTTGTATTGTTTTATTCTTATATAGTGCACTTACATTGCGTTAATTTACTAGATATTCATTTGTGGAAAAGTGTGTGGAAGGGTTTAGTCTTTCATTTGGGAAAGATTCAACCCGGACATAAAATCTGGAGCACCGTAATAATTGGATAATTTATAGAGCGCCGTTTTTGTGAAAAATCACCTCAAGGGCGCTGTACAATTTATTCAAAATTCTTAGGTTCTATCTAATTTTAATATTTACAAATGGATACAGAAACATACTTACCTGCAGGTCACTTCCGATAAACACTTTAATTAGAAAGTTTGTGCTTGGAGAAGATACGGCTTTGCACGCGGAGGATATTATATTGTATGATCTAATCTATTTGATTGCGGATATCATAAATATTTATAAACATCATCCCCTTTCATACTTTCAATTTTGAAGTTTCTAAATATACCCTCGTATCCATCTACAATTTTACAATTTTTAATCAAAATAGATTATTTATTATTATTTACGAGTATTATGATAATAATCATAATACTCGTACATAGGTTCACGCCTGTATTATGGTAGTAATACATGATTTAATTTTAATGTAAGAACTACAAAAACAATTTTTTACAGAAACAAATAATAAAACATAAAAAAGAAAAAACAAAACATATTCAAGGAAAAATAAAACAAAAAAAATATTATGTATAAAAATGAGCCAACGTATCGAATGCAATATTTGCAGTGAAAATTGAAAACATTATTGTTCACGTCGAAAGTAAACACTACAGCGCCGGCTGAAGCCTTGCAAAACGCGCATTTGTTTGTGTTTTTACTCCAACAGTGGATACACTGTTATTATTATTACAAATACCTTCGCGTTACACGTGCAGCGAATATGCTACACACATTGACGTACTTGGTCGAAGGCTACACACTATCGGGGAGAGAACGCATACAGAGATGCACCCGTACTGAATATCCCATACATATGCACCGCAGCTTGAATGAATGATGCACTTTTGATGAACACACGCCTGGATCTTGCAATACTAGACCGCCGAAGCTCAAACTACTTGAACGTATAAATAGAGAGAGTATAATATTATTAATTTGGTTTGGGTGCTTATCGTTTTCCCACGCGCGTAAGCGATTTCCGTGAATTTACAATGTTGGTCTGCCAATAAAAATGCGTTTGATCGATGTATACTCGTGCATGTTTCATTACTCTATTGCAGTAGCGAAATTATATTAACACACATTATTATATTCTTCAAGCAAAATGATTTAAATTTTTGTAAACTGTAGAAACCAACTTTAAATGTAAATCTAGATTTATACACGCCTTTACTCTCATTTTGTGCCCAGATACATCGTATTCTTTAACAATTTAACCCATTCGGGCATATATTGTCAGAAGATAACAATTTCCGCTTTGCAATAACATCAACATAAATGGAATATTTTTTAACGTATCTGAAAACTAAAAACTGTTTTCGAAAGGTGATGAAATAAGCTTTTAGATTTTATAATTAGAAATAACCAAGTAATTTTTTTTAAATATAAACCTAAAAGCAATATAAAAGTTAATACATTAATACAATTTTCTATAATTGTTTTTTTAATATTCTTTTCCAAAGCAAGAACCCGACATTTCAGTAGTTTTTTTGTGCAATTTTGTATTTACAAAATAACTGGATCCAATTGATTGATGATCAATTGATGATTACCACAACACAGGCATTAGACTTAGTTAGTTGTGGTATTTAAAAAATACAATAATCTGTAACAAATAAAATTTGATGAAATATTTAACAAAATTGTTTTTAGTTTTGCAGTATTTCTCCATAGCAAAATTTACTATTTCAATAAAGCAAATTTAGTGACAGACACCCCAGGGAAGCTTGTGAATCCGTGTAATGAAAACGGGGTGTAATTATCGTAGTAAAGTTAACCATAAACTTAAAATTATTCATTAGTAACTTATTCATTGAAATGACAATCAAATTACGATGAAATCTTACAAATTATTTTTTTAAATTCTTTCTTTTTACTTAGGTAAGAACATAATTTTTTTTCGTACCTAGGTTTAAAAATATATACAGAATATAAAAAAAAAGATTTTAGGAACCCACCGTGTGTGGGTAATGTATCCAAAAATTAGTACGTAGGATCAATTATTAATATAAAACTATGTTAACTATGTTAAACTTGTTATCTTTAAGTAGAGTGAACGTAAGCAAGGCTAAAATAAAAATTACCTACATGAATTTACAATTAAGTGAATTATTAAAACACTTTGTTTTTACCACAATAATCTTTATTTAAAAAGTCGACATGTTTCGAGAACGATGTTCTCTTCATCAGGACAATATATGTACTAAAACTAAATTATCAAGCATAGAAAGACTGGCGTGGGTGGAAATGAAATTAGTTGGAGGGAGGGGGGAGAGGGGCGGAAAGAGGAGGAGCTTAGAAGATAGACAGGGGGATTCACTTTGTGGCACCATTTTATTAATTGAATTATTAAAACACTATGTGTATTAAAATACAAGTGTTTTAATAATTCAATTAATAAAATGGTGCCACAAAGTGAATTTGCAAAATTTGAAGAAGTTACAATTAAGTACTTATATAACATGTAGAATTGCAACAATAAGCAAGTTGTAATGGAAATTTTGAGGTTGCATTTCGTAAGTATATTTAATAGTGTAGTGAGAAGTAAAACATAAAAGTTTTCCTTTTCGTCAATATGGTAAAGTCACATGTTATTCGGGATAATATAATAATATTTACTACCATAAGAGTTTAAATATCTTCTCTTTTGATATTATATTATGCCTAACTGTCCTTCAATTCAATCAGAATTACATATTTTATTTAGAATTATTAATGATTCAATTTGGGAGGCGGGAAACTACTTATTGAAAAACCAAAACCTCTGCCAAAGGTTACCTAAAGTGCTTCAATACGTTTGGTGACTTAGTAGGGGTGGTCTTGGCGGAATACCCTGCCACCAACAAACTGTGAAGCGAGCTAGATCATCAGGAGGGGCCGGTTGAGGTAGAACCTTTGACCTCTCCAGCTGAACCACCGTCAATCCTGAACACACTGACTCCCAGATTCCTACCCACCTTTCCTATCTTTCCCTTTCTAGAACTTTCCCTTCTTCATTTTCTTATAAAAGACCCTCCAAACATCACCCCAACGATGATTGAGGGGTAAGGCTCGACGTAGCGGGAATAAATCCCAGCGTCAGCAAGAAAATTTTATTTGATTGATTTGTGTTATTTAAAAATTTAATCATTTAAAAAAATATAAGTTACTTTTGCGGCACGTTCCAGAACAGCCCACTTTTATTATTATCAACGGATATCTCTTGCGACACACAGACGTAGAAACTCTGGGTGGTGTGAGATGTATCTACATCTACATACGTATCAGAAACATAAATATTTTGTTGATGTTTGGTGTGTATGACTCTTTTTGTAAAGCGGGACCCACGCGTTCTTTGTATCGTTACGTTTTGTTTAACAACAATGCGCCGGCGTTGCACGATTTAGCGTCGTAAGTAAAAAGGCAGATATATGCAAAATTCACATTCTGAGATACGAGACCTATTATTTTTATCAACCCAATACAAGAAAAAATAGACTTATTTTGATGAATGTTTCCGATTACGTTATTAAATTCAAAAAATTATTATTTTTTAAAACAAGTTAATGCCGATATAAAAGTTAATGCATCAATAAAAATACCTAAAATTACTCTTTATTAGCAGTATTATCAACATATTAGCAGTATTTTGCATTCTTGTGTAAGAAATTATTATTTTTGAATGATGTTAAACCGAATATCGTATTTTTAAAACAATTATTGTCCACAATCATACATATAATACGAAAAGGGGTGTGGAAAAAATATTTATAAAATGGTACTTAAAAAAATATAGGTATTATGCATAAAAAATATTTGAAAATTAAGAAGAAGTAATTACTATGCGTTTTGACACAAAATAATACAATAAAACATACATATGATGTGTGTCAAGAACACCACATATTAAATATCATAAGCAAAAACATAGTATTTGCCTTACTAATACTATGTTTTTGCTTATAAAATTATAAACTGTTTAAAAATATTTGCTTAACATACCTATTCTTATTTTTGCTTATGAAACCCAATATATCATAGAGCAGTGGTTCTTAACATTGTTGGAGGTACCTACTGACCCCCACCAGTTTCATGTGCAATCATATGAGTCGGGGGTGTATCTTGACCTCCGCCGAACCTGCGAGACTGACTCACCGAACCACTGGGGTTTGATCGAACCCAGTTTAAGAACCACTGCCATAGAGTCTTATTGCTTAATAGCCTATGACTGCCGTTTTTGTGGAAAAATTAAAACAGTACGACGTTTTTAACAGTGAAATAAATGATCGGTCAATGGTCGAGTTGGCATCGTATTTGTGTCACACCCAGGTGTCGTGTGTTCAATTCCTCGTCTGGCTAAGTCCTCTATGACGACAAAGCAACATTTTCCGCTTACTGTAGTAATAGTAGGAGAATTTTAAATATTGTCAGGTTATTCGTAACCCGAGAATGTTTATCACATTATAAAAAGAAAAAAAAAGTTATACTTACAGCAATTTGCTTCATTACATGGTGTTTAGAAATTGATAGAGAACATTTCCTTATAATATTTAGTTCAATTTGTCATTTTTGGATATGCAGTTTTTGCTTACGACCATTGATAAGTATATCTCTATGCTTACGACACGACGCAGAATATGCGGCCGAGTTACGGCTCGTTTTATTATTGCAGTAAGTACTTAGATTGTTTTATGTCCCGTCCGACCTAGTTTGGGACGTAAAACTGTCGAGTTTCCACGTGTAGGAAATGCACTGGAAAACCCTGAAAACTGTTCGATAACATTTCCAATGTCGCTGCAATAATCGACAATTCATTACATTAAGTACCCAATAAATTAATTTTACAGTTAAGTGGTTCATTACTGACAATAATCACATTTTGTATGTGCATGTATAGGAGTATACATACGAAAGGGCTTTTATTATCTTAAGACGTAATATGTCCAAAGAAGCGAAGCTAGCCGTCCATAATGGAGTACTGGTACCTACCTTGATATATGGTAGTGAGGCATGGAATTAGCAGAGGAAGGATGAAAGTAGACTGAATGCTGTAGAAATGAGATCCCTGAGGCGAATGTGTGGTACAACCGTGCACTATCGTGTGAGAAACGAGGAGATCCGCAAATAATGATATGAAATGACAAAGAATGACGCAAAAAAATATTTTAAATAATGAGCTAAATAATGTATCAAGATGGCTAAAAATATATAAGTTTAAATTAAATACAATAAAAACTCAAAACGTACGGTGATTGGATATAAGAAGATATCCAGTGAAAGCAAAATTAAAATTGTTGTGGAAATTATTGAAAATGTTACTGAAATGAAATACTTAGGAATTATTTTGATTCCAAACTAACTAACAACAAGCATGCTGAATGTACACAAAAGAAAATTGGGAAAAAAAATTTTTTGGGAAGATTTCGGCAAAAAATATCTAGTAAAACTGCAATCACTATCTTCAAATCAATTATTGCTCCACGTTTTATGTAACTATTGCTCAACTATCCTTTTCCTATGTAACGAAAGAGAATAAATTAAGTTCCAAATTCTTCAAAACAGGGCAATGAGAATAATACTTCGGCGAAATAGATTTTCACAAGTAAACAAAATGTTAAAATAACTGAATTGGCTAACCGTGAAACAGATGCTGACCTTGAATACGATGATATTTATACATAAAATAATAAACAATATTTTACCAAAACACTTCTCAAATAAAATTATATTCAACAAGGACATTCACAGACATAACACAAGGACGTGCAAGGAAATCAGGCTTCAAAAAAAGGACAAGGCGAATACGCAGGCATATGAAATATTATAATTAATTAGAAATTTTGTAAACTTAAATGTTCAAATTACTAAAATAAAAAAATAAAAATATATAATGCAAGGTTGTGTGTGATGTAAGCGTTATGTGTAAGATTAAGAGAGGTACGTTCAGATGGTTTGGGCAAGTAGAGCGAATGAACGAGGAAAGGAGTGTAAGGAGAATATATGACGCAAATGTGAATGGTAGAAGAAGTCGAGGACGCCCAAGAAAGATATGGCACGATCAAGTGAATCAGATACTTGAATCGGGCCATGTCAAGAGTCAGAATAATAGAAGAGCATGTATGAGACGTTGTATGAATGTAAACGAGGCAAGGAATGTGTACAAAGACCGAGTTGTTTGGCGGTCCTTCCTCTCTGCCTACCCCGTTAGTTAGTTTTTAGGAGTAAATACAATTCGGGAGGCAGGAATGGGTTCCGCTGCCCCATGAACGATTTACTGGATAACGAACACCTCTACCATAGGTAACTCCAAAAGGTTTGCTAGGTTTGGTGACTTAGCAGAGGTGCTCGGGTTCATGGGGGTGAGGTTTAACTAGGCCTTGTCGGAGAATGCGTATGCCCACCTACTGCGTGTCAGGTCAGATCGAGAGAGACTGATAGAGGGAGACATTTTAATCACTCCAGCAGGACTCTTCTCTCAGAACATCGCCTTACCGTAGTGGGAGAGATTGATTGTACGCCACTCCTGGACACACTGACCCCCAGATTCCTACCCACCCGTCATACCTTTTTCCTTCCCAGAACTTCTTCTTCTTCCTTTCCCAAAAAGACCCACCACACAGCATCCCCAAAGATAAAATAGGCCTTGAGGGTATTTTTTTTCCTCAGGGCCTCCTGTGTGGAGCCACGTATCACTTGTAATACATGTGAACACACCTACGCTTGTATTAAAATATACTCTTATTCACTCAATAGTTTGGTTGCATTATGTAATAACTTCGAATTCTGGTGAGTGCACCGAAATAGGCCCTGTCGTTACTTTTATTCCAATTTTTTTACGTTATCTTTGATATCTTTGTACGTTGTTAGTATGTAATACCGCCTCTAATAATAATTGTATAGCGCTATATAGAAAACTTAATCACGCAACAATTCAAAAGGGTAACTTGTCAAATATGAAAAACTCAGAGACACGTGAAAATCTTAATAGGCTTAATTTAATTTAAACTTGGCGCCAACGACCGTCTGACCAAAATACAGCTAATCGTCTACGAAGGCAAAAAAGTGCTAAAATATTTAAAATAATTGCCAAAACGACAATCACTCATCATCAAAATAAGTTGGCAAGAGAGTGACGATACCTTTTAGAAAACGCGTATTCAAAATCACGTCTTTCATCTTCATAAAAAGGGTCTTTACACCCAGATAACTTACTTTAAAACTTTTCGCGAGAACAAGACCAAAAGTCTCCCGAAGAAGATGTAAACATATTTATGACATCATTAAAAATATTTCTTCCGCAGTTTTAATATTCGGCATTTCATGCAGAATCATACCTTCAAAATTGGATTAAACTGATTTTCCTTTCCCATTTCTTTTTTCCAGACTATTAAGTCAATATGGATTACAATTTGGAAGGCGGGTATAGGAACCGCTGTCCCGGGAACCATTTATTGGATAACAGACACACCTGCCACAGGCCACACCAAGTGGTTCGCTACGTTTGATACTTAGCTTGGTATATTCGATAGTACGAAATCGTAAGCTCATGACATATTCAAGAAAAATTGATATCACTAACTAATTGTTATTTGGAATATTCGATACTACGGAATCGTAAGCATAATCGAAAGTTCATGACATATTCAAGAAAAATTGATATCACGAAGAAATTATTATATGGTACATTTGATAGTACGAAATCGTAAGCATAATCGTAAGCTCATGACATATTCAAGAAAAATTGATATCACGAAGAAATTGTTATATTATGGTATTTTAGATAGTACGAAATCATAAGCTCATGACATATTCAAGAAAAAAAATTGATATCACGAAGTAATTGTTATTTGGAATATTCGATACTACGGAATCATAAGCATAATCGTGAGTTCATGACATATTCAAGAAAAATTGACATCACGAAGAAATTGTTATTTGGAATATTCCGATACTACGGAATCATAAGCATAATCGTAAGTTCTTGACATATTCAAGAAAAATTGACATCACGAAGAAATTGTTACTTGGAATATTCGATACTACGGAATCATAAGCATAATCGACAGTTCATGACATATTCAAGAAAAATTGATATCAGGAAGAAATTTTTATACGGTATATTCGATAGACAATCGTTTTGAATTGCAAGCACATGATAAAAAAATATATTGAATGATCCGTGATCTCATTTTACCATTCATTTCTTGAGAGTTTTTAATTTGTTAAAAAACATTTTCATTATTGACCCATATTATATTCATGCTAAATATGTTTACCAACGCGACGCTTTAGCTTGTAAAGCTCATTGTTTTGAAAAATTTAACTAAAAGATTGTAAGCTCTCGCATCTCATTAATCTAGTCTAAATTCTCTCGACAATTTTATAGCGAGTTATGAACATTTTAATAAAATAAATGTGCGTTTGCACCTACGCATCGTAACACTCCCAGATTAATCATGAATGAAATGTAATCATAGTTATGTTAAATAATATTAACGGTTAATAGTGCTTTTAATACACTACCCACACCTTGCTTTATAAGGAATGTTCATTTGAAAAATATCCTCTCACGAGTGTAAGGCAAATAAAATGTCTAGACTTCTGCAGATTCTTGGAAAAATTTTATACCCTTGGAAATTGTTTGCTATAGATAACGATTGATGTATTGGTGAATGGTATTCTTTTTAAAATGGATAAGCATTCGTAGTATGTAGGAATCTAGAATCAAGGCAAAATAAGTTAAAAAAATATATAAAATTAAAGAAACTTTAGGTCTAGGTTCGTATTAAATTTAGACTTGAGATGAATTAATAGAGTGAAGTTTGGTTTTTTTTAAATTAAAATTTTTTTATTTTTTTTTATTTTAGCGACTGTATAAAATAATTGTACATACAAAATATAATGGTGAAATTAAATATAAAATATTGTATTTCTTAGTCCTCCTCACTAGGAGGTCCTGTGCCGAGGCGGACTAAAGTTATTTAAAAATAGTTTATTTGTCTTCTATGTCGTTTTTAGTGTCTTCATTAGGGTTTTTTCATTGACCTCTTTCAGCCATATTTTTATTCTTGATTTGTATTCCTTAGGAGTTTTTTTATTAGTTTTATGTCTTGGGGAAGGATGTTATAGAGTTTTGTTGCAAAGTATGTATAGTTTCTTTGTCCGAATGTGGTTTTATAGCTTGGAATATTTTTTTATATAATTTTTATTCGATCTAGTGTTATGTATACACGGTCTAGTAGTTACTTAGACAACGCGCGTGGTTTCTCTGAACTAGGTTTAGCGGACCGTTCACACAGCTATTACATTCGGTTCCATGCCAACTCAGAATCAAGTCAACTTAACACATGTTTGAAAAGTCATTAAAAGCTATGAAAAAAATAATTTTGAAGTAGCCCATAACCCTAACTTAACTTAACCTTAACTAATTAACCAATTTTATTCATCACTTTTAATGACTTTTCAAAGGCGGTTCTGAGTTGATATCATTCTGAGTTATCCGGTCGCCATGTCATTCCTACACACACATTATTTTAAAGTGTTATTTTGTATTTTATTTTTATTTTATTTTGCAGAAACAAACAGTACATAAATTACACAGTAGAAAATAATTACAAGTTATAGAATTTAATACAATAATTGGTACCAATGACATGTTGCTGTTATATACATATTTATATGTGATAAATTATACCTTTTACCTACATTAAGTTAGTAAAATATTGAAGGAGAGGGGTGTGAGTGAGTGTTTGTGAGGGTGCGAGGGTGTGTGTGTGGATGTGTGTGTTATGTGAGCGAATTCAGTGTGCTAGAAATGTTTTTCTTAAATAGAAGAAGGGAATCAAAAAATATATCGGTATTTGTGTTTGTTTGAATCGAGTTGAATCTTTGAAGGATGCGGGATATGGGGGAGTTGGCTGCAGCGTTGGTATTATTAATGATTGTGTAAAAAAGGTTGTATATTTTATTATTTTTTTGTTTTATCCTTTTCATATTAGTATGAATTTGACATAACTTGTCTTAGGGCCAGTTATTTCACAGAATTTTAACTATTCATTCAAGGTTGTTTTTCGAGTAATGCAAAGTTTCTATTCAAGTCCTTATATTATATTCATTTTGACCAGCTGTTTAACAAAACTGAAATAATAACATATCTTGAATAAAACTTTCACATAATTTAAAAAATGACTATGAAATTTGATGATTTGTTCAAATTCCGTGAAACAACTGGCATAAAATTTTTCGTATTTACTAAAATTCAAACGGTAATTTTCTTATTCTAAAATGCAATGAATGATCCCGAGGTAAATAAATATATTTTTATAAATACTTTCAGCTTCACAAATCCTACAATTATTATATAATCTAGCAGTCGGGCTCTTAAATTTCAACCGTACAGTCGCTAGCGTATTACTACAATAAGATGTCCGTGATATTCCATGGGTATGCGCTAGTGCAATGATGGTTTAAGGTTCACAATATAAAATAAAATAAAAGCTTTCATTATTTCAAAATAATAATAATAATATTTGGCTGATTTATAAAGCGCCTTTTCGTGAAAAATCACCTCAAGGGCGCTGTAAATATAAGCATACAATAAAATAAAATTAATACGATAGGCTTACAACTAAGATTCAAAATTATAACTAGGTACTTACATTTAAGACTTATATATTATTATGTACATAGCTAGTGACTTACGACTAAGACTTATTACTACTGACTGAAAACTAGTGGCATACATATATTTACAAATGTGACTTAAAATTAGAGATTTACAATAAAAATAGGTGTTTACATACAACAATAAATATTTTTTAGTTTTGCGAGGTGTCTAATATTACCAAGTGATCAACAAAACTCTACCGATATAGGTACAGACAGGGAAGAAAGTTATTGCTGCAAGTCGAAGCAGTTTGATGATTTTATATATACATGTATACATACATACATATTTTATTCTACACATTTTACAAATTATTTTATACACTTTTTTAATATTAATATTGTTAGCGCCAGAAGAAGAAGGAAGTTCGTACATAATATAACAATTTTATAACACGGTTTTGAAAATGATTTTAATGGGTTAACTGTATTTAAAGGAAAGCATAGGTATCTTAAATGAATGAATGAATTTAATCGATCTCAACCGCAATAAGATAATTCATCGCTCAACAACAGATTGGATAGCAATATTTGAATGGAATAGCGAATTTATAAAATATGGAATGTATAGCATTGCACTACCCCTGCATACATTCTAGAATAAACCATTATTATTATTTCTCAACACAGGAATTCCTAGTGAGACAGGCACAGTACAATCACCCATGTAACTTGATAAATAAAGATTATAATAAAAAAAAATATATATATTATTATTTTTTAAAATAAAGAAAAGAAAAAGTTATTTCTAAATCAAATAATGTTAAAAAAAATAAGACTTTATGTTTATCGTTTGTTACGCTTGTGACTGAGGAATGGGAAACCAGCACGTTAGACCGCTTGACCACAAGCTTTTTATTGAACACGATTATATTTATTAACCTGACAGTGGCAGTCTAGGGCCAAAGTCAATGTTCAAAGACATCATGAAACTATACATATACCAATATGTCACCGCAATTAGCTGACAACTTACGCATCGGCAAGTACCTACTTTGTGCGTAGACAATCATCAACAACATATCCGCGGAACGAGCGGGCAAACGCAAGAATATAAAATGACAACACGATGGCAACATTGTGTTACAAACAGACGTAGAGGTACCGATTCTACCTGTCATTTTGAATAATAAAGTGACTGACATATGGGAGAAGAAAGCGGTGAAACAGTCGCATTCGCAGGTAAAGAAGCTCGTCAGAAATAATACGAAATACCGCAAACAATTCTTGAACTGGAGTTAGTGAGATTTTAATACCTGTTAAATGCCTCGTTTCATTTGTGTTTCGTGGGAAGAAGGTTCTGCGGCTGGTGGAAAAGGTTGTATGAATGATACAAATGTTATAATGCGACCTACGTGGGTTCAAATCCATTAAGAACTGTATTATATTATGGATTTATTCATTTACAGAATTTAAAATTTAATATACCTAAAAAGTAGCTCTTTTTCACAGTAACATCATGCACCACGTTGGTCAATGCCTTATTGACTCTTTTTTGTTTTTACATTAGTTCCACACATGAGGCCCTGATAAAAAAAAAACCCTCAGGCCTGAGTCATCTTTGGGGATGCTGTGAGGAGGCTCATTTTAGAGGAAGTTCTGGGAAGGAAAAATGAAAGAGGTGATTAGGAATCTGGGAGTCAATATGTTCAGGAGTGACGAACGTATGAATCCAAGAAAGTTTAAAAAGGTCAAAAGGTCTCCCTCAACCAGTCTCTCTCTAACCGGCCCGCCATGCCGTTATATCGCCACTAATTATTTTGTGGATTCTAAATAAAGTGTATAGTAATAAATAATTTGTTAAAATAACAAGATATTATAAAAGACAACTCCTTAAATATTTCCTGAATTTTCGTGTATCTATTTTTCTTCAGTATAATTCTAAGAGCTCTAATTTGTAGACTGTCATTAATCCATCGTTGGCTTAGCAAATCAGTTGGCATCTATCTGCTCTGATTGTTTAGGTTAGGTTTAGATGGACATGAACAATGCCATTGTGATACGGTCGTATAAAAACTCACAGTTTTATCAATTGCATTCTAGACCCAATTGATACAATTGCACATTCAACTACCACAACACGGGCAAGTACCTGGCACGGTGTAAAAGTAGCATGGCGGTAAAAAACAATCCAATAAATAAAAAAATAAATAAAAATGATTGAAATAATTTTCGATCCCATTTTCGTCTGAATAACCCACAAGTATCTAAAACAAATATAAATGTCAATAAACTAAAAGTAATTAGTAACAATAATATGACCGAACTTCTCTTTGTTGATGAAGATAAAATAACAACACAAGAACGTCATATTTTGCTCGAGGCGCAACCCTTCCTCTGTATTGGAAATTACAGCATATGGGTGGCAGGTGAACAGGCGACTCTGACCTCGTACACAAGTACTAGTATAATATAACCACATACACACAGCTTCCACTCATGCACAATCTCCACACAATCTCACAGTCTAACACACATGCAAACATACATCCTCTCCCACACAACCTCACGTAAAGACCCACCAATACACCCATGCGAATTCGGTGCACATCCAGCACGCAAGTATTATTGCACTGAAAAGAGGGAAAGGAAAATAAAAAAAAAGTATGATTGGTTTTGTTGGTATATTCTTGTAACAGAAATATTTCACTAATTGATCAATTATTATTAAGGAAGATGGTATTCAAGACTTTGTATCATTTTCTCAGGATTTTATGGTGAGGTAAACCTTTACCATGCATTTCAAAACTTTCTTAATTGTTTTTTTAATTTTCTTTTCAAAGCAACAATATATAGAAAAAAAATTATTGTTCGTACATTTCAAATCACTCTATAACTTATCAAACATAACTGACTTTGGTTGTCTGTGATGATGTGGGTTATGTGAAATATTTCTACTTATTCCTGCGTAATGTAACATATTCCACCTTTGAGGAACTTAGAAAATTGATTGTAAAATGATTGTGAAATGATTGCAAAACTGATCATGGGAACCAAGAGATAGAGTAGGTACTAATATTACTTTATTTAAAAATTAATATTCAATATATCAAAATGCATATTTCTTTGAAATGCATATTAAATTGATAGATCTTAATTTGAATCAATAATGATTTTAAAATTTTAAAGTATTCCAACGCTGTTCATTCGAAAAATAAATATTTTTTAATTATTTTTGAAAGGCGATCTTGAAACACATATTTTTAAATACTTTCAGCTTCACAGATCCTACAATTACGTGATTTTTCACGGGTCTGCGATTGTTTATAAATATTATTGTAGACTTATTTATAATTTTTATAATAGCCTTTTGTCGGGCGTCGAAAGGCGATGCAGCTGTTACAGTCCAACATATTTAATTAAAACTATTTTTTTAATAATTTTTATAACATAATAATTTGGAGTTTTATAGAAATCTTGTTATATTAATCAGAATTCTGGTAGTAGTCATGAATCCATGGCGTTCATATATGATTTATTAAATTCATAACTAAACAAATATAACAAAATTACTTTATTACTACATTGGTGGCGTCAATAGATTAGTTATAATAAAATGCACTAAAAAAAGGTTAAAAAAAATTATAACTGCGCAGCAAGTAGCTATAAATATGCAGAAAAACGGACTCATTATTCAGTACAAATGAACTTGACTTTATTTCAACCTTTTATTCTGACACAATATATATTTTCAAGAATAGAAATTTATTAAAATTAAAAGCAATAATAAGTTCTTTCATTGGTGATATTGAATTAATTTATTATGAATGGCTAATCAAAACATCAATAGATAATAATATAATTGGACCATTATAATAATAGATTAAACTTACTTACAAATCAATTTTATTAGGAGAGTAGTTATTGCATCATGAACGTATTGATTTTAACAATAATATTGAGAAGGGGAGTGGACGTCCCATGAAAAATTAATACGCTCATTCCGAACTACCAAGAAATGCATGCGTTGAAAAGCCATTGGAGCGTGTAATAATAATTGAACAATTCTGGCGTTTTTTCTCATTGGGGTGATATAATGGTTCTAAGTAAATGAAATCGGAATGGAAAGTTTACCACGAACTCGTATAATTTGGAATTGCACGCAATGTTTTATACCAGAGGTCCTGCCTTTAAAAGTCCCGTTGAAGTATCTCTTTTTGTTACATGCGACGTTTATGAGAAAGAGGGAGAGCTTGCAATGGAGGTGTCAGTGTTGTGTCTACAAAACCACCGAATCGCTGACAGCAGAGGGCGATCTTCTAACCGAGCGGCGTTTACTTTGCAGAACTTTATATTGTGCGTCCAACAGTATAGAATCCCCCGCCAATTACACGGTCTTTGGAGAAAAAAACAATTTGCACACTTAACAATGTCGCCACCCTCCGCTGCTAACACCATACGCAAATATTTAGTTGCCGGGGAAAACAAGGGCGGAAAAAACCAAAGGAACAACGGCAGCAATTGAGCTTCCAAGCGCAAGAGTGTTGAACAAAAACGGAACCACGCATCAAAAAACTAAAGACAATCCATCAAAGGAAAAATGAGGGAGATAGAATAGAAGGCGTTTTTTGGGTAAATGCTTACTGGAAAGCGTGGAAAGAGGAAACCTCCTTGAAAAGGGCAGAAAAAGGCGAACGCAAACACTTTTCATGGAGAGAGCAAGCAGAGATGATAAAAGCGTTTTAAATTCATGACGTTGACGGGCCGACACCGCTCGGATGGCTTGTTCATACAATTCCCTTTGTGTGCTCATCATCTCCCGAGCTCGGGGAGGGGCAGGCGGGCAGGCCTAACGCTGGGAGCAGGCCTGGGAAGCCGGGTGACATTCATTGCCGAGCCTTATAGGCATACACATACATCACTGCACTACACAGACCACACTACACGTTTGAACGTGTCGTCAACAAAAAAACGAACTTCGCCAAATCTAATTATTGTATAGTTTTTTTTTTTATTAAATTTAATAATGTTATTACTAAGTTCTGCAAGTACCTATTTTAGTTTCAGCTTTTGTAAGGCCATTTGAAACTGTGGTAAGATCACTTTGAGACGACTTACATGATTCAAATTTCAATTTTGAACTCGGTATAACCGGTAATAATAAATCAATTTCGGCACCTTCAAAATTGAAATTTAGAATCATATAAATTCGTCGTCTCAAAGTGGTCTAACGACAGTGAAAATAGTTAAAAAAAAAACTAAAATACTTGCAGTACTTAATAATAAATAATAACATTATTAAATCTAATTAAAATTAATAAAAAAAATGGAGTTCTACGAATTAAACAAAAAAACAATTCATAATTAATTGTATAGTTGTATTGGACCTGAATAAATTAAGGTAATAAATTTCGTGCAGAACTAAAAGTGGGAACATATTAAACAAGGCAAGCTCTACCAAGACCTCAAAGGAAATGTGTAACGACAGTGACAACCTCCGTGTCAGTTGCAGAATGGAAAACTCCTGACATCAGACCCAAAATTAGAAAGTTCGACATTAACCCTAAATTCGAATTAAAATTATACTGGCAAGTACAAAATTATAGTAGGATATTATTTTCACCTCGTTCAACAGTGGAAAAAAATCTCATTATTTTCTGGTTGGAAAACGACCAGTTAGAATCTAAGTTGCTTGAAAGGACTTTAGCTGTATTTAATAAATACAACTCTGAAACTTCCCCTACTCCATTCCATTTAGCCTCAACATTCACCGAGTGGAGATTGCCACAATTTCACTGGCTGAAAATTGGAACTCTTGTGCGGTATATGGTATAACATACAAATATATGCTATAAACTATAAACAAAGGTACAAAATATTCTAAGAATCATTTAGCAAAACGGTAATCCTTTGATTTCCTTTTAACAAAATACAAAACCTGAGTTGTTTACGCAAATTGGAAACACATTTCAAAGAAATACCAAACAATAACACAACATTCCCAAATAATATTACAAATAACAATAAATACACATATGAAAGCGAACCAAAGTTAAGCCTTTTGGCATAATATTTCCTTTTGTGTTACAACTTTTATCATAACTGTTTAATATTATTATCACTCATAATAATATTTCAACGTTATAAAAGCCAAAATGCGACATCGAAGATAATATGACGAACAGTATTTTCTTATTGAATTGTATTCAGAAGGTAGAAGCGGATAACAATGTTATAAGGGTCAATCGTTTTGAAGTTCAAAATAACTTTTTACAAATAATAGAAATTTTTGCCATTACATTTCTCCACAGCTTTTGGAAAAATATGACTGCCTTTTCAATTTTGGCTTTTGTGCTGAGAAGATTTTACTTTAAGTATATTGTTTGTATTGTTGCCAAAAATCATTTTCACATAAAATTCATGGAAAAATTGGGCTTAGAAAATAGCAAAAATATAAATACATATTACCAGTTTGTAAGCCAGAAATAAGCTGAAAGCTTTTTTGTTAACAATCACACCACACATGGGGCCCTGAGGATTGTTTTATCCTCAGGGCCTATGTCATCTTTTGGGATGCTGTGGGAAGGGTCTTTTATAAAAACGAAGTTCTAAGGAGAAGAAAAGTAGTTAGTAATCTGGGAGTCATTAGGTCCAAGAGTGACGGACGTATGAATCCACTCCTCCCACGGCGGGGCAAGGCGATGGGTCGAGAGAATCCTGCAGGATAGTAGTTAGTCCGTGAGTTTTCAGTGAGCTAGAGCGCTACAATTGAAAAATATGATGTTATTGACGTTGTTGTAGGTGAAAATGAATTTTATTTTTTATCAAAATTTCAACTTTTTGTGTGAAGATCTTTAGGATTCTTTCAGTCAAGGAATGCGCCGCATCCCCATACTGAAATATATTCATATAAAAAATTGAAATTTTGAAAAAAAAAAAAATATTCAGCTGCTACTATTGAAAACTCACGGACCGCCACTGCAGGATAGGCCATATGTCCTCCCTCAACCAGTCTCTCCCGATGCGGCATGCCACGCAGTAAGTGGGCAGATATGGTTAGGTTGAAGAAATGGTTTTGCATCCAAAGGTCATTTTGGAAAAAAATGTCAGAACCTTGTACAATTGAAGTGAAGATATGCTAAAAAGCGATTATTGCAAACTTACACCACGATATATGTACCTGCCAGACATGGTGCGTAAAATTCACACAAAGAAAACAAAAAATAAAATTTACCGTAATGAACGTAACAACGATACTTGTAATACGCAGCACGGATCTGTCGACGGTCGGAGGATGGGAGGATGCGGTGCACTAATTAGCGACGAAGAAGAGATGTAACAACAACATTCATCTTTTCTCAAAGGATCTCAACAACGTCCTAAGTGGCCACATTAAAAGCGGTGGCTGAAGGGGAAGACAGAGATGAAAAACATTCATGAACATGTTACTTTGATCATGTTAAACTTATCACTGGAGTATTCAAAAAGAGAAAACCGTGGAATGAAAAGACATAAAAAAAGGACAAGAAAAAATCTGACCATAATTGGCAAATAAATACTTTCTTATCTATTAGATTCTACAATAGCATTGGATACAATTGGATTCAGTAAATTTACACATCTATTAGTAGTGAGATAAAGCTTAATACAATAACTTTACAGTCAATTACATATCGTGAGCCTATAATTCTTGATAAAGAAATTTCTCTTATTTCTTCACACACTGTCTTCCTTTTTATTATTTTTACTCATAAATTCATTAAGGCACATAAGACGGAGACCATCAGACCACAGTGACGCAGGCAATGTCTATGGAGCTTCATCGACAGTCATCCAGAGGAAAACCAAAGAACTCCTGGATGACTTAATGCTCCAAATATTTCAAAGAAACGGCTTGGATGAAGGCGATACTCAAAACATAAGAAGTTAGAACCTGAGAACGAAAAGAGCCGACCCCAACAGCCTACCTAGGCAATGAGTTGGGACAGCGCAAGGAAGAAGCTATTCATTAGTTAAGTTTTAAGAACCGTTTAGATTTCAGGTGAAACAACTAATGACATTCTATGGACTTACGTAATAGGCATATAACCATCCAATAATTTAATTTGTTATACTTAACTTGTGTGGGTTTGTCTTAATAAACAAAATAAGTTTTCTCCAATTCCCTGGACAAAATTTTCAGCGGTTGAACAATCATTGTGAAAATGAAGTAGACTAAAAATGACTGCAACATCGTGTGGAAAATACACTTCTTCTTCTTCTTTGGGTGCCTTATCAGGTCCCCCCGACGTTGGCGATCACTCTTGAAAAGGTCTCTCTGTCTTGCGCTGCCCGGAATAGCTCCTCCATACTTCTAATGCCGGTCCACTCTCATATATTTCGCAGCCAAGACATTTGTCTCCTACCAGGCCTGTCTCCTATCTTGCCTTTCAATATTAAATGGAGCAAGTGATACTTCTCCCCTCGAAGTATATGACCCAGATATGAAATTTTCTTGATTTTAATTAATGTAAGCAGTTCTCTATCTGTTCTAGCCCGCTTGAGAATTTCTGTGTTGGTGATCATGTCGGTCCATGGGACCTTGAGCATTCTCCGGTGAAGCCACATTTCGAAAGCCTCTAACCTGTTGTTGGTATTTATTTTCAAGGTCCATGTTTCACAACCATACAGCAAGACCGACCACACATAACATTTTAGCATTCTCTGCCTTAGTTTTAAGCTGATATTGTCATTGCAGAAGAGGGATTTCATCTTTATGAACGCAGTTCTTGCTGCTTCAATTCTGCACCTAATCTCTATATCTGGGTCAAGAGTCTCCGTGAGGATACTGCCGAGGTATCTAAATCTCTCCACCTTTTCGACATTACAACCATTTAACTGTATCATTGATCCAGAGTGATCTAGTCGTCCAAAAGTCATCCACTTAAAATGAAAATACACTACCCAACTAATATATATAATGTACAGGAAGTTGTACCACAAGTGGTTCGCAATTTTGGTGACTGAGCAGGGGAGTCTGGGTTGATGGGATGAGTTTTTTTTTACGTTAGCCTTTCACAGGAGGCCCCGAGAAAACTAATTCACCGGGGCTTATGTCATATTTGGGGATGCTGTGTGGAGGGTCTCTTTAGGAAAGGAAGGAGAGGAAGTTCTGGGAACGAAAAAGTTAAGAGGGCTGGGTAGGAACCAGGGGGTCAATGGGCCCTGGAGTGACGGACGTATGAATTCATCCTTCCCACTGCCGTGTCATGAGATAGCCCGAGAGAGACCAGAGGTCAAAAGGTCTCCCTAAGCCAGTCTCTCCCAATCCGGCATGCCGCGGATGACGGCCTATATATCTATACAAAACTGTTTTTCATCATGATTACGAAATTAAAATGAGATGCCGATGTACTCAGGCAAGTTTAAGACAGATAGACCGCATGCTACATGATCTAGAACCAAAAGGAATCAATCTAGTGGCAAATTTGTGTCCATTCAAATTTGTGCGGAAGGCATGTCTAGTGTTATATTCTTTATAATTTTTATTTTTAACTTTATGAGTAAAACCTCAAATTGTAACATTTAATTAAATGAAGACAATGTAAGCGAAACCACTGCGCCAAGGTGTCATCGACACCTTGGCGCAGTGGTTAGCGCGTTCGCCCGGAAAGCGAGAGGTCCTGGGTTCGAGTCCCAGAGGTGCCAATATCTTTTTCTAATTTTTCTGTTTCCAGATATTCGGTTGAGTTTCGCTTACATTGTCTTCATTTAATTAAATGTTATATTCTTTATTATAAATATACTCGAAGCTATCACTATATCTTCAAAAGATTCTCTTTTAAGGTTTTCTTCCTGATGTCCAAGTTTCCATACCATAAAGGAAAACAGAGAAATAATAACTACCAACCATTCCGACTCCTGGATTTATTTAAGTTTCATTCTCAACAGATATATAATCCTTAAAGTATAGTATCACTAAAAGATAAGGTTAAAAGTTCACGCATTCGTGGTAGCCCGGGTGTCACGGACATAAACAAGCAGGAGGAACGACAGTTGAGATGGTATGGGCACATAAGACGGAGACCACCAGACCACATAGTGAAGCAGGCAATGTCTATGGAGCTTCATCGACAGAGGAAGACCCTGGATAATTCAATATGCTTTAAAATAATACAGAGAAACGGCGTGGATGAAAGCGATACCCAGAACCGAAGAAGTTATAACCTGAGAACGAGAAGAGCCGACCCCAACAGCCTACCTAGGCAATGAGTTGGTACAGTGCCATGCAAGGAAGAAGAAGATTCTCGACAGTTATATAACCCAATCAAGAGGGGCTGCGTGAAGAGGAAAGACGACTATTCAGCTCTCGACACGGAGATTCCCCACCGTTTGCGTTCCCAGCCCAGGATGTATTGTATGAATCAAGAAGCGTTTTACAGACTGTACCTATATCAACTAACTTCACGAGGGATGAGAAGAGCTACATGATTGAGATAATGCTAAAAGATGGAGCAAGCAAAAGATCAATGGTCTAATTAAGTTTAATTAACTTATTTTGTTTTAATTAGTGGATTGCCTATCTTAATAGGTAACTACTACGACACAAGCAATATTTTCCGCTTACTGTGATGGTAGTAGATATACAAATTTTGTCGGTTACTCAAATCTAACCCGGAATAGGTTGAATGGAGTCTTAAAAAAAACGGAACTGAATTTATAATTATAGATATACATACTAATTATTATTTTTAATTGATAAACTAATGTTTATGACAAGATTTTTATGCGTAGCACAAAGGGTAACAATTATTACAAGTAATAATTATTATCCCTTCAACAATGACTGCTATACATTTAATAAACAATTACTGCTTATTACAATTACCTACTTAATAAACAGTAATGTTTTAATAAAACACTAGTATATATTGAATTATTTGGCGGGCAGGAGATACGCCGACGTACCTCAGTGGACAGAGCATTGGACCGAAAATCAGAAGGACGCGGGTTCGAGTCCCGTCGGCGGCATGTATCTTTTCTCGGGAGATTTTTTCAATGTAGATACGTGTTTCAGGCTAATAATTATTACTTATAATAATATACATATACTAGTTAGGTACAATTTATAAGAAAGTATTCGAGATGACCTCGTACTTCAAATCCCACGGGGAGATAATTTTAGATTTTTTTTTACATTAATTCCACACAGGAGACCCTGAGGAAAATAATTTCCCTGAGAGCCTATGTCATCTTTGGGGATGCTGTGTGGATGGTCTTCTTAAGGCAAGGAAGGACAGGAAGTTTTGGGAAGGAAAAATGTATGAGGGGTGGGTAGGAATCTGGGTTCAGTGTGTCCAGGTCATCCACCGCCAAGACCAAGACAAACCTCCCCTCATGAACCCGGGCACGCCTGATAAGTA
Organism: Limnephilus lunatus; assembly: GCA_917563855.2. NCBI lineage: Eukaryota > Metazoa > Arthropoda > Insecta > Trichoptera > Limnephilidae > Limnephilus > Limnephilus lunatus. The sequence continues at coordinate 42,647,472 of OU830598.1, read as the reverse complement.
AACCAACGTAGCGAACCACTTGGGGTGACCTATGGCAGAGGTGTGGGTTATCTAATAAATGGTTCCCGAGGCGGCGGTACCCATTCCCGCCTCCCAAATTACATGATGGTTTTTATATATATATATATATATGTATATGGACATTCTCGGTGTCGCCCTGGTGAGAGAACCAAACGTTGCTTGAAAAGGATAGCCATTTATATATCTTTTTTGAAGAGCTAGGTACTTCCCAAATAACATTACGAGTTCGGGGATGCCATTGTCCCACTGGTTTCTGGGCAGTTGGCACTCCTGTTCAATAGATAAAAACAGAAATACATGATAAAATTATCGAAAGCCATTTAAATTTATTTTTGAACTTCTTCTGAATCCATAACAGAACTTAATTGAATGTATCGGCACTTTTAGAATCATTGGCGCAATTAAAAGCGAGCAGCAGATATTTAAAGGGCACCCGGTATAATTGAAAATCTATCAGCTCGTTGTAAGATCGAGTTACCGACAGCAGAACAGGGCGTATATCACGAACGGAACTTTACCGAGTATGAGATATTAATCTCCTTCCTAACTACCACGTAGGGTTCGGGGCCCACCCTTAAAAGTATTGACTTTGGGCAAGGCTTATCAGTTTTATCTTGACGGATAGATTTTAATAGCTTCATCACTCAGTCAGCTTAGAATGAATTAGGAAAATCACAATACGCCACCTACCTAAAAATACGCATTATTTATGGATGTTCCCACGAAACGCTGCTGGAGACGGGTGAACAATGAGTTTTTTCTACTAGACACGATTTTGTTTCGGTAAATAATTCGATTAATCTCAGATTAAAAGTGGGCGGCGCTAAAACTTTAACCGGAGTAGTTATCTCGGTAGCTAAACAGCCACTTTACAAGATAATGAAGAGACTGTATATCTGGTCCATACTTAAAATCTACCCCAACCTGCAGAAAGTTTTAAATATTGATTCTCCTAGCCCCTCGTCAGGTAAATAATATGTTCAGATATCCTTCGTAAAACTAGATACGTATGTATTAGACTTAATACTGGAGGTACACAGAGTTAGGTGGCAGACTACATAAGAACATAGTAATACAAATTTAAAGCAATAAGTAATAAGAAGTTAAAGCCTTCCTGGAGCCGGTAGGAGTTGTCAGTTGTCACCCCCAATATCAAGGAATGATTTTAGGCGGAAAAGTTGGGAGAGGAAAGGAAATAGCTTAGAGGAAGATTGTGAGAATGTAGAATTTGGATTTTAATTTAATTGCTGATTGGATTTGATGTGTGCATGCTCGCGATAGTTTCTGTGTACTGTTGAGCTCTGCAATTATGAAATTTGTATACAAAATTTGCAATAGGTGGCACGCGAGCTGTTTGAAAACTGAATGTACCGGGACTGAATGTATAGAATTCGGGAAGGGGAGGGGAACTCAGGAGTGGCGTTCGCGGGACAGGGGAAGCGGGAGAGGGGAGTGGGGAGAGGGAAAGCGAAGTAGGAACGCGGGAGAGGAAGCGGAGGCGGAAAGGGAAAAAAACAGGACGTGAAAGGGATGGTAAAGGACACGAAGGGAGAAACAATTTCTTTATTAAGTAGCATAGCAACGCATGCCGGGGAACTCGCTAGTTTTAAAATTAAAAATATAATTTTACAAATACAGGAGATATGATTTTTTTTAAATAAAAAACGAGTGTGCTTAAGACCAAAGTAAAACTTCATCTTATATCTCCCTCTTATCCTTATCCTCATCCTCGTCTTCGTCTTCGTCCTCGCCCTCGTCCCCGTCCCCGTCCCCGTCCCCGTCCCCGTCCCCGTCCCCGTCCCCGTCCCCACAACGCATCACACTTTTCGTAACGCATCACACTTTTCGTAACGCATTCACCAGCTTACCCCCAAAATCAAGCGTGCGTAAAGAAGTTTTACTACAAAAACTTTATTTTCGCTGTCCTGAACAATTAACATTTTGACCTTTAAAGCATTTCAAATTTCCGTGAACAATATATCAGCGCCTTTGAGGTGATTTTTCGCAAAAACGGCAAGTATTATTTGTATTAATAAAAGTAACCCTTACGGCAAATGCTACGTAACCCTCACGATCGTTTGGCAAGTGATCCTGTTTTGCTATAAGCAGGTAAAGCACTTTCAGGTGTCTGAACGTGCACATGAGAATATCACAGGGTGTGCCAAACACTGTATTCCTAAGGGATGAAAAAGCTGAGAACGGATCTGAGATTGTTAACTTATTTTCCAAATATTTCAGTTCTGTTTACAATAACGATGTTCAAACTTCTCAAAATATGCCGGAAAACTACAACACTCATAATTCTTCCACTATTCATAGTATTGAAGTTGATGAGCGTCTTGTGCAGACATATCTGGAAAAATTAAATCTTAAAAAAAGCGCAGGCCCAGATCAAATTCCCCCTTTCTTCATCCTGAAATGTGCAAGCAGTCTCTCTAAGCCGTTATCAATTATATTCAATCGCTCCTTAAAAGAGGGTGTGGTACCTAATACTTGGAAAACTGCCTTCATAACACCCATTTTCAAAACCGGGCAAAAATCTGACATTGAAAACTATCGTCCTATTTCAAAATTGTGTGTATTCAGCAAGGTGTTTGAAAAAATAATATATGATCAAATGTTTCCCGCTTTGAAATCCTTACTCAATGTTAACCAACATGGGTTTATGAGTGGAAAATCAACAACAACCAATCTAATAGCATTCACAGAGTTCTTACAAGATTATATGGATCAACGTATACAAGTTGACGCAATATATACGGACTATAGCAAAGCTTTTGACCTAGTGAATCACGACATATTATTACGCAAGCTTATGCAAATCGGCGTCCACGGTGACCTTCTCAGATGGCTCTCATCTTATGTATCGAACCGTAGTCAAGTCGTAGTTGTGGGTGGCTTTAAATCGGACTGGGTAACCGTACCATCAGGTGTGCCTCAAGGATCTCTATTGGGACCGTTACTATTTAATATTTACATCAATGATATAGGCCAATGTTTCAAATACTCCAAAACTTTACTTTACGCAGATGATATGAAGGTTTTTTATCCTATCAGATGTTTTGCTGACTGTCAAAAAATGCAGGAGGATCTAAACCGTCTTAATGTTTACTGTTCAAAGCATACCCTTAAAATTAATGTTAAAAAGTGTTTCGTCGTGAATTTCACACGAAATAAAAATATCATTATCAATGAATATAATCTGAACGGCTCAATATTAATCAACAAAACTGAAGTCAAAGATTTGGGAGTGACTTTGGACTCTAAGCTTATTTTTGATATTCATATAGACTCAGTCACATCAAAAGCCTCTAAAATGTTAGGATTCATTCTTAGGACATGTAAAAAATTCAATAACTTTAGAACAATGAAAATCCTATATTTTGCTTATGTCCGCAGCTTACTAGAATACGCGTCACAAGTTTGGAACCCGCAATACATATCATATGTAAAAATTCTAGAACGTGTTCAAAATCGTTTTCTACTATACTTAGATTTCCGGAGCTACCGCCCACACCTAAGTCACCAAGATTCAGCCGCGCACTTTAATATACTATCATTGGAAGTTCGAAGAAACTCGGCCGATGTACTCTTTCTCCAAAAAATAGCCAGATCCGTCGTTGATTGCCCAGAACTCCTACAACGTATACAGATACGAGTTCCTAACAGACGAACCAGGTCAGACATGATTCTCAGCCTCCCTCGGTGTAATACTAATTCTAAGCAGAACTCTTTCATCTATCGTGCGTCCAATACTTTTAACACACAATACAAAAAATTTGACATATTTAATTCTGCACCACATTCCTTAAAATCACACAGACACTCTCTCGACACTTTATAACAACAACAATTTCTAATACCACCAGTCACCATTATATAAAATTTTTTTTTTTTTCTCTTTTAATTTTTTGTTTACTCATATTTTTATAACTATACCTCAACCTAACCCATTCTCCCCCCCCCCCCCATCCTACCCCCTCCCTATTCCCCCCTAATTAACTTGTCTCTTGAAATGTAATTTTTTTCTTCTTTAGCAAATATCTATGGAACCACAACACTTGTATACAATACCCATGTGGAAACCTGTAAATGGTTCAATTATTGTCACTTAATTACTATTATGCTCTGTTATGAATGTAAACTGTTGGTCTCCCAAATAAAATAAAAATAAAAAAATATATTTAAACACCGGTTAGTGTTAAGTGATACTATTACCTACAATAACTCGAAATATGTATTGTGTGCACTGGAGAAAATAATAGTAGGTGATGCACTACACATTATGCTAATACAAAGCTTTTAGGGGACTTAAAATGAAAGTTTAAACCATTGTTTCGCTATTAACATCTCAAGAAAGTGAGCGTTTACTTGGCAGTTCGTGTGGTCCAGGAGTCGGCAGGTGCGGCTCGCGAGCATTTGCAAATACGGTTGCGGCTCAACTGAAAACATCCGAAGAGCTTTTTTAGGACTTTAAAAATAATGAAGCGATCGCGAAAACAATAAAAGCTTGTAGCCTCTATCTGCGAAAACACTGCAAGACAGAATTGCCAAAATGTATTCGAATGTAACAGAGCACGAGGTGAAGATAAATTCATATTTCGTCGAAAGATGTTCTTACGATCGTTACAGGGCTGTTCCAATGAGAAAGCTTAACTCTTCAATTCCCAGTGTCACCTGTAGGTGACAGAAGTTTAATTTTTTTTCTACCACATGGAATATATATTTTTAAATTCTACTACTACCATAGTAAAGGCAAGTAGTAACTCTATTCGTATTTTTTTTCTGCCAACACTAGCCACATGCCTTTTGTCAAATTCATTACCTTGTTTCACGCGAAATTTTAGTTTGTGTGATCTCTTGCGACGTAAAGTGAAATAAAAATGCCTAAGCCGTAAGTATTATTTTTTTCTTATTACATGCAATAAATGAATAAATAAGCTAAAGTACAAATGTATTTTACGACAAAAATAATTTACAGAATGTTTGTTACAACGTTGAAAATATGCCGTGTCACCTGTGGGTGACACTGGTCATTATAACTATTCTATTGGTATAATGACTCTATTGTTCGAAAATTATTCTAAGTAATAAATAACTAGATCGTTGTTTACATTTTGGCCTTATCGCTATGTTGTGATGGTGTTTTAGAATTTGTTTACGTATTACAGGTTGATGTTAGATGAGATTGCGGAGGAATTGCAGGCCGGGGAGGACCCAAGCGATGTTATTTTATTTCCTCTTGGTGATGGACGAAGATCCTTGAGATAAAAAAGAGGTTAATATTCTTCATCTTCCCAGTCGCATGTTTTGATCTCTAGTAGAACTCCAAAATAGACCTTCCACCTCTGGAGAAAATAGTGTACATGACTTGGAAGAAGAAAGAGATGAAATCGACGTTCCTGTCCCGAAGAATTAAAAGAGAAAAGACAACAATACGTACATGGGTGGGGTGGACCGTTTTAACGAAAGCTTTCACTCCATGAGGGTAGCTCTTCACGGCAAGTAATGGTGGTTCCATCTGTTTGCTTTTGGTTTAGATGCAGGTTGCCAAAATGCATGGCTGATCAAAAGACAGTCAGAAAACAACTGGAACTACTGCGATTTCCGGCGAAATGTCACAACTAAATAGCAAAAATATAGTAAGCCGCCGATCCACAAATCCGATTATGGCCTACCTCTGCAGATAAAAGTGCCTATCGAGGTAAGAGTGCAGGAAGTGCTGATGATCAGTCGCAAATCGACTGCTCTTAACGAAGATGTGGATATTGTTACCAACGCACCAGAAAAATGTGTGCCAAGTGCAATATCGGTTTGCATCTAAAGTGTTGGTACAGCTTTCACAATAAATAAGTGTTCAGTGTTTTTATATAAAAAAATATTATTGTAAAACTTTATATAAATAAATATTATTATAAAACTGTTATTTTATTCCTACCGTAAGAATAAGAAAAATGCTGTTTCCTCTTCAGAGTCTTGGCACAGTCGAGGCACCTGTAGGTGACACACCCATAAATAAAAGTGGGGGTAGTTTTTTTTTTTTTAATATGTTTTTGTCTTAACCATATACATGTAAACTATTTTATTTATAGATAAGAGAAAAATCTTTATTAACTTTGACATGGGAAATCAAGAGTTAATTATTCTCCGGACCAGCTTTTTAAAATAATAAATCAATATAGATTTTATTTCAGTCAAAATTTGCTTTAATTTATACCAACATTCGAAAATGCTGAAATGCGTGATGATAAAACGATTCAAATTATGTACTTTTTAAAATTATTTTTTGATCATAAGTATTTATACTTTTTCAATAATGTCTAAGCAAAATAAGAATGTAAAAAAAACTTAAATACTCGTATATTAGTTTGTAAGACCGTAAATAATTAGACAAACTGAAGTATTTTCGTCACAAAACAGGTGTGCGAATCTTTTTTTAAATGATTTTATTTAAACTAAAATTAAAATTCTGAAACTTAGCTCTCCCAGATAATTTATTGATTTATTTTACTGCATTTGAAATGCATCAAAATTTTATTTGAAAATTTAACAAATCTGCCAACGACCTACGGTAAAACCTTACTTACTTACTTGTAATAAACACATTTTCTCAAAATTTAAAACATAGCTTTACTAGGTACAAGAACAGTCTTTCTTATTTTGTGGAAAATAGTCAATAGGTACGTCTAAAATTTGATTTAAAAAATGACATATTTCCGGTTTTGTCTGGTTATTCCCTCTTAGGCTGATTTCTGCAATATTTTATTTAATTTTATTTTTATTGCAACTGATGAGTTATATAGTACTAGTGACACAGCACAAGTAACCCCCTTTGTGCGATATGCATATGTCGGCACAACGTCCAAAAGAAGAACTTCTTGGACTGCTGCTGTATAAGGGACAAACCCGTAGAGAAGATATTGCAAATGCTATAGAAATAAATCTAGATATTAGAACTTATTGTTATTGGATCTCGGACTCTCGATGGGAGTTTCGATTGAATGGTTGAAAAACTGAAGATGAATGCAACTGACCTGATTTAATAAGTGAAGGGTAAGTGCAAAGGACAAACATAAGCGGTGTGTATTCTTAGAACGTCTTGTTATTAGACCCCGGACTCTCGATGGGGTATTGATTTAATGCTTGAAAAGTGAAGATTGAATCAAACTGACCTGATTTTAATAAGTGAAGGGAGAGTGCAAAGAACAAACATAGGCGTTGTATAGTCAGTTTATGCTTTCTAGTATTGAAGATTGCGATTTCACAATAATAGCAATTGTGACACCGAATTACCGGTAAAATTCAACGGTAATATCCGCCGATTATCCCCCCTCCCCCCATGTATATTACATAATATGCGGCTCTATTATGTGCAGACATAAGAGATTTGTTATCCTGTTTCCATGACAATTTGGCTATTCTCACTTGACAAACGTGCCGACCCCTGGTGTAGCGGTCGATGAAACGCTTGTTTACTGCAGTTCGTGATGTTCGAATCATCACCTTGGGGGATTTCTTCGTTTTATCGTAAAGGGGCCCGAACGAAAATAAACCTCCGTAATATTATTATGATTGATGATGGAATCATTAAAATATAATGCTTCGGAAGTAATTTGAGTACTTTTGGTTAGGGACACGTAGACATCTAATTATGGAAGCGATATTAGCTTGAAATACATTTACTTACCTGCAAAAAAACAGATGAAATCTTACAAATTAATAAAATTTTATCATAATATAATTTTTCAGTAAAAATATTATAAAAACTCCAATTTTGAATTTATAAACCTGCCTAAAAACACAATGTAGGCGTAGTGCTACATGGAAATTTGTATAAAAGAATTTTTCGCGGTTAAAACGCGGGATAAAACAATATTTTCAAAACAAAATTGCGATTATTTTTTTAGAAATCTCTCAAAGTTTACAAGAGAGGAGTTTCAAGAGAATTTTGCCGTAAATTATAAAGGATTTTATTTGTTAAGGGAGGAAAAAAATACAAAGGACTAGAGATCAACCGTAATCCATGTTCAAAATTGTGAGTAGAATTAATTAGGATAAACTTATGAAGGTACGTACTCCAAACAAACTCCTTTTTGTGAAGATTTTGGATAAAAAAAGCGTATCGTAGTTGGCCGACCATCTGCCATTGCCGGGTCCCACCTGGCTTCTTAAGAAATACTTACCATCTCAAACACTTTTATCTCGATTCCTTTGGTAACAGTATATCGAAACGAAACAGAAGTTTTAATATTATATTGCCGACTTACAAATAAGAAGAGAATGGAAGGTATACTTATTAAGAGTAAGTTATTTATATTAATTACAAAATCGCATACGTATTACATTTCAAAAATATTTTACTAAAGGGTGAGTTTTAGTAAAAAGATAACATCAGTGATGTCCATTGGTTTTTTTTAATTAGGTTACAGGAAGAAGTTAACCCCTTTGTCTTGCAAACTATTATTTCTCACTCGAAGGTTTCTACAACCAGCATCTCCCGATCCGGCACACTACGTAGTAGGTTGGCAAACGCATCCGCAGCCAAGACCTAGACAGAGCTCACCCAAGAAACCGGGCACCCCTGCTAAGTAGCGTAACGTAGCATACCACTTGGGGAGACCTATGGCAGGGGTGTTGGTTATCCAACAATTAGTTCCCGGGGCAGTGATCCTGACGAAGAAACCACGGGTTTCGAAACATTTTGTTAATTTTTATGAAATAAGTGGTGCACTAAATGTGATTTTTTTCATTTAAATAGCTTTTCATTTAAATATTATTAATAATATTTTCCGATAGAAGATCGTAGTATCTACTCACTGTAGTACTTCATAGGATAAATTAACTTCTTGGTGCTTATGCACTATGTGTGTGTGTGTGCCTATAAGGTCATATATTATCAATTCATAAAGCATCTCTAATCATCAATATTCCTGCCCGTTTCTGATAATAAAGTACAGATATTATTGACCCTGTAGTAAACCATGAAATAATCCATTAGGGTTTCCCTTTGCATCTGAGCTGCTGACATGACACGAAAATCTGTAAGGTAATTAGATAAAATCCTGTTATCACGTTCACGTTCTGTTCGGACAAACCATTTCCTCGTACAATAACGAACTCCAGTGAAAAATATTATGGCTTTAAAAAAATATGTTCATATAGACCAATAAACGCTGATTCTGAATACATAACTTTTATTTAATAATATTATACGTACAGTTTTTACAAAAATATTAAAAAGTGCATTTTTAATATTCTCGTTAAAACACAGCGTCAGGTTGGTATGCTGTGTAATGCTCTGTGGTGACGTCACGATGGTAATCACGGTAATGACTGGTTTATTTATGCTGTACGTCATTTATATGGGAATTTAGGTATGACACAAGCGAATGTTCTATATGTTTCTTATTCTTGAAGATGTCGTAAAAGCATATACCTTTATAGAAAGTTAATAGAATTGCCTTTTAGATTTTTGTATCTGACATATACGATTGTGTTTGAAAAATGCAGTATTTTAAGTTTCAAAATGAAAAAAATTAAAAAAAACAGCCGACTGTAAACATATTCTATTAAATGGTCGAAAAAATTAGGAAAATTCAAAATTTAAAAAATACAGTCCTCTTACTTTATGAATTTGGAATAAAACTGTCACTTCACTTTTTATCTCGTTCATACAATTAAAAAGGATAAAAAAATATTATAATAATTCCGAAAAAATAACTGAAAAAATCCGATATTATTAATTGTTTTTGTGTTTAATTCGTAGAACTCCATTTTAATTTTTATAAATTTAATTAAATTTAAATTTGATATGTTAATATCGAGTTCTGCAAGTATTTAAGAAAGTATTTTAGTTACAGCTGTTTCGACTTGTAAGGTCATTTTCAAACTGTGGTGAAGCCACGTACAAATTGGATTTACCGGTAATAAATCAATTTTGACACCTTCATAAATTGACATTTGAAATGTTATAAATAAGTCGTCCGTACGTGGCTTCACCACAGTTTGAAAATGACCTTACAAGTCGAAACAGCTGTAACTAAAATACTTTCTTAAATACTTGCAGAACTCGATATTAACATATCAAATTTAAATTTAATTAAATTTCTAATAAAAAAAATAAAAAAAATCCGACATCTTGGGCTCGGTTTTACGCAATTAATGCGTTGATTTCTCGAATTTGTATTTATTTACACATGCATAAGGCTTTTACATTATCAAATAATATTACTTATATGGAAGTTTTATTAAATTCACGCGGAAAAGTCATAAAAATTATAGAGAAGTAACCTTTGATTATGTAATGTCAGTAACCTAAAAACCGAACGAAACTGAATCACCAACAAAACATTATTTAAGGACTAAAACTGAAAAAAAGTACAGGCAGCATTGGTACTTATGCTGAATTACACTAATATCACAGTGAATTAATCATTTAAACGAAAATTATCATCAAAAACATAAAACTGCAAGTGAAATTCATCAACGTCATTCATTGTTTTGCAAAGAATTTGATTTCGCCATTTGCAATAAATAAGCCATTAGCCAATCAACGCGTTATAATAAACAAGATGGCCGCGCGCCTGCGCAAATCTATGTGAGATTCAAGAAAACCAACATAAAAATCTAAAATATATGAATCGTTATTTTGGTAGATGACGTCACAAAATTCACCATAGATATGGGTGTTTTCGAGGGATCTCCAAAAATTAAAACTTTGAAAATTATTTTTACTATTAAAACTAACTCTAAAAAAAAAAAAATATGCAGTAATTTAAGTTAGAAGGTCATTTTTCATAAAAAAAAATAAAAAAAATGGACTGGACTTCTCTATTGTAACACAAACATTAAAAAAAATAATAATTTCTGTTAAAAAAACCAACCTATTGGATTCGTAGATTCAAAACAAAAGGGATTAATATCCATCCCTATGTTTGCACCCAGCCCGTTACATCCTTACAAATCTTAATTTTGGATTTGAAGCCAAAATATGCAATCAAGCTGAAAAATTATTTTTGCAATATTTTATTTTATTTATTTCAAGAATTTTGTTTTTACCATACAAATGATTACATGTGCAAGGTTATACAATAATTCATTTTATATTACTACTACTCCATAAATTGAGCTCAAGAGCTCGTGTTTATGGGAGGAGTATTAACATGCAAAAAAAAATAATAGTGTTTTAATGAGATGTTTAAACAATGATCAAAGAACTTATGAAACAAATACAAATATTGAAATAAATAATTATAAAGAACCCATACAAAAATTCCAAAATTGCCTCTGTAATTAAACGAAATTGAATTTTTAATTACCTATGTATCATAATTTAAAACAAAAATAAATAAAATAGCACATCTCCGTACTAGATTATTTAATACAAGCTTTGATTGAAAAAATAATTATTCAATTTACATAGTTGGGTATTTTGGCCTCAAATCCAAAAATTAAGTTTTGTATGAAAAAGGTTGCACACCCCCCCAAAGGCCGTTCCTCTTAACATCACAATCATTTTCTCGATTATGATATGGTACAATTATTTATTTTATAATAACAAACTACTAAAAGAACAAAATAAGTTTGAAAATTTTAAAATGCCGATAAAATCCTTGGATTTAGATAATGACTTATTGTAACATAAATAAATTCTCGTAAAATTAGATCACACTAGTCATTATTTTTACATAAAGTAAAAAGAAAACAGATCCTTTAAACATCCTTAATTTACTTTACATGATCACAGATCGGACTAAAATTAGCAATACGAAATGAATTGGTAGCAATTAAAGTTAAAAGTATCCCCCATTTAGAATATTAAAAAATGTTTAATATCGTAGATACTAGGTACTAGTATCATTACTACCCATTATGTAGAAGCATGCACCAAGTACATACAATTAATTTAATAAAATGTGTATTATATTTAAATTTAACAAATTTATAATTATTACGAACCTTCCCCCATTATATTCCACTCTTCTCTTCCCATTCACACAACAAGCCACCATAAATGCAGTGACATGTGTATCCTTTTTGTAACTTTGAAGGCGTTTGTGATGACAGTTCTTTTGTTGAGTGTGTACAGCTGTCAAAGATTAGGACGTAGGTAAAAAAAAAAACAAATAAAAATGCACACAGGTAAGAACGTACCTATCTGCTTCCCGAATAAGGTTCGGTAATGTAATACCTGGAAAAAAATCCACGTCTGCTTCTCAGATTTGGGAGGCTCTTATCAACAAAGTATTCTTTATTATTGAGAGTTTTTTCCTTATAGTAGGTACCTTCCCACATATTTAAAAAAATGAGTATAATAAAAAATCGATAATTTGATTAAGCCCTATTGCTATGAAATCGGTACAGTTCGAGGGGCAAAAAATGGTTTCAGGTAGGCAATTATGTTGTATAATAAGCTACTGAAAGAATCCTGTTTCTTTTGTGAGGTAGAATTTTTACTATAGATATCTATCATATTAATCAAAACTTAATCAGACTTACTAAAAAAAAAACACTTCACGACCGTTTTTTTAATTATTGTAAATTTTTAAATTCACAATAACAAAAATCTCCAACTCTATTTTTCACATATAGGGAGGGTAACACTGAATCGCGCATGCCCTGATAGCGATTATATTTGCCGCGCTAAACGTATTGCAGTGTGCTGTGTTGGAGATATTATTTATGACGAGGAATCTCTATTAATCAGGTGTTTTTTTCGTAAAATGATACATTTTCTCTAATATTCGTATAATTTGATGTTTTCAACATATTTGTGCAGTTTTTCGTCAGTTTTAGTCAAGTTATCATACAAAATGGGGGCCTCGGCACGGGTGAGCCACCCAGTGAGGCCAACATTACTGGATTGTACTTCGAAATGTAAAATATTGTATCAAATAATAATTATATATATTTTCCATTTGTTATTTCGGCTATTGGCATTATACCTAGCTCTCTCATTCAAAATTTAGGCTTATTTGATACGTCAAAGAATTTATATATAAAAATGCAAAAATCGGTCATTTTAAATACATGTAGGATTACGAAAGATTTTATATTGAGGGATCAGTAGGATTTATCGATCCAGTTAGGAGTTCTACCGAGCCGAACCCTCTGATATGAAAATATTTGGAGTCGGTGAATTATTTTCCCATTTGGTCTCTGGTAGATTGACATGTTGTTCTTGTATTATTTTGTATTTATTATACTTATATTGTGCACTTAAAAAGCGTGGATTGACTAGATGATCATTTGTGGAAAAGTGTGCGGAAAGGTTTAGTTTTTCCTGTGGGGAAGATTTAACCCCGACATAAAGTCGTAATTAATAAAAAAAAATCGTTTAATTTTTATAATTTTCTGGAAATAAACGCAAAATTAAATATTTTTATTGTAGGAACGAGAAAAAGTGAAGTGACAGTTTTCTTCCAAATTCATTACATAAAAGGACTGTGTTTTTGATTTTTGTGTTTTATAAAATTTCATTTTTTATAAAAATTGATTAAAAATGTTGAAGTAAGCTTTTTTTTTAAATGTTTACGTGTTTGGAGCTTAAAATATGGCACTTTTTAAACAATTAAGTATAATTCAATCACAACAATCTAAAAGGTAACTTTATATAGTTTATATATTGGTATTTGTTTTTACGACATCTTCAAAAACAAGAAATATATAGGACATTTAAAATGCATTGGAAAAATTCCGAAAATTGATTAGAAATTATTATTTATAACAGTGTACACAACAGATAGTCAATGTATCCATGTACAATTTGTAGTCATTTTTTAATTAGTATGTACTTAATGTTTTCACATATACGGTCGTTGATCAATTGAATAAAATTGTCACGACTGAATATTTAACATGTTGATTTTTAACTGAGGCTGAATATCTCTTACGAATTTATCTACAATGTTGTTTGTTAAATTAAATTGCCATTGTTAAACTTATTGCAGCTTTAGTTCTAATTATTTATATTAGATTATATTATTCGAGTCACATGTTTTCAAGATCTACAAACAACAAAATGGTAGGTTGTCACTTATTACTAATTCAAATTCGACGAGTGATGACGGGGACACGCTGTGATTTTCCAAGATATTCTTTGACATCATATTTTGTAACTCTACACGTTTCGGTTCGCGTGATTTGAATTCAAATGATGCTCTGGAAGGGAAGATCGTAAAAGGATTCGACAGGAAACCGGATGGGTGTGCGCCTCAATAAAATAAAAACTGTATTGACGCTCAAAAAGAAAGTATGGGAAAGAATTTATCAGCTATTAAGTATACACAGATTGTATTTATGACCCAAACAATGAAAAGGTCGTATAGCGGAGTATTCAATGCATTTGTAAACGATTTCCTTCCTGCGCTTACAGTTAGGATCTCTTGAGGTTAGGATACTCGGTGACATTCAGATCGAAGATTTAATGTACCTACCTCAATCCCAAGGGTTTTCAACACATAACTAATTTATTCGTGCCCGATTTAAAAAAAAAATGTTTACATTAGTTCCACACAGGAGGTCCTGAGAAAAATAACTCCCCTCAAGGCCTGTGTCATCTTTGGGGATGCTGTGTGGAGGGTCTTGTTAGGAAAGGAAGGTAATGAAGTTCTGGGAAGGAAAAAGGTATTAGGGGTGGGTAGGAATCTGGGGGGTCAGCGTGTCCAAAGTGTCCAGGAGATGTATGAATCCTTTTATCCCCCCGCGGTGCAAAGCAAGGTTCCGAAAGAGTACGGCTGGAGAATACAAAGGGACTCCCTCAACTATTCTCTCCCGATAGGGCATGCCATGCATCTGGCGGGCAGAAGTATACGCCGCCAAGACTTAGATAAACATCATCCCATAAACCCGGGCACCCTGATAAGTCATATAGCGAATCACTTGGGATGACCTATGACAGAGGTGTTGGTTATCCAATAAATGGTTCCTGGGGCGGCGGTACCCATACCCGCCTCCCAATTTGCCCGATGCAAATTGGTAACATCCACCCCTTTATTCATCGTATTTATCTTTCATTCTTCAAATGAAGGGTTTTGGTTATCTATTCATCGAAGGAAGACAAGGCAAAATTGTTTAATAAGGTTGTTCAAACGAACAAATATAGCTGAAATTGGAACAACAGAACAAATTTTCTCTTTCAATAAAATAGTTCCTGTAAAATGGAAAAAACCTTCTACGAAATTTTTGGGTTTCACTAAATCTTTCACCTTCTTCAGATTGAGAGAAAACTGATCTTGCCAAATCTCTTATAATGGGTGTACGCAGGAAAGTTATTTTTCATAGCAACCTCCACATGGTTTACAGCCTTGTGTACTCCGAAACCTGCGCACAGCTTTAATGATCCCGATGTCTCCATTTTTGATAATGTCTCCTCCTAAAGAAGGAAGGAATCTAGAAAGGTAAAAGGGAATTAAAGAATTTAAAAATCGATGAAATTCCGAAAGCACGCTCTCCTAATATAGTGTCTGGTGTGCGCTTTGGTTCATACAACCTTCCGATAACTGATGACGCTGCTAATCTAAGAGCCGAATGACGTGAATTGGAATTTTCAAGAATACACATTTCATATAAGTAGGCTAGAGCCATTCCGTTATTTATTTAAATAACATCCAGAAAAGCACGAACTCGATTCATTCAGGGTAATTGAGCTAATAAAAAATTGTGCCATGCCATTAAAATGGGAATAGTGACAAAATTGACCGGGCGTCGCATGTTCGATTCCTCGGCTGGCTAAGTCCTCCATCACAACACAAGCAACATTTTCGGCTTTCTGTGGCGGTGATAGGAGATTTTCAAACATTGTTGGGTTATTCGTAACCGGGAATGTTTGTCTTTCTTTTAATATAAAAAAAAAGTATTGAGTTCATCAGCTCGACTGTGGACCGATATGCTGGACTCAATGTTTTTAAAAAAATTAAGAAGAAAAAAAAAATTTATTCAACGAGTCTTTTCATCGTAATAATATTCAACATTTAAGGTATATAAAGGATATTAAGGGATCTATTTGACATACCATTCCAGTGATTCCTGACATCATTCGGAGTAATACTTTAGTTCTTTCAATTTGGGAGGCGGGAATGGGTACCGCTGTCCTGGGAACCATTTATTGGATAAATAAAATCTCTGCCATAGGTCACCCCAAGTGGTTCATTACTTGTGGTGACTTAGCAGGGGTGCCCGGGTTCATGAGGTGAGGTTTACCTAGGTCTTGTCCACATACCTCTTCAGCCGGACTTTCGACCCGGCGCCTTGCACCGCAGTGGGAGGGATAGATTCATAATCCCGAGACTCCTTAAAATACTAACCCCCCAAAATTTTCACCTTCCGTCATACCTTTTTCCTTCCTAGAATTTTCTCTACTTTCTTCCTATAAAAATATACTCCACACAGCATCCCCAAAGATGACATGCCCTGTAGGAAATTATTTTACTAAATAACATCTATCCTAACAAAATAAAAATAAAACATACACATGTCGTCACTGGTCACTCAGACGAGTAACCGACCAACCCCTCACCCAAACCCCAATCGTCCAATACAAAAAAACATCAAAAACGTTCCCGGAGACCAACATTTTATTGACAGTTTTTACTCCAAAGAATGTCAGGAATCACCGGTTAAAGTAAGTCAAGCACGTGCTATACATAATAACTTTAAAAATTTGAGCCATTTTAATAATAAAAACAAGCTGATTTGCGTGATAAAATATTGAAGACAGCCATCTTCTATATAACCTCGAAAGCGCCCCGACCATAGACATATGAATATTAGTAGACCTGCCCTAAGCGATAAAAGCGTTTTATTTCCCCCTCCCATTGGAACCATTCCATTGGAACCGGCTGGGATCGTGTATGGCTTCGCGTTAATCTAAAAAATGTGACGTCATCATTCTTCTGCAAGCCAGCGTCGAGCACTCATCGGTGCATTTTACGAAATAAAACGGTAAACATAGTGGCTTGTGTTTTGAAAACGTGTAAAAATAGAAGTGAAAAAGAGAATAAACAAAATTGTCGTAGATAAGTTTTTTTTTTTTTTTTTTTAAATTGTCGTATTACATTCCATAGGCAAGCATTATTTTACACTATTTTAAGCCAATTCAGATCACATAATATGATCATTTTTGTAACATACACTGTCACTCGAGATACATGGCGTGTGCCCGTCCCTGTTTACTGGGGTAAGTAAATTATGAAACATTTATAAAAGTGTCTTCACTTAATACAGCAACAAAATATTGAACTCGACCTTATAGGCGACCTTACTTTGCATATTTGGACTTCGTAAATGTGTTCATTACGCGGCGAACAATTCGCGCTCCCATGTAAAAAGGTATATTCATTCAAAAGCAGAGTTTACTTTTAAGAACGAAAGTGTGATATTATAATGCGAGATGCCTATATACTGTCAGATTGAGTTTTGACGAATCACGTATCACCAAAGCCGTCTTCCTGCCCTTCGTTCCGCTGTTGTTGGTCTCTACCCCTCACCTTTATGTTCTGGTCTATTAATATTCATATGTCTATGGCCCCGACCATGAAGCTATTGACAACTTCAGCTCTTTCCGGTATCAAAGACAAGGTGGTTTTATGTGGTTTATTAATGACACGATTCAAACGACTTCAACCCTCGCGAGGGATTCCGTCTCCTCACCCCCAACACAAGAAACCGTGATTAGGGGATGAATTATTGACTTAAAATAATAATTAATAAAACCTCAAAGATGGCTCCACAATGAAGAAGGAACTGGGAAGAAAGGGGGTGATGATATTAATAATTATACTATGACATGCATATTGACTTGATTTTGATTAATTAAAGGCTTGCAAAATTTATTAGTGCTCATATGTTAATAAATACTAATGATGCATTCAATTACTGAATGCCTAATAAAGTTCAAACATTATTAAATAAATCAATTACTTTGTCTATTATATAATACAAAATTAAACTAATCAAAAATACATTGTGTAAGCTTATATATACATACTAGCTGACCCGGCCACACGTTGCTGTGAGTCTTGAAACGCACCATCATCTACTGGATGGTTACCCAACTTAAAATAAATTAATTCACACCGCCATCTGTTAGAAACTTATGGAACTTACAAATAATTACAAAGTATTATCCTATAACAAACATTTAAAGAACGTTTAATTCGCAATAATAAATATTGAGATCAATAATCGAGATAAAATAATCATATCTTTTAAGTTGGACAAAATTACACACAGTAAGCAGAATTTTATCAAAATCGGTTAAGATGAAGCCATACTATATAATGCAAAATCATACAAAATCGTATGTTTTTGTTTTGAAAATTTGACCGCTTAGAAGTATTATAGATGCTTCAATTAAATACTGCGTGTAGAACATACCTTGGCCCTTAAAAATATCGGTCATTTTTTTAATAAACCTTTTAATAAGCTTAGAAAAAAATTAAGTATTAGGTCTATAAAAAACATGTTTAAGTGCAAACTCTCAAACACTCTGTTATAAACACTTTTTCGGATATGGTTTTATTGCATAATGTGGCAAATTCAGTTTCTTATATAACTTCGCAAAAAAAATTTAAATTTATGCCCGAACCTCACAAAATAAAATATAATATGCATTTTCGCGTTGGTATTTTTGACATCACGGCGACAATACGGCAGTCGACGAATTTGTTATATCAAAGTGAACCTTATACCGTCCACCGAAGAACGACTGGCAGCCGCCCCATCCTTCCGTCATTACTCCTCCGGACGGAGCGGAGAAACAACGTGTTAGGGTCCGCGCTGCTTGTTTTCGTGAAATCAATTTAAAACTTCCGTTTTATTACAATAAAATAATTAAAATAATTTTATTAATACAAAGCACAAAAAAAGAATTAATGTTTTTTACAGGCCTTTACGAAATCAACATGTAAAATGTTGCCGCTGAATTTATTGAATTTAAAACAGCCAATGCAATAAAAGTAACCTTTTGTCAAAACAACTATAAATATCATATACTAGCCATATATAGATCCCCTTCATTAAATGATTTTCTATTTGTAAAAGAACTAAAATCTTTTGTTAGTAAACTTGACAGAAACAATTTCACTTTTTCCATTGTGACAGGAGACATTAATATAAATATTAATGATAATAATCCAAATGTGAATTGTAAAAATGAGTATCTTGATTGTTTATCAAGCTCTGGACATGTGTCATATATTAACTCACCAACAAGAGTAACCTTAAGTCACTCGGCATGTTTAGACCACATATTTGTCAAGTCGCACAAGGCGGTTAATATCATCTCTTCAATTCTCGAAACAAATATCACAGATCATTACCCGACCTTCTATGGACACCATTTCAAAAATACTCCTCTAAACCAAAATTCTGAAAATCTAGAAAAAGTAGACATTGATTATGTAACTCTAAACTCTTTACTTCAGTCAGAAAACTGGGAAAATGTGATATCAATAGAAAATCCACATCTCGCACTAGAGAATTTCTATAAAACTCTGAGAGATCATACTCTTAAAAGTGAAAGTAAAATAGTTGTCACTAACAATAAATTTAAAAAAATTAAGCCTTGGATAACAGTTGGATTAATTATATCAATTAAACAAAGAGATAAATTATATAGAGAAATGTTTAAATATCAAATAGATTGTCAAAAGAATAATCTCAGAACAATGCCTTATCTGAAAACAAAATATCTAATGTATCGTAACTTACTTAATAGGCTGATACGAAACTGCAAAAAGAAATACTATAGTATACAAATTGAAAATGCTAAAAATAATACTAAAAAAACTTGGAATATTATAAATGAAATTGCCAACAAAAAAAGTATGTCTTCAAATATTGTAAATGAGGTTATAATAAATAATGAAATAATAACTAAAAAATCGACCATTGCAGAAAGCTTTAATAACTATTTTACAAATGTAGTAGACGTAGTACTTGAATCATCTGGCATTAATATTAATGATGCTCATATGGAGACTTCTCCTCAATTAGATTCAAATAATGATTCAATTAACTCTATAGAATATTTTTCTCCTATTACATTTAAAGAAATTGAAAAATATATTGATACTCTAAAACCATCCAACTCTAAGGGTAATGATGGATTATCTTGTGATACGTTAAAAAAAATAAAACAACATGTCCTAATTCCATTGCAACATATTTTTAATACATGCCTCAAAAATGGTCATTTTCCAGAGCAATTTAAAATCTCCACTATAATACCTATTCATAAATCTGGAGATAAGAATAAATTAGACAATTATAGACCAATATCTCTTGTTTCAAACCTCTCGAAAATATTCGAAAAATGCATCAAGTTTAGAGTCATTGAACACTTAGAAAAATATAAAATTCTATCGAAAAACCAATACGGCTTTCGTAAAGACTTAAGCACCGAGGATGCGATATATGAATTGACAAAAAAGATATACTCATCTATCGATAAAAAAAAGAAATGTCTTGCCATATTCCTAGATTTAAGAAAAGCTTTCGACACCGTAAATCATGATATACTCATTACAAAAATAAATCAACTAGGCTTCAAAAAAGACACACTAAAACTACTCTCTCGACAGAATACAAAAAACAAAAATTGGGAATGATTATAGTTCAGAGTCAAAGATAAAAAATGGAGTTCCACAGGGAACTGTGCTTGGCCCGATTTTATTCTTAATTTATATTAATGATTTATGTAATTTTGTAATCCCTGGTAAAATTGTTTCATACGCAGACGACACGGCAATAATAGTGGATGGTAATCATTGGAAAGAAACTTTTTCGAAAGCAACTGATTGTATTTCACTGGTTTCAACATGGCTAAAATACAACAAACTCGTTTTAAACTATAGCAAAACATATTACTTACCTTTTTATAAAACCATTAAAAATAAACCTAAAGACAACCTTAAAATTAGAATCCATAATACTAGTTGCAATCAAGAAATGTGCTTCATGTGCAACGAACTCACTTATGTCGAAAATATAAAATATTTAGGAGTATCAATAGATATAAATCTTAATTGGAAATCACATATTAATCAAATCACTTCTAAATTGCGATATCTGACCTACATATTTTATAGACTTAAGGAAGTTCTAAACATTGAGAAATTGAAAATGATCTACTTTTCCCTAGTGCAATCTTCGATCACTTATGGCATTATAGGATGGGGTGGTGCACTTGATACATTTATTAAGCCTCTACAAATAGTTCAAAAACACATTATTAAAGTCATATTTAACAAAAATAAAACATTCTCGACAAACTTATTATACAAAGAAACTAAAATATTTAATATACGTAAATTATTTATATTACAAACTTTGAAATATGTATTTAAAAACAAATATAATTTCGAAATAAATGAAAACAGAATGAGCAAAAGAACAAACAATATATTTTACACCCCACAAACCAATACTAAATTATTACAGACACATAGCAGTTTCATTGGTCCTCGTACATTTAACCTTCTACCACTACAAACTCAAATGATAAATAAAATGATAAAATATATAAAAGAGGTAAAATTATGGTTGAATAATGTTGATATTGAAACGCTTTTCCTATAAATTTATCCATCTTCATACAACTCACTTTCGGTAACTCTCTAAACTGTAGTACAATATGTTTTATGTTTATTTTTATTATTATTATATTTTTTTTTTTTTAATAAAAAAAAAAATAAAAAAAAATATTTAAAAAAAAAATTAAAATCAGTATTTTTTTATCCATATTTTTATTTTACTTATATAATAGTCGAAAAAAACCTTTTTCAGTACAATATGTTTTCTTTTTCGTTGTTAGTTTTTGGGGTGTTATGCCGTGTTGCGCTACCTCCTACTATAGCCGACGTTTATAATATGTTTTCTGTTTATTTTTTATTTTTTTTTAATAACTAAAAAAAAAAAAAAAAATATATTAAAAAAAATATTTAAAATCAGTATGTTTTTATCCATATTTTTATTTTACATATATAATAGTCGAATAAAACCTTTTTCATTTACTCTAACTATGAAATACTAACTTTATATTTTATATGTTTTTTTTTTTTTTTTTTTTTTAAAAGTCTATTTTATACTTTGTGTACTTAGAAATATAGTATTTTGTTTTTAATATTACCCACACTCAGGCAGTGCCTTAGTGGGTTTTCATTTCTTGTTTATACTATATGTTATTATGTTTTATGTTATAATATACTATTAATTTTCTATTATACATTATATGTAAAAGGAAATGAGAATAAATAAAGTAAAAAAAAAAAAAAAAAAAAAAAAAAAAAAAAAAATTCTCAAATATCTTTTCCAACCTTTCCAAAAGCATTTTCTCAAGTATTTTTAAACTCCTCCCATAAAAGGGCGTGAATTCCGATTTCGATTTTTTCCTGTACTAGTGGATCGCCTTAAGTAGTTTCGGAGTTTATCTCGAACAAACATTGTGACGCGAGATTTATACATATAAAGATAGAAAAAGACAAAACCAATCATAGAAAAAAGGAACATAAAAACCCAACTATTCCTTAATGTCATGTGACGTTTTGTGTCTTTAGATAATATATAGAATAGTAACCCATTATGTACATCTATCTCTGTGTCTCTATTTCTATGTAAGATTTTATTTTCATGCTTTCTCACTGTTCCTTTATTCTACGTTATATTTCGTCTCTTTCTATTTGTGTTTATAAGCTCACACAATAAATTTTTTGATTAGTTTAATTTTGTACTTTGATGATTCTTGTGTTAATAATGTACCAGTCGGTAATAAATGTAATAATAAATTAAATTAAATTTCGTTGTTGTAAAATAATTGTTTATTTTATTAAATATATGTCAAATCACAAAGTACCTGCTTTCTACCAAAATTCAAACATTATTGTAGGGACACAAAAATCGGGTTGTTTCGTTCTTAAAACGGTGATTAAACTAAATTTATACGTGAAAATGAGAGGTTGAACGGTAACCCGACAAAATCACAACAGTGACAAATCATTTGAAACATGATAAAGTTATGAAATTATATGAAAAAAATACTATGTTAGCTAGGTTCGGTTAGTTTTAAACTATTGATGGCTTATACCACTTTTCAAGTGTTCTGATTTGTCATGGAATGAGGTTAAATATGTCTGGCTAACAGTTAAAAATAATTGTTTAAAATGATATATGGGTTGCCCGCACTGAAAATTGATATTAACGGAGTTAAAAACATGAAGTTACGGCTATGAATAAATTTGATAAATCACGATTTTACGTTGAAACAATCCATTCTAATGAATAAGATTTTTTTTTTACAATAGCCCCACACTTTCGGGATGCTGTGTGGAGGGTCTTTTAAATGAAAGGAAGAAAAGTAAGTTCTGGAAAGATAAGGTATGAAAGGTGGGTAGGAATCTGGGGGTCAGTGGGTCTAGGAGTGACAGACGTGTACATCCATCCCTCCCACTGCGGTGCAAGGCGCTGTTCCAAATGAGTTCTGCTAGAGAGGTCACAAGGTCTCCCTCAACCAGTTTCTCCCGATCCTGCCTGCCACGCCTCTGGTGGGCAGACGCATCCGCCACCAGGACCCGGACAAACCTCACCCCACGAATCCGGCCACCCCTGCTAAGTCATCAATCATGGCGAATCACTTGACTAATGAGATACCTTTTTGTAGATTTTCACGGCCAAAAGCATTTTCGTTATTTGTTTTTGGGGTGTTATGCCGTGTTGCGCTACCTCCTTCTTTAGCCGACTTTTCTGACAGCGTTGCAGTGTCCATCATCAGGGCAGATCCGATAGGATGAAACGTTAGCTAGAGAAGGAGGTAGCGCAACACGGCATAATACCCCAAAAACAAATAACGAAAACACTTGACTAATGCCTTTTAATACCTTATCTTTATGGTTTGTGTTTAGGTTGCGCTGGTTTCTCTATAAAACTTATTTTCTAAGAAAATCCATTAGTTTGTTAATCCGTTAGTACTGCAAAATGTTGCGATATGCAATTTTAACGTTGTAAAAAGTCAATGTGCCCGTCCCATAAACCACAAAATAAACGACAAGATAAGAAACCCGGGACACAAAAGAAAACCTACACCTCGAACTGCGAAGTAAATAATCCAACCGTTTCCTTACATTTAACCCTGAAAAGTTAACTTATTGGCCAATAAATTTATCGCAGGCAATAAAATGAAATTATTCTTGGAATATTTTATTTTAGTAGGCAGCGCGAAAAAATGTAGTGCGAACGTAAGTTATTGATAGAAGTGCCAAGAAAATCTTTAGCAAAATTCTTTAAATTTTGACAAAATTTTACTTAATAAAATAATCATACGATTGAGTACGAGTTGGCGAGTGTCACCAAAAATTTAAGTTCTGTGAAATTTCTAATCAAGTTCTGTTCTTATCTAAGTACCTTGAAGGAAGTGGCACAAGATGAAATAATAACAGAACTTGAATAGAACATTCACAGAACTTGAATTTTGTTTTTAAATTTGTTAAATTGTTCAAATTCTGTGAAAAAACCCATCCTAAGTCTCACAATGGACGCGGGTCAACGTTGTTAAAAAAATCACAGGACGATGTTCGCAGGAGTGGATGAGCTTTTTCCACCATGGAAATTGCAGTGCGGTTCACTAACCTCAGCAATGAGGGAACGACGCAAGAAGAAGACACTGTAAAAAATGTATACCTAGAGAAAGAGTAAGAAATAAATTATCGCTTTCAAGATCACCTTTTCGTTTTCGGCATTTTAAGGGTTAAGTTATTTACGGCAATCATTAAGAATAAATTTGCGTACATTTTCTTACCAAAACTTTATTATCCTTCGAATTCAAGACCAATCCTTGGTATATAAACCATAACTTTCGTTTTCAAAAGTTTCGTGTCGGAAAAGGGGATAATTATTTTTACTATTTACTTACATAAATATTTTACGAGTATGGCAGGTAAGTAATACCACTATTTTTAGCTTTATTGTGAGGTCAAAAGGTCCCGAAGTGGTTCAGAGAACGGAAGTGTGAAAGTGGTAAAGTCGAAAGATGGAAGAATGTTGACGAATGAGGAAGAAATAAAAGAGAGTTGGATGAAATATTTTGAGGAAGTCTTCGAAAGAAACCCGGGTGACAGAGAGGCCAGCGGTGAATCGGGTATAAACGATGACGGAGTGAATGTTACTAAAATCAGCGTGGATGAAATTAAAAAATCGATAAAATGCATGAAGAATGGTAAGGCTGTTGGTTTCGACAATATTGCTGCCGAATACTTTAAAGGAGATAGTCATATTATTCTCACATGGTTGTGCAAACTTTTTAACCAGTGTCTAGAGGAGGGTTACACGCCATTAGATTGGAGAAGGGCTGTAATCATGCCGTTATACAAAGGTAAAGGGTCGCGTATGGAATGTGGGAATCATAGGGCTATTAGCCTGCTAAGTTCAGTTGGTAAGCTGTACGGAAGAATATTGATTGAAAGGGTAAGAATGGAAACAAAGAATAAAATATGGGATGTGCAGGGTGCCTTTATGAGTGGAAGGGGATGCATGGACCAGATTTTCTCCTTGCGTATGCTCACTGAGAAGTTTCTGGCTAAAAACCAGAAACTTTTCTGCGCCTTTGTAGATCTACAAAAAGCATACGACCGAGTCGATAGGAAAAAGTTTTGGAAGGTGTTGTCCAAGTATGGAGTGAATAAAAATCTCATGCAGGCAATTGCGTCTCTGTACGAGGGAAGCGTTGCATGTGTTAGGGTGAACGGTGGTTTTACGGGGTGGTTTGACATCACAAAAGGTGTTAAGCAAGGCTGTGTAATATCACCATGGTTATTCAATCTTTACATGGATAATTGTATGCAAGAATTGAAAGAAGTGGGATTGGGCGCGAAATTGAGTAATCTGAAAGTATGTTGCCTGTTGTATGCTGATGATGCGGTGCTGATTTCTAACACTATGGAAGATCTACAGTCTCTCGTATCTAGGATGAACGAAGTATGTATGAAGAATGAGTTAATGATGAATGTAAGTAAGTCTAAAGTCATGGTGTTTGAAAGAGAGAGTACGAAAACAGTATGCAATATAGTTGTGAATGATGAATACTTGGAGCAGGTGGATGAGTTTGTGTATCTGGGTAGTATGTTTACGAGAGATGGGAAGGCTGATAGGGATATTGAAAGAAGGGTGAATGCTGGTAATTCCATTAATGGAGGACTGAATGCCGTTGGCGCTAATAAAAAACTGTCAAAAGAAGCGAAGCTAGCAGTCCACAATGGAGTCCTGGTACCTACCCTGATGTATGGCAGTGAGGCATGGAACTGGCAGAGGAAGGATGAAAGTAAACTGAATGCTGTTGAAATGAGATCCCTGAGGCGTACGTGTGGTAAAACAATGTATGATCGTGTGAGAAATGTGGATATCCGCAAAGAATGTAAGGCTGATGTATGCATAATGAGTAAGATTAAGAAAGGGACCCTCAGATGGTTTGGGCATGTAGAGCGAATGAACGAAGAAAGCAGTGTAAGAAGAATATACGACGCAAATGTGAATGGTAGAAGAAGTTGTGGACGTCCGAGGAAGACATGGCACGATCAAGTGAATCAGATACTTGAGTCGGGCCATGTTAAAAGTCAGAATAATAGAAGAGAGTGTATGAGACGATGTATGAATATGAGTGAGGCAAAGAGTGTGTGCCAAGACCGAGTTGTTTGGCGGTCCGTCCTCTCTGCCTACCCCTGCGGGGAAACAGCGTGATGGTTAGTTAGTTAGTTAGTTGTGAGAATTTAAAGAAAATTTTATCGAAATTTGTTCAATACTAGCTGAAGTCGGCGATGCCCGGGCTTTACGCAGAGTTTTCGAAATCAAATGTAGACGGTGACCTTTCTCTTGCTTTGAAGGTCACACGTGCAAAATTTCATCAACTTCGGTATAAAACAGTAGATTTGCATACAAATCAAATCCACACCGCCCGCTTGCCTGCCCGCTCGTCTCGTACAGACATTCTCCTTTATATTTTAACCAATTTAGACAAAACATTGACAAATTATATACCTAAACTTTCCTCATGAAACACTCTTTTTATTGGTGAAAACCGCATGAAAATCCGTTCAGTGGTTTTTGAGTTTATCGTGGAAAGATAGACAGACAGACGCGGCGGAGGACTTTAATTTATAATATGTAGAAATCAATCATCTAACGACGAATACGTAGTACCAATTTAAATAATGTGAAAAATGTTCCGGTTAAACGTAAAAATTGTTTAACCACCAATTTTAAGACTTAGACAAGGTTAGGGTAAAAAATGCTATAGCCGCAGACGCCAAATTTGAAAGCGCCAAACGCTGCCAATCGACAAAAAAGTTTAGAAGTTGTAAACACATCCGACCTCGTTTTATTTTATAAAAAAAATTGAATATTTCTTTAAGTTGCATGTTAGGGGAATCCACAATTAAAATACCAATGTATAAACGGTGTGATAGTTAACAAACAACTGATTTCCCATGAAGAAACAACAAAAACCAGCAATCGAAACGGATTACTTTATACACTATCGATAAAGACGCATCCAATTGAAATAACTACCGGACTGAAGAACTTTTATGTAATAGCCCCAAACGATTCGATACATTATAATGGAGTGAAAACGTCCATCCAATCAGAGGAAATGTACCGTGAAACACTCCCATGGCTCAGGGAGGCTTATTCCCTTCCAATACAACCATTAGTCGTCTGCTGGTCATGGGCTGTGGATGGTGCCAGCCTGATTGAGGATGATGGTAATATCAATATACCTATCTGATTGAGAAGCATTGTTATGCCTCGTATCAATCCTATGCACAGAGGTCCAAATCCATATTTTGGCCGGCCAAAAATATTTGTAATAAAAATAATACAATGGTAAAATTATAGAATGCTTACACGGTTTTTTAAACGACTTCGAAAAGGAGGAGGTTATCAATTCGACGGTTTTTTTTTTTTTTTTTTAAGTTTGTTACCTCAGAACTTTCGATTGGGTGAACCCATATTGATGATTCTTTTTTTATTAGAAAGCTGGTGCTTCCCGTGTGGTCCCATTTGGTCTAGTTCTGACAATATGATCCATGAGAAAATCATATATGTCTTAAATTTGTAATAAGTATGTGCGCGACAAATGTACGAATTACTCAATATTACGCCCAACAGATTTCGATGATTCTTTTTTTTAAATAAAAATAAACAAAAGTTTTACCAAAACAAAAAACGACTTCCAAAAATGCACTAAAAAGTAAAAAAAATAATTTCTTACGATTGTTATGATATTACGATCTTCACATCTCACCTATGTATGTAGTTACCTTGGCTGACACCGACTCCAAAAATAACAATCGTACGAAACTATTTTTTTACTTTTTAGTGCATTTTTTTAAGTCGTTTTTTGTTTTGTTAAAATTTTTGTTTATTAATGGTGATTTTTAACACTTCTTGTAATTATTAAGAATCTTGAAAATGACTTGATGTCTTATTCGGACGTCCCCGACGTCTTCAACAATTAAGTTCCACGTCATATATTCTCCTTTCTTCGTTCATCCGCTCTGCATGCGCAAATTATCTAAGCGTTCTCAATCTAAGCCGTTACATTTAGCTTTGAATTATTTTCGGATTGATATCAGCTCTCCGTTGTGGGCTAATAGGTTTGCTTCTCTGAACATTTTTTATTAGTGTCAAGTTTGTCAATAGCTCAAACTAACAAACCAAAATTTTTGCATCATTTTTTTTTCTAAAAAGAAAGACAAACATTCTAGGTTACGAATAACCTGACAATATTTGAAAATTTCCTACTACCACCACAGTAAGCGGAACATGTTGCTTGTGTCGTGATGGAGGACTTAGCCAGCCGACGAATCGAACAGGGGCCCCTATGTGGGACCCAAACGCGATTGCAACTTTGCCACTCACACTGGAGGTTATCCAACCACTTTCCCACGGCGTTCTAAGGAAACAGATGGTTTCCTCCTTCACCGTACACCTCAGGACTCAATTTTTTTTTTTATAAAGAAGCTACTTTTTATTTTAAAATGATTCTGGACCTCCAATGTCCGGGCATATATTGTTAGCAGGCAGTATGCGAG
Organism: Limnephilus lunatus; assembly: GCA_917563855.2. Taxonomy (NCBI): domain Eukaryota; kingdom Metazoa; phylum Arthropoda; class Insecta; order Trichoptera; family Limnephilidae; genus Limnephilus; species Limnephilus lunatus. Next base: position 42,618,373 of record OU830598.1, on the reverse strand, counting down.
TGCGTACATGTTATTAGTTATTTATTTCACAGTATCACGTCTCATCTCCGCCACTTGACGTAGCTGGAATAAAAGTTTATTAAAACGTAGGAAGATAAGTTAATAGAATAAAAAAAAATTACATATTAAAGATGAGATTGTTTGACTTAACCAAAGCGGCTGAGATGCAGTCATTCGGCAGTCCCGCCGAGGATAAACGGAGCCATCAGCCCAGTCGCAAGCGAGACTCGGTGTACGCGCCCCTAAGCCGGCTTCCCGATAGGCCCTCGAAGAAAACTTAGCCACTGACCGAAATTCATAGAAAAAAAAACTTAAAAAGGGCCAAATACGGGAACGGTTGTTTCAGATTCAGAATGCGATCAATGATCGGGCCCGGGATACCTACATATATAAAGTGACGTATTTTAAGTGTTACCATTTCTGATTTCGCGTTTTTAAAAATAAAATACGTACACCTGTTATGTGGTATTGGACTATCCTTCTACGAAGATTATAATGATTTTAATAAGATTTGACAATTGCCTAAATAGGTAATCTTGGCCAGATCGTGTTGCGATCCGAAAGTTTGTGCGGCGATGTACGGGATATTGACCCTTATCCGGAGCGTTTTACCCTTTATTGTTCTATGCATGAATGTGAGGATGGAGTCCTTCAGTATCGGCGCTATCGATATCAAGTGTTCCGATGCAATTCGTCTCGCCACCGCGGCGGTGTATAATGCACTCAATAATGGCAGGGCCGTTTGTCAGACGTGATAAATGTATGCTCTTGCACGAGTGCGGCCAGAGGCAGAGCTTACGGTACGGAACTTGAAGCTTTTAATCAAAAAGTGAAGAATAGGTACATAATAGTAAAGTTAAATAGATTTACATATCGTAAGTAGGTTTGGAAAAATATAAACTGTGTGATGGAACACAATTTAAAAATATTTTCAAACTGACATTCAATGGGCCACTTACATAGATTTCATAACGACTTGGAAAAAATCTTGTGGATAGATTTTTTTACCAAGATTACGAAAATGTTAGTAAATTTTTTTAGAGATGTACATTTTTTTTTAATAAATTAATCCATTACTCGTGACGTCACTACATGAAAATTTCCCGTATTCGATAATGTTCTATTAATTTTTTAAAATTCCACACTGATTTTTTAAAAAATAGTAACACTTTGATTTCAGGCGAATTTTTGATTTTGACATTTAATATTCATTAGATTTATTGTTTGTTCTCTGCGAACTTATCATTTGGTTTGACGTTTTGACAAATGTTACGAAGAGAACTACGTACATTTTATGCCTTCTGTATCTGTTTTAGAAATGTAATGGTAATGGTGCTGATTTTAACAAAATCAACCTTTATAATATATTATTAATTTAATAGTACAAGTATATTACATTGGATTTAGTCATATATAGACGTTGAACATTATAATGATTAATGATCAATAAGATGGATCAAGGAAAAAAATATTTATGAGATGTAATATTTTTGGTATGCCTCGTTATTCTCCTGTGCTATTCGTGTGGATACAATGTTTTTTTAATGATTTTTGGCTATGTAAAAATCGTTTTTTCGCACCCATAAAATTAAGTCCCGTCTTTCCGGTTTATAAAAAATGGTCTGATTTTTCGGATTGAAATTTAAAAAAAAAATTGCCAGCTTTTAAAAAACACGATTAAAAAAAACGGAATGTCTTAGAATATTTGCCTAAACAAGAAAAAAAAAAGTGATGCAAGTGGCCTATTGGGGTGAAAGCCAAATAGATTTGGGTGCAACCAAGAAAATATAATAATTTGATCTGGTTTGAAAATTTAAAGAAAAATATGAAAGTTTAGTAATAATTTTGTATTGTAGTACCTATTCAACCAACATAGATTTGAAAATGATATCATGCTGTAGGAGGGAAGAAACACAGAGGTAGGCAAATAATTCTACGACCGAGCGGTTGAACTCACTGAACGAGTCGTAGAAGCGACCCGTTCTCATGCAACAATGTCAACTGTGTACATACAATATATATGAGCTTAAGATAACTCAATGATTACACCAGTATCTCTATATAATAATTATATTCTAAAATATGTAAAAAAAAAACTCTTACGAATATGTAATAGGTATCTATAAAGATGTAAAAACGAAAAAACCAAATTAAATAAACTAACAAAGCTATTACGGTAAAAACCAAAAATGATTACCCTTCGTTTTACATTGTCAAAAAACTATGAAATTTTAACTAGAATCAAAAATCATACAAGAGAACATAAAAACAATGGTTTTGATGACTTCGTAAATCGCCTTTATCACTAAAAACACTTCTCTTTATTTTTCAAATCTCATTTATTCTTGAAACATTTGATTATTTGTTAAATTTTTACTCTCAGGTCCTGAAGAAGAAACGGTTGTATTTTGGCTTTAAACTCAACTAAAACGGCGTTCCTGTGCGTACAAAAAATATATTTTCAAATTTGATGTGTCCTAATCGTTACACGTTACATAATATGTATTCGGATACTGGAATAAATATATAAAAATACACGATGTTGCGGAATTCCTCAAGGAACTGATATAAGACCGCCGACAAAATGTTATAATCATTATTACAATCCAAAAGATACCTAGTTATCGATATTAAATGTCACATCGTTTTTTAGGTGAAGTTTGATAGCCTGTAGATAATCATGTCAGTTGTCAAAAAGTTGGGTCAATCATGTTAACCTATACAGATGGTCATTGATTAGGCAAATTTCATATACCCAATCCAATATAAAACAGGGTTCGCTCTACGTTTCGCTCATCTGCTCTACATTTTTAATTTTAAACCATCTTATAAAGCGTCCAAATCTCAATCTTACTCATTACGCTTACATCGGCCTTGAATTCTTTGAGAATTTTCACATTTTCACACAGTCATACATTGTTTCACAACATAAACGCCTCAGGGTACTTTCCTTCACTCGGAACACTCACAAACGACGTATTAACAGAAAGACAGATGAAAATGGAGTTATCAATGGCAGGATCATAAGTATATCATATGTGTGTTTGTACATAGTTAGGAGTTAACAGCCCAACAAATTAAAATATTAAGAATTAAAATTTAAAAAAAATTATTAAGAATTCTAGAATTCCATCGAAGTTCTATAAAAATCAAAATTACAGATCTGTTAACCATACAACGACATTTTTCAAATGATTTCAATGCTTCAATTTCTAATATATATACATTGTTGCTAATAATATCTATATATAGACTTCTTAAATATAGGTAATGAATAAATTAGGTCTTTCGGTTTTCCAAGGTACCCCGGAAACGAAGCTGTTGGGCAAAATAGTAATTAGAAAATAGGTGTTCAACGAAAATAAAACACGGAAACGATAGAATTTTTTATTTATTTATTTATAATATTAACGCCTTTCGGCTTTTACATGATATAATATAGTGCATAGCAACAACATGAAAAATACAGCTCTAGTGAGCTTGTAAAAGAGTAAGAGATAGTTATGAAGAGAAAAACATATGTATTTGTGCAGATAACAAATCGAAAATAAATTCTACGATATTTAAATATTACAATATTGCAACAATGAAAAAAATTAATTTATATATAATACATAATTTGCAAATAGCTTAACTTAAAGAGGAAAATGATATATGTAACAAAGTTGCATTTTAAACCGTTTTCGGTAGAGTTTTGTTCTTCAGTTAAATCGCAATGAGATTGACTCCGATTTTTTTTTTATTCTGAGAAATGTGTATTACATTTTCAAGTATTAACGACAGTAGATATTATAGGCTATAAATTTTGATGATTTTTGTGGAGCGATTTTTTTACGTGCTCTCTATTTGAAATGCATTGTTGTGCCAAACTAGTTTTCGATATCTCCAAAAACGACGAAGTAATAAGATTTCAAAGTGAACATTGGTAAAATGTATGTAATTGTGTATCTTGACGTCGCACGCAGTAGATACAATTCACATTTCGAATGGCAGCGTAGCATTACCGCAGCGCATGATAACACACTGCACACGGCCGGCAGCAAATATCAACGTTTTGAAGGCTTTTATCTTCCACACTATTCGCTATTTTCCAAAAATTCTAAAAGTTCTGTCCTCAGTATGCTGATTAATACGATACATTAATAACCGGAGATTTCTTTGTACAAGACAATACGTCTAAAAGGGATCGAAATGAAAATCTAATCTCCTTCAACGGAAGCAATCTTCCAGGGGCTCCATCGAAGCCAGAGTTAAGTTATTAGTTATAAGCCTCTCAAAAACTGGGCGTACTGTACAGGGCCGATACTTTAACAGTACTTACACAACTGTTAACCCTGTACAAATCAAGTGCATCCCACGGTTGAATTTGGCAGCCACCTCTGATCTGGAGCTCCAAAATACCTGAAAAATACCCTCGACTCTGTCCAGAAACGGGCGGTCCGTTTGATAGATTCTCCCATCTTAACAGACGGATTGCAATCTTTAGAGCACAGGCGTCGGGTGGGAATGCTATCCTTGTTCTACCGATATTTCAATGGAAGATGCTCCGAGAAACTAGCGTCATTGATCCCTTTGGCACCAGTGCATGGTCGGGAAATACGCCAAACGCGTGCCCAATATATGTACACGGTTGACATTTGTCACATCGCTTCTTCGACTCGTTCTTGTGTTCAACAGCTCGGCTGTAGAACGATTTGCCGGCCTTTATGTTTCCTCCTTCCTACAACATGGGTATCTTCAAGACCAATGTTCATTCCTTCCTCTCCTCAAAAAGACCCCCCAAACAGCATCCCAGATGACATAGTCCCTGAGGGAAATTATTTTCCTCAGCGCCTCCTGTGTGGAGTTAATGTTAAAAAAACTCATTTACGAAGAACTTGGTCGCCGGTGTGGAGTCTCATTAGGGAGCATCCATTAATTACGTGAGCAGTTTTTCTTCCAATCTAGACCCCCCTTCCCCCTCGGTGAGATAAATTTGGGCCAATTCGTATATTTTTTTCAAGTGACGTGAGATTTTGCTGGACCCCCCCCCCCCGTTTGTGCTCTCGTAATTAATGGATGCTCCCTTAAAAGTACTTTGGGTCAACCCTGTTCTAAAAACATAATTTCCCTCAGGGCCTCCTGTGTGGAGTTAATGTAAAAAAAAAACTCATTTACGAAGAACTTGGTCGCCGGTGTGGAGTCTCATTAAGAAGTATTTTGGGTCAACCCTGTTCTAAATAGTAAAGGTAGGGCTACCTTTTGTAGCCAAACCCACGGTTTCCAAGAAAACTTATTTTGCATTCATGTCTAAATGCATAATATAATTTGGCAGGTGGTAATAGGTACCGCCGCCACCGGAATCATTTGTTGGATAACCAACACCTCTGCCATAGGTCGCCCCAAGTGGTTCGTTACGTTTGGTGACTTAGCAGGGGTTCCCGGGTTCATGGGAGAGGTTTATCCGGGACTTGGCGGCGGATGCGTCTTCCCACCAGTTGCATGACAGGCCGGATCGGGAGAGAATGTTTGAGGGAGTTCCTTTGACTTTTCCAGCCGTACTCTCTCGTAACATCGCCTGGCACCGCAGTGGAAGGGATGGATTCATACGTCTGTCACTCCTGGACACACAGACCCCCCAGAATCGTACCCACTCCTAATACCCTTTTCCTTTACAGAACTTCCTCACCTTCCTTTCGTAAACAGACCCTCCACACATCATCCCCAAAAATGACATAAACCCTGAGGAAAATTACTTTCCTCGGAGCCTCCTGTGTGTAAAAAAAGGTAACATTACATTGTTGCAGGAAGATCCGAAAAAGACAACGCTATGAAGTGTTAATTTCCTATAAAATATGGAATCAATCAATATATTCATTATGAGAACTCTCAAGACGGGCTTAGATCTAGGAGGATTTGCCTTGAAGCACCGCTGTAACTATACTACACCGTATAAAAACAAGCCATTCAGTGCCATGCGTTTACGAGTATAATTCGCCGAACGCTTCAAGTGCTATCAATATATCGAACTGAGAATTATTTGATAAGAAATACCCCTCGTACATTTAAACACGAAATATCTACTACTACATTTTGATCAACCGATAAAAGAGGCGCCATGAGTTGAAAAAGTCATGGAAACTGAACTGATATCAAATAAGATATTTTGCTTCAAAGAATTATCTTATCACAGAAAGTGTGTAATAATTTGAGGAATTATTATTTAATATCAGGTAGGAAATCGACACTCGAAACAGATAAATACCAAATAGTATAAAAAGATATTGGTATCTTTATTATTTGATTGTAAACAGCAACAGGCGCGTAAACTCAGTCCGTGGCGTCGCGGCGCCACTTTGGTAAATAACAAACTAAGGATGGCTTGTTTTTGAGAATTTGAACAATACATCAAATTTCAAAGTTAATTTTCAAGGTCTGTGAAAGTCCTATTTAAGTTCTGTCATTATATCAGTGTGGGCCAGTTACTTCATTGAAAATTAACTTTGAAACCTTATTATACCTACAATGTAATATTTTTTTTTATTTTTTTTATTATTTATTAACCAAGATATTGCAATACATATATACAAAATAAAATGTACATTTTTTTTTGGTATAAACCACCTCACTAGGCTGAGCCTGTTCCGAGGTGGCAGGAATTGAAACTAATTTTGATATCTTAATCTTGGAAGAAAAATAAGATAAAAAAATTTAAATATTTTAGTCTAGAAAGATAAATACAATAAAAGAAAAATAAAAGAGTAAAATAGAAAAAAATATGATAGAAACAAATTAGAGACATAAAAATAATTGAGAGGAAAAGAGGAAAAATACAGGCGTTGAGTGTGTTCTTGTATTGTTCAGGTTATCTGACCGCAGTATATAATGCCTTTGTTGATTATCCACATATGGATTTTGAGTTTTGCATTTTTTGTCATGTGGATATCTTTAACATCTTTTTTAATTAAATTAAAAATTTTTGGAGCCAGATTATGATAATGTCTTTGTCCATATGTAGTATTTGTCTTCGGAGTCATGTGTTGATGTCTATGTCTTGTGTCGTAATTGTGTTAATAATTATCTCATAAAAAACTGTTTGATTCCTAAACATATGTATATATATTTTAAATAGCTGATTATGTAATCAACGAAAGTCTCGAAAAATTAGATTAACTTAGAAGATCAAGAAATCAAAAGTTGTTCAAATTTCATGACGCTAGAGCTAAACTGTTGAAAGTTTTTCGTTACTTCAGACATCAATCGCACAAACAGGTATTCTGCTTCATATTTAAGATGTCAACTTCAAGATGCGACAAATAAAAACCCCTCTAACATAATATACCTATAACAGATATAAAATAACATAGGTACTACATCAAAAAGTTATTTGGTTCTTTGCGTGAAGTCTTCACCGCGATAAATATTCAAAAGGTATTATTGTAAATGCTCTAGTACCTCCTGGTAGAAGTGTATAATAATAACGTAACCCATAATAATATATTAAATCGTGTAAACATACTACCAATTATTATTTTAAGAAATTTGATTACAATTTGTAAATTAATGCCGATAAGTCAAAAATAAAGTTGTTCCGCGTCGCTATTTTTTTTAGCACTTCCCCGCTATCCTTTCTTCCTTAGAACCTTTCACATTACAGTCTAACCCAGCAAGAGCAATGGAGCAAGTGACCAACGCAACGGCGAGCACCAACGGCTAGTCTATCTAAAAATACGATAATTTCGTTTCTAATTCGGTTCTCATCAATCTCTCCAGACTTTCTCGTCTACTTGCATTCATTATAAGCGTCCAGCAGACAAGTACAACACATACATTGTCATCTCGTAAATGGACGCGTCAAACGTCTATTTTTACGTCATACGTAGAAGTGCGCATTGACAAAGACCTCATAACGATTAAAATGTTCACACGAATCCATCTGCTTTCAGTTTCGTTTTAGAGTCAGGAAGTAATTGGCTATTTCTGCTCGAAAAACTGTTACAATTTCACGCGGCTCTTGACAATTTGCCATGACCTCGAAAACTCGCACAGCACATAGCGGACAGAGATGTATGTATTGGTCGAGAGAAAAAATGAAACTAGGTTAAACGGGGTTATTTCGGCTGGTATTGTATCTGCGTATGGGTTGTGTGGAGTTTGACTGCGGATTGTGGACGGTAAAGATTGTGATCTCGCCTTTGTGTGGGAGGGGATCGCGTGATGGACGCGAGGGACGGACAAAGAAATTAATACATATTCTTCTGATGTACGGTGATGATCTAGGCCAATTCTACAGCATGTGGTGGATGCCTCCAATTTACCAAAATACGGTCAAATAATTTTATATACGAAGGCCCGTTTCGAAGTCGGAAAGGAAACTCATACAACACGAATGTTTTATCTTGATCATCTTATAATATATTATTATATTACATGAATAAAAAATAAAAAAAACGAATACTTTCCTCGAGCAGGAGTTACGAAATCATTAAAAATATGGTTTTTCTCGACAAGTTTTTGCAATCCATTCCGTTTTAATTTTTTTTATTTTTATGTTGAATAAAATTATTATTTAATGTATTAAAAAACAATATGTTTATAAACAAATTATTAGGAATTACAAATTTTACTAAATAGTAGCAAGTAAATTTCATTTGATTGAATTGTGCTATTTCACAATTAAATATTTTTTTTACATACTTCATTTTATTATGACATCATTCCCTGTCTCATCAAACACCCAAAAAGTCATGAGTTATTGTTTGCATTAAAATTTAAAAAATAAAATAGATAATTTTATACCACTTTGCATACAAATTTCAATGTTTTTCATACAAGATGGCTGCCAGGCAATTTCGTCTAACAATAGAGTTGACTTCAATATCATTCACATCATTCGAAGTGATATTGCACTACAGATCTGTCCAGGGAATTTTTAGTTTCATGCTTCACTAAAAGATTAGCGTTTTTATAAAACTGAATCTTACAAATTAATACAAATTAAAAAAAAACCTTTTCCAATATATTTTTCGTTCACATTGCCCGGTAGATTTTATGACACCGACAACGATTAACGTTAATTATTATTTAGAATAGATTTACGACGGAATTACCTAAATCAATAAAGATCATTATTTTCCTTACCCATCTTTACAACATAATTTTATGTTTATTGAGTAACATTTAAAGATTAAGAAAGGCAAAACCAACATTTTTATTATATTGCCATAATATTTACCCACGTTTAAATTTTAATGATCCATAAATCAACCGTACGGGAAGCAGTTAGAATGGAACACACTAGGTGCAGCAGCGGTTAACAATTCATTTATGATCAATGAACACAAAATTTGAATTGATAAAATAAATTATCGATGCACCACAGGGCAGCTGTTATGATTACATTGGGTTCCAATTGCCTACTAATATCTCAGTACGTGATAAAATTACATAGGAGTAGGGCTGAAGACATATAAAGAAATAATTATTAAATTATATGTTTTAACCCGTGGAACGCCAAGAACAACGATATTTTGAAGAACCAAAATATCGTTGTTCTTGGCAATAGTGGAAAAGTCAACAACGACGTTGTTTGAGAAAACTTTGCAAAGAACGGTAAGAACATATTGGGTCCATGTACACTACACATTGTGATTTCTGTACTATTTACCTACAATGCATACATTTTCTACGGAAATCGATGTTTCAGAATCACACTAACCAAATGCATCGCAACGTGTGATTCTGAAGCATCTATTTCCATACAAAATGTATGGATTGTAACTATTCGGGATATTGTAGTGTGTCGCTTATGCAGTGTACATTGTACATCGACCCAGTATGTTTCTATCTTTATCTTTATATATGTAAACTAGCTGACCCGGATAACTTCGTACCGCCTCAAAATCAATAATTATTGTGTTAACTTATTAGCAGAATTAAATTCAGTGTTTTTATTAAGTTAAAAATTACACAATGAAGCAATTATCAATGAGCAACTGTCCGTATTTTGTTTTTATCAGTATCAGAGTTGGTGTTGTGTACGGATTTTTCACTAACTTACGGGAATTGCGTTTCATTTTCTTTACACGTGTGAAAGAGATTTATTATAATTATCGTATTTTACCTTTGGAGGGGTGCAGACATATTACGTTCACCGTTTGTCCCATTTTCGACTGTTGACATTTAGTGTGTAAGGAAGAGGGGCAGCATAATATGTTTAAGAACAAAAGCTAAACAATCAGCGCATTGACATTTGACGTTTTTGAATTTTTGGAATTCACTCAACTCAATATTATACTTTCACAATATTCCTGCACCTCTTTCAAAAGATGAGAATTCATTCCATACAAAATGAATGAGGAAAAATTATTCGTTCTTTACAAATAATTTTCCTCACACAAAATGTATGACAAAAATTATCTTAATAATTTTTTTTTTCGTTAATTTTCCGATGTTTAATAGCTATTCTGCTATTCGGGGCGGAGACATATCCAACAAATCAAAGATAATAAAGATCGGTAAAGCCGTTCTCGAGTTATAAATGGTGTAACCTACCTGACTTTGTTATATGTATTAAGATGTATACCTTATAGCACATAACATTGAAGGACACTTACCTGTGTTCTGGCAAAATTTGTCAAAAAATCATCGGCATGTTGAATATGAAGATTTTGTCCGGAGGTTATCATACCTGAAATATAAGCAAACAAATCTCAGTTATTATAAATGCATTATTTGAATAACGTGCATCATAGGGGAAAAAACAGGTAGAAAGTTGATTCTTGCTACACACTACTATTTTACAAAAGTTAATATTTTTATTTAAAAATAACACTGACATATACAGTTACACGTATAAATTAATTTTACATTTAATAGTGAACATAATATAAACCAGATACGTTTTTAGATTTTCACGGCCAAAAGCATTTTCGTTGTTTGTTTTTGGGGTGTTATGCCGTGTTGCGCTACCTCCTTCTTTAGCCGACGTTTCGGACAGCGTTGCAGTGTCCATCATCAGGGCAGATTCGGGAGCCATATCTGCCTTGATGATGGCCACTGCAACGCTGTCCGAAACGTCGGCAAAATAAGGAGGTAGCGCAACACGGCATAACACCCAAAAAACGAAAATAATATAAACCAGTAAAAATCCATTTATAATAATGTTTGTTATGGTTAGCAAGTAGATATTAAGTTATAATATTATTTTCACTTCTTCAAACACAGAAAACTTTTTTTATTTTTAACTTTATGAGTAAAGCCTCAAATTGCAATATTTAATTAAATGAAGACAATATTAGCGAAACTCAATCGAAAATCTATAAAAATAAAAAAAAAATCTATAAAACAATAAAAATCAGAAAAAGGTATTGGCACCTCTGGGACTCGAACCAAGGTCCTAGGTTTAATTAATTATGGAAATCCCTACTCCTTATGCATTTATTGGTATCAATCCACTAACCCTTGTGGATTTATTGGTGTTTCATTTAGATATGTGCACATCCGCACTGATGATGAACAATATAACGCTGTCCGAAACATTACACGCATGAAATAAAAACACCGTCACCGTTGACCGTCTCCCGTCTCCAAAGGGATAGCATTCTTCGATTGGCGAACAGAAAAATCAGAAAAAGATATTGGCACCTCTGTGACTCGAACTCAGGACTTGCCTGGTTGGACCGTGGGGTGACCTATGACCTTGGGGTGACCTATGACCTTTTGGTGACCTATGGCATGGTTATTCACTAAATGATTCTTTGTGCTCGCACCTCTCTCTCTTGCTCCTACAGTAATATACGAAACGTAACTTTCTCTCTTTCTATTTACATCTCTCTCTCAACTTTCGTTCGCCTCGCCCTATCACACTTTGCGTAACGCTCTCGTCACGCATTCACCAGCTTACAAGGTGCGTAAAGCGTTTCGAAAACCTGAAACACAACACCCAACCCTATTATTTAAGTGAACACTTCGTTAGCACCGTTGTGATTTGAAACTCGATGAAACAAAAATAGCGACACTAAAAAGAGACATACACATACATCTATAGGATTTAGCCTACGAGAGAATGAGATAGTATAATCGGTCTCCTCTTTGTGCGGTGCTTTGTAACCTTTCCACTCGTAGAAATATGGAATGTATTGCAACGCACAACCCCTGCATCCATTTTGGAATAAATTAATTTCATTATTATTATTGAAGTGAAAACTTAGATAGCACCGTTGTTATTCGATACTCGATGAAACGAAAAATAGTGACACTAAAAAGAGATAAATCTATCTGTATCAAACCTATGAGTAGCCTATCGGTATTCTCTTTGAGAGGTGCTTCGTAGCCTTCCCACTCTTGTCTACTTTAGTTTTCGCACTTCTACCGCGTGTGAATTGCACACTCTGATTTTTTATTATTATATTTATTTACATTCAATTCGTCTCCCCATATGATGCACGACATGTCTTTGACCTGCGAGTAGATAAGTAATATTAGTTTTTTTTTTTTTTTTTTTTTTTTTTTTTTCTTTATTTTTTCCCATTGTATCTACATACATACAAAAGTAATTTTACATAATTTCTAAATACTAATTATAATTTTACATAATTTCTAAATACAGTAAGAGTAAATATAAGGTACAAGTAATGTAAAAGTTAGCAATAAGTAAAATATATAATAGAAAAGAGTAGGTAATGGGAACCCACTAAGGCACAGCCTGTGTGTGGGTAATATAAACAAGATTGCTATATATACATCAATAAGTATATGTAAAAAATGTAAATTTTAAACTAAAGGTTTAGAAATATAGTAATCTGTGAAAACATTATAGTAAAATAAAATAAAATAGTGAAACATAAATTTTGTTGATTTTTTGTTAAAGTAAAGAAAGTAAATAAAGTTAGAATTGTATTGAAAAGTGAAACATGAAGGTTTTCAAATAATTTATAGAAAAAATGTTCCAACATCTGCATCATTCAACCATAATTTTAATTCTTTTACGTAAAGTGATATTTTATCTGCCATTTGAATGTGTTTTGGTAGAAGATTAAAAGTACGAGGACCAATAAAGCTGCTATGTGTTTGCATTAATTTAGTATTGGTTTGGGGGGAGTAAAACATAGTATTAGTTCTTTTGCTAATTCTATTTTCATTTTTTACGAAGCAATTTTTATTTTTATATATATATTTCATAGTCTGCAATATAAATAATTTACGGATATTGAATATTTTTGTCTCTTTGAATAATAACTCTGTTGAGAATGTTTTTTTTCTATTATACATAACTTTAATAATGCGCTTTTGAGTGGTTTGTAAAGGCTTAATAAATGCATCAAGCGCACCACCCCATCCTATAATGCCGTAGATTATTGAAGATTGAACCAAGGAAAAGTAGATCATTTTTAATTTGTCGAGATTGAGTACTTCCTTAAGTCTATAAAATGTGTAAGTAAGATATCTTAATTTCGAGGTGGTTTTATCAATTTGAGATTTCCAATTTAGATGTCTATCAATAGATATACCTAAATATTTAATATTTTCAACATTGACAAGTTCATTGCACAGTGAACATGTTTCTTGATTGCAACTCGTATTGTGGATTCTAATTTTAAGGTTATCGTGAGGTTTGTTTTTAATGCTTTTATAAAAAGTTAAATAAAATGTTTTGCTGTAGTTTAGAATGAGTTTGTTACATTTTAGCCATGTTGAAACAAGTGCAATACATTCGTTTGCCTTAGAAAAAGTTTCAATCCAAGAATTTCCGTTTACTACTATTGCCGTGTCATCGGCGTAAGAAATAATTTTTCCTGGGATCACAAAATTACATAAATCATTTATATACATCAAAAATAGAATCGGCCCAAGGACAGTTCCTTGCGGAACTCCATTTTTTATATGTGCTTCTGAACTATAAAAATTCCCAATTTTTGTTTTTTGTGTTCTGTCTGTAAGATAGTTTGTCAGTATTTTTAATGTGTCTTTTTTGAAACCTAGTTGAGTTATTTTTTTAATTAGTAATTTATGATTTACAGTATCGAAAGCTTTTCTTAAATCTAAGAATATAGCAAGACATTTCTTATTTTTATCGATAGATGTGTATAATTTTTTTGTTAAATCATATATTGCATCTTCAGTGCTTAGATCTTTACGAAAACCATATTGGTTTTGCGATAGAATATTATATTTTTCTAAGTGTTCTATGATTCTATTTTTAATGCATTTTTCTAATATTTTTGATAGGTTTGAAACAAGTGAGATTGGTCTATAATTATCTAATTTATGGGCTTCACCAGATTTATGAATTGGTATTATGGTGGAGATTTTAAACTGTTTTGGAAAATGACCCTCTTTAAGGCACATATTGAAAATATGTTTCAGAGGAGTTAAAATATGTTTTTTAATTTTTTTTAATGTATTACTAGATAATCCATCAGTTCCCTTAGAATTAGATGGTTTTAGGCTATCTATATATTTTTCAATTTCATTTATTGTGATAGGTGAAAAATATTCTATAGGGTTGATTGATTCATCATCTGCAATTGATTGCGAAGATGTCTCTATGAAAGTATTATTATCATTCATACTGGATGATTTAAGTACCTCATCTACTATATTCGTAAAGAAGTAATTGAAGTTTTCGGCAATGGTAGATTTGTCAGTTATTAATTTGTTATTGATTTTAACCTCATTTACAACACTTGAAGAAATATTTTTTTTGTTCATAATTTCATTTATAATATTCCATGTTTTTTTACTATCATTTTTAGCGTTTTCAATTTGTTCACAGTAGTATTTCTTTTTACAATTTCGAATCAGCCTATTGAGTAAGTTTCGGTACATTAAATATTTTGTTTTCATAAAAGAAATTATTCTGACATTATTATTTTGGCAAGCTATTTGATATTTTAACATTTCTCTGTATAATTTGTCTCTTTGCTTAATTGAGACAATTAAGCCAACAGTAATCCATGGTTTGATTTTTTTATATTTTCTGTTTGTTACAACAATTTTACTTTCACTTTTTCGAATATTATCTTGTAGAGTTTTATAGAAATTTTCTAATGCTGAATGTGGATTTACTAAAGATAGAACATTTTCCCAACTTTCTAAATGAAGTAAAGAATTTAATGTATGATAATTAATGTCTATTTTTTCAAGAGTTTCACAATTTTGTTTTATAGATGAATTTTTGAAATTATGCCCATATAGTGTTGGAAAATGATCAGTGATGTTTGTTTCTAGAATTGAGGAGATAATATTAACATCTTTGTGTGTCTTGACAAAAATGTGGTCTAAACACGCGGAGTTTATTAAGGTTACTCTTGTTGGTGAGTTAATATACGAAAGGTATCCATAAATTGATAAACAATCTAGATATTCGTTTTGACAATTAATATTTTTTGTATTATCATTAATATTTATATTGATGTCCCCCGTTAGTAAGGAGAAAGTAAAGTTATGTCTGTCAAGATTTCTAACAAATGTTTTTAGTTCATCTACAAATAGAAAATCATTTAAAGAAGGGGATCTGTACACGGCTACTATGAGATATTTATAGTTATTTTGACAAAAAGTTAATTTTATTACATTAGCCGTCTTAAAATCAATAAACTCAGCCTCAATATTTTTTAAAGTATTATGACAAAAGACAGTCACTCCATCATGTCCAGTATGTTTACAGGCAGCAGAAATTGTAGTATAATCAGGTAAATTATATGGAATTACATCTTTCATTTGGGTTTCAGTTAGTACAATTACGCTAGGAGAAAAATCAAAATTATGAAGGAGGACACATAGTTCATCAAAGTGTTTCCTTATACTTCTTATATTGAAATTTAATATTGAGAAGTTTACATTTTTAAAAAGGCTATTGAGTTCCATGGTGTTTTTACATATATGGTTTTGGTGTAAAAAATCTTCGTCCGACATGTTGAAAGATGTTTGTTTATAGTTGCTAGGTGATTGTATGATGGTCCTTTATTCAGAGGGGATATCTTCTGGCTCTCTTATTTGGATTATTGGAGATGTTTCGGTTTTCCTCATCATGACACTAAAGTGTATCCCTCTCAGGGGTGCCTATAATAGATCGTAGACGGGAAATTTGGCAACCGCAACCGTCTGAGTTGCCACGCTCGAAACAGCACGGAAACCTTGATCTTAACTAATTTATTGGACACAATAAACTTAATTTCAGCCCTACGTCGTTTGAAGCAAACTCTTCAAAATAGAGCCATCGTTAAAATTTTGAAAATGCGTAAATCTGCGTAGGTATGACACCAAAGTTATTTATCGCACCGTTGAAACATCGGGTAATTTGTTACAATGATGGCCAGACCAATAACTCATTTCGATTGGGAATCCTCACAACCTTCACTTCTTCTCTAGACAGTGCCTCTACGAGTGGTATTTATTTGACTTTTTACGCCCATGGGGCTGTTACATTTGGTACATTTATACATTTTTTTACACAAGGGCTAGTAATAAACGATAGGTTAATAAAAAATAATTTCTTACATTACAGTACAATTTAATAAATTTGAAGAAAATAAAATGATGACAATTAAAAACTAAAATTATTAGAAATAATACGTTGACATAGAAAAATTGGTTAAGTACATATATTATTTAAACATAGAAATTGTTATATTAAAAATGTCGATATGTAGGTATATTTGTTTGTTAAACCATGTAAGCGAGGACTTGGTGAGATTGCTAATGCACTCAAGAGTTCACAACAGTAGAGCTCCGAATTTATAATTTAAAAAAAGAAACATAGGTCGCTTGTCTATCCCCGATTATTTATCAAGTGTATGTATTTTTAAGGTATTTAATAAAGAAATGTAGTTAATTTGTTCTAAGGGGATATATAACTTAAAATTAATAAATCGTTGAAACTTTCGCCCTGAATTCTTTTTATTCTATTGTTTATATAATTAATTTAGCGAGGTGACCAAATGACGGAATTATATTCTAATTGGCTACGAACTAATGAGACAAATACAATTTTCAGGACATGGTATATATCTAATATTAATATTGCCATGGTGAAAGATCATCATTCAGAATCGAAATTATGCTTGAAATGGCTTTAGTCGCATTTCGTGAGCAAATCTAAAAAGTTGGGTACCTACGTACTTCCTTACCCCCCTCTTTCCCATCCCTTCCTCAAGTCTCACATCATACCCCACTGACGTCGGACCATTTTTGTGCGGTATTCAAATAAATAAATAAAACTTTTTTTATTCAGAAAGTGCATAGATATTTATCAAAAAAGTTTTTAAAAAATTTATGAAATCAGTTTCTGAGTAACTCCAGTTCAATGACCTCTAAAACTGGGATTTCCTTTGATTTTCAAAATTGGAATTGATTGTAGGTAATGATTCATACAAGTGATAAAATGGGTAGCAAAATTATTTAATTAATTAATAATTCTGTATTTGATTAATGTATATACAAGTATTTGACAGATACGTAAATTTTCAAGTTTGAGGCAAGTATTTTTTTAAAGTGTTATTTTCTACAGCTATAATAACATCCCGTGATTTTTCACGGGTCCGCGCAAGTAATATATTAATCAACCAAATATGAAAGTGTTATTTTATTAGCGAGCGGTACTTAAAAAGTAAGAGTTAAAATTTAATTTTAATAAAAATATTCCCCTTCGACGTTCATAAAACAAGATTCTAAACATACACGCGAGGGATTCAGGTTCTACGTACAAATGTAATAAAAACAACAGGGACACAATATGTAACATGGCTGCCCTATACTTAACGGATGACCCTTTATTACCCTAGAGATACTCAAATGACCAAGTTTTATTGACAATAAAAATTAACATACCGAGTTACCGAGTTTAGCTATCCCATCAAGTTATTATTACAGATGGAAAAATAAAGGAATACGGTAGTTATGTATCCTTATGACTTTTTACATTTTATTTTATTACTTCGTAGTAATATTTTTTTTCCCATAAAAGTACCACCCATTCGAAAGCATAAATCCATTTTAAACCAACTGTTTTCTGTTCCATAACAAACAGTATTAATAGGCTTGCGTCTGCGTGGTTGAATTTAAAAACCCGGCTTCGAGAGCATGTTTACCGCCGCGCCGTACGCGCCGCACCATATAAACTCCCGTGTACGTGAAACTTCAAAACAAAGCTACCGTTGTAATTCGGTTTCGAATTCAAGGATGGCGTTGCTTCAGTTAGCAGGTTACAATTTGGGTGGGGGTTAATGAGTACCGCCACCCGGGAACCTGTATTGGATAACCAACACCTCTGCCATAGGTCACCCCTAGTGATTCGCTACGTTTGGTGATTTAGCAGGGGTGCCCGGGTTCATGGGGTGAAGTTTGTCTAGGTCTTCGAGGTGGATGACCAAAACATACTGAACACCAGATTCCTACCGAACCCTTAAACCCTTTTCCTTCCCAGAACTCTCCTTTCCTTCCTTTCCTTAAAAAAACCCCACCACATAGCATCCCTAAAGATGACATAGGCCCTGAGGGAAATTATTTTCATCAGGGCCTCCTGTGTGGAGTTCATGTAAAAAAATGCATGAGAACGTGCTCCCCCCTCTAAGGTATAATATAATAGTTGTGAATAATTGTATCACGCGGCAATGTATTGCACATGACGTCATTGTCTGTCACGGTGACTAGCTATCACTGGATCATAATGAATCCGAGGAACGGGCTATAATTGGGCGAAGTCGAACCAAAAGCTGCCCTTAGGGCCTAGCAACAAAAATCTGCGGAGCGTGTTTTTAACTGCTAGATTCATTTTATTATGTTAGTTGTTTGACTACAGCTTTCACAACACATTTCTCGCCTTAAAGGTGTCATTCAAGTAAATGAAACGGGCGTTTTCCACCATAACTGAAGTGATGATTCACAAAATGAAGCCATTAACAAACGCATTCATTTTGTAATGAACTGTAGAGAAAAGAAAAAGGGTGCCACCAGATTGAATATACTGGAAATGCGGTCAATTAGACGAAGGAAGACGGCAGATACCGAATTAGAGAGTAAACATAAGAAGTGAGTGTCGGGAGAGACAGAATAGGTAAGACAAAGTACGGGGCACGCTGTTATTAATAGTTGTTTAAAATGGTACAAGTTATAAATGAGAGAACTTTGTGGGGAACAGGAATTCTGGCACGTGCAACAGCTGTTGTAAAAATGAAATGAAACTATTGACGTTTGAGATTTTTATACCAATTTCTATGTTATACTGGTAGATAGGCTGCTTTTATAATTCATATAGTAACGGCACGGCAATGGACACGGCACGCGGCGTGATTGTATTTTCTTGCTGTGTTGCCCCGTCGTAACCATAGGAATAATAAAATCACACATCGGTATGTTTCCCTGAACATAATGAATTTCAAAAAGCTTCCGGCCTCCTTTTCTAGCCAATGACAGCCTCAAAACACCTAAAGAAAACCATTGGGGTATGCAGAAAACATCAGATTTACCTGAAGATGCGCGGTAAGAACCGGGAAGCAACTTAACTTTTAGAATTAACACATGACATTATATCGGTTAAAATGAATCGGGGTGAAAATGAACAAATAGCAACCCTCGTTCTAATTAGTAAGAGACGAAGCGATGCGGGAATGAGAAAAAATTCAAAATCGAAGAACCAATCAATATATGCTCGAAAATAAGCCTAACAATTAGAAGGCTTGTTACAAAATAATAATAAGTGAGTTCATTATCATTAGAATTCTTAAAATAAGTAAAATTTTCAAAATTTTAATGAACCCCCGACTCAAAATAGGGCTGATAACCTTGAAACCACTGAACAAATTTTCATGAATTGTAAGTAAAAACCATCTCGATCACGTCAGCTTACAACCAAAAAAACAGCATCATAATCGGTCTATTCATTTAGGAGCTACGATGCCACAGATAGACACACACACACAGACACACAGAAAATCAAACTTATAGCACCGCTCTTTCCGTTGGGGGTTGATTAATAGGGAGTAAGATTGAAATGTTAATAAAAGTGTAAGTAAATATTTATTTATAATTTTGTCTACAAGGGGCACGCGAGTTTTTGGCTGTTTGTGGAAGGGGCACTCAGGAAAAACAAATGGGGAACCACTGTTCTAGAATCTAAAAAGTCGTAAGTCGTAAAGATCCATCATGTGTATTATAATTACTATAAATAAGCAAAATTTACTACGAATTCAATTTCTCCTAATAAACCACCGACATCCACAAATCATTCGCCGCCTTCCGCCAAGCTACCGGCCACTGACTGCTGATGGCGGCCCAGCTCTGCCTAACAACAGACTATAGAGCATATTGTAGACTTGTGGAGTGCGGAGGCGGCCGCCCCCGCCCTCGCCCGCCCAGGCGCTCGGACAGTGGGTCGGTCGTTGACACAAAACAATCCACTCGTGGTTGTAATTTGTAATGGAAGCACGGGAACAAGAGGCGTGATACAAGGAGACATAACTTCTAATATTACGCGCACATTGTCACGTTATTTATTGATCAGCGGGCGGGTTCGAAATAATCCACACGACTCATTCATTTTAGACATGCATGCATATTCTTGGATTGTTGCAACAGGATGTATCAGTAAATGTGGAGGTCAGGGTATACAAATCTCGCACCTTTTTTAAGTCCCGCGGGATTGCGGAATATAACATAGAAAATGAAACTGAAGATGTTTAGTAAGGGTTATTAAATTGAATATTGCAAACTTTTTATCAACAATTTTTTGTATTTTTTAAATTCAATTATCTTTGATAATAATAATATTATAAAAAGGTTTTGGAAATGTAACATAATAAGTATCTATTCTAAGAAGACTTTGATTTTAAGGGGGTCTTAACCACTCAGAACCATAAGCTTGTTTTCAAGCTACCTACAATATTGCTAGACATATGTAATGACGTATGAGTAGTACCTGACCTATTAAAAAATATAGTCATTTGAGAACAACCATTTTTTCGTAGGTACTAGTATGTTATAAAATAAAAAAATAACATTTTCTCCACACTTCTAGGAGGGCATGAGGAAAACGTTCCTTCTGGCCTATGTCACCTTTTTGGATGCTGTGCGGAAGGTCTTTTTCGGGAAAGGAAAGAGAGGAAGTTCAGGGAAGAAAAAATAAGGGGTGGATAGTAATCTGGGAGTCAGTGTGTCTAAGAGTAACGGATGTACGAATCCATCTTTCGAACTGCAAAGCAAATAAGTACATTAAAAACATCGCGCAATAAGTATTTTAAGAAGACTTTGATAAAAAACATAAACTGTGGAGAGTCCTGTCATCCATACATGTACGGACATTTGTGCACAAAAACCCAGCAACGGGAAACGATCTCTCTGCTTTCCACACCAGTTGGTAGGACTGTTATCAAGAAAGTGCTAACTGAAGGTTATCTCCATCTACTTCCGATACCTCCGTTCTCAAAAAGGGAAGCATAATTCTTCGAGATAGATTCCATGTAGCTTCCGCATCGATTCAACAAGATTTTTTATGTAATTTTCTATCAATCCCGCAAAACCACGAATATCCTCCAATCCCGCAAACCCCGCACACGCAAATCCCGCAAATCCACGGGATCAAATATTATTGATACCCCGCGGGATTGCGGGATTGGAAACTCAAGTGGGGAGCTTGCCAAAACTCCATAAATTTCGAGCTTAATTATTTATTTACTTAACCCAGCACCTTTCGAAATTAAAATTATAAAAAACTTTTTCTACGGTGTTTACTAACTATCACGACATTATTAATTACGGCATTAAAAGTTTATACTTTCTACAGCATCTGATCATGTCGATGAAATTCATGTGAGGGCTTTCACCGCTACTTGTTTAATTAAAACTTGGACTGACAAAGTTTTGGAAGTAACCCCAAGATGCTTATAATATACTAAACATGCCAACATTGCAACTTCCTACAAGCAAGAGAGAAGTAATAAAAACTTTGAACACAGTCATTCCTTCCCTCACGTGTAGTAATAACAACTTTTGGACTTCATTAATACTCTATAATAAAATATCTAAAGAAAAAAAAAATATTATTTAGGAAAAATCATAATAAAATGTAATGCAACTAAATGAGAGACATAGACTCGAAAAATATAGTCAATTTTCTTCGAAATTTAACCCCTTTGTTACTGCGTTGCTGTGTCAATGTGTGGGCAAAGTTTTCGACATATTCAATATAGTAATGCTCGCAATATAAAACTAAAAGTTATGTAATATTCAATT
Organism: Limnephilus lunatus; assembly: GCA_917563855.2. Taxonomy (NCBI): domain Eukaryota; kingdom Metazoa; phylum Arthropoda; class Insecta; order Trichoptera; family Limnephilidae; genus Limnephilus; species Limnephilus lunatus. The sequence continues at coordinate 42,596,164 of OU830598.1, read as the reverse complement.
ACGCCAATTGATTTTAGAATGACCGTTGCACAACCCAATACAATACCATTTTAGTACTAGACAGAGTGGGTGAATCCATCGTTATGATTTATTAACGTATATATAGATATAAAAGACCGCTTTCACCAAGCAAACTAATCGGTTTAATTTATTGGGAAACTAATTATGTACTTGCGTGTTTTTTTTGGAAGGCAAATATTCCTGCGTTATGAATCCTGACAATATTTTGTTTCCTCCTACCAACATCACTATACAAGGAAAGTGTTGATTGTGTAAAGACTTGTTCGTGGAAGACTTCCAGTAAGAGGATTGAACTGTGTGGATGCGGAAACCCGCCCTCTAGACCACTCATCCACTAACCCGTCACTTATTAATTTATACTGTTTTTTTGGTATTTATTTCGATTTCACAGCTAGTAGTCAGAAACATCATCATGTGAATTCTAATGGGATAAAAACGTTTTAACCCAAAAAAAGGCCAATATCTTGAACCGGAACGCAACAAACAAATTTACTGACAGATGTAATACCAAATGGTCGAGTTAAAGTAGGACTTCGCTCAATCAATCAATGATGACGATGAAACATTCAGTGAATGCTCAGTAAAATAGAATTGACTAAATGTATGTTCCACAAATGATACATTTGTAGTTACGGATATATGACACCTAGGTTTTCCATTAGATAAAGGCAGCGTTATTATTTTTGAGGCGTATGACCTAAATGTGCCTTCGAAGGATAGGAATTTTCTTAGTAACGCTTTGAGAACAAAGCATTCCTTAAATAAAACCCAACAAGAAGAGGAATCATGTGAAACAACGCCAAAAAAATACTCAAGAATTCCGAGATATTAGTTTGTTAGACAGGCACGCCTAGAGAAACCCGGAACAAATAATAAAATCCTTACAAGTGACAGTCTTCTAGTCAGGCGGACAGTGATAGGTGAGTGGGTATGTTAGGCGCACAGAACTTGGGAAGTGGCGTCTTCTATTCTTGGGAGATGCACCTCGCATACATACCTAGTTACAATCTGTGATACTTGCAAGTTGCATAGGCGGCAGAGACCGCTTTGCAGTGCCATGCAAAAACACAGTAATCAGTAGGAGCCATTCGACAGGAACAGTGATTTAGTTTTAGTTAAACTTTCATTATTTATAGATATGTATTAAAAATTATTTTGTTGCTTATATTCTTATTTTCTCCCATCGGAGCTTGATTGTATTATTAAATAATTAATTTTTCAAAAAGACAATGGGCTACTTTTCATCCCTGAAAGATATTTCGTTCCCGTGGGAAAAGTTTTTGTACAGTAATTTCTCTGTATTACAACGCGAACGGAGCCTTGGGTTAAACTACTTAATAATTTAAGAACTGTGTTACTTACAATAATAGGGATGGGTGGTGTTTCAGGTTTTCAGAAAATATTGTAATTTTTTTAAGTGACAACTTCTTTAGTACCGTTGTGATTTGAAACTCGTTGAAATGAAAAAGCGACTCTAAAAAAAGACAAACACATACATCTACAGGATTTAAAATGAGAGAGAATAATCGGTCCCCTCTTTGTGGCGTGCTTCGTAGCCTATCGGTCTCTTCTTTGTGCGGTGCTTCGTAGCCTCCCAACTCTGTCTACTTTAGTTTTCTGAAAGTTTCACTTTTACCGCGTGTGAACTGCACAATTTTTTTTAATTGAACATTTATTTAGCATCTTTGACTCGATGAAACGAAAAATAGCAACACTAAAAAAGAGAAACACATATGTACATCTATGGAATTTAGCCTGCGAGAGAATGAGATAAATCGGTCTCCTCTTTGTGCGGTGCATCGTAGCTTTCCCACGCATGTACACTTTAGTTTTCTGAAGGTTTCACTTGTACCGTGTATGAAATGCACACTTGTATTTTTTTTAAATTATGGAAAGTATTAAATTGCATCTTCCCTTGTAGTTCTTTACTGGTATCAAGTTTAATTTGTAGAACTCCATTTAACTTTTCTTTCATATATTCAACAATATTATTATTCAATTTATAAAAACAGTTTATTTATAAACAAGCTGTTTAGCCTTATGGAGGCGTTATCAAACAGTTTGACAATACCTTCTTTAAAAATCTTTCAATCGGCATAGATCGACACTTATAATTTTGTTGGTAATTGTTTTGTAATTAATTTGCCTACTGTGGTTTTACTTAGCAGGGCAGTGCAAGTTAAACCGCAAAGGTTAGGTACAAAACTCTTTGGTTTAGACACCTCGTGGGCGGAAGGCGTCATGAAACTGAATAATGCAACAAAGAAAACATGAGAAATGAAATGTATTAACCTCCCACAATTACAAATTGAAAACATTATCATTACATTTAATATTTAAAGATCGTGCCTTCAAACACTCGTCGTTTTATTAGATATTAATCAAATTCAACATAATATATATGTTGAACAATTATCACCTCAGGGCAATTTGTTCGCTCTTGGAAACAACTCATATACGACTCAAAAAAACATTGTGCCTCCCTTACTATCGCGGTGAGAAATATGATCTAAACGATGTTAGAAAGAGAAAACCACGCTATATATTCAAATATGAAAGTTTACTACAAAATAATTAAAATGTACACCTTTATGAAACCAAATTATGACTTCAATTTGAAAAAAAAGTAATTTTGGAATTTTTTTACTGAATATTTTTACATGAAATGACAAAAAGTGAGGTAACGATAATATTTATAATTAATAAAATATGTATGTGATTTTTTTTTCGTTATCAGTAATTTTAATTATAAAAAACGTAAGATGAGCAATTTTAACAACTTTTGTATATTTGCAGTAAAAAAAAATATATTAAAAATTATACGTGAAATCTAAATGCATATTTTAACAACTTTCAAAAACTATTTTTTTTAGTTTTAGTTCAGAAATAATATTCCATTGATTTGGATTTACGTAAAGACACGTACCCTCATAGTATTTGATAATAGTATAAAAATATACCCATAAGTATAAAGTAGAGCCAGGTTCACGCTACAAAATTCAAAATTATATATACCGTAGTTCCATGTTTGAAAACTTTATAATAGTAGGGGAGGAAATAACGCTAAATGGATTATAATAAAACAAATAAAAAAACTTTATTCCACTTAATTTTATTTGACCGTAACCGGTTTCAGCTCGTCAGAGCCATCTTCAGACTGGTACAAATAATTCTTAGCCTACGGTTTATATACATAACATATGGGGGAGGGGGAGAGGGGTAGTCTACAAGGATTTTAATGAATTATTTTTGTTACTGAGTCGTTTTAGACTGTCGAATTTCTAAGTATTTTGGTAATTCCAGTGGGCTAATTACTTTGGGTTTGTAGCTCACTTCAATATCTATTGATTAGGGAAAAACCTTACAAGTAATTTGAATTATTAATGGACTAATTTTATTGTCAAATCGTTATTATACATATCTATGATCAATGGGTTTTTTTTATTGCTTTTTGAGGGGATGCATGTTTACATTGTAGTGGGAATGGTCAAACCTAAATACATATTTTAATTTCAAAATTATTATGAAAATTATACCGGATAAGAACCTGGTGTTTCAGTAAATGATTCTAATAGCTTATTAATTACAAAGTTACTTTTGAAGGGATGCATGTTTACATTAGATTAGGAATGGTTAACTAAATACATATTTTAAATTTCGAAATTATTATGAAAATTACAATGGATATAAAAGCGGAGACTTAGCAAATGATTCTAATTGTTTATTCATTACAAAGTTAGGGTCTATTTTTTTAGTTAAGCGAGTAATTTCTAAAGATTCTAGTCTAGAAATAAATTTCGAAATTTAAAATATGTATTTAGTTTAAACCATTCCTAATCTAATGTAAACATGCATCCCTTCAAAAGTAACTTTGTAATTAATAAGCTATTAGAATCATTTACTGAAACACCAGGTTCTTATCCGGTATAATTTTCATAATAATTTTGAAATTAAAATATGTATTTAGGTTTGACCATTCCCACTACAATGTAAACATGCATCCCTTCAAAAAGCAATAAAAAAATCCCATTGATCATAGATATGTATAATAACGATTTGACAATAAAATTAGTCCATTAATAATTCAAATTACTTGTAAGGTTTTTCCCTAATCAATAGATATTGAAGTGAGCTACAAACCCAAAGTAATTAGCCCACTGGAATTACCAAAATACTTAGAAATTCGACAGTCTAAAACGACTCAGTAACAAAAATAATTCATTAAAATCCTTGTAGACTACCCCTCTCCCCCTCCCCCATATGTTATGTATATAAACCGTAGGCTAAGAATTATTTGTACCAGTCTGAAGATGGCTCTGACGAGCTGAAACCGGTTACGGTCAAATAAAATTAAGTGGAATAAAGTTTTTTATTTGTTTTATTATAATCTATTATAATGGACTTCCACCACGAATTAACAGTTTCAAAAATAGAAATATTAAATAACGCTAAATGGGTAGTTACTCGAGCGTTGTGGGGACCTATTGGATTGCAAAGATTAGATGCTAAAAAGAAAAAAAGTTTATGTGATGTATGCCCTTTCAGTGGTGGGGGGAGCTAGTATAAATGTTCAAAAACGTAAAAAAAAAAATCGTCACAATGACTTACTCGAGCGCGTCAGATATTAATAGCGTATACGCCCTACGTGTTTCTGGTAACGGAGAAATATTAATCCGACGAGTTGAGTGGTGGGGGTGGCCGTATGAAGAGGTAGAAAATTGAAAAAAAAGGATTTATTCGAGCGTGTCAGATTGAGGTAATGTGAGTTAATTAGATGCAGAAAAGTTTACATTTCAATAATCTGACGATTTGGACGTAACCTAAGCTCGTGGTAGATTTTTGAAAATGAAAAAAAAAATCATGACCTTGACATACTCGAGCGCGTCAGATTTTTATACAGACGGTTCAGTTTGATGTCCTTGTTGTGCTGACCTATAATCTGACAATTATGTGGAGGGGTTTTCTTAATCAGACAGTTTTAAGTTTTTTTATTTTATTTTTTATTACTGAACAGAATTACAATGAACAAAAAATAATATATACCTATTATAATGATAAAAAGAAAATCGCTTAATTAAACTTCTTAAAAATTTCACTTATTAAATTTCTTTACACAATGAATAAACCAAGGCGTTGTACACGAACGCGCGGCCTAAGGGCCTCCGGCTCTGCGACAGAATATAAAACAAGCAAGCGCCTATCAACGTAAGACTCTACCATAGACATATGAATATTACTAGACCTGTCAGATTATATTATTTCTGTGATCCTTACATTATTTCCTTAAAAAAAAAATAATTAACCGCGCTCGAGTAAATCCACGTGACGTTTTTTTTTTGCAACTTTGTGACTCGCTAATTTTCTTACGTCACGTTCAAATCGTCAGATTATTGAAACGTAAACTTTTCTGCATGTAATTAACTCACAATACCTTAATCTGACACGCTCGAGTGTAACTACAGGGATCGATTTTTTTTTACTAATCTGATCGGTTGCCCTAGCCGCACCCACCAATATTATTGGTTTATAAATGGTGGTAGTCCACAACAGGGTCGGGAGGTATCTCCCCTTAGTTAATCTGACGCGCTTGAGTAAATCCCAAAATTCCTGCTTCGCCTCCCCTACTATAACGATTTTTATCTTATTCTTATTATCATGAATATTATGTCTCTGAAGTGTCGCGGTAATAGAGCGTACACGTGGAGTAGGTATAAGGAAAGGAGATTCACCAGTGACGTAGTAATAACAAAATAATGAAAAAGAACTCTGTTCGTGTGTTCTGATTATTGAGCAAGGTGACAGCACATAGCGCTCCAAATATAACCAAAAGAGATTTGGCTAGAAATAGAAATAAGCCGAGAGCAAAGACGACATAATTCCCGGCGGAGATCGTGCTCAGATGGGAGACAAAGTGATAAGATGGGAAGACAGAAGCATAGGCTGGGCGAGGAGAGAAAATCCCAAATCGCTACCGAAATGGACAACATAACGTCATTATCCTCAGGATATGATGAGATTTGCAAGAATATTCCATCAGGTTCCCATTCACAAGAAATCCTTTCTGTTATGATTTGTGGCCTTCAGATTTCTTATTTTGTAAAATACGCAGTATTATTATACACGAACATCCGGGATGGAGTTATGATCTTAAGAAATTAAAAATGGCTTTCATTATAAAAAAGATAATTTCTCAAGACACCGAACAAGCTTTTGGGTGATAGATCTATATTTTCGGTGGAAATTTTTCACTGTCTGATACCTAGAGGTTGAAAAATCCAAGCATATATAATTAGTAGGTCTAAATAAATGCTATCTTAATTAAAATCTTCTTGTTAATATAACGACCATTATAAGGTTCTTTCTACTCCAATAAGAAAACGTGTCCCTTTAAAAATCAATCCTTTATTCCATATCATCCTAAATATAATAACGATTTTAATTAAGAACAGACATGGCTGCAATACAATTAGGTTGTTAACAATTCATATTTCTTGTGAGATATTCCCCAAACAATATCAAAGTAAGGTACAAACTGGGAATGTCCAAAATAATTAGAAATTCGAAAGTCAAAGTCGACTTAGTAACAAATGAAAGAAAACCCATATTGAATAAAATCCTTGTAGACTACCCCTCTTCCCCCTCCCCATAATTTATGTATATAACCGTAGATTAATAATAATTCGTACCAGTCTGAAGATTTTCGTTGTTAGTTTTTGGGGTGTTATGCCGTGTTGCGCTACCTCCTTCTATAGCCAACGTTTCGGACAGCGTTGCAGTGTCCATCATCAGGGCAGATCCGTTAGATCCATAATGCTTTTGGCCGTGAAAATCTAAAAACTTATCAGTCTGAAGATGGTTTTTAACAAGCTGAAACTGATTTCGGTCACATAAATTAAAGTGGAAATACGTTTCATATTTGTTTCATGTAGTCATTATTATAATATATCATGGATGAAACAACCGCCCGGTCCTAATAATATTTCTAATCCGTTAAAACAAAGTAGATATCTACTTACTTCATTTCACAATAATATAACCATGTACATTGTAGAAATTAAACTGCATGAAAACAATATTTGCAGATTCACATGAGCGATGCTGAAACTATGTGTCACCCTTCTTTAGCAAGGATCGGAGAAATTCGTTATCCTCCATTGATAGTGTGACTGTTTGGCGCCAGAATCTCGATGAACCCGTCGTGAGCGTGTGCGGACAGTCGGACAATGTACGAGTAGTGTGGACACAGTGCGGAAATAGAACGCGCGCCTCACGGCTAAGGATTCCCTTCCCGGCGGCGCGCGGCGTCCCGGCGTCCCACGAGCGTCCCGGCGTCCGGATGTTTGAGTGTCCCGCCTGATGAGACAAATAAAACGGGACATCTCGCATTCGTGACAATAAACTTTCTTAATGCAAGATTATTTCCGTGCGGGAAGCGTTCGCACGTGGGCTGCACTGCAGACAACGCGCTCGCTAATCCCGCCTCAGTGAATTTGATACGAAATATGTTTACGTTCCTAACTTCTAACTTACTGCGTAACACTGCATGAACTCTTTTTATGATGTAAAATTACTGCATTATGTATATTTAATTTTAACACAGCAGTCATAAATGTAATACATAAGTTATCCAACTACTGATCATGGATGACAAGCTGGTTATTTATTATTCGAATGGCGGATACATACCAAAATATAATTAGGAAGTCATGTATGCTTTCTCCAATGTCAAGAAAATTCCTTTTCACAGTTTGTTGCAAAATAATTATTTTTAAGGTCCATCAGGTAATTTAACGATGAGCATCCAGACATCCCAGACTTGACAGATGTGATCGCTTGAAGACGACTGAACCATTTGAATATGGCTTGCCCTTGAAACGAGTGGACTCGATCATATAAATACATTCAGACTAAAATAAAGATCGTTCCTGAAATAGTTTAATGGTGGTGGAGTTCAATTGCAATATTATGATCTTCACTCCCATCTGCCTCACAAAATACCCAAATTGAGAATGTCACAGTCTCTCAGGCTCTCCTGGCAATCAAGACTCTAATGCGGATTCACAATTTTTTTTAATAATGAAATAAAGTTTTATTGTAACAACAAAAAATCTATTAAAACTTCTTGTGTGCCGAATGTGGCCGCATATGCTTGAAATATTGTCACCCGGATGACAATCGGCACTCAAATGATTTACTCTTTACACGGTACACTTAAACAATTTTACTCAACAGGTTATTATTATCAACAACTTAATATGTGAACCCCTTTCGATCAGTAATGGAGTGCCCCAGGGTAGTATTCTAGGTCCTCTAATGTTTCTTATTTCCATCAATAATGTTTGCGAACTAATTACAGAAGGCAAAATTGTGAATGAATTGAATGAAAATCTTTATATTGCTGGAACTAAACTAGAGAAGGTACAGAGTATTGTCTTGGGCTGCAATTTAAATGATAGATGCGATCCTTCGGTTGAAATCAAATGCCGCATTAAGCAAGCTCATGCAACCTTTAACAGCATGAAAAAGATGTTCTGCAGTCATGATCTCAATCTAGGATTACGAATGCGAATGGTCAGAAGCTACGTGTTTTCGATATTATTTTATGGAATGGAAGCATGGACGCCTACTGAAGAACTGATAAGGCGACTTGAGGCATTCGAGATGTGGATGAATCTACAGAAGAATACTTAAAATAAGCTGGATATACAAGGTTACGAATGAAGATGTTATGGTTTGGAAGAATAAAGAAAAAGAAGTTATTAAAACTATAAAAATCCGAAAACTTCAATATCTTGGATATGTGATGAGACATCCAGAGAAGTATGAGATCTTGCATATCATAATGCAGGGAAAGATTTGCGGAAGACGGGGCCCTGGAAGAAGGAGAATCTCATGGCTGAAAAACCTAAGACAGTGGTTTGACCAGTCTACTTTAGAGCTGTTCCGGGCCGCAGTAAACAAAGTCCGCATAGCCAACATGATAGCCAACGTCCGTTGAACGGACAGGGCACAGGAAGAAGAAGAAGATCATTGCGATATTCGCTGATATTTATTGATACTTTATCAAGCTGACTCATGGACTAAGGCATTCTAAAAGCTGAGAAAAGTCTTGCTATCATTAAACAATGGCTAAATGATATCAAACTAACTCTAGATTCTGAACTCAGTTTTAAATGCAATTATGTACCTAGATGTGATAAAATTTTGGTAAGCTTTATTAAATTGTGTGTTTTTTTTTACTTCGCAGTAGTAAAGAAGAATTACGAAGCGCAATGCAAGATGATGATATCAAGAATGAAGTAATTCTCACGCTTGCCTTTCTTGGCTAAGGAAGAATTAGATTATCCACATGACTTCACACGCGAGTAAATATATCTCCGTGTATACCGGCTTCGGCCCACACTAGACTCGCCCACACGCTCTCTGCCGGCTGCTGGCTTCTGGCTGCCGAGAGCGCAGACAGACCAGAAGGGGACATGGAACTAACTATTCGCTGTGCGCTGTTTGCAGGGACGGAATTGTCTGGTATTGTAATGATTATTAGTAATCTTCAAATTAAATGGTTTCATGTGCTACGAGTATATACAAAAAATAAACCGTTTTTATCCGAGTGACTTTTACCCTAGGGAGTTTTTCCTTTTCCCTATTATTTTGGGAAATTTTCCAGGCTAAATGTATTCATCTTGTAACGCGCATTATTGTAACTAATATCATATTTTGACTTTATTATTGTTTAACATAATTTTTATATAATGCTATTCTACTCAAATTAAAGAGGCTTTACGACTTTTGCAAAGATTGTAAAATATCAACATAATTATTCGTTTCAGAATAGTCATAATCGTCCCAAAGAAACAGAAATAAAGATATTTGCAAAATGGGGCGAATAACATACTGAAATAAGCTTATATGGTACTTCATTTAAAAAAGAATTATGTGTATTTCTTACAAGATTACCAACTGCTCTCGTCTGTAGCCAGTAAGACTATGACACCCCCAATTGGAGTACGTTGTAAGGCTGAAGGATAGTGGAGAGGGGAAGGAGATAGGGAAAAGTAAGGTGGGAAAATACCTGGCTATTCAGACCACTCACCAAACACGGCTAAAGCCATTTAAAGCAACTTTTCAATTCTGAATGGAGGTCTTATACCAGGGCGCTACTGAGAGTATCTTCAAATTTGGAACATGGATCGTTAAACGAGAACCTTGCCCTCGACAACTGGCTATTTACAAGTATGAACGATGTTGGATACAGTTACGAATATTAATGTTGCTAAAAAACAATTGCCCCTGCTACGGAGAAGTCAGGTGAGATATTTAAAAGGGAAAATCTGTAGAAAAAAGTCTTTTCATTGACGTGATCTTCTTACAGTGAACGGTTATATAGAAGTAGCATAATACACTATATTTTAAGTTGTGCATAGCCTGCCTCACTAGGCGAACCTGTATTGAGGCGGAATTTTAAGTAAATTGTTTCTCGAATTTTGTCTATGGTTTACTTTTTAATATAATATAGGTTCCTATACGGCAATACTTTATTTTACTTTACATTATTGCTTGTATATACATGCACGGTTGCTGTACATTTTTGCAACTTTTATAACTGAATTAAAATTAATTTTTTACATGTAATAAATATTTTACGTTGCAAATGTGGGTCTGACAAACCGAAAACGCGATCTCTGAACTTATCTTGGTTCTTTGCACATTCAGATTGCCGTGAGTTGGTGTTTTCGGGTTTAGTATATTCAAATCCCAGTTCATCTCTGACAGTAGACAATGTCTGGTTAAAATTCTAGTCTCGCGAAAATAAACGCGAGAAAGACTCACTAGGTAAGTCGGACTCCAGTCGACTTCAATTTGGCGTTACCGGTCGCCGGTCGCCCCTCGCTCGAGCCGGTGACACGGAAGCTGGCCATCTAGATCTAGTGCGTCACTACAAAAAGGGAACGTGCTATTTTTACATTAGAGTATTTTGAAAATGAAATAGTTTTTAGACGAGTCTGGGTTAAAGCTCTTTAACGGGGACATTATGAAACAAAGAACATCTCAGTTTCTGTGGTTACTTTTGAAATTGTCTCTTAAAAATACAAAAAAACGATAACCCAGTCTCCTCTAACAAAAACCCTTTTTTTTATATGTGTAATCTTTTTCTCACAATATGAGTGCCTTCAATATCCGTGTCGCACCTTTCTTTCCTTAAAAACAAGGTCCAAAACGATAACATAAATTCTGAAGGTTATCCTCGGGGCAATCCACTTAAATCGAGTATTTTTTTATATATATTTTTAATTAAAACCAATATCTCTGCATATTATAAATTAAAGTCCTCCGCCGCATCTGTCTGTCTGCCTTTTCGTTGTAATAATGATAAACTCAAAAAGTACTGAACGGATTTTCATGCGGTTCATGAGGAAGGTTTAGAGGTATATAATTTGTCAAGGTTTAGTGTAAATTGGTTGAAATATATAATATACAAAGGTGAATGTCTGTAGGTATGTGGTGGATGAGCGGGCTGGCAAGCGGGCGGTGTGAATTGATTTGTATGCAAATCTACATTTTTATGCCGAGGTGATGAAATTTTGCACATGTGACCTTCAAAATAAGAGGAAGGTCAATGTCTACATTTATTTAGAAAACTCAGTGCAAAGCCCGGGAATCGCTTGGGGCTTCAGTTAGTCTCTGATAATTAAATTTAAGTAAAAGAAATACGCGGATTTAATTCATCATAATATCAAGATGGCTAAGTTAACCTTTTTTAGTAAAAACTATTATAAAACATTAAGTTTACCTTTTTTAGTAAAAACTATTGTAAAACATAAAACAAGTCTATGGCTGGTAATAAAAATCGTGAATAATAATGAAATGCAACTACTATAATAATTACACGTCAGCTTAAATCTCTAAGTGAAAGCTTCTCTACGAGTAAACGAAATATGTAATATACATAAATGCATTATATTATTATTATGAAATTACTCAGCCGCTAGCGTTTCCGTTCTTGAGAATGACGTAGGTATAAGTTGTTGATTGTTTTACACGAATATTATATTTTCTATAGGCCAACGCGATGTCAGCAATTTAGATACAGTTCCCATGTTGTTTTCAAGCTTCCCATTTGATACTATTACTTGAATACGAACTTGAAAGAATATAACAAAATAATATACACACATATTAAAAAATAATAAATTTAACAAATATTGATAAATGACACAAATAAAAATTGAAGATGATATGTTTTATAAGAAATATTTCAGTAAGATATTTTTGCGTGCTTATTTTTTTACAATGTTTTGTATTGATCCTGAAAATACAAACGAAAGAAAACATATTCTGGACTAATACTAATAAACCTTTGCATTGTATTGTATTTCATTGTTTTGTGTTTTTGGGGTGAAAAATTATTTGTTTACGTTCACAAAACATAGAAAGAAAATTAATTATGACAACGAAGGGGAATTTAATATTATTAATTTTGTAGGAGAGGAGACAAATCGGAAAGTCACGGAACACGAGTAATAATAAGAATTAATTAAAAAGCTCACTCACTAATTTAATAAAGGCTTTGAAATTATTTCAATGGTAAGCATTTTCAATAAACAAGGCCTTTCTAAGCAATTATTATTTTCAAAGGAAGAAGAAGCTTCAAAGTTTATTTAATAATGATTATTATTTATTTACGCCCATCATCAGTGCATTAAAAATAACCTAGTTAAAATAAAACAAAAATTTTAACAAAACAAAAAACGACTTCAAAAAATGCACTAAAAAGTAAAAAAATAATTTCGTACGATTGTTATTTTTGGAATCGGTGTCAGCCAAGGTAACTACATATATAGGTGAGATGTGGAGATCTTGGCTGACACCGACTCCAAAAATAACAATCGTATTAAATGATTTTTTTACTTTTTAGTGCATTTTTTTAAATCGTTTTTTGTTTTGTTAAAATTTTTGTTTATTTTATTTTTATTTTTAGTGACGAGCGTGCATAAAGAAGATTTACTCCAAAAAAAGAATCATCGAAATCTGTTGGCGTAATATTGAGTTATTCGTCCATTTGTCGCGCACATACTTATTGCAAATTTAAGACATATATGGTTTTCTCATGGATCCCATTGTCAGAACTGGACCGAATTAAAATGGGAACACACGGAAAGCACCAGATTTCTAATAAAAAAAGAATCATCAATATCGGTTCACCCAATAGAAAGTTCTGAGGTAACAAAAATTAAAAAAAAAAAACGAAACAAAAAAAAAAAAAAAAAAAAAAACCGTCGAATTGATAACCTCCTCCTTTTCGAAGTCGTTTAAAAATAAAAGAGAAACAAAATGAATCAATATAATGCAATAAATTGAAAGAAAATAGAACATAAGTATAATACCTACTGTTGGGGTTTCAACATGTACCCGCAAAGCGGAAGGGAAGGAAAAATTTGGGGATTGCCGACTTACCCGCAGATTTTCTCCCTTCGCTTATCTAATTTTGATCCGCTGGTTCTTCCTTTTTGAGTTTTCACAAAACATTTATTATAGTAATATTTTGCACACAGCACGGCTGTAATATTTCCACACAAAACATTCACTTATGAGTTTCACTTTAAAATGTTCGGTACAAGAGCTCCGTATTCAACATATGTGTTGACAGGACAGTGGATAATTTGTAACTAAACTGTCTGGTCGGCATGGGTAGGTATGATTTGTGGGTAGGTGGTTAGGATTGGTAGGTAGAAATTAAAAGTTGGAAAAAATAAAGGTAAATGAGCAATGCTAGGCACCAACATTTCCGCCCACCTAATTTGATCGAATTAACCAAATCGAATTAAATTACAAAGAATCCCCATGGAGGGTACAACAAAAAAAAAAAAATATATATATATATAAAGCAAGATAAATTGTTCATGCACGCTGTATCTATACTGCTTCGAAGATACTTTCAAAAAAAAATCAAATAAAATAATAATGAATGTGTCGGGAGTACGGTTCCCGCAGAAAACAAAAAAAAAAAAATATTTTGAAAAATAATGAAAATTTGTAAAGACACCTCGGGTCTATGATGTGAGTAGGATACTAACGAGAATTCGAGTATAGGCATCCAAAAAAAATAAAATAATAAATAAAATAAAATTAACGAAAATTGAAATGGAATAGGCATTTCCCTTTTATACATACTGAATAATTACTAATACTAGCTTTATTCTACCGGTAACGGACACAGTTTTATCACTGGTCGAACCAACGAACCAGTTTGAGTCTTAACCGTAGCTACTCTAACTATCCCATCCTTACCGGGATGAACATGGATAATTCGTCCTAACAACCACTTCATAGGTGGAAGACGATCGTCCTTTATTAACACTAATTGCCCTATCTTCATGTTAGGATTAATTTTGCACCACTTTGATCGTTGTTGAAGCGTATTTAAGTATTCTAAATGCCAACGTTTCCAGAAATGTTGTGACATTTTTTGGAGATGTTGCCACCTACTTAATCGATTAGACGCGGTGTCAAGAAAGTCATATTCAGGCAACCCCAATAAGAATCCACCGATTAAAAAATGACCTGGGGTGAGTCCATTTAATTCTTCAGGGTCTGAGCTCATTGAACACAAAGGGCGGGAGTTGAGGATGGCCTCAATTCTGGTAAGAACTGTCGCAAATTCTTCGTAAGTTAGAACGGTCTCACCTATTACCCGCTTTAAATGGTATTTCACAGACTTTATCCCAGCTTCAAATAGACCTCCAAAATGCGGACTAGACGGAGGGTTAAACGACCAAATAATGCCACTTTGAGTTAAGTGATTAGATATAACATCACGATGTGATGCCAAGAATTTATTTATGTCGAGTAGGTACCGATTTGTACCTATGAAGTTGGTAGCGTTGTCGCTTATAATTTCGGAGCATAACCCTCGACGATCCGTAAACCGGCTAAGGGCTGCAATAAAGGCTTCAGAAGATAAGTCAGACACAGCTTCCAAATGAACTGCCTTCGTTGCCATACATACAAATAAACACAAATAACCCTTTGACGTTTTAGCTCCCCTCCGTTTATGATCTTTCAAAGTGAAAGGACCTCCGAAATCAATTCCGACTCGAGAAAAGACACGGCTCTGTTGCACTCGAGAGGGTGGTAAATCAGCCATCAATGGAGGTGGTAACGTTGAAGATTTCATCTTATGGCAAACAATGCATTTTGAAAGTTGCGAACGAATTTTATTTCGTGCCGCTACTATCCAAAACTTACGCTGAATTGTGAATTGAAGGCTTCGCGGGCCAATATGAAAATATAGTTTATGATAATAATCTATAACTAAATAAGCTAAATGACAGTTTTTCGGTAATAAGATCGGAAATTTATTTTCGTAAGACAGATCGGAGTACTTGAGTCGACCGCCCACCCTGATAATACCGTGGCTATCAAGAAACGGTTTCAAATTTAGAATTTGCGTTGAACATGGAACGTTATTTCGCATGTTACATATATCGACAGAAAAATACGTTTCCTGTTCGAGAAGTATAATTTTCAAAAGCGAGTCATTTAATTCGCGAGAGCTAAGATAAGTAGAGTTTGTATTACCTGTACCAGGAAGTTTGCGACAATTATTAACGAAACGCATTATCCAAGCGACGACGCGTTGCAATTTATTGAATGAAGAATATTTACTAATAATTGAATTAGGTACGATTTGAGATGATACAAAGGTTTTAAGGTTGCCAGTTTTGATTTCTGGTACCTCTTCGATAGATTGATTGGACACACCTGAACACGGCCAGTGTGCCACTGGTTGACTAAGCCATTTTGGTCCCGTAAACCACAATGGGTGTGAGATAATGTCTGCTGGAAAAAGACCCCTTGAACCTGAATCGGCGCAATTTTCCTCTGAGACAACATGTTTCCAAATAGCATTTGGTGTATTTTCCAGTATTTGGACAACGCGATTTCCGACAAATGTTTTCAACAAATAGGGCGGCGTTTTTAGCCAAGCTAGTACAATAGTCGAATCTGTAAATAGAAAAACGTTTTCTATTTGTTCGGTAAATTTTACAGATGACATAATATACTGTATAAGTTTTGTGAGGAGTACAGCTCCGCACAATTCTAATCGTGGAATTGACAAAGTTTTCAAAGGAGCGACCTTCGATTTCCCCATTAAAATGTGAGTGGTATTATTACTACGCTCTAATAAATACACCACTGCAGCATAACCTAACTCTGAGGCATCACAGAATCCTATGAGGACCAGACGGCTTGTGCCCACTGTGTTATAATATCTTGGGAGATTTACTGTTCGAAGTAATGAAAGCTGAGTTACAAATTTACTCCACATAGTACGAATATGTGGTGGAACTTCACAATCGTCCCAATCAACCCTTAACTTCCATAATTCCTGTAATAGACATTTAGCAACAAATGTCACTGGGGTGATGATCCCAAGTGGATCGAATAAACGAGCTACCGTTGACAAAATAGTTCTTTTTGTGCATAACTCGTTTCTAGGTATGTTTACCTTGTAGGTAAAATTATCAGTCATCGGATTCCACTGAATGCCTAATATTTTCACAGTTTGATCAGTTCCGGCGTTATCGAAGGAATGACCATCTTGCTGGTATTCTTGCGAAACCTGATCCAAAAGTAAAGATGAATTAGATTGCCATTTACTGAGTTCTAGTTTCCCAAGATGCAATAATGCAATGATTTCTTGTTTGAGTTTGAGGGCCGTGCTAATCGTGTCAGTCCCTGTTACCAAATCGTCTACATAAAAATCATCGCATAGAACCCTGGCGGCGTCAGGATATTTTGATCCTTCATCTTGTGCTAGCTGACGAAGGGTTCTTATAGCGAGGAAGGGTGAGCTAGAGAGCCCATAAGTTATCGTTTGTAATTCGAAATCAATAACCGGTTCATTCTGAGACTCTCTCCACAAAATATTTTGAAATTTACGCTGAGCTGGAATAATTAATATTTGCCTATACATCTTACAAATATCGGCTGTAAATACATATTTATGAAAACGAAAATTTAAAATCATACGTGGAATTTCAGTCTGCAATTTAGGACCGTTCAATAAGAGGTCATTTAGAGATAAATTTTGAGGTTGGGTTTTTGCCGACCCATCAAAGACCACCCGCAATTTCGTTGTTTTACTGTTAGGATTCAAAACACAATGATGAGGTAAATAGAATGCACCTAAGTTCCGAGGCACCCGTTTCATATGTCCTAAGCTTTCATATTCTTTTATAAATTTTCCGTAATCAACTGCTAATATGGGATCCCTCTTAAAACGAATTTCTAAGTTGTTCAATCGTGATTCGGCAAGTTTGAACGAATTCTGTGCTGGCATAGTTTCAGATTTTATTAACAACGGGACAACATACCTCCCGTCACTTTCTCGATAGTGTTTTGAAGCATAAATTGTTTCGGCTAATTCGTCTTCCGGATTAGTCAACATTGAAGGCGTTTCTTCAATTTCCCAAAATTTCCTAAGATCATCGCTCAAGGAATTTGTCCCAACAAACAATGACAAAGGCGTTTGACATGCTGAATTATCTAATTTTCCCATTATAATGTAACCGAAAATGCTATTCACTGCACAAGGATATCCACGAATTATTTCATGTCTACCATTAAATATATCCAAGTATATGTCAGCACCTAACAAAATGTCTATTGGGCCTGATTTGTCGTAAGATTCATCAGCTAATTTTAAATTACTAAATTGTGACGTCACACTCAATGGTAAATCATATGACGGAAGATTAGAAGTGATTTCCGTAATCACAATAGTTTGACATTGAAAAATAGGCCCCTTTTTATTTTTAGGTTTTATAAAACATTTTGTTGTGCCATAACAAGAATTTATACTACAATTACCTAAACCGTTAAGTGGAATTCGATTTGCTTTTATTGACAAACCGAGACGCTTGGCGCATCTTTCTGTAATTAAAGATACCTGACTACCACTGTCTATAACCGCACGGACAGGTAGATACTCATTATTTTTGCTACGAACTTCAAGTTGAATTGTACCCAGTAATATAGTAGATACGCACGGTGCATTTTGTAAAACTGTCGCTGCTAGGGTTGTTCCCACATTATTTAAGTCGTTATTACCTGATGGTTCGGCGGCAATATGCAACATTGAATGGTGTTTTTTATTACAAAACTGGCATGTAAACTTTGAAACACAATCTTTAATATGGTGCTGTTTCAAACAATTGAAACAACGGTTTAAAATTTTAATTTTGTCCCTCCTCTGAAGGGGACTTAATGACGTAAAAGTTGCACATTTATAAAGAAAATGTGAACCTTGACATAACGGACAACGAATGTTATTATCCTTATTTGCCGTTAACAACGTTTTCAATGAACCTTTTTTCTCTTTTGTCGTAGGTGGAGATGACATCTCCAACATGCGTGATTGATTTCTAAGAAACCCGAAAATTGAATCTGACCCTGGAATCTCCTCGTCAGCTAATTTGGATTCAAACTGTCGTTTTGTTGTCGGATCCATTGCTCTTATTATAATGTGACCCACGAATTTATCAAGGATATTTTCTACTTTCATCGCATTTATCGCGGCGTAATTCTCCTGAAAATTACTTAGTATACGCGCTACACCTGCCGCTGACTCGGTTTGTAGGCATTTGAAATTAAGAATTTCATCAACGTAATGCGTAAAAAGCATTCTAGAATTTTGATATTGATTTACCAGAATATTCCAGGCTATGTCATAGTTTTCTTCAATAAGAGGCAATGATTTTATCAGTCCTAGTGCTGGCCCTGTAATTACCGATAAGAGGTAATGAAATTTTTCTACATTTGTGTACGCATTATTATTGTGTATAATACTTTTAAATAAAGAATGAAATGTACACCAATTTTTAATTTCACTGTCAAAAGTAGGTAACTTTATTATTGGAGCACGAACCGTTGAATTATTTGGCGTTTTAACAATTGAATTTTCTAAACTACTACTGATAGCGTTTTTCGTTTTCAATATATCAAAATACCATTCATCTACTTGAATAGAAATCACTCCTAAATCAGACATTTCTTTCACTTTGTCTAACTCCAATAATTGTTCTTCAATCTCCTTTTGAATCCATTCAAATTCCTGTAACCACTCTTTTATCTTTTCACATCTAGCCAGAAATGTATCTTTTTTCTTTGTATCATCGTAAATGTTAGCTATAAGCTCATGTGTTACACGAATTCTCGAAACTATCCGGTCACATCGGTTTTTTAACAAAACTGCTTTTTTCTCCGCCATTGTTACGACAAAAAAAAAAATATTTTTGTGAAGAATTGAATTATGTTCACTTTAAAGAATATTATCAAATCAATTCCACAGTATATAATCAAAATAATAATAATTTGTAAGCAGTAAGGTATTTTTTCACTACCTACAGAAAACTTTTGCACACAGCACGGCTGATGCGCATTTCACAGATCAACTTTATGAACAATTTAATCCTGATGTATATTAAATTAACGAAAATTTTCAATTTATCTTGGCTCGAATCGACCAAATGTTGGGGTTTCAACATGTACCCGCAAAGCGGAAGGGAAGGAAAAATTTGGGGATTGCCGACTTACCCGCAGATTTTCTCCCTTCGCTTATCTAATTTTGATCCGCTGGTTCTTCCTTTTTGAGTTTTCACAAAACATTTATTATAGTAATATTTTGCACACAGCACGGCTGTAATATTTCCACACAAAACATTCACTTATGAGTTTCACTTTAAAATGTTCGGTACAAGAGCTCCGTATTCAACATATGTGTTGACAGGACAGTGGATAATTTGTAACTAAACTGTCTGGTCGGCATGGGTAGGTATGATTTGTGGGTAGGTGGTTAGGATTGGTAGGTAGAAATTAAAAGTTGGAAAAAATAAAGGTAAATGAGCAATGCTAGGCACCAACACCTACAGTAATAGCAAAAATCAACATTAAAAGAAAAAATAAAGTAAAGGGTAAAATTTAATTATTATTTATACAAATGAAATATGCGTCAATTAAGGTGTTAAACTACAATTTTATAAGAGAAAATCAGTTTAAAACTTAGAAGCGTTCAAAACATCAGTGCAATATTAGTTTATAGCCAGTTCCTTGACTTTATATAAACGTATTAGTTTTTTGACGTTATAAAATGCTTGAATTGTTAAATAAATACAAAAATTTCCACAATAGTATATCAATGTTTTTAATTTATTTATAAGAAACTTTTAAAAATGCTGTTTTTCTCTAAACTTGTATAACTTAGTTAGGAGTTGCACAATTATTATTCTAAGTGACACTTATTATATGGATCGAACAATATGTACGTCACCTTGTATATTTTTTGACACATATGCGGCTCTTCATTTGGATAGGGTTCTAACTTCACTTCACCTTGTTCTGAGATACGAGATGTCAAAGTTTGCAAATAAGATTTTTTATAATCTATTTACCAATTTCCGATTTAAAGGTTGAATCTTGTGTAAAGTATTTTAATTTGACATATTTTAAAGAAAGATATTTAAATAGGGCGTAAACTTAGCATTTTAGAACATACTTAGACATGCAAATATAACCATTTGCGGCTGGGGCAGAATAATTCATTGCATAAGATTCTAATTAAATTTTCCTAATGTAATTACAAGCTAGGGCCAGGACCTATTTAAATATTTTCCATTAAAATATGATAAACTAAAATACTTTATATAATGAATAACAGATCACTTTGTATAAACCACTATATTATAAACAATATCTACATGTTTCGATAACAATGTTATCTTCATCAGGATATGTTAATATAAAGAAAAATAAATGAAAAAATAAATAAAGAAAAATACTTTAACTAAAATTGTCAAATAGATTAAGAAAATTCGTCTTTGGAACCTACAAACCTTAGAATACGGTATGACGAAGTTCGAACCCCATCCAACCAAAGTAACGAACCATAATGCGCCTCGTAATAACGATCAATAGATACAAACGAAATAGAGAGTGTAAGTGACGTTAAAACATCGTCAAATAAATGATTATTTAAAATGCTTGATGTTAGAACTTTGGCTTACATATATCTACGAAAATACAACACATATAGTTATGAAAAATATTATGGATATAGAAATGTTCAAAAGAAATCTGTGACATTCAAAAATCATTTTTGGAAAAAAATGTCAGTTAGAAACCTATCCAAAAAGAGGTGACGATATTTCAAATCTATATATATTTCAAATGTTGGAAAATATTGGTAAATATTTACAATGTTGGAAATCACACTGAAAAAAAGGCCAGCGATAGAAAAACTGTTATCTTTTCATGACAATAGAGCTCACCGTTCGAAAAAAGTTTCTGATTTAGACTAAGGCAAGCTTAATCTGTCTAGGCTGGATCTGGCTAGCGTTCTTGATCCCTAATCGAGAAAAATCTAACAATAACCATTTTTTTATTAGTATAATTTAATAACACATCAACATTTCAGAAGTGTGAAGACTGTCATATAAAAATAACATCACGCCCCAGGCATTTTAACAACCCACAATTAAAACATCTACATCAGGTTTTCAATCCTCATATTTATTCCCGCCTTATCTGCCCCCTTCAGTCAGAAAATTTAATTAAAAAGTTGGGAAATTTTTATTGACGGCCCGTGCCTTTTACAATTGTTCCCATCCGCGGTTTGAAGTCTACATTCTATACTCTACACTACAGGGTGTGACGCGGTGAGAGAAATATTTATTCAAGGGTTAATTTAAAAGCACCCCGCATGCTATTCCGCTCAATGTACCGCGTAATGCACAAATGTCTGCAGTCAGCAAGCGAGAGGTGGAGCGACTGATATGGATAGTGGATAGTGCGCAAGATTTACTGTTTAGGTACAACTAGAGAGAAAAACAGTCAAAATACTAACACTTAAAAGGGTGTTATATAATGCAATGCACATCATTAAAACCATATTTAAATTTTCATACGTAAAAAATTGTTTTTAAAAAAAATCTAATATCTGAACGCTCTGTTTGACCTGACGAGGAGTTCTGACGTTACCGGAACCCACGTCACTAACCACGCCAGTTAGACTGGCAGAAACTCCCCGTCATTTATTGCTTTTAATTTAGGCCGTTTCGGCAGGTTCAAAAAAATCTGTGAGAATAAGATGTAAAAATAAATACCTACTGTACATTTTTTTCAGTTGATGCAGTAATATTATGCATTTTCAACGATGATTTTCAAACATTATATGATAATGTGGGCGCTTCACTGTGTGCTTTGCCACACAAAAATCTGACGCCGCACCTTATACAAAACCATCTTCAAACTTGTAGTTTGTTAAAAAGCTACATTTGTAATAGAACCGAATTCAAGCAAGTAATAATGCCAAAAGATGGCACCACTTTCGTTAACAGCTAGCTTAAGGAGCATCGGCTGGTAGGCGTAAGTACTATTGGATTTGTAATTTTGTGAATCCCTCCGGGTACGGAGAGATTGTTGGTAATATGATAATTATTAATATAACTTGAAGTTTTGAATAATAATACCACGCGTCTATATATTATATACGACGTCATTGCCTGTCGCGGCTACTTTGTCCCGGTGGCTAGCTGTCACTGGATCGCCTGAGATTATTTTTCTGAGGAACCGGCTATATTTGGAACCAGTTTCTATCGGATTTATAAAATGGTCACCAACACTTAAACTGGGCGAAGCCGAACCAAAATCCACCCGCAACAACTGCTAGTTGATATATATCGCGTCTATTATATTAATCAGAAAATTGACTTACTTGCTCTGGAATATAAACACCATTTACATAACCATAAAACCATTAACAGCGTACACGAGGTGGGTATTGAGTATGTGTGTTCGGTAGGAAGTAGCTGGAAGGAAGATGACGGGAAAAGGTGTCGTTCTATTTCCGTTCAGAAGACAACCATTCGCTGGGGACACTTCCAAATAGATTCCAGATTCATTCTGGTCCCAGAATATCTACCACTAATTCAGAATTATAGAAGAGCAAGTTAATTTACTTATGTTTATTTAAATAATAATAACATTTTAGAAATAGCTTATTTTAATGCAACTTCATATTTCTAACAATAACAAGACTACTCTTGTTATGACAGAATAGAACTATAATCGAAAATTATGAAGGCACGGTTAGGTCAGTTACCATATGACTTTAAATTCAAATAAAGTACTGTATATAACGACACAACATTTTCAATAATGTTACTAAAAAAAAAAAATTCAGCACCCCAAAAAATACTTATAATAAGGCTTATGTCATCTTTGGGGATGCTGTTGGCAAGGTCTTTTCAGGGAAAGATGTACGAGGGGTGGGTAGGAATCTGGGGTTTAATGCGTCCGGGGGTGAAGGAGGTATGAATCCATCCCTCCCATCACGGTGCAAGACGATGAGTCGAGAGAGTCAGCAATAAAAAGTTTCAACATTTTAAAAAACAAAACTTTGAGATTTAATAAAAAATATTCAACATGATACAACCATATATCATGTAGTATGAATTAGGATGCAAAGAAACTTGGTAAATTTTATTTCCATTGAAGTCGAAAAAGAGGAAAGAACAGTTCATCTACAATACCCGCACTGTGTTAAAAAGGAAGGTATCTACATATAATTACTGTTAATAAAAAAATACAAGTGAAGTGGACTTGTAAAATTGACAGTCTGAGCAACCATTTTCTTAACATTAGGACGGAGAACACCCTGTTTGTCCATATTTTATAATTTCATCAAATTAATCGCGTAAAAACTCGGTAAAATCATCTTACTCCTTTATGATTCCGGACCCCTCAAATTCGGATCAAGACAGTTCAATTACTGAAGCCAGGGTGTTTTTTGAATGATAAAGTCGTCTATATACTCCTAGTTCCTGCTCCCCACTAAGAATGTTTGGGAATTTGTTCCAGGGAGAGTGAAACCAAAGTGAAGACTCACATAGGCAGTCGATAACAAATAGGCATATTACAAAAACAGGGGACATTGAGTTCAGTTTCAGGATTTAATGAATGCGTTGAATAATGTATTCATCATTAAAATTATCGTGAATTATTTATCGGGGTGTTGCACCACCTTCTTCTTTGGCCAAAGTTTCGGAAAGTGTTACAGTGTTCCTAATCAGAGCAGATGTGTATGGGTATGTGTATCTATGTAATTGCACATCTGCCCTGAAGATGGACATTGTATTGTTGTCCGAAACGTTGGCTAGAAAAGAAGCTGAGTTAACTACCAGGTTAGTATAAGGAGAATATAAGACGCGAAAGAGAATGGGCAGAAGAGGTCAGGAACGCCCGAGGAAGACATGGCACGGCCAAGTGATTCAAATACTTGAGACGAGTCAGTCAGGATAACGGTATGAAACGATTCATGAATTAAGATGAAGCCATACTAAATAATGAAAAATCATACAAAATTATATGTTTTTGTTTTTAAAATTTGATTGCTTAGAAGTATTATACATAGATGCTTCAATTAAATACTGCGTGTAGAACATATGTTGGCCCTTAAAAATACCGGTCATTTTTTTAATAAGTCATTAAACAAGTCTAGAAAAAAATAAAGTGTTAGGTCTATAAAAAATACTTTCAAGTGCAAACTCTCCTACCTATAAACCCCTTTTCGGATATGGTTTTATTGTATAATGTGGCAAATTTAGTTTCTTTTATAATGATCGTAATCAAAAATAATATTTAGGCTCGAACTTCGTAAAATAAAATAAAATATCCATTTTCGCGTTGTTATTTTACAATACGGCCGGCAGTCGACGAATTTGAATTTTCAAAAGGGGGCCCTGTGCCGTTCACCGAAGGACTACAGACCTATTTTTGTGTCAGTTCCGCCCCGGCCGCGACGGGGAATAGACGCCCTGGATTCCGCGCCGCTTCGTTCCTTGAAATCAACTTTAAATATCCGTTTTATTACAATAAACAATGCGTAAAAAAGGTATTAATGTTTATGGATATAAAGATGTAATTTTTTTTTCTCAAATACCTTTTCCAACCTTTCCAAAAGCTTTTTCTCTAGTATTTTTAAACTCCTCCTATAAAGGGGCGTGAATTCCGAATTCGATTTTTTCCTGGACTATTGGATCGCCTTAATATGTGGCGATCTATCCTGATGAGTGATGACCTGTCTATGATGGTTAGTTAGTTTTAAGTGACATATTATTTATTCTTCTACGAAAAATCTTCATACAGTTGTGAACAGTCTTTTATTGAAAGCTTTTCATGCAGGTCCCTACATTTACATATACATAAATAATAGCAAATCACGATTAAGCTCAATAAAGCCAAAAGGCTACGAGCATTCTACGAATAACACAATCGAACATCAAATTGGGTCAATGATTAAGTCATAATACTTTCATGCGTAAATGAACCCGGAAAACGCAAGTAAATAATAAAGTCGAAAAAGGAAATAGTTTCGAGGACATTTGAGGAAGAGAGAAAATTGAAATGGAATTTGGACATGCAACCAACAATAGGAAGAAGAAAATAACACAATAACATTATTGATTCTTTCAGTTGTAGGTATCTAGCAATTAATATTTATACATTTCTAAAATTTTATGAGCATTTAAACATTGTTTTATTGTAATTGATTATTTTGATGTTTATGGTATGTTTCTCGTAATAAAATGCCAAGCGAAACCACCTTCGTAGACGTTTAGAATGTTGTACCCATAAAACCAAAGATTTATAAAAGCAAAGTGAAATTATAATAAAAATGATTTACTTAAATGTTAAATGGTCGCCTATTATAATTTTAACGGGGCTACATTTGAAAGTCTTCCTACTAAATATAAATATATCTTATGACATTAAAGTTGAGTAGCATCATCAGTCAGCCCCATAAGAAATATGGAACTGGCGTGCTTCATTTACTCTCCATAAGAAACTATCATTAGAGGACACATTTTTGATGCAACCTAACTTATGAAGGCCAATTAAACTGATGCACAAAAAGTCAATCACAATTTTTAGACGTTTAAGTAGACGCAAAACAGATAAACTACTTAGTTTATTATTGCGTTAAAAATTTTAGTGGAATAAATGTAGTTAGCTACATTAGTTTAGCTGCACATGACACATGATTTGCATTGTTACTATCGTATTTAAGGATGTGCAATAGTCACTGATTATATGTATTATGAAATAGAAATTACTAACCGTCTTCGTCAGAGTTTCCAAACCCCTTATTTTAGTGAACCATTGAAAATATGGTAAAAGCTACATGTATAAAAGATACATTTAGAGTCCGGCTGGAGAGTTTAAAGGTATCACTATACCAGTTTATCTCGATCCGGCCTGCCACGCAGTAGGTGAGCAGATGCATCCACCGCCAAGACCTGGAAAAACCTTATCTCATGACCTGGCCTAAGTCACCAAACGTAGCGAACGAAATGGTTCCCAAGGCGGCAGTACACGTACCCGCCACCTAAATTATAATTATTAAGTTTTGTCTCATATTTTACAGAAATCAATAATCTGATCACCATAGAAATGAAATAGAGAGTTGATAAAATATGAAAATACTACTTAGACATTAACGCAAAATTGTGATATTAATTTTTGAAAATTTGAATATTATTTTTAAAATACTTTCGTTGACCTAGAAATTCCAGACAGAAGAATCTGTCCAGGGATAACCCATCAATAACTTTCACTTCACACAAACCGATATGGTTGAGAAGGCATAATTTACACAAATTCGAAAAAGAAGAATACATAGAAGATCCGAATTCATACATACTAAACAAGATTATAAATTCGAAAAAGAAGATCCGAATTTATACTAAACAAGACATGGCACGATCAAGTGAATCAGATACTTGAGTCGGGCCATGTCAAAAGTCAGAATAATAGAAGAGAATGTATGAGACGATGTATGAATGTGAGTGAGGCAAAGAATGTGTGCCAAGACCGAGTTGTTTGGCGGTCCGTCCTCTCTGCCTACCCCTGCGGGGAAACGGCGTGATGGTTAGTTAGTTAGTTTTAGTTAAGAACATAGTAACTAATTTTGGAAGAGATTGAAAAAGTTTGACCAAATGTTCATAATTTTATATAAAATCATTAATTTTAGAGCGGAATTTTTCAAAGCCATAAAATGAAATAGAACAGGCAGTACGAGAAATAAAATAATTAATAAAATAATGCTTGAATCCGAACTTTGAACTCAGATATTAATAAATAAGGATCCCTAATGTAGCAAGCGCAAGACCCCACCACATTTTTATAGCCAACTTTCAAAGGCATTTGGTGTCATTGGTTAGTCCAAGAGTGTTGGGTATATTTAGAGACGTAATGAGAACGTTTGAACATCTCCGATGAAACAAATACTTTAAGATCGGAAAATAAAACAAGGTTTTAGGAATCTGGTGCCTGTTTTATACACAGAGATCAAAGCACCAGAAGAAATATAAATAAAATATTATGTAGAGTGGAAAGAAGTAAGTATCAGGAATGCAACCACATTTTTATTAGAGCCGCCACAAGCGAGCTTTTAGAGCTGCACAGTGAAAACTGCACTCTGAAATGCAATTTCGGATTTAATGTTCAGCAAAGTCAAATAGTAATTGATTTTCAAAAAAAGGTTAATAAAAAAATGATCAAACCAAACGCGTTTGTCTTTTTTTGGCAGTAAAGAGAAATATCAGAGCTCTATTATTGAGGCCCGCGGTGGACATGTAGCAAGTACCTACGTATATTGATTTCATTCATGCATGTTTTTTTATAAATAGTTTCAAAGTTACCTATGTCCTACTATAATCCTAAATATGTACTTATGTTATTTTTTAAATATATATTTTTGTAATTTAAGTTTAAATTTGTTTATATTTTCTTCTAATCGTATTTCCTTTGGTAATTAGCCAATGAATGTCTTAATTGCTCCGTACATCAACGATTTTTAACTGTTAGATTTTATTTCTAAAGTGGAGTTTTATTTTATTCCTTTTCCTTATCTCATGTGTGTATTTGTGCTGCAGGTTTTCAATTTTTGTTAGAAATTCAATTGATGTACCTAATTATTATTTAGGGGCCGCAACTCGAATTTCTACCGATTTCTTACATATCTCCCTTGAACATTTGAAGTTTTTAAGCTCTTGAAAAAATATATGTTATTATTTAAGTTAACGTCTAGATGCTGCCCAAGCCGAAATGCAAATTATATGAAATTCCCTCGATAGAAAAAAATCGCAAAGTATGCTCCAAAAATTATTAAAAACAAGTCTGTTTCTATTATCTTATAAATTATATTTGTGAAAAAATTCACATTGTTTCTTTAAATGATACTTAAGATGCTCCCTAAGAGATTTTTGCTCTACTTTAAACGAGTCGTGTTTTATAAAACATTTTCGCAATTTTCGCATCGATTTTGGCGCTGAAAATGTTGGCGCTCCCCTCTAACATTCGTAATTTCGTATCTCTCCAACTTGATCTTTTCGAGCCCGGTTGCGGAGCATTAAAGAAAACAACTTGTTTAAATGACAAGGTATTTATGAGTTCCGTAATTTTCGAATATCTATTTATCTCCAGTATAATTCTCATAAATTTATTTTGTAGTATTGTCATTTGTTTCATTTATCTAGGCTGGGCGGGCAGCCTTTTTCATACAAAACTCAATTTGAGACAAAATCCTTTTTTTTAGTCAAAAGGTATGGCAAATATCTAGTATGGATGTGTGCGACTTTATTTATTTGTGTTCTAAATTATAAAATATAGGTAATTAAAGAAATTAATTATTCACGATTTTAGAGGCAACTTTGGTAATTATTTGTTGGCTAGATTTTTGCTTCCTATTTATAAGAACCACGAAAGACAAAATTCTGATTAGTGAAAAGCTTCTGAATAGAAAAATACAAAAGCTAGAAGTCCTTCGCGAAGGTACACCAATGGTAAATCATCTACATCTACATGTATAACAATTATCATGAACTTATTTACGTTCTTAATCCTTATATTACAAAATACTTTACAGATTCTGAGGAAAATTGCAGCGAAAATGCAGCTGAAACAAGCTGGAATAATAATAATAATGACACTCGTCTCTGAATTATACCGAAATAAAATAACCTGGTGAAACGATCATCCCTATTGCCAGCTAGACGAAGCTTTTATATTTAGAGTTATTTATTATTCTCATTAGCAAGAGGAGCTTGTCATCTTTGAATCTAATGAAATGCTTGCAGACGCCAGGAATGGGAATGATAATAAAATTATCTTATTACAAATAATGGAATGAACCAATAACTTCAAGTGATTCCATAAAAAAATGATACATGAAAATCTATTCTTCTTAGATCGTGTCGACGCGAAAAATCATTGCATAAAGAATTACGGTAACAATAGATCAAACTAAGAATAAACTGTTAAAACTGGCACTTATAAAATGATAAAATTCGAATGTCGATTTACCAAATAATCTTTAAAAAATAAATAAATATTTTACAAAATAATACAGAGTAAGGTTGGATTGTTTCATCTATGGTAAAGCGGAAACGTTGGTTAAAAAAAGCTGAACATTGAAAAGCTTTATAGATAAACCCGAACGGCTACAATACAGGTGGCATAAATTTTATACAATTGATAAATAACAGTGTATTTGAAAATCTTACTAATAAAATAAAATTGACTAAACTGCTACATATTCAAAACAGCCATAAAAAGTAATACATATTGTTTACACAGCGGAAGAGGGTAGTTTTTTGTTGTATAAACTTGAAATTTCTCATCGAATTTCGGAATATTTCCAAGGTATTTTAAAACTGCTATATTATATGATTACCTTTTTGAAGATGTCGCAAAAACAAATACCATTTTTAGAAACTAGATAAAATTACCTTTGACATTTTTGTACTTAAATTAAATATATATTAATATTTTTTAATAATTAAAATATATTCATTTCAAAGCTATATTTGATACAATCCATATTTAATTACTCTGTATGTACTTAACTTATTTATTGTTATGTACTTTTTAATTTGCTTATTGTTATAAGTATTTACTTACTATTATCTACTTCTTTCGTACCATAATTTATTTACTATACAATATTATAATTGTTTATTAGTATTTACTCATAATTATTATGTACTTTATTTACTTATGTTTATTTACTTATGTTTATTTACTTATGTTTATTTACTTATTATTATTAAATTGTTTATTATTGTTTACTCATAATTATATTATATTATATTATTTGTTTAATTTTTTTATATCTACATATTTACTTAATATATTATATTTATTTCATAAACTATATAAATTTATTACATAATTGTTTATTATTATTTATTTTTTGTTAATAATTTAATGCTACTGTAGTATGATCACCCTATTATTGCATCTGGTAAGGCACAACAGGTACCTTGTATTTACATATTTTAATATTTAGTTTACAGTATAATGTTATTTTTGTCAACAATGAGCATACTGCCCAGCTGTAATAATTATTAATTAGTAATGTTTAAATAACTGTACTCAGTGCTTCTTTTGTAGGTTTATTATTATATTTCTTTTAAGTTTAGGTATATGTATGTTTCTTTTTTTTAAATTACTTTATTGTAAAACTGCATATCTCGATACAGGAATCCCCTAGTGAGATGTGCAGCTTATGTTTTCATGAATTTCTTATTTTTTTCAATAAATAAATAAATAAACATCAAAAAAGTTGAAAAGAGAAGCACCTATAATATAAATATTTACCCCGAACGTCCAAAATTGTATATAATATTAATTTTTTTAAATTTATTACTTCCTCAAACACAGCAAAATAATTTTTTCTAATTAAAATTTATTTAAATCCATTTTTTGGGGAATCTAAAAACTGTCACTTCAGTTTTTATCTATACAATAAAAGTTATAATAATTTTAATTCTCAGATTCATTGTTAGCGTAGTGCAAACGTCGATTTCTTGGATTTATAATTACCTGCTCTGCGTAAGGCTCTGTTATTAAAAAACATCATTTTCATGGAATTCTTGATAAATTCACGCGGTAACAATAAATTCAATAATTACAGTACAAAAACTAAATTTGATAATTATATTTAAATGTCAACCAACACACCCCTCTAATGAACTATTTGTTCAAATTAGGGTTTTAGATATTTGCTGATTGATTAAGATATATGAAAATGACTTTTCAAAGAGGTGTTGAGTTTAATTCATTCTGAGTTCTCCGGTCACCTAATAAAATAGTGCCTTTAAGCTTAAACATATATTCGTAGACCGACTGCCCGCCCGTGCCGGTATTAAATAATGAGACATCGTAGAAGGTACCGAAAATCAAAGAAAACGAAGTAAGAATAGTTACTCGTACAGGATATCTATTATTTGATCCTAGTAGTAAACTGTCGTCAATGTTTGGGTTCGCGATCGCCAGTAGTCCGTTCGTTAACCCGCGCGTGGTATCCGAAGAATTCGCACACATCATCGCGGAATCGGCGACACTTCTGGCATTGTCCCATATAAAATACGGCCAAATTTTATAAGCGGTGTCTACAGACATACTGATGAATGAGACCGACATTTTATTTATTTTTATTTTACGCAGCCAAAAACGTTCCGATAGACACGCATGTCCAGGTGATGCCAATAACCAAAATAAAAAGGAACACAACTTCGTCAGAGATTCCAACAGTAGTGCCCAGACATAATATTTTATTTAATTTTTTTTTGTTTAGTTTACTAACTAACTAACCATCACGTTATTTCCCCGCGGGAGTAGGCAGAGAGGAAGGACCGCCAAACAACTCGACCTTCGCACACATTCCTTGCCTCGTTCACATTTACGCATCGTCTCATACATGCTCTTCTATTATTCCGACTTTTCACATGACTCGAGTATCTGATTCACTTGGTTGTGTCATGTCTTCCTCGGGCGTCCCCGACTTCTTCTACCATTCACATTTGCGTCATATATTCTCCTTCCACTCCTTTCCTCGTTCATTCGCTCTACATGTCCAAATCATCTGAGCATTTAAATTTAATAATATTATTATTAAGTTCTGCAAGTATCTTAGTTTTTATTATTGTGACAGCTGATTCGGCTTAAAAGGCGATTTTAAAACTGTGGTTGAACCTTTTTCATTATTTATTTTCGGGCTGTTAAACCACTTTAACGACTTATTTCCAAGATTCTAAATTAAAATAAAATAACCTACCTCCCATTCAAACACCTAAAACTTGTATATCTGTCAATATTCTATATCACAGGTTAGTTATATAATATTCTCCTGACTAAGGAAGGGTGCTTCCGAAATCGGTAGAGGGGTAGAGTGTTAATAAAATAAAAGTGGTTTACAACAAATTCATGTGTTTTTTTTTTATTGTAAACAATATTAAATTGATATTTCAGAGATTTATTTCTCATAATGGAAGTGACGTTAAGCTAAAATATGAAAAAATTTTCGACATTTTTTGAACGGACCCGTTAGACCCAATCGTACACCATTCAAAATTTTTAATTTTAATTAGGGTTATTTGGTCGTTGATTTTGCCTTTAACTGTATCAACTGTTTTTAAGATTTAACCAAACTCTGATGGGCCGAGAATCTCCAACGGGGATCGTTCAAATGCAAAAAAAATTGTGCTAATTAACGACGTCAAATGGGACGGGGTTTCAAATAAGTAGGCCTCAGTAAGGTATTAGTACGTAATGCTAATAAGATAAGTATGAACAAGGTAATAATTCGACCACTATAACACGGGCATCAGCCTAGTATGGTGGTCGAAAAATCCACAAAAACTAAACCATAATATTTATGTAAACAATAAAGAAAATTAAAAAATAGATGAAAGAGAAGAGTATATGGGTAAGGTTTAAGTGCTCTCTGAAATAAGATGTTTAATGTTATTGGCAATTCCGCATCTAGAGAGATTTTCGCAACATTCATCCTAATATCGATTGCAATACATTAAGAGAGATTTATGGCGGAGTTAATAATATTCTATCCGATTGTTCTCTCCACTCAAAGAGATGCACAATGTTAATGGATTCTCAAACGAGCAAAGGCCTAGCATGCAATCGGCAATAAATTAAAAGGCATGATTGTACGCTCATAAAAAGGTGTTCGAACGATGTGAATGATACCGAAAGACAATTAAAAAAATATTTGTATACTCGTACATTAGATAAATTCTTTATCGATTGACTGTGAAGACAATAATTGATGAGCGATATTAATATTTGTGAGCATAATTTTTTAATGAATAATCACTGGGATTCAATATTTTATGAAAATCTTATTGGCATGATAACAATATGAAAACTGAAACCATCTTTATTTTTAAAAAGTCAATTGTTGCGAATTTTTAAAAAAGCGAAATATCTACAAATTAAAAAAAAAAAGTTTTATCCTGACGAAAAAACCATTGATTTTAAACACGTTGACAATTTTAAATAAATAAGTGGTGTTTTACAAAGATGATTTATATTCATTTAATTAAAATGACCCACAAAGTGAATTAGAAAACATTGAAGAAATAAGAAGATATGTTTGCTTTATCATTCTAACAACCCACACTCAAAAAAAGTTCGAACAAAATTCGCAAATAAATTTTTTAAACATAATCCCGACCGTTGATTCTTTCATACGAAAAATGCATAAGTAATACCTAAGTAAAAAATGTGGTGGGAAATCAGAAATATATATATATATATATTTTTTAAATAAAACTACGTGCTACTCTGATACATTAAAATAAGACAATGATGGATCTTTTAAATTATATCATTTCCTACTTTTTATATTGACACTAGCTGTTACCCGCGGCTTCGCTCGCATGGTATTAGTGGGAAATTACTGTATAAAGAATTTTCCCACGGTAATGACATTTTTTTCCATGATAAAAAGTAGCCTATGTCATTTCCCATTCCTCCAATTATCTCTGTTTAAAAAAAATCACATAATACAAACAACAAATAACGATAAGACAAATAAAATTCTTAAGAATGACATTTCAAAAATAAAAATTCTATTTTAGAAAATATTTATATTATAGAAATAGAAATTTATTTTAAGTAATGACATTTCAAAAATAAAAATTTTATTTTAGAAAATATTTATATTATAGAAATAGAAATTTATTTTAAGTACCTACTCCCTTTATTAATATTTTATTCATATTTTAATCCAGGTAGGTACTTAAAATAAATTTCTATTTCTATAATATAAATATTTTCTAAAATAGAATTTTTATTTTTGAAATGTCATTACTTAAAATAAATTTCTATTTCTATAATATAAAATATTTATATTATAGAAATAGAAATTTATTTTAAGTAATGACATTTCAAAAATAAAAATTCTATTTTAGAAAATATTTATATTATAGAAATAGAAATTTATTTTAAGTACCTACTCCCTTTATTAATATTTTATTCATATTTTAATCCAGAGTAACCTAAAAAAATAACAAAATGACAGTCCACGCCAAACACTATGCTTTATAGCAACGTTATGCTTTTCGTTCGGACAATAAACATTTTTAGAAATAGGTAGATATTAACTACGACGCCAAAAAAACACTCTTTTTAAGCACAAAGCACTCTTTTTAAGCCTAAAATTAAAAAAAAAAAAAAACATTGTTTCCAAGGTAACAATTTGTTTGACGTTTGCAATAACTCGATTTTGTTAGGGACAGAAAACGTATGATACATAATTTCATAACGCCACAGCTTATTCATAACGCAAGAGCTTACCAATATATGTATATAGCCTACGTTACTCGCAAATAATGTAGCTTTCGATTAGTGAAAGAATTTATAAATTTCATTCGATATTTATTGCGTGAGAGAGTAAGGACCATCCATACAAATTTTCGCTTTTATAACGTTATATTATTATTATTATAGTAAGATGTGGATATTTCACTTTGTGAAAAATTATCATTTTCTATTACATATAAAGCAGGCAAATATATTGATATTTGAAAATCTGCAATAGATTTCGTGGACATCTACACAGAGAAACCAAAAACCTTTGGAAGATGTTTCTGTTTGTCAGAATGCTCCTCAGTTATCATATATTGATAAATAAACAAATATGTATACCTAATACACGAGAATTAAAGTTCGAAATTATGATTTAAAGTCTACGAAAGGTAGGTATCTACCAACATTTTGAAAAGAAGAGGAGAATAAACAATTTGCATACTATCCTAGCTTTTTCTCCCAAAAAAGGTTTATATAGACCTAAAATTTATTAATGCAGCAGGCTTAAAGATGAACCGCCGAACGAAAAAATATATCTTATTTAACTGGTAGCCCTGTCATATCTACGTTGGTGGCTCTCTTAAATTTATAGATAAGTATGTCGATCTAAAAGCAATACTTTTCTTACGCCACAAAACCAGGAAGAAAATAAAACAAAAAGCGACGTCGAAATCGAAACATCTGAACGTCGGACTTTCGTAAAACTTTCCACTGGCGCGGCTAGCCGAAAACCCCAAAAACCAAGACGAAAACTGTAACAGCTGACTGAAGCGGGCGCGTGGGTGGGGAGCCATGGGGGAGTGCCAAGAGACGTGTCACTGCTTCTGATGTAGTCACTCGTTCCTGTGTTCCTACCTTGCTAGCTTCCTCTACCAAGTTAGCGGGTTCGTCGCCCTTGGAGCAGCGGTGTCGCCCAGCTCTCGCGGCTGATTAATAGCTGAGTTAATGAACTATACTTAGGTACCTAATTCTTACTCCTAGATTCCTAGATCCGCCGTAGGGCTAAAGACGCGGGGACCGTCAAATACCTAGGCGAAAAAACTCGGAACGAATCTGTGGGGAATGTAAGCTAAGTAAGCCAAATAAATCGGTGGTCTTCGTTAAGTTAAGGATGATGCATGTACGATTGCACAGCTTTTCCAGCCTTAGATATATCAACACAACATTTCTATTATAAGCTGCGGAACATTGAAATATCCATTTAATTGTAAACAAAGAGAGGTCGGAAAATTGTGTGTTCAATATTGTCTGCTGCTCAATAAGGACAAAGAAGAGTGATGAAATTTGCGAGACATTATGTAGCAATTAATAGCTAAGGTTTATGTCAAAATATTATGATATATATATATATATATATATATATAAATATACATATTTTATAAGTTAATTTAATTTTGAGGATGAGAACCAGACTTGCCTAACCCACATTTTATTTTATTTATTTCATTGCTATTAAATACATTTTTAACAGGACCAAACATGAGCTTAACAAAATAAATATTGTTTTCTGATAGTTCCATATAAATTCTACAGGAATTTCTTTATATATAACAAATCTATGGCTTTACCACAAATTATCTCAAAAATGAATAATTGTGGGTAAGGCAAAGTCTGGTTCCCACCCACACAATGTAAGTATTCTTATCTATAAATCGAAGAAACAAAAGTTGTTTCATTTGTGAAAGACATAGTAATGATTTAATGAATATTTAGTTACATAAAATATGAAATGAAAAAGATTACAAACGTATTTATCCGATATTTTTACATAAAATGTTGCCTATGTATATGTTCTTGCTGACAAACTACATAAGACAGGATTGATTGATAATAAAAATAAAAATAAATCGGTATGTTAAGGTATGTATGCTAACTCTACACAAATTAACCGACGTTGTTATCTATTTTACAAAACATGTAACTTAATTGGGGAGCTTTATAAAAAAAATGTGAAGGAAAAGTGAAACTATCCCAAAACGGGGATTTCGAGCAGGTATTCAATTCTCAAATATAATAAGAAAATGAGTAAAAAATATTGTACCAGGAACAACAATATTTTCACGGAAAGCTTTCAGAATAAAGGCGAATAAGCTCTCAAGGAGCTGAAGTTACAGGATATTGAGCAAAATACAAAGGTAATGTAGGTACCTACCTTTACTCGGTTAAAAGTTCTCCGGGACCATTTAATCATTTTTTTCCTTCTGACGTTTGGGAATCGGGAGAGAGGAGTAAATATGTCGTAACAAGTAGTAAAAATAGATTTTTTATCGTGTTTTATGTTTTATATTTAAATAATCTATTTACATACACGACAATAAATACATTTATAAGCAGAAGAGGTATTAACTCTGTAAAATAAAAATGTCTTTTGTAAATTGCAGCGAATTTTTTGAAATATTTAATGAATCAATATGACCGCCAAAACATGCCATATTTAAGGAAGTACGTTAGTGAAATACACCTTCCATACGGACGACTAAGGAAATGAGTTAAGTATATGCAATAAAGGCATGTTTAAATTCACAAATAAAGGTTATTTGTATTTCAAGCTCAAATGTTGTTATTTAAGAACATAAATTATTAACAATAAAATTATTTTTTATTAACAAAGGTTGTTATTTAAGAACATAAATTTAAAACTATAAAACGATGTTAAGCATAAAAAAAAACCATCCGTAACTATCTACAAAAAAAAAGTTTAGTTCCTCCTGAACAGCTTAATAAGTTTTTGATACAAGTATTTCCCTTATTTATTATTTTGTAGAACTGCATTTTAATTTTTTATTTATTTTACATATTCAATAATATTATTATTTAATCCATAAAAACAGTCTTATATAAACAAGTTCTGCTTTGTAATAATTATTATGTGTGATAGCTGTTTCGCCCTTTGAAGGCATCTTCAAACTGTCTGCAGTTTGATAATGCCATCAAAGGGCGAAACAGCGGTCTGCATTAAACTTTTTTTATAGATTAAATAATAATATTTTTGCATAAGTCAGTCATTTTAAATACATGTAGGATTACGAAAGATTTTTTAAATATTTATATTGAGGGGTCAGTAGGATTTATCGGTCCAGTTAGGAGTTCCACCAAGCCGAACCCTCTGATATGAAAATATCTGGAGTCGGTGAATATTTTTTCCCATTTGGTCTCTGGTAGATTGATGCATTATTCTTGTATTGTTTTGTATTTATTATACTTATATAGTGCACTTACATAGCGTGGATTGACTAGATAAACATTTGTGGAAAAGTGTGTGAAAGGGTTTAGTTTTTCCCGTGGGGAAGATTTAACCCGGACATAAAATCTGGAGCACTATAAAAGAAATAAAAAATAAACAAAGTATTTCACATTATACTATTTCAAGATAATTTGAATTTATATACCCCACTAAAGTACTTCTTAGGTTTGTATATTATTTTATTTGCATTAATTATTTGTATAACTTCTAATAATGCAACTATGGTTGTAAATATATAAACATAGTTGAAAACAGATTAAAAACAGGTAAAGCAGATGACTTTATACTGGTGCTTTACGGGTGGTTTCAATTTCCTTTTCGTGGATGAATTAATTCTCACAGTCACCTTATATTTTTAAGACTACAAAAAACACAACTTGTGAACTGTGGATAGGTAAGATAAGAGTTAGTCAGCCCGATTTCAGTGGATTAAAATATTTATTTCTTTCCGTGTCGAGGTGAATAGTGTTTTGTTTGAGGCGGAGAGGCATGTTGGAAAACGAGATAATTAAGGGGACAGGGGATTTAGAAATATACGCCGCTACAAATGAATGCTGACTTTAGCCTGTCGGCAGGCAATATTACACATGGGAACAAATCTATTCTCATTATAATCCAACTTGCAACTGAAATAATTGTATTTTGACTTAGTTTCTTTATGATTTATGCGCACGGTGTGTTCTTTCTTTCACGAGTTAAATAAGTATTTATAACCCTGTGCAGACAGAGAGTTCTTAGGTATGCAGGAAGAGAACTAAAACATCTTTCGAGTCTTATTTGTGTACAAAACAGAAAATATGTGTATATGATGAAACCGCAAAATCTCTCGAATGTTGAGCGTCATGAAATTTGCACATTTCTTTTTTTATAGCTTCTAAGTAGTAAATGAACAAGTGTTAAAGGTTGTGTACAATGTAGAAAAAAATTTTGAACGAAGCAGAATACACTCTCGATCGATAAGCTCCGGCGTCATGCAAATTTTATGGCATTTTGCCTCTAGAATTTATAGGTTTACGCAGTTGTTATCAATGTTTGTCAAAACAGAGCTTTAGAGCCACATAAAATTATGTTCGACATTTTTTTCGTTGAATCTCGGGCGAAATAAAGTTCGGCTATTCGCACCGAAGAAAAGAAACAAACATATAAAGCGTAACTCACTTCATACCTTTGGAGTAGACTTCAAAGTGTCTCAATTGGGGAACAAAGTCCAGCTTCTTTTCTGTGCCCTCCGGTGTACCTCAAGGTTCTCATTTAGGCCCATTATTATTTAATGTGTATATATATGATATTTACAAATGTTTTTTACATGCTAATTACCTAGCATATGCAGATGATAAAAAAATATACTTAGTTATTAAATCAATCAATGACTGCATTAAACTCCAAGAAGACCTTAATCGTCTTTTTGTCCATTGCGAATTAAACAAACTTGTTATTAACATCTCAAAGTGCAATAAATTAACATTTACACGTAATAAAAATATAATTTCATTTGTATACAAACTGAACGGCACACATATCAATGAAATAAAATATATCAGGGACCTTGGGAAGGATGTCAAATTAAACTTTATCCAACACACTGATGAAATAATTAACAAAGCCAATAAAATGCTGGGATTTATAATTCGTATAGCAAAACCCTTCCACAACATAAACACTCTATATTCCCTTTACACCTCATATATTCGCCCGCACTTGGAACACTGTACAACGATCTGGACTCCTTTATACCAAGCCCATATTGAAAGAATAGAAAGAATTCAAAAAAAAAATTTTAAACACTTAAATTATAAATTCATATTACACTTCTCAAATTATACCGAATCCATTAAATTTCACAATTTTAAATCCCTCCAAACACGACGTCTAATTATTGATCAAATCCTATTGTTTAAAATTCTAAACAATGGCCTGGACTCACCAGAACTTACCAATTTAATAAATTTTCATATTTCGTCAAGATCAACCCGGCAATCCGATTTATTTTACTTACCCTCTTGTAGAACAAACATTAGAAAAAACTCCTCAATTCCTCGTGTATGTGCACAATATAATACAAAATTTCACAGCATTGACATTTTTAGTAAAAACCTTAAGAAATATCGATATGAAGTAACGCGTACGATCGATTATTAATATGAGAATATATCGTGAGCATCTCCTATCCTTTTCCTATATTCCTCTTCCTCTCCTCTTCCTATAACCCAACATTAATTATAATTAGACATCGGATTATATGCATTTGCATATGCAAATGCATATAACTCTCTAATTATGGCGTTAATGCATATTTGAAGCCTTTTTTCCCAATCGTGCATATTTCGTTTAGTTTTCGTCAATTTGACAATCCTGAGGCCATTGCAATTCAGTCAAGCGCAAGCTAGCATTCGAAGACGCATCCACTAAACAGAATATTACCCTCATCTCAACACATTTCCACAAGTTACCAGATGCCATAGTTAAATTGGAAACAAAAAACCTTCCTCTATTTAAATCAATAAAATACTGGAAACAATGATCGAACTTGCCAACGCCCTTCTTAATTCAATATTGCTTAAGAAGCCGAGTCTTGATGACATGAAGAACATTAATGCCTGCATCAACGGTATAGGTGCTATCCTGCCTAAACAGGTATATCCAGAAATGGCGCCAATTTTTAAATTTTGTTCAATTACGTCAATTTCGACGAGTGAGTACAGGCAAATGAGTACTGGGTGACAAACGTCACAAATTCGCGCTCGAAAATTTGGAAAAATAGTTAATTGTATATTGTCACAAATAATATGCACAATTTTAAGGATACTTCGCTGTTATTGTACCGTCTTTAATTAAAAGATATACAAATAAAAACGGTTTTTTGATTTTTCATTGTGCATATTTTGGCCATATCAAGAGTTTTTAGTGCATATTTCGGCCTTTTTTAGTGCATATTTTGGCACTTTGTTAGTGCATATAATCCGATGTCTAATTATAATATAATACTTCATTTCCGATGTACTTTAGCATAAGAAACCTGTGTGGCTTGACTCCAGTTCAATTATATATTTATCACTGTATATGTATTATGTAAAAGCTGTTTGTTTCTTACAAATAAATAATCTAATTTCTTTCAAAAAGAGATGTTAAGTTATCCTAAGCATTATTATTAAAAGTTTCCATTATTGTGGAAGGTAGGTACCTACAGAGCCGTATATACCTAGGTACATAATAATTTTAACATAAGACAATATTTTTCGAAAAGCATACATTTTAAAAGATGTTAATAATTAGTAGTAACTATGACGATGGTCAAAATCTGAGATCTGAAATATTAAAATTTTTTCGTCAACGTTAAACAGAATTCATGCTAGTGGAGAAAATTCTACTTATCATAAAAGCCTATTATGTTCAACCGAAAAATCTACGTGTTCTGGAAATTAAACAATAAATGGAAAATCGAGTACATATTTCTGTCTGTCTAGACAAGTGATGGATGCGTCGTGAAATTTTCTATTTATAGAGTTTTATGTTTAATGACATTGTTTAATGAGAATGTCAACAAAACGAACATTAAACGACCCCTCATACCAGCTAAATCACTGTATTGCAAAATTACTGTATAGCACACATTTTAAGATTCTAAAGAAGAATTAAACAGCAAAAAAATCGAAAATGAGCCCTCTTAAGATCCGGCAGTCATGCATTTTATAGTGTTTTTCCACAATTAATTGCTTCATATTCATCCTTCATACCCTTTTCCCCCCAGAACTTCCTCCTTATCCTTTCTCTAAAAAGACCTTCAACAGAGCATCCCCAAAGATGACATAATCACTGAGGGATTTTTTTTCCTTAAGACTCCTGTCTGAAGATAATGTTAAAAAACTACCACCTCTTTAGGGAATATAATTATAAATATTAAAACATTAAAATCAACAGAAAAATCTATTTAGGGGCACACATTAATTACGTGAGCTGTTTTTTTTTTCAATTTAGACTTCTCCCTCCCATTGGTGAGATTTACACTTTTTTCTTACTCTTGAAATAAATGTTTTTCATAATGCAGGGTGGAGTATTTAGTTTCGATTTTATTTCGTTTTTTACTTTGTGTTTGATTTTTTTTTAATTGCCGGCAACCCGGGCGTTTATTGAAATAACATTATCATATACAAATACAAATATCCTTGGTTTTCCATAATATTCTTTCTTCTCTTTAAATATATACTATTATATACGATTACAACACACATATATTTATGTAAATGAATTATTTAAGTACTAAGTAATAACCACATTTATGTACACTCCTTTTCCATACACAAGCATATGCTTTAAATGGAAAAGTAGTAAAAAAAAAAAAAAAAAAAAAAAAAAAAAAAAAAAAAAAAAAAAAAAATATATACAAACAAGTAAGCTTTAGATGTTGTTTTTGATTTTAGCTTCTATTTTTTTTTTGGTTTTGCTTTTGATTTTGTTGTGCTTATGTAGATAATCTTAGTAATTAATAAATAAAAATAATAATATAAAAAAACCCAGCCGGGAGTGAAATTCACAATAAATAAATAAATAATGGCCATTAGCTTTTTCCAGTGTGCAAAATGGGACACTTCAAAAGGGGTAAATATTTTTTTGTTTTTAATATCTCTAGAATAATATATATTTTTTTAAGGTTGTCGTGAGATTTTAATGTTTAAATGAGATTTGATGAGATTTTACTGGACCCCTCCCCCCATTTTGAGCTCACATAATTAATGTATGCGCCCTTTTCTTAAGATAGCGCTGCATTTTTGATGTCTTTTATTAGGTACTAGCTTACAAGGAAAAAGTTGTTCTGCCATACAAATTATTTATATGGACACCGTAAACCTAGCGGTATGAAATATACTTTACGACCTATTCTCATACCTACCGAATATACATGAAAAAATTCATAAAAATCGGTCGAGCAGTTTCGGAGGAGTGAGACCACAAACACCGTGACAAGAGATTCTTTATATAAAAGCATTCAATTGAATCTTTGAATTTAATACCGTAATTAATTTGTTCACCGGTGATGAGAGACTTTGAAAAAGTGAGCAATCTGAGATTATTGTTAATACGGCAGAATCACTGACGACTTATTATTTACTCTATGGGGAGAAACAACGTTGAGTTTCGTTCTAAAGACAAAATGAAGTAATGAAATGAATCTGCTTGTGCTTAAGCAAGCAAAGAATGATGGCAATTAATGCTACATTTGAATCAAAGAAACAAAACCAGGAAACAAAGTGTTTTATCGTTTATTGATTTTGACGTATTAAGTCATATTGAGCTACATCTTCCTTTAGTCAAAGTTTCGTGCACCTTGCAGTGTCCATCATCAGGGCAGATGTCTCATAATAGTGTTCATTATTTTTTTAACACTTTACACTTTCAAAACGCCACCGCTAATTTAAACCTACGAAGAAGCGATCCCACGCAGAGAAACACATTCCTTGGGGGGACGTGATAACACGGAAATAAACTAAATTCAAATATACTTTCGGTCGCTAAGCGCGGTGCTGAAGTAAAAGTAACGTGTGTCGGCATTGTATACACATAATTAATGTATTGCCAGTAGTAAAAAACGAATCCAAAAGTACTACCCCAGTATGAATACTGCAGAAAAATTAAAAAATGTTTATTAAACAATATTTTTTTACATTAACTCCACACAGGAGGCCCTGAGGA
Source organism: Limnephilus lunatus (assembly GCA_917563855.2). Taxonomy (NCBI): domain Eukaryota; kingdom Metazoa; phylum Arthropoda; class Insecta; order Trichoptera; family Limnephilidae; genus Limnephilus; species Limnephilus lunatus. The sequence continues at coordinate 42,552,480 of OU830598.1, read as the reverse complement.
AAATAATTTCCCACAGGGCCTGTCATCTGAGATACTGTGTGGAGGTTCTTTTTGAGGAGAGGAAGGAATGAACATTGGTCTTGAAGAGACTCATGTTGTAGAAAGAAGAAAACACAGAGGCCGGCAAATCGTTCCACAGCCGAGCTGTTAAACTCAAGAACGAGTCGAAGAAGCGACCCGTTCTCATGTGACAAATGTTAACCGTGTACATATGTTGGGCGCGCGTTTAACGTGTTCCCGACTATGCACCGGAGCCGAGGGGTTCAATGACGCTAGTTCCTCGGAGCATCTTCCAATGAAATATCGGTAGAACAAGGATAGCATTCCCACCCGACGCTCGTAATCTAAAATCCGTTGGTTACGATGGGGGAATCTATCAAATGGACCACGCGTTTCTCCACAGAGTAGAGGGTTTTTTCAGATATTTTGGAGATGCAGTCCAGAGGTGGCTACCAAATTCAACTAGGGACGATTTGTACAGGGTCATCTTATATAATTTTTTTACCGAAATATTGCAACTGAAATGTCCATAGCTCTCATAGCGGACATGAATTTAGGGGAGAAAACAGAGTTAATCGAATTTTTTTTTAAATATATATATTATGCCAAATTAATTAACACCTTTTGAAACTTATAATTTTTAGAACAAGAATTTTCCACACGATATGATTTTTAAATAAAAAACAGCTACATAACAGGGGCGGTCCGTGACTTTTCAGTGAGCTAGACTGCTACGGCTGAAAATCTTCAAACCAAAAACTGAAATTTAGAAAAAAAAATCTCATTTTAACTACAGCTGTAATATAGTAATCAGTGATGTCATATTTTTCATTCTTTGCACTATAGCTCAATGAAAAGTCAAGGACTGCCACTGCCACATATTTTATATTTAAAATCTGCCAATGAATGTGTAGATTTTACTGCAAGCTTGGAATTCCTTTGCGATTCTCACATAAATCACCATGCTACTTTTAAAAGAGTTATAAATTATGAAGCATATTATTTTTATTAAAATCAAAACGTGAAAATAATTTATAAGAATGATAGAGATAACAACGGGCTCTGATTGGCAGGACCATATGTCACATCATTAATAACAATCATTTTCATTTAAAAAAATGGGAACAACTCCAAGTGAATAAACGGTGAAATCGTTGATCGGACTGAGACAGTAGGTATAGCAGGTAATAGTTATAGCCGAGAGCGTCGGCGAGCAAGGGGCATCCCCGCGCCGCGTCTGGTAGCGCCGCGACGCCCGACCCCGGCGCGGGCGGTCAGCGACCCGACCATACGAACGTATACAGAATGCATTGAGATTATAATACAGAATATTATGTACAGAAAGACGCCGCGAATGGAACTGATTGTGTTTTGTATTTGAATTGCGAAAAGTTTATGAAATTCACAATATAGAAAAATACATCGTTTCATTGGGTGATTTTTTTTAATTCATGGTGCTAAAGATGCGTCTTTTCAAACCTTTAGGATAATAAAAGCCATTTAAAGGGTGTTTTGAAGACACAGGGCAACGGAAATTAATAATGTACCTCAACCTTTTAACATCTTTAAAAAAATCTGTCTTATCTTTTGTTTTTGTGTTTCTTATCCAGAAATTTTTATTGTGCATTACCATACAAGGCGACTTTTAAATGCTTCTAAATGCTAAACCTTCAACAGTCGTCACATGTCAGTAAATTGTCCCATAAAAAGGCTTTCAGCGTAGTTCGCAAACATGAAGCAAAAATATTCATACATTCATACAGCCAGGATATCGCTCAAACCTTCAAAAGCCCCAGAATAGTGCTCATTTTAGACGCCGAGGCGCTAACTGTCACATATCAAATCAGACATCTACGTAAATAATATTGAATACTTCCTACCGAAATTTACGTAAATCGACTAATTTTATAAGTATATTCATAGGGCGATGAGGAATGACGACGTTATTAATTGATAAATAATCAATCTAAAATAGTCTGATAAGGAATTTTAGAAGTTTTAACGCCAGGACAATTTTCAATGTTTTCAGCGGTTAGTTTCATTAATAGTGCACGACTCCAGCAAAATAATACTATTTTAAATTGGTGTCCTGGTATATACTATGCTGATTGAACTATTAAAAAGTATTTTAGGTTCATGAAATAAACTGTCGCTGTAAAATTTTTCAAAGATCGTGTTCTCCCGATGACAGTAGAATGCATAGATATAGCACTCACCATAAAAGAACCAGCCACAGTAGTTAGATTTTTCAAAGAAAAAGAAACATTACGTTTCTCTATTAAAGTCATGGACAATCTGTTGAATTAATACTGGTGAGATACTAGGCTTGCGACATATAAACTGAATATGTTCCAAGCCGCGCTTAGCTTGATATTCCAACCAAGCCGAGCTTAAACTCAATCGACAAACCGGGCGTATGAAAAGCCGCCTTCCGATGCAAAAGCGCGGGAAATGAATATGACCGTGTTGAGGGGAGAGTGGAATTTCCACAACACGGAGCCGGAGGTCGGAGGACTTCTACCGCTGTGTTTACGGAAGTCGGGGTGTTTGTGTTCGCGTTGCTTTAATACATTATGACATTAATGCTTCGTGACAGATTTTAACGAGGACAGAATTATTGAGGAAAAAATAATAACAATGACGTGACGTTTTCTTTAAGGACGGAATGAATTATGGTCAAAGTTTTGTCAATTATTATTTTTATTTTATTTTTTAACTTCGGAGAGTTGAAGTTTTTATTTAACTTTTTTTTTACATTAGCTCCACACAGGAGGCCCCGAGGAAAATAATTCCCCTCAGGGCCTATATCATCTTTGGGGATGCTGTGTGGAGGGTGTATTTAGGAAAGGAAGGAGACGAAGTTCTGGGAAAGAAAAGGGTATTAAGGGTGGGTAGGAATCTGGGGGTCAGTGAGTCCGTGGTGTGTCCAGGAGTGACGGAGTATGAATCCATCCCTGCGATGCAAGGCGATGCTCAGAGGGAGTACGGCTGAAGAAGTCAAAGGGACTCCTTCAATCATTCTCTCTCTCGATCCGGCCTGCCATGCAGCTGGTGGGCAGACGCTTCCGCCGCCAAGACCCGAACGAACCTCACCCCATGAACCCGGGCACCCCTGCTAAGTTACCAAATGTAGCGAACCACTTCGGTTGACCAATGGCAGAGGTGTTGGTTATCCAATAAATGGTTCCCGGGCGGTGGTACCCATATCCGCCTCCCTCCTGTTTTAAGATTAGGGGATTATGGCATTAGAAAGACATACCTACTGCTGAAAGGTCAGTCGTAATATCTCCCCTTTTCTCATAAACGAAAACAAGTAACAGTGAGTAAGGTTAACATGGAGCTCTCGGCGGCAGGACCATAAAATACAGTATTAATATTCATGATAAAAGGGGTTCATGAGTTTATTTTTAATATTTACACTGAGGGAAATCATTTCCATCGACGCCTACGAGCGTGTTACCTTCGGATATCCATTGGTAGAATACCATTGCTATAAATATGCCCATTTTAGAAGACTTCCTGTGTGGACCAGTAACTTTTTGCAAATCCGCATTTTTGCCAATATTGTCTGCTACTTAATTCCAATTGGTATTTTTCTTCTAGTCGCTAGTTTAGCGGGAATTTCACCAGCTATTTAGTTTTCGACTTCGAATATTAGGGACACTCAAACGAAAATTTGAAACAGACATACAGAAATGATCGCTCGCATCTAGTAATTGAACCCAGCACCATTCAACCCTCGGTCGAAAAGCCGCCGCTACCCGAATTTCTACCGATTTCTCACAATCTCCCTTAAACGTTTCAAGTTTTTAAGCTCTTAAAAAATATATGTTATTTTTGAAGATAAGATATATACATTCCCCACGCCCAAACGTAAATTATATGAAATTCCCTCGATAGAAAAGTATGCTCCGAAAATTATTATAAACACGTTTGTTTTTGTTATTTTTTTACAAGTTATATTTTTGCTCTATTAAATTTATACATCTTGTATATTTAACATTGATTTGATTAAACGGGTTAATGTAAAGAACGACTCGTGTTTTATTAAACATTTTCACAATTTTCGCTTCAATTTTATCGTTTTAAATAGTAGCGCTCTCTCTCCAACATTCGTAATTACATATCTCTCCATCTTCTTCTTTTTGAGCGGGGATACGGCGCCTTAAGAGCAAGAGTCCCGAGAAGGCTAAGGTTTTGGGTTCAATTCCTCGATGCGACCCAATCTTTTCTGATTTATCTCTTTAAATTTTGGTTTGAGAGTCGCTAATATTGTCTTCAATGGTTAAATATTAAAATTTGAGGTTTTACTCACAAGTTATAGCAAAAATAAATAAAAATATTTATTTGTCGTCCGACGCTCTGTGGGGAACCCGCTTGCACAGCGCGGGTGTAAATTGTGCGATCAAACGTTTAAGTTTAGACTTACGGAATTCAATACTTCGTTTCTGTGAAAGCAGTATAAAACCGTACCTACATGATTTTATTTCAATGGCAAGCCAGAGAAAACGTTTTATTTTATTTTATAGTAATGCCTCACTAGAGTCTCAGCTGCTCCCGTCTGGAGCCAGGAGACTATGTCATACCCAATTGGGGTATGTTTTGAGGCTGAAGGTAGTGGGGAGGAGAAGGACATGGCGGAGAGGAAGGTGGGGAAGTACCTGGCTATTCAGATCTGGTCACCAAACACGGCTAACGCCATTTCAAGCAACGTTTCAATTCTGAATGGTGGTCTTACACCAGGGCGATACTGATAGTATCTTCCACTCTGGAACATGCCGCAAACAAACTATACATTATTTTAAATAAATAATTATGAAATAAAACAAAATATTCAAAAAAAATTATTCGCCAATGCCGGGATTCGATCCCGCAACCCGTGTATTTCAGTATTTCGTATTTTTGTTATATTTTTAAAGAGGAAATGGTCTCCAACCAATATATTTTACTTTTACAAGTACATTTACGCCTACCACTAGAAAGAATATAAGCGCAGTTTACGTAATATTGAAATCAAGGAGAAAAAATACAAGTGTGCTTGAACTTTGCAAATGTTCACATCTAGCAGTTTCACCTTGCGAGAGTAATGTCAAAAAGGCAAAATAGCTATTAGCCCTAGTTTGTTTGAAATAAGTACAAGCTGATCTAATAATACAAGAAGATAAATCTAAAAAAAGATTCGTCACGTCGGCAAATTGTCACGTAGGACAAAAATCTATACCTAGATAATTTTTTATTATATAGGTTAGGCCTAGCTGAGATAAATTCGTTTCGGGTGGAGAAAGAGATTCCCGGCGGGACCTTATTAGGTCAGCGGAACTGAGAAGGAAAACAAAAGAGTTAATTGAACCCCGGACTATGAGGCAAGAATAGACAAGGAGTTAATCGCCGAGGTCATTAGCGGTTCTCGGAACGGAACACAAGTCCAGTCTTCCTATTCCTGCTGCTCCGAGTCTTCTCCGGCTATAATTATTGACAAACCAAATTAAAGGCGGGATTTAATATTGCGCCTTTGTTAGGTGCTATTATTTATTAGGCTATAATACAGGATAGATTTATTACTTTATTATAGGAGAAATCACGTCAAAGAACCTGAATAATTATAATTTTAACTGCTTAGAGGTGTAAAAGAAATAACATTGCAACTTCACGATGTGTTAATTAGGATGTGTTAAAAATTAGTATGTTACTGTTTTGAAGAAAAAATCTATTTTGTTAAAGGTGAAAATTAACATTACGCCAAATAATCTTACTCTATGTTTCTGTAAAAAATACTTACTGTTTAAACATTGAGAAAATGACCAAATATTGTTGATTTGCTTTGGTTAAAGGATGGAATATAAATTTCACCATATTCTGTTTGTCAACATTTTATTTTTTATGATTATCATACAGTGAACGAAATATATTATATATATTATTTATTAGCCAAGATAAAATAAAAAGTATATGATAAAATACATTTTTTATAGTATAAACCACCTCATTGGGCTTAGCGTATACCGCGGTGGAAGGAATTTAATCTTATCTTAACGGAAATGAGTAGAAAAACATAAAGAAATAATAAGTAAAGAAATGAGAGAAATTGAAAATTGAAGAAAGAAATAAACATAAACACAAAATAAAAAATATAGGCGTGAAGTGTGTTGTTATAATTTTGTAGAAGTTATCTGTCCGCAGTATACGATGCCTTTGTTGACTCCATGTATGAATTTAGAGTTTTAAATTTACATTTTTTGGGTGAATGTCATTTTCAATTAAATTTAAAAAAATTATAGTCAGATTAAGATAATATTTTCGGAGTCATGTTGATGTCTGTCATGTTCCGTGGTACATTGCATTAATCGAAATGGAAAATTTAACTTCTAATTTTCTTTGATTAATAAGAGATAACTTTGTATAAACCACTATTTTAATAAACAATATCGACATGTTTCAATAACAATTTTTTCTTCTTCAGGATATGTTATACAAAGTTATCTCTTATTAATTAAATAATAAATAATGCCACAAAGTTATTTTGCAAAGATTGAAGAAGTTTCTAATTTTCTTTTTTAATGCTCTCTAATTTCCAAAATAAATTAATGATACTTGTTGGTATTTATGGTACAAAGGATATAGAAAATATCGGCATCGCGGGTACCAATTTTTGACGATTTTTTCTCGCATAACAACAAGCGGGTGCTCGTAGAATATGGCCAATCGCCCAACAATTCCGTTATTCGTTCCGTCCCATGGAAACGCAAGCTGAACAGATTAAGCCGCTAACCCTATTAATCAGCGAACACATTAAACGGCGCCTATTGTCATTTGAAAATCTTCTTGTAATAGTATTAATGGCACAGCAACACGGATATAATTCACTTACGCATGAGAACATAACCCAGAAACAAGCAATATCTTAACCGTGGAGGTGATAAAACGCGCTTCGGCAAATAAACCGAGGAAGCAAAGAGGCAATAAAGCAAAATTAAATAGCATACGAGTACTTTAAAATAATTCTAAGTAACGTTGAAAGTGCGGAGGTTGCCAGAGGAAAAAAATAACGACTGTTAGGGTGGGCGTAAGCACCACATACAAATACACTCCCCAGCCCTCACCCCTTTATCCCTCGACTCCCCCATTCCAGGAATTTTTCGCGGGGTTTTGTATGTCAATGTCATATTCCCTGACCTTAGACCTACGTCATGGCGCCGGACAATGGCTCTTATATCCATGATGTTTACGGGTGGTTCATGAAATAGATTATTTATAACTTAGTGTGGGATTTAATCAGACTTGTCCCCGTTGAAGGGACCTTGTTTATTTATGTATTGTGATGTAGTATAGATAACAAATAATCAATGCATAAAATACAATCTGTATCACGGTACGTTATGAAATACGTATCAATAACAAAGAGCTTAAATAATAATAAAAAATGTCTATTGATTGACTGACAATCACTTTAAAACTGATATAGATTCTAAACAACAGCCAACCCATCAACATATTCAATCGAAGGCAAGAGGCTAACATAATAATATTACGTTTTAAATTTTAACGTCAAAAGTTGTAAATTGACTGATGTTCATAGTTTACTAGCTGAAGTCCCCGGCGATGCTCGGGCTTTACACAGAGTTTTCGAAATCAAATGTAGACAGTGACCTTCCTCTTCTTTTCAGATGTGCAAAATTTCATCCACCTCGTCATAAAACTGTAGATTCGCATACAAATCAAATCCACACCACCCGCTTGCCAGCCCGCTCGTCCACCTTTATATATTATATATTTAAGCAATTTATAAAAAACCTTGACAAATTTTAAATACCTTAACCTTCCTCAAGAATCACTCTAGCTATTGGTGAAAATGAAAATCCGTTCAGTAGTTTTGAGTTTATCGCGAACAGACAGACAGACAGACGCGGCGGAGGACTTTGTTTTATAATATGTAGAGATTCTGAGATATTTGCATTTTTTGGGAAGAACACTGCAGACCTAAACCAGTAAAATTAGATTATTACCAGAATTATTAGATTATTATAGACAAGCATTATTAGAAAAAATCATGGAACTTTATCGTAATATAATATTGGGATTTCTTTAGATGTAAATAAATAAACCACAGGAAAATTCGCAGATCTTTCTAAGTTAACCCCTGTTTGTCATAAGTAGCGAAGTAGTTAAAGCTGGGAATTTTGTGATATTCAAAATCTCGTAGTACGGAGTAGTACTAGCGGAAAAATTGTGTATCAAGTTTATGAAGTGAATCAAATAAAAAAATAAAAGAATCAAATTTGAAGTCGATTCTTGTGATACATATATTTTTTTTAAATTTGAGCCTCGCCTTCACACAAATCGAATCCGAAGTTGGAATTTTTTAGAGAAAAAAAACGGGTTAAAAATGTGTCGAAGCGTAGAACTTGGTCCAAAAGTTTTTTTTGAACTTCAGTTGTCGTAAAATATTTTTTCCTTATTCCTGATATTATTTTGAGTGAAAAATGTATAAGATATTTTTTTGCTTTATCCGTGTTTGGTGACTAGGTCGGAAGAGCAAGGTTCCAACCCCACACTTCTCTCCCGAACTCCTTCTCCTCCTCATTACCTTCAGCCTCACAACATAACTTAATAGGGGATGCCATAGTCTCACTAGTTCCAGACGGGAGCATTTTCGGTATTCACATATAAAATATATTCAAAACCTCTCAGTCTTACATCAAAAGTATACGTATATTATATATCTGATTTGTGTAAAGTTTGATTATATCATGTTTGTTAAAGTCCTATGGGCGTTCAATAATACATATTTTTTTTTTAAAACACGCAATTATTCAAAATACACTATCGTAATCAGTAATTTATTACCTAAAACCTTGGTAAAATCAAAGTTAGTCGGGTGTTAAAAACTATTGTGAGTGAGGTAGGACATGGAGTAGCTAGCCGACAATTGAAGATACGGTAGTACTATATACGTGTACGTCACGTAGACTGGTACTACCTCAATACAGCCTTCCGTGCGCCTTCTGTAGCAACGTCGTTATAAGTTATAATCATTATATCACCAGTCTCTGCCATTCATTGTAAGGCAATACTCAAACTATGAGATTACTGAGGATTACAAAACCGAAATACAAATAAATATAATAATCACGTGACTTATCATTGTTGGAGGGTGTTTGGTATCTGATGCACGCGCGGAAAATAATTGATGTACATAATTTACACCATGACTATTCATATCAGGTAAACCCATCACTCAAGCTTAATAACTATGAATCATAAAGTGCACACTCACCACCATTCCTATTAGAAACGTTATTTGAATTAGTGACAGCCATGTTTAGTGACAAGATCTGAATGGCCAGAATCGCCCCAACCTTCCTTTATGCTTTCTTTCTCACTCCTTTCAGCTTCATAAAATACTTCAATTGGGTATTTCCACGTATTTTTTTATTGCTTAAAAAATGAAGCAAAAAATTACGATGATTTAAGCATTTTTATTTTATTTTTTTGTTGACGAATAAATTTTCTACAGCGAGTTAAAGTTTCCCATTTTTGAATCACTGCTAAAACGATATTTTGGGACGTGGCTATCGTGTGACGTCGTGAGTGCGGACGCTCCGGACCGTTTTCATTTTGACAGTTTTCGAGCGTTTTTAAAATCAATAATATTGAATGAAAACATAAAAAACAAACATTTTTAGTAGGATGATTAAAATCAGAAAAATGATCTTTAAATATTCCGTACATTTTCAACAGAATCCCTCGTTTGTGGAAATACCCCATTGGGGATGATACCATAATATGGGGACCATACATAGAGCCACTGGTTCCAGACAGTTTGGAGCAGTTGTTTGCTGTTAAGACAAAATCAGAATACATATTTTTGTAAACAAAGCCGGGTGTAGGTACAGCAAGTTGTTTATAAATATCATTCAAATTTGGTTAAAAGCTTTAATTGGGAAATAAACACGGAGTTGATGTTATAAGCGAAATCGAAGCAACGTTTAAAAATAACAATATTATTTTTATGAAGCAGCCAAAACAAGAGTCGTTTATTTTCTTCAAGTATTTTCTTTTAATTTTTTATATTTCGAAAATTTTCCACCTTTAAAATTTTTTGTTTACTTGACGAGGGTTGAGCAACACTACCTCTACCCAGGCCGAAACAACAAACCAAATCGGCCCCGTAACTTCTATGAGATCTACCCTTTTTAATTTATTTAAAAAAAAATGTTTTAATATTATACTTGTAAAAAATATTATCAGATTCAACATTTAAAGAAAAAGTAGATCATACACACAACACAATATTTAGTCAAAATGAAGGTACAGTGGGTTGCCATATTAATAGGGACAGTTCCAAAATTTTGCAATTTTTGTATTTACACTGTCTCTACTTTTAAATTACCTAGATATGATGGCCATTCTTTCGTTATTTTTGCTGCCGGTATCACCACTGACTCTTTTAAGAGGTGGAAATACTAGCAATGTATCACATCTCTCAAAAATTTAAGATTTTATCCACGTGGCCAGCATTTTTGTTAAATCGCGAGATCGTAGATCTTGCAAATAAATTTGCGTAATAATTATTTTAACGAATTTTAACAGTTCATTTATATTAAAACTTAAGTAATTATTAATTATCTATCACTTTTGTAAAGTTTGTGTTCATTTCTTATTTCAATTAATAGTTCTGCCGTGTTGAACCCAATATTGGCTTTTTTCATTATGGCCAGGTCTTCAGATACGTCTCCAAGAAAATGTGCGGAAGTGAAGATACTATTATTAAACACCAAACATTTCCAAAGGTAAATAGCAGCTCTGACAGGTATTTCAAAGTCTGTATTTAAAAGAATAAAGAAAAAAATCAATCAAAACCTGCCCCTCGAAGTGAATCGTGATGGGAAATGTAGCAGAAAACGAGTCACCACGCCTCCTACTGATCGCAAATGTCTTCAAAATCGCAAAAAGAGTGTTGATTATCATACCCCGATGATCAACGAAGAAGGTACCGAGGTCTCCCAAAGGACATATCAGAGATTAATGACTGAGGAGAACCTCATTGAAAATCGGTTAGCTGAAAAACTTAGCCAGACGGTAGCTATGCGGAAAAAACGACTAGGATGGGTCGAGGCATACCAAAACATGACTGTTGAGGGCTGGATGGTAGGAAAAGCATATTTTTGTAGTTTTCAAGCTTTTAAAAAAATCTAGTAGTCTGATCATGATATTTTTAGGTATGTTTCTCTTATGAGTCCACATTCCAAATTTTGGTGGAAAAATCATTGTTCGTCCGACGACTCCAAGTGGAGAAATTCGATCCGGACTGCCTTATGGAGACGATCAAATACTCTACCAGTATCATGGTACGTTCAATCATCTCTTCCAATGGAATGGGACGACTCCACATCATGCAAGGGACCATGAGGCAGGACCAGTACAGACAAGTACTGGAAAATCGGTTGCTGCCTCAGGTCGGAGAATGGTTCCCTGGTGGCCAGGAGTATGTATTTATGGATGATTCTGCACCCTACCATAAAACCAGAACTGTCACTGTATTCCTGGCCAAAAAAAACGTGCAGGTTTTACCTTGTCTGGGGAATTCCCCCAACATGAACCCCATTGAAAACCTGTGAGAGCTCAAAACGACGAAGCTTGCCAAGGAGGTGATCACAACCAAGGAGCAGCTCATCGAAATCCTCATCAGAGAGTGCCATTACTCTCCTGAGCTAAAGCGCAATGCGAAACTGTGCATTGAGAGTATGTCATGGCTTGTACAAGCTGTATTTGCGGCTAAAGGCGATTTTTTCAAAATATTAACTTTCTGTGCGATAATGTTTCAAAATAATTTAACACAAAAAATTAATGCAAATTTATTTATTTTTCAATGTTAAAATAATCAAAACCATATGTTCTTCTTAATAATAAATATAAACTGTACCTAAAATCATAAATACCTTTGTTTTACGAATTCAAAAGTGAGAAAACACATTTTTCAAAGGTGTCCCTATTAATATGGCAACCCACTGTATGTATGTCTATTCCAAAAATTACAAATAGACACCTACGGGAAACGGACATATTGTACCTACTATTTTAATAAGACGCGGATGCAAATAAAAAGCGAATCAAATTGCACCGCCGATCTAAAAAAGGCTGAAAAATGGTTAATAGATTAAGATTATTTATACTGATGTTGTCTCTGATCACCTATATATCAACTGATGGTACGCATGTATTATTTAGTATGTTGCCTGTGTTATATCTATCATTCTATGTATTTTATGCCTTTGTATTGTATTTGCTTGAAATTTTAATCTTTTATGTCTATTTTCAATAATGTGGTTTCTTGTTATATGTGTGCTTAAATGTTACATTGTTTAATTGACTAGCTGAAAAACTGCTGTGGCAGTTTAGCGGGTGCTTAAGTATAATGAAGATTAAAAAAAAAAGTTCTTTTAAGAGGACCTCATAGAAGTTAAGAGGGCAATTTAATTCAGTTACCTGGCTAGGGTAGAGCTGGCTTTGGATTAAGGCGGAGTTCGCTCCTCTGTGAATAATTTCTTGAATAGTAGGTAGGTATAACTCAAGTTTATTATGCTCTCCTTTGAGGTGAACTCCCTCGTAGCGGGAAATGGCCTTCGGCAAACAAAAACAAGGCCCTCTGTTTCGAGCCTTTCGCGGAAAAGTTCGCTACCATCAAGCAACGGGTCGAACATTCCATCCATAGTCCATAGTCAATAGGCCGCAGTGACCGCCCAGATACATAGAAGCTACGCAAGGTGGCTGGCCCTACACACCGGGATTTTATGAACATCTATGAAAATTTGTATATGAGAACACATTTTATGACATTAAAGTAGATTTAAAACGACATATGAAATATTTCATCGTATTGTTTTGATAATTTTGAAATTTTATTATTAAATAATATTGAATAGATTTTTCAGAATATTTAACACTTCTATAAGAACTTTTAATTTTTGTTTAATTATTCTGAAATAAACCCCTCTTAAAATACATGTCGTAAAAGACGTACTTATTTTCGTATAAATATTTCGACGACGAGGCCGAGAGAGAAAAAAATGAAGGAAAATGACATATTTAAGTCATTTTTGGATTTATTGCCCTTAAGAGCATTTTAGATTTCCGCTGTCGATATTTCTCAACGACTGTTTCAATATTCTTCCCGATAAACCATGAAAAATCAGTTATAATAATAACACAAAAAAGTATGCAAATTATTCAGGGGAGAGAGGTAAATCCGGAATAAAAACAAAAATAGATTTATAATAAAACATCGTGCTGCTATCACGGGGATCCTTCCACGTGACCAACAGTCTACATTGACAACCTTCGTATTGCATCGACAGCAATATTCTGTGCGAGGGCAGTTCACGTGCCAGTTCCTGGAACGTGCAACAATCGTCGGATTAATCGATACACTTCTATACAAGATAAATATAGCGGTTTGCATGCATTTAGTTGGTTCGATGGATTAGTTGTTGGAATCTGAGTAAAACGACATTACCAACACAGTTCTAAAATACTTGGAATAACAGTTATGAAAATCGCTAATTACGCCATTTGAACTTGACCTTTTATAAAAATAAATTTCATGCAAGGAACAGTGACTGCGATGCATGACAACGTGAGTCAATATACAGGGTGTCCGAGGGTAAAGTGCATTAACTTCGGGAGGTGATTTTACTTTATATTAGGAGTAAAAAAGATTAATAACTTTTTCTGAAATTCCAACTTTTTTCCCATACACAAAGACATACCTACTAAAAAACAGACAATCGGATGGAAAAACCTGATGTGTGCTCCCAGCCTTAGTTTTGTCCGATGACAGCGAAAAAGTCGTCAATATTAAGGTTAAGGACTTATTATCAAGTAGAACTGTGAACAGTGGAAGGAACCGGCGAGAGATCGGCAGGAATGGGATGTTTTCTATAGGCGACCAAGACTCTACAAAGGTTGTAGCGCCGAAGTCGTATGCTCTAATGCAGGTGGTTTGGAAATTGAAAATTTATCCTAGAAACCCTGGGTATATGACCAGCTTTACTCGCATATATTGTTAACGGTCGAATGGTCGCTGTACCCGCGGCGGCCAACAATTATTATTGTTACGCGGAGATTGAAATCTGGGGCGGCGAACTTCTCGCTAACTAATAATCATTGTGCAACCACCTGACATTTGGGTCGAGCTAATTCGCGTGAAAAACCAGCACACGCCCAATCATTTTATTTCAATATAATAATATTATCGAGATTTTTTTAAATCTAAATACCGCTCAATAATGTGAATGCCCCAATTGGGGTATGTTGTGAGGCTGAAGGTAGTGGGGATGGGCAACGTAGATGGTCAGAAAGCCATTATAAGCATCTGAATGGTGGTCTTACACCATGGCGATATGAGTATCTTCCACTCTGGAACGTGTCGCAAATATACCTTATAGTATTTTTAATAAAAAAATAAATTTAGGACTTAATGCATTTCAAAACATAATTAATATGATTTAAAAAAATATTAATATAAAATAAACCGGAATTTACAAAGATGTTGAAGAGATTCGAGATATAATTCGTCCCAGGACACGAATTTAATTAAAAAGCATTTACCACAATATAAACTCGTATTGTCGTAAGAAGTTTTTTAATACTTTATTATAATCTGCTCATTGTATTATGTTAGCAAATAACAAAGAATATTAACACTATTTATTCTATGTATGTTATTAACTAAGATCTCGAATTAAAAATCACATACTCAACATTTAAAAAAAATAAAATCACAAAGCAATTAAAATCTGACTTAACAAAAGTGCACGATAAAATAGCGAAATAAAATGGAATATCTCTAAGTAAATGGATTTTTGTAATACGTAAAAAAAATTATAATTACCATTGACTTTGAGTAATGTTTCCAAATACGTATTTTTATTTGCGAAAAATAATCTGAAAACGGTTCGCAACAAATTTACTAGCATTTTATCCTAAACGACCTTCGCAATCTCAAAGGCGCTTAAGGTGCCCTTTGACAGGACACAGAAAAGGCTAGACATAATAATTGCTTTTTAAATAAATTGAATTAGAAAAAACATACTAAATATCAAGCCGTTTATTAGCAGGGGTGGGCAGAGAGGATGCTTCATTCACATTCATAAATTGTCTCATACATATCCTCCTGCTGATATTCTGACCCTTGAAATGGCCCGATCAAGTATTTGGTTGACTTGACCGAGCCATATCTTCCTCGAGCGTCCCCGACTCCTATCTATTTTCTTAAAATTTAATTTTTGTATTTTTACCAAAATAAACTTTTTTTTACATGTTACACAGTGTTATAAATGAAAATAATAATAGCCTTTCCTCACCATAAAGATTCAAGGCTCTTGTGTTTGGTAAAGGAATTCTAGCTCTAAATATTAAAATCATGTAAGTAAGTAATAATCAAATATTGTGAAAAAAATACAAGAAAATAAATAAGAGCGTAAACATTTGCGTCATATATTCTTCTTACACTCCATTCTTCGTACATCCTCTCTACGTGCTTAAACCATCTAATGCCTGGATCACAAGCACCGAGTAGATTGGTGAGACAGTAAAATGATACGGGACCGAGAGAGTTGGATCTACGAGTAGGTGTTTACACGTAAATTTCAATTTGGCACCGATTTAGTCAGCCAATCGCGGAAAACGGTAGAACGGTGCGAGTGACGTGAAAGTGGCGAGTGCGAAGCGAGTGAATGTTTATACCAGCCGAGTAGGCAAGCGAGTCAGGGCGGGGAAGTGCGGGGAGGTGCGTGGGTTGGCAATCGGGTCCGGTAAGTAGAACAAGGTTCGAGTGACTGTCTCGCCCTTATACTCGGCCGAGAGCACTGTCTCGCCCATCTACTCGGTGCGTGTGATCCAGGCTTAAGGCTTAGACTCTAAGCGTTCCTTTCTTAATCATATACGTTGCGAATCTCCACATTTTTTACATGATAATCACGGTTATAGATGCCACATGAATTCCTCAGATATCTCTTTTCCTAAGAATTCGGTCTATTTTCGTCAGTTCCATGCATTGCTGACATTACATCCGGGTTGGTATCGGCACTATATTGTGTACTGTTAGCTTGGATTCTTTGGACAATTTTTAATTAACGCCAACCGCGTTCAGCCTTCAATAAAATACTAAATTTCCTGCTTTTGATTTTCTTCAACATCGACAACAGCCTCTCGTAAATATACTTCATTCAATACGCAAACTTAGCCACCTGCTTGCTACAAGCCTTTATCATTCGCAACTGTAATGTTTTCGTACTCTCTCTCTCTCTCTCAAATACCATGACTAGACTTGAAAAGTTTAAATAATAAGTTGTTATACAATAAACTATTAATATTACGACAATAACAAATATCTTAAACGTATTGTTCATTCAAAAAACGAGTCGTAGTCGATTGTGTTACCAGTCAGAATTCATGCTACAGAACATTGCAAATCCACAAACCTCACCAAGCGCCCACGGCGCGGCGGTGTAAACGTAAATACCTTCAGCCTCTTACTACTCACCATGAGCGCAAAAATTTATACCTATAGTTAGTTATTTTGGTTAGAAAAAAATGTGGATTTAAAAAAAAGTTCGTTCCTTTGTTCCTGTTTTGATTGCCTGCAAAGATGACTGGGTCAAGCTGTAGTCAAAACGTCACTTCGTTTGAGCTTTTTTCGGAAAAAAATTAAAGAGTTGAATTCATTATATTTTCACCACAATTACTAATGCAGAGATTGCGGAAAAACTATTCATGTAGAAATGATATTCTAAATAAGTCTCTAACGATTACAATATCGACGTAAGGTTGACAGCAGTAGTTGTCTAAACCAATCTGTAAAATATGTTACTACTCTAAATTTGACATAATTCCTAGACATCGAGCTAAAAAAAAATGTTAATCCTTTTGAAGGTATAAAGACGTAGGTACCATCTAAATTGTCACACCATAAAATGATAAAGATAAGACGTAGATACAGAAACAGAAGATATCATACTGAAATTTAGAGTGCTAGTTTATGCTTAAAAATGGCAAAAAATACAATGTCGGCGTGATTCGTGATAGAAAAGTTAGACCAATCGGGCGTAAATTTCAAATTCCGGAATTCGATCTCTAAGCATAAATTCAAAACCAAATGTAATGGCGATAAACGACGTCAGGCAGTATAAGAATGATGAAGTACACAATATTGATTGGCTGTTTTGAGTATCGATCTAAACTAAACTCAAAAGGTGTGTGTGTGTGTGTCAGATATTGGGTTCCATTCAAATCTACATGGAAGGCATTTCTATAAATGCGCGTTTTATGTATTCAGTGGATTTTTACAATATCTACCCTTAATTTCAAAATATGTCTTCTTCATAGTTTCAATAATTCGGAAAATTTGGTATCTAACCAGTAGAGCGACAGACCAAATAAAAACTTTTTTCTCGGATTGCTGGTAATTTTTTGGAGCTCATTTTGAATATTTTCCGCCCACATTAAAAAATCAGACCAGCCAATAAATTCATATATATTTTGGTAAATTATCACATATTTGTAGGATTTATAAAAAAATATTTTAAAGCCGTAAACTTCTACTTAATTACTTACAAATAAGGTAAAATTGGCCAAACTTGGCAGCCAAGCAATCCGAGGTATTTTAAATAGTGTCATATTGTGGCTAAAAGCGCTCCGTGGCTAAAATGTATTTCGATAAACATAATTTCGTAGTAGGTAGTGTAAGAAGGTATAAAATAGATAACTATGGTTTAATGATAACTGTTGTTAATTTCAACATGGTACCTATTGTAACCATCGTCGTTAGTAGATACTATAGTTCACGTCACATAATGAAAATAATGCA
Source organism: Limnephilus lunatus (assembly GCA_917563855.2). Lineage (NCBI taxonomy): Eukaryota > Metazoa > Arthropoda > Insecta > Trichoptera > Limnephilidae > Limnephilus > Limnephilus lunatus. The sequence goes on along the minus strand of OU830598.1, from coordinate 42,534,614 downwards.
CGAGTATGAGTATGTCATTTGCAAATGCCCTATTATAAAACAAAACCTCGCAATTATTATATTACTGGCGGGAATTTCCTTCAACCTTAAATATGTTTAATATACTTCCCGTTCGTGTACTCGATGACGTAATTTTGTCGAAAAAAATCGCTGACTATTTCCATGGCAGCGCGGCTCCTGCCAAGAGGCGCACCGGCAGACCAGCTTTTTTAAGGTTTTCTAAGTGTCCATTATCACTTAAAAGTAGTTTCATCCGAGTACTCGATGACGTAGGGTTTACCTATCTCATCTCCTGGTCTAGACTAGGAGTAGACTATAGTCCAGATCATTCCGTTTAAGAATTTCTTGGTCTATCGACCAGCAGCCTGGCAAATTTTTGAGTACGATTTTTTAAATTTTTTTTGATTTTGTTTTTAATTTTTCGTTTTTCTTTATTATTATTTTTATTTCATTATATTTAAAAAAAATTGATTTCCATACTTTAAAAATAAAATCGATAATGATAAAAAAAATATTTGAGAGTTCCGAGTGTACCCATCCGTCAGGTGAGCTGTTCGACGCCAAACCACTCACGAAACCTGCCGCGGTGCCCCTCACCGCTGTCGCATGTCAATATTATTGTACAAATTTATAATATTAATAGTCCTTTTAAGATTGCCTAATAGTCCATAGCTCGGAAATATCCGTCGTTTTCCGGACGGACGCAGCACTTACGGTGACGGTGCAGTAGTTGTTTGAACTTCCCACCAATATGGAATATTAGGTAATCTTAAAAAGACTATTATTATTATAAATGTGTATAATAATATGGGCATGCAAAGGCGGCGAAGGGCTCCGCGGCCAGTTTCCAGTAAGCTGTTTCGCGTCGAAAGGCTCCCCCGTCCGATGGGTACACTGGTACACTCGGAAGACTCAAAAATATTTTTTTTTTATCATTACCACATATTTTATTTAAAATCTGGCATTCTAAGTTTTTAAAACCATATTGAAATAAAAATAATAATAAAGATATTGAAAATAATATTTTAAAAATTAAAACAAAAAATTAAAACATAAAAAAATCGTAAAAAAAAATCTGCCGGGCTGCTGGTCGGCAGACCAAAGAAGTCATGAATGAGATAATCTAGACTACAGTTTTTCGTTAGTTTTGATCTTGTATTCGATGTAATCGGTGCGGCAGGGCAAGCGAAACCGATATGAAACGGACGGGGTTTCGGAAATTTCCGTCGTTTTACGGACAAACGCAGCTGTTACAGCGACGGTGCGTTGGTTTTTCGAACTTCCAACTACTATGGACTATTAGGCAATCTTAAAAGGACTATTAATATTATAAATTTGTACAATAATATTGACACGCGACAGCGGTGAGGGGCACCGCGGCAGGTTTCGTAAGTGGTTTGGCGTCGAACGGCTCACCTGACGGATGGGTACACTCGGAACTCTCAAATTATTTTTTTTTATCATTATCGATTTTATTTTTAAAATATGGAAATCATTTTTTTTTAAATATAATGAAATAAAAATAATAATAAAGATAAACGAAAAATTAAAAACAAAATCAAAAAAATCGTACACAAAAATTTGCCAGGCTGCTGGTCGGCAGACCAAGAAATTCTTAAATGGAATGATCTGGAATAAAGTTATTCATTAGTTACATTCGTGTACTCGATGACGTAAAATTTACTATTTTTTACCCCACTTTGACGCCGGCTGCCTGCGAACTTGCCAGGCTGCCGGTTGGCAGCCCTGCTTTTTTCTCATTTTCTAATCGAACTTTATCATATGAAACCATTCCCGTTCGTGTACTCGATGACGTAATTTTTTCGAAAAAATCCCTGACTATTTCCATGGCAGCGCGGCTCCTGCCAAGAGGCGCACCGGCAGACCAGCTTTTTTAAGGTTTTCTAAGTGTCCATTATCACTTAAAAGTAGTTTCATCCATGTACTCGATGACGTAGGGTTTACCTATCTCGTCTCCTGGTCTATATGATGGCGCAATAACAATGGTTGCACAATGTTGCGCAATTGTTGTGAAATTTAAAGGCACACAAAGACCAGGAGAAAGAAATAAGTTTTTAAAATAATTCATCTATTTTCAAACGGCTTTTAAAAAATTGAAAAAAAAATTTTTTTTTTTGGTTTGACTAAGGTTTGAAACTTCTTACCCAGCGATCGGATCAACCGCGCTACCAACTTTATTGTAAATGTTAAATGTCTTTTAAAAATTAAAAAAAAAAAACAGAAGTTTGAATCATCCTACCCAGTGAACGGAATCAACCAAACGCGCTACTTACAGGGCCAAATGCAGAGTTGGTGAGGCCGACATTTATTTCGAATAAAGTGCTTTAATTTCTTCGAATTTCAAAAAAAAAAAAATATATGTCCGATTTTGTGACGAAAAATTGATAGAATACATTGTCATAAACAACAAGTTAATCTGCCGAGTTTCTCCCGATCGGATGTCGGGAAGTGGGTTAATTTCCACTTCCAAGAAGCCACTTTATTCATATCAAGAATCAAGAAAATAAAAGTGAAATTCAAATAGACGTAAATATTAAAAAAAACAGTTAATTATAAAATGGAACTTATTATGGTTTTGATTTTCAAACTCCAACCTTTGTTTATGCAAGTACCGAATTTAAAACATAATGAAATATTAATTGAATTGAAGGAAGCATAACAAGTGCGCTTCACAATCTTGATTAAACAGCAATTGAGAAAAATCGAGATTGGAAATCGTTATTGGAAAAACTGTAGTTCAGTAAATAAATATAATAATAATATTGGCCTCCGTGGTCGAGGTTTTGACTCGCAATCCGAAGGTCGCGGGATCGAATCTCGGCGTGGGCAAATAAAGTTTATTTGATAAATTTGTGTTATTTCACAATCGATTTATTTTAAATAATATATAGTATATTTGCGGCAAGGTCCAGAGTGGAAGATACTGTCAGTATCACCCTGCTGTAAGACTACCATTGGTGACCAGATCTGAATAGAATAATATGTAGTTCCCCACCTTCTCCTTCCCCATCTCCTTCTCCTTCCCCATCTCCTTCCCCTCCCCACTACCTTCTGCCTCACAACATACCCCAATTGGGGATGCCATAGTTCACTGGCTCCAGACAGAGCAGCTGGGAGCAGCAGTGAGGTATTCACATAAAAACTGAAAAATACTAACAATAAAATTTTATCTAGAAAATCAGTGAAACTAAAAAGACACTCTCAATTTGCATTACAAACAATGGAAATAGAATTTATCAGATTATAAATAACTAGCTGACCACGGGTTGCTGCGGCTAATGAAAAACAATGCCATCTACTGGATGGTTACCCAATCTTTTAACTCACACCACCATCCGTTAATTTGCATAAAAATCAAATTCACACCGCCCGCTTTCCAGCCCGCTCGTCCACCATACATACATTTAAATATATATTTCAACCAATTTACATAAAACTTGACAAATTATAATCCTAAACCTTCCTCATGAAATATTCTATCTTTTGGTGAAAACCGCATGAAAATCCGTTCAGTAGTTTTGAATTTATCGCGAATAGATAGACAGACGCGGCGGAGGACTTTAATTTATAATATGTAGAGATACATTGTGAAACTATAAAGACACTCTTAATTTGCAGTACATACAATGAAAATGTTTTATTTTTATTTTTAGAAATTTAATTAAAATTAAATTTTTTAATGTTATTATCGTGTTCTGCAGTATTTTAGGATGTATTTTAGTTACAGCTGTTTCGACTTGTAAGGTCATTTAAAATACTTGCAGAACTCGATAACAAAATTATCAAATTTAATTTTAATTTTAAAATGGAGTTCTACGAATTAAACACAAAAACAATTAATTAATTCATTAAAATTGTGTTTACCAGATTATAAATAAGGCTACAATATTAATTTACCACTACGGGGAAATTATTTAGCCCATAGACAATCTGTGGTATTAAATTATTTCTTTGTTGGTATAAATTTCTATTAGCTGGCGTTTAATGAAATGATACCTTCGCGGCCACATCCAACCTTCAAGCCGCCATTTAATTAAATGTAAAAGCGATAAAAGCTAATTTTGCAACAAGAGAAAATAGCAGACATTAATCTTGGCGACAATTACCCATTCTCGACTCTCGAGATACAAAATGACACACTTTCCAATTCCATAATTCCATTACGGCGGCCGACGAAAATAAGAAAAGCCACAATCGGCAGCAGCTGTCAGTTGCGGCAGAAATTGGCGCGAAATTATCCCGCCAAAACCGAGCCGGCCGGCCCGAGTTTACTTTCGCTAAACCTTGAAAGTCGGCATTTAACGATGGCCGCCATGTTGGAATGTTAAACCTCAAAACTTCGGATCGAGTTTCCACGCACAACTTTGATGTGTAATATTACGCAAGGGAAATATGTCTTCACTCAGAAACATTCGCCAATAAGAAAATACTAAATAATAACTTATTGACGCATCTTTCCGCCAATTTCAATATTAAATCTATACAATAAAAATCAAAATATGTATTTATATGAGTATGTATATGTGATGTCCACGCGTTGCTAAACCGTTCATCCGATTGCGATGAAGCTTTGGGGATTTGACGTGAGCATGCCCGCGATGGTTTATACATATAATATAATAGTGAGCTCTGGCATCATGAAATTATGCTTTGCTAACCATTCATCCGATTGCGATGAAACTTTGGGGATTTGATGTGTGCAGTCCCGCGATGGTTTCTATAGTATATACTGGTGAGTTCTGGCATTATGAAATTTGCATAACAAATTGCAAAAGGTGGCACGCGAGCTGTTTGAAAACTGAATGTACCGGGACAGAGTGTATGGAATGCGGGAGGGGGGAGGGGAACTCGGGAGGGAGGTTCGCGGGACGGGGGAAGCGGGAGAGTGGAGTGGTGAAGAGTAGTGAAGACGGAGAAGGCGGAGTGTAACGCGTGAGGGGCAGGGGACGCGGGAGAGGGAGGAGGCGGTAGGGAAAGGGAAGGACGAATGGGAAAGGACACGTAGGGAATAAAAAAATCTTTATTAAGTGGCATAAAACGCATTCCGGGAACTCGCTAGTAGATAATATTTATAACAAAGAAACAACATTTTGCAAGTCGAATTCGAACCAAAGTAACAAGAAGTAGTTTTGAATACATATACCAATCTAATGAAGGTTAATTCAATTTAAAAAAGACGCGAACCTTAATTTTTAATGAGAACAAAACATAAATGCCTACGTTCAGTTAAAAGTTTGGGTAATTTAATGACATCTGCTCCGTGGCAGTGCGCAAGCGCGATTACGTTTTTGGCGGGAACATTGACCCGCAATGGCGGCCGCGGGCCTTTTGGCGCGAAAATTACCCAGGTACCTCGGAGCTTTGCATACGTTACACAGATGGCGCTGATGTGTTATAAAACACCGCGGAGAATTAAATTTTCGATATTATGATATCGCAATAATTACGTTTTTTATTCGGCAGGATTGAATCACATTAGCGCATGAATATAATAAATTAATTTAAATAAACATTACCGCGGCGCTCGTGTTTATGTTTAGTATTCACGCAGAACATTCTATAAATTTAATGAGGGAATCGTTGTTGGATGCCTTGAGGGAAATTCTAAACAACATTCACTAACATTTTCCACTACCACCTATCTGTACAATTAAATTTGTATTGAATTTCTTGCAAAATGTCGGTACATACCCAGTACCCAACAGTTATGCTTTGATATGCTGACAAAATGATATTAAATAGGCATTCATAGATAAGTTATTTCAATTTATTACAAAACTAAATGACATTTCAAATTATGCAAAACTGTATAATTTTTTTTCTAATTAGTCCATTTCTCAATAAATTGAGCTCCATTAGCTCTTGGTTTTGGGAGGAGTATTAACATTTATATATTTATACAGAAAATAAAGCTTAAAAGGAGATGTGTAAGCAATAATCAAAAACTTATTAAATAGCACTTAATACCAAACATGGGAACACCTCAGCACAGCTTCACAAAATACTACTACTAACCTATTTACGGATCATTTACATCTACGGATCATTTACATTTTTTTTTCTTTTTACTAAACTTATTATCTGTGTAAACCAATGTAATAATTTGTAAAGTGTATGTTTAAGAAGAGAAATAAATAAAATTAAAATAAACTACAAATGTAATTCAATGTAAATAATTTAATAAAAATAGTTTTATAAAAATAATAACAAAAACAATTTTTTTAAATGCTTTTTTACATTAGCGCCACACAGGAGGTCCTGACGAAAAAAAACCCTCAGGGCATATGTCATATTCGGTGATGCTGTGTGAGAAGTTTCTGAGAAGGAAAAAGGTATGAGGGGTGGGTACGAATCTGGGGGTCAGTGTGTCCAGAAGTGACGGACGTATGCCACCAAGACCCGGAAGAAAAAGTCACCAAACGTAGCAAACCACTTGGGGTGACCTACGGCCCCAAGGCAGAGGTGTTGGTTATCCAATAAATGGTTCCCGGGGCGGCGTACAAATACACGCCTCCCAAATTGGTTAGATAGTATATTAAGGGTACAATATATCATTTTCCAGTTACAGGGACATAATTTACATTTTTAATTGATCATATTTCGAAGTTTCGGTTACTTAAATATTTTTTATAGTCAAAAATGTATCGTACGATCTCACATCTAAATACAAATAGTGGTGCTGGGTTGTGGTCGTTCCAAGAATAGGGATGGCTATTAATCCATTTATTTTGAATCTATTGCTTATGGTATATGAGGGGTGTAATTTTATTTACGAAATATTTTTTATACATTTGACGTAAGAATCTCATACTTTTATAAAGTTCTAGGACATTTCTTTTATACAATTCTATGATAGATGGTACATTAAATACACGAAATATCTCTAAAATGGGGAAGTCGTATGGTTTCCTAAAGGGGCATCCACTAATTACGTGAGCAGTTTTTCTTCCAATCTAGACCCCCCCCCCTCCCCCTCGGTGAGATAAATTTGGGCCAATTCGTATATTTTTTTCAAGTAACGTGAGATTATGCTGCCCCCCCCACCCCGTGTCTGCTCACGTAATTAATGGATGCCCTCTAAGGATAATTTTAATAATTATCTATAATTGTAATAATGTGCTGTAAGGTAGCTTTAAAGATTTAACTTTTAGCTTCCCCAAGTAATAATGCCATACGTAGGAATTATTTAATTGAGGAATATTTGTTATACTAGTATATTTCTCCGTAAAGCGTTCAAGAGGAATAGACATAATTTCGTTTGCCTTATCCATATGCCAATAGACGACTACCTTCCTAGAATATAACATCCTTGAGGCGATTTAACCTTACATTGTACCTACATCTAATACCATAACGTCAATATAGGTTATGGACCACCAAACTGCTTTAATAGGATTAAGGCAAATACAAACTTTTTCAATATAATCTGGAAAGCGGTGGCGTGTAATGATTTTTATTGTGAGTATTTTCACAACCGAAACTATGTACAACAAGGTTTAAAACTTATTGGATTTGCTCTGCAGCAAGAAATAAAATAAAAAATACGTATATTCGAAAAGAAACAGTTTTTTACATCAATTTAATTTGTTAAAAAATTCTAATAAGTATGAATTTATTAATCGATTATGCAATTAAGACTAGGTAATCGGGTTTAAAATTTGTTTTTTTTCTACATTAGCTCTACACAGTGGGTCCTGAGGAAAGTAATTTTCCCCGGGGCCTATGTCATCTTAGGGGATGCTGTGTGGAGGGTCTCTTTAAGGAGAGGGAAGAAAGGAAGTTCTGCGAAGGAAAAATGTATGAGGGGTGGGAAGGAAGCCGTGGGTCAGTGTGTCCAACTGTGGTGCAAGGGGGTGGGTCCAGTCCATCTGGAGAGGTCAAAGGGTCTCCCTCAACCAGTTTCTCCCTGTTCGGCCCTCCAGGCAGAAGGAAGGCAGGCGCATCCGTTGCCAATACCTAGAGAAACCTCAGCTCATGAACCCGGACACCTCTGCTAAGTCATAAAATGTAGTGATCCACTTGGGGTGACCAAAGGCAGGGGTGTTGGTTGTAAAATAGTGTTTGATAGAAATTTAGATTTTCCCAATTATAAATTTACTAATCGATTGTGAAATTAATGGTAAACGATTTTAAAATGAATGGGTAATCTAGTTTAAAATTCTGTACTAAATGAGTCTGAAATACTAATCGTGATATAAATTGATTTGATGAATTTACTAAACTCATAAAATTACTAAACGAGTTTACAATCACTAAAAAACAGTCAAAAGTTACTAATTGAGTAGAAAAAATAATAATCGAGTTTCTATCAACCCAACCTAGCAAAGGAAAAAATACTATAGGAGAACAAAGTTACAAAGTAAGTTAAAGGTTCAAATCCACTTTCAGGCTACTAATCTAAATCGATATTCAAAAATATCTATTTAAAAATTTTCAAACAAGTATAAAAGTGGTATTAAATGAGATTAAAATCACAAAACGATTACAAAGATAGGTAAATAATCCAGCTTTAAAATACTAATCGAATCTTAAACTATTTGTATCGAAATACAAGAAAACTAACCATAGGTCGCTCTCTATACGCCACTGCTTGGTAGTAAAAAGGGATAACCTTTCATGGCTTTACTAGGCTACAAGCCATTATTTTTGCAGTAAAAATATCTTTAAATGTGTTATTAAAATGCGAAATTAATAACAAGACTGAAAATGTCAAGTGCGTAAGGGCAAATTACAAATGCGTGTAATACGCATACAAATAATCACTTATTAAATAGATAAGTTTAAAATATTCTGCTAGGTTAGTAGGAACCTTATAGTAAATTATTAACAATCAGTTTATATATTAATATTATGCTTGATACGACCTTCGCTTATAGAGTTTCTACAACAATGTAATCAAACTTTAAAATTTATCATCTGTTCGGCAGTTAACATCTTCTTATTCCCATTGAATCTACTATTAGTGTTATTACCATCCTAACTAGACCATGGCCTAAATACCGACGAGAAATAGAGTATTTATCTACGGAGGTAACCCGTCCTAAGACTTTGTTATATACAAAAGGTTACATCACAATTTAATACAAATAAACGTAACATGCAAGATCTCTCCGGTTCCATGTTTTAGTTCCCTTTACCAAATTTAAATCGAAAAAAGACAAAATAAAAATATATCGCATCCCAAAATTTGTTAGAATGTAAATTATTAACAAAATATTCATATGAAATTCCACATAAAGGTACATACGAAGGCCCAATAGTTTCGCATAAATTCAAATGTAACATCGTCTGGAATGGCCCATTCCGCACCATTTTGATTTTTTAACATTTCTACGTCCTCTTTTCTAGGTGCGTTTCAGCTTTCTATCAAATTGTAATAAGCTGACAGGCGTTATAACATGATAGTTGTCCTCTTCTGCTGATCATAATTTGTTTAAAAGCGGAAACTGGATGTCCATTTGATGAAAATGTTAGATTTTAATTTCTGTGAAACAATCCAACCTAAGAAATGACAATGTTGCTCTTTTAAATCCAAACAATGTCAAAATAGTTTAAAGACTGTATTCAAGTTTTCAAATAAATTAATACATTTTTAATCCCTTTACTCCGGTGTTCATCATTTCGCTCAATTCATCATTTTCCGTTTCCCGAAAAAATTGTTAAAATATTAATTTGGTAAATGTTCAAAACCCACACATACTCGTAAATCGTAAATATAGATTGATTACAGCGAGTTATTACGGGGAGCATAATTTTTTAGGATAGTAATTGTTTGTATAATAATGAAAGTCTAATTGGAATTTGCAGTACTACATATTTAGCATACTTGATAAAACGTGGATGGGAATTTTTTTTCCTTCTTTTCAAGGATAATTATTATTCGCATTATACCTAAAACCATAATTTGATATTTGATCAGACAATCAAAATATTTTTTCCGAAGTTCGAAATAATTAATTTCAATTAAATAATTAAAAATACATTTGTATACCCAACTCTCAGCATACCTATGCAAACTACAAAAACAGTTTTTATTTTATTATTTTATAAAATTAAGCATTTTAGCATTCCGTTCTAATAACCTCTCATTTTATATGCTTTATAAAGTCTCCCAAATAAAAAAAATGGTAATTCACATAGCGAAACAAACAAGTACCTAGGTACCTACGGAATTATTATATAGAGCGAGAAATCTGAATAAAATAATAAATATAACGTTGTCACGTCTATCTATTGCAATTTTCCTCATACCGTTTTATAATCCGAAAGATTTTATGCTTTATGTTATAATTTCATTTTATACATCTTACTTTTTTACTACTTATTACTCCTTTTTCAACCTTTTGTTTTTAAACTCTACATTTATATGTTACTTTCTCTGTTATTGTATTATAATATATATATATACGTAATGGATTACATCATCCAAATATGTTATATTTTTGATACAACTGTCAACATTCCCTAACTAGTTTTTAATAAACGTTTCTAGCCCATAATCTGCGGTGACAGACCACGTACCACGTGCACACGCGTAATAATATTATTATCATTTTTTTATTTGTCTTCCGGGCGCATGACATTCAACTTGACCGTACCGCTTCCTCGCTCTATCTCTGTCTATAAAGCTCGCCGGTCACTCGCACAACAACCTTCAAAACGGTTTTCTCTTTCTGTAACACGGAAAACATCGCATCGATAAATGTATTCCGTCTCGCTCGGACATTTATTTGAAGTAAAAAAGTTCAAGTGCGTTATAAGTTATTGCTCCCAGTTAATTAATTAATTAGAAAATGGCGCACAACAATGGAGAGAATGACATTTACACGCCGTAAGAATTGACAAAATTATATAAGTTTGGTGAATAAATTTGCAAATATATTAGATAAACGAATCAATAACGTGATTCTGTTTGAGATTTGAATACCAGTTTTCGGCTGCTTTAGATATCTGATGCTGTGGGAACACCAAAGGCGCAGTAAAACGCCAACTTCGCGATCTAACACAAGTCATAATATTGCACGGGTTCCGAAGCCTTTACAACCAAAATAGAACGGAAGATTAAATAAATCGTGTAGGTAATTCGATTTTCAAACCACAATTGCATAACCTATGGGAATAGTATGTACATAAAAAACTTTCAGAAGCATTGAAGAAGAAGATAACACTGATAATAATCTAAACGAAAATATGACAAAGAACATGACACAGAAAAATAGAAGAAGATAATGGTCGAAGCTTTAATAAGCCTCAATGTTCACGGAAGGGCGAGTTCCTGATGGATTTGCAGCTCTGTTAAGAACCAGGATTGCAGGACAGAGGGGAAGGATAAACAACTCCAGAAACATACTCACCGTAGAATCCCGTCTGACTTCAGGATCAAGCATAGAAGAACATTAACAAGAACATGGTTCCACGTCAAATCGGAAGCAAGTCAACTCAACACTTTTTGAAAAGTCATTAAAAGCTATAAAAAAATAAAATTTAAAATAGGCCATTACCCTGACCTAACCTATGACGTAACCTGTTTAACCATTTTTTTCATCACTTTTAATGACTTTTCAAAGGAGGGTTTGAGTTGATTTTATTCTGAGTTGTCCGGTCACCTTTATAAATGCCTATGTTTTTTACTATACGTAGGTACTTATATACTCTCTGTGGGATGTGGGGGATTGCACTTATCTCCCCAAATTTTGGAATAAACTCCATTATTATTATTTAATATAAGGTGTCCCAACAAACCGTACACACAACACATAAAGTACCTAATTATTATTTTTATTCATTATTCAACGCCCAGAGGGCTTTTACATGTTTAGTAGTACAATTAATTCTGACAGATGATTTTTAAACAGATAAAGAAATAATAAAAATAAAATTAGATAAAAAAAGTCACAAAAATACGAAATACAGCGATTTGATAAGTTTACAAAAATACATATATGTTTAGGAATAATTTTGGAATAAGTTTTTTACAAGATCCAAAAAATTCGCCAAGTTAATGTTGAATATGTCAACATCACCTAAGTACTGATTTCCCATAGTGTGAAATCGTTGTATCGGAGAGTGGGCAATGTAGTTCCGCTTATGAATGCTGAAGTAGAATAGTGTATTTTTTCGTTTGGTTACTGTCGGTATTCGTTATGAGTTGTAGGAGTTCGCAACAGTCGAATTTAGAGTTAAGTATTTTGAATAAAAATATTAAGTCGTTTATTTTACGTCTCTGTTCTAGTGTGCGTATTTTTAGAATATTTAGTAAAAGATTATATTTTAAATCTTCTAGTGGGATATTTAATTTAAAATTTATAAAACAAAGATTTTTTTTTGTATTCACTCAATATTATTGACGTGAATTTGGTAAGATGGAGACCAAACTACCGAGTTATATTCAATTTGGCTTCTAACTAGAGATACATATAATAGTTTAATGGCTTCTATGGAATTAAAGTTTTTAGTTGTTCTTAACATACCTTTGTTCATAATTTGGTGGATAAGATTGGCGAAACTTAGTTTTTCATCCAAAATAATTCCAAGATCTCTCATTTCCATGACTCTTTCTAAAACTGTGTTATTGATGGAATATTCGAATAAAACAGGATTTTTTAGAAGAAAGTTAAGGTTTCACACTTTTATACATTTAAAAATAAATTATTTTGAACGCACCAATCTTTAAACTTACTAATATTTGACTGTAGTATATGGCAATGATTTATATCAGTTATTTTCTTGTATAGCTTGATGTCATCAGCAAAGAGCAATACCTCGACATCATTGAAGCAATTGATTATATCATTGATGAAAATGAGGAATAAAACCAGGCCAAGGTGACTACCTTGCGGTAGACCAATAGTAGCCCAGAAAGCTTTCGACATCCAAGATTCTATTTTGACGAACAGTTTACGATTTAATAAATAGCTAGTAAACCATTTTAGCATGTTACCCCTTATTCCTATATACTTTGTCAAATGCCTTCGAAAAGTCTGTATATATGCAGTCGACTCTTCCCAGTCGACTTGTTTATTTTCTGAAAAAGATTGTATTTTGAAGTTTTTAAATATTGTTAAGTTAGTTGCGGTGGATATCTACCTTTGATAAAACCGTGTTGTTTTTGGTCAATTAATTTTATTAATTTGGGATAGACTTCATCAAGGACCAGTGATTAAAAAAGCTTGGTTAGTACTGACTGTATACAAATGGGGCGATAATTGGCTATATTAGTGTCGTCTCGTTTTTTGTAGATAGGTGTAATGAAGCTAGATTTCCAGCGGTCTGGAAAGTGTCCAAGGGTCAAGAGACGGTTGAATAATAATGTAAGTGGTTTAGATAATGTACTAGAGCATTTTTTGAGGAATATTGGTGGAATGTTGTCTGGGCCAGCGGATTTGTCAGTGTAAAAAAAAAGTTTAATAATAGTTTAATAATATTTGTTTAATGAAAATAATATCTGTTAGCAAAATTTTTGTGTGATATGGCAATTTGTTAAGTGTGTAGTCTTGTTAAATTTATATTCAGGTATTTTCTCATCTGAGGTTTCTTCAACATATTCATTTTTGAAGAAGTCCGAAAAAAGGTTTACAATGTCCTGTTATTTAATTACTTGTAATCGCAGTACATTCAAAGTACGTATTTCGAATGACCGGGACGGGTTGTTTCACAGAATTTGAACAATTCATCAAATTTAAAAAATTATATTCAAGTTCTGCGAAAGTCCTATTCTGCCGTCGTAAGTAAACCCACAGCTTCTTCCTTAAGAATCTCAAGGAAGGCATTTTACTTACCACGGCAGTATTCAAATTCTGTTATTATCCAAGAAGGTACTGTGAAACAATCGTACCATGTGAAATAATAACAGAACTTGAATTGAATAGAATTTTCACAGAATTAGAATTTTTACTAGTTTATGATTCATAACATTTTCTTTCATCATAGTATCACATATTAAGATCAATATAAATTTAGGAACTGCCTATTAAAGCAAAACGTGAATATATTTGGACCGGTCAGTGGTTGAGTGGGCATAGTGCTTGGGTCCCACCCGAGCGTCGCGAGTTCGATTCTTCGGCTGGCTAAGTCCTCCATCACAACACAAGCAACATTTTCGGCTTTCTGTGGTGGTAGTAAGAGATTTTCAAACATTGTTGGGTTATTTGTAACCCGGGAATGTTTGTCTTTCTTTTAAAAAAAAAAAAACTGAATATTTGTGTGCTTCAAGAAAGAAGAAATGAGTGAATTATTTTAGATTCGGGCATGGGTGGAAATTTTGCAGTGTTCCCCCATCTCCTGAGCGAAGAGAGAACCCATGATCGATATAAAAGGGGGAGGGGGTTAACATTAACCTAAATATATTATAGAAAAAGGTAGATGGGAGGCCTAAATAAAACTTCTGCTTAATATCTTCAAAGTGACTATCAATGATATTTTTCAAAGAAAGTCAAAGCAATTCTGGACCAATTATTCATGAGTTCATCCATTTTTTGCATTAGTCAATTTGTGTTCCATCATCGAGTTCATATTATGCAATTAAAGCATTTGGATGACGCAGCATTGATGACAATGCAGTGCCGATTCAGCAATAGGAAAAAAAACCACCTGCGGCGCTAGCTCTCTCCGCTGCATTGTTCGAATACATTATTTAGGAACGAAAGTAATAATATAATATATTTTTGCCCGTGGCATAACTTTCAATTTAATGGATTCATTACGGACACATGTTAGCAATGGACATAGTTAAGTTGATTTTAAGCAAATGATGGAACCAAAATTCATAATTTTTTTTTGTTGCAGTGTTTGGCTTACAAGGCCATTTTCAAACTGGGGTAAACCATTTTGAGACGACTTATTATTGAAGTGCGTTATATGGTTTAGGTTTTTTTTTTTTTTATTTGAAATAGATACATATGACAGATTTACAGAAGAAAAATACAATAAACTAATTACAATAAAGTATTTTTTTGTAAATAAAATTACCCAATTTAATAAAGAAAAACATTTCTCGTGTTTAAATTGGGGGTCGTGCCATTACATTAAAAGATAAAGAAAAAATAAACCTTTTTTTTGTTTGTAATATGAAATAAAATAAAACTTAATAAGAGCTAGGGAATAAATAATTTTCATTACCTATTTTATCAATTAGCAATGTAACGCTAATAAAGTAAGGAAAGTTATTTGTTCACCACTTCTTAGTATGTTTAAAAAACCTAAACAATATAATGCGCTTAAATGAGTCATAGCAAGCCATATAGTCATTATTACTCAATTAAGAAAACCTTCACATTTGGTAGGGGAAAAATAGATTATTAAGTACCCTTCATAATAGTGTCTACCGTCTCAATTAGTTTCTCAGTAAATTGGTTTAACCAGTAATAAATCAATGTAGACACCTTCGAAAATTGAAATTTAAAATCGTATAAATAAGTCGTCTCAAAGTGGTTTAACCACAGTTTGAAAATAGCCGTGTAAGCCTAAACAGCTGCAACAAAATTAAAAACTAAAATACTTACAGATCTTCATAATAACATTATTAAATTAAATTTAAATTAAATTTTTTAAAATTAAATATAGTTCTATACAAAAACAATAGTAAATTCATTATAATCTAATATTCTATTTAAATATAGGAGATTGTCTGTGGCGGGCAGGCGGCGAGATTTGATTTTTATACAAATCTACAGTTTTATTGCGAAATTGATGAAATTTTGCACACATGACCTTTAGTTACAGCACTCTCTACCACCTTTGGACAACGTAGTTTTAGATACTTTGCCACAAAAATATTCAACATGCTTCCTGATAATATCAAACTGAGTCAAACACAGAAAGAATTTTAAAAAAATGTTAAAATTTGGATATGTTCTAATGATCGAACCTTTACTGGTGCCCTCACCCAAACGCCTTGTCATTGACGGTTATTGTAGTAATAAAATTGCTGTTTTTGTATTGTGAAACAAAGTATTGCTTTATAAGAACATATATTATATATTCATAAGTAAACCATAGACAAAATTATGAGAAACAATTTTACTAAAAATTCTGCCTCAATACAGGTTCGCCTAGTGAGGCAGACTATGCACAACTTAAAATATATATTATGTTACTTCTATATAACAGTTCTTACCTCCATCTCTTTCATGGATTATTATTATTATAACATTATTATTCTTATATCATTATGCATAATTTATTACCTTATGTTTTTAACTTTGTAAGTAACATGTTATTGTCATTAAAATTATGTTATTATAACTACTGTGTAAAAGAAAAGGAAGAAAATAAAAAGGGAAAATGTACTTAAAATGTAACCAATACCGACTGTAATATTTAATATATATTTTTTGGATGAAATAAATAAATTAAAAAAAGAACAGGATGGTTGGTCCCTGTCTAAATCTGATTTCGACAAACATTGTTTAAAAAAAACCCGGTCAATGCCGGGGATTTCAGCTAATAAGACATAAACGAACACAACGCTCAATTGCAATTCCTCAATTATATTGAATTTAACGTGAATGCATTAAATATTGTCACGAATGTACCATTAGCTAATACAGACGATTGCTGCAATGTTCGCGTGGTATTCTTTTTGTATTAAACTCATGTTAAAAATAATTATAATGATATCAGCAAGTCACCATACGAACAAATAAATATCTAATATTATTATGTTTTCTCACGGAAATACTATTTTTAGTACGGATTTTAACAACCCTGATAATAGACAGCGTAGAAACGTTAGCCAGAAAAATTGTAGGAATACCTCTTCAAGACACGCCAAATCTTAAAGGAAGACACAAATTTAGGCACTTTTAGTAGGATATGTGCCATACCTACACGTGAAAAAACAATCCGTTTTCGTTTTTTAAAAAGAACAAAAAGGCCCACCTCTAGTGAACGCTTACCGAGGCTTGATAAGCGTGTAAACTGTAGTCGAAGAAACTGTAATTTTATTTTGTGTACTGTGTAATTTTCTACTAATAGATCTACGAAAAAAAAATCTTGAATACATCTAAATAAAGATTGAATAACAAACAAGCACACGTAATAACAAATTCTTTCACATAGTGCTTCTCATAAGGGCCGGTCGTTCAAAGAACCTTGAACAAAAAAGATTGGGAATCCATGCACACAGTATTGATTTCAGAACTAACCTCACCTACTTTACAAGAGAGTAGGAATTCCAGCAAATAGTGACGTCGCAGATTACTTTGAAGGGATTTTCGCGTGGAAATTTATTTATTTACGACAAATACATAAGACACGGTTGCCATTTACAAGAAATAATGTAGTGTGCGTGGAAAAGGCTTAGAGCGGGTGGGAACAAAGTACAGAAAAGGGGAACTTTTACGAGTGTGACACAAAAAAGGTCTAAATAGACCGATAGTCTATACATACTAGTAGTTCTGTTTACAGTAAATCGCGCATCCAAAAAGTATCTCTACAATTTTATCTTATTTAATAAATCAAAACCAAAATTTCATCTTAAATATTAAGATTTGTAAGTACTTACGTACTTAAATACATACCTACTTAATTATAAACTATAAATTAAAATCAGGAATTATACAATTTCTTCTTCAATAATCGCAAATTCGCTTTGTTGCGTCATTTTTAATCAAATGAAAACCAATCACTAGTTTATTTGTTGTTTTAATTTACTTCGTTTTAATTTTGATTTAATAAGTGGTGAATACAAAGTGATTTGTTTTCATTTAATTATACAATTTGTCCAAAGAAACGTCACAAACGACAATTCTTTTCTCAAACATTCCAGTCAAATTTAGCCACCTAGTTTAAGTCACCTAGTCAAAATATTGCTTGCTTTAATAATATGGAAGATGTCGCAGATTTGTCGAAACCGGAAACGGAACGCACAAACAGACAATACAGACAGATGAAATGCCGTACGGTCGATTAAAGCAGGGCTTTGCACAAACAATTTTAAAACTAGAACTAGAAATTACAAAAAAACAAAACACGTTGAGAACCCAACTCACAAACTACGCACCATTGATTTGAGAACTAACCTTTCCTACTACATATAGGAGTAGGTATGCGTGACGTCACGAATTAGATACGTTGAATGGATTTTGGCGCGAAAATAACGTGGTGTGCGTGGAAACATCGCAGTGTGCGTGGGAGATAGCGGAGTGTGCGTGCGAACACAATGAGCGGACAGCTTCCCATCCAGCCGAATGTTTCCCGCGAGAAATGAACGGATGTGACGTCACCCGAATCACTAACTACGCAGCACGGACCACATGGCGCGGGAGGGAGGGGGGAAAGAGGAAGGGGGCGATCCAAGCTTTCGCGGGAAATTTTTCGCCAACTCATAAGTAGTTTCAGAAGAGATCTAATAAATAAAGATGAAATCGAATACGAACGTATCGAAATGAAATGTTGAATAATAGGGAAATACTTTCTACACATTGAAAATATAATCAAAAGGGGCCTTACAAATAAACTTGTTTTAATTTTTACACAACTGATCATTGGAGGTTATCGACCACTTACCCGCCCTGGTATAATTAACAAATGGTTACTCCTTCAAGGCTCTCGCAAGGACTCTATTGAATGAACGAATCTACATTTAATTTTGAACGAATCTAGACCTCCGGTGTCCCTGCATACGTTCTTAGTAAGCAGTATGCAAGTGCTTAGCGGGAAATCAAGATACAATAAGTGTTTGTATGACTACAGACAAGATTGGTGATAGTTCACGAGGAGGCAAGCGCCTGTAGGGAGGAAGACATAGTACACAACTGATCAACCATTTATAGGGTAAACGGTTGTATATTGAAGTGAAAACTTCTTTGGCACCGTTGTGTTTTGAAATTCGATGAAACGAAAAATAGTCACTATAAAAAGACAAACACATACATTTATAAAGTTTAGTCTGCGAGATAATGAGATAGACTAATCGGTCTCCTCTTTATGCGGTGTTTCGTAGACTATCGGCCTCCTTTTTATGCTTCGTATCCTCCCCACTCGTGTCTACTTTAGTTTTCTGAAGGTTTCACTTCTACCACGTGTGAACTGCACACTCTTATTTTTCAGTTGAATAAAACATGTTTATTAGTAACGAGATAGATGTGTGATCTATGACGATAATTTTTTTTGCCAATTTGCATGAGACCCTTCGAGTCCTAGATCTTATACAGAACAACGAAATTGATTATCTTAAGTTGGGTCTCCAGCGAAAAAATATTTTCAAAACATCCAAAAAAACAAAAATATTAAGGCAGATCCACAATGGGAAACAAAATAACGTTGTGTCCCGTCCTAAGCATCCAAAAAACGATTACGTTTTTTGTCGGAGGAGACACTCCATTAGCAAGAAATAATTTTGGTATTTCTAAATGTTTTCTATTTCAGTAGAAGTAAGGAAAAATTGACTCAGAAACGCCCTAAACACATTTCTATACGTTTATCTCTTCAGTGGGTCTGCTTAATATTACATAGGTACCAGTTCACAAACGCCATTTTTGCTTTTTCCCTACGTTCGTAATTTTCTTAATCCTCTTAAGACTCAACGTTATCCGTATTGGGGTTGTCATGGTACCTCCCCCGTAAGGCATTTGCAACTTGAGTGTGGCCTTCACATATACATTGGAAAGCACATATAAAGTAATATGATCTCACGACTTGAATATAATGGGAAAGCAATTTTCTTGGTTCCTAAGCATAACTATTAAGAAATAGGTACGTTAGTCATTTATTACAAATACGAAACCAGCAAAAGCATGAGTTATAACACATAAGTGGTAGTGAATCAATTTAGTCGATTTTGGAAAATATTGAGAGGCTGAAGAAAATAATAGAGGGGAGGTAAAAGGAAAATAGAAAAGCTGAGAGGTGCCTGGCTATTAAGTCCTGACACATAGCAGATATTTTTAAGAAGCGTTTCGAATTATTTTTTTATTTTTTTTATTGATCTATATACGTGATGTTTACAATATATTTTTCGATGCCTGTCTCGCTAGTGTATACCTGTGTTGAGACAGGCGTAGAGGTACATAATTGAATATCATATATAAGAGTAATATAATTTACAATTAAACATAAAGATGATTGAAAGTGTGGGTAAATCGCATAAAGAGAGTTTTCTTATAAATGAGGGAAGAGATACAGTACAGTAGTAAATCCTGTCAAATCTATTTATGGATTTAGCTTATTTAGGATTTTATAATTTTAATTTGTTTTATATGGGTAAGGACGTATGTAGATGGATATTTCTGTCTATGTGTAGTTTATTTTACAGATGTTTGCAATAATTCCCAAGAAAGCTTCCCACGAGGGCGTATTGATTATATTTTTCACTTGCAAATATACAAAATTTCAATCAAACACCAATACGAATTAAATGATATATTGTTG
The DNA here is from genome assembly GCA_917563855.2 of Limnephilus lunatus. Classification (NCBI taxonomy): domain Eukaryota; kingdom Metazoa; phylum Arthropoda; class Insecta; order Trichoptera; family Limnephilidae; genus Limnephilus; species Limnephilus lunatus. The sequence continues at coordinate 42,514,223 of OU830598.1, read as the reverse complement.
GCTGTTCAAAAAACGTATTTTATAATAAAATTATTCAAAAATCTTTCTTCTTCTTGAAAAATTAAAAAAAAGGAAAAAAGCTGCACTAAATCTCAATATATATATAATCTCTTAATGTGTTTTAAGTGGAACGAAAAGAAATTCTATTTTAGCAAGTAAGCAAGCAACAAAGCAACATTTCATAAATAATTTATTTCTTCGAGAAAGTGGGGAGGTTAGTGCAACCACATATTTAACCACCGTTGTGATTTGAAACTCGATGAAACGAAAAATAGCGACACTAAAAAGAGATAAACACATACATCTATAGGATTTAGCCTGCGGGAGAATGAGATAGTATGTAGGTATAATCAGTCTCCTATTTGTGCGGTGGTTCATAGCCTCTCCATTCTTGTCTAATTTAGTTTTCTGAAGGTTTCACTTCTACCCCGTGTGAATTGCACAACCTTTTTTCAATTGGTTAGCAAAATTACATGTATATTTTTATTCCAAATTTGCTAAGGAATCTGGTGGTTAAAATACTTCGGGTACGTGCTGTTACACCCTGTATATATAAATGCATACAAATCTCTACATATTATAAATTAAAGTTCTCCGCCGCGTCTGTCTGTTTGTCTGTTCGCAATAAACTAAAAAAATACTGAACGGATTTTCAGGCGGTTCTCACCAATAGATAGAGTGATCAAGCCCAACGCAACCCTCACCCCTCAGTTTACCACTTCTCCAACCCACCGATCTACCACCCCCTCCCCCTTGTTCCTCCATCCCTCCCCAAAGCCCCCCCCCTTCTCGCTCTTACCCCACCTTCTCTCTCTTACCCCCCATCACCTCTTACCCCACCCCAAAAACTTCACCTTCCCCCTCCCTCCCCCATCCCAAACTCCCCAGTAATTAAACAAAACACCTAAAATCAAACTTCTACAACCATTTAATAACTCACGATGAAAGAGAAAGGGGCCTAAATTGGCCCGGTGCTCTGAACGCCATTATTTCAAAAGTCAAAAGTCGTGTAGATACTTACATAATTTGTCAAGGTTTTCTGTAAATTCGTTGAAATATATAATATACAAAGGAGAATGTATGTATATGGTGGACGAGCGGGCTGGCAAGCAGGCGGTGTGGATTTGATTTGTATGCAAAGGAAGGTCACTGTCTACATTTGATTTCGAAAACTATGTGTAAAGCCCCGGCATCGCCGGAGACTTCAGCTAGTAAGAACTAAAAACTTAAAATATAAATACATTAAAAGTGTAAAAAAAAAAAAAAATACAAGAATATAAAAAAAAGGAAAAATGTGATATAATAATGCAATTGGAAGATAATTGCAGAGCAGTCGTCGAGTGTCTGCAGTCAGTCCGGCATCAAGCAAAATAAACAGAAAGTTATCAACATTCCGAGGTGTAGGATTGCACTTTTACACTCCGGTCACTAGAGTCGCCTGTGAATGAACGTGCTATGCACAACACTACACTCCACAGTAGTAGTAGGTAGTAGGTACCTACACTGCACACTACAAAGGCTGCATATTGCACCGCACACGTTGCACACTGGTCTGGACTTTACACTTGACACATGCCTGCGCGTATTTATTTACAATCTTTGTCGCAATCATAACAAATAATAGTAGTAGGCGCTAAAGTGTGGGCATTCATGAATTTATGTCAGTTTAAGAAAAAACACGTGTCATTAAAAAAAAAGATCATTGATTAAAAAAAATATATGAAGAGGAACATTTTTAATTTGTAACGTTTTAAGGAATAATATGAAAAAGGAAATATTTTTGTGTTAAATTGGAACATTGGAATTTGGGAGGCGGGTTTTTGTATAACCAACAACACCTCTGGCGTAGGTCATCCCAAGTGGTTCGCTGACTTATCAGGGGTTCCCGGGTTCATGGGTTAGGTTTGTCTAGGTCTTGGCGGCGAAAGCTTTTATCTGTATACTGCGTGGCGGGCCACATCGGGAGAGACCGTTTGAGGGAAACCTCTTGATCTCTTTTGGAACATCGGCTTGCATCGCAGTGGGAGGGATGGATTTATATATTTTTTTTTACATGAATACCTCAAAAGAGTCCCAACTGCTCCCGTCTGAAGCCAGTGAGACTATGGCATCCCCAATTGGGGTATGTTGTGAGGCTGAGGGCAGTGGGGAGGGGAAGGAGATAGGGAAGAGGGAGGTGGGGAAGTACCTGGCTATTCAGATCTGGTAACCAAACACGGCTAGTGCCGTTTCAAGCAACGTTTCAATTCTGAATGGTGGTCTTACACCAGGGCGATACCGAGAATATCTTCCACTCTGGAACGTGCCGCAAATATACTATTTATTATTTTAAATGAATAAATTGTGAAATAACACAAATTAATCAAATAAAATTTATTGAAACGTGCCGCAAATATACTATTTATTATTTTAAATGAATAAATTGTGAAATAACACAAATTAATCAAATAAAATTTATTTGCCACGCCGGGATTTGATCCCGCGACCTTCGGTGCGCGAGTCAAGCGTCTTACCGCTGCGCTACGCCTGCGTCTGTTAGTCACTCCAGAACACATTGACCCCAAGATTCCTACCCACACCTCATACCTTGTTCCTTCCCAGAACCTCCTCTTCTCGACAAACGACACTTTCCACAGCATCCTCAAAGATAACACATAATGTGGAGATAATGCAAAATTAATTGGATATAAAAAATGTTTTTTAAAATGCTATTATCTATACGCCAGTTGTACGATTGTAATAAATAACGGCGCAATAACCACTGTTGCACAATGTTGCGCAATTGTTGTGAAATTTAAGGGCGCACAAAGAGATCTGTGCACCATTTTCAGAAAGTCATGCAACCGAGGGCCGATTCCGGTTCTACTTACGGAAAAGGAATTGCCTGTAAGAGGGCACAATACTCTAAATAGAAAAAAAGTAGGAATCTCTACCATGTACATCACCATAATCGCATTCTTCCTCTCGTATAAGAAACATTATAAAAAAACGAATGTGCTTTAGACCACACGACTGACGTAATACCACACTGAAGAGAGAAAGAAAATGTGCGCGCGCACTGCTCTCTCTTGCTCCTACAATGATACAGACAATAGGCCTGCACTGTGTCGAAATACGAAACGTAGAAGGCTATGAGAAAAAGAGAGAAAGAAAATGTCACTAACTTATATCTCCCTCTCAACTTCCGTTCGCCTCGCCCGATCACACTTTTCGCAACGCTCCCGTCACGCATTCACCAGCTAACTCCCCAAGTCAAGCGTGCGTAAAGAAGTTTTACTTCAAAAATAGAACCTATTCATTTAAGGTTACGTAATTATTAACTGAAATACTGTAATTGTAGGTAGCCACACTATGTAAGCTAACACGTTTCGTCACAAAACAGACAGAAAAAGCTGCAGTTTATATCTGCCCTAAAGAAGGCAAAATTTAAAATTTTAAGTAAAATTGGTTTACCTACGCGTAATATAATACCCCATAAAATAGGGTAAAATAAATTATAGAAAATAAAATCATAATCATTTCCTTATTCTTTTTATAAACCCGTATTAAAAACACTAGAATAAAGAAAAATACTACGTTCACCACATTATATTTTAGAGTTATAACTTATGAATATATAAATAACTTGTACTTATAACTATAAAAAAAATATATGTAGGTAAGTACTTTATCACCTGCTGAATTTTGAAGTTGACACTTAAATTAAAAATAAATCTGAATTAATTGAATCAACATTACATTCACAGACCGACAGCCGATATTAGCGTTTTTTATGATAATATCAATAACTAAGCTTAGCTAAACTTTAATTAAGCTAAACCGCAGTTTATTTCTTATTTTAGAATAAATGACAGCTGAAACCGGTAGTATTTTATTTATAAACAAAGTGATGTACATAAAGCCAACGTTTCAATTAAAATTCAAAACAAGTCATTACCGATTACCTACGTTTAAAAATTCCCTAAATGAAGATAAATGAAAAACTGCTGGCGCGCAGTTAGTTTGAGAATAAACGGCCCCAGAGTGGGAGGCGCGCGTATACCCAAATAAGCCATTGACCTAGTCCAGCCTCAAGGTCAGCCATCAGCCATTATCTACCAACAGCTCTGGCTTCAAATTTATATAATAATATTATAAATGTATTCTTGATTCGTTGCTCTTAGCTAAACAATCTAAAATCTATACGAGTACAATCCCTAGTAGCGGCCGTTTTCGGTTTTAGCAGTTCGCACATATTGCGCAGTGGATAAGGTCGGTTTACTTATCAAATAATGGTTCATGTGTGAATTAAATCGCTGCTAACCAGTGGAACTGTTGGCCGCGTGATTCGGAAATTATCAATGGTTCTTGTTTCGCTGACGTCAGAGATTAAGTGACACCAGCTTCCTCAATAAAAACAGAGAATGTAGTAATTAACAGATGATATTAGGCATTATCTCGGTGCTGGCTTACGCATCATCAGGAAATGTATTGAAAACCTAACCAAACTTACATTACCTAATCAAAACTTTTAGTTTGTAATTTTGAATTAAACAGACGATGTTATTTATTATTTCGGTAGGTATGCATGATATTTATTTATTAACTATCATTAGAGAAGTAGGTATCACTTTAGCAGTGACAAGAAGAATTTGAGTAACAAAAAACGCCGTGAGTAAAATACAAAAGATACGGAGTGACAGAGGCATAACGAAGAACACCAAGATGAGCTGGCGTTGATTTTCTCCATTTCCCATACGGTGTGCAAACATCGACAGAGCTAGCAAAAGGAAAGCAGATAAAATATAAGCCCTCGAAATGTGATGTTGGACAAAAATGCTGAGGATTCCATCGACAGCCTGACACACAAATGTGCTATTCTGGAAGAGCTAGGCGTCGATAATAGGCTTTCAACTATAATATGACTCCAACTTGGAGTAACTCATAGTCACTGCCAGGTTAGTTACTGAAAGTGTTTCTTCTTCTTAAGCTTGTTCTCCTTGCTTAGGATGATGACCACTACTCCAATTTAAATGGTGGATAAGGCTCCCCCACTTCTCGCGGTTCCGCGCTGCGTGGAGGGCTGCGGATACCGACGTATCGGGTGGCAGTGATACTTGGTCCTTGGTCACTCCAGCGCACTGGTGACCTTCCTCTGCTTCTTCTGCCACTTTTACTTGCTAGCCCGTTGTGCCTAATTTCAATTCTATCAATTTTGGATTTTCCAAGTTATTTATTTTATGATATATTATCACAAAAATCTTAGCTGAACAGCTATGTCACAGACCAAATAAACGGCCGAATTTTAGTGGAGAATTTCAACAGTTCGACAATTTTCCCAGCTCGAAGGACCTTCAAGTTTTTTTCACAAAAGTACCTAGCCAAGCATTATTATCATCAACGACCGGCGTAGCGCACCGGAAGGTCGCGGGATTGAATCCCGGCGTGGCAAAATAAATTTTATTTGAGTAGGTAATTTGTGTTATTTCACAATTTATTCATTTAAAATAATATATAGTATAATTGCGGCACGTTCCAGAGTGGAAGATACTCCCTGTATCGCCCTGGTGTAAGACCACCATTCAGAATTGAAACGTTGCTTGAAATGGCATTAGCCGTGTTTGGTGACCAGATCTGAATAGCCAGGTACTTCCCCACCTTCCTCTTCCCTATCTCCTTCCCCTCCCGCTACCCTCAGCCTCAAAACATACCCCAATTGGGGATGCCATAGTCTCACTGGCTTCAGACGGGAGCAGTTGGGACTCTTGTGCGGTATTCATATATAAAAAAAAAATCAAAGCATTTAAAATTTAACGGTTCTAGCGAAAAATAGTTCACATTCAAATACAAATTTGTTAAATTCTTCTCTTCTGTTAATAATGATCATTATTTTATTAATTAAATTAAAATTGTAATAAACGGTATTTAATAAAATGCCGAGACAAAGCATTCTTAGCAATTATTTTAATATCATTTTTAAATTAAAAAGCTTCATAACTTTTTTCCTTGAACCAGTCCGCTAAAAAAACTATAAGTGGAAAAGTTATAAAGGATTTTAACTATTTATTTTTTAAACACGAGTTTTTCTTATTACAATTCGCAAACGATTATGATTAAAATCTACTAGTTTTTACGACCTGAAAATAGCTGAAAAAATTAAATACATACCTGTTTAAATAACTTGATATGTTGAGTGGAATATAAATATTTCAAGGATACAATCAACATTCTTGACACAAAGCTCTTAAAATTTCACTTTAAACCAAAATCAGTCAAATAAAGACTCGTAAACCGGATTTATCAGCATGATTCTACTAGGGTTAGGTATGCAAAGATTGTGTGTGTACAATGCGTATACAAACATTTAATTATCAGTGAATCTTCATACATATTCTGGTTCCAGGAAAAATCAGCTTAGTAACAGAAGACCAAGGACGAACATTTATACAGCATTAAAATTTAATGACTGAATTTCGAATTTAAGTATGAAGATATATTTTCATTTTCCGTATTAGATAATCGCTAATTAGTAAGAATAACTAACAGACAAACACAAAAAGTGTTTCGAGGAAACGTTTCTAAGATTTTCCCTCATTTCACACAGTGCATCTTAGAGCGTTTGACGAATGTGAAGAAAAAATGTAAACGTTTATTACTTTCTTATAAGAATAACGAAATTGAAGCTTTGAAGCCCTTATTGTTAGGATACGTAGACTGTAGAGTGGGTGAACGGAGAAAGGAGAATAATCTATGATGCGTTGATTGAAAGAAGTCATGAACGCACCAGAAATACATAGTTTGATCAAATGGATCAAATATTTGAGAGGAGTCATGTTTTATGTTGTAACAGTTTATATGGCGGTCTATGCTCTCTGCCTACCATTGCGCAGAAATGGCGTGATGGTTAGTAAGAGTCAGTTTAACAGAGTAGTCATTGTTATTGGATATTCCCAGTCGAAGCGATATGACTAGAAGAGGTTAAACCCGTGCATGTTTTTATAATCTTTTGTTAGATCGCATTATGCAAATAAATCAGCCTCATCAGAAGACTTACTTCATACACTTCTAAGATCGGCATTATATAAAACTTTTCTACTTGTGTGAATTTCTGCACAGTTTCTGGGAACTTCCGTAATGGTTTCTTAAAAACGGAAACTCGATACGATGATATCAACAACACGAGGCAAACATAACGCCAAGCTTCTACCGTATCGCAGAATATGATAATTCATACTTTAGAAATGCATATTTTGGATACGTAGGTAATTGAGATAACTACTTAAAATGCATTGCCGACGAAATCTTAGAACCACTTCTGATGTCATATACCATATACAAAATACAGGTACAAAATTCTAAGAAAACGAACATTTCGCTTTGTGAGACCATGTATGGAATTCCAGAATGCTTTAAGAGGAAACCGGGTGGTGTTTTTTCCATACAAACGTATTCCTCATTTCCCTCTCTGAATTTTGACACTAGAGAAAATATTTTTTTTACATAATATGAATATTGACCGCAAGCGTGTCGGTACGTTTTGATTTTTTTGATAAGTTACTTTTTATAGGAGTTATAACCCTTCAAAAATTGTTAAAATTGCCTTTTTTTAACGCCATCAACAAACGTTCAGTATACAAATTAGACGATGTATTTTTAAAAAAAGCAAAAGGTACAGACATAGAATGTTTTCTTCCAATACATTTGGTAAAAAAAATCTTGGAAATTGGTTCAGTTTTGGAGTAGAAAAATGAGGACTACAAAACCTCGATTTTGACAATTTTATTTGGGTATTATCAGGCTGAGGTGCATGTGTCCCTTTCTCTCAGTATTCGGGGGTGAGGGGGGGCGGAGAGGGTTTTGTTGAATACGTATACAGTCAACGAAGTGATGTGACATTCTCAATAATTATATCGATACACTAGTCCACTAGTGTTGTCATGTCCCGAGTTATCGATGTTTTTTTAAAATTATTTTTCTGTTTGGTGACTTATTTTGAGTGTGCCAATACTTACCGAGCTTATTTACTAAAGTTATTGTGACAAATTTAATTTGTTTACGTCAAATAAATTAATGGAAAAAAATTGAAAAAAAAACACCTGTTACAGACAGACCCCGAGATGATTCCGTTCCGTATTGCCGAGTTGGATATGGAACACAAAAATTAATTAAAATATTTTTTGATAACTTTTGAAGGTTGTACTCAACATAATATTATCCCTTTATAGGACACTTTTTTTAAGATACAACTACCGAACCAAAAAAAAACTTTTATATTTGACTAAATATATTGTTCTAGATTTTTTTTTCAAAAAATTATATTTTACAAGAAAATGTGTGATGGTAAGTACATACACCACTGATGGTTTGATGGAATGCTGGTACAGCGTATGTTCAGTGGTACATGCATCTACCACATGTTGTTGAATCGATTATGTTATTATAATATCATATTATACAATTGAATATTGAAATCTATGTATAAGAGGCACCATATTGTTTATTGTGCTACATATTAGGTACATACACATAACTAGTTTAGTTTTTATTTAACTTTTTTAATACGTTATATTATTACAGAAAAATGCACTTTTGGGAATACCTCCTACATCACTTGACATTTTCAATCTTCTTCAATGATCTAATATTTTTTTGTTTTTAAACGCTTTATTGTAAAAAAAATTACTGTTTAACATCTACACAATGAAATTAAAACAATTTATGGTCCAGACCTTTCCCTCGCCGGTAAATTTCTTGGTATGCGACCGTCAATTATTTCTGGTAAAAGGCATTGGTGGTAGAAATTTTCTAACAGTGGAACGATTTTTTGCCAGATTTCATCGTCCCTCTCAATTTTTTCATACAGCAAACCTTTTGGACTCCACACAACAAAATAACAATAATTACGACGACTAATATGTAACTGGCCTTGTACTTGGTAGAAGTAATTATGATTCCGTTTTAATGTTAAAGAATGGTCTTCCAATTTACAGTAATCAATTATCTTTTGTGCAATTCCCTCTTCTGGTGACATATTTGCTATACTATAAGGGCATTTAATTTCAATTATAGAATCCTCACCGATAAGGCCATCCGGACTTGCCGCTAAAAAGTTTTTGGTTTTATCGATAAATAGCCCACAAGCGGATACCTGAAAACTTGTTTTTTTTGAAAATTGCTCTATTGCTAGGCTTTCATTTTCTTTTCCATAATTTGTGGCCATAGTTCCTTTGAATTGTGAGTACAGTAAAGAGTTTAGTACTCCCGTAACTGAAGTTTTTTGCCGAAGCTTATATATTTTTCCAAAGTTAGACGCCGTTATCCGCTTACGTCTTTCAATTGCCCACAGATTGTTATTGCTTTGGCCTACCGTATTCCGTTCGAGCTCTTCCTTATTGGTTGAAGATAATTCTTTGAGAAATTCCTCTTTTTTCGTTTCAAATATTTCAGGTGGCATATCTGGTTCTAATTCCAATTGACCATAATTTTCATCGGGCCCTGTAACTTTTTTTCTTTTTTCTGTCGTATTTTCATTATACTTTAGTTTTTTTTTTCGACACATTTGTTTATTCTCCTCCGAACGTCGTTTTCTCTCTATAAAGTGCTTCGTGTATTTGCCGGGACTGTGGCCTTGGATTTTCTTTTGTATTCTTGAATGGGTTGCCAATTCACTATTCCACGAAGTTACTGCTCCAAAACATCTTGCTTGGTAAGATCCTCTTGTAGTAAAATTTACCCTTTTTCCACCTATAAATTTGGCGATAACGTTGTTGAATTGCTCCACAGTGTTATTTGTCACGTCAATAATAAGACTTTCTGCATTTGCTATTAGAGACAATAAGAATTGTTGGATATCAGTCCATATTCCACAATCTCGAAGATCGCTTACTAAATTTGGATCATCAGTATACTTCTCCGGCTTGCAATAGTACGATGCACAATTTTTATGATCACCAAACACATGATTTGCGGTATTTTTTATGTCCATTTTCAAATTTTTTATTTTATCACTTTGTACTGTGTTTTCTTGCTCTTTCCTGTAATTTATTGCTCCAACTACAGCTCTTCTCATGCGTAAAACGTTTGCTTCAACCTTTTTCCTTATATGAACTGGTACAAAGCCTTTAGCGTTGTTGGTTTTTTTTCCAAGTGCTTTCATTTTGTTGCAAAAATTGCGGAGTAAGTGATTTTTGCACTCTATTTTTTGTACTATAAGGTTAGGACCATATGGCATTTGTTGCATTATTTTTTTCATGATGCTGGAGTCGCCATCACCAACTAGTTTGTTAAATTTCAATCCATGCATTTCCATGCTTCTCGAGAACCCTTCTGCTATAATGTGGGCTTCCATGGCATTAGCACTGTCACGCCAGTTTATGAAGCACCTGTGCTCAGAAGCAACTATGTGTAGTTTAGTAGCTCTAGCACATATGCAGCAGTATGAGTTTCGCACTCCCAGAAATAAAACCTTTTTAGTTCGTAGTCCAACTATGCACCCTGCGCCAGATGAGGAGCTAAATCCACTTTTGTACGACCTCTTTGCCCAGGAGCCATCTGCAACCACCGTTACCAAAGGATAGCCACCCTCGTCTACGTCACCGTTTAAAATGGCTAGCCTTTTTTCTTCTTCACCAGCTGCGATCATTTCTTCTAAGGCACATTCTTCAATTGTTGGCGCTAAACATTGTTCTATGTTCGTGTAAGTCTTACAATCCATATTTGGCATATTTAAAACCCCACAAATTTCATTCCATTGTGAATACCCATTTCCTGTACACATCACTCCTTCGACGACAGCAGTATTTATAGGCATTTTCCGTTTCGGGTCTTCGGAGTGAATGTATTCTATTTTCTTGCACATTTTGCACTCGAAAACATACTGGCTTAGAAGACCATTTCGTCGTTCCTTCATAAATTTTAAATCGGAAAATGTGCAGTTGGTGTGTTCGTGCTTTATATTTGATATCTCCGAAAACAAATATTTTATATCCACAATTCTGCGACCTTCGAAATTATCGGTTTCATCAATATGGTCTGGTTCTATCACCAAATCATCAAGCGTTGTTGATGATGATGAACTTGCGTTTTCGTCTATATTTGGAGCAAATGATTCATCCATGGAAGTTTCATGCATTAGTGAAGATGTAGTTAAGTTTCCAAAAGTAGTATCGATGACATCCATATCCCTGTAAATGCAAATGATTTATTTATTTAAATTTGTCCATCCCATTTTCCCGTTATACATGCTACATAATACACGGCTCTCATGGCATAAATCTTTAGGTTTTTCTCGTAAGTCGCTCACGTAAGAGAGTTATGGCAAAATTATCATTGGTAATTTTGCCATAACTCTCTTATGTGAGCAACTTACGGGAAAAAAAACTTTACGTACGTAAAGGTAACCTTAGGAAGGTTCAGTAGTAAGAGTGACAGGAAAGCGATATTTCGACTTACCTAGATGTCGAACGTGGTGCAACATGAATCTGTCGTTTGATACTAATAATCGGTTTTTTTCGTCTAGTAGATAAAAACAAACGCGCTTTGTTTCCATTTCTTTTACCCATTATTTATCTGTAAGAAAAAATTTTTTGAGTTGAAGGTAGGTAATATAGTAGTCGATTTTATGTAACTCAATTTCTAAATACACATATCTTATGCTACGTATATATTTGCGAATAGTGGCGTGCACAGAATTTGAAAATTGAAATTTCGGAAAAAAAATAATTTTCAGCTTCGACAACATCATTAATGTCGTATTTTCAATCTTAGGATTCTAGCCCACTGAAAAATCAGTGCACGCCACTCTTTGCGGACAGAGACGCGAGCCGAACCACGAATTATGGTAAAGGTACGAAGCAACCGCAAGCGGCGCAGCGTTTCGGGCAGTTTGCTTTTGCTTCGTTCCTTTCCCATAATCCGTTGTTCGGCTGGCGTGTGTATACGCAGCCTAAGACGTAGAATAATATTTATTATAGGTTACTAGATATGTTAACAGATGTACCGACTTGCACTAATGCACTTTATGCATACAGTCAAAACTGATGAATTTACGTTATTCAGGGAGAGCCAAAAAACAACAACATTTTTAGCGATATTTATATGTTTAATTAAAAAAGGAAATTGTGTTGTAATATTGAGTTTTTATGAATGAATAGTTTATGTTTATAATAATAGTTTATGAATAATTTATGAATAGTTTAGTAGGTATCTACTCACCATATGTCCTATATGTGTAAATCGTGAGAAATGACCAAACAGATTTCAATATTCAAGGGGGTTTCAGGGTCAAAATTCGAAGGTCTGTATTTGACGTAGAATAGTTTCCAGTAAAAAGGCTAGTCAAAAACAGTAGAGTGATGCAGCCAGCGAAAAATAAAAACACTATACAATCACAAAGTACGTGATGTACCTACTGCGCCTATGCTGCCGTTTTATAAAAAAAGATGGTATGAATCTCCCGATATTACTAAACCAAAACAGCGTGCATCTTACTTTACTAATAGTAACAAGATGAATGAACTATGAGCGCAGAAGATATCTATTATATAGGAATACGCACGCTCAAGTCGCGACGCGTATTGACTTATCTGTTGCAGCAGGCAGCAACCTGTATACACGCACCCACAAGTCTCATTGACTTGTGCGTGTGCAGAAGATGAGCTCGGAGCAGGCAGTCACATGTATTTGTAGTAAGTAATAATAATAATAAAGTTAAGTACAATACAATATTAAATAATGTAGACCTCGCTATTTTATTACGAATATGTACCTAGGCACCTACTTAATTTTTGGAATAAATGAATAACAGTAAATGAAATAATAAGAACGCGAAGTCGCTGGCGGGCGCGGCGCGGCGATTCGTGCTTCCAACACCTGCAGCCACGCACACACACGCATTGGGGTTCACCAATACACCGATAGCGCTTTTGCTGTCCCCGCTGAGATGAACGAAATAGAAATAATTTTTACAAATACCTATCGTTAAAATTTCTCGGCGCTCCTGCGCGCTCTTAAGGAAATCGAACAAAAATGTAAAAAATTGTGACAAAAATATACCTAGATACTATTAAAATGGTACATAATATTATTATTTTTATATGTCAAGTTGTTTTTTAAATCAATGGAATCGATTTTATTACCGTGGTCAAGTGAGAATAAATACAATAAAATATATTTATGTTATCAAGTTTAATTGGTAGAACTCCATTTTAATTTCTATTTCTTTATACATAGGTATATTCAATAATATTATTATTAATATGAACAAGTTGTGCTGTGTAATTATTATTACGCCTGACAGCTGTTTCGCCTTCTGGAGGCGTTTGATAGTGATAGTTTGATAAAGCCTTCAGTAGGCGAAATAGCTTACAAGCGTAATAATAATTACACAGCAGAACGTGTTTATAAATAAACTTTTTTTTTATTTAATAATAATATTATTGAATATACAAAAGAAATAATAAAAAAACAATAAAATATGTGATACAATCTTTGACCGTTGATTGGTATGAAATTATAACAGGACCGTCAGTTTTATGATACCTACTAAACAAGAATTCAAACTGTTCGGAGTTAGTGGAACTGTGGTATCCCCATTCTAAAAATGTTACGCATTGGGAATTTGGGAAGAGGGATTTTTGAAATCGTCAACTCTTGAAGGAGGTGCAAAAATACAAAACAGTTTGGTTTTACTTAAATTGTTGGGTAAGTTCAAATTTAAACCAAACAACCAAATTTCGAAACTTTCCACTTGGTAATAAACAAAATCAGTTTCCCACAAATACATAATGGGATAAGCATTCCCTATATAAGATTCTTCGAGTAGTTTTCCATTTGCAAAGTTATGCCTTAAAGAAACGGAGGTAACACATAAGATAGCACGGTATTTTTCGGAAAAAGGGATGGTTGTGTGATTTCGTTTTCGGAAATCCAATTCTATTAGAAGGTGTTATGTCTACTCACAGTTGTTCGTGGTTTGTCTTATTAGAAATTCAGAAAGTCAGAAATTTAAGAACAGGAGAAGAATTAATCAAAACGTTGGGGCTTTTCGTGGGCAGATCTTGTTTTCCATTGAAAATAAGAAAAGAAATATCACTGTGGTAAATTTGTTATGCTTTTTACCTCTAAGGCCTCGGGCCTATTTTGTCGGAAGGTCAAAATATTTCCGTTTTGCAATAAGCTCCAAATAAATGGAATATTTCTAATGCATCCGAAAACTAAAAACTGTTTTTGAAAGGTGATGAAACACGCTTTCAAATTTTATAATTCGAAATAAACCTATATTTTTTTTAAAATAAAGGCATTAACTGACTATACACGCGCCTATGTGTCATTGGCCCTTGAGGTGATTTTTCATGAAAACGGCGCTATATAAATTAGCCAAATATTATTATTGGCGGTCCGTGAGTTTTCAGTGAGCTAGAGTGCTAATTGAAAAATAAGACGTTATTGATGTTGTTGTAGCTGAAAACTAATTTTTTGTGTTTCGAAAATTTCAACTTTATATACGAAGATATACTTAAAATCTTCATACAAAATGTTGAAATTAAAAAAAAAAAACTTCTTTTTGGGTCCCAAAAAAATCTTCAACTGCATAGGCCATATTTCATTTATTTACCCATAACCAGCCTCATATTTCTAACCATTATAGACACGACGATTTTTTTTAAAACCTATCAGTGATGGTCCGTGAGTTTTTAGTGAGCTAGAGCGCTAAGATTGAAAAATATGATGTTATTGACGTTGTTGTAGGTGAAAAAAAAATTTTTTTTTTCAATATTTCAACTTTTTGTACGATCGAATTGATTCGATCTGGCGACTTTCGGATTGTGAGTCAAGAGCCTTTTACCTTTTACCCCTCGACCACGGAGGCCGGTACATATTATACACATATTCATATTTCATAATTTAAAAATTATTTATAAACTGACTTGATAAATGACTAAATAAATGTTTTTGACAAAATAACTCGAAAGAACTCTGAACTCAACTCAACTAAAGTAACAACTCTTGCCACATCTCTTGACGCTTCTAACAACTTGCCTTTCTTTTTGCGAACAGGTGTTTTGGACGAAAACCGTTTCTTCTCACGAGATGTTACACAGCTGGGAATAAAAATGCACGATGATACCACGTGTTGAGTGGGGAGACACTACATTACCGTACACAAAGACAAAAAGTGCAATTTTCAAACAGGTTCAGCACATATTGTCACGTTTCTCGACTTCTTCACCGGAGTTTTTTTGTACATGTTGAATTTTATACCAGAAATAAGCTGAGTGAGTAATTAGGGACAGAGGAAAGGTTAATGGGCCAGAACGATTTGCGGCTAACAAAAATATATGGGACTTCTCGTCTGGGTTTTTGTGAGCAAATCATACGAGAATTCAGTAGTGAAATGGTGTAATGAGGTTATGGCGATATTAAAAAATTCACTACTTGATATAATAAACACTAATTTAATGAAATATTTACTTCTCGCCGGCCATTATTTTTGACTATACCAAAGCTTATTTATTAGATTCATAATAAATGTAACAAAATCTTTATTGGATAGCTGTAGTGACGACATAGTAGGTTACAAATACAATTGCAATTTTATGTAAATAAAATTACAGCAATAACGCATCCTGACGGTGATTAAATAATGTAAATAAATGTTTCATAGAAAATCACACACCTTAATACGTCTAGAATAAATTAACATTGATAAATATAAACGTTGCTGTTTCATTCTCATAATATATTAAAATTCGTTTCGTACTCAATCACCGTAATATCCCGCTAAATAAATTGATCTGATTAAGTACAAACGAAACCGGTGGACAAAAATACATCTATCACAATTAAGTTCACAACATTATGTAATTGTACTTACAATTATTCATAAGCAAGAACCCCTCTCTTAGGCGAAGGTGAAGGCCTCCTCTAAAGAATTCCATTTATCTCTCTCTTGAGATATTTGCGGCCAGCAGGGGCCAGCTATTTGTATTATTTCGTCTGCCCAATAAATAACATTAATCATACTTTTTCTTACTTTTATAACTCTGTAACATACGTACTTGCAAGAAATAAAAGGCTTTTATTTTTTATTTTATTTATTTATCACTTACTATATTATAATGTCAATCCATAAAGTTAAAGATACAAATTAGATACTCCAAACATATTATTATATTTCTTCAAAAACAGCAAACTTATTTTGTGGCACCATTTTAATTCATATTAATAAATTACTTGTTTTTTACCACTATTTTTATTTATAAAAAACCGACATGTTTCGTAAGCCAAGCTTACTTCATCAGGGTTTTAATAATACTAATTTTTAAATAATAGAGAACATGGTGTCAATTGAAAAAATAACAGACATAGTAACAATGGAAAAAATGAGATTGGTTAGGGACAATATGGAACAATTTACAAACGAAATAAGTTTAATATTGGATCATTTAAAACAATCTTTGTTTATTAATAATATTCAAATTCGCATTCACACTCTTTCTGATCTCTAAAATTTCAAGTTTATCCAACTGAATATCACTGACATTAAAATGTATTAATTCTATTCCACTGTTGAAGTTAAAGGTGTGACTAGTTTCCAAAAAATGGTTGGCAAACTCAGAGTTTCCATTGTTACTATTGTCTATGTTTATTATTTGTCTATGTCTGCTATTTTTTCAATTGAAACCATGTTCTATGTCTATTATTTAAAAATTAGTATTATTAAAACCCTGATGAAGTAAGCTTGGCTTACGAAACATATCGGTTTTTTATAAATAAAAATAGTGATAAAAACAAAGTAATTTATTAATTTGTATTATTATATTATTGCAAGAATTTGTACAATTCGAGAAAAATTCAGAAGTTTTTAAGATTTAATAATTAGTACGGCAAAATTTAAATAGGAACCTACCCGAAAAGCTCCCCGCTCATGGATAAACTGCAACTAAATTAAAACTGGTTGGCAACTGCGGTTTACAAACTGGTTGGTAACCCAGCTTCTCTCACGGCGCTACTCAATTTTACGATTTCAGTAAATTTATCAGCTTGTATGTATGTATTTATGTTAGTTTTTATTTACATTACGTATTTAAAATTATAAATTGAATTTTACAAACCACTAAATTCATAATATTGTGTCTCTCGTGCATAATTATGAAGCTTACAGTCACAAAATACAAGGTAATTTATCAACCTCCTGAACACAATCGATGTTTTCCTGCTCGGACATATCGCAAATTACTCAAAAACTGACAGCTCTTGAGGATCCACCATGGTAACATGGCATCTGAAACGCGCCGGCGACTAGCACACTGGCGAGTTGGCAGTGACTAGTTGCGTCGGCGTTGAAAACTGGACTTTGGGAAGTTGCGTAGTGTTCGAACCGCCATTGTAATAATACACAGGAGAGCGAGTTGAGTTGCCAACTTGTTTTTCAATTGCCTCGTGAGCGGATGGACTATGCCTCGTAGATTATAATAATAAATACCGCTATTTTTTATGTATTTACTTAAAGTTCAGTTACATAAATTAAACCATTAATTGGTTCGGTGACCTTCTATGCCACCATATAACAAATTTAATTCAGCTGATTGTTTGACATTCTTCAAAGGAAAGAGGGCAGAATCTACTAAATTTGTATCACTAATATAAGCCTACCGTTGATAACTCCGCTGTAACCCTCTTCCTCTTTCTCATAAAACACGCATTTAAAAGAAGGAGAAGGTTACAACGCAGCTCTCAGCGGCAGGACCATACGGAACTCAACGCATGTGTAATAAATCACTCAATCGCTTTAGATAAAAAAGTTCAAACCTGTGCTTTATTTATTATTGGTTTAAACAAATTAATGGGAAGCAATACATATTATCGTAGGTGTTGAGAAATTAATTAGCGAAAGTCCGTGAAAAATCACGGGATATTGTCATTGTAGGAGTTGTGAAGTTGAAAGAATTTATAAAAAAATATTTACCTCAGGATTATTGTCTTTCAAAAGAAGAAACGTACCTGTTGAATGTTCTAAATTTGAAAAATTCCGATATCTCTCAGCATCTATCAAATATTTAAGGGCCAGCCTTCCATCAAAAGAATTGAGATTCGGTTACCACCCACAAAATTAACAATATTTAGTTTAAAAAGAATTCGACAGAGGTGTCACTGTCTAAATTCGCGTTGAAATAGTTTTAATTCAAAAGACTGAATTACATTAGCGACATCTGTTGCAATTATAGAAAAACAAAATCCTTTTTAGTAACATAGGCTGAATACCGGCAGTTAGAGCACGAACGTTAAAACGACGGTGATTGTCAAAGTGTGGGGATAGGTTAGATTTAATTAATTAAATATATTTTTGAATTTGGAATTCCAAACAAGTATTTTTTTTTTCTTTTTTACTTGTACTATATGGTGAATCACCTCCCGAAGTTTATGCACTTTACTCCCGATATCTTGTATAATATGCTTAAAATAATATTTATACACATATAATATCTAATTTTGTACATTTATATAAATTATATACACGTATACATTTTTATGCTTATAAAATATTTTATATTATAAAGATAGATAGAAATACCCTATGTGCCTCCTAAGGACTTACAAATCAGAAGACTTTTTTTGTATTTATTTATTTATTCATTTAAACAATTCAATAATTAAAAAAGAGTAATAAAACATGCAGGCAAAATAAAATAATATTCAAAAATCTTTTTTTTTTAATAATTAAAAAGCAGTGTCTGTATGTTTGTGCGAAAGGGGCTTTATTTATTTTTCTTTTTAAGAAATTTTTGCTACTACTCCTTTTAATAGTTTATAATAGCTAATAGCTTTCAATGAACTTTAATTTTTTTTAACTTCTGTAAATATTATTTATTTAAATTGTCAAATATAATTTCATCACTAACATATTACAAGATTCACTCAAAATGAAGAGATAGGTGGTTCCGAAATGTCCCAATAAATACGGTGAAAGAACCCTAAACTATAAACTTATTGCCCTAAACATGTTTCGAGCGAAACATTATTGTCAATCTGAGCAAAGAGTTGGCTTAATATCAAAAATACTGTTGGAGTGTGGACATGTGTAGCGTCAAATTTACAGAAACTGAGACCGAAAATCTAAATGGACGTCAATATAGCAACAGTATCGGGGATGACTGAAGGAATTGGGCTTGTTCAACTGTCCAAGCTTTTGATGGCTGTCAACATATCCCATATGTACCAAAAATGTATAATAAGTCAAATGTATTAGTTTCAAGTGAGTGGGAGAAATGCGCATTACTCACAGTGGAAGTTACAGCGTAACGAGAGTGTCAAACTGCTATTGAAGAAGGTCGCTGCAGGATGGAGTGGAAGTGATAGACGTGATCGCAAAGTGATCATACATATAGATTAAATTATATAGCAATTTTTAACAGACAATTTTGAGAATTTTTATACCTCGGCGTTAAAAATAAATATTGTTGAATTTGTGCAAGAACTGAGAACCAAGGTACATTACCTAAAGAACATGCTTTGTACAAAAATTATACAGGAAGGGTCCAAAACTTCCGTTTAATCGCATAACTTGATACATGCAACTTATATTGGTCGGCGACAGCATTACTTATCGTAAGATAATCCAAACGAGACCATATCCGAATTAAATCATCTAGAAATTTGAGTGTCGCAATCATTTACTTCAAAAGTTTGTGCAACAAATTATTCACTCCAAAAGATTATTCGCTAATGTGAAAGACAAAATAGCCTTTTACATCAGCGAAAGATGATCACCACATAATGGATATTGACCATCGGAAAGGTGATTTGTAACGTATTTGAGAGCATAAACAAGATATTGAGGAGTACATGTCAAACAGAACTAATACACTATATATATGTAGATATAGACGTCAGCAACAGTTACAATCAAGTGCTCAGTCAACATCAAGAAGCAAAAACCATTATTGTCGGAGTGATATAAAAGTGATAACCTCGCCAAAAGACTTGTTCCTTCTGCCTTATGGCGTAGAATGAAGGTATGCATAATATTTGGATCTTTGCATCAAACGCAAGAGGTTTGATGATGTTTGAAAATGTATGAAAACCTTTAATCGTATAATAGCAATATTTACTAGGATAGAAACGGCGAATTATGCACTTCGGCAAACTTACGAGAGCCGTTGTTCTGCCGTATATAGTTTCATTCAATGCCGAGAGACCCTTTACAGTCTCAAAAAAGCAATACTGGGGCACAACCCTAGAAGCAAAGCTAAATGATTGGAATACAGAAAGACAAAAGCACCCCATTGTCAAAAATGTCTTCGACGTAAATGATTAAATAAAACTTGATTTATTCAGGAAGGCAAGCATTACGGTGATCGATGTTAAAAACCTAACATGGGCCCAGAATAACTCCAGTGTCTTTAAGAAACGTTTCTCTAAAACCTTTGAAAAAAACTGAAAATGACAGTTAGATATACCATTCTACAACAAGGAAGTGTGAAGTCTTACAACATGGCTGGAAGTGTGAAACCACTTCATAACGGCCTAAAACTTTGGAAATATTGTAAAAACAAAAATAAACAACTGGACTTTCAAAAAACTTTATAACACAAACAAGACATCTTTAAATGTACAATCCATCAGGCTTGGTGTTAATAAAGAAATGAAAGCTCTTAATCAGTTGTTATCGCAACTTAGTATTACCAAACCAAGTGGCTTATGTATTGATTGATAATATAATGAATATTGATATTCCATATTTCGCTTAGTTGACGACTGTAAAATTGTTAAAACTAAGTGTCCATTTATAGCATAAAATTAGAGATCAATTAGAGATTTAGTACAGCAAAAGAAATTTAACTTCTTAAACTCAAAGGAGAAGAATTCTTTATCAACAAGAATCGAGATTGGTATTTTCAGGCAGGTGGTGCAGGTCAGCTTTAATTTAAGCCATACCGTACGGATACTTATAAGCGTCTCGAGTTTCATGCGCATAGCACATGCACCGCTCGTAAGTACCGTGAGTAGTTATGAATACTAGGAGTTGATAGGCCTCGGCCAGACTGAACAGGCTGGTGCTAGCGCGGGGGCCTAGCGCGGTGGCGGTAGTACGTAAAATCGCCTTGTCACGCCTTCCCGCAGGGTAGCCACAACGGGCGTTTACATACTACCGCCACCGCGCTAGGCCCCCGCGCAAGCACAAGCCTGTTCAGTCTGACTTAGGCCGCCTTTACACTTGTAAGTTTTTTACGTAAGTTACGACTGCTGGCCAATGGGCATATTGCATTTTGAAAATCCAATGTGCCCATTGGCCAGAAGTGGTAACTTACGTAAAAAACTTACAAGTGTAAAGGCGGCCTGAGACCATACTGATTGTATTCTTACATACGTTCAAATGAAAGAATACAATCAGTCGCTTCTAAAATTTGAGATGATATCGTAGGTTTACTCGTTTTATCTGTACTTTCTGAAATAACTGTAGGAAAGAGTTCAGATGTTTTGTTTTTTATGACTGGTGGTTTGCGAATTGGTAAATTCCTCGCGAGGTGAGGATCTACCAACTCAGGCAAAACATGTTCCAAATAAAAATCTTGGAGCTTATTTACCATTATTTTCCCCCAAAATTCATCGTCCCGTTGAATTATCTCTACTTTGAGATGGTTTTTCTCACCTGACCATATCCCGAAAATACAATCGTTTTTTTTCGTAACGTGAAGTTGACCTTGGACCTGAAAAAATAACAAATTTGTTAAAATTAAAAATAATAATGTATTAACTTCTGCATGCTGTAATCATTATGAATGTTTGTCTTCAACTATTTACAAAAAAAAAACGAATTTATTAAATATATGTAGAAGTTATTGCTGAACTTCACCACCCACCTGAAAGTACCAATCGTGATTCTTGTTGATAACTAATTCTTCTCCTTTGAGTTTATAGAAGTTAAATTTATTTTGCTGTACCAACTCTTTTATTGGTCTTGAATTGAATGCTATAAATGGACACTTAATCTCAACAATTTTATCGTCGTCAACTAAGCCATCAGGCGTAGCACCTAAATATGGAATATCACAATCAATAAATAAGCCACACGGCCGTATGGTAATTCCAAGTTGCAATGACAACTGGTTTAATGCTTTCATCTCATTATTTATACCATGTCTGATAGATTCCACATTAGAAAGGTCTTGTTTGTACAGTAAAGCTTTAACGATTGAAGGTCCAGTTGTTTCTCTTTTTTTAATAATCTTTCCGAAGTTTGAGGCGGTTATGAGATTTCTTCGTAATTCCAGCCATTCACTACAATCGCGTTGTAGAATTGTGTCTCTTTCTGTTATTTTCCTTTCTTCTTCAGTTTTTTTAAGATTTTTCAAAAAGGTTTCTTTTAACTGCTGGAGTTGTTCAGGAGCCAAGTCAGGTTTTTGACATTGATCGCCATAATGTTTGTCATATTGAACAGACCGTGATTTGTTAAACAATTTACGACGAAGACATTTTCTGTTTAGGAAATTTTTTTTTATCCTTCTGTTTGCAAATTCTTTAGATTTGCTACTAGGACTGTGCCCCAGCATAGCTTTGTGGAGGCTGTAAATTGGTCTCTTGGTATTGAACGAAACGACTGCGGCTGAACAACGGCTCTGGTAAGTCTGTCGAAGACTATAATTCACCCTTTTCCCCCCAACAAATTTCGCTATTATATTGTTAAAGGATTCAACGCGATTGCTATCAACATCATTGATCAAACTTCTTGCGTTTGATGCAACGGTTCCAACATTAAACTGTATTCTATACCATAAGGTAGAAGCAACAAGCTTTTTGACGAGATTATCATTCTTTTTACCACTCTGACAATAATGACTTTTGCAATTTTCATGTTCACTGAACGCGTGATTGTAACTGTTACTGACGTCTACGTACAAGTTATTAATTCTGTTTGATAAGTTCTCAGATCCTTTGTTTATGCTCTCGAATGGCGTGACAAATCACCTTTCTTATGGCCAGTATCCGTTGTGTGGTGATCATCTTTCGTTGAAATAAAGGATACTTTGTGTCTTTCGTTAAAGCGGATAATTTTTTGCACATATTTCTAAGCAAATGATTGCGACACTCAATTTTTTCGATGGTGTAATTTGGATACGGTCTCGTTTGGATTAGCTTATGATAAGTACTACTGTCGCCATCCGCTATTAGCCGCCCATATATCGTATTATATGATTCAACTGAAGTTTTGAACCCTTCTACAAGAATTTCAGCTTCCATTCCTGTTGAAGGTCCTGTATAGTTCTTGTAGCAAGCATGTTCTTTAGGCAATATTCCTTGGTTCTCAGCTCTTGCGCAAATGCAACAATATTTATTTTTAACTCCGAGGTATAAAACTTCTCCAAATCTTCTGCCGATAATTGCTGCCGCACCGGAGAGGGCGGTATAATTTTTTCTATATGATCGCTTTGACTAACAGCCATCCGCGATCACGTCTATCACTGCCACTCCGTCCTGCAGAGAACCTTCTTCGATAGCTGCTTGACGCTCTCGTTCCGCTGCGACTTCCATGGCGACTAACGCGCATTTCTCCCACTCCCTTGACACTAACACATTTTTCTTGTTGAACAATTTTTGGGACATCGGGGGTATGTTAACAGCCGTCAAAAGCTCGGACAGTTGAGCAAGCCCAATTCCTGCAGGAGTCATCCCCGATACTGCTGCTACATTGACGTCCATGGTATGTTTAGGTTTTGGGTCGCATGTGTTCACTGTAAATTTGGTGCGACACATGTTACATTCAAACAGTATTTTGGACATAAGGCCAAATCTTTTCTCAGATATGACAATAAGGTTTCCAAATCCGCATCCAAAAGGAGGATGGTCCGATATGGATTTTAGCTGCTCAATAAAATAAAAAATATCGACGATACGTCTTTCTTGTCCTCCTTCGGCTGTATCATTTTTATCCAACCTAGAAAAGCAAAATCAGCGTTAAAAATGGACATCGATTTATGAAAGAATACATTGATTTGAATGCCTATATAAAAATATTATAAATTTTTGTATGTTTGTATTACTTAAGATTGTTCTTTTCGTATGAAGCAGCTATTTTTTCCCATGAAACAGATAGCTTGTAGATTAATAATTCATCTCTCCGGAATAGTCAAATAAATCACTACAACATACCTATTGTCAGTACATTGCGAAAGACCACTTCGATCGATAAGTTTCTTGTTTATGGCCTTGTTTTTGTTCTTATTTATGTAGACACGTACATCAGATAAACTGTAAAGAAAAAATAAGTAATAAATAATAAAAAAAATAATTCACAACACAATAATTTCAATGAAAATCTTAAATCCGTTTTACCTTTCTACATTTTCTATATTCTGTTTACGAGTAAAATCCTTAGGTATTGGCTTTTCAGATTGTTCGTGGAAGCTAGACAAAAATAAAATCATTGATTGTAACTGCACTTCAAGAAATGACATTTTAAAAAAACAGTAAAGGGCTCAAATGATTGTATTATTACCTCGGTGCTTTAACATCTTTACAAGATTCAGGCAAAACATTCTGCAGCGGAGTATAGATTTCACATCTGAAATATAATGAAAGAGTTTATTGAAAATAGAACACCTAGGTACGGTTATTCAAAAGATTTACAATAAAGTTAATTCTAGGTAGAATTTGTAGTTGACATTTGTTCCATAAGAACGGGTCGTTTTACGGCTCGTTCAGGACCGGTTCAGGACAGGTTCACTCCCTCCTCCTAAAAAAGACCCCTCTACACAGCATTCTCAAAGATGACATAGGCTCTGAGGGAAATTATTTTCTTCAGGACCTCCTTCCGACATAAAAAATAACATCACTAAATTAAATTAAATTCCCCACAGTTTCAGAACTTTCAAAGCTGTTGGCTTCGTTCCTCCTTTGGGTAGCTCGTACGATATTATTATCTTTATTCAGCCAACATTTCGGACATCGTTGCAGAGTCCATCATTAGAGAAAAAGTGAAGTGACGTGTGTGTTTTTTTACGTAGAAAGTTAATTA
Organism: Limnephilus lunatus; assembly: GCA_917563855.2. Taxonomy (NCBI): domain Eukaryota; kingdom Metazoa; phylum Arthropoda; class Insecta; order Trichoptera; family Limnephilidae; genus Limnephilus; species Limnephilus lunatus. Next base: position 42,489,229 of record OU830598.1, on the reverse strand, counting down.
AAAAATAAATCACGATCGTATAGGTATTCCTCAACAGAAAAACTAAATAAATTAAAACTTACCCCGTAATTTCTAATGCATTGGAATTAGTTTTATTTCCCAAAATATGTTTTCTGAAAAAAACAAAAGAATAACTAATTTGTACTACATAATACATAAAAAATATTAATTACTTATTTTAATAATAAATTATCGTTTCAAATAAATATAAGCTTATAAATCAAATATTGTATATTTTTTTTCTCACCTATTAGCTTGCATCATGCGTTGAACTTTTTGGAGATTTAATGTTTTCTTTGAAACACGAGATGTCTTTCGATTATTTCCCATCTTTGAAAAAACTATATTTATAAACTGATATACTTTACACGAGTAAAATTATCTTTATAAATTAAAATATTTGCTCGTAATCGCACGTCTGTAGATCGTAGAACGTTGAACGACACGTCTGCTTACGGAGCCCTCGAGTTGGCGAATGAAGGTTTTCAAAGAAAGATATACAAATCTTCTAGTGGGAGCGAGCGCGATGTATTTAATATGATTTATAATTAATTGGCGTAAGCGACAGTTGTGAAAATATTTAATAAAACACGACTTATTTACAATAGAGCAAAAATTTCTCTAGTAACACTTTAAGTAGCTTTTAAAGAAGCAATATGATTTTTTTCATACATATAACTTGTAATATAACAGAAACAAACGTGTTAATAATAATTTTTGGAGCATACTTTGCAATTTTTTTCTATCGAGGGAATTTTATATAATTAACGTTTCGGCCCTAGCAATCTTCAGATATTATCTTGAAAAATAACATATATTTTTTTAAGAACTTAGAAACTTAAAGTGTTCAAGGGAAATATGTTATAAATCGGTAGAAAATTGGAATTCCGCCTCTTAAGTAACTGAGCTAATGTGTCGGGTTTGAATCTTGCAATCATACATAAAGATAGCAACCAAAAAAAATGCGTTAAGAAAATGAAGATAATGTTGGTAGTTCTTAGTCGAAGTATGATACAGTTAAATATAACCTAATCGGATAGGAACACATTAGCTCGGTTAGTAGAGTTGCGTCCTAGGTTCGAGTCCCAGGTGTATCTTTTTCCGATTTTTCTGTGTTCAGATTATTGTACTTTTTCTGATTTTTATTCATTTAATTAAAAATAAAACAATTATTGTCCGTTATATATTTTCCAAGTATTTATTGAAAAATTTCGAAAGAAGAGTATTTAAACCAGCATAAAATGGTAGTAACTTCTAACATATTATCATATTTTTATTACCGTTATGAACTTTAAGATAGAAAATTTACAATCAATTTCCGCAGGCGAGCCGATGATTGATCGCTTTAATATGCCATCTTTCGGAACACTTAAACAACTGTCATTGCCATTTAGAGCAGACCTATCACCTAAACAGGATAAAGACGGCATTCTGATACGCCCACGAGGCCTCCGCCGCCACCAGCGTGGTGGTGGTGTCTACCAGTTACCAGTTCCGACTCCACACCACACACAAAGACCATACAAATTACAACATTTAATAATATCTAATATAATACGCGAACTCCCCCGAGGCTATTGGCTAAGCTCTGTCAAGTGAGAATTTCCGCGAAGCGATTCCTAAAAATGAATGAACCGAACCGGTTCATGTTGTCACAACAGTTAACAGCAGTTAATTTTTCCTTACTTCGTTGTGGAGGAATTTATCGTATTTTTCTTTAAGAATTAAGCTTTTGGTGTTACATTGAATTAAGTATTAATCAACGGAAAACTTTTAAAATTATTGCTTTGAATTTTAATAGAGTACTGAGGAGTAAAGTAGATGCCATCATCTCACATAAGTGTAAGGGGCTGCCGGCCGGCATTGGTATAAACTATGGTCGATGGCTACAGGAGATTAAAATTATGAGTAAATGAAACAAACTGGCCACGTACAAAACGAATGTAAGACCGTTAGTTATTAGTTATCAGTTATCACCTTACATTTCTAAGACGTGGTGTGGTTTCTAATCCTAAATGAAGAAATCAAACTACCAGTGAATGCTAAAAGGTTAATAATACGTACATAAATTGAACACAAAAAAAATTGTTCCCAACAGGAGGCCCCGAAGAAAATAATCCCCCTCATTGCCTGTGTCCTCTTTGGGGATGCTGTGTGGAGGGTCTTTTTAGGAAAGGAATAAAAAGTTCTGGGAAAGAAAAGGGTATGAGGGGTGAGTAGGAACTGTGGCTCAGTGTGTCCAGGAGTGATGGACGTATCCTCTCACTGTGACGCAAGGCAATGTTCCGAGAGAGTACAGCTGAAAAAGTCAAAGTCAAAGTCCTTAAAAGTCAAAGTCCTTAACCATTCCCTCCTGATCCGGCCTACCATGCAGCTGGTGGGCAGACTAGTACTGGGCGTTGACGATAATTCCATCCAACGCCAACGTCGTTATCGTTGGCGATTTTCAACTGTTGAAAATAATTGTTTAAAATAACGTCGACGTTGACGCAACTATAGAATAGATGCCTACTGAATGACGCCAATAGATTGTACCTACTGGCTTGTCAGTAGGTACAATCAAACATCAAACTAAACGTATAGGAGATCGACACGATACTAAGTCAAAAAAACAAACAAAAAATAGACCAAAATTGTTTTAGGGAATCCCTTTTAACAGGTTGCCCGGATCATTGATGTATAATTATTATCTCTATGCCCCACACACGTAATAATAATCCTACAATAACGTTGAAAACATTACCATGTGGAAATCAACGCATTTAATGATTCAACTGCCTAATAAATAAAAAGGGTAAAGAGTTTGCACTTCGTGAACAACATTACTCGATATTTCAAATGGTCTTTTGGTAAAGTACGTACCTACTACACGTTTTTTTTCCCATCCAATACGGCCAATATGCAGCGCCAGGGGACAATAAAATTTATCAACGACAAGCAAAAAAATAACCTATTGATAATTAATATCGGACGTAGGTTATTTTTTGCTTGTCGTTGATAAATTTTATTGTCCCCTGACCTACTCCTTCCTCCGTGCCCCTGACGCTGCGTATCGGCCGTATTGGATGGGAAAATAAAAAAAAACGTGCAGTAGGTACGTACTTTACCAAAAGATCATTTGAAATATCAAGTAATGTTGTTCACGAAGTTCAAACTCTAACCCTTTTTATTTTTTAGGCAGTTGAGTCGTTAAATGCGTTGAATAATATTCGCATGTAGGTATTATATTTCAACTGTTGGCGCTAATTATTATCAACAGCGTTGGACGTTGAAACAATATAACTATTGTTGCCAACGACTAGTTATATTTTGAAACAGTACTAGAGCAGACACTGACAAACCTCACCCCATGAACCCGAGCACCTCTGCTAAGTCACCAAATGTAGCGAACCACTTGGCGTGCCCTATGGCAGAGGTGCTGCATCCATTAAATGGTTCCCGGGGCGGCGGTACCCATACCTGCTCCCCAAATTGCAATCTAAATTAAAACAAATGAAAACCTTGTAAAATTCTGTAGGTTCCAAGTGCAAAATAATAACAGGACACAGAAAATCATAATCAAGTGGCACCAGTAGAAGCGATCCAGAGAGGATCCAAGGAAAAAATGTTGGAGTAGACGAATAGAAGACAGGAGACTAGGGATCGGAGCTGGTGGAATTTTTTAAGCCAAATTCCGTTCAGAAATAGTTACGATGATTTACTGGAGAAACCCACCAATGTTTTTATAAATTAATTTTTGACACCTATTAATAATATATTCATGTGACTTCTGCTGATTTTCCAGACATTACGGCATCTTCTCTGTATTAGGTAATAGTTGAAATTACCGGTCAGAGATTTTTTAGCGTGCCAAGAAATCCACCATGGATTTCAGACGCTTTTACCCGTAGTATGCCAACGAATCTACAATAGATTCGCTGGTAGTTCATCGCACTTGCTCAGGTTTTATTGTATTTTGTTATATAATCGCATATTAAAATAATTTTTATTCGTCTAGACTAGACTCTGGTTTCGCCACGTGCTGCTTTATTATTATTAACAGGAAAACCTCTCATAATTTATTTTTTATTACAAAGGTCACATATTCATCTTTATAGAAAATATAATAAAACCGAAGAATATTTTCGAATTTTTTTATTTCTCCTTATATAAAAACAAAAAAAAAACATTTCTTTGGATATAAGTATCTATCCTGGGAAAAATACATTTTTTTAATAAATATATAAAAAATATATCTGGAAATACAAATTCATAAATAATAGTGTAAGCCGGCACTTACGACGGGCTGTGCTATATTATAAAACCCTTCTGAACAGAAGGAGAAAGACTCCTCCGATCAACTCTCACCCCAGAAGATAGGTGGAAGCTTGAGTGGCAATCGGCCAACGTCGAAAATTCCCATCTCGTACAAGACCCCACTGAGAGACCACCTGGGTTCTCATTGCCTCGCAAATTCGGCGCCGCCATCAATAGGATAAGGTGCTCCCATAGCCGTTGTGCCCATATGATGCATAGATGGGGCCTTAAAGAATCGGCGATGTGTGAATACGGTGCGGTGCAGACTACCGAACATGTGGTCAACGAATGCCCGCTCCAATCATTCCCCGGCGGGATTGATGAGGTCTACAGGGCGACGCCTGAGGCCCTAGACTGGCTCGCAGACCTAGATGCCCCCCTTTGATCCCCCACCACACGAAAGACGCATGGGCTATTTGCATTTTACTCCTGGCACCTAGTGCTAGGTCGCGGGAGGTTGGCATTTGAAGGGTTAAGAAAATCCAAAATAAATTACTAACAAATGTACAAACATAAATAATGTATTCATGTCACTTAGATACGTAGCGGCGGGAAATATATAAAATTAATATATTTTAACATTGGCAAGGCCTCTTAAAGAATCGTTACGAAATAACTCTCAGGGGTCCTTTTGATTGGCTAGAATTATCTTTATATCCTTGTACTAACGCATATTATTAAGTATAATAATATATAAATTTTTCGAAGAAAACTTCTTCAGAAAGGCTTTCACTTTGTGAAGGCATTATTTATTTTAATAAAAAGACAAATAACTTTGTTTACATCACTTTTATTGGTACACAATAAACATGTTTCGTAAACAATGTTTACTTCATCAGGATCAAACGTATACTAAACTTAAAAATTAAATATAGATGACACATGGAAGGAAAGGGTAGGAGGGAGGGGGAGGGGTAAGAGTGGGGAAAGTTTATCAATTAGGGATTTCAAAGCCATTAGCAGGGAAAGACCGGTTAAGTGGAAAGAGGTTCAAAAGAGGGTTTATAAAAATTTGCTGCTTATTAATTATGTCTGCTTTATTATTTACATTTTTTCTAATTTCTAAAATCTCTAAATTATTTATCTGTGATGCCTAGCCTGTATGTAATATTTTAAGTCCATGGTTTTTGTCAAAATTATGATTATTTTTTATTAAATGATCTGCGAATTCATACCCGCTGTTGCCATTTAATGCCCTGAGATGTTCTTTAACCCTTACTTCAAAGTTTCTATTTGTTCTACCTATATAAAAGCTATTACAATCTTTACAATCGAGTTTATAAACGCCCGATTTTTTTGTTTTGATGTCGCTGTCTTTGTTATTGAGGATGCATTTTTTTAATTTGTTATTTGTGTAAAATGCAGGTTGTATATTACTGGGAATATTTTTGCTAATTATTTTTGACATATCGTTATTAACAAATAGAATTCTACGCCATTGATTATTATTATGTTTAGAAAAAGGGTAGATATATTGTTTTGAGAATAAGAGAATAAACACAAATTCTCAAAACAATATATCTACCCTTTTTCTAAACATAATAATAATCAATGGCGTAGAATTCTATTTGTTAATAACGATATGTCAAAAATAATTAGCAAAAATATTCCCAGTAATATACAACCTGCATTTTACACAAATAACAAATTAAAAAAATTCATCCTCAATAACAAAGACAGCGACATCAAAACAAAAAAATCGGGCGTTTATAAACTCGATTGTAAAGATTGTAATAGCTTTTATATAGGTAGAACAAATAGAAACTTTGAAGTAAGGGTTAAAGAACATCTCAGGGCATTAAATGGCAACAGCGGGTATGAATTCGCAGATCATTTAATAAAAAAATAATCATAATTTTGACAAAAACCATGGACTTAAAATATTACATACAGGCTAGGCATCACAGATAAATAATTTAGAGATTTTAGAAATTAGAAAAAATGTAAATAATAAAGCAGACATAATTAATAAGCAGCAAATTTTTATAAACCCTCTTTTGAACCACTTTCCACTTAACCGGTCTTTCCCTGCTAATGGCTTTGAAATCCCTAATTGATAAACTTTCCCCACTCTCACCCCTCCCCCTCCCTCCTACCCTTTCCTTCCATGTGTCATCTATATTTAATTTTTAAGTTTAGTATACGTTTGATCCTGATGAAGTAAACATTGTTTACGAAACATGTTGATTGTGTACCAATAAAGTGATGTAAACAAAGTTATTTTTCTTTTTATTAAAATATAATAATATATATCACAAAGTGAAAAAAATATAGATATATACGAGGGGGGACCCAAAAGTAACGGTAGTTGTGCTGTGGTGGAGAGGAAGAGTGGGGGGACCCATTGTTCGACCAGGTATCGATTAGGGTCACTCCTCCTGAGTCAGTATGCGAAGTTGTGTCGTTGTGAGGGTTCGCCCGTGAGATTTTTTTTATTAAAACAACTTTTTCCATTTCGGCGAAAAGTAATGGCAGATTATCGAGAGCAACGCGCGGCTGTGAAATTTTGTTTCCTGTTGGGGAAATCAGCAAACTATTGTAATGCTGGCTGCTTATGGGAATGTTGCCCTAGGTAAAACCAGAGTCTACGAGTGGTTTTCACGTTTTCAAAATGGAGAGATGTTAATTGAAGATCAACCCCGTTCAGGACGCACCTCAACGTCAAAAACTGACGAAAACGTCAACAAAATCAATGCCCTCGTTCGTGGAGAACGTCGCCGAACCATTGACCGACGGATGTCATGGAGTTCAATTCAGAGAATTTTAACCGAAGAACTGCACATGAGAAGGGTTGCAGCCACATTTGTCCCCCGCCTTCTCACAGACGAGCAAAGGGAGCGTCGACTTCAGGCATGTTAAGAGCTTCAAAATCAGCTCGAAGAGGACCCTGATTTTTTTCCAATGTGATCTAGCCCTTGACTTTTCCATGACTTGTCTTTGTTCCCCACACTGAAAAGGGGCATGAAAGGAAAGCGTTTAGTCACTGTGGAGGAGATAAAACCAAAATCAAGGACATCCTGAGAAGTGAATTTAAAATCTGTTTTGAACTATGAAAGATGCGACTGGAGAAAATGCGTTGTGGTCAATGGAGAATACTTTCAATTTGGTGTAAAAATATTAAGAAATTATGACGAAATTACCCATTTTTTGGGTCCCTCTCGTACATATACACATATTCGCCGATGCAAGAATACACTATCTGATTAACTAATTTGAAAAAACAATTTTTAACTAAAATACGTTTCTTCTTCCGCATCATCGCCGTTAGAATGTGATCTAAAGAATGCCTACATACATTAAGTAGAATAATTTTAAAGAGATTCTTAGTTTAGCTGAAGTGGACTCTTGAACTCGGGTTCTTCGCGGGAAGCGGATCCTACTCCATTTTCAAATCGACTACTCCCAGAGAATCGGGTCCAGGACTCGGACCCAAACCCGCAACTCGGAGCCGGACCCGGAAACCGAATGCCTCCATCGGTGTCGTGAGGATTCATGAGATGTAAGGGTTCTTGCTTGGATTCCAGCCACAACAGCGCCAAAACCTACATTACAAGGCCAGGACACTGAATGCAATCAGCCTTCTAACTTGCATGAAAACCTCCAAAAAATTATTTTTATTAAAAATTTTTAAATAACTAAAATATTTTTAAATAATTTAATTAGTAAGAATAAATCGAAAAAATAATGTAAAATGAGAATTTTTTTGGGATCCCAAACAAGTTAGGAGGCTGATTTGAATGAGTGTCCCGGCCTTGCGATCTAGGAGGTTTTGACAGCACCCAGTACCCAGTCCGCACCAAAGAACTCGGACCCGGGACCAGCTACTAGAAGTCAAGTAGGTACTTTAAAAGAAAGCCTCCGGCAAATTACAGTAAACACCCCTCTCAAGTGCAAGTACTGTATCGTATAACTACTCCGTGGTAAGAGGGGACTGCGGGCGGGTGTTCAAACTATTTCGAACCAATTTGAACTACTATCAGTGCGCACAAACACATTCAAAAGTGCGCTCTTTAAAATGACATGCCTGTACCTGTGTGCAGAGAATAACTATTGGCGAACGTTCAACAGACTTTAGTACTACGTAAACATGTCAAAAGTAGGCCTAAAATTTATTATTGATGGAAAAAAATCTAGCAAGTCATCAAAATTATTCAATGAATTTCTAATGTACACAAGTACAACGTGCCTACGTATATACTCAAGTGTTTCTACATAAAATTTATATAGCAGGTACCCAAATACACAAATAACGCATACGAGTATACGAACATATGTTTGAATATACATACATGTGCGTATAGTTTGTGATGAGGAAAACATACCGCGTTTAGAAGTTTTATTTGGAGTTCAATGACACAGCCAAGTGATATCCTTGGTTTTAGAATATGCATGTTTTATCATAAAAATTACAATACAGACAAACTTCTTTGTTACTTTTTACGTGAAATATCTTTTTTATTTAGCATCTTGTTATAATAATTTATTTGAGACCCTGAAGTGTAGAATCGCGGCGATTTCTCGGTAGGATTCAGTAAATTGTAGCGAGATAAAATATAGAAAAAAACTTTAAAATGCGTAAGAACAAAAAAACGCTATGATATATACATATATATACATATATTTTACATTAGCTCCACAAAGAAGGCCCCGTGGAAAACAATTTACCTCGGGGCCTTATGTCATCTTTGGGGATGCTGTGTGGAGGGTTTTTTAAAGGAAAGAAAGGAGAAGAAGATATGGGATGGAAAATGGTATGAGGTGTGGTTAGGAATCTGGGGGTCAGTGTGCCCAAGAGTCACGGACGTATGAATCTATTCCTCACACTGCGGTGCAAGGCGATGGGTCGGGAGAGTCCAGCTGGAGAGGTCAAAAGGCCTCCTTCAATCAGTCACCTCCGATCCAGCCCGCCACGCAGTGGTTGGGCAAACGTATCCGCCAGACCAAGACAAACAGTCGCCAAGACCTAGACAAACCTCACCTCATGCACCCGGGCATTCATGTTAAATCACCAAACGTAGCGAACCACTTGGGGTGACCTGTGGCAGGGGTGTTGGTTATCCAATAAATGGTTCCCGGGGCGGCGGTACCCATACCCGCCTTCCAAATTGAAGAATAATATTACTATACTACATAATATTTCTTTTATGCAGTATCAAAAAGGTGAAAAAGGTAGGTACTAAAAAAGAAATGCTTATCCGCAAAAAAAAATTAAATCATAAAAAAGTATCTGTAAATCGCTCGAATACGATGGATAAGACGAACATTGGTTCGCGGGCGTCGAATAGTTACAACCAATCAGCAGATTGGGAGGCACGTGGGTATGGGTGCCGCCGCCCCGGGAACCATTTATTCGATAACAAACGCCTCTGCCGTAGGTCACCCCAAATGATTCGCTACGTTTGGTGACCTAACAGGGGTGTCGGGGTCCATGGGACACGAACACAGTTGTGACCGTTATCTTTTTATTTTTCTGTGTCTTGTTCTCTTTCATATTTTCGTTTAGATTATTAGTGTTATCTTCGTCTTCAACGAACTTTTAATCAATTACAATAAATACTCATATAAATTTGTTGTAGACCACTTTTATTTATGAACACTACCGGTTTCGGAAGCACCCTTCCTCCGTCAGGAAAATATTATAATTTATAATATTCTCCTGACGAAGTAAGGGTGCTTCCGAAACTTGGTTTAAAATATTATAATTTATAATATTCTCCTGACGAAGGAAGGGTGCTTCCGAAACCGGTAGTGTTCATAAATAAAAGTGGTCTACAACAAATGTATATATGTATTTATTGTAAATTATGGCGAGCCACAAAGTTAATGCTTTTTACAAATATGTTTTAATTAATTATTTTTACACGAAACGACAAAAAGTGAGTTGACGATAACGTTTATAATACACTTGCCTAATAAAATATGTGGGTGGGTTTGTTTTTCGTTATCAGTAATTTTAGATTAAAAAAAACGTAAGGTGGGCCATTTTTCAACTTTTTCATCAACTTTTTTATGTTTGCATTAAAAAATTTTATATTTAAAAAATTACATGTTTATTTCGATTTATAAAATGTTAAAGTGTAGGTATATCATCACCTTTCAAAAACAGTTTTCAATTGCAAAGCGGAAATATTTTGACCTTTCGACAAAATAAGCCCGAGGTCTGAGGAATTAAGTCATAAGCAAAACCGATAAGAGACAATACGTAATTACACAAACACACTCTTAAAAATACGTGACATTCAGTAGTTCATAAAAAGTATAAATAAAATGATTACTCTGTATGGGAAATCCCGAGAGAACAAAAAAATATCACTAAAAAAAAACTAAGATTTTATAACAGATTGCAAAGCCAAAAAATACCCAAAAAGTGATTTCATGCTAATACTTTGTGCCTTGTTAGAATATTAACGAATCACAGGCGTAATTTAATATGACAAAACTTTAACCTAGCAACAGGTATTTGGTTAATAAGTAGTATTCAATTCGCCTCACAGTTAACCATTATTGGAGATAACCAGGGACATTCATAAAAACTAATGTCTTCTACGACTCGACAACTCATTTACACATATAATACCGCCATTACATAAACCTTATTAATTAAACAAGAGTTTTAAATCGGATATCTCTAATCTTTATCCATTTGTAGAACAAATCTATTTTATTTAATTACGAAAAATCTTAATACTATATAAAACAAAGTCGGGTAAGTTACACTATTTATAACTCGAGAACTAAAGGATTATGATGATCTTTGATTTGTTGAATTTGTCTCCGCCCCGGATAACATAATAACTATTAAAACATCACAAACATTAACGAAAAAAAATGTTATTAAGAAAATTCTTTTCCCCATGCATTTTCTATGGAACGAATTCTCATATTTTGAAAGGGCTGCTGGAATTTTGTGATAAGTAGGTACCTATAATATTGAGTAGAGAGTGAGTTCCAAAAATTCAAAAACGTCAAATGTCAATGCGCTGATTGTTTTGTTTTTATTCTTAAACATATAATGCTGCCTCTCTTTCTTACACACTAAATGTCAATAGTCGAAAATGAGACAAACGGTGAACGTACGTCTCCGCTCATCCAAAGGAAGATTAGGTTCTCCCATCTTAACAGACGGATTGCAATCTTTAGAGCACAGGCGTCAGGTGGGAATGCTGTCCTTGTTCTACCGGTATTACAATGGAAGATGCACCGAGGAACTAGCGTCATTGATCCCCTCGGCACCGGTGCATAGTCGGGAAACACGCAAAACACGCGCCCAACATTTGTACACGGTTGACATTAGTCACATGAGAACGGGTCGTTTTTACGGCTCGTTCTTGTGTTCAACAGCTCGGCTGTGGAACGATTTACCGGCTTCTGTGTTTTCTCCCTCCTACAACATGGGTCTCTTCAAGACCCATGTTCACTCCTTCCTTTCCTCAAAAAGACCCTCCACACGGCATCCTCAAAGATGATATAGGCTCTGAGGGAAATTATTTTGTTCAGGGCCTCCTGTGTGGAGATAATGTAAAAAAAGGAAAGATACAATAATTATAATAAAAATTCCTCACACGTATAAAGAAAATGAAAAGCAATTATTTTTTACACAAGCTCACACATGAGGTCCCGAATAAAATTATTTTCCTCAGGACATATGTCATCTTAGGCGATGCTGTGTAGAGGGTATTTTTAAGGAAGGGAAGGATAGGAAGTTCTGGGAAGGAAAAGGGTATGAGGGGTGGGTAGGAATCTGGGGTCAGTGTGTCCGGGAGTGAGGGAAGTATGAATCCACCCCTCCAACTGCGGTGCAAGGCGATGGGTCGAGAGAGTCCAGCTGGAAAGGTCAAAAGGCCTCCCTCAACCAGTCTCTCTCGATCCGGCCCGCCACGCAGGGGGTGGGCAGACGCGTCTGCCACCAAGACCCGGACAAACGTCATCCCATGAACCCGGGCACCCCTGCTAAATCATCAAACGTAGCGAACCGCTTGGGATGACCTACGGGTGACGTATGACGGAGGTTTTTGTTATCCAATAAATGGTTCCCGGGCAGGCGGCACCCATACCCGCCTCCAAAATTCCCGTAAATAAGTGGAAAAATTACAAAAAATATAAGTCCGTACACAATGCCATCTCTGAAACTGACAAAAACAAAACACGGACAGTTGCGCATTGATGATTGCTTCATTGTGTAATTTTTAACTTAATAAAAAACTGAATTTAATTCAACAGTTATTGATTCTGAGGCGGTACGAAGTTCGTTGGGTCAGCTAGTAATTACATATTTTGGTTAATTAAAATTTAAGAGTACGCGCCGACTCGCAATCTTACCCAATATTAATATTATCAGGTAAATATTACGCCAGTTAACCTATTTTTACAAGTAGATACCTATGTAATCACTAGGTGGCTAATTTAAACTTAATAAATTAGGAGATTATTTCGGAGGCAGGTAAATCTCATTGCGGAGGCGGTAAAGTAAGTACTACGCATTTTTAAATGCGATTTTAGTGGAGAAATTCGTAACAGGGTGAGAATTTTTTACACTTTAAAATGTAAAACCTTTTAACTTCAATATAGCTATATAAACAATTCTGATAAATAAACGATTTAACGTCTGTTTGCATGGTTCGGCATATTTCATAAAACATTAACAAATATTATTTGGTAAAGCAAATAAAGCAATGTTATGTGAATAACCGAATATGTACTTCGAAGTAACTACCAACGACTAACCAAATTTCGTCTTCGACGTAGGTACATGTTAAATTGGCATATACCTAGCAGGCGCGGTCCCTCCGTACATATCTACTGTGGATGCGGCGCTTCCCTTCCTTTTGAGGAGTACAATAAATATAATAATAATTTATTGTTAATTAAAAAAAGCATTGAGCTTATTTTTTTCTAGCCGTAAACAGCAATAAATACTGCAATTTAACGACAGCGTCCGAACCTCGGGGGCCAAAAACAACAAAACGCGACGCGCGGACCGGACAGAAATACATAATAAAAATATCATTCTCGATGCCAGTGTATCGAATGTCGCGTAAACGCACCAATACCAGCAACAGTGGATTCTGTACTCCATTACGCATCCACGATATTAGAAAAAGATTGATATTTGCGCATGCGCGTTTAATTCTGCCTGCTAAGTTTTACCTCAAATAATACACGCATTCGATGGGAGCATCCAACGCGCAGAAAACGAATTTAATGCGCGTAGGCATAGTATGCACAGAATCTCATAACAAAGAAGCGCGTGGATTAATTCGGTACGTTTTAGAGAATTTTTTCGCGCGACCATTTTGACAATTTGGCTTGAATAACGGATGCCGATTGATACGTTAAATATCTTTGGAATATCTATTTAATTGATTTAATTTTAGAACTGTAATAATTGGATGTGGAGCATAAAGGATTTACAGAGCTAATTTGGCATAATATTTTTGTAAGTGATCGCTTCTTGTTCGTGGGCCAGTCTGTAGGTATTTATATTTGATATTAGGTAGGCATATACTTCAGCATCCCTTATACAAAAAGTCACCGACCGCCACTGATACCTAGATATCATTCATCTATAAATCTACATGGTCCCTAATATCGGTTAAAAATTCAAAATAGGGAACGAGGTTCGTATGTTGGACTTGTTCATACGAATTTAAAAAAAAACTACGATACCACAGATGATTAATTAATTGGGAAATTAAATTTAATGGTTTCTGGGAGTGTTGCGTTATCTTTTCATAGTTATAAAATTGATAAATATTTATCTAATAAAATGAATGAACAAATAACATTACAGCAAAGTAGAATCAGTATTGGTTGTAAAGTTGTCTAGAATTATATCCTGGCATAATGACCTATTACCGTAAATCAAGAAGTCAGCGCGCTAAAAATTTCTCAAGGATTCCTCGCATCAAAGTAAGCGAACACTCCACGGGGAGGATATCTGTAGTAATAAAATATATAAAAACTACTTCTAATTAATTTATTAGCCTAAAAAATCGAAGTGTTGCCATAAATATGACGAATTAAATATTACGCTCATTCAAAAGTGTGTGTGTATTAAATGGCGGTGGTCGAAATTTAAATAACTTAACATATTTATAAATCTAGTTAAAACCAGACGCCAAGGACAAACTCGCGCTGTGAAAAGCGGCAGACTGGTCCGTGATAATGTGAATTATCGAACTTCCTTGACATTATTTACTGTCTCTTTAAAATGCATCGCACACATTAGAATGAAAAAAAAAAATCACATTGAAAAAACCATCTTAGGAGACCTTTTACTACGATTTCGAGACAAGAACTAGTTTCGGGAGAAATTTCCATACTCACTCACATACACCGTCATCGACGTCTGAATATATAAAAATGAATGTTTCTTTGTTTGTCTCTTATGCGTTCCTAAACCATTCATCCGATTGCGATGAAACTTTGGGATTTTGATGTGCGCATGCCCGCGATGGTTTCTATACGTAATACTGAGCTCTGGCGTTATGAAAATATTTCCTATAGTATTCATCCCATTTTGCTATGAAATTTTGATGAGTTTTGTGTGCGCGTCCGCGAAGATTTCTATGTATACTTATGAGCTCTGGCGTTACGAAATTTGTATAAAAAAATTGCAACAGGTGTCACGCGAATGTTTTGAAAAAAGAGTGTATTTTATATAGTTTAACGGTAGTGGGGCAGGAGCGGGGGGGGGGGGAAGCAGGACGGGTGAACGCGGGAGAGGAAAGGGAGGAGGAAGGGAACGGGGACGAATGGGAAAGGACACGCAGGAGCAACAATTTCTTTATTTAAGTGAAAATTTACCGGAGAAAAAGATGGCCATCAACGAAAAAAGTGTTAAAATGATAAAAGTGGATATTAGTGAAAGTGCGTAAGTCAAGAATGAAAAAATGGCTTGATATCAAAATTGGCTATCTCGAAATACTTAAGCAGGGTAAATAGATCTTGTTAAAACTGAATTTTTATGCGTATTATATCTAAAAAAAGTTATCTTAACGTTTGTATCTTATCTTGTAAGTATATAATGTAAAACGCCTCCTTATTTTATCGCTGGACGAAATCATAGGTCAGTACATAGAATACATCGTTATTCTTTATCAAATACGTATGATATTTTACTGATAAGATAACTTAATGGTACAGAATTATTTTTAAATCTCCATATGATTGATTTGAATCAATTGAAAGATCAGAAAAAACTGACAGCTTCAAGGGTACTTACTCATGGACGGAAAAGACGTAATTTTTTGGAAAAACCGAACGAGTTTAAACATCACGTCGCGGTCGTTAAGACGACACTATACCCTAAAATATATTCAGAATCTTAACGACGTAAGTAAAGAAGCCGTGTATACAAATTGCGACTCGTGACCCGTGTATTGGAAGGACCTACTGTCGGATTTGCCCTATCAAAGAAAAGAAGAAGAAGAAAAACAATATGGGAATCTTAACGATGTAAGTGAAGAAAACGTGTAAACAAATATGCGCCCGCGGTACGGTGTATTGGACGGACGTACGGTCGAATTCACCCTAGCAGGCCTGGATATTCGACCTTTACGTCGGGTTCATTTGAATTAATTCTGAAGAACGTGTTACCTATTTAAGATGTTTCTAAATGAATACCTCTCGAAGTTATTAATTCATCATCTAGAAAAATAAAATCTGGTTTCACCGCTAACTTTTGTTGTACAACGTATTACAATTTTTTAAAGGCGTTGTACTTTAAAAAATAATATGGCAACGTACTGTTTTTATTAATCTAAAATATAAATAACTTGCTTCCCTTGTGAGGCATTGAAATAAAAATAATAATTCAATTACGAATTTGCCGAAATAAATTAAAATGTGAACCTCGGGAAAACCCCCGATAAACGTGGTTATGTCTCGCCTTAAAAGAATAGCCTTCATAATGAATACGTTAATACAGCACCAAACGTAATACTGCTTATCAGTGAAGTGGGTTCGTATTAAGTGTTAAATTAGTTTACGACAAGGAAGAGTTTCAGGATACAACTCTCAGTTTTATTATTGAAATCGAAACAAAATTAAAAATATGAATTTCCACCGTGATTGCAAAAACAAAACGCAACAAAGACCCAAATAAAAACAAAACGGCAAGTCATTAATTGACCGAGAAAAAATGAAAAAGTCTAATTTGTTGTGGACCTTTGAAAAGAGAATTATGAACAAAGCGAACACACCGTCAAACTTTCACTTTCAGGCAAAGCGCCGAAACCGGGGTAGAGCTCAATATGGTTTCTTTCGACGTACAAAAAGTTGCCATGGCAACAAATGATTTCTCGAGCCTAGGGGGGCCCCTCAGCGCCCGTTGCTAGGCGTTTGTCTGCCAAGGAGATTAATACAGGTGCGACCGAATTTATATTGTACGAATGGTGAAAAATATTCAAAGACTTTCCAAATTGTGAAGATATTATTGACGTTTGTTTTAGTAAAACGTGATAGATGAATAGCCTTTATTTAGTTACGTAAAGGATCACGAGTCGTCGTAAAAGTTCCGACAGCAAAAACGTAACGGAAAAAGCGATTCTTTTGATGCATTGTTGCATTCCTTTTGGTAAACAATTTATAAAATGTTATCAAAGGTTCGCTGCATAAACATACAAATGAATTTTTTTACAGAGAATTTCGATGAATTGTTTATTTTTTAAAAAGGTAATAAAGTTTTGCATCGTAATCAAATATGATTGATGCGTTTACAATGTTGTTCGTGTACCTTAATACGACGTACTACATCTTGTGTCGGAATTAAATACCTTACTCTATATACGCTAGAAACTTCTAATTTTGTAGTTTTCACTGACATAGGTATTAAATAATTTATTAGGAACGAAGCAATACGGTATATACATATATGTGGGTAGAAGAAATATCAAAATAATAAAAACGTTGAACATCACTAATAAAACTATATAAATGTTCTTTAAGATGACATGTCGACATTATATAATTACTTACAAATTACCTATACATTCTCACAAACCGAAGATCGCGGGATCGAATCCCGGCGTGCGCAAATAAATTTAATTTATTTTATTATTTATTATAGTAAAACCTCAAATTGTAATATTTAATTAAATGAAGACAATATTAGCGAAACTCAATCGAAAATATGGAAAAAGGAAAATTAGAAAAAGATATTGGACCCTTTGGGACTCGAACCCAGGACCTTCGGCTTTCCGGCACGTGACTCTAGCAACTGAGCTAAGGTGTCCCTATCCGATTCGGTCATTTTTAATTGTATCCTTCGATTAATAACTACCAACATTATTTTCATTTTTTTAACGCATTTTTTATTGGCTGCTATCTTTATGTGCGATTGCAAGATTCAAACTCGACCGAAATGCTATCTGGATAGTAACTGGATAAATATATATCAATTTTATTTTTAATATGCGACATCTTTTGACTTTTATGCAAGTCTACGATGAATATTTATTTTTAACTCCATGAGTAAAACCCGAAATTGTAACAGTTAATTAAATGAAGACAATGTTAGTGAAACTCAATCGAAAATTTGGAAACAGAAAAAGGATATTGGCACTTCTGGGACTCAAAACCCGGAAAGCCGAAGGTCCTGGGTTCGAGGCCCAGAGGTGCCAATATCTTTTTCTGATTTTTCTGTCAACATATTAATTTATTTTATTAGGAACATTACATGCATTAACGAAAACAATAAATTAAAATAATTAGGTCATAATCCAATAACAAATGTTCACATCATGCCCAAATAATCACTAATTATTAACTTTTTTTCTTCTTTTTTCACCTTATTATATTACAGGTTAGTGTATAGTTAGGCCTCTTGCATACCATAATGGAGGGTATGACCGAGGGGACAAACTCTAGGGGACGCCCACGCCGAGAGTACCTGGACGACCTGCTGGTGGACGTGCGCTGCTCATCATATGCAGAACTCAAAAGAGCCGCACAAGACAGGGAAGAATGGAAAAGAAAATTAGAGGAAATTGCTGCAAACCAATCCCAGGATTGAAACCAGAGAGAGAGTATATGAGGTGTGTAAGAGGAACTTACATACCTCCTTCCCCTACCTACTACCTTCAGCCTCTCAACATACCCCAATTGGGGATGCTATAGTCTCACTGGCTCCAGACGGAAGCAGTTGGGTATCTCGTAAGGTATTCATATAAAAATAAAATAAAAATTCTGCACACAACACAAAACTCATTTCACAGGTTTGTCTAATCTATATATCATTTAGGTTTACAGTACTTACATATTATATAGGTTTTACACAATATCGACTCGTTTTATTTACACGAGTCGAGAGCTGCGCCAGAATAATTTGTCCGCGAGGTGGATCTGGAACGTAAAGCAATAACTACGTGGCATTTTTCCAAACGGAAAATCTCTTATCCGCGCTGATTCCGTTCTACAGCTAGGACCACTGCGAGAGTAGGTACGTTATATGAGCAATAGTATGAGCATGCATCGGCTGCGCGAGGTGCTCTGCGAGTGGCGTTTATAGGCACTAGTTGTAGTTAAGCATATTGCTGATAGTGCTATTGCCGATACTGCCCCCCGCGCTGGTTGCCAGTTGCCAGTTGCCAGACAGCAGCCGGCAGAATCGCCATTCCAGAATTAAACAGACACCATTGTTAGTATTAAGCTATTTCCGTGTTATAAAATAAGGTCACGACACGTAGACTGCCTGTGGGGGCCCCGCTGCCGTTTAGAATGGTCTCCAGACCAGGAAATCCCTACGCACTCAAAGAGTAGACTGTACTTGTCGGTCCACTTTCTATGCCTCTTCAGGAATATTCCCCCACCAGCACAGTTGGCTACTGGCCTAATGACCGACTACCTGTGACGATTAATTGACTTCAAAAGGGGACATGGACTCTTCCAAATTAACAATGTCTGAAATCTTGTTACAGTATCGCAAAAGCCATTTTTCGGGCACGCTGTTTGCATTTTGAAGGTTCTTATGCCGAGGAAAATTTGGCAATAAATCGCGGACGCGTGGGCTCGAGTAGATACGAATTCCGCTCGATATATTTGGAAATCGGAAATAGAATACTCGGAAAATTATTCATGGTTCTTTTCTAAAATGAAATATCGCTTTCATCAATTTGCCGAGCTGCTGATGAGAAGAACGTGACGTTTTGCATATTATTTATCAACAAATCTATACACAGCAGTAATCCGTCAACCCATAAACACATATCGATAAAAGGGAAAACTTAAATTTTATTTCATTTGTCTATCATGTAAATGATAAGTATAATATTCTTCCGAAGTCGTTGACTTTAATTTTATCTGTGTTTTATGGCCCTGAAATATTATTTCGTACGAAAAATACACGAAAATAAAAATCTCGTCGAGTAAGACCATAAACCTTGGTGGGAAATGACATCTTCGAAAAAATAAACAAAGCAGTTTAAAGGTAAGATATAACAGCACGTGTAAGAAATAAGCACATTCATTTAAAATGCGCGCAACTTCAATTTGGGAGGCGGGAATGTGTACCGCCGCCCCGGGAACCTTTATTGGATAACCAACACCTCTGCCATAGGTCACCCCAAGTGGTTCGCTACGTTTGGTGATTTAGCAGGGGTGCCCGGGTTCATGGGGCGAGGTTTATCCAGGTCTTGGAGATAGATGACCAAGACAAACTGAACCCCAGATTCCTACCCACCCCTTAAACCCCCTTCTTTCCCAGAACTCTCCTCTCCTTCATTTCCTTAAAGAGACCCTCCACGCAGCATCCCCAAAGATGACATAGGCCCATAGGGCCTCCTGCGTGGAGTTCATGTAAAAAAAACTGACGTCGGTCGTGAGGTGGAGGTAACGTGAATGAAAATCGTTCATAGAATTATAGAAACATGGCCACGCGATCAACATGTTGAACTTTAAACAGTTTGATATAATAATTTACAAGTATTTATCATTTATAAGTATTAAACGTGAACATAAAATACGCCGCCTGACTAAGAGGAGGAGCACATTAAACAACTCTAATGGTAATCATAATCCAAGAGGTAAAAACCAAGGTACAGTTGCCGACTGAGATGTTCGATGAATGATGTTTTATTGGTCCAATCTAAACACCGATGGTATTATTTTTTTAGCAGTTATCACCCGATCAGTTAATTAAAAAGTATCTTAAACCCTTTTTTTACGATTAACGATATGTGAAAGAGTAATGCTTAATAGATATATACCTATGGCGCCAATATAAATTAGTCACCTCACGAAGGCTTTTTTTAAGTGAAAAATTATGCTAGGATTGGTTTCAACAAAGCAGATAATATAAGATGTGACTTAATCGAAATGAAGACGTATTTAAACGAGGATTACCGCGAGCTTTCGATATCTTATGTAAAACAGCAAAAAATTAAGTCGGTAGCTGATAGGTAGGAAGGTAACAATAATAAAATTCACAACTTGTAATAGAGAATTTAAAACCACTATTTTGCAAAATAATTATAAAGGAGTACTTGTACGTATTACTGTTAATTAACTTGACCAATTTTGCAAAAAACACCTATTCCATGAAACAGACTGCGACCGCATGGTAAGAGAATAAAAAAGGTTTTATCCACGAAGGGGACCATCGACAATCAACTAAATTCGGCCTATAAAATTTTTCAATTTAATCATGTAATATTGTTGAAATTTTCTACAGCTAATTTTTTCAAACGTGCGGGACGGGTTGCCTAAGGATTCAATTAAATGGTTTTAGGGCAGTAAACTGAAAATACGACTTGTAAGCGCCGTTCACCCCAATAAATAAAAATATATCGGCGTCCATTGCTGTAATAAACACCCGAAACATGATTATGATTTGGCCTTGCGAATTTTACATTATTGATAATTGTGTTCGGTATACATTTGTATGTGCATAATATAAGATAAATTCTAGCAATATTTGTACCCGGCCCGGTGCTACATCAATTATCCAATTATTATTATTTATTTATAATATTAACGCATTTCGGCTTTTACATAATATAACATAGTATTAAAGTAATTATTAGTAACTATAACATAGTATTAAAGTAAAAGAATTGATTCAGCATATGTCTGAGTTTGATTATAAGAGGTTAGTGGAACTTGAACATAATACAAGGTTCACAAAGAATGAAGGAATGCTTGTTCCAAAATATAATAATAACTATGGACGGTGAACCCTGGAATATAAGATGCCAAAATATTTAACATGTTTCCAATTAATATTTAAAAAAAGCGATTCTATAAATAGATTGAGATATATGCTGAAACAATGGTTACTAAATAGAGATAGTTTATATTAATTCATATGTGTTAATTGTGTATAGTTAGAGTAAGAATATTATTATGTATGTTTAAATTGTAATTGAACATTAACATCCTGTTGACAAACTGCTTTATTGCGGTTTAACAGGATTGTAACTTAAAAACCAATAAAAAAAAATAAAAAAAAGTATCAGGTATAACTACAACATGAAAAAGACAGCTCTGGTGAGCTTGTAAAACAGCAAGAAATAGTAAACAGAAGTTGAGAAAGACTTGTGTAGATTCAAACAATAAATGATACAAAATTGCAAAAATGAAAAATACATCTTTATAATAAATGTGAAATAACTTAAACATAAAGATGAGGCACATTGAAAATGTTTAACGGTAGGTAAATAATAAGTAAAATATATTTCAAGTTGAGAAGATGTCTTCATATTACAGGAAATAAACCTCATTTCCAATTTAACAATAAAATTAAGAAAATCTGTGAACAACATAATAAAAATAGTCACTTTTGTAGGTTGGTGACATTATTTGCCCAAATTTAGAAATATGAAATTTTTTTTATATAAAATAACTAAATAATATTATTACAGGTTGTAATGCTTTATAATATTTCTATGAATCATACATTTAATTAGTAAAATGAATTAATACGATAGGTAGAGATATGTTTAGTAAAATGGTCAATGTAGTTTAATAAATTTACCAAAGAACTTCCTTAGTGAGTACTGGTATCATGGATAAATGATTTCATTATTTTATATTGTAAAAGCTGACCCGGCGAACTTCGTACCTCCTCAGAATCAATAACTTATTAGCAGAATTAAATTCATTTTTTTATTAAGCTAAAAATTACACAATGAAGCAATTGTCAATGTGCAACTGTCCGTGTTTTGTTTTTGTCAGTATCAGAGATGGTGTTGTGTAAGGATTTATATTTTTTGTGATTTTATTACTTTTCCACTAACTTACGGGAATTGCGTTTCATTTTCTTTATACATGTGAAGGAGATTATTTTATTCTATTTTTTTGGAGGGGTGCAGACATACATTCACCGTTTGTCCCATTTTCGACTGTTGACATTTAGTGTGTAAGAAAGAGGGGCAGCATTAAATGTTTAAGAACAAAAGCAAAAAAATCAGCACATTGACATTAGACGTTTTGAATTTTTGGAATACACTCACTATTCAATATTATACTTATCACAATATTGCTGCAGCTCTTTCAAAAAATGAGCAGTCGTTCCATACAAAATGTATGAGGAAAAGAATTTTCTCTATCATTACGTTTTTGTGATTTTTTCCGAAATCCTGCTATTCGGGTCGGAGACTAATCCAACAAACCAAAGATCATAAAAATCGGTCCAGCCGTTCTCGAGTTATAAATGGTGTAACTAACCCGACGTTTTATATATTAAGGTCAAGGATTGATAATAATAATAATAAGCACCAATTTATTATTGTTATCAAACGCTCCGAACTCGAAACGAAAATGGATCCATTTCGCGTAAACAATGTTGATGTAATCAATTCTAGATGTTTGTTCCATCAACAATGTAGGGAAAAGAATAATTTTATGTTCGCCCTCTCTTTACTTTTCTGTTTCCCCCTTGTCGTGGAAATTGATTTACTTCGAAGGACGCTTTCCCACACTAACACAGGCCCTTGATCCATATAACCAACCCCGACTGCCAATCATACATAATATTATTATTTATTGCAATAAGAAAATTTGTTTCCGGGTCAGGGGAGATGATACAAGTTCATTCGAGAGGTACACAAACATTTTATAGGTAAAAAACTGATTCCATGACAGTTGATCCGCCGACAATTGGCTCCCCGGAATAGGTACTTATATATGGGAATATAATACGGTTTAGGGAAAATACGGTATACCTAATTTCACAAAATATAACTAAGTAAACCCGGTAGGATGTGCAGAGAAGATGTACCGCCGAATAACAAATTATAAAAGGTATTTTCATTCAAAGGCATCAAGAAAAAATCCTCTTGTCTATAAATATACTGTGTTTGTATATACCAGCGCATAAGTACAAAAATCGACACTGTATTTAAATTCGTTTGATACTCATACCAACTTATTATTAAGGGTATTTTTAAGTCGATATTACGTTTGAAATTGGTAAATAAAGCACAAAAATTATTATTTTATAATAAATATCATTAAGGGGTGCCAATTGTCGGCGGATAAACTGTCGGGTCATCAAAAAATATGCTTGGAAATTTTTTGCATTAGTTTTTTGAAATATCACCTCACTGCAGTCAGCTGTTAAGGACAACCACCGAGTATACTCGGGTGACTGTTATGTGCGAAAAAACCACACCCGAGATAACTCGGGAATACTTAGTATGCCGTTTTAAATGATTACTGAAAATTAGACAGAGAAATAAGAACTAATATTTGTACAGCTAAAAACGGCGCTACGCAGATTATCCAAATATTTTTTTTATTTTTATTTATTGATCTTAAAAAAATGGAACATATTATAATAATACTTATCTTCCATTAAAAGCATTTGCTTGTGGATGGAAGAATATTATTAATATTAACGAAACACCGGGATAAAATCGCCTTAAAAATACATCACTCTACTTAAATAAAATTAGGCCATACGAAATAAGGAAAATAGGTACCTATTAACATAAATATTTGATTATTTGACTAGCTGTAAAAATCTACTAAAATATTATAATGTAATATTTTATGGTTTTTGCAATTCAAATTTGTTTTTCACTTATCTTGTATTATGTTCGTTTTTTGTTGTTATGTAAACCTAAAATTGTGTAAATTCAAAAACCATGTAAAAGCCCATCAGAACGCATTGATAAAATAAATAAATAAGATAAATTAACAAAACAATTCTACAAAATTGAAATTAGGTACTAAACTAAAGGGTGAGCTACTGTCAGTTTTGCATCTCAATTATGCATTTATTTATGATACATAAATTATAATCTAAACAATTTAAAGTAAGCCCTGTATAATAAATTTACAGGAAAAAAATTGCAACAGTTTAAAGTGCATTTTTCCAAAAGGCAGTAAATCCGTCTCTCTATTTATGCACGATGTTAAGGAACGTACTTGCTTACCTAACTAGATAAAATAACCTTTTAGATTTTAAAGACAAATACTTTGGTGTTTAAAAATTACAGTATTTTAAGCTTCGAACACGAAAAAAGTTGAAAAAAGCTTACCCCAAACATTTTTTATTAAAACTTCGAAAAAAATCAGAAATTACTAAATTAAAAAAATAAAGTCCTTTTATTTAAAGAATTTGCAAAAAGAGGAATCTCTTCATTTTTATCTCGTTCATACAATTAAAAATTATAAATAATAATTCCTCAAGAACAACTGAAAAAATCCGACAGTTTGGATTCATTTTTGCACAATTTTGCACAAGAGTTTGTATTATTCACACGCATAAGACATTTGGTGACCGGCCAACTCAGAATGAAACCAACTCAGAACCACCTCAGAAAGTTAATCAAGAGTGATGATAAAAAAATATTTAAAATATTGGTTAAATAGGTTAAGTTAGGTTAGGGTTACCGGCTATTTTAAAATTATTTTTTCATAGCTTTTAATTACCTTTCTGAGGTGGTTCTGAGTTGGTTTCACTCTGAGTTGGCATGACTAATATAATAGTGAATTGGTCATTGAAACAGAAATTATATATAAAAGCTTTATATGAATCGCGAGTAAAATATTACATGTGATAACCGTAATTTCGCCGTACGTGAAAAAAACATAACGGATCCGCGCATGCGCAGATTTACCAAAGTTAAATGTTGCCAATATAATAATGACATTTTTTTATTAGTAACGTTCCAAAAATAAAATGTGTAGTCTTTATACAAAATGTAACAAAAACACCATTTAACCGTCGTGAAGAGTTTTTTTTATAAGTAAGGCTGATAATATTTTTTCATTGTTTTCAAAACATGTCGATTGTTTTGATTAAATAGTGGTGTACCTACACAAAGTGATATAGTTTTATTAAAATAAAATAGACATTTATCAAAAAAGGTTAGTTATATCTACAACAAAAAAGGCTTTCTTCATAAAATGAGGCGTACGCATGGCAAAATTACGTGGACCGTTTACAAGTAACGAGTTCAAGACCAACGTAAGCATGTTATTATGTAAGCTAATGCACCATATTAAAAAATGAACGCCTCTTATACAGTTTTAACATCTTATATAGAGCAGCTGGTCGGAAAACGGTTCTGAAAAGAGAATATAACCCCAAAAAAGGTGACTCGAGAAATGTCACGA
This sequence comes from Limnephilus lunatus, assembly GCA_917563855.2. NCBI lineage: Eukaryota > Metazoa > Arthropoda > Insecta > Trichoptera > Limnephilidae > Limnephilus > Limnephilus lunatus. Next base: position 42,463,372 of record OU830598.1, on the reverse strand, counting down.
GTCGGAATAACAGAAGAGCGTGCCAAGGAAGATAAGTCTGGCGTAATATCTTCTTTGCCTACCCCTTCAGGGAAATGGGATGACAGTTAGCTGTAATGCCACACCTGTTTACAGAAACGGAGAACCAAAAAATGGCTGACAAGCAGATATTCACGTAGACACAAATCATTAACGCTCTATGTATTCAAGATTAGGAACTTGACCCACTTTTTCACAAATCTCACGATAAAGAAAGACGATTTTTTCCCACTCAAAAACACTCGAAAAACTAATCTATGTTGTCGGTTTTCACGAAATTCATTGAAGTGTCAATATCTCGAAAACTAACAAAAATTTTCTAAGATTGTATTATGATATTCTGGTCCGTTATGAGTTGGCCTATCAGCCCTCCAAGGGAAATCGTTGCTACACGACGTACGGAATATGAAATTAATGAAAAAATAAGAATTCAAATCACGAGCAAACTTGGATTGTCTAGTAAGGCAAATATACATAATTAATTCAAAGAAAGATAAAAAATCAACGGAATACGGGTAAATTTTCATCTTTAATTACACAGGGTGTTAAGGGGCCTACTTGACTTACTTTAATACTTAATGAAATTTTGGTCTTCGATGCCATATAATTTTTTCGACTAAAAACAGCAGGTATTGGATAGTATTCGGCCAGAGTGATCAGAATTAATTTTTGTAGGATGTTGAAAAAAAATATATTGAAAAAGTAACTAGGCACCAAAATTTTATTCACATTATTTAATAATAATAATAATAATATTTGGATGATTTGTATAGCGCCGGTATTGTGAAAATTCACCACAAGGTCGCTGTACAGACTTATAATATATTTCTACAATCTTTCTTCTAATTACAAACTGGGCAAACCATTTTAACAACTTATAACAATTTCTGATTTTTCTGTTTAAGATTTTCGACTGAGTTTAGCTAATATTGTCTTCATTAAATATATATTACAATTTGAGGTTTTACACATTACGTTAAAAAAAATAATAAAAATTGGTTAAATAGGCTACGTTAGGTAAGGTTATTGGCTATTTTTTCATAACTTTTAATGACTTTTCAAACTTTCTTTTGTACACAAGTGTTAAAATTGCATGATTCTGAGTTGTCATAGAAGCGACTCAAATGTACTATTAAATATTTTAGTGAGTTTATTGTTTAGTTATTTTGTTGTGTTATTATGTCACTTTTAAAATTGGTCTACACAGGTTTTCATTTGTTCGGCGTTCGACAAGATTTTTTTTGGATTTTATCAGATAATTATTTGTTGTGCTTTGTTAACTTCCGGTTGCCCTTTGGCTGGTGATCAATTACTCAATCATATTCTTTAACCGTCCTGTCCCTTCGTCATATTATTGCATCATAGACGAGCCAGTTCCCGCCAAAATGATGTCCCATTGTGAGCAGCGACCGCAGAGCGTCCATGCGGGCGTCTGCTAAGTCGACAACCGATGTGTATTTATACTACTGCTAACGAAAGAACTCAAAATGCTTTATTTCGAATATGTCAATGTAATACATTATGTTATGTAATCATCATTGCGCTACATTGCAGAGTGTAGAGTGTCGTTAGGCCTCCTCCACAAATTATCTTCTATCACTATGGGATCCTAACTGTTCGCTCACAACGGTTCTCTGGCTTTCCCACTCTGTTAATCTTTGCTCCAGTTATACTTTTGCCCGTTCTTATGCAACGACTTATTAAAATTCCAAAACCTCTCGTCTTCGAAATTATTGAAAAACATTTTCGGCAGAATAGTTGTTTCGACGCAATCTTGAATCATTAACCTTAAAATTTTAACACAAAAGTTGTCTCAAAAGTCACTTTTAAAGATTTTCTTATTTGACGGGCGAACCTGTTGGCTGGAAATATAACTGCAGAAGATTTTTTTTCGTTGAATAATGAGCGGTTCCAGTTTTCGCCGCTAGGGTGATCCGTTAATTTTGTATAATTTTTTTGGTATGAAATAAATTGTAAAAATATTTTGTAAAAATTTTTGGTATGGCCGTTTTTTTGTGAGGTAAGCTGCCACCGAAAACCAGCTTTACGGTCGGTTAAACGTGAGGGGCAGAGTGGTCGAGTTTCGTCTGAGGTATCCTGGCTGAAAACGAGCGACAATGTAACAATACTATAATGGCTGACAAATAATACTTGCCCCAGATATAATAGTAGGTATTCAGGGTGGAAGGAGTTTTGTTCATGGGTAAATTTTATGTGGAATTAGTAGCTGCTCTCGCTATACATGTTGAGTAGTGTTTTTCAATAAACTCATCTAATGAAATATAGGGCTTAATCCCAAACACATAATATAAGTGATGAATCAGCTGTTTCTCTCGTCAGCAACACAATATGAAATAACCAAGTGCAGGCGCAACAGTGGACCGCTATTTTACTATCAATTGTTATCCCTCTACCGGCCGACAATTAGTGCGCTTTGTCCAACATACGCATGTCGCTCTGAATACGATGGGTGCGTGTGCTGATCCCTGCTCGATTTAACCCCACAGGCTATTTTTTTTTCATTTTTTCGAACTACTCATATAGGTCTCGTAGAAATCGTTTTGTCTCCCTTGCTGTCATGGTGAAAAATTTGATCTAAACGGTATTAGAAAGGGAAAACAATACGCTTTATATTCAAATTTAAAAGTTAACCACGATTAACCCATATCGCCTCCAAATTATAATTTTTTTTTGTTTTGTCATTATTAATTATTTCATGCACAAATGCATCGAGTTACTGTCACACAAAAAGTCATAAACCTTTCACAGTCCGCGGTAGTTTAAATAACTAAACGTGTAAAACATGTACGAGTAAATAACTATTGATATTACGTATTTAAAACGAAGTAGAATTTGTAAGCTTTCATTTTTGTTAATAGAGCCTAGGAAGTAATTTGTACAGCGCCTTTGAGACGACTTTTCACAAAAACGGCGCTATACAAAATATTTTTATTACTATTTAGGAGCTTGTTTTAGTTCTTTCCAAGCAAATGTAAAATCATACAATGTCGAATGTTTTTAATAATTTATCCTTTGCATGCAAAGTCGTATTTTCTGCACAAATATCTAATAAAAGTGTGTTTATCATAAGTTACCTGCCAGATAAATATGTTTTCTGTATCTGTTTGTAAATAATAAAATTAGATAGAGTCTAGGGAATCACAATAAATTGTACAGCGCCCTTGGAGTGAATTTTCACAAAAAAAAGTTGTATAAATTATCCAATTATTATTACTTAAAGATGGCATATAAAAAGAGTCAACGAATTCTGAAAGAAATGAAGTGCTTTTTATGAGAATTGATGTTCATGTTTATGGGGGTAACTTGAGATAAACGTAATATAAAAGCATTTGTTGTTTCTAAATTTAACGACAGCCTTTTTGATACTTGCCATGGATTGGAATGTCTCTTTGATGTTATTAAATCCATTGGGCATATAATATCCGTTAGGGAAATGGTGAATACTTTTTTAATTGACGAATTGAAGAAAATGGAATCAGAAGTTTAGCATTTTTTGTGGGTTAAATGATATTTCAAAGCGATAATTTGTACATTGCCGTTATTGTGAAAAATCACCTCAAGAGTGTTGTACAATTTCATCTACTTTTTAATTTATTAACAAACATATAAAAAAAACATACTTATCTGACAGGTCACTTCCGATAAACACAATTTTATTAGATATTTGTGCTTGGGAAAAATACGACTTTACAAATAAAATAGGGGGAAAAACCAAAATATTTAGAAATCTAGATAAATTAGCTTTCAAAACTCGAGGGAGTTTTTTTAAACTTGAAAATTAAAAATAACAATTGGAAAAAATCGGAGTGTGCAATTCACACGAGGTAGAAGTGAAACCCTCAGAAAACTAAACTAGACAAGAGTGGGGAGACAACGAGGACTTTTTTTTATCAATCTGGAGGAAGATTTTTTCCATTCAGTCTATTTTTGACTTCGAATACCTGTGCATCTTTTCCTGTTCATTTGGTCATGTTATTAGTAATTGTAATTTTTTCTTCGGAGTCGCTAGATGTCGCTTCTTTTGTGTTTTCTTTAGCCTGATCATTTTGAAATGGTTTGAATATTGAATAGTGGATATTGATTATACACCAATAAAAATATTTGTTTTTTTTTATTTCGTAGGATTCGATCTCTGGTAGGCTGAATGTCTGCGAAGGTTCGTCTGGCGCTTTTTACCACCACACTAAAGGTGACTTGCGTGGGACCATGGATTTATCGTATTATGTTAGAACCGAGTACCCGCGAATGAAATAAATATTTTATTACAATCTAATTCTCTCCCAGGCTAAATCCTATAGATTTTTTTTAATTTAACTAAAAGAAAGACAAACATTCCCAGGTTACGAATAACCCAACAATGTTTGAAAATCTCCTACTACCACCACAGAAAGCCGAAAATGTTGCTTGTGTTGTGATGGAGGACTTAGCCAGCCGAGGAATCGAACATGTGACGCCCGGGTGGGACCCAAGCGCTATGCCCACTCAACCAGGGGCGTGCACTCCATATAGGCACATAAGCACTGCCTACCCTGCTGTTTTTGTAAAACATAAGCATGTAAATAATATTATAATTTATTAAATTATTGCTAAAAATAAATACACACTTACAAAAATAATCGCGAAAAAGCTGAGCAACCGAAACTACGCGAGCGCCACATCAAACGGTATAGGTACTACAAACGCATAAACGCGGCATAAACTGTCTAAGCAGGAATTATTTCTGACTAGAGCTAACTTCATACAAGACATAATTCAATGTTTTACGAAATGCACAAAGCATAGAGTAAAACTGTCGTTTTGAATTTGCTTCTACGAGTTTTTTTTGTTAGTATTAAGCAGTGCTTTCTAGAACAAAATTAGCAAATAGCAATCAGTGACGACAAAAACATTTGTTGTTATGTACTTATATCAAATAGTTGTCCTTCATAATGCTAATTGTCGGTTCAAAAACGTTTGCCGTACTTTAATTCTGAAATTATCTGATAGAATATGGAAATTTTAACCTGTGAAACTTATTGTATTTTCCTACTGCCTACCCTGATCAAAAACTCTGTGCACGCCCCTGCACTCAACCACTGACCGGTCACTGACATACAGACGTATGTGTTTGTCTCTTTTTACTGTCGCTAGTTTCCGTTTCACTTAATTTCAAATCACAACGGGGCTATAGAAGTTTTCACTTTAAAAAAATTAAATAACAAAATTGGTTGCTTTGTAAAGAGCCGATTTAGTCAATCTTCAAGAGCGAGTGGGTATCTACATATCAGGTAATGTGGGTGCATATTAGAGTGCATATATACATATTACAACGAGTCATTATTATTGTTCAAACAAAGGGTCGCGTTGAACCGATATTATTGAATACGCCCGCATTGTAACTTACAGCAGTCTTGACTTTCCAAAAATTCAATGCCCCGATTATCGTTATGGCAGCACCTTTTTGAATGTGAAAAATAATCTCCCCTTCATAAAGCACTGATTTTTGTTATTTGGAGTACGGGATCAATAAACACAATTCAAGTGTCGTCGGCGCCTAAATGCAGATAACTATTTTTTTAATGCATCCTTTTTTAAGATGTCAAACCTTTACAAAGTTAACAATAAGCTTCTGACAATACAAACTAGGCTACCTAATATTATTTTAATTATTGAGATGTTTAAAAATTGTTTAATTAATACAAAAAGATTTCTGACTGACGTTATATACGATAGGTGCGATATGATATAGATTAGGCCACCGTGGTAGAGGGATAAGGCTCTTGACTCGCAATACTAAGGTCGCGGGATCGAATGGGCGTGCGCAAATAAATTTTATTTGATTTATTTGTGTTCACAATTAATTAATTAGAAATAATACGTAGTACATTTACAGCACGTTCCAGAGCGGAATATACTCTCAGTATAGCCCACCATTAGTAATACCCACCATAGTGTAATATTGAAACGTTGCTTGAAACGGCACTAGCCGTGTTTGGTTACCAGATCTGAATAGCCAGGTACTTCCCCACCTTCCTCTTTCCCATCTTCTTTCCCTCACCACAACCTTCAGCCTCACAATATACCCTACTTTGGGGATGCCATAGTCTCACTGGCTCCAGACGGGAGCAGTTGGGACACTTGTGCGGTATTCAACAACAACAAAAAAGATACACCCGATCTTGAGAAATATTAACTGCTCCCCATAGTTAGACTAGAATAGACTACCAATCGATTGGAGAGGAATCCCACCCGTTTTCCAGCGTTATACCTACCTTTATTATTTATGTACTGTGTCTTCCTCCCTACAGGTGCTTGCAGGATACGCTGGATACAATCACCCAGCGCTTGCCTCCTTGTGGACTATCACCATCCTATCACAATGTCTTGTCTATAGTCATACCAACAATTATTGTATATTGATTGCCCGCTAAGCACTTGCAGACTGCTTACTAACATCGTATGCAGGGACACCAGAGGTCTAGATTCGTTAAAAATTAAATGTAGATTCGTTCATTCAAAAAAATTAGAGTCCTTGCGAGAGCCTTGAAGGAGTGACCATCTGTTATTTATACCAGGGCGGGTAAGTGGTGGATAACCTCCAATGCTCCCCATAGTCCGGAGCCTCTGTGACTACAGCATCCACAATCCGGATATGTTGTGAGGCTGGAGGGATTGCAGGGAATGGGATGAAGCTTGGAAAGATCTGGCCATTAAACATGGCTAGGGGCATTTTTAGCAATGACATTTTCGATTCTAAATGTTGGATTTCACTAGAGCGTTGCTGAGAGTCATCTTCCACCCTGGGAAAAATCATGCAACGTTTGGTGTCGTTCCATCACGGCGATAAAACGGTTAACTTCCACTGTATAACCAATTTGTAAATAACTTTATTTCTTTAAATAACATATATGCGAAATTATGTGAAATCAGCTTCCATTAGCCCTGACCGGGTCCCGCAATCACTGGGCCCAAAACCGAAGAACTCACCGCTTTGCCACAGAGGTCACGAAACGATAAAATTTTATGCGAGTTGGGTGAAAACGCGAACGGACAACCGAGATAGGACGAGAATCAATTTCCTAACAACACTCAGAATTGAGGACTCAATAAGATACATTGAGGTTAATACGATAGTTATCTCTAATTAAATATCACTATCTTATTTACCACAAAAACAAATGTGCTAATACAATATGCGGTTAGAAATACGGACAAAGAATGGTCCCACATAGGTTTTTGAACTTACCTAAGAGATAAACTATTTTAACAGTAGCTACCCGGAAGCAGGAATCAGATTAATATTAATTTTCAACCACTTCCTTTAGTTTGATAACTTTCGATGATTTCTGGACCACAAAGTAGGTATGAATGTAAAAAACATAGAACAATCATGCCAACCATATGGACCACGGAAAACCAAAATATTACAATCAATTCTTTTGGATTCATTTAATTATATCAAAAACGATAACTTTTTGTACATAGAGTTTCGCCTTCAGTGTCGAAACCGGTTAGTATATTCGAACAAAATATTGTATACAAAATAACAGAGTTAATTTTTTAAAAGTTCTTAACAAGAATACTGATATCAAAAAACATATAATTATTACTAATTTGACGAATATAACATTTCTTAAGATTGCTAACTCCATCACGCCGTTTCGCCGCAGGGGTAGGCAGAGAGGAAGGACCGCCAATCAACTCGGTCTTGGCACATACTCTTTGCATCATTCACATTCGTACGTCGTCTCATACATACTCTTCTTTTATTCTGACTCTTGACTGAATGAATCACTTGATCGTTCCATGTCTTCCTCGGGCGTCACCGACTTCTTCTACCATTCACATTTGCGTCATATATTCTTCTTACACTAATTTCTTCGTTCATTCGCTCAACATGTCCAAACCATCCGAAGGTCCCTTTCTTCACCTTACTCAGTACGCTTACATTCTTTGCCTTGCATTCTTTATGGATCTCCACATTTCTCACACGACCATATGTACATGGTTTTATCGAACATACGCCTCAGGGATCTAATTTCGACAACATTCCTTCCTCTGCCAGTTTCTACGATAGATTATATGAGTAGATTTTTTCGAAAAGAAAGTTACAAAACTCGTGTCGAAAAAGTTTGTTGGGGCCAAGTTAACCTAAAAAAAGGCCAACCCCTTCCTAGTTCCAAATTTATAATCATAAAAAAAATATTTCAAAAACCCGCTACTAAATGTCCAAAGTTCTTAGAAGAAACTTCAGAACATTTTCTTTATTACAGACAATGCCAAAACGTGACAGTAATAATTCTAGTTTGATCGAATATGCTAAACGGCCCACAACAATACACAATAACAACATCTTCGCAAGAGCTTACCCCATTTTAAATCTTATGGGAATGGTTCAAAGGGTTGACTGGTTTACTTTTCCACAACACGGAGAGCATCTCACCTGGGAATAGAATAACACGAAGGCTAAGCCAAGAACGCCAGATACTAAAAATAAATCTATAATGTTACCGTGACAGAAGCGTATCTGTACCACGGCATCACGTGACACCGGAAAAGCCACGTGGCATACCATCCCGACCCTCCCCCCGGCGCGGGTGGCGGGAGCCTGTTACTATGCGGAGAAGGGTATCGCAGGAACGGAAGGAAGAGGAATCCGCCCGCACTCGAGAAGCCTACCCGGAAATACTACGAAACAAATTCTGGCGGGAAAATCCAAGACTCAAGGGCGGGAAATTCGACATTTGAAAACGGCGGGAAAACCGTTTCGATCTACACATCTCAAAAATTCCTACACAATTCTAACGAAATTTATAAAAAGGATTTTTTCGTAAATTAAAGCTAAATAGTATTTGCTTGAAAATAAAAAAAAAACCTTTTGATGAGGTGACTATTGCTTTCAACGGTAAATTTGATTAAGTTGTAGGGTGCTCGCGCCCCGGGGACGGAATGGGACACGGCAGTCGTAGAGGATGTGACGCGTTCACTGAATCCACTTCAGCACCAGTTGTAGGCTAATAGTTGTGGAAATAAAATTACTAGAGAAACTCTCTAGGAATGGAGACATTATTGCATTAAGGCTCAGTTCCCGGCCCCAAAAAAGAAGAAGACGGAGAGATATGAAATTACGAATGTTAGAAGAGCGCGCTAACATTTACAACGATACAAAAATCATGAAAATCTTTAATAAAACATGACTCGTTTAAAATAGAGCAAAAATCTCGCGATAATTGTCTTAAACAGCATTTAAAGAAACGCTGTGAATTTTTTCGTACATATAACTTGTAAAATAACTGAAACAAAAGTGTTTTTAATAATTTTTGAAGCATACTTTGCGATTTTTTTCTGTCGAGGGAATTTTATATAATTTGCGTTTGGGCGCGGCTAATGTCTGGATATTATCTTCAAGAATAACATATATTTTTTTAGAGCTTAAAAACTTCAAATGTTTAAGGGAGGTTTGCAAGAAATCGGTAGAAATTCGAATACCGGCCTCTTAAGTCGATAAGCAATTAAAATCACCTTAAATTTCTATTACGCGGCTTTTTATTTATTTATTTATTACGCCAAGAAGTATTTTATATGTAAAATTGGTAAGTTGTACAGGAGCATCATAACAAGTATATACTTAGTACAAAAAAAATAAACTGAGCATGAAAGACATAAGTAGGCACAACACAAGCCGGTATAAGTATCTATTCAATAAGTAAATTGTAAAAGGGAGTTAAACAAGAAGATTCGTATTTGGGCTCAGGCTTAAGGTATACGATTCAGCAATTATTGTCAAAATACTCGTACTACTCAAAACATGATTCCAATGCAGCTCAAGTACTAGAAAACGTACTCAAGTACTAGAACGCAGACACGAGTGATGTAACTTATACTCGTATGTGCATTAAAATTGGTAAAATGTTTTGTAAATTTATTAATAGTATACGGGATTCCGAATCCAAAATTCGGCTAATTAATTTCCTAAAATATTTAACAGCCGCATTGCGTGACGAAGTGGGTTTGATCATTTATTAATATCTCGAATTATACAATCGATATCTACCAATGAATTGTGAGCCATTTGAAAAATGAGGTACAAAGCGCGCCGGGACAACGCGTGAAGTATTGCGCTTTTTAAAAATTAATAAAGAACCTCGTATCAGCAAAACAAAACCGTTTCATTTAAATAATGTTTATAAAATTATAAATGGTTTCTTATTTTACATTTCAACAAAACATATCAATTTGAGAGGCCGGTGTGGGTACCGCCGCCCCGGAAACCATTTATTGGAACACCAACACCTCTGTCATAGATCACATCAAGTGGTTCGGTGCGTTGGCGACTTAGCAGGGGTTCCCTGGTTCATGGGGTAAGATTTGTCCGGGTCTTTGTGGCGGCGCGGTGTCTGCCCATCAGCTAAATTGCCGGCCGGATCGGGAGAGAATGGTTGAGGGAATCCTTTTGACTTACCCGTACTCTCTCGGAACATGGCCTTGCACCGCAGTGGGAGGGATGAATTTATACGTCTTCTTTTCTAGTTCTTGTGGAGGTTTTTTTTAGAAAAGAACCTCCACACAGCATCCCCAAAGGTGATAAAGACCTTGAGGGAAATTATTTTCCTCAGGGCCTCCTGAGTGGAGCTAATGTAAAAAAAAACACCCAAATATTATGTAGAAAATATTTTGTTGTAGAAATAGAGGGATGCTTTTTAAGGAGTTATTGTTGCTACGTTTAATTGTAATTGAATAACAGTGGAATAAAGAATCACCCATTAAAAATGTAAAAGAATGAAATAATTATATTAACATCAGTAATCAAATTAAGTTCACAAACAACGTGTGATATTAAAACGATATAACTATGTAAAGAATTAAATTGTTGCCACTAAAATCAATAATATTTTAATTTTTTTTCTGAATTTTGGCTTCAATGTAGAATTTTGTTTAAACAGATTAAAAACGAAAAAGCTATAGCCACTCACCTTTAAAAAAAATAATATATACATATTATATACGTTGATAATTTACTTGGAAAACATTTTTCTGGTTATTAAATTAATTTGAGTCTCAAAGAGTAGGAAAATTAAAATAAATTAATAACCTAATATCCTACAAAGCCACAATTAGAATTTTTACACTCCTAAAAACCTTTGACATAGGAAGCACGTTAATCATAATTTAATTAATTTTTCATAAAACAACAAAAAATGCGCCTCCTTCCAGGGGGATATATGAAAATAAATAGAAATTAAATTAAAAGCGGGTAGAATTAGGTAAAGAAAATCATCCATAGAAAAGGCAAATAACCTTTGGCGCAATAATCGTAATGTAGACAAAATAATAGGCGTGTAATCTCGGTTCGAAAGCTTACCTTTCAAATTATTTACAGTTATGAGTCTTTATATGGATCTGTTCTGTAAAGATAAGGCCTAGCTTCTAACATCCCCCTCAACAGAAAGGAAAATGAAATCCCTTATTAAATATGAAAACTACTTTTCCTTAGCATCCAAAGCGGGAACATATTTAATGGCGAAGTCTGCGAAGAGGAGATCAATACGGGAGGACGTTTTGCAGAAAGACGTCAGTCGACATCCAACAATAAACTCAATTAGAGAAATGCATTCAAGAAAAATAGATTATGAAACTGCATTTATCCGTATAATACTGCATTTATCCCTATGATTAAACTGTGTTTATCCCCATTATCGTACTGCATTTATCCCTATGATTATACTGTATTTATTCCTATGATCATAAAGTATCTATCTATACTATCATACTATATTTACCTGTATTATCACACTGTATTTATCCCTATTATCATACTATATTTATTCCTATTATCATACTGTATCTATTCCTATTATCATACTGTATTTATCCTTACTACCATACTGTATTTATCTCTATTATCACACTGTATTTATCTCTATTATCATACTGTATTTATTCCTATTATCATACTGTACTCATTCCTATTATCATACTGTATTTATCCTTACTATCATACTGTATTTATCCCTATTATCATACTGTATTTATCCCTATTATCATACTGTATTTATCCCAACTATCATAATGTATATATCCCTACTATCACACTATATTTATCTCTACTATCATACTGTATTTATCCCTATTATCATACTGTATTTATACTATTTATCCTTATTATCATACTGTATTTATCCCGATTACCATACTGTATTTATCCCGACTACCATACTGTATTTATCCCTATTATCACAATGTATTTATTCCTATTATCATAATGCATTCACCCCTCTATTATCATAATGTTTATATCCCTTTTATCAGTCAACCCTGATTTTGAGACAACCCTGATAGTTTAGAAAGTGAAGAATTTAAGATAGATATAAGTAGGCGAAGAGGACTGAACTTGAAGAAGGAGATTTCTTTGAGTCTGCTGTTACCAAATAGGCATCGACGGATTTGCCTACCGACATCGAGGCAATAAAATCCGTCAGCCACCAATAAACGGACAGCTGCCCAAATATAAGAAATAATGGAACGGAGAAGACGAGAAATTATTATTTTTGTTGAAATATTATATTATTAGTTTTACTATGTCATTGTAGTATGTTAATATATTATTCTTATTTGTATTATGTTACCAACAAAATATGGGCATTTGCCTGGTTTGAATGTTAACAATAAATTATTAATAAAATAATAACTCTTACAAAGAGAACCGACACTTTTTTTTGCAATATCTAAATCAGAGGGCGATAGTTATTATAATTTGCTCAAAATCAGAATCAAATTCAAAACCATTCAAAAACAAAATCAAATTGGTGAAAATTTTTAGAGACGTATTTTATTGCAAGGAATTCTCAGCGGTTAAAGCAGGCGATGATGTAGCAGGTGATGATGCGATGATGGACATGTCAATTATTTTGTATATAAGGCATATAATTCAATTACATGTAATACAATTTCAGGCACACTTATTAGAATCTGAAAGGAAGATTAAAAGTTTTAATCCCAAGGAACTAAAGTAAATTAATAAAAGTAATTACATAATAACTTGCTTTCTTTTTACAGACGTTTTTGGCATAGAACAAAACAGCCTTCAATCAAACGGAAAAAACAACGATATTTTTTGCTTTTTAAATAACTAAATGCTCTTTATGAAAGCCACCAGCTCGAATCAAAATGTGATCACCTAAGTTTACTGATCAGTATAAAGTAAGGTATTTCCTAACCTTCTACTAGCACTTTAAACTATTCCCTTATGCTTCTGACAATTCTTCAACCATCACAAAATTCCCTAGGGGCGAAATTTTTAATCTGGTAGTGCGATTCTAAGAAAAAATAATAAATTAATACTTCTTCAATAAAAGCAAAATCGCAGTGAGGCGTTATTTTAATTAGGTAAAATAATAAACTTTATTTAATACCACATTCAATTTGGGAGGCGGGTATGGGTACCGCCGCCCCGGAAACCATTTTTTGGATAACCAACACCTCCAACATAGGTCACCCCAGGCGGTTCGCTACCTTCGGTGACTAAGAAAGGGTGCCCGGGTTCATGTGGTGATATGTATCTTGATCTTGGCGGCAGATGCGTCTGCCCATCAACTGTCAGATATTACCCTTGCCATAGAGTCAGGTAAGTTAGCACTTCTTTCACTTTTAGATATGAGCGCTGCATTTGACACCATTGACCACGACTTTCTCATTAAGAGACTAGAATTAACATTTGGTTTACATTCTAACGTAAAAAATTGGCTACAATCCTATCTAACGGATCGCTCACAAGCAGTGAAGGTGGGAAATAAACAATCCAACTTCACAAAACTCTCTTCAGGGGTACCTCAGGGATCCGTTCTGGGCCCACTTCTCTTTATCCTCTTCACAAATGATGTCGCAAGAATTATCGAGTCATTTGGTCTCCTTTCTCACTGTTATGCCGACGATCAGCAAGTCTACTTTTACTGCACACCAAATGAGATCACCGGCCTCAAAATTCGCACAGTTGAGTGTCAAGAAGCAATTAGTCTCTGGATGTCCTCAAACAAACTGAAGCTTAATCCATCAAAGACCGAATTTCTGTGGGCATACAAATAGACGTCAACATCTAATAGACAACTCACCAATTGCCATTTCCGGCAATGACGTAATTGCGAAAACAACCGTCAAACTTCTGGGAGTTTATCTGGATTCAGACCTTTCATTGAAAAGTCAGGTGAATAGGACCGTTAGCACAGGGTTCTTCTACTTAAGGCAGTTCGTAGGAACCTTTCGACAGAAGCAACTAAGCTTCTTGTGAATTCATATATAGTATCGCGTCTTGATTACTGCAATGGTATCTATGCAAGTCTTCCTAAATGTCAAACTGATAAACTACAATCAGTATTCAACGCCGCAGCACGACTAATCACAGGGGTACCCAAGTTTTCGCACATTTCGGAACACCTCCGAAATCTTCACTGGTTGAAGTGTCCTGAAAGGATCCAGTATAAGTTATGCTGGATGGTGTTTAAAGCTATCAATGAAATGGCTCCACCCTATATCTCTGAACTATGCATTCCGGAAAATATAGGTCTAAGGCAGTCATCTCTTAGATCAGCGACATCGTCTGCAATTGGAAGATTGAAAGAACCCAAGCGAAATCCGAACACTAATTTTGGTGATCGCGCGTTTGGAGTATCCGGCCCTGAGGCTTGGAATAAACTTCCCATGGAATTGAGATGCATAACCAACCCAGCGGAATTTAGATCCAAACTTAAAACTCATTTTTTCAAATACTCATTTCCATAAATTCGTCATTAAATTTAAACTTTGTAATTTAATTATACTCTAATAATTGTTGATGTCCACGAATATATACTATTTTATTTGCTATTCCCTACAACTACTAACGAAAAACTCAAAATGCTATTGATCTACCTACCAATGGTCTGTCAGTGGTAACCTAACACCTCAATCCGGTTAATGTTATATAGTCATCATAATGCGGTAAAGATCGGCGATTAATTTCATTAATTTATTTAAGATATCCATACATTTTCGTAAATCCGATAAATTTTGCATCCATGTCCTTAAATAGTAATATGTATTATGTAAAAACTTCCTTCTTCTTCTGGCGCTGTGGAGTGATTCTGGCGAATGTATGATATTTATAAGATGTTTTCAAGTATTTTTAAATGTAAATAAATATGTTAGTTATAAATCTCTAACTTTAAGTCATATTGTAAATATATATGTCATTGAGCTCAGTTTTAGGTCAGCTTTTATATGTCTTAGTCATAAGTCACTAGCAATAAGACTTAGATGTAAATCACTAGTTATAATTGTAAATCTTAGTTGTAAGCCAGTAATATTATTTTTTATGTATTTATTTGTACAGCGCCCTTGAGGTGATTTTTCACGAAAACGGCGCTATATAAATTAGCCAAATATTATTATTATTATTATTAACTGCGTGTTAGGCGGGAAAGGGAGAGACCGGTTGAGGGACATCTTTTCACCTCTCCAGGAACTCTCTCGGAACACTGTATTGTATCGCAGTGGTAGGGATAGATTCATACGTCCGTCACTCCTGGACACACTGCCCCCAAATTCCAACCCACCACTCGTACTTTTTCCTTCCCATAACTTCTTTTCACTAAAAAAAACCCCCTCCACACAGCATCCCCAAATATGACATAGGCCCTGAGGGGAATTATTTTCCTTAAGGCCTCTCGTGTGGAGCTAATGTAAAAAAAAAGTATTTAAAAAAAAAATTATCAATTTGTTTCAAAACCAAAGGTTTCTTGATCACGATACAAAGTATACAAACATAAGTTATAAGAATAACAAATAAGTACCTACCTTTTAACAGACTGAACTATTCAACAAATGAATAGTTCACATTGCGCTTTTTTTCCAAAACTCACCTCAAGGGCGCTTGTGGGATGTCTCGTAAAAGAGGCACAATTTTGGCATAGCGCGTAATTAAATTACGCGAGTCATTAAATTACGCAAGCCGTTTCCTGACAGTATTAAACCCCACACACATGTTCTGGCACACACTTTTCATTTCGTTTCATTCAAGTTCATACTGATCCGCCTTATATATTTGGAATACTTGATCATGCATAACCATTTTGGGACATCGACTCCTTCCACGGATTTTATGGAATCACATTAAAATAAGGATTTTTATGAACCCTCCTAACTTCAAGGCTGAATCGTCAAAATCTACCCACCTTCAAAATTCTTAATATTTATTATTTTTAATAGCTGTCCTCAATAGATTGGCAAAGGTTTTATTCGACGGCCTTTTTGAGGCAAATGGAACAAAAAAAATCCGAGTGTGCAAAATACACGCGGTAGAAGTGATAGCTTCAGAAAACTAAAGTAGACAAGAGTGGTGAGGTTACGAAGCATCGCACAAAGAGAAGACAGATAGGCTAAGAAGCACCAATCAATTTGGTCAGGCGGGTATGGTCACCGCCGCCCCGGGAACCAGTTATTAGATAACCAACACTTCTGCCATAGGTCACCCCAAATGGTTATCTACGTTTGATTAATTAGCAGGGGTTCATGGGGTGAGGTTTGTCCGGGTCTTGGCGGCGAATGCATCTGCCCACAAATTTACTGGTAGGGCGGATCGGGGGAGAATGGTTGAGGGATTCCTTTTGACTTCTCCAGCCGTACTCTCTCGGAACATCGCCTTGCACAGCAGTGGGAGTAATGGATTCATACTTCTGTCACTTCTGGACACACTGACACCCAGATTCCTACCCACCACTAATACCCTTTTCCTTCCCAGAACTTCTTCTCCATCCTTTTCTAAAAAACTCCTCCACACAGCATCCTCAAAGATGACATAGGCCCTGAGGGGAATTATTTTCCTCAGGGTCTCCTGTGTGGAGCTAATGTAAAAAAAAGCACCGCACAAAGAGAAAACCGATTATACAAATTATTCTTTCGCTTGCTAAATCCCACAGATGTATGTTTTTATCTCTTTTTAGAGTGGCTATTTTTAGTTTCATCGAGTTTCAAATCACAACGGTGCTAAAGGGGTTTATTATAGTTTGTCTCGTTAACTCAGTAGTTTAGAACTTTTACCGGGTTAGCCTGATATTTATTATCGAATTTATTTCCAATTTGATAATAAAAAAATTATTCAATATTGGATTTGAGATAATACGTTGCCCTTTTAACAAGGTACGTGATTTTGGAAAGGGCGTTAGCTCGTCGGGGGTTAGTTCATTGCAGGTTTGCCCCTGAGCGGAGTCGCTTACCGCGCGGCCTTGGGCTCGGGGTTAAGGACGCTCTCGTCCGTAAGGGCTGCCTGGGGGGTGGGCAGGGCCTTTGCACGGCAGACCCAAGGTCGCGCCACTGCGCAGGTCCGCCCGTAAGCACGACGTAAAATGTTGATACTCTAGCTAGGTGGGTACTTTCGGTATATACAGAAGCACGACGTAAAAGGTTGATACTCTCAATGCTGATACTCTTTGTGGGTACCTACAGGTCGTAGAACGCTGATGCTCCAAGCGTTGATACCTTACTCAACATGTATACCTTAATATGTATTAGGCTCGAAGTAGAATGTTAATACTCAAAAGTTGATACCTAAGCTAGGTGCTAAACATGACGATGATCTTTGTTATTCTAAGCTCATTCTAAGATATTCTAGATGTGCACCTTTAAAGGTATCAAGAACGACGTGGAACATTGATACTATAGATGTGAACCTTAAAAGGTACTAAACACGACATGGAACGTTAATAATCCAGACGTGTACCATCATAGTTACTAAACACGACGTGGAACATTGATAGGTACTCTAGACGTGTACCTTCATAGTTATTAAGCACGACGTGAAACGTTGATACTCTAGATGTGCACCTTAAAAGGTACTAAGCACGACGTGGATCGTTGATACTTTACATGTGTACCTTCATAGATACGAAATACGACGTGGAACTGTACCTAGATATGTACCTTCACAGGTACTAAACATGACGTGGAACATTGATGCTCTAGATGTGTACCTTAAAAGGTACTAAGCACGACGTGAAACGTTTATACTCTAGATATGCACCTTGAAAGGTACTAAGCACGACGTGGAACGTTGATACTCTAGATATGCACCTTAAATGGTACTAAGCACGACGTGAGTCGTTGATATTCTAGATGTAATAATTATACCAAGTCAGTGGACATCTTCAATTTATCTTTAAACAAACACAAAATACTGTTACTGAGGCAGTTCAGTTATGTACAATAAATACCTAATATTTCTTTGTAAAAGAAATATTAGGTATATATTGTACATTTCTTTGTAAAAGAAATATATACCTATTATATTTCTTTTAAATATAAAGTATTTATATTTTATTTAATTTGTAAACTTGTTAATTCCTAATGTAAAAGCCCCGAAAAAGGGCGTAAATAAATAAATAAAATAAAATTGCACCTTAAAAGATACTAATAAGCATGACGTGAAACGTTGATACTTTAGATATGCACCTTAAAAGGTACTAAGCACGACGTGGAACGTTGATACTCTAGAAATGTATCTTCATAGGTACTAAGCACGACGTGGAACGTTGATACTCTATACATGTACCTTCATAGATTCTAAACACAACGTGGAATCATAAAACTCTAGACATTTTTATTTTTTATTTTTTTTATTATTTAAAAATATAACAAGGTTACAGTTTACAACATAATATACATTAATATTTCAATCACTCTCCTAATAAAGCAGCTGCTTGTGTTTAGGAGAGGACAACTAAAAAAAAATACATTTGTTTAAATTAAAACAAAAAATTTTAGTAATTTAACAAAAAATATTAGTGATTTCATGAGAAAATACAGTTAAAAGTAATAAACATATAGGTTAGTTAAAAGAAATGATTTAAAGTATTGATAAGGCAAAAACATATTTCTAAATATTCAATATTTATTTCTAGATATAATATACAATAATTTAAGTTATGAGGTGGTACTAGAATATTGAAATTTATTTTTTTTTAAATATTTTTCGTAGCTTTCTTCCGATCGTATATCAAGGGGTAACATGTACCTTCATAGGTACTAAACACGACGTAGAACGTTGATACTCTATACGTGTACCTTCCTAGGTACTAAACACGACGTGGAACGTTGATAATTTATACGTGTATAGGTACTCAACATGACGTGGAAAGTTGATTCTTTAATTAAAACTTGCACCTTCATAGGTACTAAGCGTGGAACGTTGATACTCTAGACGTGTAACTTCATAGCTCCTAAGCGTGACGTGAACTTTGATACTCTAGACGTGTACCTTCATAGGTACTAAACATGACGTGGAACGTTGATACTTTAGACGTGTACCTTCATAGGTACTAAGCACAACGTGGAAGGTTGACACTCTAGACCTATAACTTCATAGCTCCGAAGCGTGACGTGGAACTTTGATATTCTAGACGTGTACCTTCATAGGTACTAAGCACGACGTGGAACGTTGAAACTCTAGACGTATACCTTTATAGGTAGGTACTAAACACGACGTGGAATATACCTCGCTCTTGAGGTGATTTTTCGAAAAAACAACAATATACAAATCACGTAAATACTATTATTGATACCCCAGATATGTATCTTCATAGGTACGAGTACTTAGCATGAAGTAGAAGCTTGAACGTATAACGTAAATACTCAATTCCTTTTATTTGCAATTTACTTTCGTAGGTAGATTGACGTTCGAATATGCACGGTGCATTAATTTGATTATTTTCTGGGCACGGTGCCGTTTCATTTGAATTCGATACGCAGAAATACCACTTATAACGTAAATACTCAATTCCTTTTATTTGCAATTTACTTTCGTAGGTAGATTGACGTTCGAAAATGCACGGTGCATTAATTTTATTATTTTCTGGGCACGGTACCATTTCATTTGAATTCGATACTCAGAAAATTGCAATTTATTTAGTGATGTGATAGCGATTTAATCGATTTGCGAAGATAATTATTTTAGAATGTTGGGTAGGTCAAAGATTTGAGAATTTTTAATGGAAGAGGCTATAATTTTTACAGCGTATTTGTAAAATTATTATAGATACAAATAAAATAAAAGGAGAGAAAAAAGAAACAACACAAACCAAACATGACTAGAACATTAAGTATTTTCACTTTTAAAACAAAATATTCTTGTAAAGCATTACTTAGAAATTTTTCATTACGCCGCCCAGGATGTTTTTGTACATAACTGGAAGTAATAATATGTACATATATTTAATATGCATATAAGTAATATAGTAATAATATGTATAGTCAGAATAGTGCATAGTGTGTGAGCAATATAATTCAGAGATTTTATCCCATATTTTTCAGGACGTGTTTGAGGATCGCGGATTTTATTATTATTTCGAATACTGTGGATATCGATGTCTTGATTGTAAAGTGGTTTGATGTTAGTGTGAGTAATTTGTAGGATGGTGCTTGTGATTTCATGTTTAAGAGGGAATAATCAGATAAAACCGGAAATATTATATTTGAAATAAAATTTTGGACGTACCTATTGACTCCTTTTCAGAAAAAAATTTAAATTGATTTCGAAAGACTTTTAAGTTCTTTTATTATTTAGTAAAGCTATGTTTTAAATTAAGAGAAAACATGTTCATTTTTAGTACAGTAAGGTTTTAAAGTAAGTCGTTGGCAGATTGATTATTGAAATTTTGTATTATACAATACACATTTCAAATCATGTAATCATGCAGTAAAATAAATCAATAAATTATTTGGGAAAACTACTTTTCAGAATTTTAATTTTTAGTTTGAATAGAATCATTAAAAACAGATCCACGCCCTTGTTTTGTGACGAAAATACTTCAGTTTGTGGTTTATGGTTTAAAAACTAATATTTTTTAAAAAAATTAAATTTTTATTTTGCTTTAAAATTATAAATAATTTTAAAAAGTACATCATTTTAACAGTTTTACCAACACGATTTTGAGCATTTTTGAATGTAGGTATTTATCAGAGCAAATTTCGAATGAAATAAAATCGATATTGAGTTATTATGTTAAAATGCTGGTATGGAGAATAATTTATCTTTCTCATCGGAACCGCCCTGTACAGTTGCAGGGGTACGTTCGCAAGATCATCGTTCGACGAAATTTGAATTCTCGGCCGCTAGTTAATGGCCCTTAAGAAGGGTTGTCATTGGAAGGGTGCCGGAAACTGAATAGTTCGATATTAAGAGATAGGTATATAATAAGGTTTGTAATTATATAAGGTGAAAGGTTGTTAAATTAATTAACATGAGTAAAAAATACAAGGGGGAAAAGGGGTAAAAATAAATGTAGCATCTAAAAAAGTCACATTGAAAAGAAGAAATTATACAAAGAGTACGTAAGAACACCCCACTCAAATAGGTCATCCGTTTATTTCGATCATAAAAAGTAATGTGTTATTTTCCCAACAATTTTGAAATTACCATTAACAACTCTATTCGATTTGATGCCCATGGCGAGGGGACGCATTGTAAAGAGCCTCCGAAATGAACTTCATCATATTTATAGTGTGACATTTCCGTGTTAAAAAAGACAATTCAGAATTTAGGGCATGGAATAAAAATTAAGGACAAAATTAATTATGAAAAATAGGAAAGTCGTGAAATCGTACAAATACATTTAATTTTGATCGTAAGTTCGAGGGTAAATTAAATTGCAAAAAATCAGCTAAATTTGAACTAATATCAAAATTACCTTTATTCACTCCCTACTTTTTTTTTTAGTTTGAGGGTAAATTAAATAGTAAAAAATCAGCTAAATTTAACTAATACATCAAAATTACCTTTATTCACTCCCTACCAGAAGGAATGGTTGGTAACGTATCGCTGTGATAAAGGGCTATAAGTTGATGGAATATTAATAAAAACTTTAGCATGGATTCTTTTACGAATAATGGTACATTAATAATATAATAAAAAAAATAAAAAAAATATATTAAATGAAAATAATTAACCTTGTTTACACCACCATTGTAGATATGACGCCACAAATTATCGAAGAAGTAAGTAGTAAGCACATAAGTATTTATAATATAAGTTCTCTTAAAAATTGCTTTAAATATATGTTAAAAATATATGTTATATATTTATATATATATTTTAGGTGACCATCGTGTGGTGTTGTACCTGATAATTAGGGCCCAATTATAGTTTACCATATACAATATACCTACGAAAAATCGAAAATATTCTATGTTTACTCTAATAAGTACCTCTTACGGCAGTTTCAAGGTAACAACCACGCAGGATTCGCGGAGTTATAAACTTTACGATTTTTTTATATACATTTTTTTTAAATTCTACAAATACGAGATAAACCGTAAAAGACAGGTAAATTCTTTGGCTATATAGCACTATAATAAGTTTATATGTCACCATGTTAAAATTCGAAGGTATGATTTTTTTAATGTTGGCAAAAATTAAAAAAAATGATCTTCTAAAAATGTCAAGCAAACGGAGAAAAAAGTTTTATAATGCGCTGTCGTAGGTACTTATTTCATATTAAAAATTATTTGAAGTCTGAAAAGATAGAAAAGATAAATAAGTTTAAGGAAAAAATCAAAACATGGGTGAAAGAAATTAATGCAGACATACTAGAGAATGTATTAAAAACATCATAGAAACTAAATAACAGAAAATCAAAGAAATCTACCAGTCCGCCTCAGCACAGGACCACCTAGTGAGGAGGACTAAGAACAAACGGATTAAATATTTATATACATATATCATCATATCTTGTAATTATCATCAAACCTGTAACTAAATAGTCACTAAAAAAAAAAAAAAAAAGTGAAAAAAAAATATCGTACGTAAATATTAAAGTATGGAAAGTGGCAGGTCGCAAAGCCTATATAACCGCTGCAAATTAATACCACGATTAAGTATACCAAGAAAAGCTGCAGTATTAGATTCTTACGAAGTGAATTGTATTGATTTGTGAATCGCCTATCATTGTCACGATATTATATATTAAATAAGGAAGTATTGTATATTGTATATCTGTTCGTAGGAATGATTTCAATGCTTCTCATTTATAGATTTTAGGATAATTCGTAGTAATACTCAGGCTGATCAAACAGCTCTCGCAAAACTGATATCGGTTGTTAACATCTTATGAGGGGATACCTTCAAGTGGGTATCCCTAATATCTTATATTGCTTATCGTTTGAATGAGGAACCCTTTCATGCAGTACATAGCAAATTTTATTGGTCATACATAACGTGACCATTATTTTTTCTCCAAACCGGGACACCAAAAAAGGGAGGTACTTAATAATAATACAAATTTTGGAAAACTTAAATAGCGCTGTTTTCGGGAAAAATCGCCTTAAGAATGCTCTACAAAAGAGGCTAGACTAGAGGTAGCAAGCTACCAAGTAAACACGAAAGGACTATTAGAATTCTAGAATTCCAACCATCCAAATTCCTGGTTCAAAATTTAAAGAGATTTTTTGAAGTGAAAACTTCTTTAGCACCGTTTTGATTTGAAACTCGTTGAAACGAAAAAGCGACATTAAAAAGAGAGAGGATTTAACCTGCGAGAGAATGAGATAGAATAATCGGTCTCCTCTTTGTGCGGTGCTTCGTAGCCTCCCTACTCTTGTCTACTTTGGTTTTCTAAAGGTTTCACTTCTAACGCGTGTGAACTGCACACATGTTTTTTTTTACTAATAAACGTAATTACTAATAAGTTTACGTGTAAAGCCTGTAAACGTCAGATAAAAAACAAAAAATTATATTTTCTCGTCAGATATCTTTTACCTGTGGTCAGATGCATTATGAGATTTTATGCGCCAAGTGCAGTGAAATGATGTATTATTTTCATCTACTAGTAGGTACTTAATTCTAACGCCAGGATTCTTTTTGCTTCTTGAGCCTTATTTTTTTATATTTTTTAACATTCTACTTCGAGTTTCGAGTTACGAAAACGGGACATTTTGGCGTCCCGAAGCTGTGTTCGAGGACACCGGAACGCGTATTTCCTTTTCCGTGTTCAATACGAGGCAACCATGCCTCGAAATCAACACGGGTTTGCAATGCCATTTTTTCTCCAAACCCGTGTCCAGTAGAAGGCAAGCGGCATCCTACTGTGCACGGGTTTGTAACGCAAATACCTTCCCAAACCCGTGTTCAGTACGAGGCACACGTCCTCCAAACGTGATTATAACATAAAAAAAGGAAGTGTGTGCATACACGCACAGTATAATAGATTGGCAATAAAACGCAAACAGCCTTACTAATAAAATAAATAAAAACACTTTGTAATATAGTACTTAAAACACTTCATAGTACCAATCTCATAAAATAAATTCTCTAAAATAAACTCGCATGTCATCATAATTAAAAAAAAAAAATCCCTGAATGGTTTGTTTGGCAAAGCAGGGTTTGTCTAGCGGCTATGTGTATTTATTCTAATACATTTCTTTCCATGCTCAGCTGTTGTAAATACAGGTACAAATTTGTCTATAATGCATTCACTTAACATGCCTCGTACTGAACACGGGTTTGGGAAGGGAATTGGCGTTACAAACTCGTGCACAGAAGATGCCGCTTGCCTTCTACTGGACACGGGTTTGGTGGATAAATGGTGTTACAAACCCGTGTTGATTTCGAGGCATGGTTGCCTCGTATTGAACATGGAAAAGGAAATACGCCACCGGAACATGCTAACTGAAAACGGGACAGTCCCGGTGAAAATGGGACGTCTAGTCACATTAGATACGTATATATAATTCGTTGGTAGAAAAAAAAGACTGCCTGAAAGGAATGTTCGTATACTTATGCACAACGGAATTATGCTAAAGCTTCGTTTTCAGAATCCCACAGTAAGGAATTTATTACATAGCTAATAAAATAGCGTGTTTATCGAAACGAGCTTTATTTTATGAGAAAGGGGGGGAAAGGAAGTTTGTGGTTCAGTTTAAAACCCTGAAAGTGCACGTTTCGAGAGAACAATTAAATTAAATCTTGTAGTTTTATGTAAAGTGGAAACAGGGAACGACCAAGCTACGATGAACGTTAAATTTAAGAGGATGGAAATTCATTATAGTGAAATATTAAAACACGTTTCCTTGTCAATTTTTAATAAGGAATAAATTTAGATTGGTTTTTAAATGCGCTCTTACTATCCGGAGAACGCGACGGTTTTTTTAGGAACGAGGCAGATAGAAGATGTTTATTGTAAGAAGGATGGATAAATAATTGAATATCTGTGATTTATAAACCTAATCAAAATTTATTAATCTAAATCAAAAATAAGAAAATCCTGATCTTATACTTATATTTTTATTTTACAACAGCTCACCACAGGAGGCCCTGAGAAAATATCTCAGGGCATTTGTCATCTTTGAGGATGCTGGGTGGAGGGTATTTTTAAGGAAAGAAAGTTCTGGGAAGGAAAAATGTATAACGGGTGGGTAGGAACCTAGGGGTCAAAGTGTGCAGGAGCGAGAGACGTATGAATCCACCCCTCCCATTGCGGCGCAAGGCGATGGGTCAAAAGAGTCCGGCTGGAGAGATCTAGTTTACGTCTGTCTCAAGCAGTCTCTCCCGATCCGTACCACCACGCAGTAGGTGAGGAAACGCATTCGCCACCAAGACCTAGACAAACCTTCCTCCAAGAACCCGGGCACCCCTGCTAAATAAATCACCACACGAAGCGAACCACTTGGGGTGAACTACGGCAGGGGCGTTGGTTATCCAGTAAATGGTTCCAGGGGGCGGCTGTACCCATACCTGCCTAAAAAATTCATCAAATTTCAAAGTTAATATCCAAGTTCAGCTTTTATATAATTATTGGCCAGCTTTTTCACAGAACCGAAATAATAACAGAACTTGAATAGAATTTTCAGAGAACTTGAAAATTAATATTGAAATTTGATGAATTGTTCAAATTCTGTGAAGTAACTGGCCCTTCATAATATGTAGGCTTTAAGATTGCCTAATACCTAATTTCTTGTGATAGGCCCGTTCTGACAAAGTAATTTACTCTTTCAGAGCGCGATTGCAGAAAATTATTTGAATTACAGTGTAAATACGAGTTCCACGATATGTAGATATTTCGCGTTATCAATTGTTACAACACCGAATTGACGATAAGCTTTTATTACAAGAAACCAAGGTTGGTAAAAAATATTTAATTATCGATAAAACGTTAAATTATTTTGTTATCATAGCCGGAGACACCTCAACTACATAATACATCTGGTGGAATAATTGGTTTCTAGCCACGTATTATGTAAAACTTTTATCATTATTTGTCAAAGTTGACATTTTGAAATTGAATTTTCGACAAGATGTAATTTAATTAACTTTGAATATTTTGATTAAATAGTGGCGCATATAAAATTATTAATTTTGATGATGAAAATAAATACTGATGAAAATATTACAAATATTGATTATAACAACAAAATTCCACGCTACTTGTCATATACATCATGCTTGTAACTTATAGTAAGGAACTATTTTTTTTACATAAACATGCAAGTTAAAATGCAATTCGTTTCACATTAATTAAGAGGTGCGTAGTGTTTGATGGAAATAATAAAGTTTTGGCAATGTGCATCTCTTTGTTCAGCTTTCTGTTCAAATTTGATTAGGTAAATGTCTCGAAGTGGAAATATAAAGAAAGTTTTACGATGCAAAATTTCGAATCCATCACAGTTTTGCATATATGTTTCGGTGTTTCTTTTGGTAGCGGAGTAAAGTAACTCACAGTTTAGGAGGAAATATGAGAGTGAGCTTGAGAGTGTTTTCCACCACACTCAGTTTATGGAGACGATGGGTGGCCAAATATAAACAGATAAAATATTACCATTAAAAACCAAAATAAATGTACTTTTACTGACATCGTCCTAAATACGCTAAATTTTAAAAATGCCTTATTAGCATGGAATTACTAATTCTGATGAAACAGCTCTAAAAAGGTATCTTCCAAAGATGTGTTATTTCCAACGTATTTAAAAGTTTACATGTTTTTCCTGCATTTTAAATGTTGCTCCGATGATAGTCAACCTCTGAGTTGAGAGGAAAAAGATGAAGAAGAACACACTGTTCATCAAATATTTGCTTTTTGCAGGGATTGAAAACGTTCCCACGAAGAGCAATTACTTTTTTTTAACAATTACTTTACACTTCGAGGAAATAAACGTGACACCGAAAATTTAAAACATTAAATGTGTATTGGAATAGTTCCAGAATAATAATATCATAATAAATACTTACCTCTCTCTTAATAATAGAGAGGAACTGTAAGGAGGTTCTTGCCTGAACAGACTATGCAATAATGCAATAGTTACAATAGCGTATTATCCAAGTGGACATATTCAATTGCGAACTTACAAACTATAAGGGGTCCATAAAAGAGAATTTCTCTGATGTTTCGTGAATAATGTTATGTTCCTACTGTTATTATTTATAATTCTGTTATAATTTGATTTGTATGTATAGCCAGTCTTCAATAATTTGTAATTTTTCGATTTAATTTTTTTTTTTTTTTAAATATAATTTTTGGCTTCATATTCCTTTCTTTTAAATGTAATTATTTCTTATTCCCTACTATTACCCTTACCCGGCTTCGCTCAGGACAATATTTGAGAGTGTTCTGAAATGTTGCACAATGATGTTCCCGATTCCCTATTCCCGAACATTCCACGACATACTCCGCCACTCCTTCCAGAACTTTCTAAGACTGTTCAAGGGGGCGAAACTTCTAGCCCTTATATCTTCAAAAGCACGCCCTTTGGGTAAAAACGGGAACCGTCATCCTGGATGGGGGATAGAGATCTACCAGACCATATAACTCCCTTGATCGTACCGGGACTCGTTTTTGAGTTATTGCGGGCCGCACGTTTTTTTGGACTTTATTTTATAATACGAGTATATATTGATTATGCTGTCTTATTAGAGGTAAAGTCACAAGGAGGAAATCCATAATTGATTTTATTTTGGCTATATTACTCATGTACACACTAAAAAAATGTTAATGATGAATAAATAAATAAATCTTCTGCTCAAATTAGTAATTCAGATCGACAGTATTTCGTCAGGCGCACAAATGGGATGATAAATAAAGCAAAAATTTACAATAAAACAGACATTCATTGTTCTGCTCATCGAGGAAATTTCTTATTATGGGGCAAATTTAACGAGAAAACTGTAAAACCAATTTTGGAAATGACAGGACAATTTCTATACGGGACGTGGCCGACATCTTCCCATCCGCATTGTATTACGGAGATGAGGAAAAAATAGCCGCACTGCGACAGTTTTACACTTTTCTTATATTGAACAATAATGTAAGTGGTAACATGAAAACATATAACGTAGATTTGCTCGTACCTCCATTTTAACTGACTCTCGAAGACAAACCAACGGTCATACGAGTATGTACGTTAAACCAATGAGAATATTATTTATACCTTCCAATTAAATAATATGAAATTGAACATCAGTTCAATTTATAAAAAAAAAACTGAACAATAATTAATTACTAATAATAATTTTTATTATTAATAAGTTTTATACATTTTACATAGTTTACAAGTGGGCTTATTGGCAGGTGGCAATTTCCATCAACCAACTCAGATTGTAATTTTAATTTTACATATTTTTAATATGCCCATCTATTGAATTTGGGATCCACCTCTTAGCTACTTGATAAACCTACTTGGTTAAAATTGATGCTTATTGAGTAGGTACTTGTTCTATGGGCAATTACTTCTAGGCAAGTACCTACCTAATTTTATTATTTTCTTTTTTGTTCCATTATTCAAATAGTTCTATAGAAGAACAAAGGAAGGTAGCTTCCATTCTTACGTAAAAAAATGTGTTCCAACAAGCAGATCACAATATAAATCTTATAAAAAATCAGGATTATGTAAATAAAAGAATAATAAATTATGACCAGACAAACAAACACAAAACAAGCGTTTGATTTACAAAAGTGAGTACCACAGAAAACCTCCACCTGAAATCAAACAAGAGCGTAAAAAACGCCATATGGTCCTTCGAGAAGCCGGATGAAAACCAGCTCATCCAGCCAGAAGTCCGGTCTACATCATTCTTATTCATCATTACATATTCCTAAGGTATTAAGGCATTATAATATAACTTGTAAAATCACGCGAAGAATTCGCCACCAAGAGCCACTCTTTTTGCGTGATATTATAATCAACAAGATAAAATATTGTCAACCTAATATAATTTAACCAGTAGGTAGATTCCAAATAATTTACTCTATGATTACCACTGATTATTAAATAATATAATTTATTTTATTGTAATCTATTTATTATTCGCTCCCGCAAAGGTGGAACAAACAAAAGTTTATTTTTAAATAATTTAATGTGTATGTTTGTGTAAAAAATTCTGCATTATGCCACAAACATTAAAATCACTGGTGAAGAAGCGCGGTGAATTGAAGGCACAATTAACACGATTTAAGAATTACCTATTAAGTGATTCAGTTGATGTAATAGAAACGGAAACAAGATTGGAGGAGGTAAACACACTGTTAAATCGCTTTAAGAATATACAATCTCAGATCGAAGAGTTTGATAGTAACTCAGATGAAGAGGATAGCCCACTTGAGTGTTTTGAATTGCAATATTATCAAGTAGTGACGTTAGCAAAAAAATCCATAAAAAGCATTGAAAAAATTGATGATACTAACAATATTAAGATCCAATTACCTACATTTTCGCTCCCAGAATTTAGTGGTGATTATTCGAAATGGTTATCTTTTAAGGATGCTTTCGTCACGATAGTGGGTAATAATAAATCATTAAATAATTTTCAGAAACATTACTATTTGCGTGATTGTTTAAAAGGAAAGGCATCACAAATATTAAACGCACTTGAAATTACCCAAGACAATTTCGAAATAGCTTGGCAGGTTTTATTAAATAGATTTGAAAATAAGCGTGTAATAGCTAATCAACATTTAAATTCATTGTTTAAGCTCAAGGAATTAAAACAAGAAAGTCACGTCGCCTTGAGAAGTTTATTAGATCAAACACAATTACATTTGAATTCATTGAAAAACATAGGTCTACCCACGGAGTATTGGGATGTAATAATAATTTATATTTTGGCCAACAAATTAGATTCCAATACCCGGATCTATTGGGAACAATATCCAACTAAAGAAAAAATACCGACATTGCAAGAATTTTTAAAATGTTTAACAGATCGAGCGATAGTCTTGGAAGCATCGGAAGCAACATGTTCCACAGCCAAACCAATATTCGCGCATCATAAACCGTCAAGTTACAAAAAGGAATCTTCAGTTTCATTATTGTCGCAAAGGTTGAAATGCATTGTTTGTAAGGAAAATCATAAGATTTATTTCTGTAAACAGTTTTTGAAACTAAACCAACATGAACGGTTTGAGAAAATCAAGCAATTACAAGCTTGCATCAAGTGTTTAAATTTAGGTCATTCAACTAAAGAATGCAGGAGTAAGAATAATTGTAGAACTTGCGATAAAGCAGGACACAACACATTACTCCATATTTTCCCTAAAGAGGATCAAAACACTGAGAATGGCATAAATCAAGTACCAGTCTCAAACCATTCCACTTTTGGAGAAGCAGAAAAAACAATTTTGTTATCAACGGCAATGGTGAACGTTAAGGACAGTAATGGAATTATTCATTCAGCGAGAGTATTGTTGGATAATGGTTCTCAGGTGAATTTCATAACTGAACGATTTGCTAAAAAATTAAACATAAAGTACAAGTCATTAAATATGCCGGTCTCTGGGTTACATAATAATATAACAAATGTAAAGAAGAGCCTCTCGTTTGAATTGTCATCAATAAACTCTAATTACAAAAAACTTGTTACTTGCTTGGTATTACAAGAAATCACCAGCAAGTTACCGCAGACCTCTTTTCCAAAAAGGGAGGCAAACATACCACCAGGATTGAAATTGGCCGATCCTGAATTTTCCACTTCCGGTCATGTGGATATATTACTCGGCTCCGAACTATTTTGGGAAATGCTGACCACTGATCAATTGAGATTAGGAACAACTGGACCTACGCTGCAACGCACTGAACTTGGATGGATATTATCCGGGCCAATTAGAACGTGCACTACAAAAAAAGAGCAAGAATCATCCTCATGTCACTTATCTTTAAATATGATTCACAATCAAATTGAAAGATTTTGGAAACAAGAGGAATTGGTGTCCATCAAGCACCAAAATTATGAAGAAAAGGCTTGTGAAGAGAGCTTCAAGTCAACCCAAAAAAGGGATGAAAATGGGCGTTTCGAAGTAAGCTTACCATTCCGACCTTGTATAGATCAAATAGGTACTTCCTTGCCTATGGCAGAAAAAAGATTTTTAAACTTGGAAAAGAAATTATCTTCTAACATGGATTTGAAACTTCAATACATTAAATTCATGGAAGAATATGAAAACTTAGGTCATATGACAAAATTTGAACCAGTTTCAAATGAAGAAAAATCTTACTATTTACCTCATCATGCAATCAAGAAGGAAACCAGCAGCACTACCAAACTAAGAGTGGTGTTCGACGGCTCCGCAAAAACCTCCAGCGGGATATCAATAAACGACGCGTTAATGGTTGGTCCAATAATACAAAATGATTTATATACCCATTTGTTAAATTTTAGAAAATATCAAGTGGCATTGACGGCTGACATAGAGAAAATGTACAGGCAGGTCAACATTAGAGAGGAGGACCGCGTCTTCCAAAAAATACTTTGGCGAGCATCTCCAGAAGAGGAAATGGGCCATTTCAAGTTAAATAGATAACTTATGGTATGGGACCGTCATCTTTCTTAGCCACGCGTTGCTTGAAGCAGCTGAGTATGGAAAACGCTCAGTTATATCCTGAAACTAGTCTCATTTTAGAGAGAGATTTTTACATAGATGATCTAATTACAGGTGCAGACAATGTGGAATCCTGTAATTTGTTAAAAGAACAGTTAATCTCCATAATGAATTCGGCCGGTATGAACTTAAGAAAATGGCGGTCTAATTCTTCTGATTTGTCATCGGAGGCCGATCAGGCCACTGATATGGTAATTTTGGACAAACCAGAAGGAGAGAAAATTCTAGGCTTAGCTTGGAATTGCGAAAAAGATAGTTTTTTATATCACGTGGAACTACCGTCACATCCTATTTATAATAAACGGAATATTTTGTCACTGATTGCTAGTATTTTCGATCCATTAGGTTTGCTTGGACCAGTAACCGTGAATGCTAAACTTATTATGCAGAAATTATGGCAAGAAAAGATATCTTGGGATGAAGAAATACCTATAGAAATTCTGAAGCTTTGGAAAAAATATTTAGAAGATTTAAAAGGTGTAAATTCTTTTCAAATACCTAGAAAAATTATATGTAATCAAACCGTAAATATACAATTGCACGGATTTTGTGACGCATCTCAAAAAGCATACGCTGCTTGCGTATATATGCTATCCACAGACCAATCAGGAAAACGGCATTCTCAATTAATCACAGCTAAATCAAGAGTAGCTCCATTAAAAACGATTTCTTTGCCTAAATTGGAATTATGTGGTGCTGTTCTGTTAACAAAAGTTGTTGAAAAAGTAAAGGAATCCCTAGGTATACCTTTGGATAAAACATTTGATTGGTGTGATTCCACTATAACTCTATGCTGGATAGGAAATCAACCAGCGCGATGGAATACATTTGTTGCAAACAGAGTTGCAGAAATACAGGAAAGAAGCGAAACCAGTCAATGGAAGCATGTCAACTCCGAAGATAATGCTGCGGATATTTTATCAAGAGGAACCAGTGCTAAAAGTCTATTTTCTTCAGAAATCTGGTGGAGAGGTCCTAATTGGTTAACTCAAGATGAAGTAACTTGGCCGAACTATAAGGAAATTTGCATCGATCCACCGGAATTAAAAAGCAAAATAAATTTAACCGTCAGTATGAATAAAGATTGGGAATTGTTTTATCGTTTTTCTTCTCTCACGCGTTTACAAAGAGTAACTGCTTATATCCTACGTTTCATTAATAATACAAGAAAAAAACATACATTTAGCGGACAACTTTCAATAATAGAATTAAACAAGTCGTTACATTCATTAATAACGGTCACTCAATCTTATTCATTTTCAAAAGAAATTAAAACATTAAAGGCGGGAAAAAACTTAGATAAAACCAGTCATCTCAAATCATTAAACCCATTTATACATATGGATTTATTGCATGTAGGTGGGAGATTGTCCAGAGGAAAACTAATACATGAAGCACAAAAACATCCGATATTACTACCTCACGATCACCCTCTAACAAAGTTAATCATTAAACATTTTCATTATACAAATTTGCATGTAGGTACTCAAACGTTACTAGCACTTATTAGACTAAAATATTGGCCTATAATGGCAAAAAATGCTATTAAAAAAATACTTAAAAATTGCATTGTGTGCTTTAAATGCAGTCCAAAAACAAGTCATCAAATAATGTCTGACCTTCCAGAGGATAGAGTGTCACCATGTAGACCGTTCTCTGTTACAGGACTAGATTACGCAGGGCCAATCTTAATAAAGTCTGGAATCAGTAGGAGATCCAATTCAGTCAAGTCTTATATTTGTTTATTTATATGCTTCTCTACTAAGGCAGTTCATTTAGAACTGGTCACCGCTCTGACTACAGATGCATTTCTTAATTGTTTAAAGCGTTTCATTTCCAGACGTGGAAAACCTAGTAAATTGTATTCTGATAATGCTACTACATTTGTTGGAGCGAATAATGAATTGAAAAATATGTATAATTTATATGTCTCTCAAAAGGAAATAGCTAATTACTTAACTAATATGTCTATTCAGTGGGTTTTTATCCCACCTAAAGGTCCTCATCATGGAGGTCTTTGGGAATCTAATATAAAAAGTGTGAAATATCACGTAAAAAGAGTGGCAAACGTCTCTTCATTAACATATGAAGAGATGTGTACGTTATTATACCAAATAGAGTCCTGCATAAATTCTAGGCCTTTAATTCCACTATCCAACGATCCCCTCGACCTCTTCGCACTTACTCCAGGTCACTTTCTTATTGGTGATAACCTGTCAGCTGTAGCTGAACCTGACCTACAACAGATTCCCATAAACAGGCTTAATAATTTCCAAAAACTAAGCCAACTAAGACAGAGCTTCTGGTCAAGATGGAGAATTGAATTTCTGGGAGAGCTGCAGCAAAGGACTAAATGGACGGATGGGAACCGGCGACAACTAAAGATTGGGGACTTAGTTATCATCAAAGACGACAACGCACCACCAAATTTATGGAGGATGGGACGTGTCATCGCCACTCACCCTGGACAAGATGGGATAACCCGTATAGTCACCATGAAGACGCAGCAAGGGTCTATGAAAAGGCCCATTACCAAATTGTGTCTTCTACCAATGGACGATGCTATCACATCTTAGAAGAACTGGATCAAAATAAACTACTAACATCTAAGAAGAGCAGTATAAAAAATAAGTCATCTTTACTAAGGCCAAGGATCAAAAAGAAGCCATCTTTCTTGAAGACAAGAACTGCAGAGGCTATCGATCGAGGATCAAGAAGATGAACATTTTATAATTTAGTGTTATTTTTTTTTCTTATGCATATCTTCTAATGATTTACTTCAATTTATTATATTATTGTTTCTAAACTAACTACAACAATCAATGGATGATTACGATATGTGTAATAGCTAGTTTCACCTCTCTTTTTTATTTTTTAAAAATAATTTATCTCACAAATAATAATAATCAATTTTAACTATTATAGGGTTCTAAAAAGAACTTTCATTTAATTTCAGCCCTTTTTGTCGGGGAGCTATGGTTAAAATTGATGCTTATTGAGTAGGTACTTGTTCTATGGGCAATTACTTCTAGGCAAGTACCTACCTAATTTTATTATTTTCTTTTTTGTTCCATTATTCAAATAGTTCTATAGAAGAACAAAGGAAGGTAGCTTCCATTCTTACGTAAAAAAATGTGTTCCAACAAGCAGATCACAATATAAATCTTATAAAAAATCAGGATTATGTAAATAAAAGAATAATAAATTATGACCAGACAAACAAACACAAAACAAGCGTTTGATTTACAAAAGTGAGTACCACAGAAAACCTCCACCTGAAATCAAACAAGAGCGTAAAAAACTTGATTCCATGCAAAGGAGGGCGGACCTTCTGATTGACAAATGCTGTTAACTGACATATTGCCATCTCTAATGCACAGATGCAACGTAGGCATGCAGAATCCGTCCTAGAGGTAATTTGATGGAGCCTGCTCTGCAGCATTGATCCCCGGTGCACAGTTGCATGTGCGTGAAACTCGACGGACACGAGCGCAACAATCGTTCACAGTTGATGTTGACTTCATGGGTCATATCTGGTATTCCGTCTATTATGTACTACAATGGTAAAATTGCTGATACACCCCAAGGAATTACTGATTTATTTGCCGAATGCTTTGGCGAAGTATATGATTCAAACCCATCCAATAACCAAACACCTAAATTCAACTCAAATATTTCTATTGATTTCAATGACCTTGTTATTGATGAAATCGATGTTCAGCGTAAAATTACACTATTAGATACTCAGAAATCCGCTGGCCCGGATACCATACCTGCAATTTATTTAAAAAACTGTGTATCTAATTTAAAAGGCCACCTAACCAATATATTTAATTTATCATTAGCATCAGGCCTATTCCCACAAAAATGGAAGATCAGTTTCCTTAGTCCCATCTATAAAAAAGGTGACAAAACGGATGCTTCTGACTACAGACCTATTTGCATACAATCAGCAATACCTAAATTGTTTGAATCCGTATTTTTATCAAAATTTATGCTACAGGCTCGTAAAATCATTTCCCCTCACCAACATGGATTTATATCCGGTAGATCTACACTTACAAATTTAATTATATACGAAAAATATATATCAGACAATCTAAATTCAAGATTGCAAACGGATGCAGTTTACACAGATTTCAGCAGAGCATTCGATAAAGTTTCTCTAAAAATCTTATTAAACAAACTAGAAGTATATGGGATAAAAGGAAAGCTACTAAAATGGCTTGAGACCTATTTAACATCTAGAAAACTATACGTTTAACTATTTAACCATATATCACACGAAATTGAAGCTTCAAGTGGCGTGCCACAAGGTTCTCATCTAGGTCCGATTCTTTTTTTGCTATTTATCAATGACATTGTTTCAATATTTGAAGGTATCCATTTCCTATTATTTGCTGATGACTTGAAAATTTACACTATTATAAGAAATTTGATGGACTGTCTTGTATTGCAAAACAACTTGGATCGATTATATAATTGGTGTAACACAAATGATTTATTTTTAAATATTAACAAAAGTCAATCTATAAGTTTTTCTCGAAATAAAAATCCAATACTCTTTCAATATCACATCAACAATGTTAATCTTTCTACAGTAACATTAATAAAAGATCTGGGTGTCGTTTTTGATAACCAGATGACGTTCGTCCCCCACATCGATGCAATCACGAATAAAGCACTTAAATGTCTCGGTTTTGTGTTAAGAACGTGCAAAGATCTAATGTATATTAATATACTTAAAACACTATACATAACACTGGTCCGAAGCAATCTTGAGTATAATTCCTCTCTCTGGTCACCTTTGTACAATGTACATTCACACAAAATCGAAAGAGTACAACATAGATTTTTAAGGCATATAAACTACAAATTACACATTCCCTTAGAAAATTTAAATTATAATTATTTAATGCAATTGCTTAGACTACCCGAATTATCACAGCGAAGAAAAATCAGTGATGTTTTATTATTATTTAAAATCATTAACGGATATTTGGATAGCCCTGAACTAGTGAATATGATAAATTATAAAGTACCCAATAAATACAACACTAGACTCCATGCTCCATTTAACATAGTTGCTTCTCGCACTAATTTTATGTTCAACTCTTGTATTCAAAGATTGCATCGTGTGGGGAATGAAACTTGCTCTACTGACATATTTCTCTATAAAAACATCGCTCCCTTTAAAAAGCTTATATGTATGCAGATATATTAATATATTTTACGATTAATATATAAATGAAATTATATGTTTTAAAATGTTTTATACCACTGCCAACCGGTATGCTTAGAGTATGTTTGTAATCAAGTAATCATGTTTTGTGTAATATTGTGACAATAATTGCTGTATCTACTGTAGCCTGAGCCCTAATAA
This sequence comes from Limnephilus lunatus, assembly GCA_917563855.2. NCBI lineage: Eukaryota > Metazoa > Arthropoda > Insecta > Trichoptera > Limnephilidae > Limnephilus > Limnephilus lunatus. Next base: position 42,426,091 of record OU830598.1, on the reverse strand, counting down.
CTAGCTAGGCCATTTGTCTGGCTTGCTTCCTTCTGCAGTTACAATATTGTGCGTGCGAATAGATTATTTCATTCCGCCATGTAAACTGTATTGGCAATGTTTTATCTATTGTTCCACTAAAACAATGTTAGACGGATATCAATATCCATGAACAAGGACGTGGTTAAATAGATTTCACAACCTGTTCTATCTACGTTGCAGGAGAAATTGTAATACATTGTTTTTAGTTAACTGTGAATAACAGATTAGAATTAAAATAATGTATACCTTTTGCAATAACTTGCTATAACATTACTTGGATACCTACTAACACGTATTTCAATAATCCAATTTCAATATTTATAGCTTACTTGGCACTTTGTTTTATGTCAGGTCTTTTAAAACCCTAGTATATTCTTTTACTATTGTACGATTACATATGTATTTTGTATTTCTTTTCAATTTTATCTCATTGTACTTACAATAACAACTGTATCACTTCAGCGATATTATTTTTGTATACTTGTACATTCTTATTTTGTTCTTAATATAATACTGACACCTTCCTGTGTACCTCTGTATACTTATAATCTCATGTAACACTTTAATGTAAAAGCCATTTTATGGCGTTAAAATAAATAAATAAAAAAAAAAAAAATAAAAATAAATATCTAACTATAAAACTCCATATATTATCTATATGAAAAAACATTTTTTTACATGTTATTCCTGCCAGTTCATTATTGAACATTATTTTAGAGGTCTGTAATTATTTAAAGCTATGTTACGTAAACAGACACCAGGAGAAATTGTCTTACGTTGAGTCGTTACGTTTAGTCGTGGTTAATCGAGTTATTTTTTAAGAAGTTAGAATGGGACAAAGCATTTTAAAACCAAAAATGTCATTATCTATCAAAAATGTTAGCTATTTAGAATTAAACAATTTACCGTATTAAATTATAATTTCAATAAAATGAAAACATTTAAATTGTAAGGTAAGTTGTTACTTGTTCCCTGACGGTATAAAAATGTACCGCAGGAATTTTCCATTGAAGATTTTTTTAGAAAATTAAAAAAAAAATCGGAATGATTTTCAAGCTTAAAAAAGTCTATGAAAGTCCTCTTAATCTATGTTCATGGATCAAAGGGTTAAACTAGCATAATTAGAACTAAATATATTGTTTAAGTGTTAGTGTGATAAAGTTTAAAAAAACTTTTATGGAAAACTAATCGTACACTCGTTTATATATACATTTATTAAATGCCCACAAGCCTCCATAACATATGAATTCCACAATTCAACTCAACAGCTTATGTGTTAATCGATCGTATCCAAGAAATAATGATTGGGTAGTTGAAGGCTTCACAAGTGCAAAGTTTTACAACCGATAATACAAAAGCTCAGCCATGCGAAGAAAATTAACCGAGGAACCAATCCGGTATTGTGAGCTTCGTCTATACGCTGCGTTTGTGTGCTTTCAACGAGAAGGGTTATCAATCATCGATAGGCATATGCCAGCCATTGTTTTCTTATACGAGTTACCACAATCATTAATTATTATTATTTTTTTTTTATCTAAGCGGAAATATGCTAGTTTAGAAGTAGGTATATCTTTTTGAATAAATTATTATGTTATTTAACCGCAAAAAATCTGTTAGTGGAAATAAAAAAATGAATACTTTTTTAAATTTTATCATATCACTGGCGTTGTAACAGTATTTTTGTTACGTGTACCAAAAGCTCTGATAAGAAACAAGGACTTTAATTAGGTGGTAACTATCCTAACTTTATATTAGAAATGAATTATTAGGAAACCGCGAAGATTTATTATTGTCAGCACTGTTGGGTAATCGCGGTTAAAGGAAATGTACTGTCTTATATAAAACCAATTCAATAACAAGGAACCTCCATCCGGTTACTTGTCAACACGTTCCTAGAGGATATTCTATTATCTATGAGCAGTGGCGTGCGTAGTTTTTAATCAGGTTAGGCAGTATGAAAAACAGCGAATTAATTAATGTACATATATTGTACGCATAGGTGGTAAGTTTTCACTGAGAGCAGTTCAGTTATGTACAAAAAATACGGTATATTTTTTACTATCCATAAGCATATGCATAAGAACCTAAAAAGGGCGTTAACAAGTAAAGACGGCCGGCATGGCGCAGGGTTAAGGCGCTTGAATCGCACACCGAAGGTCGCGGGATCGAATCCCGGCGTGGCAAATAAATTTTATTAAATTAATTTGTGTTATTTCACAATTTATTCATTTATTTATTTGTTAATTTATTTGGAATTTCACGCCCGGCTGGGCTTTTACATGCATTTTTTTTTAAAACAAAGATCATATAAATCTAAATTTGCATAACAAAATAAAAAATAATATCATAAACAAAACAAAAACAAAATCATAATCAAAATCGAAATCGAACTCAAAATCAAAATCAAAATCAAAATCAAAATCAAGATCAAGATCAAGATCCAAGATCCAAGATCAAGATCAATATCAAAATCAAAATCAAAATCAAAATCAAAATCAAAATCATAACCCAATCTAAAACAAAAATAAAGTAAAAAAACAAATTGAAATAAAAACAAAATACTCCACCATGCAAGATGGAAAAAAACTGTAGACTGGGAAAAGTGCAATACATGTGAAATAATTCGAAGCAGAGCTATGCAGTTGGAATTATTAAATTTGTGGTTCTTCTTTCTGATATAAATTCTACTATGACTTGTTTATATTTAGTGAATGATGTGTTAAATATGTCAACAACATCTTTATAGTCATTACCCAATTAAAAATAATATATAGTATATTTGCGGCAAGTTCCAGAGTGGAAGATACTCCCTGTATCGCCCTGGTGTAAGACCACCATTCAGAATTGAAACGTTGCTTGAAAAGGCATTAGCCGTGTTTGGTGACCAGATCTGAATAGCCAGGTCCTTCCCCACCTTCCTCTTCCCTATCTCCTTCCCCTCCCCACTACCCTCAGCCTCACAACATACCCCAATTGGGGATGCCATAGTCTCTGGCTTCAGACAAGAGTAGTTGGGACTCTTGTACGGTATTCATATAAAAATAAAACAAATCAACAAACGGCACAGATTGCTATTGAATTTGTTCCCACATCCACTGCCTAAACGTGAATGCGCACACAGATTCAATTTAAGAGGCGGGAATGGGTACCTTCGCACCAGGCACCTTTATTGGATAACCAACACCTCCGCCATAGGTCACCCCAAGTGGTTCGTTACGTTTGGTGATTTAGCAGGGGTGCCCGAGTTCATGGGGTGAGGTTTGTCTAGGTTTTGGAGGCGGACGACCAGGACACACTGAACCCCAGATTCCTACCCACCCCTTAAAACCTTTTTCCATCCCAGAACTCTCCTCTCCTTCCTTTTCTTAAAAAAAACCCCCTACACAGCATCCCCAAAGATGACATAGGCCCTGAAGGAAATTATTTTCCTGTGTGGAGCTGATGTAAAAAAAAAGATAACAGCACACACATACATAATGTTCCACGAAGTTTGTAAATATTGAAAAATCTGCTCAGACGTTGGTGGTATTTGGGCAATCTTAGCTTATGACACGTTTTAGTAAGGGCGGGCGGTGGGGCGCGCATAGCTGTTATTCTCAGCGGATCTCTTTGAAAGTGATTTGTTTATTGCAATAATTTCATGAATTCGAACCATATTTATATTATTTTATGCTATGCGAATTCGGTAGGGAAGGGCAGTACTCGTGTGCCTGTATTAAAAGCACGCCCTTGAATATGAGCATAATGGAGAATCTCACCTAATTATTAAAACTGAAAATAAAATTTCTAAGAAATAATTATGAAAACAAAGGTTTAATAGGAGCTGTACATATCAGGTTTATTCAAAAATTTCCGTATAGATGGCTATTTAAACCTGTGTTTTGTTACAATATCTGCTCTAAAACTCCGTTTTAACTAACACAACAATAATAAATTTGAAATAATATTTCCTTAAATGTTCATTATATTATGCGATAAGTATTGACTTTTGTACCCACCGGAAACCATAAAAATAAAAATAAAATTCCTCATTTAGAATATTTAGATCATTCTTCACTATTAACATTACATTTGTATGATACCATCATCATAAGAATAAAAGTATTATATTTTATAAATTATCATATAGGTTTTTTTAAATGGAGGTTGAAGACGTGGATGGTGCCGAAATTGGTAGGGATATAAAAATAAGTTAAATAAAATAATTACTTTGTTTATAACCACGATTTATTTATATGATTTTTTAATACCGACCGGTTTCGCTTAACACAAGCTTCATCATATATAAATTAAATTGATGAGCGAAACCGGTCGGTATTAAAAAAAATCGCTGTTATAAACAAAGTAATTATTCAATTTTTATAAGAAAAACTTTATTTTTATTACTTTGAAATGAAATATATCATATTAGAATAAGTTAACAATAATAATCTAAACGAAAATATGAAAGAGAACAAGACACAGAAGAAAAAAAAACACAATGGTCGCAACTGGGACTCGAACCCAGACCTCTCCGTCTAGCCGTTTAGTAATTATTTATTGGTTTCTTGCTAACTCAGAATCAAGTCAATAAAAGCTATGAAATAAAATATTGAAAAATAGCCCGTAACCTAATCTAACGTAACCTATTTAACCAATTTTTTACATCACTGAATGAGATGTTGAATTGATTTCATTCTGAGTTGTCCGGTCATCGTTTCATTTCATTAAATATGGCTAACCACAAAGTGATTGCTTTCTACCAAAATAAAAAAATATATATTTTTTACTTAAAACAGAAAACTTTGGATAAATAAAATTACATTAATTGTTGTCGAATCACGGTTGTGGCATAACTTTCCCAGTGTGGTTTTGTAATGTTGAAAATAAAAATTATGTCACCATTATAATAACATGCCATAAAATCTCATCCTCTACTTCAAACAAATTTAAAAGCCCGTACAGGCGAATATTAATAAAATAAATAAATAAAAAGGTAAGGTAAGTACTTACCTGAATATTTTATAGACCAAAATGATACGAAATGTGTACCTATTACACCCAAGATAAGACGTTTTTTAAATTTCAGCACACCCATAAAAACTATTGTAGGTAGGTAGTTTTTGCGAGTGGAAATACATCGATATCTGTATAATATTCCATAATAATTTTAATCGATAAACAAATACACTGATAAAAAGAGTAGCCGTAACTAGTATATAACCTGTACAACTACAAGCTACAAAATAGAGATAAGTATATTATGAAGTCCTTCCAAATTTTGATAGACGCTTCCAACAATGATAGGCAGTGTGGTGCATCCTATATTTTTTCAAAAAAAATTTCGAAATTTAAATATATTTTTTAAAGCATAAACTTTCGATTCGCCGGGAATCGAAATAATGTTTCGAAAATGTCAAATTGGAAAAATCGTTTAACAATTATTTTCACAATCTATACAAATTACGGTCAGGCGATACTTACGCTAGACAGCACGGTATAAAAATACGTTATTTATGCACTTAGATTTATTTACAGTTTTTTTAATGCGTATTTCTAAGTATCTACGAGTATCTAATTTCTACAAAGACCGAGTTGTTTAGCGGTCCGTCCCCTCTATCTACCCCTGCGGGGAAACGGCGTGATGGTTAGTTAGTTAGTTAAGAAGCATTTTAATGTCTTTTTTTCTCTTAAAAAACAAACAATAAAAAATTCTTTCACATATCGTCATTCGTCACTCAGCCGTGAAACCGCCCAACCCATGCCCCTAACAGTCCAATACTTATGATAATTTATGTTTTTAATTGAAAAAACATCAAAAATGTCACCGGAGACCAAAATTTCATTTACATTTCTTACTCCAAGTAATGTAAGGAATCACTGGTTAAACTAAGTCAAGTATGTCGCTTAACACCCTGTATATAAAATAGCATGTACGAGTATCATGACACATGCATTGATAATGTGAAATGACTAAAAAAATATCTGCAATAGTCGAAAAAATCTTTGTAAATATGTTTCGAATTGACCAATTGAATATTAAAGAATGTGATTATTTTGATTTCCGATATTATACTGATTATGTCCATCAAAGAAAAATGTTTGAAATTTGTTTAATAAAAATGTTAAAACGTTTTCAGTTTTCTACACCCTAAAACTTACCTGATTGTGAAAAAAAAGGAAAATTTTTAATAAGATCGCAAGAATCAAAATTCACAGCACGCGACTGGATTAGCGTAGACTTAAATAATATAGTAGGTAGGTAAGAAAGATAAGTGACGAGACTGAGAGTTTAGTGAAGTGGCCTTGGGCGGTTATCAGACGTGATAAGTGATAAGATGACCTACCTGGTTTGGATATCACAAATTCTAATAACGCCTGTTGCATAATTTATTCAATGACTGCGTAGAATTTCAGAAATTCTCCTCTGATCCACAAAATTGTAAGTTTGAGGTTATCTTTTCAATCTAAACATTTATTATGTAGTGCATAATATGGACAGCAGAGGTTTACTTATTTAAGTGATGAACTAAAGATTAATAAGAGAACTAAATTGAGATAAATAAAGTAAAATTAGAAAATACTGTAAGCAGCCAATATACATTTTCATATCAGCCACGGTGGAAGTGGTGAACGTAACATCGTACTTTAATCACTGATTCAACTATTTCAAGAAATATACTAATGACGTATACACAATGGGATATACATAATGAGATATACATAATGATAACAATCACCTTCAGTTCAAAATAATAAATAAAAAACCAATTAAATAATATTATATAAAATACTTGGTACTTTTGTGTACCCTATTTATTACAAAACCAGATTGGCACAAAGGCATGTTAATTTCATCAAGCCAAAAATAGCCTTCGAAGAGACCTTGTTGCATCAAAATTTAACTTTTATAAAAAAATATATCAAAACTTGGATAAACTACACTAAAATGGGTATAGGTTAGCAACAGTCATAGGGGGTATTCATTAATTACGTGAGCTCAAAAAGGGGGGGCGGGTCCAGGAAAATCTCACGTTACTTGAGAAGAATATACGAAGGGGCCTAAATTTATCTCACAAAGGAGGGGGGGGTCTAGATTGGAAGAAAAACTGCTCACGTAATTAATCTATGACCCTTAGATAGAATTCTACCTTTTTTTTAAATTAAATTTTAACTCTTGATATTTAAATTATCTCAACTTTACACTAATTGTGAAATGCCATACATTAATGCCCTTTTTTTAATACTTTTACAAAACTATCTGTTTAAGGTAATTCCCCACTTTCCTCTCCCCTATCTCCTTCCCCTCCCCACTACATGCAGCCTCACAACATACGCCAATTGGAGATGCCAAGGTCCCACTGGCTCCAGACGGGAGGAGTTGGGACTCTTGTGCGGTATTCATGCAAAAAAAAAAATTGCACCATATTTTTATGTTCGATTTAAAATTTTCGTCGAAAATATTTTACGTAATTTTTGGTTTTTATATAAATAAAAAAATCATATGAAATCATTTATCCTTCAGCAAGAAAATTGATGTCTTAATATTATGTTAAATTCTTAAATCCTAAAAATTACCGTAATAACTAGGCACATGCTCTACTCTTGTTGCATTTTTTGTGACATATTACGATATTACCTTGTATTTTTTTACAACTATTCCAATGGCGTCTACCAAAAACTTTTAATAATAAAAAAATAATTGATTCTAACGCAATTTTTTTCCGAATGATTCCTACTATCCTATTCAACAACGTGCAAGCGAGGCCATTGGTTTTAAGGATTTAATTAAGGCAAATAACAGAATTCCTAAAGCTACTGACTAAGTGCTTCCATTTTTCTTTAAATATTAACTCTACTTAAGTCAGTTGCCTCTGGGCCTATGTCGCATTTGGGGATGCAGAGCGAAAGGTTTTTAGAGGTAAAGAAGAGAGGATCAAAGCATCAATTTTAACTTATAACAACTAACAACGAACAATTTTATTAAACTCTATGTATCAAATAACAACCATAAGGTGTTATTATTATTGGACACATTGAGCAATAAGAAAAAATGGTATAATATAAAAAGAAAAGTGATTATTTTTTTAATAAAAACAATAAACTGAAAATTATATTTTATATCCGTTGAAGAGCAAAAGAAAATTGTGTATAATGTATAAAGCTGTCGCTAAGAAGATTGATGTGGGCTACCCACTCAATTGATTTGAGAAATAAATAAAATCAAATAGAATAATTATTATCACCCAAATTTCAAGGTTTCGCTATCTAAATTCAACAATGGGCCACCACTTACGAGATTAAATGATTAACCTCAAGTTGGTTCCGTAGACTTTAATAATTTAACTATATGATAAGATAACCATCCCAAGTAGGCACCATTATATGAACAACAAAAAAATATGTCTGAAGGCAACGACTTTTTTTTACAAATGTAGGATTATTAAGTGGAATATTACATATTTCAGATTATTCGGGAAATAACTAGAATTTTCTGGTAGATATTGTGGTAATGAAGTCTTAACCAAATAATTGTGGTTAAAAGCTTTTGTACGACTTGATTTAAAACCACAAGTAAATATTAAAATAATAAAAAGCTCTCATAATTAAACACCACAGTCTTCATCAGGGGTAAAATGTCAACGTTTTCAAATTCTAACATGACTAATATAAATAATATATTTATAAATTAAAAAATATTGATACGTTCTCCTGCTTTGTTACGATTTGCTCCCAAATGATCATGTAACCTTTCGTGTCCACGTCAGAAAAAATAGAGTGGTTTGGAAGTCAAGAAGTGGCCAAGACAATCAACGCGCGCTATCGGTTAAAAAAATAATACGAAGTCAAATTTATCTGTGACGAAGAGCTCAAAACATGCAAACAAAAATTTACCTTCCTAAAACATACAACTTATAACAAAAATACCACAACACGCACATCATTCCTAACATAGATACTTAAATACCTCCTTAAAAGCTCTCTTATCTAAGCCTAGATTACATTAAGCGAGTTTACAAGCCACTACTACTAAGTTTAAAAGCGGGTTAATCGACGAGTGAGATTGTCATGATGAAACACAAAACTGTCCACTCGCTCAGTAGCGTAGGAAACTGAGCTCGTGGGTCGCTGCCAGCGCCATAGCTAGCCAGTAGCGAGAATAGCGACGCCTGCCTGAACTAATTCTGTCAGATGTTTGACAGTCGAAATCAGCTGTTTGTTGGCCGCCATTTTTGCGCATAAATAAACCAATCACGAGTAAGCGAGTAGCAAGTAAAGTTGACGACCTATCAACTTTTTTCGTAGATTGTCAACAATCCCTATATCATATAATCCCGATAATTAGCAAGTACCTAATACGATTACACTGAGCGAGTTTACTAACAGATAGCGAATTTCCCAGATAGTAGCTTGTAAACTCGCTCAATTTCATCGAGGCTTTAGTAACTTTAGTAACGATAGTATCATTAAATTTCTTTTGAGTAATTCATTCAAACGCTAACCTTACACTCACAATAAAACACAATATTTATTGTACCAACTAAATTGTCGAAAGCAATGTAAAATGCTGTTACCGTCTTACTAGTTAGATTCTTATACGCCCCTGTACAATATTGGCATGTATGGTAAAAACGGCCCGATGCCTGGTTGAAGGCACTTCACCACCTTCCTCTTCCCCATACCCATCCCCCCCCTCACCATCTTTAGCCTACCCCAATTGGGGATGCCGTGGGGATGCCATAGATGGGAGCAGCTGGGACTCCTGTGAGGTATTAACATAAAACAAAAAAAAAGTTTTAACAGTACAAACGCGGTAGTAACAAGTCAAATTTTTCACTTTTCCGACGTATTAACATCGCGTTTATAAGTAAGGGATTTAATGTTTTTGCTACCATGTAAAAATGGATCCATGAAATCGGAACACTTTTGAAAAATCGTATAGGGTGATATGTGGAAAAAAAACTAGCCTACAAACCTAATCTGACCTAATTTCTCATCAAGTGTTCTAATATGTCTTGTTTTATCCAGCTATCTTACATTACATATTAAAAAAAAACTTTCGATTTTTTTCGGTCGGGTTATCGTACAATACAAATAAAAAAAACTTTCGATTTTTTTTCAATGGTGTGCGAGTATTGGCTTGGACTATATCATAAAAAAATATCGTAAAATAAACGCATATAAATTAGAATTGATTTACGGCTGCTGAGACTGAGAAGATTGATATGTGCAAATATTGCAAAACACAATATTGCTGGTTGATTGACGTAAATATTGGCAGAACGATAATATCAACATGATTGCAATTATTGGAACGATAGAAAATGCAGCGTGGCATAGCACGACCTCAACGTTTTCATTTACCCGCGACCATTCAAATGTTCCAAGGTACAGGTACATGCAGCCCCATAGTACTCCCACCTGGCACCTGGCTCATGGAATCACATGTGGAGCTGCTATATACGTACGCGACGCAATCAATATACATGAGTCCAAAACAGATTTATAATACAGTGATTTTATATAATCTTCCAATTTTGTATCACTTATCGACTTAACATTTTAAAAGTTGAACTGTTTCAGTTTTAGGAAAATCATTACCTGTTTAAGTCGTTTTAGATAGGCTACATAAAATGATAAGATGTTTGGTGATAGGCCATTTGCATAATTAGGTTTTACGCGTTGCTTCAAAAGATTTTTGAAAAGATTATCTAGAATTAGTTCTCCTTGGTTACGTCGTTAAAGTACATAAGTCGGATATAGGCAGTATAAAACATCTCAGGCTTCAATCTCTCACGTCCGAACTTATATTATTGCGATGAGGAATAAATTGAAGAGCGTTTTCATAAAGTGAAATTTCAACCCCAAAGGTTTTTTTTAAAGTGAAAATTTCATTAGCACCGTTGTGATTTGAAAATCGATGTAACAGAAACGAGCGACACTAAAAAGACACAAACATATACATCTAATTGAGCCTGCGAGAGAATGAGATAGCAATAAAATATTTAATTTTTCGAAGAAAACTTCTTCGGAAAGGTTTTCACTTTGTGATGGCATTATTTATTTTAATAAAAAGGCAAATAACTTTGTTTACATCACTTTTAATGGTACACAATCAACATGTTTCGTAAACAATGTTTACTTCATCAGGATCAAACGTATACTAAACTTAAAAATTAAATATAGATGACACATGGAAGGAAATGGTAGGAGGGAGGGGGAGGGGTAAGAATGGGGAAAGTTTATCAATTAGGGATTTCAAAGCCATTAGCAGGGAAAGGCCGGTTAAGTGGGAAGAGGTTCAAAAGAGGGTTTATAAAAATTTGCTGCTTATTAATTATGTCTGCTTTATTATTTACATTTTTTCATAATTTTGACAAAAACCATGGACTTAAAATATTACATACAGGCTATAAGGCATCACAGATAAATAATTTAGAGATTTTAGAAATCAGATTTTTAGAGTGACACTTAATATACGAATTAATCCGGGATTCTCTCAAGACGATTTTTCCATTGTAGCGACGGTGTCAGAAAATTTATTTAATTTACTCTTTGAGACATTCTGCACTGTCCTGTACACAATACACAGCGGTAACGGGATACCCTGAGTACGTGCTACAACCTACAACGATGCGTACAGGCAACTTATGCAACAAACAAGGTTCTGCAGTGCCTCCACGATTTTCAGTGAGGGGAGGGTGCACTCATTCCCCGCCTTAGTTCGCAACCGACTAGCCAGCTTCTGGGACAGGACATGGAAGTCAACCAACATCATTGTCGTGGCTGCATCCGAGTTACTCAGCTACCCACTAAATGAGCGATGATTCTGATAATAGGGCGAACTCTCTGATGGACGATTCATTAATTTTAAGTTATTCAATTAACAAATTATTTGACTTATTTTAAATGTAATAATTGCATTTATCTCATGAAATATGTCTCATATAGTATAATAGTTGTAGGTATCTAATGTTGGAAGGCGAGCCATTTATTGGATAACCAACAACTCTGCCATAGGTCACCCCAAGTGGTTCGCTACGTTTGGTGACTTGGCACGGGTGCCCGGGTTCATGGGGTGAGGTTTGTCCAGGTCTTGGAGGCGGATGCGTCTGCCCACCTGCTGCGTGGCGGGCCGTATCGATATAGACTGGTTGAGGGATGTCTTTTGAACTTTCCAGCCGAACTCTCTCGACCCATCCCCTTGCACTGCAGTTGGAGGGATAGATTCATACGTCCGCCACTCCTGGACATACTGACCGCCAGATTCCTACCCACCCCTCATACCTTTTTCCTTACAAGAACTTCCTATCCTTCCCTTTCTTAAAAATACCCCCCCCCCCGCACAGCGTCTCCTAAGATGACATAGGCCCTGTGGGAAATTAATTTCCTAAGGGCCTCCTGTGTGGAGATAACGTAAAAAATAATTGTACATATCTCATGTAATATGGCAGACTGGGATCACACCATACTCTACCAGTCCTGCTAGATTAAAAACTTAATTAATAATAAATAATAATTGTAATAGTTCTGCGATTCACTGCTTTCTGCGACTGATTTTATCGCTTTTAATTCCGAACTTAACGAACTGAAACTGAAAAATACATTACATATTTCCTCTGTTAAAGGGTAATACGTTTTATTGTCAAGTACTTTGCACTCGTAGCTTTATGCCTCTCATCGTGTACGTATTGGTATTGCACAACACGCATACACCTGTACCCGTGCATTGCGTAAATGTGTATTAACGAATGAACGGCACGTGTATAAAGCGTGTTACACACGAGGAACATACCTAATGTATAAATATATGTGGGCGTGTACAAGTTACGTTATATTTTCACGTCACACACCGAAGCTATATGAAGATAAGTTATATTATATTATAGGGGGGAGAAGTCACGGCGTGGAAGGAGCCTGGAAATGCGCGAAGGATAGGAATATAAATTAAAACATGTCGTTCGACTAGCGGATCAAGGAATATAATCTAGACTTCGCCCATACATATTATACTACCCGCCTGTGACGACTGTGTGACATTATTTGTCTAACAGAATCTTATTTGTTAAAATTAAACATTCTTTATCTAAGTTATTATATGCAACTAGTGGTCTACCGCAAGGGAGTCATCTCGGCCCCATCCTTTTCTTAATATTCATAAATGATATCATAAGCTGTTTCAACGATGTAGAAATTCTGCTTTTTGCCGATGACATCAAATTATACAAAGAAATATCCAATATAGGTGACTGCCTAATCCTACAGTCAAACATCGACAAATTACAAAACTGGTGTGTCACAAATAACTTGTTCCTCAATATCGATAAATGTAAGACACTAACATTTTGTCGAACAAAGACCCCACTATCTTTCAAATACACAATAGATAACAAAATCTTAGAAAAGTCAATGAAATTAGAGATCTTGGAGTTGTGTTTGATACGCAATTAAATTTTATAAATCACATACAACAAATAACCAACAAAGGCATGAAAACACTAGGATTTATAATCAGAACAATCAAAGACTTTAACTCGTTGGAAGTTATAAAAATCGTATATTTGTCACTCGTACGCAGCTTGTTGGAATACAATTCCATAGTTTGGTCCCCATATTATCAAATTCATATAAAAAATATCGAAAGAGTGCAGCACAAATTTTTAAGATTTATTAACTTCAAATTACACATCCTTACTAAATACACTTATATTGCATTCCCTAGAAAACAGAAGAAAAATAAATGACCTAACCTTTTTGTTTAAAATTATTCATTCTGAATTAGATTGTTGCGAACTTCTGCATCTCATCGATTTCAGGGTACCCAATCGAGCAACAAGGCAAAACGTATTATTCTGCAACAATAATTCTGGGACGAACTACCACATACATGCACCTATTTCTCGACTTCACACATTAGGAAACAAATTCACCTCTAATATCGATGTATTTAACACAAGTTTACCATTATTTAAGAAATACCTGAACGATACTTTTATGTAGAATATTTTGATATTTAAGGAGCATCACATAGGGGTAATGCATTTATTCGTATATTTCTATATTAATCCACAATGTAAAAACTTGTTAGCGTTTTATTTTTATGTATCTTGAATTTTGTCATGTATTTACAACTTAAAACTTAGAAACTTTCTCTTTTCCGTATACTCTTTATGACGTGTACTAATTATTTTTTATATTTTGTTTTTAAAAACCTGTCTCTGTATTACAAATATGTAATGTAAAAGCCCACCAGGGCGTTGAAAAAAATAATAAATTATAAATTATATGGCGAGCGATATCGTGAGATATATTACCCGCTTGTGGCGACCGTATGGCAATGTATGGCGAGCGATATCGTGGGATATATTACCCGCTTGTGACGACCGTATAGCATTGTATGGCGAGCGATATCGTGGGATATATTACCCGACTGTGACGACTGTATGGCATTGCATGGCGAGCGATATCGTGAGATATATTAACCGCCTGTGACGACTGTATGGCTTTATATGGTGAGCGATATCGTGAGATATATAACCTGCATGTGACGATTGTATGGCATTGTATGGCGACCAATATCGTGAAATATATTACCGGCCTGTGACGACTGTATGGCGAGCGATATCGTGAGATATTTCACGAACACATCAGTGGCGGTCCGTGAGTTTTCAGTAAGCTAGAATGCTAAAATTGAAAGATCTGACGTTATTGATATTGTTATAGATGAAAATGATTTTTTTTCTTAAATTTCCCTTTTTTATGACGATTTTTAGGATTCTTTCAGTTTAGGGATGCGCTGCATCCTCAAACTGAAATATCTTCGTACAAAAAGTTTAAAAATAAAAACAAAACATTTTCAGCTACAACAACATCAATAACGTCGTATTTTGCAATCTTAGCTCACTGAAAACGCTCAAACCGCTACTGATACACGTATATTTTTATATATTATATTCCTCGTGTATAACGGTCTTTATTCGTACGACCACAGAGGTAAGGCAATAAAAGTTGGATTTCATTGCGAAAACAATAAAGTCCGCGACTATTAACGCGGCCGGGGGCGAGGGAAGCCGATTTGGCCCGAGAGAGTTATGTGAACGAAGGGACGCGCTGCAGGCTATTGGTCGGGTGAAGATGGAGTAAATGCCTCTAAAGCTCGTTGCGACAAGCCTGACATTCCTTCAGCGCAATGCCACACTTTTGTTCTGCTAGCACCAATCACTATTACTCACTTTAAAAGTGCATTTAAAAACGAGGAAACGCGTTCGATTGCATATTATGAAACTGAATTGAATGCTTCTGCTTTCATTCGCTTTAATAATTTCTTGATAATAGTATACCTTTATGCGTAGGCAGTTCGTAATAACGTCATTATATTAACCCCTCAGGTTAATTTGTTCGCTTTTCGAAACAACTAATATAGGTCTCATAGAAATCGTTGTGTCTCCCTTACTATCATTGTGATAGAATTTGGGAGCCACTTCTGAGCTGGAGATTCTGCGCAAGGTAGGGCGATCCATCCGATTCAATCCGTTGTTAAGAGCGTATAACCAGAGAACACCAGAAATATGTCATTTTTAAATCAGTGTTTAGACGTATTGACTCTTTTCCACAAAAAATTATAAATTGGTTTCGAAAGATTGTTCTTTTATCTAGTAAACGTATGTTTTAAATTTTCTGAAAAAATTATAATTTTTAGTATAATAAAGTTATACCATAGGTCGTTGGCGGATTTGTCAAATTTTCAAAAAGTACATTTATTATACAACACCCATTTCAAATCATATAATCATGCAGTAAAATAAATCAATACATTATCTGGTAAATGTATGTAACAGAATTTTAATTTTAGTTTAAATAAAATCATAAAAAAATATGTAAGTACATGTGTTTCTTGACGAAAATTGGTCCGTTTGTGTATTTATTTGCGCACTTACAGACTAATATATTTCAATTGTTATTACATTCTTATTTTGCTGAGACATTATTGAAAAATGATAAATACTTATGATCAAAAAATAATTACAAAAAGTACATAATTTTTATAGTTTTATCAACACGCCTTTCAGCATTTTTGGATGTAGATATAAATTAAAGCAAATTTGGAATGAAATAATATTGAGTTATAATTTTAAAAAGCTGGTACGGAGAGTAATTAATCTTTCTCGTTGGAACCGCCCTGTACGATCGTAAGAACCTCTTTCGACGAAATGTGGATTTTCGGCCGCTGGCTCGTTATACGCTCTTAACATACCGATTGTTTTTTTTGTTGTTGTTTTAATCAAAACTCATTAAGGGATCGCCAATTGGTAATTTTGAGAAGTTAAACCCAACTCAACCCAATATGTAGACACAATGTATGAATAAAAAAATTACAAAACATTTCACAGAAGCAACATACAGACACAAACATATGAAGAATCACTTTACAAATATTTCACAGAAACATGTCTAATAAGATTTTATGAATACCGACTCATTTGATTTATGTACTTTTGGTTTCAAAAAGTTAAAATAAAGTTTCCTCCATGATGGACTTGATTTATGAGATTTATGAGATGGACTAAGAAATGCATAAAAAAAACAAAATCAGGAAAATCAAAATCTACCGGATCTGCCCTGATGATGGACACTGCAACGCTGTCCGAAACGTCGGCTATAGTAGGAGGTAGCGCAACACGGCATAACACCCCAAAAACTAACAACGAAAATCAGGAAAATACAATATAAGGTACGGGCTCAAAAATGTACAGATCTAATACAAGATGTTTACATACAAATACATGACGAGATTTAAGAAAAGTATAAACCGCGCCCATCATATTATAAGTTTAGTATTTGAAGATAATCAGGGCTATCAGAACAGAGTTTGTACCTACTAATGACTCGTTTTCCAAATAACATTTGAAAAAATAGGTTTTCAAAAAATCATTTCGAGATTTGTTGGAGGCATATATATACCTGTCTCAAATTTTCAGGCAGTTTGTTATAGTTAGTGTAGGCAATGTATTCTAATGATTTCAGTCCGAACTTTGTTGAGTGTATTTTTGATATGTGTAGTTTGTTGTGTTGTCGTGTATTATATTGGTGAACGTCGTTGTTATAGTTCAGTTTTATATTTGTTTTATTTATTTATTGACGCCCTATTGGGCTTCAACATATAAAATACAAATAATATTTATAACAACAGTACATAACAAACTTAAAAAAATATTACAAAATATACAAATAAAGCATAAACTCAATAAAAAAAAATAGGAGTACATCCATCTAAAGCTAATTCCACATGGATGACTTTAGAAATCGTAGGTACAACAATTCATATACCTACGAACAACAAAAACATGAAAAAAATCAAAACACATTTATTTTTACTTAATTACTCATATTGGAAAAAGAACAATAAAATAAAACCATAAACAAAAGAAAATCGAAATAAAATAAAATTTACTCATTCATTATTTACATCTAAAAAGTGGTGGACTAATTTGGCTTTAAATGAATCAAAGTTTAAATTAAATATGTCAGCGACATCAGTCAGTTCATTACCCAACCTATGTATTCTTTCTACCGCAGAATTCGTAGCGAAGTTATTGTTGCAAAATAAAATATTCCGTCTAGTACATTTTGGAGGTATGTGTAAGGATAACAAGTTGATAGCGTCAGGGCAGTCCAACCTTGAATGAATAATTTTATACAATTAAAGGAGATCAAATATTTTTCGCCTTTCCGATAATTTCGATAAGTTAAGTTAACTGCGTAAACTGACATAATTGATTTCAATAATAGGAATACCAATTTTGAAATTAATAAAACGTAAAAATTTATTTAGAATTTTTTCAATTTGTAAACAATGAGAGTTGAAATGAGGACACCAAATACTTGAATTGTATTCAACCTGACTTCTAACCAAAGACGTGTATAACAATTTTATGGTTTTTATGTTATTAAAGTCTTTAGCAATTCTGAGAATAAATCCAAGCATTTGTAATCCCTTACTGGTTATACTAATAATGTGATTCAAGAAGCGTAATTTAGAGTCAAAGATAACGCCAAGGTCGTTGAATTCATAGACTCTTTTTAGAGTGGCATTGTTAATTGTGTAGTCGAATAATAAAGGAGTTTTAGATCTATGGAAACTGATCGTTTGGCATTTGTTGATATTAAGATATAATTTGTTTACGATGCACCATTCTAAAAGTTTATTTAAGTTCCTTTGTAGAGTTAAACAATCAGAAGAATTTTCGATAGATTTAAACAGCTTTAGATCGTCAGCGAATAGAAGAAAGTGAATATTATCGAAAATTAATGAAATGTCGTTAATAAATAGTAGGAAAAGAAATGGTCCTAGGTGGGAACCTTGGGGGACTCCACTTAAGGCAAAAAAAGTGTATGAAGTTGTGGAGTTAATTTTTACAGATAGTTTTCTATATGATAAGTAGCTTCTAATCCATTCGAGAAAGTTGCCGCTTATTCCCAAGTGTTCTAATTTTTCCATTAAAATGCGATGAGAAACAGAATCAAAGGCTTTGCTAAAATCAGTATAAATAGTGTCAACTTGATAACCCTTGGACAGTGCATTAGAAATAAAATTTTCGTAAAGCAATAAGTTAGATGACGTAGATCTGCCTGGCATAAAACCATGTTGAAATATTGATATAAGTGGTTTAATTTGATGCATGATTTTACTTAATATAATCTTTTCAAAAAGTTTAGGTAGTGATGACATAATACATATGGGTCTATAATTTTCAATTTGACTTTTATCTCCTTTTTTAAAAATAGGTGTTATAAAGCCATTTTTCCAAATTTCAGGAAAACATCCTGTAGATAAAGATAAATTGAAAATTATAGTAATAGGAAGAGCTAGAACATGAACACAGTTTTTAAGTAATATTGAGGGAATCATATCTGGCCCCGAATTCGACCTGATATCCAGCTGTTTGATAAAAGTCACAACATCGTTTACTTCCACATGGATGTTATGCAAGTTGAGTGAGCTTTCGATAAATTGGGATTTATCAGATAAAATGTTGTCATTGTCTTCAACGTATACACTCTTAAAGAAATCTGCAAATAAATTTACAATGTCGTTTTTGTCATGACCCACCTTTTTCTCGTAAAACATTGTACCAGGAAAGTTAGAGTTATTTTTCCGAAAGGAGTTAGCATAATTCTAAAATTTATTAATATTTGTTAAAATAGAATTTTCAACATTGTTGGTGTATTTCTTAAAACATACTTTCGATTTCCTGGTGCAATTCTTACGCAAAACAGAGAATGCGATATAATTATCTAGCGTTCTATTTATTTTATAACGTTTGTGGGCAATTTTTTTATCGTATGTTAGATTATTTAGTTCAGAATCGAACCATTTAGGGAATTCAGAAGTGTAATATTTTTGTAGGGGAACAAAGTTATCGATTGCTTCATAAATTACATTGTAAAAATATTCTAAGGCCTCATTTAAACTTGTGCTTTTACATGTGAGATCATGAGCCCAATTATTAGATGATAAAAATTCTATAATCTTTGGGTAATCCGCTTTTTCAAAATTACGTTTGACAATCGCGGGGTCAATTACCTTAACATAAGTATTGATGTAAGTGATTATTAGGGGTGGGTGGTATTTATCGATTGGAAGAATCATTTCATCAGAGGCATAAACATTAACACTAGAAGAATTTGTAAAAACAAGATCGAGAAGACGAGAATTTGTGTGGGTGTTGCACTGAATAATATTTAAAATGGTGTTTGTTATCTCAAAGCTAGGAACAATCTTAAATGGCAATACAAGTGCGTGACGGTAAATATCTTTAACAGGTGTATCCCAAGGCAAGCCAAAAATCTTACGTAGGGCTCTATTTTGGATTATTTGCACCTCCGATATCATTTTTTTGGTAGCAAAACCCCAGATACTCGAAAGGTATGACAAGTGGGAGTGAATCATAGCATAGTACAAAGATCGCAGTATGGCTGTGGGAAGCAATCTTTGATTTAACATGATCAAAATGGTTTTTCCATTTAAGCCGTGAGTCAATTAAAAGTCCTAGATACTTCGCGACATCTGTTTGTTCCAGCTTGTTTATTCCCAGGGAAATGTTTAGCCGTTGTCCTCTCCTATTCCCGAATAGCACATTGTCATCTCTAAGACACATGGATGTTATAAAAAAAGGGGCGTTGGGTGTCAAAATTTTATAAAAATAATATAACTTCTAGAGCATGAGACAATGAGAGATTATTACAGTGGACTTTGTATCTCAGGTGTGGACCTTAAAGCAGGCGGCTGTGTGCAATAATTTGTATGAGGAGGGGTTATTTAAATGAAATAGTACAGTGCTTTGACACAGTTAAATTAATTTATTAACTAAGTATAAATAACAATCAGGGCTAGACTAAATTCTGAATGAGCATAATATGGAGCGTTAGTATCATTTAATCTTGAGGAGTTGATGTGTGGGCGATGCCATAGGCGATTCATGCTGATGCCTTCGGAGATATGCGGTCATCTCCCTCCGCTGCTGACGTGTGCTGAAACGGCAGGCTGGAGCAACAGACAGGTCTCCAGCCCCGCGGTTACCCGGCGACGTCCAGTCCCAGGGAGGGTGCCAGCCAGCCGAATATAGCGGCCAAGGTCAGCGATCTTGGGCCGCATCTCTGCGAGCACCTCTGGCTCCAGTTGTAGACGGACGGTCTCATGATGACTGCGTCTGCATATGCTGGATTTGGTTAAATCCAGCAGAAATAATTTTTTCCCTTGGTACTCCGCTGCTGATCCAGGGTTATAATTGAATTTGCTGATGGTCTTCAGTAAGGGATGCCGCTGATGGGCGCGGATTTAACAATATTCACATGTTGTAAAATATTGCGAACTATGACTACGTGATGCGTCAGCCCGCCACAGGGACAGTGGCCGAGGTCACCTGTGGCTTGTCAAAGAATGAGGAGCTCATAGCCAGTCTTGCCTGAGAACTCCTTCTGTGCAGATACTCAGTATGACCAAATGAGCAGAGATAAACATGGCAATGTTTCCAATATAATAATGTTGAATGTTCATAAACTTCATACTAAAAGTACCCATTCACAGAGATAATTCACTTGTTACATTATTTTTATGTAACAGCAAGCTGAATACGTTCAACAGGTACTTCAATGGAGCCTCCTTGAAGGAACTATCAGCATTCATCCCTTGTGCACCGCACGAGCGGAACACCCATTCACAATAGTTAATGATGGCTTCATGAGAACTGGTCGTTATTTCGACTCGATCATGTTTACGTCGGCTCGCATGTGGAACGAGCTGCTGTACTTTTTTACCCATGTAATCCGGGCCTCTTTAACCCCTCAGGCTAATTTGTTCGCTTATTGGAAACTCATATATGACTCATATAAATCGTTGTATCTCTCACTATCACTCTCATATAAACGATGTGAGAAAGAGAAAACACAACGCTTTATATTCAAATCTAAAAGTTCATCACAAAATAAGTAAAATGTACACTTTTTTGAAACCAAAATTTTGGACCGCAATTAAAAAAAATCCATTAAATACGATTTTTTTTTAAATTAATTATTTTTATATGGAACTACAAAAAAATGAGGAGACAATAACGTTTATAATACATTCGTCTAACAAAATATATACTCGTATGTGTTTTTATAACTTATCAGTAATGTTTAGTGAGGTGAGCTATTTTTAAAACTTTGTATGTTTGTATTATATTATGGATTCATAAAAAATTAAAGCATATTTAATCAAATTTCAAAAACAATTTTTAGTTTTCGGATACGTTCAGAAATATTCCATTTATTTGGATTTTTGCAAAGCGGAAATATTTTAACCCTCTGACAAAATATGGTCGAGGCCTGAAGGGTTAAGATCATTGTTTGTAAAATTTGTTTTACTATGCGGAACTTAATTTCTTTTACGGTGATAAATTTTGATGCGTTTACACACAATTTTCCAATAAGTTATACAATTAAAGATAGCAATATTACTTGACTTGATTATGGCATTGCATGATGTGGACGTTACTAAATACTTGATACTTAATTGTGCAAACCCGTGTTCGTGTGGGATTGAAAAATCAATAAGAAATTAAATTACTGTTTCAAGAATAAAAATTATAAAATGCGTGTAAACGGCTCACTATCATTTAACTAGAATGAACAGATTCTTAAATGAATTACAGTCAATATTAATACCGTTTACACATGGAATAAGGGTTCATCAAATCACAGCGACTAACGTGTATATGGTTACTACTTGTCGTTTTAAACTACCAATCATTTAAAACTATCGAGTTATGTATTAAGGCGATCTAATAGTCCAGGAAAAAATTTAAATCGGAATTCACGCCCTTTTATGGGAGTAGTTTAAAAATGCTTGAGAAAAAGATTTTGGAAAAGTTGTAAAAGGTATTTGAGAATTTTTTTACAGGTTGATTTCGTAAAAACCTGTAAAAAAACTTTAACTCCTTTTTTTACGCATTGTTTATTGAAATAAAACGGAAATTTAAACTTGATTTCACGAAACCAAGCAACGCGGACCCTAACGTCTGTTCCCCGCTCAGGCCGGGGGAGGACGAGTACTGACATAAAATGGGTGTGGCGAGTCAGCAGTTCTTCGGTGGACGGTATAAGGTTCACTTTGAAAATTCAAATTCGTCGACAAGCGGCCGTATTGTTAAATAACATAGCGAAAATGCACATTTTAAATTTTGTGAAGTTCGGGCGTAAATATCATTTTTTTTGCGATTATTATAAAAGAAAATGAATTTTCCACATTATACAAAAAAACCATATCCGAAAAGGGTTTTATAAATAGGAGAGTTTTGACTTGAAATTTTTTTTTACAGACCTTATACTTTATTTTTTTATAGGCTTATTAAAAGACTTGACCGTTATTTTTTAGGGCCAAGGTATGTCTACACGCAGTATTTAATTGAAGCATCTATGACACTTTTAAGCGTTCAAATTTTCAAAACAAAAACATGATTTTGCATTATTCGAAACAAAAACATGATTTCGCATTATTTAGTTCGGCTTCATCTTAATTGAAGGATAGGTTAAACACGGTATTCAGAACCTCGTAGTACAAGCGAAAACTGGTGAATCTAAATTACATTTGGAGTGGATTTTATAAATAACTTTTTGGATTTGAGCTTTCGTTTTCGAGTAAATCAAATCCGAAGCTCGGATTTTTAGTTTTTTTTTAATCGGTCTTTGGGGGTTAACATATGTATCCTAGAAACATACAAATGCAAGTTGAATCAAGAGTAAAATACCTGTGTTAAAATACCTAATCTCTTGTAACTTCCATACAAATATTTATAGATAATTGAAAGATGTTTTTTTTTTAGTTTTTTAATAAAAATACGTGGTTTTTCAGATCTTCTGAACATTTCGTATTTTGGACTAGCATCCGTATGCTTCTCGGGTACAGATAAAGATTCTCAAATTCTCCAGTCTTTCAATACAAATATCTATTTTTGCCATTAATCTTCTCATAAATGCAACGTCTACCTACAGCAATGGGGGTTTACTTATGTAAAATCATGCAATGTCCAGTGTTTTAACTTTAGTGTCCTCCGCGTGCAACGTCTACAAGTATAAACTTTCTAATAAAAGTGAGTTTACCTCCTTCCCCTCCCCACCACCTTCAGCCTCACAACATTCCCCAATAGGGGATGCCATAGTCTCACTGGCTCCAGACGATAGCAGTTGTAACTCTGGTGCGGTATTCAAGTAAAAAAATCGACTTAACCAATTCATATTTTTAACACTTAAGCACTATCTACATTAGACAAAAACAATATAAATTCAGTAACTAACTGACCTTATTTTCGTACACATCTTAGCTCGCGATTAGGGTATGTTGTGAGTTGTAAGGCTGAAGAGAGTTGGGAGGGGCAGAGTAAGGTCAGGAATTACCTTTCCAGGTATAAGGAACATGCAATGTTCGATTCTGAATGATGGTCTTTCAGCAGAGCGATACTGAGAGTATCTTCCGCCCTGATTCTGGGTAAGTTACAGTCGAATAATGCTCTGGAACTGTGGTGGGCAGCCCTGTCTGTTATCCTGTCTCCGGAAGACGAATCCATTGCACAGGTTAGAAGTTAGGCGGTAATGTATAGTGTTTAGTCAACACTTGTTATCGGCTGACGGTAAACACAAATCGTTTGATTATGCCACCGAGCTTTTTTTAACGGAAATATTTATATTTGCTTAAAGATACAATTTTATTTCAAAATTATTTGTAGGTAGGATGTAGGTATTTCATTTTAAGTGCTATTTTTAAAATATTACAAATATACCTCAATAAATACCACAGAAATTATCGTCTTGTATCATGCATAAAGAAAATGATAACCAGAATACTGTGATCTATGTCGATTATTAGTCTTGTGAACAACTTCTGAACACCTCTCGCGTTCAAAAAGGTATGTTTCTAATTTTAACATATAAATCAATATCTAAATTTCTTTTCTAAATCATAAGACTTGTAAGTAGTAGGCACGATTACTTAAATACCTAGTTAATTTTAAATCACAAATATTTTAGGATTTTTTAAATTTTTTTTAATAAGGAATCAAACAATACAAATATTAAGAAGCGTCACAATCTCAATGACAATTCTTTTTTCAAACTTTCTTCAGGCAGAGGTAGGTACAACATGATATTGATAGGCAGGACGATGATATTAATAATGAGCCCAAAAAAGAACGGAGGCTAGAGGTACGCAGGTTAGGAACGCATGGAGACGCCTGATCGATGCGATGGGTTCCCGACCCCAATAGGACAAATGGAAAAATAACTAAGAGAAAAATGTGCTTACTTCGGGTACACAGACACGCCCACAAAGCGCTTACCTCTTTTTAAATTTTCTATTTTTGATACCTACTGACAATTCGTTGTGGAATACCATTATAATAACATGATAAAACAAATATAAAACTATGCCAATCGACAAAGACGACATGGCAACAAACAAAAGCGCTATGCCCACTCAACCATTGACAAGTCAGTGGTTGAGTGGGCATAGCGCTTGGGTCCCACCCGGGCGTCGCATGTTCGATTCCTCGGCTGGCTAAGTCCTCCATCACAACACAAGCAACATTTTCGGCTTTCTGTGGTGGTAGTAGAAGATTTTCAAATATTGTTGGGTTATTCGTAACCCGGGAATGTTTGTCTTTCTTTTTAAAAAAATAAATATATATATATATATATATATATGTAGAACAATTTTCTCGGTTTACCCGCGTAACGTAGTCCTTAAAAGGACTTTTTAACTCCTGACGTTTCGGACAGATCACACTGTCCATCTTCAGAGGCCTTATGTCTTGAGTTTTTGTCTCAAACTGATAGCTTTCGCATATCTGTTCGGTCCAGAAGCTAAGACTTAAGTGAGTGCAAGTCACTTCTTATGTCTAGAACGAAGTACCCGGGTTGAAGGTGATTGATGGTGGAGGGGGTTGGGGGCGGGGCCGGCAGTAGATACCTGATTGGTTAAGCTAATTGGAGATACTACTGGTAATTTTGGAAATGCCATTTTTGGGGGATTTTCATCGATTATGACTTTCCAGGTGTTGGGAATTCTGATTGAGTCATTTCTCGCATTCATATTATTTTTATGTTTATAGATTTCTATCGCTTCGCGGTAAATTCTTTTTGGTTCATACCCCCTCCACCATCAATCACCTTCAACCCGGGTACTTCGTTCTAGACATAAGAAGTGACTTGCACTCACTTAAGTCTTAGCTTCTGGACCGAACAGATATGCGAAAGCTATCAGTTTGAGACAAAAACTCAAGACATAAGGCCTCTGAAGATGGACAGTGTGATCTGTCCGAAACGTCAGGAGTTAAAAAGTCCTTTTAAGGACTACGTTACGCGGGTAAACCGAGAAAATTGTTCTACATCTTACACCCGTGAAAACCTTAACCATAACATATATATATATATATATATAACCATATATATTGAATAAAACCCTTATAGACTACCCCTCTCCCTCTCCCCCATATGTTAGGTGTATAAACTGGAGATTATGAAACATTTGTACCAGTCTGAAGATGGCATTAACAGGCTGAAATTGGTTACGGTCAAAAATAATTTAAGTGGAAATAAGTTTTACGTGTTTTATTATATTACGCTTATATTTGTTTTTTTGTGAAGTTTCTCTACACGAGTTTAAAATACACTATACATACAGTACAGATAAGTAAACTACATAATTCGAAAATAAATCAGCAAGTTGTCTACTTAAAATACTTTTACCTACATATTAAAACTGGTACAATTCTTTTTATACTTTGAGTGGCATATGCACATTAATTTTGCACAAAAAAAGAGGTTAACCTTTTAATGCAGAGCAAAAAATTAACTGGGTTACCGAATGCATTCGTAAACATGCACAATGCAGGTATCTATAAATCCTTTTAAATATATTTTCAATTAACCAGTCGTTACGGTGATTAGCATAACATATCACGACAGAATTAACTTTCTCCACGGCTTTGTATGAACAGACATGATGTAAGAAATAAATTGTATCACCGGGTAATTAATTTAAAAAATAGGACTTGTTTAGATATTTTTTTAATTGGATGTCTTTCCTACAAAATTTAAATCTAAGGACGGGCTGTTTCACAGAAATTCAAATGAAACATTGTCATCAAATGGGGATTCATTTTGGTTTTTTGTACAGTAAAGGTCCCCGTTAAATGCCGATTCTAAGTCCATTTCAGCTTTTGAACAAATTGTGATCAGCAGAAGAGCAGAACCATCATACTGTTAAGCTTGACAGCTTATTACAATTTGACAGAAAGCTAGAACGCACGTATATGTGAAAAAATGACGCTTAAGGACCATCTGATGACTCATTATATGGGGAACAATTAGAGCAGCTCGTACCATACGCGAGCCGACGTACACATAAAGGAGTCGAAATAACGACCCGTTCTCATGAAGCCATCATTAACTACTGTGAACGGCTGTTCCGCTCGTGCGGTGCACAAGGGATGAATGCTGATAGCTCCTTCGAGGAGGCTCCATTGAAATACCATACATCTGCCTTAGAGATGGCAATCGGTCTGTTAACAACGGACTGATCGCCCTACATTGCGCAGAATTTCCAGCTCTGAGGTGGCTCCCAAATTCAATTGTTGAACTACCTACATAATATGTTTTTATTTTCATTCTTTACCAGTAATTTTAGTTAGGAAAAATGTAGGTGAGCCGTTTGTAAAAAAAAGTGTATTTCGAATTAGAAACATGAAAGAATATTTTATCACCTTTCTAAAACAGTTTTTAGTTTTCGGATACATTCAGAAATTTCCATTTTATTGCAAAGCTGTTATAAAAAAAGTATTTTTTATTAAAAAAATTAAAAAAAAATTATTTCAAAGAAATATAAAAAAAATATTTCCAGCTTATCAAACCCACTTTACTTGAAAACACAGTTTCAAAACTTTACTCCAAATCATCCGGAGCAACGAGCAACGAGCATCGAGCATCGAGCATCGAGCATCGAGCGTCAGATATACGATAGCCTATAATAATAATTAGTAACTATTAGCTGTTTTGAATCGAATGGGTAGATTTGCTGACAAATACTTTAGCTGGAGCGAGTTCAAGTTTACATTTCCGTGTCACAAAAAGCGCGTGCTTTGCACATGAACACGGTTCACAGAATTTAGTTTCCACGTCAATGATTTTTTTTCTGATGAGTGTTATATGGTCCTATTTGAAATATTTAACTTAATTTTCCACCAATCATTTTATATTTATATTCATCTCGTTTGATTGATTAATTTCCGTCGATAGACTCTTTTACTTTTAATTTATTTTTTGTACAACAAATGTGTCTTTGTATCATTTTGTCTATGCTAAACGCGTCAAATCATTTTGGAGACCACTGTCGACAATTCTTTGCAAAAATTCAATCATTCCCTTTCCAAATCACTTAATCTTAACTGCAAGTTTGGGTACCGCCGCCCGGGAACCATTTATTGGATAACCAACGCCCCTGCCATCAACTTCGATCATCCGGGTTGTTCGTTACGTTTGGTGACTGAGCAGGGATGCTCGGGTTCATAGACCTTTTGAGCTCTCCAGCCGGACTCTCTTTACCCATCACCTTGCACCGCAGTACGAGGGATGGATTCATACGTTCGTATCTCCTGGACACTTTGAACCCAAGATCCCTACCACCCAGTCATAACTTTTTCCTTCTCAGAACTTCCTCTCCTTCCTTTCCCGAAAGAGACCCTCCACACAGCATATCCAAAGATGACATAGGCCTTGAATTTTATTCCTCCTAAAAAAAAAAGTAAAAATATTTTAAATTATACCATTACCAGCCTCAACAAACATCGTCTAGTGGGGTCGGTATTGTACTTGTATCGTCACATTAAATTCATCTCAAAAAACGTCCGGGTTACCGGTAATTTATAAATTTGGCATTCGCGAATAAAAAAAATCATTTTATTTAAATGCATAAAAAATGTTTGCTTTATGCGACACGTTTTTAGACACCGTGTAATTTCGCATACTTACTTCCTACAAAATACAGTAAAATCATAACATCATGCAATTGTACACAAATACGCTTAGTGCATACATATCAATGATAACATAGGTACTACGAACTACGATATTACGAATATATGGAGATCCCGTTCGGTTCGGTTACTTAACCTCTCAGAGAAAGAGATATCGAAGGCAATTAATAATAATATGTAGGGTATCGTATTATATAAGGTCATACGGATAGTAATTAGTAGACTCAATTAGAGCCGTACAAACATACGCTAATATTGTAATGAATGCGTTAAGAAATTCAATTAATTATACTTTGGAATCTCATATTACAAGGAACTGTAAAAAAAAACAAGTTAGACACGACATTAGCACATAACCACATTCTTAAATAATGTCAATCAAGCATAATTATAACTATACGGAATCCGGAAACTCTCACTACAAACTTATATAACTTCTTAAAACTATAAGAAAAATACAACAACAAAAAAATTGTTTCACTGTTTTTACTGCATTTTTTTAAAGATTTTCTGACCTAAATTTCTAAACATTTACTTCAAAATTAACATTTTTTTCTAGTACTTATTGATGTTATATAGCATTTTAGTTTATATTACCCACACACAGGCAGTGCCTTAGTGGGTTCCCATTACCTACTTTTGTCTATTATATATTTTCTTATTGCTAACTATTACAATATTACTTGTACCTTATGTTTACATCTTACTGTATTTAGAAAACATGTAAAATTACTTTTGAAATTAAATTGATATAATGGGAAAAATAGAGGAAAACTGGTGAATCTACGTCACACAGAGAAAAAAACAAATTTTCGATTTTTTCCTTATTTTTTTCCATTATTCGACAACTTTAAAAAACTTTTGGAGCCCAACG
This sequence comes from Limnephilus lunatus, assembly GCA_917563855.2. Lineage (NCBI taxonomy): Eukaryota > Metazoa > Arthropoda > Insecta > Trichoptera > Limnephilidae > Limnephilus > Limnephilus lunatus. Next base: position 42,396,652 of record OU830598.1, on the reverse strand, counting down.
CTTCGACCGGCTTTAAAGTCATTAAACAGCTGACATTAACCGTTTTTATCAAAAAATTCCAATTTTGGACTCGATTTAAACGAAAATGAAAGCTCAAATAAAAAAAAAAGTCTACCAAAATCGACGTTTTTTTTTTACTATAACTCCACACAGGAGGCACTGAAGAAAATAATTTCCCTCAGGGCCTATGTCGTCTTTGAATATGCTGTGTGTTTTTGAGTAGAGGAAGGAGTTAACATGGATCTTGAAGACACGCATGTTGTAGGAAGGGAGGAAACACAGAGGCCGGCAAATCGTTCCAAAGCCGAGCTGTTGAACTCAAGATCGAGTCATAGAAACAACCTGTTCTCATGTGTCAATATACGAGTAGAATCGCCAGTTTTCCGATTGAGCTACGAGTTTCAGGACACCGTGTATACTTATATCGTAAGAACTGATAGTTATGTAAATAATTTTTTGAGATTTCAGTAAGTAATTACTCTATTCACAAGCGAAGTGTTGTGAAATGAATTTAGCCATATTTGTTAAACAGATCTGAATAGCCAGGTACTTCCCAATCTTCTTTTCCCCATTTTCTTCCCTTTCTCACACCCTTCAGCCTAATAACATAATACACCAATATTAGTAGTGGCATAGTCCCATTGCGTTCGGACCACAGTCATCCAAAATGCGCTTAAATTCAAAGCTAATTTAAGTTCATTGAACCAGAGTTATGCAAGACCAGCAAGACCCACGGACAACCGAAATTGGTATTTTCCATGATTTATATGTCAGTAAATAAATATTTCAATATCACAAGAATTTTATAACGAAATAAATATATATGTGACAAAAAAACGGCAAACGGTTAAATTCCAAGGCTAGCCGCAATAAAGATAACAGATTTAAATCATGGGAAATAAAACATGTTCAGATAAAAACTTACTAAAGAGCGAATATCTCTGTTGCTAGCCAAATCATTATTATTATAATTGAGTGAGTCACTATCAAAAATTATAATCTCAAATTGGTTTTGCCTTCGAGTGGGCGTTAGTTAAAAGTGTGACTGGGAAAACTGAAATTATCATTTTATATGAAAATTCGAAACTAGTAATAAAAATAAATAGGTAAGTAATTGGGAGACTATTTCCAATGACGTTATATATAGGTAATGTATAGACGCGAACAATATAATAAAACAAATATAAAACTTATAATAATGAAATATGTTAAATATTTATTTTATTATATTATTATGACGGAATTCCACCACGAATCGTCAGTATCAAAGATATAGATTTGTAGACGCGTGGTAAAAACCTCAAAAGTGGTAAGCCAAAGGCAAGGAAATTGTATTTGTCTTTGATTTCGTAGTTTAAGTACTCAACTGCCACGCGTAAGTTATTATGTAATGTAAGTCCTATTAGAAAGTAAATTGCATTAAAAAAGTATCAAAATGCCCTCTTATGTGTTAGCAAACACTAAAAGCCAAGGAATAACACTTCATTCATAAATACATGGAAATTATTTATTATTATAAAAAATACAATTATATCGATTGTTTCCCGAAGATTTTTAGCGCCATTAGAGAACGTGAACAATAGAGTATAAGAAGGACAACATATGGCAGTAAGTCGTTTCGTAGATAATTCCGTATTTGTCTTATTGTAGGCGAGTAAGCATATCTTGGCATCTCAGACACACTGCTGACGCAGAATGTAGTTTTCGGAGCAATATGAAACCGCCGCCCGGTCTTACATCTTTGTCATTCATACACACACATTTTTGAATGTCTATCTTTATCCAATGCGCCCATTTAATCAAACGGGTTTTATATATCACTAGCTGTGTTACCCCGCTTCGCTCAGGACAACATTAGAGAGTGTTGTGGAATGTTCCACAATGATGGTTCTGATTCCCTATTCCCGAACATTCCACAACATACTCCGCCACTCCTTCCAGAACTTTGTAGAGCTTTATGGAACCTTCTAGAACTTTCCGAAAGACTGTTCTAGAAATTTCAAGAGGGCGAAACTTCCAGCCCTTATATCTTCAAAAGCAGGCCCTTTAGGTAAAAACGGGAACCGTCATCTTGGAGGGGGGATAGAGATCTACCACACCATATAATGATCGTACCAGGACCCAGGACTCGTTTCTGAGTTTTTGCACTTTTTTTAAAATATAAATTGATTGTAGCGATTCAGGAGTTAATGTTTTGCTCATACAAACGGTAAGAATGGTAGATAAATTGGATTTTTTTAAATATTTATATTTATATCTAGTGAACTGTGCATAAAAATAATTTTGTGTTAACATATTATATATAACAATAAAATCGTAATAGTAACTTTAAAAAAGGGTATAAAACAATAATAAATATCACTTCTTCTAAAACAGCAAACTTTTTTTGTGGCACCATTTTAATTCAAATTAATAAATTACTTTGTTTTTACCACTATAATTGATTATAAAAAACCGACATGTTTCGTAAGCCAAGCTTACTTCATCAGGGTTTTAATAATACTATTTTTTAAATATAGACATAGAACATAGTATCAAAGAAGCATGATGAAGAAAGCTTGGCTTACGAAACATGTCGGTTTTTTATAATCAATTATAGTGGTAAAAACAAAGTAATTTATTAATTTGAATAATAAATATGTTTGAGTTGTCAACATTCATTCCTACAGAATTTTGAAGTCTTTAACACTGAACAATAAATAAACAAAACTAACGCGTAAATAAATGAATTTAATACTTGTTCAAGGTCTAAAATGTAGGCAAGTAATGAAAATTATAACAGCTATCTGTCAAATCAGTCTTACTTTTTATCAGTCGTAAGTATTTAAAAAGGTGGCATAACTCGCTGATAAGAATAGGTGCACGTGGCGGTTGGAAAAGGCGGGAAACCTTATCGGGCAAAAAGGCGCCAAACCAATCTCGCCAAGCAGGCACAGGCGTCTCCGTACAATTACGATACGTACAACTCGTATAAAAAACTCTAGTATACTATGAACGTAAACGTGTCGGTGTTTGTAGGCAATGTGGCCATTTTTCGCAAACTTTGTGTTGACATTTGCACTATTTGCAGTACACTTCTTTATTAGAGAGGGAAGGTGCGAATGCTTTTCCGTGTATAAATACATTATTTAAATCACTCGTGAATGTTACGTTTTCCTCGAAAAATAAACGTTATCATTATTAATATTTTTTTATTTAGTTTTTTGTTGCATTTTTTTTATCAAATAATACAAACTTTTTGTAAAACACCGCTTATTTAATCAACATGTTTCAAAACCAATTTCAAACCCATCGTCAGGATAAAATTAAGATTCAATTTTTATAAGAAAAACTTTATTTTTATACTTTTTTGGAGGTTATTCCCATCAGTGAAATATATCATATTAGAATAAGTTAACAATAATAATCTAAACGTACCAGTTGCGACCATTGTCTTTTTTCTGTTTTTCTGTGTCTTGTTCTCTTTCATATTTTCGTTTAGATTATTATTGTTAACTTATTCTAATAAAATTAAGATCGATTAAATAATTGGTGTTTTACAAAGTGATTCGTTTTCAGTTATTATTTACTAGCTGATCTGGCTACGCGTTGCTGTGGCTAACGAAACACAACGCCATCTACTAGATGGTTACCCAACCTTTATAACCACCACCACCATCTGTTAATTTGCATACAAATCAAATCCACACCGCACGCTTGCCAGCCCGCTATTCTCCATTAATTATATATTTCAACCAATTTACACAAAACCTGGACAAATTATATATCTACCTAAACCTTTCTCATGAATCACTCTTATCTATTGGTGAAAACCGCATAAAAATCCGTTCAGTAGTTTTTAAGTTTATCGCGAATAAAAAGACAGACGCGACGGAGGACTTTAATTTATAATATGTAGAGATAATCATTGAAGATAATATTAGCGACTCTCGACGAAAATTTTAAATAGAAAAATTAGAAAAAACATAGGTCGAAATCTAACAAACCCACGACCTTAGCCTTGCCCAAATAAAAAATACAAAAAAAACATTCATCGTTGACTTGTAGAAAAGTCAATAGATATCGCACATTAAAATTAAAATGGATATATTTATCCAAGACACTGCAACTATTGCTTTTAGTTCGGGTAGAACCTTGCAATCATAGTGCAGCTAATAAAAATATACGTAATACTTATATATATACTTCGGTCTTGACATCGATAAAGACCGAAGATGATAGGGTCCAATAAGCTTAGTGGTTAGCAGACCCCCGGCAAGGCCCGGTCCTGGGTTCAATTCCTATATGCGACCAAATCTTTTTCTGATTTTTCTGCTTCAAATTTTCATTAGAGAGTCGCTAATATAGTCTTCAATGATTAAATATGACATTTTGAGGTATTATTCATTAAGTTATTCCAAAAATAAATAAAAAAGTTATTATTTTTAATGAAATTATCTAGTCAAAAGGCAATTCACAAATCACTTCTAGGATAGCCAATTAAGCACGCAGTGTAAAACGGGAATCGAAGCTAATATTAATTCATACAAGCATATATTTACGAATAAACACCTTCTAATTTCCGAAGTCTTTATTCATTATCAAACCAGTTTTTGCACATTTTTCATTAGCACTACAGTCATTGCTACTGTAATGACTTATTTCCCAAATCTATTGTAAACTAATGGAATTATTATGTTAGTATGTTCGGTTTAGCCAATTTTCAAATATATTCATAATCTAAAATTAAACAAAAGCAAACATGGATAGTGTTGAACGATCGCTTAGGTAAGTCTCGCGTAGTTTTTCCTGGCATCCGATATTGAACAGTTTCATTGGTGTCAGAGGAATATTTCTAAAAGCAAGACATGTTCACCGTTCAACCTATGCCAACAATCACCGTTTTTTATTAATTTAATGAGCTTAAGCATCGTAGGCCTATTAATTCAAACTAAACGAAGCAAAAGAGTTGGTAATCCTATTAGTTACATTGTAATACTACTGGCTCGGTTAGAGGTGAAACGTTCATACTAGCATCCAATACAATTTTAATTAGGTGTTAATCAAGGTTTCTTAAAAATACGTTATTAATTTTAATAAAGTTAATTTCACCCCTACGAATAACATAACTATAAACATATTATAGAATGATTCCGTCTAAATTCCAATGAAGTTTTGGATTTATTGATTTAATTTTTTTTTACTTTGAACTGTAGCTGGGAAACCACATTTTAAGCTTCATCCAATTTTAAATCATTACACTCAAACCTCGATGAAATTCTACATCGATGACTCAAACTGACTCAAGGTACTAATATCTACAGCCTGTATGTCGGACGAATATCTACAGCTCATAGGTTGGACAAATATCTATGAACTTCAGAGTGAGGACTAATATCTACAGAGCTAAGGTCGGAATAATATCTATGACGGTCCCAGTGGTGACTAATATCTATGGAGCGTAGGTGGGACTAATATCTACAGAGGGCAGCTTAATAATCAGCTAAATGTGTCCAATAGTCCGATATTAAGGATTTTTACATACATACATACATAAATTAAGTTTTTCAAACTGCATACGCAATATTACGTTATTCTAATATGCTACACATAATTGCAAATCCAACCTCTGCCAGTGCTGTAGATGTTCGTCCTCACTTTGGTTCTCATAGATATTAGTCAGCAGTTTAAGTTGTAGATATTCGTCCTCACTTTGGTTGTCATAGATATAAGTCAGCAGTTTGAGCTGTAGATATTCTTCCTCACTTTGGTTCTCATAGATATTAGTCCGATTTGTTCAGTTTTTGGAATTCCTGTAGATATTAGTAAACGCCTCCCTCAAACTATACATTTATTTTTAATACGTATAACAATAATAATGTAGTACAATAATACCACACTTTAATATGATTATTTTATTTATTGATTTTGTTGTTATTGAAGAAGTCCTTATTTTTAGATCATATAGTTTTCACTCTCTCGGAAATCGAACCGGAAACCTTCAGACACAAGTGAACTGCGTACAGGTGGTATTATTTATTACACAGTGTTTTAAATGACGTACTTGACTTACTTTAACCGGTGATTCGTGACATTCTTTGGAGTAAAAATTTTTGGTCTCCGGTGAATTTTTTTTTCTTGAAAATAAAATTTAAAAAATTTTTCTTCGACATGTCGTCACTGGTCACTCATCCGAGTGACCGACCAACCCCTCACCCGTACCATCCAACACCTACTATTTTTTTCGTTTTTGTAGAAAGAAAAAAAAAACAAAAATGTCATTGGATATCATTTATTATTATTATTACTCGTAAATTACATTTTTTACTATAAATAACGACAGGAATCACTGGTTAAAGTAAGTCAAATGCATCCCTTAACACCCTGCATCCAAGTCCACATGAGCATAATTTCTGATGGTATATACAGGTTGTAACATCACAGTTGTGAAAATATTTGGATTAGTAAATGTACTTGTCATTTTGCTGACCGATGATATTTTTTAAATTAAAAAAAAATAATAACTTTCCATCACACGTCGCATCTGAGTAGTTGGATGCAGCCAGCATGGGTCAAGTGATACGCATTACGTCACATTTCAGCAGAGCGGTAAAAGAGGAGAGAGAACGTGTTTATAATAATAATAGGAATACAGGAGTAAACATGGAGTCAGTGGTAAGTTCGCACGTTAGTTAGAGTAAGAAGGAGAATCGATTCCACTGAAATCGCCCTTTGTTATAAATGCATTAACACATAATGAGTAATGACAAATTTTCAATCGACGATTTTTTATGCGACCCAAACTATTAATAATAATCGAACTAAGAATGTTTTGACGTAATTCGTAGAGGCTATTGCAAAAATATAGAATCGTGTACACTAACGTATTAGCATTAGGCCATTGAAAAACATTGGTATGGTAGATGTCAGTTGAAATTACGTAAATGAAATAATGTTACAACAAGAAAGGCTGAACATTGAAAAATTTCCGCGATCGAGGAAATTATAACTTCAGCTCCAGAAATCCCGACTGCAGCGCAACAATTATTAATGATAAAATAATAATTATTATGTTTGACCGATTTCCGACCAACTCTCCTAAAACCGGGTAATCTTACTTCACAAGGTGTTATCACACTAATTATACATAAAAATAGCACTTGAGAGATTGTCTTAAGATTCCGAATATGTGTCAGTAGGATTCAAGATACCGGGCGAATATTTGATCAAAATTATCAAATATTTGCTGGCAAATATGTATCTACATATTAAATATAATATTATGTATTCTTACATATTATATTATTAAACAGATATGAAGACATTCGTTATCAACACGAGTAGTCAGTTGGTTAACCGCACCCCATACACCAATATGATAAAATCTCCATACCAACCGACCAAAGGAAAAATCTTTCATTCCTGTGGTTTTTAATGTAAACAAAAAACTTAACACTTTTTTTCTAAATTTCCACGCTCCGCGACCAAATGCTTGTATTACCATTACTACAGTATTACAATTATTATAATGTAATTCCACAGTATTATTGCGATTATTGTGGAATTACTGCTTGTTTACAATATTAATTATCATGTACCCACGGTTTTTATATTTTCTTATAAATTAATTACCATCACTACAGTATTACCATTATTATAATGTAATTCCACACTATTCTATGGAATTACTGCTTGTTTACAATATTAATTATCATGTACCCACTGTATGTATATTTTCTTATAAATTAATTACCATTATTATAATGTAATTCCACACTATTATACTGTGGAATTACTGCATGTTTACAATATTAATTATCATGTACCCACTGTATTTATATAGCTTATAAATTAATTACCACTACAGTATTACCATTATTATAATGTAATTCCACACTATTATACTGTGGAATTACTGCTTGTTAGCAATATTAATTATCATGTACCCACTGTATTTATATTTTCTTATAAATTAATTATCATATTCCCACTGTATTTTCCATGTGAATTTTAAATAACATCTTCAATCTTTTTATGAAAATATATCAAATAAAAAAAATTTAAATGCAAAAGATTTAATATAACAACATTATGTGTATGTATGTGTGTATACATGTGTGTATATGTATATATTTTTATCTTTTTATTTTTATGTTTTTATACCCATGCCTACTTTGATACATATATTTTTTATAAAATATAATATGTTATTTACCCGTCTCGTAACAGATTTTGTCTAGTGAGATGAGTAAAAGAAATCTATGTACATAATTGAAAATAAAATAAAAGCCCTAGTTGCCGGCACTGAAACCGACCTGAAATTATAAAGGGTAACAATTATTATAAGCAATAATTATTTAACTATTAGCCTGAAACACTCGTCAACATTGAAAAAATCTCCCGAGAAAAGGTAAATGCCGCCGAAGGGACTTGAAACCGCGTCCTTCTGGTATCCGGTCAACTGCTCTACCAACTGAGCTACGTCGGCTTATCTCCCACCCGCCAAATAATTCAATATATACTAGTGTTTCATTCACCAATTACTGCTTATTACATTTTTCACCTGAAAACAGCCAACTTTATTGTTTTGTGAGAAAGGCGTTATAAGTGCTAACTCTTCCACTAGATGGCGTCGAGACAAATTATGTCTACATTTTTTGGTGTAATACTTTAACTTGTCAAATATTAATTATAATTTTTAATTGGTAAACTAATGTTTAAGACAAGATTTTTATGCATAGTACAAAGGGAAGGCTAATAATTATTTGTTATAATAACTGTTACCCTTTGTGCTATGCATAAAAATCTTGTCTTAAACATTAGTTTACCAATTACAAATAATAATGAAATTATAAGATGCAATATATTTTTTTACAACATCTCCACACAGGAGGCCTTGAAGAAAATAATTCCCCTTAGGGCCTATGTATCTTTGGGATGCTGTGTTTAGGGTATTTTTAGGAGAGGAAAAAGAAGATGTTCTGGGAAGGAAAAAGGTATGAGGGATGGGTGGGAAGTGGGAGAAACGCCTTCCAAATCTAAGCTACAAATCGCAAAAAAAAAGCTAACCTAGCATAGACACATTTTTCTGACGATCTCCTTATTTATATCTCTTGTAGCTAAATACAACCTACCTTATACAATAATATAAGTATCTTCCTATTATAAAGAATTTATGGAACCCAAAATAGAAAATAATAAAAATCACATAAATATTTACGTTAGGGTAGCAAAACAACATCTTTCGCAATTCGAGCTTAGATCATCGATTAAATCTTAAAATTCGTAATACTTTACAAGAATATCGTCGCTGGTGTGAAGGGCGATTAAAATAACGTAAATATCATAAAAACCGCTCTTAAGGTTAAACGTCACGCACGTTATAATCTACGCATTCACAGATGGCGCCAATCAAATTATTTTCCGTTTTTATTGCTTTTTGCACGTTACGCTTTATAATATTAAGGCAAATTAATTGTTCGCGCACGTACATAGTTAATTAGAATATAAATAAATAATTTTGTCCATAAATAAACGCAAATTTTTCAAGAAAGGCTGAAAAATTCAATTTCGTATCGATGACTCAATCCAATAATGTATTTTTCAGCCTTTCTTGAAAGATTTGGGTTTATTTATGGACAAAACTATTTATTTATATTCTAATTAAATATGTACGTGCGCGAACAATTAATTTACCTTAATATTTTAAAGCGTAACGTGCAAAAAGCAATAAAACGGAAAATAATTTGATTGGCGCCATCTGTGAATGCGTAGATTATAACGTGCGTGACGTTTAACCTTAATGTTGGCTTTCATCAAAACCTCTGAAAAAATACTAAAAATATATATGTTATATTCAGAGAAATCAGAAAACTGTAATGATCCTTGCAAAAACATCCACGTTCTTTCCACGGGTCGTTCAACGTGACACAACAAACAATTATAATGTCCACCTTACTTCCTGGGGGACTATTAATAAACGAACGAAGCAGTGCAACGTGATATCCAAATAGCTACTCGGTTGAGTAATGCAGGTAAACAATACATTGTTTATTTTAGTATTCCCAGCGAAAATTTGTTACGAATCGCACTCCCCGTGTGGTAAAACAAAATTGAAAATTTAATGAAATATACATAACAAAAATTATAACACTCCAGTGACGGGCAAAGGAGGGTTGAAATATTTTTGATACAGTAAGTCCGCGTTTGTTCTTCCGGTGTATCTATGAAAGTTGCATCAGTAGCGTATTGAATGAGAGCTTTTAATGTTACCGTGACGATCCATGATTACGGTACCGTGACGGCACAAAAATTCTACGTTCCTTATCACGATAATGCTGCAGCTCTTTCTTACACGTTAAATAATGGTGAAACAAATGATGACACACAATGGACGTTTGTTGGTTATCTCCAAAATACTACATTTTGAAGTAAAACTTCTTTACGCACGCTTGACTTGCGGAGTAAGCTGGTGAATACGTGACGAGAGCGTTACGAAAAGTGTGATCGGGCAAGGCGAACGGAAGTTGAGAGGGAGATATAAGTTAGTGAAGATAGAAATAGAGAGAGTTACGTTTCGAATTTACTGTAGGGGCAAGAGACAGAGGTGCGAGCACACATTTTCTTTATCTCTTTCTCTCATAGCCAGTTATGTAAGTTTCGTATATCCAAGACACAGTGCAGGCCTATTGTCTATATTACACTGTAGGAGCAAGAGAGAGCAGTGTGCGCGCACATTTTCTTTTTCTCTTCTTTTATAAGTTAGTGAAGTTTTACTTCAGCCGTGTGGTCTAAAGCAACCTCGTTTTTTTTCCTTTGGAGGAAACAGATATTAAATTTTTACGGCTTAGCGACCGCGACGGGATGGCGTTTCATTTTCTTTATACGTGTGAGGGAGATGTATGATAATGATTGCACGTTTCCTTTTAGCGGGGGGGGGTGGGGGGGGCGATGCAGACATACGTTCACCGTTTGTTTAATTTTCGAATATTGTTTTTTGATGTATAAGATAGAGCTGCATTATTATATATTTAAGAGAGAAAGCAATACCATCAGCGCATTGACGTTTCTGAATTTTTGGAATTAATTTTCGAACTATTTTCAAAATTATCGTCACGGCTAGTAGTATTGTAGGGGTTTCTGGAGACGTTACGGTTTAATTTTATTGCATTTCTCACACACACCGGTGTGTGAAAAATGTAATAAAATTATTAATTTTTCCTTTGTAGGAAACAGACGTACGTACATTGTTTACCTCGTCTTTTGTCTCGCCGTTATTTATGTCTAAGAAATAGCTGCAGCATAATCGCAACAAGGAACGTATGTTTAATGTTTATTGTATTTTTTTGTGCCGCCACAACGGTAAAACTAAAAGCGCCTATTGTCAAAAACTTTACGGAACAGCTACAATAGTCAAACGCAAAGAGCTGATTGAATCACTGAACGGCGCTATAATTAAACTTTCGGCATTGGTAAAAACACAAGATTGAATATTTTAGAATAAGCTGACCTGAGAATCTTCCTTCTGTTGTTGGGGTGAAGTCTCTCCGCCATCTCAGGATCCACTTCGCGCAACTTCTTTCGCAGATATTCCGAGCTCATCTTGCTATCATCACTGAAATCTTCCCAATCGTCATGAGAACTTTCCCCCTTCACTAAATCATCAAAACACCCCTCCTTTGTCTTCGATGCTTCATCCCGACAATCCCCTGAATTGATCGAGGAGTTGGTACATTCACGAGGGGTAATTTCTTCGCGTTCTTGCAAAGCCGTCATTTGCGAGGACGTGTTCGGGGTATCAAGTTTTATTTTCTTGTACGTGGATTTTTCCAGGTCCCTGTCGTGAATAAGCTGCATGGGATCTGAGTCCGTTATATCTTCAACCAGAATCTTCCACAGGATAGACTCGATGTAATAACTGGTGCCTCCAGCAACGATTGGGTACTTTTTACGGCCAATTAAATCGTCAATCTGGACATATATGTTAAGAAAACTTTATCGGATAAAGATATTACATTAAAACTAACCTAACTTAAACATCACTACGTTAAGAACGTTAAAAAAAATAACAAAATATAAGTTCATACCCATACATATGATGATATGACATACGTAACTTCAAAAATACAAATTAAGGTAGTTTAAAAACAGATAAAAGAAGAAGATTCTATACAAACATTTGAAAAGATTTAACATACAAAGAAAGAGAGAAGCCAACAAAACTTATGTTATGAATAAAAATGACACGATCTAACATAATTTTACCAAAACCACAACCACAAAGTAATATTAAGGCGGAGAGTGGATGATAGCATGAAACACTCACATCACTCTACATTTTCACTCCAGTGAAATTAAATCACAAATGTGATTTGTGAGGGGTTGTACGTGCTGAAAATAAAAATAAATTTCTGAAGGCTCTCAATTATTTTATAATGTAATTATGTACCTACTAATGTTCCATCCATGTATGACCAAATCAAAAACAACGTTTGAGGTGTAAATATACGTGTACTTTGTTATTTTATAATTTTTTTGTCGTTAATCCTTTGTGTTGAGTAGGTACATTAATTAAATACAATATAAACAGAATAAATTAAAACTACCAATTTCGGTGGTGTGACTATCCTCTATCTGTAACTTCGGTTCAATGAAGTCTAGAACTGGGATGAGTTTTGATAATACAATACAAATGATAAATTAAGTACCAAAAATAATTATATACATCAATACTCCTATATTTAATATGTGTATTTTTTTATTAAAAATCTTGATTCAACTGTCGAAAATTTTCAAGTTTATTATCAAAGCTCATTAGAAAGGAAAATTTCTGTAGAATTAGGATAATTTCTCTAAAATAAACAATTGTTGTCTTTGAAAGGCCTAAAAACGATCCTGAGGAAACAATTTTTTTTTTAAATGCTTTTAGTTTTACATAATATTACAATTAGATTGTCCCGTGATTTTCCAATGGTGAATGCCAATTTTACATTTTATAATAAAACATATTTTAAACATAATAATAAAACATTCAAACACGACTCGTTCTTGAGTTCAACAGTTCGGTTGTGGAACGATTTACCGGCCTCAGTGTTTCCTCCCTCCTACAACATGGATCTCTTCAAGACCCACGTTCACTCCTTCCTTTCCTCAAAAAGACTCTCCACACAGCATCCTCAAAGAAGACATAGGCCCTGAGAGAAATTATTTTCCTCAGGGCCTCCTGTGTGAAGTTAATGTAAAAAAAAAAAATTAACACAGGAAAAGGTGTCAAAAGCTATTTTTTTCATCCTAAAATCTCGGTGGATACCCAATTCAAATTTGTTGTTTGCTATAAGATATTCGAGAATTAAGTGACTAAAATCTTTTCGCGTTTTCCTCGTTAACGACTTAAGTGTGCACAGTCAAAGGCAACAGCTCCACATTGAAGGACAAGAACCTGGAGAAGTTGGGAGAGAAGAATGCTGGGACCCAAATGCAAATTATTCGATAAAAGATATCAGCAGGAATTCAAAGTATATAAATTGTTTTTATGTTCAATTCGTAGAACTCCATTTTTTTTTAATATTTAACTAAAATTAAATTTAATAATGTTCTGTAATATTTTAGTATGCATTTTTGTTACAGCTGTTTCAAATTACAAGATAATTTTCATGTGGTTAATCCACTTTGGGACGACTTATTTTTACGATTTTAACGAAAAAGCTGTAACAAAAATACATACTAAAATACTTGCAGAACTTGATAATAACATTATTAAAATTAATTTGAAGTAAATTTAAAAAAAAAAACGAGTGTGCTTTAGACTTAGACCACATGACTGAAGTAAAACTTCACTAACTAATTTTTCCCTCTTATCCTTACCCTCCTCATCCTCACCCTTATCCGTATCTTCATCCTTATCCTTATCCTTATCCTTATCCTTGTCCTTGTCCTTGTCCTTGTCCTTGTCCTTGTCCTTGTCCTTGTCCTTGTCCTTGTCCTTGTCATTGTCCTTGTCCTTGTCCTTGTCCTTGTCCTTGTCCTTGTCCTTGTCCTTGTCCTTGTCCTTGTCCTTGTCCTTGTCCTTGACCTTATCCTTATCCTTATCCTTATCCTTATCCTTATCCTTATCCTTATCCTTATCCTTATCCTTATCCTTATCCTTATCCTTATCCTTATCCTTATCCTTATCCTTATCCTTATCTATATCCTTATCCTTATCACTCCCCAAGTCAAGCGTACGTAAAGGCCCGACTGTTGGCCTCGCCTGATCACCGTTGGCATCGATCACCGTTCGCATCGATTACCGTTTACATCACACTTTTTCGTAACGCATTTACCAGCTTACCCCCCAAGTCGAGCGTTGTAAATAGGTTTTAATTCAAAGCCTAAAGTTTTAAACTAATAATTTCTTTTATAGAAGGTGTAACATCTTCATTTTGGTAAAATAATTACACCATTGTATTACAAGCACATCTCCATTTTATTGACACTCCCATTCATCTGTTTTACAATGGTTCCCTTATGTTCTAAGAATTAAGGTTTGAATTACAATAGTTTATGACCATTTGTGAATAGGTACCAAATAAGTATTTACCCTAATTAATACATTACAGAAGGGATAACATATATCGATGCACGAGTTGTTGACAAGACTAATAAACAACCACAAAAAAAAGATTTCGTAATTCGTAGCACCTACCACAATAACTATATAACTAACTAACTAACTAACCATCACGCCGTTTCCCCGCAGGGGTAGGCAGAGAGGACGGACCGCCAAACAACTCGGTCTTGGCACACACTCCTTGCCTCGTTCACATTCATACACCGTCTCATACATGCTCTTCTATTATTCCGACTCTTCACATGGCCCGACTCAAGTATCTGATTCACTTGGTCGTGCCATGTCTTTCTCGGACGTCCCCGACTTCTTCTACCATTCACATTTGCATCATATATTCTCCTTACACTCCTTTCCTCGTTCATTCTCTCTACATGCCCGAACCATCGGAGCGTTCCTTTCTTGATCTTACTCATTACGCTTACATCAGCCTTGCACTATATAACTATAGTTAATAATTTTGAAGGAAAAAACTTACACATTTCTTTGGTGGTGTAATGAGTTGAGAAACATTATTTATGTACAGCGTACAGAGAGATAGCTGATTGAGAGGGTTGAATATTTCAGCGGAAACCTAGACGTGATGCGAATAGCGAAATAACCAAAAGGAACAAACATTTCGGCTTTCCGTGTGGAAGTTGGGAAGTCCCAAACACAATGGAATTCTGGCAGATCAATCAAAATCGATTCTTGCCAAGTTTTTTACAAACCGTAATTTATGCGAGTAGGCTTTTTCCGAAACTCATTAACTTACGGAAGAAACGCCTTTAAAATAATTAATTTTGTAGATACTTTACGACACTCAATAAATTTTTAAAAAATACATTAAAATAATTAAAAATGTGTTGAAAAAATTAACTTTATTTAACTCCACCATTTGTAACACTTGATTCAACCGATATTTTATTATTTTATAGAATTGAAGCATGGACGCTTACTGAAGAACTGATGGCGACTTGAGGCATTCGAGATGTGGATCTACAGAAGGTTTGGATGAATAAACAAAAAGTTATTAAAACAATAAAAATCCGAAAACTTATATATCTAGGATATGTGATGAGACATCCAGAGAAGTACGAGATATTGTATCTCATAATGCTGGGAAAGATTGCCGAAAGACGGGGCCCTGGAAGAAGGAGAACATCATGGCTGAAAAACCTGAGACATTGGTTTGGCCAGTCTACATTAGAGCTATTCTGGGCCGCAGTAAACAAAGTCCGCATAGCCAACATGATAGCCAACTCCGTTGAACGGACAGGGCACGAGAAGAAGAAATAAAGTTTAATGAAGTCTAAGAATTATAATGTCAAAACACTTAGCCGACCTTTATTTTATTTTCTGTAATTATTTGTATTTCTTGGGCATTAACTATGTAACAATTTCTAGACATTTTGTTTTGAAGAGTTTTAATTTTCAATGTACATTTGTTACTTTAATTTTAAATGTTCCGCGACCGGTTTCGACACATCCGTGTCATTCACGGATTAATTATACCTAACCATGGTTGGTACAAGATAGCATAGATTGATGGGTGATAGCCTATTAGTTTAAAGGATACGATAGCCACAGCTTTGTTGCGGAAGTCCAGGGCAGTATACGTCTGGTGTGGTAGCACGTAATCGAGGCAGTGGTGGGGAACCAAGGCTCTCTCCTGGAGGGTGGCCTTGGCGCTCACAATGTCCAAACCCTTATAGATCTGCAACAATTAAATTGAACAATATTAGAAACTCTGATATTATAAAATTCATAATCAAACCACAGTTACATGACAAAACGCTTTTTTTTTAAAGATTAAAGAGAATAGAATAATAATTTTTTTAAAAGATTTTGAGAAAACAAAAGTGAAATTCAAATAGTATTTAAAAACGATATTTATAAACCAATAGAATTAGGTATTTCCCTATCCAAAAAGCTTGTAAGATTTTACTCTTAGATTCACTATAATGATGCTATAAATAATAATATTAAAATATTGAATTGATTAGATTCTCGTATTCGTACTTCCATAATTTTTTTTAAAATATCAACTCCACACAGGAAGCCCAGGGAAATAATTTCCCTTAAGGCTTATATCATCTGAGATGCTATGTGGAGGGTATTTTTGAGGAGGGGAAGGAATGAAAATTGGTCTTGAAGAGACCCATGTTGTAGGAAGTAGGAGACACAGAGGCCGGCAAATCATTACACAGCCGAGCTGTTGAACTCGAAAACGAGTCGAAGAAGCGACCCGTTCTCATGTCATAAATGTCAATCGTGTACATATGTTGGGCTAACTAATTGGCTTAACTACGTTGGTGCTTAACGTGGTGACTTAAACTGAGCCGCAAAGCTCTTGGAGATACAAGCTTAAATCCACCAAAGCACAGTACACAGTAGTGCACTGCTTGGCCGGGGATTGGCACTATTTGAACAGGCGGCTTTATCGCACGCATAAACCCAATGATTTGCTAATGCATATACTTAAGCCATGGGAGTATGGGACCTTCATCCATACAATAATTATGGTCGTGGGCGGAGTGGTAATGATAAATTACCGCAAATGCGTCAAATGCAAAAACTTGATACCGTTTGATAACCGTCAATCTAATTTAATCAAATTGTCGGTTAAGTCATCGGATTATTTGATTTCATTAAATCAGGTCGAATTCTATTTATAACGGCTCTTGGTAATCTATTGTCATGATTGACAGTAACTAAGCCTTGGCGCAAAGTGGCCTTGCGAATCATTTTTAAGAAAAACCCAACAAAAATGTTTCTTGGATCGTTACTGAGAAACAAAATATGAAAGAAACATTAATTTTTGATGTAAAAAAGTTGCTTGATAATCTAATTCAGCATGAGACATAGAGACCATCGTAAGATTTTTTTAATTTTTTAATTCATTTTTATTAATTTTTGATATACAATTTGTTTTATTCTATGCCTGTCTCACTAGGAGAACCTGTGTTGAGAGCAGGCGCTTAGCATGAGTAGTTTATAATAATAACACATACAAAATACAAATAATAACACAATATTACAAGTAAGAGTTAATCATCAACGTAATATTGAAAAAAAAACTTACGAGTTAGTTTTGAAAAAATCTTTGATATTGGATATGTTTTGGCTGGTAATCCAGGACTTGATGTCAGATTTATATTTAAGAAACCTTGTGTTTTGTCTTATTGCCAGTGGAAGATTGCGTATAGGTCCCAAAGACTGCGATGGGCTGAACGCGATAAAAGAATCCAACATGATAGGATATCAAAATAATGATCAAGCGACAGTAGCACATTTAGGAAGAAGTAGAGACTGCATGGAAGACGATTGGAGCAGGGCGGGATGGACCGAGGAATGGAGGCGAATGGCGAGGGACCACAGACAATGGACAGCATTTGTGGAATAGATAAAATCTCACCCTGAAATGTAGTGTCGCAATGATGTTGAAAGAAAACTGCATGCTCGGAAAATTCAAGAGATCGAAAACATACAATTTGTGCTACAGTGAATTTCACTCAATTAACAAGTTATTTTTTTTTAAATTTCCTGTCCACTACCTGTGTAACAATTTGTAGACATTTTGTTTTTTCCTCAAAATCAATCCTTCCAATACCCTCGGCTAATAAAATCTAATCATTTCTGTAATGCATACATTTTAAGTGAGTTTTAAAATTGCTAGTGAATGACACGGATGTTTCGAAACCGGTAGCAGATAAATAAAAATTAAGAAATTAATTTACATGTGAAAAAAAACTCTTAAAAAAATTTATTATTAAGTTCATATATTTATTTAAGTTTTTAATCCAACGGGATTGGTAGGATAATGTATTCCCAGTCTGACGTATTACATGAGATATAAACAATTATTAAATTTAAAGAAACAAAAAGATAATTAGTCCATTAGGGAGGTCGAACGCAAAATCCGTATTCATTGCTAAAGAGCAATGAATGCGGATTTTGCGTTCGAGTGACAACTCTCCACTCAAAGGAGTGGAGAGTTGTCACTCGGATGCAGTTACGATAATGATGTTGGTTGACTTCCATGTCCTACCCCAGAAGCTGGCTAGTCGGAGGCGAAGTAAGGCGGGGAATGGGTTCACCCTCCCACCTGCGAACATCGCGGAGGCACTGCAGAATCTATGCATTGTAGTACTCGTAGCACTCTTCCATTATGCTACTATGCTAGGTATTGGGTCCACAGATCACTGCTGTATGTTAGTAAGTAATTTTCAGCCATCGTCTCTAGTGGGAGAACCGCCTTCAAAGCATTCCGGTCGGTACATTAATTTGTCTTATTTGTCGTTGCATTTTTAATGTCATTTTTTTAAAACCTCCAACTACCTACCTACAATTTAGTACTACTAGCTGGACAGTCAATTTGCAAAGATTATTTTTTACAATAATTGTCAGATGTCTATACTAAATGAAACTAAAAAAAAACTTTTTAAAGACGGAGCATAAGAAATCGAGTCAATCTGAGTTCAATTCTCGGGAAATTTTATCGAATGATCGAGGGAAATCAATAATTAATGCTTTTACCCGGTTGCGCTTTCTTAAATTAACTACTGATTGTCAGTTTTGAGTCAATATTTAAGAGTGTATAAGCAGAGAAACCAGAAATATGTCATTTTTAAATCAGTGGTTAGACGTATTGACTCTTTTCCACAAAAAACTATAAATGGATTTCAAAAGATTGTTCTTTTATCTAGTAAACTTATGTTTTAGATTTTGAGAAAAAAAAATATTTTTAGAATAATAAGGTTATACCATAGGTCGTTCGCAGATTTGTTCAATTTTCAAAAAAGTACATTTCTTATACAACACCCATTTCAAATCATATAATCATGCAGTAAAATAAATCAATACATTATCTGGTAAACGTATATTTCAGAATTTTAATTTTAGTTTAAATAAAATTATTAAAAAATATATACGGACATGTGTTTCTTGACGAAAATTGGTCGGTTTGTGCATTTATTTGTGCACTTACAAACAAATATATTTCGGATTTTTTTACATACTTATTTTGCTAAGACGTTATTGACAAATCATAAATAATTTGATCGTAAAATAATTTCAGGAAGTATTTAATTTTAAATAATTTTGAACATCGCATTTTACCATTTTTATCGCAGCCCGTAAACACAAATTTCAGATTTCATTACGGGCCCAAACGCGGCCAGGAGAGCACGTCTTCGCGACGCTTTGAATAATAATATTTGGAAATGAAATTTGAAAACGAAATTTGAAATAAACACGAATTCCTTGATTCATGTTTGTTAAATCTACAGGGTTGCCCGAACGCAATTTTTCATGTTCATTGAATATTTTTTGGCAAAAATTTTTATAATTTCGAATATTTTTTTTATTTTAAATTTTTCTTGTGTGAATACCGCACAAGAGTCCCAACTGCTCCAAAATATTTTTTTGGGGTAAATCTTTTTTACGCACGCTCGACACTTGGGGGTAAACTGGTGAATGGGTTACGAAAAGTGGTGATAGTTACGAAAAATGACATGCGAACGGTAATCAATGCGAACGGTGATCGATTGCTCGGCGGGTCGGGCCTTTACGCACGCTTGTTTTTCGTGTTATTGTTATATTGTTAATGGACTATTTGTCCGTAAATAAATAAATAAATTATATACAGCGGGTACCCGGCATGCGTTTCATGGGCACTGTAACCTCGCGGTCAACTAAACTGTTATGGTTCCATCACAAGTCCCAGGAATTATAATGCAAGCGCCTGCACTATATAACATTATATACAGCGGGTACCCGGCATGCGTTGCAAGGCCACTCAAAAAAAGAAAGGGTTTGTGCGCTTTAATTCTGTTTGTTGAAGTGCTTATTATTAATTATGCACACGAATAAATATTTCAAAATGCGACATTTTTTACAATCCAACTTAATATTACTCGTTTTTTTTCATGAATACCGCACAAGTCTGGAGCCAGTGGGACTATTGCATCCCCAATTTGGAGTATGTTGTAAGACTGAAGGTAGTGGGGAGGGGAAGGATATAGGGAAGAGGAAGGTGGGGAAGTACCTGGCTATTCAGATCTGACCACTAAACACGGCTAAAGCCATTTCAAGCAACGTTTCAATTCTTAATGGTGGTCTTACACCAGGGCGATACTGAGAGTATCTTCCACTCTAATGGCCGTAAAATACAATTGAAAAACAAAAAACCAAAATATTAAAAAGAATATAACAAATTGTTTATTCATGTAGCTATCTACTTAATACCTACTGTGTTTACGCATTTCACTTGTATCTATTTATGTTTATGCACTTCAATATACAAATAACTACTACTAATTAAAATTCTGGAAGCGAGAATAGTAATATAAAGTAGCAATAGTAGCGGGTAGCCCTAGCTCGAGTGAACAAAACCCTCAAAACTCGGATTGCCGCGGAACGAAATTTAGTTCTGAAAACGCCCGCTCGCGAGCCCTGATGTGTTAGCGCTAGTGTCGGAATCGAAGTTGTCATGTGCTGGTTATTCACTCTTAAACAGTTTCGTTAAAATTTCGTCCCGCTAGAAATAACAAAGGAGCTGAACCAGAAACGCGCCTTCGCAGGTTGCAGGAAATAACTTTACATATTTATGTGTGCTATTTAATTTAACATTAATTTAATTATATGTAAGATTAAAGCGTTCGATCGTGAACGCGGGTTCAGGCTCCAACGAAACGCATGTCTAATTAAAATTGATCAGTTGTTCGTGAGGTGTTCTACTAATATTGGGTCCTTACATACAAAATTGGCGTTTTGCCGTACAGGCAACTTTGATCTCAAATATTTCTCTTTGGTTAGGAATTCCAAATTCAAAATTATACAGCTATTTATTTACTCTTGTATTTGTGTTTCGAAAATTATAATTCATTTGTTTTTTCCTTAATTGTTTTTTACTTAGTTTACAAAATGGAAAACTTGAAATATCGCGTTATTTACGAGTACGAGTTCCACCGTGGCACCAGTGCTGCAGAAATGGCTCGAAGGATTAATGATGTGAATGACGACGGTGCCGCAAAAGAAAACACAGTGCGTTTTTGGTTCCAACGTTTTCGTTCTGGAAATTTCGACCTGCAGAACAAGCCCCGTGGACGGCCGGAGACCAAAGTTGATAATTAAGAATTGAAGGCTATTGTGGAAGCAGATCCATCGCAAACCACGTCCGAGGTAGCTGCAGGTTGCGGTGTTAGTGATAAAACTGTTTTAATCCACTTGAAGCAAATTGGGAAGGTGAAAAAGCTCACATACAAAACTCCCATAAGCTCCCATACAAAGTTCCTCCCATACAAAACGCCAATTTCATATATAAGGACCTAATATTAGGTACCATTAAAAATCATAAAGTTCCTTGAAGTAGCATTTACCTTCTCTCTCCGTTTTCCTTTCAGTACTTTGGCAGTTAGAGTTGCTATTGACTTTCGATAGTACCTAACACATAATAATTATGTGTTTATGTTTATGTTATTGTTTGCATCCATAA
Source organism: Limnephilus lunatus (assembly GCA_917563855.2). Taxonomy (NCBI): domain Eukaryota; kingdom Metazoa; phylum Arthropoda; class Insecta; order Trichoptera; family Limnephilidae; genus Limnephilus; species Limnephilus lunatus. The sequence continues at coordinate 42,374,591 of OU830598.1, read as the reverse complement.
TAAAGATAATGCAATCACCAAGTTTATGAATGGATAACAATTCGTAACATCTATTACTGATTATTTTTATCAGAAACATGTATCACGAACCCGATATTAAATCGAATTTCCTGGAAATTTATTGTATTCAAATTATCAACGTAATAGTGAAAACGTACCTAATACAATATTTAATACGATTAGGATCATTAACCTCAGTCTCAATAAAGATGTTTTCCCGAAGACACTCAAACTTTCTTTGATTTCATTCAATTTTTACGACTGGAACTCCTACAAACTATAGACCTATTTCAAAATTATGACAAAAATCGGAAAAAAAATACTTATTGACCATCTTACAAAATACAACATTATTTTGACCAACCAGTGTGGCTTCAGAGAAGGCTAAGCCCAGATTCAGCTATTCTAGAATTAATGTCACAAGCCCTAGACAAATAATAATAATTATTATTATTCAATGATTTTATAGCGCCATTTTCGAGAGAAAATCACCTCAAGGGCGCACAAAGGTGATAAATGTTTGGCAATATTTCTGGACTTAGGTAAGGCATTTAACACAGTTTCTCATCGAATTCTTCTAGCTAATCTATAGAACATCGAAATACAATCATACCTAATAGAGGGAAAGCAATGCGTTAAGTTACCATCACTTAAATCATCTCATCCAACCAGAATCAATAATTGTGGTGTACCACAGGGTAGTGTACTCGGTCCCACACTCTTTCTCATATATGACTGCAAATTGATGGCAATATAAACACCTTTGCCGAAGATACTATACAATGCTACAATAAATATTAAACAATGACTGGATTATAAATATACTTACTACAAAAACGAAATGTCTATCATTTACCCTCAATAAATTAATCGTACTAAAAATACATTCTTGTAGAAATCTCCCTGGCTGACTTTCTTTTTCGCATTTTTAAAAAAATATTACTGTATCTACCTACCTACCTACCTGCCTGAAGTCAGTTTTGAAAAATAATTTTCATCGAAATTGTGAGTTTCTTTGGACAAATTGTATCATTTTTTAAATAAAAAAAATATAGTTCATAATTTTTAAGTGACTACTTAATTACATATTTTGGTTTTGATTTATTAAATAAAAGAAAATTAGAAACATACTTTTATGGACATGGGGTCTACTGTTCACAAAACTATTAGCTCCTACAATATAATAATATACACGTAAAATCGAGAGTGATGATCCAGAGAAGACCTTTATAATAGCATAAAAATACCAGATTGATAATATTGATAGGTATATTAGTCCCAGAGATGACATCATCGTTCTAATATCTTATATTATCTTTTTCGTTTTCATGAAAGACGTGTGAGAACGAAGAGGATGATGGTCGATGACGAACGTACGACTTACCGCTGAGACTAGTACATATGAATGAAGCGCAATTCACAGATAATCACCACATTACTCCTTGTTTTGTTTATTAATTGAAATACAAATAAGTAGAGAATTACCCGTGATAGATAGTTGCACATTGTAGAACGTGTACTTAACTGTATCAAGAGATTAGCCATTTTGGCAGAGTTGCAATAATGCAACCTCCGCTCCGCCTCCGGTTCACGGAACGTGCTGTGTGCTCTACGGGTGTATGCATATTACCTCTAACCTTCATAATAATATTATAATAATGACCTAAGTAAGTAAATTTGTACGAAAACAGAGAAATACGTAATGCCTATTGCTTGCTTCATAGTCGGTACAAATCTAAGTGGCGCAGCAAGAAATTATGCTATTGCTATATAAAATACTAGAATTATAATTTAGGGATTTTTAATTTCAAGTTCTTCTAAGTTATCTTTTTTTTTGCTTTTATTGTTAACGGTGGAGAATTTTAACAAATTGATATGTTTTTATGGTAATTTTGGCGAGCCAAAAACTTAATAATTTTTATTAATATGGAATTAAATTTTCTCTGTAATAATAGATATACCTAGTTAACTGCATTGAAGGTTGGTTTTTTATTAGTATAATCTGCCTTTAAAGAAATAGATTTTTCGATATTTACTACGTCTATGCAATTATGACGATGAATTTGCAATCAAATTCACGACCATCTCCAGAATTAGATATTCAGGAGCGTCGTTGCACCACTGAAACTTATTGATTATCCCTTCCAGCCTTAATCCTAGTAATTTAAACTATCCAATAGCCAAGGACGTATATTATATATGTAATAATAGATTTGTAATCTTCGTGGAAACTTCAAAAATATTATTTTCACCACTCTTTTAACACTTGATATAAATAATAAGTTGTGGTAAGTAGACCCCCCCCCCCCTTTCCCCATTGCCCCCCCCCCCCCCCCCTTTAGGATCGAACCCTTCCATGTGAAAACTATAGCTACGCTCTTGGCAATAGCCCTCACTTTTCAAAAACACTACACAGATGTCACTATCTGTCTAAGACAAACATTTCAAATAGGCCAAGTTTACACGTGACGTGTAGAATCAATATCGCTAATAACATATTCACAACAGGTTGTATAACACCAACTATTTATAAATAAAGTATGTATATATATCTAAACATATACACGAGGCATAGAAACTGATGAGGTATGCGGAAAACTATTGATTCTAAGAGAACATTATTATCTAATGTTGAAAATATATATATTGGCGTCGAAGTTCTAAGAAATATGCATAAATGCTAGATGTACTAGTCAAAGGGAGAACTCGACGTCACCGTTCTAGTGTCTTCTGACTTTGATGTTTTCATACAAGACCCGTGAGAAGGAAGATAAGATGATATCCGTACGAGCTCTCGCTGGGACTACTAAATAAAAATATTAGTTTTTTTTTGTTTTTTGAGCAGTGAAGAAAGCAGTTAGAAAAATAATCATTAAAACAAAAACAAAAAACAGAGTTCGCATTTCACACGCGGTAGAAATGAAACTAGAAAGTCGCTAGACGTTGCATTATTTCCTTTTGCCTGTTTATTTTAAAGTGGTTTGAAGATTGGATATTGATTTTACAAAAATAAAAATGTTTAGTTTTTTGGATTTGGTAGGATTCGATTCTCCGTTCGCTGGATGTCTCTTTGGGCGTTGAGAGTCAGGTGCTTTATACCGCTGCGCTATCGGAGGCTCGCGCTTAGCCGTGAATTTACCGCATTATATTAGAACCGAGGACCGTCAAATAATACATTTTTGTGACGCATTTCCGTTTCATCCGAATTTAAAATCACTAACGGCACTAAAGAAGTTTCACTTCAAAAATATCAAAATGAGACCGGTGATAATAATAATGTTTCGTGGCGCCCTTCGTCTTACAACGTGATTGAATTGTATAGAATTATTAATAGGCTAATCTGAACACAATACTCACTTGAAGTTCGCATTAGAGGCAAGGACGCCACTATTCTTTATTTTTTGTTATTGTTTTATCATTTATATACATAAATGATCATTAAGTTATTATCTTTGTCAACAAAGATAGGTAAATCATAATATTATGTTTTTTTCCGTCTTTTAGTTTGATAATACAAAGTAGATGTTTTTAGTGTATATACCTTTATGACACTTTATGTGTATGTAACAAAAATATTTCAAGGTGACGAACAAGATTTAAAAATATATTTTGTTTTGACCAGACGCGGTTATCTAATAAGAGCACGTGACTATTATATGCCCTAACCATTGTAAAGCATTAGATAATACATCACTGATCAAATAAAATAAAAACAAACAAAATAGGGTATTTGGTCAAAATTATGAAAATAAAACTGAAAATTTGCGTGTCTGTATCGAATTCTGCATGCCCCTCTCAAACTAGCCTAGCTTCACGTAACCCAACGGCATTTTTCTTATTTTTTCGATTCCCCATTTGGCCGATTTTTTACGTGAGTACGAGTATTCTATCTATTGGGTTAGGTCACAGCGGTCCGCATGCGCTCTTTGCAAATATGTTTGCGGCCCAACGAAAGCATACGAAGAGCTTTTTACGACATTAAAAACGAAGAAGAATGAAAAAGAATCAAATAATTGCCTGTATTTTTGCGAAAACAGTGCAAGACAGGATTTCCACAATTTCTTCGAATGTAACAGAGCAGAGATACGAAGGGTACCGCGCGTTTTCATCAACAAAATATCTCCGACACAATATACTCCGACAAAATATCCCTCGAAATAATATCCCAAGGACAAAATATCCTACGAACAAAACATCCTCCAACAAAATATCTACTAAAACTTATTGAACATTTTAATATTTTGAACAATAATTTACTGTCTTTACAGGTTGTCTATTTTATTTTTGTCCCTTTTTTGTTAGGTTAGGTTAGGTTAAGTAAGGTTAGGTTAGATTAGGTTAGGTTAGGTAAGGTTAGGTTAGGTAAGGTTTTAGTAGATATTTTGTTGGGGGATATTTTGTCCGTAGGATAGTTTGTCGGGGTTTTTGTGGGGGGGTATTTTGTCGCGGGATGAAAAGTCGCGGAACCGATACGAAGGCATTAAGCTGACTCCACAATATCAATTGCAACGGATGAGTTGTGTGATATTAGTGATGCAGCACAAGAAACCCTCTTTGTGCAATATATGTCGACACAAGGTCCCAAAGAAGAACTTCTTGGACTGCTGGCGTTCAAGGGACAAACATATCTAGCTAGATATAAGAACTTTTTGTTATTAAACCTCGGACTCTCGACGGGGGTTTTGATTTAATGCTATTTAAGGTTACGAGGAGTATGCGTATGCACAATGCAATCGCGAGAGCGAGTCGACGTAGCTTAGCAAAAACTTGCATATTTGTTTACAATTATTGTTTTGTTATGAATAATTTGTTGCATATGACGATAAACTATAATTTTCTCTCGATTGTTACATTTTAATATTGTTTAAAACATTACTGGTTGTGACTACTTAATTCATAGGAAAACCGCAAATTAAGATGCCATTCATTAAACTTTTCACTGTGCGTAATTGTGTACGTGGGTATGGTATTAATAAATAATTATTATTCTCGTAGAAACAACAATCACAATTTTGACATCACATTCCTGAGGAATAAAACCTAACTCATGGTAAGAATGATTAAAGAGACATTGAAGCTTTCACCCACCTATTCCCACCCCGGTATAGGCGACTTATGGTCGCCCCTTCGGAGTTCTCGCAAGACTCTAATTTTTTTGAAAAAAACGACTCTACATTTAAAATATGGAACGATTCTAGAACTTCAATGTCCCCGCATACGTTGTTAGTGGGCGGTATGCAGGCGCGCCTACAGAAATGCACTGTTATGGTCAGTTCTACAATTCTAAAGCCCATGAGTAACTCACCGCAAAGCGGTAAGCCTCATGGACAGTCAAACAGGGTGTTAGTGACTAGGCTAGGGCTGTAAAAAATACATAAGAAAACAAGAAAACAAAGTAAGTAAAACCGTCATGAGTGGGAAGTTCATGACGGCGACGGACCACACAACAGTCCTGCAGGCAACACCGTGCTCTGTCCATGTAAAAGAAAAACAAAAAAGTAAAGAAGTATATACAATGAGGAGCTGGTGAAACCAAAATTCAGCCACCGGCAGTCCCCTTAACAGTGAAGGGGGCTGATTGTTAGGCCTCCCGGCAACCGGCAGCGTCGTCCGTAAGCCAGCTACCCGGTGGTGCCTAGACGATAAGTAAATGGAAATCCAAAGAAGACCCTAGGAAGAGAAGCGGATTAAAGAGACAGAGTGCAAATGACCTTACTAAGACCAGGTGCAAGGCAATCTTTCGAGAAAAAGAAAACTTACATCGTCTTCCAAGTTTCCCACTAAGCCGGTAGAGTTAGTGCGCTCAAAATGTTTGCACTTCAGCGGACAAAGGAGGAGTGAGCGGTTCACCAACTGTATTAGGTCGCAATTAAAACTTTGCGCGCTACACTCACTATATATTATGTTCATTTAAGCTAGTGTAATAGCTGACAAGTGTAATAGCACCACAGGCAAATCTTTTTTATTGGTTTTCTTCTGGGTGACGCATGTTTCGTTAGTTGGTGGCAGTTTTGACAAAAAAATATCTTCCAGCCCTACCTTTTGTCTTAAAACGTTGAATATAAATTGTTTTATAGTGAAGATACAAAACACTACAAGTCAAACAGGAGTCTACAAAGCATACAACGAAATTTTGGTTTTCTAATAGCAAATCTATTTCTTTACTCCAAAAATATTTATTCATAATTTTTCTCATATATTTACTACGTTTACAAGTTATTTATATTAACTTATATAATGTGTCATAAATATGGTAATGCAGCAACTTAGGTACACTAAGAGTAACTAAAAGAAGAACCGTTAAGAGATTCGTTTTAACCTTCCCGCTTTCTCGTAATCATAATAAATAAATTACAAATGGAGGGAGGGGTTACAATTGAGCGTATAATGGAAGGAAATTTTTTTTTCAATATTCTACATCACCGACCTATTTTTTTTTTTTTTTTAAATGAGAAAGACAAATATTCCCGGGTTACGAATAACCTGACAATATTTGAAAATGTCCTACAACTACCACAGTACGCGGACAATGTTGATTGTGTCGTGAAGGAGTCCAACAGAAACGCTTTTCGCAGATTTTACGGTGCCTCGAGTAGAGAATATCTTCAAAAAAAATGCAATTATCCAAATTTACAAAGATAATATCATCAAAAAATTTGAAACCTACCAATCAATAAGATATCAAGACAACATCAAAATACCAAAATTTAATACCAAACTAATGCAAAACAATTATATCTACTTAGGAATAAAGTATTTCAACAACCTTCCAATTGAAATAAAAAAAACCGAAGATATCAATAAACTGAAACTCAAACTGAAGCTACACTTCATCAGGAATAATTAAAACTAAATAATTACCTGTTTTTCTCTTTCTTTCCATTTATTATAAATTATATTCATCTCTATTTTATTTAGATTTTTCGAATTTCGTACCGTATCCTATGTATGTACACCTACACATATTGATGATCCAGAAGGCTCAATTGTTCGTATTATATACTTACCTTTTGCATAATGTTATTCTATTTCTGTTATAATTAGTGTAACTCGCTCATCAAGCACAAGAACTAGCTTCTTCTTTGATGAGAATGCAATTTTAAATAATTTCTGTACCGATATGTAATTTATGTAACACCTTTGTACACTTATATATCTATATTAAATAAATAAAAAAATTAAAAAAATGTGATTATAAATGTAAATAAGTATGTTAGTCGTAAATAACTCATTTTAAGAGAGTTGCAGGTCATAATACGAATAGAGCAGTAACAATACTGCTCTGTTCGTTTCGTATTGTATTATGGCTTCCAATTACATGTACAAAACTCGGTTATAAAAATAAATATAGTTCTAAATCACTAGTCATAGAAGTCTTAGTTGTAAGTCATTAGTTATCAATCTTAGTTATAATATAAGCCACTTGTAGTATATAGTTATAGAGTAAATGTATAAATGAATTTATAAAGCGCCCTTTAGGTGATTTTCTCACGAAAATGGCGCTATAAAAATCATCCAATAATTATTATTATTATTATTATTATTAGCCAGCCGAGGAATCAAACACAAAGCGTAGCGACGCCTGGATGGGACCCAACCGCGATGCCAATTCAGCCACTGACTATTTGATACAAGACATATGAATATGATACATCACAGTTACAGATTAGAGCAAGCATAACTTTTACGTCTTATAAAAAAAAAAACAAGTAAAATTGATACTAGTATTATATAAAATACAAATTCATTACCAAAATAACTAAATTGAAAAACAAAATAAAAGATAAATGGCACAAAAATAATGACCAGGTACTCAAATTCATTTAATTTGCCAAATGACAAAGGTGTACTTTAGTCAGCCTGCCTTAACAGGTGGATCGTCGCTCCATTGTTTCTAATAGAATTTAAAGGTTGAGTCATGACCGGCGAGTAGCGAGTAGTGAGCGATTGTTTGTACGAAGACCTTGACACTAGTCGTAGGGTTCGAGGTACTATTGTATGTCAAGTGCTATCGCAAGTCACCTAGGCCCATTTACTATTAACGACACTGGACAAACAATCACGCTTAATTAATTTGATTGATTGGACTTCATAGAATGGATTGTTTCGAGTGATTTTTAATGCATAATGATTTATGATCACATTATAAATTCCATAAATAACGCAACAACCAAAGAACATTAAACCTTTTCTAAAAAAGAAAATACATTATTATTACAGCAGAATTCAAAACCAGCCAAATTAAAAAATAACCAATGAAAAAATCAATTTAAGAAATGCACTCTTTTAATGATCTTCTTTAGTAAAACATAATTAGAACTACCTTAAATCCTCATTATTATAGCAAGCCCATTCAAAAATGTACTTGCGAATTTGTATCAACTGCCTTTTTTTCATCATTTTGGCGGGTCCCATACGAATGAATCTTTTGATAGAATGCAGATTTTTCTTTTTTTTTACATCAGCTCTTTTTACTCGGGAAGCCCTGAGGAAAATAGTTGCCCTTAAGGCCTATGTCATATATTTGGGAAGGAAATAGGTATAAGGGGTGGGTAGAAATCAGGGGCTTAGTGTGTCCAGGAGTGACGGACACATGAATTCATCCCTCCAACTGCGGTGCAAGGAAATGGGTCAAGAGACACTGGCTGGAGAATAAAAGATCTCTCTCAACCATCCTCTCTCGATCGTGCCCACCACGCAGCAGGAGGGCAGGCATATCGGCCACCAAGATCTGGACAAACCTCACCTGACTCACCTCATGAACCCATAGTATAGTTGAAAAAATTATTACTAATTCAAAATTAATAAAATACTTCTTCACTTTTATTGTTTGAAAAAACAAAATGATTCGTAAGCAATACTTACTTCGTCAGGGTTTACTGAAAACTAATTACAACAAATGGATAGGCGGGAGTGGGAAGGAAGAGGGGGAGTAATGGGGCCTAATTTACAAAGGGAAAAAAATTAATAACAGATTATTTAAATTATTTTTTGATTATTTATAACATTTAAACTCATTTTTTATTTTTATTTTTATTTATTTATTTATTTATTTCAAGACTTGTTTTTACATTAAAAAATGATAACATTTGCAAGGTTAAACAACATTTTTTTTTTTAATTCTACTACTCCATAAGTTGAGCTCTGGGAGCTCGTGTTTATGGGAGGAGTATTTATTCACACGCAAAAAATAAAATAATAATAATGTTCTAATTAAATGTTTAAATAATATTCAAAGAACTTATGAGGTAAATACAAATATTAATTGACATAGGTTCGTAATTTAGGAGAAAAATTGTTATACAAGGTCAATACTTTTTTTTTTAAATATTAAATATTACATTTAAAGTAAGGGTAAATTAAATTAAATTTAATTAAATTAAGGGTACAATATATCATTATCCAATTTCAGTGACTTTATTTGTTTTTTGAATTGTTCATATTTCAATGTTTCAGTTACACTAATTTTGTTTTTAGATAATAATATATTGTACCATCTTACACCTAGATACAGATAGTGGTGCTGAGCCGTGGTAGTTCTAAGCATAGGGATGGCTATTAAGCCATTCGTTTTAAATCTATTGCTTATGCTATCAGAGGGGTGAATTTTTTTAATAAAATACTCTTTATAAATTTGATATAAGGCGTTTCTCTTATACAATTCTGTGATGGATGGTACATTAAATTCTCGAAATATCTCTAGAGTAGGGAAGTCGTATGGTTTCCTAAGGATGATTTTAATAATTATTCTTTGAATTATGATTATAGGTTGTAAGGAAGCTTTAAAGGCCCCTCCCCACCCAATAATGCCGTACTGTAATAAGGACTGAATCAATGCAAAATATACAATTTTTATGGTTTTCTTGTTTAAAATATTTCGTATGTTATAGAATACATAGATAAGTTTTCTTATTCTTTCCACAGTGAGATTGATATGATCTTTCCATTTAACATTTTTATCTATTAAGATGCCAAGATATTTTATACTAGATTTATGATTTAGCTTAGCGCAGTCCGTATTACATGTACCGTCATTTGCACAATTTTTAGAATGAATTGTTATGTTAATTAAATTTTTTGGCACATCTTCTTGTAGAGAGAACGGAATATAATATGTTTTTTCTGTGTTGAGTGATAATAGATTATTATCGAACCATTTTTTTATAACCTTCATGTCTTGATTGGCTGCATTGGTAATATCATTCCACGTCTTTTTTTCGATAATTATTACAGTGTCGTCAGCAAAAGATATAAGTTTTCCATTTAGTGATAGTTTAAACATTTGGTTTACGTATATTATAAATAAAATTGGTCCAATAACAGTCCCTTGGGGAATCCCAAATTCTAATGTTTCATCTATACTTAGTGAGTTATTTAATTTTACTTTTTGACTTCTTTGAGTTAGATAGCTTTGTAGCCAATACCTAACCTTACCAATAATACCGATATCGTTTAATTTATTAATTAGTTTTTTATGGGAGATACTATCAAAAGCCTTGCGTAAATCAATAAAAATGCCAAGGCATTTGTTTTTTTTATCTAATGCATTATATATAGTTGAGGTTAGTTCAGCAATGGCATCATGAGTGCCTAGTTTCTCTCTAAATCCAAATTGGCTAGGACTAAGTATTTTATTTTTATCAATGTAGTAAATGAGTTGCTTTTTTACGATCTTTTCAAAAATTTTTGCAATGTTTGAGACTAGAGATATAGGTCGATAATTTGATATTTCCTCAGGGCTGCCTGATTTAAAAATGGGTGTTACGATTGATTTTTTATAAATGGAAGGGAATATTCCACTATTCAAACTAATATTTATAATGTGTGTAATTGGAATGATTAAAAAATTGTTGTATTTTTTCAATATTTCTACTGTGACTCCATCAAATCCTGGTGCAGATCCACCTTTTAATTCATTTATTATATTTTTTATGTCATTTGTTGTTACTGGTTGGAAAACTGACAGATTATTTTGTTTAAGGCAATCCTTCTCGATATCATCTATTTTATAATTTTCATCGATCCGTTTAGCTAAATTTTGACCAACGTTAGCGAAATATTTGTTGAAGGTATTAGCACATTTTGTCGGTTCCCTTATGGCATCAACAGAGTTTTTTCCGACATAAATTTTTTTAATTAGATTTTTTTTGTTTTTTCGACTATTTATTTCATTTATCGTTTTCCAAATGTGTTTTACATTTTGTTTAGCCAGGTCAATTTCATTTTTGTAATAGTTTTCTTTAGTTGTTTTTATTAAAGAGGTTAATTTGTTCCTATATTTTTTGTAATATGTAAATATTTTTTTATCTAAAGGAAATTTCTTTGTCAGGTGATATAACTCTTCTTTTTTTCTAATAGATACGACTAAGCCATGTGAAATCCATGGTTTTATTTTTTTGAATTTTGCTTTTATATGAATAGTTTTAATATCAGTCGATGCAGTAATATAATTGCAGAGAATATTATCAAAAATATTTGCGCTTGTTTCAGAACATGTAGATTCTAATACGGGTCGCCACGTTTCCGTACTTATTTTTATACTTAATTTATTAAGGTTTAATGACTTTTTTGTAAAAACATTACTTTCTGAAATTTTGTGTTTATTATTAAGTTGTTGTATAGAGATACAAGTGTGATGATCAGTAATATTATTTTTTAATATTATCGTAAGTAATTTGTCGGTATGTTTAGTGTTGCACCATATATGATCAATACATGAAGGACGTTGACCCGTAATTTCTCTAGTATAATTTTTTATACATAATTTAAAATTCATTTCTGACATAAGATTGATAAATTCAGTTTTTATTTTGTTATTATTTTCGTTAGAAACATCTAAATTAAAATCACCAATTATTGTTATGTTCTGATTTTTTTTTTTTGATAAAATAATGCTTCTTAATTCATCCATGAATATATACTCATTAGATCCGTGCGTTCGGTAAATTGCGATAATATTAAAACATACTTTATTTACAGTTACATTAATATCTAAGCAATTAACTCGCTGCATAGGTACTTCTTTCACTGTGATGTTTGAATAACAGGATTTAACAAATACAACAATACCACTATTTCGGTTAATAGCAAGCTGTGTCATAAAGTAACTATAACTAGGTATACAAAATTTATTGTAATCGCTGGTGAATGCTTCAGTTAACACAATAACGTCCGGTTTATGATTTAGTAAATTAATTGAAAGTAAGAATTCATTAAAATTTCGTTTCATTGATCTAATATTTAAATGTAATATTGAGAATGAATTCGGTATTTTATCTACAATGTTATTACAATCATTTAAAGTGTCACAAATATGTTCCGCAATATTAAGAGAATCATCTAATTGTTTAGTGTAAAAATTATTCATATTTAAGTGGATAAAAAAATAAGTATGCAAAATGCAAACTTACTCGTATTCGATTCGCATTTGTGCATTTTTTAACATTTTCTTGCGGAATTCACATAGGTAACTGTTACCTGGATGTTCATTTTGGTAACCCTTTCTGTTAGTGCAGTTGTGGCATTTGGCAGGCTCTTGTTTTTTGGGGCAGTCTTGTATTTTGTGCTCTCCTGCACAGTGGAGGCATCTGGGACTCTTCATGTTTTCAAGGCATCTTAGTGATGTATGTCCATATCCAAGACAATGATAACATTGCATGAGTGGAAAGCAGTCTTCTACGTGTGCTTTTGAGTATCCAATGTTGATCCTTTCTTTCGATATTATTATTTTTCTTAGTTTTGCTGTAGTTTCGATAATGAAATTTGATAATTTTTCCGATTTTTTGTTCTTGAGTTTTTTCTTGACAATAATGGGTTCATTTTCAGTTTCTGAGGTCATGGCGTTTTTTATATCTTCATTTTGATTTATCAAATCTATAAGTAGTTCTTCTTCCTTGTAGCAAGCATCAACTCCCTTAATGATAATGCAAGGTTTTTTTTTCTTTATTTCATTAGCGTGTATTTCAATATCTGGGTTTTTGTTGATTTCATTTATTATTTTTTCGGTATCAGTTTGTTTCTCACATGTTAGTATTATTTTGTTTTGATAAGTTTTTTTTAGTCCAGAAATTCCTATTCCTAATTTGGATACTTTTATTTTGTCTTTTAATATTTTTTCGATTTCATCTGCAGGTTTGTCTTTTTTTGAGGAGATTAGTAGCGCAAAATTTGCTTTGGGTATTGGGTGCGATTTCTCCCTTACCACCATTGCGTAACTTTTTTCTTCATATTTTTTTTCTTCACTTGAAGCTTTTTTTATCAATGTTTCCAATTTGTCTATGTAATCCTCTTGATTTAGAATTACTTTATTTTGTAGACTTATTATTGTGTTTTGTAGTGATGTTATTTCAAGCTTCCATGAGTCTTCGATATTGATTAATATTGATTCAATTTCGGTTTTAGCTTCTTTGGCAGCTTTTGTGCTGCCAATTTTATTAAGTTCCGTAAGTATTTTTTCAATATTTATTTTGAGTTCCATTTTGGAACATGGTCCCGAAGGTGTTAAATTTATGTTTGTAAGCAGTTTATTTTTGCAGTGTCAGTCACGTTAAACGACCGTTCGTCGCGAGACATGCGACAATACTGACTTTTAATCTAAGATTTCGAGTTTGTCTAAATCGATTTTTTTTAGAATTTATTTTAAATCTACGTATGCACCATGGTTTGAACCGACAAATTGACCAATCATCGGCTCCTTTTATGCAATGTTTGGTAATAAAACAAATGTTACTTTTCTATGATTAGCAGTAAATGTTTGTAGGTACAAAGTTTTATTTAGTAATAAGAATAAAAATTTAATGCTTTTCTAATTATTTTTGTTTTATTATTTGAGGAAAGTTGAATAAAATAGTATATATTTCTCAGCCTTTTTTATATATTACACCGCGAAAAAAATTACTTCTACAAATAATTAATTTCATTAATTGTTTTTGTGTTTAATTCGTAGAACCCCATTTAATTTTTTTATGTTTGATTTTAATTTAACTCAAATTAAATTTTATAATCACGTTCTGTAAGCCGAAACAGCTGTTATAAAAATAAAAACTAAAATACTTGCAGAACTTGATAATAATATTCTTAAATTAATTTTTTTTTTTTTTAACAAATAACTGATCCTTATGTTTTAGTTAACCCCTTTTTTAAAGTTATGCTGTTTCTACATAATAAAATAAACGTTATTTTGTTCCTCCTGAAAACCTGTGTAAAATGAGATACGCAATGTTGTAATGTAAGCGACGATAATATGCTCTTTTATCGTAATTTCAAAGTTCCTCAAAGTTTTACATATATAAAAAATCCACATCTTTACAATTTAATTTATAGTCTTTTAAAAGATTTTTCATTTTTATTACCCCCACCCCCCCTCCCCTCCCTTCTTCCCACTCCCGTCCATCCACTGACATCTTTAAGTCTAGTATTGTAATTAGTTTTAAGTAAACCCTGGTGAAGTAAGCATTGCTTACGAAATATGTTGTTTTTTTAAACAGTAAATGAGGTATAAACGAAGTTTTTTATTAAATAAAATAAAACAATAACTTTGTAAACATTACCTATGAACAAATATTTTATTAAACTTGAATTAAAATGGTGCCACAAAATAAGTATGTTGTGTTTGAAGAAGTAATTATTACTAAACTTATAATTCAACCAATTTTTTGATTATTCTTATTTATCTATTTCCTCAGCAATACGAATCGATGGAAAAGTGATGAACAGCCAAAAGGACGCCTTACCTACTCAAAAATAATTTGGGCAATTCAGGTGCCGGGGAAGATGGTCACCTGCAGGAGCAGGAAGCACCTTCCGACATGAGGGCGTGGATCATCATAATTAGGGTGGATATTACCCGCTGCAACCATCGCGATGATGAATCGCCCCTACTTCGTACCTCTAAGTGATAAATTGGAGCTATCGCTACAAAAGGTGAGCGAATATTCCGTAATTATGTAAGTTGCACCACGCATTAGCCTATTTGTAATTCAAATAAACTAAACGATGTCTCCGTACCGTATTATGTGCGGGGAGGGCATTATTATTAATATGAATATTTAGTGGATGATTTATGTTGAAAAAATATCTTATTTATATTCCACCCTTAGTTGACGCTTTCGCAAAAGTGTCTTTGCTTTGCCACAAATTATAAACATTTAACTGAATAGCGTCAAAAGCAACATACAGACAAGAGAGTTTCATAAATAGATCATGACCTGGGAAGCCCATTGGCGTGCATTGCACTATGACTAAAGGTACGCTGTGAATTTTCGTGGTAAATGTCTATCAATACATTTTTTTAATAATACATTTTTTCAAACACTGTTTGAGTGAGACTTCAACCTTTCCACCTAGGAACGGTAGTCGACAACACTGTCAACTGCGCTAAATACCGAATGGATTACACAGACATTTATTGCGTAGGTACCGACATTAAGTGCTCTCATTTCATCAAATTTCCAGAAAAAAATGTCCGCATGTGTATGCTTGACTGCTACCAGAAGTTGATAGAATAGATCATCTTCGACAATGAGTTTATCTGCCGAATTTCATCTCGATCGGATGTCGGGAAGTGGGTTAATTTCCACTTCTAGGATTCCGCGGCATTCATTCAATCAAGAAAAAAGTGAAATTCAAATTGTTATTTAAGGTTAAACGTCATGTAAGTTATAATCTACGAATTCACAGATGGTGCCAATTATATTATTTTAGGTTTTTAATGCTTTTTGCATGTTACGCTTTAAAAAATTAAGGTAAATTAATTGTTCGCGATCGTACATATTTAATTAGAATATAAATAAATAGTTTTGTCCATAAACAAACCCAAATCTTTCAAGAAAGGCTGAAAAATTCAATTTTTTATAATCTCAATCAATCTCAATACTCAATCCAATATTGTATTTTTCAGCCTTTCTTCAAAGATTTGGACTTGCTTATGGACAAAACTATTTATTTGCATTCTTATTAAATATTTATGATCGCGAACAATTAATTTACCTTAATATTTTAAAGCGTATCATGCAAAAAGCATTTAAAACCAAAAATAATTTGATTGACGCCATCTGTGAAAGCGTAGATTATAACGTACGTGACGTTTATTCTTAATAACAAAAATACAATAACACACACGTCATTCTCAAATAGACAATCGGAGAGAGTTCTACTAGGGAGGAGATAACCTAACACTCCTGAATAATTTCTTAAAATCTTGAATTTATTAGGTAAATCTGAAACTAATGAGCAATTAAATCATGTATTTTTGACGGGATATGCACACCTGGCTTTACGGATTGCACGCCACTGCAAGGTACAAAGATAAAAGCAAAATATTTTAATACTATAAAGGTTTCCGAGCTCATAACCTCTACATCCCTTATATGATTATATACTCGTATCGTTCCCTATACATTATACACAACGATAAATCACGCAAATCCTGTCGTCTTTAGAAAGGCGTAATGAATTGATTAAGTTCGCAAACACCCGTGCATTTCGGGGCACAATATTTAGGCGAAAGGATTTCAGAGGAGAAGCTCAACTTTCATTATCCGCCCAACGTATTGTGAGACCCATTCAACATCTTAAATAATAATTTAATCGAATTCCGAATTCATACAACGCCTTCGCGCCACATCCTGCTCAGGGGAAGCACACACTACTAAAATATATTATTATAGTATACGATATTTCCTTCGTCTTAAGCGGGTAGGGAACACTTGCATCGTCTGTAGATACAAGCCACTCACATTCATTGTATTATGATTCTAAAACGAAATCGAGACTTAGGTGTCAATGAGATGAGCAACCTTGGCACGACATTGGATAAATCTAGCAAGAGAAAAAATATTCATAATAATGCAACACATTGGCTCGGTATATCAGTTGATTATAAGCGTGGCTTGGTTGGAATGTCGAGCTTAGCACAGCTTGGAACATAATCCGTAATATAGGTCGAAAGCCAAGATAAATAAGTCTAAATGAGTGACACATCTATGCTCTCTTCCGTCATCATCACCGAGACACCTCTATGCACCGGGAAATCGCAAAATTACGATCGCCATCTTACAAAAACGACGGCAGTTTGTTTGGCGGATTTTTGATAAAGTTCCCCCACTTCAATCAGCATGGTACTATATGCAAGTACTTACACAAATTTTTAAGTAGTATTTGTTTTGCTAGGGTCAGTGCTTTATTAATGAAATTAACCGCTGAAAACAAACTCTCCTGACGTTGAAACTTTAAAACACGTTATCAGACTATTTTTGATTTATTATCAAATAATAATATCGTAGTTCCTCATCGCTCCATGAATATAATAGTTCACACTTGTAAAATTAGGCAATTTATGTTAATTTCAGTGGGAAGTATTCAAATATTATTTACGAAAATGTCAGATTTAGCATGTGACTGCTAGCGCTTAGGCGTTTAACATAGGAACTATTCTGCGGTTTATCAAAGCTCGAGCGATAGATTTAGCCCGCTTAAATTGGAGCGAGGAATGTCGTACATAGCAAGGATATGGACTAGCTGATATACCGGGCCATAGTCACTACCTACTTTAAACTGCAAAAAGTACAGTTTGAACAAGAGATTAAATTTTACTGCAAAAACTTTTTGCGTCAGGTGTTCAAACTTTTTTGTAAAACGAGAAAAGATACCCAAAACATACTCGTAATATACAAACGTATAAAATCTCTAATTACTCGTCTCAAAAAATTGTTGAAGAACTAGATAAAAAAATACATGTCCCGTCAAAAGTTCAAAGTAAGTACCAAGTGCTGCATTACTATTAGTTTCAGATGCATTTAAAGTGCAGGATCCTTTATATTTTTTATATGAAACTTGAAACTGAAGGTAACGCCTCCGGCAAATTCAGCATTTCGCCATGCATTCAGAATTAAATCCGGGAGATGAATACAATTTGCAGAAATAATAGGGCGGGTTTTGAAATGCAAGTGCAAAACTTTTATTCATGCTTCAATGAGGCGGCGTACAATATAACGGAACTGGGAGAAAAAACACAAAGAGACGTTATAAGATTATTTACATGGATAAAGGGTGTCATTTTCAATTTTTAAAAGGTTGTAATTTAGAAGAAAATTATTAGATACTACATACGTTATTGAGATTGATGTTGCTTCTGGATCATAATCAGTAGGTAGATACCAGATTAAATTCACAGATTACCCAGAAGATATAAGCATTACCTTGAAACTATGGAATTTGGTCTACTTAATTTAAAAGCTAAAAAGACTTTCTTGTTATAAGGACGTATGTAAATAAATGTACCGACAAGGTAACTGAATAAAGGACGTCGTATTTCGTCGGATGGTGTTTGCTCTTCTCACGTTTTTAGAAATAAAATATAACAATTATTTAGTTATAAATAGGGAAAAGTTTGAATGCTTACACTTGATAACCAGAATATTTTTGTGAGTATTATTAATGTGTTTTAAGATTTACTTAAGTTTACACTATTTTTTTCAAATTAAGCTGCAGATAATACTTTATAAGTAGGTACTGGTTCTTAGTCATGTAGGCCAAAATGTAATAAATAGCCTAGAGACCATGCTGCATTAAATAATCTGCAGATAAAACTTTATAAGTAGGTACTAGTTCTTCGTCGTGTAGGCCAAAAATGTAATAAATAGCCTAGAGCCCACGCTGTATTAAAAATAAGCTGCAGATAATGCTTTATAAGTAGGTACTAGTTCTTCGTTATGCAGGCCAAAAATGTAATAAATAGCCTAGAGCTCATTTACCTCAATGGCTAGAGCACACTTAATACTCGTTTCATTTTAATGAAGGACTATTATTGTACCTAAGCACACAAATAAATATGGTCAAAGTTCGATCTATTACATGATTCCTCGTTGTTACATGCCAACATTAAAAATAAAACCGAATGAATTTATTGAAGTCTTGGCTAGGCTAGCTGAAAGAAATTCTTGTGTGCATTAGATTTTCATGAAAAATTATTTTATAATTTAAATGTTATTATTACGCCCATTGTTCCCAATCCTGCTGATTGAGTGATGAGTCGTAATGTTGGCTTGACACTCCTCAAATGCACAAATGCACTCTTCCCAACACAATTGTCCGACTTCCGACAATTCTTCCGACTAGGCGAATCGAGCGTTACTAAACGAATCAATTAGCTGATCGGAGACTCAAATTTATCGATCGAAAAGTTAGGAACAACTGCCGTATAACGTAGAAAAGTCTTATTTCTTGATGATATAAAGATTTATTTTATTTGTGCTTTTTTAAATAGGTTCATAGTTATCTATGTCCTAATACGATCCTTATACAACATACACGTGTAAATATTAATTTAAAAAAAAACTTTTTTAAATAAATCAATCACACATTTTCGTAATTCACGATTACATTTGTTTATATTTCCTTCTCATTTTATTTCCTTTGGTAATTCGCCAAATATCTTAATTACTCCATACATCAACGACTTTTGACAGGGATTTTCTTTCTAAATTAGGGTTTTATTTCATTGCTTTTCCTTGTTTCATCTGAGTGTTTGTGCTGCAGGTTTTCAATTTTTCTTACAAGTTCATTTGATGGATGGCCATTAATTATTTTATAGATTAAAAATAAAGTATTGAATTTAATATATTTGTTTGTGTGACAAGACTGCTTCAACAATTCCTTATATACATATTTTCTTCATTATCATTCTCACAGTTCTATTTTTTATTTCAGTAATTTCAAACACTTCTTTCAAAGATTCGCCATCTATTAAATTTATCTTTTTGTTGGTGTTACTCGTTTTCCAATAAAATTAGTTTTATTAATATTCAATTTTAGTATATTTTTCTTCAGCCATTTTTATATATTATTTAGGTCTTCATTGAGTTTATTCTTTATGCGTTCATAATGCTCTCCTGGTAGGTATATCAATGCGCCGTCTGCAAATAATCTTTTTTTTATGTTTTATTACTTTTACCATATTATTAAAGTACATTATAAAAATAATAGGTCCGAAAACAGACCCTTGTGGTACTCCCAAGGTAATATTCATTGGTTAGGAGACTGTCTCATCGACTTGGGTTTGGTGTATATCTTGTTGTATGTAGTTTGGTATCCATTATTTACATAATCTTTGATCTATTTCAATACTTTTCCTTTTATTCCATTTTTGGAAAGTTTTTTAATAACTCTATCTATAGTTTCGAAAGCTCTCTTAAAGTCCAGGAAAACCACGATCACACATTTATTTTTATCTGAATCTTGACTCTAGTCCTCCAGAATCGGATTAAGAGCCATTTTAGATGATTGGTTATTGTAAAATGTTTAGTATGCTGGTTTCTTCACATTTTTTGTATTTTTAATTGTTTGTATTGGAATGACAAGATATTTCTCTAAATTGAGAGAACTTTCCTGGCGTGATGGATTCATTTATAGTATTTAAAAAGTAATTTTCAATGACTGGTAATGATTGAATTGTTCATTGCTCCATCGGGACTGGGTTTTGATTTCATTTGATATAGAATTACTTTTAATTCCTTCGTTATTTTTAAAAATTCACTTTATTGTCACTGTTTATTCATTTCTTCCGGAATACTCTTCAAAACTTTTTTATAAAATTTATTGGCCAAAAACTGTTTCAGGGGGGAATTTATGCCTTCGTATAGTATAATGCATGTTTAGCTTTTCATTCATGATTTTATTGTTTCCCCGAGTTTCATATGTTCTCCCATTTCTTTCTCTATTTTAGTTCCAATCAATTTTTCGAATTTTTAATTAGGTGGTGCATCTATTTCTAAAAAAAAATGTAGTTTTCACAGTGGTCCGAGTTCCTCGATATTTTCTATATTCTATAGACTCTTTCTTTTACATGCACCAGATATTTTTGATTGGTTTTATTTTTATTTTATGATCTTCATAAAGGTTTCTACCTTCATATCAAAATCTAATTCCAATTTTGCGCTCTGAGTTCTAATCTAGTTCTTTTTCGTCATATTTAGCATAGTTCAGGTAAACCTCAGTGTTTATTAAAGGATTATTTGTATTTTCGGGTTTGCTCTATAATTTGACAAATGATGTAATTTGTAATTAATTTATGTTATTTATGTTTTACTTTATGTAGATATGGCAGTACTTATTCACAACACTTTTTCACGCGTATGGTATCCCAGATGACCCGCACTAAATCTCACCGATTGCTCCGAAATGCAATTATATTATTATTCCGTTTCTAGTACTCGATCAATCCGGTTGCACGGCAATTTTACCTCTCTACCCGTTCGTACGCGAACGCATATTTGTTGTAAATAATATTTTAAAATAAAAGTTAATATCGCGGACAACTAAGTGTTATCAATTAAACATCATCATTATTATAAGCCCGAACACAGGATCACGGCTTGGAAGTGCCGTGATCTCAAGGAGCATTTTAACCTCAATATTGGTAAGGTATGAAGGCAATCCTGCCTGACGTGGAGAGGATCACCACACCAAACACTCTCCATCCACTCCTACACGAACTAACAAACACTTCCAACATTATTTTAATTGTAAACTAAATAACAAGAATATAAAAAAAGTAATAGACAAACTACGGTAGTCAAACTAATTAATAGATAGTAATTTGATGGGACTTTTGTCTAATCTGGTAAATTCGTTTAGATAAATAAAAATAATTGTGTATATTTTTAAATCATTTTTTATTCAGCAGATTTAAGATCACGCGCGATTTCAGCTTACATTTTTATGAAATTAAAAGTTTCCGGCATGTTTTAATTGGGATAAAACACTTTCGGCGTGATGAAGCTTAAATGAGGGGATCTTTTAATTTAGGGGGATTAAGAAATTCCAAATGGATTTAATAAAGTAAAAACAATATAACCAGACACAGTATTTATTTGCTAATAAGTAAACGAGAAGCTTTCGGGGATTTTGTTTTAATTATTAAAAAATTATCAAAATTTATTTTCGTTAGACTACAATAATAAAATGTAAGTACACGAAATACTTTTCTTCTCCTTGCTTGTTCTAAACTCATGATTATTGTGTAGGTACATTAATTAACTAAATTTAGAAAAAAATCTAATACGTTAAACTGTTTTTTTATTTATTAAATATACAGAACCAAGGTTCTATGCCCCGACAAATATTTTTAAAAGTTTCATCAGCTTAGACAATTTGGGAGGAGGGTATGAGTACCGCCGCCCCGGGAACCATTTATTGGATAACCAACACCTCTGCCGTAGGTCACCCTAAGTGTTTCGCTACGTTTGGTGACTTAGCAGGGGTGCCCGGGTTCATGGGGTGAGGTTTGTCCAGGTCTTGGCGGCGGGTGCGTCTGTTCACTTGCTGCATGGCGGGCCGGATCGAGAGAGACTGGTTGAGGGAGGTCTTTTGACCTTTCCAGCCGGACTTTCCCAACCCATCGCCTGCACCGCAGTTGGAGGGATGGATTCATACATCCTGGGCAAACTGACCCCCAGATTCCTACCCACCACTCATACATTTTTCCTTCCTACGACTTCCTCTCCTTCATTTCCCTTAAAAGACTCTCCACCCTCCAGCATCCCCAAAGATGACATTGGCCCTGTGTGGAGCTAATGTAAAAAAAAATTACCAATATTTTTTTTTTTAAATGTTCAGGTCTGAAGATAACCAACCGTGGAAGAGAAAAAATGGTCTAAAATAAATACGAGTACATGGAAAGGTAATGGTAGTATTCTATTATTTCTCCAAGATTCTAATCATAATATTACTATTACAAAAGGAATTCCACCACAAAATGAAAGTTTCAAAAACAATCTCAACTAACTAACCAACTAACCATCACGCCATTTCCCCGCAGGAGTCGACAGGGAGGACGGACCGCCAAACAACTCGATATTGGCACACACTCTTTGCCTCACTCACATTAGTACATCGTTTCAAACATACACTTCTATTATTCTAACTTTTGACATGGCCCAACTTAAGTATCTGATTCACTTGATCGTGCCGTATCTTCCTCGGGCGTCCTGGACTTCTTCTACCATTCACATTTGCGTCGTATATTCTTCTTACACTACTTTCTTCGTTCATTCACTCTACATGCCAAAAACATCTGAGGGTCCCTTTCTTAATCTTACTCATTATGCTTACATCAGCCTTACATTATTTGCGGATATCCACATTTCTCACACGATCATACATTGTTTTACCACAAATACGCCTCAGGGATCTCATTTAAACGGCATTCAGTTTATATTCAGTTAGGCATCCTTCCTCTGCCAGTTAAATGCCTCACTGCCATATATCAGGGTAGGTACCAGGACTCCATTGTGGACTGCTAACTTCACTTCTTTTGACAGTTCTTTATAGTAGGGGAGGAAATAACGCTAAATGGGTAGTTACTCGAGCGTTGTGGGGACCTATTGGATTCCAAAGATTAGATGCTAAAAAGAAAAAAAGTTTATGTGATGTATGCCCTTTCAGTGGTGGGGGGAGCTAGTATAAATGTTCAAAAATGTAAAAAAAAACGTCACAATGACTTACTCGAGCGCGTCAGATATTAATAGCGTATACGCCCTACGTGTTTCTGGGAACGGAGAGATATTAATCCGACGAGTAGAGTGGTGGGGGTGGCCGTATGAAGAGTTAGAAAATTGAAAAAAAATGGATTTATTCGAGCGTCTCAGATTAAGGTAATATGAGTTAATTAGATGCAGAAAAGTTTATATTTCAATAATCTGACGATTTGGACGTAACCTAAACTCGTGGCAGATTTTTGAAAATGTAAAAAAAAATCGTGACCTTGACATACTCGAGCGCGTCAGATTTTTATACAGACGGTTCAGTTTGATGTCCTTGTTGTGTTGACCTATAATCTGACAATTATGTGGAGGGGTTTTCTTAATCTGACAGTTTTAAGTTTTTTTATTTTATTTTTTTATTACTGAATAGAATTACAATGAACAAAAAATAATACATACCTATTATAATGATAAAAAGAAAATCGCTTAATTAAACTTCTTAAAAATTTCACTTATTAAATTTCTTTACACAATGAATAAACCAAAGCGTTGTACACGAACGCGCGGCCTAAGGGCCTCCGGCTCTGCGACAGAATATAAAACAAGCAAGCGCCTATCAACGTACGACTCGACCATAGACATATGAATATTACTAGACCTTCCCTAGGTGATAAAAGCGGTCTGCCTATACATAAAGAGGAAAGATTTGATTGTTTGTTTGTTTGCATTGAATAGGATCCAAAACTACTGAACCGATTTGAAAAATTCTTTCACTGTTAATTAACTATCGCCATGTGACAAGGGCTATATTATATTTTCAAAAAATTAGGTCTCCTTACTAAAACTCCAATAACGTTACCCAAGGTGTAAAAAAATTACCTAAAATATTCTTTACATCGCGTGCGCTGCGAAAACTATTGATGACTGAATTAAATATTGTACTACGACTTTGCAGAACACATCATTATTTACAAAAAGTATCGCGACAGCATATGTCTAACTATTATAGTTATGCCACAATAAGTGTTATTTTATTTTTAAAATTTAATTAAAATGTCGCCGCTTGAGTCGTAGTAATTTTTCAAATCGGTTCAGTAGTTTCGGAGCCTGTTCAATGCAAACAAACAAACAATCAAATCTTTCCTCTTTAAATATAGGCAGACCACTTTTATCACTTAGGGCAGGTCTAGTAATATTCCTATGTCTATGGACTCGACAATTAGTAGGCAGTTCTCAGCGCCGTCAGCTGCTGTACGCTCCACACTCAGTGATGATTTTAGCTTCTTCGGCTTGTTGAAATCGTCAGATTATATTATTTCTGTGATCCTTACATTATTTCCTTCAAAATAAATAAAAAAATTAACCGCGCTCGAGTAAATCCACGTGACGTTTTTTTTTGCAACTTTGTGACTCGCTAATTTTCTTACGTCACGTTCAAATCGTCAGATTATTGAAATGTAAACTTTTCTGCATGTAATTAACTCACAATACCTTAATCTGACACGCTCGAGTAACTACAGGGATCGATTTTTTTTTACTAATCTGATCGGTTGCCCTAGCCGCACCCACCAATATTATTGGTTCATAAATGGTGGTAGTCCATAACAGGGTCGGGAGGTATCTCCCCTTAGTTAATCTGACGCGCTTGAGTAAATCCCAAAATCCCTGCTTCGCCTCCCGTACTATTACACATTTCTATAAATTAATATTAACGTATCAAAAAAGCGCCCATTCTAGTACCTAATACTAAATTGCACCGTATGTGGACGGTTTGTACAAAAAAAGTAACTAATTTCGCAAATCAAAAAAGTACACACCTGCGTGATACTTTCTAATTGGCAGCGTGATTAAATTTGTCAAAATATTTATAACTTGGGGCGTTATTATCGCAAAGTGTTTCCATTCATAATTATTTAGGAAATGACATACTAAGCATAAGAAGTGCTATACTTTCTACATCTAAGAACTAATATCGATTAATTGTCGACGGTATCACAATTCAGATATTCAGTGGTACCTACTAACTAAGTAATTGAAGTATTCAAAGTGGTATAGTTACATAAATTGAACGTACTGTGTGTTGGATGATTACCAAATCGTACATATTCATATTCATGCATAGCATAAGAGCTTTTGTTGGCCGACATGTTTAGACTTTGTTCCTCGTTATTTAGTAGAGAGGTGAGTGTATGTAAGTTCTATCTGAATTTCCAATTGGTTCAAGTCAGTATCAACTGATTATGAACCATGATTTTCAGTTTCCTACAACTTAATTCCAGAAACATTTTTTAAAACGCCTATTTAAATATAAAAAATAAAAACTGATCCAATTTAAAATTTTGAACGCCTGTTAATGTAATTTTACCTACACCTAAATTATATTAAATACGAGGTTATCAATTTTATGAAAAAAATAACATACCATCAAGAGCAACTCGAACAACCGATTCTTTTTTTATTTGGGTAAGTATTTTTGGGTGAGAGGAAGGAGAGGAAGTTCTGGGAAGGAAAAAGATGGGAAGGAATCTGGGGGTCAGTGTATCCAGGAGTGACGGATATATGAATCCATCCCTCCCACTGCGGTGCAAGGCGATATTCCGAGAGAGTACGGCTGGAGAAGTCATAGGGACATCCTCAACCATTCTCTCCCGATCCGGCCTGCCTGTGGGCAGACGCATCCTTCGGCAACACTCGAACAAACCTTAAACTCGGGCACCCCTTCTAAGTCAACGAACTTAGCGAACTACTTTAGGTGACCTATGGCAGAGGAAATCCAATATTAGTTATCCAAATGGTTACCGTCGCGACGGTACCCATACCCGCCTCCCAAATTAAGTATAGAATGTATCGAGAGCATATCGTGTACTTTTTCTATACTTCTCTTCCTCTTCCCTTTACATTCTTATTGGTTTGAAGCCAAAATTAACTCTTATCTCTAAGCATCATTATTTTATAGAAACTTTTTGGCTTAACCTTGTTTAATCTCCTTCATACATATTTGCCAACACTTTATATTATAAAAGCTGTTTGTTTCTTACACACAAATGTTAAGTTAAATAATGTTAGTAAAATGGAATTTAGTCATTTTCATCTTCCGCTAAGGTAAATTACTTTCCCGTAGATTGGTTAATTTTAATTGGCGAACGAGGCCAAAAAATTAAATGCATTGCCACAACGGCCCATCTTTTTTATTCATACAGAACGGAGAGTGCAGATAGTATGAAGAATAGAGATAGTACCAGGAGTACAAGAGTTGGTAGAAGTCACCACGACCGCCGCGCCGCGTCACAATCCACACATCCGCCACCGTCTGGGGAGCATCCGTAAACTGACACCATCACGGCCAACGGTCAATGCTAGATACACCGTACAGGTATAGAATATACTCGCTACTCGTAATCGTACACGCATTATGATAGTGTTCACTTTCTTTTTGATACGCGTGCTTGTGTTTGATATGCGTGTTTGTACACCCCTGGCACAGGAATGTCTCAGTGGAGTACAATCATAGACATCCAAATTATTTTTGATGATTTTTTTTACGCAGCCAACGACATCCAAATTATTTTTGATGATTTTTTTTACGAGGACGGAATGGTAATTTTATCAATGCGATTTGCCTGTACATTGTCAGATTCATTCATGGTCTACCAATTTGGATGTCTATGGGTACAACAGACCCGTAGTGTGACATGGGTGTACGGTCCTGCAATGGAGAGCTTCACTGCAACCTTTCATTACGCTGCGTCGTTTGTGAGAAAGAGTGAGTTATAACGGAGCAAACAGTGGCTTACCTATATATCATAGTCAATAAGTAGTCAGAACACACAAAATTAATTTAACAATAAGCAAATAATTTTCAGTATCATTTTTCTGAAATAATATCACCTCGAAGGTTCTTAAATAAGCTGTTATCTGAATATTTTATAATACCGCAATGTTAATACTACAGTTATTTTGTCTAATTACTTTAGTTAATACTACAGTTATTTTGTCTGGTACTAAAAATGTTATTTACAGAAGTCGTGGGCCGGATTTTGAGGGTAGAATGAATAAATTAAAAACATAAACCCTCACCCAACAGTACAAACCAAAATACTTAATTACAGAATTTAGCAATTAGAGTTTATTTTTAAAAAATGGATATTAATTTATGAATTCCAAGAGACGACTTTTTGAGTTTCGTAAAAAATTTTTAAAGCTTTGGGAACTGATGCTTTAAAAGCACGATCTCCAAGGTTAGTAGCTGAAATTTGCTTTGATCCTCCTATTGCTGAACAACTGATAAAGATCTAAGAGATGTTGCGTACTCGTTTGGTGCCTATCGTCTCCTGTTTTCGAGTGACCTGTGATATACATTTTTTTAGTAGAGTGGAATGAATTTTGGATTCAAATGTAATTACCCTACATTGTAAATATGCGGAAAAGCTCTATATAATTACTCTGCATTGTTACGTAACATGTGGAAAAATATCTATATTATTTCTCTGCTTTGTTACGTAATACGCGGAAAAGGATCTTTATTATTACTGTACATTGTTACCACATTGTCTTTTCCAGAAATAAATATAAAATATTATTTAATTATTGGAGGCACTGCTGAAAACCAGCTGCATTCTAGGATAAATCCTGAATTGTAGCTAAGCAGTATTGTCGTCAATAGAATCAATGAAAAAAGAACACACTATTTAATATTGTTAAAAAATCTATTGATGAATAAACGTTTTATTATTATTTATTCCTTAAATAACATATTGTCAGTTTCCTTTTATAAAGTATTTTAATTTTTTTGTTGAAAATTAGAAAGACACAGAAATTTACCTTTCGAATTAACATCTTAAGTAAACTTGCTATAGTTAGGTCAAAATTCTTCATTTTAAAGAGCAATGATCCTGAGATAAATATTTTATAAATTCTTTCATAAATGGCTTCACAAATCCTACAATTACAATACTCCGTGACCATAAATAATAAAAAAAACTTTTAATAAGTTAATCTTCCGACATGTAAAACCACATAATAAAGAGATAAATAATTTAAGATTTATCAGACGATCTGCTACGCTAGAACGGAGGAAGAACTCTGCTCAAAAAAGTGGTGCACGTATTAACTTATTAGATACACTCGAGTGAACTTTTAAAGAGGCGAGTAAATCAAAACATGCTTTATTTGAAATGGATCGCTTAGGTAATGAGTTCAAAAAAGCAATCATAATATTAATATTATTGTAGAAATTAATGTTAATTTGGTTATTATGTTCAACCAGTGGGTGTTTATTAAAAAGTTGGGTATTATTCACATAATAAATTGTTCCATTAAATAATTAAAGATTATTTATACACCAAATACCTCCTCAACACTCTGTAAGCAAACCGATAAATAATAGAAAGGGGTTAATACATACATAATACGAATAAAGTTATTTCACTAATATTTAATCCAATGTCTAGTAATGGCAAATAGGAAAAATATGTACAAGATGGACGTATGATCAATCCTAGGAAGGATGAACATACTGATCTACCCACCCCTAAAAACCTTCCCAAAAATTCCTCGCCTTCCTTGCCCTAAGAAGTCTCTCCACACAGCATCCCCAAAGATGACATACGCCCTGAGGGAAATTATTTTCCTCAGGGCTTCCTATATGGAGCTAATGTAAAAAACGCAAAGAAAAAAGTAAATAAACAGTACTATTTTATTGTAACTAGTTTTTCTTTTCTGTAAAAAGTTTCTTAATTTATTTAATGTAGCAATTCAAAGCTTGGAGGAGGCTTTAATGGAGTTCATGAATGTAGTCAATACAAAATAAAACAAATTTTTTGGGGATGTACATGTATTTGTACAAATAACTGAAAAAATCATTTTTAGACTTTACTTGATAGTTGACAAATTACTCACGATATTTCGGAGAATAGTGAATACCTACTGCTAAAACGATTATCGTTGTAAAAACTGTGGTGAGTTCTGGCGTATTGAAATTTGTACAGCGTTTCTGCCATAAACTAAAATTTTCGCCTTTCTGTTAGCCACATAATTTCCATCGTGAGTTATGATTGTCATGAAGTATAGAATACAAAGAGATTTCAAAGAATACAGGGAAAAGAACTACATTCTAGTAATTTTATAAATTACATTAATTTTAAAAAAATAATTTGTTAAAATGGATTCCACGATGCAAGAAAATTAAAGATAGAGTAAATGTGTAAATTATGCCAACGTGTAATATAGCACGTAGGAACCATATAAATTGGTATCCACTTGGACATATGTTTTATAGACTTCATACGAATCGTCATGGTACTGTACATATGTAAATAATTCAAAAATTAGTTATTAATTTTATAAATCACTATTATGACATTATCAATTTTAATTTATTACGCTAATTACTGTTTAATCATCATTATTTGATAATTTTAAAAATACATCAATTAGCAAAAATATTAGTACATAGAAAATATTTCACCATCTAAACCAGCGTTTCCCAACCGGGACTTTGTTTCAAAGAGGCCACAAAGTTCAGAAATCATCCTTTAAGGAGCCACACAAAGCAATAATATGTTTTTAAAAATACAAGATAAACCATTAAAATTCTAAAAGTTAATTAACAACAGATATGTAAATTGTAAAGGAACAACATTTTGTACAATAACATCATAAAGAATGGTATAATGGTTGTACAGATGGTCCAAGCCAGCAAAGGCCACCCCCCAAGTGGTTCGCTATTTTTGGTGACTTGGCTGGGGTGCCCGGTTTCATGAGGGGAGGTTTTTCTAGGTCTTGACGGCGGATGCGTACTGCCGGATCGGGAGACTGGTTGAGAGAGACCTTTTAACATTTCCAGCCGGACTCTCTCGATTCTTTGCCTTGCATCGTAGTGGGATGAATGGATTCATAGGTTCGTCAGTCCTGGACACACCGATCCCCAGATTCTTACCCACCACTCCATACCTTTTTCCTTTTCAGAACATCCTCTCCTTCCTTTCCCTAAACAACCCTCCACACAGCATCCTCAAAGATGGCATACGTCCCGAGGTAAATTGTTTTCCTCTTAGCTAATGTAAGAAGAAAGAAGAAGCGCAATAATTGCATTATTAGAGACGACGCACGACGAGAGAGTTAGAACCCCATGTGACCCCCAAAATATAAAAATACTTTAACGAATTAAAAAATAATAATAATAATCTGCACCTACGTAAAATCGTGGGTTCAATCATCTGCTAATTAAGTCCTCATCAATGCACAAGCAATACTTTTCGCTAATGATGATGATATTAGGATAACAATTATTATAAGCAATAATTATCAGCCTGAAACACTCATCTACATTGAAAAAATCTTCCGAGAAAAGATTAATGCCGCCAACGGGACATGATACAGGAGATATTTTTTTAAAGAAAGACCAACATTCCCGGGTTACGAATAACCTGACAATATTTAAAATTCTCCCACTACCACCACAGAATGCAGAAAATGTTGCTTTTTTCGTGATGGAGGATTTGGCCAGCCAAGGAATCGAACAGGCGACGCCTGGGTGGGACCCAAACGCGACGCTAACCCAGCCACTGACCGCCCCTATCGATATATTATCGGACTATCGGACAGCCAAGTATCATGGGGAAGTATTTATTGTTTGATTTGTTATCTGCACAACTACATATGTCTTTCTCAACTTCTGTTTTCTATTTGTTGCTGTTTTATTTTATTTATTTTATTTTATTAATTAGCGTTATAAACAGTCATTACAAGTACATATATAACAGTGTTAGAGATAATCATATCATTGACCAATAAAATAACGACATAAAAATTTGAGACCATAATAAAAAGAAAAACAAACAAAACAATATACGTATGTAATATAAACAGTTCTGAAAAAGTGCATCTACTCACTTAGATCTACAAAAAATGTATTTTCAAGGGTAATATATACTGTAAAATTTTTGAAGAGGTTATTTAATGCAAACAGCTGAAATCAAAAAAGAAAATGTAATGAAAATGAAAAAAAAATGAAAATGAAAAAAAAAGCTTTTACAAGCTCACTTGAGCTGCCTTTTTCATGTTGTAGTTTTACTATGTTACATTATGAAAATCCGGAAGGCGTTAATGTTATAAATAAATAAATTAACGTGAAAAACAAAAATTTTAACAAAACAAAAAACGACTTAAAAAAATGCACTAAAAAGTAAAAAAATTATTTCGTACGATTGTTATTTTTGGAGTCGGTGTTAGCCAAGGTAACTACATATATAGGTAGTTATAGGTAAGATGTGGAGATCTTGGCTGATACCGACTCTAAAAATAACAATCGTTTTTGTTTTGTTAAATGTTTTGTTTATTTTTTGATTTTAAGTGACGAGCGTGCGTAAAGAAGTTTTACTTTAAAAAAAGAATCATCGAAATCTGTTGGCGTAATATTGAGTTATTCGTCCATTTGTCGCGCACATACTTATTGCAAATTTAAGACATATATGGTTTTCTCATGGATCCCATTGTCGGAACTGGACCAAATTAAAATGGGACCACAAGGAAAGCACCAGCTTTCTAATAAAAAAAGAATCATCAAATTCGGTTCACCCAATCGAAAGTTCTGAGGAAACAAACATAAAAAAGTCCTCCTTTTCGAAGTCGTTGAAAAAAAATAATCAAAAAGGCCTAAAAAAATTTTGGGAAACTGTGATCTAAAAGTTAAAACGACATTAATTTGATGAAATGTCCGAGTTTGAAAACACCCAAATCAGGGTCTATCATGAGGAAAACCACAAAGTGAGCGAAGTAACCCATAGAAGCGTGGGGCTGGCTTATCTGTGAATACCGGGCTTTAGGTTAACAAGCAGTAATGGTTAATTAACTCGCCAGAGATAAAGCGCTCATAACAAATAACTAATTCAGAATAATTAATAAGGAACTTACTTCCCCGGCCTAAGATTATTGTCTAATACAGGGGTCGGCAGACACCGGTTCAAGAGCCATTTGCAATTCTTTTCATAGGTATTTGCGACAGCTTCACCTCCACTCCGGTGATGTGCCTGATCGACAAAGATAGATTTGACGGCCTTCGTGGTCAAGAGGCAAGGGGCAAATCCCGGCGTGCGCAAATAATTTTTATTTGATCAATTTGTGTTATTTCACAAATTTATTCAAAAATAATAAATAGAACATTGGCGACACTTTCCAGAGTGAATGATACTCTCAGTATCGTCCTGATGTAAGACCACCATTCAGAATTTAAACGTTGCTTAAAATGGCATTTGCCGTGTTTGGTGAACAGATCTGAATAACCAGGTACTTCCCCACATTCCTCTTCCCTAATTTTCCCCTCCCCGATACATTCAGCCTCACAACATATCCCTATTAGGAATGTCTAGTCTCACTGGCTCCAGGCGGGAGCAGTTGGGACCATCCTGAGATATTCACATAAAAAAGCAAGCCGCCATACGAACTCAAACAGTACAATCAGAATAATCGGTTCAAAACATTATTCTCGATTCCATGAAAACTCAACACAGTAACAAATCAACACACTTTTTAAAAGTGATATAAATTCATTAAAGGTCCCCTTTAGTGTAGTGGTATAAAGCGACTCTCGAATCTTTGCATTCTGCCGACAGGGGTCGAATTCTACGAAATCCAAAAAAAATGGATTTTTGTGAAATCAATATCCATTCTTCAAACCACTCCAAAATGAACAATGTGTTGATTTTTCAATGTGCTGAGTAGTCCGTTTATCATTCATCTCTACCAGCGTGCTCGCATTATTACTGTATCAATATATAACTAACTACCCGTTGAAAAACGGCCAGATTCTGTCGACGCCCAATGCTATTGACAAAATTTGCGTCAACACAGTAGGATATAATTATTATTGATAATATCAGCAACTACTTACGAAGATTCCACGATTTTCATCTCGCAACAAAATATCCCAGATATTCCATCCTTAAAATATCCTACGGACAAAACATCCCCCAACAAAATAACTACTAAAACCTAACCTAACCTAATCTAAAAAAAAAATGGAATAAAAATAATATAGACATTCTGTAAAAACAATAAATCATTATATTATAATAAGTTAACCTAATAATCTAAACGAAAATATGAAAGAGAAAAAGACACAGAAAAACAGAAAAAAGACAATGGTCGCAACTGGGACCAGTTGCGACCATTGTCTTTTTTCTGTTTTGCTGTGTCTTGTTCTCTTTCATATTTTCGTTTAGATTATTATTGTTAACTTATTCTAATATGACACATTTCACTGATGGGAATAACCTTAAAAAAAGAATAAAAATAAAAGTTTTTCTTATAAAAATTCAATAATCATTGTTCAAAAATAGTAAAATTGGACAAAAATAATACAAACATCCTGTAAAGACAATAAATTATTGTTCAAAAATAGTAAAATGTTAAATAATGTTAGGTTAGGTTTGAATAGGTATTTTGTTGGGGGATGTTTTGTCGGTAGGATATTTTGTCGGAGGATATTTTTTGGGGATATTTCGCCGCGGGATGAAAAAGCGCATTACCACTTACGAAAGTTATTCAACGCAACGCAGTTAACTGATTATAACGTATTATATCAGTTTTGGCGCCAAATAAATGAAAAATTTCAACATCAACCCCGACGCGACGCATGGAAATCGAAAGTTTCAAATTTTCTGCATAAATTGGTTAATTATTGGCTCCTTGTTTTGGGATAGTTAAAAGAGAATATTTATCGACTACAAGATAAATAACAAATTAAAAATCACACTTAAAAGTTTTTTTTATGACTTGTGTCCGGTTTAAAACTTCCCACAGGAAAAAATAAACCCTTCCAGATACTTTTCCACAAATGATCATCTAGTCAATCCACGCTATGTAAGTGCACTATATAGTATAATAAATACAAAAAGATACAAGAACACCAGAGACCAAATGCGAAAATAATTCACCGACTCCAGATATTTTCGGAGGGTTCGGCTCGGTAGAACACCTAACTGGACCGATAAATCCTACTGATCCCTCAATATAAACATTTCAAAAATCTTTCGTAATCCTACATGTATTTAAAATGATTGAATTTAGCATTTTCATCTATAAATTCTTTGACAAATCTAATAAGCCTAAATTTTGAATGAGAGAGCTAGGTATAATTCAAAACTTAGGCAATATGTTTTCACACATAGATGTATAAAATGAGTCGCTTATAAAATATAAGCATGAAATAATAAATCATTTATCCTCTTTAAGTTTTTTTATTAATATATAAATGTAATATTTAAATATCGTAGCATTTATTTTCGTTTTGTTATCTGAATATTTACGTATGTCTTTCTCAACTATTTATTTTTGTTTAACAAACTCACTAGAGCTGTATTTTTCATGTTGTTGCTATATACTATGTTTTATTATGTAAAATCCGAAAGGCGTTATTATTATTAATAATAAGTAAATAAATAATGCCAGTAGCCGAAATAACAAATGGTAATATTTTTATAGTCTGAGAATGCCAAATTCTTTTAGTCTCATTTCCAGAATCTGTATATTTATTTACATTTATATTTACTTATATTTCATTATTATTATCACTAATCCAAAAATTGAATCACTTCACTTCTTATAAGATGTGTAACAAAATATTATATTTTCTAAATTTACCTTTTATTTGCACTTAATAATATGAACTGGGCTTGTAAATTTGACTGTCCTAAAACAGGATTTTTTCCTAGTTAGACAAAGTTCTCTCATATCTTGTGAATAAATGGAGCATTAAAGGAATAAATAAATAGGTTGTACTTGTGAATGACATTATGCATCGTTAAGAAAATTCCTACTAACATACACTTTTGCGGTACGACCTATATCTGCGTATACGTAGTGCCAGTGAAAGTTTATATTGCAATTATAATCTATTTTATTTGGCTCGCACCAGAAAGTCTGTGGACCCCTGGCCTACTGCATATCTCAATGATACTAAGGTCCGATGAATCCTGATAACCGGTTTCGGAGCCCGAATGCGCACTCGAACGGAAAAGAACTCAAGTGCGGGGGTCAAAGCCTTCCCAAAGGCAACCGAATGTGACTTTAATAATTAAAATAGCTCAACAAGGCCTTCATGTCAATTTAAAATAGGATACTGGATATATTTCATCTGTTCGGTGGATGCACAATTGCACAAGCTCTTAGCGTGTTTATTTGAAAGGGCACTTATTTCACTCCAGATTGCTTACGATAATTTACGGACCACCTTAATACGAGTATGTATCCACTTATATACATTTTCATGTGAATAACGAGAGAGTCCGGAGCCAGTGGGACTATGGCATGGGCATTCCCAATTGGGGTAGGTATGTTGAGAGAGTGAAGGAAGTGAGAAAGTTAAAGAGATGGGAAAGAGAAAAGTTGGAAAGTATCTGATCTGGATATTCAGATCATATCACCAAACCCAAAAATGCCATTACAGCAACGCGCAAATTTTTTATGGTGGTATTTCACCAGGCCGATACTAAGAGTATCTACCACACTGATTAATTAATTTACCTAGCGAGTTCCCGGCATGCGTTGCAAGTCACTTAAATAAATAAATTGTTTCTCCTGTGTGTCCCTTTCCCCTCCTGCGAAGCCCTACCCTCCTTCGTTCCCCATCTCTACCTCCCAGATTCCCCTCCTCCCTACTGCTAAACTATATGAAAAACACTTTTATTTTCAAACTCGCTCTTCACCTACGGTAAAATTATAATATAAATTTCTTAATGCCAGAGCTCACCTTTATATAAAGCAAACTTCACGGGCGAGCGCACAACAAATCACCAAAGTTTCATAGTAATTATGGGTATTACTTTTTATATATTGTGAAATTATTAACCCCGATACAGGCGATCCCTAGTGGGGTTAATAATTACACGCTAAACATGTATCTTAATTGTAAAGAAGCAATAAATAAATAAATAAATTGAATGAATGGTATAGAAAATAATTTCACCAGAGCTCACCATTATATATATATGTATATATATAGAAACCATCGCGGGCATGCGCACATTAAATCATAAAAGTTTCATCTCAATCGGATGAATGGTTTAAGAACGCATAAGGTACAATCACAGGTACATTAATTTTTATCTACATAATAAGAACAATAAATAATGTTGCCTAGGAAACCAAAAACGATAAGATTTTACACTTCAACGCACTAATTGAAATGTTAACGAGACTCGAAGAAAAAACAATAAAATATTACTATCGTAAAACAAAAATAAATAATACTACTAAAAATATAATTTCCATAAACATTGATTTGTATGCGTTTACATCCATGCGTATCAGTCCAAAGATGTCTGTTGCTAAGGCAACTA
This sequence comes from Limnephilus lunatus, assembly GCA_917563855.2. Classification (NCBI taxonomy): domain Eukaryota; kingdom Metazoa; phylum Arthropoda; class Insecta; order Trichoptera; family Limnephilidae; genus Limnephilus; species Limnephilus lunatus. Next base: position 42,337,774 of record OU830598.1, on the reverse strand, counting down.
GATGTAGTAAAAAAAAAGTGAAGTGTGACAAATTGTGATTGTAAAAAATTGTAATTGTACAAAGTGTAACAAATATTTTTTTACGAGCGTACATTGATTAGTTCTTCGATCTTGAATATTTTCCTTTTATCGCATCGCTTCGTCTTTTACTAATTAGAGCGAGGGATGCGGTATTGATTTTTTTTTTTTTTTTTTTTTTTTTTTTTATTATTTATTGAGTTAGTTTATACTACATGAGTATAAACTAATAAGCACAATGTAACATTTCATTTGATAAATTTAAATATTTTTACAGTAAGCATAACATTTCTTTTTAAATACATTCATTCTTTCTTCATTCTTCATACTTTCAGGCATTTCATCATACATCTTTAGTCCTCTGTACATTAGGCAGTTCTGTGATTTTGATTTCTTCATTTGTGGCAATCGAACTCTGTTTATATTTCTTGTTTCATAATTATGTACGTCTCTATTAAAAACAATTTCATCCTTAAAGTATTTTGGCATTTGGTTTTTCATAATTTTATGCACAAAAATTAATACATTAAATAGTAGTCTTTTTTTTATTGGAATCCAATTTAGCTCCTCTCTCATTTTATTAATCCTTGCGTATTTGCCTTTTCCCAGTATACATCTCATAACTCTGTTCTGTATAACTTCTATTTTGTTTAAATTTCCTTCATTGGCCAAATATAACATTGTAGAGCAGTAATCCAAATGTGGAGCAACAATAGTTTTATAAATGAGCTCCGTAGTGTTTCTATTTAATTTATGTCTTAGTCTTCTAAGAAAATTTACCTTTTTTGACACCTTTTTAAGCACATATTCAAAGTTTGCTGTGAAAGTCAGTTTTGAATCGAGTATTACACCCAGGTATTTGATTTCATTTACTTTTCCAATTTTTTCACCATTAATTGTCAAATTTAACCCTGTGTTACGTTTTTTATTGCCTATTTCCATATATTTTGTTTTGTTTACGTTCAGTTTCAATTTGTTTAATATCAGCCATTTTGATATATTTTGTAGGTCTTCGTTTATTTTGTTAATTGCATCTATGTAATCTTCACACGAAATATAGATTAAGGTATCGTCTGCAAATAGTCTAATTTTGCAATGTTTAATAGTTTTAATAATATCATTTATGTAAATTATAAATAGAATCGGACCTAGTACCGACCCTTGCGGAACACCAAGGTTGTTTTCTATCGGTTCTGATTCTGAGCTTTCAACTTTCGTTACCTGTTTTCTTTCCTGGAGATATTCTTTGAATAGATTCAGAGCTACGTCAGAAAGACCTATGTCTTCTAGTTTTTCCAAAAGTATTTTCCTTTCTATCGTTTCAAATGCTCTTTTGAAATCTAAGAATGCTGCAATGGTGATTTTTTTTTTATCTGTTTCTTTCTTCCATGTATCAATCACTATATTAATCGCCGCTTCGCAAGAGTTGTTGTTCCGGAATCCTGATTGCTCGTCACATAATATATTATGTTTTTCCAAATACTCAACGAGTTGTTTTTTTATTACAATTTCTAGTAACTGTTCGTATTTTGGTAACATATTTATTGGTCTAAATTCTTCACATTTTCTGGTATTAACAACTTTCGGAATCGGGATCACAGTAGAAGTTTTCCATGTGTTTGGAAATTTTCCAGTTCTTAATGATTCATTTATTATATCCAGTAAATGATGTCCTATCGCTGGCATTGCATCTCTCAAAACTTTAAAACTTATTCCATCTGGACTCTCTTTTGATTTGGTGCTGTTAAGAATCTGTAAAAGATATGTTTCATCAATCTCTTTAAACACAAGTTTTTCTCGGTTTAGCCGAACATTTCTCACGTAGTTGTCTTTCTTCAGTATTGGTATACTCTGATGCAATTCTATTATGCTGTTTACGAAATATTTGTTGAAACAGTTCTGTATGGTACCTTGTATCTGATGAGGAAATTCAATGTCGTACTTCATCCCTTTATCTTCGGTTTGCAGTAATCCTTTTATGGTTTTCCACATTTTTTTAGTGTCTCCTTTTTCAGAGATAATTTTGTTTTTGAAGTAATCGTTCTTACAAATTTTCAATTTTTTTGTGTATTTATTTCTCATATTTTTGAATGCTTTCCAGTCTTGAGAGTTTCTTGAGATTTTCGCAATTTTGTACAATCTATCTCTTTCATTTTGTATTGTTTGTAGTTCTATATTATACCATTTATTTGTTCCTGTTATTTTAGTAGTTTGGATTGGTGTTAACTTATCAATTACTTCTTGTAGGTTATTTATTAATGATTTAGACTTTTCGTTGTATTCCATTTGATGAAGTTCATCCATATCACCCAGAAGTTCAATTAATCTTTCAGTGCTATATTTTTTATAGTTTCTGTATGTTATTATTTTGCTGGTTTTCGTCTTATTTCTTTTTATGTTATCTGTAATGTGGATAAGGTTATGATCGGTTATTTTCGGTTCATCAAGAACTATTACTTTCAAATCCAATCTGTTGGATATGACAAGGTCAATTAACGTACTGGATTTATCTGTTATTCGTGTCTCACTTTTAACAAGTTGTTTCATTCCCAAAGTTTGAATAATTTGTTTTAGTCTTTTAGTATATGTATCCTTAAAGTTATTGAAATTTATATTGAAGTCACCAGTTAAGATATTATCTTCTTCTTCTTGAAGATTTAGGGTGCACCAGGTCTCTATAAATGATAGAAAGTCTTTTGTACTTGCATTTGGAGAATGGTAAATTACTCCATAAACTCCTTTCTTATATCCAGAAGTTATCCTTATTGCTAGTATCCAGCAGTTCTTTTCGTACTGTGTGTTGGAAATTACTTCATAGAGTATGTCTTTTCTAATAATTATCACTGCTCCCCCTGTATGTCTACTGTAGGAGTCACAACGTACTGTATTATATCCCTGAAAAGTAATTTCGCTGTCTTCAATGTCGCATGTTACGTGAGTCTCGCTTAACATTACCATTGTGGGATTATTTCGTTCGATCAGTATCTGGACCTCCTCACTATTCGATATCAAACTTTGAATATTTAAACATAGAATTCCTTGTAGTTGGTTGCTTTTTATAAAAAATTAACCTTTTTCTTCTCCACTTCTAATTTTCTTTTATATACTGGACATTCGAAGCTCCATGCCGGATGATTTGAGTCTAAGTTTATTTTTAACTTGCTTTTAGCATTGATACAATTTATGCACTTTTCTGTTCCTCTAATAGTACATTCTTCACTTCTGTGACCACCTGTACATTTAGGGCATACAAAGGAGTCTCTTTTGCATTCGCTCCCTTTATGGTTAAACCCGTAGCATTTGTAGCACCTTTTGATGTCAAATGCATCAAATACTCTGACCCTTTCCCATCCAATATTGATGGTGGAAATTATATTTTATCTATACTAGTTGACCTTCAAAAAGCCTTTGATACAGTAAGCCATGATATACTTCTCAAGAAACTCGAGAAAATTGGTGTAGTTGGTCCTGCTCTTAATCTATTCAAATCATATCTTAGCAATAGAAAGCAATTCGTAAGCATTAACAATCAAAATAGTAAGCACCTTCCAATAAACTATGGAGTTCCGCAAGGATCCATACTAGGGCCACTACTGTTCCAAATTTATATATTTCGCAATTAGAATTAAACGGTGAAATTTTCTTATATGCAGATGATACTGCAATATTCTACTGGGGTAAAGATCTAAACATACTACTATAAAATGCACAAAGTGACCTAGAAAGAATTTGCAGTTGGCTCCAATCAAATATCCTAACAATGAATATAAAAAAACAGGATACATGATTTTGAGCTCAACCCGTAAAATAATTCCTCAAGTCCCTTTAAAAATTGAAAATAACGATTTGCAAATCCTGATACAGGAAAAATATCTTGGGCTGTGCATCGATAATTTTCGAAAATCGAAACTTTTAAACAACACATACAAGATGTAAAAGATAAAATTAAACCCTTAATTGGCGTTTTTAGCCGGTTATCGTATCTATTACCAATTAAATTGAAAAAAAAAATTATATTATAGTCTCGTACACTCACACCTAAATTACCTGATTGAAATCTGGGGAAACACATGTGAAACATACATAAATGAATTACAGGTAATACAAAACAAGGTAATCAAAAAACTATTTAACTACAAGCCCAGAACATCCACAAAAAATTGTATATGGAAACAAAACTATTAACATTAAGAAAACTATATGAATACAATACATGTCTCCTTATATACAAAATAATCTCGTACACACAAATACAGAATTCATTAAAACGTCTCAAGTACATAAACACTTTACAAGACAACATGATAACATACATTTAAACACCATCCACATTAACTATGGTAAATTATTCATTGGTTACGAGGGGGGAAACTTATATAATTGCCTCCCAAATGACATTAAAAACGAAAATAATTTGGGTAAATTTAAAAAAAAATTATTCATATTTATTCTTGATAAACAAAATAATGAAATAGAATAGCGCTGTATTGAAATATTTAGTTTATCTTAATGTGTATAATTATTTCTAGCTAAATGAGTGAAAATGTAATTTTCTTTTAACTGGAATAAAAAAAATAAAAAAAAGTTAATTTTTCACTACTTTGCTAGGAAATATTCCCCGTTCTGATTGGGCAAGTATTTTAGTGGAGTAGCGAGTATTTTAGTAACTTAACGTGTCCGAACACCATACATTTAGAAGTAGGGGCATTTTCAGTAGGGGTCAGTCAAGTGGCAAGTTACTCGCTACTCGACTAAATTACTTGCCCAATCAGAACGGAGCTTTACAGATGTGATGTCATAGCTGGGATGAACGACAAAAGGTCATCTGTTAACTCTAGACAGTAAGTTCCTTCCCGGTTCTTACCGCGCATCTTGAGATAAGTCTGTAGCAGGACTGAAATATTTTTAGCGAACCCAGAGTGAATATACTCGTTGAAACCCTTTTGACAAAAGGACGAGCGGATAAGAGAACAATTAAGTTTCCTTTGGGAGTGAATCCATAAAGTTATCGTAGAAGTATATTATAGTATCTTGCTATTATTGAACTGTGTCATACTTGCAAATTGATTGTACCCAAAATAAAGAATGATTATATTAACCGTTAAAATTGTGCATTTTATTTTACAGAAGTGATTTTCGATCAACGTTGGCAATAAAATTTTACGACACTATTTTCTATACAGTCTGATATAATATGTAGGTTTGCTGTACTGAAAAATCACCACCAATATAACCATGTATTTCTTTTTGAAGCGAAAACTTCTTTAGCACCGTTGTGATTTGAAACTTGATGAAACGGAAGTGAGCGACACTAAAAAGAGACAAATATATACATCTACCTATACGATTTAACCTGCGAGAGAATGATATAGTAATAAAATATTTATTAAAAACACGGGTGCTCGGTTTCAATATAATTCGATAAATCCACAGTCCCACGCAAATCTCGTGTGGTGTAGTGGTATAAAGCGCCTAACGAACCTTCGCAGACATTTAGCCGACCAAGGATCGAGTCCTACGAAATACAAAAAAAAGATTATATTTTTGTAAAATTAATATCCCATCGTCAAACCACTTCAAAATAGACAGGCAAAAGAAAACACAAAAGAAAGTGACATCTAGCGACTCCGAAGAACAAAACACAAATATTTATTTATTTATTATTGTTATACGCCCATAGGGGCTTTTACATAGATTATAAATAAGTTTTACAAAAGTTATCGAGTTAGTATTTATACCAAAGTTATAAAAGTGAAAAATTAAAAAATTGTATACACAAGAAGTTTATGAAGAATATGGCGTAAAGAAATATTTTAAACAATATAATATTTGAGTTATCGAGTTAGAATTGATACCAAAAGTTATAAAAGTGAAAAATTAAAAAAATATATATATAAGTAGTTTTTGAAGAACATGGTGTAAAGAAATATTTTAAACAATATAATATTTAGATATCGAGTTAGAATTTATACCAAAAGTTATAAAAGTGAAAAATTAAAAGAAGTAGTTTTATAAGATCATGGCGTAAAGAAATATTTTAAACAATATAATATTTGACAATAACATAATATACAACATTAAAATAACACATCAAATCGTTAAATATGTATATTAAACCCGTTACAATAATTTGTAGGATTCCACAAAGTGTTGGTTTAATTTGCATTTAAGATTATAAAGGGAATCAGCAAATATATCTATAATACCACCAAACTTGTTGCCCAAATTATGCATCCTATTGGTAAGCGAGTGTGATTGATAGTTGGTTGTGTATGTGTCGTAAAAGAATGTTGTACTTTGTCTAGTATTCCTTGTCGGTACATAGAGTTTAATAGCAGCAACGATGGCAGGGCTGTCAATAAGGTTGTTCATGACTCTGTATAATAAAATTAGATCAGAAATGGTTCTTCTGTCAGACAGCGTAATTAAATTATGTCGATACATCAAATTAACATAATTTATGTTTTCTATTGGAATTTTGAGTTTGAAATTTAAGTACCTAAGAAATTTGTGTTGAACCCGTTCTAATTTGTTAGAATGTACTTTACAGAAAGGAGACCAAATAGGTGAATTATATTCCACTTGGCTTCTAACTAGTGAAATGAGGAGTGTTTTCATGCAATACAAGGACTTAAAATCAGTTAGGGTTCTACAAAGGAAGCCAAGAATCTTTAAAGCCTTATTAGTTATATCATCTATATGTGCTGTGAATGTTAAGTTTGATTCGAATATAACTCCCAAGTCACGAATTTGTGATACTGGTGTTAATTTAACATTATTAAAATTATATTCATGTAAGATATGAGAATGAGTTCTGGAAAATCGTATTACTTGACATTTCTCAATGTTCAAAAATAACATATTTTTTTCGCACCATTTAAAAAATTCATCTAAATTAGCTTGTAAAATTAGGCAATCATATATATTTCGTATTCTTTTAAACAATTTTAGATCATCTGCAAAAATTAGGACTTGTACATCTTTAAATATGTTTACAATGTCATTAATGAATATTAAGAATAATATTGGGCCGAGGTGGGACCCTTGCGGGACACCACTTGTGGCCTCGAATACATAGGATTCTATAAAATTAATCCTAACACTAAGCACTCTATTACTGAGGTAACTGATAATCCATGTCAATAAACTACCTTTGATGCCTAACAGTCGGAGTTTGGCTATAAGAATGTGATGTCGAACCTTATCAAATGCATTACTGAAATCGGTGTATATAGAATCCACTTGTTTCAAACTAAGGGATTCGGATATGTAATTATTATAGATAGTTAAATTACTTAAGGTAGATCGACCTCTGATAAAGCCATGTTGGTTAGGAATAATAATATTGTTGATAGGTTTTACAATGGTATCTAATACTAATGACTCGAAAAGTTTGGGTAAAGTAGACATAATACAAATAGGTCTATAGTTTGATATATCGCTTTTGTCGCCTTTTTTATGAATGGGTGTTAAATAACTCTTTTTCCACAGAGCCGGAAAACAGCCAGATGCTAAGGATTTGTTAAAAAGTTTATGTAAGGGATATATCAAACTATCAATGCAAGTTATTGAAAATATGGGAGGAATACCATCCGGCCCAGCAGATTTATTACTATCTAATGCTTTTATGCTTCTTTCTATGGATTCTAATTTTATAAAACATTGGCTTAGGTTTAATGACTCTTCCACTGAAGTACTGAAGGCTGCATTGACGGGAATATCTTTGTCGTAAACACTTTTAAAAGAGTCAGCAAAAAGATTAACCATACCCTCAATACTGTCGGCACATTTTTCTTTAAAGAACATGCTATTAGGATATCCACAGTTGTCTTTTCGTTGAGATTTAGTAAAATTCCAGAATTTTTTCACATTGTGATGATGTACCTCATTTTCTATTACGTTAATATAGTCACTATAGCATTTTGTTGATAATTCCTTACATTTTTTTCGTAGTTTAGTAAATCTTAAATAATCGTTAGGATTTCTGGTATGTTTATATTTTCTGTGGATACATTTTTTTTATTAATTAAATTAGTTAGTTCCCTTGTAAACCATTTCGGATAATTAGATGATGTAAAGCTAACCTTGGGAACAAATTTTTCTATAGAGGTATTTAAAATCGAGTAAAAGTATTCTAATTGATCATTTAAATTATTTTCCTCGTCTAAAAAGGACCAATCTATTTGGGTAAGGTATTCAGTAATATGATGGTATTCAGCTTTGGAAAAGTTATACGATGGGGCACTTGTTTTTTTTGAAGATGTTAAAGGCCTATTTGTTATGATAATGTCCAACGGTGGGTGGTGTTGATCTAATGGTAATAATAATTCATCAGATAGCTCAACCACTATTTTCGAATCACTTGAAAACACTAAATCCAACATTCGACTGTTAAAGTTGAAAATCTTGTTTGATTGAGTTAGTCCCAAGAATAAAGACATATCGCGAATTTCACTACATTTAGCACACTGTAAATCAGCTTGGTTTGTAGCAGGTCCGTTGTCATCTTGGCTGGTCCAGTTAGGAAGGTTATAATCACCAGCAATAATGAATTTTGCTTTAGGATATTTGAATTTGAGTACTTCTATGTCCTCATTATGATTTTTATACGTTTGCAAATCCGATGTAGGTGGGATATAGACACAGCCGATAATAATTTTTCCATTAGGTATATTGAGCAATACAAAAATTTGTTCAACACTTTTGTGTTTTACCGGTAGTTAAGTAGATGATATATTCTTGGACACGCACAGCATCACACCTCCTCCGTTAGACTTTTTGCTCGTAATAGAATTTCGATCAGAACGATATGTTGTATATTGATGTAGGCCTAATTCTGACGAGCTGATATCAGCCTTTAACCATATTTCAGTTAAAAACAGAATGTCGTGTGAGAAGATTGGGGAGTTAGTTTTAAGTTGGTGCAATTTCGTACGCATTCCCCGTACATTTTGATAATATCCTGTAAGTCTAGAAAATCTGTTATGTTTGTTTTTTAGTTTTTTGCTTGGGTTTTGATGATTTTGGGAATTCCGTTGAAATGTTTGATTCGTAAATCGAATTCGCCCTTTTCTTTCCTCTCTTCTAATTCCTTCCAGAGGTCAGTTAAGTGATGTCTTTGTTGTAGAGTCCTGTCAGGTTTGATTATAATTCCATTGGACAGAGTAGTTTTGTTAAAGAGTATTAGTTTCGCCTGTTTGACTTCATCAAATTCTAATTTAATTGGCCTGGTTTTGTTTGGAATTTTACTTCCAAGCCTGTAAATTTTCACATATTCTAGATTGAACTCGCTATTAATTTCACTAATAGCTGCTAATACCTTTTTTCCATCCTCCGAGACGCTCACTGTAGTTGAGTTCGAGTTACACTCGGGGACGTTGAGTAAAATGACGTTCTTTGAGCGGGTCTTGCGTTCCTCTATCTCAGCGAGCACGTCACAAATTGGCGTTGTTTCCTGTGGTAATACTTTCTTTTCAATGATTTTTTCGAATGTCATAACTTTTCCTTCAAGAACTCCAACAGTTACTCCTAGGTCTTGCATAGTTCCAGATAGATTAGAAAGTTTACTGAGTATTTTTGCCATTTGGTCTTTTGTTATTTTTAAGACAGGATCGGTAATGGCATTGTGAATGCTATGAATCTCCTCCTTAGCTTTGTTTAAGAAAGCAATTGCTTCATTATTATTCATTTCGAAAGTGAAAAGTTTTAATTTTTTTATGAGAAAATAATATGAGTGACAACCCTGCTCGCAATGTACAGGTAATTAGCACAAGTAGGTAGCGGGAGCGTCCACAAGTGTTATCCAGTGAGTGCGAGGGAGAGAATACGGCACTACCTTATCCTGTCACTTGTTAGAGCGAGACGTAGGGAACACTGTACACAATTGATTATTAAACAAATTGATTTATACATTTTATAATAATGGTGAATATTTAGGTTGATTTCGAAATGATTATTAGTAAATAAACGTAGTGCACTAAATTATGTTGCAGTATACTGAAACTTGTTGAAATACACTGTTTTATTTGTTTTATTTGTAAGTTTCTAGTAGGACACAGAAAAAACTCGACAGCTGTCAATGGTATTTATTGTTGTATAATACCTACTGAAAAGATGACCAAATGAATAAGAAAAGGTGCACTGGAATTCGACCATAAACATATGGAAAAAATCAACCGTCATATTAATAAAAAAAGTGATTCGTAATTTCTCCACTCTTGTCTACTTTAGTTTTCTGAAGGTTTCACTTCTACCGCGTGTGAATTGCACACTCTGATTTTATTTTATTATATTGAGAACATTAAAACCTTTTCGTTTATGAATTATGTACACATATGTAAGATGTTTTATTAGTTTTGGGATATCATTAATAAGTATCACGATCACTTATCAAAATAATATTATATGTAAGAGGCTTCACCTTGAAGATGATATTACGATGAAAAAATATTTACGATAGAATTGCCTTACGCAAAATTTTTATTAATTAAGTAAATATCTTGGAAAAAATTCTTTTTATCGCTTTTATTACATATTAATGTAAAGCTTGTCACTTATTTTGTAGACAAATTCTAAGAAAATAAAATACGACTAAATTAGAAATTACAAAAAACTGACAATTTATTTCTCATTATTTATGATAGCTCTGAACTAAGAAGGGAGGGGACTCAAGGTCACATTTGTCGAGTTTTTTTTACACATTTCATGAATTCTGTATACCCGTAGGGCAAGATAAAAGAAAAAGCAAAATATAATTTTATCATAAAGTATGTATTAAAAAAACTTCTTGGAACCTACCTATTATTATTATCACCGAATTTATATCGTAAATAATATTCAAATCATAACAAAATTATACTAGAATTCGTAACAAAAACATCAACCCTTAAAAAATAAAGTTTTTTTTTACTATAATATTTACATCTATTTCCAAATGTTTTTTTAAACATTAATAAAAAATGAAAAAAATTAATTGTTTTTTGGATTGATTGAGGATTGAACCTTCTTCCTCAGCGACTGGAGTCAAAACAACGCCTAATAAAGCCGACTCCCATTTGGAGAGTACTGTGTATATTAACTGTTATAAATTTTTAAACATAATATCATCCAATTTCACAAAAAATGCGTAGGTATGTGTGCGCGGCATGAGTGCCACCAAAAAATGATAGAATACATTGTCATCGACAACAAGTCTACCTACCGAGTTTCAAGGTGGGTTAATTTCCATTTCCAAGATTTCAATTCATCCATTCATTCAAGAAAATAAAGGTAAAATTCAAAGAGATGTATTTTAAAAGATCAACATAGTTTTTCTTTAAACTTATCTTTATTGGAACTAACAATATTTGTCAAAATTTCAAAAAACACATTTTAGTTGCTAGAACGCACGCAAGAGATTCATTTAGCATTAGATTTGATTAAAATTTTCGCACATTTTTGCAACAAGCATCCTTTGGAAACACATGAAATAAAATAATATGATCAGTTGCTATAAAATACCTTAAACCTTCCAAAAAAAATTTAAAAAACATAGTTAGCAGAAAACTAATTAGGTTTGTATAAAACTAATATGCCTAATTTATCACAGCACAATTATCTGAGCTATTAAGTAAATTGAACGCAGTATCCACCTACCCCAATCTAAGTATAAAAAATACAGATCTAGGAATATTATTTTCTATAAGATTGCGCGGTGAGATTGAGGTTACGTTACTCAATCTACTGAGATCACCGTTTTCCAAAATCTATTTATATGTTTCCTTAAACCTGAATATATTGCAATGGAACGATATTATGTGATGCAGATGTTGACTACATAGATGTCTTCAGGCAATATTTCTTAGGCAACTGAATTCATAATAATGTTAATACCCTGCACTTGCGAAAACCTGCGGATTTGTCTTTGCTTAAGCAACACTTCTTAGTAGAATGCATGACTCTATGATCGTAAAGTTAAGATTGAAAAGGAGAAGCAATAATCAAGCCGTATTAGGCTTTTACTGTTTTTAAAAAAACGAGACATATGTTGATTTAAAATGATCATCGGATGATACGTGGTAAATGCCGATTTATTTGTATTCCGAACACCTGGCGAATTGTCCTTTCGCCGGACACCGGACGTCAGCAAAGTGAATTTAGTCAAAAATGGTACTTTGCATTTCGATCACGCCCTTAATTTTGGGCGCTGCATCTCAATAACTTTAAAAAATATTCGATTTTGGCACGGACGCCGGATGATGGATTGGCGAGAAATCAATATTCGAAGATGCGACCGAATTGTCATCATTTCGACGGAAACTTGTGTCAAATCGTCAATGTTATCGACAGGATTGGAAGGTAGCTCTCGGAGTTTTTAGATTATAATCAGCAATTCCACTGCCTGCGTCTGTTCTGGAAGTGCCCTCCGTATGTTATATTGTCCGCTGATAGCTACATTATAAGTTCTAACCTCCCTTTCTGCTGCACAATTCGTTTAGGAAAGAGAGGAAGAGGTTTGCAAGAGAGCTTTTGGCGGAGCGCTTGTATCGGTGTTGTGTTGGTGAGCCGGACAATGAAGTCAGCTCCAGTAGGTTTGTGCTCGCTTTAATCGGACAAGATAGCGGTCCATATTTACAAAACCTCACCAGGTTTGCACAAAAGCTTAATGTATTTTATAAAACCCAAATGGTCGCCAATACTTTTCAACTGTTATTTTTTCTTACTGGGTGAAGGGTTATTTGTACTCAAAAATTCCGAAAAATTACTATGCAATATCAGAAAAAAATTAGGGTGCTCCAGTTACATGAAACACTTCCAAAACATTTATTCGTGCAGTTATTACATTATTTCAAACAATTATTGCATTCAAGGGCGGATCCAGCTTTAACGCCAGGGGGGGGGTTCACAAATTTTCGATGCGTTCGTTCCCGAATAATGCGTTGCCGTCAAACAAAGTATTATATTAAATTAATTAAATATTTAAAGTACAAATAAAATCTATATTGTGACAAAAAATATATAAAAACATTATGTTTAACAATTTTAATTAGTGGTCCACCTAGGTCCTGGACCCAGCCCAGGGGGGGTCATGACCCCCATGACCCCCCCCCCCCCCCCCAACAACAAACGCAAGTCAAAACATTTTCTTTCTGACTGGTTTCGATGTTTGTCCTTATCGTGGTATCTTTTTTTTCAAACCCCGCACATTTTGTTTATTACTTAACCCCCGACGCAAAGAGATGGGTTGTATAAGTTTGACTGTGTGTGTCTGTGGCATCGTAGCTCCTAAACGAATGGACCGATTATGATGCTTTTTTTAAAGTTGACGTGATCGAGATGATTCTTAGATACAATTCATGAAAGATTCAGGAATTCAGGCGTTTCAAGATCATTAGCTTTTTTTTGTCAGGGGTTACATAAATTTTTGAAAATTTTACTTATTTATTTTATGAATGGAATTACTATACTCTAAACGTAGAACTTAAAAGAGTTTAAGGAAAATATAAACCTCCATGAATCGTCAATCGCAACCACAACATCAATCAGACGTCAACCAATGCTGCAATCTACAACATATCTGTTGATAATTTAAACATACACCGCTTTTATTCCTTTCTATCTATCTATATTAATAAAAATGAATCGCCGAAATGTATGTACGCGCATAACATCTGAACGACTGCACCAAATTGGATAATTCTTTTTTTTGTGTTCGTTACTGACAGGACAAAGTTTGTATAAAACTACTGATGAGCTCTGGCTTTATGAAATTTTTATAAAAAAATTGCAATAGGTGGCATGCGAGCTGTTTGAAAACTGAATGTACGGGACTGAATGTATGGAATGCGGGAGGGGGGAGGAGGGAGGGGAACCAGGGAGGGGAACCTGGGAGGGAGGAGGGGAACTCGGGAGGGGGGTTCGCGGGACGGGGGAAGGGGGAAGGGGACGCGGGAGAAGAAGGGGAGGCGGAAGGGGAACGCGAACGGGAAAGGACACGCAGGGAGAAACAATTTATTAATTAAATGGCAAAGCAATGCATGCCGGGTAGCAGTTAGTATTTTAATAATTATTGCATCTACAACTTTCAAAACAACCGTCGCGCATTCATTCATTCAAACTAGCCTCCATTGATAGTATCGCTAAACTATTTACTATCAAAGACGATTGCAGTACATCCGGCGCAATGCTTGCGAATCTTGCAGGTAAATGCCATAAATGGCATACAGACGCTTTGTAAATACGCCCCGGACTGCCACCGCGTGAGGTCACCGGGTTACTCACTTTGGTTTCTTAATACCATATTGAGGCGGCCATTTTCCGTACAGACATCTCATACCGGCCTAACTAACCCGACGACAGAAGAAACAAGAAGGATAGGTTGATTTCTATATCGTTTACCTTAGACACATTTTGTAAAGCATTGTTGGCAAATGATTTACAAAGATTAATATTGCATTCATATCTCAGTATATACTATTAGAGTGGTCAGGCCGTGATCCACGTCGTTTTGGGGAGGTGAACGGTTGATTCTGGGAAGGTATTATGCATTCAGTTTGGTTCGGCTCATTCCGATACGAGGTCGCGAGTATGCTGCCCTGTCGTAGCTGCGTGTAAACTAAACCTTCAGTCAGATACCTTTTCAGATTTTCACGGCAAGTAATTTCGTTATTTGTTTTTGGGGTATTATCCCGTGTTGCGCTACCCCCTTCTTTAGCCAACGTTTTCCACACATCTGCCCTGATGATAGGCACTGTAACGCTGTCCGAAATGTTGGCTAAAGAAGGGGGTAGCGCAACACAGCATAACACCCCAAAAACAAATACCGAAAATAAACTTTCAGTGTTGGTTTTGCACTATCAGTAAGCAAGCCTGTATTTTATTTGGGTTTTCGCTCGGAATTCGTATATTTATGACGAACCGTCGACGCAACGGTCGGCAGTCAACTGAAGTAGTGAGTCCAGTTGTAAGACCCAAATGCACTCCATTGATCGGAGTCACTTTCAGAATTTTCCAGGAAAAAATGCATTTCGAATACCTAAGTCATAAGCAATTTTTTACTTATGATGGCACGATGGCAGTATGATAATTGGGACGAAATATCGCTCGTGTAATGCAAAAGAAACGCATCATGTGCGAAAATCCCGAGTTAAAAAAGTAGAAATATCTAACGTTGCGTTGTGTGGGGAAAAGGGACCACGTTACTGTTTATCTAATTTCACCGTTATTGTTAAATATATATTTCTTAGCAATTATAAAATATGATGTATTAATATTAAAATTTTGTATTTTTACACTGATTACAGAAAAAAACATCTGTATATTGCAGTTGTTTATTTTTAAAAAGAAATAATTCTATAAATAATCTTCAGACAACGCTGTCTCAAAACATGAGAAATACATGAGAGATACTGAAATACAGTTTCTTAAAAATTACTTGGCGATATAAGTTTTCGGAGATGGGAAGACTATCTGGCATTCTTGACGGTTGTATGATCCTTGGACAGCGAGACAGGAGACAAGAGACAGGAGACAAGAGACAGGAGACGTCCTGGGAACGATGCACCGGAAAGAATGCATGTTATGTATTCATTAGGAGTATTGCACACAGCGTGCAGAACACCGCACGTGGGTGTGGGGCCTTCTGCATAACTGAGGCCTGTCGCCTGTACCCCGCTCCCAGCTCCCAGCACAAATATCAATTATTCTACTTTTCCGCCACACACAAATTTTAGGACTTTTTGATTGCCCAAGATAAAACCGGCATTTTCAGTTGAAAACAAAGAATTTATTTCAAACGACTGGATAGACAATTTAAGAAACATAAACGTACCTACAGGATTACGCCTTAATAATTTAGTGGGCACCATAGGAAATTTTAAAGAACTTTCCCTGTGAAACTAGATTTGTGGCTAGACAACGTGGAGACGAATACCGCATCCTTAAGTACGAGGAACCGGAGGGAGATAGAATGAGACCGGCAGGAGTGGAGGTGTTTTAACTTGCGGCCAGGAATCTCTAAGCGTAGTCCGTATCTCCGATGATGTAGTACCTACAATTTTAAAATTGACTCGATTGCATATGTTTTAGAATATCTCTACCCTTCACCCTCTTGCGTTAGCTGGCATTGCATATTACAGTAAAATCGTTTCAATAATAATAAAAAAATATACTATTCCAGGATGTGTGGAGGTTAGTGCATTCCCACACTCGTCTGATAGTTATAAATATAAATAATAAGAAGTATACCTATATTCTTAAAAACATAATATTAAACGTAATACAGTAAAAAAAATAAACTTTTTTAAAGTTATATAAATTTATGAAAAGCAATGAAAAACATAGGTTAACGAAGTTAGGTCTAAAAGCTAGTTTTTTTCATCACTTTATGACTTTACATCACTTTCAAAATCGTTATTTTTAGTCACGGTAACAATGATTAGACATCTACTATCTAAAAATAAACTTTCTCTCTTCGCTCCCCCATTACTAAAATACACTGAGATGAAGTACAAAATAAATCAGAGTGTGTAATTCACACGCAGTAGAAGTGAAACCTTCAGAAAACTAAAGTAGTGAAGAATGGGGAGACTACCAAGCACTTTTTTTATCAATGAGGAAGATGATTGTTTTCCAAATTTTTGTCGTGGAATTCCGATGAACCTTTACGTATACTATTGGTCATCTTATTAGTATTTGTGTTTTCTTCTTCGTACGTCGCTTTATTTGTGTTTTCTTTTGTCTGTTTATTTTGGAGTGGTTTGAAGATTAGATTCTACAAAAATATATTTTTATTTTGGATTTGAGATTTGGGGCTTGCGTGCGAATGTGGATTTATCGTATTATATTGTAACCTTGTTCCCGTGAATTAAATAAATATTTTATTGCTAACTCATTCTCTCGCAGGCTAAATTCTATAGATGTATGCGTTTCTCTCTTTTTAGTATCGCTCGCTTCGGTTTCATCGAGTTTCAAATCACAAGGGTGCTAAATAAGTTTTCAGCTTAAAACCTTCCTCTCTTCGCTGCCCCATTACCAGCAACACAACATTTCCCCAAAGAATTACAAAAAAAAAATATTTTGACTTTTACTTCTATGTTACAATGGGATCATATAAGAAACTCGACGATCCGAGATGATCTAAACATTGAACCACTGCTACTCTTCATAGAAAAATCGCAATTGAGGTGGCTTGGGCATGTACTAAGAATGTCTGATGACCGAATTCCGAGGAAGATACTGAGTGTGATTCCAGAGGGAAGACGTCCAGTGGGCCGCCCCAGACACAGTTGGGCGAGGCAACTCCAGAAACTGTGTGAGAAGAGGATGGGTGAACAGAGGCCGAACAGAGGATGAACAGAGGCCGAACAATCAGCACAAGACAGGGACTTATGGAGGAGCCTTGTCGATGCAATGGGTCCCCGAAACGAATAGGACAAGGGGAAGAAAATGTATGTATGTATGTACTTCTATGTTAAATGCCAGACCATCAATACCGCCCCTCACTTTTGCGCTCCATAAAAAATCCGTATTAAAAATTTGCGTTATCACATTCCAGATAATAAACAGGGTTTCTAGGGTTAATCATTAAAATTTGACTCCATACATTATAACGATAACAGATCTGAATCAAACCAGTCCACTTTGCCCACGCATTTGTATTTCCCAATGCGGTTTCCTCTGAATCACCGATAAGTACCCGGGAAACTGGGGGAGTCACATTTAGCAAACATAATTGTAGTAAATTTGTTGATTTCAAACCGTTATTCAGTACGGTTAACGCCTCAGGTCTCGGGGTTAACCGTGGCAATAAAATCCAAGTAAATAGAATATTTCTGCACGTTCCCGAAAATTAAAAACTTTATTTGAAGAAAAATTCTTTACGCACGCTCGATACTTGGGGGTAAACTGGTGAATGCGTTACGAAAAGTGGTGATTGTTACGAAAAATGACATGCGAACGGTAATCGATGCGAACGGTGATCGATTGCTAGTGCGGGTCGGGCCTTTATATACGCTTGTTATTCGTGTTATTGTTATATTGCTAATGGACTATTTGTCCGTAATTAAATAAATAAATAAATTATATACAAGCGTTGCAATGCCACTGTAACCTGGGGGTCAACTAAACTGTTATGGTTTCATCCCAAGTCCCGGGAAACTACATTATAATGCAAGCAGGCCGAGCACCAGGCCGAGAACCTTAGGACAAATAATAATCCCTAAACTTAATACAACAACAGCCCAACATCATTACACATACTCAGCCATAAAATGCTTTAACGAACTCCCAAAAGGAATACAATCCGAAAGGAATTATGAAATTTTTAAACAAAAAGTTAAAAGACATTTTACTTTTTATTAGATTTAGGTATGTGTTACGAAGTGCCAACTTATATTTCCATTCTGATCAAAAAAATGTCAATTTATATTTTTTCTATGTATGAAAATTCACATTATGTTTATGTACAAAAAAAAAAATGCCAACTTATATTTTCATTGTAAAATTTTTTTTCCATTTTGCACAAAAAAAAAATAATAATAATTTCAAAATTATTATTCAACTTATTATCCATTGTATATATTTAAAAAAAAGTAGTTCTACATACATCCAAATTGTAACAACTGTCAAGTATGTATAGTACTGTCAATCTGATAGTGCTCCCTCTCTAAACACGAGAATTTCTCAATTAGGGAGGTATTGTTACCACCAATATTATATATTATATGTATTTTGTTTAATTGTATATTATATGTATTGGTTAATAAATAAAAAAAAAAAAAAAAAAAAAAGCGCCTGCACTATATAACATTATATACAGCGGGTACCCGGCATGCGTTGTAAGGCCACTGTAACCTCGGGGTCAACTAAACTATTATGGTTCCATCCCAAGTCCCGGGAAACTACATTATAATGCAAGCGCCTGCACTATATAACATTATATTCAGCGGGTACCCGGCATAAGTTAGTGAAGTTTTACTTCAGCACACTATTTTTGAAGTAAAACTCTTTACGCACGTTTGACACTTGGGGGGTAAATGATGAATACGTTCCGAAAAAATATGAAACGTTACGAAAAGTGTGATTGCTACGAAAAGTGTAATTGTTACGAAAAGTGTGATTGTTACGAAAAATGTGATTGTTACGAAAAGTGTGATGCGATCGGTGACCAACAAAAAAGGAAACGAAGCATGTGCAACTTTTGCCCACGCTTCGTTTACTTTTTCAATGCGTTTCAATGTCATATGTTCTTTCATAAGTTAGTGAAGTTTTAGTTCAGTCGTGTGGTCTAAAGCACACTCGTTTTTATTTAAAGGTGTCATAGTATGCTTTCAAATTATATAATTGAAGTGAAAAATTCTTTAGCACTTTTAGCGTTGTGATTTGAAACTCAATGAAACGAAAAAGCGACACAGACAAACACATACAGATCTATAAGATTTAGCCTGCGAGAGAATAAGATAGACTAATCGGTCCTCTTTGTGGGGTGCTTCGTATCCTCATCACTCTCGTATACTTTAATTTTCTGTAGATTTCACTTCTACCGCGTGTGAACTGCACACCATTTTTTTAAACATAATTTTTTCACTCACTTTTCGGCTCACCTTACGTTTTTTATAAGTAAAATTATTGAAAATGAAAAACAATAAAAACCCACAAACACATACACATAAGCAAATATATCATAAATGTTATCGTCACCTCTCTTTTTGTTGTTCCATATAAATATATGTAAGTAATTAATAAAAAAGTATCAATTTTTTTTTTTTCAAATGACTTTCGAAATCTTTGGATTTATAAAGGTGTAGGTACATTATAATTATTTTGCGATTAACTTTTAGATTTGGATATGAAGCGTCGTGTTTTTATTTTCTAACACCGTTTAGATCATATTTTTAGCCATGATAGTAAGGGAAACAAAACGGTTTCTATGATACCTATGAGTTGTTCCGAAAACCGAACAAATTATCCTCAGAAATTAACTTCCCATGTACAGTCTATGCGTATACCTCCTCTCACCGCAGATGAAAAATAAACTTTAATAATAATAATAGGATAATTTATAGAGCGCCGTTTTTTGCAAAACAATCAATATATAGAAAAGTTATTGATATTATAACAGTACAATATACACTATACAGTGCATACTTCAAATTGGCAGTCGTGGGAACAAAATGCATAACTAAAAATACTCGATTACCAATCATTAATCAAGATATTATCATCATAGTCTATAAATACAACCGATGTATGAGTAGGTAAATTGTAAAATTGCAAGCATCTGGATTTTAATTGTCCGTGAATAAACAGTAGTTCAGCAGCGGAACTATTTCTAAAGACCGATAATTTACTAAGATATCGCTGTGAATGTATTACCGAATCACAAGTCAAATTACATAGGATTGAGATTTAAAAAAACTTATAAGATTTTAATAAAGCCAAAATTAATATAAAAAATAAATTAATAAAAAAACAATTATTAAACGTAATTTTATCGGTGAGAGCGAAATGTGGCCAATAAATATTTTTTGCCAAATTCAATTTTTAATAATCAAGTGCTATTTACAATGTTCTTTATCATGATGAATTCGTTAAAAATATTAAAAATGCATGAGATTAATAACAATCTTAAAATATAAAAAATAAATGTTTCTTTGTTTGTCCGTTACACATTCCTATATCATTAATCCGATTGCGGTGAAAGTTTTGTGAGTTACTTCGTGTGCCCGCGAAGGTTTCTATATATAATGGTGAGCTCTGGCGTTATAAAATTGTTTAAAAAATTTACTACAAGCGAGACAGACAAAAATCGATTTTTGCACATGTATTTCATATAGTTTAGCGCCAGGAAGAGAAGAAGGGAGAAGGAGGGAAACGAAGAAGGAGGATTCGCGGAAGTTGATATGCAGGGAAGATGGAAGGGAAATGCGGGAGGGGGGGGGACGCGATAGTAGCGCTAGGGGATAGCAGAGGGTAAGTTTGGAAAATCCATGATTCTCACACGAACAGTTAAGACGCGGCATCCGCGCTCAAAAAGAAGAAGATGGAGAGATATGTAATTACGAATGTTAGAGGAGCGCGCTAATATTTCGAGCGATAAAATCGATGCGAAAATTATGAAAATGTTTAATAAAACACGACTCGTCTAAAATAGAGCAAAAATCTCGTGGAAGGCGTCTTAAGTATCATTTAAAGGAACATTGTGAATTTTTCACAACTATAACTTGTAAAATAACTAAAATAAATGTGTAATAATTTTCAGAGCATACTTTGCGTTTTTTTTCTATCGAGGGATTTCATATAATTTGCGTTTCGGCGTGGAACGCGTCTAGATATTCTCTTCAAATATAACATATATTGAACTCAAAAACTACAAACGTTTAAGTGAGATACGTAAGAAATCGGCAGAAATTCGGGTAGCGGCGGCTTAAAAGGACTAAAATGAACAGAATTAAGACTTATTTCGCAACGCGACCCACCATACAGCATCTTCAAAGATGACATAGGCCCTGAGGGAAATTACTTTCCTCAGGGCCTCCTGTGTGGAGTTAACGTAAAAAAAAAATAGCTAGTTTATTATACAAAATAGACCTAGTTATACACGTCTTGCAATTATACAGAATTAGAATATTTCGAAAAGGTTCCATATAATATTAAAAATTTGTTAAAAAATCTTAAAACCTTCTTGTACTTTTATTTGGTGTGTTACTAAAAAAATGTGGTTTCGAAAAATGTGTCAAATTTTGACTTGTTTTAAAATTCATTCATAAAGCGGTATGTCGAAATATCCAGCTGTTACGTAAAGGTGCGATCAAAAATACTGGTGATACCAACAAAAGAATACAATGGACTATGAATTACATCGTGATAATTGTTGATTGCCCAGCTGAAGATATTGATTTCATTAGGAAATAAATAATTCACGCCAGGTCGTGACTATGAATGGACTTCGTATGTATTGCACTTGTCAGGCAGGCAAAGTAAATTGCCATAACCCATTGCCGATTGTTAGAATAAAACCCTCGCGCATCACGAAAAGATTAAATATGACCAAGTTTACTTTGGCTCTTGGTGAGTTCTAACAAAAATATGCGGGAGCGTAGTGCGTAGGCGGCACCTACGATTACGTTGTACAAACAAAAGGTGTCCCTTTTAAACCATAATACGATACGTAAATGCTAGATTTAAAAAAAATGATAAAATATAACTATAACTATAAAAAAAAATAAAAAAAAACTAACTAACCCTCACGCCGTTTCCCCGTAGGGGTAGGCAGAGAGGATTGACAGCCAAACAACTCGGTCTTGGGACACTCCTTACCTCGTTCACATTCATACATCTATTATTCTAACTCTTGACATGGCCCAACTCAAGTATCTGATTCACTTGGTGGTGCCATGTCTTCCTCGGGCATCCCTGACTTCTTCTACCATTCACATTCGCACGTGGACGGCTAGCTTCGCTTCTTTGAACAGTTTTTGTTGGCGCCAACTGCGTTCAGTCCTCCATTAATGGAGTTACCTGCATTTACCCTTCTTTCAACATCTCTATCAGACTTCTCATCTCGCGTAAACATAATTCCCAAATACCCAAACTCATCCACCTTCTACAAGTATTCACCATTCACAACTAAGTTGCACATTGTTTATGTACTCTATCTTTCAAATACCATGACCTTAAACTTACTTACATTCATCATTAACTAATTATTCATACATACTTCGTTCATCCTGGACACGAGAGACTGTAGATCTTCTATACTGTTAGATATTGTCACCGCATTATTAGCATACAACAGGCAACATTCATTCAGAATACTCAATTTCGCGCCCAATCCCTTTCAATTCGTGCATACAATTATTCATGTACATATATATTGAATAACCACGGTGGTATTACGCAGCCTTAACGCTTAACACCATAAAAAATCATGACATCGATATATTATGTTAATTAACTAAAAAGCTTCATATTAAGAAAAAAAGTTGTACATTCAATCCTCTTTATCTTATTAAGTATGTGTAAAGGCAACGATCCTATTTAACGTAACTTACTTATAAATATTTTTTTAAGACCGACAGATTTATCAAAGAAAAAAAAAGAAATATCGGATCTAAGTATATAGTGCCGTTTTATCCTTTGTTAAGTCCACTGACCAATTTCATTGTAACTTTGTAACACATCCCCAAATAAAAGTGTAAAACAACAACATTAACACCAGCCTGGCATCGCGTCTAGCATCCTAATTCCTAATAACCGGCTTTGAACGCGGTTAAAAACACAAATCAAACTAAAACAAAGGACGATAAAACAAGGGGGTTTATTATTTTTAAACTAAGCGGTTTAAAATCACTTTTGTCATCGTGTGAGTCAAATGAAGTCCTGTGCCACAAATGGACCGCTCTATACTTAAACCCGATAATAAATGCCTTCCTAACCTACAAAGGCCCGGTTTATCAACCAGTCCGTATCCTTGCTATGTACGACATTCCTGGCTCCAATTTAAGCGGGCTTAAATCTACCGCTCATGCTTTGCTAAGCCGCAGAATAGATCCTATTTTAGACGCCGAGGCGCTAGCAGTCATATTATGTCAGATCTCACATTTAATGGTGGTAAATATTAAAAATAATATTTGAATATTTCCCACCGAAATTTACGTAAATTGGTTAATTTTACAAGTATAGACTATTACATTCATCGAGCGATGAGGAATGACGTTATTAATTGATAAGTGATTATCAATAAAAAGTAGTCTGATAAGGGTTTTTAAAAGTTACATCGACAAAACAGTTTGTTTTCAATGGTTAACTTAGTGCACTGACTCTAGCAAAACAAGTAAGTACTTAATAAAATTAGTGTACTCACATATAGCACCATGCTGATTCAAGTAAGGAACTTAATCGTAAATTAAACCCGCCTAAAAATAAACTGCCACCGTCTTTGAAACATCGCGATCATAATGTCGCGATGAATATGACAGTAGAGAGCATAGATATACCACTCATGTAGACAGTAGATTTCTTTTTCAAAGAAAAAGAAACACGTTACTTTATTAAATTCACAGACAATGCATGTAATATAGGTGACAACTAGGCTTTCGACCTGTTTACGGATTATGTTCCAAGCTTTGCTAAGCTCGACATTACAACCATTCCGAGCTATTGACCAACTGATATACCGGGCCATATTACTATAAGTACCCTACCTACCATGTCACTTTATATCAATTGTAAAGTATAAAAATACGTAAGCTTCATCATCATCACAAAGCACGATGTTTTACATTTTGACTAAGAGCTTTAAGTCATTTATTGGTAACGTTCAACGAGTGTACGAGTATCTTCCATTCCCACGGTATCAATTCATTGTTATAGGTTCTTCTGATTTGGGTGTGTGCTACAAACAATACAAATTAGCCGGAAATAAATTATTTGTAATTCTGAATCTCTATGGCCAAGTTGTATCAAATAATGACTAATAACCATCGGATGGTTTTACTTAAAAATAAATAATGCACTTATTATTGATACCCAAGTTTGCTAAATACCAAAAGCCAAAAAGTTGGTAGAACAATACTCTCTTGGTTAGGTATAAACATTGCGAGTATGTATAAAGCAGGGTCTCCTCCGACCGAAAATATGAACATTAACTTGAACGTTACTAAAAACATTGGCAATGGAGGAAAGGTCTTGCAAATTTTTGTTTGCGCCCGAAGTAAGGCCACGCCCCCTTTTCTAATGTTTATAATAATGTTGAAGCAAATGTTCATGTTCACGGTCGGAGGAGACACCGCTTAAAGCCTGGTCTCCCGCGACCCCAGACACAAACATTTGCTTACACATTACTATAAACATTGGTTATGGGGGCAAGACTTAATTTTTTCTGCAGACGCATATAAAAACGTGTAAGGCCACTCCCCCTTTACAAATGTTTATAGTATTGTGTAAGGCAATGTCTGTGTCTGAGGTCGCAGGAGACCGGGCTTGTTAGCATTGGTCTTTCTGTCGGTACTCTTAAGAAGTTCTTTTGCTGCCCACCGAGATGTCAAAGGACATATTCAATTTTTCAAAAAAGGCCAATATTGTGGCAGTTCATAAATTAATTATAAGAACGTCAAAAAGAAAGTGTAATGTTGATGGGTAAAGAATTAAATATGTGGTCATCATGTTAACATGTGTTTGTCTAATTTATACGACATGTGCAAAAATTTGGGGGGCGTTAACCAAGATGTTACACATCAAAACTACTTGCCAACATGTTGGTAGGTACACGAATTACAGCACTATAATGTCAAATAACATATAATTACAATAACCAGCATGAGAAAAATCGAAAGCAATCAACGGTTATTTAGCACATGACATACAAATATGATTTTATTGAATCATTGATTAAAATACGTTTCCACAATGGGACCAGCAATTCGTTAGTAGGTAGGTACTATTAAAAACGGTGTACACGCAACATAAATGTTGGTCAACTCTATTGCTTTTGCCATTTAAAATAAAATCATCACGTTGTACGTTTGAAAATGAACAAAGCAAAAGTAACACGTACAACCATGAACTGAAAATTGGAAGGAACAATGATGGGCCTAATAAACTTTATAGATCGCGAAATAATGATTGTGTTCGAAAATTATAAACACAATTATTAAACACAACTCGTGGATCGACTTCATCAAGGACGGACGAACGTGCAAATCCTGTCTATGAATATTACCGCTGAAGGTTGATCAAGAGCCTTGGTTGACTCCATCGTCTTGTCAGAGGCCACCCAAAGCCGGCTTTTTTGGCCAATCGAATCACGTTTCCTTTATCTTAAATAATGGCGTGCAATTTAAAATATTGCGAAATTTTGACTCACTGCAATGGTTGCCGTGGGACCAGAATCAAACGCCAAATGAACGGCGTAACTGATGGATGTTTCTAATTTATTCCATTAGTGAAAATATGCAAATAAGGTTTAATCGAGCAATATTCCTTTTTTATTAGAAGATGTGAAAAAATCAATCAGAAATAATGTTTATTCATTGGATAGACAGGTTAGAGATGCATTGCATAATTTGAAAATAAGCAGCTTATATGTACCTGATATGAGGGCTGGTCAAAGAAGAGGGACATGTTTTCGAGGTGACCGGATACAACTCAGAATGAAACCAACTCAGAACCTCTTTAAAAGTCATTATAAGTGATGATAAAAAAGGTTAAATAGGTTAAGTAAGGTTAGGGTTAGTGGCTATTCAATTTTTTTTCACAGTTTTTAATGAATTTTCAAAGAGGTGTTGAGTTGACTTGATTCTGAGTTGGCATGGAACCTTTGGCATGGATTCACAGAGCAGCAAAAATTACACGGGGCTAATCGATACTCAATGATAATGTAAGACCTCAGAATCGGGCGTATTTTTTAGAAGGTCAAAATATTTCCGTTTTGTAATAAAATCCAAATAACTGGAATATTTGTGAACATGTACGAAAACTAAAAATTGTTTTCGAAAGGTGATGAAATGTGTTTACAAATGTCATTATTATAAAAAAAATATATGATTTTAGAAATATTAAAATTTTCAAACATAAAAAGTTTTAAAAATAGGTCACCTTAAATTTTACCTGTCTAAAATTACTTATAACAAAAAAAAAAGAAAAACACACACGTATTTTATTAGGCAAACGTATTGTAAACGTTAACATCACATCACTTTTTGATCGTTTCATAAAAAAGTAATCAATAAAAAAATCTCGAAATTTTATCCATTTTTCTTAAATTGCTATCGGAAACTTTGGTTTCAAAGAGGTGCACAATTATTTTTTTTTTAGGTTACTTTCTAGATATCAATATAAAGCATGGAGTAAGAGAGATACAACAATTTATATGAGACCTATTGGAATTGGAACAAATTTGGTCTCCTGTGATTAATCTACAAGATCGGAAATATGCCATAATTTTACGAGTCAGAAAAATTGACATTCATTCATTTAAACCAGTGAGTTAAAGTGAAAAAAGATGCTGAAAAAAATTTGTCTGCAAAAGTATTTTGCAGACAAATTTGCACCATTTTCCTGTTCTGTACATATTATCCTACAACCTACTTTGTTTTCTAAAGGAGAGTGGAAAATGAATATTTTTTTAAATGTGAATACCGCACAAGACTTCCAACTGCTCCCGTTTGGAGCTAGTGGAAAAAAGGCATCGCTAATTGGGGTATGTTGTGAGGCTGGTAGGCTATAGCAAAGTAATAGATTTTAAAGATGTAAAACTTAAAAAAATCACACATGACAATTTACGATTCTGTTGTATTAATTCTAATAATATTATAACGCGATATGTTGATGGGTAGAACTTTTCTTGAAGATGTCTAATTCAATTTTTTTCAAGTGAAATTATGTTTTCAAGTAGTCGAGCAAACATAATAAATATATAAGGAAAATTTCTTACTATCTTTTGATCACGACTTAAGGCTCGATGACACACGGCGAGTTTACAAGCTACTATCTACTAAATTTAAAAGCGGGTGAATCGGCGAGTGAGATTGTCATGATGACACACAAAACTGTCCACTCGCTCAGTAGCTCGCGACATTTTTGTAGGAAACTGGACTCGCACGTAGCTGCTAGCGCCAATAGCGGAAATAACGTGAACTAATCCTTCAGACAGTTGACAGTCGAAATCAGCTGGTTTTTGGCAGCCATATTGGAAACACAAATAAACCAATCACGAGTCGGCTTGTAGCGTGTAAAGTTGAGGACCTTTCAACTTTTTCCGTGGATTGTCAACAATCTGCTAGTTAGCAAGTAACACGATGACACTGAGCGAGTTTACTAACAGATAGTGAATTTCCGAGATAGTAGCTTGTAAACTCGCCCTGTGTCATCGACGCATTAGGAAACAATAACAAGAACCTTCCTGTGAGCGAACGTATAGCTTTTTTTAAATAAAGGTATAACTTATGTAATTACGTGTAAGCCGTGATCGATATTCCCATTTACATAACAATAATAAATGTTTGTTAATGTGAACATAATAAATAACGATACAAGAAGTGCTTAAGGTGATAATAATCAATCTAAAAGATTCGAAGCGGCGGCGGCCGACAATGGAAGCGTAGAAGTATTATTTGTAAACGGGTTCTTTATTAATGGATATTGGAGGCACCTTCGTCTCGTGGAGCTAGTTAGTAAGGTGCTGTTATCTAACGAGATAAATGTTAAGCTATTGAGTCAAGTGGCCCCCAGTCCCTAGGCCGCAGTTCACACTAAATGCGGTTCCATTCACAAAACAACCAGGGGTTAAGAGCTTTATTTGTTTGGCCTGCTGGAATTTCTTTGTACAGTCCTACCTGTCCAGATATTGGTATTTAAATAGATGTCTGTTTAACATGTCAGTAAACAAAGTCAGTATTCTCCAATCCCAAAGAAAATACCGAGAAGCTTTTCATTTTATAAAAGAGACTACAAATAAAAATAATGATTAAACACAATATAAAATGTATCTTTATAAAACAATGTCGGGTTAGTTACACCATTTACAACTAGAGAACGGCTGGACCGATTTTTTAATCTTTGATTTGTTGGATTTGTCTGTGCCCCGAATAGCAGAATAGCTATTAAAATATAGGAAAAAATCATGAAAAAAATAATTATGAAGAAAATTCTTTTCCTCATACATTTTACCATGGAACCAATTCTCATATTTTGAAAGAGCTGCAGGAAAATTGTGATAAATATAATATTGAGTAGGTAGGTAATGAGTGAATTCTAAAAATTCAAAAACGTCAAATGTTAATGATTGTTTTGCTTTAAACATATAAAGCTTCCCCGCTTTCTTACACACTAAATGTCAACAGTTTAAAATGGGACAAACGGTGAGCGTATGTCTACACCCCTCCAAAGGAAAAATACAATCTTACTAATATTATAAATGCGAAAGTTTCTATGGATGTATGTTTGTTTCTTACTATATCATGTAAAAACTACGGAATGGATTTTAATGAAACTTTACAATAATATAGCTCATACATCATAAATGAAAATGTGTGTATTTCATAATTTTAGAGGCAGGGAGGAAATGGGAACGGGGAGGTGGGTTTCGCGGAGAGTGAAGAGACGAGGGAGGGGGAAGTGGTGCGGGGAAGGTGTAAGGGAACGGGGACGCACGGGAAGGACATGCAGGGAGAATAAATTTATTTCTTTGAATGGCATTGCAACGCATGCCGGGGAACTAGTATTAAAATAAAATAAAATAATGATTAAACACAATAATTTGTTTACTTTCCAGTGGTTTTCTATTCCAGTAATATTTAAATATTGATTTATGCGTAGATATTTGTAGACAGTTGCCATCACCTACCTATCTTAAAATAGAATATACATGATAAATCGGTGAATTTTTTTTTTTTAAATTCGTATTATTTACCTGATTAAAATATTGGTCCTTTAAACAAGAAGAAAAAAAATGAGAAATATATGACGCGCAAGTGGATGTACATGGCACAATCGAATGAATCGAACACTTAAGACGCCGTATCCCCGCTCAAAAAGAATAAGATGGAGAGATATGTAATTTCGAATGTTGGAGAGAGGGCACTAATATTTAAAACGGTAAATTGAAGCGAAAATTGTGAAAATGTTTAATAAAACACGACTCGTTCAAAATAGAACAAAAATCTCTTAGGGGCTGTCTAAAACAGCATTTAAAGAAACATTGTGAATTTTTTCATACATATAACTTGTAAAATAAATTAAATAGACGTGAAAATAATAATTTTCAGAGCATACTTTGCGATTTTTTTCTATCGAGGGAATTTCATATAATTTGCATTTCGGCGTGAGGAATGTATATATATTATCTTAAAAAATAACATATATTTTTTTAAGAGCTCAAAAACATCAACAGCCTTACTAAAAAAAACCACAGCACGATCGATAACCTGTGTTTTTGCAGCAACATCAATAAAACAATTTACACTAAAACACGAAATATTACTAAAAAAGAATTTCACTCTAAAACACGTTTTAAATTGGGCAACACTGCAATTTTTTTTAATTTTTCATATAAAATTTTGTTTTCATTCATAGCCGCTAGATGGTGATGGCGGCACGCCTGCAAATTTGTAGTCTCTTGCCCGTGCAAAAAACAGCTGCTGGTTTTCATGCATAACGGGAATGTTTTTACTAAATATTGAGATTTTACTGAATGATTTCTAATATAGTGACCAATTCATATAATTAATATATTTTACGTGTTATTTGTGTGGTTTTACATCAGTTTTATCAAGTTATTGCACAATAAACAGTACTTACGCTTGACTCGCGCACCGAAGGTCGCGGGATCGAATCCCGGCGTGGCAAATAAATTTTATTTGATTAATTTGTGTTATTTCACAATTTATTCATTTAAAATAATAAATAGTATATTTGCGGCACGTTCCAGAGTGGAAGATACTCTCTGTATCGCCCTGGTGTAAGACCACCATTCAGAATTGAAACGTTGCTTGAAACGGCATTAGCCGTGTTTGGTGACCAGATCTGAATAGCCAGGTACTTCCCCACCTTCCTCTTCCCTATCTCCTTCCCCTCCCCACTACCCTCAGCCTCACAACATACTCCAATTGGGGATGCCATAGTCTCACTGGCTTCAGACGGGAGCAGTTGGGACTCTTGTGAGGTATTCATGTAAAAAAAAAAAAACTTTAAAGTTGAAATGTCAAAATATTGTTTTGGGTTACATAAAAGTTCAAATTTACGTTTGAAAATCTTTATTTTATGAGAATTTCTTATGGAGTTTTTTTTAAATATTAATATCTTATATATGTGGTGGTAAACTTATCAAGGAAATTAACATCTTAAGTGGTGCAAGAAATGTGTTGAAATGTCAGAGATATTTTTAGGTTTTTCTTTTGGCAATAAAAATAACTTTGAAATTTTTTATTACTTTTTTATTGTATGCACGAGGAAAAAGTGAGGTGACAGTTTCATTCCAAATTCATTATATAAAAGGTCTGTATTTTTTAATTTTGATTTTTTTTTAATTTCTTTACTTTCATCAAAAATGTTTTGGTAAGAATTTTTTTTTCCATTTTTTCCGTGTTTGAATCTTCAAATATGGCAGTTTTTTAAAACTAAAGTGTATTTCAAATACACAAATCTAAAAGGTAATTTTATCTAGTTTTTATAAATGGTATTTGTTTTTACGACACCTTCAAAAATAAGAAATATATAGAACATTCAAAATACTTTGGAAAATTCCAAATTTCGTTCAAACATCATCACTAAAACAGCGATAAACTACCCTTCCAGGCTGTGCAAACGGTGTGTATTTTTTTCCAGGAACATTTTTTTAATTAGTAATGTTTTCACATCCGCGGCCTTTTGTCAATTGAATAAAATTTTCACGGGGTTTTTTAGTAAGGCTGCAAATGTTTAAGGGGGATATGTAAGAAATCGGTAAAAATGCGGGGGCGAGCCCCGCTCAAAAAGAAGAAGATGGATTTGTAAATACGGATTTTAGAGAGAGCGCGCTAATATTAAAAACGATAATATTTGAGTGAAAATTGTGAAAATGTTTAATAAAACACGACTCGTTTAAAATACAGCAAAAATCTCATGGGGAATGTCTAAAATAGCCTTTAAAGAAACACTGTGAATTTTTTCATACGTATAACTTATAAAATAACAGAAAAAAATGGGTTTATAATAATTTTCGGAGCATACTTTGCGATTTTTTTCGATCAAGGGCATTTCATATAATTGCCGTTTCAGCGTGGGGAATGAATAGATATTATCTTCAAGAATAACATGTGTATATATTTAAGAAGTTTAAAACTTAAAGTATTTAAGGAAAATGTGTAATAAATCGGTAGAAATCCGGAAAGCCGGGCCTTAAGTCGGGTCATGCCAAGAGACAGAATAACACATGTAAGAGGCGATGTATAAATGTGAATGAAGCAAGGAGGGTGTGCCGAGGCAGACTTGTACCCGGTACCATCATCACTGCCAGTCCCTCCGTTGAAATGGCGCGGAAGTTTAGTTAATTAAACAAAACAATTAAATACTACGTCAAAACTAAATAAATTTATGTACCGTCATTTTGTGAATTATTTGCGAAACACCTTGATATTTTATGTTAACATAAAATAAGCTATTATGGGCGTTTATTGTTTATCTTCACATTGTTGCACGTGGATTGTCAAATAAACAAATCATCGAGACATCATCTCATCTCTAACCGATATTAAAATATTAATAGCATTTTCTTATGAAAAGTCCTTGAAAACGAAGTACCTATTACGTAAATTCCCGCGCAGTTAACAATGAAACCACAAATGTAAAGAAAATGTTCAATGTCAATAATCTGAACAGATGTTCAACACGTAAAATAAATAAATATCTTAATTTTACAATAAAGCAGAACATTTGGGAAGAAGCAGCAAAAGCTCTAGTCTAGAACGATGAGCTCTGTCATCATGAAATAACGAAGTCCCTTTTGCTTGAATTGTTACGTAAAAACTATTTTCAGCTCACATCGTCATTTCCATCGAGAGCTTTGAAACTATGAAAAATCCATTGAATCCATTGAAAAAAAATACGTTTTTTTTTCACAATAATTTTATCTACACTTATTAACGCCCTATTTGGCTTTTATGTAACGATTAGATATAAATTAAATTAAAAATATAAAACATAAATAAATAAATAAAATAAAACATAAAATATTATATCTTTGTTAAGTTATTATTTATTATCACACTAACTTATTTATTATCAATTTGGGAGGCGGGAATGGGTACCGCCGCCCCGGGAACCTTTATTGGATAACCAAAACCTCTGCCATAGGTCAACCCAGGTGGTTCGCTACGTTTCGTGATGTAACAGGGGTGCCCGGGTTCATGGGGTGAGGTTTGTCTAGGCCTTGGAGGCGGATGACTGGGACACACTGAACCCCAGATTCATACCCACCCCTTACCTTAAGCCCTTTTCCTTCCCAGAACTCTCCTCTCCTTCCTTTCCCCAAAAAAAACCCTACACACAGCATCCCCAAATATGACATAGGCCCTGAGGAAAATTATTATCCTCAGGGTCTCCTGCGTGGAGCTCATGTAAAAAAAAAAAACTTTAAAGAACACGTAAAATTTTCATAGAATTTTTTTTTTAAATTAATATATCTTCTTAATTCTTTAAATAATAATGCATGCCATATAAATATTACATGCCAAAGATATCTACTAACAATAATTTGAAATATTTGGTTGACGGTCTCCGTGGTCGGGGGGTGAGGCACTCGATTAGCAATCCGTAGGGCGCGGGTTCAAATCCCAGCGAGCGCAAGTAAATTTTATTTAAATTATGTTTTTTTACAATTTAATAATTTAAAGGCTTTTTAAGGCAAGTTTTTTTCCAGAGTGGAAGATATTTTAAATATCGCCCTGGTGTAAGACCAGAATTGAAACGAAGCTTTAAATAGCTTTGGCCGTGTTTCGTGACTAGATAAGAATAGCCAGGTGCTTCCCTACCTTCCTTTTCCCCATCTTCTTCCCATTCCCACTATCTTCAGCCTCACAACATACCCAAAATGGGAATTTTGTATTCTCAGTGGCTCCAGGCGGTTAGGAGCAATTGGGACTCTTGTGCGGTATTTACACAAAAAAGAACGATAATTGGACAAAATTTCGGAAATCACCAAGAATTTATTTTAACTCATTTACTTCTTTTATGTGATACCTCACAAGAGCGTCCGTCCGTACAGTTTAAATACAGAGGAACTATATGACTTTATGTCATACAATGCTATAATATGCTGTAGGTAGGAATTTATTACTTAAGTCTTGATGAGAACCGAATTACATAAAGAAAACAACCGGTAGCTCGTTCCACATACATAAAACAAGTCGAAGAAACGACCCGTTCCCATGAAGCCAACATCTACTGTGTGAACGGGTGTTCCGTTCGTATCCGTAGAGTTTCCGTAGGTAATTAAAATTCATAATAAGATGGATGTTACGTAACATTTTTGAAGTGAAAACTTCTTTAGCACCGTTGTGATTTGAAACTCGATAAAAACGGAAGCGAGCGACACTAAAAAGAGACAAACACATAAATCCATAGGATTAGCCGGCGAGAGAATGATATAGCAATAAAATATTTATTTTTTTCACGGGTACTCGGTTCTAATATAAAACGACAAAACCAAAGTCCCACGTAAGTCTCATTTGGTGTAGTGGTATAGCGCCTGACACACCTTAGCGGCCAGACATTCAGCGGAGCAAGGATCAAAACCTAGGAAATCCAAAAAAAAAAACATTTTTTTTTTGTAAAAACAATATTTTATCTTCAAACCACTCCAAAATTAATAGGCAAAGAAAACACAAAAGAAAGCGACACCTAGCGACTCCGAAGAAGAAAACACAAATACTAATAAGATGACAAAATGTATAGGAAAGGGTGCACTGGAATTCGACGATAAAAATAAGGAAAAAATCATCCTTCAAATTTCACACATGATAAAAAAGTGCTTCGTAGTATCCCCACTCTTGTCTACTTTAGTTTTCTTAATGTTCACTTCTACCTCGTGTGAATTGCACACTACACACACAATTGATTTTTTTTTGTAAAAAATTACTGCGCAGAAACTTTGCAATATTTTCCAATAATAAAGGGCTTTATGTAACTAGACAAGCCGAGGTATTTCTGGCAAATACGCGTAAAAATAGATTGCAGGTATAACACTCAAACAGCACGTGTACACAGTCCCAGCCAGAACCATAACTTAATATAAACCAATCGTAAACAAGGTGCGTTTAGCATAAACAGTTCAGCGCGCCGAAATGAGGTTAGAATAAACAGAATAAAAATGTTTTGTGGCCGGGTTGGTCCTTGACCCAACAGCGAATGCGAGCCAATGTCACGAGTTCATGACTCGGCCGGGCCAATCCACGATATCAATTTCAAAACAAAAAAGAGGTGGAATGACCGCTATTTCGTGAATATTTTATTTAGCAACTTGACGGACAATGTCAAGTACAGTTTCATAATTAAATTACATAACGAATGCGATCGGAGGTAAGGTGTTAAAATCTGCACCTACAAAAAATGATTCGAAATCGAAGCCTCGTTTGCAGAGGGAGCTTTTTTTAGCACAATGCAATTTTCTAATACATTATTAAAATATAATAAATGTACATTTATTAATTATGGGTTGCTAAATACAATAGCTATTCAGATTTTGTAAAAATATTTTGTGTTTTTTAATCGTACATACCTACTTAAAGAAAAAAAAATGAATGTCTAAATATAAATTTTGCTTAACGAACATGAATTAATCAAAAGGTTTAATATTTCTTCAAATTTTGCAAATTCACTTTGTGGCACCATTTTATTAATTAAATTATTAAAACACTTTGTTTTTACCACAATAATCTTTATTTAAAAAGTCGACATGTTTCGAGAACGATGTTCTCTTCATCAGGACAATATATGTACTAAAACTAAATTATCAAGCATAGAAAGACTGGCGTGGGTGGAAATGAAATTAGTTGGAGGGGAGGGGGGAGAGGGGCGGAAAGAGGAGGAGCTTAGAAGATAGACAGGGGGGAGGGGGTTGCTTAGAAGATCATAGACAAAATTACAATGGAAATATGTTTAAAATAGGGTTATTCACAAAATTAATTTGGTTATTAATAATATTTAAATTACTATTGACATTTTTCCTAATTTCTAATATTTCTAAAAGATCTAATTGAAAACCACTAACGTTAGTATGTAAAATTTTAAAACCCGTATTTATATCAAATGAATGGTTAAATTCAATTAGATGGTTAGCAAATTCCGAATAATTATTGCTATTTAGACATCTCAAGTGTTCCTTAATCCTCGTTTCAAAATTTCTGCAAGTTTTACCTACGTAAAAATGATTGCAATCATTACAATTCAATTGGTATACTCCGGATTTTTTCATTTTTTGGTCTTTGTCCTTGTTATTTAAAATATAATTTTTCAATTTATTATTCGTATAAAAAGCTGGCTGTATTGTATTAGGGATTTTTTTCCCGATTAAATTGGAGGTTTGATGATTTACAAACAATATTTTTCTCCATTGTTTTTTGATATTATCACTAAGCAATGGGTAAATGTAGGACAAATGAAATTTTTTCTTATATTTTTTGTTCAATATGTCGTCTATTAATTTGGGGTTATAACCATTATTAGATGCAATTATTTTAATTGTGTTAAGTTCAGCTTTGAAATTATTTGGGGATAGCGGGATATTAATTAATCGATTGATCAAATAATGGAATGCTAAGAGTTTTTGTGAAAATGGATGGTTAGATGAGTTGTGTATAATTATATCAGCGTATGTTTCTTTTCTAAAAATATTAAATTCAATCTTATTTTTAATTACAGTTAGGTTTAAATCTAAGAAATTTATGCTACAATTAATTCCTATTTCTAATGTAAATTTAATGTTTTTATGAATTTTGTTCAAAAAATTAAGGAACACTTGAAGTTGTCTTTTGGTGCCGGTCCATATACAAAAAATTAATAATTATATTTTTAAACCATATAGAAAATAAAATCTTTAATAGTTCTGCCTTATTACTTAAATATGTGTATTTTTATAAACGTTACGTAGATGATGTTACCAGAGTAAAAAAAATCAGGGTGTGCAATTCACACGCGGTAGAAGTGAAACCCTCAGAAAACTAAAGCACACAAGAGTGAGGAGACTACGAAGCACCTTTTTTATTAATGTGAAGAATAATTTTTTCCATATTTTTGTCGTCGAATTCCAGTACAGATGTTTCTATACATTTAATAATTATTATTATTATTATTGGATGATTTTTATAGCGTCATTTTCGTGAGAAAATCACCTCAAGGGCGCTTTATAAATTCATTTATGCATTTAATCTATACCTATATTCTTATTGGTATTATTAGGGTTTTCTTCTTCGGAGTCGCAATATAATAATAATATTTGGATGACTTGTATAGCGCCGTTTTTGTGAAAAATCACCTCAAGGGAGCTGTACAAATTTATAAAACGTTTATACAATCTTATTTTAAACTATATATGTACAACAACATCTTATGGCTAAAAATTGCATCCATCGGTTCATCGATCACCGATACGAAACTATATGTGCAATGATTTGACCAATGAACGCGATGCTGCTGTAAAAATGCACTGTACAGGCAGAAAATATATACAAGACCATACTTACCTGGAGGGTCACTAGAGATTAACACTGTTATTGTTTATTTAGAGCAATTAAGACACAGTTCGCACGCAGAGGACATAATTGGGAACTATAATTATAATATATAATATGTAGCTTTCTTGTGTTTTTTCTTTGCCTTTTCATTTTGGGAGTGGTTTTGAAGATTGGGGGGCCGTGGATTTATTGTATTATATTGGAACCGAGTACCCGTGAAATCCCATAGATGTATGTGTTTGCCTCTTTTCAGAGTCGCTCGCTTTCGTTTCATCAATTTCAAAGCACAGCGGTTCTAAGTTTTCACTTAAAAAACAATGAGGACCACGGGCAAGGTGTACCTACAGTTAAATTTCGTTAATTCAGGTCAGCAGTAGCCTCATTTAAGAAATAACATGTTTAAAAAAAAATCGGCGTAGGAGAGTGAGTAAATTGTGTAAATAGTGACTGGTACGAGTGCAGTTCAGCAGAGCCTTTCCAGGATGCAGTGTGTCGGCTGATGATAATCAACCTACGATGGTTCCAGAAGAAGAATAATATTTTAAACTTATCTTGAATTGACAATGAGATTTTAAGCTTTTTCCTTCAATCAAACATAAATAAAACTAGCTTATGGAGAAATTACGATACAAAGAATTTTCCGACGGCAATGAAATGCTTTTCCGGGATAAAATGTAGCCTACGTCACATCCCAGTCCACCAACTATCCCAATGCAAAGAATAACGTCGATCGGTCGCTCCGTTGGAAAAATAAACAACCAATAATATAATAAACTAGCGAGTTCCCGGCATGCATTGGTATGTGACTAATAAAGAAATTGTTTCTCCCTGCGTGTCTTTTCCAATTCGTCCCGTTCCCCTTCCGTCTCCCTTTCCCCTCCCGTTTCCCTTCCTCTCACGCGTTCCCCCACCACCTTGCCCGCCTTCCCTCTCCACTCTCCCGCAAACCACCCTGCCGCGATCCCCTCCCCTCTCCAGCGTTCAATACATTCAGTCCCGGTATATTCAGATTTTCAAACAGCTCGCGTGCCACCTATTGCATTTTTTTTTTGTAATTGTTTATTTTTTAGATGTTACAAACATTCATTTTTGTATATTATAAGAACAATCAATCAAATTTGGTACCTAACATACCTATCTTATCTTACTAATATTATAAATGCGAATATTTGTATGGATGGATGTGAGTTACTCTTTCACGCAATAAATATCGAATGGAATTTAAAAATTATTTCACTAATCGAAAGCTACATTATTTGCTAGTAATTTAGGCTATATATATTGGTAAGCTCTGGCGTTATGAATAAGCTGTGGCGTTATGAAATTATTTATTATACGTTTATTGTCCGAACGAAAAACAAAGCGTGTTGCTTAGTAATTGTTTGACGTGGGCTGTCATTTTGTTATTTGTTTAGATTACTCTGGAGATTCCTTTGATAGAAAAATTCAAATATGTATAAAATAGGTACTAATCTACATTTTGACCTTGGCCAACTGCTAGGGCGTATTTGATTATTACGTTTTAATAGGTGACATCGTGAAAAATTAATCTAACGGGTATGGAGGAGGAGGAATACGAGCGAAGCCGGGGGCAAAAGCTAGTTTAAAATAATATAATTTTCAATTAGATTCAAAGCATTCCATTTTGATTAGTACCCTAAGTGAGTATTTCGATTAAATTAATTAATTTAAAAAGTTTGATTGAACAATCGATGTTTTAAAAATGTCATTTTCAAATTGTGACATTTTGTAAGAGTTTTTGTAATGATTAAAAAAAACTTTTCCAAAGTATTGTCATGTGGTTGTATAATCCAGAAACCTTCGCGAGGGTGGAAAAAAGGTATTTTGAAAGTTTGAAACATTTCCTATGATTAATATAGCAACGCATGGCGGACATACATACATACAAACATTTTTAGATTTTTATATACATAAATTTGGGAGGCGGGGAAATTCATGTCGATTTTGTTAGACAATATGCTTCCTTGTAAGCGATCTCTTTATTATGGGGGTTAACAACTCGATACTAGACATCATACATTAATTTCAAGAAATTAGATAACAATTTCATAATTGGGGTCAATATTAATAATTACGATAGTTTTAGATAGTTGAAAGTGATGCAACACACAAAGGCAATTTCATGACATCATATTGTGCGCAAAAAGGTGGCGGATTTTTAAAAGTGACAGGTGAAATTACAGACCATTTATTACAGTCTCATAAATTACATAAATATAAAAAATGCATTTGTTTCATTTAAAATATGGATCACACGTGCAGACTAAACTGGTTTACTAACATAAATTATAATTATAGTCGTTAAAAATAATAATAATTAATCATTGAAGACAATATTAACGACTCTCGAACAGACGATATACTTAAAAATGACTAAATAGATATGGTCGAATTAGGTCAGTGGTCGGAGTACTTCCCCGGCAAGGGAAAGCTTCTGGGTTCAACTCCTAGATGCGACTGAATTTTCTTCTGTTTTACATTTTTCTTATTCTTTATGTTTAAGTTTTGTGGTGACAAGTAGATTTATAAGTTCTTTGGAGGACCATTTTGGATAGGTGTTTGGCTTACATTTCATGGTTGGAATACACATGCTAATAGCTTTTCGCGAAACAGAATAAAATGTATTGGTAACTGTATTTATACCTACATATTGCACAGATGACCAATCAAATGAGAGAAGAAACTTTAAAATTTTCTCAAAATCAGCTTTGAAAAAATTTTGGTAACTGAAAGACAATTTACAAGTATTAACATAGACATCAGAAATAATAACTTCCAGTGGAGAATGATAAACATCAATGGACACCAACGGTTCACTATATTCTTCAATTAATAGCATAATTATTAGTCTAGGGTGCGAATATTTTTATTTGATACTAGCTGGTTCCCGGCGTGCGTTGCAATGCAATATTTAAAGAAATTTATTGTTTCTCCCTGCATGTCCTTTCCCATGCGTCTCCGTTCCCCTCCCGCATCCCTTACCCTCCCGAGTTCCCCTTCCACCGTCCCCGCTCACCCTCTTCCCTCTCCCGCTCAACTGTCCCGCAAACCCTCCTCCCGCGTTCCATATATTTAGTCCCAGTATATTCAGTTTTCAAACACCTCGCGTGCCATCTATTACAGATTTTTTATTAAAATTTTCATTTTTCGTATATGAGAAACATTATATTTTTGTATAACTATAAGAATAATCAATCAAATTTGGTACCTAATACCGGTACCTATTTAAAATATCTATAATAAGGTCAAAAAACTCTAGAATACCTTGTTCCAAAAATTTACAACTTGTTACCCAACACAATAAAAAGCTGTGAAATGAGTTTCAGAAGGAAATGTATGCTAAAGAAATGGTTATGTGAAAGATTTTTTTTTTGTACTGATCTTTGTTTTTCCGCTTTTTCGTTTTAATGTTTTTTCCATTATTATTATCTCTTTTCTTTTATTTTTCTTTCTTTCTATCATTTTCTCTGTTCTGCATTTCTTATAGATTTTATTAACAATTTTTTTTTTCATAATATATGTTTTCTATGTATATATATGTATAATGTAATAATGTGTATATTTTATGTACCTGTCTCAATTTAAAAAAAAGTAAATGTCAAAAGAACCCGTTGACAAACTGATATCAAACAGTTTAACGGGACTTAATTTTTAAAAGTGTAAAAAATTGTAAATAAATAATAAGGGAATTTATTAATAAAATAAAAATAAAACAATTAAATGTGGCACCTAACATCGGTACCTATTTAAAATATCAATAATTTTAAAAATCCATAGGAAATTATTTTAAAACAAAAACAAACAAAAAAACTGCCCTCTAAATTCAATTTTATCAAACGCGCGACCTGTCCAACGTGCGAAGTTAAAATAGTCGTTATGTTTTCCGAAACTATTCAATTTTCTGCGCAATTTTCTTAATTTTTCTTTCCTTAAGAATCTTCTACAAGGTATTAGAAAACTTTTAAAAGAAGATGAATGAAATAGGTAAAGTCGTACTGAAGTTATGGCGTAACCAAGGGAAACAGGGATTCATTTTTATATATATATGTAGATAGTATTTGCCTGATTCAGCTCTCGGAATAGCGCCATGTTAAGAATAAAGCCTCCAGACTCACTAAGACTGATATTATTGTCACATCTCTTCCAGTTCATATTTGTTAGATTATAATCACCAGCAAGCAAATATGTTTTTCATTTGAGATTCGTTAAAATGGTTTTCAAAGATTAAATATAGCAATTGATGTTTTCATTATTATGTTATTCTACTTTAATAACTATAATAATTATTTCGGTTAAGTGAAAAAATTCAAATGTGCACTCATGGCACAGTTAACAAAAATGTTAACCTGATTCCAAGCACGCAATCGCGGGTCACACTAAATGCGAGCAAATAATTTGTATGTTTTTGCAAAAAAAGGGGTCGCTGGTGCATGACTTTCTCATCCAACTTCAATTGCGAGCGTATGTCAAATAAGCCTAATTATAATCTAATCTCGTGTAATTAAAATAATTTTATTATATTTTTATGATGTTCTCGTTCGTTACCCGTGAAATATCACGGGATGGAACTTGAAAAACCTGACAAATTTCTTACAGAATCAAAAGAAATACATATTGTAAATAACCAAAACGTTAAATATATTACAGGCAAATTCTTTTTGTAACTTTTCTGGATTCAAAAATATATTTTTTTT
Source organism: Limnephilus lunatus (assembly GCA_917563855.2). Classification (NCBI taxonomy): domain Eukaryota; kingdom Metazoa; phylum Arthropoda; class Insecta; order Trichoptera; family Limnephilidae; genus Limnephilus; species Limnephilus lunatus. The sequence goes on along the minus strand of OU830598.1, from coordinate 42,295,857 downwards.
TTTAATTAACACATACATTTTAATTAATAATTGGTTCCGGCACAAGTATATAATAACCTTTAATTATTAAACGATCTTCACGTCTCAATTTGAGAGGCGGGTATGGGTACCATTTATTGGATAACCAACACTCCTGCAGGTCACCCCAAGTGGTTGGCCAGGTTTGATGACTTAGCATTTGGGTGCCCGGGTTCATGGGGTGAGGTTTGTCCAGGTCTTACCGGCACATGCGGGCCGGATCGAGAGAGACTGGTTAAAGGAGAATTTTTTACCTCTCCAGCTGGAAATCTCGACCCATCGCCTTGTACCGCAGTAGGAGGGATGGATTCATAGGTCCGTCACTCCTGGACATATTGACTCCTAGATTCCCACCAACCGCTCATCGTTTTTTCCTTCCTAGAACTTCCTCTCCTTCCTTTCCCTAAAAAGACCCTCCACACAGCATCCCTAAAGATGACATAGGACCTGAGAGATTTTGTTTTCCTCATGGCCTCCTTTGCTATTCAGATCTGGTCATTAACCAGGGCGAGACTAAGAGTATCTTCCATTTAATCGTGAAATAACACAAATTAATCAAATAAAATTTATTTGCCGACGCCGGGATTCGATCCCGCGATCTTCGGATTGCGAGTCAAAATCCTTACCGCTAGACCACGTCGGCCGTCAAACTTTACAAAGTTTACCATCTATAAAAAACTTACGTCGCAAAATATTATCTATATTTGTTTTATTCCATCACAAATTCCTATTCGATATTTTTTCCTCTAGTATAACGACAAAAAGATATTCAAATAAGAAATAAAGCACGTACCTACAAGTACCTACACGCATAAATAAAATAAAAAAGTGTCAAAATTTCAATAATATTAACATTTTCAACGTGGAATAAAATATCAATATAAATAATGTATTGATAAAAAACCTTTTTCAAATAATCAAATTTAAGATGAAGCCATACTAAATAATGCAAAATCATACAAAATCGTATGTTTTACTTTTGAAAATTTGACCGCTTAGAAGTATTAAAGATGCTTCAATTAAATACTGCGTGTAGAACATACTTTGGCCCTTAAAAATATCGGTCATTTTTTTTAAAAAATAAAGTATTAGGTCTATAAAAAACATTTTTAACTGAAAACTCTGCTACTTATAAACACTTTTTCGGATATGATTTTATTGCATAATGTGGCAAATTCAGTTTCTTATATAATTATCGCGAAAAAAAATTATATTTACGCCCGAACCTCACAAAATAAAATATAATATGCATTTTCGCGTTGGTATTTTGGACATCACGGCGACAAAACGGCAGTCGACGAATTTGTTATATCAAAGTGAACCTTATACCGTCCACCGAAGAACGACTGGCAGCCGCCCCCCTGTCTTCCGTCATTACTCCTCCGAACGGAGCGGAGAGCAGTTGTGTTATGCTCCGCGCCGCTTATTTTCGTGAAATCAATTTAAAAATTCCGTTTTATTGCAATAAACAATGCATAAAAAAGGAATTAATGTTTTTTACAGGCCTTTACGAAATCAACATGTAAAAAAAAATCTCAAATATCTTTTCCAACCTTTCCAAAAGCTTTTTCTCAAGTATTTTTAAACTCCTCCCATAAAAGGGCGTGAATTCCGATTTCGATTTTTTCCTGTACTAGTGGATCGCCTTAAAAGTACATTCACTGTGAAAATATTTCACGAAAGCAAAAAAAAAAAACAATTCGCTGATTTGCAGAGGAAATTTTAAATTCTTAGAAACAAATTGAGATTCAACACTCTTGTGAATTCAAATCGTACGGCTTTACTTCTCACGGCAGTTAGAGATCACGATAGTCCAATTAGATCATAGGTTCTCAACGTGGGCGATAACGCCCCCTTTGGGGGCGTTTGAGACCTTCAGGGGGGCGGTAGAAGATCCAGAGACAATTGGGGGGCGTTGAGATGGCACAGGGGGGCGTTGGCAAGTAAAAAAATATGATCTAAAAAAGACAAACAAAACACTATCATCACATACTAATAAAGCAAAGTAAACTTTAATATTGGTTAATTTTTGTTATTAAAAACCCATGTCGGAAGTTAAAAAGAAGATACGGCAATATGGTGTGGATTATATTAAATACGGATTTATCGAAGATCCCACAAATCCATGCAATGAAGCCTTCTAGGTTTCAAGATCATTTTAATAAAATCCACCCGGATAAGAAAGACAAAGATGTGACCTATTTTCAAGACATAAAAAAGAAGTACAAACATCAGCCAACTATAAGAAAATAATTTTTCATCAGCTTCTAAGCATGACGATGATGGACTTCGAGCTTCGTACAATATCTCATTGTTGATTGCTAAAACAGGCAAACCACATACTATTGGGGAAGATTTAATTTTACCAGCAGTAAAAGAAGTAATTACCACTGCGCTCCATAAACCAGCTGCAGATATTATCCGAAAAATTCCTTTGAGCAATAGTTCTGTGCAAAGAAGAATTGATGAAATAGCTGAATCATTGTGCAATAATCTGCAGTCTTCTCGATTTTCAATTCAGCTGGATGAGTCAACTTTACCAACCAATGAAGCATTGCTATTGTCATACGTGAGGTTCATCAAAGATGAGAAAATATGTCAAGAACTATTGTTTGTTACAAATTTTGAAACAGATGCAAAAGGAAAAACCATATTTAATACACTGGAAAAGTTTTGTGACGAAAAGAAAATTCCTTTTAATAATATTTTGTCAGCTGCTACGGATGGCGCTCCAGCTAGGGCGTCACAAAGGCTTCATAGCGTGCTTAAAAAATAAAGTTCCTGAATTGCTTGCTGTGCATTGCGTAATTCATCGCAAGCATTTGGTTGCGAAAAATCTGAGTGAACGCCTACATACATCACTGCAATATGTTATCAGAGCAGTTAATAAAATCAGAAGTAACTTATGAATGACAGATTATTTAGTCAGCTTTGCATTGCCAATGATGAAGATTTCAACCGATTGCTGCTTCACACAGAGGTGCGCTGGCTGTCAAAAGGTTCTTGTTTGACTCGATTTTACAATCTGTTTGAGTCTGTGATAGAGTTCCTAGATGGTTCCTAGGAAACAAAGATACAGAATTGCGCGACAACCTCACCTCATCGAAGAACGATATTGCGTACTTGACAGACCTGTTTAAATTGTTTGTCAATCTCCAACTTCAAGGCGATGACTTAAATTTGATTAAAACAAAAAATTGCGTTGCAGCTTTTGTATCCAAACTACTATTATACAAAAGAAATATCGGCAGACGGGAATTTAATAACTTCCCAAATTTATCAGCAGTATGATTCCAGAACGACGACTTGCTTGTTTACTGTCAACACTTGGAAAACCTCCACAGTGATTTCAAGGAACGATTCCAGGATATTTAACGTGGACATACCAGACTGGGTTTTGGATCCTTTTTCAAATGTCAACACAGCAGGATCATCCCAGTTAGAAGAATAACTAATAGAACTGACGACAAATGAGGAATTAAAAATTACATTTACCAGACAGGGTTTTGGATCCTTTTTCAAATGTCAACACAGCAGGATCATCCCAGTTAGAAGAAGAACTAATAGAACTGACGACAAATGAGGAATTAAAAATTAAATTTAAGAATGGCTACCAAGAATTTTGGCTGCAGAAGCCGATTTCGCAACTGTACCCAGGATTATGGTCGATAGTTCAACGTTTTTACTAGCATTCCCATCGTCTTATTTAGCTGATCGTGGTCGTGGATTCAGTGCAGTAACAACGTTGGTAACCAAAAAGAAAAATAGGCTCCATATTACTGAATGCGGCGACTTACGTTTGTTTTAAAGTAAAATCGAGCCTAATATAAACGAACTTCTTAAAACGCATCAAATTAAACCATCTGATTAGATAAGTTATAAGTTCATAAATATAATCGTGGCAATAGCTGTTTCAGATTCGCGACTATTTTTTACATACTAGGTATCTAGTATGCATTTTTTACATACTAGGTATCTAGTATGTAAAAAATAAAAACGGACTTCCAGGAAACCCCCCCCCCCAAGATGGTATGTAAATGCAGTTGGGGGGCGCTAGGAAAAAATATATTGTCAAAGTGGGCGGTGGGAAAAAAAAGGTTGAGAATCTATGAATTAGATGATTAATTTGTGTATTTAAATTGTACTTTAGAAGTGCAGGTATTTTACAACTGTTTCACAGCGAAGATGTTTATAAAAATAGGATGTTCATCAATCATTATTCTGAATGGAATTTTAAATAAAATGTTTAATGGAACCAATACTTGATGTCATAAGCAACGCCATTTAACTCCAAGAAGGAAGTAGACCTCGCTCGTTCCAAATAACAAAATAAATATCTCATTGGAATGTATTTCTCACTGGAATGTATTTCTCATCGGAATGTATCGTCAATATTTTATTTTGATTTAGGTAAATAATGTAACGAGCCTCATGCATGCATTTTCAAATAGCTTGGAAAGAGTCACGTGATCACATTTTTCCAATGAGAATATAAAGAACATGTTATTTTTAAATACATATATTTAAATTTCGATTTTGTTTTCTTGATTAAATGATTTTTTTTTTATTTATTTATTTATCTATAATAAAATATAATTACAATGGTTTTATGTATATGCCCTTCTCACTAGGGTATACCTGTGTCGAGACAGGCGTAATACATATAATAAATGCAATAGAATCTTGTAAGTGATAAATAACCTACTTCCCGGCATCTAATCGAGCTTAAACTCTGCATATAGACTCGCTGTCGATGACAATGCATTCTATCAAATTTTGGCACCCATGCAAACACACGCGTTTTTCTGAAATTGGATGAAATTATTTAAAAAAAAATTACAGCAGTTAATATACGAAATAAATATCGGTACTGATCAATTATTTCGATTGGATGTTAGCGATATTGTTTCCAGTCCCTGGGGAAGAAGGTTCAATCTTCAGTCAAACCAAAAAAAAAACTTTAAAATTGGCTACTAGCCGGCCCAAGATATGGCGCATCTAGGTCTAAAATTGAAAATAGATACATAATATTAAAAAATAACCTTTTTACGGGTTGATTTTTTAATTAACGAAAACATTATAAAATAGATAGGTGCTGAATTTAAACGAATATAATTGCAGTACGATAGTATCAATATTTAGAAAAAATATATAACCCCCTTTCATTTATTGCATTGCTCTAAAAAAGGTGTACCTAACATGAATTAAATAATGTATTTTTAAAACCAAAACTTTATGCAATGTATAATAAAGAAAGGTAACATCATATTTAATAAATAAAAAATTAAAAAATATGATCTAATCCTAGAATCCTAGATATCAAAAAAAAATGTATATCATGTGACCCATATTTCTGAAATGTGTACGACTATTCAACAAAATTTCCGAGTTTATAAAAAGTGCTTCAATTTCGAAGGTACTAAAATGCAACAGGTATATTTTTTTAAATACTGCAGTTCTGAAAAACGATTAAAAAGTTTCCATACCACGTAAAATAGAGATAATAAAAACAAAACATGCAAGAGGCTCATTCCTTTAAGGTGGTCAACCGTAGTCAATGATCCGAGTTTATTTTTGTAGAAGAATTCGGAATTTCCCGTCGAATGTTATTTTAGAACAGTTTGCCGTTTCCAATTTGGTGAATTCCCAAGCGACTTACATTAAATACCAAATCATTATATGGCGCTTAGCGAGACATTGTTCCGCGGGAAAAAATACATCTCTTTAGATTTACTTTTCAACACCAACAAAGAACTGCACGATACAGTGCAGAATAAAAGACTATCGGAGATGTTCTAGACAGCCTGTGAATTATTTTCATACAATGCATAATATTATTATTATGTAAAAGTTAAGGGTATTGCAGCGAATGTTGAGTTGAGTTGGTGTGCAGAACTTAAACAGGTGCATTGCGTGCATGCATCAAGTTTAAAACTTGATTTTTACGTCATAAAAGAAAATTTCAATAAAAATTTTAAGAAGTTCAATTAGATACGCGAAAGAAAAAACTTTCGGTTGTTCGGTGTTTTTCGAGCAAATAAATGAAAATAACACACTCTAATATCTAAAGTAGAAATACAAATGAATTGATATCTTTTTTCGCTAAAACAATATAATAATGGGTGCCAATGCGTTTGAGAGATAGGTTGAGAGAGACCTAACCAAGACCTCTCCAGCCGGATTATTTCGACCCACCTTGCACCGCAATGGGAGGGATCTTGTAAGTGATAAATATGTCTGCCACTTCTAGAAACATTGACCCCAGATTCCTACCCATCCCTCATACCTTTTTTCCTTCCCAGAACTACATCTCCCTTTTCACCCTAAAAAGACTCTCAACACAGTATCCCCAAAGATGACATAGGCCCTGAGGTATTTTTGTTCTTCAGGGCCTCCAGTGTGGAGCTAAGGACATCAACGTGAAAGGTTATAATCATAATGATAATTGGATAATTTGTATAGCGCCGTTTTAGTGAAACATCACCTCACGGGCGACGTCCAAATATGACTTGAATTGTAGATATACATGCACCAAAGCACACTTAAATACAATAATCTTAAATACTTTTTTGTGGGTACGTAGGTGTGGCGCTGATGACGAATTCAAAGTAATCGCGGAAAGGATATAGCAGTTTGTTGACCTCATCAAATACACGTACACATTATTATATAATACAAAACACGTATTATGGACTCTCATTCGAGGCTAAGATGATTCCGAGTCTTTAAGAAAATAGGGTATTTTCAATGATTTTATATATATTTTTTTAATTACGGTGATGAGGAAATTTTTTAACGTTAATGAATAAATTCTCTTCAAGATTTAAGATTAGCCATTTTCGATTTGCCGCCAAAATGATGTGTTTGTTTATATTTATGAAATCGGCGGCAGTGACGTCACGCCGGGCAACGTAGATGACAGCCGTCTTCTATATCATAATGACGTTGTAGCCAGTTGGAACCGTTTCGGAAAGAGCGTTTTTTTTTCATTTCAATAATTATGAATGAAAATATTAAAATCACACATTTTCAGTACAATGATCAGAATCAGAAAAGAACTTCAAATCTTCCATACATTTTTAACGCTATTCTAGTTGGTGAAAATACTCCATTAGGACGAGGGAGAGTTTGATGGCTCGTTGACATCGGCCAAGTACATAATATAGGTATTACAATGATGCTCATTGGTAAGTTCATTTTATTGAAACATGCAAGCATTTCAATACAAAATACGTCTTTTTTGGTATCGCTATAACATGAGTCCATTAGAATTAAGATGAACCATGAACTCGGCAGTGAAACAAACACAAAACAATCCTAAAATTCTGTAGGTACGAAAGACTGCGATGGACTGGCCATCTGGACCTGTCATCTGGTTCAGAAAATCGTGACCAAGTGGATGACCAGAGGGAGTGACCTAGAGACAAACCGACGAAGAAGTGGGCTGACTTTGTGGACTGAGAAATGGATCCCACGCGGTATTATGAATGTCGTCGTAATGCAAATCGGACCCTAGCGACTAATAAATAGCGATTAATACCATAGCGGCTGAAAAAATAAAGAATAAGCTATTTAAATATAAGAATCCGACTACGATTACAATTCTGACGCCGCGCCATATGAAACCATCTGCGTGAAGTTGATGAATTGAACGTGAAGTTTGTGACTTAATATATTATCGTAATAGAACCGAATTAAAGCAAGTAGCCAATACTGCAAAAAGATGGCGCCACTTATGTTAACCTCTAGCACGAGGAACGTTGGCTGGCAGGCGTAAGTACTCTTGGATGGTTCCGCGACTTTTCACCTAGTGACAAAATATCCCCTACGGACAAAACATCTTCCAATAAAATATCTACTAAAACCTAACCTAACAAGAAATGGGTCAAAAATAATACAGACATCTCTCCAGTCTGGATATGTATGATAGTTTGTGACCAAGCAACTGCTGCGTCGCCGGCCACCCGCAGGGCCTAGTAGCAAAAACCTACTGAGCGGTTTTTTAAATGCTAGTCCCAATTATTATGTTGTTTTTACTCAATTGTGTAAAATTCAGAAAATGGGGTTAAAGCGGATCTCTCAGTGGCAGATTTGGAGATGATCCCTCAGAAGAGAACCCAGAAATATTTTTAGTAATTTACTTCGGAAGGATTTTCATCTCTAATGAGAAATCCTCGGAGACCAAAATGAATATCACATTTCAAAGAAGAGATATCAAACTGACAGTTTGATAATGCCCTCAGAAGGCGAAACAGCTGTCACGCGTAATAATAATTACCAGCAGAACTTGTTTATAAATAAACTGTTTTTATTAATTTAATAATAAAATCATTGAATATATAAAATAAATAAAAATTAAAATGGAGTTCTACAAATTAAACTTGATAACAATAATGAAACAACCTCAATTAAATAAGTTTATCGGGAGACAAGAGATGAAATAATCTGATGTGATATCTCTCATAATTCAAGTTTAGTAATGACGCCAAATTTATTCCCGAACTTAGGGGGTGTAAAAAGCTCGGTGGCATAAAGGCCAAACAAATAATTTATGTGTTTCCTATAATTTCATACCTACAAGTTCGCCTAATCTCAAATACAACAAATCAGAACTTCCACGGTACTTTCCGAACAATCCAAGACGAAAATTAAAGAAGGAATATATGCGATTCCATGCGGCAAGCCTCTTTCTGTAAATATTACAGTTAAACTGAACTGTTTTTAGGTACTTCCCCCTAACTTTGGGAAACGTTGTGCCGTTAAAGTAATAGGAAAGAAGAAGGAAATGGGAGAGAGCAAGAAAGAGACAAATTATACGCATTTTAAAATCTTGTCACTAAACTCAGCAGACGCTATTATTTTAATGATTTATTTACTAGCTGACCCGACGAAATTCGTACCGCCTCAGAATCAAAAACTGTTGAATTAAATTCAGTTTTTTTATTAAGTTAAAAATTACACAATGAAGCAATCATCAATGCGCAACTGTCCGTGTTTTGTTTTTGTCAGTATCAGAGATGGCGTTGTATACGGATTTATATTTTTTGTGAATTTCTTATTTTTCCACTTACTTACGGGAATTTAAGAGGCGGGTAAGGGTGCCGCAGCCCCGGGAACCATTTATTGGATAACCAACACCTGTCATACGTCACCCATAGGTCACCCCAAGTGGTTCGCTACGTTTGGCGATTTAGCAGGGGTGCCCGGGTTCATGGGGTGACGTTTGTCCGGGTCTTGGCGGCGGATGCATCTGCCCATCCGCTGCGTGGCGGGCCGGATCGAGAGAGACCATTCCAGCTGGACTCTCTCGACCCATCGCCTTGCACCGCAGTTTGAGGGATGGATTCATTCGTCCGTGACTCCCGGACACACTGACCCCCAGATTCCTACCCACACCACATGCCTTTTTCCTTCCCAGAACTTCCTATCCTTCCCTTCCTTAAAAAGACCCTCCACAACAGCATCCCCTAAGATGACATAGGTCCTGAGGAAAAAAATTGCTTTTCATTTTCTTTATACGTGTGAGGTATTTTTATTATAATTATTGTATCTTTCCTTTGGATGGGTAGAGACATACGTTCACCATTTGTCTAATTTTCGACTATTGACATTTAGTGTGTAAGAAAGAGAAGCAGCATTATATGTTTAATAATAAAACAAAACAATCAGCGCATTGACATTTGACGTTTTTGAATTTTTGGAATTCACTGACTTATCAATATTATAGGTAATTATCACAAAATTGCCGCAGCTCTTTTAAAATATGAGAATTCGTTCCATACAAAATGTATGGAGAAAAGAATGTTCTTAATAACTATTTTTTTCGTTAATTTTTGTGATATTTTAATAGTTATTATGTTATCCGGGGCGGAGACAAATCCAACAAATCAAATATCATCAAAATCGGTCCAACCGTTCTCGAGTTATAAATAGTGTAACTAACCCGACTTTGTTTTGTATATTATAAGAATTTTACGTTATTGAAGGCCCTGAGGAAAAAAATTCCCTCGGGATCTATTTCATCATTGGGGATGCTGTGTGGAGGGTATTTTTATTGAAAGAAAGGAGAGGAAGTTTTGGGAAGGAAGGAAGGAGGTATGAGTGGGTAGGAAGGTTTCCAGGAGTGGCGGACGTATGAATTCATCCTTCCCTCTACAGTACAAGGCGATGTGTTAAGAGAATCCGACTGGAGGGGTCAAAAAGAGCTCAACTCGTTTCTTCCGATCCGACCCGCCACGCTGTAGGTGGGCAAACGCACCCGCCGCTACGACCTAGACGGTTCCATTCAAACTCAAAATTAAGTCAACTCAAAACCTCGTTGAAAAGTCATTTGAAGCTATGAAAAAACAAAATTTAAAATTTTTTTATTACCTAACCTAACCTTAACCTTCAATGACTTTCCAAATGAGGTGTTGATTTGGTTTCATTCTGAGTTGTCCGGTCACCGACCTAGATAAACTCCATGAACCGGAGCACCCCTGCTAAGTCATCAAACGTAACGAACAACTTGGGGCGACAGACGACAGGGGTGTTGTTCCAATAAATGGTTCCCGCGGACTCTCAACAAGGACAAAAAAAACAAATAATCGAAAACAATCACATGAAAAAATAACCACAGTCGACGATAAACAATTGAGATCAATCAACTGAATTAAAAAAAACAACAACAACAAAAAAGAGATGGAAAAAAATTATACAAAATAAACAATAACAAAAAAGTAAGGGTGAATGTTCGTGCGATCAGCCGACAGTACAGACATCCACGTAATGGGAAGTACCAATGGTACGGAGTATCCAATCTGACTTATACATGGCGTTCTCGGTTACCTCGTTAGTGACACGGTGAGAATGTACAATTATTTCCCATGACGGAAGTATAAGCCTATTCGTCACATATTATACCCTCTATATCCATATACGGTTGAAAATTGTTTATGGTGTGTTAAGCCGACGAAATTCTTTTTTAATGTTTAAGCCCCATACAAAAGTCGTAAAAGAAATTTAAGAGTATTTTCTGTCAAAATATGAAAGTGAGTTCTTTATTATCCTGTTACTATCTGTTCATAAAAATCGTAAGGGCTACGAACCGAACTCTCGAGATTGAGTTTAAGTTGATATTTATGAATAAGAAAAAGTTTTTTTTTTTTTTTTGAAATAAATGTTATTAGAAGCGTAGTTTCAGATATTATTTATAAACAAGAGAACATTTTAAGAGTACATTTTTGTCCTCATAGAATATTTATGATTATTTTTTTGTTAGTGAACACAACACACGAAATGAAAAAAAATAACAAATAAATTAGAAAGAATAATATGCCAACCATCCAATAATGGTGCACAGCAATATCAAGTGAAGTACTTAACTTAATTTAACCAGTGATTCCTGATATTATTTGGAGTATAAAATGTAAACGAAATTTATGTTTTTGTTACTGCTGTTAAATAAGTCATAGCGGTAACATCATTATTAAACAATTAAGAAAATATTAACATTTAGTGCGGGGAAAACTTATTCCGAAGTATCCCATCCCACATAATAGAGTATCTATTGTCTCAATTATTTTTGTCAGCAAATTGGTTTAACAGGTAATAAATCAACAGACTCCTTCAAAATTCGACTTTTACAATCGTATAAATAAGTGGTCTCAAAGTGGTTTAACCAGTTTGAAAATGGCCTTGTAACCCGAAACAGCTATCACAAAAATAAAATACTTGCAGAACTAACATAATAATACCATTATTAAATTAAATTTAAATTTTAAAAAATACCCGCATATAACCAATTAATAAGAATATTTTGTATCCATATGAATGTAGGTACCACCAGGTTGAATACAACTGTCTACAAAAGTCCATAGTGTTAAAAATATAATAACAGGTAAAGATCCAGAGTTATCATTTCTCCTTGCTTTGCTGCGCTCCGGGCGCCCGAAATTCACCATACAATCAGCTAAATCCCACCAATTAGGGAGTACTTACCCAAAAACTATATTAATTGGGTGTTAAATCAAAAACGAGAATAATAAAAATGTTCTTTAGGAGTTAATGTCCCGAAAAACTAAGACAAAGCTTCAAGGCCTTCGTCTCCAGCGAGCGAGACGGGGTCCGAACCAAACTAAACTACGATAATGCTACCTCTATCTAATACTTACTACCTACCTCCCAAACAAAACCTACTACCGAATAATACACGGCGACCAGCCGACATGTTATTACACAGGAGTCTAAGAAGTAAACGGTCCAGTACTCTAGACTCGGATACCCATTCATAGTACCCACACCTAGGTAGATGATGTAGTTGCCAGGTGACCAAGAAGTATTTCATGCTCTTGCTTAAAAAGGTTTTGTTTATGTTTTCATTTTTTATTTATTTACGCCCCAAAAGGAGGATAATACAAGTATAATTTATATGAAAACGGTTGAAAAAAACAATAATAGCAATTAAATTGAATTGAAATAAGTGGCAAAAAGGCTTTAATATTGTGATGCATGTACAGCGGTGTTTTCGTGGGTTTGACGACAGTCACGTCAATTTCAGAAAGTGGGGGTATCGCTTTTCGCATGATCCGCCGCCCCAGGAACCATTTATTGGATAACCAGCACCTCTGCACCAATAGGTCGTTACCTTTGGTAACTTAAAGGGGTGCCCGGTTTCATGTGGTGAGGTTCGTCTAGGTCTTAGCGGCACACGCTTTTGCCCAACTACTACGTGGCAATCCGGTTCAGGAGAGATTGGTTGAGGGAGACCTTTGACCTCTCCAGAAGAGCTCTACCGAAACATTGCCTTGGGAGGAATGAATTCATACGACCATCGCTCCTGGATACACTGCCCCCCAGGTTCCTATCCATCCCACGTACCTACTTCCATGCCAGAACTTCCTCTCCTTCCTTTCCTAAAAATATTTTCCACACAGCATCCCCAAAGATGACATCTGCCCTGATGGGAATTATTATTCAGGGTCTACTGTGCGGAGCTAATGAAAAAAACTTTTTAATATCTTCATAGGTTATTATACCCATCAATGAAGGAGATATACTATAATACTTATAAAGCCAAACGGAACATGAAACAGAACAAGACACAGAAAACAAGAAGGTTTCGGTCGCATCTGGGAATCGAACCCAGGATATATATCTGTCTTGCCGGGAAAACGTCTTAATCCAGCCGGCCAAAGGAACTTGAGAAAAATCAGAAAAAATGAGGTCGACAGCCGTTCTTCTTAAGTACCTAATAAAATTATGTTAGTTTTATTCGACGTTTTGTTATCAAACTTATACAATGTACTGAATCACCTAATTTGCCAATTCGTTGGCGAAGGAGCAAGGACCGGGTGCAAGGTTGGGAAATTGCGCCAATAATAATAATAATAAAAAAAATAGGTGTAAAAGCTAGTAGATTAAAAAGATATAATTATACGTATAATAAAAAAAATAATAATAGATTATTTCAGAAAAATGAGAAAATATTTTATTCCAAACTTGACGATAAACAAAATATTATTTAGAATAATAATAATCCGTTGCCATCTGAATCAGATATGCGCGATTTTTGGACAAATATTTGGAGTAAAGATATAAAACATAACGAGTCAGGTCCGTGGATAGAAAATGAAGAACTCAATTGTTCAGACATTGAACAAATGAGTTTTTCTGATATATCGGTTGAATTGTTAGCCAAAATTATAAAAAGTACTCATAATTGGAAAGCCACGGGTTGCGATTGGATACATAATTTTTGGTATAAACGTCTGACTACTTTACATCCCCTTTTGGCAAAAAATCTTTCAAAATTTGTCAGAGAACCTCAAAATTTTCCAAATTTTCTAACTAAGGGCATTACTTATATGTTGCCTAAAAGCGAACATGTTAATAATCCCTCTCAGTATAGACCCATTACATGTTTACCGACAATATATAAAATTTTAACCTCTTGCTTGACAGATTTAATATACACTCATTTAGATGAAAAAAATGTTTTATCTGAACAACAAAAAGGTTGTTGCAGAAAACATATGGGATGTAAAGAACAATTAGTTATTGATTCTGTAATTCTAAAACAGATTCAAACCCAAAAACGTAATTTACATATTTGTTATATTGATTACCAAAAGGCTTATGATAGTGTCCCGCACTCGTGGCTGATAAAAGTTTTAAATATATACAAAATTAACCCAATTATTATTAGCTTTTTGGAAAAAATTATGGCATTTTGGAATACCGATTTGCTTTTGAATTTGAAAGATAAGAAAATTATAGTACCGGGCATTTCAATAAAAAGAGGGATTTTTCAAGGAGACTCATTGAGTCCTCTTTGGTTTTGCTTAGCATTAAATCCTCTATCTAAAATGTTAATTAAAAGCAAGTTTGGAATAAAAATTAAAGGTAATACTAGAGAGAGAAATATAATTTCTCACTTATTATTTATGGATGATTTAAAATTATATTCGAATTCTGAACCAAATTGAGAGAAAATGATTAAAGTAGTTAAAAATTTTTCAGATGATATTAAAATGACTTTTGGTTTAGATAAATGTAGAACGATCCATATAGAGAAAGGTAAAATTGTAGATGGAGACGAGGGTATATTTAGAAATTTCAAAATTGAAAGTATGAAAGGGGGTGAGGTTTATAAATATTTAGGATATCCGCAATCAAATAGATTAGATCATACTAGTATTAAAAATGATATTAGGATTAAATTTAAAACTAGGATCAGAAAAATTTTGAAATGCAATCTATCTGCTAAAAATTTAGTAAAGGCGATAAATACTTGGGCAATACCTCTATTAACTTACTCATTTGGCATAATTAAATGGTCTAATACAGATTTAGATAGCTTAGAACGATTGATTAGAACTACATTAACTAAATTTCATTGCCATCATCCAAATTCAGCTGTAGAACGAATTAATTTACCCAGAAATTTAGGAGGTAGAGGTATAGTCAAAATAACATCTTTAAAACATAATCAGGTAGAAATGCTAAGAATTTTTTTCCATAGGAAAGCTGATAGTTCAGAAATGCACAAAATTATTTGCAAGGCAGATAGAAATATTTCACCATTAAATTTATACGACGAGAATGCCAGCATTCTTATAAATACCAACCAGGAATTATTAGATTCCTGGTCAAATAAAATTCTTCACGCAAAACACTTCAATTATCTCAACCAAACACATGTTGACAAATTTTCGTCAAACAAATGGTTGAGTATTGGAGAGTTGAGCGCAGAAATAGAAGGCTTTATGCTTGCTATTCAAGATAGAGTCATTAATACTAAAAATTATAGGAAGCATATCATCAAAGATGCAAATCAAATTGATGATTTATGTAGAAAATGTTTGGCTTTTCCGGAAACTATAGAACATATTATATCGGGATGTTCTGTATTAGCGCCGTCCGAGTATACATTTAGGCACAATCAAGTTTTAAAAATAATTCACCAAAGTTTGGTAATTAAACATAACTTGATTGACTGCCGTAATGTACCACCATATTATGAATATGAACCAAATTCATTTTTAGAAAATGAATTTTATAAAATTTATTATGATAAAACTATTCTGACAGACAGAACAATTAGTCATAATAGACCCGATATAGTTTTACATGACAAAATTAAGAAAATAACTTATATCATTGATGTCGCTATTCCAAATTCTTGTAATATTCAGAAAACTGTTTCTGAAAAAATAAGAAAATATACAGATTTAGGAAATGAAATTAAAAGAATTTGGCATTCTCAGACTATAAAAATATTACCATTTGTTATTTCGGCTACTGGCATTATACCTAGCTCTCTCATTCAAAATTTAGGCGTATTAGATTTGTCAAAAAATTTGTACATAAAAATGCAAAAGTCGGTCATTTTAAATACATGTAGGATTACGAAAGATTTTTTAAATATTTATATTGAGGGATCAGTAGGATTTATCGGACCAGTTAGGATTTCATCAGAGCCGAACCCTCTGATATGAAAATATCTGGAGTCGGTGAAATATTTTCCCATTATGTTTCTGGTGGATTGACGTATTGTTCTTGTATTGTTTTATTCTTATATAGTGCACTTACATTGCGTTCATTTACTAGATATTCATTTGTGGAAAAGTGTGTGGAAGGGTTTAGTCTTTCATTTGGGAAAGATTCAACCCGGACATAAAATCTGGAGCACCGTACTAAAATCTCTAGAGAGAGAAATATAATTTCTCATTAATTATTTATGGATGATTTAAAATTATATTCGAATTCTGAACCAAATTTAGAGAAAATGATTAAAGTAGTTAAAATTTTTTCAGATGATATTAAAATGACTGTTGGTTTAGATAAATGTAGAACGATCCATATAGAGAAAGGTAAAAT
Organism: Limnephilus lunatus; assembly: GCA_917563855.2. NCBI lineage: Eukaryota > Metazoa > Arthropoda > Insecta > Trichoptera > Limnephilidae > Limnephilus > Limnephilus lunatus. Next base: position 42,279,480 of record OU830598.1, on the reverse strand, counting down.
TGTAGATGGAGACGAGGGTATATTTAGAAATTTCAAAATTGAAAGTATGAAAGGGGATGAGGTTTATAAATATTTAGGATATCCGCAATCAAATAGATTAGATCATACTAGTATTAAAAATGATATCAGGATTAAATTTAAAACTAGGATCAGAAAAATTTTGAAATGCAATTAATTTATAAAAATTTAGTAAAGGCGATAAATACTTGGGCAATACCTCTATTAACTTACTCATTTGGCATAATTAAATGGTCTAATACAGATTTAGATAGCTTAGAACGATTAATTAGAACTACATTAACAAAATTTCATTCCCATCATCCAAATTCAGCTATAGAACGAATAAATTTACCTAGAAATTTAGGAGGTAGAGGTATAGTCAAAATAACATCTTTAAAACATAATCAGGTAGAAATGCTAAGAAATTTTTTCCATAGGAAAGCTGATAGTTCAGAAATGCATAAAATAATTTGCAAGGCAGATAGAAATATTTCGCCATTAAATTTATACGACGAGAATGCCAGCATTCTTATAAATACCAACCAGGAATTATTAGATTCCTGGTCAAATAAAATTCTTCACGCAAAACACTTCAATTATCTCAACCAAACATATGTTGACAAATTTTCGTCAAACAAATGGTTGAGTATTGGAGAGTTGAGCGCAGAAATAGAAGGCTTTATGCTTGCTATTCAAGATAGAGTCATTAATACTAAAAATTATAGGAAGCATATCATCAAAGATGCAAATCAAATTGATGATTTATGTAGAAAATGTTTGGCTTTTCCGGAAACTATAGAACATATTATATCGGGATGTTCTGTATTAGCGCCGTCCGAGTATACATTTAGGCACAATCAAGTTTTAAAAATAATTCACCAAAGTTTGGTAATTAAACATAACTTGATTGACTGCCGTAATGTACCATATTATGAATATGAACCAAATTCATTTTTAGAAAATGAATTTTATAAAATTTATTATGATAAAACTATTCTGACAGACAGAACAATTAGTCATAATAGACCCGATATAGTTTTACATGACAAAATTAAGAAAATAACTTATATCATTGATGTCGCTATTCCAAATTCTTGTAATATTCAGAAAACTGTTTCTGAAAAAATAAGAAAATATACAGATTTAGGAAATGAAATTAAAAGAATTTGGCATTCTCAGACTATAAAAATATTACCATTTGTTATTTCGGCTACTGGCATTATACCTAGCTCTCTCATTCAAAATTTAGGCGTATTAGATTTGTCAAAAAATTTGTACATAAAAATGCAAAAGTCGGTCATTTTAAATACATGTAGGATTACGAAAGATTTTTTAAATATTTATATTGAGGGATCAGTAGGATTTATCGGACCAGTTAGGATTTCATCAGAGCCGAACCCTCTGATATGAAAATATCTGGAGTCGGTGAAATATTTTCCCATTATGTTTCTGGTGGATTGACGTATTGTTCTTGTATTGTTTTGTATTTATTATACTTATATAGTGCACTTACATTGCGTGAATTTACTAGATATTCATTTGTGGAAAAGTGTGTGGAAGGGTTAAGTCTTTCATTTGGGAAAGATTTAACCCGGACATAAAATCTGGAGCACCATAAAGGTCTTTATTCCAGGATGTGGGGAGGAGAGTGCAATCCCACACATCCCATACAGAGTATAAGTACAGCATATAATAAAATCATAGGTATTTATAAATAAATAAGAGTTAACATTAAACAGAGTCAAGGCTAAAAAATAATAAAATAGATTAAAAATAAAAATCGAAAGCAAAGAAAAATAGGAAAGTGACAATAATATAGTAAGATTGAATTTAGAAAGATAAAAATAAAAGAAGTAATATCATTAGTTAATAATTTAACGAATTAATTTACCGAGAAATTTAGGAGGTAGAGGTATAGTCAAAATAACATCTTTAAAACATAATCAGGTAGAAATGCTAAGAAATTTTTTCCATAGGAAAGCTGATAGTTCAGAAATGCATAAAATAATTTGCAAGGCAGATAGAAATATTTCGCCATTAAATTTATACGACGAGAATGCCAGCATTCTTATAAATACCAACCAGGAATTATTAGATTCCTGGTCAAATAATATTCTTCACGCAAAACACTTCAATTATCTCAACCAAACATATGTTGACAAATTTTCGTCAAACAAATGGTTGAGTATTGGAGAGTTGAGCGCAGAAATAGAAGGCTTTATGCTTGCTATTCAAGATAGAGTCATTAATACTAAAAATTATAGGAAGCATATCATCAAAGATGCAAATCAAATTGATGATTTATGTAGAAAATGTTTGGCTTTTCCGGAAACTATAGAACATATTATATCGGGATGTTCTGTATTAGCGCCGTCCGAGTATACATTTAGGCACAATCAAGTTTTAAAAATAATTCACCAAAGTTTGGTAATTAAACATAACTTGATTGACTGCCGTAATGTACCATATTATGAATATGAACCAAATTCATTTTAGGAAAATGAATTTTATAAAATTTATTATGATAAAAGTATTCTAACAGACAGAACAATTAGTCATAATAGACCCGATATAGTTTTACATGACAAAATTAAGAAAATAACTTATATCATTGATGTCGCTATTACTAATTCTTGTAATATTCAGAAAACTGTTTCTGAAAAAATAAGAAAATATACAGATTTAGGAAATGAGATTAAAAGAATTTGGCATTCTCAGACTATAAAAATATTACCATTTGTTATTTCGGCTACTGGCATTATACCTAGCTCTCTCATTCAAAATTTAGGCGTATTAGATTTGTCAAAAAAATTATTCATAAAAATGCAAAAGTCGGTTATTTTAAATACATGTAGGATTACGAAAATTTTTTAAATATTTATATTGAGGGATCAGTAGGATTTATCGGACCAGTTAGGATTTCATCAGAGCCGAACCCTCTGATATGAAAATATCTGGAGTCGGTGAAATATTTTCCCATTATGTTTCTGGTGGATTGACGTATTGTTCTTGTATTGTTTTGTATTTATTATCTTATATAGTGCACTTACATTGCGTGAATTTACTAGATATTCATTTGTGGAAAAGTGTGTGGAAGGGTTTAGTCTTTCATTTGGGAAAGATTCAACCCGGACATAAAATCTGGAGCACCGTAAAATAAGAAAGGATTCAAAGATATATGATAAAATCTTTTACTGAGCTCTTATTGGTCTATCGGATTTGATATTGTGGGAGCCAGTGTCTTTCTCCAGTATTCTTCGATGCTCGAACCTGAAGACAGACGGGATTCTATAGAATATTTCTGGAGTAGTTTATCCTTTCCCTCAGTCCTGCAATCCTGGTCCTTAATAGAGCTTTAAATCCTGGAACTCGCCCTTCTGTAAACATTGAGGAGGCACTGCAGTGCCTGGGGAGTCCGAACATCAGACGGTAAGCATTATTATATTGTACGCGAAGCCTTTCTATGGTTCTTTTTTTTAAGTTTGCCCAAAGCTCGCATGTGTACAGGGTGGTGCAGAAGGCTAAGAAGAGCGTCCTTTTCACCCGTGGACTGCAGAGTCGAAATCTTCTACTGAGCATGTTGCATTTTATGCTCAGTACACGCCTCTGCCTGTCAATATCTTCGTCATCTGTTAATTTATTGTTGATGATATGTCTTAGATATTTGGTGGATTCTACTGTTTTTAGAAGTTCGCCGTTCAAAAAGGCAGGAGGAATATTTTTTGGGCCTTCCCCGTGTTTTATGACCAACAGTGCTGTTTTTTCGCATTATAGATCATGTTGGTTTCGTGTGCGAATTCTTCACAGATCTTTAGGAGGATTCGCAATCCCCTTATTGAAGGTGCCATCAGGACCATATCATCTGCGTAGCTCATATTGTTGATACATTGACCTCCGATGTGGCAGCCCACTCCAGCATTGTTTAACCTGTGGGTTAGTTCATCCATGTATATGTTAAACAGTGCTGGGGACATACATCCTCCCTGTCTGACCCCGCTTTTCAGGAAATAGGGTTCAGAAAATCCATCTTTCCACTTTACAAGGTTTTCCTGTTGACCTCATCGACGGGGAAATAAACTTTTGGCATTGAAAATGTTTGGTGATTTTGAATTTCTTTTTCAATTTAAAATGTCTGATGTATTTATTGACTGAATATGTGTGATGTCATCTTCCTGTTGAGTCCAATTAAAACGGCGCGGTATTCTAGATACTGAAAACGGTAGGAAAAAAAATTAAACAAGTGCATTACAAACGTCATTGTCACTTCACATTTTGTCGTTTAAAAAAAAAATTGGTAGTGGATCCGAAACGTTGGTTTCATAGAGATGTACATTATACTTGTTTTGCGGTTAATTTTCAGTTTTGAATACAAAGCGTGGTGTTTTGTCTTTCCAACACCGTTTAGATCGTATTTCTCACTATGATAGTAAGGAGACACAACCGTTTCTATGAGACTTATATGAGTTGTTCTAAAAATATAAAGCAGAACCCTGTTTATTTTGGCTCTGATATTATGAAATTTGCACAGCATTTTGTGTCTTTAATTTGTAGGTCAGCTCGCAATGTACCTATTTGCTTTATTTAATTAACTGTCAAAATATAAAACAGTACGTCAAGTTGTATTTTCTGCATGTTCTATCAAAATCGTGGGAAGAGCCGGGTCGGAAAGAAAGTAACGATTTCTCGTATAACTTATTTTAGGCGTTCATTATTGAAATATTACAATTTGACAGGCGGGTATGGGTACCGCCGCCCCGGGAACCATTTATTGGATAACCAACACCCTGCCATAGTGGTTAGCAACGTTTGGTGAATTAGCAGGGGTGCCCGGGTTAATGGAGTGAGGTTTGACTAGGTCTTTACGGCCAATGCGTTTGCCAACCTTTGCGTAGCGGGCCAGATAGGTAGATTTTTTGAAGCCGTTGAAGGAGACCTAACCCAGACCTCTCCAGCCGATATTTATCGATCCATCGCCATACACCGCAGTGGGGGGAGATAGATCAACACGTCCGTCACTCCTAGACACACTAACTCCCAGATTTTTGCCAACACCTCACACCTTTTTCCTTCCTAGAACTTACTCTCCTTATTTCCCTATACAGAATCATGAAGCTTCCTTAAAAGATGACACAGGCCATTAGACATTTTTTTTCTATGTGGAGCAAATGTAAAAAAATCTCTAAGACGAAAATATAGCTATCTTTTTTTTACATTAATTAGCTCCACACAGGAGGCCCTGAGGAAAATTATTCCCCTCAGAGCCTATGTTATCATTGGGTATTATACTGTGTGGAGGTTCTGTTTAGGAAAAGGAAGGACAGAAAGTTCTGGGAAGGAAAAGGGTGTATGAGGGGTGGGTAGGAATCTGGGGTCAGTGTGTCCAGGAGTGACGGACGTATGAATCTATCCGTCCCACTGCGGTGCAAGGCGATATTCCAAGAGAGTACGGCTGGAGAAGTCAAAGGGACTCCCTCAACTATTCTCTCTCGATCCAGCCTGCCATGCAGTTGGCGGGCAGAAGCATCCGCCACCAAGACCCGGATAAACCTCACCCCATGAACCTGGTCCCCCCCTGCTAAGTCACCAAACGTAGCGAACCACTTGGGGTGACCTACTGCAGAGGTATTGGTGTTTCCAATAAATGGTTTCCGAGGTGGCGGTACCCATACCCGCCTCCCAAAATGAAATATTATTATTTTCTAGTTTATAGTATTCGGTGGGAGATTGGTTTAGTTATAATTAAAGATAATGAAGTAAAGTTTAAACCACTAGTCAACTAGACAAGACCACTCCGCTAACTTCATTCAAGTATGAAGAGAGTACTAAAGTTCTCATTATTTCAGGCGTGCTAGACTAGACTGGAGTGTGAATACAAGTACCGTTTAGTACTAGAATTATGGAGAAAATCTTTATTTCACATATCGCAAGTACATTTTTTTTTATGTGAATACCACATAAGAGTCCCAGCTGCTTCCGTCTGGAGCCAGTGAGACTATGAAATCCCCAATTGGGGTATGTTGTGAGGCAGAATGTAATGGGGACGGGAAGGAGATGGGGAATAGGTCATCAAACACGGCTAAAGCCATTTTAAGCAACGTTTCAATTCTGAATGGTGGTCTTACATCACAGCCATATTTGGCAGCAGGATTTGGAGAGACCGGTTGAGGGAGAACTTTTTAGACTCTCTCGACCCATCGCCTTGCACCGCAATGGGAAGGATGGATTCATACGTCCGTTACTACTAGACACAATGACCTTCCCCCAGATTCCTACCCATACATTTTTACATTTAACCTTCCCAGATCTTCATCTAATTAGACACAATGACCTTCCCCCAGATTCTTACCCATACATATTTACATTTTACCTTCCCAGATCTTCATCTAATTCCTTTCATTAAAAAAATCCTCCACACAGTATCTCCAAAGATGACATAGACCCCGAGGGAAATTATTTTCCCTAGGGCATTCTGTGTGCAGCGAAAAAAAAGAAAGTCGGGCAAAAGTAAACCTCAAGTTTATAATTGACTGGGCCCGACCGTAGCGAAGTCCTGTCTTAACTCGACCGTTTTGCGTGTCTTCTTTGAAAATTTATTCATTTCATTTGAAAGCTTATCTTGTTTGTACTTTTTGTTTTAATTTTTACAATATTTTGCCCATTTAGCCAGAAGAAACTTTTGAAAAAAAACTATCATTGAGATAATGCAATTTTTGGGGCGAATTACTTAATTCCTTATTTCAAAGTTAAAAAAATTACATTATATATTTTTTTTTTTACATTTACTCCACACAGGAAGCCCTGAGGAAAATAATTTCCCTCAGGGCCTATGTCATCTTTGAGGATGCTGTATGGAGGGTCTTTTTGAGGAAAGGAAGGAGTGAACATGGGTCTTGAAGAGACCCATGTTGTAGGAGGGAGGAAACACAGAGGCTGGTAAATCGTTCCACATCCGAGCTGTTAAACTCAAGAACGAGTCGTAAAAACGACCCGTTCTCATGTGACTAATGTCAACCGTGTACTAATGTTGGGCGGGTGTTTGGCGTGTTTCCCGACTATGCACCGGTGCCGAGGGGATCAACGACGCTAGTTCCTCGGAGCATTTTCCATTGTAATACCGGTAGAACAAGGACAGCATTCCCACCTGACGCCTGTGCTCTAAAGATTGCAATCCGTCTGTTAAGATGGGAGAATCTATCAAACGGACCGCCCGTTTCTGCACAGAGTCAAGGGTTTTTTAAGGTATTTTGGAGCTCCAGACCAGAGGTGGCTGCCAAATTCAACCGTGGGGCGCACTTGCGATTTGTACAGGGTTAGCAGTTGTGTACTATTAAAGTATCTGCGGGCCCTGTACAGTACGCCCAGTTTCTGAGAAGCTAATTTAACTCTGGTTTCGATGGAGCCCCCAAACCTGAGCTGGTCACTTAGAGTAACACCAAGCATATCAATGGAGGTCCTGTTCGGAAGAATGCTTCCGTTGAAGGAGACTAGATTATCATTTCGATCCCTTTTAGACGTTATCAATATAAAATGTATGATTACTAATTAAGTAGGTAGGTATATAATTTAAGTATCTACTGGCAAATCTCATGATTTCAAAGCAAAATTTTGATTTTTTCGAATAAAAATGTTTATACATCAATAAGTACAGGTAAAAAATGTTGATTTTGACTTTAGTTTTGAAAATTAGAAACACTTTTTCGACGCGAGTTTCTATTGTTTACAGATCTACTAGTAAAGATAACTTCCGTTGCGAAATGTAGAGCCTTCATTGCTTCATAATATTGCCGTCAACTTTGTATTAGGGGGACACCTCACTTCAAACTTTGGCTATTAACTTATAAACTTGCGTAATCATTACATTTTGTTTATCAAGGGACACCCCTAGCGAACGTCATTAAGTTGGCCACTATGAGAACGTAAACTTATAATATAGTTATTAGGTTATACAATTCAAAATTTACTACAACATCGATGTCATAACATTCTGATAAAAATTAATGGGCTGTGATAATGATGTTCGATTGATTTCACATGAAACAGCTTGTAAATGGTGTGTGAGAAGATTAAAAATTATGTAGATATAATGACACAAATTATTGATGTAAAATCCATTAACATAGTTGCGGTGTCGTTGAAATTTGGAGGATCAGTTTACATTTAATAAATTAGTAATATCGTAACAAGTATCTACCCCAGGCATGCCCAACCTGCGGTCCAATTGAAGATTTTTCGCGGCCCAAAATTAAATTTCAGCTTTCTATATTTTGGATTTTGGTACTCATACAAAAAAGAAAAAAATCGTTCTCGAAAATTTATAATCTCGTAATATACGTTGTGAAATTAGAACTTTTTGTTACTAGACCTCGGATTCTTGGTGGGGGTTTTGATTTATTACTTGAAAAGTGCAAGGCGCATAGCCACACAAGGAATTTATTTTCGCAATCAATTCCAACCGGTATATTTATCCTTCCTATCCGTATCCTTCTCCGAAGATCGAATACAACTGACCTTAATAAGTGGAGAGTGAGTGCAAAGAGATACATAGGCGCGTCTATAGTCAGTTTACGCCTTCTAGCATTGAAGGTAGCGGTTTCACAATAATATCATTTATGGACACCGAATTAAAGGTACAAATGGTTATGATTATATCCGTCATTCACTTGTATTCATAAACGGATTTAACTCTCCTCCCCCGGTTGGCTCTCCTAAGCTAAGTAATATTTGTTTTGGTCCACCAAACGATTTGAGTTGGGCACCCCTGATCTACCCACTGAATTTTCACACCAATCAATTGTTTCAGGAAAATGGAAATAAGGCGGATCTAATGTACAATGTCTCAAATTTATACATACTCGTCCTAACATTTTTACTAAAAACTTAAATCGCTCTGGCCTGATGCATACCACATGCGTGTACACAGTGACCCACTGCAAAACCAAGCTGGCTGAATTATTCAATTCCTTACCCAATTCCATCAACACGTACCAAAACCTGAACACATATAAGAAAAAATAAAAGCAGTGTAAAAAAAAATTGAAAGTGAGTAACTTTTTTTCTACAATTTATACTATCTATAACCAAAATACGTCCCGTCTATCTACACATTTACACAAAAAAAAACTAATAAAATATTTTTTTTAAATTCACAAACTCCTTTCAAATCCAACACATTTTTTAGCGTTAATTCCACACAGGAAAATAATGTCGCTCAGGGCCTTAGCCATCTTTAGGGACGTTGTGTGGAGTCTTTTTAAGGGAAGGGAGTTCTGGGAAGGAAAAAGGGATGAGAGGTTGGTAGAAACCTCACCCCATGAACCCGGGCACCCCTGCTAAGTCACCAAACATAACAAACCACTTGGGTGACCAATGACAAAGGTGTTGGTTATCCAATAAATGGTTCCCTGGGCGGCGGTACCCATTCCCGCATTATTAATCTAGAGGTACTACATTATTTATTTTACCACCACTGTTTTACAATACCCACACACAGACTTCGCCCTCGTGGGATTTTTGTGACTGTTACTGTCTTATATTTTATGTTATTTTGTATTTACCTATATCCTTTACGTATCAAAAAAAACTTTGCTAGAAAAAAAATTTAAATACCAAAAAGTTAGTAACTAACATAGAAAAAACATAATCCATAAAAATATTGGCCTCAATTTTTTTATGTATGTTTTCAAAAATACGCATCAGTTTAAATTATAAAATTTGATCGTCAAAAATATTTTCTTTACAAACCCTATAAACTGGGCCCATAATTTAAAAAAAATATATGCCTGCATAAAAATAAATCAAGTTCAAGAATACCGTTTATATGTACCTATTTACTCTTTTTGTTCAATGAAAAAGTTAATTTAAATAGTTCGAGTTCAAGTCCGAGGTGAATAAAATACCGCCTTCAAAATCAGTTATCCATTAAAGGAGTTACCTGCATTTACCCCTTTTTCAATATCTCTCTTTCAAACACGACGATTTTAGACCTAATTATATTCATTATCAACTCATTCCCCATACATACTCCGTTCATCCTAGACACGAGAGACGATGTTAAAAATCAGCACCGCATCATCAGCATACTACAGGCAACATACTCTCAGACTACTACTCAATTTCACGCCCAATCACACCATTTTAAAATTTGGAGATTGACATATTCCCACAGTTTTCCAATTTAAAACTTCCAAACAAGCATTTCTTAGGCTTTTCAACCAAATTTTCATGGCCAAGTTATTAACGCTATAAATAATAAGATATCTAGAAGGCGAATAGGTAATGATAAATTGGGTAAATAGGTACGCTGAGTGCAGAAGCACCGAATCGGTACATTCACCCAAACAAACATTTTGCGCCGTACAATTTCCAAATAGACTGGTGAGTGATATCCAATAAATATGAGTGTTTCTTCAAATATGCATGCCAAAAACAAAACAAAAAATAGCCCAATTTTAAATATCCAATTCAATAAGAAATCGCTGGAAATAAACAATACCTCTGTATCACTAATATTAAAAATCTAGATGATAAAAAGTTTAACTTTGTAGAAATAATGCCCCGATTTGTGAAATATGTATATATGTACCAGCTTGTTACGTACAAGTTTACTGGATTTACAACCCGGCTTCACTGGAGTATTTAGATACATATATTTTACTCGACACAGCGTAAAGACCTTTTTTAAAGTCACCGTTCACAAATACACTATGAATTACATACTAGCCAAATCCTTGCCTATTATTATTGACTATTATGTTATTGACTTTTTAAAATAACAAATTCGATGTTTAAAACAAACGATGTATAAAAATTCGGTTCCATGCCAACTCAGAACCACCTCAGAAAGCTCATTAAAAGCTATAAAAAAGATACTTTTAAAATAGCCGGTAACCCTAACCTTACTTAACCTATTTAACCAATGTTTTTTTTTATATTTTGTTATCATCACTCTTAATGACCCTTTTCTGAAGTGGTTCTGAGTTGGTTTCATTCGGAGTTGGCCGGTCACCAAAAAAATCATGTCAAAATATTATTTCTGGTAATTTTAGATTATCATAATATATACATTTTTTTTAATTTTGTAAGATTTGGAAGGATGAAGGTCTATGAAAACCAATTATGTCATTCGAATAAATTAATTGACATCTTTTGCAATGCATGCTTACAAATACAACACAACCATGTATGGAATAAATAACATAATTATTATCATTGACCATAATTGAATTACCTCAAAAGCCCCTTACATATAGTTAATTTAAGGTGAGTCAAAAGTCATATTAAATGGATATACCCGTTGATAAGCAATTAATTTGTTTACTGATAAATTCTCCAATTTGCCGTCATTAAATCCGGTCGAAATTATTGCTAATTCGGATTTCCAACTCAACCGACGATAGCATTTTAATTCGGCTAGAACACTTTCGACGGTGAAAGTTTGTTGGACACACCGATGACAATTACTAGGTAACTGATCTACATAGGAAATGCTCATCGCTTCATTGGATATTAGTAATTTGCCGGCGTAGATCCGGTCCGTGGAGATTTTGGAATAGTTTCCTCACGCTTCTGCCTAAAATAAGTCAAATAATGGAAACAACGGTTTTTGTTGTAAGTAGTTGTGTTTTTTTTGGGCAGGTGAATTTTTCTAAAGACGCAATGAAATGCGTGAAGCTTTACCAAGGTACTTCTACAAATTCTCACAAAGGTACTTGTAACACTGATAGATTCGCTGAATCCTCTCCCTCCATAGACATTCAGAATATCTAAAGTCCCTCTCATATGTCGCATGTAAAAAAAAACACTGGTAACAAGTTACAAGTGATCTCTCAGCGGCAGGACCATATAGGACCTTATATGGTTAAAAAAAGTCAAAATGCATACGTCATACTTTTTTTACAATAGCTCCACATAGGAGGCCCTGAGATAAAAAAAAAATCCCCCAGGGCCTATGTCATATTTATGGATGTGTGCGGAAGGTCTTTTAAGGGAAATGAAGGAGAATAAGTTCTGGGAAGGAAAAGGTATGAGGGGTAGGTAGGAATCTGTGGGTCAATGTGTTTAGGAGTGACGGTCATATGAATTCATCCTTCCCAGTGCGTGTAAGGCGACGGGCCGAGAGTCCCGTTAGAAAGGTCTAGGTTAGGTCTCCCTCCACCGGTCTCTCCCGATCTGGCACGCCACGCAACAGGTGGGCAGACGCATTCGCCACTAGGACCTAGACAAACCTCATCCCATGAACCCGGGTACCCCCGCTAAGTCACCAAACGTAGCGAACCACCAGCAGGGTTGGTACGATAAATGGTGCCCGAGTTGGCGGTACCCATAGATATAAAAATACGGTACCCGCAAATCAAAAATATGTGGGAAAACCCCTGCGATTTCTTCGAGGTCGGACGTCATCTTCGGGGATGCTGTATTTCAAAGTGAAGTACCTAATAACTGAATCTTGGTCATAAATAGACTAAGGTTCAAGAGGAGCAAATAAATCAAAATATTATTAAGAACAAGACCGAATACTAAAAACGACCCGTTCTCGCGCAATATTAATGCATGGAGACTCTACATTGGTTTGTAAAGGGTTGTAATTTTTAGGTGCCTACGCTATAATCACTACGAATAGGAAAACAACAAATGATTTTAAGGATAAATAAAATTTTCTCATCAATGAATCAAATGCAATCATAAAGCACTGTAATAAAAGTACCACTGCTATCAATTGATAAGTACCTACAAATCTACATATTTATTTATTTCCACATAAACGGCACAACATGTGCCATTGACCTAATCAAATTAACATATACATAGTACAACAACATAAAGAATTAATGTTGTGATGTAATTTTAAAAGTAAAAAGGAAAATATAAAAAACAAGGAATCAAAGTAATAAGTAGTAAGTGAAATTTAAGACGTCTAAGTATAAAATATGAAGTTTAACTTACACATGTACATTAATAATAACGTTCAGCTAGTTATTAGTTAAATATTATATGAAGGTTTGTATTTATTTGTACAGCGTCCTTGAGCTGTTTTAGCTCCATTAAAAGTCTTTACTACCATTGAAATAGCTACGTGGACACGATACAATATACGAACTTACCCTTTATAATTCGTTGGTAAATTGAGATGTAATAGATTGAGAATAAGATAAACTTATCTACTCGCTTGAATTTTAATGCAAGTTTCTAATACTTAAGAAAACCTACCTACTTTGATATGTTTGGTTCAAGGAAACTTCAGGCTTCGACGATATCGCAATTTTAATAGGAGGTAATATCCGAACCAAATAAATATATTGCGAACCTTTAGTATTTTAGCTATTTCCGTACGGTAAATTTTCCTATATCTCCATCACACAGGCCTTTTTGTTAATTTTAACATAAGGATACCAAGGGCTTGATATTTGAACTTACAATAAAACTTTTGTGTAAAAACATTATGATGAATAATTCTGATAGTGTTAGTAGCCTGTTTCTCGTACTCGGATAGAGGTGTTTATATTGTTTATATATGTGTGAGAATATGAATGTATGCGTATGTGTGTGTGTATGTGCATATTTATATATGTATATGTAAATATGCGTGTGTGTTTATACGTCGAATAAAAAATATTAATTAGGTTGATATACCTTATTCGTTTTAAAACGCAGAAAATCAAAAAAAAATTAAAATAGGTAAGATCCGAACCGGAACAAATGCCTCAAAATACTTTCACATCCAAACAGCACCAACTGTTATGAAATAGCATCAGCGAACAATGGTAATTAATAATTATAACAAATAAGACTCTTATAGCGCAAATATTTAATGTAACATCACCTCAAGGACGTTTAACAAAGCTAACAAATAAAAATAAAAACTATACTGCTGCCTTAAATATTTTAATATGCCATGAAAACGACACGAAGTCACGTAAATAATTATTCATAATAAAAAAAATCACGTAGCTTTGAGATCAAGATTATCAGCTGCTGCTAGGTAAATACAACCTCGCGTCTGTAAGGCAGCATTCTATTACAACACAAAGGATTTGGCATACCACTAATAGATCTGTTGTAACCCCCGGCTCTTTCTCATAAATAACCAATGTACAAGAAAGAGAGGTTACAATGGAGCTCTCGGTGGTAGAAAATTATTATTTGTCTTTAGCCGAACATATTGCTTAATGAATAGTTTGATGATTTCTGCCGAATTTATTGTGAATCAACTAAATTAACCATATTTAGTCGATATGAACTGTTAAAGATCTGCAGTCATGCGCGGGAGAGAAAAAAAAATTACCGACATAATCAATAAAACTTTACGGGTATGTTCGAGCGCTAGGTCTTTGGGTGATCGGAAAATTCATAATCAACTCAACTCAACACGTCCTTTGAAAAATCAATAAAAAACTTTATAAAAATATGGTTAAATAGGTTACGTTAGATAAGGGTGTTGACTTGAGTTGATTCTGAGTTGTCATGGAACCTATCTTTCATACCTTATTTTAAGAGGTAGTTAACAAATAATGGTATGTAATGTTTATATTGTATATTATATTTAGAAATATATATTGCATATTTAGAAATATGTTTTTGCCTTATCAATACTTTAAATCATTTATTTTAACTAACCTATATTTTTATTACTTTTATCTGTATTTTCTCATAAAATCACTAATATTTTTTGTTAAATTACTATTTTTTTGTTGTTTTAATTTAAACAAATGTAATCTTTTTTTTAATCAATAATTATCAGCCTGAAACACTCATCTACATTGAAAAAATCTTCCGAGAAAAGATACTGGCCGCCAACGGGAGCTTTGTGCTATGCATAAAAATCTTGTTTAAACGTTAGTTTATCAATTAAAAATAATAATTAATATTTGACAAGTTAAAGTATTTCAGCAAAAAATGCAGACATAATTAGTCTCGACGCCACCTAGCGGGAGATTTAGTATTAAAAATACCTCTCTCACAAAAATAAAGTTGGTTGTTTTCAGTTGGAAAAATGTAATAATAAGTAATTGTCGAATGAAACACTAGTATATATTGAATTATTTGGCGGGTATTAGATAAGCCGCCATAGCTCAGTGGTCAGAGCTGCTGACCGGCAATCAGATGGTCACGGGTTCATTTCCCGTTGGCGGCCAGTATCTTTTCTCGGAAGATTTTTTCAATGTAGATGAGTGTTTCAGGCTGATAATTATTGATTATAATATTTGTTATCTACCCTTTGTGCTATGCATAAAAATCTTGTTTAAACGTTAGTTTATCAATTAAAAATAATAATTAATCTTTTTTTTAGTTGTCCTCTCCTAAACACAAGCAGCTGCTTTATTAGGAGAGTGATTGAAATATTAATGTATATATTATGTTGTAAAACTGTAACCTTGTTATATTTAAAAAATAAAAATAAAAAAATATATTAAAATCGTAGGAAGGAAAAAAATAGTATTGAATTTCAAAAGGTTCCATTCAAGCTCACTTTTAAGAAGAAAAAAAAATTCAGTATGGCTATGACAAGAGATCACATTTTCTTTTGGTTTAGAAACTAAATTGTTTGCGTGTAAGATTGCGTGTTCCTAACCCTTCCCCCATTTTCTTCGTCTTCGCAACATTCCTCATATTAAAAACATCCATTTGATTCCAGATTAAAAAAATAAGTAGGCAGTTTATAAAACAGGACAAAAAGAGAATTGAAAGAAAAATTATCCACATTAACTTTGATAGTGCTATTAAAAGGGATCAGATTATTTTATCAAGGCTTTTACAAAGTCCTTCCCTTTTCTTACCTTAGCCTTAAAACCTACAAAAATTTCTACATTATTTGAAAACATATTCAATTTAACAACTTTAAAATGTTATACTTTGAAGTGTTAGCTAAGAACAACCATGAAGAGAGAAGGCCAAATACAATTAATATATATTTTATATAAAATGTTTAACAATAAAAAAAAACTAGTTGTTAGAAAAGAAAATTCTAATTTTTAAGAATCTGTACAAGCATCAAAGGTATCACAGAACAAAGAATAACATCAGAAGGCTACACGTTTTCAAGAACACTGAGAAACTCTACATGGCAACAGAACGAGCAATATTCAAAAAGTCTAGTGGCCCTGAAAGTATGAAAAATTTTATCATAAAAGCAATGATGTGATACATTTATGTAGGTTACATTAAGTTCGCGATCGTCCGTCAAATTCGTTTATTTTTTGGAGCACAACGTGATTAATTTCTAGGAATCCTTGAATTTCGTGCGAATTTGACATACCTACCGACATGGTCCCACGTTCAAAACGTAGGTAGGCAGTGGTAGGTAGGTACTGTCATTGCAAATAAAATTTTAAGAGGAAACACGGGCGCCCAGAAATTTTAATAGGTTTTTATCAAATAGTTGCTAGCGCTACTACCCCCCCCCCCCCGAATACTGAGTGAAAGGGACAACTGCACCTCAGGTTTATTATATTCTAAATTTCTAACAGTTTATTGTCTATTTGTGGCGGGCGGACTAGCGGCGTTGATTGGTTTTTAATGCAAATCTACCATTTTATTCTGAGATCGATGGAACTTTGCGCACTTGACCTTCAAAACAAGAGAAAGGTCACTGTTTACATCAGATTTTTGATACATCGTGATGAAATTTTGAACAGATGATGTTCAAAATAAGAGGATCATTATTGACTCCATCTGAATTCGAAAACCTCTGCGTAAAGCTCGGGCAACGACGGGGGCGTAAAACTTTATTGAAAAACTAAAAGGCCAAGAACTCAAAACTCAAACAAGTTCAAAGCTCAAATCCCAAAGCTCGAAGCTCAAAGCTCGAAGCTCGAAGTTCAATGCACAACAACACCTGGAGTTTTACATACCAAAACTTTACTCCAAACCAAGTATAACCTCGAGCAACGCCAGGTTCACTTCAGAAATTTATACAAAGAAGATGGTTTGTGGCGCCGGAGTTTGTATGATTTTTATACAAATCTACAGTTTTATTCCGAGATTGATGAAATTTTGCCAACTTAAACATCTAAACAATTTGGAAGGCGGTTATGGGTATCGCCGCCCGGGAATTTATTGTATTACCAACATCCCTGCCAAGTTCACTTTAAGTGGTTCACTACGATTGGAGACTTAGTAGGGGCGCCCGGGTCATGGAGCGAGGTTTAACTGTATCTTCTTTGGCAGATGCGTCTACCCACAAACTGCGTGGCAGGCCGAATCGGGAGGATCTGGATGAGGGAGATATTAAGCTCTGCAGCAGGACTCTCGGAACATCACCACGGGAGTTCAGATAGTACCTAAAAAAAATAGTCAAAATCGACGTTTTATATTCTCCAGTTTTTTCCTTCGACACTGAACCGATTAGAAGAAATTATTCTACGCCTCTGCGTTTTGCTTTTTTGAATGGCGTTCAAACTAGGCAAATTTAAGGATATTTTTACTCCTTAAGAAGTAACTTATCAAAAAAGCAAAACTACGTTTGTATGGACAAAACGCCGCCCGAGTTTCCTCTTAATACGCAAAATCTAACAATCGGCTTACGACGATGAACAGCCCTAGAGGCCCTAAAAATTAAGGAACACGTTATACACGGTGTTAGGTGTTACATTCACAAAGATATACGGATTAATAATAAATACAAGTAGGTATATTATAGGAAGGGGTTCCTAAACTTTTTAACATAGAGATGTTGTTAGCTCTAAACTCATTTTTTACCTTTTATTATTTGAAAATATTTCTTTACGTGTTTTTAACATAGAGATGTTGTTAGCTCTAAACTCATTTTTTACCTTTTATTATTTGAAAATATTTCTTTACGTGTAGCTAGTGGTTCGTTACGTTTGGTTTACGGGGTTAGGTTTGTCGAGGTTTTGGTGGCGCATACGCCTGTCCACCTATTGCGTGGCGGGAACGAAAGAGGCCGGTTGAGGGAGACCTTTTGACCTACCCAGCAGGACTCTCTCGACCCATCGCCTTGCACCGCATTCATAAGACCTTCACTGCTGGTTAGACTGAACCCTAGTTTCATAGCCACCCCTTGTACCCTTTCCTTTCCCGGCGTTGTCCGGGCACTAAGCAGAGTTTTTCGAAATGCAGACAATAATTTTCCTCTTATTTTGAACGACAAAAGTATAAAATTTCACAAAGTACCTCGAAGTTTGTTTTTAATTTATTCATATAAAATTTCTTAAAGTACCTTGAAGTTTTGTTTAAGGGGAGGTAAAATGGGATGAAGATGGTTTTCTAAATCTCGTCTAGACAGCGACCATCCTCTTGTTTTGAAGGTCAAGCGTGCAAAATTTCATCAAGTATCAAAATTCTGTTTAAAGGGGTGAGAAAAGGGTGTAGGGTTAGTTTTTTCCAAATATCATGTAGACAATTCCTCTTGTTTTCATGGTCAAGTTTGCAAAATATCATTTATTTCGAAATAAAACTGTAGATTTGTATAAAAAACAAAACCACACCGCTTCAGATACTCTTCTTTATATACATAGATATAGGCGCCTTTAAATTCGCTTAGAAAACCGTCTATCCGATCAGAACAAAACGAAATCACCAACTACGCCATACATAATTTTCACGCCAGACGTTCTATAGTTCTATGTGTTTTATTACTACGTGGGCACAACACTCATGCACAGCACACAGAACACAAAGTGTAGAGTGTAGAGTGTCCAACACATATCGTACATGCATAAGTCGAATGACACATTATTGCCGAACTCTTTCATTCGACCTTGTCCAGGTCAACGCCGGCTGACATTGCACCGAACGGATTAAGGTCACGGGCAACTGCAAGGAAGTTGGAACCAGTACATAGCATAGTCGGCACTGCAATCATTTAGAATTTCGGACAGCGTAATAATTATGTTATCGTCACTTTATTTATACAATATTTCGACATTTCGTCACGTCAGCTTAAAATTACTTCGTTATGTAGTTAATTATTGCTCGTTATTATCAAACAGAGATGATGAAATAAAGTAAAAAATATATGAACGTGAAAGACGTAGTTTGTTGCGTAGTGGAAAATTACATACATTTTAATTTGTGTTCATACTTTTGTCGTGTATAGTAGGTCAGTTACAGTCGAAGTCCATACGTGAAATGCATCATGTTTTTTTTGTACATTTGCTCCATACAGGAGGACCTGAGGAAAATAATTTCCCACGTGGCCTACGTCATCGTAGGGGATGCTGTGTGGAGGATATTTTTAAGGAAAGGAAGGAGAGGAAGTTTTCAAAAGAAAAAAAAGTATGAAGGGTAGGTAGGAATCTGGAGGTCAGTGTGTCCAGGAGGAACGGATGTATGAATTCATCCCTTGAACTGCGGTGCAAAGCGAAGGGTGGCGGGATTCTGACTGGCAAGGTCAAAGGTCTCTCTCGATCCGGCACTTAGCGGCACCCCTGCTAAGTCATCAAATGCAGCCAATCACTTGGGGTGACCGATGGCAGAGGTGTTGGTTATCCAATAAATGGTTCCCGGGGCGGCAGTACCCATACCCGCCTCCCAAAAAAACTAACCATTCCTGTCAGGGGAGGCAGAGAAGAGAGACCGTCACACAACTCCGTCTCGGCATTCATTTTTTATAGATTCTGATTCTTGACATAACCCGATTCAAGTTTGCAATGTTCAAAAATTAGACGGAATCAGCAGAGATGACATCCCTGGTGGATGGTTAAACCGTGTACGATCGTATAAGGAAGGTGAACATATTAGTATTTAACAAGATTAAGCAGGGGACAGAGATAGGAGCGACTCGAGACTCTCTCTGTAATTTCGGTTAATTGAGCTCTAGAATTTTTGCTTTAATCTTTGTGTTATAATTTTCAAAATTTAAAGCTATGTTATCTAAAATTGCCTCCCCTCCATTCAACATTTCATCTCTGAACTCCAACCTTCCATATAATTCTGAAATTTGTTCATTTAAATAAAAGTAATATATAAAGTCACCTTTCCTTTCTCTGTAAATTTAAATGATGGCCTAGAACACCCTTGAGGGGTAAAAACCAGAAATAATTGAAAAAAAAGCGTTTGTTTGGAGAATGTAACTGATTTGTCGATAATTTAGACTATCCCCATTGTTCTTTATTATTTCGTTATCATTTACAAATTTACAATAATTAGTCCTAATTGAACTCTAATGCCGAACGACCGGAAACTACCGAATCCGGTCCCAGTAGCACTGCTATTCGAGTGATAAGAGTGAAACAGTTTCGACGAAGTACTAAGTAGTAAGTATGTAAGTATGCAGTAGCGCCACTATGACGATCCCGTGATATTTCTCGGATCTGGGCTAGTTTAATAATAAATACCTCGATATGGTTTTGTAATATTGTTTACGTAATAAATAGGAAAATTTATAATATTGGGAAGACGTCGGTGGCTGGGTTATGTAGAGAGAATGATCGAGCTTCAAGCACCGAAGTCCCCGCTGAGCTCAAGACCGATAGGGCGAAAGAGCCTGGGAAGCCCGAAGATGGAGCGACAACGTCCTCCAAGATATAATCTACCTTGGAGCTTCTAAACTGGAGAGAGCTGGCACAAAACCGAGATGAATGGAGGAAGACTCTTGAGGAGGCCAAGACCCATCAGGGGTTGCAGAGCCAAGAGTGATGATGATGAGTAAATAGGTACCAACATACTTTAAGTGAGGATTTTTTTACTTCTGTGACGTCGATACAGTCTAATTGAACCCTGAAAAAATCTTTTATTTCATACGATATGGCAATATAATGAATAGCATAAAGCATAATAGCTGAATAGAATAATCAGGATTATAAAAATGTTATTACAAATCTACATAAAATCTACCTAAGTTATTACAAATCTACGTAAAATCTTGTGTATATTAGAATAATTAAGACTAATTCAAAGCTTTTGACCAAAATGCCGGCAGCTTTAATTCATTACGCAAAAATATTATTGGAATTAATCAAATACCTGGGGATAAGACTTAGTTAAATTAAGTAATAAAACTAAAATCCAATAATAATCATTAAATTAGGAATTTGAATCCATCTTGCGCCAGTTCAATTTGGTTCAAGTTTGTATCTTAAATAGGTATATTATAAAATTGATAGTCACATGACGAAATTGCACGGATGTGAATTTCAGGTTCCATGCCAACTCAGAATCAAGTCAACTCAACACCTCTTTGAGTCATTAAAAAAAATATATAGCCCATAACCTAACCTACCGTAACCTATTTAAAAAAAATTATATATTTTTTAGACACTTTTATTCGACTTTTCCAACGAGGTGTTCGAGTTGATTTCATTCTGAGTTGTCCGGTTACCGAATTTCACATATGGTTAATTTTACGGTTCCATTATAATAGCATATAGTCATTAAAAGTGATGAATTATTTTTTAAAAAGCCCTAACCTAAGGTAAGCTGTTTCACCAGCTTTTTTATCACTTTAATATAAAAACAAATTATCTTGTACGACGGTACAATTTCAGAAAACATAATTTTGCAAGTTATTACGAAAATACTGTAAGCCGGCGTGCGGCGGGCGATTGGCATTTTATGGAATTTTAAGGGTTGATTAATATTTTTTTCCGATTCACATAATTATTATCATTTAGGTACCCTTTTATTTCAAAAATAAAAAAATAAAAATACCTGGTAAAGGAGAAAAAAGAGTACTTTAGTTGCGTTTAAACGTCATTTTTGGTTAAATTAAACATACTGCCTTTTGCTTCCGAGGTAGCCGAAGCCTCACTTAACCCTAAACTGCACCGGGGTCACCGACCCTCAGCAGTGCGTGTAGACGTATAATAGTGGTGTCTGAGCGTAATGGCTTGCCAAAAAACGCAAAAAATAAGGTTTTGATACTAAAAGCGAACTGGTAATAGCCCGCAGCGCGAATTTGATGGTCATGTAGGGTTAGCAATGGTTAGCCGGGTACCCCCTCTTAATGATCGATATCTATCAAAGTACAGAGCGGTGCTCCGAGCTACAACCTCCTAAGTGTATAGTAATATAACATAATTGAAGAATAAGTTCGTGTCCAAAGTTTTACATAAGAATTGACTTCTCGACATTCAAATTGGCAAAGGGCGGGCGCGAAGAAATTATTTGAGCATGCACCGGATTGTACCAATTAAAAAAAGGGCGCAAATTGGAGAAAGTGTGATACACAATTTATTTTTAGATTTCAACACCTCAGGCTAATTTGTTCGGTTTTCGGAACAACTCATACAGTTTGAAAGAAATCGTTGTCTCCTTCACCATAATGATTAAAAATACGATCTAAACGGTGTCGCAAAGAGAAAATACAACGCTTTATATTCAAATCTAAAAGTTAGCCGCAAATAAATTTAAATGTACACCTTAATGAAACCAAAGTTTTCGACAGCAATTTGAAATTTATTTTGAAACTGGGAATTTTTTATTAATTATTTTTACATTAAACAAAAAAGTGAGATGATAATAACGTTTATAAGACTCCAGATACTAATATCTACATCCTGTATGTCGGACGAATATCTACAGCTCAAACTGCTGACTAATATCTATGAGAACCAAAGTGAGGACGAATATCTACAGCTCAAACTGTTGACTAATATCAATGAGAACCAAAATGAGGACGAATACCTACAGCTCAAACTGCTGACTAATATCTATGGAACAGGTGATGTCGACGAATATCTACAGCACTAGCAGAGGTTAGATTTGCAATTATGTATAGCTCATTGGCATAACGTAATATTGCGTTAAATATCTTACCTAACCTAACCTAACCTAACATAACCTAACCTAACCTAACCTAACCTTACCTTACCTTACCTTACCTTACCTAACCTAACCTAACCTAACCTAACCTAACCTAACCTAACCTAACCTAACCTAACCTAACCTAACCTAACCTAACCTAACATAAATTAAGTTTTTTAAACTGCATACGCAGTATTACGTTACGCAAATATGCTATACATAATTGCAAATCCAACCTCTGCAAGTGCTGTAGATATTCATCGACATCACCTGTTCCGTAGATATTAGTCAGCAGTTTGAGCTGTAGATATTCGTCCTCACTTTGGTTCTCATAGATATTAGTCAGCAGTTTGAGCTGTAGATATTCGTCTTCACTTTGGTTCTCATAGATTATTAGTCCGATTTGTTTAGTTGTTGGAATTCCTGTAGATATTAGTAGACGCCTCCCGTTTATAATACGATTGCCTAATAAAATATGTGTGTGCTTTTATTTTTTTCGTTATCAGTAATTTTAAATAGAAAAAGCGTAAGGTGAAACATTTTATTTTTATTTTTATGTTTGCATTAAAAAAATATATATTCAAAAAATGATATGTCTATTTCGAATCATAAAATTTCAAACCGTGTTTCACCACCTTTCAAAAAGTTTTAAGTTTTCGGATGCGTTCAGAAATATTCCATTTATTTGGATTTATTCCGGAAATATTTTGACCATCCGACAAAATAGGCCCGAGGCCTGAATTAAATTCAATTAGAAACTATTTCGACAGGTTTTCGAAAAACTTTTCCTTTATCACGACTCTAAATACAATAAAATATAGAAAAAACATAAAATATTAAATAATACAATAAGTAACCAATTTGGTGTAAGTGGTGTGGTGAGGAAACGGTGGTTAAATTTAAAAATGAATGCTTCATTTCGTAGAATGCTATCCCTTTTTGGTTTGACGTTCGGTATTGTTTATTATAAAATAAAAATATCAGTTACTTTATTTGTGTTACTAAATACTTGACGAAACAGATTAATTATTTTTTTAATCAAAAGGTATAGAAAATATCTAGTGCGGATAATTTATTTATTTGTATTTCAAATTACAAAATATACCTAGGCCATTAAAGAAATCAATTTTTCATGATTTCAGGGATAACTTTGTGAATAAAAAAATTGCAAAAACTGCCTCTTCTAAAATCGTGAAAAATCGATTTCCCCAATGATCAATATTTTATAAAATTGGAAACACAAATAAATACAATAGCACAAATAAATAAAATAGCACATATCAGTACTAGACATTTACAAATAAAATATTATTAAGTTTGGGCAAGTATTTAGACCTCAAATTCAAAATTATGATTTGTCTTAAAAATGTCGCGCACCTGTTCCTCTTAATATACTGCTCCGATAAAGCCACACATAATTTAATGTGTAAGAGTAGGGTTGCCAACCGTCCTGTTTTCCCAGAACATGTCCTGCTTTTTGGGGTGTCCTGGGCTGTCCTGGATAGATTTTAAGTATCGACATAACAATTAGGTATTGGTCATATACATATATACAGTCCTAGCTTTAAACCGAAATGTCCTGGTTTTTCTACCTTCAAATCCTGGATTTCAAAGTTTGGAGATGGTATCCCTATGTAAGAGACCAGTAGTACAAATACCAGTAGACCAAATAATATAAGTTTAATAAAATCAACGTTTGTTAAAAAAGTTTTTTTCTTTACATAGATTTGTACACACCCCTCAAAAAATAATGTGTGTAGGTAAAATCTCATTCAAAATGATCGCCACGTTTGCTGGAATATGATAGAAATATAAAATATCATTGGAGAGATGAAAATTGACGAATCGCCTAATTGTAAAATAATGATAATAAACAACGGTTGTAACCAAAAAACCTTTTTCTTCTCTTTTAACCCCTTAAGCTAATTTGTTCACCTTTCGGAATAACTTATATAGGTCTCACAGAAATCGTTGCGTATCCCTAACTCAATGTTAGTAATATTATCTAAACGGTTTGAGAAAGAGAAAATACCACGCTTTATATTCAAATCAAAAAGTTAACCACAAAATAATTAAAATGTAGATCTTTCCGCTTTCCACCACAATTTGAAAATATATTATCAAAGCTTGGGATTTTTTTATTAATTATAACTACACGAAACGAAAAAAAGTGAGTTGACGATAATGTTTATAATAAATTTGCCTTTTAAAATATGTGTGTTCTTTTTTCGTTGTCAGTAATTTTTTTTTACATTTGCACTCAATTTTATATTTCAAAAATAACATATTTAATTCGTAGATATTATAACATTTGAAAGCATATTTCATCACATTTAAAAAACAATTTTGAGTATTCGAATGCATTCAGAAATATTCCATTTATTTGGATTTTAACGCAAAAGCGAAAATATTTCGACCTTCCGACAAAATAGGGCCGTGGCCTGAGAGTTTAATATATTTGATTCGACGATTTATCGTTTCTACATTTAAATACGACAACACTACATATTACCAATTCATATTACATGTTACACACCACCGAATAAGAAAAATCTACAGATTTTATTTTAAATGATCGATAATTTAAATCTATTATATAGGAAAATAGTTGAAACACCTAGGTACATATATTATTATATTAAAGTGATGCAAATTGCCGAAACGTCCCGATGTAAAATGTTTAGGAAAACGACTCAAGGCTATTAATTCTGTAACCGAACCTGCCGACTTACAAGGTTGAGGTAAAACTTTATCCGAGCCAATCTTTACGTAGATATTATATCGGTTCACAAAACTTCGTTTTATTTAAATCATTTTGATAGTCATGAGAACGTATCAGATAGGGAAACCATAGAAATAACATATGATGCCTATTCACAATTCACATTAAAGATAACGGTTATGTCTAATATAAAACATCGGAAAATAACTATCATAATTTTGTACTTTATTTTTATAATGCTATTAAAAAAGCGTATATCTTCTACATTTCGCTAGATTATTAGATAATATTTTTGTTATGTAGGTCGATGTCGCTAGTTAAATGTTATGGAAGTTTTTATCAATAATTTTTATTGTACAGGAAGACGAAGCGAATGATGTGCTTGTCCAGCTAGCAAACTACAGAAAGAAGATTTACAGAATTGATAGAAATAAGTAGAGAGAGCAGATTATAGTATTTGCGGAAAGTGAGGCTTAACGCTCCGTCCGTCGCGTCTTTTTTAACGCGAGGCGTCGCGCGGGGTCGCTGAGGACCCCAAAAGTAAATATGATTAAATGGTTGTTATAGCCAACATTTTATGTGTTATTTTAACTGATTATAGTCAAGTGATAATGACTGGATTAAAATTAAAATAAATATTATAAATTAGATTTTTCAACGAAAAAGCTTAAAAATCAACAAGAACATTTTTTTTATAATTTTGAATCACACTTTTTCAAAAGAAAACTTTTTAAAAAAATCTGACCAATTTCTATTAAACTTTTAACTATTTGAGATTGATACAGACTTATTATTACTACAACAAAAAAAAATTACAATGAAAAAATAAATAAACTTGGTTTTTCATTTATTTTGATGATTTTTTTTAGCCTCACGCCGAAACCCAAGTCTGTACGTCACATCGCACATGCGCATACTGAATGTTGGCGGCGATGGCGTCAAGTATAGTCCCTTTTAGGAAGCTACTTAAAGTAAGGAATCAGAGGGAACATTAAAAATGTACATAATTAGCATTCCTGCAAAACCTGGGCTTTTAAAGACCTCACGCGACGGGTCGAAGGTTAAAGAATAGAGGAAGAAGTAGAGGGACGTTGGGATGTACCTAATCATCCAGATTTGTTCACCAAACGTCGCTAAATACATTATATTTATTTATTTAACGTCCAGGGGTCCTAGCATGGACGATCGATAAGGATTTACAGGAAAATTTCTGGTAACTTCTCATCGTTCCCTTGGACAACTGCAGATCGCTAACGTACAAACAACAGTTGACGTCAAATATATTAAGAATACTCAGTCATTGTGAATTGTTACTTATTCGTTAGCGACCTGCAATCATGCTAAGGAATGAGAAGTTACCGAAAGTAATTCTATAAATCCTTATCAATCGCCCATGCCAGGACCCCTGAAGGCTCTTACGCATAGGCAATACAACTTTTAACAAGAGAAAATAATAATTAATTATAATAGATAAAAAATACAAAATACTAAAATTTAAAAAAAATTAGAGTGTGCAATTCACACGCGGTAGAATTGAAACCTTCAAATACAAAGTAGACAAGAGTGGGGAGGCTACGAAACACCGTACAAAGAGGAGCCCGATTAAACTATTTCATTCTCTCGCAGGCTAAATCCTATAGATGTATGTGTTTGTATTTTTTAAGTGTCGCTATTTTTCGTTTCATCGAGTTTCAAATCACAACGCTGCTAAAGAAGTTTTCACTTCAAAAATATACGGTGATTAGAGTGGCTTAAAGTAAGAAAGAAGGTTTAAGAAAAGGCTTGGAAAAAGTATTTATTACGGCCCACCAAAGTTCAACAAGTTCACATAAAACACGTCAACATCACAAGGTAGGTATTGGCTTCCGATGGTGTGAAACCGTTGTATCGGAGAATGACCAATTATTAACCTCGGCACAGGCTTGTCCTAGTGAGGTTAAAAATTGATTTGTCCATAGAAATAACATGTAAAGAAACAATAAATAAAAAAAAAATAAATACTCATGGAGGCACCGCTGAAAAATTTCAGGAGAAATCCTGAATTGTAGCTGAGCAGTGACCTTTTCATCAATAGACTCAATGATAAAAGAACAAAATGTATAATACTGTTTTTTTAGATTTTTTATCTACTGATGAATAAACGTTTTTATTAAATTACTAGCTGGTACCCGGTATGCGTTGCTATGCCATTGAATAAAGAAATTGTTTCTACCTGCGCGTCCTTTCCCATTCGACCCGTTCACCTTAATCCTTCCCTTCCTCCTCCGCGTCCCCTTCCCATCTCGCGTTCCCACTCCTCCTCCACCTTCCCTCTCCTCACTCTACTCCCCCCCTTCCCCCGTCCCGCGAACACCCCTCCCGGGTTCCCCTCCCCCCTCCTGCATTCCATACATTCATTTTTAATACAGCCTTCCCCCCCCCCTTCCCCCGTCCCGTGAACCCCCCTCCCCCCTCCCGTATGCGTCTTCCCCCTCCCGAGTTCCCCTCCACCTCCCCTCTCCCTACTCCACTCCCCCCATACCCCCCCTCCCCTCCCGCCATTCCCCTCCCTTAACCCTACCCCTCCCCCCCCCCCTTCCTTCCCTCTCCCTCTCTCACCCTACCCCTCCACCCCACCCTCCTCCCCTTCCCCACACCCTCCCCCTCCCACCTCTCACATTCCACACATTCATTCCCGGTACATTCAGTTTTCAAACCGCTCGCGTGCCACCTATTACAATTTTTTATACAAATTTCATAATGCCAGAGCTCAACATTAGTTTTATACATAAACAATTATCTAATTTGGTGCAGTCTTTCGGAAGTTAAGTGCATACGTATGTATTTCAACGATTCATTTTTAGAGATAGTTAACTACGACACCAACAAAGCACTCTTTATATGGTGAATTGCCTAGTTCAAAAAAAAAACATTGTTTCCAAGGCAACAATTTGTTTGCTTTCTTCTGACGTTTGAAATATTCTGAACAGTTTATATGGGAAAATAAAATTGTTGTTTTTACTATCTTCCTCGCAATTTTTCCATATTTGCTCACCGTTTAAGGTTTCCCTGGACTACGACAAACATTTCAAAACCAAAATCAGCTAAATCGGCCCAACCGTTCTCGAGTTTTAGCGAGACGAACGAACACCAATTCATTTTTATTTATATATAGATAGATTATTATTATGTAGGGATGCTGCGATAAAATAATATATTTTGTCGGGTTGTTAATTTTTTTGGGGTTTTTATTCCAACATTCGATGGTCTCTTCTACTAGTCCAAGATTTATTCAGTACGGCAGACGGCACCAAAGTTCACCAAGTTCACACAAAACATGTAAATATCACAAGGTAGGTCAATACCTACCATCAAGCTTCAGCCAATGCTTCCGATGGTATGAAACCGTTGTATCGGAGAATGACCAATATACTCGTACTTGTGTAGGTATGCTGCTGCGGGTTGTTCATTTCTTCGGGTTTTTATTCCAAAATTCGGTGGTCTCTTCTACTAGATTACTCTACGAATCAAAAATACCGCATAAAACCGGACGATAACGATGAAGTTTCGGCGGCAAGGCACAAAAAAGATCTAAAAAAAATTTTGCAACTTGGCTCCATGGCGGAAGGGGTCTACAGACTATTAGCACGAAGAAACAGGTGGTAAATAGAAAAATACGGGTCAAGGGAAGGCAAAAAAAGCTTATCGGTTTAAGCTCCTTTGTATTCGCGGATCTAATGTGCGTGGTCACTAATGGATCAGACCCTGCGATAGTTAAATATCGGAATAATAAATTATTGGAAACAGGATCCTAATACAGCTATTAGAATCATTAATAGCATTCCTCTATTTTCTCTTTGTATATATGTAAATATAAAATATAATTTATTTGTGCATTTGCTATCGATGATATTATAATCGGTTTATATATATTGTTTACAACTTAATCTTAATGTATAAAAATGAATGTTTATTTGTTTGTCCCTTATGCGGTCCCCATACCATTCATCCGATTGCGATGAAAGTTTGGAGCGTTGTTGTGCGCACGCCCGCGAAGCTTTCTATATGTATATATATTGGTGAGCTCTGGCATTATGAAATTTGTATTAAAAAATGCAATTGAGCTGGTTGAAAACTGAATGTATATAGAACACGGGAGGGGGGAAAAATTTAAATTCAATTTGCGGAATCATGGTTTCGGGAGACCCTTTAAAAAGGCGGTGGACAGAATAACTAATAATAGCTTCATCTAAAATTGAAAAACATTTTTTTTTGTTTTGTAGCTCGTGCATGAAATAAGCTTTTTTATCAGGCTATAACGTACGGAAAATTTTTCCGAAAATTATGCAGTTTTGCATACAACTCTGCCAAAAATCAAATTTCATTTTTTTTAATCCTTCGTTCAAAGACGAGCTATACAAAGAAAAAAATGTTTTTCAATGTTTTTCAAAGTATGAAGAATGAAGAAAGAATGAATGTATTTAAAAAAAATGTTATGCTTACTGTTAAAATATTTAAATTTATCAAATGAAATGTTACATTGTGCTTATTAGTTTATATTCATGTAGTATAAACTAACTCAATAAATAATTAAAAATAAATTCTGATGAAGCTATGATGACTTATCCGGTCCACCGCAAGGAAACGTTTTTAAGGGGTCCCACCAGCTGAATTTTTCCAATATATGGATGAAAATTTTATAAAATATTGTTTAAATGTTGCACTTGTAAGTGCTTAAATTTTTTTTAAATGTAATTTATTTATTATACAAAAAAAGATTGAGAAATTATGCTCCTTTCTAACCTTCGAAACCCACGTAACCCTACAAAAGTTACGCCTGTCTTATCAGTTGTAAATTGCACCAAGCTGGGGTAAAACCGAGTATTTTTTTCAATATTATTTTAATTTTCCGTAGAAGTCTTCAACATGCTGCTATTTTTACAGGATCCTTCAGATCATACAGTTTCAATGATGCTAGAAAATTTACCATCGTATTTGTGGCGTTAACAATTTACATCCCAACATTTGACGTTTCTTCTTCGCTACTCCTTTACATAGCGGAGCAATATCATTTTCTTAAGCTTCTGGTTTGAAGTTTGACAAAATGTAATGAAAATAGATTTTAAAAATGTGTTTAAAATATCGGTATTTGCGCTCTTATACATAAGTAACAGAAAAAATAAAGATGTTGTAAGTTCAGAATTACAAGTAAAAATCATGGCCTCTATGATTAAAAGCGCCTTTATCTCTTTTTGGCGGTTCCGGCCGGACATTCCGAGTCAGGACCGAGGGATACGATGCGTTTTCGGTGGTGCTATGATGCATAAGTACTAAATGAAAAGAGAAAAACAACAAAACGAACCAACCTAAAAACAGACACCAAAAGCTCATTGGATAATAGAGGAAAGCTTCGAAACAATTATTTCACCGTATTTTGCCCACCATAGGTAGATACCTACCGGTGTTTATATTTATCAAGCTAATATACAGAATATCTAAATATTTTTGTTCGGGCAATGATATCCCAAAATAATCAATCCACTTTGTGTACAATTTTGATGCCAAAAATGTTAAAATTTGTACATCAAACACCTAATTAGTTCTCGGCCAAATAAAAGTAATAGCGAATCTAGTCAACCAAGCGATCAAAGGTCCACTTGCCGGCGTCGAATTTACTAGACTGACTTATTTTATTCGTAAATTCACAAATTGCAATCTAATACAAAAAAACCAAATAATTACTTACTCGAGAGTTCGGTAAAAAGGGACAAGTTGCGTTGCATTTCGACCGTGAATTCAAAAAACAAAAAATCAGCAGAGTTTTATAATAGTATTTTTTTGTAAAGTTCCGGCATAGGTCAGTGCACGACCATTAATGTTGCACGACACATTATAATGAACCTATTTGTATGGTTTACAAGAAGTTAAGAAGCGCTAAATTGTATATTTTTTTCATAAACCAATCTAATCTATATTGCCCAAGCCGGTGGCCGGGGACACTTTTTGTGGCGCTGAATTTGTTGCGATTGGTTCCCTCTCAAAAACTAAGAGTCACGTTTAGTGCAAGCCATAAATAGTTTTGCAGTCCAATTCAAAACATGGCAACGAAATAACCCACGCCGTAAATAAACTCTGCTGCGGTTTCGAATCAACGATGACTCGTAGGACAAATTGATTTTTAGTTGTTTCTGCGAAAATCATCGATAGCTCCTTTTTTATTGTGTGAAGAAAATATCCTTATAGAACCCGTGGGAAAAGTTGAGATGAACTTTAACTAGTGTACCTATTATTAAACCTACTTGTAGGAAAGTTCGAAGGCCTTACCGCGATATTGACGGGAAGTTCTTACCAACTAATTAATTATCTAACATAACCTAACGGGTCGGTAAAGAATCGACATAAACCGGGTATGATAAGAATGCGGGAAAAGGAAGAACGCAAATCCGCTTCCGTCCCGTACTGACCCGCCTACAGCCACCAATAAAAAAATATATCGAACGGGACGCTCTTGGTGTTTACAACAATTTATCTTAAATACTCCAATGCACGGTTTTATCAGACCAATATCCAAGGGGCCTTGTTCTTTTCTAATGTAAAAACAACATTACAAACTTTCTAAATGCTCTTAACAATACATTGAATGATCTCAACCAAACCAAAAATATCATCATCATTGGAGACCAAAACATAAACACTTTACAAAACGGACACCCACAAAACATAGAATACCTAACAATACTAGCACAGCATGGATTGAAGCCAGCGATAAATGTCTCAACACGAGTTACACAACATACAAAAAGTTGTATAGATCATATAATGATCAAAACAAAACTTAAAACCAAAACCGTAGTACTTGAAAACACAATTACAGACCACTATTTGAATATGATAGTAATTGACACAGAAAAAAAACCTAAGCAACATAAAATATTCACAAAAAAATAATTGATTACTCAAACTTAAAATAAAAACTCCAAAAAATAGACTGGAGTACAGTAGTATACTAAATGGAAAATGTTGAAGAAGCCTGGGATAAATTTACAACTGTGTTAACACAAGAAATAAATAATAACACTAATAAAAAAAAAAACAGGTAAATTTTACACACAAAGCAAAACAAATTAACTATGGATAACAAAAGAAATATTAAAATGTATTCGTACACGAGACAAAATTCAAAAACAAATTAAACATACGCCGTATGACATGGAACAATTTAATTACTATAAAAGATATAGAAACATCTGCACGAAATTTATTAGAGTAGCAAAGGAGTTATACTATAGAGAAAAACTTAAAAAAGAAAACAATAACCCAAAGGAAATATGGAAAACATTAAAAGTAGTTACATACACACAAAAGTACAAAAAAATATATACTATCGAACATCTTAACGTTAATTCAAAGAAAATAGATGCAAATACAAATACAGAAACTATAACAAATCATGTGAATAATTTATTTGCAAGTATAGGAAAAGTTTTAGCGAACCGTAAAATACAAAACACAAACACACTAACACAAAAAAACATACTGAACAATACACAATCGACACAACATAGATTTATAATTAAAACAACTTCGGAAGAGGAAATTGACAAAATAATAAACACATTAAAAAACCGAATTGCACCTGGATTAGATGAGATAACAACGGACTGCATTAAGATAATAAAAAATGAAATATTAAAACCTTTAACACACTTAATCAACCTTAGTATAACACACTCCTGCATTCCTAGTTATCTTAAAAAAGGACTGATAATCCCTATTTATAAATCCGGAGACAAAATGGAAATAACTAACTAATGACAAAATGGAAATAACTAATAGACCAATCACATTATTAAACTTGCTAACAAAGATTTTCGAAAAAGTCTTTAAAAACCAAATCACAAAATACCTGGAAGAAAACAAATAAATCTTAGATAAACAATATGGATTTAGAGAAAAAAAAGTGGCACAAAAGTAACTTTGGCATGTACGATAGATTATATACATAGCAACTTAGATCAAGGATACAAATGTATAGCGATATATCTAGATTTAGCTAAAGCCTTTGATTCAATCTGCCACAATACACTTTTAAAAAAAATTAGAAAACATGGGTATCAAAGACAAGGAACTCCAACTATTAAAAAGTTATATGAGTAATAGAACACAACAAGTCAAAATTAATAACCATACTAGCAAACCACTGCCGATTATATATGGAGTTCCACAAGGAAGCATACTAGGGCCCGTTCATGCTGTACTTGTGACAAAATTGTTTATGCAGACAATATTAAATATCTAGGTTTAACTGTTGACCATAAACTAAAATGGGATCTCCATATTAATATATTATCAAAAAAATACGAAAATTATCATACATCTTCAAAACAATACGAAACATCATGTCATTAAATCAACTAAAAAATATATATTTCGCACTCTGTCAAAGTATTTTAACGTATGGAATTTCAGTTTGGGGAGGAGCAGCAGATACTTACCTTAATTCTCTTAAAATAAATCACAAAACAATAATAAGAATTATGTTTAAAAAGCCTTACCAACATCCGACGGAACAGCTAATGATCAAAAACAAATTACTAGACGTAAATAAACTATTCATAAGGAAGATCATTCACAAAAACTGTATCAAAACTTCACATCTCCACATACCTCACTCGCAAAACACAAGAGCAAAAATTAATAAGCACTTTAAAGTTCCCCATATCAAATCAACTTTTGCAAAAAAACACGAATCTTACCTAGCACCACACATTTTCGATACCTTCCTAACACAAACAAAAACTTACGTCACCCCAAATAATTTGAATTGGCTGTTCAAAAGATTTATAATATGGTTGAATGAAAAGGAAAGAACAGACATTCAAAATATTCTAAATAAATAACATTTCATACAAGTTCTCACGAAATTATATAATATTCAAATAAAACAAACACGAGAAACTGCAATTTTGCAATATTAATTATTATGTAACCGCTATATTCAACTGTCACAAAATTTTAATTTACTTTTATCTATATAACATATGCAATCTTCTCATGGAAATGTAACTAATAAAAAAAAAAAAAAAAAAAACAAACAAAAAACAAAAAAAAACAAAAAAAAACAAAAAAAAAAACAAACAAACAAAGTATGTATGTAAATATTTAATATACCAACATATAATTTATCTTTATTATCTTTCCACATATATATATGTATATATTTGTTTAAACACACACATTTCTTTTGGAACAAACATAATATGTGATTTACCCGCCTCGGAACAGACTTTGTCTAGTGAGGCGGGTAAAAGAAAAGAAAACAATATAAATAACCATGAAACTAAATAAACGCCCGGGTTGCCGGCACTGAAACTGTAACTGTTCTTTTCACTATTTACATAAATGAACTTTGTAGCATGGAAATAAGCGGTGAAATAGTTAGTTATGCAGATGATATATATCGATTTTACTTTTATTTAGGTAATAAAATAATTCATTTTACCTTTAATTTTATCTTAATTATAAATTTTAATTTTTTGTTTTATAAAATGGAGGCCTCAGTACAGCTGAGCTACCCAGTGAGGCCGACATTGCTGAATTATATTTGAAATGTTAGATATTACATCACATAAATAAATAAAATAAATAAATAAATGTCCTTCCTCTGCCAGTTCCATTCGTTCCAACGTCCTAGTTTTAATCAGGTCATTATTATTTTTTTGTTAAAGAAAGACAAATATTCCTAGGTTACGAATAACCTGACAATATATGAAAATCTCCTACTACCATCACACTATGCGGAAAATGTTGCTTGTGTTATGACGGAGGACTTGACCAGCCAAGGAATCGAACACGCGACGCCTCGGTGGGACCCAAACGCGATGCCAACTCAACCACTAACCGGTTTGTTAACCTCGCTCCTCTGACAATTTCCTTAGTGTTATCTTGCATTTCCATCCATTGAAAACTTCGACTTCCTATATAAAAAAATGCTACTGGAAAATGAGACTGGAGAGGTGGCGGTAGTAAAATACCAATTTCTTTGAGAATGATAGACTTAATGGAGCGGGTTTGTATCGCAATTTCATCTATGCACTGCAAACAATGGGGCTTTTCGATCTAAGCTGAGTGCACACTACATACTGCATAACTACTCTCTCTAAATGGATTTTCTACAAAGCAGATCACTTAATGCATCACTCATACCATCGCTACAAATGCGAATGCGGCATCGCAACAAAATATAGGAAATTTAAACAAGCGAATCTAATAATATCTCAAAATCAAAAAATATTTCAAATTAAAATAAATAAATTAATATATTTATACCACATTAATTTCTTCCACAAAAGCACAGAGAACGCCTATTTACAAATCACTATGGGCTAGTGAAAAATATGTCAAAATGTAAGAAAAATCGTAACGTAATAAATGTAACAGAACGTACAGGCGTTATTGTGCAGGTCTAAAGATCTAGGCAGCGACAATATATCTATGAAAAAAAATTGTCGCTTGAGCCTGAAGATACAAAAGCCACGAAGAGCCAAGCAGAGCAGTGAAGAGATGAGAAGATCCAAGAAGGGACAAGAAGATACGAGAAGAGACAATAGACAAGAAGCTTCAACAAGATACGAGAAGATTCAAAAAGAGACTAGAAGATTCACGAAGAGGCAAGAAGAGACCAGACGAGCCACGGAAAGGCGATAAGACCCAAGAAGAAGCAAGAAGAGACAAGAAGAGACGATAAGATCCCAGAAATGACAAGAATAGTTGGAATTCAAAGAGGAGCATTCAGTTCGGACAATTTTGATTAATAACAAAAAATTAAAAGATGGGATCAAAGCCAGAAATGATCAGACCAGCCAACAAAGAAAACACCTGATGATGCTACGGGACGAGCTAGAGTCTAGAAAAAATAATGGTGAATCAAATCTAACAATAAAATATATAAATAACCTCCCCAAAATCGTCAATGTTTTGCCAAAAAACTCCAACTAAATAAATGTAACATCTATTATCAGAACGTCAGAGGCATCAGAACGAAATTAAAGGAATTCAGAATAAGTGCCCCGACTCTCTCACACGATGTCATCATGTTAACGGAAACCTGGTTAACACCATCGATTTTCTCAGCGGAACTTGGATTGCCCGATCACCACATCTACCGAGTTGACCGTAGTCCAAACACCAGCTCCAATACAAGAGGGGGCGGAGTCCTGATTGCTGTCCACAAACGTATTCCGTCAAAAGTGCTCAAAAACAAAAATAGTGACGTTGAACAAGTATTCGTGTTGCTTGAAAATAAAAATGCTGTCAAATTAATAATTGGATGCATATATATACCGCCATCCTCCGATACACGGCTGTATATGAATCATGTAGAGGATATGGAATTTTTAAGGTTTAAATATCCCAGTGCCAAACTTGTTTTAGTGGGTGACTATAACTTGCCAAATATATCTTGGAACCATGATGACCCTGAATTGTCTGGTATTAATATGTCAACTGCCAATCTTAGTGAGAGAGAGATTCTGGGTATGTCGAATTATTTATCAATCCCACAACTAAACACTGTCGCTAATATAAATAGTCGCATTCTTGATCTAGTTTTTTGCAGTGAGCCCACGGCTAACGTATGTAAATCTTTAGAAGAACTATTACCTGTGGACGTTTACCATCCTCCTCTGGATATAGTTATTCCCTGTGTTAACAACACTTATCTCAAAAATATCAAGCCATCTTATAACTTCTCTAAAGCAAATTTTAAAAAAATTTCTGATTGCTTAAATACAACAGACTGGTCCTTTCTGTAAAATACAGATATTAACGATAATGTAAATAAATTTTATTCTATTCTAAATGATGCTATTGCAAATTTTGTGCCTCTTCGACATAATAGAATTTCTCATTTTCCAAACTGGTTTAGTCCCGAATTGATCACTTTAACATATCGTAAGAAAATAGCTCATAAAAATTACAAACGGTCCAGACTGTCGAGTGATTACAATGAATTTCAATTGTTAAGGAAGGAGTGTTGTAAAATCTCAAAACTGTGCTATAAAAATTACATCGACAAAATTGAAACTGATATTCGTGTAAATATAAAACAGTTTTGGAATTATACTAACTCTCAAAAAAATAATAACTTGGGTATTCCAACTACTATGAATTTCAATGGAAAAATTGGATGTAATGATGAAAACATTGCAAATCTATTTGCCGATTATTTTAAGTCTGTGTATGAAGAGGATATACCTAGCAACGAAATTCCAAAATTCTCATCGAATCTTAGCCTGGATATATCTGAAATACGCATAGAAATTAATGATATTAAAAACCATGTAAATTTGTTAGATGCTAGAAAAAATGCAGGACCTGATAATATTCCACCAGTGTTAATTAAAGAATGTTTAAATGGCATAACTGTTCCTCTTTTTCTAATTTTTAACCAGTCACTAGAGACAGGCAGTTTCCCTGATACATGGAAACACAGTTTTCTAACACCCATTTTTAAAAAAGGGGACAAAACGGACGTAACAAATTATAGGCCAATATGTATCCAATCATCGATTCCCAAGCTTTTTGAAAAAATTGTACTCCATAAAATATCTACAAATATAAAAAAAATTATAACACCCTACCAACATGGCTTTTGTTCAAATAAATCTACACTAACCAATTTACTAATTTACGAAAACTTCATATCTAAATCTTTAGCAAACAGGTGCCAGGTTGACTCAATATATACGGACTTTAGCAAGGCCTTTGACAAGGTGTGTCACAAAATATTAATCAATAAATTGGCGACACTTGGAGTTTATGGTAGCTTATTAATTTGGTTTGTTAGTTATTTGTCCAAAAGAAGTCTTAGTGTGAAAATAAATGGCACACATTCGTACAAATTTATAGCAACAAGTGGAGTGCCGCAAGGCTCCCATTTAGGGCCAATTTTGTTCATTATATTTATAAATGATATTGTTGATATATTCACAAACATAAACGTGCTGCTGTTTGCTGATGACATGAAACTATATAAAGAGATCAACCACATTAATGATTGTATTACACTTCAAACTAATTTGATATATCTTTTTGAATGGTGCTCTATCAACAAACTAGCATTAAACATAAATAAATGTCAGTTCATTCATTTTTCCAAAATAAATAATCCTATATTTTTTCAGTATTCATTAAATGATGAAAATTTAAATTGTGTTAATGAAATTATGGATCTAGGCATTATGTTCGACAGTAAACTCGCCTTTGTATGTCATATTAATAATATTATCAACAAATCCCTAAAGACTCTTGGCTTTGTTTTAAGAGCTGCAAAAGATTTTAATGATTTAGGCACATTTATTATGTTATATAAAACCCTTGTCAGATGCCAACTTGAATATAACTCTACGTTATGGTCTCCCTTTTTCAATGTTCATTCAGACAACATTGAAAAGATACAACGGAAGTTTCTAAGGTTCATAAACTATAAATTGCATATTCCTATACTAAACATTGATTATAATTACCTCCTGGATAAATTTTCTCTGTTGAAACTTTCAGAAAGAAGAATAAGCACAGAT
Source organism: Limnephilus lunatus (assembly GCA_917563855.2). NCBI lineage: Eukaryota > Metazoa > Arthropoda > Insecta > Trichoptera > Limnephilidae > Limnephilus > Limnephilus lunatus. Next base: position 42,240,498 of record OU830598.1, on the reverse strand, counting down.
TTAATACTGTTACATAAAATACTGCATTACAAAATTGACTGTCCCGAATTACTTCAATTTATCAATATCCATGTACCCAAAAAATCATGTCGACATTTATTACCCTTTTACTTCAATAACACCAGGACACTAGCTTATCAAAATTCTCCGTTTCCTAGACTTCACAGTCTCGGAAATAAATATTCTAATCTAGGTGATATATTTCATCTTAAAACCAATCAGTATAAATGTTGCATATTCTATCACTTTTATTCTTCTAGACACAAATAGATTTACATAATTTCTGCAGTTTTTTGTTTATATTGAATGTGAGACTTCTTATCATTTTTACATATGTACTTTTTATTTTATTATGTGGTTTTGTTTTTATATTGTATTACGTATTTTCTTTTCTCATTGTATTATATTTTCTTCATTGTTTTTATACTCAACTTATAAACTATCATGTAAAAGCCCATCAGGGCGTGTAATAAATAAATAAAATAAAAATAAAAGAAGAAATATGAAGAGACAAGAAGAAATATGAAGAAAAAAGAAGAAGTATGAAGAGACAAGAAAGGCCACAAAGAGCCAAGAAGAGCCGAGAAAGGACGAAAAGGTCTAAGAGACAAGAAATGAAACTGAAAATTATTAAATACTCCGTTACCAATTTCCCAGAACAAAGAGTCTGTACGTTATGTTAATTCACGTATAATTTATGACTTTGATGTTTATAAGAAAGGTTAAAAATTTCTCTGAAATCGCTCAATGTTAAAATTATTACAAACGAGATCGTTTAAATTCTTGTTAGGGATCAAGGACCCACAGAACCTTCCAGTAACGACCTATGGTCAAATGGTTTTAAAATAACATTTATTGTTCAACCGCATTCACTTAATGCTGTTGAAATGAGATCCCTGAGCCGTATGTGTGGTAAAACAATGTATGCTCGTGTGAGAAATTTGGATGCCCACAAAGAATGTAAGCTGATGTAAGGATAATGAGTAAGATTAAGAAAGGGGCCCTCAGATGGTTTGGGCATGTAGAGCGAATAAACGAAGAAATAGTGTAAGAAGAATATACGACGCATATGTGAATGGTAGAAGAAGTCAGTGGCGCCCGAGGAAGACATGGTACGATCAAGTGAATCAGATACTTGATTCGGGCCATTTCTAAAGTCAGAATAATAGAAGATAATGTATGAATGTGAGTGAGGCAAAGAGTGTATGCCAAGACCGAGTTGTTTGGCGGTGCGTCCTCTCTGCCTACCCCTGCGGTGAAACGGCGTGATGGTTAGTTAGTTATTTATTGTTCAATGCGATATATTTTTTGAGATCTTAAAAACAAAGAAAAGACCAATGTTCATTCCTTCCTCTCCTCAAAAAGAATCTACACACAGCATCTCGGATGATGTAGGCCCTGAAGGAAATAATTTTCCTCAGGGCCTCTTACGTGGAGTTAATGTAAAAAAAAAACTATTTTTAATCTGTGAAATAACACCTAGAACTATTATTGATTCTTCAATAACCACAAAATAGAACCACCTATTTTAATATGAGCTCAGAAAAAAATACGGATGGTCATTTTTTTTTTTATTAAAAGAAAGACAAACTTTCCCGGGTTCCGAATAACTTGACAATATTTGAAAATCTCCTACTACCTATCACCACAGTAAATGAAAAATGTTGCTTGTTGATCGTGTCATGTCTTCCTCGGGCCACACCGACATCTTACGACATTGATATTGTTACCTGGGATGAGATGGCAACGATGTAAAAAGTAAATTATTATGAGCAAAAAATGACTCGCATGGCAGATGTAAGGTTTAGGTTGATTTTCAAAGAAAAGAAGGTATTAGAAATACATAATAAATATATATTAAATCAAAAAAGGACATCCTATAACTAAGGCTGTCTGGCATGGGCTTGCTTAGGTTCATTTTGATACCGTGGTAAGTCGAAATGACGAATGATGAAAATCATCACTCATGAGAAATGGCTCCCAGCCAAAAGGACCCTCCAGAAACAGCAAAGGCGGATGACTCTGGATGCCAATCATCCGACCAGGATGACTTCCAGTCAGCTCTCAAGATGGCGAGTATGACATGCCAAATTTACAATCACGATCGTAGCGGTCTTCAAAAAAGGATCCGTCGTATTGCGGTCGAGGGGACCGCCTTGAGCCCTCGGCTGTGATACCAAGAATGACCCAAGAATGACCAGCTCTCTTTTCAAATCTCCAGATTTGAATTTTGTCCAAGATCAGCAACTGTTGCATTAAAAAAATATTGCAGGGCTCGCAACATTACCAATGCCCAAAAGTCACTGGGCTAGCACTAGAGGTGCCACACACCGAAACCATAAATGAAGTGTATATAAGAGGGTGCACACACCTTGTTACAAATACTTTTATGTAACAATATTTTATTACGCTTACATCAGCGTTGCATAGTTTTTGAATCCCCACAATTCTCATACAACCATACATGCCTGCCTACTTGATTGATTGTATTAAATAATACATTATTTAAATTCACTTTTATATTATTTATACTGGTGATGTGCAAATAATACGCGTACATATTCATTATAATATTTTCATAATATTATGTAGTTAGTTATTGTGGCGACTCCGCTGACTGCAAAGTTAAGTGTGTCGATCTATACATAGGGTTGATGCACTTCTAAACAAAATATATAAAATGAATAATACTTATTATATACAAAGAACTAGAAGGACTACGAAAACTGCATTAAATAACTGATATTAAATGGAACCAAAAAAACCTTGCATTTTCCAAACCAATGCAGTGTGCACTGTGCGCTAGTTTTATTTTAAAGTGAATAAATTGGTGGGTACTGAAGACAATGAAAAAATAAAGTTTTTTTTTAAATAGGTAGCTACGTATGTGTGTTATGTATGTACCTAAGTAGAATGCTAATGCTAATATTTTTTACATAAATATTAAGTATGCATTTTTTTTCCTGGCAATATCTTCAAAATGTTTTTGTCGAGTTTATTAATATGTTCGTTTTTTTTTTTAATTAAATTTCAGGCATAGGTACCTAGGTAATTTACCGGGATCGTAATTAATTATATAACTATTTATTATACTAAAAAAACAATACAGTACAGTACCTACATGACTCCTCAAGGGGTTCCTTAAATAAATCCGAATTGGAAAAAAAATCTCACTTAAAATAATAAATTAAGGATAATATCGGGAATAAGATATGTATTAATAAATATCTGCTCAACCCTTTGGAGCGTTCAAAACTATATCATCTATTGAATAAGCCGGTTTGTTTACATGTGATAACATTTTGATCATTGGCATAATACATCAAAACATTACCCGTGAAAACAGGTTATGTTTACACTTATTTTAACCGGCAATGATCTGAAAATCTTACTAACCTGCATTGAATCTGCACTAATTATCTCAGTTTTATATCGCTCTGCCAATTCCAATGATAATTTAGTTTTTCCGGTGCCCGTAGCACCAAATATTATTATTAAAGGAACACGCGGCGAAAAACAAACTCTACTCACGGCCATTGTAAACGTCAAACTAGCGTTGCTTACTTCACGCCGGTCAGGTTAGCCAACGTAAATTTTTCACCGCGCTCCAGTCTTAGTCATAATGCTGAGGGGTAGGTACTAACGAAGTACCTACTGATGATAATAATACGATGTTCTGTTTGACCCTGATCAGATTGCGAGTACAAAAACATTATATGAGGACAACAATTTTATTACCACTATAAGTTACGTAATTTTTTTAGTATCAAATTTTTGCTAACAATTTATTTTAAAATTTCTATTGAGACCCCGAAAATAGAAAATATTTACTACCTATGTAAATTAATATTTTATTCATTCATAAGTGTTATTATATTTATGATAAATTATTCTCAATTACTACACAAAAACTAGTAAATTATATATTGTTATTTACCTAGACATAATATAAATAAAACGAAATTTATTTTTTATTCAGCATCACGCTCACTGGAGTGATTATGTATACCTACCAAGTTTTTTAAATGTAATTGATTCATAGCTGGTGGATGCGATAATTCAATCTGTTTGCCTTAAGTTATGGGTAGTTTTAATAGATTTTCTGTAGTAAGTAGTAGGATAGATCCTTGAAAAAAAATTTACAAAAAACGGCGCTATACAAATGTTGTTATTATTGGATCAATAAGTAGGATTCTGCGGTGTTCGCTGGGAGTATTTTCTCATCAATAGCATAAAAAATATTGTTCTGACAATTGACTTTTGTTTAAATAAAAGTTCATTAATTAGTGTAAGGTTTTCAATTTTTTATTGCTTTGTGAGATTCGTAGTAATTATTTTACAAGTATTGTGAAATTCTTCAGTAGAAATCGCGCTCGGATGGATATTTATAAGCAGTGTCCGGAAACCAAGAGCCTCGTAGGCCCCCGGAAACTAATGATAGGTGGTACAATTGATGAATCTACATCCTACAGAAAAGCGGTCCGCAACCCTGCGATCGCGATCTAAACAATGCAATGTAGTCGCCAAAAGTCACCAAGATTCTGTATTAATCACGTATTTGCTTTTCCTGTCACCTCTCTTATTATTTTAGAACAATTGTCAAATAATTAATGAAAAACAGATAGAACCAGCGTTACCTCGACATCTTGATCATACTTTGAGTACCGTGTAAATTAACGTTTTTTTTCTTCTGGGGTCCGTGAAAAAAACCTGCTTTGATATTGTGGTCGCAACTAAAAGGGTTGCGGACCGCTAACAAAGATAATCAAAAAAAAAATTCGATCTGATCATTTTAAACTTTATTTATCGACAATTTAAGGGTTAAAATAAACATTTAAAGCCGAAAGCTCGAAAAATGGACTCAAAAAAATGTGGTGTAGTTCACCATTTTCTAGCTTTTGTAATTAGTTTCTTGAGACCATGTATAATGAGCATTTGGTGACGACACAGTTCAGTTTCGCATATTACGAAGATATTAAAAAGCAGGTTATCTTTCTTACTTACCTCTCCTCCCTCTCAGTATTCCGTGATGTGTGCGATGTCGTATCGTTCATCTTATCATGTGGGTTCAGGTACCTACCTAAATTGTCAATTGTAATCATCGCCCGAGATTTTTTTACTTTTTATTGACATTGAAATATTGAAAAAATTTCATGTTCCTTATCTATACGTTCGAAGGTTAAGTGCACTAATTTCCGGAGGTGATTCTACATGATGGTAGCAATATATTTTTTTTAATAAAATTGAAAACTATCTTAAAATGTTAGAATTGCGAGAAAAATTTATTTATCGTTTTTACTTGTCGCCTCCCAAAGTTGTGCACTTTACCCCCGAACACCTTGTATGTTGTTTGACTATTGTATTAAAAATGCCTGTTGCGCTGCCTCCTTCCTTACAATCGTGTTTTTATTCATATTTACGATATCCTCATCGTGAATACTTTGTCATTGGGAAAAGGATGGAAAACGGCAGTGCCAAAAAAGTATAATTATTGTTGTATGTTTTTAATTGGTAAACTTAAATCATCATACACATAATTAAGGAACAAAACCAAAAAAACCTCTCATTTCAATTAAAGATAAACATAACATGTAAGTACAAAAACACTTGATTGAGCCTCAGCTAGAAAATAAGCCAAATGTCCGTATTAGGATATTGACAGTGACGCGACAGTGGCAGGTGACTCAACACTCAACACAGATGAGAAAAGCCGAACAATCCAGATAACCATGTAAATCATAAAACAAATGTATCGTAAAATAATAAAGCGACATTTCTTATTTGATATCATTACTCTAGTCGGCAGTGCTGGATATGTGCCTTGTATTCCCAAAGTTCAGTTATGATTATTCAATGGCCGTCGAAAGAGATACACGATTGAACCAACCTCTCGTTGATCAAATCTATGTAAAAACGAAATTATAGAAAAGGCTCGCTCCTAAATCGCAGTAAAGGATCTTTTCTTCCTATAATTAAATAACTAACATGATAATAACAAAATTGTTGTCAAAATTAAATGCAGGTACAATATTCGAGAATAGACAAATTCTCCCTAGTATTTCTAAAAGTAACTATAATTTTCATATAAAAAGCTACATAACTTAAGAAAATTTCTTGACTATTTCTACGATATAAAACTACGCCATTTTTGTATACGTTGGCTCAAATAGTGACCGACTGAAGAAATACACAAAAAAAACATAAAAAGATAACATAACCACTTTCTTCAGTCGGCCGTCACCTAGGCTCTTGTGGCTCTTTCTCTCAATTTGTCGCCAATTTATCCTGTCTCGCGTCCGTTGCCCACTCTTTACATTACAGTGTTTGTTAACCAGATATACGGTATTTCTATTGGAAGTCAAAGATACGGTTTAAATAACCATAATCTTAATTATACAGACATTTTTATTGTAGGTAAGTTTCTTAACAGTAAATTAAAATATATTTAATTTGTTTGCGTATATAAAATTCTATTTTTAAACATCTGTCATCACAAGGCACATTCCGCACTAAACGTTATCTATCAACGGCGAAAGTGACAAATCCCACTGCGCTAACATCTCCCCGAACTGCGATTCGAACTGCTACGAGTACAATAATATAGTGTGGTCCCGCGCAAGTTACTAGCGGCGCGGCGCGGCACACCAGCAACCAGCCACCACTTGCATTATATATCATCTAGCATCTAGCCCTTACCCTAGCCATACCTAGCCAGCGTACCAAATAAACAACAGAACTCTATAAGATCCAAATCAATCTTTACATACTTTATACATGAATATAACATTGCATTGGTTGTCAGAAAACATTACATACACGAGTGGAAATCCAAACAATAATTTCACGAATACGTACATAAATATATATGTATACATATACGACCAATGAAGAGCGTGTATGCAACGTATTGTAATCGCATGCGACAATTTACAGTTAATGCCAGAATGGTATATTCTGAAAGAAAATGAGATAAAACATTTTTCACCTTGGTTAAAATGCAGTTGTGTAAACGAGACAATAGTTACACATAATATAAAAGTGAAGCTATCCTAAGATAATAGGATAATAAGTAACTATCAATAAAAAGATTCCATCAAATCTTAACTTACATATAAATGATTATGTTTGATGGCAAAGCGGCATCCGACAATGTCTCTGAATTCTCTAAGAATGATTGTAAAAAAGTGTAAAAATAAACATATTTATTAATTCCAGTATAAAATACGTTTGAAACGTTGAAATCTAGGAACATGAATTATTTGGGAAGAACGAAGAGAATCACCACCGAAGGCCGCTTCAATGCTATACAGAACAGTATTCTGTACTCTGTACTCTTCTGCACGAGAGAGAAATATTCAGGGGCCTTCAATCTTTGGCGAATTCGAACATTTCAACTCTGATTTTATTAAAGATTATACTTATCGCGTAAAAGCTATTATATTGTATCATTATAAATATAAAAAGCATTAATGAAACTTAACGTTAAGCATATCGAATTATCATCAATCAATATCACCACCATTTTCTATTTACACGTAACAGCCTGAATATGAAACCGGAAACATAAAATAAACAATTTTCCACGGCCGAAAAACATATATGATGGCCTCTTCCTCTATGGGCAATCCCTCTAATAAACTAAACAACAAAACATGATAATCTAACTGCGCTAAATTTACTCTTACAACTAGTTATATCTAAAGATATACAAACGCCCGGTCGCGGTGTTACGGGCTTCCTCGACAGCTGAGCACTATCTGTATCTGTGCGAAGACCGCGCGTCACTTCAACAACAAAATACAGATAGACAGACTGTCGATTACATTTCAGAGACAAATCGAGGTATATCAACGAAAGCCGGACAAGTGTCGGATTTCGGACATATTGGTATTTCTAACATCCCTTACTCACGCTCCTTTTATGAAAAAGCTACCCCTTGCGAAAAGCTAATCGCGACCGGAGAAGCGATTCACCGGCGGCAATCAGAGTCAGAATCGAACATAAAGAGGTGGTAAGCGAGGGAACGATGAGACGCCAAGCCGAAGCTCTTTCGGAGTTCCGAAGAAGTTCCGGGCGCGCGGCTCGAGAGCCGGCGCCAACTTTAACCCAGGGCGGGGCCCGCCTCGGGCTCTCCTTAGGCGTTGGGACGCCTGGCAGCCAAGTCCAGGCGCAGGTGACGCACGCGCGCCAGCAGTCTGGACTGGCGGGCGCGCAGCTGCTCGCGCTCGCGCTCCTCGCGCTGCAGCTTCGTGCACAGCGCGGCGGCCTCGCGGAGCACCACCACCTTGGGGGCCCGCTCCTTCTCGCGGATCGACGGTACCTCGCGCTTCAACTCGTCGAACAGATTCTTCAGGCCGATACGGCGCTGACGCTCCATGTCATTATGGAGGGATCGCTTCTCAATGTTGTCGGCCTCGGAGTCGGAGTTGGGAGATGAGAACGAGCGGCGTTCGGCCGGGGATCTCCTGGGGTCAACAGCGATCTTCTTGCGTTTGCGGTAGCGAGAGGACTGGGCGGGAGGCGAGCGGTCCCTTGGGCGCTTGCGGGGCCTGGATGAGCAGGCGGGGCGCGCCGGTCGGGCAGGCTGGGGGCTGCGGGCTCCCATGGCGGAGGCGACAGTTCTCTGAAGTTGGTGGCGGTCCATAGCAGAGGGATTGGTTGGCATGACGACTGGCCCCCGCGTTCCGGGAGCCAGTTTCTCTCCCAAAGATTCGACATCGATCTCTTCCTCCTCTGTTGATAAAAGAAAAAACATTATTAGAAAATGTCAGCAGATCTGCACGCATCAGTAGAAAATAATTGAAGAGACACCCGATTTAATTGAAGGCAGATCGCTAAGTGGGTTCATGAGTCACAGAACGCCCACGAAGATTTATCCGCCATGCAGTTCCTACTTAGGAAGTATACGCTAACTGACGCAGCACGAAACTACGACGGCATGACATTCTCGCAATTAACTAACAAGTCTTCAAAATTCTTTAAAGTCGATGGCCGCTCTAAAAGCTTGCAATTGACATTAAAACGAAACGTTCAATAGTACTTGTACGAAAACCGCAAAACACGAAAAAGAGCAAAGAGAAATGCACACACCGGTGTGGGCGGAATGGGGTGAGGGTGAGGGAGGGGCGACCAGTTTTTCGGCCAGAGGTCTCTGGGAGCGGAATGCGGTGGGGCGGCTCTCGGCTACATGGACGAAAGGAGAAATGGTCCGCTGCGCTGTCTGCATGCTATAACTTCTCTTCGGCACCTTTGACAGTGCTTCGACTCTAAAAACTGGACAAATATAAAATTCTAATCTGATGAAGAATCATCTTAAATGTATAGAAAGATTGAATTGATTCATTTTACAGTTTCACGGATCGGGTAATTTATAAAGTTCAATATTCAACCTAGTTGACTTTTAATAAGCGTAAAGCGGGTGGCACAATAAATCTGTAGTATCGTTGGCGATAGGGAATAGGGAGGCTGGCTGCTGGCTGTTTGGTTGGGGTGGGGAGGATAACGACCTCGGGCAAGCCGAGGGAGCGTTGGGCGGGGAAGGCGGAGGGCGACCGTCTGCACCCATCGATCCAGACGCTCTGACGTCACTGCGCGCCAAAATCCGACGCATGCGCCATTCCCGCCCACTGCACACATGCCGCCGCGGCCGCCACCTACTGCCGACGTTTCGAGAAAAGGGGAATTTCACCGCCTTACGACCCTCTCCTCCCGGAGGTAATTCAGCGCTTTTGTTACTTTCACCACTAATATTGCGCAGTTACGCAACACCGATAGGGCGGGCCTTATTACTAGAACCTTTGCGCTTTGGCGGGAAACCGGCATATGGCAATAACATCGCATTATTCACGGTTAAGGTTTTTGCGACTTGGAAAGTAATAGAAATCGAAGTATTAAGTTAAGTTTTCTCAAGACAATCGCATGATGTAATAGAGCCACCCTCCCAGATCGCAGATTTTCGATTAAGTATACGTAATAATAAATGTTCAGATTGTGAAAGTTTAATAAAGAGACAACGCCTCATCAATAGGAGTAAACAACTAATAGAAAGCAATTATTATTAGTTGCGGAACTCATACGTTTGTATGGCTGCCAAGTCTGCACAGCGGGCGAACTTGTTCTACATCTGGTACAAGACAGAGTGAACACTGAACACCGACAGTGGTGGAAATTGAATAGCAACACGGCATTGATCTGATATCAGCGAGAGAAAAGTGGTCGTGATAAGTCTCAGCGACCACGCCCGAGCCCCCTCTCTCCGCGAGACGATTACATTGTAATATGGCCGTGTGTGGTGCTTATGAAATGAACCACATTCTTCGCGGCAAAGAAACCGCGCTTGATCTAGAATCTAGATCACATGGGAGGGAGACTGCAGCCGGCAGCCGGCTGGACCAGTCAGTCCAGCCAGCGTCTAACTGTCCACTGTGTTCTGCTCTCTGTCCGTTGTTCTCTATTATTGCAATGTCATTCTGTTTTCTTATCACTAATATTATTCAAAATAAGACTTTTCCAATCATTATAAAGGAAGCATTTGACCAGTTGAAAGACGACTAATGAAATAAGGACATCATAGTAAAGGAAGATAACTTCAACGAAAATAAAACGATGGCTGATAAGATAAGTTCAAATACAAAAATAAGGGCAACTGAAGGAGTACCGTTGAAGGCTTTCTTGTCATCTCTACTACCCTACACACGACGCTTTATAGAAAGATAGTTACAACGGGGTTCACAGGGGCATGGTCATTATGATGTTTGCACATCGCAAAAAGTAAAAGTCCGAACTCGAGAACGCCGGTGAAGTCCGAGTGGTGCGAGTATGTGGTGTCCCAAAAAGACAATTATTTGAATCATGCAATGAAATGAACGGATCGTTTATCATGATGCCGCGGCCGTTTGCGTCTGGACGGTTTACCGCTAGCGACTTTACATTCGCAATTCGATAAACTCTCCCGCGCCTTCACAAAGCAATAACGGAGCATGTGACTCGTTTGAAACCGGATACCAGAACTAACAAGACAATCATAATACTCTCATTGTCCCACTGGTCGCCGCCGTCGCGTCGGCAAATCAGGACGTTGGCTGTAGCAAGTAGCGGCTAACAAGTAGCGAGCACAATGGATAGGGGGCAAGGAGGTCTAGGAGCTAGGACTTAGTTCAATCCTACTATACATAGTTATTTTCATTACAAAAAATAGCACTATGAAAACGCTACTCTTTTCAAGAAATATAACGAAGACACAGAATCGTGCCAAATGGAAGCCTTTGAAATAGATACGGATTACTGTCAAATAAATATACCACCTAAGGATGGGGGTTGCTTAATTGGATACTTGGGAACGTTGACCCACTTCTGTTGAAGCCAAAATAGAATATTTTCAGCGTAATATAGCACTAATTATATCAATATAAATAATTTATCAAATGTAAAATTGGGATGTTACAATTATATTCTGATAATTTAAACACCCGGATATATCGAGGGTGATACGAAATCAGACCGAAGATCAATAACATTTCATTCCGCAAAGTTATGCACGACTTCGTTCACAGTTCACACTGCCTCTTATGGCGTTCTCAGGCTCACGAACTCGCCGTGTAACAGGAACAATTATTATTATATTGGCAGAATTATTCGACGCCGTGGCAAAATTTATCATAACATTAAAGTTACCAAAAAGCATTTTACTAAAAAGATAAAAAGGTAGAATAGAATTTGCTTGCAATGCAGATATTGGGAAATATTAAACTTGAACGTAAACTTAGTGACCTTTACTTGAGAATGTAGTTCAAATCATTAATTCGATGGTATGCAGTTTGCGACCCGAGGCGTTATAGCACGACGGCATTATATCACAATATAATATTATATATATATACTTATGGGTAATCTGCCGGCATGGGATCTTCCTACCAGAGGCATTTAAATGGAAGTAATTATTATTTCATGGACTATTATTAAACTGGCTTTGTGGAATCTTTCGTCACCTGAACAACCTTGTGTTTTGGTAGACGACACCGAATATAAATCGCCATTCCGCGTGCGTTGTTGCTATGTCAGGCTGGTGGATTCTAATCCCATTAGGAAAGCTTTTTCAGTCAATACTGGCGCCTCATATTCTACAGACCTGGCTCCTCAGAGTCCAAATGAACACACATAATCACAACGTAACCGTATTAGAGAAAACAGCCCCAATGTTTGGTTATCATTTCTTCGTGCAGGTAATAATAATGATATTTGGACGATTTATATAGCGCCGTTTCTGTGTAAAATCACCTCAAGGGCGCTATTAGACAACATTGTTATTAAATAATAACATTAGTAAAGCGAGAGCACGACGAGAGGCAAATGAATTCATTTAGCAGGGAGCCAGTTTGAGACCACTGTTTTAATGTATCCAAAAGACGTACAAGTGAAGAAATGAGCATCACGATCTGACCCATATTCAACGTTGATTCGGACCGATCCAAACCGGATTATTTTTGTCTAATAATTCCGAACGTGGGACGTCGCGAAGCGCGGATAGCAACAGGCGGAAGATAAGCAACTTCCTCCCTTCTGTATAATCTGGTCCAAATACACCCCGGACAGACCCGAAACGAAAGCCCTTCGTTTTAATGGACGCGATGATACTTTCAACAGAATGATGTCATTGGAGGTTATCCACTACTTACCCGCCCTGGTATAAGTAAGAGATGGTTACCCCTTCAAGGCTCTCGCAAGGACTCTATTTTTTTTGAAAGAACGAAGCTACATTTAGTTTAGAACTAATTTAGACTTCCAATGTTCCTGCATACGTTGTTAGTAAGCAGTATGCGAGTGCTTTGCAGGAAATACAAGATACACTATGTGTTAGTATGACAAAATGATGTCAGCGAAATTTGCTGCAAGGAAAGAATGTGACGAACAGTTCCATAAGATAATTTATAATATATTTGGACGATGATTGTCCACCAAGGCTGCCAAAAGCCAATAAAAATTAGTGTGATAACCGAGATGGCGATTGCGACTCGGGTGGCATATATAAGAGGTCCTTTAAGGATGGAGGTCCTACCGCCCAAGTGTTGACTCACTTCATTCATCGGTACCGCAAATGCATACCTCGTGACATCACCAGCCACGGCCGATTCACGGAACAGGGAGGTGGCCGCCTTTCGTTTCTGCTAGTCGTGATGGAGATCTCAAGAGAGCGGAGATAATCAATTCAAAAAACCCAATAGAACAGCAGCAGGCAAATTCCCAGAACAGGGGCGCTTGGAATAGAAGGTAATTTAAAATAGTTTAATCGGTCGCGCGATGAAGAGCAGTGCTGTAGTGACACGGTAGAGTTAACCATCCAGGTCACCAGTCACTGGACACTAGACATTAGTGGTCCAGTGGATCTGGGGATCGCGTGACCAGCCGATGATCCGGCTCCGAGGACTGGAGGCGAGGGAGTTCCGCTCACCGCCCACTCAGTACCTACTTAATTAATAGTAATCATAGATTGCGCGCTCTGACTGCAGTGTCTCACTGTCTTCCACTTTGCGACTCATTTAAAAGCCCTTTCAATGAATTACAGTTTGTTTACTTTCTTCGTCAGTGTCGACAACAACTTTCATCGGGGTGGGGTTTGTAACATGATATTTGCAATCTGTAAATTGATACTTTAGGCATTCGCTCCGATCAAAAAAGATCTATATTCTGATTATTTATTTAGCCAATTAGTATCTGCCGACAATCAAAGATTAATAAATTGCCAGGTGTAATGCATTTAACCTAATTAACAAGTGAAATGTAAACAAACGGATCACTGACGGTAATGAGCGCACTTGACTGTGGCTGAAGTCGTCATTTACAGCACGTTACCAACGAGAGCTCCACTGGGATCTGGGGGAGGCATCAGAGCAGAACAGGACGAACTCTCTCGGTGACAAGCCGACTTTTAATTAATTCGTTGTCTTACGATTTCCTATAAAAAAGCGATTGATATGCTTTGGCAGTTTACGCCGGCCATGACTGATTTGACCGAAACGCATTAGAAAAAAAACCAAAAACAAAAGAGTGGAATGTTCGGAGAGCGACCAACTTTAATTAGGGTAATAAATAGGTCACGATTCATGTACAAGCCGCCAATTGAGGACCCGATGAGAGTAAAAAGCATTTAGAAAATTGCTACTTAGTTATACAATTTTGCCAATAAAATTCAAAACAGTAGAGAAACAAGTTTGTTTGACAAGTGGGTCTTGCTAACGTCTAGCTCTGGCAGAATAGATCGTATTTGTTTGCTAAATTATTGAGAGGCCCGCTGTATGGCTGTATGCTTTACGGCCGGCCTTGTGAGAGTGCGCGCGGAAGTTCACGGCTATACCCCCCTCCCGGTCGCGGCCGGTTACTAAGCAGCTGGTGACGTCACAATCACAGATCATGCAGACCGTCTATCCCATCTCTACCAGCCTCCCACAGTGAGAGCCAGCCGCACTCATTAAACCACTATAGCTCGCAGATATGATGGGATCCAACTAGAACAGCTGATGTTGAGATGAGACCATGGGACTGAGATTCGCCTTAATTTCTGTGGTGAATCATGTGCGTACATTGTACGGAAATGATCTCATATGTGAATGAGATGAATATTTAATGTTTCTAAGAAACCAAACGATCTTTCAGTTAAAAGGTGATTATATAGAATACAAATTCGGACCTTTAGCAATTATCTAGTACAATTCTGGAAAATAGTTTGTTTTTATTAGAAGTGAATGAACAAACCCGAACGAATCGAACCCGGAAACGCGATTGAGGAGAATGGAAACACAGCCACCGTGTCAGAATACAGGGAGTCTGGGCGAGGAAGTGTTTCGCCTTGAAATACACAACACGGCCTCACGCTTTGAGCTAAAAAAAAGCAATAAAAAAGCACCACGCTCAGGTGAGCGATGGGCAGCCATCCCATCGGGGTCGATGGCCCACTCAGACAACTGATTCCAAGACACAACAAACGCTCTCCGTCAAATACCGCGGCAACACTCAGCCAACCAACAACCACTTCCGTGCGAACTGAAAGCGAGACATCGCAATTAGACGCCATACAAACGGGGGAGTGCTAACTTCCCTAATAACGTGACCTAATGCGACGAAAGAAGGCACCAGAATTAATCTTTAGTTTGTTATTAGTAAAAATTTGTATCTGTGCAAAGCGTGTGAATATAAGGCATACAGCAGGCGATAAGTCGACGTCCTCTTATGTAATGTGCACGCGGTACACAGATTCAATGCCAAGTCTATTGTTTGAGGCTAACAGCAGAGTGCCTTGAACTACCCGAGTCCTGATTAGCGTGAACGCTTTTTTTTCTCAGCGAGAAGCAGCGTTTTTACTATACATATCAACGAGATTTCGAATTACATAAAGATAACGACAAGTCGCTATTCATTTCATAACTGTTGTGTCATTAAGTACATAGTTATCTCGAGTATTTAAATAGAAAACGGCGAGTCAACAAGACAGCGGAGAGCAGTCACGGGATCGCGATAGCCTGCGAAATAGTAAGCGGATAGAGATGCACCGAGACTGTCCGTTGCAATTGTGTTTAAAACGCGGCACAAAGATGAAAGAAAAAACCTGTAATTCCACCGTCTAGCCGGGAAGCTTCAGCACGTGCCGTCAACTCTTTTTGTTTCATATTGCAGGAGATTCTCGAGGAATAATTATTATACCCTTTGAAAAATAAAACAATCTCAGTCGGAGTAGAATTTCTCGTTGAATTATTGAAAAGCTGCGCACGCCATCCTGCCTCTAGACTAGACCAGTTCCAGTAGGTATTGCGGGTCAATCAACATTCCTAGCATACTTCGCTCGGATTTATATTCATTCCAATCAACCACTCGTCAATTCCCCACTCTATCGTTAAAACATGTCATATTATTAGAAATGCATTAGTGGTATTTTGTGCATACTTTATTAAAACTATCATGACTCATTCACCGGTATCTACAGCTTAGAAATTAATGACAATACCACCATTAAAAGATCCATATTACTGTGTGCACATCGGGTGTGACAAAACGCATTCCGCCTTGAAAACGTCAAGCTTATTTGTAAATAATAGTGGAAACACGTAGTGTGGCATTGTGACATGATCGTTCGCGTCGAATGCCTTCGCATAGGATAAATTCATAATTAATAACGCATTTAGTCTTAGTATAAGTTCCCGGTCAACAAGCAAATACCTAGCCTAGCTAATTGAGTATAACAGAAAGAGGGGAGATTTTGAACGGCAGCGACAGTTGGGTAGTAGACGAACACTGAGCAGTTTGCCGATTTGAAGCCGAGCAAGCAAGGCATAAGACATTCCCGCACTGAAAGCATTCGAGGAATTCAGCGAGCGGCCGCAACCGGTTCTAGACGGGCTACCTCCTGCTCCTGCCTTCTGCTGCCTTACCCACCCCACGGGAGGAATGTTTCCTCAAAACTTACATGTTTCTGGAACATACATATCTCTGAAGGCTCCCCTCTCTGTGTCAATGCCGGCGTATATCAAGTCGAGGAAGTCATCGATATTACTTATTGATGAGGATAATGTATGTATAGAGCGCTCGTATATTATCTAGGTGCTTTAAAACGTGAGGTGAAACCTTTAAGAAAGCAGACTAACTTTGGTTGCAGGCATTAGACCGAGTTGGAGGGGGAAACAAGACTGGACGAGCCAGCTGCAACAGATTTGCCAAATTTGTAACTAATCGATTGATAATGGGAAAAGTTTGACGGATTCATTAGATAGATCCCAAAACGGTTCTAGTGAGAATCTAACGAGGTAATTGGTATTGAATTCCAGCTGAAAAAACCGCGGGAAGAAAGGACAAGTCTCGCAGACATTTGATATCATATTTTTTATCTGCGCGGCATTTAATTCGAATCCACGACATACAGCATTCAATATGGAGAAAGACGGCGAGGCATTATTTGGTCAGGAAGGGCAGACAGAATTCACAGACGTTTTTAAAGAGGGGTGAAATCATAAAAGATTCCAAACTGCACGAATGCCCACAAATACATCGAGGCAATATACACAACAACTATACAATTTTACTTACATACAGCAAAAAGAGTCTGTGAACTTTTTGAGCGTGCGAAAATATACACTTAGTAGACATTATCTTTCAATAACTTATTATATATGCTTGAATTAAGTTTTTGTTTGGGGTTGTAAAATTTGCTTGATTTTAATTAATAAATGTGAAGATACGGCAAATCAACATGTCAAACTTTCATTAGTGGAAGTAATTTGTTGATAGTAAAAACTAATAGTATTTGTGCAAAGCACCTGATTAAGTTTGGTTAAAAAGCGTTGAGGCTTGAAGGAATAGTTGTCTTCAAAGGAAGAATAACGACTCCGCCCTGTTGCTGGGCGAGAGGCCCAACGGGTTTTCAGTTTTGACAAAACCACCGAAGGACAACTACTGACTACCAGGCTGCCCCGCCCTTTACAAGATCAAAAAGAAGCAATTGAAAACAGCAAGCATCTGGTCCATTGAAGTAATATGTAAAGAATATCTCTCGAATAAGAATTGAAAAGATTCCAACTGGAATATAGAGCATGTAGTTTGAATGATATCAGATCTAAGATGCATCATGTCGGCTGTCCCGCATACGGAATTAGTGGAAAGGAAAAGCTTGACCTAGGTCGCAACACAAGGTTACAAAATCATCAAAAGAGGGTCGGTCGACGAGATGAAAAATTACGGGCGGAGTGAACTACGGCGGCTACGGCGGGAAGAGCGCTATGAATGATCGCGTAGGACGGGCGGGGCGGTGTGGTGATGAGGGGGTGGGGGTGTGGGGTGGTGGGGCTGCGAGGGCGGGGGTGGAAGAAGCCTCGCAGAGACGGTCGATAGCGGCGCGACGCAGGCGCCCACTCCGCTCTACCGCTCCCGCCAAAAGCTGCCTACCCTGAATATACCTACTGCAAGATTGCGACACATTGTGAAATATCCTCAAAAGTTGTGAAATATCAGAAAACTTGGTGAAAACTCCGATGCAGCTCAATTATACTTTGAATCCAGTTTGGAATAATATACCATTAGCCGCAACCCGTAACAAAATCAATTCGAATATCGATTTGACAGCTATTATATTAGTTTGGCGATCTAAATACAAAGTCGTGAATTGCCTTCGGGATGGTAACGGGTATCATTAGACATATCGAATTGTAGGTTTTGTTTCGCCGACAACAAGTCTGGCAACTTTCGCAGCCTCCCCAAGGGTGATATAGACATCGAAGAAAAGCCAGGAAATTGATAAAAAAATATATAGGTAAGGACTTACCAGAATCAGAAGGGGTCTGAACGCCGAGACTGTCCATTCTGGTCTGCTTGGAGCTCTTGCAGAGGGTGTAGCTGTGATCGGATGCGATGGTGTTCTCTCTGTATGTTCTGGAGTCTCTGACATTGTAGGCAGGGTGGCTGTACTCTACGTAGGTTCCTTCGTCGCTGTCTTCCTCTTCAGCCTCGAGCTGATCCTCATCGTCGAACTCATAATCTTCGACGGTAACCCGAGCTGGAGTACGTGCCGGGTGGTAAGCGGGTCTCGGGGCACAAGCAGCAAGATCGATCGTGTGCTTAAACTGCGGTGGTTCGTCCTCGTCCAGACTCTGAGGAGTGTCCGGACGCTTGGGACTGGGCTGGGACCTCTCTGGGGTCGTCATCACCTTCTTGGGGGCTCTGGGAGAGCGCGGAGGTGCTCGGGCGGCGCTCAGCAGGAGGCTGCGCCCCGGCAGGGTGGGCTGCACGGGGGCCGATGGGGGAGGGGATGGCGGTAGGGAAGAGGCGATAGCGACGGGGCCGTTGCCGGGATGGTATTTGTCGCTGCAGGTTCCCGCCCACATGCAGTCATGGTGGACGATCTTGTTGCTCTCCAGCGTGTCGAGGCTCCAGTCGAGGAAGTCCTCGAGCACGGAGTCGTCCAGGGCGAACTCCCCCAGAGGCAGCTCCAGAAGCTCGAACTTGTCGGGCCTCCTATCCAGGCTGGACCAGATGTCGTCCATGTCTGAAAGTACTGCTCCGTATTCGCTTAGTCCGAGTCCAAAAGGTTCACTAGGAACCTCTTCAATTTCGCTTACGAACATCTTCATTATTTCCTCTATTTTAGCTTATTTTACCTTACTTTTAAATAAATTATATATCACAAATGTTCTTCACTGTTCTGCTTTCTTCGTCAGAACTTAAATATCACAATTATTCGACTATCTGAGGAATAGCCGGCAGGTCTCTGGCAGCGTCTTCCTGCAAATCGAAAAGGAAAAAAATGACAATCGGAAACCCAAATAATTTTACCCGATTAAAATTTACCCGAAAAGTTTAATAAAAAAATTATAAAGGTACAATATATTAAAAGAGTGAAAATGATATTTATGGAAGTGATGTGTGATTTCATTTGATGAAGATGGATTGCTAACCAATATACCCGGTGAAATAAAAAAATGTGCGTGTCTAAAAACCCCGCGAATTTATCAAAACAATACAGTGACAGCTTTCAATTCACCGCGGTAGTAAGGTGTCTAGGCAGTAGTGACAGTACGTATTGCAGCGCGTTGTGTAATAACACTGCTCGCTGCTCACCGGCCGGCGGCCGGCTCGGCTCAGCTCGCTTTTCCCGCCTCTATGGACACCAGTCAAGTGCCAGTACCAATACTACGATATTATTCGCGCGGTTTTTTTTTTACGCCAAAATATTTACATTATTTCAACTATTTATTTTTGACAGACCACAAAGTAGATTGTTTATATTTTAATAATACTATTTCAACTACACTAAAGTACTCTTTTTACAACTTCGAATAGTGGTTTCAGGTATTTTGAAAAAGTTAACTTGATATTTATCAGAGGTTTTTTCCTATTTTTAAAATATAATTACTACGAAGAGAAAAATAAATATTTTCGAAGAAATTTTTTACAGAACTTTAATTGCAAAACATATTATGATAAAATAATAATATTGTTTTATTGTTTGCGTACATTAAATTTTCAGAAAAATTAGATCTGTTTAATGGCACACATACAATTATTAATAAGCTTTTTTGGTAAAAATGTCAAAGTCCGCTTCACTAGGCCAAGTAATATAAATATGTCAAGTAATATAAATATGTCGCTAAACACTTTACAATTCGATTGAGTGAATTAAATTTAACAAAATTAAAATATTAAATGCAATTTTTTTCGTATCCCTCTACAAAAGTACTCACTTCTCATAATACGCTAAATCTAACTATTTACAAAAAACTTCCGTATTAACTGTGAGGCGGACTTCGACAAGTTTATCGTTAATTTTATATGGATATTTGGATGTAATTCACAAAATTTCAAATGTAATAAAGTATACCTAGGTACATAATGGCTTCAAAACTACATTATTGGCACGTAAGGACTACGACAATAATATTAAAATATTATTTCAGTTTGAACAAGAATCTTTGAGATTCTCTGATGAAGCCATTTTTTATCATAGTGCCTACTCTAATCAAATAATTCTATATTTAAAATATTATGTCAAATAAAAATACAAGTGAATTTGGAGAAAACTGAATATTCATTCAAAACAACTTAAATGTCACTTTTTATATTTTTTTTAAACATTATATTTCTTAAAACAAGTTATAACATTATTTTTTTTAGTTAATAACTTATCAACAAATTAATCGAGTAAAATATGAAATTGACTTGCGATAATCTTGTAAGAAAATGCCGGCCGGCATTTTAGTTGTATGATGTATCGAAATGACTTGCTTGGCGGGATACGTAGTATTATTCCGCCCACAACTCTTACAAATTAATGATATTTAATGTTTTATGAACATATTTCCTCATCGCTATTACAACATCATGAGCAAACGAGCCACGTACTTTGAAATTTGATCAGGACCACTAAGTTTTCACAGAGACAGGGGGGAAATTGATGTGACAGTGTCAAAGTTAACTTTACTTCGTATGATTTTAAATACTAAAGTCGCAATAAATATACAAATTAGATGCTTGTAAAAGACTCACCTTTAAAGCTGAAGTATGTGTAATCCAAATGGCTTGAATACACAGAAAACACCAACTTAAACTCTTATGGAAAGTTTTCTTCTCACGAATTGTACGTCACCCACTGATATGATACTGTTTATAAATGCTCGATCGTTTATTCGACCTCTACTAAAAACACCGAAATATTGTGTCGAACACTGAATAATCATTCTTCAGACCAGGTCGGTCCTATGTCAACAGCTCCGACGTCTCAACAGCTCGTCGGCTCGAATGCGACTGTTTGAGTGTTTGGGTATCCTCCGAGCGTATAGCTGACATGGCGGCGCGGCGACTCGCCGAAATACTGAATCGTACGATAGAAATACGAATTTTTAAGATGTGACACTTGCATAAACAGAAAGACCGAATTTTTTTAGTAAGATTTTGACTAAATTATTTTGATGTCGAAAGGTTTTTAATGCTTAAAAGTGCATAAAACCGTCCACGCGGGGACTACTTACACCGCGGAGTAATTTGCCGGCATTGTGGGACGAGGAGCGGGGGGCGAGTATATACTGCATACCTACATACCTTGCCAAACGGATATTGAAGGATATAGGTGTATTGGTGAGTAGCGTCTGTGGATGTGAGCTTAGTCGGGATTTTGTCGACTGAAGTCGGACGTCGGACGTCGCACATTGTAGTTGATGGTTGATGGAAGTCCGTGCAAGAGCAAAATCGGATTTATTTAATTTTAATTCAGGAAAGAAAGCAACCGGGGGTAACGCCTATTTCATGCATTCTCCCTTTATATTTTCATCATTTATTTACTATTTCATCGTGCTCAGTAATCTAATCGATCGATATGATTACAGAATTACGAGATACTCACATAATTTGAACTGTTTTATACATCCACGGAAAATAAGATTTTAATTTTAATCAAATTTACCTAATAATGAAATTCATAAATATTATATTAATAGTACTAAAGTATAAATTTTTTGCAAGTAAACTCATACCGGTTACAATTTTACAAAATTTTCATTTTAAAATCAGAAAATTTTAAATTAGGTTTTTGCGGTAATTATTTTCAGAACATATCAAAAATGAAAACTGATAACAGTGATAACTTATTTTAAATATTTTTTTAAATATGTATGTACCTAGGTATTACCTAATATATGTATACATATAGATATGTATGACTGTAGATATTTGTGAAAAGTATCCCCGATCTTTTATAATATCAATCTCAAGTTTTTCTTTTAAATCGTCAATAATATTATTGTACCATTTATTAAAAAATACCTCTATTTTTAAACAAGTTCTGATGTATAATTATTATTACCCATGACAGCTGTTTCGCCTTCTGAAGGCAATCAAACTTCAGAAAGCGAAACAGCTGTCGTCACGCGTAATAATAATTACACAGTAGAACTTGTTTATAAATAAAAAAAAATTATACATCAAATAATAGATATTATTGAACTTATAAAATAAAATAAATTAATGGAGTTCCACAAAATAAAATTAATAGTATGCAATCATCATCAGGGTGATAATTGATAATTTTATGATATTTAATAATAATAACAATTAATTAATAATTTTATGATAAATGTATTTATTAGCTTTTGTAAAATATGTAATATTTTTATCGTAAATTGCTTTTTTTTCATCAGAAAGTATTAGGTAGATACGATACTTAAATGAAAATACCTTATAATTTAAATACACTGGACCCTACTATTTATTTTTATTGTATAAACGTATCATAAATTTGTACAGCGCCCTTGAGGTGATTTTTCACAAAAACGGCTATACAAGTCATCCAAATATTATTATTCACCTACAAAACTATATGCGTATTCTAATCAAAATAATTTAAATAAAATATATCTGTATTCATTTACTTATTAATATTGTTAAGCTTATGTAAAAATCTAAATTAAAAAGTATATATTTAATAGTTTTAAGAATTAGGTAACCATAAGCAGGCATTATATGGAGATTTGCATTATATGCAGGATTAGGTATATCATGGAGAGCGCAGCTTTCGAAAAACTTTCGATCTATGAGTTCAGGCGTTATAAAAATTATTAAGTATTTTTTTATATATAGATACATATAATATAATGTCTAAGCGTATCTATTTTTTAGCTATTAGCATTATTTACGTCATATCATTAGCTACAGGGCTATTAAAAATAATTGTTAAAAAAAATAGTAAGAAAAAGATTTTCTTTTCTTTTGAAGTTGTGTAGAAACTAGTAATAATAGCATATTATTTGTATAGCGCCTTTTTGTGTTATTTCACTTCAGTTGGGCTTAACTATATTATAACTTAAAAATAATAATTTGGTATTACTCCTACACTCCTTACATAATATGAAACAATATAAATAGTATATCGATTGTCCAATCATCTCAATCAAGACATCTCGGAAAAATAGAAATTTGAAATGTGTATGCAGTTATATGTAAAAGTGTACCCTCTATCAGCTATCTGATACAATACTGAAATTACTCATAAACACTACCAAATCAAATATTATGCACAAAAACTTGTTGTCCGTTACAAAATGTTGATGTTTTCTTGGTCTAACACTACAAGGATTTTTCAAAATGTCATGCAGATGTATAGGACCGTTATGCCTCCCGGTGTTATTTTATAGGATATTTAATATGTAAAACTCAGACACATATAAATGATATATGATTTATAGTGATCATTCGAATATTTCTTTTCTTCATTATCTCAAAACTTATTATTTGAAGATGTCTGACTAAAATCAACTGGCCGACCGATATACAAAGCAATGACAAGAGAACCAAAAATTAACTTACAGTGCTTTTATAGCACAGCACAATAATAATATGTTAGGTTAGGTAACTTAAAGGAGGAGTGAACGTGTCCAAAGAAGCGAAGATAGCCGTCCACAATGGAATGCTGGTATCTACCCTGATGTATGTCAGTGAGGCATAAAACTGGCAGAGGAAGGATGAAAGTAGACTGAATGCTGTATAAATGAGATCCCTGAGGCCTAAGCGTGATAAAACCATGTATGATCATGTGAAAAACTTGGAGATCCGCAAAGAAGCAAGGCTGATGATGTAAGCGTAATGAGTAAGATTAATAAAGGGACCCTCAGATGTTTTGGGCATGTAGAGCGAATGATCGAGGAAAGGAGTGTAAGGAGAATACATTACGCAAATGTGAATGGAAAAAATCTGGGACGCCCGAGGAAGACATGGCACGACCCAGTGAATCACATACTTCAGAATCAGAGTCGGACCATGTCAAGGGCAACATAAAATAATAGAAGAGAAGGTAAGAGTGTGCCAAGACTGAGTTGTTTGGCGGTCCGTCCTCTCAGCCTACCCCTGCGAGGACACGGCGTGATGAATTTTTTTTTACATTAGCTCCACACAGGAGGAACTGAGGAAAATAGTTCCCCTAAGGATCAATGTCATCTTTGGGGACGCTGTGTGGAGGGTATTTTTAGAGAAAGTAAGTTCTGGGAACGAAAAAGGTATGAGGGGTGGGTAGGAATCTGGGCTCAGTGTATCCAGAAGTGACGGAAGAATGAAATCATCCCATCCAACGCGGTCCAAATCCTGTTGAGAGTCCTGCTGGAGAAGCCAAAAGGTATCTCTCAACCGGTCTCTTTCGATCCGGCCTGCCACGCTGTTGATGAGCAGATGCATCCGCCGCAAAGATTCGGACAAACTTGATCCCATGAACCCGGGCACTAAGTCACCAAACGTAGCGAACCACTAGGGGGGACTATGGCATTGGTTTTAGTTATCCAATAAAATACCCGCCTCCCAAATTATAAGGTTAGTTAGTTACAATAATAAAATTAAAATTAACAATAATTATTAAGGCGCACATGCCAACTTTCTAGTGCGTGGGTGAAGATATTACATGGGTAATGTAATGGTTATATAATTAGTGTAAGTACCTATACGTACGTGGGCATTTGAGATAAAAAGTAATGAAATTGAACATTGAGGTGTGTTCATATTATCCCTACATGTTTGGTGGTCCCGGTAGGACGGTCAGAACTTAAAATGTTTTGACCTCAAGGTTGTCAGAACACCGCAGACGGGATTTTTTACTTTTGTTTTATATTGGTTTAGAGATCGTCGAATGCCGATCTTTTTTTATTAATTCAACATAAAAATAATGATTGGAAAATTTGTATAGCGCCGTTTATGTGGTATCCGTTTTTTGTGACTTTAGAAGCGGATACCTGAAGTTGCTGAACCTAAAATTATCAAAAACTATTTACATTTACCTATATTTTTAGTTACAATGTGCAATGTCGCGGTTTTATTGCATCTCAAAGATGGTTTATTTTTGGCGAATAATAGGTGCTTATAATATTTTTATCAAATAAATTATTTGTTTTAAAAGATTTGATATATTGTGCGTGTACATATATGTATTTAAACTCATGAGGCCTTGAGGGAAATAATTTCCCTCTGAACCTATGTCCTCCTTGGTGATGCTGTGTGGAGGGTATTTTAAGGAAAGGAAGGAAAGAAGAGAAGGAAGAAAAAAGGTATGACGGGTGGATAGGTATCTCGGGGATCAGCGGGTCCAGGAGTGACATAAAAATCCATCCCTCCTACTGCGGTGCAAGGTGCAGGGTAGAGAGAGTTCTGTTCTAGAGGTCGAAAGATCTCCCTCAACCAGTCACTCCTGATCTGGCGTACCACGCAGTTGGTGGGCAGATATATCCGCCGCCAAAGCCAGGACAAACCTCACCTCACGAACCCGGGCACCCCTATTAAGTCACCAAACGTAGCGAAACACTTGGGTTGACCTATGGCAGAGGTATTCACGATGTTCAATTATTTTTATAATAAGTATAGATTATAAAATATAATAATTTTCCTTAAATCCATTAACTTAACTACCTACCTACATGATGCCATTTTTTGGAAACATCACGGATAGAAATTGAAGATTAAGTCATCTTAATTTTCAAAATGCATAACTATTCTACTTATATCGATCGTTCAGTTCATTAGTCAGACATCTCCAAATACTTGAGGAAAGCAATATACGAATGCACACCTTAAATCAATGTTATTTACACGTGTCTGTTATACATATTTATTGTGCTATAAAATAACATACATCGAATTTCTTAACAAATACATATTTCAGAAAATGAAACTAAAAACAAATTAAAAAAAAGTTTTTATAGCGTCCTGGTGCTTAAAAGCCTCGTTAAGGATTTAATCAAGGGAACTCGGAGGAGTTTGGAGGTACCCGAGGACCAGAGGTCCGGGCGGGCTGCCCCTTCCACCCCCCCCCCCCCCCTCCGCCCCCTGCTGCATATCTCGATACAGGAATCCCCTAGTGAGATGTGCAGCTTATGTTTTCATGTATTTCTTATTTTTTTCAATAAATAAATAAATAAATAGGTACGACATTTTGAAATTTCCATGTGTTGGTGTTTATGAGTAATCTGAGTATTACACCAGTTAGAAGGCACACTTTTACATGTAACTGCCTACTTAACTGAAATTTCGAAATGTCTGCCTAATCAACTGGAGGATCGATATTCAATCATAGCGAAATACTGGATGAATTTGATCACTTAACATCGCTATGAAAAAATGACACTTATTATTTTTAAATAGGGAAAGGATGCTAAGGCATTTATCAATTTTTAAAATTGAACTAATTAGGTACTCGTGATTATTAGTGAAAACTAGTGAAGAACCTCGTTATCCACACCCTATGATCTATGAATGAATAGCAAGAATGACTAATTACAATATTACAAATTCCAACCCATCAATTAACAAATCGACAATGATATAATATTCAATTTAGATTAATGAGGGTGAAATCGGGTGCAATACGACGCATTATTACATTATTCATATTATTTCGTGTTCCACGAACCAATGTAATGGGATATGTGCGTTGTAGTTGGTTACCAAAACAGTGTTACATTTGGTAAATGTGAAAGTAAAATATCAATTCTTTTAAAATAACGATTTTTTTAAAGTAATGATCCTGATTGTTTATTGTTTAAGCAATCTTAATAACATTTGAATAGGTAAGTACTAGTTACCAGAAACAATAATTGAGTTTAAAAATAATATTAAATTTTAATAAAAATAAATTTTATAAATGAGAATATTTCAATAGGTATTAAAATTATGTAAATATTAATTATTTTTTTAACGATAATTTTTTTTTTACATTAGTTCCACACAGGAGGCCCTGAGGAAAATTATTCCCCTCAGGGCCTATGTCATCTTTTGGGGATGCTGAAGAGGAAGAAGAATTTCTGGGGAGGAAAATGGTAGGTATTAGGGGTGGGTAGGAATGTGGGGGTCAGTGTCCAGGAGTGAAGGACATATGAATCCATACGTTCCACTGCGGTGCAAGGCGATGCTCCGAGAGAGTACGGCTGGAGTAGTCAATGGGACTCTCTAACACCATTCTCTCCTGATCCGGCCTGCCTTGCAGATGGTGGGCAGGCGCATCCGCCACCAAGACCCGGACAAACCTCACCCCATGAACCCGGGCACCCCTGCTAAGTCACCAAACGTAGCGAACCACTTGACCTATAGCAGAGGTGTTGGTTATCCAATAAATGATTCCCAGGGCGGTGGTACCCATACCCGCCTCTCAAATAAGTAATGCTCTTCGCAATTTAAGCAATCTGTATAAAATTTGAATAGTTTGGTAAGAGTTACCTGAAATGATAAAAGATCTCCAATATTCCAATACGTAGGTAGATATTAAAAATGCGTGATAGATTAATTTATTATATTAATATATTTTGCGAAAATTAATTTTTTGAAGAATGTATGACGCAAATGTGAATGGTAGAGGAAGTCGGGGGCGCCCAAGGAAGACATGACACAACCAAGTGAATCAGATGCTTGAGTCGGGCCAAGTCAAAAGTCAGAATAATAGAAGAGCATGTATGAATGTGAACGAGGCAAGGAGTGTGTGCCAAGATCGAGTTGCTTGGCGCTTCGTCCTCTCTGCCTAACCATGCAGGGGAAACGACGTGACGGATAGTTATTAATTATTAATTTATTAAAGGATCTCGTCTAACATAATATGGCGGTATGGATACCGCCACCGGGATTCATTTTTTAGATAACCAACACCTCTGCAATACGTCACCGCAGATGGTTCGCTATGTTTGGTGACTTAGCAGAGGTGCCCGGTTTATGGGGTGAGGTTTTTTCCGCTTGTAGGCGGCGGATGCGTCTGCTCACCAACTACTTGGCAGGTCAGATCGGAAGAGACTGCTTGAGGGAGACCTTTTGACTCCATCAGGACACATCAGAAAATCGCCTTGCACCGCAGTTGGAGGGATGGATTGGACACTGATCCCCAGATTCCTACTCACCCATCACACCATTTTCCTACACAGAACTTGCTTTCTTCCCTTTCCAAAAAAAGACTTTCCACGCGTCATCCACAAAGATAAGATAGGCCCTAAGAGCAATTATTTTCGTGACGTAAAAAAATACTTACTTTTTATGCGAAAAGCAAAAAAATATTATGAACACGGACGTACAAAATACATGGACTTGCCCTAAGCGATAAAAGGCGTATTATTTCCCCCTCCCATTGGAACCATTTTTCGGAACCGGCTGGGCTTGCGAGAGCCACGCGTCAATCTAAAAAATGTGACGTCATCATTCGTGTCCGGACCAGTGTCGAGCTCTCATCGTAAATAACACGGTAAAAATGGTGGCTTGTGCTATAAATACGTGTAAACATAGAAGAGAAAAAGAGAATAAACCCAATTGTGGTATTACATTCCATAAGCAAGCATTATTTTACACTATTTTAAGCTAATTCAGATCACATAATATGATCGTTTTTGAACATACACCATAAATATACCAAACCACCCATACATACACTCACTCCGAGATACATGGCGTGTGCCCGTACTGTTTACTGGGGTAAGTAAATTATGAAACATTTGTAAAAGTGTATTAACTAACTACAGGAGCAAAATATTGGACTCGACCTTATAGGCGACCTTAATTTGACGTATTTGAACTTGAAATTTGTTCATTGCGTGGCGAGCAATTTGCGCTCCCTTGTAAAAAGGTCTATTCATTTAAAAGCATAGTTTACTTTTAAGAACTAAATGATGATTTTATAGTGCGAGATGCCTATATACTGTCAGATTGAGTTTTGGCGAATCACGTATCACCAAAGCCATCTTCCTACCCTTCGTCCCGCTGTAGTTGGCTTCTACCCCTCACCTTTATGTTCTGGTCTATCAATATTCATATGTCTATGATTATGAAATAATAAATATTATGATATAAAAAATATTATGATAAAATATATTAAGGTATACTAAATATAAATATAATCGCTTAATTTTGTGACCAGTAAAATAAAGACAATAAAAATATTTTGTCGGTCCTACCCTATTCGACTTTTAGGAATTGCTAACCGTTTATTTGGGCAGGTAAAATAAGTCATTCGATAGACAAGTAATACACCTATAGGTACGAATATATACATTTATAATATTTCCAAGAAATTACTTTTCCCTAATGAAAAAGTGCAAAGGTACCTCTATTATGTGGGTTTCGGATGCAGAAGTAGTTTTGAGTTTATCGTTATTGGAAGTTTTCATAATCGGTTTGATAATTAAAATCAGATATAAAGTAATGCGCAGCTTGGATACCTTTGCTAAGTGCTCGGGTATCTACTCGAATATTTTATTTAATCGATTATATCGAGGTATTGGTATCGATCGGTGCCTAATGTGAACTGTTATAAATAATTTTCGGATTCCATTATTTCCCATTAAATACTTCAAAAAACTAGAACCCTCGGGCATATTCTGTCAGAACATCAGAAAATTTCCGCTTTGCAATAAAATACAATAATTAGAATATCTCTGAATGAATCCGAAAACTGAAAACTGTTTTTAAAATTCGTATGAAATACGCTTTCAAATGTTATTATTAGAAATAAATAAAAACATTTTGTACCTAATATTAAAATTTTGAAAGAAAACTTTTTTTTTTAAATGGCTCACTTCACGTTTTGTCTCACTGAAATTACTGATGATGAAAAAAAAAGGAAAACACACACATGTTTTAATAGACAAGTATTATAAACGAAAGTTTTATATCCCTTCATTTTTTTTTTGTAAATATAAAAATAATTCACAAATTTGAGGTGAATTGTGGAATTTGCACATTTTAATTTTTCTGTGGTTAATTTTTGATTTGAATATAAAGCGTGGTGTTTTCTCTTTCTAACATCGTTTGGAGTTTAGATTATTTTTCTCACCATGACACGAAGGGAGATAAGTACAACGATTTCTATAAGTCCTATGTGAGCTGATTCTAAAAGTTAAGTCCTGTAAGGCCTGTGGTGAAGTATATTTACTTTTAATTCTTCAATGGTTATCTTTTGCAATTTTGTATAGGGGTTTTTGAGTTTTATCTACACATTTCGCGAGGAATACAAGTTCAAATCACACACCCATGCACCGACAACCGAAATCGGTAGGTATGCTTTATAATAATATGAGAACCAACGAAAGAAACCTTTAACTTTTGCCGACAATAGACAATAATAAGAAAAATAAATTTGACACGCAGAATATTTCGAAACGAGTTCTAAGCTTATAAATACTTGAAAAACACAACCTACATTCATTCATACATACAAGTTTTTTGAGGCAGTATGTTCGATACAATAAATATATCGTCAGTACCATCGGAGGTGCGAATGTATTGATGACTTCATTACCCATTCAAAGCCGAAATGATTAATTAGAATAACTGTCTACTGGCGGAGAACACCGTGGAGCTTTAGAGATGAAGGCATGAATAACACCTGCCGATGCCGATGGTGTGACTGGTGTGAGCTTTTAAGTTTACTTTTCTCGTGTGGCATATAGCGACAGATAATACTGACCCTGGCACCTTAACTGACGTATTTGGCATAGTTACATAGAAAACATACTGTCTGTGCTATGTAATTATGCCAAATACGCCAATACGAATAGCCATGTAAGGTGCCAGAGTGGTACAGACAGTGCACGAAAGGCTTTTAAGATGATTTTTTTAAATCTTTTAAGTTATTTTTTAATGTAATATTTTATTTGGAATCTTCCCCTACTTTATTTTAGAAAAAAATGGATATTTCAAATTTCAAAAGCTCATGATGGAAATGAATTTTTTTTTTTATAAAATAAAATACTGTTTTGTTTAAAACCACGAGTTTTATTAATTTTTTGAACCGACCGGTTTCGCTTTACTCAAGCATCATCAGGGTACAAATTAATACTGATGATGCTTGAGTAAAGCGAAACCGGTCGGTTCAAAAAATTAATAAAACTCGTGGTTTTAAACAAAACAGTATTTTATTTTATTAAATATGTCAAACCACAAAGTGATTGCTTTCTACAATAATATTTTTTTTTTTTTTTACATTAGCTTCACACAGGAGGCCCTAAGGAAAATTATTCTGCTCAGGGCCTATGTTATCTTATATGGAGGGTATTTTTAAGGAAATAAAGGAGAGGAAGTAGTGGAAGGGAAAAAGGTATGAGGGGTGGGTAGGAATCTGGGTGTCAGTGTGTCCAGGAGTGACGGAAGTATGAATGCATCCCTGCCATTGCAGTGCAAGGCAATGTTCTGAGAGAGTACGGCTGGAGAGGTCAAAGGGACTCAATCAATCATTCTCTCCCGATCCGACCTGGCCGATCCTGATGCAGCTGGTGGACAGACGTATCTGCCGCCAAGACCCGGGCACCCCTGCTAAGTCACCAAACGTAGCAAACCACTCGGGGTGACCTATGGCATAGGTTTTGAAAACCCAATAAATGGTTCCCGGGGCGGCGGTAGCCATACTCCTCCCAAATTGCACTAGTTACTATCTAAAAGCTGAAGTAAGTTGTTGTGCAAACCGAAAATTTAATTTTTTCGTAACTTTTTGAACTTCGCTACACACGTAATTTTCTCATGATCTATGAGCTACGGAGCTTTCGATAAGTCATTTTCTGCCATAAAACAAGAAAAAAAACTTTTGTTTCATATTGTGAAACTCTGACAAATTCTGGTAGAAAATAAGTCTGACATAAAACGATGTATTAAAAAATCTGATTGGCGGATACGCTTGATTCTGGAAATGTGTGGCAAACTATCCTTTCTTAATACCAATTCCGTAGGAACGATCAGTTAGTACCTACCAAAATAAAATGCTGACTCAAAACACATATTATAAACTTATCATCCAACACGATTAACCCAAAATGCAACGTCACAATGTTTGGCCAGAATATTTGCATTTCGTATCTTTTTTCTTCCCACATTCTAAATTCGTAGGCATTCGCAGATAAGTATTCTGAGAAATAAAGTACGTAAAAGAAGTGAAAATATGAGAAACGTAAAATGGAGTGACTTTAGTCAATTTGCAACTATTATTTTTTTATAAAAAGGATTGTAACGATTTTTTTTCTTCATATTTAATGCAAATGATTAATACTGTGCATTCAATAAATTATAAAAATTGTGAATACACGGTGAATAAAGTGGTCTTTCCGGAAGCGGCGACTTTGATATACCATGATATTTTTTTTTTACATTAACCATACAGGAGGCCCAGGGAAAAATAGTTTTCCTCAGGGCCTACGCCATTTTGGGGATGATGTGTAGAGGGTCTTTCTGTGGAAATGAAGGAAAGAACCTAGGTCTTGAAGAAATCCATATTGTAGGAGAGAAAAAACACAGAGGACGGCAAATCGTT
Source organism: Limnephilus lunatus (assembly GCA_917563855.2). Lineage (NCBI taxonomy): Eukaryota > Metazoa > Arthropoda > Insecta > Trichoptera > Limnephilidae > Limnephilus > Limnephilus lunatus. The sequence goes on along the minus strand of OU830598.1, from coordinate 42,207,731 downwards.
CCACAGCCAAGCTGTTGAACTCAAGAACGAGTCTTAGAAACGACGTGTTCTCGTGTAACAAAAATTTTATCTGTATACAAATGTTGGGCGCGCGTTTGGCTTGTTTCCCGACTGTACACCGATGCCGAAGGAATCAATGACGCTAGTACAATATTACAACCCGACGACATGTGCTCTAAAGATTGCAATTGGTTTGTTAAGGTAGGAGAATCTATCAAACCTATCAATTATACTTCCATGTTTCAAACGGAATACCCGTTTTTTACATTACTGTTCGTTACACTACTGTCATATGTAATAATAGCGATTAATTCACCAACATCTTTCACTGTCTCTACCATCCCTTGTTAATTTAATTGCTACACAAAATGTTAATTTCAAGAGTTCGGTTATATAAACCCTTAAATTAATGAAAATGCATTCAAACTTTTATTTTATATGAGCCTGAAAAACTTCTCATAAGTTTGTAGTTTTTATTTTTATTTTTTTGCGATAGTATCAGTTGAATTTTATAATTTTTTACGTTATAACATAAATTTTAATATTTTTTTATATTATATTAAAAATCCAACCACTTGTGGTAATACATAAAACAAATTAAATTCATACCAGAATTTATATAAACAATTGAAAATTTACTCATCAAACATCAGAAAAACACCCCTTTATGAAATTTTTATATTTTTTCAGTGCGCAATTGAAAAGGTTCACTTTTGATAACATGTTATTGTAATTATTTCATAGTTTATTCTAGCAATCACAGTTTGTTTTGTATTGGTCCATTTTGAATAGGACAGAATGGCGTGTGGAGCGCGCAGATACATTAAATTGAATCTTGTTTAGCAACTCTGATCATTGAATATTATCTAATTTATATAGGAACAATGCATCCATGTTATGACTCGACGAATCAATCTTAAAATTCCTTATAAGTGTACGCTGTATGCACCCAGAAGCACAATCAAAACCTGCACCGACACACCATGGACACACCTAACATTTCTTGCGCCAACACTGTGACAAGACCCAAAGTCATAGATTGGCGGTGAATCGTGATTCATTATTCGCCAATAGTATCGCCGCCAACCCGTTTGACCGTGAAGTGTTGCCCGCTGAACTGTGTGGGAACGAACCGGCGAACTTAGATATTTCTAAATTACCATCCTCGGGCCGCATGCATTGCTGGCTTGATGTTGGATGCATCTCGGGTGGCGATTGGCGACCCGTACATAATTATATGGGCGTACCGTTGATAGCTCTCTTGTAACTTCTCCCTCTTTTTCGTGTGGAAAGAGAGGCTGATGTGCAGCTCTTAGTAGGACGATAACTGAGCCTCTCGTTCAATTGGTAACTTCAGCGCGTTGGTATTTGATTGGTATGCATTTGATGTTTTGCGACCAGTCAAAAGTATGTAATTTAAGTGTTAAGATTTCAACAAAAGAGCATTTTTCTGTGACATTTATCATAAATTTCAGTAGTAGGTATATGCTCTCAATAACGCCCTGCTGAACGGTAGTCAAAATCAGAACCAAACGTTTCTCGAAATGGTACCTACTCGTATCATACGTATTTTGGGGCCATTTTTTATTTGTCATTTACTAGGTTCTTATTTTCCATGAAGTGATGAATCATTTGGAGACCGGACAACTAAGAACCATGCAACTTAATCACCTCCCTAGAAAAGTCATTAAAACGGTTGCATTAGGTTAGGATATTGGCTATTTTCATTTTTTTTGTCCATAATTTTCAAATCAGGCCTATAAAAACTACTTTTAACTGCAAAATGTCCTTCTTTCGAACTCCTTTTCAGACAAGGTTTTAATGGATAATGTGACAAATAAAGTTCTCTGGAAAATGATTGGAAAACATTTTAATACTACCCGTGCCTGAAATTTACAAAATATAGTGAAACACGCTGTTGGGCGATGTTTTTTTTGCATAAATCTGACGGCTGGTGTTAAGCGGGAATTTCAACCTTATCGCCATCTATATAAGGTGTACTATTGTTAGTGGCCTGATTCCGAATGTGCATGATGGATTTTTTTTAATGAAGCACAATAAAAAAAAGCGTTTCCATAAAACTGCAATAAAGGGGAAATTAATGCATTAACACTACATCTAGTATATCTGCAGTCACTTGCAAAATCTACATTTTTTAAATGTGAATACCTCACAAGAGATTATTATTTTTAATTGGTAAACTAATGTTTAAGACAAGATTTTTATGCATAGCACAAAGGGTAACAATTATTATAAGCATTAATTATTAGCCTGAAACACTCATCAACATTGAAAAAATGTAATAAGCATTGAAATGTATTGTAAAAGATTGTAAACATTGAAATGTTTGAAACATTGAAACATTGAAATGTATTGTAAGCATTGTAAACATTGAAATGTAATAAGCAGTAATTGTTGAATGAAACACTAGTATATATTGAATTATTTGGCTGGTGGGAGATAAGCCGACGTAGCTCAGTTGGTAGAGCAGTTGACCGGATATCAGAAGGACGCGGGTTCAAGTCCCGTCGGCGGCATTTATCTTTTCTCGGGAGATTTTTTCAATGTTGATGAGTGTTTCAGGCTAATAATTATTGCTTATAATAATTGTTACCTCACAAGAGTCCCAGCTGCTCCCGTCTGGAGCCAGTTAGACTGTGGCATCGTTAATTGGTATTTTGTGAGGCTGAAGGTAGTGGGGAAGCGAAAGAGATGGGAGAGAGGAAGGTGGGAAAGTACCTGGGTATTCAGATCTAGTCACCAAACACGACTAAAGCCATTTCAAGCGACGTTCAATTCTGAGTGGTGATCTTACACCAGAGCGATACTGAGAGTATCTACCACTCTGGAACGTTCCGCAAATATAATATATTATACCTAATTTTTAATGAATTAATTGTGAAATAAAACATATTACTCAAATAATATTTATTTGCGTACGCCGGGATTCCATCCCATGACCTTCGGATTTCGAGTCAAGAGCCTTACCCCTCAACAACTGTGGTGGTCAATTTTAAATGCCTAAAGCAGAAAAAAACATTGCTTATAATATGTACATAATGTCAATAAAAAATCGTGATGTTGAAGAAGTTTGGGGGGTTTGAAAATTGTTGTTGTGATAGCTCAGTAATTGGAACTGACGCTCGGATACCGAAAAGTACCAAGTTCAAATGCCAACGGCAACTGATAACCCCTTTGTCATTTGCTTTTCCAATAGATACAAACGACTTAATTTTCATTCTAATGTTTATAGATAGATAGTGTTTCAATATGTGATAATCATTAGATAGATATATTATATAAATCAATGTCCGATAAAGATAAATAGTAATCTCAATCTTGCAATCTTAATTTTACGGAGACACTTAATATGAATTTTTATTATGGTAATTATATGCTAATTTAGAATTAAAAATCAATACGTGATAAAAGATGGGAAACACGATGTAATTATGAGAAATTAATTAAGATACGTAATTAATTAATAAAAATTAAAATTAATTAACCACTGGAGCGATTTTTGCCACAATATGACACTATTTAAAATACCTCGGATTGTTTTGCTGCCAATTTTGGTAAATTTTTCCTTATTTGTATGTAATTAAGTAGAAGTTAATGATTTTATTACATTATTTTTATAAATCCTAAAAATATGTGATAGTTGAATTCATTGGCTATATAGTACTATAATCAGTTTGTAAGTCTCCATATAAAATTCGGATATATGATTTTTTTAATGTGGGCGGAAAATATTCAAAATATTACCAAAAAATTTCGAGCAATCGGAGAACATCGACATCGACAGAACAGCGACAGCTCCAGTAGTTAAATAATTATTTTTTTATGAATGTACATATATTCTTAAAATACATTGCATAATAATCATAACTGACTTTAAAAATCATTAAATTACATAATATGTGAAATACTATTACATTTTTCGAAAGCTTCTTATTAGACACTTCCTCGACTGGCTAAGTCCTCCACCATTGCACAAGCAATATCTTTCGCTTTTAAATTTGGTAGTGGGGAATTTTAGAATATGGTCAGATTATTCTTAAAAAAATCTCTGAAAAAATAACATAATTTCACGTCGCAACAGGAACGAAAATCAAAAAATAATTCGAAACCATATTTTCACTTTCGCAGATCTGTGAAAAATCACGGGATATTGTGTTAGTAATTTAAGTTAGTTAATATATCTATAACGCATTATTGAAAATGAAAAAAACAGACCCTTGAAAGATGCCAAACTTGATTTTACGAAAGATTAGCCCCAAGAAATTTAAACGTCAGAAATACACTTTTTTTCGTGTGTAGGATAAATTAATTTTTACATACTTTATTGCTTGTTTGAATTCTTGACATATCCAGTTTTAAACCAACAATTTTGTTCAACGTTTTAATTTTGAAAATAACAGTAAAAAATAATAATAGTCAAAATACTGGTGCTTTAAAATTGTCGGAATTCTTGATACACTCAGTTTCAATTTTGAAAATGACACTTAAATTCATAACAAATCCGAGTTCATTGAACCAAAGTTAATCCAATCACAAACAGACACACAGTCGAAAATAATATTTTTATGTATAATAAATTATTCATTTTATTATCAAAATAAACCCGAAGAAAATAAGGGTTATAAATTAAACTATTATTGATTAATTGAATTATATTAAATGTTTTTTTTTCTCCCTTCAAGGGGAGAAGTATCACTTGCTCCAATTGGTATTAAAAGGCAAGATAGAGGGTCGCCGAGGACCTGGTAGGAGACAAATATCTTGGCGGCGAAATGTACGAGAGTGGACTGGCATTAGAAGTGTGGAGGAGCTATTCCGGGCAGCGCAAGACAGAGAGACATTTTCCAGAGTGATCGCCAACGTCGCGTTGGGGGGACCTGATAGGGCACACCAAGAAGAAACGGTTAATGATTAAATTAAATTAAACTGTTGAATAATGAAACACAGTAACTATCTTATTTGCATAAGCATCTACTACCTGCTAAACATTATAATTTTCAAAAATTTATGTAAACTTAAACGATTTTATGTGTCACGCCAGAAAGTCGTGCTAAAATTCCTGTCTTCGGAGATTGTCCGTAACTTTACTCCCGAGAATGTAAATTATTAGAGACGTAACTACCAAGCAGCCTGTTCAGGTTCAGTGTGTCGGTGACTGAATACCTCTCTCTCAGGGTTCAGGTGTTTCACAAACCTTCCTTTTTTTCCAATTTAACCAGTCAGGTCTATTTGTTCGGTTTTCGGAACAACTCCTATGGGTCGCACAGGAATCATTATATCTCCCTTGCATTCTCCCTATGGTTAGAAATTTGAAATAGAAACAAAATGGTGTTAGAGAGAGAAAATAAAACGCTTCATATTCAAATGTAAAAATTAACCGCAAAACAATAAAAAAATGTACCCTTTCATGAATCCAAAGTTTCCGACCGCAATTTGAAAAAAAATTATGAAACTTTGAGAATTTATTATTAATTATTTTTACAAGAAACGATAAAAATGTGAGTTGACTGTAAGGTTTATAATTCACTAGCAGACCCGGACACACGTTGCTGTGGCTAATGAAACACAATGTCATTACCCAACCTTTATAACCAACGCCATATGTTAATTTGCATACATATCAAATCCACACCACCCGCTAGCCAGCCCGCTGCTTTTATATATTATATATTTCAACCAATTTACACCTAAACCTTCCTCATGAATCACTCATGAATCTATTTGTGAAAACCGCATGAAAATCCGTCGCGTAGTTTATAAGATCTAAGCGTACAGACAGCGGGAGCGACTTTGCTTTATACTATGTAAAGATTTTCCTAATAAATTATGTATGCATTTTTTTTTTCAATATCAGTTACTTTATTTTTAAAAAACGTAACGGAAGCCATTTTCAAAACTTTTTATGTTTGAAAGCAAATTATACGATTATTTCAAAAATTCAAAAGCTTATTTCATCACTTTTCCAAAACAGTTTTTAGTTTTCAGATACATTCAGAAACATTCCATTTATTTGGATTCTATTGCAAAACGAAAATATTTTGACCCTCTCTTACAAAATAGGTCGAAGCCTGAGGGGTTACAGATTGCGATTTCTGCGGTCAGTGTTTTTTGCCGCACCTTTTTACCTAGTTTGCGTGTTAATGGCGCGAGCCACCTAACAAGCCCCATTAGTTTTTTGTGCGTTGAACGATCTCGCATTTTTTAGATTGCAGGTATTCATTTCGTTGAATAATTCAATGTACCTGTATAATATTATGTTTCTAATACAATACCGCTTCGAGTGTCTAATTTTAGGTGGACACTTAGCTTTCAGAGACCAATATTTGTTAGGCTAGGTTAGGTTTCTGCCAGAGGCGGCTCTAGGGGCCCTGAAGTGGAAGGTCATTTAAAAAAAATGAGATTATGATACAATATCAAATTAAATACGATAATATTCATTTGTAGGTACCTGACGAGTTTGAGAGTCAAATTACATTTAATATAGTTAGTAAATTATTTCATGTGATAAGCGTAAAATATGCAAAATCAACCTACGTTTATCAAACCATCTCTTTCTGACACATAGTATTCAGCATGCTCTCTCTCCCTCACGGCAATGACCCAAACTGTCTTTAGAATCCGAAAACTTTTTACTAGCTGACATAGTGCCATTTCATTTATTGTATGGTGCGTAAAGAGACAGAACACATGATATCGGGGCATTTCATAGTTTGACCCAGCGAATCATAGCTGCCTGTTATCTCGTGGTACATTTCAAATACATTAGAATAATACCAGTTGTTATGATTTGCTTAATTTTTCATAATGCATATTATGTTTTACTGTCATCTTATGATTTTGGGAGGTTTTTGACCAATTGACCTGAGGGAAGGACTGTCACTGGTTGCTGCCTTACTTTCTGAGTTAGGTAACTACCATTGAATAGTTTTATAGTAAGTATCTGCATATCAGGTTTCAGCTTAGTATTTTAGTCCACAAAGACAGAAAAATAATCACACAGCCAACGACCAAGTAATTGATCGAAGCATGCAGCCCAAGTAACGAATACTAGTTTTGGTAATAATTATTCCACTAATCACCGCACTTTTAGGCACAGGTTATGGAAATTACACCTTGTTTTTACAATTACTATAAGAAACAATTATGTATATGTACAAAATAGTGTTGGAAGTGTTTATTAGTAGATGTATGAGTGGATGGAGAGTATTTGATGAAGAGATCCTCTCCACGTCAGGCAGGATTGCCTTCATACTTTACCGATATTGAGGTTAAAATGCTCCTTGAGATCACGGCACTTCCAAGCCGTGATCTTGTGTTCAGGCTTATAATAATGATGATGTTTAATTGAAAACACTTAGTTATCCACGATATTAAGTTTTATTTAAAATATTATTTACAACGAATATACATTCGTGTACAAACTGGTAGTGAGGTAAAATTGCCGTGCAACCGGACGGATCGAGTACTAGAAGCGGAATAATAATATGATCCTATCTCGGGGCAATCGGTGACATTTAGTGTCCGTCATCTGGGATACCATACGCGTGAAAATAAGTAATGTGAATAAGTACTGCCATAATAGGTTATCATGCTAAGTTAGATTAAACGAAACTCATAAAAAATGTCAATCGATACAAAAATAGATTGAAATAGCGGCAAAGGAATCGTTTGATCTTCTGCAACAATGCATTTTTTTACCATCTATCCAAACGTCATTAGTTGTTTCGTGTAGTAATTTTTGAAATGAAGTGTAATTTCTAAAATCTGTGTGTGAATATTTACCGTTTTGGACAAAGGACAAAAATTGTATAATATTATTCCGGTAGTAATTGAAACACAAAATAAACACAAAAATAGACAAACTGTCTGGAAGACATTTCGTAAAAAAACAAGCTGGAAATTAAATAATAACAGGTCCTTAATCACAACACAATTAACAGAAGCAATGCCTAAGCTCTATTCTTTGTTTATTTTTATATTAGGGGATCATATCGTCATAGAAGTACAATGTAAAATAATAACATTGTAATATGCAGACCTCAGAACAGGTATAAAACCTAGTGAAATCTTAATAACTACAAAAATTAACTCTTTTCATAAACAAAAAATCATTATTCAACAAGAAACGAAAAATAATGTAAACAAAATTTGTACTCCCAAAGCGATCATAAAAGGGAAGCTTATGATTGGCCACGAAACTGAAGGCTAAACCCAAAAACCAAAATAAACGACGAGGTGTCCGTTCGCAGACGCCATTCTTCTCCATCCTTGGGTTTTTGCATGGCGGTCTGTAAAAAAATATCTTCACACGAAATCTCCCGAACTTTGAGAGTGGAGCCGAGCTTTTTGCGCGCCGATCGGCCATGAATGAAATGCAATATTCTTGGTCGGCGGTTTCATCAACATTAGCTCGGAACCTGAGGCCCTTTGGAGAAATAATGCGATTTATCACGGCCGCAGAGCTAATACTAAATACTACTCATTCTCATTCACGTCGCTTTTTTATAGTCCCAGAACAAAGTGCTGCGAGGAATTTGAATCAAAAGTTTTATATGGGATACTCTGACACTGCGGCATGAACTAAATTGTGCAATAAAATTTTAATTGCTTTATCTCGTCTTATGTTCAAGTATTCTCACTAAATAAAGTAAGGTACTCCCGGTACTTTATTTTGTAATTATTGATGCCGATTATTCTTCTCATGAAGTCCGTCTGTCAAAGTCAAATTAATGATTTTTTGGGAAATGTTCTTTGATGCAAAAAAAAGCTTTTTATCAACAATTTCGCGTTTTTATCGGAAATCCGTAATTTTTTTTCTTATCGCCTTAATCGTAAATATATGTCGTAGTTCAATAATGAACACTACGCAGACACTTTTATTTAACTTAAATTTTAAATTAGTTTTATATCTTGCTACGTAGCAATTCCCATGAGTTATAAGTATCATTACTGGATGGGGAATTTTGCGATACACAAGTGAGAGGTAATAAATCAGATCAAATCAAATTAAAAAAATATTTATTGTACAAATAAAAAATACAAAGGGTATAAGCTTATTGGTAGACCCCATTTCTTCCAGATAACCACTTACATGTTTTATTATAATGTTTATACAGATAAAAAAATACAAATATACCAATAAAAATACAAAAATAGGTGTTTCATTTGTGTGAGGTATTCACTTAAGGTGTAATGACATTTGAGTGACGATTTGAATTTGTGTGTATCTTGTATTTGTTTAATGTTATGTGGAAGGTTGTTATATACTACAATTTTACATATTTTAGGAAGGTACAAAATTAAACAAAATATGAAATTAACACAAATATAGCATACATACATATAAATAACACCAAGAAAACAGAACAACATTATCTGATAATACCATAATACCTAAACCTACGTATAATGTGTAAGCACAAACCCAGAGAAGGAATTTCCAAAGAAAACAAAATGAAGAGTTTATAAAACAACAGTTTTGGGGGTAATTACATGATTTATAAAATTATGGAGATCTTGCGAGAGCTATGAATCTGCAATCGGGCTCAAATATTTTGTGCTCATTTTATTTTCGAGACAGTTGTCACCAATTTGAATATTGAGGCTGATTTTTTGTTGTTGTTGCCGAAAAGTACAATGCTTCTTTTTTAGTTTATTTTCAACCAGATTTAATACTCATATCCCCGTTACAAACTCCGCAAGTTTCCGTTTTTTATTAAAAAAATACTGTGTAGTCCCCATGGAGCTGTAGATTTCCTTCAATTCACTTTGTCATGCCATTAACATAGATAAGAAATAGTAACTTTATTCACTAAAAACTAGATAATACATCTATCTCACATCAAATGATATTCAATTACTAACCACTTGAGACAGATTACTTTGAATTATTCCTAAGTCTGCAATATATAGGTACCTAATCGAATAAATCCCACATAATACGCCGATAACCATAGTAATTATATTTATAAATAAAATACAACTTATTTTTTTGGCAGAAAACTGAAAAAAATGTGCTTATTTTAATCATAAAACTCAAGATGGGTGCAGAATTACATAAGTACTCAGCAAAATCATATTAAATTGATAAGTAGCTATCTTCTGGAAGGTGTATGACTAACGTGACCATTTATTTTATCTCCCAAACCGGGACACCAAAAAGGAGTTAGGTAGGTACTTAATCATTATTATAAATTTGGACAACTTACACAGCGCTGTTTTAGTTAAAAATCACCTAAAAAGCGCTGTACAAAAGAGGCTAGATTACAATTCATCGTACAGCTACCAGTCGCATCGACCATTCGAATTCTAGATCCTTGTTCAAAATTTAAAGAGATTTACACAATAAACGAAATAAAGCAATATATTACAGAAAAAATGTTTTTGAGTGAAATTATCATGAATTTTACGAGTGAATTTACTTAATTATGGAGGAGGCTAGATCACAATTCGGCAAGCGCATGGATTATTGGAATTCTAACCCCTTAATAAATTAAGTAAAATATCGTTTAAACTTATTCCGTTTTAGGAGGCTCACACTTTCATACAATAAAATTGCCAAGGTAGTAATGTTTTTTTCATGTCATATTAGGGTTAGCTATTTTACATACCTATGTATTTCAAGATTATCGGTAAGTTTGTGTAGATGCATGCTTTCTTTTCGAAAACGGGACATTTTGGCGTCCCGAAGCCGTGTTCGGGGACACGCTGCCTGAAAACGGGACGTCTGGTCACATTACGTATGACGTATGATGCCTCGCCACATTCTCAGCAGGAGCAGGCAGATACGTCGGAACACTGCCCAAATTTTAGAAACTCTTCATTCGCATTCATTTATCTTTCTAACCAACCAACACGCCGTTTCCACAGAGGTAGGAGACGGACCGCCAAAGAACTCGATCTTGGCAAACACTCTTTGCCTCATTCACAATTATACGTCGTCTCATATATACTCTTCTATTATTCTGACTCTTGACATGGCCCGACTCTAGTATCTGATTCTTATAATCAATCTTATTTATGCAGTTTGCTTCCTTCCTTTGCGAATTTCATGCTTTAATAGCTTACATCAGGATGAGTATTAGAACCCCACCTGGGACTGCTAAGATCGCTGAGACTCATTCACATCTTTTCTATTTTAAACTAAAAGTGAATTTCAAAATCCCTTTAACAAATCACTGCTTCTCAGAAGAGCGAAAAAAGTGCAAAAAATCGTATTAATTTTTATGATCATAATTTTTATTAGTATAATAATAACGCGAATGGAAAAGTTATGTAATGCAGGCGACATAAATCAATTAAAATATATTGTGAAACACATTCCTTTGAAACTGTTACAACATTTTTTTATATCAATGGGTATAATAAAATTATTTAAATATTATTCAACATTGAAAGCGTATTCACGTGAGAATTGAATACACATAATGTATTTAATAAGGTAGAATTTTCCGGTTTTAATCGTTTTCGCGTATAAATAATGACACGAATGTGCATAGCAACGCAATAAAATTGTCGACCTAGTTCTCTTATCTGTTAATGAATAACGTTCGCTACATAAAAGTACTCGAAGACGCCACCAGCGAAATCAAACTGATTAGAGGCCTACCTGTCATTTTAATCAGATTAAATTTATAATAAGCTTAAAATATCATCTTTAGACACTTTTTATATTGACCTTATGTAATGTTTACTTAAGAGGGCATTACCAGCGGCCGAAAATTCAAATTTCATCAAAAGACGGCCTCACGATCGGAAGTTTTTTAGAACGAGATAGAAATACCACATTCGCTCCGCCGCAAGCAGCATGTCCCACTCAACTGGCGATATCTATAGGATGGTTCAGACGACATCGATATTGAATTCTCGGTTCCAGCTTTTTCCGAATAAGTAGTTATTTGTAATTTGTTTACCGAAGTGCATAAACATAAATAGATACAAGTGAAATGCGTAAAAATAGTGGGTATAAAATAGGTACTTACGTAATATACAAATATCTTGATTTTTGAAATGTTTTTACGAGTATTCTGTTGTTGTTTTTTAATTGTATTTCTACTGAGTGATATTCAGTTTGATTGTAAGAAATATCTAATTTTTACATATTTATTCTTCTCACAATAGGTATTATCAGTAATTTGGGAGGCGGGTATGGGTACTACCGCCCGGGAACCAGAGAGATTATTGTTGGTAATCTAAATTAAATTGAATTTCAAAAACCTCACCCCATGTACCTGGGTTCATTTATTTGTTCGGATCTTGGCGGCGGATGCACCTGCCCACCAACTGCATGGCAGGCCGGATCAGGAGAGACTGGTTGGACCTGGGAGATCTTTTACCTACCCAGCAGCACTCTCCGAAACATCTCCTTACAGTGGGAGGGATAGATTTTTTCATGTCCGTCACTCTTGGACTGACCCCCAGATTCCTACATGCCCCTGATACCTTTTTTCTTCCCAGAATCCCGAACCCAATTTGGGAAACGGAACTCAATTTGGACCCCTAGGTTCCTACCACTCCTGGTACCTTTTTCCTTCCCAGAATCCAGAACCCAATTTGGGAGGCGGGTATGGGTACCGCCGCCCAGGAAACCATTTATTGGATAACCAACACCTCTGCCATAGGTCACCCCAAGGGGTTCGTTTCGCTTGGTGACTTACTTGCCCGGGTTCAAGGGATAAGGTTTGTTCGAATCTTGGCGGCGGATGTGTCTGCCCACCAACTGTGTGGCAGGCCGGATCGGAAGAGGCTGGTTGAGGGAGATTTTTTGACCTCTCCTGCAGGATTCTCTCGGAAGCCTTGCACTGCAGTGGTGAGGATAGACTCATACATCCTCTTGGATACACCGATCCCAGATTCCTACCCACCCCTCATACCTTTTTTCCTTCCAAGAACTTCCTCTCCTTCCTTTTTCTAAAAAGACCTTCGACACAACATCCCCAAAGATGACATATTTATTCTTATTATGAAATATTTTCCTGTATGGAGCTAATGTCAAAAAAAGTAAAATGTATTTTTAACATTTATATTTTTACCAAAATTATGTAATTCAACTATAAATAAAGATAACCAAAAAAACAGCAGCATTATAATAAAGAATATGTAAAATATAGCAACAAGCATATATTTTAGTATAGTCTACATAATAGGTATATGTACAGAACTTGAAAATATAAAAACAGTAGGACTGTTAGTAGTTGTACAGTGAAAACAGACCGCAATACAATAATGTGAAGGTTGTCCAAGAATTAACTACCTTTGCTCGTTGTTTCTCAAAATATGGTGGCGCTAGCGTTAGCTCAGACTTTCCCAAAAAACCGAGCGGTGATCCGGCTTGGTAGCTGCTTCAGTGCGATCTTTGCGTTCGTTTGAGAAAGACGCTCCGTTGTCGAATCCCGCCCCCTGCGAGGTGCGCTCAATTATTCGCTTTTTCAATTTAGAGGGAGTTAGCCCTGTTGAAGTTCATAAGCTTGCAATTTTAAACCCAGATGTCAGTAAGTCTACCACACAAATGATTTTGAGGGAAAAATGGAGTATGCAAAATGCAAATTAATGCTCGTTGCGCAAATGCGCTCGGATCTCTTCGAACTGTTTTTCCAACCAAGGCGAAACTTTTTTGGGTTGAAAAATGGGTTCACCACCTAACCCTACCAAAAAGGCAATGAATGACATGAATTACACCTCTTTCTTCACCTGAAGCAACACATGGACGAAAAATCTTTGGAGACCGACCAGGATGCGGAGGGAGAGTTGATTGCATTTTTGACGGCGGAGTTGAACGATAAGGGAATGAAGACCTGGTTCCACGGCTCACCTAGTGCATTGATCGTAACAGGGACTATGTCTCTATGGCATTATTAATAGAATAAAACTGAAAATAATATAAAATATACTGAATATACTAATATATTAGAGACTTGGTCATTATAACAGAAATTATTAACAAAAACACGATTTGAATTACACAATCACAAATTAAAACCATAATTTTTACGGTAAATTCACGCGCATGGTGCATGCATATGTCTAGCCTCTCTTTCGCAGCCAGTTAAAGACATTTTTTATTAGTAATAGTTCAAAACAGAAATTGTACAGTATTTATTAAATGTGTTACTAAAACACTGTTTAACAGAAAGTAACTTCTAACCAGAGAAAGTTTAAGTTCTTTTAACAGAAAGTAACTTCCAAAGAGCGTTTTAATTTTTTTTAAATATTGATTTGGATTCGCCAGTCGTTCTTAATATAAAACACGATCCATAACCATTCAAAGACACAGTATCAAATTTATTTATAATATATTTTTTTGACAAATTAGAGAGGCGTCAGAAATTTACATTTCGAATGAACGTCGTTAGTAAGCTCAAAAATCATCTGTCAAAAAATTAAATAAAGCGAGTACACATTTCTAATATATAATTATTACCGAAATTAGTGTGTTAAATTAATCTAAGGGTAAAAAAAGAAACAACCTACTGGAGAGCTAAAGAAAAATAGAAAATGACAAATGAATGCTTGCTAAAAGCAAATAAAGATCTTATAAAAATAAAATGTGAATGGATGTGGGTAAACTTTCGAAATCACTGGAAAACGATAATAGGAATATTTGTCTCATTTTCCACGCTGATGTGCACATTTAGTCCAGTCAAGGAAGGAGGTGTAGAGTGCGTGAGCAGGACCCTAAGCGATTCCTCCAGAAACTTGTTTAGGGTGCTTAGGGTCTGAACATACTAAAAGTACTGACGTCTAGGTGTGAGCTAGCGGGGGGAGGGGGAGAAGGTCCCAATGTTCGGATTTCCGCTTATATCTCGAAAACGGTGCGTCACAGAGAAATTTTTTCTTAAAATAAGTAAAAGCTTGTAAAATTATCTACAACTTTTGTTTTTTACGTAATTCTCGAAAATTCAGCCGTTTTTAAGTTACACGCTCCACAAATGTAGACATTTTCGAAAAAATCATTTAACCTTACATTTTTCATCAAACATTCCTTCATATCGTCTAAAATATTCATCAAAGAAATACATTTGTTTTAAGGAAGTTATAAAGAATTTAATTTCCTTTTAGAATATATATATATATAAATGCAAATTAATCTCAAACCGGTCAACATTTACAGCAATTTTAAGTTTTTTCGTAAAATTTTGTCATGAGATAATTATAATTTTCATCATAAAATACAATTTAAAGTGATATTATTTTTTTCTACTTTCATTAAAAATTGGCTTTAAACTGTGGTCACACGTATTATTAGGCGAACGAACAAAATGTGTGTCAGTAATGAGATAAAAACAGCTTTGTCTGAAAATGATATTTTAAGAAAAAAACTTAAAATTGTTGTAAATATTTACTGGTTGGAGATTAATTTGCATCTAAATATATATATATATATAATTATATTATAAAATTAAATTCTTTACAACTTCCTTAATATAAATTTATTTTCTTTGTTGAATATTTTAGACGACATGAAGGAATGTTTGATGAAAAATGTGAGGTAAAATGATTTTTTTTTTAAATATCTACGTTTGTAGAACGTGTAACTCAAAAACGTCTGGGATTTCGAAAATTACATAAAGAATAAAAGTTGGAGATGATTTTATGAGCTTTTACTTAATTTCAGAAAATTTTCCTCTGCAACGCACCGTTTTCGAGATATAAGCGGAAACCTGAAAATTGGGACCTCCCCCCACCCCTTAACTCACCACCTAGACGTCAGGACTTTTAGTATGTTTACACCCTAAGCACCCTAAACAATTTTTTGAAGGAATCGCTTAGGTTCCTGCTCACGCACCCTAAAACCTTTTGGATCATTCATTGACTGGACGAACTTGTCTTAAGCAAAGTAGATTTAGAATCAAATTGAATTTGAGGACGATTTACGCAGATTATTGTTTATAAATTAATATGTTCGTAAAAAGAAAAATAAATAAGTTAAAAATAGAAGAAAAAGTATGGTAAAAAGCTTCTGTTCCCGTGGTGAAATTTGAGTCCTCAGTTTTCCGCTTCTACCACGAATTTCCTGACACCGTGTATACAAGGTAATGTTGCATGTCTATAATTTGCGCAACGTTGGGTATTAATGCTAGTAAATTATTGTTCATAATTAGGTCACCGTAATGTACCACGGGTTTCCCGCCACCATGTATATGTCGCAGGCAAACCGTAAAATCAGGCCGTTCTTGATGCGTCTGAGGCACTTCACGATCTGCTGCCAGGCACTTCACGAAGTAACTAGGCGCACCATGATCTGCCTGATTTTACGATCGACCGCCGACATATATAAGGCAATAAAGTATGCGTGTAACTCGCGCAACGCCGGGTATGCAAGTAAATTATTGTTTATAATTACCACGGTAATAACAATGAACCTGTCACCGTAATGTACCACGTATTTTTCGACACCTTGTATATGTCGCAGGCCAATCGTAAAAACAGGCAGATCACGATGCGCCTCAGGCACATCACGATCTGCCGCCATTTCACGATGCAGCAGATCATGATGTGGCTAGGCGCAACATGATCTGCCTGATTTTACGATCGGCCTACGACATACATATGCAAGGTAATGTTTCGAGCGTATAATTCGCACAACGCCGGGTATTAGTGTTAGTGAATTATTGTTTATAATTACGTCACCGGAATGAACCACGGGTTTCCCGCCACCGTGTATATAAGGCAATGTTGCTTGCGTGTATTAATGCTAGTAAATTATCGTTTATAATTACCGCGGTAATTACAATTGAATCGGTCACCGTAATGTACCACGTATTTCCCGACACCGTGTACCTATACACGGTAAGGCTGGGTAGTATTGCTAGTTTATAATTTCCGCGGTATAAACGGATAAATCGGTCACCGTAATATCCATGAATCACAATGTATTGAAGTTATTACCCATTTTCATTGATCAAATATACTTTGTCGAAGCCCATTTACGCGGACATAATAATATATATATAATAAAAATTTGAATTGCACATACCGATGAAACTTTACAGTCATTATTTACTTTAGAATGTTGATTCTTTTCTCTAAAAATTAAACAACATGTTATAAAAAATACACAATAAATCTGACAGATTCGTTCCAACGACCCTGTAGCATATAAGGTATGTACAACGTAAATTGATAATTAAATATTACTAATCTTTGTTTTTTCTCGTTATATTTCTCCCAGTTATGTTTTTGGTGTGGTAATTTTGATTTTTTTATGAAAGTTCTCTCTTTATTGATTTTTCTCCCCATTTTAAGCGGACGAATAAATTTAAAATGTTATGAACTGGACCGGCGCGGACAACACGACCACTCGCTGCCGTGAATCGACAGATACTAAGAGTGTTGGTTAGCGCCGTGCGCGTCAAAATACAGAATAAAATATTCACAAAAGCGTGTCGCAAATTCAACAGAATTATATACTCGAGAAAATATTTTTGGTTAAAAATTATTTCTAATATTTCAATAACGTCTTAAGTTAAATTTCTGTGTTAAAAATTCCGAGAGAAATCAATTTGTAAGTGTGTAATAAATAAGTCAAGTTGTAGTATTTTCGGCACAAAACGGGTGCTTGGATTTTTATTTTAATGATTTTATTTGAAATTAAATTAAAATTCTAAATCATATTTTGCCTAGATAATGAACAGTTTTATAATACTGTATTACTATTTCGTATGATATATGTATTGTATAATAACTTTACTCGTTTGAAAATTAACAAATATTGCCATCGACCAACAGTAAAACTATTTTTTTATTAAAAAAATGTTAACTTTTTCAAAATTTAAAATATAAGTTTACCACATAAAATAACGATCTTTCGAAATCAATTTATCGTTTTTCTGTAAAAAGCTTCGACACGTCTATGAGCTCATTCAAAAATGTCATTTTTCAGCTTTGTCTGGTTATTAACTCTTAAGATATCGACACCAATTCAATTCAAGAAGGTTATATATATGGTAGAGTCGGAAGGTGCAGAATTTGATGTTATAAGTATTATTGCTGTTGCTTTATCGTCTATTTAAACTTAAATGTGTAATATGGATATGGTTGCAACACAGGAAGCACAATAGGGAGTAATATAGTTGTATTATTTTAATCCACGCCCAATTTTACGCAGGCGCAATGAAGAACTTGAGTGAAAAATATTACGGCTTAAAAAATAAAATATAGGTATATATATAGGTATGTATATATATATATATATATATTTTATTTAAAAACCTACCGTAAGCAGTGGCAGCCAAAAGGATGTGAAGTGAAAGGTTGCCAAATCTGTAGCGGGATGTATATATATGCATATATATTGTATATATACATATTGGTCAACAAACTAACGCTAATTCTACATAAATATGTTCCTTTTATTGGTGACCGAACAAACTCAACAATGTGGAACTTCATCATTCCTTTGAAAAGTCATTAAAAGCGATGAAAACAAAAAAATACTTAGGTAGTTAAATAGGTTGCGTTAGGTTAGGTTATGAACAATTTTAAAAAATCATCAATCATAATTTAAATGACTTCAAAGGTGGTGTTGGAATGCCACTTTGTTGAGTTGTCATGGAACCCGCTTTATTATGTACAATTGTACGTAGAATTAATAAATCTTCAGATAAAAACGTTTAAAATCACATCAATGGCGCTGTATAATTTTAATTTTACTAATATTTTTTATTATTATTATTATTATTATCCATTTTGTTTATAATAGTAAACATGTCACCACACGAGGGGCCGAAGCTTGAAAAATCCCATTTAAGAAAAAACTTCGACTTACGACGCATATCAACCAATTAGTAGGTAGGTACTCTTATAAATCAGAGTAATTTAAATATAATTGTTGTTCTAGACAATGTCTTATTTATTATCTTGTTTATTATGGGCTTTCTTATATTACCAATAATTGGTACATTTTTCAATCGGAAAGTACCGTGAGTTCTCAGAATCAAAGCTTTGTCTGGTATTCCCTTAAGACCTTTTAAAAATTAATAACAACCGAACTGTTTCAATTTTCAATACTTTTTGCTTAAATTTTTGCGAAAAACAAAAACAAAAAGTTGAAAAAAATTATCAAATAAGAAACAGATTTCTTTGAAATTTTACGATTCAATGAATGGTATTTTAGTAACAAATCATTGTTATCAAATCAGTTCTATTTATTAAATTATTATTTAAATGCCTATACGGACTTGTTAATACTTCTGAGGTACCTAATTAATTTTATTTTCATGATATGATTATTTTAGTGCAACTACAGTTATCATAGAGTAAATTTATCTAATATAAATTGTAGTAGGTATCAATAAGTGATGTAGAAGAATAATATGTTTTCTTTAGTAATTATTGAAGACGTATACTATTATAGCCTTCTTGTAACTACATTCCAGAATCTAGATGAATAAATATATGTGTTAAGAAATAAATAAACATAAAGTATCGATAGAAAACCCAGACAAATAATTAGCTAAATACCTATTGTTAAATCACCGAACAGTGTCATCGAACACGCATTCCATACGTGATTATTTGAATTAAACGTCTGTTATCTCATACTCGAAGATTTATTCACACAAACTCAGTAGATACATATTAAATAATATGACCGAAGTAAAGAATTCTTCGCGCTTTACATACTCACTTTCTATTCATTATATTCGGTTCTTGAATCCGACTTCAATAAACTGTCCTGATGAACCAGGCTCCATCACTCCTCTCGGTCCTAACCTGGGCTGCATGAAGAGGGGAAAGAAGTCCAACTCATCGACGATATTCTACTTCTCCTGCCTTTCACCTTGATTTTAGCTTCTCCAGGCGAGGATACTTTGTAAGTGGAGAGATATAGAAAGCCTCTTTAGATGCCTATCTCTTCTAGAATAGATAAATCAGTACGTAGAATTCTCCACGTATAGTGTTAGATAAAAATATGGGAAGAGTCTTTTGTCATCGTCATGTAATCGTTAATGTAAGAGCAATGTCATTCTTTTTTTATGTTTGTATTTGTGTAAGTGTTGTGGCGGCGATTAGGTTCGCTTAGCAACACATAAAGACTGGCGCTTGGTTTATATTCAAATACCAGATTAAACAATTATCATAATAGTTATTGACTTGGTTGCCAGTCCACATTTGACACTTTGCTAAAAATAAATTGCATATGTTGTAAATGTTTACATAATGATGTATTGCAGTGAAAAATTACTTATTAAATATTTATTTCACACTGACGCAATCAAACAAAAATAGCATAGCAATCTGGAAAAAGTTTAGCGGTTTTGAAAATATTTAAAAAATTAAAATTTTCGGATTTCCACCAAACTTGTTACATTGGCACTCTTGGGTATTTCGTTTTTTAAACGGCACTATATAATTAGTATTGAAATGCCTTCAGCTTCAGCGTTTATCGCAACGGGCCTCGGTATGTGCTTAGATTGGTATCAATATTCGAATACTTTAAATTAAATACTACATAAATGATAATGTTTTTTACAAGCACATAGGTAGGTACCTGTTTTTAATTGTTACACAGGTACGTTCGTCAGACGGGTCTCCAGCGACAAAACGTTTTCTATGTACAAAAGTAAAAGTATGCAGTTCATAAGCGGTAGTAGATAGTGAAACCAGAAATCTAAAGTAGACAAGAGTGGGGAGGCTACGAAGCACCGCAAAAAGAGATCGATTATTCTAGCTCATTCTCTCGCAGGTTTAATCCTATAGATGAATGTTTGTCACTTTTTAGTGTCGCTTTTTCATTTCATCGAGTTTCAAATCATAACGGTGCTAAAGAAGTTTCCACTTGCTTTTAGTATTCCCGCGGAAACGGCACGGTTACGGGAATGGCTTTAATACGAGTGAAGGAGAGGCAAGAAAATTAATCATTCTCTCTCATATTAAAGAAATGAGATACTGCGTGCCATTATCGTCGCCGTTCCGTTTACGCGGGAATTATAAAAGCAGCTCATTAGGTCGTGGTGATTTTACGCGCCCGCGGAAAACAAAAACACTGTGGCCCTGCCCTAATGTTTTTATTATTGTCGGATGTTTTGAAAACAATTTCTCCGCAGAAGAGGCGCCTAACTCACACTAAACTAATAGGTTCTACGTGTAGATAAAAAGATTTAATCTTTTAGTTACTCGTATCAATGGCTTAGTACACAAACGCGATAAAAGATTTTTGGCGTTAATGAATCAAATGCTATTTTTAATGTGTAGTGGTAATGCAATCAATGAAGTACATGGACTCTAAACACTAATGTGTAGTGATACTGATATTTTTCATTAGTGTACGTGTAGTAAGTACCTAGCATATGACGCGTTCGGTTAACAGGAGGCAGTTAAATTTGTTTTTGTAAATACTCGCCTTTTATCAAATCTTTATTTTTAAAATTTACTAGATGGATTTATTTGATTAAATTTGGGGTTAATGTTTAGAAGAAGTGGCAGCTCAGAGAGAGGGTTGTGACTGCTAGAATACCCAAAAATCTACCTGTCTTGATTTACCCCATTTTAAGCTATTGATATTCATTTCGGGGCAAAAACAATTTTATATTTTTTTACATAAATTCCATTCAGGAGACCATGAGGAAAATATTTTACCTCTGGGCATATGTCATCTTTGAAGATGCTGGGTGGAGGATGTTTTTGAGGAGAGGAAGAAGTAAATATGGGTCTGGAAGACACCCATTTTGTAGGAGGGAGGAAACACAGAGGCCGGCAGATCGTTCCACATCCGAGCTATTTAGCTCAAGAACGAGTCGTAGAAACGACCCGTTTTCATGTGACAAATGTCAACCGTGTACATACGTTGGTTGTGTGTTTGGTGTGTTTCTCGATTATGCACCGGTGCCAAGGGGATAAATGACACTAGTTCCTCGGAGCATCTTTCATTGAAATACTGATAGAACATGGACAGAATTCACACCTGACGCCTGTGCTCTAAATATTGAAATCCGTTTGCTAAGATAGTTAAATCTATCCAACGGACCCGTTTCTGCACAACTGGACGGAACCATCTATTGTTAAATCAATGGATCGAACCGGTTGAAAATATAGACCTATTAATTAGTAATTTAACCAGTACCGGTGCAGATAGAGTAGAAACTAGCCATCACGCCGATTCTCCGCAGGGGTAGGCTGAGAGGACAAAACCGAAACAACTCGGTCTTGACACCCACTTTTCGCTTCATTCACATTCACACAACGTCTCACACATACTTTTCTGACTCTCGACATGTTCGACTCAAGTATTAGATTTACTTGATCGTGCTATGTCTCCTCGCGTGTCTCCGAATTCTTTTACCATTTAAGTACAATCGCGTCATATTTTCTCCATGCACTACTTTCTTCATTTATCTTTCCTACATGTCTATCTTGGCATCCATTTCTTAATATTACTTTTAAAAAATATATATGGTTGGAAATTTATACTACTCCCTTGATCTCAACTAAACAATTTTTACTTTAATAAGAAATGAATAGAAGCAGGTTTTACTGACTATTTTATAATATTATGCTGTTATAATATATTATTATCTTGGCGTACAGTCAATTAAAATTATTTATTGGAATGCAGAATAATTATTATAATTACATATTCAATTGATTCTAGGAACTACAACCTTAACGCCATTACTCAGACGCCATTGAAGGATATCCTTAACGATTTATTAGAAATCTCAGTACCTAGAAGAACCTTACTTTAAATAAATATGATCTATGGATTATAAATAACAAGACAGACATTTCATTCTTATATACATTTGAATGAAAGAGGGTTTGCCCCAGACCCTGGACTTCCTAGAAAGGACAGGACGAAAAGACCGCCTTTTAAACGGTAGGTTTTTCCATAAATCGGTAACATTTGTTACATATAAATGAAGACTGAAGTCTGAAGTATGAACAATGATATAAAATCTATTTAATTTTGACTAAATAAGGGGAAAAAAATCTTCTCCTTGTAGTGCAAATTGCTATCCCAATTTGGGGATATTGTGAAAGGCAGAGAAAACTGTGGGGTAAGAAGAAGGATAGGAAAAAGTTTTGGAAGTACTTCGCTATTTAGAACGTGTTGCTACACCGCCTAAAACCATTTAATCAACAATTAGATTATAAATTTACAAATAAAGCTATTGATTCTTACATCTGCAATACATTTCAATCACAATACCCATACATTTTAAACTCTAACCACCTTAATAATAAATATTTGGATTACAAGTATAGGACCGTTTTTGTGAAAATCACCTCAAGTGCGCTGTACAAACTTATTATACATTTCTACAATCTAAAAAATGCATCCACCGGTTCATCGATCACCGATACGAAACTGTACAATGATTTGACCAATGAACGCGATGCTGTATAAAAATGTACTGCACAGGCAGAAAATATATACAGGACCATACTTACCTGGGAGGTCATTAGATACCTTAATATCCCTTATCATTTTTACCACATTTCCTATTTTATATTTGCTAATTTAATTACGATATAAAATATTTGTATCTTAATCTGAATTTTTTAATCTATTTACTATTATTATTATTTTTTATTTTATTTTTTATTAGTGACTATTTAGTTACAGGTTTGATGAAAATTACAAGATATGATGATGTTTATAAATATTTCATCTGTTTGTTCTTAGTCCTCCTCACTGTGCTGAGGCGGACTGGTAGATTTCTTTGATTTTCCGTTATTTAGTTTCTATGATGTTTTTAATACATTCTCTAGTATGTCTGCATCAATTTCTTTCACCCATGTTTTGATTTTTTCCTTAAACTTATTTATCTTTTCTATCTTTTTCAGACTTAGAGGAAGAATGTTGTAAAGTTTAGTTGCCAGATATATGTGGTTTCTTTGGCCAAAACTTGTCTTGAATTTTGGAACATCTCGTACATCCTTTTTTGAGGCTCTTGTGTCATGTATCGGAGTTTCATTAGGAGATTTTCTGTTTTTAAAATGATGTATAAGAATATTCTTGGCATATATTTGTTTTAAATTTAGAATGTCAAAACACTTAAAAATATCTTTTGAGGGGGTTCTGATGGATAATTTTAGTATGATTTTTATAATGCTCTTCTGAGCAATATCTAGGTGGTTAATATGATTTGCTGTAGCAGATCCCCATACTAGAATTCCGTACTCAAGACGGGAATGACATAAGGTATAAAATACTTTTTTGATGTCTTTCCTAGGTAGTATGTTTCTTAGGTTTTTGAAGAAATATTCTGGTCTCAATCGTTGTTTATAATTCTATGTTGGGAGACGGGTATTGGTACCGCCGCCCCAGGAACCATTTATTTGATAACCAACACCTCTGCCATAGGTCACCCCAAGTGGTTCACTGCGTTTGGTGACTTATTAGGAGTGCCCGGGTTTGTCAAGGTCTTGGCGGCCGACGCGGTGCCCAAATGCAGCGTGGTGGACCGAGAGAGACTGGTTGAGGAGGTCTTTTGGACTCTCCAGCAGGAATCCCTCGACCCACCGCCTTGCACCGCAGTTGACGGGACGCATACGTCCGTCACTCCTGGACACACTGACCCCCAAATTCCTACCCACCCTTCATATTCACCCTATTTCCTTCCCAGAATTTCCTCTGCTTCCTTTCCTTAAAAAAAATCTCCATACAGCATCCCCTAAGATAACATAGGCTCTGAGAGAAATTATTTTCCTCAGGGCCGCCTGTCTGGAACTAATGTAAAAAAAATGCGATCTCTAAAATTCACCCGCCATAACACAGGGACATCCCTCCCATGGCAGGTGAAATAATACTTAAAAAATGTATAAAATAAAACAAATATAATCTTCAACTCTGACAAAGATATGTTTTTAGATTTTTACGACGAAAAGTATTTTTGTTTTTTGTTTTTGGGGTGTTGTGCCCATCACACATCTGCCCTAACGATGGACACTGTAACGCTGTCCGAAATGTGGGCTAAAGAAGGGGGTAGCGCAACACGGCATAACACCCTAAAAACAAATAACGAAAAAACTCTGAAGAAGGTTAAAAATCGCTTCTGTTAAAAAAATCCAAAACAATTGATCTTGTCCAGAGAAGACATGATACGAGTACGAAATGCCACTAGGAAAATTATATCATCATTAGGTATGTTTAATTATGAGAACAGGTTTCGCAGACATACGGCTATAATTGTAGAAGAGGAAATCCCGTTTTCCAAGATGATCGATTAAGTATTATCTACTACGAATAGTAAAATTGATTTATAAATTCAATGCTGTGCATAAAATAACTTTAATAGTAAACAATTCACAGCACGAGATATCGTCAGTGATTTAATTTCTAGAGTCAAAGAACATCGGGGTGGTTAATTTATTCTTAATTATCATCGGAAATACTTAGTATTATAAAAGGATGATTTTAATCCGGAAGTCAGAAAGGCTCACGGGTAAATGAATGTATTTAATTTAATGCAATACCCGGGGGTTTAAGTGAATTCCTTGGAGGTGTTGTGCTTGAAATGCCAAAAAAGGTTCGTTCATTTTTATTTAATTTAAACCTCGTTTTACCGTTGTGTGGAGGGGCTAATATTATTGAAATATGCGTGAGCAGATCTCTTTAGGGGAAGGGTACCACTTTACAAACTGCCCACTCTGCCTACCCTCTACCCACTAGGAAACTGTTTGATTTATCAGCGAAGCATTTATTGAACACCAATTTTATCATTTCTGTATGCAGTTGAACGTCAGGCACACATACACTTTTATAATTATAGCTGCAGTTGGAGGAATATCTAAGTGACGTCTTTGTTTATGAATTGGGAACGTTGTGTTATTTAGATGTCATTTGTTGAATATGAAAATATTGTAGATTACATTTTTTTGTTAAATGGAGCTAGTACCTACTAATTAATACCGCGCCCTGAAGCAGTTAACCAACCCGTAGAATGCATTGAAATTTTGCAAATGGTATGCGAATGAGTAGATAAGTAATAACTTAACCTTATTGAAATTGGCCCTGAGGGGAATTAAATATTTTCCTCAGGGACTCCTGTGTGGAGCTAATGTAAAAAAGAGATCACAATCAAATAATAAAACATCCAATTAAACATGTTTACAGTTATTATCCCAATTTAGATTATTATTATTATTTTATTAATCTTTATTTCATAATATTTTATTTGTTACAAATTTTTGGTTTTTTAGCTACTACACTAGGCTAATGTTCGTGTATTAGCCAAAATTAATATTTTAAATATGAATTAAAAAATACTATTCTTTTGAAACAGATAATAAACATAATAAATAAAAAATACGAAATACATAAAAGTAAGCGAAAAATAAAGAAAAGGAAATCATATTTTAAAGAAAAATAGAAATAAAAATTCAAATTTGAAATTTTAATACAGAAACTAATAATAAAGATTTAGTGTTAAGAACTAATGTATTCTATACAAATATATAAATTAAAACATATGTATATAAATTATAGCATAAATAAAATTAGGTGAAAATTTAAGAGAAAAAAATATATTTTAAAGAAAAATAGAAACAAAAATCGAAATAAAATTTTTGAAATGCAATTTAAAAGTAATGTTAAGAGCTCTTGTATTCTTTGAAGTACGCTCGTCCCCTTTCAAAAATCCAATAAAGTACAAGATGACGTTTAGAACAGTGTTATTATTTAGACAGTGCCAGATTATAAATAATGTATTGATAAGGGAATTGATTTAAAGTTCATAACGGACAATGAGTAAATATTATGGCAATTTTTGGTACCGATAAACCTGTGACCGGACAACTCAGAATGAATTCAACTCAACACGTTTGAACAGTCATTAAAAGTGATGAAAAAAAATGAACTAAGTTATATTAGGTTAGGTTATGGGCTATTTTTCAATGTTTTTTTTTCAAAACTTATGATGACTTTTCAAAGAGGGTTGAGTTGAGTTGATTGCAAAAATGTTTGAGACTAATAATAATGAATGCAGTGATAATATATGAAACCGTACCACTTTATTGAGGTTAATGTTTATAATCTGTTTAATAATAATGCCAAATAATGCATTACCAGAAAAGATAAGAACCGACCAAGACGAATGTAAAAAATCTTTCTAACGAACTTTTAAAAGTTATATTAGTACTGTCGTGAAAAATCACGGGGTATTATAATAAATTTTAGGGTTTGTGAAGCTGAAAGTATTTATGAAATTTTTGCATCAAGACCATAGCCTTTCCAAAACAAATATTGTAAATTTTAGACACTAAAACAAATTTACATTTCGAATTAGCACAAACTTTAAAACTCCAAAAATCTGTCAAAAGTATAAGCAAAAGAAATACACATTTCAACAACGGAACTAGTGATTAATAAAAATAAAACAATTTTCTGATCTTATACACCTACTATAACCTACTTTATGACTAGTCTGAAAAATCAGATTAAATTTTGAAAATGACACTAATTTGAGCAAATTTGAGTTCATTGAACGTGAACATTTTCACACACAATAACTAACGCACCCCAGGCAACCAAAATTAGTATTTTTGATAGATATAATATTTTTGAATTCACCTACAAAAATTTAAAACAATTTATTGAAACATTATTTTATCTTCCTCACCGAAGGCTTCAAACATGACCCCAGCAATACAATAAAAGCGTTACAGTGAGCACGGAATGAAAAATATTATTTATATCGCTTTTTTATTAACTGCCTAAAATACTATACGCCAAAGGTCGTTCCTATGAGCTGGCAAATGACACGAGGCACACGCAAATAAAACAACCCCTCTGTACTTAAAAAAATAATCACGGTTGGAAAGCCAAACCTGTTGCAGTTAGTCGGCAAATCCCAAAAGAAAACTTCACGTTACTTTGAATCGAGGCGACAAGCTAACGATGCATTTTTTCACCCCACTAATGTTGCAGCATTAGGTACATGATTTAAATATGCACTTTATTGTCGTTTTAGTACCATCATGTCTTTATATTAATACACCCAACCCTAGTGCCCAAATTTTTGCGGCTTTAATTTACCTATTTATTTATGCAATATAAAAAAAAAAAAATTTAAAGTTTTGGATGTTATTTTTAAATCGCTTAGATAATACAAAATTTACAAAATAATAAATAAGTTTGTCGATGGAAGAGGTGTTATTTACCTGATAAATGGTTCCCGGAGTGGCGGTTCCCATACCGTCTCCCAAAGTGGCTATACCTATATGAGACATTAGTGACGAACCAAAAAAATAAATTATTTTCTGAAGTATCAAATCTTTTCAAACATTGAGTGCAGGCTTCTCGAATTTTAGTAGGTACCACTTTCCGTCTGATATTATTTGTAGGTTAACATACATATATCGTCTTGTTGAATAGTTAGACATCTCCGAAAAACCAAAATTTGAATTAAGTATGCAGTTATATGTCAAAGTATACCCTATATTTGATACAATGGGTACTCAATTTCTAGAGAAATGAGATTATTTAAATATATCAATTTAATTAAATATTTTGAATCGAAAAAATAATGCGATAAAATAGTGATGAAACTCAGGAATTAACTGTAAACTACATTTTATTACCTTTCACCTATAATTTTTAAATTTAAAATCTTTTGAGGTATTTTGTCTTTTTTTTGTTAAAAAAATGTTAGCACTTATTATACGTAGCATTACTATACACGGTAGGCTATATTATTCGTGGATGGTGGGTCGCCATCCTGTTTTACCTGTAATGCACTAATGCTTTAATTTGTCTAACGGACATCATTATAACTTATGGTTTGACATTTTAAGACCCGTAAAATCCCATCCCTTCCCAATGCTACCCGAATTCTCGGAACCGACCTTATTCAAATTCTGTTGTTCCAAGTTTTTATGACGCACGGTAGGCAGACGGTAGGTGATTGGAAGATGTTTAAATTTAAGGACCCCTGCATTTAAAATATGTATTTTTAATAAAGCCGAATTTACCTATCTACTTTATCTCTTTTGAAAATGATGATAAATTTTTTTAACATTTTTACTGTTCATAACTGCCAGTTTTTAAATTTCATTATTCCAGCAAGAACTAAAGCAAATAATAAAGGTACGCCATACAACTCTGTATTGACATTTGGCACGTAGGTACCTACTTCTTGTTTTATCGACAATCTGTTTTTTTTTTACATTAGCTCCACATAGGAGGCCCCGAAGAACATAATTCCTTAAGGCCTATGTCATCTTTGGTGATGCTGTGTAGAGGGTATTTTTAGGAAAGGAAGACCACCATTCAGAATTGAAACCTTGCTTGAAATGGCTTTAGCCGTATTTTGTGACCAGATCTGAATAGCCAGATACTTTCCCCACCTTCCTCTTCCCCATCTCCTTCCCCTCCCTTCCTACCTTTAGCCTTACAACATACACCAATTGGGGATGCTATAGTTGCACTAACTTCAGACGGCAGTAGTTGGGTCTCTTGTGAGGTATTCAAATAAAAAAAGTTATATATATCGTCGCAACAAATCAATACTGGTGTAACAGCCAAAAACCATATTGTTCACCAGAGCCAAAAAACTTTGTAAACCAGTTTTCATAGAAATGCTGCTCTTTTCAAAATTCTAAGCTGAAAAAATATGATTTATCAAATGGTATTATTTAAATATTTTATAAGTGAAGAAGGACAATGTTTTTGGCGATTACAGCAATTGACTTTTTTTGTGTATGCCAAAAATGTTGTAAACACCGCTGCTAAATTAGTGAATACTGAAAATCCACTATATTATCAACTTCATAAATTGCTGTAAGCGCCAAAGTACATGAATATTCAAATTTTGAATAGCTGTAAATGTGTGTCGTTATTTTTTTGGGCTAAATTCGTTTGGTTTACAACATACAAAAAATGTGTTTGAAATGAAAGTGACGTAAATGATATTGACAAACTTTATTTGAAACTTTTAAAATTTTAACAGTGCAAATTATTATACCACAGAAGACAAATATGTACTTATTATAATGAGATAAAAACAAAACATACGGATTTTTGTAATCTTTTGTTAAGAAAACAAATACAGTTAGTAAGTAGGTAAAGGAAGAAAACGGAACCTCGTGCTAATTCTCCTAACACGCATGGGTACTGATAAGTTGTAGTAAACGACAAGTGTCATTAGAAAGCAACCAAATAAAATGTAGTAACCAAAGCGAACACTTAAATGCAATCTTTGAAAATGCTGTAATCACCAACCGAGCGTATAATGTTTCCATGCATGTGATTTTGTCGATTATTTTAAATATCGAATATTGTTGTAACCGCCAAACGTAAAAACACAGGATTTTGAGGCATGTACATCAGTTAAAAAACGTATTGTTGACAAAACGGCTGCAAAACCCTTCTTATCTATCGTAGTGGAGTCACGGGGAAAAAAAACCTGCAAAATGGTATTTAAAAAGTATTTTCGTAGGTAGTGGCGGTTACAGCAGTATTGCTTTCTTGCGACGATATGTACATATATAAAATAAACTCCGATTAGCGAGAAAATATCACAAGGATATGAAGGGCATCACTTACTGTACACTCTTACTGTGTACAAATGTACGCTGTTATTGCGCCCGTTTCTCTTGACCTCACCACTCACCATGTCTTATTGGGATATCCTGGACTTCTTTTTCCCTCCCTCCTGACCTGATTTAGTATCTGTTAGATGTTAAGTTATAAATATCTTTGTTCATGTAAATATCTTTGTTAGTAGTTAATGCTCCTAAATGTACCAATAAATACGGTGAAGAACTACATTGTATTCAAAATATTTAATAAATTACCAATGACAATAAAAATATTACCATTTTTTCTGCTATAGTCAAATGTAATCTATGAAATTAGCTATAAGATATGGATGATTTATATTGATTCCCTACTAAAGCCCTTGTATTGCTATTTGACATTAAGACTTATAATTTAATAAAAACCCATACACTTATCTATACTATTGATGTAAATGTTCATTTATACCGGTTTGTTATGTAACGCTAAAGCTATTTATTATTATTATTATTATTATTATTGGATGATTTTTATAGCGCCATTTTCGTGAGAAAATCACCTCAAGGGCGCTTTATAAATTCATTTATACATTTAATCTATACTACAAGTGGCTTATATTATAACTAAGATTGACAACTAATGACTTACAACTAAGATTTATATATTTATACTTGTAGGTACTATTGTATTAATTTAACCATGTAATTATATTAAATGTTTTTTCCATCATCTACCTGCTGACAAACTAAAAAAATAGTTTAGGAGGCTTGTTTATATATATACGTCCCAAGGATTTATACTGAATTCCATACATTTTCATACTTCCCCTGCCAGTATCATGCCTTAGAGCAATATTTCAGGTTGGTTGAATTTTTTTTCTTAATTGCGTCATTTTTGTGAAACGTCTCGTCTCATGCGCTTTACAAAGCCAGGGAAATTACTTTAAAAATACTAAATCAAAAGTTACATTTGCTTAACCGGTTGTTCAAAAATGACGGTCGAGTTATATTTTTAGTTTACAGATATCGCATGCTTTGAAATCGTTTTGGTTTTTTGAGCGATAATTTTATTGTGCAAAGAGATTCTGATTGAGATTGTTGAGATTAATTTCTGCAATTATCTAAATAAAGGGGGACTTACACTATCGAATTTTGCCCTGCGGCTAGTTGCCCAACCGTGTAACCCATAGATTCTCAACCTTTTTTTGCCCACCGACTGCTTTGAGAATATTTTTTTTCTAGCGCCCCCTAACTCGTGAATCTGAAACAGCAATTGTCGTCACGATTGTATTTACCACTAAAAAGGGGGGGGGGGGGGGGGGCGTAATGGGTGGGATGCAGGACGGGATGGGGTGTGATGGGTTTCCCTGTGGCTCCTACCGCCCCCCCTAAAAATCTGAAACGCCCCCCCCCAATTTTCTTTCGGTCTTCTACCGCCCCCTGAAGGTCTGAAACGCCCCCAAAGGGGCGTTATCGATCATGTTGTGAACCTATGGTGTAACCCGACAGTTGATCCCCGACAGCCGGACCCCAGAAGTAAAAATTGTTATTAAATTACATAACTTTTAATGCAATTTTAACCAATTGCAAACCTGAAATCGTCTTCAAAAATACCTTAATTAAAAATTTATTGTGGATATCGAACGAATTTATTTACGGCGTCTATTTTTGGCACTTATACATTTGCACACAGAGTATACATATAGACAAAATAGTTTTTTCCTTGATGCATTTGAATGAAAATATGTTTTATACGTTTGTTATTCGGTGGTGCATCCTCTCTGCACACCCCTTCGGGGACACTTAATTATGTTTCGTGTAAGTAGGTATACCGTATTTTCCCCAAACCGACTGTACGTTTATTATGAGTATGCGGGGGGCAACTATCGGTGGATCAACTGTCATGGAACTGTCATAAATTGACTAGTGTAAATCCTGCGAAAAATACTTTTTCAAAAAATATATTAGTTAGGAAAGGAAAACACCACCATTTCTTATAAAAAAACTTAAGAGGAAGCCGGGCGACGTATGGTTCATACAAACATATTCCCCGATTTCTATCGCAAATATTTTTTTAATATAATATAGATATCGACCACCAGCGAGTCGGTAAGTTTTGCTTTTTCTGATAAGTGACTTCTATTAGTAGATAGGACCCGCCAAAAATCATTAAAAATGTCTGGTTTGAATGCCATCAAAAGACGTTTAGTATACAAACTAGTTAATGTATATAAAAAAACATGGAGTATTTTTTTCTAATCCAGTTAGTAAAAAAACTTTAAAATTGGTCCAGTTTTGGAGGAGAAAAATAGGGAATACAAAACATCGATTTTGATGATTTCATTTAGATATTATAAGCCTAAAATTCAGCTGTCCCTTTCGCTGAGTATTCTTGGGAGTAAGAGCGACAGTGACAGAAACAATTTGGTAAAATACCTCTGGATTTCTTCTTAATGCAAAAAAATATTTTTAACTTAAAGGTAGCCTAACAAATATAAATAATTATTAGATTATAATAACACTAACTGCAGCGGTCTACTACATTGTACATAAAAGTTTGTGAAAGCTTTTTTTATTTATTTATCTATATAAAGTATGTTCCCATTAGGTTTTTCGATGCCTGTCTTACAAGGATACCTTTGTCGAGACAGACGTAGAGGTACATAAAAGAATATCATGGTTACAATAATATTTAAGGTTAAATTCATATTAATTTGAATACAATAAAACAGAAAGATGATTGAAAGTTTGGGTAAATCCCATAAAGAGAGTTATCTTATAAATGTAGGAAGATATGAAGTAAAGTAGTAAATCCTGTCAAATCTATTTATGGAGTTATATTATACAGGATTTAATTTGTTTTATTTGGGTAAAGACGTATGTAAATTAATATTTCTGTTTATTTGTAATTTATTTACAGATGTTTGCAGTAGTCCAATACTTATAATCCTTTTCTTTATATCATGTTTGAATTTGGTTATTGATTCAGATTGTCTAATCGTAGCTGGTAGTGTATTGTGTAGTTTGCACGCTATGTATTTAAAGTGTCTTTGCGAAGGTATGATATCTCTATAAGAATAAGACGGGTATTATACATTTTAAATAACAACAAAAAACTGAACATTTTCACATAACGTATTAGTATTATGGACTTTGTATGGTTTCATGTATCTCAACCAAATAATATTACCTCTAGACAGTTAATAATAATTGTTCCGTTCCATAAGCCACCCCTTGTTCGGAATGGATTACGTTTTGAGTTTCTTTTTATTATTTTTATAATGCGGGATTGCATTTTAATTGGGTCGGACATGTTTTCTTTTAATGACTTGCTACCGTAACCCCTTTACCTTAGAAAAAACATACATAACGGGAACAGGTAAACTCATTCTATTATTTAAATAAAATATGTCTAATTGGTGTACGTGCATGCACTGAAAGCACGCAGGTATTGCATTCTAATGGTAAGGTCAGTTAGAAAGAACTCTCAGATTTTCATGAGAACTTTGAGAGAGATGGGTTTAACACTGACAGCTTGAGAGCTAATTTAAAGTAAGGAAAATTATTTAATCTCCACTCTTCAGTATGTTTCATCATCATCACTCTTGGCTCTACAACCCCTGGTGGGTCTTGGCCTCCTCAAGAGTCTTCCTCCACTCATCTGTTTAGAAGCTCCAAGGTAGATCTTTGAGGATGTTGTCGCTCCATCTTAATCTTGGTCTTCCCAGGCTCCTTCGCCCTATCGGTCTTGAGTTCAGCAGGGACTTTGGTGCTTGATGCTCGGTCATTCTCTCTACGTCTACATGACCCAGCCACAAGTCTCCCAGTTTTATAAATTTTGTGACGTTTAGATTCTTAAACAGATAACTTTAACTTTAATATGTTTACAAAACCTAAACAATATAACGCACTTTAATAAGTCATAGCAGTAACGTCAATCTCTACATATTATAAACTAAAGACCTCCGCCGCGTTTGTCTATCTCTTCGCGACAAACTCAACAACTACTGAACGGACTTTCATACGGTTTTCACCAATAGATAGAGTGATTCATGAGGAAGGTTTAGGTATATAATTTGTCAAGTTTTTGTGTAAATTGGTTGAAATATAAAGGAGAAAGTCTGTGTCTGGTGGACGAGCGGGCTGGCAAGCGGGCGGTGTGGATTTGATTTGTATGCAAATCTGCTTGTTTTATGCCGAGGTTGGTGAAATTTTGCACTTGTGACCTTCAAAACAAGAGGAAGGACACTGTCTACATTTGTGAAAATCTGACTCTGTGTAAAGCCCGGGCATCGCCGGGGACTTCAGTTAGTATTAAACAATTAAGAAAACATTAACATTTAGTGCGGGGAAAACTGATTTCGAAATACCCCATATAACAGAGTATCTACTGTCTATTTTATGTTTTCCGCAAATTGAACGGAAATAAATTAATTTAGATACCTTTAAAACTTTGAAATTTAGAATCGTATAAATAAGTCCTCTCAAAGTAGTTTAACCACAGTTTGGAAATGGTCTTGTAAGCTGAAAAAGCTGTCACAAAGTTCAAACTAAAATTCTTGTGAGGGAGCGGGCAGCGGATCGGCAGAGACGGGGGACGATTGAATGAAAATGCGTCAGTCGATGTATGAGTCAGTCTTTATTGCTGCTACGTAGCGATGGTAAGTTTGGTGTAAAGTAACAGTAGACAGGAGCGATGATGATGTGGCTCTATGGTGTTGCATGTGATGAAGGTCGGTGATGCAGTGGTGTAGCAGAACTCGTGTCTGCATGTCGCCAGCATGTAGTTGCGCACCGTGTTGGTGGAGATGACCTTGACGTCCAGGATGGATGCTCGACGCGGTGTCGCGGAGATGGCTGCGGTGAACCTGAGGAGGATGAAGTCTCAGTGGCTGAGAAGTTGCTGCCTGCGTGACAAGAAGGCCCGCCGTGGGACTTGTCGTGGGCAATTGTGTCGCTTGTTGCGTCCTCTAAGGTTGATAATGCACCGGCACAGTCGGCAGTGGGTCGCCGAGAGTCTGGCCGGTACCGCACTGGAATCGTTATCACTCGATGCACTGTCTATGTGTGTTAGTGATGTTACTTGCACTAATGACTGGAACTGACTGACTGACTAGCGCGGTGTCGCTGCGCTTTATATAGCCGACCGTGCGAGTACCCGGAACGTCAAGTAATGTTGAGCCACCGCGCAAAGCGGAGAAGCCTCTGGAACATTCCGCGGCCGTAAGAATGTGACGGCTGTTAGTCGAGGCCTTTCGCTGCGCTTCCCGAAATGTTTAGCCGTGAGCGGCGTGAAACACTACAACTGTAGGTAGTATGTACATTTCGAGAATACGCTGGCTGTATCAGTGGCGGCGCAAGGATTGTGGCAAAAGGGGGCGACCGTTCTGGTCGCCACACTTGTAATAGTTAATGATAACATTAATAAGTTTAATTTTAATTAAATTTAAAAAATGCTTGAGAGCTTATCCGATACAAAATATCGACGTTGCTAAGCGAAATGTCTTTAAAAATGGACTTTATCAATCTTGTCGGGAGGTCAAGGTAGAATAAAAACACAGTTTTATTAATTATTTATTAGGTTTGACCTTATTTGACAGTCGTTATGATTAAAAAAATGAATTTAAACGCTGATCATTATGCATATTTTTAAGACCAATCGTTCCAAAAAAAAAACTCTTATTGAAATTCTTGTTAGAATATTACATAACGGTGTTCATTGATAATTAGCATTAGCTAATTATATTTAATTAGCTACCGTTAATGTAATACACTGCTGTACCGTTAATGAAAATATTATAATTTGTTTCTAAAAAATATTTATTAAACAAGATAATATTATAATGTACCTATCCAAATATACTTTTTTTATATATAACTCCTTACTAGGCTGAACCTGAACTGAGGTGGTAGAAATTAAATAAAATTTTAATATCTTTTTCATAGAATATAATAAAATAAAGTAAATAAATGGATGTATAGAAATGAAATAAATAAAAATATTTATGATTATTAAAATGCTTTTCAAGCAATTCCTTTCTTTAAATGCACTGAACTATCTTCTATTGATGAAAATAAGGATAATTAGTTGTTTGAATATCGATTTTTTCTCAAATAAATGTGAGTAGATGAAAAAGACTAAAATCCTATTGTAATTCTTAGGCAAAATATGAAAACCTTTTTATTTATTGTTATCAAGTTTATTTCGTAGAACTCCATTTTAATTTTAATTTCTTTTATGTATTTCATAATATTATTATTTAATCTTTAAAAACAGTTTATTATAAACAAGCTCTGCTGTGTAATTATTATTACGCGTGACAGTCGTTTCGCCCTCTGAAGGCATTATCGAACGACATTGTCAAACTGATAGTTTGATAATGCCTTCAGAGGGCCAAACAGCTGCCACGCGTAATAATAATTACACAGCAGAACTCGTTTAAAATAAACTGTTTTTATCATACGTTTGGTCGAAGGTTTTTATAGATTAAATAATAATATTATTATCTACATAAAACAAATAAAAAACAAAAAAATTAAAACCTATGAAAACGAATCACTTTGTAAAACTCCAGAAGTAATCAAAATTATCTTCACGTTTCAAAACCATAGGTTTCTTCGTCAGGATAATTTGAAAGAAATCTTTGGTTTTGAAACATGTACATAATTTTTATTAAATAATGGTTTACAAAGTATTTTGTTTTCATTTAATTAAAAATGACGCCACAAAGTGCAATGGCAAAGATTGAATAAGAAAACCGTTATTTAGCACTGTTTCCGTTTTAAAAATAAAGACGAACGTTCCATTACTCATACTGCCATCATTCACAATCCTAAACGTTGCTTGTGCCATGTAGCTAGCAGAGGATTGAACCCGCGACATCGGGGTGGTAAACCAAAGTAATGACCTATCCAATCGGCTTCTTCGTTGAATTCGAACACTTCAAGATATTCCTTGAAATCTCAGACACTTCAACGAAATAAGTTAAGTTTTCGAGGCCGCGTTAAAATTACATAAATATATTCATGTAAATATAAAAAAATATATTCATGTAAACTGTACCCGCTACAACTGTACACGTGGGTAAACTTCATATTCCGTGCTCAAATTTTCTTTTATGTGCAAGAATTTTGTAAACATATTTAAAATTATTAAAAGCTTTACATCGCTGACCAGAATTCTCTGCTGAAGAAACAGCTTTGTTTATTGATCATTGTATGGAAATCGTGGGAATAATATCTGTATAAACACCCAACCCATACGTCTGACATGTGGCGTTGTACAAACTATCGCAAAGAGAAAATATAATCAAAAAAATCCAAATCAAAAGAAATTTCTGTTCAAAGTGATACACCTAACCCACGTGACAGGGCTGCCAGGTGAAACCACATATTTATAATATGAATTGAAAGAGACAACAACCCACCCAATGTGAAATCCTGAAATTCCAAAG
This sequence comes from Limnephilus lunatus, assembly GCA_917563855.2. NCBI lineage: Eukaryota > Metazoa > Arthropoda > Insecta > Trichoptera > Limnephilidae > Limnephilus > Limnephilus lunatus. The sequence continues at coordinate 42,169,797 of OU830598.1, read as the reverse complement.
CATTCAATCACAGAGCGCATAAATAAGTTATTCAGATTTTATTCTTCACTTCTTCTCTGTGATGTAAAGTGAAACGTTCTTGCAAAGATATTACCTATTATGGATAATAACCGTTCGACACAAAAAATGTAAGCTTTTGTTGATTTTAGCTATGCCTTCCTACATAGGTTAGGTATACCTTGCACTCAGCGTACAATGTGGTTCTCTTTGGTTTACCTAGTTTCCATAGAATTTACCTGAGCTCACCAGTAATGCTCGGTGTGACGGATTGCCTATTAAAATTATCCACCTCATTGCATTTACGAATACCTTTATGTAGTTACCTGTTACTTACCTGACTGTTGACTGTGCATTGTGCAGTAGGTACAAGTTATTTTATGTACCTATTTTTCATACAAAGATGTTATGATTGTGTTTAGTATTACAAAAGGGTTCTCTTTAAAAACAGTTAGATACGTACTAATACTCTACAGCTACATAATTAATAATTTCAGCGCCCTTGAGGTGATTTTCCACGAAAACGGCGCTATATAAATTATCCAATTATTATTATTAATTATTTCACAAGATGCGCATGTCAGGCATAAAGGCCTATAAAGAAATTATAAAAATCGTAGTTAAATTATTATAGTTATGGTTTTATTATATTTTAAATGTACTTACCCATAAACGATTCGTCAGCCAAGCCTATTAATACCGTTTAAATAACGATGCTAGATCAAAAATAAAATATATAATTTTTTATACTTTTTATGTGAGTACCGCACAAAAGTCCCAACTAATTAAATCCCTCTCTGCTAACCGGAGCCAGTGAGAAGGATATGGGGAAGTGTAAGGTAAGTAAGTACCTAGCTATTCAGATCTGGTCACCAAAAACAACTTACGTCATTTCAAGCCACTGGAATGGAACAGTATTATATATTATATCTACACGTTTTTCTATGCTTTACACATCAGTCCGTGGGGAACACTACACGACTGTTCGGAACGTAAGATTCAGAAGGAGAACACAAAGTCCAACAAAGGCAGACCGGAAGAAAAATAAATGGATATTTCGATCGTCCAGTTGATTAGTCAGACATCTCCAAATGCTAAGTTTTGAGATAATGAGGAAAGCAATATTCGAATGCTCGCCATTAATCAAATATTATTTACAAAGTGTTTGTGATTTACATATTAAATAAGCTATAAAATAATACCGGGAAGCATAACGGTTCGGTACATTAGTATGACAATTTGAAATTTCCCACTAGTATACCAAAAAAACATTTTTTGTTTGTTTATTTCAAGTTTTTCTGTGTTATAATTGATTACGTGATGTTTTTTTTACATGAGCTCCACACAGGAGACCGTGAGGAAAATAATTTCCCTCAGGGCCTATGTCATCTTTGTGAATGCTGTGGGGAGGGTTTTTTTAAGGAAAGGAAGGAGAGGAGAGTTCTCGGAAGGAAAAGGGTTTAAGAGGTGGGTAGGAATCTGGGGTTCAGTGTGTCCCAGTCATCCGCCTCCAACACCTAAAAAAACCTCACCCCATGAACCCGGGCACCCCTACTAAATCACCAAGCCTAGGGAACCACTTGGGGTGACCTATGGCAGAGGTGTTGGTTATCTAACAAAGGTTCCTGGGGCGGCGGTACCCATTCCCGCCTCCCAAATAGAAATTTAGGAGTAATCTAAGTATTGTACCAGATAGAGGGTACAATTTTGCATATAACTGAATTCAACTCAATTTTCGATTTTTTCCGAGATTCCGACGATTATTTTATGCGTGATGGCAACGAAAATTAAAACCATTTTTGCTATACATGAAATATAAACTGAATTTGACCAAACATTATACCATAACTAATTGTTTCTTGTTTACGGAACCAATTTCAGCGCAAATTTTGTAGGGGGTGTTTTTTATAAGTAAACATAATACCTAGGTACATTGTTACCTATTCCGGCCCTTGGATAGAAATGCTTAAAACCCCCAAAGCCAAAATAAGCCCTCACTTAGAAAATGGCGAACAAATAGAGGCTTAATTACGCCTATTCTATGAAGAACTACCTAATCCCGGTACCTGGATAATCCCGCATAAGCAGGTACAAATGTTTGGCGTACACATTTGTTTACTTTGGAATTTCATTTCCAAAATAATGCGTACAAGTTTAAATTTCACAAAATGTTATACGATATTTGGTTTTGCTACATTCTTCAAATACAACTTGAATACAATATTCATTAAGTTCATTATTATATGTGGCGTTTTTGTTCGTGTCAATGATTGAAGAAGTTGGAGACGCTCGAGGAAGACATGACATGACCATATTAATTAAATCCATATGTGTAGTAAAATATGTCGTATGCAATCAACGAAGAAACGGGTATAAGGAGAATGTTTTACGTTGAAGTGAATGGTAGAAGAAGTCGAGGTCGACTTGAAACAAATACTTAAATGTGATAGAGTGTATAAGGTTGATGTAAGCGAAGTATATAAGATTAAGAAAGGAAGGCATAGATTGTTTTGGAAGAGCGGATTAACGAAGAAAGGAGTGTTATGAGATTGTATGACGTGGAAGTGAATGGTGTAATAAGTTGGAGACGCCCTTGGAAGACATGGGATGAAGAAGTGAATCGAATACCTAAACAAATAAGCTTTTTCAATTAATGAAAATAAGTACTATTTCCACCTTAAAACTACGAGATAGATACTGACAGTATATTAGAATTCACGACCTCAAAACTTCACTCCAAACCATTAGTAACCCCGGGTAATGCCAGGTACTTCTGCTAGGATCCAATAAAAATATTCATAGAAAGATACACGACTCTACTAGCTTACTTACAGTAGAAAATCTGAGAGTTTCCGGCGTCGTGAAGTTTCTAAGAACATTTTCTTTCCGAAACTTAAGGATCGATAAACCCATAATCCACTCTGATCTTCTTTATTCTCGTAATCCGTAGTTTCATTTTAGAATAAAAATCTAAAATCTAAAATATCTGAAAGATAAAATGAAAAGTTTGACTTAACGAGGCTTATTTATGAGCTTCAATTTAGGACGATTCAAAAATGTTGTGACATCCCGGGATCCCTGGAACCATTATTTATATAACCAACACCTTTGCCATAGGGGACCCCAAGTTGTTACCAGAACGTCCTCTTCCTCCTCTCCTTAAAAAAACCCTCCACACATTATCCCCAAAAATTACATTGGCCCCGAGGCTAAATTATTTTCCGTTTAGAGTTTATGTAAAAAAGGATTATTTTAATCGAATTCAATATCTTTACTAAGCCGGGTATTAAAACTGCCCAATAATATTAAAGATCAAAATAATTTAGGCACGCTTTACAAGAGCCATACTTTTATTAAAAAAATGCTTTCTCACATTTGTATACCTACACAAGCTACATATACAACGAGTAATAAAATAAATACGATCGGTAAATTTGCTAGAAAATGTGGCTTACGCGTCGCGGGAACTTTTATGATTCGCGTTTTGAATCGGATAGAGCTTTTAGGGGTCACAGGGTTGTGGGACAAGGGCGCTGGTGGAACGACCCCGTTCTGCGCCGTCCAAAGGTCAATGTCACTTTATCCTCGCCGCAATTCAAGGAGCCTAATAGACATAGCAGCCAGTGTCAAAAAAGGACAAATTGAATTCGACTGGAATATTCACCCTCGTTTTTAGGGGTAAATCTCTGCAAGGCGTTTTGATTTTAATTCATTTTATTTTACTTTCAATCATTTTTCAAGTGCAAAGGGTCGGAGCCTCATTGATTTTATAGGGTGATGAATGTGCTTATTTTAAAAGGGATTTTCTTCTAAAATTGCTTAAATAAATGAAAATTACAAAAATTTAACTTTTTTTAAAAGAAAGTATCTGAGTATCGCGATTGGTCCAGAATTTTACTTAAAATTGAATTAAAATGGGTATATACAACTTAAAAAAGTTCATGAAAAAACTAACATCGGTTGGAAGTGCTAAATGTTAATAATTAAATAGCGTATTGATTTTCAAAAGTGGAACTGATCAATTGCGGCCAGCGATAAAGTAGGCAACGAAATTAATTTATTTTATTAATATTTCTGTATTTGAAATGAAAGTATATAATTTGGTTTAAATATTTGGCAGATCAAAATCGACGGATCAAGATCGACGAATTATTTGTCAACAAAAAAAAAATACCATAAAAAAATTGATAATATTTGTTTTTGATAGTCAATGATCCCTACGCAAATATTTTATGAAAAATTTAGGCTTCATAAATCCTACAATTATAAAATCCTTTTATTTCCCACGGGTCGGCGCGCTCGTCCTTTTAAAATTTGTAATAATGTACCGAACTACAATAATTGGTTATCGCAAAACACGAATTAATACATTTAAAAAATGTGACTAACTCACCAATTAACTATCACACTTTAACAATTAACTATTAAATATCACACCTTAAAGGAATCTAATATAGCACACTTAAAAAGGAACTTAAAACTATTGTACAGTTAAGTGAATATTTAATTTCTTAGGAATATTAATTAAAATAGTACATTTCGACTGCGGTTTGGTAAAATCCTTCAAGACAAAAAAATAAAAACTTTACAGGAGAAGATAAAAACAAATATTTTTGAATTCGTAAAACCACTTAAATCTTGAAATTTATATGAATGATTTTAGGGTTGAATAAGGATAAGGATAAAATATCAGGATGTAATTATTATTGTACCTTGTACTTCGACGACTATTATAAATGAAACCATTGAAAAGTGACATTCCCAAAAATATATAATAAAAGGGTACAGAGAGGATGGACCGCCAAATATCTTGGTACAGCAAAACATTGACTATCTTTATGATCCATCCAGTCTATAAAAGTCAGGTAACATTTTAAACACCCCTAAGAGGTAAAATAGAGAGGGGCATACGACGACGTTCTCTTGTATAAAAAACATTAGCTTTAAATTTTGAAAATTTAAATGATTCACCACTTCGTGAAAATACGAATCTAGAAATAAAAAAGGAGAGGGGTTTGAAATTTATTAAATCAATACAGGAAAAAAGTAGCAACCGAACTATTTTATTGTCATTTAATTTTCGACAAGCAAAAATTTTTTAATTCATATTTGAAGCGTAATATATTTAGATATAGATCTTTGTTTTGTTTTATCCTTATCTAAAAGTGAGATTATTCAGAAGTAGGTTGTAATTTGATGAGCGCCATGATTGATAGCTCTCTTGTGCCTTTAGGCTTTGGTACCTAATTCTCACTTCTGCGCAGGTCCAAGGGGTGTGGGCGTTCTTTTCTAGGTCACACGAAAGATTAATGCCAAGGACACCAATATAAATAACCTCCATGAATCCTTCTAACTATTCGCCAAGTGGAGACACCCTAACCTAACCCAACCCACGCGAGCTTGAATCCATCCAACTGGGAGGGATTTGAAACAAAATTAATTGTATTACACGTACAAACGCCCTTAACGAGCCCCACAGAATCCCTCAGAATATAATGAATTGGTGTAATTTGATCGGATGTTTAAGAAATTCAATATTATCTAGATTGAATCGCGTACTTACGGTTACACCCTTTCCAAATACATTTATGATGTTGTTTGTGTTGTGGTTTTAGTAATGATATTTCGTAATTATGTTTCGAAAAAAATATTTCTACCTGTGTAATTCGTCGACCAATTATTATTCTGATCACCAAAATATACCAGTCCGAGAGATCTTATGTGACGTCGTCATTATAGTATCCTCAGACTTTTTCGTTTTCAAACTAGACACGTGAGAAGAAAAAGAACGGACGTCGATAACGGTCATACACTAGTAAACAATTTGAGAGGCGGGAATGGGTACCGCCGCCCCGGGAACCCTTATTGGATAACCAACACCTTTGCCATAGGTCACCCCAAGTGGTTAGCTACGTTTGGTGATTTAGCAGGGGTGCCTGGGTTCATGGGGTGAGGTTTGTCTAGGTCTTGGAGGCGGATGACCAGGACTCACTGAACTCCAGATTCCTACCCATCCCTTAAACCTTTTTCCTTCCCAGAACTCTCCTCTACTTCCTTAAAAAAACCCTCCACACAGCATCCCCAAAGATGGCATAGGCCCTGAAGGAAATTATTTTCCTCAGGGTTTCCTGTTTGGAGCTCATGTAAAAAAAGTCGAATAAGTACATAATACATAATACAATGGCGTAAGAAGAAATAGTGATTTACATATTTTTAATTATTTCCACGCCAAGAAAGAGAGCTAGCTCTTGAGTTTGGTGTCGGATTAAAAATAGTATTTTAGAGTGTTATTATAATATTTTAAGTATAGGATGTGGTAAAAAAAAATATATATGTAAATATTAACATGATTTGAAATTAAGTTGTTGCTTTTTGTTCAAGATGTTATTGTTAAGAGTACTCAGTTTAAAAAAAATAAGTTTAATTTTTCTTGAATAATAACAATTCTGTTATTATTTTTACTTCTTCGGGACGACTATTAACCCCTCAGGCCAATTTTTTCGTTTTTCGGAACAACTCATACATATCTCATGGAAATCGTTGTGTCTCCCTTACTATCATAGTTAGAAATGTATTATAAACGGAGTTAGAAAGATAAAACATCATACTTTATTTAAAAACCTAAAAGTTAACTATAAAATAATTAAAATGTACACCTCTATGAAACCAACATTTCCGAACGCAATTTGAAGAAAAAATTATGAATTTTTTTAAAAAATATTTTTCGATATATGAGTCGACAAAAAAGTGAGTTAACAAAAACGTTAAAAAGGTATTTTTTGTTACAAAAACGTAAGGTGAGCCATTTTTAAAACTTTTTATGTTTGCATGCAAAATTTTTATGCTTAAATTATTTATTTACATATTTCGATTTATAAACTTTGAAAGCTTATTTCATTACTTTTCAAAAACAGTTTTTAGTGTTGGGAAGCATTCAGAATATTCCATTTATTTGGATTTTATTGCAAATTGGAAATATTTCGACCCCCTGATAAAATATGGTCGAGGCATGAGGTGTTAAAATATTGTTTCCCTTTGTACATCCATGCGTTTATTTCGTACCTAGATGAACTCTCTAGTTTAATTCCAATTCTACACTATTACGCACTTATATTTTTTGGCAACAAATCACTTTGAAATATATTAAAAAACATCGCGTGATGATTTTAGGGGTAAGAAATGTAATACTACCGAGTAATCCAAAATACAATGTGAATTAATAACCCACTTTCTTAGAATTATTTGGTGTTAAAAACTGTACCTATGAATAGAAATTGGCTTTATGTTACGGGTAGTTCACCCTTTTCGCTTTTTCTAATGAGTCATGTATTTTTTGATGGATCGAACGTTGAGTCACGCCGAATGGCCACGAATCTTTTGTTAGTCAGAAAATTGTGAAATCTGAAGGCTTTGTATCTCATCTTGTTATTACTATGGCCTCGGCTGACTCATGAATTGATTAGGGGTACGCACCGAGCTTAATCACGTGAATTGCGTCACACAGGTTGGAATGGTCGCGGAAAATCCTGAATGAAACCGTAATTAATATAAAAACTAATTATTGTATTAGATTAATGGTGCAGTGTCGAGAGTCGGGAATGCTTTGAAAATACACGTAAATGTACAATTATAGGTGTAGAAACCTAAGTAGGAATTGGTGAATTAATAGGTAAATTGAAACTAGTGTAAAATAATATGTATTAATATTTCTTAGGAATAAACATTACTTTAATAGGAATAATAATAAATTAATAAATAATTACACGGAAGAGTATAGTGATGTCTTCCACCTTAAACATCTTAAAAAACAAACGAAATTAAAACTACCGTTACTTGGGGTGGTGTATCGCGAAAATGGCGCTGCATAAATTATTAAACAATGTTTCAAGAGGTGACCGGACAACTCTGAATAAAACCAACTCAGAACCACCTCAGAAAAGTCATATGACAAAAAAATATATAAAAATGGTTAAATAGGTTAGTTTAGGTTAGGGTAATTGGCTTATATAAAATTATTTTTTTCATAGCTTTTAATGACTTTTCAAAGAGGTGTTGAGTTGTCTTTATTCTCAGTTGGCATGGAACCGTTTCGAGAATGTCTATTTTTTCTACTGTGCACGGGCACGGGACGAGAAATGCAAAGCAAATTAGATTGCCAACAAGTAAGAAAGCAAGACTCCTGGAATCAGTTATACACCAGACCGTCCAGTTTGATAACAAAATCCCGATTGAAATTACTGAGATTGAAAAGACGTTTAAATTTAAAAAGGAATAAAGAAAGATTACTAACTAACAATCACGTCGTTTCCCCGAAAAACCAAACAACTCGGTCTTGGCACACACTCTTTGCCTCATTCACATACATACATCGTCTCACACGTATTCTTGTTTTAGAAAGATGTTCGTCTCTAATATTGATGTTTTGTTAGTGATTGAATATAGTTATATGGATAGTTATATTATGTTTGCCAAAGTTATAATTTTTTTTGTATAGGTATGTTTCTTAAATTATTGGTACACACGATGACAAGAGCTAACTATAGATTACTTTAACTGTAAATCCATCGTATTAATAAAGTACATGTTATTTTTTTATTTTTTTATTTATTTAGGAAACAAACAGTCATACAAAATGATAATATAACAAAGAACATTCATGTGTTGTGGACCAATTAAGTTCCAGTTGATATAGTATTCTTACCTATTCAACTTATGTGACAAAAAAATAAACATAATAAGGAAAAACATAAAAAAAGAAAAACATAAAACGTAATAAAGAAAAAAAGTAAAGTTATTAACAAACAAAGTTATACTATTTGCTACGGATAATAATAATATTATAAATTTTCAAAAGAAAGAAAAAAAAAATATTTTAAGTTATTAATATATTAAGCTGCATTTTATATGATTTCAAATCATGGTTGAAAATGTGTACATCTCGTAAGGCATTGTAAGTTTCACAGATACGTATTATTACAGAGTTTTGCGCGTATTTTGATTTACTGTGTGGTATTCTAAATAAGTCGTTTGATCTGGTATTTTGTTTGGGGCAACGAAATGCAATATTTTCTAACAGATATGATGAATCAACACGGCAGTTTATGATTTTGTAAAAGAATAATGCATCAAAGATTTTTCTGCGTTTATATAAGGCGATAGGGTCAAATTGATGATCACTAAAGCGATACGATAGGTGTTTTATAAATTGTTTCTGGATATTTTCAATGCGATGAATATATGTTTGATATTGAGGATTCCAAATTACTGAGGCGAACTCGAGTTGTGATCGTACATATGACATATATAACAGAATTAGGGTGTGTGCTATAGTAAAAGGTTTTGTAATGCGAATAATGAAACCAAATTGCTTATAAGCTTTTTCCAGAATATTTTCAATATGATCCCTAAATAACATTTTAGAGTCTAGTATTACTCCAAGATCTCTTATTGTTTCTACTCGTTGTAGAGGGATATGGTTTAGTTTGTAAATATAATTAATTGGATTTTTTTTCCGTGTAAAAGTAATAACATTACATTTGTCTATATTTAGATATAATTGATTGTTTTCGCAATATTCCTCAATTCTGCTAACGAATTCTTGCAATTGGTTGCAGTCATCTATGGAGCTAATACATTTATATAATTTCATGTCATCGGCGTTAAATAGGAAACAAGAATGATTTATGACACGGTTCATATCGTTTATATATAAAAAAAACAAGAGAGGCCCTAGATGGGAGCCTTGCGGTACCCCTGAGGGAATAGTTATAATTTGTGATATGTAACCTTTTAAAGCAACAGCTTGACTTCTATTTTTAACATATGAAGAGAACCATCTCAGAAGATCTCCACATGAAGTCATTTTAAAAAAATTTTATTCCACTTTTATTTCTTTCCGACCGGACCGGATTATTAAGACTGGTACACTTTGGTTGTACCAACACCAGTCTGTAGATGGATGTGATTGTCCAAAACGAAATATTGTCGGAATAGTATAAAAAAATGTTTTATTATATTTATCATCCAACTTTTACGGTAATTTTTTTTTTTTAAACTTTTTGAGTAAAACTGCTATTTGGTGTGATTCGCTCTCTACGAAATTCAAATACGTTTATGTGTTATTACGTATATTATATGTATACACAAATGTATGCAATATTTGACTGATTTAAAAATGTTTTGAGAATCTAAATGACAAATCAACAATGCAAGTGAACCTCACAAGTCACAGATACATATAAGTCCAATCCATATTAGTAATTCGACCCAGCCTTATCGGGCCCGTCTGCCCTCTACCCGTGTCCCGTGTCCCATGTCCCGTGGTACGGGTGGCTAGCAGCTAAGCGCCGGGCAGGGTGACTTTTCGGCTGTTAGGGGCGGGGGAGACGCTAGCCCTAGTCGGGCCAACAACCCTCGGGTCACGGGGTTACCAGCCGACCGACATTGGGACGTAAATCAGGCCCGATGTGAGTGCTGCTGATGCGGGCTGATTCTAAATTATGCCCTTCTATTTATAATATTATTTATGCGTTTCATTTGATTTATTTTTGCCGCTTGTGTTTTCCACTTGAACTTTATGGCGTTATCGGCGTTTATAGGAACAAGCGTTTTGGAGGGTTAAATATGTAGATAATCATTATGATTTGAAATGATTTATACAAACTAAATAGGTTTTTTTTTACCCTTTCCACATGGATAATTTAATGCCATTTTTAACGTGAATGCCTCACAAGAGTCCCAGCTGCTCCTGTCTGGAGCCAGTGAGGCTACGGCACACCCAATTGAGGTATGTTGTGAGGAGAGGAAGGAGATGGGGAGAGGAAGGTGGGGAATGGCTATTCAGACCTGGTTACCAAACACGGCTAAAGTAATTTAAAGCAACGTTTCTACTTTGAATGGTGGCTATTCAGTCTATCCTTATGTCTTATTTTTCAATATATGTAATTTGAATCCCGATGACGAATTTTTTTTTTCATGTTGATAATTTTTTGAAGTGACAACTTCTTTAGCTTCGATGTGATTTGGATCTCGATGAAACGAAAAATAGCGACACTATAAAGAGACAAACACGTGCATCTACAGGAGTTAGCCTGCGAGAGAATGAGAGAGTATAATCGGTCTCCTCTTTGTGCGGTGCTTTTTAGCATCCCCACTCTTGTCTTTTTTATTTTTCTGAAGATTTCACTTCTACCGTGTGTGAATTGCACGCTCTGATGCATTTAAATGGTTTTACAAAGTTTACTTTTTCATAAAAAGTGACTTTGCAGCTGTCAAAGAACTAATAAATATGTATTTCTAATTTAACAGTCAACAAAAAATTTAACTGAAGGAAGGAATCTAAATATGTATTTCATATTACTTAAATTTTTTTTTTTAAATTACTAAACCCGAATTTCGTCTAAAACAGGAAAAAGTTTACGAGATTTTTAGTCGCTTTTAATGAACCCATTACAGTTTAGTATAATTTTAAATAGTTAAAAAGTGTTAATAACATTTCAAATTAGCCCAGTTTTCCCACACTGGCTCTGAATTAGGCCGTTTTGACTAAATTTACGAACATTAGCGTACGGTTAGCATGCATGGTTTAATCGCAAGGAATCAGCTCACGTATAAATTTCTAATACCATCTGACTCACTCCTTGTTTGAGGAAAGCTTTCTTATTGCGAATAAGAAAATTAATCAACATTTTTTTTAATGCTTTCTCGGAGTGGTGAAAACTCTCAAATATCAGCCAAGTGATGAATAAGGGTACTTCTCGTAATAAAATTAGAGGAAGAGGAATATAGGATAAGGATATGAGGTGCTCCACACTCTTGTATTAATTTTCGATCGTTCGTGTTACTTATATTCGATATTTCTGAATGGTATTGGTAATAATGTATATATTTTCAAATTTTCTGCTGTATTGTGTACATATTTAATTGGGGATTTTTTTCTAATGTTAATTTGTATTAAGTTGGAAAGCTTTGGTGAGTCTATGCCATTATTCAGAATAATTTTAAAGAACAAGATATGATCAAAAATTAGACGTCGCGTATGAAGGGAGTAGAAGTTGTGAAAATTAATATATTCGCTGTAATTTGAAAAGCGTAAGTTTAGTTTATAATTTATGAGTTAAAAAAAATAACTTTACATGGTTATATGTGTAGTGCATACATATTAAGAATTTTACCTAATTCGATTTTGGTTAGTATTAAAAAACCTACTCAGAGTTGGATAGATATTAAAATCGTTAGACAAAAGTTGTTTTAAAACTTTGTAACAAAAAAGCGAAAAAATTTCATATCAGTAACGAAAGTAACGCCCAATTTACACAAGCCGTTTTTTTAACTGAAAATATTCACTGTGTGATGAGAAATTATTTCTGAATTCCTCATCTAACAAAATAATTAATTTCTAAACAAAATTAACGAAAATGCTCCGTTGATTAAGAAAAGCATGTAGGCACTTATCTAAAAGATGTTTTCAAGAAATTAATTACAAAGGTCAGAATATTTTTTCCAATTCGAGATTCCTGGCAACATTCCGGCCCAGTAATGCTAGCCTTAAGAATATCTCCCCATTTGAAGCATTTTTTCCCTCCCAAAATTGGAAATTTACGCAGATAGTAATTTGATTATTACATCCACTTTCCCGTTCTACCACCCACCCCACTCTATACAGAAATACCCACCTCCTTTGAACGTTGGAAAGGAGTTTACATTAAGTAAAAATGTACCCAAAATGATTTTTTTTTTGAATAAAATTGTTCGAATTGATGAAAGTTTTACCAACAATTTTTAAGGTAAGAATGTTGCCAAAAAAGTAAAATTTTAATAATATCATGAAAGTGCTGTAATATCTCAAATACATAAAAAAGTTTTGTTCTCAAATATTTAAAACAAAAACGAAAAATGCACACAACATTGATTGTTAAGTTATGCATCAAAGGGTTACAACATTTTAATTCATATTATACCTATATAATATTATGCAAATGTTACTTTTAAACTAGAGGCTAACTAGTGCTAAAAGTTTCTTAGAACAAAAACGATGTAATATAAGTAAAATTTTAATTATATCACTGCAGTGTTTTTTTTTTATTTTTTTTTTTATTACATTAGTTACATTTATACAGCAAAATTACATAATAATAATAATATTTCAAATAACTGTAGATATTAAAATGTGTACAAGTGTTATTACGTCTTGTACGTTATTAGTTCCTAGCTAGGCAGATTGCCTGTTCTAAGGAACCAAATGCTGGTGAAAAATGCCAAAAATGTCTTCTGTAAAAAAAAGAAAAAACAAAATATTGTTTTTTTTTTTTTTTTTTGTAGATTAAATATACATATACTAAGTTTAAATATACTATACTAAGTTTTTACTGATTGTGCCATTAATAGTTAGCCATGTGTAATTTTAAGTTTTAAATGACATTATTTAATAATTTTTCAGACTCAATCCTACCTAAGTCTATCAACCATTTAGTTATTATCAAATATATAAGAAAGTGTTGAACAAAGACAAAAAATGCTCACAACATTCATTGTAAAGCAAAGGATCAAACGATTAAACCATTTTAATTCGTCTTTCAAGTTAAACCACAAATTTACTGAATCTATATTTATTTATTTTATTTTATTTTATTAATATAATATTATGTGTTTTGTTTTCTCAATTTGAGGATAAAAACAGGTTTTATTCAGTGTAATTTGACTTCAGAGCTTACCGTCTGAGAACGTTTATCGTTTTATAAAACAGTTTATTCGAAATTTTTTCTGCCACATCGTAAAAATAATTTTCAATTTTTTCCTTACAATATGATAATATTCACTAATTTATATTCCAAACAATTCATGAATTAAAATAATATTCATAAAATAATTGTAACTAAACTAAACACAACATTTAAATAATATGATTTTTTTAACATAATTTCAAAGTCATTTTGCTTTTTCCCTATAATGCTAACGAAGAAAAAACCGCACGCCCCTCTTTTATAGCACAGTATGTGTCATACGCGACGTAGGCATCCTAGCACCGTAAGCGTAGGCGCGTATAGCACAGTCGCCGCCGATAAGCGACGGCGCGCCGTGACGCGTACTACGTTCCGGCCGCGCTACGATGGGTCTACGACAGAAGCTTTCGTGTTGAGGCAGATAATGTTTGCCGATTCCTAGAATATTATTCATAGCGCTAGCAAACAGATAAACAGACGGTGTTACTCGGCTTAATGCTGTTACGTGCTTTATCGTGTTAGCGGTAAACACGAACATATTGGAATGTTCGGTGGTGGATTGATCGCTTACTTATGTGGAATTTAAACCATCGTGTAATTTAAGCCGCACGTAATTCAAATTAATAAAACAACCGACGATATTATGTACAATATGAAATTTCGATGCATTTAAATTCTTCTTAACCAGTCAGGCCTCGGGCCTATTTTGTCGGAAGGACAAATTATTTCGGCTTTGCAATAAAATTCAAATAAATAATGTATTTTTGAACGCAACCAAAAACTAAAAACGGCTTTCGAAAGGTGATAAAATACGCTTTCAAATTTTATAATTCGAAATAAACACATAATTTTTTAAATACATACATTTTTAATGCAAACTTTAAAAAGTTTATAAATGGCTCCGTTCTTTTTCTAACTAAAATTATCTACTGAAAAGGAAAAAAAAACATATTTTACTAGGCAAAATATATATGTCGCAGGCCAATCATAAAATCAGGCCGATCATGATGCGCCTGAGGCACTTCACGATCTGCCACCAGGACTTCACGAAGTAGCTAGGCACATCATGATCTGCCTGATTTTACGATCGGCTTACGACATATATATTATAAAAGTTATGGTCATCTCACTTTGTTGACGTTTTATGTATAAAAAATTAATAAAAAATTCTTAAATTTTTAATTAAATTTTTTTTTTTTCAAATTGCGGTCGGATACTTTGGAATCATGAAGGTTAACATTTTAATTATTTTGGGGATAAAATTAAGATTTGAATATAAAGCATTGTATTTTTTTCTTTTTAACACCAATTAGGTCATATTTGTAACCATCATGGTAAGGGAAACACTACGATGTTTATGAGACCTTTACGAGATGTTCCGAAAACCGCACAAATTAACCTGAGCGGTTAAACAATATTTAATAATGTGTTAGCAGTAGGTAGAAACCATACTTCTACAATAAAACTATTAAAAGCTTGATTAAAAAATAATTTTTCATTATGCAAAATTAATAAAACAATTATTGTAATAATTCCAATAAAAAATCTTGTTAGTCACGTTACGTTAAGAAAGTATCTATACCTTTCAAGTTTTGCAAATGGAAAAGCCCGCCATATTTTCCCGCCAGATTTGGCCGCCGAGAATTATTGATCGATATGGGGTTTGCCTGAGCTGGGTGGAAATTGGGGGACATAAAGGGCGGAGGGGGGTTATGGGGGTTTGGGTTGGGGTATTATTTGGGGGTTGGGGGAGGCAGCACTCAGCGGCGCAGTTTTTTGGCACAGCCCCAGACAGAAGGGGAGAAATCGCGCGGGGTAAAAAGGAAACCATAGTTAATAATAATAATAATTATTGGATGATTTTTATAGCGCCATTTTCGTGAGAAAATCACCTCAAGGGCGCTTTATAAATTCGTTTATACATTTAATCTATACCTAGGTATATACTACAAGTGGCAAGTTATAAGCATATAAAGAGCTTAAACGAGGTTTAAAACGTGGAAAGATTGGCGACTTATTTTTTAAAATGTGACTTTTCATTCGTAAAAGAATTTAATATTTTTATGGGACTTATGTTTATTAAGTATATTACATTAAAAAATAATAATTCCACGTATTTTTAAATTAAAAAATACGAAAATGTTAATGGTTTGCATAAATTTTTAAATATGTTTATTTTTTTACAATAGCTTCACACAGGAGGTCAAGAGGAAAACAATTTCCCCCGTGAACTACGTTTTCTTTGAGGATGCTGTATGGAGGGTCTTTTTAGAGAAAGGTAGTAGGAATTTCCAGTAAGGAAAAATGAATGAGGGGTGGTTAGGAATCTGGAGGTCGATGTGTCCAGGAGTGACGGACGTAGAAATCCATCCCTCCCACGGCGGTGCAAGGCGATGGATCAAGAGAGTCAAGCTGGAGAAATCAAAAGGTCTCCCTCAACCAGTCTCATCCGATTCGGCCCGCTACGCAGGAGGTGGGCAAACGCATCCGTCGCCAAGAATTAGAAAACCTCACCCCATGAACCTGGGTACTCCTGCTAAGTCACCGAACGTAGCGAACCACTTGAGGTGACTTATGGGAGGGGTGTTAGTTGTCCAATAAATGGTTCCCGGGGTGGCGGTACCCATACCCGCCTCCCAAAGTATTGGTAAACAAGTATTTACTTGTTGGATAATAAGCTTTTCTCAAGTATTACGAAAGTTGGTAACGTCCTACCAATTTTTTAAACGTTTTTATTAAATGGATGAAAATTTTGATCAGAACGTTATTAATTATTAATATGAAATTCGAATTCTTGAATTAACAAATTAGGCGTTTTGTTTTCGACTTTCACATTTCATTTATTTCTTTCTAAGCTCTTAATTATTTATCTTCACTGTTACACGAGAAAATTATCATGTTATTTTTGTGTCACACTCACCATGTAGTACTTAAAAAAAGGATTTTATTTTTAATAAGAACAACTCTCTTTTTCATAACTTTTGAAGGTTATTCCCATCAATATTCTCTTTTATATTTTAGTTACTTTATTAATGTTATCTTCTTCTTCAATGATAAAAGGATTTAAGTTTAATTTTGTTATTTAGATTTATTATTTATATAATCCCTTAAAATAACCCTTTACCAATCACGACGGGATAAACCTCATGGCCCTTCTTTTTGAAAAGCCCTTTATTATTTGGTGGCTTAGTCCCATTAAAAGTTTGAAGGTGTCAAGAGAACGTAAAGCTGCTATGTATATTTTTTTAGTCGCAATATATTCCAAGGGGCTGCAGTCCCCCCTGACCCTACAAAATACCACACTCCTATAACCTGAGGTCACGTACTAATGTTTACATAAGGGTGCTCGTTAGCTTGACGTAGAGTTTTTAGTAAGGTTTTATAAAGATCGGCTTTAATGTCCGGCAAGGTTTAAAATCATTTTTTATGAAGTTTTTTATTGATAATTATCGATTAAAAATATAGAGCCACAATGTGTCTTTTTTTTACTTTGACTACACACAGGAGGCTCTGAGGAAAATAATTTATCTAAGAATCTTTGTCGTATTTGAAGATTCTACTTGAGGGTCTTTTTGAAGAAAGAAATGAGTGAACATGGGTCTTGAAGAAACAGAGAGGCCGACAAATCGTTCCACAGCCGGGCTGTTGAACTCAAGAACGAGTCATAGAAGCGACCGTTCTCATGTGACAAACATCAACCGTTTACATATGCTGAACGCGCGTTTGGCGTTTTCCCGACTATGCACCAGTGTCGAGGGGATCAATGACGCTAATTTATCAGAACACCTTCCATTGAAATACCTTATAGAACAAGGACAGCATTCCCACCCGACGCCTGTGGTCGAAAGATTGCTATCCATTTGTTAAGATGTGAGAATCAATCGAATTCACCGCCCGTTTCTACACAGAGTCGATGGTTTTTTCAGGTATTTTCGGGCTCCAGACCAAAGGTAGCTGCCATATTCTACCGTGGGATGCACTTGTTATTTGTACAGGGTTAGCAATTGTGTACTATTAGAGTATCTGCCGGTCCTGTACAGTACGCCCAGGTTGCTTAAAATTTTTATATTTTTTCCAATCTCTATTGTTCGTGATGGAAATGATGTTGGAGGCTGAACATATTTGTCTAGACATTACCCATAAAGAATACTTCTTTCATTTCATGATGCCACACAAGTACCTCTGATAATATATTTTTTTATAGATTTCATAGTCAGACTTTGTGCTTTGTAGGTTAGGATCTAAGGACTTGAATTGCTTTAGAATCGAACTCTGTCTTTATATATGGCAAAGCAAGATATAATCGTATTCGAAAGTGGACAGTGGGGGAAAGTAGAGTGGAATCGAAAGAAGTGTCTGTTGGGCAGCTGCAGTAGACAGTGTGCAGTAGATATGCAGTAGGCAACTCAGGGGCCAGGGGCCGGGGGTGGTTCGAGTACCCCTTTCGGTACGTCTTTTGGAACAAGTTCAACCCCCATAAAGTACTTCTCCTCGGATTCTCCGACTGCGCCACATTGCAGTTAACTGCATCAAAGCGCATGCGTAAAAAAACAACTTGCAGATGTATTGTGCTACTTATCTTCTCTACTTAAGGAACCAAAAATATACTACGTATATGGAGTGCGATAAAGTAATTTGAATCATATTTAATATTATAATACATTATTTTTTATCATAACATAAATAGGTTACACCTACATAGGTACCACTCATAAAAAAAGTATGTAATTTAGTACCAGAGTACAAATTGCCATTTAGAGGTCTTAAAAAATAATTTTATTTAAGTTATTATAAAGTTTTGGAAGTTTTTAATTTGTCATTATTGTGACAGTTGTTTCAATACATACATACACACACAACATAACACATTTAAATAAGTCAATAGCATTCACATCAATATTAAACAATTAAGAACACATTGTCATTTAATGTGGGAAAAACAGATTTCAAAGTATCGCGTCACAATTATTTCATCAATAACTCGGTTTAACCGGTAATAAATAAAATTGAATTTAAAATTAAATGTCTCAAAGTGGTAAAAACACAGTTTGAAAATGCCCTTGTAAGCCAAAACATCTCTCACAATAATAAACAAAACTAAAATACTTGCAAAACTAAATAATAACATTATTGAATTTAATTAAAATTATTTTAAAATTAGAGTTCTAAAAACTAAATACAAAAAAATAATAAACCCCGGTCCGTTGTAACTACATTTAATTATACAGGGGTCGTTTATGTGTAATATGTAGAAATTACAAGTTACAACCGAGTTATCAGCGATACTTCTTTGCATGTCGCTGAATATTGCATTCCCTTAACTTTAACCCAACGTATTGCATTCCCATAACTTCACTACAATTAGTAAAATAAAAATAGGTGTTTAAGTCATGAATGTTATAATATGTTTATATTGTTTATTTAAAAAAACGCCCTGCAACTACAATAAACGATCTTATATCTTTAAATGCACTTTTTATGCTTTGATTTATATTAATTTGTTACAGTAGATATCTACCCAGTTATTGAGAGATCTAACACCTCGAAACTGAAAAACATGTATAATTTTATATGTATCCCGATTCACACGTTAAAGTCCATTATTTGTGTTTAGTTTGGGTAGTGCGATATTATGGACTTTTACCCAAAGTAAATTGCCTAAGGTCTAAGATGACCAAATATTTAATATTTTAACTTTTAGATGAGAAAATATTTTCAAATAGGTTGTTTTTAACATGTAATAACTGATTTAGTTACTAGGCTGCTTATAAGAAACCTTGGTGCAGGGCCAACTATCTTCATCCATAATTCTTGTAAAGTTTTTTTGATTATACGAGGTACTTGAACCTTCCCACCCCTTCCCGCTTCTAACTTCGAATGTTCAATGACCTAATACGCCATCGATGATGCCAAACACCTCGTCATATCAATAATAAGGGGAAGTGAGATGATTGATGACTGACGGAGGAAGTTTTGAAAAACAGCCTGATTTTTTAGAAAATCATATTTAAATATTTTGCTTAAGTACCTACGTTAATGTATTTTAGGATATCCGAAAAAGACTTTTTTTGAAAAACATATAGAAAAATAAATAGAGGAAGAATAAACGTAGACTGGATGCTTTATAAATGATATACCTGAGGCTGATGTGTGATGAAGCCACGAATTATCGCATGAAAGATGTGTAGATTCGCAAATAATGCAAGCTAATATAATCGTAATGAGTAAGATTAAGAAAGGGAAGCTTGTATGGTTTGGGCATGTAGAGCGAATGAATGAAGTGAGGAGTGTAAGGAGGACATATGATGAACGGTAGAAGTTGGGGACGCCCGAGGAAAACACTACACTATCAAGTGAACTGAAAACCTGATTGAAAGACATGTCAAGAATAATAAAATCAAAAAGGTGTGTATGAATGTCAATGAAGCAAGTAAGCAAGTTTGACAAGATCAAGTAGTTGGGCGGTCCATCCTCTCTGCCCACGAGATGCCAAACGGCGCAGCGTAACGATTAGAAAGTTAATTAGAAAATGGTTAATATGTTTTTATGCATCCTTTTACAGAACTTTTATTATGGAGACTGTAAAGATATAAAATAAAAAATAGACGAATGTATTAATTGTTATTTTGGGGTTGTTGTAAGTTGTAAGTCAATCATAACATTATTTAATAGTGTGCATTTAATAAAAAATAAAGTTCATAAATAATGTTTCTAATAGCCAAACTTTTAAAATTTATTGTTATGTCTGAAATTAAGGTTAGAGTGCGAAAACGGCGAATTACATGCCGAGTGCATTTAATAGAATATAAATCATAACAGACTTTAGAGCGCGCCTATAAAATTTTAACTTTTAAATGGCATACTTGTAAGAGCAATACACATATCTTTCTATAGTATAAAATGAAGCGCTCTCGCACTCTGAGCGCTTAGATCTTTTAAACTACGCAACGGATTTTCATGCGGTTTTGACCAATGGATAGAATGATTCATGAGAAAGGCTTTTAGCTATATAATTTGTCAAGGTTTTGTGTAAATTGGTTGAAATATATAAATAAAGGGAGCGGGATGGCAAGCGGGCGGTGTCGATTTGATTTAACAGATGGCGTTGGTTATAAAGGTTGGGTAATGGCGTAGTGTTGTGTTTCGATAGCCACAGCAACATGTGGCCGGGTCTGCTAGTATTTAAATATAAATTTATGAGTTAATTTTTTCCAATTTTATTGAAAAATCTATTTTCTCTGTGTTTTCTTTACAAAAATCATTAAACTGGAGAAAAAATTGGACAGGTTTTAAATTTAAGTTAAGAACCCTTTTTTATGTAACATCGCAAAAGGTTCCCAACTACTTCCAACCGTCTGGAGCCGGAGAGACTATGGCATGAGACATGTTGTGGGACTTTAAAAATAAAAAAAATCATTTATATTTATTGAAAGAATACATGTCAACAAAAAAGTCCTGCTAAGCCAATTGAATTGGCTTGTCAATAGGTGCTTATAATTTAAGTAGTTCTTCAGTATAACTGAAGATAGTGGTGAGGGGGAAGACGATGGGGTAGTGGCAGAGGAAGGTAGGGAAGTACCCGACTATTAAGATCTGGTCACTAAACACGGCCAGAGCCTTTTCAAGCAACATTTCATTTCTGAACGTAGTCTTTCATCAGGGCGAAACTAAGAGTGTCTTCCATTCTGAAACGTGCCGCAAATATACTACATATTATTTGTAAATGGGTAAATTGTGAAATAAAACAATTTAATCAAATAAAATTTACTTGAGCACGCCGGGATTTGAACCCGCGTCCTCCGGTTTGCTAGTTGAGAGCCTCATTCCTTGACCACGGAGGCCTTTTTTTAGTGTAAGAATAAAATTTGAAACAAAATATAACTGTCAAACTTAATTTGTGTGTACCTAAAAGTTATTTAATTAATAAATTTGAATAAAGATACATTTAATTAAAAATATTTGTCATATGACGTCAAAATAATTTATACTAGAATGTAGCTACATACGTGGTTTCTTTTTTTAATTACATTAAATACTTACAACGTATTAATGAACCGTAATTTCAGCAAAAGTAACTGACAGATAGATTGAGTTATTTTCAATTTAGATTTACAGCCAACTATATGAGAGGAATGCAAAATTTTAATACACGGTGGTAATTTTTTGCTGTCAACTCAAGAATTTATAAAGATGTTAATTCGTTAGTATGAATGTATAATGTATAGCATATAAAAATAAGATTTAAAAAGCCAAGTTTATTTTATTATAAATACTACCAAGTGATCCTTTTTTATTTTATTTTTTATATTAACTCCACACAGGAGGCCATGAGGAAAATAATTTACTTCAGGTCCTCTGTCACCTAAGATGCTGTGCGGAGGGTCTTTTAAGGAGAGGAAGGAATGAACATTAGTCTTGAAGAGACCCATGTTGTAGGAAGGGGGAAACACAGAAGCCGGAAAATCGTTCCACAGTTGAGCCGTTGAATACAAGAACGAGTCGAAGAAGCGACCCGTTCTCATGTGACAAATGTCGACAGTGTACATATGTTGGGCACGCATTTGGCATGTTTCGCGACTATGCACCGGTGCTGAAGGGATCAATGGCGATAGTTCCTCGGAGCATCTTCCATTGAAATACCGGTAGAACAAGGATAGCATTCCCACCCGACGCCTGTGCTCTAAAGATTTCAATCCGTCTGTTAAGATGGGAGAATCTATCAAACGGACCGCCCGTTTCTGCACAGAGTCGAAGGTATTTTTCAGGTATTTTGGAGCTCCAGACCAGAGGTGGCTGCCAAATTCAACCGTGGGGCGTACTTGTGATTTGTACAGGGTTAGCAGTTGTGTACTATTAAAGTATCTGCGGGCCCTGTACAGTACGCCCAGTTTTCGAGAGGCTAACTTTACTCTGGCGTCGATGGAGCCCGTTATTATGGTGTTAAATTTTGCGATGAAATCAATGATCGTATTTGGCGTGTAATCTCAACAATAATAACAAGACATTGAGCCAAACTTAATTATGTATAAAACAGTCACAGAAATGTTTAAATTGTAACGATACCTTCAAAAACAAACAAACAAGAACGGCATACTTAACATCAATTTAGCTAATTAGACTAAAACGTTCAACTTAGTTCCACAAAGCAAAAAAATAATCTCAACGCCAAGTGAAATGAGCAAATCAAAAAAAAGAAACTGACATAAAATAAATCTAAATTGGAGTCCGACCTATGAGATAAACATTTTGACATAGTGCCCCTTGACTGTTGTCACTGTTGGGTTGGGTTCTAATGGAAGGCCTTCGGTCTGAAATCAGAGGACCCCTCCCTATCTTTTACAATAATATATTCCGAAAACTTGGTTCTAATTGCCGGTGTTAATCAAGTAAGTTTTTTAATGTTACCAGGGCAGACAATACTATTTACAGAATAGTCTAGGCGCCGGCACCGGTCGCGTCGCACTTATTTAAACACTGTATGGTAAATATGTAGTAACGATCATTGAGTAATTTAGTAATATTTCCTAAATGCTATTTACTCCAAATAACCTAAAACTTACACAATAAGTAACACTTCATTTGAAATTCAATTCTGGGGTTAAGATTCGGGTTATGGTTCCGAAAATTACTCCCACGGTGGTGTTTATAATATTAGTAAACTTTAATATCTATTGGTCTAAACCAGTGATTCTTAACGGGGGTGTCAGCGCCCCCCTGTGGGCGTTTTGGAGATCTGGGGGGGCGTTTTTAAATTTGTAGCATTTAGGGGGCGCTGCAAATGTTCTAGTTGCCAATGTGGTAATATAGAAAATATGTTCATTCAACAAAAATTTTAACTGAGGTTTAATACTCAATGTCAATATAATAATAAATAAATTGTTTTATTTATACTTCTGACTACTCATTTTTAGTAGGAAATCCATATTTGCGTAAAGGGACTTCCTACTAAAATGTGTAATGTTGATATTCATGATCGTTAGAGACTTATGTATGACATTAAACATTGTAAGTATAAAACACAAAAAAGTTACTCTAACTAATTATTAACCAGAAGAGAAGGAAATATAGGTAGAGAAATATATGTACTTAGTTGATTTTTTGTTTATTTGAATTTCGTACAAGAATCCCTAGAGAGGCTAAAGATAGTGGGGAGGGAAAATAGATGAGTGATAAAAAGGTGGGAAAGTACCCGGGTATTCAGTCTGATAACCAAACACGGTTAAAGCCTTTTCAAGCAACAATTCAATTCTGAATGGTGGTCTTGCACCAGGGTGATTCTGAGAGTACCACTTCCTACCACTCTGGAACATAATTGAATAATAACAGGTGAAATACGCTATTTATTATTTTTAATTAAAACATTGAGAAAAAACACAAGCCAATCAAATAAAAATAACTTGCACACGCAATGCTCTGAACCCGGGAACCCCGGATTCCCAGCCAGAGCCTTACCCCTCGATCACGGAGGTCGTAAATTACAAAATGTATTTTTATTAATAATTATAATAAGTACCTTCCTGCTTATTATGAAAATCTATGAAATAATAAATTAAATCACCTTTTATAGATCTTCGAAACACTCAAAACTCACAAGCCGTTTAATAAACAAAAATACGTTTGTTGTTTTAATGTTAAGAATTGTTTTTTTGGGAGCAATATCGAATGATTTTTAATTACCTACACTATATTATGTTTCACGAATGATTTATTTCTAATAAAATACTCTCAATCTATCTCGCAGTAATACACGGAAGCAGCCTGTAAACAAATGTAAAGGTGTATACATTTAAAATTTGAATCACCTGTATAAAGAACACCACTAATGCCCACATTTAGCAAATGGACTTAACGCCACATTTACATTTGTGGATAGGCCATTTTACCCATAAACATAATATCTTACCCCGCCTCAATAATATTCTCTGAGTGTTTAAACATTTGTTAGTTTACTTGAAAACATAACTTACGGATAATGTTTGATAATTTTACTTGACAAGTTGAAGTAGTAGGTACTTAATTGGAATTTATTAGTAAAACACCATTTATCCAATTTCAAAAACACATCTTCTCCAACTACTTCGACCAGAATTTACCGGCTTCTGGAATTTTCTACATAATATTTTTTTTGCTCTTCAATCAATAAACAATCAAATATCTTAAATTAAGTTCAAACAAATAAGTTTACACCACCTATTTAATCAAAAATGATCAACATGTTTCGAAACCAACAGTTCCTTCGCCAGGATGTAACTAAAATTGACAAAACTAACAACATGTTACATAAATATAATGTAACAAGAAGTGAATTATGGTTCTCTGTGAATGGGTACCTTTAGGCAGGATATATATATATATATATATATATATATATATATATATATATATATATATATATGGGTATTATATAATATGAACATTCAACATTGTTATATTGGTGACATTGAAATATTTCTCTGCTTAGTTGGTAATACTGAGTACCTGAGTAGAAGGGGTTCTCAGGCAGGACTGGCCTTGACCTCCCCATTCTTTGACGAGCCACAGGTGACTTCGGCCACCGTTCCTGTGACTTGATATAATTCGCCATATTACTTCAACATGTGAAGATTGTTAAATACGCGCCCATCAGTGTCATCCATTAATAAAAACCATCGGCACATTATTTAAAATCCTGGATCAGCAGCGGAGTACCATGGCAGCATATTATTTCTCCTGGATTGGAGGTCCAGCATCTGCAGACGCAGTCATCATAAGGAGCCAGAGTTGCTTGCAGAGATGCATCCCAAGATCGCTGACCTTGGCCGCCATCAACGTGTCGGCTGGCTGGCAACCTCCCTGGAATTGGACGTCGCCGGGTAACCGCGGGGCTGGAGACCTGTCCGTTGCTCCAGCCTGCCGTTTCAGCATATATCAGCAGCGGAGGGAGATGACCGCACACCTACGAAGGCAGCAGCATGGATCGTCTACACATGGTATCGCCCACACATCAACTCCTCAAGTTTAAATGGTACTAACGCTCCTTATTATGCCCATTCAGTATTTTTAGTTTAGCCCTGAATAATTCATAAATTGTTATTTGTGCTTCAATAATAAATAGATTGTAACCGTGTCAAAGCACTGTATTATTTCATTTTAAAAACCCCTCCTCATACAAAGTATTTCACACAGCCGCCGGCTTAAGGTCCACACTGAGATACAAATTCTACAGTAATAATCACTCTTGTCTCATGCTCTCCATCTTACATTTCTAATTATAACTTTTTTAACCTTAGTTATATTCATTTTTATAACAAACAGACAAACAAGCGTAGACAAATAAATACCTATAGACCAGTGGTCTTCAACCTTTTCGAGCGGCGTACCCCTTGACTCTTACTACAAATTTGTTGTTCCCCGTACCCTCTATCTATCTTTTGTACACGTGTAATGAAAGTGGTATTTCATTTGTAATTCTTAATAATTTCTTTATTATGTACATGATTTTAACAATGAAGTCACACAAACACAATTTACGCAATTTTATACAGAGTGTAACACGACTTCAGGCATTTTTAACCAGTGCTTCTACATGCGTGCCACGTTATTGTGTACCCCTAATTTGGCTTCGCGTACCCCCAGGGGTACACGTACCACAGGTTGAAAACCACTGCTATAGACAAAAAACATTACAAATAGTGGTGATTATTTAGTTAGAAGTATCATAAAAAATAACTACGTAAATTAAAATATAAAATATATCTTACAGTAGATAATAGTTGCATTTATGTAATAAAAACTTTTATAGATTGACAAAATATCGAAGAAGTAATCAAATATATTCCTATTACATATTCTTCTACACTTTGATATAAAACAGTTTTTGCCGACCATCTCATAAGTAGGTTAGGTGGACGTGTTCCTCTATTTAAGAGATTCAATTATAAGCCACCGGTCGATCCAATATTTGAAATCGCCCAAGAAATGTTCACAAACGCGGTAAAATAGAACCAAGAAAAAGCCATAAAATAGAACCTTCCGTTTCTTCCGCGTTGTAAGCTGTACATAAGCCTAACATAAATATTGGCTCTAAACGATAATTGCACCCGCAAGCTCATTTTTATACACGTATTAATATGACAATCTTCACTTTATAGGACGGGTTTTCTCTGTCGGTCAGACTCACATGTATTCTCATATAGAGAATAAATAATAGTAATAATCACTCGTTAACATTTACTAAAAATTCTATGGCGGCGATATCGACAATGTTATTTAAATGTTTCTAACGTGGAATTATGTGTCATAACATTGACAATAGATTGCAGACATAATCATCTAAAACGTATGCTTTATTATAATACGAGGTTGTCAGGGATTATTGAAATTGATGTAGTATCTAAGATGAAAGAGATTAAAGGTACCTGCGCCTCTTTGACCGTGTAATGTAGGTTAGTAGGGGATACGTGCGAACCCACCCAGATTGAAGTAATATGGTTTATTACGGATATTAGACGATTCACGACCTTTTCAAATCTAGGGGTAACCAAAAAAAAAGTATTCACTTTAAAGAGTGTAAGGAGAATATATGAAGCAAATGTGAATAGTAGAAAGAGTCGGGGACGCCCGATAAAGACATGGCACGACCAATTGAATCAAATACTTGAGTCGGACCATGTCAAGAGTCAGAATAATAGAAGAGCATCGATAAGACGATGTATGAATGTGAACGAGGCAAGGAGTGTGTGCCAAGACCGAGTTGTTTGGCGGTCCGTCCTCTCTGCCTACCCCTGCAGGGAAACGGTGTGATGGTTAGTTAGTTAGATTTGCTGGTTCTGTTTACCATATTTGCCACTTGTCCATGAAATTATATAATAATATTAACTCATGGGTTTCAATGAGTTTGATATGATTTGATGTACATGTAGATATTTATGATAATTAATATTTTTAGGATCGATTGTTTCACAGAATTTGAACAAAGCATCAAATTTAAAGTTAAATTTCTGTGACAGTTATATTCAAGTTCTGTTATTATTTAACTTGCGTGAAGAAACTGTCCAATAATAATGTAATAACAGAATAAAGAACAAGAAAGACCGAGGCCCAGTTGTTTCACAGAATTTGGACAATTCTTCAAATTTAAAAGTTAATTTTCAAGTTCTGTAAAAGTTCTATTCAAGTTCTGTTATCATTTCAGCTATGTGAAGTAACCGGACAATAATAATATATTAAGATAACTTAAATAGAAACTTCGCATAACTTAAAAATTAACTTTAAATTTGATGAATTTTGTTCAAATTCTGTGAAATAACAAAATTTTAGTAACAATTATATTTTTGTAAGAAGCTCGTTTTAATATGTTATTTGTCTGAGTATCAGATAAGAGTCGCAATGTCCAGAACTAGAGAAATTAAAGAATCAATAAATTATTTATCAAAAACTTTTTTATTTCACATATTGTTTGGCAGATGCAGGTACTCGTAATGCCGCAGTCACTTCAGAGTTAGTGTATCTTGCCGGCTACAGTAGCAGTGCACAGATTATACAGTGAATAGTGGATACAGTCGGAGGCTCTATATTATTCATCCCCCAGTCTGGCCGTACAGACTAGAACCTATCAGTAAATGTACCGCTAATGCATCCCCGAAATAACTCATGGTTCGACCACCTCCAACCGGCGATGAATGAACTTTAAAAAAGTAGCTTTGCTCTTTGATGAGTTAAAATTCTTATTTTTTTTTCAATTTGCAATGGCCGTTTATCAACGACTTTTCTCCCAAGCAAAATCAGTGTCATCACTCTCACTCCAAAGATCAGAGTTTCAAAGTAATCCATTTTTAACTTTTACTTCTAAGTATAATGATGACTTCTCACGTCAACGTGTAATATTGTTTCATTGATGACTGGTTAACTATAATATAATACCAAACAACTATGTATATGCATACACTAACATACACTACGTACATAATCTGCTGTTATTCTGACTCTTGATACGAGCCGATACACGAATTTGATTCATTAGTTGTCTTTATAGGGTGTTTAAGATTTCTGAATAGAAAATCTCTAGGAGTGTGATCTATACAAATTTGAAAGAAAAGTAATGTCGCTAATAGATATACATATTAGAGATGAAATGGATATGCAGTAACTATCCGGTATCCGGCATATCCGGCCTAAATTTAAAATCCGGCCGGATAAAAACTTTAGTTAGAGGCGCTTTATTTAATTCACATAACAAAGAGAATAACCAAATTTTGTATTACAGAACAAAGAAAATTAATACTCAAACTGCACTAAGTGCAAATTATGATGAACAAATACCAATTTCTCTGAGTTAAGAGGCAACACACGGTTTGGCCAGCTTCCGAAAAAGTCATTACATACATATAACTTCCGACTCAAGGTGTACTCCGACTGGTAATTTTGAACGTTTGTGATTTGGAATAAATTGTTCAACCAAATCTTTGTTCTAGTTGTTTCACAGAATGTGTAGAATTCATGAAATTTGAAAGTTAATTTTCAAGTTCTGTTCAAGTTTAATTATGATTTCAATTTTGTTGAACAATTGTTCAATTATGATACAGTAAGAGAACTCTAAAAGAACCTTTTCGGAACTTGATAATTAATTTTGAAATTTGATGAATTGTTCAAATTCTGTAAAACAATTATTGCAAAAGCAAAGCGTCACACACGAAGTTGTTAAACAACGAAATTGAAAGGTACAAGAAAACTTTAACGATTCGTAACACCTAAGATCTTCCTTACCAAAAAGTAAAATTTTTACAGATGATGTCCACCGGTAGACGTATATTTGTAGGTATGTACTTTATAACTTTCTGAGTCCGCTTTCCCGATAATGAGCGAGATATTAAATATTTTATCAATAGCCATTTGAATAAAAAAAACACAATAAACACGATAATTTCTTCTCGTGCAATAATATCTAGCTGTTTCAAACAATCTCGCTGTCACAAATCACTGTCATGTAAAGTTATTTTATGTACATCCATACATTGCACCTTGAATGGTGAGTTATACAAACTTAACACCATTTTGCTCCATTATGAACGTTTATTTATCTTTAATCGTGATTCAACCCAGATATTTAGAGAATATAAACTACTAAAAACTAACTGCTCCATAAATGTTCATCGTGGATACACTAATGGTCTAAATACCCTGGTGGCATGCCATTAGGAGCTTGTATTGGAAATTAAGATATCTTGATAGCTTTAAAACGAATATGCATTCTTGTTAGGTTAATATCTATCGACCAGAGATTTGCAAACAGATGCAACCATAACTTCTTAACCAAATAAACTGTAAAATGTGTGTAATTTTCTTTAAACTATTCACAATAATGAATACAATCTTAAAAACATTACACCATTAGATTACTTGAATGTTTGAAATTCTATAAAATATTGAAATTCCAGATTTAGCCTGAGAAATTCTGGTCTAATACAACAGCATGTTAAAAAAAAATTACAGTCAAACACATGCGAGTATTTAAAAGCTCCACAACTTTTGAATTACATGTGTTTTATAAAAATTTAAAACGGCCAAATCATGTTTTTTTACTGTATCTGACGTTATTATTACGCTACGTCTGTACGGTTGAAATTTAAGAATCCTACTACGAGAAGAACTCTGATGACACGCCTTACGCAAAACCGTTTTCGTACGCGGAATTGTTATAAATATACTTTCATAATAGATCCGAATTAAAGCAATGCCAAAAGATGGCGCCACCAGGCGTAAGTACAATTGGATTCGTACTTTCCCGGGTATGGAGAGATGGGTGGTATGATTATTATTGTAACTGGCAGTTGTGAATAATAACACCACGTTGTGGTTTCCTATCACGCATCTATATATTATATATGACGTCGTTGCCTGTCGCGGTTACATTGTCCCGGTGACTAGCTGTCACTGGATCTGAGGAATAAGATATTTTTTTAACCAGTTCCTATCGGATTTAAAAATGATTTCCAACACAAACTGGGCGAAGCCGAACCAAAAGCCGCCCACAGGGCCTTGTAGCAAAACCCTGCGGGGTGGGTTTTTAACTGCTAGTTTATTGTAATTCGTTCATAATTATTTTTGTTTTAAATTCTGTCTCCAACAAAGTACTTTCTTACTTTCATCAAAGTAATCTTTAATTTAACTATCTTTACAGCGAATATCCTATTGGCCGAGATCGTCATTTGTCGTAAGTCACAACAAAAAGCAAATAATCTTAATTGCTCCACTGACTTATGACTTGAGAACAGAATTTGACAATGAGTGTGTCACTCTATCAATCATTAAATGATAGTTAATAATAATTATGTCTTGTTAATGTATGTTATTTAAGAATAAGGAGCCATTCTGATATCGGCGCGGTTCGTCAATGGATAATGTTATCATTCAATATTCAAACAATGGAGATTGAGAGGCAAGAACTGTGACTTAATATATTATTTAATAGCCTGTCGTAATGGGGCTGTTTTAAATTTTTAATTAAGTGATTAAGATGATAATTTTGCAGCTATAAAGTTCTATTCTGAAGAAGCAAAATCTCTGAGACGGTGGGCCCGACCGTTCACCTTGCCATATCACCGTTCGCATCGATTACCGTTCGCATCACACTTTTCGTAACATCAATCTTTTTGTAACGCATTCACCAGCTTACCCCCCAAGTCGAGCGTGCGTAAAGAAGTTTTACTTCAACTTCTTGGGGAGTAAGCTGGCGAATGCGTTACGAAAAGTGTTATGGAGAGGTGCGAGCAAAATGAATCATTTGTTGAATAACCATGCCATAGGTCATCCCAAGGTCATAGGTCACCCCATGGTCGTAGGTCACATCAGGGTCATAGGTCACCCCATGGTCATATGTCACCCCAATGTCATATGTCACCCAAATGTCTTTTTTGTTATGCTTCTCCCCGTCCAACCCCGCGAACCCCCCCCCCCTTCGTTTCCCTCCCCCACCCCCGTTGTCCTCTCCCTATCGGATCAGTCGTCCCGGATTCCCTTCCCCTTCTCCTTCCCTTACTGCCGCTTAATTTTATGAATTGCACACATTTTTCAAACTGATCACGCGTCAAAAAATATACAAATTTCATCAAATTTCAAATTTCATCCAGAGGTTACCGTTAAATGTATATAAACCTTCACGGACGTGCCCACACCAAAATACCAAAGTTTCATCCCATTCGGATGTATGGTAAAGGAAATAATTTCATAATGCTAGAGCCCACCGTTATACTCGTATATATAGAAACCTCCGCGGGCTCGGGCACAAAAAATCAGCAAAGTTTCATTGAAAATCGGATAAATGGTACACATGCGGAACAAACAATTAATTTTTTATAAAAAATAAAGATTTTAAAAGAAAAGCATGACATTTTTTTCTACCACCAATCAGCACTGACACCAAAAATTATCTTATTATTTTTAATTGCTAAACTAATGTAGAATGAAACACTAGTATATATTGAATTATTTGGCGGGTGGGAGATAAGCCGATGTAGCTCAATTGGTAGAGCAGTTGACCGGATATCAGAAGGACGCGGGTTCAAGTTCCGTCGGCGGCATTTATCTTTTCTCGGGAGATTTTTTCAACGTTGATGAGTGTTTCAGGCTAATAATTATTGCTTGTAATAAAAATTATCTACAAAAAAAAATTCAAAAGAAATAATATGTTTGTATATATATTTTTTTTTACATAGCCCTGCTAATTTTACGAAATATCGATAGTCGGTTATTAAAATAATTCGCTTCCCCCTCACTAGCTTCGTCATGGCGGCGATGTTTGCTTTACCGGGGCCTTACGTCAATTATAACTTTGAATAATCATTAAAAAATGATAACTCACTCTAATTTTGTACTTAGCGGTGAAATAAAACTCAATTTATCTTGAAGTTCACATTGCTTGTCGTATTTTTACATAGTTGCATTGAACAAGACGGCATTTTGAATAAAACGGGCACAAACCGTGCTCGGTTACGACACAAAATCAAATAAATGAACGAATTCTTTCCGTATTCATACTACGCGCATTACGCTGTAGTCCGCCCACGGTCTGGCGGCCAACGTAGCATATCTCCCTTTGTTTCTATTATCTGTGTAGGAGATAAATATCTTGGCTGCGAAATGTACGAGGGTGGACCGGCATTAGAAGTGTGGAGGAGCTATTCCGGGAGTGCGAGACAGAGAGACATTTTCCAGAGTGATCGCCAACGTAGCGTCGGAGGGAACTTATAGGGCACACCAAGGAGAAGAAAAAATCCCATATTTTTAACCAAAATTATTCTGTAATTTTGGCAAAGAAATTTCTTTTTTTTAATAAAGTTTGTGTACATAATTAAATACTCGTAATAATGTAATGCACTAAACATCGTAGGGCAATCACAATACGTGCTTGCTTATTTATTTCCCCTAATTCACAAGTTGTTTATAAAGGAAAGTAATTTACAAACTTTAGTAACAGGCAGAAAACCCCTTAAAGTCAGAGAAGTGTTAAATTAGTTCAAAGTCTTGAAGCTGTAAGTATCAAGGGAAAGTTTATCATCAAATCTAACAAACATCATTACGTAAATTTTGCTTTATATTTCCGGTAAGAACCTTGAATTTACACCGCGTAGTAATTTATATAAAATCGGTATTATAGTAAAACAAAAGTGCTTCGCTATATTTGGTGAATTAGCCGGGGTGCCCGGGTCCATCGGGTAAGGTGTTTTCAGGTATTGATTAGCGTGGCGGGTCGGATCGGGAGAGGCCGGTTTGGAGAGATCCTTTGACCTCTCTAGCTGATCTCTCTCGACCCACCGTCTTGGAACGCAGCGGGAGGGATGGATTCATAAGTTCGTGATAATAATAATAATAATAATAATAATAATCTTTATTGAACAAAAATTTTAAGATTTATAACTACAAAAAAGAAGTACATCATATAATAGTTTAAGTGTAGCTTAAGTACAAAGGTAAATAAAAGAAAATAAAAATTTGCATATAAACCGTAGGTACTTAATTAATAAAGATTTATAATTATAAATTTAGGTATCACGTAGCCTGCCTCACTAGGCTTTGCCTGTGTTGAGGCAGTAATTTTACATCAATTTATAATACTGTGAAACATACCTACACTTATATTAGATTATAATCACACTATAGATATGTTGCATTAATAAAAATAACATTGGTACAATAATAGCAGGATTGGTTCATTACTAATTTCGAATTTGGGTAAGTGCACCGGTAAAGGCTCTATCATTATTTTTTATCCAAATTTTTATGTTTTTTTTAAAATTAATTTTTGTGATACACTGACCCCTAGATACCTACCCACCCTTCGTTCCCTTTTCCTTCCAAGAAGTTCTCTCGTTCCTTTCCTTAAAAAGATACCCAAATATAACATAGTCCCCCGAGGAAATTGATTTTCCTCATGGGCCACCTGTGCGGGGTTAATGTTTTAGCTATCAATTTATATTGTGAGTTAAAAAGTTGCCTACTAATATGAATAAAAGTGTTATCCAAGATCATATTAAAAAAAATTGCTGATGTAATATATGTAGACTCTTTCATCGATGGTAATAAACGTTAATATAAATAGATGTACGAATATTTTATATATAAATAATTTAATTCTTGGCCCTCAATTATGTGACGGATTCATTAAAAACAGATTTTATTTTCAACGCATGCTTTGAAGCTAAAAAGTAAAAGTGGTTTATGAAAGCAGGCCGAGCCTACCTCAACTCAATTTTATTAAAATAAATTTTATACTTATAATTTTATCGGGAGACTGGAATAGTACAAGATTCAGATGAGTAGGTCATCGCTGTGAATGGTTTGTGTCCGCCGCACTCTTGGCATTGAACACATCGAATATATTTATTGTGTAAACGTGGGTCGACGTAAGCTGGGCTATATTGGCCGAGCTAAGGAATCTGGAATCCTTAATTCAATAAAGATTATTTTTATATACTCCATGTGTATTAACCCCGCCTCGTGAATTTAGTACAAACAGCCGTCAGTTCGTAATATATTCATTGAACCCTATAACCAAATTAGCGAATGGAGTTACTTACGTAATGCAGTATCTACCTCAATAAAATATTATAAAAAGCTCTGCAATCATTATCAATCAAAAGCACAAAATAGGTGGATAAACCGATCTGTGTCGTCAGGGGGCGTCTGAATATTGTAGACAAAAAATAATAATATTGCATTTCTGTCTGCTTTTTTGTTTAAATTATTTAAAATTTGTTAATAATCTTTCGAAGGTGTATTATTAAAAACCAAGTTTAAAAATAGTCAGTTTTGTTAGTTCCACTTTGCCAGATAAGATTGTAAATTTTGAAATGTATTTTTCTTTTAACATTTTCTCCACACTGGAGGCCCTGAAATTTTTTTTCCTCACGACATCTTTAGGTATTCTGTGTGGAGGATCTTTTTAGGGAAAGAAAGGAAAGGAAATTCTGAGAAGGAGAAAAATATGAGGGGTCGGTAGAAATCTGGGGGTCAATGTGTTCAGGGGTGACGAACCTATGAATCCAACCCTACCACTCCATCTTACCCCTCCCTTCCTCCCTACCAAAAGTCTTCCTCAACCAGTCTTTCCCGATGAGGCCCGTCACATTTGAAATAGATGGGTAAAAGCGTCCGTCGCTAAAACCTAGACAAACCGCACCCCCTTGTACCCGGGCACCCCTGTTAAATCACCAAGCGCAACGAACCACTTGGGGTGACCTATGGCAGGGGCATTGTTTATCCAATAAATGGTTCGCGGAGTGGCGGTACTCGTACCGGCGGTACCCGTACCTTAATTGTAAATTTATTTTATCTGTTTTGACAGTCAAACTTTTCTATACAGAAGGTAAAAGCGTAACTATCGAATGAACTAACTAATATTTTTTAATATTTTGTTTTTAACTACATTAGTATAACCTCAAATTGTAATTCGTACGTACTGGGCTGTCCAAGAATTAAAGACCGTTCCTCATTAAAACGTGCTTTGATCCAGCTTGGTAGCTGATTCAGTGCGATCTTTATGCCGTTTGCGATCGATGCTCTGCTGTTGAATACCGTCTACTGCGAGCTGGGCTTAATTATTCGCTTTCTCAACTAATAGGGAGCCCGCCCTGTTGAAGTTCTTAAGATCTCAATTTTCACCCCAGATGTCAATAAGTCCACAACACAAATGATTTTGAGAGAAAAATGGCGTGCTCGTTGGGTTCCCAAAATGCTGCAGAACATCGTATGGAAAGTGCTCGGATCTCTTTTTTTCGGTTTTTCCAACCAAAGCGAAGTTTTTAAAAATTGAAACATGGGTTCAGCACCTAACCCCGGAATCAAAAATGCAATCATTGACATGAATTGCGTATTTTTCTTCACCTGAAGCAACAGTTGGCCGGAAAACCTTTGGAGACCGACTAGGACGCGGAGGGAGAGTTAGTAGCACATTTGGCGGCGGAGTTCTGTGAAAAGAGGGTCAAGGATCTAGTGCCACGGCTCACCAAGTGCATCGATCGTAACGGGGACTATGTCGAAAAATAGTGGGGATATGTACCTAAAATATCATATGATTTTTTTGTAAATACATATAAATTTTTCCTGATTTCTTAAAATTAGAGCGGTCTTTAAGTCTTGGACAACATTAAAAGCTCTCGAAAAAGAAACTAGTGAACGAACTATACTTTTATTCACACAGATAGATGAACTTGTTGTTTTATATTTTATTATATGTTATGCCAATACGAATTACATTACGTTGCACAACCCTGCATGTAGCCCGGAATAAAAGTTATTATTATTATTATTAACCATATCTTGTACCCACGTCCTTACGCCACTGATTAGTTTGTACACCTGCAGTGAATTTAATTACGTGTTTTCTGGAAATGTAGGTAAGTACCGTAATAATTTAGCAACTCGCAGATACTAAATAAATAAAATTGTAAGAATTTGGTGTGTTTCAAAAGATTAATTAGCTATCAGTGAATCAAATCAAATGGCAACAAAAACAGACCTACAAAGGTTTTTAAATTCTTTGAAGGGTAATAAACCTTTTACGAGACCTTGGCCATTTAATTTATACCAGCTGTATTTTTGTTATTCCTACTGCCTTCGTTAATAGACATGGCGTATTATGCTTTGATCGCGATATATAAACGCATTAATTGAATTCAATTATTGAAATCCAATTGAGTAATTAATTGTTATTACTCTTAAAAGTTTAACGATATAAAAATCACAAATGTTCGGACCACATAAGAAGTTTTTCATCTACGGTTTGAACCACATACTGAAATCATTTCCTATATTTTCACACGACCAAATGATTTATTTATTTTAATGTCATACAATAAATATTTTTTTTTCATTGATTAAGAAAAAAATGTGTTTTATGGTTTGTGAACAAGTTGGATACAGTTAATTTAACGCAACCTTAACCTTCTCTCTTGCACATTAATTTATAATGTCACGTGTTTAGTGATGCAATATTTTAGAGCGATACCAATCGATCGTTACGTTGATACTTAAAAGAATTCATGATCTACGCTTTTATAGTTTGCGCGTGTTTAATTATTTTAGGGAAAAAACGCTTTTTGCAAGTTACGCCTTAATTTCTTTTTTGAAAAAATGGGGGAATTGATGATAATAGTTCTTTGTGTTAAGGCTTAGCAGCTACCTTGGATTGACTAGCAATCCAATACTCTGCCCAAACATTGCGGGATCTATCTTTGATGAAGCAAAAACTATCAGATAGGGTAATGTGTGTTTTTTCCTAATTAAACATTTTTTAAAAATAAATAGTACAGAATATTATTTAAAAAAGTGTCTAGTTAGCCTAGTTCACCCTCTTAAAGAATGTCAACCACCAGTATGGTTTTGGGAACGTTTTTTTTGTAATTTTTTTTATTCTTGCCTTTTTTATTTTATTCACATGCCTTTAAGGGTCTGGTCTACAAGCTCAAACAGCCTAAATCAATATGCACATAGATATTACGCAAAGTAAAAATAATTTGTAAATAATAAATTAATGTGAACGAGGCAAGGAGTGTGTGCCAAGATCGAGTTGTTTGGCGGTCTGTCCTCTCTGCATCCTGCAGTGGAACCGCTTGATGGTTAGTTAGTTAAAAATAATTAATCAGTGAAAATAATCATGTTTGCACATAATTTATTACACATTGTAGTTACAACGCTTAAAAAAATCATATATATTATTGCATACATAAATTATACCTAATATTGTAAATTTTAATGTAGTTTATCTTATAAGTGTACTATGAATTATAAGTTCAAACTTCTAAACACATAACCTAACATAACTTCATCTTTTTATGTTGGAAATCTTATTGTAATACCTTCATCTTGTTATCGGGTGGAAGATACTATCAGTATCGCCCTGGTGTAAGACCACCATTCAGAATTGAAACGCTGCTTGAAAATGGCTTTAGCCGTGTTTTGACCAGATCTGAATAGCCAGGTACTTCCCAACCTTCCTCTTCCCCACCTCCTTCCCCTCCCCACTACCTTCAGCCTCACAACATACCCCATTTGGGGATGCCATAGTCTCGCTGGCTCCAGACGGGAGCAGTTGAGATTCGTGTGCGGTATTCACTGTAAAAAAAAAAAAAATCAGGTACCTGGTTTACACTTTTCAGTACTATTAACTTACCTACTTATCTCATACATTGTAAATCCGAATATATTATATGTTACCATGTTAATTCGGTAAATCCGAATATAATATATGCTACCAGGTTACTTTTTCTACATTGTCACAAAAAATGTATGTATACATGTATTCATTACACAACTTAGTTTCAGAGAAAAAAGAAAATAGTTTTTTTTTGTTATGTAATTATGTACATTTCTTAAGGTATAATATGAACTAAACCTGTCAATTTGTCTGTCTTGGAACGGGAAACTTTCCTAGTAAATATATGTAATTTGTACATTCTTTTGTATCTATCTATTATAAATAAATAAAATTACAAATTGCACAAATATGTTACACAATAGTAAAAATAATAAACTACATTTTTACACAATAAAAAATCATCTTTGGGGAAGCTGTGTGGGTGGTCTTCGTAAGGAAAGGAAGGAGAGGAAATTTTGGGAAACAAAATGATATGAGGGGTGAGAAGAAATCTAGGGCAAAATAATAATAATAGGATAATTTGTAAAGCGCCGCTCTTATGAAAAATCACCTCAAGGGGTGTTCAGGAGTAAGGAACGTGTAGATCCACCACTCGCACTGCAATACAAGGCGATGGGTCAAGAGAGTCCAGCTGGGGAGGTCAAAAAGTTCTCCCTCAACCAGTCCGTTCCGGCCCGCCATGCAATAGGTGGACAAAAGGATCCACCGTACAGATCTAGACAAATCTCACCCCGTGAACCCGACACTCCTGCTATGCCAAAAAGTCATCATTGCTGGTGTTTAAAGCAAATACTGGACCTACTGTCATTCCACCTATTCTCCTCGGCGGAGACACTGTCAAAATCTGCAGGGAAATAAAATATTTGGGGCATGTCGTCACTGATGACCTAAATGATAAAAATGACATAGAACGCCAAAGAAGAGTACTCAGCGTTCGAGCCAACATGCTCGCCAGGAGATTCAACAGGTGCAGTTCTCCGGTGAAGAAGCAAATATTCCAGAGCTACTGCATGAGCTTTTACACCGGCGAACTATGGACAAGATACTCACAAGGCGTCATGAACACACTTCGAGAACAATACAACAACGCATATAGGGCGCTATTCGGCCTACCTTGGCGATGCAGTGCCTCGCAGATGTTCGCAGAAGGAAGGGTACATGGGTTCGCCGCTTTGATGCGCCACAGAATAGCCGGGGTGAGTCAGCGCTACCAAAGATCGGAGAACACTCTCGTCCTGGCCGTGGCCCAGTGGCAGGGCGCGCCTCTTCACCTGAGAATTCATCTGAAGCCCCCGTAGTAGATATACGATTACCTACTAAATATGTAGATATATATTTTTTTAAAATCTTTTTTATGTTATTTTATTTTTTATCTAGTAAATCCATTTTATGTAATGTATACTTTTATATGGCTGACAGAGTATTGCACCCACCGCTCTGTTCGGCTGAAATAAACAACTTATTATTATTATTGTCACCAAAGAGAGCAGAAGCGTTAGTTATTCAAAAAATGGTTCCCAGCGCGGCTGCACCCATACCCGCCTCCGAAAATTTAATAATTGGCGTAATTCATAAATTCTTAAAAACAAATAAAATTTTCATTTCAGCATAATATCAAGTTACGGAGCGATTGCTTTCTTCGAAAACAAAAATAATAATTCGAAAGTCGATTGTTCCTGTGCCTGCCTTCAATACCTTGAACTTTTCTTTATTAGAAAGAGCTTTTAATTTAATCAAATCTCCGTGTGCGTCGTAGGAATAAATTAGTTGAAATAATTCCTACCACCTTTCAGAAGTCTCATTGATATTGGCCGTTGTCCTATCAATTAGCTTATTCAAGGTCACCTATCTGAAAATATTTTACTCGGGTCCCATCCAAACCGGTCCTCTGGCATTCAGAACGGAGACCCCGCTTCAGAGATTCTCAAAAATTGATGCGTTGTGCGTCGCATCGTGGATGTTATATTATAAATACAAACCTATTTAAAAAAAAAAGAAAACATTAAATACAAGTTATTAATTACACTCGTACCGTTTTCCTTCCCAGAACTTACTCTCCTTTCTTTCATAAAAATATTCTTTACTCTGCAACCCCAAAGATGACACAGGCCCTGAGGGAAATTATTTTCGTAGTAGCCTCCTATGTGAAGCTATGTTAAAAATAAAAAAAATTATCAAGATTTAAAAAAATCATTTATTGTATCGGAAATCAAATAAAAAAAATGTGCAAAAAATTTGATTAAATGGTTAACGACAGTATCTGCACTATCACAATCAACAGAAAATGTCTTAACTTAGGTTTGTTGTTTAATTTCAGGCATTTTACTAATCAAGCTTTTCAAAATTTTTATGCATTCTACTTGATTCTCTAATATTCTAATGAAATTCTTAGCACGTTTATCTTTTTTATTATAGATTCCGTCATATAAATTATATAATATTACAGTTGCACTGAATCCAATAATGAAGTTTCCGCTTTGAATACAAAACTGATCGATTAATTGAAAACTGTTTGAGGAGCCTATTTAGAATTTAGCGCAAGATGTCTCCAAGTCCATTTTTGGGTGAAATAATTCTAAATGTTCCTCACGTCACGTTGAGTGGAAGGCAGGTGATGTTTTATTGCGTTTCTAGGGTTATTTACCAGTAGGTCAGCTATAAAACATATTCAGCTTTTAAAGCTAATACAGCCCATAAAGTGTCAATTTAAAAATCGAAAGCACGGAACTCTTTTCGTGATTCAAGAATAGAAAATAAAATTGGCCTACGACAGTGCCATGGTTAATTTTTTTGTTTAACGTCACTAGGTTTACCGCAATAATTGTCTATTCAATTTTCCTGTGGATACTGACAAAGTTCTTACCTACCAAACTTTCTCAAAAAAAAAATCGTCTTATATATTATATTAATTTAATGTACAACACTCAACATAGAAAATTGCCATAGGTCACCCCAAGTGGTTCCGCTACGTTTGGTGACTTAACAGGAGTGCCCGGTTTCGTTGGGTGAGCTGGCTACAGATCTTGGCGGCGGATGCTCCTGCTCACCAGATGCGTGGCTGGCCAGATAGGGAGAGGTCGGTTCGGGGAGACCCTTTGACGACTCTAGCTGCTCTCTCTCGACCCATCGCCTTGCATCGCAGTTGGAGGGATGTATTCTACGTCCGTCACTGCTGAACACACTCACCCCAGACCGGTCAATGGCTGAGTCGGCATCGCTTTTGAGTCTCACCCAGGGGTTCTGTGTTCAATTCTTAGGCTGGCTAAGTCCTTCGCCACGACACAAGCAATATTTTCCGCCGAGTGTTGGTAGTAGAAGATTTTCAAATCTTATCAGGTTATTCGTAACCTGAGAATGTTTGTCTTTCTTTTTTAAAAAAGTATATTATTCCTGCCCATCCCTCATAGTTTTTCCAACTCAGAACTTCCTCTCATTCCTTTCCCTAAAAAACCCTCCACACACACCTCTAAGATGACGTAGGCCCTGAGGGAAATTATTTTCCTCACGGCCTCCTGTGTGGAGCTAATGTTAAAAACGTCTCCACCAAAGAACTCGGGAGCGTTAAAAAATGCACAAATTTTTCTATTATAATTTCTGAAATTTTCAGCTTGCAAAGATATTTCCACTATTTATATAAATTTTAATAAGAAATATTCTCAAATTACATTCGGCCAAAAATTATTTATCGGAATGCCATTAGTACCACGAATTCATAAATCAAAGCTGGTTATCGGTATAAACTACTATCCCAGGCGTATGAATAAAAAAGTTGGATATACCGATTTATGCAAATCTTAGCTCGTTTTTTGTTCTAATGGTGAATGACCTTATGGAGAAATATTTCGAATATATATACATATGTAGATAAATAATATATGATCTTATGTCACCCGTTTAGGATTTACAGTTAGACGGATCAAAAAGTGTTCATTAAGTAGGCACTTTTTTATTATTTTTTAAATACTTGTATTGCCAATATTGACTTTAATTACGCGCAGTTCAAAGATATAAGAAGTGATTTATGGTGATCCGAAGAATCCACATTTCGTGTGCACTAAAAAACTTAAGGCTTCGTAATAAGCGTTAAAAAAAGAAGATAGTTCAAAATGGAGATGTAAATATGAATGTTAGAGGGAGCGCGCCATTATTAAAAAAACTATAGTAATTTAGCGAAAATCGTGAATTTTTTTTTTATCACGGCTCGTTTAAAATAGAGGAAAGGTTGCATTTAAAGAAAAACTGTTAATTTTTTCATACTTATAATATGTTACATACGTACATAACAAAATTAAAATGTGTTTGCAATAATTTTCGGAGCACACTACGCGATATTTTTTTCTACACCTAGAATTTCATATAATTACAGTTTTGGCTCTATAAATGTATTGATATTATCTCAAAAATTTATACATATTTGTTTAGAAACTTAAAATGGATGGGGGGAGGGCTTATTACAATAATTAATTTACTGTTAATTAGATTAGTACATATAATAATTAATAATTAGTGTGTATAAATTGACAAAGCAAGATAAATTGACGGAGTTACTACTTCAACTAGATAACTGCCATGCAACAAACAAATAATAATATGGTTATGATGGGCGCAACTCTAAAACGTTTTTGGAGTTGCTTAGCTATAATAATTGTAATAATTACCCTTCTGTATTACAGCTATACACTGAAAATTTAATGCCCAAAAAACTTCCGAAAACATTAATTAAATATATTAGTTTTTTTTTATAATTATTTTAGTTTTATACATGACCATTATTAAGCAAATAAAAAACAGTGATTTTTAATGTTATTCTGGATTTAAAGTTTCGGTCTAAAATCTGTTGAGTTTAAGCTAGACAGATTGCATACTTGATAATAATTAACTGTTAGACAATATACTAACAAGCCAATATACCGAAAGTTTCACAAACTTAAAATACATGCCTACCATTACATAAACTTTTTATATCTAGGAAGTGCATTCTACTTCGTTACAAGAATAAATCACAGAGCATAATGCATGTAGGTACAGCGTAATGTTCCACATATTTAAATAAATTAACCATTTAAATACTCGTAACGAATGCTTTTTTAATCACTAATTTATCACTTCTATTAGTTGTACTACAAAATTTAAAAGTCATATTTAATTGTGCAAGTCCAGTAAGTATTTAAATAATTATCCGATTACAAAAAACCTACTATATAAATTAGAATATTGTACCGTTAGGAAATCAAAAATGTCATTAAGGCAGTGCATAGCAACAAAGCGCATAGCATTTTTGACAAACAATTTAACCTTTTCATGGGGAAAGATCATGGTCATTGCAAGTTGTTTGCATCCGTGATAAAAACAAGATATTTTTTTGTTTTTTATATTTTTTAGTTTTCATACTGATATACCTGTGTAGTACAGAGTTAAAAATGTCACCGACGCGACGCACGGGAGTCTATTGATGATAATGATATCAACCTTAACAAACGGATTGCAATCTTCTTGGTCTCTTCAAGGCCCATGTTCACTCCTCCTTCATCTCCTCCTTTCTCTCCTCAAAAAGACCCTCCACACATCATCTTCAAAGATGACATAGGCCCTGAAGGATTTTTCCTCCTTGTGGAGTTAACGTAAAAAAAATCAACAGTTAAAAATGTGTGGATTTATTTAATGTGATTATTTTTTATTTTACCAAAAATGTAAATTTTTTTATATTTTCATTAATAATTATTGAAAAATCGCACATTCGTGAAGGGTACAACTGTCTAAAACGTCATTATGACATAGAAACCGCCTTTGGCTTTAACGACGATTGTCACCAAAATTGTCCAGCGTGACGTCAATGCCGCCGAATTCACGAATAAAAACGAAGGTGTCGTTTTAGCGGCAAATCGAAAATGGCACATTTTATATAGTTATAGAGAATATATTCATCAACATAAAAATAAAATACGCCTTCATCATCGTAATTTTTTTTGAGAATAAAAAAAAGGTTAAAATACCCTATTCGAAGATGCGTTAAAAATGGGTCAAATTGCATCGTGCGGTGATTGATGAAGCTATTTAGCTATTATTTTGTAGATATAAAGTGATTGAGTGTGCGAATCGTGTACTAACTAAAAAAAACTGAAAAGTAACGGCATCAAGTAAAGGCCATATTCAAAATGTGTCTTCTCTGTAATTGAAAACTTATAAAGCGAAACAATTATTAGAAAGCGGCAAGTAGGTGAGTAAAGGCATCCATGTTCAAGTGATTTTCAATTAAGATGATGGATTGATAGTTAATATGACAGCACAGGCAAAAAATACATTCTGCGGCCTTTTAAATGACTTCGCATCAGAGGAAGCAAGAGTCCCGTGCGGCGTGACATTCTCTTTGTATGAAAGTCTAATGAAATAACATGATAAAAGTTCAGGTGACACCGATAAATTTTGGTGAAATGTTAAAAGTTTTTTTTGCAACGATTTATGTAGGATTAGGAATTTCTTTATGTTTGTAGGTAGTAGGTGCCGTTAATCATTTTCATGTTGCACATTTCCAATATAATTTAGAATTTATTATCTCAATGTATAAATGTACAGTAAATTATTTTGAAAGATGTGGTTCATGGGTTTTTTTAAGATTGAAAATAACATTAATCTGGTGGTTTT
Organism: Limnephilus lunatus; assembly: GCA_917563855.2. Taxonomy (NCBI): domain Eukaryota; kingdom Metazoa; phylum Arthropoda; class Insecta; order Trichoptera; family Limnephilidae; genus Limnephilus; species Limnephilus lunatus. Next base: position 42,124,806 of record OU830598.1, on the reverse strand, counting down.
TCGTTCAACGTTTGTGTAATACGTAGACGAAAAAATCAATCGGACAAGTGAAATAGAAATAACAAAATACAAAATTAGCATTTTGTTAAATTACAGTGATCGAGAATCGGAAAACGGTTTTAAAACTAACCGGTAAAGATGTTTGCGATATGCTCCCGAGATTGCTGCATGTTTAAATGATCGACTAATGCCTCATGAATTCACGTAAATTTTAGACACGGTTTGGTTCTTAGGTTCAATTAATTCTTCGTTGGAGAGAAGTCCCGTTCGCAATCAATTCGTATATAACCGTTGCATTCGGCGCGGTTGCATTGCATCGGAAAGTTGGCGTAGAGCGCGTAGACCTCTTCAAGTCTTCAGTGGCGAAACTATTGAGAAAAAAGGAAAAGGAAAAATTATAATTAGAAAAAAATAAAGAATATCAGTTGCAGGATATACATATATATTTTTAATGTGAATACCGCACAAAAGTACTAACTGCTGTCACTGCATCCCCAATTTTGGAATATGTTGTGATGCTGAATATAGTGAGGAGGGGAAGAAGATCGGGATAGATTCTAAGGATTGCATAATAGAGGGAACGCATCATTAGCAATTAAAATAAATAAAAAATATAGATAAAGTGTGACAATGTCCCCAAAAGAAAAGACACACAATAAATAGAACTTCTGTTAATATTGACTTAGTGATTAGGTGATAGGTTATCAGTTTATTTTTATAGATTTTTAAAGTATTTTAGAGGTATATTGACACCTGTTCAGTAAGAATGTTTCTAATGTCTTGAGATCACTAGATCGTTTTGATGTTTTGAGGTTATCGCATAACGTATTCGCGATGAAGTCAAGATTTTGAAAGAAATTTTCTGAATATCTTGTTTTAGTTTTGTGTTGCATTGGTTTTTAGCGAAAATCTCGAAGATTCCCTCGGGCATCGAGCATATTTTATCAGAGGGTCAAAATATTTTCACTTTACAATAAAATCAATATAAATGAAATATTTCTGAACGTATCTGAAAATTAAAAACTGTTTTTGAAAGGTGATAAAATACGCTTTCAAATTTTATAAATAGAAATAAACATTTTAATTTTGAAATATAAAATTTTGTTTGCAAACATAAAAAGTTTTCAAAATAGCTCATTTACTGATAACGAAAAAAAAACACATACATGTTTTATTAGACAAATGCATTATAAACATTATCACCTCACTTTTTTATTGTTCCATGTAAAATAAAAATAAATTTAAAAATTCCCTAAGTTTCATTTTTTTTTTAAAGTTGCGATTCGAAACTTTTATTTCATAAAGGTCCACGTTATACTTCTTTTGTGGTTAATTTTTATTTGTTAATATGAAGCGTGGTGTTTTCTCTTTCTAACACCGTTTACATCATATTTCTCATTGTGATAGTAAGGGAGACACAACGATTTTTATGAGATCTACATGAGTTGTTCTGAAAAGTGAACCAATTAGCCCGGCGCCCCCGGCGGGTTAAAAGGTCTAAACTAATTATTTCAAAATGGTACTTGTTTGCTTGATTTTATGAGTCAAAACACCGTGAATATCCCAACATAAGTTCTGTCCTGATTCATTAATCACAAACAACGATTTATCGGAAAAATTACTCTTCACCCATTCTGCAAAACACCGACGAACTGTTAATAATATGAACAACCTACTTACAAAGACAAATAATACACCACCTTTGAATATATTTGATCAATCCATACAGCCTTTGGCCCCATTGCGCGCCTCCCTGAAGCAATATTTCTAATAATGTATCGTGTGTGTCTTAAAACAGCTGTTTAAAATGTATCCGCCGAATGACAATAAAATATACCAACATTGTTATTTTAAATGACGGGCATGTGGTGACCTACATTTATAGGAATTCTTTCCAAAGTTACCACTAATGATTCTTGGTCAATTCTTCGCCAGAGTAATTAATGGAGACTTGAACAAGCAAATACCGAAATTAGAACTCATGTTCGGAGATGTTAAAAGTCAAATACCGAAAAAAGTAGCACACCGACTGTTTAAAAACTAAAATGGAATCATTATTAAAAAAGATTCCAAAACATTGTCAATATTTGTGCGCGAAAATTTTTCGTTCATTCAAACAATTGAATAAATAAAGTAAATTTTTTTATAAGATAAAACGCTATTCTAGAAAGTACGTAAATCATACAATCTTACAAGATCGTTGATCTAACTTAGGAATACACAAAAAAGAGTTATATGACATTGAATGTTGTTTAATTCAAGAGACCTCGACCACTCGACGACTGGCAATCCAAAGGTCGAGGGACCGAATCCCGGCGTGCGCAAATAATTTTTATTTGATTAATTTGTGTTATTTCACAATTAATTCATTAAAAATAATAGCTTGTATATTTGCAGCACATTCCAGAGTGGAAGATACTCTCAGTATCGCCCTGGTGTAAGACCACCATTCAGAATTGAAACTTTGCTTGAAATCGTTTAAGCCTTGTTTGGTGACCAGATCTGAATATCCAGATACTTCCCCACCTTCCTCTTCCCCATCCCTTTCCCCCACTACCTTCAGCCTCACAACATACCCCAATTGGGGGATGCCACAGTCTCACTGGCTCCAGACGGGAGCAGCTGGGACTCGTGTGAGGTATTCACACATATATTTTTTTAAGTTGTTGTATCATTTAAAAAAAAAAAAAATTCATCTCTAGCATCTCAGTTACACAGTAGAAATAAGTGGAAGTCAGCCAAAAATGGCGAATAATAATGTAATTTAGAAAAATAAAATAAACAAAAATATAAGAAAACAATTAAATAAGACTATGAATAAGCTCATGGTCAAACAACGTTTCACCCTTTGATTTGCAGGAATCAACACAAATAATGGAGATTATCTAAAATTCAACATTTTATTCAAATTCTAAAAGGGATTAAACAATAAATTCACCACTCTTATCGCAAGACTTCACTAATTTAATAGAACGATGTATTCCCACTTACCATTTACATATATTATATATGTTAATATTATTTAAACCAGTGGCGTACCACACATTTGACCCACCCCTGTGAATCGATAGTAAGCAAGAATGTTTTTTTTTACTTCAAAGAAAATAAATCGAAAGAATATTTATTTTTTAATCTGAAGTGATTCCGTGTTAAAATAACCATTAAATCTATATTAACCAAATTAACATCTAACTGAAATTCGTAGTACAAGAACAAAGTGGAGAGTCTACATCACATTTTGAGTCGATATTGTGGAATAACCTATTCATTTTGTTAAGTCGAATTTGAAAAAAATATCGGTCGCTAAGAGGTTAATAATACCATCCGTTTAATGTTTTTTAAAATGCGTCGAAGTGAAGACCATTAAAAAAAAATTACCCTTGCCGTTGCTGAAAAAAAGGAAAAAGTTTTAAAATTTTTGAAAAACAAAGTTTATTTGGGATCTCTATGTCAGTGGTCCCCAACCCATGAGTCGCGGCCCAATACTGGACCGTGGACCAAATGGTAATGGGCCGCGCAAGGACATGCTTAAAATAAAAATAATTTTGAAAAAAAAGGTTTAAGATGTTATTATCGTTGTTCTTATGTAAATTTAAAATTCCGACGAAGAATGATTATAAGAAAATTCTTTAATTGTCTGTTGCTAACTAACCAAATAACGAAGATATTTTCAACTATCTAATCAAAACAAAAACATTAGATAATAAGGAAAGTCCACAGTCGACAAGTTTGTTTTCAATAGAATCCATAAACATATCAGCAAACAAAGGTGAAGCGGGATTACCCATAAAATCTTGTTAAGTATTGTTAAATGATAAGCAATTTTGGGTTCCCAGGAAGCGTGGACGACTCTATAATTGGTTTATCCAAATTGGAATTACATATTTAATATGTTTAAAATAAGATTTTGACACTCATTAGTGGGTATGCTAGGAAAAAAATTTACAAGTCAAAGGAAACTAAATAATATAAATATCAGCCCCGAGCTCGGTGTTAGTCAAAACTCATCGAAGCTCCTAAGACTACAGACGTCACCAACCACCACTGCCTCTTCTCTCTGCCCGGACCTCGCCTTGATTACAATGATTCCTGTGCTGCATCTCTCGACCTCGCCCTTTCCCTGGACCTCGCCACTAGCTCTTTGGATACGGGATCGATTTGAAGACCACCGCATTCACGAGGAAACGAGACGAACTTTGAGGAAATCTATCGAAGCCACCCGGCCAAGATATCTACCCCCTCGTAACAATCAGAGCAAATCACATTATTTATCACCGCTGATTTGGACCGGCAACCTCTCCAAAATGAATACGAAACAGACGTCGTTAGAAAGATTCCTTGGGAAAAGAAAAAGGCCCAGTGAAGAGTCTGAAAAAGCACCTTCAATATCAAAGAAATATATTTCATCTAAGAGAAAATACCAGGAGTCCATCTTGAAATATGGATTTAACGAGACAGGTGATTCCCACACACCAATCCCGCTCTGCTTAGTTTGCGGCGACCAGCTCTCCAATGAGGCAATGAAACCTTCAAAACTGCTTTGCCACTTGAACACCAAGCACCCTGGATTAAAAAACAAGCCTCTGGAGTATTTTGAAAGAACAAAACGGGAAAACGAAGGACAGAAGAAATTTATGAGGGCTACCATATCAATAAATGAGAATGCATTGAGAGCATCGTATTTGGTGGTAAGATAATAGTTGAGGAAACATAAATACAATCTATTATTAAAAAAAAAAACCTGGTAAATAAAATACGGTGAAAATCATTGGTGCGTCGCTGGGCGAAACCTAGAAGGATTTCAATGTGTCCACTAGATATGCCCATCATATTCTTGGCAGATGTTTCCCTGACGAAATGACACTCGACCATGGATTAAATATTCCTCGAAATGCTGCTAACTGCTGTCACATTGCGGAAGTAGAAGCAAATGAAGAAATCATCGTGTGATTTGAATACCCTCCTCACGGCCAGTACCCAGTACATTCAGCATGTAAAGTGGAAAGTGCTTTGCGACCGAGTCTTCCAACGGGCACTCGGTGGACTAGAGGCGTGACGTGATTAGCAAATCAGCAGCCGAAATGCCGAAGCTTTGTGCCAATTTACGATTGGGCTTTGGTCGTAGCAACAATGTATAGAAAATGGGCCAAAGGCATTTCGGTGAAGCGAGGCAAAACATTTTCTGTTGCTATGTGATCAAATCTACGCGGATTCCCATGGAACTTAGATTAATAGCTAAGAGAATAGGTAGGAGATATAACTACTGGAATGAGCTAGCCATCGGAAAAGTAAGTCAGGTGATAGGGCTTTGAAAACATATTATGTAGGTTTCGGATAGCTGAGTCGCTTTTGATCCGCTGGATCATTTGGTGAGAGGCAGACCAAGGAAAATGGCTGCATGGAAGAAGATTGGAAAAATACAGGATACCTTAGATCCTAGATGATTGGAGGCGATAGGCTAGAGACAAGAGAGATTACAGAAATTTTGTGGAGAAAGCAAGAATGTTTGGCTGGGATGATAATGAGTAGATATTTGAATATTTACCAAATCTCATGGTAGAAAAGCTAAAGGAAATCGTTGAAGTTAAAGAAAAATCTGTAAATGTCTGGCTCTATTTCAGATGTTCTGTAAGGATTCTATTAGGAAATTTCAAACAGCTGACATAGGCAAATTCGCGACCCAAGGGTTGTTAACACCACCCGCATATGAATTCGATTATTACAAAAGATTATGTTTTATTTAACACGTAGATCAAATAAAACACGCGTAGAATTGTAATTTATTTTATTGAAATTATGCAAATGGAAAGTTCTGGGACACAAGGACAAACGATTAAATGAGACTCCTCAAGTTCTCTGAAAGCCAAACGATAAAGCTCCGCCATTGAATTGGCTGGAGAAATCAATCATTATTTATATTCCCTCGGTGTTGTGTTGCATTTGTATCCCGTGCTTATTTTCAGAACTTAAATCAAATTTTTTCATTGTTGTTACTTTTGAATTCCACGCACACAGATAGTTAGGTCTGCTGAAAACGATTGTTTACAAGTTGAATTTACATTTAGCCATTTTACAAGAGAAGCGAAGAAACGAGATGAATTAACACGATTCTATATATTTATGGTTTTTGTCTTTAATTAGTAGAACTCCATTTTTAACGTTTATTGACTCTTACTAGTTAGCTAAGCCTTTGATTTTTAATGGCAGTTCCATCCAATTTTTAATATGTAAAAATCTTTTTTTGAAAGATCGCTTCGATGGGTGTTTAGAAAAAAGGTTTTAGATTTATATCCTTTTAGGTTTTTTCTTTACACTTTCGCCACTTAGGGTCTTGGAAAAGATGAAGCCATGCGAAATAATGCAAAATCATGTATTTTTGTTTCGAAAATTTGATCGCTTAGAAGTATTATAGATGTAGATGCTCTAATTAAATACCGCATGCAGAACATATCTTGGCCCTTAAAAATTTCGGTCGTTTTTTTTTATAAGTATTTTAATAAGCCTAGAAAAAAAAAGTATTAGGTCTATAAAAAACACTTTCAAGTGCAAACTTTCCTACTTATAAACCCCTTTCCGGATATGGTTTGATTGTTTAATGTGGTAAATTCAGTTTTTTTTAATAATAATCTCGAAAAAATGATATTAACGCCAGAACTTCACAAGATAAAATAAAATATGCATTTTCTCATTGTTATTTTTGACATTTATCAGTACGGCCCGCACTCTACGAATTTGGCTTTTTAAAGTGAACCATATGCCGTCGGCACAAGAACCATGCACTTGGCACACCCATCCCATTTCGTATCAGTACGTCCCGCCTGCGAAGGGGAATAGACGTCCTAGACTACGCGTCGCTTGGTTCCGTGAAATCAATTTTAAATTTCCTTGTTATTACAATAAACAATGCGTAAAGAAGGAGTAAATGTTTTTTACAGACCTTTACGAAATCAACATGTAAAAAAACTCAAATACCTTTTCCAACCTTTCCTAAGGTTTTTCTCAAGTATTTTTAAATTCCTCCCAAATAGAGGCGTGGATTCCGATTTAGATTTTTTCCTGAACTAGTGGATCACCTTAAGAGTAATATCTATAACCAATAACAAAATTTTTATTTGGATAGTTTTTCCAACGTTTTCAGTGCATACAAATATAGACTGTTAAGAACGAACGAGTGCGTAGTTTCCACGACCAATATAGATTGGCTCAAGCGTTGCTTATTATCATTTCAGCATAATATAACTAACGTGAAAAGGGTATAACTAATAGTATTGATTTTTTAAATGAAATGAGAATTATTCGCTTGCCGATGAAATTATTCAGAAATTTTTAATAATAGACTATATTTATTGCGGTAATTTGCTTCGGTTTTAATCTTTTTTAAACAAATTTACGAGTACATGTTTAGGAGCATAACGTCCATCAGCTCAACCTTGCTCGTGAATTACGGTCGGCAAGTGTGAATACAAAGATGAGAAGGTCATTGAAATCGTGAATATAACTTTGTTGTATTTTACATCACTATGAATACATTTTTTAGGCTCGAGTTTGAACTGTTTGAGCTTAAAGCAATCGGTCCGCCAAACTGAGTTTCTTAAATCTTAAGCTATTATTATTATAACATCGATCGATCTTTTATTGGGTTAAACTAATTTTATATTCATACTAAAATTAAATGATTAAAATTTATATTTGTTATACTATCATTAAGAGGGCCTGCGAATAATTAAAATAGTACTAGGTGCCTGATGACAGCAAAGGTACCTAAACATATAGGTATGTATCTACTGTTTTTTCGTTACTTATAAAATATTATAATCTTCTGTTTTACCACCTCTTAACATTTGTTATATTGATCGTACCACATGATCTTCTTTCGTTCACTTGCTTAAATATATACATTTTCCTGGTATCTACCTACTCATTAGACCAGGCATGACCGACCTGCGGCCCTTTTGAAGATTTTTTGCGGCCAAAAGTTTCCAGCTTTCTACTCGTATGTTTTGGATTTTGGTATTCATACAAAAAAAAGAAAATATCTTTCTCGTAAATTTATAAAATTTACATTATATTTTATGAAATTAAAAAATTATTTTTATTGGACCTAGGACTCTCGATAAGGGTTTTGAATTTTGTTTGTTTGTGAAGTTTTGAATTTGGGATTTGGTTTTGGAATTCCTACTAGTATATTTTTCCGCAGCTTCTCAAAAGATCGAATGCAACTGCTTGATATTAATAAGTGGAGGGTAAGTGCAAATAACTCACGTCATAGGCGCATATAAAGTCAGTTTATGACTTCTAGCATTGAAGGTCGCGGTTTCACAATAATAACATTTTTGGACACCGAATTACCGGTAAAAATTAAATCCGCCGTTTACCCGTATTCATGGATGGATCTGACCCTTCCCCTGAGTGGCCCACCAAATGATTTGGGTTGGCCCCCCGGCATTAGACCATCAAAGCACCCCTTTCCTCACCTTGATCATTACACTTGCCTCTCAGCTCCGTATTTATGATTTGAATAAGCAATTTTATCCCCAATTATAATTAAATTTGTTTCAAACTGGTGAACAAACAAGATGGAGATGTGCGAAAAAAGGATGAGAGAGGGATAAGCGTGGAATTAACGTGAAAAGGTAAGCAAATAAGGTGGAAAATTATGTGTGCCAAAGTAAAACAAAGGTTACGCAAAACATCAATAAAACTCGGTGATTAGAAAACACATATTACGCTTTTTGGAAATGAAACTTCTTAGAAAAATCGCCATAGTATTGACTGATGCATACATTATGATATGTTTTCTTACAATAAGAAGGTAATAAATTGTCAGATAATAAATAAAAGTTTCTAAGAAGATATTAATTAGTAAGTGTTACTATATTTGTTTACGAGACGTTTATTGCAATATTGATTTATTAAACGTGTAATTAATTTTCACGAAAAAAGGCGAGAGTGCATTTATTGCATTGCTGTCGAATATATTATACTACATTACATTTGTGGCTTCCAATTCCAACATAAAAAAAAAATAGAATGCGCAATTCACACGCAGTAGAAGTGAAACCTTCAGAAAACTAAAGTAGGCAAGAGTGGGGAGGCTACGAAGTACCGCACAAAGAGGAGACCGATTATACTAGATATCTCATTTTCTTATTTTAAATCCTATAGCTATAGATTTATATGTTTGTCTATTTTTTTTATTTTCCCACAACGGTGCTAAAGAAGTTTTCCTTTGAAAATAATATATATTCATTTTACATGTTACCAATTAAAATTTAAAAAAATTGGATTCATCAAATAGATTCAGATGTATACTAAAACATGGTTACAAAGTGGAGATGCTTTATACTAAGTTAGTGTGCTAATAGTGACTGTGTGTCTAGTTATATTTTTGGTGCTTCAGATTTTACACACACAGGAAAAATTAAACCCTTCCACGCACTTTTCCACAAATGATCATCTAGTCAATCCACGCTATGTAAGTACACTATATAAGAATAATAAAAAACAAAACATTACAAGAACAACATGTCAATCTACCAGAGACCAAATGGGAAAATAATCCACCGACTGCAGATATTTTCATATCAGATGGTTCGGCTCTGATGAAATCTTAACTGGACCGATAAATCCTACTGATCCCTCAATATAAATATTAAAACAATCTTTCGTAATCCTACATTGTAACATTGACATCCATAATTATAAACATTGTGATTGGAGTTTTTAGATTTTCACGGCCAAAAGCATTTTCGTTGTTAGTTTTTGGGGTGTTATGCCGTGTTGCGCTACCTCCTTCTATAGCCAACGTTTCGGACAGCGTTGCAGTGTCCATCACCAGGGCAGATCAGGTAGATCCGACGATGTGTTCTGAACGAAAATTGTGATTGGACATTAACGTCTATGATGACCGGTCAGTGGCTGAGTTGGCATCGTGTTTGGATCCCACCCAGGCATCGCGTGTTCGATTCCTCGGCTGGCTAAATCCTCCATCACGACACAATCAACATTTTGCGCTTACTGTGGTGATAGTAGGAGATTTTCAAATATTGTCGGGTTATTCGTAACTCGGGAATGTTTGTCTATAAAAAAAATAAACATTGTAATTGAACATTAAAATCCTGAACGAAGAAATTTCTAGTTAAACAGATTTGAGCATTTTTGACCGACGCGACACCGTCAACTTTGCAGTCGGTGACATCGACACTGTAGATATTAAGGATATAAGTTACAAGTGCTTTTTTAATGTGAATTCTGCACGAGTTCCAACTGCTCCCAATCGTCTGGAGCCAGTGAGACTATGGCATCCCCAATTGGGGTATTTGTGAGGCTTAAAATAGTGGGGAGGAGGAGATGGGGAAGAGGGCGATGTGGCTATTCATATCTGATCATCATACAGGCTAAAGTCATTTTAAGCAACGTTTCATCGTTTTCTGAATGGTGATTTTTCTCCAGGGTGATTCTGAAAGTATTTTCCTCTCTAACGTGGCGTATATATAACTACTATGTATATTTTATTATTTTTAATTGAGTAATAATAATTGTTATACTTCACAAATTAATCGAATAAAAAATTACTTGATTTGACCTCGTAATCTACGGATTCATAGTTGAGAACCTTACCTTACCCTATGTTTGAAATAACAATGAATAATTCATTATATCAGAAAATAATCGTTGATAGAGTTTTTCAGAATTTCTTTATGGTTTTTTAAAACTTTTTATTATTGCAATGAAAAATTTTTATTCAATATTAATATCAATATAAACTCAAATCAGAGACTTGAAAAAAAATAACTAAAACCAAAACTTTCATTTTCTCAACTTGAAAAATAAAGAAAGACGACATATCATGTCTTCTATATTTTTAGAATGTTTAATAAGAATTAGACTGAATTGTCTAGAATATTGGGCGGCAGGTATGGGTACCGCTGCCCCGGGAACCATTTATTGGATAACCAAAACTTCTGCCATAGGTCACGCCAAGTAATTTGCTACGTTTGGTGACTTAGTAGGGGTGCCCGGGTTCATCGGGTGAAGTGTGTTCAGGACTTGGCGGCGGATGTGCTTGCCCATCAGCTGCGTGGTGGGCTAAAATGGAAGAGGCTAGTTTGCGGAGATCTTATGACCTCTGTAGCTGGTCTTGCACCGCAGCGGGAGGAATGAATTCATACATCCATCTCTCCTGAACACACTGATTCCTACCCAACACCTTTTCCTTCCCAGATTATTTTTTAAATACCCTCCACGCAGCATCCGCAAAGATGACATACGCTCTGAGGGAAAGGGACCTCCTGTGTGGGGTTTATGTAAAAAAAAAGAAATGTGATCCCCATGTGTGAGTTAGACATATATGTGTAGTAAAACCGTTTATGATAGTGTGAGAAATGGGGAGATCCGCAAAGAATGCTGCCGTTAGCATAATTAGTGAGGTTAAGAAAGTTCATAGAGCGAATTAACGAAGAAAGGAGTGTAAGGAGAATATATGACGAAAATGTGAATGGTAGAAGAAGTCGGGTCGCCCGGGGAAGCTATGACACGGCTAAGTAAATCACATACATACTTGAATCGGGCTATGTCGAGTCAGAATAATAGAAGAGTATTTATGAGACGATGTATGAATGTGAATGCGGCAAAGAGTGTGTGCCAAGACCGAGTTGTTTGGAATTTCTCTGCCTTCCCCCGTGGGAAAACGGCATGGTGGTTGGACGAAGCAGAATAGTAACTACTAGTATATTTCAATTTCCATATCCCGTAACTTATTGTTTTTCAGCAGTTGGTTGTCATCAGGTGATCTTCACTCTGTAAGTTGCAGCCAGGAATAACTCGTGGAATTGCACTCGTACCAGTAAAGTTGATTACGGAGCCATTATGTGCGCCGTCTTTCTTAATCGATACAAATTTAATAGAAAGAGTCAGTTATTTCACGTAATTTGAAAAATTCATCTAGTTTATTTCAAGTTTTGTGAAGGTTTTGAGAAAGTTTTGTGAAAGTGGTGTGAAAGTTCTATTAAAGTTCTGCGAAACAATTGGCTCATGATGGTATAAAAACAGAACTTGTATAGAACTTTCACAGAATTTCAAAATTGACTTTTAAATTTGATGAATTATTAAAATTCTGAAAACAACTGACCCTATGGTAGAACTTTGAAGTATAGTAATAAAATATATTTTTTAAACTGTATTATTAATATGTGGTAGCTACTTTAATTTTTACAAAATAATAGTATGTATGCCTTATCAGTAAATGTAAGCTCTTGTGCCTGATAGGGGAGTCCCGATTCTTATTTTGGTTAGTACATGTATAATATTTATTTTACTTCTACGAGTATTTAGAAATTTAATTTTTGTTGCAAAATATTTATTTGTGAATTCATTTCATTTATTTATTTTGATTGCTCATTAACAGCACAATTCAGTAGGGAGATTATTGTCATTTTTTATCGCTTGGTAATGCATTTGGGTTGTTTTGAAACTAGGTGTTATAAATATACAGGCTTATTATCTATCTAATGATGGATTAATTAAAAATCTCTAAATAAAAAGTTTATTTGTGCGCGCTCTGGCACCTGGCAAGCTGTTAACACGCCAGTCAATATATTTTGTTTGATGTATCGAAGGCAATCACCCCGCAATTAACCCTTTAATTGCCAACGGATCCGCGATCCGGAGCCGCCGATAGCGGATTCCGTAACCTATATAAATACTGACGGATATTAACGAGGCAACAAAAAAACTATTCTCATTTTATGGGACTCGGAGACCACGCGGCCGGCGGACTCATCACCATATAAATCACACGAGCAATTGGTGAATATTTCCGGGGAAGGTCGTCTGGTGGGTGTTTGGATTGTTGAGAGTCTGTGTTGGAGCGATCCTCGACAGGGCTGACCATCAGTGGGAAAAGCTCTAAAATTAACATTTTCAGTTTTTTTCATTGGTATCCAATTAAATTTTTTTGTTGACAAATTACAGAGATAATTATCATAGTGGGACATCTTGGTCTGCGAGTCAGTCTAGAGCCTGAGGCGTCACCTGTGGACCTCATTAATCCCGCCGTGGAATAAATGGAGCGGGTATCAGTTGACCACAAGTCGCCGACTCTTTGATGTTCCACCCGTGCATCATGTCGGCACAACGGCTGTGGGAGCACCTTATCCTGTTGATGGATAATGAGAGTTTACCAGTGAGAACCCAGGCTGTCAGGGGTCATGTACGAGACATTTTACTAACCTTCCATTGGCGCCTTGAGCTGCAAAGGATGCTGATGAATATTGAAGATTTCTTAAAAGCTGCCATAACTGATAAACCAATGAGCTTAAAGCACAGACGCTTGTTTTTTTATTAATTTATTAAATTATTTTGAATGGCATCACCATCGTGATAGACCTATCCAAAGGATTAAAAGCATAATTCAAGTTAACATCTTTATTAAACTAATTCTCGACACATCAAATGTGTTAAAGCATTAAAAAATTCCACATTTATATTGGCGCTAATCCCACGGTTAGTAAGTAGGTACATTATCTAAAATGTTAACAAAGCTAAGCCTATGAACTCAAGAATAATGTCCTCGACTACAAATGAGTTGATTAACCCAATCAAAGTCCAGAGCTAAAAGCGAGAGCGAGTCAGCCCTACGCAACGCGCACAGATGTCTCTGGTATGGCGCATGAGAAAAACTCGAAGCTTCTGACCCTGAACGCTTTGCCAATTTTTTCCACATCCGCATTTTTCCGGCACGTAGTTAGCTCAGACAGGTGGGCGGCCAGTGGTTTATGGACTGGATTTAGTGATATTTGAACAGACTCACTTTCCGCAAAGCCCTATCGCTTTGGGAATCGTATAACCCTGCGTCACGTGGAAAATCACAGCAGTTTTTTCCAACAAAGACCATGTATTTTCTATACCAGTGATAAATTGCGTTTGACGAAATCTCTCGTGTTAATTTCTAATTATATGAGCTAAATGAAAGTGATCGATGGGTTCCATGCTAGAAGTATTATTTAATACATGATTTCAAAATGGCCATACCAAATAAGTCGGAGAAAGCCAGATCTATGAGATAACCAATCACAATTTGCGGATGAAATACTTACGTATGGCTGCCATCAGTAACTGTTCTTCGCTAACTGCTGGTGGATATGCTTTTCATTGACGAGGCGACCACCGGATATACTCATTACGACTTTAAGATGATTTATTATGGTCTTTATCGTTCTCGTGTAAAAAATAGTCTAGGACTTTAACCCGGGCTAACCAACGGAGTGAAGAGCATTGCCTCAGTCAGCCTCAGTAGTGAATCGTCAATACTGAAGCTCTGTGGGAAGCGCTCATTTCAAAGATGATTGAAGTGTTTCTCTACTTGTAGCGTCCGTATTCTCAGACGTGAGTCTCGATTCTCTGTCGATCGTGAATCCTTATAAGTTCTTATATTAAAAGTGTATTTTTTTGTATGTAGACTCTATGAATCGGCTTTATTGTATGTATCTCTATGTTTGGCTTGTTGGTGGTTTTTCCCATGATTGGGTTGTTAACAATTGGGGTATGTTGTGAAGCTGAAGGTACAGAGGAGGGGAAGGAGATGGAAAAGGAATGTGGGGAAGTATCTGGCTATTCAGATCTGAACGAACATGGCTAAATCCCAAAACTCAAGCAACGTTTCAAATCTGAATGGCGGTCTTACACTATATATTATTTTTATTCAATTAATTGTAAAATAAAAAAATATTAATCAAGCAAGATTTATTTGCGTACAGGATTTGAATTCGCGACCTTCAGATTGATAGTCGAGAGCCTCACCCCTCGACCACGGAGGCCACGGATATTAAAATAATTTAATCGGCGCGTAAATCATTGTTTAGTCACAAAAGGGACGCCTACTTTGGTCTATAAAAATTCCAAGGCTGTGTAAACGGTTCAAAATGTAACCCGCTCTTCCATAACTAGATAATTACCTGATAATGGACTTATCTTTTTATAATTGCATCTTATATAATATGTAAGATAAGTGTTTAAATACGGTAATATCTCAGAGGATTAGTTTTAGGTGCTGATAATTAATCAATCAACATTAATTTAGGTAACATATTAATTATCTTTTCCCAGTTGGCGAATTTGTAGATTTTTCAACACCTTGAATTTATTAGAAAAAAAAAGTTCATTTCTTTTTGTATTTGCCGATACATTAATACTCCAGTAGGAAGGGGAACTTAATATACGTACGTAGGTTCTTTAGCCCTTTGGATTGTGTAGGTTGTGATACACGTTTTTGATACCCATGTCGCCTAATTTACTGTTCCAAGGAAGATTCCTACCATGAGCAACATGGTCTTCGATACTCTTAAAACGGTTCAGGAAGCTTACCGCTTAATTCAGTACACCCGTTACTGAGCCACTCCAGTCGCTCGGCTCAAGGCGTCTTTTAATAACAATGGCGAAAAAGATTAATTAAAAGCAAAACGACATTATCAATGCTTTAGTTCACGGTACAATCTATCTTTTGATATATTAGCATTAACACGTTTATGGAATAACACAAATCTGTGTTATAATGCGGATCGATAGTTTAGCAACAGGTAAAGGTGGCCACATTATAAATTATTACTTTCACGAATGTCAGATGAACGAACTAATCAGGGCTGTCAGTTTGGCCGCCATACCTCCGCATCCGAGATTAAAACGTAGGCACCAAATAGTTAGAATGAATCTCTTGTTTGTATATTTGTGTCAACCCTCATGGGTCAGTCTTGATTGGAAGGTGTTAATAAATTGGCCGATCTTCTAAGAAGATATTATTTCTCCCTATGATGAAAAAACGAGACAATGACGTGTTTCTTGGATTTTAATGATCCGAGATCTTATAGGATACAACTTATTACCTAAAACAGTTTATCCTTTCACAAATATGGCGTATTTTTAGATGGTCCAAATAATTCCACTTTACAATAAAATGCAAATAAATCGAAGATTTCTCGACATATACAAAAATTAAAAACAGTTTTTGAAAGGTGATAAAATATGATTTCAATTTTTTGTAATTAAAATAAACTTATAATTTTTTAAATATAAAAATTTTGCATGCAAACATAAAAAAAAAAATTAAAAATGGCTCACCTTACGTTTTTTCTAACTAAAATAAAATCACACAAATATATCATTAGACAAATGTATTATAAACGTTATTTTTACATCACTTTTTATCGTTCCATGCACAAATAATTAATGCAAAATTCAAAAAGGTTCAATTTTTTTTTTTCAAATTGCGTTCAACTTTTTTTTCATAAAGAAGTAAATTCGACTTTTTGTTGGTTATTTTTTAGATTTGAAAATAAAGCGTGGTGTTTTACCTTTCTAATTTCGTTTATAACACATTTCTCATTATGATAGTTATGGAGTTACAGCGATTTATATGAGACCTATGTGAGCTGGAACAAATTTGATCTCCTGTGATTAAACGGGTTAAGTGAGAACCACGCTCTGTCATTATAAACCAACTTAAATTATAAATCTAAGAAAGGGAACTTGCAATAAATTTATCGATGTTAACACACATGAATGACTTGAACAATAATTGTGACCTACAACATGTCGATTCGCAGGTGTAAAAGTTCCGTAATACTAGTTGATATTCTAGAAAGCTAGCTTTAACACGTGAAAGCTCCGGCGTCTATGAAGACATGCGTAGTATGTAGTATGCAGGGATTATAGATTTGGCCATAACTTTGGCAAACCGCATACATTAAAATGAAATTTAATATTCTATTGTGCCACCACAATTAAATATGGCCACTGTTAACAAGCTCGCAATAAATCCCGCTGTAACTTGTCACTTGGAACTCGCCATGATATAGTAGATTTTATCTAAGTACGTGAGCTGAAAAAGGTTTGCTAATAAACTTAGGTATGCACGTCATTAAATTTGCAAACGGGTGATGAAAAATTTTACCCTTGCTTTATAACAAGCTTATTTCAAAGGTCAATGATCTGTACCCGTTAGATCTAATTGCACCTATTAATTATTATGTTTCTTCGTTAGGTTGAAGCGTTCATGGTGGCCAAATATTAAGAATGTTGATTTTATAGCCATTCAGAAGTATCTCCTTTTACATCTTGCAATGTATCCCTGGGGAGCTGGTAAGAGTATACGTTCTTCAATAGTGAATTCAACCAAATCCAATCAATTTGTTAATAAGTGTAAAAATAATTAGAAGATGGTTTGATGCGATATATACATATAAGGCCATAAACATTTGCACTTTTGAAGTAATCATGAAAAAAGTACAGATTGTATTTAAATAAATGATTATTGATTACAACAAAAATATGCTGGAAAATCATTTCGTAAAAATCTCGCCGCTGGCATTCCTCAAATCAGGCCCTTAGATTTTCGAAAACCTTTCGATACAAATCTAGGGGTATGTTGACCATTTCTTGATGGATGTTCTCCTTTAATTGAAGTATAGACGCTGGTTTATTTACGTAGACTCGACTTGTAAGATAAAATATATATCTACACAAATATATCCCATAAAAAAAATCAGCTGGGGTTCGATCCCTATATACCTATCTATATATCTCCTCTGCGCGAAATCAGTTTGTTAGGGAAAACTTTCTTTCTTTAACCAATTTCTTTTACTCCATGGCCGCCCTTTTGGGTTTTCTGCTGGTTTCTTCGAAGTTTTTAAACCATGATTTAATTAAATTAACACTTGGGCACTGTTTAATACTCTGTGCATTATTGTTTTGTAAAACTGAATAGAATAATTGTTGAACAGAAAATATTAAAATCATTGTTTCTGTAAAAATGTTTCACCCAGAAAGCGCATTGCTCTCCCGTAAAGTGATCCATTGTAAATTTCCAAGAAGCGAGGAGCCACGCATAAGTGACCCCGCTCTCCTCCCCCCTTTCGAAATTCCCGCTATCACGATTACAAAAGTGCAAATGTTTATGGCTCATCCTTAAGTTTATAAGTCGTAAGCCTAGAATTTTTTTTTAACATCAGGACACCAACATTGCTGTAAAATGTCGAATTTTCAATTGTTTCAATGTCTATTGTAGGATTCCCACAATTTGTTAAAGATGTGCCTGAGCTTCACAAAATTTAATGCTTCTAGGAATTTATAGGCCATTTTTATTTTGCATAAATCGATACAAGTTGATATTTGATTTTGTATTGGTAGATGCGTTTTTTTTTATCATACTGAAAACGTAATATAATAGGACCATGGACCCGATGGCTGACTACCCGGAAGAGTCTTGAAGGACAATTTAACCGAAGGCTTTTGGTTATTTATTGCCATCGCATCGAGAGGTGGACGCAGACGGGGATCGAGGACTTGAGGAATTAATTCGTGGTTGTATTTCCAAATGCCTTTGCGTCATGCAAACCAATACAATGTCAATTTCAAAGCTTAGTTTATAATTTCATACAATAATAATATCATAACTCTAATAATGAATCGCATTTTCGTGAACTTGCACCACCTAACTGAACTAACTCTAAACTTATACTTTACTCTAAACTTATAAAGAAACATTATTCATTTGTTAAGATGCATAGGTACTATATTCAGCAATATTATCTCATATAAATGATTCCTGTAGTAACACAACTTATAGTAAGATTTTATTACTATTAATCAAAATATTCAACGCTAGCCGATTCCCGGCAATACATTGTTTCTCCTTGAATCACCTTTCACGTGCTTCCCCGTTCCCCTCCCGCGTCCCCTTCATATCTAGCTTTATAAATTATAGGCTATATGTTAATCTGATGTATGAGCTATATTTTTGTAAAGTTTAATTAAAAACCACTCAGTAGTTTTTGCGTGAAAGAGTAACAAACACACATACATCCAAGCAAACTTTCACGTTTATAATATTAGTAAGGTGTGTCAAATACTTCAAACAGATTTTCTTAACTTTCAGCATGTTTTTAATGCATACTTTACATTTTATTTTATCAACAAAAGATTTTTCCGGTATGATATAAAAATATTTAAGAAATACAGAAAATTATATGACTTAAAGATGGTGACCCGATAGCTGATCACCCCACAGTAGGTCTCCCAAAATTATAATTTTTCGTGCATTTTTTTACCAATTTCAAACCTCAAAATTGTTTTTAAAAATACCTTTAATAACAAGTTGGTATGGATATCAATCTAATTTATTTACACCGATGTTATGTAGGTACTTATATGCAGGTTTTAGTATATGTGTATATGTTACAGTTAAAACTCGTTCTTAGTTACAACGCGTTTTCTCTAGTGTAAACTAGTTTTCACTAAAAGCCTTTGTTACAACTAGAATTAACTGCTGAATATCAGTGAACATTAGTTCTAGCTAGACAAAACGGGTTTTCTCGAAATGATTCAGTTAAAACTGTTTCAACCGATGTCAAAGTTCATCGTGCTTTATTCTGTGACATCAGGTTAGGTTAGGTTAGATTTTTAATTAACAGTTATTAAATATTTTATTAAACAGTATCTCTATTTTCAATCCCAATTTCAGTTTTAACAAAAGCATTTAGTAAAAAATTTTAACTAGAGAAAACGCGTTATAACTAAAAACGAGTTTTAACTGTAACACATATAAGAAGTTTTATCCTTGATGCATTTGAATGAAAATATGTTTTATACTTTTGTTATTCGACGGTACATCCCCTTTGCACAACACTTCGGGGACACTTGGTTGTTTTTTAGAGGGTACACCATATTTTCCCTAAACCGAATGCATATTGTATATACTATAATATCAAATGCCATGGAGATGTGCTAGGTATATTTGTTGACGTGAAATAGAATAGAAATATTTTGTAAATGTTCAAGATTGATTGTTGAAATTGAGACGAAATAAAGCACAACTAAAGAAAAACTTAATGCCTACAGATTATTTTTAAATAATCGTTGACAAAACCGTCCACACGTTGTTTAGACTATCTTTCAATCACAATCGGAGTTTATTTTAACCACCATTAAAACGAATCACTTTTACAAAAATATTTCTACTTAATGGTCAATAATTACTTCGGCACAGAGTGAGAATTTATGACCTATGTTTAAAAATACAAACCCCGTTTCACGCTTTCGGACGCGTCATGGTTCCGCCCAAGGCTCTAAAGGTCATTTTCTGACTTGAATTAGAATAAACAGCGAGCCTAATAAAAATGGCATTTTTTCGCGAATTCAAACGCAAGGTGGAGACAATTTATACATCCGCAGCTAATAAAATAATTTAATATTTCGGTGTCTAGAGGGGTAACATTAAAATGATATACTTCATTATAAAAGATATTAAAATAAAAGAAAATGTCACATAAATTAGAATAGAAAAAGTTATGGATATTTCAGGGATAAATAATCATCTCATCTGAGTGATATATTCATCAAACATTGTGCGTTTATTACATTAAATATCTGAAACTTGTAAAAGATCAAGGATAAAGCTTTTTTCATTGAAACTTTGAAATAAACTTAATTTGAAAAACGAATGTATTTTGAAACATGTAAGTAGATCTATATATTTAAAATATTCTCTCACTGTCTCCAGGCGGTTGAGAGCAGTTGGTACTCCTGTGCGGTGTTCACATTTATAAAATCTTCCAAACAACTTTGTTACATGTAAATAATTTGTTTTTAGCTGTTACATGTAAATTATTTATTTATTTTCAGTGTATATGTTTATTGTCAAGAAAAAGGTTGAGTACAACCGAAACCGGTCGACAATTATAAATTCAAATAAAGTGGTTTTAAGCAAAGAACTTCTTTCATTTTGTATAATGTCTAGCCACAAAGTATGTAGTACTTTCGATAGTAAATAATTTCCCTCCAGGCCCATGTCATCTTTGGCGATGTCATGTGGAGGGTTTGGTTTTTGTGGAGAGGAAGGAAAGGAAGTTCAGGGATTAATTAAATTATTGGGGTTTGATCTCTTATCCTTCTAAAATTGAAAAGACTGGAAAATTAAGAAAATTTGCCAGATTTTGTTTAAGGATACACATGTTTTGAAATCAAAGAACCATGTTTTCTCTTTTGTAATGATTCCACAATAAAAAAATAAAAAAAAACGTCTGTGGTAAAAAAGGGTGTTGACCCCTCAGGCTAATTTGTTAGTCTTTCGGAACAACTCATATAGGTCACCGGTTGACCGGTCAGTGGTTGAGTGGGCATAGCGCTTGGGTCCCACCCGGGCGTCGCATGTTCGATTCCTCTGTTGGCTAAGTCCTCCATCCCAACACAATTGGGTTATTCGTAACCCGGGAATTTTTGTCTTTCTTTAAAAAAAAAAAAAGGTTTCATACAAATCGATGTGCCTCGGAGAAGAGAAAACACTACGCTAAATATTGAAATCTTAAAGATATTCACAAAAGAATAAAAATGTACCATTGTATAAAGGTACCTTTTATGAAATCAAAGTTTTCGACCGCTATTTAAAAAAAAGTATTTTTTTTTATTAATTATGTTTTTACATGAAACGACAAAAAAGTGAAGTGATTATAACGTTCGTAACACATTTATCTAATATATTTGTTAGGAAAAACGTAAGTTTTTGAAGTTTGCATTAAAAAAAAAATATATTATTTCTAATAATAAAATTTGAAAGCATATTTCATCACCTTTCAAAAAACAGTTTTTCGTTATTTTCAAAGATATTCCATTTATTTGGATTTTATTCCAAAGCGGAAAAATTATGACCTTCTGACAGAATATGGTCGAGGTCTGAGGGGTTAATATTTAAAAATATGTCTATTTTAGGAGAAGCTTGGGAGGTTAAAATTCGATGAAAGTTCAAATACCGAAAAGCAGTCAATAACGCGGATGATTATTTTAATAAAATTTTTACTTGCACGTTCTTGCACTGGTACCTACCTGAGAGTGCTTAGCCCGCTAATGAAATGAGCTGTATGTATGTTGTACCGGAGGGAACCGGCCGAACTACGTGCCTTAAATTAAGTCATCAATCAAATCTTCTTCACAGCTCTCTGCCATTTGCGTTTTTTCCGCAATGCTTCTCGAACAGGTGATCCACTTCGCATTATTCATTTTTATAAAACTTAAAAAATGATTAATAAATGTATGGCGTAACTTCTGTCGGAACAACTTTCTCTGCACCAGCGTATATCGAACTAGAAGGAACAATCAGTGTAGGTTTATAAAACTTTTCCCATGAAACACACCATCGTCATAAGTCTGTAATTGTATTTTTGAATGAATTGCTTCAGTTTCCCAGAATTCTTGGGCTTGCGAATAAGTCATTCATTAAATGCTTTGGGTACTTTTCTGCAGACAACTTCCAGTGTTTGCAAAAATAGAATTAATATCAAAACAACCAAATTATAGGTTAATTTTTAGATTTTTAGTTTCATAGTTATTTATTTGCTTTTTGTAAATACATATGTGAAACTGTTTTTTTCAGATGATCTTTTTTATTCAACCTCTCTACCATAAGTATTTGCTTATTACCAAGACATTTGCTATTTCAATAATTGAATGAAAACTTACTAAATAATGCCTTTTGTAATGATTTCATGAAAATAGTGATTCATTTTATGACTTCGCAAGAACTTTCAGAACATAAATTTCTCGGTTTTCGGAACAACTCATAAAGGTCTCTTAGAAATCGCTGTGTCTTCCTCACTATCATGGTTAGAAATATGGTCTCCACGAAAGAAAAACGCTTAGTTAAAAAGAGTAAGCTTTATGAAACCAAAGTTTCCGACCGCGATTTGGAAAAATATTATGATTTTTTTTTTATTAATTATTTTTTTGAAATCGTCGTGTAAGGGAGCATCGTGGTTAGAAATATGATCTAAACGGCGTTAGAAAGAAAATACACCACGCTTTAAATTCAAATCTAAAAGTTAACCATAAAGTAATTAAAAGTATATCTTTGTGTTTGGGACCGCGATTTAAAAAAATCATAAAATTTTTGGAATTTTTTATTAATTATTTTTAATTGAAAAAAAGTGAGTTTACCTGATAAAATATATGGCTGTTTTTATATTTTTTCGTTGTCAGTAATTTTACTTAGAATAAACGTAAGGTGATCCATTTTTATGTTTGCATTAAAAAAATATATTTTTATAAAATTACACGCTTATTTCAAATTATAAAATTCAATAGCAATTTTCATCACCTTTCAAAAACATTTTTTAGTTTTCGGATGCTTTCAGAAATAGACCATTTGTTTGGACTTTATTTCAAAGCGAAAATATTTTGATCTTCCGACAAAATAGGCCCAAGGCCTGAGAGGTTAGTAGAAGCATAAAGTAATAGTGTTCCTTAATTTACGTTCTTACTTTAGGTATAGGTACCTTTATATCTACACAATGTGTAGGCGGGTGTCGAGCATACCATAATATGCATTTAACCTTTCGAACCTATGTTATTTGAAGGACTGTATGGATGTATGCACTTACAATTATTAAATCTAATATTCTTGGAGGAAACTGTTCATCTAAAGAAAAACTAATAACTGTCGTAGGTATTATAAAATGGAATGACCACTGAAAAAAATATTTCGCATATTTATCCTCTTCTATCTACGAATCATATATCAAAATCAAACTATTTCAAATAGCAAGAAAATATAGCTACATTTGTAAAAAAAACATGATAAAAGTGCGTCTAAATTTAAAAAAAAAATCGTTATCTATAAATCCTTAAATTTAAGCACTCCAAAACTAAAATAATATAAACTGATTTGATTTCATAAATTTCAGTTAGTAAAAACACATTACTGTTATTTAAACGGTATTAAAAAAGCTAGATGTATATTCTAGCTAAAGGTCAAGCAGAATTGGAACAAATAACTTAATATATATGCGAACAAATATGTATGCGAACCGTATCTATCTTGAGGCAGGTCCGGGAATAGGAATAGTACCACTATTGTGTGAGAGAGTAGACGTAGATTAAAGGACGTATCAGGAAGCGTCCTTTACACCGAGACAGACGTGTGTGTCGGTTGTCGGTCTCTAAAGAGGAAATGGCTTTATTGTTAGATCGCTCATATCTAGAATTTTTATAGCTATAAAAATACCACGCAAAAGACGAATGAACCCGCAAATGTCACGTGAATGACAAAGTTCAACATCCGTAATAAGAAGTTAGCATTTTAACGCTGTGGAGCATGACGTAACGATCTAAAATATAATACAATTCAAATATCAATATTAAAAAAAACAATATGTATTCCAAGAATCGCGCTATATAAACATTCAGCGCTCTTTTATGGTATTAAAACAACTCATCTATTCAAACTAAAATGATCTTACAAGGCGTACCTAGTACCTGTGTATATCTACCAAGATTCAGCGCCATAAAAAACTGGTTCCCGCCAAATACAAAGCGTATTTCATTTTAAACACAGGCGTATCGCTCCGCGTTCTACCACCGCAAGAAAAATAAATAAAAGCGACTAAAAAAAGGATCGCGGCAGCCAAAACAAAATACTGCATTCCTTTCTCATTCACTTGGTCCTAATAATTGAGTGGGGCATCCGGCCTGATCCTTGCAAAATGCAAGCCAACTCTTTTAATGAACGTGAAACTGTAAAAGGGATGAGGTGGTCTCGTAATGTGTTCATAATTAACATTTGGAATGAAGACATTATTTATTGAAACACGTCTGCGCCGCTGACTCCACATTTATTATTTGTTAATCTTATGACGAGTGCGAAAATTACGCCTCCCAGTTCTTACAATAATAAAAATAATTACCACAATGATTAATTTATTTCATCTAAAGTTTGTACACTTACAATAGTTAAACCTTTGTTATGGAGATATGATTTGAGATTTTAACTATTATTTTTTGAATTGATAAACTAATGTTTAAGACAAGATTTTTTATGCATAGCACAAAGGGTAACAATTATTTTAAGCAATAATTATTAGCCTGAAACACTCATCTACATTGAAAAAAATCTCCCGAGAAAAAATACATGCCGCCGACGGGACTTGAACCCGCATCCTTTTGATTTCCGGTCAAATGCTCTAACCACTGAGCTATGTCGGCTTATCTATTACCCGCCAAATTATTCAATTTATACTAGTGTTTCATTCAACAATTTCTGCTTATTACATTTTTCTATCTGCAAACAACCAACTTTATTTATATAAGAAAGGCATTGTAAGTGCTAAATTACTCTCTAGGTGGCGTCGAGACAAATTATGTCTACATTTTTTGGTGAAATACTTTAACTCGTCAAATATTATATTATTATTTTTTTAATTGATTAACTAATGTTTAAGACAAGATTTTTTATGCATAGCAGAAGGGGTAACAATTATTTTAAGCAATAATTATTAGCCTGAAACACTCATCTATATTGAAAAAATCTCCGTAGAAAACCGTAGAAGATAAGCCGACGTAGCTCAGTGGTCAGAGCATATGACCGGAAATCAGAAGGACGCGGTTTCGAGTCCCGTCGGCGGCATGTGTCTTTTTTCGGGAGATTTTTTTAAATGTAGTTAAGTGTTTCAGGCTAATAATATTGCTTAAAATAATTGAGATTTTAACGATCAGAACTAGGTATTATAATGTTCTCGTATAGAAGCATTAATCTAATTTTGTGAGGTAAGTATGGGTACCGCCCCCCGGAAACCATTTTTTGGATAACCAAAACCACTGCCATAGGTCATCCCAAGTGTTTCGCTAAGTTTGGTGACTTAGCAGGGATGCCCGGGTTCATCGGGAGGTGTGCTCAGATCTTAGAGGCCGGTTTGGGGATACCTTTTGACCCCTCCAGCTGGTCGGATTATGGAGGTATCCATTCAAGCGTCGCTCCTGGACATATTGACCCCCAGATTCCTGTACATCCATCATACCATTTTCCTTCCCGGAACTTCCTCTCCTTCCTTTCAATCAGCAAAGCCCAAAGATGACATCGGCCCTGAGGGAAATTATTTTTCTCATGTCCTCCTGTGTGGGGTTAATGTAAAAAAGAAGAAAAAAACAGAAATTCCTCTGAAATCATAAGATTTGTAAGAAGGTAGATACATTAAAACTCTATAAGCCATATATTTTACATGATATTTATTTTATTTAAAATTGTGAAGGGTAGTGTTAGGAAAGAAAGGAGAGTTCTGGAAAGGAAAACTGTATGAGGGGTGGGTAAGAATCTGAGGTACAGTGTGTCCAAGAGTGACGGATGAAAACTGAGGTGCTAGGTGATGTTCCGAGAGAGCCCTACTGGAGAAGTCAAAAGGATCCCCTTAACCAGTCTCTCCCGATCTGGCCTGCCACGCAATTGGTAGGAGACGCATTAGCCGCCAAGACTTGGATAAATCTCACCCCATGAACCCATTGCTAAATCACCAAATGTAGCGAGCCACTTGGGGTGACCTATGGTAAAGGTGTTGGTTATCCATTAAATGGTTCACAGGGCGGCGGTACCTATATCCGCCTCCCAAATTGTGATTTTGATACGCGAAAGTCAACCAATATAAAACTGCAGACTGTGAGAAGCTTAGATCATCACTAAAAAAGTTTTAGACCAGCGATATGCACGTAAATGGATAAGGAAGGCTTCTCTTTTGCGATTGGCGGTGTTTTTGGAGTTTTATGGTCCATTTGGCTGGCCGCGGACGTAAATAAGTCATAAAAATGTTAATTAAGAAAGCTATCAAATTATACATGTCTGGATGCAGTTTAACCGTCCCGTCCCGTGACAGTGACGAGGATTCCTAAAATTCCTAAAATAACGGTTTACGATTAATTGAGACGTTCTACTTTTATCTTTCTATTAATTGGACCAAACCAAATAAAACACTGTTTATAAAACTCTGCATTCGCACAGTCTTTGAAGAAAGTCGTTAGTCGTTACAACTGCCGACCATCGTGTGCGATATTTTTAACGATCGTAAAGTAATGATACATTATTATTAACGTCATTAGATTTGCATACAATAACAACCTGTCACGCGTCCTGACACGATATAAAGCATACAAAAATAAATTGAATGCAATTACTAAGGACGGGTTGAATTACTAAGAATTTGAACAATTCGTCAAACTTTGAAATTAATTTTTAAATGTTTTTTTCAAGTTTTATTTATGTAGTATCGTTTTTTGCTAGGTGTTTCACAAAACTAAATAATATCTCCACTTACGAGTATAAGTATGCATTTCCAATGGTACGATGCTGATTGTCTTTATTTTAAACGTAATATTATGGTAATTTTTGTATCTTTAGTCGTTATAAACATGAAATGCGCCTGCTTTCTAGGCAGGAGTTCCCAGTGACACGGGCACAGTATATCACCAATAATAATTGAAAATTAACAGATCTCGAATAGAACATTCACAGAACTTGAAATTTAACTTTGAAATTCGATGAATTGTTCAAATTCAAGTTGCTCATACTCGTTATTACTTCATTTCAATTGTTCAAAATTAGGTCTGGTAATTATGAGTTTGTTCTACCGGTATTTTACTATAAGATCCCCATTTATATCTTCGACTTCTACCTGTCATCCTTCGTAAAAAAAGACCCTTCGACCGGCATCCCCAAAGATAAATAAGCGATGTTTATAATACATGGTGTCCGGGGGTAAAGTGCATTAACTTCGGGAGGTGATTCTACATGATATAAGTAAAAAGGAAAAATAACTTTTTTCGAAATTCCAATTTTTAGGGGTAGTTTTGTGGTAAAAAGATAAAATTAGACCGGCGTGTGTGGCCAGATTTATTATTTTCCGCTGTTTCGATACGGGTCAATCACAACCATGTAATGTTGCCACAATCGTGCGCGGTAGGCCCTCAGCAAGTAAGATCGTACCTCACACTAATGATTTTTAGTAGGTACGTCTTTTTGTATGGAAAAAAAAGTTGGAATTTCGGAAAAAGTTGTTAATCTTTTTTACCCTACCATCATGTATGTAGAATCAACACCCAAAGTTAATGCACTTTACCCCCGGACACCCTGAATAACAAGGTATTATTGTTTGAAGTGCATGTATCGGGAGCATTTCCTGTCCTTATCCTATATTCCTCTTCCTCTCCTCATCACCTAAAAATAATTTAAAGATAAATAAATGTATATACATGTTTATCTCTATATTTTATAAATAAGCTGTTTGTGTCTTAGAAGTAAATAAATAAATAAAGATTGTCAAAACGTGTTAAAGAATACACGTTTTAGTTGACGTTTTACTATGAATATTATGATTCTTAATACCAACCAATGCGAAATAGGTTTTTATAATTGTTTTTAGTGTAAAATCGTGAGGAAAAGCTTGACATCTTATTTCATAATACATATCTACATTTTATTTTCACCAATAAAACCATCAGACGATTAGCGTCGAGGAACAGTTTGTTACACTCGAGGATGTAAATTACATAATATACTAGTGATTTACAACATTTAGCCGGGGAATAATTTGTTATAATTTAATACAGAAGGCCACTCGCGGACGTCATAAAATACACTGGTTCACGACAAATTTCAGCTCGCATTATCAGAATGGCGACATTCGGGCGACCTTGAATATTTATTTGAAAATTAAATAATTCCATCGCGCCATATCGCGCTGTTCGCCCGGTACAAGGTTAACACTGTTAGCAGAAACAGTCTCGCGTCTCGCCATGCGTTTACCCGCGATCGCAGTGGGCCGCGGGCCGCGGGCCGCGGGCCACCCGAATAGCGAACAGACCAGACCAATAAGCGAAAACCAGCGACCCTATCGGTCCCGCGACTCTGAAAATATCCCTGACAAAATATCCCCGACAATATATCCCCGGCAAAATATCCTCGGTAAAAAATCCCTGACAAAATATCCCCGACAAAATATCCTACGGGCAAAACATCCCCCAACAAAATATCTACTAAAACCTAACCTAACCTAACCTAACCTAACCTCACCTAACCTAACCTAATAATAAACCACAGGTTATGCAAAATAGGGGGATGAGGATGATTTTAAAATGCAATATTTTTACTAGAGTCAAAATTATGTTACAAAATTTAAATATGATGACAACAAAACAACATATAATAATATATAATGTATAAACAATGATTTACAAACTTAAAAATAATATGCTACAAATTATCTGAAGAGTGACATTATGTTTCACGAAAATGTTCACAACTATCCTACGAGAAGACGCGGAGACTTTAGGCTTCCCAAAACTGAACTTTCCGTGCACACAAAATAGCGCGTTTTATAAAGGACAAAAACTTTTTAACAGCCTGCCGAATGCCGTAAAGGAAGCCTCAAGTCTTAGCACTTTTCGTAGGATATGTGCATTATATGTGAAGAATGTTTTTTGATTTGTAACAATCTTACCAATATTATAGTCACATAGTTGTCTATTTTCCTTAAAATGTATTTTTGACTAGTAATCTTTTTTTTCCTCTTAAAATGTAACTGTATCTTTAAATTGTATTTGTATATATTTTCTTATCTACTAGATGTATGAAACATTTTTTGCATACATCTAAATAAATATTCAAAAACAAAACAAAACAAAAACCTAACCTAACCTAACAAAAAATGGACAAAAATAATGCAGACATCCTATAGAGACAATAAATTATTGTTCAAAAATATTAAAATGAGACACAAATAATACAGACATCCTGTAAAGACAATAAATTATCATATTAGAATAAGTTAACAATAACAATCTAAACGAAAATATGAAAGAGAACAAGACACAGAAAAACAGAAAAAGACAATGGTCGCAAGTCGCAACTAGGACTCGAACCCAGACCTCTCCGTCTAACCGGGAAGAGTGCGTTAACCAATTTCGCTATTGCCACCTTCTGTCAAAACGTCATAATTGTCAATCTCATATTTTCAAATTTTAGAATTCCATTATTATCAACTAATTATTTTTCTCCAAATAACGGGCAACTACCCTTTTTACCAGTTGCGACCATTGTCTTTTTCTGTTTTTCTGTGTCATTTTCTCTTTCATATTTTCGTTTAGATTGTTATTGTTAACTTATTCTAATATGATATATTTCACTGATGGGGATAACCTTCAATAAAGTATAAAAAGAAAGTTTTCTTATAAAAAAAAAAAATACAATAAATTATTGTTCAAAAATAGTAAAATGTAAAATAAAGTTAGGTTAGGTTTTAATAGATATTTTGCTGGGGGATGTTTTGTCCGTAGGATAATTTTGTCGGGAATATTCCATCGGGGATATTTTGTCGAGGATATTTTGTCGCGCGATGAAAACGCGTAGTACCGTCCCGAACCCGTCCCGATGCGCGGTGCCACACTGCTCACTGTCCCAACTCCCAAACGACCAAGACCACGGTTCGCACGCAAATTTAGCCCAACTGAATAGAAATAAAAAGAACGACATTTAATTTATTAACAAGCCCGCCATAACCTTTCCCAACCGATTTGTCCGAGATTCGCTCGGAGGATTTGCTGCTCGGATGTGGACATAACAAAAACATGAATGGAATACACGGACAGAGAACAAGAAGCCATTTGTGTAGATTAATTCATAATGGCAATACACCATGCTTTCGTCAAGGGCAACCATTCATTTCAATAAAAGGGCGAGGTCTACGAATTAAGTAATTGTGTCTAGGGGGAATTTAACAACATTAAAAAATAGGAACATTAATGTCGCCATTTTTTTTTTTATACTAAGCGATATGAAGTTTGAATGTAGATGAAACAAGGAGTGTGTGCCTACACAAAGGACATAGGTACATAGTTAACCGCTCAATTTTGTTCACCTACTACTGAGGACTACAAAGAGTTCAGTATGGGCGTTTTCTCGCAAAAAGGGGCCAAGGAGCTTAATTTTTGCTCAATTTTTCACTGTGCTATTCGGGTTTTGTAGGTTGATACGCGTAATTTGATACCCATAACGCCTACTTTCCTGTTCCAAAGAAGTATCCTTCCACTGAGCCGCTTTGGTCGCCGATACTCTTAATATGGCCCCATGCCTTCTCTCAATTTGGGAGGCGGGAATGGATACCGCCACCTCGGGAACCTTTATTGGATGACTGCCATAGATCACCCCTAGTGGTTCGTTACGTTTGGTGATTTAGCAGGAGCGCCCAGGTTCATGAGGTGAAATTTGTGTAGGTCCTGGAGGCAGATGACCAGGACACACTGAACCCCAGATTCCTACCCACCCCTTAAACCCTTTTCCTTCCCAGAACTCTCTTCTCCTTCATTTCATTTTAAAAACCACGACACAGCATCCCCAAAGATGACATAGGCCCTGAGGAAAATTATTTTCCTCAGGGCCTCCTGTGTGGAGTTCATGTAAAAAAATACCGCTTAAATTCAATACACCTGCTACTGAACCACTCCAGTCGCCCAGCTCAAGACGTATTTAATTACGGCAGTATTTAATTTTATTTTATTTGGAAAACCAATAGTCTTTTCTCGTTCTTTTGAATAACTCGACACTTGTACAGAATTTGAATCTAACCAAGTAGACACGATAATCACTGGAACAGAGCTAGACATTCCGAGGCCTCGAAATAACGACAATTAAATGACGAAGAAGAACCGGATCTGAAATGTGTTTCTTTAATTTCCTTATTGAGAAGACAGGTTGATTAATCCGATCTGGCTAAATGTATGCAAGGTGTATTAGTCTTTGATGGGGAATTTTAATAATGAACGTGAGTGCCTTTATTTCACATCGAGCATAGAGACCCACTTTCATACTCTCTTATATCGTGCAATGAACTAGTTGCGTCGCCGCTATTGTCTTGCAGGAACAAAGCCTCCCGCCTACAATAGCTTTTACTACAGATCTGGAGGACACAGTCAGCCATAAAGCACAATAACCTTCCGTCAAAATGAACTTCTTGTAAATTAGTTCAAAATCGAGTGGTATACAAATAGTTAAACTTTTTGATTGATACCCTTCGACTTGTTGGAATATCTTCGATCTCTGGAGCCTGGTAACGGTTCAGATATGGAGTTTTGGTAGTATTCTGCAATGAAACAGCTGGGCAGTGTGGGTGGATGTTGGATGTACTGGATTCGCCGTCACCGCGAATGGGCGTTTTAATCAATGTGCAAGAAGACGTTAAGATACAGTTTGGATTCAGACATTTTGCCAAATGTGGCTGAGCATACTGTTCAGGGTGTATAATTTATGACTATTGCATTCGATAAAATATGGTTGATGCAGTGCACTATAAAATGCACATATGTACAGTCGACTCCGCTTAATTGGTACACCGGTTTGATGGGACAGTCGGTTATTTGGGACAAAACCCGAGGAACAGAAACGAATTTTTTTATCAACGTCCTTTTTAGGGGTTTTCACATATGAATAGTAAAAATTATACAGTATTTATTTTACATAACTAAACTGCCTCAGTAACAACATTCGTAATTGTTTGGTAATAAATTAAAGATATTCTTTGACAAGGCATAATTATTTCCCTAAATTGGAATCATATGGTAGTTAGTCCCAGAATTTCTACACTGAAATAAATCCCAATTTCTAGTGATAAGTAGTGGAATCCGAAAGCTTATCAATGCAAGCAATTCTGGACTATTAACTACATCATTTAAAATTTCATTTAGAAATACCGCGTCAGTGGAAATCCTTCTGTCTGACAATTTAAGCACATTTATAATATTTAAAAGATTTTTGTAATTCATCATATTTGTAAAAATACTTACCCATTTTAAAATTTAGAAAACGTAAGAATTTATTTTGTTTACTTTCAACAGATTAAATATATATTTTTTGGATTTTAATCAAAATTTAAAATACATCTGAGAGAACTCGAATAAAAATATTTTTTTACCTCCTTCAAGCCGCAGCTACCCGAATTTCTACCGATTTCTTACATATCCTCCTAAAATACTTGAAGTTTTTAAGCTCCTAAAAAATATATATGTTATTTTTTAAAATAATATCAATACATTCTCCATGCTGAAATGAAACGCAAATTATATGAAATTCCCTCGATAGAAAAAAATCGCAAAGTATGTTCCGAAAATAGTTATTTTCACGTCTGTTTCAGTTATTTTACAAGTTATATGTATGAAAAAATTCACAGTGTTTCTGTAAATGCTGTTTTAGACAGCCCCCAAGAGAATTTTTGTTCTGTTTTAACGAGTCATGTTTTATTAAACATTTTCACAATTTTCGTTTCAATTTTACCGTTTAAAATATTAGCGAATTCTCTCCAACATTCGTAATTACATACCTCTTCATCTTCTTCTTTTTGAGCAGGGATTCGGCGCCTTAAACTTCGCTTATTTGGGACAGCCGCTTATTTGGCTTGAAATGGCCTAAAATACTTGGGATCCGATGTGTTCCAATTATGCGGAATCGTCTGTATTAGCATAAATGCATGCCAAAGCACACTGGCTGCGGTGAAAATATCAAGCCATCGCGCGTCGAGAGTTTTTACCCACACGAAAGACCATTTATTTCCGCGCGAATTTTGTTTATTGGACGAGTTTATTCAAATGTCAATTTTAAATACCATCGCATTCAATTAAATGTTGTCATGGCGACATTTTATTTGGCGTGATGGAATACATATCATTTACATTGAGAAGAATTTTGACGAATGAGGAAGAAATAAAAGATAGATGGATGAAATATTTTGAGGAAGTCTTCGAAAGCAACCCGGGTGACAGTGAGACCAGTGGTGAATCGGGTATGAACGATGACGGAGTGAATGTTACTAAAATCAGCGTGGATGAAATTAAAAAATCGATAAATTGCATGAAGAATGGTAAGGCTGTTGGTTTCGACAATATTGCTGCCGAATACTTTAAAGGAGATAGCCATATTATTCTCACATGGTTGTGCAAACTTTTTAACCAGTGTCTAGAGGAGGGTTACACGCCATTAGATTGGAGAAGGGCTGTAATCATGCCATTATACAAAGGTAAAGGGTCGCGTATGGAATGTGGGAATCATAGGGCTATTAGCCTGCTAAGTTCAGTCGGTAAGCTGTACGGAAGAATATTGATTGAAAGGGTAAGAATGGAAACAAAGGATAAAATATGGGATGTGCAAGGTGCCTTTATGAGTGGAAGGGGATGCATGGACCAGATTTTCTCCTTGCGTATGCTCACTGAGAAGTTTTTGGCGAAAAACCAGAAACTTTTCTGCGCCTTTGTAGATCTACAAAAAGCATACGACCGAGTCGATAGGAAAAAGCTTTGGAAGGTGTTGTCCAAGTATGGAGTGAATACAAATCTCATACAGGCAATTGCGTCTCTGTACGAGGGAAGCGTTGCATGTGTTAGGGTGAACGGTGGTTTTACGGGGTGGTTTGACATCACAAAAGGTGTTAAGCAAGGCTGTGTAATGTCACCATGGTTATTCAATCTGTACATGGATAATTGTATGCAAGAATTGAAAGAAGTGGGATTGGGCGCGAAATTGAGTAATCTGAAAGTATGTTGCCTGTTGTATGCTGATGATGCGGTGCTGATTTCTAACACTATGGAAGATCTACAGTCTCTCGTATCTAGGATGAACGAAGTATGTATGAAGAATGAGTTAATGATGAATGTAAGTAAGTCTAAAGTCATGGTGTTTGAAAGAGAGAGTACGAAAACAGTATGCAATATAGTTGTGAATGATGAATACTTGGAGCAGGTGGATGAGTTTGTGTATCTGGGTAGTGTGTTTACGAGAGATGGGAAGGCTGATTGGGATATTGAAAGAAGGGTGAATGCTGGTAACTCCATTAATGGAGGACTGAATGCCGTTGGCGCTAATAAAAAACTGTCAAAAAAAGCGAAACTAGCAGTCCACAATGGAGTCCTGGTACCTACCCTGATGTATGGCAGTGAGGCATGGAACTGGCAGAGGAAGAATGAAAGTAAACTGAATGCTGTTGAAATGAGATCCCTGAGGCGTATGTGTGGTAAAACAATGTATGATCGTGTGAGAAATGTGGATATCCGCAAAGAATGTAAGGCTGATGTATGCATAATGAGTAAGATTAAGAAAGGGACCCTCAGATGGTTTGGGCATGTAGAGCGAATGAACGAAGAAAGCAGTGTAAGAAGAATATACGACGCAAATGTGAATGGTAGAAGAAGTCGTGGACGTCCGAGGAAGACATGGCACGATCAAGTGAATCAGATACTTGAGTCGGGCCATGTCAAAAGTCAGAATAATAGAAGAGAATGTATGAGACGATGTATGAATGTGAGTGAGGCAAAGAGTGTGTGCCAAGACCGAGTTGTTTGGCGGTCCGTCCTCTCTGCCTACCCCTGCGGGGAAACGGCGTGATGGTTAGTTAGTTAGTTAGTTAGTTAGGTTAGGTGCGGTACCCCTGTTAAAACAAACGAACAATAGTACACGGGTACCAACATCAGAAGTAGTACAAGAGAAAGGGTGATAAGAATAAATTATTTGAACTGTTGGCAGTAATGTTCATAAGTCAAAGGTTGCTAAATAAATTATCTTATGCTCAAAAGACAGAATATGTTTATCAATTAACTTTATTTCCTACGGGAAAGGATGTACGGACCGTTTAGGCCCGTTTCATAAAAATCTTAATTGTGGATTCGAGGCTAAAACACTCAACCAAACTGAAAAATGATATTTAATTTTTTTGTGTTATAATAATTTACAAAATATATTCCATTAACGATTTTTATATTTCATTATTTTGGAACCAACTTGGACAATTGGTAAATGATAAACTTTTAAATAAATAATTTTACTATATTTATTATGAAAATATGATAAAATATAAAATTAAAAACTAAATTTAAATAACTAATTACCTATTATATTTACATCAAAATTAAAATTACTACCCAAAAACCACATTATTGAAGTGAAAACTTCTTTATCACCGTTGTGATTTGAAACTCAATGAAACGAAAAATAGCGACACTTAAAAGAGACTAACGCACATCTATAGGATTTAACCTGCGACAGAATAAGATAGTATAATCGGTCTCCTCTTTGAGCGGCGCTTTATAGCCTATCGGTCTCCTCTTTGTGCGGTGCTTCGTAGTCTCTCCACTTTTGTCTAATCTAGATTTCTGAAAGTTTCCCTTCTACCGTGTGCGATTTGCACACTCTGTTTTTTTTACAATATATTTTGTTCTCTATTAGATACCTGCACAGAAGATAAGGCTAGATATTTTTAATGATTATAATTAACTCACAAACAAATTCCAAAGTTGCCTCCAAAATGATGCAAAATTGAATTCTTTATTTATCCATATATGAGTACAATAATAAAACAAAATAGCACATATCCGTAGTAAATATTTAGTATAAATTTTGATTAAAAGGTATTTTGGCCTCAAACAAAAAATTAAGTTTTGTATGAAACGGGCTGCGCAGACGTTCCTCTTAACATCTTTTGAAATTGTGCATGGCCGAAAAGCAAATCTAAAAAAATGTATGCCAAATATAAGTCCTTACAATCAACAAGCGTTTTATTCTAGAAGGTTCTTTTTTAAGTACGTACTTTGGTGTGAGGTACGTTACAAGTTACAACAATCCCATAGAGCCCATGTGTTTATTAAACTTGGCGAATTCCCATTAAAAATGCCAGGCGCACATGTCGCGACTGAAGCTAATAAAAAAACGTATAATTTTAATATGAAATATTTAAATTACGTATTCACAGTGAATGGTGGTTGGCATGAATAAACGACAACCAACAGCGGCTGAGGGTTTGATCTTGCCAGTTGTAAGGAATTCCTACTCGTATGGATATAAGAATACCTATAGTATATGAATGACCGGGAAATCTCGCTACATTCAGTCCTTCAGTACCTTATGATACTTCTAAAGGGGTAATGCGCGTTTCCATCCCATGACAAAATAACCCCGAAAAATGCAGTCCGACAAAATATCCTACGGACAAAACATTCCCGAAAAAATATCTACTAAAACTTAACCTAACCAAACCTAACTTAACCTATCAAAAAATTAGGGCAATAATAATGCAGGCATCCTGTAAATACAATATATTATTAATATATAATTAATACAATATATATTATTAATCTAAATTAGTAAAACGGGACAAAAATAATAGAGGTAAAAATAATTTATTGTCTTTAAAGGATGTCTGTATTATTTTTCCCTTTTTTGTTAGGTGAGGTTAGGTTTTAGTAGATATTTTGTTGGGGATGTTTTGTTCGTAGGATATTTTGTCGAAGGATATTTTGTCGGGGACGAAAAGTCGCAGAACCTTCTAAAGTTGGCCTAGTTTCTGGCATTGCATTAGATGCATCACATTGCAATAACAACAACACTATAGAATAAAATTACCATAAAGAACGATTTGTTAACTAACGTAGATATTGAGATTTTGGTATATTGGCCTAAAAATAACATCGATATGAACTTATCACAAGTATATTTTTTTAGTGATAACATTTTTAAATCTAGGATAATAGCTAACTAACTCTATGCAGGATAGACCGCCAAACACTCAGTCTCGGCAATGGCCTACACTTCTTGCTTCATTCGCGTTAATACATCTTCTCATACGTACTCTTCTGTTATTGACATGACCTGACTCAAGTATTTGTTCAAGTGATCGTGCCATGTCTTCCTCGGACGTCCCTGACTTCTTCTAGCACCAACATTCATGTCGTATTTTATACTTACAACTCATTTCTTCGTTCATTTGATTTACATACATGCCCAAAAGCATTCCTTTCTTAATCTTATTTAAGCTTACATCAGTCTACGCGAACCTCCACATTTCTCACACAATCGTACATGGATTTACCACACAACGACTCGGGGATCTTATTTCTATAGCATTCAGTCTATTTTCATCCTATCTATACCAGTTCTGTCTGTATACATATGTAATTCGTTCGTGTTTTACAAAAAAAATGACTAACGCCAAATCTCAAAAGATTTAATTACAACACTATTTCTAATAACACGTATTCGCATGTTTATTCGCTACGCATTTACTAATATTGTCCTAAATTATTTATTCCATATATTATGTTTGTATCAACAAATTATTATTTCATTTGATTAGCCTACTATGACTGCCGTGAACCTTGGGGTCATTGAGCATGTGATTTTTGTTAAAAGATATGCCATTTTAAAGAAACCTAACCTTGAGGAAAGTGATAACAACGTCAATAAACTTATGTAACGTCCCATTCGTGAATGAATTTTTTTCAAATTGAAATAATTTATAAAGCAATTTGATATACTAATCAACATTTTGCCTTGGCTGAACATAATTAATTAAAATAATCGTACTAATTATCAGTGAATTTTAATTTACGTTTCAAAACTTAAATTTTTGAAGAATAGGCTTTAACTTGAATTTGTTTTAGAGCAATTTTTGGTTTGCTACGTTTAGTGCCTTAGCAGGGGTGCCCGGGTTCATTGGGTGACGTTCGTCCAGGTCTCGGATGCATCTGAGAGAGGCATCGGATGCTCTCGGGAGAGCCCATGGGAGACCCTTTTACCTATCCAGATGGTCTTTCTTGACCCATCATCTTACATCACAACGAGAGGGACGGATTCATATGTCCATCATTCTTAGACCCACTGATACCCCGATTCCTACCCACATCTCATACCTGTTTCTATCCCAGACCGCCCTCTCCTTTCTTTTATTAATAAGATCCTCCTGACGGCATCGAAATTATTTTTAAAACGTCTAAGTGCTCAGAAAAAATAATTTTTCCGATCGCCAATACTAGGAAGCAAATCAAAAGTAGTTGTCGTGAGTAAAGCTAGTGTAGATTTTATAAACAGATACACAAAATCTTCTATTTTTTAAATAGTTCGTCGTTTGTGAGATCCTATCCACATTTGAATTTCAGCTATTTCAAAATTAAAAAAAACTAATCGTGTGGTTATTTAAGATAACTTGAAAATTCCACAGTTTAATAGAGTAACAAAAATTTATAGCGCAATATAAAAAATTATAGATAAAAATTGTTTGATGTTCAGAGTTACTCTTAAACGGTCCGTTATTACAGCTAGCGATTTCGTCACCGCTAAAATCCACGATCTCCATTCAGCCTCTCGTTCCATGGAAATAGAAATTTTTCTGAATATATATGACGTCACAAATTGTTAATTTTATGGCAGATTATACGCTGGAATTCGGCTGTGTGTGAGTGAGCCTACGTGGAGGGAGGTTTGTGTGTGTGCGAGGCTTTTTGTGAATGGGTTATAGACGTTGAGCTCGCCGAGGCTGGTCGTGTTGCATTAATTTTAGTCTGCTGGATTGATAGGCACCGAGAAAAAATCACGACTGGTAGTGACTTGGCATATTCGCGTAGAAGCCTTCAGAGTGTCGCTTTTTATGCTTGCCGTTGGTTTGCTTGTATATGTGATAATCCCCCTTCTTTTTCTTCCCAACCAATTAGCATCACTGGCGTTTCTTTTGATGACGTATGATCTCGTCTTGAAAATGTCAGCTGAGAATTGTATTGGTAGAGTAGAGAGTAGAGGCTGTTACTGTTTGTAGTTGTTACTAAAGCTGAAGGTTGTAAGCTCGCTGTGGTTTTGAATGGAAACTAGAAGCTGGAACTAGTGCAGTTGTTGGGAAACCAAAGAACAAATGAGAGATACGTTATTGAGCGCTTTTATTATTACAGTTACGATTTACGGTTACGGTACCGCGACGGCATAAAAATGCAATAAACATATGTTCCTTAACACAATAATGCTGCAGCTCTTTCAAAAGATGAGATACACAATGTTCGTAGATCTGTTTCCTCCAAAGGAAAAAAAGTCATAATTTTCTTGCATCTCTCTCATAACTGTGAAATCCCCTTAGATCCCTACAATACCACTAGCCGTGATGATAATTTTGAAAGTATGGAATATAGTTGCAAGGATAATATTGAAGTGTGAGTGAATTCTATAAATTCAAAATCGCTGATGCTTTTGCTTTTGTTCTTAAACACATAATGCTGCCGTTCTTTCTTAAACACTAAATAACAACAGTCTAAAATGAGACAAACGGTGAACGTATATCTGCACCCTCCAAAGAAAACATACAATCATTATCATCGATCTCCCTCACGTGTATAAAGAAATTGAAACGCAATTCCTGTCGCCGTGGCTTAGTCGCAATTATATGTGTCTGTTTACCCCAAAGGAAAAAAGTAGTACTTTGGAGGAAACACACACGTATCTGTGTGTCTTATCTGCTGTCTCACCATTATTTAATGTGCAAGAAAGAACTGCAGCATTATAGCGATAAGGAACTTATATTTTTTGTTTTTTTTGCTGACAAGGTACTAATAAAAGCCCTCATTCAAAATTTTAACGTCTATCTACGTGTCGCATCTTTGGTAAGAGTGCTGTAAATTCTAAATCCAACGCATAATTATACAAAAATTTAAACGCTTTACAATTAAATGTATTGATAAAAAACTTTTAAGGCTATAAAATAAACTGATAATCAGAAAACATAATTTTATCATCAAGGTTTTATGCCTATAACATTTGCAGGTGATTTCGTTTTTTGTCATAAATTTGTTCCAATAACAGTTTTTAATTATAGCAAAACTTTTGCAACTAAATTATGCCCACGTGTTAACCAAAGAACATATAAAATGACGGACTTATCAAAAAGATAAAGCCTTTAAGTGGTTTTAAGAATTTCACATAACATAGGCATAAAAATGTATCTAAAAGAGAATCAAAACCATTTTTAAATTATAATCTTTATTATTACAGGTGCTTTGGTTTGTACTGAAACCAAATGTTTGCATATCTAAGTTTTGACAGCTGTTAATAGCCTTGAAGGAAATAGAATATCTCAAGCCTTATTTTATCGAAATCCATGTTGTAACGTATTCAGTGAAATGGTACCAATATATAAATAATTCCAACAATACTTACAGGTATGTTTTAGTGTTGATGTGCCAACAACGCAAAGCAATACAATATATTTTTATTTTTTTTATTTTTTTTATTGATCCTATATACGTTATGTTTACAATATATTATTCAATGCCTGTCTCGCTAGGGTATACCTGTGTTGAGACAGGCGTAGAGGTACATAATTACATATCATATATAAGAGTAATATAATTAACAATTAAACATAAAGAAGGTTTAACGTTAACAAATAACTTCGTGATTAGGGTTTGCAAATCCCGTATTTTTACAAATCCGGCGGGATTGCGGGATAGAATTCAGAAATCCCGCTTATTTGATGTCAATTATCTTTGATACTGTGTATCGTTTAAAAAAAAGTAATGCTAACAAAGTAAGTCATTTAAAAATAAATAAAAAACTTTCTTTCACTCTTCTGAGCAATTAATATTTTGTTGTTTACAGCATTTCAAATTTCTACGTAAGAGTTTTGTCACCGATATATGAACATATATTAATTTGTGAACAAAAGCCTAGGAGCGTAAAGTACTCTGTCTCTGCTTCCACACTGCGTGTTAATTTAATGTATCTCCCTCTAATAACCTCCAAAAAGCTTTCTTCGAAATAGATTCCAGGTCCTGAGGTTTCCAAGCTTGAGATGAATATCTATTCTCTCTTTTGACCACCGCTTGTTTATATAAATTAACAGCAAGTTTTTGGCAAAAAATTTAATACTTTTTTCAATCCAATGAAAACCCCGCAAATTCACTGGATGAAATATTGCTGAAATCCCGTGGGATTGCGAACCCTAGAATTGATATCTTTTTTTGAACAGAGACATATTTGGGATTTTATTTATTGGATATTTTCACACTGTAGTACCAGTACATAAGTTTATTTTTGTTTGAAAAAAAAACACATGATTTGGAAAATGATTAATGATTCCGAAAATAAGATAAAAATATTGCTTACGGTAAATACAGGATTCTTGTGTGCTATTGAACCGTGTACGAATTTTAGTAGATAGGCAAATTGCTCGTTAGCCTTCAAGATCAACAATTGATATAAGAAAGGGTGTTGTTTAAAATATTTAGGTACTCTACACCTACGAAGTCATCGCGAGATGTAAGATTTACGTCACTTAAATCAACAGTTTCCAGACAAACTGTTTTCAGTAACGACATGCTAGTAAATTTATGGTGTTGTTTAACTATTATGTAAGTAGGAAGAATGTATTTTGGTATACTTAGCATAAATTAGCAAAAAGCATAATTTTTTTAACAAAAAATATACCTAAATAATGAAGAGTGATAATGATGAAAATAAGTAAACGAAAACATCCTCTTTTATGAGAACTTCGCAAAGCACTCCAAAAAGCACAAATCTGCATATATTACACTGTCACACAAGTGTTATACTATTATAATAATAAAAGAAATCAAATGTCTGAAGCCTGCAGGGCTAAGGCAAACCCAATGGGGACTGTTGTGATGAGGAAGGAAATGACTGAAAGATAGAAAAATACTGTTCCAACTTTCAACCCTACTTCTAAGAACCAAAACGTCAGAACACTTGAATGTTCAGATCTTTTAGATTCTTCAGATACCATTTTAAGCAATTTAAAAAAAATATATACTTAAGAAACAATATTTGTTTGTGTTTCGACGGGTTTTAAATGTCAACTTCGGCATCTCCAGAGCCAAGTATTTTATCGCTCTAACACAGAGGTTGTCACGTTTGAGTACACCTACCTACCACACAATCAAAGGAATTTTACCTGGATTCCACGGAGATTTTTTTTATATAGAATCTAACGAAATATAACAACCTGATGTTTGGAATTAGCACATTGGCTAATTTACATTTAGAGCCTTAATTGAAATTTGGTCAGGTGAATATTTGCTCAGGGCCTTGACCAGATAAATCACACTGCTCTTCGTACTTATTTATTCTTCTACCCGACTCTACCCGTGCCACCATTCATTGAGTTGATTTAATATTATACCACAATCAGGTTTTTTTCAACACCGCAGGTTTCGAGTAGATTCTCCAATAAGTCGAGGTTTTACATGTTTGTGTGATTTACACTGGAGAGATTAATCAGAGAAGTGTGTTGTGGGCTTGTCTGTGTTCCCCAAGTGAACTCAACTAATCCTTACTTTTTTTACAATAGTTCCACACAGGAGGAAAATAATTGAGCCCTGAGGAAATGTCATCTTTGTGGATGCTGTGTGGAGGGTCTTTTCAGGGAGATAAAGTTCTGGGAAAGAAAAAGGTGTTTCATAATGCTGTATTAGATCGCGATGGGTCATATAGCAAAGGCCAGAATTCGACCTTATTAGAATTCGCTAATTCGGTACTTGCAAGTGGCCTGTGATTGCCCGATGACGGCCGGTGCCAAGGAACAAAAGAGTGTTTTTTCTGTTCAGATGTCTTTTATCATTTGTCAACAACAGATCGTTTTGTAACTTGGAAAATGGACCAAAACCAAAATAACGCCGTACAAGAAGAAGTATCAAATAACTGTATCTATCTGTATATCTGTGGGTCATCATCAATCAGAAGGGAATCAAATCTAGCAAAGAACATCAATCTGCCGTAAGTACCCATATGAGATTACCTTTGCTGTTTTGATTCCGGTAAACATAACCAATCGAGACCTCACAAATATATTACGCATATAGTGGACATTTCGTTCCACTATAACCCATGTCAGGTTGTGCCACGGGCTAATCTCACAAAAGGTATATAAATATAATATAAGGTGGTTATTGGTTATATAATTAAGGTTTCGAAGAGTGATGGGGGTATGAATCCATTCCTCCCACTGCGGTGCAAGGCGATGGGTCGAGGGACTCTGGCTGGAGAGGTCAAAAGACCTCCTCAAACAGCCTCTCTCGATCTGGCCCGCCACGCTGTAAGTGGGAAAACGGTTCCTCTGTCATGACCTAGACAAACCTTACCTCATGAACCCGGGGTGAGGTACGAATATCATATTTTTTTCCTGAAACGATAGTTAATTTCTACCACCGCCTACGCCTAAGAGTCGAAATGTATAAAGTATGTTGTAAATTAACCACATCAGCTTTATTTCAACTCGGTGTGGATCACACTTCTAGAGATTAAATGTTCAGTTGTTATTTACTGACAGCATTTCCCGTATAGCAACACACAAAAGAGCAAAAATTATATTGGTAAATAAATGGTTGTATTTTATTTGACAAAAATTATTCCCGCAAAAAATCGGTTACTACGTAAATAATTAATGTAAAAATGTATTCTATTACTAGCCAATAATAATAATTCCAATACCTACGTTTATAAAAACGTCGACTTAGAAGAAATCTAGCGGTCACGATCCATGTTTCGACTTCTCGATATGGAGCCTGTTAGATTGGGGAGATAAATAATGCATGCTCTTTTCGTCTTGTAGAAAGGTCTGATAGACGCATCCGGTTCGCAAATTCTTCTGCAAATGAGATGACTGCGAATGAATGAGAGGAACCTACAAGTCAGAGGCGTGCTTAACCAACTAATCGTCACACCATTTTCTCGCAGGGGTTGGCAGAGTGGATCAACCGCCACACAATTCAGTCTCGGCACAGACACCTTGCTTCATTCGCTTACGTCTCCTCATACCTGCATAGTATTTGATGCCCTTGATTTTGACATTTCTACCTAGGGCGTCCATAACTTCTACCATTTTCTCATGATCATGCCATCTCAAGGGCGTCCTCTAAAAAATTTTGATTTGATTTTGGGGTTTTCAAAAATAAACTGTTTCCGATTATCTTTTCATAGCTTTTCCATAGCAAAAGTTTTTTTTTTTAATTCGTACTTTTCGTTTTGAAAAAAAAGTCCTTCCAGACTGCCATTTAAGACCATACATACCGAATTACGATATTTTAAGATATTTTTTAAAGATAACCTCTATTCAGATGCCAAGTTGAAAAGGCAAAGTAAAAAACATAAAATACTTCTGTTTGTGTCTTTTAACATGTTACATGAATGAAAAAAATCGCCGTGTTTCTTTAAATGCTATGTTTTGGTTTATCTTTTTCAATATTAGTTCCAACAACATTGAAAAGATTCAAAATAAGTTCCTGAGGTATATATACTATAAATTACATATTCCTGTAAAAAAATATTCGTTGTAATTATCTCCTAGATAAAATGAC
Organism: Limnephilus lunatus; assembly: GCA_917563855.2. Lineage (NCBI taxonomy): Eukaryota > Metazoa > Arthropoda > Insecta > Trichoptera > Limnephilidae > Limnephilus > Limnephilus lunatus. Next base: position 42,079,851 of record OU830598.1, on the reverse strand, counting down.
CCTATTGAAACATCCCGAAAAAAGAATAATCACAGATTTAATACTATTACATAAAATAATACATTACAAAATTGACTGTCCTGAATTGCTTCAATTAATCAACATCCATGTACCCAAAAGATCTGGCCGATATTTATTACCATTTTAATTTAAAAACAACAGGACCCAGGACACTGACTTTTCCGATTGATTCCAAGACTTCATAGTCTCGGAAAAAAATATTCTGATCTGGGAAATATATTTCATCTTACAAATAATCAATTTAAATAAATGTTGTTCATTCCAATACTTTTATTTATATCGATACAAATAGACGTATATAATATATACTTTCCACCATTTTTCTTATACAGAATATCTATTTATGTGAGTATTCTCAGTCTCCGTTCAAATTTTTATATATTTTGTATTTTATGCTTTTGATGTTACATTTTTTCTTTATGTTATATTTTCTTTATTGTTTAAATTTTTAAGTATTTACAATAACAGTCAATAATAAACAACTTATAAAGAACGAAAAATTTTTGTTTGTTTAATGAACAAACAAAATAAATAAATGTCGGGATATCTTTGCTCCAAATCAAATAAGTCATGAAATATTAAATATTTTCATAACAGTCGCATGCGCTTAATTATGATCGTTTCTTTAAATATTTTCGCGATCACTATATCATTCGTATTTATATATCTCCCTTTCAATCCATGTTTAGTCATCTCGTTCTTTATAAACGCTTATAAAGGAGCTTTAAATATATTAAAAAAAAAGGAAAATATTTTCTGTGGACCAACTAAAAACGTTTATTCTGTAATATCGTAGAATTTGGAAATATAAGTCTCCGTACGCCAATGCCACATACCTACTACCTACCTATATTGGTATAACACGGTAACTATTAGCTACAATAACTGCTTACACATCTCATTGAGGAAAAGTTTGAAACGTCTCGTCGGAGTCTGGGCACGACACGATGCCCAATACACACACAGGAATGCAATACTTATAATATATCCACTATATACATACACAACACACACCACGTCTTAATTTGCGTGAAAGAAGATATATGTAGTACATACGTACATATTATGTTGTTACAAATATGTTGTATGTTGGAGGTACGTACGGAGGGACTACTTAAACTTACAACATTCTCCAAGTGTACGCGCGAAAAGAAACATCGGAACTATATAGAACCGGTCATAACATTATTAACTCGAATTATCCGAATTATCAAATTGATCATTACACGGCTAAAAATACTCGAACTCGATTGCGTACGAGACGTTGAAAGTAGAAGAAAGTTTTTATCGCAGTTTTATGGCCTCCGCAATGCTTTCAAATTTATTATTTTTGTCACGTGAATGCCACACAAGAGTCCCAACTGCCTGGAGCCGGTGAGAATTTGGTATCCCCAATGTGGGTATGTTGTGAGGCTAAGGGTGAGTGGGGAGGGAAAGGAGATGAGGTAGAGGACGGTGGGTATTCAGATCTAGTCAGAAAACACGGCTAAAGCCATTTCAAACAATTTTTCAATTCTGAATGGTGGTCTTACACCAGTGCGATACTGAGAGTATATCTTGTCTTACACCAGTGCGATAATCTCAGTATATCACTGGTGTAAGACAAGATATTAGGCGCTTGACTCGCATACCGAAGGTCGCGGGATCGAATCCCGGCGTGGAAAATAAATTTTATTTGATTAATTTGTGTTTTTTCACAATTTATTCATTAAAAATAATATATAGTATATTTGCGGCACGTTCCAGAGAGGAACATTCTCCCTGTATCGCCCTGGTGTAAGACCACCATTCAGATTTGAAACGTTGCTTGAAATGGCATTAGCCGTGTTTGGTGACCAGATCTGAATAGCCAGGTACTTCCCCACCTTCCTCTTCCCTATCTCCTTCCCCTCCCCACTACCCTCAGCCTCACAGCATACCCCAATTGGGGATGCCATAGTCTAACTGGCTTCAGACGGGAGCAGTTGGGACTCTTGTGCGGTATTCATATAAAAAATAAAAAAACTTCCTTTCTGGAAAGTGCCGCAAATATATTTTAATGGGCTAAATTGCGAAAAAACAAAACAATCAAATAAAATTTACTTGCGCATTTCGGGATTTGAACCCTATGTACCTCCGGATCGCTGAAAGCCTTACCCCTTGACCACGGAGGCCGTCAAATGAACTAAATGAATAAATTAAAAATATATATATAACAAATCACTTGTACTGAAAAGATCCTTTGAAGGCGTTATTAAAATTTTATTGACAGAGCAGGCAGAGAGGATGGAATGCCTCACAAGTCTGTCCTGCAGTCACTCCTCGCTTTATGCCCACGAACACATCGTCTTATTCAAATTCATCTGTGGTCTATTGCATATGACTCACTTGATCGTGCCATATCTTCATCGGGCGTCCCCGACTATTTCTTCCATTCACAAAAAGCACAAATAAAAAATAGTTCATTACCCATTTGCAAAAACGTTTTCATTTTAAAAAAAAATTGCTCAGAGTAACGAATTTTCAACATTTTTTTCAGACTAAATTGATAAATTCTACACAATTACGAATTTTTTAAGCACTCTATACGTCGACGTGTTAATAATAATAAAGGTTTTTATTCCAGGATGTTTTTTTTATTATTGTTTATTTTATTTAGATATAAAATTTGACATCTTATATCTAATGTTTTCTTATCTATGACTACTACAATATTATTTACTACTTACTGACTAAAATTTGGACTTTACAACATTAAGACATAATCCACGAAAAACTGCAAGACTTTTAGCCTCCTTAACATTTACAGGGAGTTCATTGAACATTTTAAAACCTTTATGATAAATATTATTTTGTGTTCCCGATAAATTTGTTTTAGGAAGCCTAAAATCGTTGCAGTTTCTCGTAGGATAACAATGAACTGTACTGTTGATTCTAACATTATTCGACATATAATCTGGTAACATTTTATTTTTTAACTTATAAATAAAAACTAGGGTATTGAAAACTAATCTTTGCCACACACTTAATATATTGAGTTGGCGTTGCATGGTTTTTATCCTGGTATATCTGCTACAGCACAATATAGACCTCATGCCTCTGTTCTGAATTATTTCCATTCTTTTAATTTGTGTTTTATTGCTCAGAAAGATTACACTTGAGCAATAATTCAGATGGGATGCTACAGTTGTGTTATAGACCAATTTCCTAGTTTTAATGTCTAATTTTCCCTTTATTCTACTTAAGAAATTAATCTTTTTGGCAATTTTTTTAGCTAGGATTTCAAAGTTAGAGTTAAGTTTTAACTTATTATCGATAATGATTCCCAAATATTTAATTTCTTCTACCTCTTCAATATTTTGATTGTCTATATTTAGGGTAATAAGGTCATTTTGTTTTTTCCCCAATACCATGAATTTACTTTTAGTTACATTTAATTTGAGTTTATTTATGCTTAACCATTTAGATATTTCATTAAGTTCACTTTGTATTTTTGACAATGCATCTTCAATATTATTTGCTATAATATATAAAAGTGTGTCATCAGCAAACAGTTTGATGGAACAGTACTTTAGGCACTTCACTATATCATTAATATATATAATAAAAAGTAGTGGTCCCAAGACCGATCCTTGAGGAACTCCAAGGTTTACTTGTTGCTCTTCAGAGATAGCATCTCCAAATTTGGTTCTTTGTTTTCTGTTTTTTAGGTAATCAGTAAACCACTGCAATTCTTTACCATGAATTCCCATGTCTTTCAATTTCATTATTAGTCTTTCTCTGTCTATCGTTTCAAAAGCACGTCTAAAGTCTAAGAATACTGCTATGATGATTTTCTTCTGATCCATACTTGTTTTCCATTCATTTATCACATAATTTATTGCTGTTTCACAGGAATATTTGTTTCTAAATCCAGATTGTTGTTTTACAAGAATATTATTTTTTTCAATAAAATTGTTTATCTGTTCTTTAACTATCGATTCTAGTAATTGTTCATATTTAGGTAATCCATTTATTGGTCTGAAGTCTTCGAAATTTTTAGCATTTATTATTTTGGGCACTGGTGTTATTATGGAAGTTTTCCATGACTGTGGAAAAATTCCCTCTAACAGAGATTCATTTATTAGTGCAACTAATCTGTCTCCTATAGCTGGCAGTGCATCTTTGATTATGCCTATCGTAATTCCATCCGTGGACGATTTTAGTTTCATTGCATTAAGAATTTTCATTAAATACTCGATGTTAATTTTATTAAACCTGAAAATATTATTATTCTCTCTTCTTTCCATTGATTGAGAAAATGTGTCTGTGACTAATGGAATGCTCTTATTTATGTTTTCGACACTGAGTATAAAATTTGTATTAAATTTTTGGGCTATTTTAGGTTTATCATCTTCAACTCCATCGGGGAACCGAACTTCCTTAGTATCTCCCTTCTGTTTACCGCTTATAATTTCTTTGAGTGTAGTCCACATTTTTCTTGAATCACTTTGAGAGGTAATTATTTTTTGTCTAATATACGAATTTTTAGTTTGTTTTATTTCTGTGCTATACATGTTTCTAAGTTTCTTATAGGTTTCCCACCTTTCTTCCGTAAATTGTATTTTACAGGCTTTATAAGCTGTATCCCTTTGTTTTTGTAGAAGATGTAGAGATTTTGTATACCAATTATTTGTATCTTTTAATATAATATTAGTTATAGGCATTAGCTCGTTTACTACAGTTTTCAGATGTCCTATTAGTTCATCGGCTTTTTCCTCCAAATTTCCTTGGTTATCGCAAGTCCACTTTTTGTTTTTTAATGCCGTACACAATTTATCCTTATCATAGTTCTTTTTATTCCTATACGTTATCTTTCGTATTTCCTGTGGTTTCGGACTACTATATCTAATTTTTGTAACAATTGTTTCGTGATCAGATATTTTGAGTTCTTCTACAGCATTAACTTCCGCATAAAAGTCATTTGAAATTACTAAATCAATCATTGTTTTAGAGGTTTTTCCTATTCTTGTATAATTTTTGACAAGTTGCTTCCAGCCTAAGCCATTTATGATCCTTTGTAGTCTCGTGCTTTTTGCATTGGGTTTCATCATATCGATATTAAGATCTCCACAGATTATTATTAAATCTCTTGTATTTATTTGTTTACGACACCATTCATCAAAAAAATCTAAGAATTTTGTATCATTTTGATTTGGGGAATGATAAATAGCTGCGTAGGTTCCCCTCTTAAAATCCTTTAGAATTTCAATAGCAAGCATCCAAGTATTATTTTTATCTAAAACCATATTTGTTGTGACTTTGTAAGAGATATTATTTTGAATTAATATTATAACTCCCCCCGTATGCCTGCTAAATGAGTCGCATCTAATTGTCGAATAGCCCTGAAATGTTATTTCTTGTAGTTTAATTTCTTCAGTAACACAAGTTTCACTCATCATTACCATGTGCGGTTTGTATTCTCTTAGCATGTCTTCAACTTCTTCGATATGTGCTAGTAAACTAGAGACGTTTAAGGAGTATATTGTTATGAAGTTTCGGTTTAATCTAAAAAATTAACCATTCTGTTCTCCTGTTCAATTTTTCGACAGTATACTGGACAGTCTTTGCTCCATACAGGGTGATTAATTTTTAAATTTAATTTTAGTCTTTCATTTGCCTTTTTGCAGTTAATGCAGGCATCACATCCTTCATTACAGTTTTTAATATCATGGGATTTTGCACATCTTGGACATGATATTTCATTTTTACAATGTATCGCCTTGTGGTTAAACCCGTTACAGTTATAGCATCTCAAAATATTTACATTGTCGTAAACACGGCATCTGTCCCATCCTAAATATATCTTTTCAGCCTTTATTATTCGTTGGTACGTGTTGCCGTCGACTTCCGCATATACTGTGTAATTTATCTGGTCTCTTTTATTTTTAAACTCTTTTATGTAAGTTACCTCAATATTTGAACTTGTTTCGAAAATGTCTTCATTTTGTGATTTTATTTTTGTTTCGATTTCCTCCCTGTCTTGTTTCTGAGTTATTCCAACAATTTTGATACTTGGTTTCTTCGCTTTAATTTTTTTTATATCGTATTTGTCTCCTAATTTTCCCTTTACCTCTTCACACATCTTGTCTATATTCGATGCATTTTTACATTCAACAATTATTCCACCATCTTTGGCGTTTCTTACACCCGTCACACCGCAGTTTATGGGATCAATATTATTTTTTATTTCAATTGTAGTTTTGACATTTTCTTGTTTATTTTTCGGTTTAATCATTACCATAGGCTCGTGTTTTTTAACTTTTTCAGCATAAGATTCATTTAAAGTTATTTTTTTAATATCATTTTTTAGGTCATCATTTTTATTTTTTATATTTTCAGAGAGACATTTATTCTCAATAATTATTTTTTCGCATTTTGTATTGAGTTGGTCGTATTTTTTAGACAAAATTTCCATTTCTTTTAGGATTGTCAAATTTTTCTGTAATACTTCCTCCATTTTGCCTTCATACATTTTAGACTGTTCGTCCACTTTATTTTCAAAGAAAGTTTTTATTATTTCAAATTCTTTTCTTAACATTGTTTTAATGTTGTCAGATATATTTTTTTCAGATGCCTCTTGCGTCATATTTGCCCTGGTGGCGCGCGTAGTGGTGGTATTCTGGTTGGTAGACATTTTTGGGTCCTCAATTTGGGTTCAAAAATACCCCCACTTTATTATGAATTTAAAATATTGTCTCTTGTTACAGTAACAGTCATAGCAATATTCTATTAACTTTTTGTCTATGGCTTCAAATGTCACTTGTCTTCAGACTTCAAATTTTTAAATTCAAATTCAAATTCAAATGGTTTCAAATTCAAATGTCACTTGTCATGGTAATTTCAATGTTTTGTTTTTAAATTTACTGTTATAGTTGATATGTTTCCACTATGATTATTTAATAATTGTAATAAGATTCACTTTTTTAATGTAATACACTAAATTTGTGCGGAAAACACAATGCAGATGTCGATTTTTGGAACTTTTTGTAGGACAAAATATTTGGTTGCTTTAGATAAAAACTCCATAGACACGAATGTGGGGAGGAGAGTGCAATCCCACACATCCCATACAGAGTATAAGTACAGCATATAATAAAAATCATAATCAGAGTCAAGGCTAAAAAATAATAAAATATATTAAAAATAAAAATCGAAAGCAAAGAAAAATAGGAAAGTGACAATAATATAATAAGATTGAAATTAGAAAGATAAAAATAAAATAAAAGAAGTAATATCAATAGATAATAATAAGGATTCAAAGATATATGATGAAATCTTTTACTGAGCTCTTATTGTGGGAGTGTCTTTCTCCAGTGTCTTTCTCCAGTGTTCTTTGATGCTCGAACCTGAAGAAAGATGGAATAAATTAATAGATGTTCTCAACTAATTATCTGAATAAAATAACTTGTGATTTAAAATAATTTGAGATTGCTTTAGTCATGAAAATCGTAATCAGAAACAGCTCATTCCGTGAGTAAAATGATAATATATAAGAATCGTCATTGAATGAAATTCTTAGAAAATGATAACAGTTGATTTATCTAATTAGTATAACGTTTATAATAAAATTATATTTATATTAGATGAAGTCCCCGGCGATGACCGGGCTTTACAGAGAGTTTTCAAAATTAAATGTAGACAGTGACCTTCCTTTGCATACAAATCAAATCCACATCACCCGCTTGCCAGCCCGCTCGTCCTCCACATACAGACATTCTCCTTTATATCCATACTAATATTGTAAATGCGGAAGGGCGTGTGTTGGATTGTTACGCTCTCACGCCTAAACTACTATACCGATTTTAAAAATTCTTTCACCAATAGAAAGCAACATTATCAGCGAGTAACATAGGCTATATATGATGGTACGCTCTGGCGGTATGAAATTTGTATAAATGAAAATGTCTGTATTTCATATATTTTAGCGGCAGGGAGGAAAGGCAGGAGGAAGGTGGGGTTCGCGAAGAGGGAAGAGACGAGGGAGGGGGAAGGCGGGGAAGATGGAAGGGAACGGGGACGCACGGGAAAGGACATGCAGGGGGAATCAATTTATTTATTTAGATGGCATTGCAACGCATGCCGGGTACCAGCTTGTACCTATTATATATTTTTTATTTTTTTATTTATTAACCAATACATATGATATACAATTAACCAATATAATATATATAATATTAGTGGTAACAATACCTCCCTAATTGAAAAATTCTCTTGTTAAGAGAGGGAGCACTATCAGATTGACAGTTCTATACATTTATACATACTTAACAGTTGTTACAATTTAAGTGTTATAGTACTACTTTGTTTTATACATAATGAATAATAATTTTATACATAATGAATAATTTTATACATAATGAATAATTTGCATTTTTTTGTTTGTACGTATTGGAAGATTTTTATACATAATGAAAATATAAGTTGGCTTTTTTTTAATATTTCAACCAATTTACAAAAAACCTTGACAAATTATATACTTAAACCTTTCTCATGAATCACTCTATCTATGGGTACCGCCGCCCCGGGAACCTTTATTGGATAACCAACACCTCTGTCATAGGTCACCGCAAGTGGTTCCGTTTGGTGATTTAGCAAAGGTGCCCGGCTTCATGGGGTGAGGTTTGTCTACGTCTTGGCGGATGACCAGGACATACTGAACCCCAGATTCCTACCCACCCTTTAAACCCTTTTCCTTCCCAGAACTCTCCTCTCCTTCTTTTCCTTTAAAAGAACCTCCACACAGCATCCCCAAAGATGACATAGGCCCTGAGGGAAATTATTTTCCTCAAAGCCTCCTGTGTGGAGCTCATATAACAAAATCTCTTGGTGAAAACCGCTTGAAAATCAATTCAGTAATTTATGAGTTTATCGCGAACAGACACACAGACAGACGCGGCGGAGGACTCTGATTTATAATATGTATAGAAGTTTGTATAAAATCTGGGTATCTTTATATTGGAAATTCAAGCCGGTGCTAGTTACTAGTTACGGCTTACGTAAGCTCTGCTTTGTAAGTGCTAATAAGCAAGGCGTTCAAAGAAGCCCATTTCAAAGGAAAAGCTCTTCCATATAATCAAAGGTAATTTTCTCCTTACCACAAACTTTAATTATCACTTCACCGGTGGTCAACTTCCGACAACGAATGAGCCTCTCTTCTTACCTAAGAACATTAAAGTCCCGAAAACTGAGATTGGTTCACAATTACGAAAATAACAACGTTGCATTTGGGTATTTATATCGCATTTTATGCAATTTTGGAAGATTTTATTTGAAGGCGGTTTACCTACTCGATTAAGTTTAGTAAAAAATATATAATTTTTAATAAATATTTACCATATCGAGAGGTAAGGTTCTTGACTCGCAATCCGAAGGCCGCGGGATCGAATCCCGGCTTTGCAAATACATTTTATTTGATTAATTTATGTGATTTCATAATGAATTCCTTTAAAATTACTTATATTAGTATATTTGCGGCACGTTCCAGAGTGCAAGATACTCTTAGTATCGCCTTGATGTGAGATTGTCATTCAAAATTAAAACTTTGTTTGAAATAGCTTTAACCGTGTTTGTTGACTAGGTCTGAGTGGGCAAGTACTTCCCCACCTTCCTCTTTCCTATCTCTGTCACCTCCCCACTACCTTCAGCCTAACAAAATACTCAAATTGGGGATGTCATAGTCTCACTGGCTCCAGACGGGAGCAGCTGGGACCTTATTTAATAAGTTTTTTAAAATAAAATCTCTAAATACTAAGTTATGAGATGATGAAGAAAGGAATATTAGAATGCTCGCCATAAATCAAGTATTATTTATACGTAATGGTCCGGTACATTAGTACGACATTTAGAAATTATCTACTAGTAACCCAGAAAAATTCATGTTTTTGTTTATTTCACTACAAGTTTTTCTGCATTATAATTGATTTGGTAGTGTTTATGAGTAATCTGAGTATTATACCAGACACAGGATATACTTTTACCAATAACCGCATACTCAACAAAAATTTCGATTTTTGGGAGATGTCTGACTAATCAACTAAACGATCGAAATGCTAGCCTTTCTTACTTAAAATTAGTCTCAAAAGAGCTCACGTGAGAACCTACATAGTAAAAAGAAACCTAAATTCAGTTTTTAAATTAATATTAATCAAGCCGTACATTTATTGTATTAAAGATGGGTATATGATTAAAAAAATGTATCGATTTGAAATTGGTAAAATTTTAAGACCAAAACAGACTGGTAAAAAATCACCAATATTTATTTAAAATAATAATATCTTGTAGACCTATATCTTTATATTTTAAATTCATGATAAATGTATTCCTCAGCACTGGAAAACCCAGTGTGGAAGACACTGCAACAAAAAATATAAATGTAATCGATAAATTGATTTAATAAAATGTTGTAACGGGAAGTATGTACAAACATTGTTTTTATGTGGAAGAAATAAACAATTAAGGTCGCTAACCCAAGTAAAGGAATCCTTTCACTACAGTTAATTTGGTATTTATACATTATATTTACAAATTTTCTTGATATAAACATTCAAAAAACTAATCAAGTAAACTAGAATAATAATAAAGGATTCACATTTAAAACAAAAAATAAACAAGATACAGTTTATAATAATGACTAATGTGCAATAATTTATTTTATCAGGAAAGGAATATAATGGCTATACTAAAACTTTGCGTTATATCAATCAGTTAGCAGAAAAAGGAAAGCATTTGTCAATCCTCTTACGTTATATAATTGTTTTACATAATGCTTCAAATTAAACTGTCATGACACCGACAATAAATATCCAACAACTAGGGGTAGTTTCTCAACAATTTTCCTGTAGCTGTCGGATTTTAAATGGACCGTTATTGTATTTTTTCCATTTAACACTCTTGATATCCGGCGCCCCATTCCTTGCCACACCCCTCCCCCCCAATCCGGCCCACCTCCCAACCGCGAAACCAAAAAGTTTCACTGGGGTCAGTCGCGGGGCCTTGGGACTGTTGCTAGGCGGGAAAATTCCTATACACACCACCAAACGATATTCAGCGTACAACTGGCGAAACTATCAAACAAGCCGACATGCAAACAAAATTAATCCACTTGAAAGAAAGGCTCGAATGGGCGTACATAATACTCTTAAAAGTCTGTCGGAATTCGAAGAATTTTTTTGGAGGTGTCACTGCGCTAGATGCCTCTCTTTCACGCTGAAGCCGTACTTCCACTGCGTGAATACAAATCGCCAACCACTTGTACAGATACAATGAGTATTACGTGCTACGAGTAGATATCTATATATATGAGTACAAATTCACGCGTGTATGTGTTTGCGAATTCCCGCCAAAACTTGGCTTGGCGGGAAGCCGCGTCTGGCGCATCCGGACTAGCCTCAAGAAAAGTAATAGATTTTCAAGAAAAAGCACAATTAAATCCAAAGTATTAAAGGTTTTCTTTCGTAATAAACAATATCTTTTCTTGAAGTGTCTTCATTTTCTAGGCGCATAGTAACCCGATGTAAACTCGTAGTTAAGAGGCGGAGAGTACAAACTACAAATTCGTATTCGTAGTTCGTAGTTCGTAGTATGGGAGTACACCTCGGAGGAGAAGGACGTCAGACAGTACGATGGCCTTTTAAAAAATATTTAATTCAGTAATTTGTAAGTTCATACCAAATATACTTTTCTTGGGTAAAAATGTCACATTGAAAACACCATATCAAAACAAAAAGTAAAACCGTCAAAAAGAATATTAAACGAAAATTGCGCAGCAAAGAAAATGTATTTTATTCTTTATCTAGAATATAGACAGTGCGCATCGATATAATTATAGATAGTAAGTATGTTAGATAAGTAATTAGACAAAATGTGTATTTGATTGAATAGAATGATTAGGTAACTGGCTTAATTGATGTTTTATTTATATTTGCAATAAATAAGTACAAAGCGTGCTGATTACTTGATAAAACGAATGTAATTAAAGATTAGCTGGCCTGTTAGACAATCGGTATGCATTATCGTTGAAATGTTGGTTCTGTGATTCAATGATAAAGTTTTTTAAATGATTAAATTTTAATTATCAAATCACTTTCAATAAGTATAAAAATCAGGTATATTATCCTAAATCAAGAGATATCTTGAAAATATAACATCAAAAATCCAATTACCTCGCTACTTACAACCCGGAATCATTTTTAAGTTTATAAGTTAGGAGAGAACGGTAGAAGAAGTCGGAGACGCCCGAGGAAGACATGGCACGATCAAGTGAATCAGATACTTGAGTCGGGCCATGTCAAAAGTCAAGAGAAGAGAAGTTATATTTTTAAATTTTAAATTTTTTTTTTTTTTAAACATTCCCGGTTTACGAATAACCCAACAATGTTTGAAAATCTCCTATTACCACCACAGAAAGCCGAAAATGTTGCTTGTGTTGTGGTGGAGGACTTAGCCAGCCGAGGAATCGAACATGCGACGCCCGGGTGGGACCCAAGCGCTATGCCCACTCAACCACTGACCGGTCTGTTAATAGTAGAGAATGTATGAGACGATGTATGAATGTGAGTGAGGCAAAGAGTGTGTGCGAAGACCGAGTTGTTTGGCGGTCCGTCCTCTCTGCCTACCCCTGCGGGGAAACGGCGTGATGGTTAGTTAGTTAGGTTAGGAAAGGATATAAGGCAGGAGGTAGGCACTCATGTATTAATCGGCTGATTAATACTACATAATGATTTTTAAAACCTAACCTAACCTCACTTAATCTACACGTTACAAATATACACATGTGGAAACTCACCTTATATTTTAATCGAAGGTTTTATTTTCATAATTTTTTTTTTACATAAGCTCACCCAGGAGGCCCCCAGGAGAATAATTCCCCTCGGGGTCTATATCAACTTTGGGGATGCTGTGTAGAGGGTCTTTTTAGAGAAAGGCAGGAGAGGAAGTTCTGGGAAGGAAAAAGGTATGAGGGGTGGATAGGAATCTGGGGGTCAGTGTGCCCAGGAGTGACGGATGTATGAATCTATTCCTCACACTGCGGTTCAAGGCGATGGGTCGGAAGAGTCCGGCTGGAGAGGTCAACAGGCCTCCCTTAATCAGTCTCCTCTGATCCAGCCCCCCACGCAATGGTTGGGCAAACGTATCGGCCACCAAGACCTAGACAAACCTCATCCCATGAACCCGGGCACTCCTGCTCACCAAACGTAGCGAAACACTTGAGGTGACCTGTCGCAGGGGTGTTGGTTATCCAATATATGGTTCCAGTACCTACCCATACTCGCCACCCAAATTGAAATTTTGAAGTATGAATCTATCCCTCGCACCGCGACGAAAGGCAATGTTCCGAGAGAGTGCTGCTGGAGAGGTCGAAAGATCTCCCTCAACTGATTTCTACCGATCCAGCAGCTGGTGGGCAGACGCATCCACTTCCAAGATCCAGACAGACCGCACCACATAAATCCGGTCTCCTCTGCTAAGTCACGAAGCGTAGCTTGCCACTAGGGGTGACCTACGGCAGAGGTGTTAGTTATCCAATAAATGGTTGCCGATACCCAAATACGCCTCTCAAATTGGTATCCACAATTATGCTTTAGATAAATGTTGTAACAACCGATGAATTCCACTGAATTCAAAAATGTTGGTTGGTAAAAATTGTCATAATTTTGTCGTTTAATATACTGTATGTTCTGAAGTTTTAATAAATAAATAAATTGTTGTTAAAATAAAATTAAAAACTCTAAGAACCGAGATAAGATTTTGCCAAGGTTTTGCAAATTGTATTTGCCACATCTTCGGTTGAACTTATAGGCATCTGGTAGGAAGGCAACGAACCTAATTATATCAAGATGTTTAAACGAGGTATGAGGAAAAAACATTGTAGAATTTGAGTAAGGAGACGTATAATTCTAGAGTCTTGATGAAGTAATAAATTAAATCTGGTTAGGTATTAGGTGCTTACCCTAATTACGAGACATATAACCGGTTATTTCATGATAGGTTTAAGGTGTATCGATATTTAATAATGGTGACTTTTATTGGTTGGATAAAAATCACCAGGAACTTCGATAAACCAGTAAAATTAAAGGTATATATTTTTATTAGACTTTTTTTCGTAATTTTATCAGCTGTCACCGTAGTCACGTTAAACATTTAAAAAAATCGAGTGCAGTTCACATGCGGTAGAAATGAAATCTTCACCCACACAATCGCAACCAATAGGCTTGAAAAGTGAGCTCATAATCAAAGTGGCCAATGCAGCTTGAAATCCTATAGTGTTTGTCTCTTTTTAGTGTCACTCGTTTCCGTTTCATCGAGTTCCAAATCACAACGGTGCTAAAGAAGTTTTACTTCAAAAATTAGTTTGTATTTCTGAAAAAGTGGAGTAAATTCATCGTAACAATAATTAGCATAAAATATATGAGATCGGATTGATGTTATCCAGAGTAGCAAAACTTTCGAAGCGCGAACTCCGACGTTATGAAATTTACACAGATTTTGTGGTAGGTCAACGCAAGCTTTTTCAGCCTTCAATGTAATTTCTATCATGAGTTATGGAGCTTTGAAGTCCCCATAATTTAACTGTTCAAAAATATATTTTAAAACATTAACATTTTTTTCTAAATTTTTCACTATTTAAAATTGAGATTTGGCAAAAGACTGTTGATAATCGGAAAGAGCCTAGGTCGTTAAGCAAGTTGACATACCTAATAACTATTATAAAATTAATAATAAATAACATATAATATTCATTACTTACAATTTACAGGTGCACAATAGGTATGGGTACTGCGTATTTATTAAATATGCAAAAGAATAAAAAAAAATCCTCTTTTCGTCCTACAGAGAAAACGACTAGAAGCGTAGATAGCCACATGTTTAGGATTTCCCGTATGATTATACTAATTTTAATGGCTTCCTAAAGGTGTCGTACAGTAGATTAACTTTTAAATTGGCGAATGTATAAAACAATAGATTATTGTTCCGCCTAAAGCTCATTCCGGTGTCAGGCTTAGGCAATACATAAGTAGACCAGCCTTTAAAAACAACGATAGATTTCTTTATCGGTAAAGAATAAATTAGATAGTTTGTTAAATCAAGCTTTGTTGTAATTAAACCATATCAATCCATTTCAATGGTTCGGAATTTAATTTAAGCTCGGAAAGCTCTCACCATTTCATCAAAAATAACCTACAACATTTTACAATGCTGAATCGTTGAGCATATGGAACTATTAACTTGATGTTTTATAAATACGGTAATTATTAATAGTTTTACTAATCCGCTTGTACTGTAACACAGAATTATGACCTCCGTGGTCAAGGGGAAAGGTTCTCGACTAGCAAACCAAAAGAAATGTGGATTGAATGGTTTTAGCCATGTTTGGTGACTAGATCTGAATAGCCAGGTACTTCCCCACCTTCTTCTTCCAGGTGTCCTTTCCCTCCCCACAACGTCAGCCTCGCAACATAACATAATACCATAAAACGCCTAAACCACTGAACTGATTTTTTTAATTCTTTCACCAATAGAAAGCTACATTATCAGCGAGTAACACAGGCTATATATAATGGTAAGCTCTGGCGTTATGAAATTTGCATAAATGAAAATTTTTTTAGCGGCAGGGAGGAAAGGCAGGAAGGTGGGGTTCGCGGAGAGGGAAGATATGAGGAAGGAGAAGTAGGGAAGGTAGAAGGGAACGAGGACGCATGAGAAAGGACATGCAGATTTCTTTGAATGGAATTGCAACGCATGCCGGGTACCAGCAGTATTCAATAAATTCTTCTTGTTGGCCACATATGGATATTTTTTTTATGACTACCTAAGAGCTATTTATTCGAATAATAAAACCCGAAGCCTCTATCTTTAATCAAGAATCTGGAATGGCGAAATGGTTTAAATTTCGATGTCCAATTTACATTATTGTCGATGAAGACAAGGTGAAAAAAAAAACAATGCCAAATTCTCCCGCCAATATGAGAGTGTAAGATAGATTGACCTACTGTTAGGAATAAATAATATATATTATAAAAGAAGTAAGAAGTATATATTGATTTAAAGAGTTTGATGTAATTCACGTATATCTTGCTCAAACCCAGAGAAGAGGTGGCATC
The DNA here is from genome assembly GCA_917563855.2 of Limnephilus lunatus. Taxonomy (NCBI): domain Eukaryota; kingdom Metazoa; phylum Arthropoda; class Insecta; order Trichoptera; family Limnephilidae; genus Limnephilus; species Limnephilus lunatus. The sequence goes on along the minus strand of OU830598.1, from coordinate 42,063,709 downwards.
TCTTCTAGAATATTTTATACTTGCAAAAAGCTTTTCGCCGCCTACTTATTGACGTCATACGATTTTCGTATAAATTTTCCGTCAACCTACAGAAAACCTAAACGGTTAAATAACGTCTTTCAGTTTCGGTAAATATTATTTATTTAAAAATAGACCCACCAAACTAGGCCAATGCTTTGTGAGAAAAATACGAATAAAATAAAATTATGATAATACAAGCCAAACTAATTTTAAAAAATGAATAAAGAAATAAAAGAAATTATTTATTTATTTTCAATATTAATGCCTTTCGGCTTTTACATTACATGTATAACATAGTGTAAACAACATGAAAAATTCAGCTCTAGACTTGTAAAACGGTTCCATGCCAACTCAGAATGAAACCAACTCAGAAACACTTTATCAACACAAGGTCAACAAAAGCTATGAAAAAATAATTTAAAAATAGCCGGTAACCCTAACCTAACTTAACCTATTTAACCAATTTTTTAATATTTTTTATCATCACTCTTAATGACCTTTCTGGGGTGCTTCTGACTTGGTTTCATTCTGAGTTGTCTGGTCACCTGTAAAACATTAAGAAATCGTTGAGAAAGACATTTGTATTTGTGCAGATGATAAAACGAAAAAAGTGCTACGATATTTAAATATGACAATATTGCAAGAATAAAAGAAATATATTTATATACAATATATGCAAATAACTTAACTTAAAGAGTGCGAAAACATTATTGGCTTAGTTTTGAATTAATTCTGTGTAGTAGTATATTGAAATGGGACATGGTCGTAGTATTGTCACAATAAAACGGTAGTACTGACCTTGTATTTCTGGCTGGCACATTAAAATTAATGAGCACCAAAACTTCAGGGCTGTTAATTGTAATATGCACGATTTTAAATAAAAATACCATATCGAAAACAGTTCTTCTGTCACTCAAATTTAATAGATTAGATAAACGCAGAAGATAGGTGTAGTTTAATTGTTTTTTCGGTATTTTCAGTTTATAATTTTAAAAGCTTAGGAATGTTTAATGTACTCTTTCTGTTGTTTGAGAATGCACGTTATAGTGAGGATACCATACAGTTAAGTTATATTCAACCTGACTCCTCACTAGTGATGTATACAGATGTTTTAATGTTGGTAAAATCTTTAGCCACTTATAATCTTAAGCTAACATTTTTAAACCCACCTTTGAGACATTTTCAATGTGTGATATGAAGTTACGTTTATTGTCGATCGATAGTAACACCCAAGTCATTAATTTCAGTAACAGATTGGAGAATAATGTTATTGATTGTGTGATTGAAATAAATGAAATTTTTTATTTTAAAAAATCTCGTAGATGTGCATTTAGTAACATTAAGGAATAGCTTGTTGACGCTTCACCACTCAATTAATTTTGACAATTTTGCTGAGAGAATTAAACAGTCGTCCAGGCTAAAAAATTTAAATATTAAAAAAATAAAAAAAATTGTAATTAAGATCTCCGTTCCATTATTTGGGCAACTGTCCGGTTGTCGGTGCATGATGAATTTGTAATAATCTGATTCTCCAAGTCCAATCCTCTTCGTATAGTCGTATCCTTAACATCCACTGTGAGTATGACGAGCTCTTTTTGTATGGGGCTATATGGCTGCAGAGATGGTCCATCTCTCAGGGTATATTTTAGCCTAAAGTTATTTTTTTGAAGGACTTATTGTGGACACTTAATAACATCACGTCATCGCGTGTATCCAGCTTCCTTGCATTCTCACTGACGTAGGCAGGTGGTGAGGGCTTCGATGACGTCACAAAAAGATTTGTGTCATCAATCATTTTGTCAAAACCGACTGTTTATTTTTACGTACATTATTTTAGCCAGTAAAAAACTTACATATTTCAGAAGGTTGTAATACTAAAATGGACTAATCCTTCATTGGAGTCTTGTCTGTCCTTGCGACATTTTTGATCGTAGGTATATATAATAGGGGGGTATTTCACAATTTCACCATCACCACTAATTTGAGGGGGTATTTCACCATCTCCCTTATAGCTTATCTATACGATAACGAATATTAATAAATTAACAAATAAATTATCGCAACAGGTAAAAAAAACTCGGCTAACGTATCCTAAATATAGCCACTATTTATAGATTCAAGTACCGAATAATAAACTCGGACTGTTTGATAAATCGAAAATTTATATTGTCGTAGGTACGAATACCCCCTGAGAATTACATTGAATGATTTCTGACAATATTCTTTGGACGGTGCTGTACTGGATTCGCAAACATCGTTGGTATTTGGTTTAGATAATTCAGATTTGCATGCTTAAGTCTTTATAAAACAATTTACACAAAATACATTTTTGGAACACTTAATATTAATTTCGGCATTAGCACAGCTGAAAAACTTCTATTTGGATATGTATTTATTTCATGGTCATCCGCGTACTGTTTATTTAGTAATTTACCCAACGGCAGGTGTAATTCATTTTCAAGGATGCAAATTTGACAAATAAGAGACGGTAAGTAAACTAATATTTCAAAAATAATAATATTATTGCACTTGTCAGGCATTGATCTCGTGATTTCCAAGTCCAAACACAATGAAGGACATTGATCTGAGGCGTTTTTCAAAAGTGACGATTTTCCTACGGAATTTATAAATATTTATAAAACAGTAAATAAATAATACGAAGCAGAACTATATACTTGACAATTTTGGGTGTAGGTATTGATAGACACGGGTCAGTGTGTCCAGGATTGACGGACATATGAATCTATATCTCCCATTGCGTTGGAAGGCGATGTTCCGAGAGAATCCTGTTGGAGAGACCAAAAGATATCTCTCAAAAAGTCTCTCCCACTCTGGCTCGCTGTGGGTGGGCAGACACACCCTCGGACCTAATCCCTGGAATTCGGGCATTCCTGATAAGACACCATACGTAGCGAACCACTTGGCAGAGGTGTTGGTAATCCAAAAAGTGGTTCCCGGGCGGTTATTTCTCCCTAATTTATTCCAGAATGTATGTAGGGGTAGTGCAATGCAATACGTTTCATATTTTGAAAAAATAACAAAAAAACAGATAAAATAACGATACAAAGAATAAAAACAGAAAAGAAAAGAAAAATATTATATACCTACATTTATGCAATTATCCGTTTATGGCGGGTATTTAATCGTCTCCCGTCTGAAGAGGGCCATCAGGGGAGATTCCATCCAGACAGCTATGGCAATAACGATCATGTTCTTCGATTGGCATAGTCTGCACCATGAGATTCCCATGTGGTGACGGAGAAGTGCTCTGACGAGTGCACTCGTCCCTCCAGAAACATTTCCGGAGCGCTGCAGTATCTCGGTAGGCGTAATAGTTGGCGATAAACATTATCGCAAGCAATTTTTTTAACAATCAGTATACATTTTGGGATGTGTTATAAAGGAATATAAAAATTCATTCATTTATAAAACTCATCACAAATAGGGACAAGGATCTTTTTTTTGGTAAGGAAATTGATGCTCAATTATACGAAATCATGTAAGTGAGTAAATAATAAAATTTGCAAATAATAAAAAAAAGATAAGTAAAAAAAACTCTAGATTTATCAATAATAGATTTCAAGATTTAAAAGAAATACTATAATAGATAATAAAAGAGATGCACTCTTTCAGTAGTGTCAGGCGCTATATAAATTAGTCAAATATTATTATTTCAGGTAATTTTTCAATTTAAGCTGGAAACCATAATTATTTTCGATAGTTTTTAGATTTAACGGGAGGTTGTCGAAATAAGTTATTCCTAGACACAGATAGGTATTTTGATTAGGGATATTCTGATATCTTGTTGATATGTTGAAAGTTATTATTTTGGCATCTGTACTTCAAAAGTGAAAACGCCCTGACAGCATACCTTCTCTAACGGATATCGCTCTTCTTTTTTTTCCATTTCCTCGATGTGTTTCAGGCCGTCATCAATCGTCTAGCCAAATCGGGAGTTTTGCATAAGTTCATTTCCAATATGCTGGTGCAAACATAGTATCATTTCTAATTGTCTTTCTTTAAATTCTACGAAAAAGTGATGAAAATTATGGTAATTTTATAATTTAATTAGGGAATTCCATTATAATTTTTTTGTTTCCACGTCGGATTTTGTATGCTAGTTTAGTTAATTTGTGTGATTGATTTACAGTTAGATTTACAATAATAATAATATTTGGATGTTTTGTAAAGCGCCGTTTTTGTGAAAAATCACCTCAAGGGCGCTGTACAAACTTACAATATATTTCAACAATCTTACTTCCAACTACAAACTAGACAAACCATAATAACAACTTATGGCTAAAAATTGCATCCATTGGTTCATCGATCACCGATACGAAACTATATATATATATATAATATGATTTAATTCTTTTCTATTGATTTATAAATAAAACACTTGTGTTGCAAAGTTTAACAAAGAAACGACATTTATGTTTATTTATAATAAAATAATAGAAAATAAAACAAGTGACAATTGATAATTACATTCCAAGTATTCCAACTGACACTACAGGATTCAAATTTAAATGGAATATATTGCCATTACATCTCCCCTCCCCCTGGAAAGAAAATTACTGCAAAATTTTCACTCATCTTCGATGTCCTCTTCATGGTTCATAAATAAAGGTGCTGGAGTTAACTTCGAGATGTGGAAAAAATTTGATTCAAATTTTTTTCGACCAGTGTTTATCTTGTAAATTGAGTTTGATAATTTTTCTATGATTTTGTATGGTCCGATTCTCAATTCGTCGAGCTTCTTCCTGTTAAGTTTGTTTCCATTCTCCACAAAAACAGTATCACCAACTTTGAAGTCAAAGTGTCTCCTGGTTTTATCGTAAATTATCTTGTTGTAATTATGTGACTTCATAGTATTTTCTAGAGCTTTTTTTCTCTCTTGAATCAAATCGATGCCGGTCTTCTTAAGTTTTAACTCATTTGGCAAAATCGTAACATCTGTGCCGTCAAGTAGGTACTGTGGCGCATATCCAGTAACAGTGTGCTCCGTTTCATTATAGTTTTTTACACAATTATGCGCTATAGTTGTCCAAGCTACTTTTGAGTCATTTTCGTTGATTTTGCATCTAATTTTATTGACCAGCGTTTGGTTCAATCTTTCATTTAATCCATTTGAGAAAGGTGAGTTCACTGCAGTAAAAATTATTGGAATATTTTTTTCATCCAAAAATTTTTTGAATTCTCTAGAATTGATACCCGGGTATTGGTCTGAGAGTATCATGCCAATGTCATTAGTTTCTGTGGAGTTTAAGAGTTTGATGAAATCATTGGTATTTTGAGTTCTTGATGTCAAAATATATGCAAACCTCGTGAAATGATCTGATAACAGGTGCAAGTATCTCTTTGTTGATCGTGAATCCCCAAAACCGCCTATTGTATCAATGGAACATATTTCAAAAGGTTTTGTTGCGGGACCCAAGTGGGACATCAATCCATATTTATTTTCACCTCTTGATTTGTTCTTTAAACATACTGCACAACTTTCGCAGGTTCTCTTTATATTATTTGTCATGTTTTCTGCTGTGTACCATGAGCTTATCATTTTTTGCATTTGTGTAATTCCTATGTGACCTAGTTCTGTATGAACATTTCTGATAAAGTCTATGCTGAATTTTTCTGATAGAATTATTTTTTCTCTTTTTTTTACTTTCTTGTAATAAACATTATTTTTCGATATCAATTTATCTCTTCTGCACTGTATCTTCTCATTTTTTACCTGATCTTTTAAGATATCTTCTAATTTTATTAAGTTGACAATTTTTAATTGCTCATCTGTATTTTCATTTGATTCCAGCACTGGGTTTCTGCTTAGACAGTCAGCTTCCAAATTTTGTTTTCCTGGAGCATATTTTATGTTAAAGTCATATTGAGAAAGATAATATGTTAAATCACCTAGCTCTTCATCGGTTCTAGATTTGAGATTCATGTTTTCCAGTGGTTTGTGATCTGAGTAAACTGTAAATGGTTTACCTATCAACCAGTATTGCCAGTATCTCACTGCTTCTTTTATAGCTAAGCATTCTAAGTAAATTGCTTTTTTCTTTTTCTGGGCGCCATTAAGTTTTTTCGAAAAGTAAGCTACAGGTTTTTCTTTTCCATCAGACTGTGTTTGTTTTAAAATAGCTCCAAGGCCTTCTAGAGAAGCATCTGTATATATATTAATTGGTAAATCTTGATCAAAAATTTCCAGGATTGGTTGTGAGCATAGTAGGTTTTTCATCGTTTCAAAAGCATTTTGGCATTTATCAGTCCAAATAAACTTTTGGTTTTTCCTTAGTAAGTTATGCAAAGGATCTAGTATTATTGCACTCTTCGGAATGTACTCATGATAAAAGTTGATTTTTCCTAGAAATTGTCTCACATTCTTCTGTGTTTTTGGAATAGGAAAATTCTTTATTGAAATCAAATTATCCTTTACTGGCTTGACTGAATTATTCTGAATTATATGACCCAGATATTTTACCATGTCTGATGCAAATGTGCGTTTTGTAAATTTTAATCTAAAACCTTCAGTTTTGATTGCATTCAGCAACTTTGTTAAATGATCGATGTGTTCAGCAAAAGTTTTTGAAAATATAAGTATGTCATCTATGTAATTGACAGCAAAATCGGTTAGTTTATATTTTCTCAATATATTGCTTAATATCCTCTGAAAAATTGCCGGAGAGGTCTTTAATCCAAAAGGTAGGCAGGTCCACTGAAAATGCCCCTCCTGTGTTACAAATCCTGTTTTTTTTTTGTCTTCAATCCGCAACGGAATAGACCAAAAAGCTGAGTTTATATCCAGCGTTGAAAAAAATTTGCGATTTCTGGTCTTTGTCATTAGGTCTTCAATCAATGGAAATGGTTGAGCTTGAGGTATTACTATTTTATTTAAGTCTCTGAAGTCTATGCATAATCTGGATCTTTTGTTTTCTTCTTTTTTAAATGCTAGAGTGACAGGTGCAGCAAATGGGCTGTACGACTCTTCTATCAGTTTATTGTCTATTAATTTTGCTATTTGCTCTTCTATTTCCTTTTTATCTTCTACGCTGCATCTGTAAGGCCTCTTACTACAATATTTATCCACCAATAAGTCTATCTTCGCTTCATATCCATTAACAGTACCAACATCGTATTTACTTTTCGCAAACACTGATGTGTATTTGCCTATTAGTTCATTTATTTCTCTTTTTTGATCATTATTTAAATGATTTATTGTTATTTTAAAATCTTCTTCTTTAACATGTTCATTAAAATTAATTTGGTGTTTTTCTATAATGTTCTTATTTTCAGAATGTTTAAATTCAGTATTTGTTTTCATATTTGTAGAATTTTCTTCTTTTTTATTTGTATTATTCAGGCAGATTTTCTGTGATATTTGTAAGTCTTCACTTTGGATTAGTTTGAAGTCTTTTATCATGTCTAATCCAATCAAAAAATCATACTTAAAATTGTGTTCATCAATAATGTACACATCAACATTTTTCTCCAATTCAAAAATTTTAATCTTCAACGTTGTCAAACCACTCGTTTTTTTAACACCATTAATCGTTACTAAATTTGCTTCATTCAAATTGTTTCCTTTTCTTTTTAGTTTCAAAAACTTAGAATTAATTAGAGAAACATTTGAACCCGAATCATAAATTCCGTATATTTTCAATTCATCATTTAGTAATAGTTTGACTTTGATTAATGGTGTTACTATTAGTTTTTTTGATCATTTTCATTTATCTCAGTCTCTATCACTGAATTGTTTACATGTTTAATGGCATTTCTCTTAAATTTTTCATCCTCTTTTGTTTTGAACCAGCATGTGGCTTCAGGGTGGTAACGAGTGCCCTTATTCAATTTTTCACAAATTTTACATGGCTTTTTATCCTCATTTTTATTATATTCTGCATTCCCAAATGTTCTCCTATTCATGAATCTTTTTTTGTTGACCATATGTTCATACTTGTTTATTTCATTAAATAAATCCACAGTATCTTGTAATCCTTCTCTATCGATCTTGTTAAGTATGAATTCTGGTAGTCCGGAAGCAACAAGATCTATCAAAGTACCGGTGTCGATTGATCTTCTCATATCCAATAGAAGTTTTTCTTTTCTCATAGCATAATCCAACAGAGAACCATCTTTGTATCTAAATAATAGTGCGTAGGTGACAGGGTTCCATCCTTTGTTTGCGAATGATTCACAGAATTTGTTTTTCCATGTTGACCACTCTGAGTTCATTGTTAGTTTAATAATCATGGAACTATACCAATCTACACAACTTTTATCCATGAACAATCTTAGTATTTCTATTTTTTTTTCATCCATGGTCACATCAAATCGTAAACATTCTTTTTCAAACACTTCTATCCACTGGCTTGCATTTGTATTTTTACTACAGAATTTTTCTATAACAAAATTCTCAGCAATGTTTTTGAGGCTCTGTTGCTTATCTTCCATTAATTTTACCATCAATCTTCCCAGTGTATCTTCTTTTTGATGTACTTGTAAACTTTCTTCTTCCAATTCTTCGAGGTATTGGTCTCCGAACTGTAGGTTTCCATCTTCGTCTACATATGTTTTTTTTAGTTCTTCTGTCATTGTTACCCAGACTCTTCTAACCTGGTATCTTTTTTTTAAACTATTTTTTACTTTGCCAAAAGCACCACTTTTCATAATCTCCTTGTGATGGCTGGCGGATTGTAACATTTCTGGTATTGTAAACACTTTTTCATCACTTGTGACTATTTTTGTAATGCTAATAATATTTGACTTGCCATCGCCTCCAGGTAGTAGCGTAAATTCAAATTGAAGTTTCTCCATTTGTGGTTACGAAAAATGTCGTTTTATAATATGATTTAATTCTTTTCTATTGATTTATAAATAAAACACTTGTGTTGCAAAGTTTAACAAAGAAACGACATTTATGTTTATTTATAATAAAATAATAGAAAATAAAACAAGTGACAATTGATAATTACATTCCAAGTATTCCAACTGACACTACAGGATTCAAATTTAAATGGAATATATTGCCATTACATATATATTTTATTTTTTTTTTTTAAAGAAAGACAAATATTCCCGGGTTACGAATAACCCAACAATGTTTGAAAATCTCCTACTACCACCACTGAAAGCCGAAAATGTTGCTTGTGTTGTGATGGAGGACTTAGCCAGCAGAAGAATCGAACACGCGACGCCCGGGTGGGACCCAAGTGCGATGCCCACTCAACCACTGACCGGTCATTATGTACAATGATTTGACCAGTGAACGCGATACTGCATAAAAATGTACATGTATTAATTTATTTATACTCTGTACAGGCAGAAAACATACTGGAAATATAACTGAGGGTTTGAACTTGCTCGGTGCTACAATACAACTTTTAATATTACGTATCTTTCAAAGTGATCGAGTAAAAACCAGCCCCAGGTTAGGCACGTTACAATAATCCCGTCCACGGGTTATGGTCGGTGGACATAAATCCCAAAGTCTTGCCACCAGTTTAGATAACTCTCAGCTCATCAACACCCATTTGTCAGCCAGCCTCGCGTTGATATACGTCTTGTAATTAACATTCAACTACGTGGCAAGTACGTGGTGAGTTGAGGTAACTTATAAAATGTGTATAAACCACTCAGTAAGTGTGCGTCCCTTGTCGCAAACTGAAACTATGAACGTCAAGAAGTGGTGAAACAAAATAAAATTGATACTAAACGGTAGTAGCATGAGGTGCATAAAGCCTGAAAAGCTGTGCCTACCCTAAGAAAAACGTATAAAAAAATAATATGTTTAGACTTAAATGTTATCTTCTTCTTCAATGATATATTTAATTGATGGGAATAACCTTAAAAAGTTATAAAAAGAGAGTTGTTCTTATAAAAAAAAAAAAAATATTCTGTGTGTTGGAATTTAAAAAAAAGGAGATTTGTTGGAAGATTTGCTCTTAACAAAAGTTGACTTTTTTTAGAACAGGCTGTTAATAATCACACGTGTAAAGCATCCTTGAGAGGAATTTTTTTCAGTGAATGGCGTTATAGGCTTAATAATCACTGGTTTAAGATGAAGCCATACTAAATAATGCAAAATCATACAAAATCGTATGTTTTTGTTTTGAAAATTTGACCGCTTAGAAGTATTATATGCTTCAATTAAATACTGCGTGTAGAACATACCTTGGCCCTTAAAAATTTCGGTCATTTTTTTAATAAGTCTTTTAATAATCTTAGAAAAAAATAAAGTGTTTTTAAACATTTTTAAGTACAAACTCTCCTACTTATAAACACTTTTTCGGATATGGTTTTGTTGCATAATGTGGCAAATTCAGTTTCTTATATAATTATCGCGAAAAAAATTTGAAATTTACGGACGAACCTCAAAAAATAAAATATAATATGTATTTTCGCGTTGGTATTTTTGACATCACGGCGACAATACGGCAGTCGACGAATTTGTTATATCAAAGTGAACCTTATACCGTCCACCGAAGGACGACTGGCAGCCGCCCCATTCTTCCGTCATTACTCCTCCGGATGGAGCGGAGAAACAACGTGTTAGGGTCCGCGCTGCTTGTTTTCTTGAAATCAATTTAAAAATTCCGTTTTATTACAATAAACAATGCATAAAAAAGGAATTATTGTCTTTTACAGGCCTTTACGAAATCAACATGTAAAAAAAAATCTCAAATATCTTTTCCAACCTTTCCAAAAGCTTTTTCTCAAGTATTTTTAAACTCCTCCCATAAAAGGGCGTGAATTCCGATTTCGATTTTTTCCTGTACTAGTTAGTGGATCGCCTTAATTTCAAGTCGTGGAATGTATTGTTTGATTCAAGATTTATTTGAAAAAATGTTTAATTATTTCAGGACACATAAAACATTCATTTTATTGCAGAATTTTGCTGACCGGACAAATCAAAAAAGATGTTAAATATGTTACGCTACGTTAGGTTACGGGCTATTTTTCATCACTTTTATTAACTTTTCAAAGGGGTGTTGAAACACTTTTGTTAGATTGTCATGGAACCCAGAATTTTATACAATACTTGAGATCAGTTCTAATTGACGAAGCAAATAGATTTTTCCATCCCACATAACATTTCCTTTTGTATCAAAATGTAACTTTCGCCATTACTCAGTACAAACCAAATAAGTGAACTCCTTCCAACACATCACATTGGGCATACCCAAAATAAGTCCGCGCGCAGTGTCATTTTGATAAAACTCTAGGTCGCATTACGTTGGCCGTTATATTTTAAAATATGAATCCGTCTACTAGAATATAGGAGAGGTCGTTGCTACCATATAAAAGAAACATGGGCGTGTGTATTATGTATTGGGTGCGGTGATAGACCTCCAGGTGAATATATTATTTTTCTAAAACATTTAATACCGAGGCGTAATCAACCAAATTATAACGAGAATTAAATTAAAATTAACGAGGACATTAGCATATTGAAATATGTAATTTAAAAGAGATGAATGCAATTCGTCTATATTATGTTACAAGATATCTGATTTTTAATCCGATAGCCGTGATACCGCATTTGTATATCAACATTTCTTTTATGAATAAATCATGTAATTTGAAACGAGAAATCATTAAATCACTGATTTACGTCAAAGAAGAAATAACAAGTAAAAAAAAACATTCTTTCTGTTTAACAGGGAATAACCAGACAAAACCTGAAATATGTCATTTTTAAATAAAATTTTAGCCGTATTGACTCTTTTCCACAAAAAAATATAAATTGATTTCGAAAGATTGTTCTTTTATCTGGTAAAGTTTTGTTTTGAATTGTGAGAAAATATGTTTATTTTTACCATAATAAGGTTATACCGTAGGTCGTTGGCAGATTTGTTAAATTTTCAAACAAAATTTTGTATTATACAACACACATTTCAAATCATATAATCATGCAGTAAAATAAATCAATAAATTATCTGGGAAAGCTATGTTTCAGAATTTTAATTTTAGTTTAAATAAAATCATTTAAAAAAAAGATACGCGCACGTGTTATGTCACCAAAATACATTAGTTTTACAGTTACAGTTTTTTATTTACGGTCTTACAAACTAATATATTTAAGATTTTTTACATTCTTATTTTGCTTAGATATTATTGAAAAATTATAAATACTTATGATCAAAAAATAATTAAAAAAGTAAATAATTTATCATCACGCCTTTCAGCATTCTTGAATGTAGGTATAAATTAACGCGAATTTGGAATGAAATAAAATCGATATTGAGTTATTTTTTAAAAAAGCTGGTACGGAGAATAATTAATCTTTCTCTTGGAAACGCCCTGTACGATCCTAAGAACATCTTTCGATGAAATTTGAATTCTCGGCGGCTGGCTGGTTAATAGCCCTTAATAATCTGGATAATAATAAAAGATCACTGAAAATGTTCGTTGTGAGTTTTATTTTATTTCAGGAAATTGAAAAGAAGGGAATCAGAAAACAAAGAAACTCGATGTTGATTGCGTTTTTATATTGCTTTTCAAATTTATTTCTTGTCGCTTTGTACGTAGAGTTGTAGGTACTTAAGTACTTTATTTTGATCGGCGCGCCTACGTACGCACTAAGCGTGACGTGAACTGTAATTTGACCTCTGACGTCTCGGCGCCAGCGTCCCACATTTTCTATAGACTTACAGAGGATCACTTTCCCTTATGGAAATCATAATAGCTCTGAAGTGAAGCCTCTCTTTGTCTTGTATAAAAAAACGCAATTCAGTACCTTAACTATCCCACCAGTTTAATTTTGGAGATACCTAAGTAAATTTACTAAGATTATTCAATCTATACATAGATAATTGTATGCAAGAATTTTAAAAGAGGTGGGATTGGGCGCGAAATTGAGTAATCTGAAAGTATGTTACCTGTTGTATGCTGATGATGCGGTGCTGATTTCTAACACTATGAAAGATCTACAGTCTCTCGTGTCTAGAATGAACGAAGTATGTATGAAGAATGATTTAATGATTAATGTAAGTAAGTCTAAAGTCATCGCGTTTGAAAGAGAGAGAGTACGGAAACAGTACGCAATACAGTTGTGAATGATGAATACTTGGAGCAGGTGGATGAGTTTGTGTATCTGGGTGGTATGTTTACGAGAGATGGAAAGGCTGATAGGGATTTTGAAAGAAGGGTGAATGCCGGTAACTTCATTAATGGAGAACTGACGTTGGCGCTAATAAAAAAATGTCAAAAGAAGCGAAGCTAGCAGTCGACAATGGAATCCCTGACAATGGAACCCTGATGTATGGCAGTGAGGCATGTAACTGGCAGAGGAAGGATAAAAGTAAACTGAATGCTGTAGAAATGAGATCCCTGAGGCGTATGTGTGGTAAAACCATGTATGATCGTGGGAGGAAGAAAAAAAAAAGTGGATATCCGCAAAGAATGTAAGGATGATGTAAGCATAATGAGTAAGATTAAGAAAGGGACCCTCTGATAGTTTGGGCATGTAGAGCGAATGGACGAAGAAAGTAGTGTAAGAAGAATATATGACGCAAATGTGAATAGTGAAGAAGTCGGGGACGCCCGAGGAAGACATGGCACGAACAAGTAAATCAGATAATTGAGTCGGGCCATGTCAAGAGTCAGAATAATAGAAGAGTGTGTATGAGACGATGTATGAATGTGAGTGAGGTAAAGAGTGTGTGCCAAGATCGAGTTGTTTGGCGGTCCGTCCTCTCTGCCTACCCCTGCGGGGAAACGGCTTGATGGTTAGTTAGTTAAGTAAATTTATCAAGGAACAAACGGTAACATTTATTTTTTTGCTTTGAGTTAGAAACTAGTTGGCGTCGTTCTTATTAATTAAAGCAATTTGGAAAAACAGTTAAACACTTTTCTTCTTACAATTTTCTATACATATAAAAAAATACGACTAAGATTATCAAAGCTTCATAAAAACGGTTAATTCAATATTAAATGGCCTTTTTATATTTTAAGCAAAACCCTCGTCTACAAATTGTCCAATTATTATTATTATTATTAAATTCGGGTTAGTTACACCATTTATAACTCAAGAATGGCTGGACCGATTTTTATGATGTTTGATTTGTTGGTTTTGTCTCTGCCCCGAATAGCAGAATAGCTTTTAAAACATTAAAAATTATAAATTTAATTCTTTTCCTCTTATGTGGAACGAATTCTCATCTCTTGAAAGAGATGCAGCAATATTGTGATAATTATAATATTGAATAGTGAGTGAATTACAAAAATTCAAAAACGTTAAATGTCAATGCGCTGATTATTTTACTTTTGTTCTTAAACATGTAATGGTGCCCCTCTTTCTCACACACTAAATGTCAACAGTCGAAAATGAGACAAACGGTGAACGTATGTCTGCACCCCTCCAAAGGAAAAATAAAATAATTATAATATATCTCCCTCACACGTATAAAGAAAATGAAACGCAATTCCCGTAAGTAAGTGGAAATGTAAGAAAATCACAAAAAATATAAATCTGTACACAACTCCATCTCTGACACTGACAAAAACAAAACACGGATAGTTGCGCATCGATTATCGCTTCGTTGTGTAATTATTAACGTAACAAAAAAACTGAAAATAATTCAGCTAACAGTAATTGATTCTGAGGCGGTACGAAGTTCGCCGGGTCATCTATTGAATTATAAAAATAGTAATCCACAATAAATTATTATGCTGTCTCCCATTCTTAATAAACAAATATTATCCGTTCAATTTATTTTATTTTAAATAGACTTCCTAAAGGGTTTTTGAATTTGAGATATCTAAAATAAATACTCAGCTGACCAGGGAAAGATTATCACGTATTATAGAAAAGTGGTAGAACCTAAAGAAAAGATGCCATATGGCAACTTTGCATTATGTACACACTATTACATTTTTTTTTGTTATTTCTATAACTTCTTGTTGTAAATGTTTTATAAAAAAAACGAATAAACGAATTAAAAAAATATATAATACCATGCATTTTCATGATTATAAACACGAAAATGCGTGGAAAAAAGACACAGCTAATCTTTATTACTCCATTCTCCCTTTAATGGTGCTTCGTTATAGTTCTGCGTATGCAGTGAATTTAGTATTAGTAATTGATGCATGTGCAGGTTTTGGAAGTATTTAATTTTTTATTTTAGTTTATTGGGTAAACAAAAGTAACAATGTCAGTTCGAAGAAACCTTCCTACTCAGGCGACAAAACTATTAATCAACTCTTACGTAGTCTCACGGCTTGATTACTGTAACGACATTTACGCTAGTCTTCCAAAATACCAAACTGACAAACTTCAATCCGTGTTTAATGCAGCGACAAGGCTCATAACCGGGGTGTCCAAATATTAACACATTTCAGAACACCTTCGTAACCTTCACTGGCTCAAGTGCCCTGAAAGAATCCAGTGCAAATTGTGCTGGATGGTGTTTAAATCAATCAACGAAATGGCCCCACCTTACATCTCTGAATTATGCGTCCCGGAAAATACCGGTCCGAGGCAATTAACCCTTAGATCGGCAACTTCATCTGCTATAGGCAGACTAATAGAACCCAAACGAAAGCCAAATACTAAGTTCGGAGATCGTGCTTTTGGAGTATCTGGGCCTAAGGCTTGGAATAGACTCCCTCCGGAATTAAGATGCATAAAAAGCCCAACAGAGTTTAGGTCCAAACTAAAAACCTACCTTTTCGGGCTCTCATACCCTTAACTTAATTTAAATATACCTATCTGAGAGTATCATACTTGTATTGCCTATGACATGTCTTAATCACACTTTTCTTACTGAATTAAAATTACTCGAATCCTTACACATCAATCTGTCTCTAGGAAGATCAAATCTTTGTACTACTGCACCGCCCACCATCAAATGTTGTTTTCATTAAAGAATATATTACATATTAATATTAAAATATTTTCAGGATTAAACAACATGTGTTCACAATTATGTCCTCTGCGTGCGAACTCTATCTAAATTTCTTTAAATAGATAATAAACAGTGTTAATTTCAAACGACCTCCCAGGTAAGTACGGTCCTGTATTAATTCATTTTTAGGCAGCATCGCGGTCATTGGTCAAAATATTGTACATATATTTTCGTATCGGTGATCAATGAACCGGTGTATGCAATTTTTAGCCATAAGTTGTTTTTAATTGTTTGTCTAGCTTGTAGTCTTTCTAGATTTTAGGCATTTATGGTAAGTTTGTACAGCGCCCTTGAGGTGATTTTTCACAAAAACGGCGCTATATAAATCGTCGAAATATTATTATTATTATTAGTGGTCCGAGATATGATCCTTCTGGAATTCCAGATGGTATATTATAAAAGCACAAGAAGAAATCTTTAACTCTGTTTGCAACGTGATTTGATCCACATTAGGAGTTTAAACCATTATTGTATTTGTTGATATAATATTTATTAGATAACGTGACGATTGGTCCATTATTGACGAAAAGCGAAATAAATAACATTTAAAACATTCATTTTTACCAACACATTTTGTATTCTTATGGTAATTAACTTATTTGCTTACTAGCTTTTATAATTTAAGCATTAACCGGTAAGAAAACATTAGTGATTTCGATTGTTAGTTATTGTGACCCTTAATTAAGGAAAATTATTAAGTGATAGATCGCAAGTTATTATAATTCCAGTTGTGATAAAGACAGTTAAAAAAAAATTCTGAAAAAATATTATAGTATAGTTAGGTTCTTAAAGACCATAGTTTTTAGTATGAATCCAAAATTTCGCTTTTCTGACAAACAATTCCAATTTTGGAAATAATTTAATAAATTCGAGTTCTACCTAGCATTCATTGAGCCGAAGTTACAAACACACAACCGAAATTAGCATTTTAGTAGCTTTTGGTTTGAAAACTATCGGATCATATTCTAGTACGTAAATGCCCCTATTATCAGAATAGGCGCCCGCAGGAAAGTCATTGATTTCAAGTTACAACAGTGATATCCAAGAACGGAAATGGTTTCGACACCATCTCTCTTCCCAGCATCAGATGTTCTCCCACGCGGTCATGGGAGTAGGCAGCCCACTCCGCAGACACTACTGACGCACAAAAGTGGAAGTAGGAGGTATGGCCCATATTACATGGGCTAAAACATGGCTTGAAAATACACAAATGAAATTGTTTTTTTGATTGACTCTTGCTCTCATTAAACATTTTTGTTTAGCAATAAAATTATTTATTAATAGAGCTTTATTAAATGAACACACTCAAAATAGCATTCAATATTCGACAATATACAATCTACCTTTACATTACTCTACTCATCCATTCATTAGTTAAGTTTAAGAACCGTTCAAATCCCAAGAGAAATTACCTAATGATATTCTACGTAATAGGTACTACACCATATAATAATTTCATTTAATATTCCTTATAACTCGTAAAATTGTGTACTGTAAATGTCTTAATAAACAAATAAATTAATAAAAATGTGGTTTCCAAAGATCGTTAAATTTCCTTTACTAAACCAATAATAACAGAGTCAAAAAATATATTTCCAATTTTGTCGTAGATACGAAACTGTTTAGATTTAAAGACAAAAACAAAATTGTCCATTAATTTTAACAGAAAATTGTACGTTTTTGATTTTAGGTACATCTGGAAAATACATAGGCTACATCTGGAAAAAAGCTTTTAACTATTTATAGGTACGATTTTTCGAAAACATAAAATTTAGTCTCGCTCCAAATTTTGTTGTTATCTTTAATCAAATAAGTTTATGTGGAAGAGACACAAGCAACATTTTCCACTTACTATAATGGTAGTAGGAGATTTTTAAGTATTGTCAGGATTGACATTGCAACAATACAGGATCAAATATAGTTGCAATATTATTATTCACCTACTCAAATGATAACATTGATAACATAATTGAGTATGAATTCACTCACCAAACACAAGAGCCTTGTCTCTTTATGGTGAGGAAAGGCTTTTATTACATTAATATTACAAATCTGTTTAATATGTTAAAAAAATTTATAATTATTTTAAAAACATACAAATATTAAATAAATTTAAAAAAAAAAATGCTGAATTATGTTCTATAATAAATCGCCTGCATATACTTGGTAATAAATATGTTATTGTTGATGCGATAAATATTGAAAGAATATCAACATACGAACATTGTTTAATAACAAACATTATTAATAACACAGCAAGAACGTGCAGTGGAAAATACAGGTGAGTCTGAATCCTTTTCAGCATTTAATGCTAACCACCCCATAGTTCTGCCATTGAAACGCCACATTTTATTATGATTAAATTCTAAATTATTGATAATGGTCCTTTTTGAGTCGCAAGTTATTTGCGACTACAGGGAGTTTATTCCAAGAGTGAAACTGCAAAAGCGCGTTAACCTTCCGACAGCTTATGACCTGATGACTTGCTACTCGCCGGTGCTGTATGAGGCAACGAGTTGCTGTGCCCACAATAGAAAATACTTACCGATGGAAATGCTGGTGCGACTTTTAACGTGCAAATCAAAGGGCAAACGATCAATTTAGTAATGTTTTTATTTGTACAATGCTTTGGAGACATGTACCATGTAATACGGGATAAGCAATTCCATGCTCGCTTTACTCGGCCAACTGACATATAAAGACACCCGAGCCGCGCAGAAATGAAAAAACCTCCGCGCCTAGTACAAGCTGCAAACACCTCCGTTTGTTCGCTCTTCGGGAACTTTCATTCATGTAGGAGAGTTTGACACGCATTCGAACCACCATTTAAATCTGTTTTGCAATCACTTCATTTGGTTATAATATCCCAGTATTGAGATCGATGATGGAAATTAATATACATTTTCTTAAACTGCTTTTTACACAGCATCTACTAGGGCTCTCCGTAAAAAAAAGTCTCCAAGGCGCTACGGTCGCGAGGAGTGATTTTACGCACAATCCTGCAACACTGGCGTTTAGCCTGGTTTCCCCTTGCCAAATCCCCACCAAGTTGAACCCTCTGTGACGCTTAGTCTCGGCGTGGCAACCATTCGCGATGGAGCTTTCACGCGCCGCACCCGCCAGGTATGAGTTACGCTCTGTAATTCGTTTTTAAACTTTACATCGGCAAATCTGAATGATGCCACTGGGATTGTTCCTTTATCTCTGGGGTCGTGTAGTGTATCCGGGTCTCGTCCCCAACACACAACGTCACAATTGAGTTCAAGAATTCTTCGCCATCGATGTCGTAGCACCCAAGGAATCGGCGGGCTGCTTCAACCCGTTGTTCTTTGTGATCTTCGGTGAGCATTTTGGGACCAAAATTTTTGTCAAAATCTTGTCAATAGTGGTCTTACTGACATCAGGGATTATATCTCAGAGCTCCCGAACCGTCACCCGTCGATTTGCAATCATTATTTTTTCCACTTTGACAATTTTTTTATCTGAAACCGATGGCCGTCCGGCACGATTTTAAATTCTCTGCACCATTTGCGCGCGTTTTCGTACTCATACACTGTTTTCCGTACAATTCAAATGGCTGAAAATGAATTTCAGATGAAACACAAAAAATCTAATTATACGGCGTAGTTCACACCTGGCAGGTACGGCTAGCGGAAGCTTCATCGCGAACGGTTGCCACGCCGAGACTAAGTGTCGCAGAGAGTAGAGCTTTGTGAGGATTTGGCATAGGGAAACCAGGCT
The DNA here is from genome assembly GCA_917563855.2 of Limnephilus lunatus. Taxonomy (NCBI): domain Eukaryota; kingdom Metazoa; phylum Arthropoda; class Insecta; order Trichoptera; family Limnephilidae; genus Limnephilus; species Limnephilus lunatus. The sequence goes on along the minus strand of OU830598.1, from coordinate 42,044,039 downwards.
ACATGCCGAATCTCGCGTAAAATTGTTCTTCGCTACCGCAGCACCTTAGAGACATTATTTTACGGACAGCCCTCGTATTTACGTTTTGCAATCACTTAATTTGGTTATAATATACCAGTATTGAGACCGTTGGTGGAAATTAATAAACATTTTCTTAAACTGCTTTTTATACTGCATCTATTTACAGTTAATTATATAGGTAAATTTTTTCTGGCCCCAAACGCGACTGTTATAATTGAAATATTGTTACACAAGCCAGGTATTACGAAATTGCTAATATCAATGACAGAGTTCAATAATCTGTATGTTATGATTTCAAAATGTTTTAATGTACAACCACGCCTTGAAAGGCAACCGGTGTAAGCGGGGCCGGATTAAACATGTTGGAGCCCCTAGGCAATGCACGTCTCGGGACCCCTTTACCATAGGGGCCCCTAGCCGATGCGTGAAAATGAATGAATGACGCGGGAAAAGTGGCCTACACTGCCTTATGGACAATAGGGTCCCACCAGGGCCGGCTTAAACATGCCGGGGCTCTTAGGCAATGCACATCTCGGGGCCCCTTTACCCTAGGGGCCCCTACCCGATGCGGGAAAATGAATGCATAATGCGGGAAAACGAATGCAAAACTTTGAACGCGGACCAGCGAATTTTTATTTTGATTTTTTATGGAAAATTTTCATCGTTCATAAAAATAAAATAGAAAGAGGCCCTTTATAAAACAGTCTCTATGTGGTGTCATAGTCAGGGTCGGATTAAACATGTCGGGGCCCCTAACCTATGCGGGGCCCCTAGGCAGTTGCCTACACTGCCTTATGGATAATACGGTCCTGGGTGTAAGTAAATCGGGGAATTGAATTATTTGGCGGGTATTAGATAAGCCGACGTAGCTCAGTGGTAGAGCACCTGACCGGCAATCAGAAGGATACGAGTTTAATTCCCGTTGGCGGTATGTATCTTTTCTCAGGAGATTTTTCAATGAAGATGAGTGTTTCAGGCTGATAATTATTGCTTATAATAATTGTTACCCTTTGTGCTATGCATAAAAATCTTTTCTTAAAAAACGTTAGTGTATCAATTAAAAATAATAAGTTTTTTTTTTCAATAATTTCAAATAAAATACAGAGAAATGCAGGATAAGAAATTGTAATCATTACATATATTGGAAATAGCGTAATTGCTAATTGGTTTGCGCCTACGTTTCATACTGATGGAGCTACTTATAATGTCTTCACAACTTAAACTATAAAATTTTTGTGGTGTGGGCCGTTAGGCTGCAGCCTGGATAGCTTGCGCGAAATACGGTCAAAGAACGGCTTCCCTCTGGAAATGCCACAAGCATCTTAGCGGAAGTCGTTCTAATCCAGAAAACATATCCACAAAGTCCAAGCTGCAGTATCTTGAAGACAAACAGTCTCGCATTGTTGACAAACACTCTCGCATCGTCAAGCTTTTCACTCGAATCCATTTTATGACTCCTCACAAAAATCTATTACTTATTTGTCTAATACAATGACGTCTCATACATAAGATCGATTTAGGTAATACTCGTAGTTTATTAACGGTGTTGGTTCGAAATATTAATTTCTGACGTCTTGCTAATTTGTTACCAAATAATATTAATATTTGTTTTTAAATTCACAAATGTTAAAATTGTTACTGCGCTTTTGTGCATGAATAAATAATATTTTAAAACAAAATATATATATATATATACAAAAGTAAATAAGTTCATAAGTACTACCTGGTGATAAGCATGTTTCATTCCATCAGGCTGTAGTAGGCAGATAACAGTAAAAACGAGATTAAACCCTAGTTGTAGGTGAACAGATTACGTAATAATTTTTTAGGAGACATAAATAATTTTTCTTGACAAGATAAAACTCTAAGGCAAGACAAGGCGAAGAAATTCTGATACCGATATTTAAGTAACGAGCTCACACGTGCTAGTGGCGGAGACCATATGACCCAAAAAACTCCGGACGGTGTCTTATCTTCTAATTAAAGATTATTTCTTCAAATATATAATCGAAATCTTTATCTTGTTAAAACGCTCAGGTTAATAGACCAAACACGTGATTTAATGAATCTTCAGTGACTTAAACTAGTCGATCTATGAACAGTAGACCTTGTGTTCAAAAAAATATGTTTCTAATTTTCTCTTATTTAATAAAATACACATATATTCTTTTTTGAACGCGACGAACTAAAAAGTTTTTTTCTGAACCCAAAACTTTTCAGCCTCCCTGGATAGTATAATAAATAATGTGATCTCGCTTTATTACCCCAAAAATATTCTGTATATTTTACGAAATCGATTTATTTATTTATTTATAAAACACGGCATAATACCCCAAAAACAAAACACGATAATACTTTTAGAAATGGAAATCTTAAAACATAAATTATTTCATTAAATGAATGTATAATATTTGGACGAAGAAGCGATACATTAAAATTATCGCCAAACAGTTCATATTTAATTTTATCGCCAAGAAGTGCGTAAGTAGTGTATGTACAGTGAGTTAGATTACACTTTAAGTGTAATATAGTTCACGTAAATCACGTCAAGGGACATTAACTACTGCGATAAAGAATAACCTTCAAAAGATAAAACTGCAATTTAAACAATTATTTCGTGACATTATTCAATTGCCTGAGTCCTAATGCTAAAAGTTATCTACATAAGTTGCATTTACTTTTTGTATCAGAATTATTCACTCAAAAGTCAATCTTTGTCCGCGTAGGAATACTCAATTACAGATAACATTCGTTTGACCTCTTTATTACCTACTATGTAATTTAAACATCCAAATTTTAACACATTAACTTCTCGAAAATCGAACAAATCCTTAATTTTTTTAAATTATTTACTGAACATATAGCGAAGTTCTTTTTATAATTCAAGCATTTTGCTCGTCTATTTATAAATTTGTATATACGTTCCGTTTTCGGTTCAAGACAGTTGCCGTTTTGATGGTTCAGTAAAGATGCTTTTTTCAAATGTGAAATCTACGTGTTTATTTGGACTTTATTTTTCGGATTTTGTCAATATTATAGTAGGTAGGTACCTCTTTTTTTTAAATTTTTTAATTTATGAAATTTTGTTTTTGATTTATTAAATAAGAGACAATCAGAAAAAAAAATGATACGAGGTCTTTTCATAACTACTATTGGTAATTTCTGTTAAAATTGTCCTTCAATTAGCCATGTAACATAACTCTTGTAGGTCTCATAGAAATCGTTTCCCCTACTATCATGGTTTGAAATATGACCTAAACGGTGTTAGATAGAAAAACACGACGCTTTATGTTCAAATATAAAATTTAACAACAAAATAATTAAAATGTTCGCCACCAGAGAATCCAACCGCAATTTGAAAAAAAATAAACTTTTGGAAATTTTTAAGTGATTACTTTCACTTCAAATGACGAAAAGTCAGTTGACGATAACGTTTATAATACATGTGCCTAAAAAAACATGTATATGTTATTAGTAATTATTTCATCATTTTTCAAAATCAGTTTTTAGTTTTCGGATGCGTTCAGAAATATTACGTCTATTTGGATTTTATTGCAAATAGGAAATATTTTGACTTTCCTATAAATTAGACACGAGGACTGAGGGTTTCACTAGGTATTATATTTAAGTAAAAATAAAATCAAACCTGCTGTTTATCACGAGCCATGAATCATAGAGCAGTTTAAACATAAGCTCCTAAATGTTAACCAGTTTTGTCGCTTCTTAGGGATAACTACTAACGCATACTTTTGTTTTGTATTTTGAACTAACGGAGAAAGAAGCAGAAACTGAGCAGAAACAAATTGCTTTCATTTCGCCCACAACCGAACACCCTCATATATATTATATGAAAGTATTTTTAAATTTCTTCATAGACCGGTCTTAACACAAAAACAGATTGTCGTATAAATAACTTTTAAATGATTTAACGAGCAGGTGGTACGCAACAGATCAAACCTACCGCAAAAAAGTGCATACGAACACTTTCATGCACAAAAAACCTCGAAAATGCATGAATTAATTATTTTACAAACATATAAGTAATACGTTGATGAATATCTGTCATGGCAGTGTTAAGTAAAGACATGAAAAGAAGGTCAGACAGAGAACGAGAAGGAGAAGTGATCCTGAAAGTGCAATTCTGATTAATTTGAAGTAAAAAATGACTTGAATAATAATATTGTAATATATTCGGGCCATTTGGAGAGCGGGGTCGCCAATAAAACTAATCTCGTTGGCTTTCACCTTTTGCATTTTTTTCTTATCTCCTTGCTAAATAAGAAATAAAATGTGAATATTTTAATGTAATTACATACGTTTTAAGATAATTACACTTGGTAACACAACGACACTAGAATAATGCTGAAAATATTCTATATTTCGATAGTCAGCTGTAATAATAATATTTGGATGATTTGGTGACCGGACAAGTCTGAATGAAATCAACTCAGAACCTCTTCAGAAAAGTCATTAAAAGCTATGAAAATAAATAATTTTAAAAATGCCCATTACCTAACCTAACGTAACTTATACAATCAGTTTTTATAAATTATATATATCATCACTTTTAATAACTTTTCATTTCTTTTGGGATGAATTCATTCCAAGTTAAAATCCTAAAATAATTAATAATTAATAATCACCCCTAAAATAATTTCCCTAAGTGCAGTCATCTTAAAGTATGCTGCGTGGAGAGTTTTTTTAATGAAAGGAAGGAGAGAAAGTTATCAGAAGGAAATAGGTATAAGGGGTGTGTAGGACTCTGGGGGTCAGTATGACGGACGTATAAATCCATCTTTCCAACTGCGGTGCAAGGCAATGGGTCGAGGGATTCTACACCACACCCCATGACCCCATACAAACCTCACCCTATGAAACCAGGCATCCCTGCTAAGTCACCAAACGCAGTGAACCACCTATGGCAGAAGTGTTGGTTATCCAATAAATGATTCCCGGGGCGGCCCCCGCCTCCAAAAATGCAATTGATTCGATTCTCCGTTTTCAGGCTCTCGTTGTTATAATTATAAGTCCACAAAAACCAAAAATACGATTATTTGAAAAAAAAGCTTTCCTTTCGCTCTCTTGAGCAATTAACATTTTGTCCTTTACAGCATTTCAAATTTATTAAAAAAAAATCATTTGCTTTCTTTAAATTTTCTTTGACAAAAGTGCAGTATTTTTCCACTGTCTATATCTTAATTTTATTATTTATCCACTGCTTTGAAAATTTTATCGACAAAATGCTGAATTTTCCATTGTATATTGCATGTATTTGTACTATGCAAAAGAAAATGTTGGTGCTACAGTGCAATTGTCGATTAGGAAAACCCTAAAACGATTTTTTCCTAATTCTGATGGTACTGTGAACATCTTTCAATAATGACGTAATTAGAAAAGTTCCATCAATAACATTCCCTTAGAAACACTTCAAAAGCAACTAGCTAAAACATAATTGTCTAAATTAACAACTTTGTGACGTTGCGTACAATAATTTTCACTTCTTTTTTAATTTATATTACGTAACGATAAAATAATGTTAAGTAATTTTTTCCGTTCATTCAATTGTGATTAGCAATAATATGTGTGCCTCAGGCGAATAAAATATATAATATTCCGTTACGCGATGTATGTAATTATTGCCCGAGTGACTTTTAAAATCTTGTAACACATTGGAAGAGTAAAAACTGTGTCTATTATGAATGTTTTATTTTAAAAAGAAATCTAGTTGCCATGGAGGCATGATTGGGTGACTATTTGGTACATTTTTTATGTCAACTAATACAAGAGTTGTTTAACATAGTTCAGACTATTTTCACATGTTGTAAGTAAACATGATCATACAATCATTACAAGATAACTATTGACGGTTGACAGATGATACGAACAGTTACGAACTTTTTATTCAAGGTTTTTAGTGTTATCACGAATTAGGAATATAAAGGATTTTACAGGCTTACGTACCGATATTTCTTTCTATAAGGAGGTGCTAAAAAGAGGTGTTTGTACGCTGTGCGTCTAATAAGGCCTAAAAATGTATGTTACTCCAAAATGTTTATTTTAAATTCCAGAAACATCCATAAACAAACGGAAAATTTCTGTATTCATATTTGCCCTTTATTCAACATACAAAAAGTTATTTGAGTATATTTGAGTATAAGTAGAGATAAGATATAAAATTTGGTAATATTTATCGATTAAAATAGAAGCACAGGTTTGTACGTGTTTTACTGTTAAATGTCCTAATCTGAAAGAGCAAAAACTCTTGGACGTCGATCTTCGGGGATCATGAAAATCGCACAGCTTTTCCTATCTGGTTTTCAACTCTGTTTTCAGATCTAAAAGTCATTTCTATCATAAGCCACGAACCTTCCAAACACCATTCCATCTATCAAAAATGAATACTAGATGTTATTTATAGTTACAATTTTTTAAATACAACTAAATTAAAAAAAAATAAAAATTGTTAATTCCGAGGAAAAGCCGGGTAGTTACTTTTAAGGCAATATATTTATTTTATTTTTATAAGAATGTACAGAGAAGATCCCATATTTTTCTATCTACTAAAACATGTACATACATATAAATCAATAACCCAGGCTAAACTGTAACATATTATCTAAGATATTAGCACCTTTCGTGTTACTTTTTCAATTAGAGCCAATAATAAGTTTCCACTCCTCAAATTAGGGTGCACTTAGAGCCCAGACGCCAGCCTTCATTAGGGGCGTTACCCCGCTGTGAGCTACACTTTATACCAGATGTCTACACCAGGTATATTCAATTGATGTACACTATAAATACCTGCTGTACACTATACAGACACTAATTATCTAGGCAAGGCTTCTCACATGGAGAGAAAACCACCAGAAAAATGTCATCAGTTTCCTAGTAGGATTGAATATTCTGTATTAAAGTAATTTTTCTTAGGCATGAAGAGAGATTTTTCAAATTTTTATAAACCTGCTGAGCAAAAAAATTTTAATTGAAATAACTCGAAAAAATACTTATATACCTTCCTACTTTATATTTTTATTAAAACTCTTCGAATGTAAAATACATAGTCAACTGCCAAACAATTTTTAAACATTTTGGAAGTATTTGGGGAAAAATTTTTCTCGTTTTTTTAATATTAAATGCTATGTGGAGGGTATTTTTGATGAAAGGTAGGAGAGGAAATTCAGGGAAGGAAAAAGTATGAGGGAAGGGGAGAAATCTGGGACTCAATGTTTCCAAGATTGACGGACATATGAATCCATCTCTCCCACTGCGCTACAAGGCGATGGGTGGAGAGGATTAAGAGAGACCGTCTAGAGGGGTAAAATGTCTGCATCTCCCGATTCGGCCACGCAGTTGGTGGGCAAACGGGTCTATCGCCAAGACCTAGACAAACCTCATCCCATAAACTCTGGCAACCCTGCTAAGTCACCAAAAGTAGCGAACCACTTGAGGTAACCTACAGCAGGGGTGGGAGGAATTCTTGTACTATTGCCATTTTGCATAACTCCAGCACTTAGTTATTTCTCATGTAATTACATTTCACTCTCTAATTTATTGCTTAAAAAGGGTTCTTCAAAAATGTAGCGACGCTTGAAATAAATCCACTGTCGTGGCTTTAAAATAATATTATGATTTCATGGAGAACCGCGTTATTTCATACCCAATTTTAATTTTTTTTTTTAAATTATTTATTTTATCGACCTCAATACACCTCAATGACCTTTGAAACATTTTCTAAAACCGATTCTGGTCTGTAAACGAAATATCTACATAGATAAGGATGAGAAGGTTGGTATGAAATACCTACTTTATACGAGTATCTAATTCCTACCCAGACTATCCATTAGGGAAATAGGGTTGTAATTAAAAATACATTTTATTAAATCCGATGAAGCAGGCTTCCAGATTTAATCCCCGAAACAGTCAGGCGGTATAAGATAGATATGTAGATAGACTTGTTTTTCTCGGTACTGAAACAAAATCCACTTAAAGGTGAATGAAAATAGATTTAAATTCCTACTTAGATTTACGACAATGAAATGAATATTCTATGCATTAGAAATATAACTCTACACGGTATCCGGAAAATGGTAGTACAATGCGTGGTGAAACTGTTGAATCTATAGCACATTTGGAGTCGATTTTGAGGTAGATACAACGTGTTTTTTTATTTGAGCTTTCGTTTTCGAGTAAATTAAGTCGAAATTTGGAATTTTTTCAGTGAAATTTTAAATAAATCTGTCGCTAGGAAGTTAATATCGCTAGGAAGTAGAAGCGTACCTTAGACCCGGCCCTAAAACTGTTTTTAACCCTTTATTACAAAAAAAATGGGAAAGAAGAAAAAACCTAATATTCAGACGAATTTTCATAAACCATGTATGTATATTTGAATAAAAATCCACACAGCATCCCCAAAGATGGCCTAGGCCCCGAGGGTAAATTATTTTCTTCAGGGCCTCCTGTGTTTTTTTACATAAGCTTCACAAAGGAGGCCTGAGAAAAATAATTCCTCTCAGGACCTGCGTCATCTTTGGGGATGCTGAGGGGAGGGCCCTTTTAGAAAAGGAAGGAGAGAAAGTTCCCGGAAGGAAAAGGGTGTTAGGGGAGGGTAGGAATCAGGGTATTAAGATCAACGGAGTTGTCATTAATTACATAAGATATGCAGATGATACTGTGTTACTAGCTGACAGTATCAATGACCTCCGAGACCTATTAAATCTTGTTAATAATGCTGGTGAGCAACTGGGCCTAACAATTAACGTCATAAAACTAAATGGATGACATTTGGACGACTAGATCACTCTGGATCAATGATACAGTGAAATGGTTTTAATGTCGAAAAGGTGGAGAGATTTAGATACCTCGGTAGTATTTTCACGGAGACTCTTGACCCAGATATAGAGATTAGATGCAGAATTGAAGCAGAAAGAACTGCTTTCAATAAAATAAAATCCCTCTTCTGCAATGACAATATCAGCTTAAAACTAAGGCAGAGAATGCTAAAATGTTATGTGTGATCGGCCTTACTGTATGGATCTGAAACATGAACCTAGAAAATAAATATCATGAACAGGTTAGAGGCTTTTAAAATGTGGCTTCACCGGAGAATGCTCAAGGTGCCATGGACCGACATCATCACCAACACAGAAATTCTCAGGCTGGCTAGAGCAGATAGAGAACTGCTTACATTAATAAAAATCAAGAAAATTTCATATCCGGGTCATATACTTCGAGGGTAGAAGATTCACTTGCTCCATTTAATATTGAAAGGCAAGATATGAGGGTCACCGAGGGCCTGGCATTAGAAGTGTGGAGGAGCTATTCCGGGCAGCGCAAGACAGAGAGACATTTTCAAGAGTGATCGCCAACGTCGGGGGGAACTGATAGGGCACACAAAGAAGAAGAAGAAGGAATCAGGGGATCACTGTGTCTAGGAGTGTCTAGGAATGGTTTCCGGGGTGGCGGTACCCAAACCCGCCTCCCAAATTGTAACTTTGGAGCTATTGTAAAAAAAAAAAACTTTTATTAGAGAGTTAAAAGTTCCATTGTCTAGATGAAATAGAGCATGGCAATTCGCATTCCCAGCATGGGAATCTTCCAGGGCTGAACGAATGAGAATGGGAGGACATGCAATAAGAATAGAGAGAGGAAGATAATATAGCCAAAGACATTTCAAGCAACTTTTCGATTATATATGGCGCTCTCTCCCTAGGGCCATTTTGAAATTAGGTATCTTTAAAACTCCAGGACAACGTGCCAATATAATTTCACTATAATTTACAATAACATAATTAGTTAATGTAATTAATAACTTAATGGTAAGGGAACAATTCATTGGGTAATCAACACCTCCGCCATAAGTCACCCCAAGTGGTTCGCTAAGTTAGATGACACGGCAGGGGTGCCCGGGTTTATGCCTACCAGAAATGTGGCAGGCTGAATCGGGAGAGGCCGGTTGAGGGAGATTCTTTGACCTCTCCAGCCGGATTCTAGCCTTGCATCTCAGTGGAAGGGATGTATTCAAAGACCAGTCTATTTCTATTCTTCAAGTAGGTACCTTCTGTTCATATTTATATTATTTATCTTCTGTTGCTAATCTTTTGTACTTAACATAAACCATTGTAAATATTAACGCTGAATATGTACGTTTCTTTTTTTTTTTTGTTATAAATCTTGCAAATTTTGTTGAATAAAGATATTTATTATTATTATTATTATTATTAGTCATTCCTGGACATACTGGACACCCAGATTTCTACTCACTCCTCAATCCTTTTTTTTCCTTGAATTCATTTCATTCCTTTCCTCCAAAAAGACCCACCATATGGCATCCCAAAAGATTAGCTAAGATAAGCTTTATCCATATATTATATACATATATATATAAATATATATATATAAAAATTTAGGTTTCGTATGTTTGCGTCCGCAAATCTCGGAAAGTAATTGATGGATTGACTCAAAATGTTTACAGAATATTGCATTTTAGCAGAAGAGTATTTCAATATATAATGGTAAGTTCTGGCGTTATGAGATTACTATAAAAAAAATAGTTTCGGTATGTTTGGCTCCGCGAATCTCGGAAAGTAATCGATGGATTGACTCAAAATTTTTACAGAGCATTGCATTTTAGAAGAAGAGAGTTTCTATATATAATGTTATGCTCTGGCGTTATGAAATTTGTATAAAAAATACTACAGATAGCGGGCGAGTGGTTCTATATTTTAGCGGCAGGGAGAAAAGGCAGGAGAGGGAGGGTAAAGAAGGAGATGGAAGGGGGACGAGGGAGGGGGAAGGCGGGGAAGGTGAAAGGGGAACGCTAAAGGGGAAGGGGTCGCGGGAGGGGAACTGGGTCGCACGGGAAAGAACATGAAGGGGAAAACAATTTATTTCTTTGAATCGCATATCTACGCATGCCAGGAACCAACTAGTTTAAAATGTAATTTTTATTTGTTCACGCCTGGTTACGAACCCGCAATCTATGTATAGAACTCCAAGGAGCCACAAGTCAAATAATCCAAATTTTAAATTAGATATTGTTAATTTAGACTTTAAACATTCAATGCCTATAATAAATTCGAGTTCGGCTTTATTTATCTCATAGGGAACGCCGTTATTATTTGTTCAACATCTTTATCAGCTTAAGAGTGTCGTACGTTGACCCGTAAGGTCGCTACTTCCCGTTTATTGTTATCATTCAATTTAGGGAGTTTTGCAACCTTGTAAATCTTAAGTGATAAACTGATAATAAATAGCCGTTTACACAACACATACTATCTATTTAGGTAAATGTATACCTACACCACACGTTCTCAAACTTATTTCAACCACCGCCCCTCTATGAGATTTTAAAAAAATCTAGTGCTCCATATTTTTAACTTACCTTTTTACATTACCATCTGATGCGTATCTTAAAAACAGTTATCGCAATTATAATTTTTAAATATGCATTCTTGAATGGATAGGAAGATAGGCTGTTACCCATGTCTTATTTCCGAGATCAAAGAATGTTTCAATTAGAGTAAAACGCCATTTTTGTCAACTTCCAAAGATGCCAGATTCATGTGATAAAAATCGGGAGAGAGTAGGGCATGCGCAAGCTGGTGACCGGCCAACTCAGAATGAAACCAACTCAGAACAACCTCGGAAATGTCATTAAGAGTGATGATAATTTTTTTTTTTAATTGGTTATGTTAGGTTAGGGTTTCGGCTATGGTTAGGGTTAAAGGGTTCTACGACAACTCAGAATCAACTCAACTCAATACCAGGCGCGGTCCACCATACATGCATGGTACATACTCCATACATCCTCCATACACGCGCGTTGGAAGCGCCGCATCCCTTTTTTTTCTAGTCAAAAAGCTAAGGATTTATTTTTACTATCTGTAAACAACAATACTGCAATTTACTAAATGAGAGCACATACAAAGAAACGGTGACCCACCAACTCAAAATGAAACCAACTCAGAACCACCTCAGAAAGGTTATTAAGAGTGATGATTAAAAAAAATGGTTAAATAGGTTAAGTTAGGTTAGGGTTACAGGCTATTTTAAAATTATTTTTTCATAGCTTTCAATGACCTTTCTTAGTTGGCTCTGAGTTGGTTTCGTTCTGAATTGGCATGGAACCAAGCTACAAGCGCAAGCTACTGTAATTTTTTTCGTCTACACGAGTCTTCAAGCATTCAAGCCTAAAATCTCATCTCAAGAATTTCAGATAGTGACGGGATTGCCGCGATTGACCGAAAATTTTTGTTCGATAATCAGAAATCACAGACAATTTTATCTACATTGTTAACTTAACCCTTAAATGCGTACATGAAATATAAAGCTGTATCCACATTATTAATTATTACATGCATAAGAAAATCTGATTTAATCATCTATACGGGACTCCAAGCATTCGAGTAGTAAATCGCATCTCAAATTAGAGTAAAACGTCATTTAAGAGTCATTAGTGTTTAAAACATTGTGGTATCGTGTCCAGATTTCGTCGGATTTTTTTAACCAAATTTGTCTTCTGTCGCCCATCTAGAATTCCTTAACGACCCCTAATTTTCTTTGAGCCTTCAACTGCCCCACTGAAAGCCACCAGCTCTCATAAGGGGGCGTTATCGCCCACTTTGAGAAAGACTGACTTACACTGTTAAAACATTGTACATTAAACTTAATCATATTGCCTTGCGTGAGAAGGATTGTTGTTTGATAAGAGAAATAATAATTTTATTATATTTCCTGGTTTTTACACAAACGAAGGCAATTGTATCGTTATGTCAATAATATTGTTACATATTTACTCCTGTATTTTAATATTATTATTTTTTATTGTATTCTCATCGTATTAGCAAATAGCTGGGTTACCCGGCTTCGCTCAGGACAATAAGATAGTGTTCTGGAATGTTGCACAATGATGTTCCCGATTTCCTATTTCTGATCATTCCACGACATACTCCGCCACTCCTTCCACAACTTTCTACAGCTCTATGGAACCTTCTAGAACTTTCCGGAAGACTGTTCTAGAAATTTCAAGAGGGCGAAATTTTCAGCCCTTATATCTTTAAAAGCACGGCCTTTAGGTAAAAACAGATACCCTTATTCCCTAGGGGGGATAGAGATCTACCACACCATATAACTCCCTTGATCGAACCGGGACTCGTTTCTGAGTTTTTGCGAGCTGCACGTTTTCTTGGACTTTCTTTTATAATACATGCCATATTCAAATAAATAAAATGTTACTCCTTACATGTCCTTTCCCGTGCGTTCCCCTCCAGCGTTCCACTTCCACCTTCCCCGCCACCGCTCTCCCGTTCCCCCGTCCAGCAAACCCCCCTGGCACCGCATTTCTTGACTCCTCTCCCGCGCGGCCCGTAGCCGAAACTTTTTTCTAATACTAACATTTTTAAACTCGTGATATCTTTCTAATTAAATATCCGAATTGAAAAATTCAAAAAGTTTAATAAAGGTATTGAAGCTGTCTTGACTATGAAGTAATTTATTTTGATAAGGATTAAAACCAAGATACAAATAAAGAGCCTTTTCAAGCGGCGACATATTAATTAAAATTTTAAAATAAAAGAATACTTATTGTGGCATAACCATAATAGTTAGACATATGCTGTCGCGACCTTTTTTGTAAATAATGATGTGTTCTATAAAGTCGTAGTACATTATTTTATTCTATCATCAATAGTTTTCGCAGCGCACGCGATTTAAAGAATATTTTAGGTAATTTTTTTACACCCTGGGTTACATTATTGAAGTTTTAGTAAGGATGCCTATTTTTTTTTAAATATAATATAGCCTATGTCACCCAGGGATAGTGTAGCTTCCCAACAGCGAAAGAATTTTTCAAATCGGTTCAGTAGTTTCGGAGCCTATTCGATGCAAACAAACACACAAACAAACAAACAAACAAACAAACAAACAATTATTACCTCTTTATATAGTGTGTTAGATGGTAGATGTTAGATTAGATATCATTTTTTCTACAAAAGCTCTACAATTTTTCTACAATAGGAGACCCTGAGGATAATAATTCCCCTCAGGGCCAATGTGATCTTTGTGTAGAGGGTTTTTTTTAGAAAATATGAGAGAGGAAGTTGGGGAAGGAAAAAGGTATGAGGAGTAGGTCGGAATCTAGGGGTGAGTGCGTCTAGGAGTGACGGATGCAGGAATCCATCCCTCCCACTGCGGAGCAAGGCAATGTTTCGAGAGAGTCCGGTTGGATAGGTCAAAATGAGTGGCGGCTCGTGACTTTTGGGTGTACTAGGGTGCTAATATTAAATAATTTCCCTCAGGGCCTATGTCATCTTCAAAACCGCTAAGGGCATCACTGCTAAGTCACCAAACATAGCGAACACATATGGAAGACGTGTTTGTTACCTAATAAATTCTAAAATAAATTCATTATTTTTCCCTATATGAACATACATATATTTATTTCATTTATTAATTTTATTTTAGTAATTTTTTTAATCAAAGTTTATAAATTACTAATGGAAGTTTGTCTAGGTCTTGGCGGCAGACGAGTAATTCCAAATACTGCGTAGCAGGCCGGACCGAGAGATTGGTTGAGGGAGACCTTTTGACAGTGGTGACTCCTGGGTGTACTAGGGTGCTAATATTAAAAAATGGCATCATGGATGTTGTCGTAGGCGAAAATTTTTTTTTTTTTTAAATCGGTGTTTTGTATGAAGATTTTTCAGGAAATCCGTGCGGCACACGGCCAAACTGAAATTTCCTGAATTTTTTCATACAAAAAAACTGATTTTCGAAAAAAATATATATATTTATCGGCTAAAACAACATCAATAATGCCAATTTTTAAATATTCACGAGCCACCACTGTCAAAAGGTCTCCCTCAACCAATCTCTCGGCCCGGCCTGCTACGCAGTATTTGGAATTACTCGTCTGCCGCCAAGACCTAGACAAACTTCAATTAGTAATTTATAAACTTTGATTAAAAAATTACAAAAATAAAATTAATAAATGAAATAAATATACTTATGTTCATATAGGGAAAAAAATGAATTTATTTGATAACAAACACGTCTGCAATATGTGTTCGCTACGTTTGGTGACTTAGCAGTGGTGCCCTTGGCGGTTTTGAAGATGACATAGTCCCTGAGGTAAATTATTTTCCTCGGGGTCTTCTGTTTGGAACTAATATTAAAAAAAAATATATAAAAAATTGCATATTTTTTCAAATATACCAAAAAAAATGTGCAAGTGGCTCATCATTCTGAGTTGAAGCGTTTATCACCGATTAAACGGGTAAAACTGTTATAAAGGCAAATAACACATTGTTCTTGACAAATTGTGTGTAATTAATTTGGCTTGACTGAAGCAGTTAGATATCCGACTGTCGCAAGATAAGTATGACGACTATGTTCAGTAGAATTCGAGAGCAACTTTCACTTCGTGTTTTTTCGCATGACTCCTATTGACAGGTCAGTCGCCTATCATTACTTAGAAATGTGGTCTAGATTAATATTGTAATATAATAAAAGGATTTTAAATTTTAATCGCGGTGCTTGTATCAACGGACTTGTATGTGCTTTCACAACTCACGACACCACTTTCCACAGAGTGATTTTATTATGTGGTGATCTTAGTTAGTTATAAAATATACTATCAGCAATTGCGGACTAACAAGGGGCGGAAGGGGTGGCACGCCCCGGGCCTCTGGTCCTGGGGGTCTCCAAACACCTCCATGTTCCCTTGATCAAATCCTAAACAAGGCTGGGCACCAGGATACTGTATTAAAAAAATATTTGTCATGTATTTTTTAATTCATTTTCTGAAAGATACATTTGTTGAGATTGCTCTCACCAAATGTTTTAAACAAATTCGAAAAATTGACAGTGTTGCAGCATTTTATGTGAACCCGTTTGAAACAGTTTGTATGTTTTCGTTATTTGTTTTCGGGGTATTATGCCGTGTTGCGCTACCTCTTTAATTAGCCGTTATTTAGCCTTCTTTGTTAGTTAAAGAAGGAGTTAGCGCAACACGGCAAAACACCCCAAAAACAAATAACGAAAATACTTTTGGCCGTGAAAATCTAAAAACGTGTCAGTTTGTCTGTTGAATTATAACACGTTTTTCAACCTGGTTGACAACATATTAAAAGAAACTATACACCAAGTCTTAAACTGTTTATGAAAATCTGATGCATAGTTTTTCTAATATTTTGTGAACCTGGTTGAAAAACGTTGTTTCAAGAAAAACGCGTTAAAATTTTTGCTATAGGATAATTCAACATGCAAACGGTTTCATATATCTCCGTCAATTTCCTTAAAACATTTTAAAAAAAATACGTCTATCATAAAGAAAAAAAAAAATTTAATGTGTCCTGGCGCCTTAAACCCTTGTTTAGGATTTGATCAAGAGAAAATGTGGAGTTTGGAAGATCCCTTAGGTCCAAAGGCCCTGGTGAGCTGAATAAAAAGCTCGTCAGAGGCTCATTCAGCTCTGCCGCCCCGAGCCTCTGACGGGCTTAGTCCGCCACTGACTATCAGTATCACTCTAGTAAAAGACTATTGCTCAGAATCAAAATCATGACATTAACTATGTTTAGTGACCTGATCTGAATAGCCAGGTACTTTCCAACCTTCTTCTCTCCCACCTCCTTCCACTCTCAAATTTTTCACTCTAAATTACCCAGTGGAGGATGCCATGGACCCACAGACTCAGGAGAATGAGTATCGCATGTGTGCGGTATTCACACAAAAATAAAGGTATGAAACACTATCTCCAATTCTTTTTTAATATAGTGGATATATTCGTACATTGGTACATAACGATGACGTTCTTAAACAAATAAAATATATAGAAGGCAATGACCCGGATATAATTAGAAAATACTCGCATAACAAAAAGATGATAACGGGCGTTTTACACGATGCTTTTTATATGGAAATACCGATCCCCATATGGAAACTATTTAGGGCCCATATGAAAAATGCTGTACACGTTTGATTATTTTCATACTTACGATTTTATACAGATAGTATGATGTCCATTAGAGAAGAAATACTATTTTGCGATTGTAGTAATCGTCAAAAAAGGTACCACCTTGAAAATAATCTTATATCACATCTACAATCTGCCTTTGCCGTAAAAAAATCATTATAAATTGACGTGAAACTTAATACGTAATATACGTTTACATTTGGAAATAAACACATTTTTCAATATAAACCGATATAAACATGCAACATTTTCACATAATATAGTTATGTAAAAAAATGAAAGACGACAGGTAATATGTCAAATAATGTCCCACCATCCTAAAATGTGCGGAAATAGAACATTTTTCATCCGAATCCATATGAGGGAGAAATATGGATCGTGTAAATCGCCCATGGATTAGCAAATCAATCGTGTAGTGCAACATAATCTTAAGTGCAAATATAATCTTATTGCAGAAATATCAGGCTGTATCTTTGTTTTATAAAAATAAACACATTTGCCGAAAAATAACATAGGAACCTGATAAGGTAATTTAAAAAAAAAATCTCGAAAAAAAAAAAATTACGTTGATGAAGGTAATTTTATCAGACCCTAAGGGAAAATATTTTCTTCAGGGCCTCTTGTGTGGAGCTAATGTAAAAATAATACAAAAAAAACTGTGAATTTAACACTTTTGTCTCTTTTGCTTTGAGTGATTGAAATACAACATGTTATTCCTTTTTAATCCGAAACTACTAACGCTGAGGTTATCAAACCTCTAAAAAGGATTAAAATATCTTTACAAAATTAAGAACATCATAGATTAATTTTATAATATGCGTCACAGAAATCGTAAAAGCAAAATGAGCGTTAGGTTAAAATTACGAAATTAAGTATTTTGCTGACAATGGTTACCTACAGCGTTAGGAACAAAATAAGGAGTGTGGTGAATGGCTTATGGCAGCCGAATATTCACCCCAGACAGGACGAAGCTCTCGCTAATGGTTAATTCATGTCACAGTATCATTTTATTTGCAGACGACATTTTATACTCGACTATTGAAGATGTTCGCCTTATCTATTGTAACCTAACCTAACCTAAGTCCAACGCTCCATATATATTGTACAAGGCGTTAAGAGACGTGCCTGACTTACTCCAGTGATACCTGTCATTATTTTGGAGTAAAAAAAGAGAGTCAAATTTTAGTTTCCGGTGACATTATTTGTTGTTCTTTTTTTAAATATGTACATGTGTTTCAATTTCGATTTTGTTTTATTGTTTGAATTACTTAATTAATCCATTCCAATTTGGGAGGCGAGTATGGGTACCGCAGCCCCGGGAAACATTTATTCATTTATCGAATAACCAACATGTCTGTCATGGATCACACCAAGTGGTTCGCGATGTTTGGTGACTTAACAGGGGTGTCCGTGGTCCGTGTTGTTCCGGGCGAGGTTTGTCAGGACCTTGGCGGCGGATGCAAAAGCCCACCATATGCGTAGCAGGCCGGATCCGGAGATACTGGTTAAGGGAGATCTTTTGACCTTTCCAAACGATGATTTGACCAACGCCATTCCAAAACCAAAAAGCTACAAAATCAAAACTGAAAAACATTTTCGATTATTCATAGTTAAACTAAAATAAATTACATAATTGTAAAAGAAAACTATGAATCTGATTAACTTAACTCTTTTAAAAACTATGGGTTTAACTACTATGCATGGCAACAACTTGGCTTTAACCCATGATATATTTTGTCATCTTCGTGAATATATTTAGAATTACGTCATCAAACCGAGTCGCGGATCTTTGGATCATCTGCCATAGGCCATGGTGTCATGGCCATCTTAATTAACCCTTTGATATTCGGTAAAAGTTCTTCCGCTTTGGAATAAAATCCAAATAAATGCAATATTGGTGAACGTATTCGAAAACTAAAAACTGTTTTCGAAAGGTGATGAAATATTATCAGAAATAATTTATTTCTATATATATATGAAAATTTTGAATGCAAACTTGCAAACTTTAAAAACTTGGCTTCAAATTTGGGTCACCTTATGATTTTTTAACTAAAATTACTTACTGATAACGAAAAAAAAATACACATACATATTTTATTAGACAAATGAATTATCAACGTTATTGTCACCTCATTTTCATCGTTTTATTTATATTTAGAAATAACCATGTAATTTTTAAATATAAATATTTTGAATGCAATTTTTAAAAATGGCTTACTTTAAGTTTTTCTAACTAAAATTACTGATAAAGAATGGTTTACACTTTAATTATTTTGTAGTTAACTTTTAGATTGGAAAGTGTGTTATTTTCTCTTTCCAATACCGTTTAGATCATAGGTTCTCAACCTTATTTTTCCCATCGCCCACTTTGAGAATATTTTTTTTCTAGAGCCCTCTTTATTTTTTTTACTTGCGTGGGAGGGGGTGGCTCAATGTCACGGAATCGATAATTCGATTAAAATTATTCTTTATACCTTTTTGTTTAGCATGATTTTTTTTTTTGTATTTTAAGAACAGTGCTGATACATCCTTCCTTCTTGTATTAATGTTATAGAGGCAATTCTTAATAATAATAATACACGTAAGAGGAAAATATTATCTAACAAAAAATAAAAAATTTCATATTATTATATTTAATGTGGATCTGAATGTAATGGAATCTTTCAGTTCAATTTTTGTCCATTTCCAGTATGTGAATTTTCGCACACACGATAAAAATGATTACAATACATACAATAATAAAAATTTACCAATATTAAAGTTTAATTTGTTTTATTAGTTCGTGATAAGCGTGTTTTTTTGTCTTTTTGGACCATTTTTTTTACCTGCCCACGCCTTCACTGTGCCATCTCAATGCCCCTAATTTTCTCCGGGTCTTCTACCGCCCCCTGAGAGTCTCAACGCCCCCTAATTTTCTCTGGGTCTTCTACCGCCCCCCTGACATTCTCAAACACCCATAAGGGGGCGTTATCGCCCACGTTGAGAACCTATGGTTTAGATTTAGATCATATTTATCACTATGGTAGTAAGGGAGACACAACGTGAGCTGGGACAAATATGGTCTCCTATGATTAAACGGGTTAAGGCAAAGGGCTGTTAGCATTTGATCACGTTCACGTGGCTTGGTCTGAAGAGGAGAAAAAGGAAATACGCCCTCCTTTTGCGGAATTGAATATCTAAACACATCTGCTGCTGTTCGGGTAATGTATTCTCGAATCCACTGCGTGACATACAGGCTATATCGCCAAATTATATAATGGTGTATGCATAATACTCGGTAATCCTTGAAAACGTAATAGGTTCGTTAACTCTGGCGGGCTCACTCACCCACAGGCTAATCCGGCGTGAAAACTTCGATAAAATTCGTCTCATAAAGAAATAATACTGTTTTAAATTCAATTCAATGATTAGGTAATACTTTAACGGCCATTGGCAAATCTTCGGAAAATCTGAACTTTGAATTCAGATGGCGATGTTCATTGACTGATCCAACATTATTTGATTACACTTAATTTTTTTAACATTTTTGATTTTATATTTTACATGCATCGTTACGTAAAACAATAAGGAAATGGAGAACCGAAATAAATGTATTAATTTTCTCGAGAGTATATTTTTGTATTATATTGTTTCTGTTGTTTATGATATATTAAACTTTATAAAATAATTTAATCATTTTAGTGTTCGGCGTTCGCAGGAATCAGAGAATATTTAACTAGTAAGCGGATTAGAGAACGACACTATCATTAATCAAGTCAGAACCTTTAAATATGTGAGTGTGCTTAAGTGAGTTGGTAAGAGTCGCAATAAGGGATGTAAGTTTTTTTTACAATACACACAGAAGGCTCTGAGAAAAAAATCTTTCAGGGCTTATGTCATCTTTGGGGATGCTGTGTAGAAGGGGGTGGTTGGAATCTGGGAATCACCGTTACTCCTGGTCCTTACGGTGAAGGTTTGAGTTACTTAAAATGGCTTTAGCCGTTTTTGATGACCAGATCTGAATAACCAGGTTCTTCCCTACCTTCCTCTTCCCCATTTCCTTCCTCTCACTACCTTCAACTTCACATCATGTCCCAATTAGGGATGCTATAGTCTCATTGACTCTAGGCTCTAGTGCGGTGTTAAATTTAAAAAAAGGTTGTAATTAATTTAAAAGTTGAACTACTCCGTAGTCCAGGGGTAAGGCTCTTGTCTCGCAATCTGAAGGTCGCGGGATCGAATCGAATTTGTGTTATTTCGCAATTAATTCATTAAAATAATATACAGTATATTTGCGGCATGTTCCAGAGTGGAAGGTACTCTCAATATCGCCCCGGTGTAAAACCTCAATACAAACGTGTTTTTATTACCAGATCTGAAGAGCCAGATACATCTCCACCATCCTCTTCCCCATCTCCTTTCAGTCTCCCAACATACCCCAATTGGTGTCATAGTCTCACTGGCACCAGAAGGGAGCAGCTGGGACTTAAAAAAATTATAATAAAGAAAAACTTAACATATTATATTACCAGGGCGTTAAACTTCAGTATACCAAAACTTAACCTTAATCTATTAAGACGTTAAGATTAAAAAAAAAAGTTAAAATTAATATTATTTTACTTACTATAAAATTGTTTTAAACAGGATTAATTTATATAAAATATATACCGGCCGTACCTTCGTACTATGTGTGTACATATGTCTAATTTTTATTGACAAAAAAATAAATAAATTTGCACTAATTTGCAGTCATCATAAAACGACCATGAAAACCGATTGAATCAATATATTTCCATTAAGTCCACAGTCACTATTATAGTATTACGTGCATGATAGATTTACTATGTGCTTTATGGCATCCTGACCAAGATGTGTTTCGTAGTAATTGAATTCAGTGTCGAAAAAACTATTAGGACGTCCTTGTATACGCACGTAATTTTCTTGACCTGTCCTCACGTCCCTACACGTCTGAACGTCATACACGGCAGGCAATGGTTAGTAGGCGTATCAGGCCATTTATATTAAATGATCTTTTGTGTCAGTTTGTACAGTATCATTTAAAAGTGAGGAAGGTAACCACTGACGGAAACAACTATAAACAATTTTAAAAAGAGTCAACATGTTATTGTAGTTTTAGCCAATTTAGTAATAAACCTTCGACCAAGTATACCCTAGACAAGCCCTCTCATAGTAACAATCAGAATAAAATAACACCAGTAACAGTAATTTCGCAACAAAACTCTCCTTCCAATTCCGCCGTCTTGCATACAGAGTTCCCGGCAATAAACAACTGACCACCAAGTTATCCTATTGTGTAATTCTGTCAAACTAATACATCAATAGTTGTTCACGGATTGGCCGCATGAACAATATCCACAAGCCGTGCTGTAAACAGTGGTTTTCAAAGTGGGGGTCACGAGACATTCATAAATTTAATTGGAAAAAAATATTTTTTTACTTTATTTTGACAAGCGATTCAATTTCGGAGGCCAGTATGGGTACCGCTGCCTCGGGAACCATTTATTGGATAACCAACGCCTCTGCCATAGGTCACCCCAAGTGATTCGCTACGTTTGGTGACTAAGCAGGGGTGCCCGGGTTAATGGAGTGATGTTTGTCCAGGTCTTGGCGGCAGATGCGTCTGCATTTTTTTTCTGTTGGTTCGTAAGCTTAATGAGTTTATTAAAAAAACCAATCATCATTTGCTTGAAAACATTTACGAAAAAATCATCTTTTTACCGCCCAAGTTGGCTACCCAAGTTGGTTGCTCATCATTAACACAGTGATAAGCAACCAGCGGTCCGTAAGCCCATTTACTGCTTTTCGGACTGACTACAAAAAAATATCAAAAAATTGCGCTAAAAATATTCAAAGGCTTCTGTTCCGTTTTGCAAAAGGTATTAGCCAAAAACTATAATTTCTTTTTAAAGTTTTGAATCAGCTACTCAAAACATTAAGTTTTTTGCGTATAATAAATAAAAAAAAATACTGAAATTAGTGGATACTTAAAGCCCAGTAGTAAGCGCTCAAAAAGAAGACGAAGGGGAGATACGTAAATACGAGTGTTAGAGGGAGCGCGCTATTCTTAAAAACATGACTCGTTTGAAATAGGACAAAAATCTCACGGAAAATGTCTCAAAAAGGATTTGAAAAAAAACAATGAATTACGAAATTTTTCGTATACCTATATATCTTGTAATACGTGTTAATAATGTTTTTTGGAGTATATCTTACGATTTTTATCTATCGGGGGAAATTTCATACAATTAAATTATAAGTGTTAATTGTAATTGTTAATTGTTTAACTTGCAACTTTAATTAAAGAATTTTGCAACGATTTTTTGTTAAAATCTGTGTTTTATGTATTTTAAAGGTTTCCGTTTTACAAAATAACAAAAATTATCTTGACGAAATATTGTACTTATAAATATTGTAATTACAAACGAAAATAAACTAACACCATTTACTGGTTTGACCTTGAACGTAGTAAAAATTTTGTCTGACAATTTTTGCCCTTTTTGAATCAACCGCCAAAATTTAACATTTCCAAATGAAAAAAATCGATATCATTCATTGTTTTGGCATTGCGGATATAAAATTTTCAGCTGCGGCTTTTTTTTACCCTCTTTGATAGTTTAATTAAACAAATATTGTTTTATAATATGTAAAGCAGGTTTGCGACTCCACCGACAAAAAAGTTAACCAGGTTATGTTGTACATACCCTCCCACCAAGGTCCGCATAAGTACATAATAATAATGGATACATTAATAATACTTCGACTAAAAAGGTTGATCATTCCTAAAAAACAGCTGGTGGTGAATTTATGTAATTATAATTATAATTTATGGAAATAATATAATTTATTTTATTACTAAAAGCGGGTCGCGCTTTAAAAAAGTTTGAAAACTCTTCCAAATTGTGATACTAGCCCTCCTTGTATGTATTAGTAGTCGAACACAGGCAGTGCGGTGATTTGATGACGTAGGAAACTTTGATGGCAACAAAAGTAATTCTGTAACATTATTATGTTTATGAAAACACTGTCTAAAAGACATATGTAAGGTCTATTTTTTTGTTGTAGTCAGATAGCTGACTATATTTTCAAAAATAAAGTCCGCGGTGTGTACTTTGTACAACATTCGGAAGTTAGATATTTTTGTGTTTGAAAAAATTAACTCCGGTGCGGACGGCTGGAACACAAATTGGTTTCGGTGTAGACCTTGTAGACCGATAAAAGGTACAACACAAAGCACTATGCGATCTAAACGGTGCAAAACAATGCAGGCACTTTTTCATAAATGGGCCGTGAGCCTGCTTTTGCTGGCTTCTGGGGTCATTTTGCATTTCACAGGGCGCGTCTAGATATCATACGTCAATGTAATAAACAGATTATTAAACCATATACATAATTTCATTTTCAAACTTCGCAAATATGCTTTGTGGTATCATTTTAATTAAATGAAAATAAAAAAATAACTATATATATATATATTATTTTTAATTGATAAACTAACGTTTAAGACAAGATTTTATGCATAGCACAAAGGGTAGATAACAATTATTATAAGCAATAATTATCAGCCTGAAACACTCATTTACATTGAAAAAATCTTCCGAAAAAAGATACTGGCCGCCAACGGGACTCGAACCCGTGTCCCTCTGATTGCCGGTCAGGAGCTCTGACCTAATAAAAATAAAGTTGGTTGTTTTCAGTTCGAAAAATGTAATAAGAAGTAATTGTCGAATGAAACACTAGTATATATTGAATTATTTGGCGGGTATTAGATAAGCCCCCGTAGCTCAGTGGTAGAGCTCCTGACCGGCAATCAGAGGGACACGGGTTCGAGTCCCGTTGGCGGCCAGTATCTTTTCAGTATCGGCCAGATGAGTTTTTCAGGCTGAAAATTATTGCTTATAATAATTGTTATATATGATCAATATTATAAACCAGGATCTTTTCTAAGATTTTTTCAATGTAGACGAGTGTTTAAACCAGTATCTTTTATAAGATTTTTTCAATGTAGATGAGTGTTTCAGGCTGATAATTATTGCTTATAATAATTGTTATATATAATCATTATTATAAACTTGTTTCGGAAACATAACATTTAGTGATTTTCACAAAATTATTTAATTTAATTTAAACATAATTTCAGTTGTGTTTACGGTTAAAATTCTATAATGCGAAGGTAATTTATAAACTTCAAATAAATATTTTTTTTAGTACATCGACCGTCCAATGCCTAAGTCGCGAATCCGCATTTTTGTCAGTTTTGAATATGCTCCATTTAATTTACTTTAAATTTTAAACGAACCCCTGCCATTTATTTTTTATTGCACATTATTATGTATAGATTTATTTAAGCTGGTTTAGTAATAATATAAATCGATTAATGATATCAATTATAAACTTTAAACCTCGATCTTTGATCCTCGATCAAAGATTCCTTGTTCGAGTTTCCTACATTTGTATGTTTTAAATTCCTGCCTTTTATTAATTTTTCAAAAATTGTATGTTCCTACTGAAAAATGATAAAATAGTATAATTATGAATAATAAATTTTTTATCATAAATACAAGTCCCTTGATATCTTCAACATAAACCTTGAAGATTTCAAGAAACATGTCATACTATTTAAAAAGTTAGGCTTTAACTTACCGCTAATATAAACTTTTATCATTTTTTTTCCATGTATACAGTAAATGGACGCAATATCTTATACCTACACCTAAAAAAAGAAGTTGAAATCCACAATCCACCAAAAATGCTGTATTCGAGTGAAAGATTCTCTAGGTTCAGATTCGAATAGTTGCTTGAAATTGCTGTGCTTATTGATGATACCTGAGTAAATATTAGATTTTTTTCAACGTTCCCCCACTCCTTCTATCCACTCCCCCATTTCAATCAGCCTAAAAACAAGCCGAAAGATTGAAGATAGTTGTAGTATAGTTTACTTTAGCATAAAACAATGTATAACTTATAATCTATCACTAAAAAACTTCACTTATAGAAAAAAAATCAATAGTATATTAGTAGGTGGGTACGAACTTAAATTCCAATGCTTCCTAGTGAACAGTTTAGCAATTATAACGCTTAGTTCGTGAAAAAGTAAGAAAGGCAAAATAAATCGGACATTTATCTGCTTTGCTTGCAAGGCTTGTTCTTATGCAGAAGTAATGAAGCGGTTCTCAACGGTAGGTTGTGTTCTGTCAGGTGTTCTCAGAAACCGGTGGTTTGGGGAAAGGTCACTGATACATTAACGGATTAAAACTGGATTAACGAATATAAGAAACCTGTACGGCTTTTCTCAAAACTAACTTGTTGAACAACATTATTTATTTTCCACATTAAAATGCACCTGTCCCACGTTTACAGTGCAACGTGCAATTGATGGAGATCTGACGGCCTCCGTGGTCGAGGGGTAAGGTCCTCGACCATTAATTAGTTTGTGTTTTTACATTAAAAATTACATAATATAATATATTTGTATATTTACCTTTCTGTCTCATACATACCCCAATTAGGGATGCCATAGACTCGCTTGCTCCAGTTAGCAGTGAGCAGTGCGGTTTTCACATAAAACCAATTATAAATGAATTACCCAAGCGGCTATCATTTTTTAATTATTTTTTTTTAAAACTTTATTTATTCCCATTTCTTTGTACATATTATGTATAATAGCTTAATATAATATTTCATAATATGTAAATAGCAGTGAGTCCATCTGTTCATTGCCAGTGGAACTATAGCACCCCCAATCGGGGAATATTGAGATGCTGAAGAAAGTGGCGGAGGTAAAGGCGAAGAGAAACTAGATCTGGTCATTACCAACAACTAGAGCCGATTCTGTTATATGTATGGTGGTCTCTCACAGGCCAATGCAAATACCTACATAGGTGCCACCCCAAAATTATGTTTTTTTTTTAAGAAAGACAAACATTCCCAGGTAACCTGGTAATATTAGAAAACCTCTCACTACCACCACAGCAAGCGAAAAATATCGCTTGTGTCATGATGGAGAAACTTGGCCAGCCGAGGAATCAAATACACGACGCGACGTCTTAATAGAACCCAACCGCGATCACAACTCAGGCTCTCACCGTTCCTACTTTTACGTACCCAGATAGGTAATATTTTTTTGATATTTCACACTTATTTTTTTTATTCTTCTTTTTATTTTTATATTTTTTTTATTGAAAATTTTTCATACAATACATATAATAGATACATAAAACAATGAAAAGTATATAAAAACGCTTAATACTCGTATAATAAATGCATAAACAAAAAAATCCCACAAAGGCAATGAATTCATGTGCGTGGGTATAAAATTGATTTTTTACATTTATTTTTATTTCTATTGTTAAAGTGAAGATTGTAAGTATATATAAATTAGGTATTTAAAAAAAGAGTAACTGAATAAATGCAATTAAAAACTACAACATAATAACAGTCTGCGCTGTTATTATTATTATATTATTATATGTGAAAGTTTTATAAGAATAAATTCAAATTAAAAAATATTGAAAAATCTATTCAAGTTAATCAAATTGCATTTGTTTTAGTGAAAATCTAAAATGAGTGACTCCAAAATTATTTTTGTCAAACCTGCGATCTCTGTGCCTGAAGGCGTCAATAATCACACATTATTAAGAACGTATTAGAATAACTATTATTTTGGTTATTCCCAGTAAGCTTTTAATTACCTCAGGTTTGTAGTTTATTGTTATTTTTTTTATAATATATCTGACGTATTGCTTTGGCCAAACTGACTTTTCAAATAATGGCATACAGACCTCCGGGCCAAAAGGGCCCCTTTCTTTTTCATCATGAGTTTATAATATGTGGTTTTTGAAAAAATAAGAAAACTTTATAAAACTGTTTGCTAAGATTTGTGGCCGTATGTGTGAAGGTCTACTACATATTCCGAAGGTCCCCGATTCCTAGAACATAGAAGAGTTCATTTACTTCTCATCGAGGATGGTGCGACATAAGTCTTAATTAATGGCGGACAGCGATGCCAGCGGATTATTGGTGGAAATAACAATATGATGTACGTGATCGGACATTGTGGAAAACAGAATAGGAAACACACGTTGGCATCTTTATTAATATGTACATATCCATTTGATTGTGTATGATTTTATCTTTTATCGATTACGTGACTTCAATTTGAATCACTTGAGAAAAAACTTCGAGTTATATTTGTACTTAATCTTAAAAATAACATAATACAATGATCGATAAATCATTAAACAATCGACACATTATTAGGTTATTTTACCTACTTTATCTTTAAATGTCCGCGTGTCACTTGACTGACACTTATTATATACTAAGTTGAATTTTTCTGAATTTGTTCCGACTTATTGTCTAATCTAAAAGTACCATATACGTCGATCGTCCGGTCGATTAACTAATACTAAGTTTTATGAGGAAATCAATATTCGAATGCTTACCATAAATCCAACATTATTTACACGGGTCTGTGTTTTACATATTAAATGTGCTATAAAATAACACCGGGAAGCAAAACGGTACGGTACATTATTACGTAATTTTGAAATAACCTACGAGTGATTCAGAAAACATCAACATTTTGTTTAATTCACTACAAATTTTTCTGCATTATAATTGATTTTTTTTACATTTAGCTCTCGGTTATCTAAATGGTTCCCGGGGCGGCGGTACCATAAACGCTTAAGTAATATTGATGATCAACTTAATGATTTGGCAGTGTGTATGGGTAATTTGAGTATTGTACCAGATAGAGGGGGTACACTTTTGCAAGTGAACCCTCTTTCTGGTACAATACTCAATTCAAATTTCGATTTTTCGGAGATGTCTGCCTAATGAACTGGACGAATGACGTGTCTATAAAACAATGTGTCGCCGGTAATCGAGTATTAGGAAAATTATTGTTTAAAAATAAACTCAGCTTGCAGTACTTGCCTAAACCATATTTATATTGTAGGTTATATGCGTTAATTTTATATTCATGTGACAAAAATAGATTATGCACTTATAGGCATCTGCATATATAATGTTCCCACCCACTGCCTACCTCCCACACAGCGAATAAATCAACAAGATTTAACGTCGACCCCAGTTTGAATCCATTATGAACACAAAAGATTAACATGTAGTTTTTTCCGTTACAGTTTCTTTTACGGTAGTACAAAAAGTTGAACGAACTAGATCTAATTTCTATGCAGAATATGACGTGATGACCACATAAAAGTCACCCAAGGCACTTCCTAAATTGGGCAGAGAAATGAGAAACTATTGAGAAAGATTTGGAAGTTTTTGGAAGAAGGATGTAGCGCAACAAGGCACAACACCCAAAAAACAAATAACGAAAATGCTTTTGGACGTGAAAATCTAAAAACATATCCAAGATTTGGAAGAATTATTCAGATCTAGGTATTCAAATTCATAACCGAAACTGACCATAAAAATAAAAATAAATAATATCTGAACTAGCTGAATAAAATGAGTTTCTAGGTTCCACGCAAAATTTAAAACCCTTTGTTATATATGAACAGCGTCTTAACCTTTCAATGACCGCACGTACCTAATCTAGGGATGGGTTGTTCAAAAAAAATTGAACAATTCATCAAATATTTTAAGCTTATTTTCACGTTCTGTGAAAGTTCTATTCAAGTCCTGATATTTTTTCAGTTTTATGAAGCAACTGGCCTGTAATGGTTTTTTTATTTTTATTTTTTTCATTTGAATAATAAAAGATACAATATTATAAAATAATACATAACAATCTTAATTAACTAATTTCATTCCCGGTTAGTGGAGAATTATTCTCGAGTCTAACTGGGTAGTTAGTCAATTTATTAATTAATTATTATTATAAGCAATAATTATTAGCCTGAAACACTCATCAACATTGAAACATCTCCCGAGAAAAGATAAATGCCGCCGACGGGACTTGAACCCGCGTCCTTCTGATATCCGGTCAACTGCTCTACCAACTGAGCTACGTCGGCTTATTTCCCACCCGCCAAATAATTCAATATATACTAGTGTTTCATTCAACAACTACTGCTTATCACATTTTTCACCTGAAAATAACCAACTTGAAAAAAAAATGGAGACATAATTTGTCTCGACGCCATCTAGTGGGAGAGTTAGCACTTATAACGCCTTTCTCACAAAAAATAAAGTTGGTTGTTTTCAGGTGAAAAATGTAATAAGCAGTAGTTGTTGAATGAAACACTAGTATATATTGAATTATTTGGCGGGTGGGAGATAAGCCGACGTAGCTCAGTTGGTAGAGCAGTTGACCGGATATCAGAAGGACGCAGGTTCAAGTCCCGTTGGCGGCATTTATCTTTTCTCGGGAGATTTTTTCAATGTTGATGAGTGTTTCAGGCTAATAATTATTGCTTATAATAATCGTTACCCTTTGTGCTACGCATAAAAATCTTGTCTTAAACATAAGTTTACTAATTAAAAATAATTATTAATTAATTAATTGATTTATTATGATTAATTAAAAAAATATATTTTTTAATGTTCCCCCTATATAGGGAGAGCACTGTGTGTATAGGAGGAGGTATTATTTGTTTGGTTATTTAGATTTTTTTGTTTTTATTGCTGATATAAAAACAGAATTTGAATAGAATTTAAAAATAATTTGAAATAGTTGTGTCTTCAAACTTCGCAAAAATTACTTTGTGGCATCATTAATTATATAATGAATAATAGATCACTTTGTTTAAACCACTATATTATAAACAATATCTACATGTTTCGATAACAATGTTATCTTCATCAGGATATGTTAATTTAAAGAAAAATAAATGACAAACAAGTATAGACAAATAAGAATAAACTAGAACAAAGACAAAATATTAAAAAGTAGAGGTGATTAATTGCTTAAAAATCTCATAAAAATAGTTATACAAAATTAAATATAAAAATTTTTCAAGGAAAAATTAAATTGCATTTAGATAATAAAAAACTTTTAAGAACAAATAATTAAAATAATTAGTCTAAATCAAAAAATAAATAATTATAATTTTTGTAAGCATTAATAAGAAAATAAATTTAAAAGATGACTATTTTTAAAATATGATTGGTTATTTATAGTTACTATTAATGCTTTTTCTAATTTCTCAAATTTCTAAATTATGCAATTGCATGCCCGTTAGTATGTAAAATTTTAAAACCTTTATTAATATCAAAAGAATGACTTGTTTCCAAAATATAACTATTTTTATGAGACTTTTAATCACCTCTACTTTTTAATATTTTGTCTTTGTTCTAGTTTATTCTTATTTGTCTATACTTGTTTGTCATTTTTTTTTTTTAAATTAACATATCCTGATGAAGATAACATTGTTATCGAAACATGTAGATATTGTTTATAATAAAGTGGTTTAAACAAAGTGATCTATTATTTATTATATTGGAAATAGTTGTATTTGTTTACCTGAATATCCTTTAATATTTAATACGTAATAAAAATTCATTAAAATTTAGTTTAAGTCCCCCCTTTCCGCATTTCCGCCGGTTTATAACAAATTTCTCTTAAACACTTTCAATTTTTAAGTTCCTTAAAAAATATATGTTATTTTTTAAGATAATATCCATACAGTTATGCAGCCAAAATGGTAATTATATGAAATTCCCTCGATAGCAAAAAAAATCGTACACTGTGCTCCGAAAATTATTGAAACACACTTTATACTATTAATCAACATGTTATACATACCTACGAAAAAAATCGCAGTGTATACTTAAATGTAACTTAAGCATTTATTGAGAGATTTTTGCTCCATGTTAAGGTTCCGCAACCGGGCTCGAAAAGAAGAAGATGGGGAGATACGAAATTACGAATGTTAGAGGAGCGCGCTAACATTTACACTGTAAATGTTAGATTTACAGCGACAAAACTGAAACACTACAGTGAAAACTGCGAAAATGTTTAATAAAACACAACTCGTTTAAAACAGAGCAAAATTCTCGTGGGGAGCATCTTAAGTATCATTTGAAGAAACATTGTGAATGTTTTTCACAAAAATAATTTATAAGATAATTGAAACAGACATGTTTTTAATAAATTTTGGAACATACTTTGCGATTTTTTTCTATTGAGGGAATTTCATATAATTTGTGTTTCGGCGTGAGCAACATCTAGACATTGTCTTCAAAAATAACATATATTTTTTTAAGAGCTTAAAAATCTCAAATGTTTAAGGAAGATGTGTAAGAAATCGGTAGAAATTTGGGTTGCCGAGGCTTAAACTAGTCGTGTTTTAAATATTTTCACAATTTTCGCTTAATTATAATAGTTTTTAATGTTAGCGCGCTCCCTCTTACATTCATATTTACATATTTCCGTTTCATCTTCTTTTTGAACACTTACTACCGGGCCTTAAGTTTCTATAATATCGCAAATTCCTTTGTATTACCACATATAATATAAATACTTAATTAACTTTTAGTTTAAGCTCTTAGAATAGTTTCTCAATAACCTTTGATTAGCCACAAGCAATCTAAATCCTTAGTTTAATTTGTTTTAAAATTCCTTTCTAAAAACCTATTATTGTAGTGCGATACCAGATACCACACAAAGTGTTCGAAATACGATGATATCATATGAATTCGCTAACGCAATCAAGCAAACCTCGCTGTGTTTAGACTCAAACAAAGAAAATAATCTATCCTTGAATAGCCGGCAAATCCGTGTTTCTCTCAGAGCCTCCCCAGTATGTAATTTGTGAATCTCATCCCGTAATTAAATTACTATAAATAGACCGCAGCGCTATGTTAACGACCGAACTAGCTTCGATCAGGATAAGCCGGGATCGGTTGATTCGGCGATTGAAAAACGGGGCATCTCTAGTATTGCTATTCGGCGTTGTGTTCTGTTTCGGAGGGGCCCCGTGGTCCCCATTCTACTGCGCGGCGGGCCCCCGAGCGTCTGGGCGGATGACCCGAGACAATGTCAAAGGGAGCAGACTGTTTGATCTTCAGAGGTCGTCGCTATTGGAACGGTAAAGGAACTCTAGCTGCGATCTGTTTACATTCAATATTACCCCAAGGAAAACCGGGACACTTTCGCGCGGGAAATCTTGCACGCGCGCTACACCCTACGTAGTGGCGGGAAAGTGAACTGATTGGTCAGCGAATAAACAAAACCTTCAACGAATATACTATTCCGTTATCAGCAAACAGCAACTTTAAACGGACAGATTTTCGTAAACAGCAAACTTAAATGAAAATTCCATGCCACGGACAGGAAATGGAAATAATATTCTACGGACCGCAATAATTAATAAACAGAAACCTGTAGTGAAAATAATATTAAAGAAAAAATATTAATTAGTAAAAAATAAAAATGAAAATTCTCT
This sequence comes from Limnephilus lunatus, assembly GCA_917563855.2. Taxonomy (NCBI): domain Eukaryota; kingdom Metazoa; phylum Arthropoda; class Insecta; order Trichoptera; family Limnephilidae; genus Limnephilus; species Limnephilus lunatus. Next base: position 42,010,694 of record OU830598.1, on the reverse strand, counting down.
CACACGGACAGCAATCAGCACAAGCAACCTTCAATAGAAATACTTTTATTGATAATAATAAACAACAACCTTCAATGGAAATAGTATTTCACCGACAGCAATAATTAATAAACAAAGGGTAGCAATCAGCAACATGCAACCTTCAATAGAAATACTATTACTGATAACTGATAACAATAAACAACAACCTTCAATGGAAATAATATTTCACGGACAGCAATAATTAGTAAACAAATTAGGAAAACACTATCCCACGGACAGCACTCAGCAACAGGAAATCTTCAATGGAAATACTTTTCCACGAACGGATGGCATTTACACGTCTACTATTCCCAATAAAAACGATCGTTTAATACTTCATAAGAATCGTTAATAAAATTTAACGACTGTTGATAGTACAAAACACGCAGTCGATCTTCACAAACAAAGGGTGTTCGGTGAAATTACTTTTTAACTTTTTATCCAAAATGATATTAAATGTGAGTTTATGCCAATAACATTTGGTTTTATTTGGGATGCGTAATTATTGAAACTAGAGAAGGTTAATAAAACATATTTTTGACTGAGGGGTCCATCGGCCAACATGTGCTGACTGGCGCCTATAATTAATTGACTAAAACCTTAAATAAATAAAAAGCATTGTCTGTTTAAATAACAAATGAAATAGCTTATACAAATAAGTGAGCATGCTCTTCAAAAACATTCTAAAACAATAAACAACTCATCACCTACAAGTTGTTCAAATGAGGCGTTCAAGAAAATATATAAAATATACGTCGAGAATATTTTTTACAATTGGTAAACAACCGTTTATGTGAAAACCTTACTAATATAGAAACTGACAAGGAAGATTATTTTTCGTTGTATACACTGTTATCTTATCTTACTAATATTATAAATGCGAATGTTTGTATGGATGGATGTGAGTTACTCTTTCACGCAATAAATATATAATGGAATTTAAAAATTCCTTTACTAATCGAAAGCTACATTATTTGCGAGTAATATAGGCTATATATATTGGTAAGCTCTGGCGTTATAAATAAGCTGTGGCGTTATGAAATTATTTATTATACGTTTATTGGCAAAGCGTGTTGATTTTGTTATTTGTTCAGGTTACTATGGAGATTTTTTTGATAGCAAAAATTCAAATATGAGTATTACGAAACGGCGCTTATTTGATTGTTGATTGATTGGTGGGAAGGGGGGGGATGGAGTGGGGGGGGGGGGGCGAATATGCGAGCGAAGCCGGGGGCAAAAGCTAGTTAATAATAATTTCTATCGAATTTCGGAATTTTTCCAGTATTTTACAATTTTTACAATGTCCTATATATTCATTATTTTTTAAGATGTAAAAACAAATACCATTTTAGAAAATAGGTAAAATTAGCTTTTATAATTGAAAATTATTTTAATTAAAAAAACATTATAATAATTTCTTGAAAAAAAGATCTGACATTTTTAATTCATTGTTGTGCAATATAAACTTTGCCATGAAAAACCTAACTTTCGTAAAATTGTTATTAAATTCAAGCGGTAAAAGTCTATTAAAAATAATGTTTCTGACAACAAAAATAAATTCACAACGTGACAACGTTAATGGATTAAATTTACGGAAAATAATAATCAATGAATTGAATTATACTAATCATAAATATATTGAATTATACTAATATTAGTGAATTGGTCATTAGAAGAGAAATTACGAACAAAAACATGATTTGAATCAGACGTCACAATCAAAAACCAAACTGTCTTTTTGACAGGAAAATCACGCTCATGGTGCATGTATAAATGTACCAAAATGCAGTATTACTAGTTCGTTCGCAGCACAGTTAAAGAAATTCTTTGTTAGTAATAATTTGTTGGAAATTGTTTTTTTATAAGTAAGGCTACATCTTCACTATTATTATTTTTTTTTTTTTTCAATATATTGTATTTTTTAAACGCGCAATATCTGTGTAAAATGTACTTATATCTATCTGTCCTTCCCGTAATGAGTTTTCTTCTCAACTCATTGGGAATAATGTGTTACTTATCATGTTTTTGTAATACATTATAATTAATAAATAAATAAATGTAAGAATGTACCAAGCTTATAGAAATTTAAAAAAACATACCTGCTTGTTCACAACTGATTGAAATCTCTTACAAACGTGGTTGCTATTTTCCAATTTTAAGACAAATTCTGTTTTGCTATTAGGTACCAACAAAGATTTTATTTATCTCGAGAAGTTCAGAACAATTTAAGGGAGAGTTCACGGTATGACCTTTTCTTTGCCAGACAGGAGAATGGGTAGGTTATACCTAGGTCCTTTATAGGACGTCCTTGCCAAAGTGGAGTGTTTAAACAAGGTACATGAAACTGTCTGGGAAAACTCTTGAAAAATATATGATTAAATTCATTAAAATCTCAAATTACAACTAAATTGTTAACTTTTCTGAGTGCAACTAAATAAAAAGATTTTTTTGAAATTCTCAGAAATGTAAGTTGTTTAAACGAACTTGCACGATTAAATAAACAAAATATCGTCTTTCTTGGAAATGAACTTTAAATCGTTTACATAACGAAATATATTTATTAAATTAATATTTACAATAAATTTTATTGTATATACCTACACAGTCGGTATCGTCCATTAGAGTACGTTAGCCGAGTTGGTTTTTCAAATGACATCTAAGAATTCAAGGATCTGAGTGGGAGTCGTAGGTTCACACAGGTTCATAATAATTGAATTTGTGGGTGCATTGACAAATCACAATATTTTTTTATGTGATGAAAAAAAAACTAGCCAAAAACCTAACCTAACCTAGTACACATAATTTTTTCTAAGTATTTTTTTTTATAGTGTTCTGATTTGTTATTGTTCTGATTTGTCCGGTTTCCGAATTTGCTGGTTGACGAGGACCCTCTCCGGTCTAGACGTAAAACGCTCGCTTTCATTTCTTCGGTTTGCAAGTACAATTCAATTAATTACGTGGATATTGACTATGTTTACATTTCGTATTATGGCTGTTATGACTTGGTGCGTAATGTACCTAGACGTACAGATTTTTTAAATTATGTTTACAATCACATCTCCGAAGACTTACTGCTGAATACATAAACTTCCCTTTTTAAATACATCTTTTCGAATTTCGCTTTGGTTTGTATATTTTTATATAAAATGTATATTTTCAATAATAAGTATTTTTTAAATACTTGTTTTTGAATTTCGCTTTGGTTTTCTTGAAATGAATGTATATACAAAGTGTAATCTTAGAAGCGAAAATTAACCCACTTCCCGATAATCCCGATCGGATCGAGCTAAAACTCGTCAGGTAGACTTGTTGTCGATGACAATACCATTGGTAGCAATCACGCAAACACACGCGGACGTATGAGCATTTTTCTGAAATTCGATGAAACTAGAGCACTTAATGCACTGAATAAATGTCGGCCCCATCATCTCAGGATTTGGCATCTTAATTCAATCCTCAGCCAAACAAAAAAAAGTTTTAGAATTCTTTTGAAAATAGACGTTAAAAAAACTATTTTTTACGGGTTTAACAGATCGTAAACGTTCACTCTTTTTCTTCTTTTCGAAACCTTTGAAATCCCCACCCACCACTTTAAATCGTCCACAGTGCTACTGCACGGTGTAAAAGACACACTTATATTTGAAGGAATGTACGGTTGATTTTTTATACGACTTAGGTTATAGTGGCGTCACTCGTCACAATATTCGCATAATAGTTTATTCTGGCCGGAAAGGTTTATGCGCGCCTAGTACTGGCGTCATTTCCGCTACAGACGCCCGCAAGAGGTAGGACCTACCTATTATTTACATTAAGACCATTCAGCGATCTTCACATGTCTGCGACATTGTAGCTACATAGAATACATATAAGAAATACTCTAACTGTTTCAAAGGATGCGAGAAAATATTGGATCATTCAAACCTCGGATCTGTGACCCAGCACGTACACAATTATGCTAAGGCGAAGCACCCGCTGAATGACCTTAGATTTCGAACTAATTCACACAAAGCCAACTATTTGCTTCGATTAATGCAAAAAAAAATCAAAATTATTTTTTTATTTTGAAATTTTGATTAAAATGTACAAGACCGCTTCACGGATAATGCGGACTATTCCTTAACGATGTTTGATACACAGATAACACGGAATATTCCTTTTTTACATGACATTTGTCGAAAGTATAAACCTTTTAAATAAATACTTGTCAAAACAATTTTTTTTTTGCTAATTCGAATTATTCCCGATACAACCCGTACTGGGTTGAGGTTCAAGCTGCGGAAGCTACATGTCATCATCATTTAGATATACATCTCAGGTTTTTAATGGTTTGTATAGGAAGCAGGATTTGTGTGACGGGTAAGCGTAATTATTCTAATACCTTTCTTTAGATCTTCTCCTGTCATAAATACAGTTTCAAACTTGTCAATAATGCATTCACTTCATAACATGAATAAATTATTGTTTTATATGGAAAAATATTTTTTTATGATTGGCAGCATTGACTGTCTATGAAATGTAACATAAATGTGAATATGGCGTAGTAAAATTCATGTATCGCGTAAGTAAATTAATTTTAACAAAATTAAAATGTAAAATGCATATTTTTCGTCTCCCCGCTAAATCTATCTTTTTGAATAAGAAATATTCCGTATTAACCGAGAAGCGGAGAAGGATGTTCTAAAGAACTTATTTTTCCACATTGCACAACACATCAAATTAGAAAAATGGAAAAATGATTAAAAAAATAGAAAATTCTAAAAATCTACATATCAATTATTTATGCAGTCCTCATACTTCGTATTTTTTTCTGTGCATCAAAAACACATTTAAAAAATGTCTGATAAAACCTTAAGCCTAGATTTGTTCTATACGAAGTATCTTGAAAAATTAAATTATTCTGAACTCAAATTATTACAATTATTTAAAGGCCACAAATTTATGACCTACGACGCATTGGAAAAACAGTTAAGTAAGGTAGAGGTAGTTTTTCTTATCTCGTTTCGCACGAGGGTGGATTCTTCTACGAACTGTCAAATCGGCTGCCTGAAGAATCTTCTAAAAAAGAATTGTCATTGGGATAGTGATATTACTTTGGATAAATTATATAATTACTTATTTTTAAAAAAAATTGTCGGTAGCTATTTAAGAACCTACTAACAATTCTTATGATTTCTGAGAAAATTTTAGTTTTGATTTACTAAATAAGTCTGCGGCGTTACTCGGGCTTAGCATAGATTTTTTAAAATCTAATGTAGACAGTGACCATCCTCTTGTTTTGGAAATCAAGGGTGCAAAATAAATCTTCATCAGTCTTGAAATAAAACTGTAGCGTTGCTTACAAATCAAATCCATGCCGCCCTTTCTTTCCTTATTTATTCCTTCCAGCACCATGCGCCACTCCTGAGTGAGCGCTGGGCCCGAGCTCACTCAAGACCACGCCCTACATAATTGCCAACGTTTTTTTTTCCTTTCCATTTTTTTTCTGTTCTACTCATTTATTGTTTTAAATTTACTGTATTCTCTTATAAGTATATAAATATGTATAACTACTCCTAACATGTCGGATTTCACTTTCCTCCCTACTTCCTGAAATAAAACATTTTTTATTAATAGTGTAAGAATAAATAAATATAGAGAAAATAAAAAATTACAACATACTTATTTGGACGCTAGGTCACTGCTCACAGAACTACTAGTTTAGATGATGTTTTTTCTTGGTTTTCGGAAAATTCTTTTTTTGGAAAATAGGCATTCCGTAAACATGATCCGATAACGAGCAGGTGATATATATTTGCGACTAATAGGTCCAATGTATTACAGGTACCCCAATCTCAAATTGAATGTTTTTCATCAAATTGGTTAGGTTAGGTCTAGTCTGGTTAAATTCGGATAGTCGGTGATTTAGAAAATTAACACTCCGAACATGACCCGATCCCGTTGCCCATCTGCCGGCGATATTTTAAATAAATTAAAATAATTTAATTAATTAATAAGTAGGGATCTAATTGTGTAGCCTCCACTAAAACATGTCTCATTGGACCATACACAGTACACAGTCTGATTAGTGAAAACATCTGCGCGTTCGTGAATTCCAGTGTATCAACATTATGGATGGTGAGAATTCGCGTGGCTAGCATGTGGCGTCAGTCAGTCACCTTGTCAGCACTAATATGGCCCCAACACAATCTCTATAATATGTATAATACTCGTATGTAGCAGTCTCAGAAGAGATCATAGTCTAGCACGGTCAATCTATAAAACCCTATAACAATACGATATTGACAAAATCCGTTGTTTACGGTCAGTTATCAATATTTGCGAGCACGGCCTACGATTGTTAACAGATTCCGACCGACGAGTGATAAATTTTAGCGCAGCCTTCATAGTATCAGATGAGTTTCGGTAACCTATCAATGTACACTTATATTTTTTTTTAATTATTTCGTTCGTTATGTATAATTACTGGCTTATTTAATGAATGTATTGAACTAATGAAGCTCTTAAAAATGAAAGAAGTCAGATACGTTTTTAGATTTTCACAGCCAAAAGTATTTTCGTTATTGGTTTTTGGGGTGTTATATCCATCATCAGGGCAGATGTGTCCACATCTGCCCTGATGATGGACACTGTAACGCTGTCCGAAACTTTGGCTAAAGAGGGGGGTAACGCAACACGGCATAACACCCCAAAAACAAGTAACGAAAATGAAAGAAGTCGTGCGCGATCATTAAATAGACTTAAGTAATGCATCTAAGACGCAATCAACTTACTCCGTTCGATCTTTGAGAAACGAAAAATGTTGAAATATGAATAATGGCTTCATTAACTAATTAACTCCCGTTTAGTGTCAAACAGGTAATGCGGAGCGCCAATGCATATTTCGGTTAGTATTTCAATTCAAAATTGCCAATTTATTAATATTTTACGTAATTGCTTGGCGTTTGACATTTCCTAGTGTCAATTCACAGCAAATACCTTCAGTGTTGCCAGCGTGTACCGATTTCTTAATTATTCCCTGTCAATATCGGTTCGGCTGTCAATAGTAAAACCGTGCAAGATACACCGATATAAAATCATCAGAAGTTAGGCCTATCGATCTGATATTGTAAAGTTATCAATTTCACCGTGCTAGAGCTCCTGAGGGTTGGAACATACATATGACGTATTACTGGGCTGATGTTGTCTGGAGGCTGTATGTTGTACTAAAGTTCAATTACTTCATTTTGTTCTGAAATGGTTGTAGTTTTAATGCTTATTTCAGTACGAGATAATTGACAGATACGGTCTTGTCGCTAAGCGTTTCGTTGTAAATTGTTGCCTTTATATGTGTTAATAGAAAACCCGGTAGCCAAAAAATGTGAACAATGGGTAGTATATGTAAACAGTTTCTGTCTGAAAGGGACAACTGCATCTTAGGCTTATAATACCTAAATAAAATCATCAAAATCGAGGTTTGTATTCACTATTTCCACCTTCAAAACTGAACCGATTTTCAAATTTTATTTTTCTAACTGTAATAGAAGAAAATACTCTATGTCTATACTTTTGCTTTTTTTTAAATACATCGTCTAGTTTTCATACTGTACCTACGTCTCTTGCCAGTGGGACTATGGCATTGTAATTGTTTTATGTTGTAAGGTTGAAGAAAGTGGGGCTGTAAGAGGGAGGATATGGGAATGCAGAAGGTTGGTTAGTAGATACCCAACCATCTCCTACGCCTCTTTCCTCTTCTTCGTCTTCTTCTTCTTTTCACCTCGTTCAGCGTTACAACCGACTATTTTCTATGTTTTCATTTTGTATCATTTGCTGGAGCAGTAGCACAATCCCATAACCTTAACTTTGAGGACATGGTCACTGTTTTGTACAGCAACATGTTCTATAGCTTTGATTCCATAGTAACCCATATTAAGTCATAACCCAACATCTATAGCTATTTCATCGTTTGCACCAGCTGTCCGACGTGAAGTGGGTGGAGATTGAGGAATAAAGGAGAGACCAGGAGCTCCGGGTCGCCGCTTCCGCTCTTAGTATTTCAGTGGGACATCTACCAGGCATACAGGGTCACAGGCTCCCAATTTGGGTCACACGGTAATCGCCGAGAATTTTATACAGATTAGTTAATTGTGGGAAAACACTTGACTTTAATTACTATGTAGTTCATATGGGTGTATAATATACAACATACGGGATACATATTACAACGTTTTTGTTATTTTTATATTAGAAACCTTTTTTGGCAGATTCCACGACTCGCGACATCTGCAAGTAGATACCAACTACCGATCATGAATGAAAGCCCCGGATAACCTTATGGGAACTAAAAATCTTAAAGGCAAATTTCGTGTTTTTTGTAGATAGTAACTCTTTCCTGGTTGAAAAGTCATAGTGTGAGATTATTTGAAGTTACACTTACTTTACTAGCGAGATCCCGGCATGCGTTGCAATGCCACTTAAATATAAATAAATTGTTTCTCCCTGCAAGTACTCTGCTTCCCATTAGGCTCCGTTCCCCCTCCACCTCCCCTTTCTCTCCCGCGTTCCCCCTTCACTTTCCCCCTCTTCAACCCCCTATAAACCCCCCACGAACACGCTCACCCTCCTTCGTTTCCTCCGCCTCTCCCGGATTCCCTCCCCTTCCTGCCTTCCCTCACTGCCGATAAACTACATGAAATACACTCATTTTTCAAACAAGCCACCTATTGAAAAAATTTATTACATATTTCATAACGTCAACGACCTCAACAGGACAGTTTCTTATTCCGTTGAAAAACGTCCGTTTTGTTTTTTTAATTTTTAGCATTTAGTTCGGTTTCAATCTTGCAAGCATATATTAAAAACAAAAATGTGTTAATGAAAATATGAAAAATATAATACAGAATAAAAATATGCTTTAAGAAAATGAAGATATTGTTGGTAGTTCTTGGTCGAAGTATGATACAGTTAAATACGACCGAATCGGATTAGGACACATTAGCTCAGTTGGTAGAGTTGCGACCCGGCAAGGCGAAGGTCCTGGGTTCGAGTCCCAGAAGAGACTTTATTTTTTTATAATATTTCTGTTTTCAGATTTTCGATTGAGTTTCGCTAATATTTTCATCGTTTAATTAAATATTACTATTTGAGGTTTTACTAGTTTAGTGAAAAAAAAATTAAAATTAAAATTTTGTTCTTTACAGCATTTTAAATTTCCGCCATCGATATGTATCATGTTTCAATACAAATGTTATCTATTAATAAATAGGAATAATTCTATTGAGTTATATTACTATTGAGTGGAGTGGATGCGTGATAATATAATTGAGAAAATCCAAAGCTTAAGATATCACGTAGGTACTAGGTACAGGTACCCATTTACAGCTTTATGATTCAAACAGGATACGTTGAATTTGTTTAGTGTGATGTCCTGTGAACAACTTCAACGCAAATTTCGAAGTCAATCAATTTCTCTTTTTATAAAAAATCAAAAAATCAAATAATCAGTGATACCCGTACTTACTAAATAACCACGATCATGGGAAGTTTAAAATCCAAAGATAAAAACTTAAAGCAAAATTTGCCGATCGTTATGACGACGGTATGAAAATTAGAGCTTGCTCAGTAACATTTACTTATTGCGAAATCTAGAATGCGTTCAGTGCATTTGGCAGTCGCTCATTTATGAGATCGATCTTATTTCCTTTCACATTTCCATCTATGAGCACGGTCCTCACATTCACTTGCTGACTTTAATTAATTATTTGGGGTCATACAAAAAAAACACTGCAAAAAACGATACACTTATGCATGAACTTATAATACGCACGCATCTACATATTATATCTACACAATGTCCCAGTACATGATACAGGGACAATGTTTCATACACGAATTCCTAACCGTCCCGCCTTCTCTCTGTGTTTGATCTTTTGTTACAGTTTCAGCCACACGTTTCATCTTCGAGGTAAGAAATCAGTTAAGTCGTTACCCTGAGTAATAAAATCGATATAAATCAACATTCTTCATATCAGAAGCCTTCTTTAAGTTGTCACCTTTTTTCGGGGTTCAAATTTTACTTTGTGGCATGTTGGCAATATGGTGTGAGAACCGAACTTTATTGAACAATAAATTAACCAACGCCGTCGAAGCCTTAAATCAAAATAGTCACGATATCAATCAAAATAAACGTAACACCGTGTGCAAATATTGTGGCTAAATTGATAATGAAAATAATTATAGGTACCTACCCATATCATTAAAAAAACATTTAATTATTATTTGAAAAGGAAAGTACACAATATTATTAAAAGGTACTACTCTTCAATGAAAGCATTAGCCTGTGACTGGAAGGGGAGTGTACAGTGTTTTATTGTAGATATTTAATAGTAATTAATAATTCTATTGTTACACACATGTATCATATACGCTATGCTAAGTAAATTACAGGACGAAAGAATAAAATAATATATTCTAAGTTGTTTGGTGATATAAATGTAAGTATTTTACTACTAACAAAATATTATTCTACTAGTACAACGTATCTAAAAATAGTATATTTGGTAGTTAATAATAAAAGAAAAATTAACTTATCTGAAGAAAAGAATATCATTAGTATCAGAATCGTCGCTTCGCGTACCTACATATGCAGACATTGGATTAAAACATGTTTAAGACAATTTAATTCTTGCACAAATTTGTTTCAGATATTTTTTTATCCGCCATTACCTAAAAAGAATTCATAATATAATGCTAATGTTGCTTTCTACATGACCGGCGTTTTTTGCAAGTACAATGTACACAGTACACACATCTCAACACTTGCTAGCTAGTTTTAATTGCATGAATTTTTTGCGACTTTACAAGAGAAAGCACCAATCCCCTGAACACGGAACTGCGAGATTACGATCGGCAGCTTGTTCGCAACCTTTTGTTGGTCACTTCAGGGATGTTATTTAATATTTAATTGACAAGGAGTGACTACAAAAAGAAAAAGGCTTATTAACTTGTGGTTGAAAAGGTAGTGGGAGCCTGTAACCTATAATGTCTTCAGTGATCTGGTTTTCCATGTCCGGAGTTGCTCATTCGCGCTTTAAAGCTGGAAGAAATATTGCTGAACAGTTTTTATATGGTATATCCATTTAATTTAAATTAAATCTAATAACATACGTTTTTAGATTTTCACGGCCAAAACCATTTTTGTTGTTTGTTTTTGGGGTGTTATGCCGTGTTGCGCTACCTCCTTCTTTAGCCGACTTTCGTACAGCGTTGCAGTGTCCATTGTCAGGACAGATCCGGCAGATCCGAGAGATCTGCCCTGATGACGGACACTGCAACGCCTTCCGAAACGTCGGCGTTGGCTAAAGAAGGAGGTAGCGCAACACGGCATAACACCCCAAAAACAAACAACGAAAATGCTTTTGGCCGTGAAAATCTAAAAACGAAGTAAAAACTTCTTTAGCGAATGTGACAGATTTGAAACTCGATGAAACGAAAAATAGCGACACTAAAAAGAGACAAACACACACATCTATCGGATTTATCCTGTGAGAGCATGAGTTAGTATAATCGGTCTCCTCTTTGTGTGTTGCTTCGTAGCCTCCCAACTCATATCTACTTTAGTTTTCTAAAGATTTTACTTCAATCGCATGTGAATTGCACACTCTGATTTTATTATTATTGTTGTAGATATAAAAGAAATAACCTTTCAAACGTTTGAACCTAATAACGGGCTGGTGAATAATCTATATTTCCAATATTAGTTTAGCTCCGTGACGCTACCATAGTTAGAAATGACGTATTGCATATGAAATGCGACTATCATCCTACCACAAATACCATTTTTTATAAGCGAATAAACCAGATCATATCATTTTGGTACAACAGAGTCTAAATGGACCGTTTAACCCTGTTACATGGACCATAATTAATTAATTAGAATATTGAGCAGGATTTTTATAAAACCTACCTACACCAAGGATTGGCTGTTTATCATAATTTGCATAATTCATCGCATTCAATTCATATTCATTTCTTATAATTAAATTATAATAAGTAAATGAAATCCACAGCACGGGAGATCTCAGTGAGGATATCATTATCTCTAAATGTTAGTAAGAAAGAAAGACAATAAATCATTATTATTATTATTATTTCAAAGTTACAATTCAAAACCTTTGAAAATTAAATACAAGTTTGCTTTTTTCGATTCACGGAATTTGAACAAATCTGTGGAAGTTCTGCATTTATTTCATCATGGTAGAGGGTCGTCGGCCTCCATGGTCCAGGGATAAGACTCTCGAATAGCAATTTGAAGGTCGCGGGTTCACATCCCGGCGTGAGCAAGCAAATTTTATTTGATTAATTTGTTTAATTTCACCATTCATTTACTTAAAATAATATATGTATATGGTATATTTGCGGCACATTTCAGAGTGGAAGTTACTCTCTGTATCACCCTATAGTGTAAGGCCAACATTCAGAATTGAAACTTTGCTTGAAATGGCATTAGCCGTGTTTGGTGACCAGATCTGAATAGCCAGGTACTTCCCCACCTTCCTCTTCTCTATCTACTTCCCCTCCCCACTACCTTCAGCCTCACAATATACCCCGATTGGGGTGCCATAGTCGCACTGGCTCCAGACGGGAGCAATTGGGACTCTTGTGCGGTATTCACATTAAATTTAAAAAATCATTGTTTTGGGTATTGGTAATAACAGAACTTGAACATGACTTTTACAAAACTAGAATATTGATTTTTAAATTTGGGTATTTGTTCAAATTGTGTGAAACAACTCATCCTAAGTTTTTTTTGTGGTATTTTTCAATAGTTTTCTCAACTTATAATTTTTTTATGGTAATTGATTAGCTAGCTACATGCAAAATATTCATTTTAATAAGACGGCCATCGTGATAGAACGCACTTGGCTTTGAGCCCAGAGGCCGAGAGTTCAAATCCCGTTATGGTAAAAAATAAGAATCATCATCCTATTGGAAGATACTAACAGTATCGCCCTGTTGAAAGTCCGTTCATTATAGAAACGTTAGTTGAAATAGCTTTAACTAATAAAGGTATGTTCAAGTTTCTTCCCAAACAACGTCTTCACATTTTTATTCTCTTTCCCCGCTTACATCATTGTGCAAAATTGAGATTCCAAAGTTCCACTGACTTCGGGCAGTTGAGAGTCTTGTGCAGGATCACAAAATATAACAAACGTTGCAAGGATCAAGACTACCCTGATCACAGTCAATCACTGTTAAGAGATGGCAGGACCTCAGTTTCAACGACTTCTCGCCACATATTTCAAACAATTTCAGCTTTATGTCTCGTGTAAAAAGGATTAAGTAGTGTGCTATCTCCTGTTCAAATAGATAGCCGGACACAAAAGAAACACATTATTGGCGCAACACTTAAATTGGCGAAAAAAAACTTGATCCAACATAATTATGATCCCTAGTCAGATAATGTCAAATATGGTCCGCGACCCGTCACTAAATTCGAGCTCTGCTGATAATGGACGGCGTGAGCAGACTGGCCACAAATAAGAAACGCTTCATCCGCTCTGACTCGGTGATCACTCCTAAGATGACTTCTAGAAAGGTCGATGCTGTCAGTGTATCCCTGGTGAAAATCAGTGTTTAAAATTGAAACGTTGCTTGAAATGGTTCCATTTCTGTTGAGCAAATCTGAATAGACAGGTACTTTCAAACATTGGTTTTCGCCATCTCCTTCCCTGTCCAATCCCTTCAACCTCGTTGATCCCGGGCAGTGGAACTTTTGTGCCACGTTCACATCTGTATATAAAAATTAATGTTGCTTTGTTTGTTTCTTATTTCCACCACATTCATCCCATTGCGATGAAACTTTGGTGATTTGTTGTACGCACAACCGCCAAGTTTTTTTAAATATAGAAAGGTGAGAATTTTTGATTTTTTTTTCTAAAATATCATACATTTAGCCCCAAATAACAACTGTCAAGCAAATTTTGAAATCATGAAAAAATTTGCATCTTTTGTGTTCTACAATAATATATAATTAACAAATACATGTATCTTTCTCTAGCCTAGTGTATGTTAATGCCATAATATATCTTGATTAAAATATCATTATCTACGTATTTCAACTGAAAAGACTTCGGTGGCTGTGGAGAGAATGACCGAGCATCAAGTCCCTGCTGAACTCAAGACCGATAGGGCGAAGGAGCCTGGGAAGGCCAGACAACGTCCTCAAATACATATTATTATACTTTTGCGCTTTAAACTGGAGAGATCTGACACAAAACCGAGATCAGTGGAGGAAGACTCTTGAGGAGGCCAAGACCCACCAGGGGTTGTAGAGTCAAGAGTAAATTTTTGTATGGTAGAGTGTTCTTATAACTTTATTAACTCGTTCTCTGAAGTGATTATGTAATTTACCCGCGACATGGAAAGCGATATTTTTTTCTATCGTGCGGTACTTACTTGAAAAAAAAATCGCCATTCTTCGCTTTCTTCTCGCACCGGTTCTTGTAGGCCCGAGGCGTTTCGTATCTTGTGGCAGTGTTCAGTGTTTGCACTAGACAATCAGCTCTATCAAAATCAAAGGGGCTATTAATTTGACGACCCACGACACCAATCGAGCGCCCGATTCTTTATTCCTAATGAAATTATCGCTAAGGAAATTAATTAACTCACAAAAGCGCAAATTATTTATTGGTGGTGCGAAGTCGTCTTATAGTCATCATTCATATGAGAAGAACCTTTCTGTAGTCGTTGGCATTCTAATATCAATGCTTTATTATCCTACCAACATGACTGTTGAGTGTTTTTCTATTTGAAATATTGAAATTAATAATCTACCATTTCCATCTATAGACTCTTTTACTCTCAGTTTAGCGTCTGTGTCAAATTTTATATTTTAAAATAAAACAATAAATTTGAAAACATTTTATTTTTTATACTTTATGCCGACCGGGTTTCGCTGTAACCGTAGCTTCTTCAGGACAGTATAATACTCTACTCCAGTATTATACTGCCCTGAAGAAGATATGGTTGTAGCGAAATCCCGTCGGCACAAAGTGTAAAGAATAAAAGTGGTGTATAAAAAGTTATCGTTTTATTTTAAATTATAATGTCACATGTCATATCACAAAGTATCTGCTTCATATGAACAAACATAATGTCTTCATTTTTATACAGCATAATTGTCTTTGTACCATTTTGTCTTTGCTTGCACGAGAAGCAAAAGTGTCATGTAATGAAACCTAACCTGGCATTTTAAATTTAAATTCATCTTGATTCATTTCCGTCTATGGACTCTTTTACTTTCAATTTAACGTCTGTGTCACATTTTATCGTAATTTTTACGCAACAATATTGCATTTGTATCATTTTGTCTGTGCTTTCAAGAGGAGCAAAGGGGTCATGTCATGAAACCGAATGTTATCAATTTCTTGCGAAAATTCAATCATTCCATTTCTAAAAGCTTTACAGCCAGCATCTAAAATCATTTCATCCCCATAGCAACCGTGCGATCAACCCCCTTGTTTTGGAAAACGAAAGAAGCTACAAGACTACTTGAATTACAACCGACTCCAGACCTCCACAGATCTACAAGGGATCATACATGCTACCTGGAAAGTTTAATTTTTAAATGAGATCATGTGCTTTTTTGTAATTACCGTGACGATTCAATGCTGCAGCTCTTTCTTACACATTAAATAATGGCGATACGTATGACTGCGCACGTATTTTGTGTGTAACACCGCAACTGATATTTGACGTTTTTGAATTTTTGAATTCACTCACACTTCAATATTATCCTTGTTACTACATTCCATACTTCCAAATTATCGTCACAAAAGGTAGTATTGGTAGGGATATACGGAAACGTCACGGTGCGGTGTGTGAGAGAGATGCAAGGAAATGATGACTTTTTTCCTTGGGAGGAAACAGACCTACGCAAATTACGTATCTCAACTTTTGAAAGAGCTGCGGCATTATAGCGATAAGGAATGTATATGTTTATTGCATTTTTGCCATCACGGCACCGTAACCGCGAATCGTAACGGTAAATATAAAAGCGCACATTGGTTCGTGTTGCTGAATATTTAAGAAATGTTTAATAGATAAATAGGGAATCAAAATAACGTACAAGGCGTTTTTCCTTTTAGTGCCTTCAAGGAGGTACTTACATATTAAAATACTCTTGTGATTTTTTACAAAAAAAAAACATTTGCCAAAAATAATCCACCTGTAATTATTATCATTTAGTGTTTCTTTCTTTAAAACATTGGTAAAATTGAATAATAGATGAGCAATCGGTTGCTTATTTTTCTCCTTGGGTTTTTTTTAACTTAGCAATTTTGATTGGTGAAATCGGGAGTAAGTGTTTTTTTCAGTTTCCGTTTACCTTTTAATTTAGCAAAAAATCAACCAACAGACAACCAATTACTCAATTATCAATACGAATTACACGATTCTATGATGGTAGCACTTACTTCAATGGAAAGGAACCAATCTTCTGCTCATAAACATTTTTGGAGATTTAGCGAATTAAATGCTATAAGCTGTATGAATTTAGGAAATCTAATAAATGTTTATTTATGTACCTTGTTTATGGATTTTTTTCTATCCTTCTGAAATCAACAATTTGGATAGCCTTGCTGAGTAATTATTATCAAATCATAAGAGTAGGTGTCACACCTATCTAAAAAGGGCTCTATACTCTAAAAAATTAAAACAACTACCATGGCAGCTAATATTTTTGTTAAAGTTATAACGAAATATTTTATACAAACTCAGTTGTTAAGCCCCCGCATTCTGCATTTCTACCAATTTATAACATATTATTTCTCTTGAACACTTTTAGTTTTTAAGTTCATAAAAAAACATATGTCATTTTTGAACACATTTGTTGAACCGAACCGGTATTATATGAAATTCCCTCGATAAAAAAAAAATCGCTAAGTAAAATCTGAAAATTCTTAAAAACACATGTTGTTAAGTTATTTAACATGTTATTCCTATGAAAAAAAGCATAGTGTATCTATAAATGTACCATAAGCATTTGTCAAGAGATTTTTATTCTATTTAAAACGAGTCGTGTTTTATTAAATATTTTCACTATTTTCGCGTGCTCCCTCTTACATTTCTTCTTCTTTTTGAACGCTTACTACTGGGCCTTAAGGAAGTATACATTTTTTTTTATCTGAGCGTTGTAGAAAAAATACGTTATTTCTCAGATTATATTTAAAATCACACCCTAAGATTTTGGTGACCGGACAACTCAAGAATTATTTACGAATAGGCAACTTAATCACTCCTTTGAAAATTCATTAAAAGTTATGAAAAAAAACTTGTCTAAATAGGTTACATTAGGTTAGGTTATGGGTTATTTTTCGGTCTTCATCTTTTGAATGGGATGTTGAAATGCCACTTTGATGAGTTGTCATGGAACCAAAATTTCGCGGTATAAGCGTTTGTATAATGTTATATCATAAAGCGATAAAATCGTAACATTATTGCACTGACGTATCTCTTTTATGTTATCAAGTAAAAGCTTTTAATAGAATAGTATCCAAGTACTAAACATCCATAAAGTAAAAAAGGTTAGGTTTGCAGGAAAATATAATAAATAATTAATTCATATTATGAAAAAACGCCTAAAAAATCATTGTCACTTAAAAATATTTTCTTAGAATTCAAAAATTCCTCGGAATCAAAATAATTGGCTTCTCACGTAGGTCTGAAATTAATTCAACATTAATTAGTCAGAATCATAAAATGTATGTATGAATGATTCATCTGACCGGGTCGACCTGGCCGAAGTTGTCAGACATTCAAATTGGATAATTGCTTATTAATTCGACCTTGATTCAGTACAGCTTATGATGTGCATGACCTAGGCTGTCTACAATAATAGTCTGGTCATATAGCCCAACGCACGCAGAGTTCACAAGATAGTATGCATTCCACATTCCGTCAGACGAAATGTCTACAGTGTACAATTAAATATCATATTTGTCTATTTATTTTCGAATTTACGCCAGTGGGCTTTTACATTAACGTGGGCGTAATTAATAGAAACAATATCCAATTTTCCCATTAATGATATCATTGAAGAAGAAGATAAAACCAATAAATCTAAAGTAAACATAAAAAGAACAAGGCACAGAAAAATAAAAAGGTAACGGTCGCAACCGGCACTCGAACCCAGGATCTCTTGTCTTACCCTTATTACCCTTACACAGCGCCTTAACCAACAAGGGCATTGGGACCTATACGTTTTCTGTCATTTTTTACTATCTCGTAATGAAATTCAGAACCAACTAATTTTCTCCGTAATTTTGGCAGTTGAACGATTACAAAGTTCTTTAACGAATTTATTTGAAACCTAGATGGTCTCTTGTATAGACTTATCAGATTTTATTTACATGCGACACCTGTTGACGTTTTCAAAAAGTCTTGATGAATGTTCGATTTTATTTGGATTACTTTTTAATAACTTTGAAGGTTTTATCATTCATCCTTCATATCCTTCATAGTTGTATCATTGAAGAAGATTATACTTAAAAAAAATAAACGAAATTCTTCAAAAAACTATATTAATGCAATATAAGAATTTGGAGTAATAACGTTGTAAATAATTCTAGCTTCTTGGTAGCAGTTCACTGTTTAATTACAGCTAAAACTCAGGAATGGTGAGTTCTGGTGTCAGGTTTTTTTGTTTGGAATTTAGAAGACAACACTATTATTAATCCCATCAAGAGGTATGGGAGATTCGAAATATCCATAAAATGTAAACATAAGAAAAGACTCCGAATTCGCCCATTTTTGCTTCATATTTTACAACTACTCAACAAGAAACTAAACCTGAAAAAATTGTCTTTTCTTGGTTTTGAAATAACTATATAAGGAAGACCGATCAATTTTAAAAAATCATCATTTGATACATCAAATTATTAAAATTGTATTAAAATCCACAGTTCCGAACTCCTGCAACTTGCAGTGGGAGGTACTGAAGGGTCTCGTACCATCGAAACAGCGCGCTGCGGCGCATTGGCACTCGAAACATACTAAGGTGTTATTAGAGGTTATTATTGCAATTTTGCAAACCTATGATCACCTTACTTTAAATTTTTGTTGTTTATATTTTTATATTATGTTTGTATTCTTTCTTATCGTAACTTATTGATAGCACATATCTCACTGTACTTAATTTTTTTTTTTGCTCATATCTTTATTTCATTTATATGCTTTTATTTCCATCGTAACTTTATTTATTCTAGTTTTTTTTTCTCTTAACAAAAAAGAACAAATAAAGTGACGTATATAAAAAAAAATAAAAAAAATCATTTGTCATATATTGGGTATATAAATGTGTAATTTCTACTACTTAAGAAATTAAAAAAATTGTAGTATTTTATTAAAGTCATAAAGACACTGGGAATTTATGTCATGTATGTAAATCCTAATTATACAATTGTAAATGTTCTCTAAAATGACCTGGAAAGAATCTCCTACTTGTGATCTCAATAAAGAAACCACTTATTCACTCTGAATGTAAGTATTAATTTTCTTCAAAATGACCTTAAAAAAAAAAAAACATCGTTGCGATTCTTTCAAAGATATAAAGAAACCATCGCTCCATTCAGAAAACCAATTTTAATGTTCTCAAAAGTTGTCTTGAAAGAGGCTCATTCCTATGATATCTTGAAAGAAACGATTCCCTTGTTAAAAATATTATGAACTAAATATACAATTTGGCTGTCCTGAAACGGGTATCCTTCCCAGTTAGACAGACAAAGTATCATTTTGTAAGGTATTGTAATATATATGTATATAAATAAAAATACTTATAATCTGTAAATACGTTTTTTCCTGTAATTATGATAATTATTATCACAAATTCTTAAGATAAGTAGAAGAATTTTGTGTGATTTAACTTTAACTTCTTTTTAGCTTTGAATAGCGTTATTTAGCTAGTTGATATTTTTATTTAGTTGAGCTGTGAAAATTACCCAAATACATATATATATTTTTTTTTTCATTATTTTAATAGTATTAAAAAAAAGTATATAAAGAGGTTAAACACATTTTATCATCGAAATCAAATATCTTTTATTCGATTGCGTTATAAAATATTGACTCAACTTTAAAAGAACGTGTTGGTTTTATCAGTTATCAATCAAAGTTTGTTAAGCCGAAAAGGAAAAACCTTTTCCTTGAAGGCACCTCTCGATTATGTATACCGAAGTAAATATTTATCTTTCTAGTATCTTCTAAGATATAAAATGAGTTTATTTAATATTGTCATTGCAAACCACCATTAAACGTTGAAGATTTTTTTGTAAAAGATTGTGATTTTATTTAAGCGGTTAATAAACATTGGATGTCACGTACACTATTTTTTCATGTTAATACCGCAACAACAATATCAACTGTTCGGAGTCAGTGGAACTATGGCAATATGTTGTAAGGCTAATAGTAACGAGGAAGGGAAGTAAATGGGCAATGGGGAAGTTTATAAAGTACTCAGCTGTTCAGATTTGACCACCAGACGAGACTAAAGCTATTTAAAAAAAACATCGCTTTTGAATGGTGTTCTTCCACCAGAGCGATACTGAGAGTTTCAATGACTCTGGTCATCATCATCATCTCATCATTATGCCCTGTCAATTATTTTCTACCATCTGCTGGTATTTTTAGGGCTTTACGCAGAGTTTTTCGAAATCTCATAGTGTCCCCGACTTCTTCTACCATTTAAACTACTCTCTAAACAATCCTGGTACTATATTAAGAACAAACCATAGCCGTGCCAGATGTTTCGCTACGCTTGGTGATTTAGCAGGGGTGCCCAGGTTCACTAACTAAGGTTTGTCTAGGTAACTAACTAACTAACCATCACGCCGTTTCCCCGAAGGGGTAGGCAGAGAGGAGGGACCGCCAAACAACTCGGTCTTAGCACACATTCCTTGCCTCTTTTACATTCATACACCGTCTCATACATGCTCTTCTATTTTTCTGACTCTTGACATGGCCCGACTCAAGTATATGATTCACTTGGTTCTGCCATGTCTTTCTTGGGCGTCCTCGACTTCTTCTACCATCGACGACTTGTCTAGGTCTTGGTAGCAAATACGTTTGCCCACCTACTGCATGGCGGGCCGGATTGAGAGAGAGAGAGAGAGGTCAGGGAAACCTAATCTAGACCACTCCAGCCGGTCTCTCTCGACCCACTGCCTTGCGCCGCAATAGGAGGGATGGATTCATACGTCCTCACTCCGGGACACATTGAGCGCCAGATTCCTACGTCCTTAACACTCTTACATTTTTCCTTCCCATAAATTCCGCTCCTTCCTTTCCCCAAATATGACATTTGCCCAAAGGGATTTATTTTCCTCAGGGCCTCCTGTACAAAAATATTGTAATGTTTTTTTATTTTTATTTTTCTCTGAAATTGTTTGGGTACTTTTTACATCTATCAGGCACACACATATTATGATATTGTTTGTGAACAATGCTTTTTATTTATACTAAAGAAGATAGAAAATTATTATTAGTCTCTCCATTCTCCACTGGTTGTGATTTCGATGGGAATAAGATGAATAAACAAAATATTATAGATATTTTCATAAGGTCGTTTCGTGGTAGTATACCATCCTAAATTTGATTCCAGTAGCTTAATTAATTTATATTGTACATTTACTTGGAAAATATATTCATGGGTTGACCTTCGTACTTGAAATTACTCCCAGAGAGGTATTTGTGTAATATTAACAATATAACTTAGTGGAATTAATATTAATATTAATCTAACTTGCCATAAAGTCGATCTAGCGACTTTTAGAGAGAATTTGGACCCTCCAGGGGGCATTCAATGACAAGATTTGCCCAGCGATTGTAGATTATTAAATTAATATCAATTATGAAAGTGATAATATTTAAAATATTCAAAATTATTTATTACAGCTAATCAAGATCAGGACTTCCCAAATTTGTTTCAGCCATGTAATAAAATACCCAAGATTTGGATTCTCAAGACCATCCTTTTAGATATTTCTTTTTTTTTATGTGACACCTCCCAAGATCGTCCATATCTGTACAGTGTAGTAAAGACAGGGGAACTATGTAACCACGTCATAGGTAGGGCAGTTGGACAGGGAGTCTTGAAGAGGTCCGGATCATATGAAGAAGGAAAAACAGATTCCGGTGCTTTTAAGTATTGCGTATTTAGTCTAAATTACTCTAAATATTAAAAAAAAAAACAACTACCTAAGTATTTGCTTTTATGACAACACCTGGATGATAATTCCTGGATGACTCAATGCTCTAAAATATTATAGAGAAACGGCCTGGATGAAAGCGATTCCCATCATGCCTGAGAACGAGAAGAGCCGACCCTAACAGCCTACCTAGGCAATGAGTTGGGACAGTGCTAGTAAGAATAAGGTTTTATGACAGTTGATCCTCCAGCAGTTGGCCCTCAGGCATACTTATATACAATATGCAGTCGGTTTAGAGAAAATACTGTATACCTACTTACACAAAATATAAACAAGTGTCACTGAAAGGATGTGCAGAGAGGATGTACAGCCGAATAACAAAAGTTCATAACATATTTCATTAAAATAACATATTTCATTAAAATAAATCAAGAAAAAAACTAACCAACCATTACGTAACAATGCATGCAACGCTTCCCTCATATAGAGACGCAATGCCTGTATGAGCTTCGTATTCACTACGTACTTGGACAACACCTTCCATAGCTAGAAACTAAAAGAAAAGCTAGAAGCTAGAAGAAAAAAACTACTTGTCCATGTACTGCAAATACCAGCGTGTAAGTACAAAAATCGACACTGCAAAAAATATGTGTAATATTCATGCCAAATTATCATCAAAAGTATTTTTGAAGTCGATTTTAGGTTTGAAATTGGTAATTTATTTATGCAATTTTTTTCTTAATTTCATAATAATTATAAGTTCGGGAAGCCAACTGTCAGGGGATCAACTGTCGGTAGCACTTCCTTATTTTGAGTCAACATTTCAATGCACTCAACATTTTGCGCGGTGTTGATAACTAGAGCGGGTGTCAAGAACTTGGAAAGCTTTATGTTGAATCATGTGGATATTCAGTGATACTGTATATATAATGATAAAATTTTGTAAAAGTGGTATATTATACCGGATACTACTTGATAATACCTTTAGAAACCAGGTACCAAGAAGTAGGTAATTTTGGGTGACCTGTCACTCCTATGTAATTAGTGTTCATATAATGGTGCTGAAGAATTGCAACTGCCTTTGTAATTGATCAAGTTCGATAGGCGTTCGATAATTATTACGATATACAACTTTCTATACTCCACGCATCTGCCCAATGATGAACATCGCAAGGTTGTTTGAAACATTACATCGAGAAGGGTAAGGTAAGAGTAACACGGTAGGTATGGCTGATCACCAAAAATTAGCAAATTTAATAAATACCTATACCCTAAATGCGTTGTTATGTGTGGGTATAATTATGATTAGTAAATAGGTATGTACATAACATCTATTATCTTATATTTGAAAGAGAGAGTACAAAAACAGTGTGCAATATGGTTGTGAATGATGAATACTCAGTTTGTGTATTTAGGAAGTATGTTTACTAGAGATGGGAAGGCTATAGAGATATTGAAAGAAGGGTAAATGCAGGTCCAAAAAAACAATGGAGCGCTAGAACCTACCCCGGTCTATGGCAGTGACGCAAGGAACTGGCAGAGGAAGGATGCAAGTAGACTGAATGCTGTAGAAATGAGATCCCGATGTGGGGTAAAACCATGTATGATCGTGTGAGAAACGTGAAGATCCGCAAAGAATGCAAGGCTGATGTAAGCGTAATGAGTAAGATTAGGAAAGAGACGCTCAGAAAGGAGTGTAAGGAGAATATATGATGCAAATGTGAAAGGCAGAAGAAGTCGGGGACGCCCGAGGAAGACATGTCACGACCAAGTGAATCAGATGCTAGATTCGGGCCTTGTCAAGAGTTAGAATAATAGAAGAGCATGTATGAGACGATTTTTGAATGTGAACGAGGCAAGGAGTGTATGCCAAGACCGAGTTGTTTGGCGGTTCGTCCTCTCTGCCTACCCCTGCGGGGAAACGGCGTGATGGTTAGTTAGTTATTATTTCCAACAAAGTAACAGTAATGAAGCTCTGCTGGAATAAGTAGAATGTTTGTCTGTGCATTATGGTAGCAGAGTACGAGTAGCGGAATCGGGAGGTACGAGTAATTGAGGTAATTGGCTGAATAAATGCCGAATGTGCGGTGGACCGAACGTGGAGGAATTTGCGGCCGGCTGAAGGGCCGCCGAAGAGTTCATGGGCAAGTCATATAATTAAGTATTGTGTAGTTAGTGTTTATTGATAATATTTTCATGTATTTCAAAAACAAATGGAAAATCATTTAGATTTGTTTTTTTAATACATATTCAAACTTGCCGAAATACCTATATTTAAAAAGAATGGCTTAACGCTTAACCCATACAGCCTGTATGTCATAAATCGTAACCTCACATTTTTACTACAACACATTCTGAAGTTTGAGGAGTTTAATCAAAGTAAAAGCTAGCATTATTACGGTTGCTGAATATTAACTATGTTGAATTAAAAATTATATAAAAAAATACATACACTTATACAAATTATAAGCATCACTTTTTTTTGTTGATAAAGATAAGATAAATGCATACCTAAATATTTACAATTATTGGAAATCTTAGGTCAGAAACGATAACTATTCAAAATAGTATTGGGTAAAACGCGAAAGAAGATATCATTAGAAGAAAAAATAAAATAAGAACGATATCTATAGTAGGTATCTATAGTCCATTTGATTAGTCAGTCCGAAAATTTTAAATTTGAGTTGAGTGTGCAGTTGTATGTTAAAGTATGCCCTCAATCTGGTACAATACTCAGATTACTCATAAAAACCACCAAATCAATTAGAATGCACAAAAACTTGTAGTGAAATAAACAAAAAATGATGTTTTCTGCGTTACTAGTAGGAAATTTCAAAATGTCTTACTAATGTACCGGATCGTTTTGCCGACCGGTGCATTTTATAACATATTTAATATGTAACAACAGACAGGTGTAAATAATATTTGATTTATGGCGAGCATTCGAATATTGCTTTCCTCGTTATCTAAAAACTTTGTGTTTTTTTTTTACATGAGCTCCACACAGGAGGCCCTGCGGAAAACAATTTCCCTCAGGGCCTATGTCATCTTTGTAGATGTTGTGTGGAGGTTTTTTTTTGAGGAAATGAAGAAGAGGAGAGTTCTGGGAAGGAAAAGGGTTTAAGGGGTGGGTAGGAATCTGGGGTTCAGTGTGTCCTGGTCATCCGCCTCCAATACCTAGACAAACCTCACCCCATGAACCCGGGCACCCCTGCTAAATCACCAAACGTAGCGAACCACTTGGGGTGATCTATGGCAGAGGTGTTGGTTATCCAATAAAGGTTCCCGGGGCAGCGGTACCCAATCCCGCCTCCCAAATTGAAAGTTTGGAGATGTCTGACTAATCAACTGGACGGTCGATATGACCAAATAAAATTAACAACTTTTCTGACAAATTAATCACTGACGGTTTTCATTTTTTTCTGCAAAAAAACTTTTAGTCTCCATTACAAATATCTACTTAAGAACAGTTTTCAATAATTGCAACCCAAATTAGAATGCTGCCGGCATACCCGTTGGGATAACCAGACGACGATTTACATAAAAACAAACACAGGGGACAGACAAAAAAATACCCAGCAATCAGGTGTCGTAAAAGATTAAGAGTCGGAATAATGAGTAAACATCTTCAGCCTCAGTTCTATAGAGGTCTCCGGTGATAATTTGTGCTGACGAGGGATGCACACATCTTCAAAAACTTGATGGATTAGTGATAATAATATAAATAATAATAATATTCATTAACAAATCTGATTACATCGGACTTGAGGAATTCCCCTGAAAAATGTTATGACTTAATCGTATTAGTTCAATAAACTTACAAAAAATGTTACACAACAAAAATCTGAACTCTACGAATAAGCTTTGACGTCATCCGATACAGTTCGGAAGAGATTAAATACTATGTGACGTCATCTAATCTAAAATCTTATGCCACCACTTCATACTTCCAAATGGACCAGTTCTTGCTAGTTCGAAGGATTAACTTTAAAAATCGTGATTAAGATGAAGCCATACTAAATAATGCAAAATCGTACAAAATCATACATTTTTGTTTTAAAAATTTGATCGCTTAGAAGTATTATAGATGCTTCAATTAAATACTGCGTGTAAAACATATCTTGGCCCTTAAAAATGTCTTTTAATATGCCTAGAAAAAAAAAATTATAAGGTCTATAAAAAACACTTTGAAGTCAAACTCTCATATTTATAAACCTCTTTTCGGATATGGTTTTATTGTTTAAGGCGGCAAATTTAGTTTTTTTTTATGATAATCGCAAAAAAATAAAATTTACGCCCGAACCTAACAAAATAAAATATAATATGCATTTTCGCGTTGTTATTTTTGACATCACGGCGACAATACGGCAGTCGACGAATTTGAAATATCAAAGTGAACCTATACCGTCACCGAACTGACTGGCAGCAACCCGTATTTTCTGTCACTACTCCTCCGGACAGTCCGGACGGAGCGGAGAATACACGTGTTAGTCTCCGCGTCGCTTGTTTTCGTGAAATCAAATTTAAAATTCCATTTTATTACAATAAACAATGCGTAAAAAAATAATTAATGTTTTTTGCAGGCTTTTACGAAATCAACATGTAAAAAAAAAACTCAAATATCTTTTCCAACCTTTCCAAAAGCTTTTACTCAAGTATTTTTAAACTCCTCCCATAAAGGGGCGTGAATTCCGATTTCGATTTTTTCCTGTACTATTGGATAGCCTTAATTTTATTTTTAACAATATAATTTGGTTGTATGCACATACCCGTTACATTTCGGTAGGTTTACTTAAAATTTTAAAATTTAAAATACTATGCCGCCGTTCTTAAACTTGTTAGTGGTGTACTAATAGTCAACATTTTTACCTTCCAAGCAGTTGATGGCAGTTAGATTCTCGGTAGCGGCATTATATTTGTTTTCCTTTTATCTTTTGTTTTTGTTTTGTAATTTTACGGTAATTGGTAACGACACTGCGCTAGTATTAAATAAAAAATAAATGTACCATAATTTGTTACTAATTTAAAAATTACACACCCGCTAATTTTGGTTGCCGAAGCATGAGTGCGTGATATGAAATAATCCCCCGAATTCCTCCGTAAAATGTAAAATCATTCAAGTTCAATGAACTTTTAATTTTGAAAATTGGAACTGAAAATATTAAATCAAACCAGACTAGCAAAAAAGTACGTCCAAAAATATTTTATTTTAATCATTAATAATAATAATCTACATCAGAATGCTGATTTTTAAAGTTACTAACGGCGTTAATTCGAATGGTAAATTTCACTAATCATTTTTTGACAGATTTATAACAAATACTTTCAGCTTCACAAATCTTACATAAAATTGTGAAATCCTTTGATTTTTTATTATTTTTAAATAATTTTTTTAATGGGAAAAACCGCACAAGGCTCCCAACTGCACCCCTCTGGAGCCAGTGAGACTATGGAATCCCCAATTGGGGTATGTTGTGAGGCTGAAGGTAGTGGTTAGGAGAAGGAGATGGGGAAGAGGAAGGTGGGGAAGTCCCTGGCTATACAGATCTGATCACCAAAAGCCATTTCAAGCAACGTTTCAATTCTGAATGGTGGTTTTACCAGGCGACACCTAGAGTATCTTCCACTCGGGAACGTTTCGCAGATGCACTTTATATTTTTTAGTTTATTAATTGTGAAATATCACAAATTAAACAAATAAAATGCAATATGTATATATAAATAAATGCTTGACATGCAATCTCGTGAGTGATTATTTTATGGGGATGAAAAATAACAAAATAAATTGATAAAACAAAAACAAAAACAAAAAAATTGATAAAACTCCGTTCCATATACGCGTTCTTAAAGCATTATACAAATTATCCAATTATCCAAGTATCCAAGTAAATTATACATCAATGAAAAATTTAAATATAAAATATTATGCCTTTACTCAGTCATAAGAGAAAAGTAGCTCACATTAAAAAGTAATCCAACTGACTAATAATTTCTAACGAAAGTAAGTAATGGAATTTTCTAACAGTGCCACACCCTGTCTGGTCTCAGGTCTGGCCGCCATCAAACCAGTGAATTAGTGGTAAGATTGATGACCATCAATTATTATAAATTATTTTTCTTTTGTCAATACATCTACTAGTAGAATATTACCCAATGGCTCCTCCGATACAGGACGTTCACCTCTCGAAATTTGGGCCCGATTCTGATATATTCAAACTCTTTCCCACATTACGTAATGGATGTTCGAAGATTTTTCGCTTTGTGCAAATCTTAATTACATTCCGAAGAAGATCGCACAGAACACAACGAGTAGAGGAGTGCACTCGTGTGAATTGGTCACGTTAATCTACAGCGTGTTCGCAAAGTCAGAATGCATATCGCCGATGGCTTAGAGTAAAAATATTGTATCTTCAATTTTGGTCGAATGTGAACTGCAACTGAGTAGTGCAATGTACCATAGATATAATTTTTGGGCATATACAGCATCTCTACACCTACCGTCCCAAAGATCATTGTAATATATTGTACCCATCAAAATAAATTGTAAATCCTATGTTTTTATGAACACAGGTATTCACGTCATTTATTTATTTGTAAGAAACAAAGAGTGTGTACATCGAATACAGAGATAAAAGTAAATATTAGTTTTTTTTTATTCCAGTTAAAAGAAAATTACATGTTCACTCATTTAACTAGAAATAATTGTACAAATTAAGTTAGACAATACAGCACTAGTCTATTTCATTATTTTGTTTATCAAGAATAAATATGAATACATATTTTTTAATTTTGTCCAGCTTCTTTTCGTTTTTAATGCCGTTTGGGAGGCAATTATATAAGTTGCCCCACGCGTAACCAATGGATTGTATACCATAGTTAGTGTGGATGGTCTTTAAATGAATGTTATCGTGTTCTCGTAACTGAACTCAAGCCAAACCTTATGTTTATGCTAGACGAAAGTCTATGCCAAAATATTGTTTTTTTGATACAACAGATGCAGGTGCTATAATATGGAACAAAAAATACATTTTAATGTTACAAAATTAAATTTTAGATGTTTTTATTTTGTTTTCTCAGTAATATGATTTATTGAGACACAATATAAAGATACTTTCTATAAGCCAATCGATAGAGCATGGTAAGCATGACTAAAAATAGATTTTTGAGGAGAAATCGTACCTACTGGGCCGTGAACAACAAGTAAACTTCCAATAAATAGAGTTCTTATAGCAGAAAGTATTTGAACGGTTAGCTCTGCCTTCATAAAATATGCAGAGCTTTTTTGTTTGAAACCTTTAGGTTATCGCTATTATAACTATATTATAACTATTATCAGCCCAAGCGTAAAAATGCGATCCAAAACGCCGAACTTTTCAAATTGTTCAATTTTTATTTTATTTATTTATTTATCTATATAAAGTATGTTATTGGGTTTTGCCTGTCTCACTAGGACTTATACCCTTGTCGAGACGATTGAAAATCCGGGTAGAATCAAGTAGTTACTTATAACACTTTTTTATTTTTTTAGAAATACTAGACTAGAGGTATCCAGGGTTAACATAATACATTAATTAATTTTTTGTTTTGTCCCTCCAATGAAGTAATAAAAAACAACTAAAAATTTACCTAAAAGTCATTACTTTAATCAACAAAATTTTATTAGCGAACCCATTTCAAAACCTTAATTGCTCTTGATTTAATAAAAATCGGCAATTTAATGAAAACAAATCACTTTCTAAAACACAACTATTTACTCAAAAAAAAAATCAAAATTAATGAATTAATCAAATTTAATTAATTAGTTTTGATTAAACAAAATTAAATTAATGAATTAGGTACTTTTGATTAAAAAAATAACTTAGTAAAATTAAACGAAAATTAAGTTAGTTAATTAAAATTTAACGAAAATTCATTAAGTAAACAAAATTTTAATAATTATTTAATTAAACAAAAAAATATTCATTAAAGAATATTAATTAATTATTTTCAATCAAATTATATAATTAAAAATGACGCCACAAAGTGAATTTGCAAAGTATGCAGAAAAAATCGGTAATATTCATAAACAAGGAATTTATAAAGATCGTGATTGAATTGTAAAGTAAATATATCCAAAATAAAAATAATAAGACAAGATATTAAAAACAGTAGGTATCACTTATTTTTCTTATTGAGTATTCTGTAAACTACCTACATCACTTCTGATCCGAAATCGTACATATGGCTTACATACAAAAAAACGAGTGTGCTTTAGACCACACGACAGTAAAACTTCACTAACTTATAAAATGACAAATGACATTGGGGTGATATATGACCATGGGGTGACCTATGACCCTGGGGTGACCTACGACCGTGGGGTGACCTACGACCTTGTGTTAGTATGTATCTTACCTTAGTTATGCAGTATGTACGCCTTGCCCGATCGCATCGATCACCGTTCATCATGTGACGCATCATACTTTTCGTAACGCATCACTCTTTTCGTACAACATTCACCAGCTTACACCTCAAATCGAGCTTGCGTAAAGAAGTTTTACTTCAAAAAGGTAAAGAGCTTTAGTCAGGTTGCCACTGAATTTAGGGGTGACAAGGTAACATCCTGTACAAACTAAAGCAATGTAAAAGCGTGGTAGTGTAGGTACGTGAATTATGCAGGTACAAAGTTTTTAACATAATTTGCATAAGTATATATGTATGGAAACCTGTCTGAATGACATATTGACGAAAAAAGCTCCACGAGTATTTGTAAGTGGGTCATTGCGCTCGGTGACGGATACTAATTTATTCTCTGTGAAATTGATTAGTAATACTAATTCTAATTGCACACCACGAGACTACTTATTGACATTTTAATAAATACGAATTTATTATCAATGGGTTTTCGTTCTAAAAATATTGATTTATTAGTTAATATATTATTTGTAAAATAAATAATGTTATGGCAACATAAATGTCTTCAGTCAGCAGTAAATCTATCATTCTGAATATGAAATGGATACTTCAAAATACATAATTTTATTTTATTTGTCATAGTTATCAAATTTAATCAAACCAAAAATTTTATGGCAATCCTGATAAATATATTTTGTTTAAAAATAGATATAATAAAGCTTTTTTTCGAGTGTTACCATACAACCACACATATGGTGACCAATGGAGTATTGTTACTTTGTATGAAGTATGAAGTCTAGTGTAAACATATGGATTTAGTATAAATGATGCTAAAAATTGAAAACATTATAATAAAAAGTAGAAAATAGAAAGGGTAAAAGAAGTAAATTAGTATTAGGTTATAAAAATGTACATACCTTTTTTATCAATATGTATGCTTGCAAGTACACACTATATACATAGGTGCACACATCTAGACAGATATAAGCATACGTACATACATTTTTTTTCAATATGTGTGCATGCAAGCACAACGTATACGGTGCACACATACATATTATATACACGTGCACATATCTATACCAAAAAAATCTATCTACCGTAAAAAAGTATTCCACAAAATATATTGTTATCTAATTCAGTGAAACGACCAGTTATTTTCATTCTCCCGTAGACAAAAATGCAATGTGAATGCAGTATTAGAGAAAGACAACTTTTTAAAGTAGATAATTAATTAATCACAATTTCATTCAGTCTTCTGTTCTCTTGTAGAAAAAATCTTATAATATCTGCACAGCAACAGCGAACTCTGGTTAACCCCAACTACTTCTTAGAAGCTCTTATATGCAGATATTCGAGTCTTCCAAATGCGAATCACGCGCCAAACCTATTAGGATAATAAAGAAGTGGATTTCGTGACACTCGCTCAAGCGAATATATATTAATTCAAATCATTTTGTACCAGAACATTTCCTCCATAAAAATAATAACTTATATTGCAGCACAATAAGCCAAATATTATTATATAAAATAAAACAAAAAACTATTCACCTGGTGAACAATGAACATGTGGAATATGTAGCATTAATGATTTTAAATCTTTTTAAGAATTTTCGCAAATATTTTAAGTAGATAATATTCGGTGAAACGAAACAAACTGTTATTGGCAGGGAACTTTCAATAGCCCATGGGTCAGATAATGCCTTGGAAATTGACAAAATAGGGAATAAGGACCAACCGGAATCCGGCCTACTACTAAGCCTTAGATAGGTTGGATAAAGGGAGCCGATGCAATTGTCAAGTGCTAAATGGGTTTTACTGCAAATTGGTACTTTTGTCCTTCTAGGGGTTGATTTTTTTCAACGGAAGTGCGATTATTGCATTATAAAGGCATTTCCTGTAGGAAAGGATGCCCATAAAAACCACACTTTCACAAGTAGGTACACTGAATTGCAAGGTGGGTTGGAAAAAGATTGTTAGAAGAAGAAATGAAAATATTCTTAAACGCTCGGCGGTCTGGTGCATATCGTACTAATTCCCAAGATTTAAACTGATTACTTTTGGTCTGTGATTCATTTTGAAGATGCAATTATTTGTTCCTGCATCCCATCAATGTCAACAGACGCATTCAGATAGTTGATAAGCTTCAACCTTATATTACGAAGGGTGAGTATATTTGAGTAAACTCACTACCGGCAAGAGTCGGGAAGAATTCCACAGTGAAAAACTAGCTACGCGTAATAAACATCAATAATGCCGGACAGTTTTGGGAAAGGGTGAACGGAATGCTATTGACATCACCCCTTTATCCATTATCTCATCCCTTGTGAATTGAAAGTTTGTTTTTGAAACCATGGATTTTTCACCCCAGATGGTTGTATCGAATAACACGCGATTATTGCAAAACAGAAATGTGTAACATATTCAGTCGAAAGGTATCACCCCCGCTTGTCAATGTGGCATAGTAATACTAATAAATAAATATTAGATCGGTATCTAACCCTCGTCCTATTTAGATCCTTTATATTCATTGTAGCAATAAGGGGAAAAAAGCAAAACATTGCACGGAAACGGGGAGGCTTTTTCCTGCATTGTTTAAAGCCTTTCGCCAAATTGGTAAACCATATGTCACACGTCATAAAGAAAGTATAAAAACACGTATTCAAACTATAAGATGCTTTCAAACAAGTGTATGATGGTTCATGTGGTATAGACCGTTGGTTGTTGACGTTCAGACACAGGTACAGGTAGAGAGTAGGTCGTGGTCTGCGTCTAGAAGAGACTCGGGATTCCTGTTTGCCAGTCACACAACGTAAAACACCCGCCTGGCAACTGACCACAAGCCAAAATTAAATACTTGCATAAAAAAAAGCTTCGATTTAAGCTTATAGACGTCGTATTTCACGAGTGGAATGCGGTTTGCTGCTCCAATATCGGCTTGATACGCACACACCAGACACGTGATCACTCTTGATAGGAGTAGATTCATTATTTGTTAGTGGAAGATTGATAAGATCAGCAGATTGAGAATCCGCGTCCAATACAGACTGCTGACTCGCCGAGTCCAGAATATTCGCCAACGGTTGTCTATTACAATTCTATGCGTGACACACTTGTACTATTGGACGTGTCCGAATGTGGTCAATTACTTTAACGACATTACTTTTGTGTACTGTTGGTCACTATTTAGGATACGTGAGTAGTTTCATATATAGGATTTAGATATGAAAAAGCAAAGGTAACCTTACATACACCATATACGTAATAATAAACTTCCTCTCTTAATAATTTGTTATCAGCTGAAAGCAATCCCAGAGTGATCCCAAATTGACAAATCACAATATTATTAAAAATGATGATCAACACTGAGAAAATGGGTCCCAAAAAGGTTTCAAGTGACCAACTGGCAAAAATCACATCATCATCATTTGGTGTCAAAAAAATAGTTTATAACACGATCGTATGTTATTCGATTTATACGTGGAGATAAAATCTTCATGTATATCGTATAACGGCAGTACATGGCGGGGAAGTCGTGACCGAGGTTCAACATTCGGAATTCAGACAAAACAGACCTGATCCAGCGTGTGAAGGAAAAAAATGCACGACATTGAAAAATACGATTGTTAATTGGATTGCAATACCATTACCGTACTCATAAACTGATCTTTTTACGAAGAAACGCAGAGCTTTATAAAAGGTTACGGTCATTTGAGTAAGACGTTGCGTTTAAATTAGCGTGAAAAGCCGTGAATCAACAAACATATAAAAAGCGCTTGCCGAGCAAAAATGCATGAAACAATAGTACGAGATGAAATGTAATTATCCGGAAATAAAATGTGCCTTTAGTTAAGTGTTAGTTGGAACTATCAGGGAATTTTTCGAAAAGATATCACGAAAGTCGTGAACTTGCTTCTTAGGCATGAATTATTTATAAGGGCGGAAAGTTAGCCAACAAACTACACACCTACAAACTATACCACAAACTACAGTACTACCACGATTAATGATGCTTCTGAAAACGAAGCCTGGATAAAACGAAGTTCGACTCGTCAACCAGCTCAATTTAATTTGTATTACTAGATCCTTGCCTAAGTGATAGAAAAGCTCATTATTTAAACACACGGTAATAGGGATATTGTATAAAAACAGAAGAATATTCCGGTTTAAAATAAAATTTCGTGTAAATAAAGCAATTTAAATATTAGACCATGAAAATAGAGTACTCGTTTATACAATGTTACGATACATATTTTACTATCTAAACCGCCGCCGCCTGAATTGAAATCAGTAACGAAAAGAGGGCGCTAACAGCGCGCGTTCCCGCGCACGCCGGCCGCGCATCAGGCGACCAGTTCAAAACCCCGCGCCACACCTCGGCCCCCGCGTCGCAAGCCAAGCGCGGCCATTCCCTCCTCCCGCACGGGCTCGAAGTGTAGACCTCCCGTGCTGGTCGCGTCTGTGATTGTACCGACGCGAGCCGCGTCTAACCAACGTCCTGGAAACCGCCATTTTGGTGGGCTCCAAGAATGCGACGAAGCGGGACCCGCGACATGGAACTCCAAGAGAGACTCTCCTGACACAGTAAGCCAACCCAATCCCCTTTATTTGTGCTGATTTAACTGTTTGCATCACCGCGGAAACCCGGGATGAAATCCGAGAGAGAGAAATTGCGTTTTATAGCATAGAGATACTCATGTGTTCCATTGTTCAAACCTTGTAATTTATGATGTTCTGCCGTTTTGTTCTGGAGATTAAATGAAGTAAAGGAAATCTCTCTTCTTATTTTGCTAACAAATTAACCTAAAACAATCTAGGCCTCCCTACGAGGCATGGTGAATCTCAGCTGAGGCCGGATCCACGACCTTTGAACACCATCACCTGCCGAATGAGCTATGCCGCAGGTAGGTTGGCGCCTTCGCAGCTACCACTGACGCCCAACATCGCCAACTAACAATAATAATATCTTTTTTATAAACGCGGTGTCCGGAATGACGAAGAGTCATCAATAGAGAAGAAGAGCCAAGAAAAGTCAAGAAGAGTCAAGAAAAACCAAGAAGAGCCCATAAGAAACAAGAAGAGACACCAAGAACCAAGCAAGAAGAGATAATAAAGAGACAAAAAGAACCAAGAAGAAATAAGTAGAGACACGAAGGACCAGCAAAAACCATGAATAGCCAGCAAGAGCGAGAATATGCAAGAAGATTCAACGCAAGTCAAGGCGATCCAAAAAGAGTTAAGAGAGACGAGAAGAGACAAGAAAAGATTCAAGAAGAGTCAAGAAGCCAAAGAGGAGTCAAGAAGAGGTAAGAGAAAAGATATAATGAAAAAAACATTGCTCAGTCAAATCCTCTTTTCCTGCCCATCCTAAATTCCAAGAATGGCTTATTAGGTTGCCACGTATACCGGTCGATTGAGCTCCAACCTCCTTCCCTTCCTCAGAGCACATGACCAAGTCCTAAAAAAATCAGTGTACCCAGCTCCTGCTGGGGTGGTTCAATCGTATCGTATATCTTTGTATTCTAGATTCACCAGTTTTCCGCTTCTACCTATAGAGATATATTACTTCTACAACTAGTTTCCGGACACCGTGTGTAACTGTAAGTTTTTGTTCTGCGTGCATGCAATTCATCGTATTGCTCGTACTTTGCGGAATTCTCTTCTTCATTAGCCGAGGTATTGCGCTTAGAAGCCCCAACGTAGATACGAGCCAATTACAAAGTTAGTTTCCACAACTTTGTAGCCAACCCAGAGCATATTTAAATCTCAGAGGATGAGTCAATGATTCCACGTTAAGACAAAAGACGTGTATAAGCAATTAGCACACATTCATTAAAGTTAAGACCAAATGTTTAAAATTTAATACAACAGCTTCCAAAAACATGAAGCCTTAAAAAGGACAAATAATTGTAATTATTCACGACACAGTAAAACACCGAACCACATGTAGGTACCTTAGCAAGCCCGAAAAAAAAAATTGCCTTAAAAGGAAGGAATATGTAACACGGACTGCAATGTCCTCCGCTGCACAAACGTGCGAATCTCATCATTAAGTGGCCAAAATACAAATTTTAATAGGAGTTAAATCTTACATTAAATAATTATACTATTATGTAATGGATTTTTATATCGTGAGTGAACGATCATATAAAATTTTACCATTGTTTCACGGGTAAGAAAATATATACAAAAAAAAACTTTTACCATAGAGCAGCAAAAAATAGCGCAGGGAAGTTTAGTTGAAAAATTATTTTATAAAAGTTGGGGCCTGTACCATCAACGCTTTTCGCAAAGAAAAATGATTGCGTTCTGCGCCTTAGAATAATATTCAATTTTTTTAGACCCAACTCCTTTTATTCAAAACGATTTCGAAGAGTACAACTCGACATCCAAGTTAACAATAAAACTAAGAATTTTTTATTCCGTGGGCATCGCAGTAGTGCCAATTGGCTTGTGCAAGCGAGGTCATCCCCGATGGGGTAAATTCTGAGGCTGAGGAAAAGGAGATGTGGAAGAGAAAGGTGGGGAAATATTAGTATTAAGCATTTCTGAAAAAAATAAATTATTCAGCTTTTTTATTTTTTTGTATTTTACATACCTACGTCTTACAAAACTAAGTATTGTTCAGTTTGATTGTAAGATATCTTTTACTTTTATTTGTTACAATATAGGTTTTATTTATTTATTCACGCCTTGGGGGCTTTTACAATAAGTTTTATTTTTAATTTTTACTTTTTGTTTAATGCTGTACTACAATAAAATTAGGTTTTATTTCTAACAATTATTTGTGGGTAAGCATATTGCATGCACATACATATGTATTTGTTTTCATGTTCTACGGAGGTAAAATGACCTGACATTTGTTTTTATTTAGGGAATAGATGTATATTTTTTATCTTTTTGGGAATCCGTTAAACATTTCGGGGTTTATTGCCTCTTTGCTGACTTTGCTCTCTCCACGTATATATTTGATTTATTGATAATGTAATGATCTTATAGAGATATTATAGGATCATTATATATCAGTCCTTGAAGTGATTTTTCATGAAAACGACGCTAAATAAATTAGCAAAATATTTGTGCTTCTCTATGCCTAGTTGGGTACTTTTGGTTCACAGGTTTTCTTTTTAAATTTTGCGTTCCAGAATTCATCCATCGTTAATTGGTAATCTACCCTACTATGTACAGAGAACATTATAAAATCTGTTTTTTTTTTAATGTTTTTGTCCACCTTTAGTAGTGATTCGAACCTTTGTGTGTTGGACAAAAAGAATCTTTGTAAACATGGTCTGTATTCGGGGCTACTGGACCGTGGAATGTCAAAGGAAAATATTGAATACTTAGCGGCGCGGTCACCCGGTAAACAAGCGGCTCCCTTTAAGAACTGCCCAACTTTTGTTGGCGTTGATTTTTTCTTCAAATTTTGATTACATACCTTCGGCAGGTATAGGGTAGCTTGATAAACAAAATACAATATGTAGCGATCAATTTGCTTCAGAATATCCATTTCTGATATAATGTGTGGCTTTCGTAAATACTCACATTGTGTTTCACGCTAATTCCGCGAAAATATAACTAGTCGTTTTGCGAACAGTATTTTATAAATATGTAAAAACCTACCTACTTAAGAGGAAACCGGTAGCCCAAAAATGTAAATAATAGATATATTACCAAACTGTTGCTGCCCCCCCTCCTAACAAAAAAGTTTTTTTTTAAAAGTAAAATTTTGGGAACTTAGTTTGAAAATAAAACTATTTTCTTTGAGATTATGTTATATTATAATTATTAACTATTTCGTGGTATGAGTATGCAGATATCTATAATAATAATAATAGTAATTGGATAACTTGTAGAGCTCTGTTTTTGTGAAAAATCACCTCAAGGGCGCTGTACAATTTATTAAGAATTCTTAGGTTCTAGCTAATTCTACAACATCTTATTATGATTCCAAAATTTAAACTGCTTGATGTAAAAATCACCCGTGTAGCTTGTAGGTGGTTATCTTCAAAAATGTTAATTCAGCGTTAATTTGTGCATGAATAAAAATGCCTTTTTTAAAAATAATTTAATGAGTAAAACCCACATAGTCGATTAAAAAGTTTCACTGTCTCTCTCCCTGATTTTTCTTTTTTAAATATTCCTTTGAGAGACGCTAATCTTATCTTCAATGATTCAAAATGATGGTGACACTGAGCTAATATTTTTAACGGCATAGCAAGAACGCTGTGAAATACTTGTACTGAAATTATTTCTCAGAATTGTCGTCAGAATTGTCGTCACAAAATAAAATAAAAATTGTCCCGTACATTAAAATAATGTCAACACATTAATTTTTTTAATGTGTACTCTTATGTCTTCATAACCAGCAGTAATTATATGTATTGACATTGATACTTGATATAGCCTTTGTGTAAATTATATAGACAGCATGCATGTCCGGTCGAATTCTGATGTGTGAATTTATAACGATTGTAATCTTTGACGAGTTTTGTCAGCTGTCACGGTATACATATACAAGTATACAAAATAACCCATTGGTTACAATAATTAACAAATTATTTCCTCAATGATCGCAAATTCACCCTGTGGCGTCATTTAAATTTAATGAAATTAAATCACTTTATAAAACACAACTTATTTAATCATAATTATTAACGTGTTTCAAATCCAATGGTTTTTTCGTCTGCATAAAATTAAAATGTGTACATATTAATTTCAATTTTATCCTGACGATTAAACCATTTGTTTTAAAATATGTTGATAATTATGATTCAATTGGGAGGCGGGTATGGATACCGCGGCCCCTGGAACCATTTATTGGATAACCAACACCTCTGCCATAGGTCACCCCCAGTGTTTCGTTACGTTTGGTTACTTAACCGGGGTGCCTGGGTTCTTGGGGTAAGGTTTGTGTGGGTCTTGGCGGCGGATACGTCTGCCCACCAGCTGAATGGCAGGCCGGATCGGGAGAGAGTGGTTGAAGGAGTTCCTTTGACTTCTCCAGTCGTACTGTCTCGGAACATCGCCTTGCACCGCAATGGGAGGGATGGATTCATACGTTCGTCACTCCTGGACACACCCCTACTGCCCTTTTCCTACCCAGAACTTCCTCTCCTTCCTTTCCTAAAAATAACCTTCACACAGCATCCCCAAAGAAGACATAGGCCATGAGAGGAATTATTTTCCTGAGGGCCTCCTGTGTGGAGTTAATGAAAAAAAAATTAATAAGTTTTACAAAGTGATCCACGTATTTTCATTTAGTTAAGTTATTATTTCGGAAACCATACATTTTCTTGAAACACACATCCTTACATTCCCAGCCTATTGGCTTGTAAAAAGAAATAAATTAAAAATTGACCTCGTTCGCAAAATTATGTTTGCAATATATTATTTTCTCATTTAATAAACAAAAAACCAAAATTTCCTCCGAAATCAAAAGATTTATTAATTGTTACTTAAATAACTTATTTTTTCAAACAAGTTCTAATTTTGAAAATATTATTTATTTCATCAATCAATCTAAATTTTATTGAACCGGAGTTATACAGGGTGCGCGAGCATAACTTCATTTTTTAAAATGCGCGCCATTCAGTCGGTTGACATCTAGTGACAGCTAGTGATCTCGCTCGAGAGGCGGAACTATAAAGTTTGTACTTTGTACATAACCGAAACAAGAATTATAATATTTTTTTTCACTAAAACATAAATGGCGAAAATAAACAACGTAGAAATTATTAAAAAAAAACCACAAATCTGATAGAGCTAGGGGGGTACATGCCAATGGGATCCGTATGCCAATTCATAAAAAAAAAAAAACACATCACCTTTAAAAAGTCACTTTTTATTTATTCAGTACAAGATATCAGTTGTTCCACCCAGAGCACGTTTATTATGATAAAGCTATAATTAAAATTAAAGTCATGCTCTTGTATAATTTATCATTAGTGACATTACAGTGCCGTGAGTGCAGTCTGCCATTACCGTCTGAGGTCTGGGTGCATCAGACCTCAAAGGTTTCATTTGCAAACAAACCATCTTACAAAGGTACTAATACTGCAAATCGTTGGCTTTTACCACGCCTTGTGTTCTGAAGATATTTGTTTATTTATCAATTTTAACAAGACT
This sequence comes from Limnephilus lunatus, assembly GCA_917563855.2. Taxonomy (NCBI): domain Eukaryota; kingdom Metazoa; phylum Arthropoda; class Insecta; order Trichoptera; family Limnephilidae; genus Limnephilus; species Limnephilus lunatus. The sequence continues at coordinate 41,969,976 of OU830598.1, read as the reverse complement.
CGATAATATTCGCTCTCTAGGATGGGGATAGGATGGAATGAGGCTATGTCATGCCCAATTGGGTTACGTTGTGAGACTGAAGGTTACGGGGAGTGGAAGGAAGGTGAGGAAGATGATGGTGGGGGATTACCTGGCTATTCAGATTTGGTCACCAAACACGGTTAAACACGGTCACGGTTGTTTGATAAAGGATTGAACCATTTTCTCTAGGGACTGGCTAAAATGAACACCGATAACACTAAAGCCAAAACCTAATTGGTTGATGCAGAGATTTATTTCGTCTATTATATTTTTAAATTTTCCATTTTTTTACATTAGCTCCACGCAGGAGGCCCCGAGGAAAATAATTCCACTCAGGGCGAATTTCATCTTTGGGGATGCTGTGTGGAGGTTTTTTTAGGAATGGAAGGAAATAAAGTTCTAGGAAGGAAAAGGGTATTAAAGGTAGGTAGGTAGAAATCTGGGGGTCAGTATGTCCAGGATTGAAAAAACGTATGAATCCAGCACTCCCACTGCGATGCAATATGATGTTCCGAGAGAGTACGGCTGAAGAAGTCGAAGGGACTCCCTCAACCATTCTCTCCCGATCCGCCCTGCCAGGCAGCTGGTGGGCAGGTGCAAACCTCACCCCATAAACCCGGGCACTCCTGCTAAGTCACCAAACGTAAATACCCACTTGGGATGACATGTGGCAGAGGTGTTGGTTATCCAATAAATGGTTCCAGTTCGAATGTTTTTATAATGTCATTCAATTTCAGAAAATGCGTGTTTGTGCGCGAGTGTGGGCGTTATTGCACCAAAAGTTAAAACGCATTATCATCGACAACGAGTCTATCTGCCGACTTTCAGCTCGCTCGGTTGTCCGGAAGTGGGTTAATTTCCACTTCCAAGATTTGCATTCATTCATTCACGATAACAAAATTGAAATTCCAATCGATATATTTAATAAAAATAAGCAGGCCTCTCAGACACGTGAAATTTTAAATACACGTGTGCACTTTTTAACACTGAGTAAGTTAGGTTAGGTTATGATAGAACGACAGGTTAACGCACCGCCAACAATTTAAATTATATTTTTACAACCCATCTACAGCAATTTCGCATACCTATTATCTGACTAAATTCTCCTAATGTGTTTCCACCGCGGTTATTTATTAGACAAACCCACACAAAATTATTCAATTAAAGCGCAAAATATAAGATGATTATAATTAAAACGTTCAATAAAATAAATGCCGGTAATAAAGATATCAAGGCAGCGTAAAAAAATTGGACAAATGGAAGCGGTAGGAACTTAGATAAACCATTGTAGTAGCCATGGGCAATTCGGGCTTCGACGTATGGGCTTCGGTACGTTTGTTCAAGCTTAAATTATTCTATAATTTATGTAAGTATCAAAGATGTTGATAAAGAGCCAATAAAATAAAACTGTCAACCCCGACAAAAAATAAAGGCCTTGAATTATTGTGATTATTATTTAGAATTTTAATCACGGATCTTGAATTGTGTACAGAATATTTTCTAAATGTTCTAAAGACTTTGTATTAATGATAAGAGTTGGTAATAAAAAGGGATGTTTGAATGCTGAATTCAAATAAATCGATGTAAAACTTTTCAACTAATTAGGGAGCATACATTAATTACGTGAGCTCAAAAGGGAGGGGGGTCCAGCAAAATCACAGGTTACTTGAAAAGAATATATGAAGTGGCCCAAATTTATCTCACCAAGGGGGGGGGGGGTATAGATAGGAAGAAAAACTGCTCACATAATTAATGTATGCCCCCTTAATACAAATTATCTATTGGATAAGTACGATAATAAGTAGTTGGACGGAGAATACAAAAGCGTGAAAGGATGAAAGAATGCTATTGGGGGATGTTTGGTTCTGAAACAGTTTTAAAAAAAAAACCTTAATCCATATTCCCCAAGTCCTTCATAAATCATATATTCCTTCCTCGTCCTCCTGTCCTCAAAGTCTCTACCAGGGGAAGAAGAAGATGTTTGTCGACTACCTACCTGTGAACAAGTGGAAAATAATATTGTCGCCCTAATCTAAGTTACCTACACAACAGTTGAAATTTGGTAGTGTTATGGGACACAGCTCTCTGTCGTTGAACTATCGCAATTATCGCAAAAAGTCCGTTTTTTATGGATTATAAGTGTAACTGGTGTTGTGCCGTTTCTTGGGAAACTCCAATATCCAAGATCGATCCTGAAACAGCCGAAGAAACCGTCAAAAGGTAAGAGACTATTCCGTCATACCCCATTTCCCGTGATCTGTATTTTAAAACACAATTCATTGGTCATAATCTTTTCGCAATCGATTTACAGTCCACAACATCATATTGTCGTGTCATCGGACGCGACATTTTTGGTCCTTCGAGCCGGATAAATTCTCGTTTTTGTCGTTTTTTGATAGTCGTAATTTCGAAACTAGATATTGTGTTTTGAAATATAGATCATTCCATTCGTTGACCTTTCCGGTTTTATAAAGCTGTTTCAGAATTACACATTCAATCGTGAATATTGATTAGCATATTTAAATCGTTGAGTAGCTCAATATTCGTAGATAATACTTTGTACCTACACAAAGTATTGCCGCGTCGGTAGTTTTAAATTACCTGCACTGAGTGTCGGTAAAGAAGATCGCGGATCGCATCGGTCAGCTGTTATCACAGCGGACATTCTGTTTGTTTACAAGTTTGACGTTTGACGTTTGTTTGCGGTGTTATTATTAGAGTTTGGTTAAAATACCTCATCATAATGGCGGCTACTCTTGTGAAGTACAAATTAGCTCTGTTAGACATGGAAAGCATTCGCTCCGCTGCATTGAAAGCTATAACTTCGTTGAACGTTGTTGACAAAAATATATTTAAAGCGCGTTTTTCGGATATATCAAATATTAGAGAAACTTACAATTTTACAAGAAAAATATACTGAAATTCAAAACATGTATTACGAGATTCAGTCGTATTATAATCAATTATTTCCACAAGATTCGAAAATTGAATCGGATCATTCACTGGCAAATAATAATGTTTCGTTACCAAAATTAAAATTGATTATTTTCTCGGGAATATCAACAGATTGGACAAATTATATTAATACCTTTAATTCGTTGATCGATTCTAATAATGCCTTAAATCCTGTTCAAAAAATGCATTATTTAATAAGTAGCCTGTCAGGAGAGGCATTAACACACATTAAACATTTGCCGATTTCTGAAGAAAATTATTTTATTGCATACAACCTTTTAAAGGAACGGTATGAAAACGTACGTTTCATCGCTGATAGGCATGTAGAATTAATTCTGTCGATTCAACCTGTAAAATCTCAGGATAATATCAGACAATTTATTTCTATTTTAAAAGAAAATATTGCTGTTTTAGAAGCTTTGAATTTTCCAGTTCGCCAATGGAGTTTTCTTTTATTACATATTGTATTACGTAAATTAACAAAAGAATTGCGTATTGATTTTGAAATTCAACATAGCTCAGAGAATATTCCAACGTTTGATCATCTATTAAAGTACTTAGATAGACAGTGCTTGGCAAAAGAAATGGCACTCGGGGTTTTTCCTGAAAACCTGATACAGACTCATAAAGGTCAATCGAAATCGTATAATGCTAAACATCGATCTGGCAATAATGTTAATGCATTTGTATTAAAGATTGAAGTCAAGTGTATTCTTTGTAAATCGTCACACTCTCTGCACAAGTGTGAACAATTCTTACGCCTTACTCCAAAAGATAGGTACTTGTTTGCAAAGGAAAATAATTTATGTCTCAACTGCCTCACGCAAGAAAAACACAACGCTAAGAATTGTCAATCTCGTTTCACTTGTAGGGAATGTCAATCAAGACATCATACCTTATTACATTTTCCAAAAAAATTCGTGGAAAATTCAGACCAACAAGAAAACTCGTCGGAGCCTGTGGCGTTGACAACATTTTACAATAAAACCAACACGGTACTGCTGTCCACAGCCTATGTGGAAGTTTTAGACAAAAATGGAGTTTTCCAGAAGGTTCGTGTCATGCTCGATAGTGCCAGCCAGGCAAATTTTATATCGGAAAATTGCGTGAAAAAATTAGGATTCACTCGTTTTAAGAAACAACCTCTTACCGTGATAGGTATTGGAAATACTCCTACAATTAATTCTAACGGATTAATAAAAACACAATTTCGTCCTGTCGATTCGAAGGAATCTGGTATTTTGACAGATTTCCTTATTTTAAATAATATTTGCTCAAATTTGCCATCAAATCGTATCGTCGATCATCATTGGGAACACATCGTAGGTCTCAAATTGGGAGATCCAACATTTTACCTACCATCAGCTATTGATATACTACTTGGAAGTGATATTTTTGCCTCATTGCTATGCTCAGGAAAATTGATGGGCAAAGAAAATGAACCCATAGCCATAGAAACTAAATTGGGTTGGATTTTGATGGGAAATGTTGGACCATCAAATAATTGTATAAATTCATTCTTCACGTCAATGGAGGAAAATATTGATGAAAAGCTTAAATGTTTTTGGGAAATTGAAAATGTTCCACCTTTGAAGAAAATTCAATCGCCTGATGAAGTTCGTTGTGAAAAATTGTACACTGAAAGTACCTACCGTAACCAAGACGGAAGATACGTCGTTTCGTTGCCATTTAAGGAAAGCCCGGAAAAATTGGGAAAGTCATATGACATAGCATTGTCACGCCTCGCGCATTTAGAAAGGAGACTGAATAGAGATTGTGATCTCAAATCTCAATATATTTCGTTTATGAGAGAATACTCAACATTAGGGCACATGATGGAAGTGCCACTTCAATCGCCAACTATTGGTAACTATTTCATACCACATCATGGAATAATCAAAGAAACCAGTTCTACAACTCGTTTAAGGGTCGTTTTTGATGCCAGTACCAAATCGTCCTCGGGTAAGTCATTGAACAATATACTTTTGGTTGGTCCCAAATTACAAAGGGACCTTGTCGAATTAATGTGTAATTTTCGAATACACAAAATCGTGTTTACAGCTGACATCCGTCAAATGTATAGGCAAATACTTGTGGATGAGAAATCTCGCCGATATCAACATATTCTATGGAGAGAATCTCCGGATCTTCCTGTAAAGGAATTTGAATTACAAACAGTAACGTATGGCACGTCTAGTGCGCCATACCTATCTATTCGCACACTTCATAAATTCGCAAATGATGAAAAAGTGAATTTTCCAGAGGCTGCTAGTACGTTAATTGAAAACACTTATGTAGATGATATTATCAGTGGTGCGCAAACTTTGGAAAGCGCTCGACATTGTATAGTGGAATTAATTGCATTACTTCAAAAAGGTTGTTTTGAATTGAGAAAATGGTCGAGTAACCATCCTGAAATACTGGAAGATATTCCTGTTAGCTATCGGGAAGTACCCGTAAGTTTTGAGTCGGATACTGACAAGAAAAACCTTAATATTTTAGGTATTCAATGGATACCGTCGCTTGATCAATTTACATATAAAATTCATAATGTTTTTAGTGACCACTGTACCAAACGTATAATTTTATCGACAATTGCACGTCTATATGATATATTAGGTTTTATTAATCCTGTCGTTTTCATTGCTAAATGCTTTATGCAAAATTTATGGAAACTTCAAATTGGCTGGGACGAAGAAATCCCTTCGGACATGAATTTGAAATGGAAGAAATATATAAAAGAGCTTCCATCACTCGCCAATTTAAAAGTTGATCGATATGTCGCAACTACTCCAACCAGTCGATGCATCCTTGTTGGGTCAACGCAGCTGCAAAAACTCGCTCCATTTATTGATACAAATGGGGTTTTAAGAGTCGGTGGTCGAATTCGCCTTGCACAGATTTCTGAAAATGCTCGACATCCTATTATTTTACCGAAGCAATGTCATTTGACAACATTAATAATTGATTATTACCATAGCATGTACCTTCATCCAGGTCCTCGTGCACTCCAATCCATAATATCATTAGAATATTGGATAATTTCGGCCAGGAACGTAATTCGACATCGATTGAGTAAATGCATTTCTTGTTTTAAAAATAACCCGCGTGGTAGTTTCCCTTTGATGGGTAACTTACCCGCTTCCCGTTTTCGAGAAGGTCGTCCATTTTTGAATGTCGGAACAGACTTTGGAGGTCCTTTTTTGGTACGCGAGAGTAGACGTCGCGGCGCAAAAACTTATAAGGCCTATTTATGTCTTTACGTTTGTTTATCGACCAAAGCCGTTCATCTTGAATTAGTATCAGATCTATCTACTGAAGCATTTGTGGCAGCATTAGATAGATTCATCTCTAGACGCGGTATATGCCAGAATATCTATAGCGATTGCGGAACTAATTTTATTGGAACTAATAGATATCATACTGGCCTTGCTAAATTCATACATGCATCTGAAAACACTGACAAACTTGTTGACGCAACTGTCGCTCGTTCAATTACTTGGCATTTTTCTCCGCCCTCCGCACCCCATTTCAATGGTGTGTCGGAAGCTGGTATTAAGTCAACTAAACACCATTTGAAGAGGGTTGTGGGAGATCAAATCCTTACGTTTGAAGAATTAACTACTGTCCTGACTCGTATCGAAGCCATTTTAAATTCGCGACCAATTGGAGCGCTGTCGTCGGATCCATCCGAAATGGATCCGTTAACTCCTGCACATTTTTTAATTGGGGCTCCTCTTGTTTCTGTTCTTGAAGAAAATTTTGTGGATGTACCAATGAATCGCTTATCGCGTTGGCAACTATTGAAACAAATGTCCCAACATTTTTGGAATCGTTGGCGGAAAGAATATCTACATACTCTTCAACAACGAAACAAGTGGGCAACGTCAACTCCTAATTTGCAAGTTGACGATCTAGTCATGTTAGATGATTCACAAGCTACCCCAATGCGATGGCCTGTCGGGAGGGTGGTTGAATTATTCCCCGGTGCCGATGGTATGGTTCGTGTCGCTACTGTAAGAACCCCTCAGGGCATTTTTAAGCGGCCCGTGGTCAAATTGTATAAACTACCCATCGATTGATTAATTAATTAATTAATTAATTTCATTTTTATTTTTGTCTTGTTCAATTCCTAGGTTAATCAGTTACTTTGCTTTCGTTTTTTTTCGTTGCTTTTCTTTCGTTTATAGTTGTTGAGAAAATATCACATTTTCTCAAGGTCGGCGGAATGTTTGGTTCTGAAACAGTTTTTAAAAAAAAACCTTAATCCATATTCCCCAAGTCCTTCATAAATCATATATTCCTTCCTCGTCCTCCTGTCCTCAAAGTCTCTACCAGGGGAAGAAGAAGATGTTTGTCGACTACCTACCTGTGAACAAGTGGAAAATAATATTGTCGCCCTAATCTAAGTTACCTACACAACAGTTGAAATTTGGTAGTGTTATGGGACACAGCTCTCTGTCGTTGAACTATCGCAATTATCGCAAAAAGTCCGTTTTTTATGGATTATAAGTGTAACTGGTGTTGTGCCGTTTCTTGGGAAACTCCAATATCCAAGATCGATCCTGAAACAGCCGAAGAAACCGTCAAAAGGTAAGAGACTATTCCGTCATACCCCATTTCCCGTGATCTGTATTTTAAAACACAATTCATTGGTCATAATCTTTTCGCAATCGATTTACAGTCCACAACATCATATTGTCGTGTCATCGGACGCGACAGGGGATTATTTGGAAAAAAATAAAAGTGAATCAAAAAAATTTTATGTCTAAAAATGAATGTGAATAAATATTTTTATTTGGAAGTCGGTCCGTGGATACCGCTGCTTTGGGAACCATACTCTCTGACCTCTCTTGCCAACACCTCTAGTGGTCACCTGAAGTGGTCGAATGCGTTTGGTGACTTAGCACGGGTGCCCGAGCTCACGTAGGAAGTCGCTTGAGGGAGATCCTGTAAGTCAGTTTTCGATGTCGGGCCGCTACAGAGGCCTGACCTTGAGGCTCATGACTAAGGGTGGGCTGCCCAATCAGCCAACAAAAACAACCTGCCGCTGATGCTGTTCCGGTTTGTGACTGGTGAGGACCAGCGTTTGGGGCGCACTGGGCGACCTCCATCGCCAGACTCTCCTGCCCATTGCCTTGAACCGCATTCGGAAGAATGTACCCTTCATTTGTTGTACCCAGTAGCTTTACTCACCAGCTCCCTACACAATCTTTTTAACATAATCCTTCCCAACCTATCCTTAAACCCCCAAACAAAAACACTTTGTGTCTGCGAACGGTGGGAAAAACAGAATACTCCTTATAATAGGTTATTTAGTTAGTTATTACAAACTAACGAGAAGCAACTGCTCGGAAACAGGGCTAAAGAGCGTATAACCAGAGAAAACCAGAAATATGTCATTTTTAAATTAGTGTTTAGACGTATTGACTCTTTTCCACAAAAAAATTATAAATTGATTTCGAAAGATTGTTCTTTTATTTCGTTAACGTATGTTTTAATTTTGGGAAATAATGTTTATTTTTAGTATAATAAGGTTATGTTGGTCCATTGGTCGTTGGCAGATTTGTTAGATTTTCAAAAAAGATTTTGTATTATACAACACCCATTTCAAATCATATAATCATGCAGTAAAATAAATCAATACATTATCTGGTAAACGTATGTTACAGAATTTTAATTTTAGTTTAAATAAAATCATAAAAAAATACATACGTACATGTGTTACTTGACGAAAATTGGTCCGTTTGTGTATTTATTTACGTACTTACAGACTAATATTTCATCATAACATTTTCTTATTATAGAAGATCTGTGTGCATAGTATTAAGAGCAGGCAAAACATAATTTATTTTTATTTACTATCTAAGCAGCATTGTATGTATGTAAGACTGATTACTGTGATTTATATACCAATAATTCCTTAATACTTCTTCACCTTATTCTTATAATCCAAAATAACAACATAAACTCTCTTGTTGTAGAAGAATCTGTGTGCATAGTATTAAATTTTTTTTTTTTAATTAGTGTATATTTTCAACCAATACTAATGAATGTATATCTGCAAACTGTAAACTTCACCCGCCATAACACAGGGTCATCCCTAGCATGGAGGGTGACATATCATAAAAAAACTATATTTAGGTACTTTCGATAATTCATATATTAAATAAATAAATAAATATATTTTTACATTCTTATTTTGCTCAGACATTATTGAAAAATGATAAAATACTTATGATCAAAAAATTATTACAAAAAGTACATAATTTTAATAGTTTTAACAATACCCCTTTCAGCATTTTCGGATGTAGGTATAAATTAAAGCAAATTTTGAATGAAATAAAATCGATATTGATTAAAAAGCTGGTACGGAGAGTAATTAATCTTTCTCATTGGAACCGCCCTGTACGATCGTAAGAACATCTTTCGACGAAATGTGAATTTTCGGCTGCTGGCTGGTTAAACGCTCTTAAGGATGTTATATTACCTACTCGTAAATATTAACTTAACACCTTTCTGATGCAAGTCATTTTAATTGAAATTCTTGATACCATGTTTCATCTTCAGCAATATTGCGTGGTAAGATTATCATATATTATACGATCAAGGTTTATGGATTATAATATTGTATTCATGATTCATACGACTCCATACAATTATCCATACAACATGCAAGTTTACGGGAGAAGTAAGAAGTTTCAGGAAGTTATAATGACACGACTACAGAGCCGGATCTGACGAAGGTGCAGATAGGTGTATCCAGGGCGGAAATCGTAAAAGTTGCTAAGATACGCTTATCGTTTTTTCCAAAATGGGGGCGGAAAAGCATTAAATTTCTATTTTTATTATTGCCATAATAAAAAGCAGAAAAGTAATTATTTAAAGAAGGGCAATATTAAGTGCCAACAGAGGTGCCGATAATAAATTGTATATGTACTGTATAATATAATTTATTTTAGTTATATTAAAATATGGGTTACATAAAAAAATATATATATATTTATATTACAAAATATTACATCATTGGTCATGTACACCTTGTCAGAAAAGAGGAACTCTTGTGCCTGATAAGGGAGCAAAGCAGTGATGGTATTGTCTAGGGTAAAAAAAATTTTTTTTAGTGAAAAAGGAAATCAGCACAAAATCTACGAAAATTTCGAACTCTGGAAAAAAAAAATTAATATGACAATATTACTGATATTGCTAGTGGCAATTTTTTTTGGAATTCTCAATTCCCAATCTTAAATATTGTTGATGTACTTACAAGCAATATTGTTTTTAACACTGAAAACTTTCAGTGGTAAGTGTGTACATACTTTGAGATTATTATTTCACTTAGCAAAAAGTATTTTAATTGGAAAAGCACAGTATTCTAAGTCCATCGTTCATTATGTATTTTGTTTTGAAAAGTTTTATTTTCTATCTACATTTGTTAAATTTAATCTAATTTTTTTTAAATTAAAAAAAAAAGTTACGAGTACAAATGTACATTGAAAATAATACTAAGTCAATGCCCAATGTTTGTTTATTATGTAAATAAAAGGAACACCACCGACAACCCCCCCCCCCCCCCATTCTATTATGGAATTGGTAAACGCGCACATCCCGGTTAGACGAGAGGTTCTGGGTTCGAGTACCATTTGCGACCATTATCTTTTTCTGTGTCTTGTTTTCTTTCATATTTTCGTTTAGATTTTTAATTCTTTTTCAATGATATTATTATGCATTCAACCATTACTTAGATAATTATTGTTTAATGTACATACCAACTTTTCCATTATCATTATCTCTTTAAACATTCATTTTGCATGTAAATTTTTGGAATCATTGACACAATAATGGCCATACAGTTTGATATCGTATATATTTATTTTTGTATTTTATACCAAAAGATGTTATTTTATTTAAACTAGCTGTCCCAGCCACGCGTTGCTGTGGCTAACGAAAGACAACGCCATCTACTGGATGGTGGCCCAACCTTTTAACTCACACTACCATCTGTTAATTTGTATACAGATCAAATCCACACCGCCCGCTTCCCTGCCCGCTAGTCCACCACATGCACACATTCACCTTTTTAATTATATATTTCAATCAATTTACACAAATCCTTGACAAATTTTATACCTAAACCTTCCTCATGAATCACTCCATCTATTGGTGAAAACCGCATGAAAATCCGTCCAGTAGTTTTTGAGTTTATCGCAAACAGACAGACAGACGCGACGGGAGAATTTATTTTATAACTAGTAAGTTCCCGGCGTGCGTTGCTATGCCACTCAATAAAGAAATTGATTCTCTCTGCGTGTTCTTTCCCATTCGTCCGGTTACCTTCCGCCTCCCCTTCCTCTCCCACGGCCCCTTCCCCTCTCATGTTCCCACTCCGCCTTCCCCGCCTTTCTCTCCTCACTCCCCTTCTCCCGCTTCCCCCTTCCCCTGAACCCCCATCCCAAGTTCCCTTCCCCCACCCGTATTCCATACATTCAGTTTCGATACATTCCGTTTTCAAACAGCTCGCGTGCCACCTATTGCAATTTTTTAATACAAATTTCATTATGCCAGAACTCACTATTACATTGGGGATTTGATGTGTGCATGCCCACCTATATATATATATATCAACCATCGCGGGCATGCACACATCAAATCCCCAATGTTTCATCGCAATCGGATGAATGGTTTAGCAACGCATAGCGGACATACAAACATTTTTAGATTTTTATATATATACTCGTAAATAGAAGATAGATAGATATGTAGAGAAGAAGTTCGGCACTGATCAAATACTTGAGGCGGTTCATGTCAAGAATGAGAGTAAGAAGTGTATACCGGAATATAGCATATATATAGCGAGGCGTTCAGGTCTCAGCCCTCCCCTGCGGAAAAACAGCTTGGGGGTCGTCCATTAATCACGTGAGGCTCGAAAGGGGGGGGAGGGTAAAAAAAAAATCACGAAACATCACGAGGGGGGGGGGGTTAAAACGAGATATCACGTGCATTTATTTTTCATTGAACGCACGATTTCTAAAGGTGAACGTCCTACACTTTGTACAAAAAAAATTACACGTGATTTTGGGGGGGGGGGGGAGTTATCCTAAAACCTCACCACATATCACCAGGGGGGGGGAAGGGGGTCAAAAAGTTGCTAAAAAACATCACGTGATTAATGGACGACCCCTTGATGGTTTGTCAGTTGGTCATCAAGCAATCGTCGCGTTCCTAACATAAACGTATTGCCCGGTGGGGGTCACGCTGGTCGACTGACTCCGTCCAAATCCCAGGTAATGAAAATTAATACAACCGACAATTTTGATTTAATTAACACGGCAATCGTTCAAGTTGCTCGACTTAATATTACGCGAGGAGTGATATCTATTATTAGAATTTAATTTTACTTGAAAGCAAGAATTGGCTGCATTTAATTACATTGTTGTATTGTATTGTATGAACTGGAGGGAAAATAAAAGAAATGGTAGAGTGAAAAATGAATTAACATTGATTGGGAAAGTCATCTTCGTTATATTTGTTTTATAAATCAATTTAAATATAGGTATAGAACAATCCTTTTTACTAAAATACCTATTTACAAGTACTTCACATCAATTACTAATTTTACTTCTTCAGTGTGACGGCTAGGCAAGGATCCAAGATTTGATTTTGGTATTCGTTGGACTTTCGGACGTTGAAACAGAAATCGTCGCAATAGGCGAGTTTAAGGTCCGGAAAGTGGCATGCCTCTCCGCCCACGCCTTTCTTTGTCGCACGTACGATTTGCGCATCTTTGTCATTCATTGTAAAGTCAGTAAAGTAACTGTACCCGCACGAGAATGGATCGTATCGGTTCAGCCCCCTAGCACGGTCGATCGAAAGGATTGAAAGGATAACTTTCAGTAAGATCTCATTGTTCTCTAGGACAAGTGCAGAACGCAAACGTACAAACGATATAGGACGTCGAATATATTAATAATAATATTTGGATGACTTGTATAGCGCCGTTTTTGTGAAAAAACACCTCAAGGGCGCTGTGCAAACTTTCAATATATTTCTACAATCTTACTTCTAACTACAAACTAGACAAACTACTATGACACTTATGGCTATATTACTACAACTATATTAAGAACAATTAGTCATTGTGGACCGTCACTTATTCGTTGGCGATCTGCAGTCATGTTAGGGAACGATGAGAAGTACCGAAAGTAAACTTATCAATCATCATCGATCGAACGTGCTAGGACCGTGCTAGAGCCAGGTCGGCATTTAAGTATCACACGTACTGTAAATAGTGTAAGTGTACAAAATAATATGATTTTTGTATTGATGGTTATTGACCTTCGGATTCGTTGATAAATCGTATTTTGCTCAAAGCTGCAAAAGAAAATGTTCACAGAAAACTAAATTTAAAACATCAATGCGCACCTAGTTAATTTTTTTTTCGTAATTCCTTATAACTTATAACAAAACAGATTGAATCAATCCAGATTCAATAATCGTATTACTTTGTGACACTAAAGGAATAAAGGACGTGCTAATACACTTTGCAGTATAAAATAATTGCCTCCCCATTGTGCCGTTTGCCTTGCCCCCCCAAGACTGTATTCCGTAAATTATGGATGAAGACGTGTAATAGTTTACGTGTTACTCTATTATTATTATTGGCATGGAGACCACATTCCTTCCGAACAATGTGGTTGGGATTAAATTCATAAAATTCATGCACCACTATGCGGACATTGTTATGTTACCCACCAAGAGTATGGGCCAACTTTCCAAAGCAGGCAATAAGTGCTTGGGGGCACGTAGTATTGGGGAGGTTTTTACTTATTTGGTCTAGATGTGAAGTCATAAAATTGTACATCCTTTATAAGGTACTTTAACGTGTCCCAGTCGAGGGCTGGCGCCGTTAGTGGATGCTTTATTACTACAAAAATTTATCGTCCGATCATATTACGCGTCTAGGAAAGCTGTTACGTTACATATTAATAAGAGTTATTATTCAAATATTTATCATACAATGTGAATTACAGCAGCTTGCTGCGCCATTAAACGTCGCACAAGTTAATTTATTTTTTCTCAGCAATGTAAATCACATCGCGTAGATAACCTCCACAGGAGTTAATTTGGTCGCGATTTTAATTCGTCGATGTTTAATAAATATGTAGATAGTACTCGTAATATGTACTTTATTTTGACTATGTTAGAAGTCAACTTGAGTATAATTCTCCCATCTGGAACCCACATTATAGTATACATGCCAAACGATTTATTGTAAGTCCGGTATTGCTTGAATTGATAAGCTTCCGGATTCCACAACGTAATACTAGAAGTCAGGATTTATTTCAATGCAGAAATTCTGGGACTAACTACCATATGAATTCCTCTTTGCCCAGAATACAAATGGAGGAAAACAATTATACCAAGTCAGTGGACATCTTCAATTTACGTTTAAACAAATATAAAATATTATTACTGAGACAGTTCAGTTATGTACAATGAATGAATGAATGCTGTGTATTGCTTACTATTTATAGATATGTAATGTAAAAGCCCCGAAAAAGGGCGTTAATAAATAAATAAATCTATTTCTACGGCTGTAAGATCATTGCTGCATTTATAGTCCACGCCAAACTTTAAGAACGGCCTGATGTTGATCAAAAATCGTCGCAACAGGCGAGTTTAAGGCAAAAAAAACTGGCATGACCCCCAGTATACATGAATGTTTTTGTACACGCTTACGCTCATTGTAACGTTTACCCTCTAGTAACTATGAATCTTATGGTGGCAGGTCTTAAAGTTTGGCGTGTACTATACATGTTGTTTCAGGATGAAATTTATGTACAAAACGAAAAAGAGGTTATTTAGAAAACGCCAGTATTGAGTTGATTGTGCAAAAGATGCCTCTAAATTATGATAATCGGACAACTCAGAAAAGTGTCAATTCAACACACTTTTGAAAAGTGATATAAAGTCTTTGAAAATTATGAAAAAAACTTATGTTAACTCCAGTTTTTTTCATCACTTTTAATGACTTTGAATTACTTTTCAAAATGGCGCTGAATTGTCACTGTTCTGAGTTTTCATTGATCCCTAAATTACATGCTTATTTTGTAAGAAAAATCAAAACTGTCATGTATCAATATAAGAAGTATGTACTTTGACGATGGTGTCAAGAAACAAAATATAATAATAATAATAATTGGATAATTTGTACAGTTCCGTTTTTGTGAAAAATCACTTCAGGGCGCTGTACAATTTATTACGAATTCTTAGGCTCTTTTTAATTTTATTATTTACAAATAGATACAAAAATCTCACTTACCTGGCAGGTCACTTCCGACATACACATTTATGTTATAATTTTAATAAACCAAAGAACATTACATACATTGATACATTTCACTAGACACTAGGTGACCGGATAACTCAGAATGAACTCAACTCAACACCTCATTTGAAAAGACGTTAAAGAAGTGGAAAATATTAACATTATTAGAAATAACATAACTTTCAACTAAGTTCCATTAAATTAATACACGACTGACACCCCTATTTCATTCTGAAACATATTTACGAAACGTCACCTCATTTGGATAGGGTTCAACTTCTAACTGACATCTGTTTCAAAAATAACATTTGAATGCCAAAGCATTACTTTTGCTCATTTCTATGCCTAAAATAATTTTCAGAACCATCTGTGTTTTTGTAGATATACTCGTATGTATGACAAAGCTCTAACATCAAGCATTTTCAATTATAATTCATTTTACAAGGTTCTAACATTACTAACATCCTCTATTTTGTTTGTATCTGACAGTTGATCTTAAATAAGACGTGCATTATGGTTCGTCACTTCATTTGTAGTATTCTAACTACGCCTTACCATTTTCTAAGGTTTCTAAGTTTCCAAAGACAAATTTCCGTTATCTATTTAATAATTTTAGTTAAAGTATTTTAGTTTATCATATTTAATGGAAAATATTTAAATACGACCTGGCCCTAGCTTGGAATTGCATTAGGGATATGTAATTAGAACCTTTTACAATAAATTATTATGCCATAGCTGGTTGCAAACTGCATGTTTAGGTATGTTCCAAAGGGGTAAGTGTACATCCTATATATATTTTCCTTTAAAATATGTTCAATTAAAATACTTTCCACGAGATACAACCTTAAAATCGGAAATTGGTAAATAGATTATGAGAAATCGTCTTTGCAAACTTTGACAACTCATATCTCAGAACAAGGTGAAGTGAAGATAGAACCCTGTCCAAATGAAGTGACGGAATGTATCTCGTTATGAGTAAGTATTTATTTGATGTGCTTTACTTTGACTTGTATTCTCTGTTAATTAATAATCTCGTTGCACAAAACGAGTCCTGTCCTGGTATTATGACGTTCATTAATGGCACAGTAAACAAATGATATTAGTTAACAGTCGAGTATAATTTCAATTAGTCAAATAAAGCATAAATACTTCAGGAGAAACGTGCAATTAGCTGATTGTATCGGTGTATTTTTTTCCCTGGCGTTTGCAGACTGCAAAATATTAAATTACCCACCGTGTACCTGTGTAATGTGCATGGGTTCATATTATAATAATTACGTTTATTCACAGAGAATAGGGAATTTAGAAATGTTCCTGAATTTAATGCATAAATTTCGCGAACATTTTATACCTTCGAGGGGATTCGCGCGTCTCTCTAACTCGTTTACATTACAAGACTGTTAAATTTTACTTTGAAGTATAACATAATGAAACGCGATAATTATGTTGGCAAACATAATTTTCAACGGTCAGATCAAATTTCCTCATTGGAGATAATGTTTTACAATTTTTAGGGTAATTTTTTACAATTTTTAGTTTTTTTTTTAGATGTAAATTCTGTGTTCGTTCTGCTTGTATTTTTATAGATGGTGCTCCGAAAAACTACCGTCACGGATATCTTCGTCTTCGATTATTTTGCTTCCTATTGCGCGGCAGGTAGGATCGGGGGAGATTAATTGAGGGAGAGCTTTTGACCTCTACAGCCGGACTCTTTTGACCAATCGCCTTGCACAGCAGTAGGAGGGATGGATTCATACGTTTGTCACTCCTATTAGATATATAAATTCCTACCCACGCCCAAAATCTTTTCCTTCCCAGAACTTCCTCTCCTTCATTTTCTTAAAAAGACCTTCCACACAGCATCTCCAAAGATGGCAAAGGCCCTGAGGGTAATTATTTTTCTCAGGGCCTCCTGTGTGGAGCTAATGTAAAAAAAAATCCTCCGCTTCATTTCCTCTTCAGGCCCTCCACATAGCATCCCAAAAGATGACTAAGCGCCTCCGGTGAAAAGATAATGTAAAAAAAGATGAGGACTTCCTCAGGTCTATTGAACATTTACAACAAATATGAGATCATTATTAGTACGGCATTCATAATCGTTAGGGGTAGCAAATACTTAAAAATACCCTATGGTAGCATGGTGATAAATAATAATGAACAACTAAAGTTGTAAGAAAGAACTTGGTAACCATTATACATACACGCCTCCTTGTCATATCTGCTGTTAAGGAATGACTCAGCAAAACACACCAAGTGAGTGATGACATGGTAAAATAAAAATAAAATATTTTTTTCTCCGGAACGTCACGCTATGACGGATTATACCACCATCTCTTTATCTAATGAAGTTCAATTACGATGCAACCGTTCTGGGTGACCATTAATAGGAAGAAAGCTTCGAGTATTCGCTTCATTTTACCGATAAAAGTATTGTGCGAACACGTCTTTATTGCCATATTACCAGTCTTTATGGATTCCGGCAGCAATGCTATTTGCTGAACAATCTATCATACAATTTATCCTACAATTTATCCTACAATGAACATGCGATGTCACAAAGATGACTTGAAATTTTGATGTTTTTTTGTCTAGTCATTCTTGATAATATGGGACATTTAACCCATTATATGAGTACAAGCTAATACGTACATAGATTATAAATATTTTAACCCAATAAATCACCCCAGTCAAAATGCTATTGATCTACCTACCAATGGACTATCAGTGATAACCTAACACCTCAATCTGTTAAATGTTGAGCGATGAATCATCTTAAGAGCGCATAACCAGCCAGCGGACGAAAATCCACATTTCGTCGAAAGATGTTCTTACGATCGTACAGGGCGGTTCCAATGAGAAAGATAAGGTATTCTCCGTACCAGCTTTTTAAAATTATAACTCAATATCGATTTTACTTCATTCCAAAGTTGCTTTAATTTATACCTGCATACAAAAATGCCGAAAGGCGTGACGATAAAACCATTAAAATTATGTACTTTTTGTAATTATTTTTTGATCATAAGTATTTATCATTTTTCAATAATGTCTTAGCAAAATTAGAATGTAAAAAAAATCTGAAATATATTAGCCTGTAAGTGCGCAAATAAATGCACAAACGGACCAATTTTCGCCAAGAAACACATGTACTTATATATTTTTTAATAATTTTATCTAAACTAAAATTGAAATTCTGTTACATACGTTTACCAGATAATATATTGATTTATTTTACTGCATGATTATATGATTTGAAATGGGTGTTGTATAATACATGTACTTTTTTGAATATTTAACAAATCCGCCAACGACCTATGGTATAACCTTATTATATTAAAAATAAACATTTTTTCTGAAAATTTATTACATACGTTTACTAGATAAAATAACAATCTTTCGAAATCAATTTATAAATTTTTGTGAAAAAGAGTTAATACGTCTAAACACTAATTTAAAAATGACATATTTCTGGTTTTCTCTGGTTATACACTCTTAATACGGAAAAGATCGGCGATTAATTTCAATAATTTATTTAAGATATCGATACGTTTTCGTAAATCCGATAAATTTAGCATCCATGTCCTTAAATAGTTATATTATGTAAAAACTTCCTTCTTCTTCTGGTGCTGTGTGTGATTCTGGCGAATGCATGATATATATAAGATGCGTAGAAGTATTTTTAAATGTAAATACATATGTTGGTTATAGCTCTCTAACTTTAAGTCATAATTTTAAATATGTATGTCATTGATTTCAGTTATATGTCTTAGTCATAAGTCACTAGCTATAAGTCTTAGATGTAAGTCACTAGTTAGAATTGTAAATCTTAGTTGACAGCCAGTAATATACTTATTATTTTATATATTTATTTGTACAGCGCCCTTGCAGTGATTTTTCACGAAAACGGCGCTATACAAATTAGCCAAATGTTATTATTATTCCTCTGAACTTTTCAGGGTGTTCAATTAAAATAATGCTTTTCACTTGTAACAAACTCATTTTACAAGTAGGTATTTTTTTAACCGTTCGCGGGTGAATTTGAGCAGCATATTTACTACTTACGTACATCGTTACTGAAGACCTCTTGGATGATGGTAATATTGAACGACAGAGGAGAAGTATCAGTATACTGTCTAATATGATTGTCTGAAGATTCTTCCAATGCGGTAACTATGTAAAAAACACATTGTTTAATGCATTTTGCACCAGCCTGTACACGTTTGAAACATGGTGTCACTAATAATAATAATAATAATATTTGGACGATTTATATAGCGCCGTTTTTGTGAAAAATCACCTCAAGGGCGCTGTACAAACTAACCATGTATGCCTAAAATCTAGAAATACTACAAGCTAGACAAACAATTAAAAACAACTTATGGCTAAAAATTGCATACACCGGTTCATTGATTACCGATACGAAAATATATGTACAATATTTGACCAATGAACGCGATGCTGCCTAAAAATGAATTAATACAGGACCATACTTACTTGGGAGGTCGCTTGAAATTAACACTGTTTATTGTCTATTTAAAGAAATTTAGATAGAGTTCGCACGCAGAGGACATAATTCTGAACACTACCGAGTCAGCTCGATGGAACGACTTCGGATCCAATATAATAATGCATGTAGAATTATATTTGGATACAGAAGATACAGCAGCGCATCGACCACGTTTACGGAGGTAGGATTCGCCGGTCTGATGAGACACCGGGTCACTGGAGCCAGAACGGCCTCGGAAAAGACAGTGGTGACCGCAGCCCTCCAGCACCAAACCTCATTCCTAAGTGAGCGTTGGGCCTGAGCTCACCCCAAACCTTTATTATTATCTATCGGTATTATTAGGTATCGTTCATTTATCGGACACAGCATAAACGTCAATGTACGTATTTCAGTTCAAATTCTGTACCTACCATAAAGAAGGAAAAACAGACCTATTAGGATATTTTTATTGTTTTTTTTTTATCTCGAAAAAAATTACAATAGTGAAGGCATTTTTATATTATTTTTGAATCGATGAATACATTTAACATCCAAACGAACGTTTTTGTTAGTAGCGTCATAATTACGTTGTAGCCAGTTGGAGCCGTTTCGGAATGTGCAGTTTTAGATAGTTGTTAAAACCTATAATTATAATTAAAAATATTAAAACTACACATTTTTAGTTAGATGATAAGAAGCTGAAAAAAAAACTTAAATTTTTTGCTAATTTCTTGGTATTCATAATTCGTGAAAATACCCCATTGTGAGGCTTTGGCTTACAAACATTTTGGTGACCAAATGCATTTAAGTGGTACCAAAAAAAAACCAAATAGGTTCTAATATTTTATGGCTTTACCAATAGAACATTCGGGTAGCATCATAATCAACCTATAAAGCAATCACTGATGGTGACTTTGTAAAAGGCCGCCTAAAATGTATTTAAAGATCCCAAAATGGGTAGTGTTGAAAAAATAAAACAGTCAAATTTACAGTTTTATTATGCTTTCTTTTTGAAAAAAGGCGGTACAGGCACTTTGGACAAACAATACTATCATTTACCTATAATAATTATGCACTTATTCATGGTCAAATGAATAGTTAAAAATTTAAGAACATAGTTTAAAGCGTAATTGATTAATGATTTTTGTGTTTAATTCGTGAAAATCCATTTAATAAAAAAAAAATATTTCAATAATGTTATTATTAAGTTCTGCAAGTATTTTTATTTTAGTGACAGTTTCATTCTATCATTTTAAAAAACAATGGTTAATCCACTTTGAGACGACTTACTTATAAAATTCTAAATTTCAATTGTTGAAGATGCATAAAATGATTTATTAATAAATTTAAATGGGAATAAATCACTTTGTCCCAATCAAAGAACCCCACATAAATAAAAATAATAACAATAATTAGATTTGTGATAGAATTTATATATAAAAATGCAAAAGGCAGTCATTTTAAATACATTACGAAAGATTTTTTAAATATTTATATTGAGGGATCAGTAGGATTTATCGGACCAGTTAGGATTTCAGAACCGATCCCTCTGATATGAAAATATCTGGAGTCGGTGAAATATTTTCCCATTATGTTTCTGGTGGATTGACGTATTGTTCTTGTATTGTTTTGTATTTATTATACTTATATAGTGCATTTACATTGCGTGAATTTACTAGATAATCATTTGTGGAAAAGTGTGTGGAAGGGTTTAGTCTTTCATTTGGGAAAGATTTAACCCGGACATAAAATCTGGAGCACCGTAAATAATAATAATAATTGGATGACTTCTATAGGGCCATTTTCTTGGGAAAATCACCTCAAGGGCGCTTTAGAGTACCTTCTGTCCCAATTACTTTTTCATCAAGTATTAGCAAAATCAAAAATTGGCTAAAACCTTCGTTTTAGTATAGGGAAGCTGCCCTAAAAAAAAACTAGGTAATTTTTTTTTTTGCTCTACCGCCTTCCTAAAGGTATCTATTTAACCATAAGAAGAGTGTTAATTGATTTGTTATTTTTATTCAAAATTATCAAATCTTTAGTTGACTGCCCTAATTTATTAGAATTAATCTGTATTAATGTTCCTGCTAGACTAACTCGCAATAAAGATATTTTCAATTTTAACAATACCCTCAATACTAACTATTCTATTAATTCACCAATCCCTAGAATGCATAGCCTTGCAAATAAACATTGTGAATCTATAGATATATTTGGTGTTGACAGTTTTGCAATTTTCAAGAGACAACTCATCTCTATTTTATCTGTTAATAATTAACTTTTCTTATTTTTGTTCTTTTCATAAAACCTCCTCTCATTTAAAATCTTACCAGTAATTTATAACCTTATTTTATTTTATTTTGCTGTTCTATTTAGTTCTGTTTTATCATCATACATTATTATACACATATAATTGTTTGTTTATACCTACTAACTAGCTTTTACACTTTGCACTTTATTGTATTTCTGGTCTTATTACTGATTTTTTCTTATTACTCATAGTATTTCATTTCTTTTATGATGTTTAATTTTTTTATGTTTTTAATTTCTGTTGTAAAAGCCCACTAGGGCGTAAATAAATAAATAAATAAATAAATAAGAAAAACTAAGCAAAAGGGTTTATTTACATTACCTATTGATGATTCCACGAATAGACATCTTGGGGGATTCACGGACCACCGCACACAAATATTATACCCATTATATTGAATAGAAATTCAACATTCTAATCCGGCTTAGGGCTGTGCAAACACAATAATATATCATCGAACTCCGAAATGTTGCTTTGTGATAAATCGGGCGAAACATCGATTTGGTCACGCACGGTTTTTAGCCTCGAAAATAAACAATCTTTTCTTATCTACAGATAAACAAATAATAAAATAGCTAAAGGAAATATTTGCATAGCGAATACAAGCTGTATAAGTGTCTACTATACTAGGAAGAAATGTGATTTCAAGTTTGAAACTCTACCTAACTAAATAACCATCACGCCGTTTCCCGCAGGGGTCGGCAGAAGATTTTTTGAAGTGAAAACTTCTTTAGAACCGTTGTGATTTGAAACTCGATGAAAGAAAAAAGCGACGCCACAAAAAGACAAACACATACATATATAGGATTTAGCCTGCTAGAAAATGAGATAGTATAATTGGTCGCTTCTTTGTGGGGTGCTTCATAGCCTCCCCACTCTTGTCTAGTTTAGTTTTCCGAAGGTTTAACTTCTACCGCGTTTGAATTACACACTCTGATTTTTTTTATATATGAACACCTCACAAGAGTACCAGTTGCTCCCGGAGTCTGTGAGATTTAGGCATCCCCAAATGGGGTATGTTGTGAGACTGAAAGTATCGGGGAGGGGAAGAAGATGGAAGAGAGGAAGATGGGGTAGTACCTGGTTATTCATATCTGGCCACCAAACATGGCTAAAGCCAGATACGTTTTTAGATTTTCACGGCCAAAAGCATTGTCATTATTTATTTTTGGATGTTATGCCGTGTTGCGCTACGTCCTTCTTTAGCCGACGTTTATGTCGGACATCTGTCGGATCTGCCCTGATGATGGACAACGCTGTCTGAAACGTCGGCTAAAGAAGGAGGTAGCGCAACACGGCATAACACCCCATAAACAAATAACATAAATGGCTAAAGCCATTTAAAAAAAAAAAAAAACTATGTAAAGCATGTTTACATTGGGTTTTTCAATGCCTGTCTCACGTATATCTGTGTCCAGATTTCAAGAAACGTTTCAATTCTGATTAGTATCTTCCATTCTGGAACGTGCAGCAAATATACTATATATTTTTTAAAATGAGTTAATTGTGAAATAACACAAATTAATCAAATAAAAATTATTTAGGTACGCCGGGATTCGATCCCACGACCTTCGGATTGCAAGTCAAGAGCCTTCCCCTCGACCACGGAGGCTGTCATATGTACCGCTACACAAAATTTCTTGACCCTTTGCTTCATTCGCATTCAAACATAGCCTCATTTGTTATTTTGATTGTTGATATAATACGACCCAAGTATTTACTTTGTCGTGCCGTATCTTCCACGGGTGTCCTAGAATTATTCTACCATTATCTCTACCAACTCTCTTCAGGTCTACAGAATGACATTTATTTTTAGAGCGCCATTTTTGTAAAATACCACTGATGGCTGTATACATTCCTGAAAATTTCTCAGGAAATTAAATAAATCGTTAAAATCTCAATTACTGCTCGGGTGTTAATCACAAGAATCATAAAGCCAAGGTTCTCCGTGAAATCGGCAGTTTTAAAACGTACCTAATATAATATGCATTGCAAGTGAAATCATTCGAGGTAGGTACTGAAATAGTAATAAATATCTCGAATTCTCTTCCCGCGAGCATTCCCACGTTACTTTGAGAAAAAACAAAAATAAATATTTACGCAGCAAATTCTTTCTCAATGAACAACACCGTGAGCACAAAACTGACGTCAATGAATGAAAATGCTTCAACGCGGATTATTACAATACGGCCTTCGACAAATTTGACACTACCAAAAATATGAGAAAATAAGACACGTAGGTTTTTTCTCCGAAAGAAGGGATTTGCTTCGTATGCGTTTACGAAAAATCAAAATGGTTACTGAGTTTATTTATGTTAACGTCAATGAGTTAATAATTAGTAATAGTTAAGTAGGTAGGTACTGAATTGTGTTAATGTGAAAATTTTCAATTATCAGAACATGTCGTAGAAAAACGTCCCTCCATTGATTTCCCGGAGACACATTCTGAACTCTGAACCAAGAGACTCCCGAATATCCCGACGCTATCGACTGGATTAATGACCTCAGCATCCCATGTTGATCTCGGAAGCGTCTACTAATATCTACAGGAATTCCAAAAACTAAACAAATCGGACTGATATCTATGAGAACCAAAGTGAGGACGAATATCTACAGCTCAAACTGCTGACTAATATCTATGGAACAGGTGATGTCGACGAATATCTACAGCACTGGCAGAGGTTGGATTTGCAATTAAGTATAGTATATTGGCATAACGTAATATTGCGTATGCAGTTTAAAAAACTTAATTTATGTTAAGTTAGGTTAGGTTAGATTAGGTTAGGTTAGGTTACGTAATTGAAGTAATTTATGCTTTTCCGTACAACCTCTTGCTCAGCTGCCCTCTGTAGATATTAGTCCTACCTACGCTCCATAGATGTTCGTAACCACTGGGACCGTCATAGATATTTATCCGACCTTAGCTCTGTAGTCTTCATTCTGATTTCATGAAGTTTATGCTGTAGAAATGAGATCCTTGAGGCGTATGTGTGGAAAACCCATGTACGATCGTGTGAGAAATGTGGAGATCCGCGAAGAATGCAAGGCTAATGTAAGCGTAATGAGTAAGGTTTAGAAAGGGCCGATCAGATGGTTTGGGCATGTAGAGCGAATGAACGAGGACAGGAGTGTAAGGAGAATATATGACGCAAATGTGAATGGTAGAAGAATTCGGGGAAGCCCGAGGAAGACATGGCATGACCAAGTGAATCAGATACTTGAGTCGGGCCATGTGAAGAGTCGGAATAATAGAAGAGCATGTATGAGACGAAGTATGAATGTGAACGAGGCAAGGAGTGTGTGCCAAGATCGAGTTGTTTGGCGGTCCGTCCTCTCTGCCTACCCCTGCGTGGAAATGGCGTGATGGTTAGTTAGTTAGTTAGTTATGAGCTGTAGATGTTCTTCCGATATACAGGCTGTAGATATTAGTATCTGGAGTCGTTGATCTCCACCATAAGAAGAAGAAGAGAAGTAATAACTATATTCCTTTGTAACCCTCACTTCTGGAGTCCCCCAGGGTTCAGTGCTGGGACCCCTACAGTGTCGTGACAAAGTTCAAACAGTTGACAACCCTATTGTGAGGTCATTTTTGTTTGCTAGATTGACTACCTTGATTAAAATACGAGTTTTTGTGAAGTGTTAAATTGAAACTACCTTAATGAACTGAACACTCAGAATCAGTGCAAAGTGAAAGTGACACCATTATTCTGCAGCAGTTAATTTTTTTTTTTAGTGCACATTGGATAATTTATTAAGCCCTATTTCCAAACCAACTAAAATCATGGAAACAAGGTCTAACAAAAATACCAAAGATGACCCAATATTCGAATTCATCAATTCAAAATTCGAGGAAATGAAATCAGTTATGTTTAAAAAAATAGAAACTGAGCTTCAAGAAATAAAAACGTTTAACAGCTTTATTAACGATAAATATGACGATATCCTTAACAAACTGTCGCAAATCATGGATACACCAAAACACATAAACAAACTTAAGGAAGAAATGGCAGAAAAGGAGAAAAGATTGGCTACGGTGGAGGTTCACCTGGCAGACATTGAACAATCAGCCCTGTTAAACAGTATTGAAATAAGCGGCCTTAAATTACAGGAAAACATACCCCCAGCCCATACTGTAAGCCAGATAGCTGAGCTCGCAGGCGTTACCATATCACCAGAGGACACCTTTAAAATTACAACTTCCAAACCAAACAACCAAAAAAAAATCACAATTAATTTTGTAGACAATAAAAAAGTACACATCATGTTAGCTGCTAAACATAGTGACCCAATAAAAAAATTCAACGGGGAAGGAGCCCAATACGTCTATCTAAATGCGGCATTAACACAATACTACAAAAATTTACATTGGAACACCAAACAAAGAGCCCTAGAAAAAGAATATAAATATGTTTGGGTTAAATATGGAAAAATTCTTATAAGAAAAACTAAAGACTCAAAGGTTATCGAAATAAGACATCTCAACGATATACCTATTAAGATGATTTAAAAAAAAAACCTATATACACTCCATCTACTCTATATCTTTATAATGGCCTCTTTCACAACGGAAACACTTGAAAAACTGATACCTCAACCAATAATAACCACAAATACCTGCATGTTAAACCGTATACTCCAGGACGAGTTCCCGATCCTGAACATAATTCATCAAAACATTCGAAGTATTAACAAAAACTTCGAGGATTTCACTGTGCTGATAAATGAATTAAATTTAGAACCTGACTTATTAATCCTTACAGAATGTTGGATACATTCCTCAACATATGTGCATAAAAACATCAACAACTACAAAGTCTTCAATACTAAAGTTCACGAACATCAAAACGACGGAGTAATTGTATATTGTAAAAATAAGATGGAATGCAAAATAGAAGAAATTGAACTACAAGACGCAAACCGTTTGAAAATAAAACTCGATCAAGATACATGCATCTTCGCTATCTACAGATCGCCTTCATCTGCAAATTTATCACCATTTCTTGGATCACTAGACTCCATACTACTTCAAGAATGAAACATCAGGAACCTGTTCATTATTGGTGATATTAACATTAATATACTGGATACTGGAAGGCAACATCCACAAACACAGGAGTACCAATTACTCCTCCTCTCCCACGGGATGTCTGCCGCAATAAGGGAACCAACAAGAGTGGATCACAAAATGAATAAATCAATCCCCTCGCAAACTTGCATTGACCACATAATGGCAAAAACGAATAAAAAATACTCCACAATCATACATCAATCCACCATCACTGATCACTACACTTTAATTCTTAACATTCATCCAAAGAAAAATCGACCATCGACTCAAAATTTAACGTGGAATAAACGTGTTATAGACTATACAAAACTAAAAAAATCACTACAAACTGAAACCTGGGAGTCAATATATAAAGCTGAAGACATAGAAGTTGCTTGGAAAATGTTTATTGAACACTTGCAATTAAAAATACAAAACCACACTTCAATAAAAACTTACACGTATTCACACAATAAAATTATCAAAAAAGCTTGGATCACACCTGGCCTACTTAAATGTATAAGAAAAAGAGACAAGATCCATCAGCAAGTAAAAAACAATCCTTATGACTTTTCTTTAAAACTATTTTACAAAAACTATAGAAACATCTGCTCCAATCTTACTAAATCGGCTAAACAAAATTACTACAGATCTAAAATAGATCAATCAAATAATAATCCAAAACTTATCTGGCAAATAATTAAAGAAATCACCTACACAGATCAAAACAAAACAAACCCATTGGAAGAAATCAACACAGATAACGGTACACTCTCGGTCAACAAAAACGTACATAAACTAATTAACTACACAAACAACTTTTTTGCAAACATAGGCTCGAATTTAGCGAACAAAACAACCAAACCTCAACACTTTAACCCGAACATAAACAAACACCCAAATCCACAAAGGATTAAATTTGCCCTTAAACCAATCACTAAACAAGAACTAACACTAATGTTATCTAAATTCAAATCAAAATCATCATCTGGTAGTGATGAAATCACAATGAAAACAATAAAATTCTTACAAGATGAAATTACCGAACCGATACTCTTTCTAATAAACAAATCTATCACAGAAAGCAAATTTCCGTCTCAACTCAAAATAGGGACTATTAAACCAATCTTTAAATCAGGAAATCGTAAAGATATCAATAACTACAGACCAATCACAATTCTAAACACATTATCTAAAATCTTAGAAATAACAATTAAAACTCAACTCGTCGACTACCTAGAATCAAATAAATATTATCACCAAAACAATTTGGCTTCAGAAAAAATTTTGGAACATCCAAAGCCATAGCCTTAGTAATTGAATATATTAAAAATTCTCTAGACTCTCATAAAAAATGCATTGGCATATTTCTCGACCTTTCTAAAGCGTTCGACACAATAAATCACTCACATCTTTTTGAAAAACTAGAGAACATAGGAATTACTGATAATGAACTAATATTTTTAAAAAGTTTTTTTTTTATTTAAAGAAATATTAACATAGTACATAATTCATATTGTTTACAACTTTTTCATGTAATTTTTTATATTTATATTGGTAAGTATATAACATGTTTCTTGATTTAATTTAATACCTCCCTAATTGAGAATAACTCGTGTTTAGGGAGGGAATTTTTACAAGATTTGTTTAATTTCTAGAATTATACCTATAATTAACACTATATACACTCAATTTATTAGCGTACATATATGCACTGAAGAACAGATAACATATATTTAAAAAAAAACAGACAGTTCTTTAAAATATATAATATATAATGCATAACCTTTACGAGAGTGTATTGTTCGTTTGAAAAGGCAGAAAAAAAAGTGATAGTATCTATAAAAAATCAATGAGATATTTACTGATTCTAATTAGCTAATTTATTTATGATATTATTATTTAATTTATTTTTAAATTTATTGTAATCAGGTTCTAATCTTAGTTACATGGGAAATAGAAAGCAAACTGTGAAACTTAACAACATAACCAGTGAGTGTATTGATGTCAAATTCGGGGTGCCTCAGGGAAGTATTCTGGGTCCGATTCTGTTCCTTGTTTATATTAATGACCTATGCCACATAGAATGTGACGGAGAAATCATCAGTTTTGCGGATGATACTGTTCTCCTAATAAATGGGAAAAATTGGGCAGAAACATTTAAGAAAGCAGAAGACACACTTAAAAGAATTAAAAATTGGCTAGACTACCATTCACTTACACTTAATGCTAATAAAACCAAATTCATCACTTTCAAAATAAAAAATAAGAAAAACTCTGAAGAAAACCTGAACATGAAAATACATAGTCAGCATCACTTAAATGAGCATTGTAATTGTCCTTCATTAGAAAACGTTGACCATATAACGTATCTGGGTCTAAAAATTGACCAAAACTTTAAATGGACCGAACACATTACCTATTTAAATAATAAAATTAAAAAACTAAGTTATTTTTTCAAAACTATCAGGAATGTCCTCATTAAAAAAGACTTAATCAAGATTTACATGGCTCTCTGCCAATCACTGTTAGAATGCGGTATTATCGGATGAGGCAGTGCAAATAAAAACATACTAAATCCACTAATTAAAACTCAAAAATCCATAATGAACATTATACTGAAAGTTCCTGTAAGAACTAGCACTGATGAAATCTTCAACAATCTTAACATCATGTCAATTAAACAACTGTATTCTAAAACTATACTCATTTACATCCATAAGTACAAAACCCAAGAAATGACAACTTACACGTACATTAGAAACACTAGATCTCATGGTCAAAAACATATCCAACAAGTAACTACTAACACAACATTTGGGCAAAAAAGCTTCTTGTATTATGGTATTAAACTTTACAATAAAATACCACTCTCACTTAAAAACCTCAACAGTATAACATTTAAATCTCAAATAAAAAGCTTGATACTAAATATAGGGAGAACAGAAATAGAAAATATACTGATATCAAATACAGACTAAAACCGAATCTACTGAACTGAATTATAAAAAAAAAACACAATTTTATTTCATTTTTAATTATTTAACAAAATACTACATGATACCTATATGTTTATAACAAATTCATATTAATTTCTTATAATTAAATTATAATATGTAAATGAAATCCTCAGCACGGGAAATCCCAGTGAGGATATCATTATCTTTAGATGTTTGTAAAGAAAGGAAAACAATAAATCATTATTATTATTATGATTATTATATTATATTATTACAACTTTTTTTATTTTGTTCATCAACGATATTAATGTTATTATTTTACCCTTCGATCAGCATATTCAACAGCAGGTAGGCTCTCAGTATCTATGCGCAATCCCAATGCCAAATTCGGAGACCGCGCTTTTGCAGTAGCAGGCCCAAAGGCTTGGAACAAATTTCCTTCACATTTACAAAAGATCGACAGGACATCTGAGTTCATACCAAAAGTAAAGGTTCACTTTTTTAAATTATCCTGTCCAGAATAATAACTGCATTTCGTCAGCAGTATTTCATTAATCAGTCCATGGGATTTTCTTAGATTGGTTGGCCTTTCTCCTTGACTACCGGCATACTTATCGGAATTGTGAATTCTAGAAAATTCCAATTCTCGACAGTCCGCCCTGAGGTCAGCAGCGTCATCAGCTGTTGGAAGGTTAAAGGAACCAAAGCGCACACCAGATACTAAGTTCGGTGAGCGCGCTTTCGGAGTGTCGGGACCTAAAGCCTGGAATGGACTGCCACATGACTTAAGAACGATCACAAACTCGGCAGAATTTAGAGCTAAACTTAAAACCCACCTTTTCAGACAGTCGTATCCATAAACTCAAATTCTTTTACCTTCACATTCAATGTCCGCGACACTGTAAATAACTAACCAAAAAATGTAGAGAGAAAAAAAAAACTATTTGTAAGCGTTTTTAAAGGTCATTTCAGTAACATTCTCCAGCCCTAAAAAGAGTCCTAAATTCTCCAGTCTTTTAAAATACATATTTTGATATTATCAACTCCACTTTTGCCACTAATCTTTTAAAATGTAATACTTATAGTGATGGGGGTAGCAAATGTAAAATCGTGCAATGTCCAGTGTTTTAAATATAATTTCCTCCGCGTGCAAAGCCGTATCTTCTCCAAGCACAAACTTTCTAATTAAAGTGTTTATCGGAAATGACCTGCAGGTAAGTATGTTTCTGTATTCATTTGTAAATGGTAATATTAGATAGAACCTAAGAATTCTGAATAAATTGTACAGCGCCCTTGAGGTGATTTATCACAAAAACGGCACTCTATAAATTATCCAATTATTATTATTATTATTATTAAATGTTTGACAATTTATTATGCATAAACTTTTTTCGTTTCGTTTTTCTTTTTTGTAATATTATTCATAACTTACCACTGACATCACAGGCAGTAATCATATGTGTTTTGTAAATGTAAATAAGTATATTATTCATAAATATCTAGTTTTAAGATAGCTGTAAGACATGATACGAGTAAAGCAGTGCTTCCTCATAACTCAACGATTTGTAAAAGTAATCATTTCAATTGTAAACAATCATCCTGGAAATAAATCATACGTCGTTCACAATATTTACATGATTTTTTACGGAACACATCACACAATTGCCGATGGCAGTAAAGAATTTTTTGCACAAAGACTCGAGCGAATTTGCGCAAAACGAATTATAAACGCCTTTTATACTCCCCGCCGGTACACCATGAATAGAAATATTGTGGAAACTGCAGTAATTTATTAACCGTATAATTGTCATTCAGTGATACTCTCCATTCCGGTCCATTCTCTGTTCCTCCGGCTGCGCATCCGGTCCGAGCTTTTAAAAGTTACGAAAGTTACCGGTTTTGCAAGAAAGCCATTCTTATTTTTTTAGTTCAAACCTTGTACAATTCTAACATCCGTGGAGTGTATAGCGTAATTCAGAAACGGACTGAATGCATGACCAATTAAGTCCCATAGTTCAGATAGCCAATGTAGAAAAAATGTGTTTCGGTTCTTATCTGTTTGCATGGCTTGTAAATAAGTCATGATTTAACACCTCTCGGTAAATGGCACAAATTAGCAACTTTAAAAGCCATAATACAAATGTGTATGTACTTGGATCATACATTTTATTATATACAGCGGTTTCTTGTGAAATACACTTCCAAGAACCTTTGCTAAGTTAGACACAACTAAAACTAGAGTATTATAGAACCAGAAATAAAAAATAAAAACCCCAGAACAAAATTCTTCGAGAGATCTACCTACTCTTAGAGAGATTCTGATATATCTTATATTAAACTGCCTCTTCAAAAACTTTGAAATCAATAAAAGCAAATTCAACCGAATTCTAAAGAAAATTTTGTACGTGCCACCTAAATAAAAAAAAATACAGAATATGATCAAAACAAATCGACCAGAAACTTAAAATCGGAGGAAAATCTCAAAGAAAACAAAAAGCTTTCTGATACGAAGTTCTTACTTTTAACTTCAACAAAATAAGAAAAAGTGAGTGAAGCAGATATCTCTTGAAATGGAAAGGTATAAATAAGTCTGGGTTCAAGTTTACACTTTCCAATAGCTAGGAGACTTTCAGCTTGGGAAAGTTTTCCTCAAATCTGATTGCTTTCCTGATCCGACGAGCGACGGTTTCTAGTCTGTGGGTTGATTCTAAAGTTTACATTAAATAATTATTTTTAGATTAACACCAACAAATTTAAATCACATATTCATTGTGGAAACTCTCCTCCATAAGTTCTCCTCAATGGTGCTTTACAATTTCACTATATAAATTTATATACCCTTACTTTTCCCATTCGCAATTATCTAGACTAACAACTAATAACTTCTTTTTTGTTAAGTCTTATTACTAATAGCTTACAACTAGTGACTTATAACTAAGAATAGTGATGTTTTAATTTGTCAATATTAGGTTATTCTCTTGGTTTTTTATGCATTTTTTAATGTTATTGTATCCAGTAAAATGTTAATTTTAAACATATGTATGTTTATTACCTGAACAATGTTTACCTAAACTCATAAAAGCATTAGGCCAAGGCTGGTAATCTACAAGGCTTCTTTCCACCAATATATTTATTAAAATTTTGTTTTACATATTAAATTTACATTAATTTTTACTTTTTACTTTTTACTTATCATTTATTACTTATCAGTTTTTACCTTTTACTTTTAAGTTTTTTTACTGTTACATTATTTACGTCGTTGTTCAATTCATGCGTTAAATTGAATATGTTAATTTAGTGTATCTTTGGTATAATCGTTAATTATTTTTAGGATAATATAACTCCTTCTTTATCCAACGTTTCCGACAGCGTTACAGTGTCCGTCATCGAAACAGATGTGTTATCTACACGTAAAAAATGACGATAATGTTATGTCGTGCAGTATGCACATGAAAATAAATAAAAATTGTTTTTTTTTATTTTTTTTATATTTTCTTTATACATTTCAAATCATGGTTATATTATTTGTGGATTTTTCGACCACCATGCTAGGCTGATGCCCGTGGTGGTCGAATTACATAATTAAAATTAAATTAGTTAAACTAACTTTAGGAAAATCCCACTTAGGTGAAATGTCACAAAACTGCGCCAAACAAAAATAATTTTATCACCGAAGTATCGCCCCCGATCCCACAAACATATTGCTCGCAGTCTTCTCAGAGCGGAAAGTAAAGAAGAAAGGAGGTAAGGAAACAAGACAGTAGAGAGAGGAAGTCCTGTCAGCAGAGTAGGGTGCCTTACACCGCACAGTTATCTGCCTTTTGTGACAGACCGGCGTACACAAAGGACGACGGAGGAGATCGTTTTGCGTCAC
Source organism: Limnephilus lunatus (assembly GCA_917563855.2). Lineage (NCBI taxonomy): Eukaryota > Metazoa > Arthropoda > Insecta > Trichoptera > Limnephilidae > Limnephilus > Limnephilus lunatus. The sequence goes on along the minus strand of OU830598.1, from coordinate 41,935,997 downwards.
CCCAAACTCCAGACACGAGAGGCTGAACTTGTAATCTTTTGCATTTAGGGGTTGCGATACTTCAGGGGTAAACATAATATTAGGCAGAAAAATAGAATTATCACAGATTATTCCCCGAAGGGGTAATAACTCCACCCTCGCACTATTTTCAATCTCGTTTCGCATCGTCGACCACAAAAGAGAAAAAAATGCCTAACCTACCTAATGCAATAACGACAGGGAGTTGTTAGAATAGAGCCGCCTCTCCAGCGAAAATATTACGGCAAACATTGGGTCAGGACACATATTATTTTCCGAGGGGGAAAATTTATTAGGAAAACCTTAAACCTTGTGACCCCGACCTGACCCGACTGTTTTTGTTTTTGTCCGATTTTTGGAAAACAGGTGATCGCTGGAGATCCTATATGTTTTTTTTAAGATAATGTCTACACATTTGCTGAGCCGAAACGGTAATTATATTAAATTCCTTCGATAGAAAAAAATCGAAAAGTTAGCTCCGATAATCAATAAAAAACATTTTGTTGTTATTTAAAATGATATGGGTATTAAAAAAAAATCACATTGTTTCTTTATATGCTACAGATTTTTGCTCTATTTTAAATAAGTCGTGTTTTATTAAATATTTTTACCATTTTCGCTTTATTATTATCGTTTTTTTTTTAAATTAGCGTGCTCTCTCTAATCTACCTATAGGCAGACTAATGGAACCTAAACGCAAGCCAAATACTAAATTTGGAGATCGCGCTTTCGGAGTTTCTGGACCTAAGGCTTGGAATAAACTCCCCCGGAACTTAGATGCATAACAAGCCCAACAGAATTTAGGTCCAAATTAAAAACCTACCTTTTTGGGCTCTCATACCCTTAAATAAAAATACCTATCGGAGAGTATCATAAAATTTTACTTTTGTTTTCAAAATACGCTCATTACAGAACATAATATTATATACATAAAGGTTTTGAAAAAAAAAAATTAAAAAAAAACTACAGGGTGTTAAGGGACGTACTTGAGTTACTTTAACCAGTGATTCCTGAAATTATTTGGAGTAAAAAATGTAAATAAAATTTTGGTCGGAGCCTAAGTAAGATGAGAAGAACCCTTTAGAGATTCTTCTATGAACCCTTTAGAGTAACAAACATTTCAGGAAGGCGCTGATATTATATACCTAACATACTTTTATGCTCGAACCCTACATTGACTCCATTTTAAATTTTCGAGAATTTATCACCCTTTTATATTCATTTGATTTGATTAAAGGTACTCTTGAGGTGGTAATTTCTTCCAACCCACGAAGATTCTACTTTTTGCTGGTTCCATGACTATTTAACAAATTGACGTTTCTAGTTATAAGTGATGAAAAAAATGGCCCTTAAACTAACATAATGTCACCTATTAAATCTAGTAGTTTTTATCGCTTTTAATGACTTTTTAAAGAAGTTATGAAGTCCCACTTTGTTGAGTTGTCCGGTGACTGTATAATTATAATAATATGCATTTCATAAAAACAGTTCACCAATGTCACAAATACAATTTATTTAGGTACTAACCTTCATTTCCAGATTGATTAACACGTTCCAAAATTATCATGCAATCGTTATTGATGGGGTTCTGTAGAATGGGTAATAAGGGTAATTCTAAAATATTTCCATTGAAAATGTACAGCCCTGAATTTCAATCACACAATTTCTCCTTGAAAACATTCGCCTTGAAAACTATTCAATGTATGCAGACATTGTGCTACAGGAAGTGAGGAAAAAACCTTTTATTCCCAGGAATCTTCTTTCAAAGGATGTGGCAATTTTTTGAAAACGGACCATCGCTTATTACATCAACCTCAATTCAATTTTGAACTTATCGTCAGATCAACTTTTAAAAGCTTACAGTGATTTGCGAAAGATAGTTGTACCTTCTAATGTGATAAGTTCCTAAGCCCTAAACTATAAAAAAAACTGCACAAAAGTCTTGAGAAAACCAGCTCTAAAGCATACAGTTGTACACTATTTTGTATAAGTAGTATGAATATGTTAACATTTTTTTAAAATCTTTAACGTATGTACCGGTCATAAGTTATAACAGTACCACGTTTGAAATTTATATACATCAAGTGTTAAGCAAAATAATAATTTAAATAAAGATGAAACTTGCAGAGCGGAGTTTTGTGCACTTCAAGTGCATTTCACTTCAAGTACACATTACTAACTAATTAACTTTAAAATAATGATTTAATAAAAAGCAGTCATTTTCTTAAAATAGTAGACGCCAAACTTTAATACCGACCTGACGTTGATACAGAAATCTTCGCAATAGGCGTCGGAAAAGCAGCTTGCCTCCCCGCCCACGTCTTTCTCTGTCGCACATATGTTTTACGCATCTTTCTCTTTCGCTTACGGTCATTTTAAAGTCAGTAAAGTATTTGTGGATGTGTAGATGTCTGCGCGAGAATGGATCGTATCAAGTTCAGGTAGGTATTAAACTTTGGCGTGTACCCCGGGAAACATTTATTGGATTACCAACACTTCTGTCATAGGTCACCCCAAGTGACTCGCTACGTTTGGTGACTTAGCAGAGGTGCCCGGGATAGTGGGGTGAGGATTGTTCAGGTCTTTGCAGCTCCGGAGAGGCTGGTTGAGGGAGACTGTCTCGGAACATCGCCTTGCACCACTGTGATTTATTAGATTCACACCTCCGTCACTCCTAAACACACTGACCCGCTATCCACCCCTGATTCCTCAAAAGACCCTCAACACAGCATCCCCTTAGATGACAAAAACCCTGCGGGGAATTTTCTTCATGGACTTCTGCGTGGAGCTAATGTAAAAAAAAACATCTCTCACTTCTGTTTTCTATGAACATTTATTATTTGTATGAATCAATTAATACCACTCCTTTTGTATCGAGGACTATATACTCGTACAATAATATAATACAATAATTCAAAAAGAATTAAGCCTTTTCATAATGTTGAAAACAGAACCTGCAAAATACTGCAAACTAAACCCACTGACTTCAAAAAAAATATATTTGCCTGAGGTGTATTTATTTTGCAAAGCCAGCTTTAAATGCGAATTTAAATCCACCATTCATCCGCAAAAATAGTTATTCAAAAACTAAACAAAAGTTTCAAATGTTTTGAAAATAAAACCATTCCTCTGTCTGTGAAACTGATGCACAAAAATCTTACCTTGCAGACCTTATGCGCAATGCCCAAAAGGTGTGTTTTTGCGTAGGCTCACCAATACACCGACGCCTGAATTCCAAGAATGCAAATATGAACTTTATTGTCATACGCGTTAAGAACGGATTGGGCATTGCCGCAATTCCCGTGGGGCTTCACGCATGCAACTAAATGCATTGCCCAATAATACTGCACTTGGTAAACCGGAGCGTGGGAACGACGAGAGATGCTTTTAGTGCATATTGCCAATTTTGTACCATTGTTAGATGGAACTCAGATTAGGCCTTTCATATTCAGAGGATGGAAAGAGTACCAGTGTATTGAGATCATCGAAACATAATAAAGAAATTATAAATGAGCGTGGGAAAACACTCTTACGGTCTTCGCTCATGGAGAAACTAAAAAAAAAAACAGTTGTCGATGCAATCGCAATCAACCTCCTGAACAAAATCGATATTTTTCTGATTTGACATACCGGAGATTACTCGAAACTGACCGACGCGGTCGCCGTGGCAGTTGCGTTTGAATTGTCTTGTTGACAGGTTGCCATGGTAGCGGTTCACGATCTGTCATGTTTTGACATGTCAGATAAGAAAAATATCGATTTTATCCAGGAGGTTCATTGCGATTGCGTCGACAACTGTTTTTTTTTCAGTTTCTCCATGAGCGGAAGGCCTAATTCCTAATTATAATTTCGGTAGTGAGTCTCTGTATAAATCGGGTTCAATGACCTCTAGAACTGGGATTTGCTTTGATTTTCAAAATTGAAACTAATTATCTGATTATGGAAACGATTCAAATATGCGATAAAGTTCATACAAAAATTAATTGATATTTCTATAAAAGTAAAACACTTATTTTCTGTAAAAATACAAGTTTTAATTAATGTATTTACTGACCCGTTTCGCAAGTATTCAAATTTAACCGATCCTCAGTGGTCAAATCAGCACCAAATATTTAATGTGTGCAACAGAAAACCAAGCGATCTTGTTATTTATTTACCTGTTTCTGTATTGATTCGCTGAAAATCAGAAAAGTATTTCGATTCTCAGGGTCTTGGTGCGGATTGAATCATATACTTAAATCGCAATCACTTATAATAAAATCACAAGCGCTGTAGAATCAAGAGCTGTCACATAATTTTTACGACATAAAGGGGAGCTTTGATGCGAATGTTACCACACAATTAAATCCCAAACACCCCATTTCATTATGGAACACAATTTTCAATATTCAATAAGCAATTTGAATGGATAATTTTACGATCGATAAAAAATCATTGACAAATAAATCAGCCTGGAATAAAGAGGGCAAATAATATGAATATAAATATTTTCGGCTTAGAAACGTGTATATATTATAATATTTTTTTTTTTTTTTTAATATTTAAAGTTGATTTGAAATCAATGTAAATTTCATTAAAAGTATTTTTATGTGAATACCGTGATAGTCCCAATTGCTTCTTGTTAACCGGAGCCAGTAAGACTATGGCATCCCCAATTGGGGTGTGTTATGAGGCTTAAGGGTGTGAGGAGGGAAGGCGATGTGAGAAAGGAAAGGTGGAGAAAAATCTGGCTATTCAGATCTTATAATAATAATAATAACAACTGGATAATTTGTAGAGCGCCGTTTTTGTGAAAAATCACCTTAAGGGCGCTATACCATTAATTAAGAATTCTTAGGTTCTACCTAATTTTACTATTTACAAACAGGTACAGAAACATACTTACCTGGCAGGTCACTTCCGATAAACCCATTTTAATTAGAAAGTTTATGCTTGGAGAAGATACGGAGCACGCGGAGGACAATATATTTAAAACACTGGACATTGCACGATTTTACATTTGCTTCCCCCATCACTATTAGTATAAAATTTTTGAAAAGATTAGTGGCAAAAGTAGAGTTGATATTTACTTTGAAAGACTGGAGAATTTAGGAGTCTTTAAAAAGCGCCCTTGAGGTGATTTTCTCACGAAAATGGCGCTATAGAAGTCATAGGGCTATCATTATTTAGGGCTGGAGAATGTTCATGAAATGACCTTTTTGGTCACCAAACACAGCTAAATCTATTTCAAACGACGTTTTGATTAGAGTCTTTCACCAAAAGTGGACACTAAGAAAAAAGTAAAAGTATTAAAATTTAATTTAAAATATTCATAAAAATACTTATGTACCGTAATTTCAATTTCTTCTTTCTTATTATTTAGATTTACATTTTTAATATTCTATAGTTTCCCAAAAAATTCTCTATTCATAAAAAAATAATTTAAGTTATGAAACTTAATTTTCAAATTGGTTTTATGCGAAATGCGCAACAAATGCATACCTACGTTATTAAATTTCATTCCACATAATATGATAATAGATAATAGTGCTAGTCGCAAAAGTTAAGTTTTCTTTTTTGTGTAAAATATGCTAAAATCTTATTATTTATGAGATACTTTAAAGTTGCTAAATGCAGGTATTAATAAATCTCCAAAAATATAAATATATACAAGTGGATGTTCATAATAACAAAGCATTATAACTAAATCAATTTTAACAACCTAAACGGTTTGCAAGTAGTCAATAAAGGAATAAATCCGGGGGACAGGGGTATAGGAATATAATTCATGGAATTTTTATCTCGCAAACAAGATTGACATTTATATCTTTGGTGATGGGACAATAATAGGTTTATCTGGCGTTAAAGGCACTGCTGAAATTTACGATGACACGTGCGTCGGGAGCTAACAAGGTTCAAAACGGTCCAGGAAGAAGCTGTGAATATAAACGGTGAACTTCAAGATAAAAAGAATCGAGAATAAAAAAAAACTATTAAGAAATTCAAAAGGAGCAGCGTCTTAAAAAAACAAAAAAATTGGTGGTGGAAATGCACAAAAAGCTGTAATCTGTAATTAACCTAAGGAGATAATATTATAACAATCGTGTAGCTGTATTTTTAATCTCTCAGGCCTCAGACATGTTTTGTCGGAAAGGCAAAACATTTCCGCTGTAAAATAAAATATAAATAAATGGAAAATTTCAGAACGTATCCGAAAACTTGAAACTGTTTTTTTAAAAGGTGGTGAAATAAGCTTTAAAATTTTATAATTCGAAATAAACATTTAATTTTTTAATTTTAAATCAGAGTGTGCAGTTCACACGTGGTGAAAGTTAAACCTTCAGAAAAATAAAGTAAACACGAGCGGGGAGGTTACGAAGCACCGTACAAAGAGGAGACCGATTAGTCTATCTCATTCTCTCGCAGGCTAAATCCTACAGATGTATGTGTTTGTCTCTTTTTAGTGTTTTTTTTAGTTTCATCGAGTGCTTAAACAAATAACAGTATTGCTAAAGAAGTTTTCGCTTCAAAAAGTGTAAAAAATAGTTTACCCTACGTTTTATCTTACTAAAATAACTGATATGGAATAAAAATAAAAACTCATACCTACATATTTTATTAGATAAATATAGTGGAAGATACTCTCAGTATCGCCCTGGTATAAGATCACAATTCAGAATTGGAGCGTTGCTTGAAATGGCTTTAGCCGTGTTTGGAGACCTGATCTGAATAGCCAGATACTTTCCCACCTTCCTCTTCCCTATCTCCTTCCCCTCCCCACTACCTTCAGCCTCACAACATACCTCAATTGTGGATGCCATAGACCCACTGGCTCCACACGGGAGTAGTTGGGACTCTTGTGCGGTATTCATGTAAAAAAAAAAAATTATCGTCACTACACTTTTTTGTCGTTTGATGTGAAAATAATTAATAAAAAATTCTCCAAGTTTCATTTTGCTTTTTCAAATTGAATTTACGAATATTCCAATTATTTTGGGGTTAATCTTACGAATACCGTTTAGAGTTTAGATCATATTACTCACAAAGATCAGTAAGAGATATTCAACGATTTTTATGAGACTATATATACCTATGAGTTGTCCCCAAAAAAGAACAAAATAGTCTGAGGGTTTAAAAAAGCTGAAAAAAATAGGTGCTAGAAATATATGAAAAGCTGTAATCTGTAATTAACTCAAGGCGAAACCTTGATCATAACAATTTGGTATAGCTGTATTTTGAAAAGTAAATATTCCGTTGACTGAATATATTGAATAATACATTTCCATTGCTAGGGATAGTTTGTCTCTCATAAAGGAGCCGACAGCTCACGCACAGTACCGTGCCCATAAATCTCTCAATTTCTAAGAAAGTAATAACTTTTGTGAAATGTATTGTGTGTAGTGTGTAGGTGCCGGTGAAGGTACTATTTGGCAGCGATGGCGTCTTCCTAGAAGAAGCACATTTCCTTCTCTGGGGGTCCAATGTTTCCATATTTAGAAAGAGCCATTTTTTTATTTTATTTTATTTGGAAAACCAACAGTTTATAACAATAATGTTTGATGAAATACATATGAATAAAAATTTAACCAATAACAGGTTTTCACTGATGTATATTAAATTATTAAGTGCGTAAGTATAAAGAAAAATAGTTAAATTAGGTTATGTGGATGGGATGGTGGAAGGGAGGGGAAAGGGATGGATCTATTCTGTGTAAATAGTGGTATGTATGTGTAAATGTTATTTATTCATTTTAGATTTGAAAATGTTAGGTGCTGTGTTAAATAAGTCGAATTCACTGTATGTCATGTTAAAGATGAGTGAAGCGCATTATGAATAGAAGATAAGAAAAGAAAGACAATACTTAAATACCACACAAAAAAATAATAAAAATAATAAAAACGTGTGAACGAAATATTATATTATTTTACATGACTTGTTACGTCTGTTTTGATTTATCCGAGAAGAAAACATAGCCAAAAGCGTGTTTTATTTTATTTTACAAAGTTCATGTAGGTACAAATATTTAAACGTTTTACGATCTTTTTCCACGGAATTTAAAACTCCATATTATACAATAATATCATAACCGAAAATGGGTTTGTAAGAAGTAGATTTTGAACTTTAAAGCAGTTTTCATAGGCTTGCCACTTTATTTTTTCCTGGGCTTATAAAAATACTCGATTATTTCAAAGGCAAATATGTGTTCTACTTGCAGTATTTCTAAATCTCCACATATTATCTCTACTACGGGTTCATGGGGTGAGGTTTGTCCGGGTCTTTGCACCGCAAATGGGAGGGATGGCGTCACACGTCTGTCACTCCTAGACACACTGACCCCCCCATTCCTACCCACCCCTCATTTACCCCCAGATTCCTACCTACCTACCCTTTTCCTTCCCAGAACTTCCTCTACTACCTTTCCTAAAAAAAACCACCACACAGCATCCCCAAACATGACATAGGCCCTGAGTGGAATTATTTTACTCGGGTTCTCCTGTGTGGGTCTAATGTAAAAAAAAATTATAAATTAAAGTCCTCCGCCGCGGCTATCTGTCTGTCTGACTACTAAACGACTCTAAATCTACTAAACGGATTTTCATGCGGTTTTCACAAATCGATAGAGTGATTCATGAGGAAGGTTTAGGTATTGGTATAATTTGTCAAGGTTTTGTGTAAATTGGTTGAAATCATTGGTTGAAATATATAATATATAAAGGTGGGCGAGCGGGCTGCCAAGCCGGCGGTGTGGATTTGATTTGTATGCAAATCTACAGTTTTATGCCGAGATTGATAAAATTTTGTACATGTGACCTTCAAAACAAGAGGAATTTGATTTCGAAAGCTAAAGCCGCGCATCGCCGGGGACTTCAGCTAGTCTAAAATATTTCATAGCGATCTAATATTCAATCCAAAATCATTTGATTTTGCACATTACTTCTTCAGCGTCCTTGAGGTGATTTTTCACTAAAACGGCGCTTTATAAATCAGCCAAATATTATTACTTAGTATGAATACTAATTAGTGTAAAGTAATTTCACATAAATTCAACATACATCAATCAACTAACTAACTAACTAACCATCGTGCCGTTTCCCCGCAGGGGTAGGCAGAGAGGACGGACCGCCACACAACTCGATCTTGGCACACACTCTTTGCCTCGTTCACATTCATACATCGTCTCATACATGCTCTTCTATTATTCCGACTCTTCACATGGCCCGACTCAAGTATCTGATTCACTTGGTCGTGCCATGTCTTCCTCGGGCGTCCGCGACTTCTTCTACCATTCACATTTGCATCATATATTCTCCTTACACTCCTTTCCTCGTTCATTCGCTCTACATGCCCAAACCATCGGAGAGTTCCTTTCTTAATCTTACACATCACGCTTACATCAGCCTTGCATTCTTTCCGGATATCCACGTTTCTCTCACGATCGTACATGGTTTTACCACACATTCGCCTCAGGTCATTTATTAATTAATCATTCATTCCTCTTTAAACATATTTTATGACTTCGGCATTCTGCACTCTGTTCCGTTGGCAATCAATATCGAATTGACGACTTGGTTGAATTACCCGAATCAAAAGCGCATCGCTCCTTCTGTGAATGCCCGGGCAAGAGTCAAACCTGAGATAGCGAAGTCATCAATAAAAACCAACACATTACAAACATATTTTCTCACTGAAGAGAAAAACCAATTAAAGTGTACCTATTGCGGGTGTGCATGTGTAACCGGTGTAATATCATTTATATAATGAAGATGAAATTGATCAATCATTTTCAAAATCGAAATTCTTCCTTGAACAATCCTTCCTTGAACAAAATAAATAAATAAAACAGATAATTAATTTGATTAACCTGTCTGGGGCCTAACCTAAGAGTCCTATGGTCTCATGGAATTTTGTGTTTATTGTGTTTTCTTTTTTATCACAACATGTTCATCTCCTCCTTTTTTTAAATTCATATTTTTTTATGTTTATCGCACAACAGTTCCGACTGCTCCCATCTGGAGCCATTAAGATCATTGCATCCCCTCTTTGGGTATGTTGTGAGACTGAAGGGAGTTGGGAGGGGAGGGAGATTGGGGGAGGAAGGTAGGGAAGTACCGGTCTATTCAGATCTGATCACTTAACACGGCGGCAACCTTCGGATGTTTTACTATTCAAAGAGTTATTAGCGAGATTAAATTTAGTTTTTCTCCAAAAATGACCAAGTTATGTGACTTCAAAATTGGTAAAATGTGAGCAATAGTCTCCATAAAGTCACATTAGGTATTTTTTTTAAATTTTGTTTTGAAGACTTTTAATTTTCAATGTACATTTGATACGTTATTTTTAAATTTTCTGCGACCGGTTTCGACTCATCCGTGTCATTCACGAGCAAACTTAAAACTTAAGTTAGTTAGTTGAGCAAACTTAAAACTTAAGTTAGTTAGTTTTAAGTTTGCTCGTGAATGAAACGGATGTGTCGAAACCGGTCGTAGAAAATTAAAAATTAAAGTAACAAATATAGGTACATTGAAAATTAAAATTCTTCAAAACAAAATGTCTGGAAATTGTTAAATAGTTAATGTCCAAGAAATAATTTTTTTTTTAAATTCTAAAAGTTCTGTTCTCAGCATACTCTATTTTATATGATACATCTATAAAAATATATAAAATTCATATTAAATTTATATCCCTTTTTTTCATAAAAGGAGGGAGCATTGACCTTCGGTTATTTAAATATTTTGGAATAAAAAGGGTTCATTCTTTGATTAATTAGTATTTTCTTAAAGCGCCTGGCAACCCACCAAAACATTCTTACCTACCACTGAGCGGAATAAAGAAATTCCTGAACAAAAGGAATATTTCGCAAGGGTAGGTCGCAAGGGCAGGGAAAGGTAAAACTTCTTATTTTTATTATTTTCCAAGTTATTTTTTATTTTTTTAATTATAATCTTTATTTATCAAGTTACATAGGTGGTTGTGCTATGCCTGTCTCACTAGGAATTATTCGGACCTACCTATCAGTTGACGGGCTTGAGCTGTATTTTTTTACATTAGTTACACAGGGAAAAAATCATCAGGGCGTACGTTATCTTTGGGGATGCTGCGTGGAGGGTCGATAATGAAAAAGGTATTTAGGTTGGGTAACAATCTGGGCGTCAATGTGTCTAAGAGTGACGGACGTATAAATACGTTCCTCCCACTGCAGTGCAAGGCGATGGGTTGAGAGAGTCCGGTAAGAGAGGCTCTCCGGATCCGGCCTGCCACTCAGTAGGCGGGCAAACGCATTGGCCGCAAAAACCTAGATAAACCTTATCGCATGAAGCCGGGCACCCCTGCTAATTCACAAAACGTAGCATACGACTTGGGGTGACCTATGGCAATATTAATAATATTTAATTTTATTACGTGAAGTTATCTTAAGTATTCGCAAATACAAACCAGCTGTATATAATCCGCCAACACGAAAGGACAACCTTAGATATTCTTTCTAAAAAGTCACAATACAATCAATTTTTTTTTTTTTAATAAGTAAGTCCAGAACTCGCTTTTGATTAAACTTATTAAAAAAAACGATTTCAATAGCTTAGGTACTTCAAATGCAGAAAAATATATACATAATTAATCACTGGCAACCCTAAGTGTACGAGACAAGGGGCGTTTTTCACAGGGGTGAAGTAGATCGTCAGAGTCATTATTCGCTACCCCTGCTGAAAAAAAATTGAATAGGAATACAAGACGACAGTAATGTGCCGGTTAATAAAAGATATCGTTGTTTTATTACTCACCAAAGAGGTTGACGTGTCGTACATTTGCCAAATAAAACTTATAATGGCGAGGCCATTTGTTAATTCCATTCAGTTTGTGCAATTTCTGCCTCATCTGTCATGTGCATTTTGGCTCGAAAATACACCAATGGAGCATACAATCTACAAAACAAAATAGCATATGTTGTAGAATTGTTGATGAATGAAATATGTGGTTAGTTTAATAACGTTTAAGATATTAGTCATTTATCATGGATCTATGTGGTTTTGTGCAAATATTAGAAGAAGTGTAATAATACCCAAGCCTGCTTCATGAGTTGATATGTGATGTAAAGCTCAAAGTTACAACGCCGACAATGATAATGATATGTTATTTGAAATTTTTCTCAGAAATTTTATTGCAAGTAAATACCTAAGTGCGAAATGACATTACTTACATTATACGTGGGATGATAAAATCGAATTTAAGGTTGATACCGTAACGCGTTGAAAGACACAGAAGCCATCCATACGTTAAATTTGCAATAATGGAGTATAAAACAATAACTAAGTTCCCTTACAAATCGAAACAAATCAAACAAAATTAACGATAGTGTTCAGAATATCTCCGTTTTGAATTAATTAAAATAGATGCACTATTTCTTAACGTATGGGAAAACTAAAAACTGGCTTCGAAAGGCGATGAAATACCTTTTCAGATTTTATTAAGAAAAATAATCATGTAATTTTAAAACATATTTTTTTTTATGCAAACATTGAAAAGTATAAAAAATGGCTCACACTACGTTTTTTTCTAATTAAAATTATTGGTATTGATGTAACGCAGACATGTTTTTATCGGCTTTATCATAACGACACTTTTTTTCGTTTCACGCAAAATATATTTTTTTAAATTCATTAACTTGGTTTTTTTACTTTTTATCAAATTGCGTTCTGAATCTTTGGATTCATAAAGGTGTACATTTTAATGCTTTTATGATTAATTTTTAGATTCGAATATATAGCGTAGTGTTTTCTCTTTCCAATAAGGGAGACAAATTGATTTTTATTAGACCTATATGAGTTGTTCCGAAAAGTGAACAAATTAGCCGGAGGGGTTAAGAAGCATCAATTTTTCCGTGACGAGTTGAAAGATAGAGACACTACATATACAAGCAAATCTTCAACAATGTTTTCCATCACTTAAAGAAACTCAAATGAAATGTACCACTGCTTCACAGATTCAATAAGGATCCCGAATGATCACCATAAAAGTTAGAGTGAAATTTGTAAAAAAAAGTGATTCCTGCACCTACTGTGTTAACTCCAGGGGAACTACGATAAGATGAAGCAGGTCAAGTATGTCCTCTGCGTGCGAACTCTATCTAAATTTCTTTAAATAGACAATAAACAGTGTTAATTGCAAGCGACCTCCCAGGTAAGTATGGTCCTGTATTAATTCATTTTTAGGCAGCATTGCGTTCATTGGTCAAAATATTGTGCATATATTTTCGTGTCGGTGATCAATGAACCGGTGTATGCAATTTTTAACCATAAGTTGTATTTAATTGTTTGTCTAGCTTGTAGTCTTTCTAGATTTTAGGCATGTATGGTAAGTTTGTACAGCGCCCTTGAGGTGATTTTTCACAAAAACGGCGCTATATAAATCGTCCAAATATTATTGTTATTATTATTATTAAGGAAACCGGTGAATGAAGAAAAAGTCTCGGAAAAAGTCTCGTGCGCAAAGTTTCTCGCTTGTATTGAGTATTGTAATAAATTGTAATGCAGACTTGTGAATGTGTTTAAGTTTCATCGATGTAATAGAGTTAGCAATTGATCTGTTGGAATTTGTTTTTATTTTGGTTTCCTTCGAATGTATATCGCACTGAATCTATTTTTTTTATAAATAGGTGAAATACTTCATTGAATCCAATCTGCTTAATATACCCTAACCTGACTTTGCCGCTCAACCTAACCTGACTTTTGATGCTCAACCTAACATCATATCCAAGATAAAATCTATAGTGACTTATCTCGATTAGTTAATTAATTCGGTGTAAAAGCACATAATATCTACTGACATACCCATAAAGCACAAGCAAGATGAGGATGCTTTTAATTTTGTTGTACAAAAAAATCGTTGTATAAAGTTACCTGCTCTTAATTACTTCATCCTAAAGTACAATGAAAACCTGATTGTATGGCTTCAGAAACACCCTAGTAAAAGCACGCAAATCCGATAGCTGTATGCAAAACAGATCATTGAAAACAGTCCGTTCGTTACTACAGCGCGGCTCAGCCGATAGCCGGGATAAATCTCTGGGCGGGTCCAGAGTCCAGACTCCAGACCGCGGCTCCTTTGCGAGAGGCAAGCGCCGCGCGCCGTTGCCAAATTTACCTGCAGCGGATGCTGTATTTACAGATTCGGGAGAAGCCTACCGGTAGAATCGTGCGCCGGTGTAATAATTATTTTTAAATTGCTTACGCTACTATATATTTTTCATTATGAATAAGCCATCATCGTGCGCTGGTTCAATTTTACAACTCGGTGTTTAAGGTTGCTTATAAAAATTATGCATCTCGTTTCAAAATGAATAAACCATCTTCATGTGAACGATGAAGTATTAACACACAAAAGTGATATAAAATCATTCAAAGTGATAAAAAAATAGCCCTTAACCTAACTAAACGTAACCCATTTAACCGAGTTTTTCCCCACTTTTCATGCCTTTATATCAGATGCTGGACTTGAAATGCAAAACAGTGTAGGTAGGTATTCTACAAACTGATGAAATGTTGTAATATGCTGCCGAAAGCAATAAAAATTACGATTGTAAGAAAACCACCCTGAAAAATATGTACGTAAGACATGATTAGTAATTTGTAATCTTAAATGTACAAATAACTACAAAAAAAAAATTGTAATTTATTTATTTTTATTTATTTATTCAACGTTCAGAGGGCTTTTACAGTAATACAGATATAACAGATGATTTTTAAACAGATAGAGAAATGATAAGAATAAAATTAGATAAAAATGCATACAAGTCACAAAAATAAAAAAATACAGCGATTTGATAAGTTTACAAAAATACATACATATATGTTTAGGAATAGTTTTGGAACAAGTTTTTTACAAGATCCACAAAATTCGCCAAGTTGATGTTGAATATGTCAACATCACTTAAGTACTGATTTCCCATAGTGTGAAATCTTTGTATCGGAGAGTGGGCAATGTAGTTCCGCTTGTGAATGCTGCAGTAGAATAGTGTGTTTTGTCGTGTGGTTACTGTCGGTATTCGTAAGTTTATGAGTTGTAGGAGTTCGCAACAGTCGAATTTAGAGTTAAGTATTTTGAATAAAAATGTCAAGTCGTTTATTTTACGTCTGTCTTCTAGTGTGTGTTTTTTTAGAATATTTAGCAATAGATTATATTTTAAGTCTTCTAGTGGGATATTTAATTTAAAATTTATAAAGCGCAGAAATTTTTTTTGTATTCGCCCAATATTATTAATGTGAATTTTGTAAGATGGAGACCAAACTACCGAGTTATATTCAATTTGGCTTCTAACTAGAGATACATATAATAGTTTAATGGCTTCAATGGAATTAAAGTTTTTAGTTGTTCTTAAAACGAAGCCTAGTGTTTTCATACCTTAATGATAAACAAGAATTTTTTTGTTGGCGGCGACGGCGTTCAGTCCTCCATTTGGAGTTACCTGCATTTACCCTTCTTTCAATATCTCTATCAGCCTTTCCTCTCTAAGATTCTGAGGCGTATGTGTGGTAAAGCGATATCGATCGTGTGAGAAACGTGTAGATCCGCATAGAATGCTAGGCTGATGTAAGCGTAAAGATAAAGATGAAGAAAGGGACGCACAGATGGTTTGGGCATGTAAAGCGAATGAACGAGGAAAGGAGTGTAAGGAGATTAAATAACGCAAATGTAAATAATAGAAGAAGCCGGGGACGCCCGAGGAAGACATGGCACGACCAAGTGAATCAGATACTTGAGTCGAGCCATATCAAGAGTCAGAATAATAGAAGAGCATGTATGAGACGATGTATGAATGTGAAGAGAATACGAGGCAAGAACTGTGTCACAAGATCGGGTTGTTTGACGGTCCATCCTCTCTGCTTACCCCTGCGGCGAAACGGCGTGATGGTTAGTTAGTTAGTTCATAAATAAAAGAAATTCAGAGAAAAAAGAAACTATGGTAAAACCCACAGAGCTTTTTAGCCACCGTTATTAAATTAGTAAGTAAATTATCTTAACATTAGGAATATTTGTATTTTTTTAATCGACGCAGTGGTCTCTAATTCAAATAGGAACAAAACAAAATTTAAAAAAACCAAAACAAGTCTGGTTATCGGCAATGGTGTGCGGATGGCGAAAAAACTTCCTATAGTATTATGTTATAACAACAAAAAGGAACCCAGAAAGTAAAAACCTTATCTCGTTTCCGAGAATTGCCTCTCAGAACTCAGAAAACATCTATCGGATAGAACCGGACAGGAAACACCTAAACACCGAATATTCTAGGAAATGTTTTTAATGATATGACTTGCCTAAATCCTTCATTAAACGTTCACATTCAGAGAATGCTAAATGGTTAAAGTCTAACATAATGCCTAGTTGATTTATTTGTAAGATTATTATGTAAATGCATCATTTTATAATATATTTTCAATAAAGAATAGATCTGTTTGTATGAATCAGAAATAAACCATAAAAACATTGTGGAAAAAACTGGTGGGCTTTGATATCATGAAATTTGTATTTTTTTTCTTTGTGAGAAATTTATAATAATAATAATAATATTTGGCTAATTTATATAGCGCCGTTTTCGTGAAAAATCAGCTCAAGGGCGCTGTACAAATAAATACATAAAAAATAATATTACTGGCTTACAACTAAGATTTACAATTATAACTAGTGATTTACATCTAAGTCTTATTGCTAGTGACTTATGACTAAGACATATAAAAGCTGACCTAAAACTGAGCTCAATGACATATATATTTACAATTATGACTTAAAGTTAGAGATTTATAACTAACATATTTATTTACATTTAAAAATACTTGAAAACATCTTATAAATATCATACATTCGCCAGAATCACCCCACAGCGCCAGAAGAAGAAGGAAGTTTTTACATAATACATATTACTATTTAAGGACATGGATGCAAAATTTATCGGATTTACGAAAATGTATGGATATCTTAAATAAATTAATGAAATTAATCGCCGATCTTTACCGCATTACGATGACTCATCGCTCAACATTAAACGGATTGAGGTGTTAGGTTACCACTGACAGAATATTGGTAGGTAGATCAATAGCATTTTGAGTTTTTCGTTAGTAGTTGTAGGGAATAGCAAGTATGTGATGAATCTGCGTCTAAATAATAATAATAAAAATATTTGGATGATTTGTTTTTGAAAAAATCATCTCAAGGACGCAGTATAAATTCATGATATATTTCCGCAATGTTCTTATTAAAGAAACTATTACAACAACTTATGGCTAACAGGTTGCACCCACCGGTCGGTCACTAATACAAAAATATACGTAAAATGCATTTGACCAACGAACGTGATGCTGCATTAAAATATAGAAAATATACGGACCATGCTTACCAGGGAGGTCACTTGAGATTAACACTGTTTATTGTTTATGAGAGAAATTCAGATGCAGTTTGCACGCAGAAGACATCATTGTAACAGTGAAAAGATGTAAAGTTAAGTAAATTAAACAGGAACACCGATATTTCAGCCTGCATATGTGATTATTCAGTAATTTGAAAAATATAAGAATATCACTTATGGATCTCCGGGTAGAAAGTGGCGGTAGTTTTAGATAGACATCAATGTATTGTAGCAGTAATCAACCTGTTGTCTCAAACTGTATTTAACATATCTAAGAAACTTCTTCAAACTTTGCAAATAAACTTTGCGGCGTCATTTTTAATTAAATGAAAACAAATGAATTTGTATAAACGCCACTATGATCAAATAATTAATAATATTGATTATATAGTGGTGTTTATTATACATTTATAAGTCATTTTTTTTCATTTAATATCTAAGAAACTATATTTTTTAGTTTCTCCGAGCGGTGTAAGTTACAAGTATAAAAAGGAGACCATACAGGAGATGCATACTCTTTCTGTGGTCTCACAATAGAGCAGTAAAGTAGTTTTTATGACTCAACGAATGAAAAGTCCTTATTTTCTACCTAAAAGAGCATTATTAGTGAATTATTACTTTACTATCCATCGAACATAAATTTATTTGGTGATCTCTAGTTCAGTAAACGCAACTATTCTAGGTCTCAGTATCATTTCCATCAAATAAGCATTTATCCATAAAAAGCGAAGACGCCCTTTTTTTCGAATTTGTTCAACATAATTGTACACGCTCGGATTTGCAGTAGGCAAAAATTGTAGGCCAATTAAAAAAAATTGTTGAAACTTTCGAAGCTAGCAATCCACAATGGAAAGCTGGTACCTACCCTGTGTATGACAGTGAGCATGGAACCTGGCAGAGGAAGGATGAGAGTAGACTGACGGCTATAGACACGAGATCACTGATGTATGAGTGATAAAACCATGTATGATCGTAAATGAGTAAGATTAACCACTCAGCAACATAAGCAGATATACACGTTAATATGCCGACATCAGTTAAGTACAATAAGCGTGTTTACACGTCAACGCGTATGTTTATACAGAAATCGTCATAACTCCGTTATTGTTCTAGTGACATCCCTAAAACAAAAAGGAGAAGCTCCATAATAAATCAAGCTACCCATCACTATTCGAGATATCCATAGAAATAGATAAAAAAAAATCTTTTCTGTCAGATACATGACAGACCGCCAAACTGCCTATCCACTGTTCGACATCGTTATTTTTTTATTAAATATTCTTGTATGAAATGATATAAAAGCGAGGTGAGCAAATTATTTATTATACATTTATAAGATAGAATAAATATTGTCTTTTATATAATCCGTGATTTTAGTACCGTTTTCACATAAAAACATCACGTGAGTCATTTTTTCATTTTTTTTATGTTTGCATTCTAAATTTTAATATTTACAAATGTTAATATTTATTTGTAACATAACAATTTGAAAGCTTATTTCATATCCTTTCAAAAACAGTTTTTAGTATTCGGCTAAGTTCGGAAATGTTTCATCTATAGAGCTTTAATTGTGAAGCGGAAATAACATAAAGTTTTCGTAAATCTGACATGTCGTTTAAAACGTAAAAAGTGCATATTCGCGATGTATCGGAGTGGTTAAGAAAGATAGATGACATTGGCATGTGAATGAATGAACAAAAGGAATGTAAGGAGAATATATGAATCGTAGAAGGAATCGGGGAAGCCCGATCAAGACATGGCGCTGTCAAGTGGTAGCGGTAGCAGTGGTAGCGTTGGGCTATCTCAAGGGTCACAATAACAGAAGTATATATATGAGACAATGTATGAATGTGAATGAAGCAAGAAATAAGCAAGCAAATTATCTCACTTTGCATTGCTAAAGTCGAACATCTAGTGTACTAAGCGAAATAAATTGATATAACTTAATCAAATACAATACTGCTGTATAAGAGAGAAACCCGTTTTAAATTCCAAGAATGCGCCATTCCCCAAACGGGCACAATTGGCCGGAAAGGAGTCGTTTTATTTTACATTCTTGCAACGGCATAAAACTGATGCGCTCGCCGCGGATAGGTTTATTGGCCCCTGCAATAATTCTTTTCAACCGTTTTTTGTATACCTATAATACATCTTCTTCGATAGTTCAGCTCACCCTGGATGCAGGTAGAGGTAATTTAGAACCCACCACACCACTGGAGAGATAATCAAGTAGGCATTTACTTCTTTTTAACTTTTTACTTTTACTTTTTTTATTAACTCTTTACCGGAGGGCTTGAGGGAATTCCTTGGGGAATTTGTGTGAAAGGTATTTTTTTTTTTTTTTTTTAAGATTTAGTAACCACTTGACTATTAAACCGTTCGGTATTTCATTTGTTCTTAAATTTGTTTGAACGTTACGTTTCCGGTTTTCAAAATCTGCAGCATCCACTTTGTTATTCATGGAAGACCTGCTTTGACTAGATGGCTAACTTTGACTAGATGGCTAACTTTGAGCAGGTGGCTAACTTTGATTGAGCTTATCTATATTATGGTACCTACTTATCTGTCTACCTAAAAAAAATTGACAAAATAATTGTCATCGAAATAGTAACGTTTCTTTGGACGAATTGTATAATTCGTTATTTGAAATTACATAAAATATTATATGCAGGTATTTAAGTAACTACTCCAAAATCTCATGTTTCAAAGGAATTTTCGTTTTGATTTACTGCTTAGGAGACAATTAGAAACATACACTTTTGGACGCGAGGTCTATTCTTCAAAGAATATCATTTTAGATGATTCGAAACTGCCTTCACCCAAACGGCCCTAAAAATTACCATGATTATAACTAACTGGTGATAATTCATTTTACATACGTCGATAAACGGGTTTTGATAAAAAAAAAATCCAGCAACCTGTACTTTAAATACACCCACCGCTGTGTTAGGAAGAACTGTAGGCGACTTATTGAGGCAATGGGTCATGGCCATCATGGGGAGAGAAGGGTAAAGTCGTAAAGTGATATTATCACCATTAGAATTTTTTTTAAATTTCTGAATAGTTTCATAAGATTTCGAGATAGGTACCTTAAACCATGGCATGAGTTTTTATTTTAATACCCATGATTCAGTCTGATATCTCATTACACCTGGAATCAAGCTGGTTGGTTCCATAACTGACCGAGTCTTAGATTCCGCGAAGCGAATGTCCACCGCGGTCCAGTGAAAAACGTGTGGTATTTCCGATCCGAAAGGCACACCATAAGAGTGAGTCATTTCTAAGTCTAAGAATCAAATACCTAAATAAAATACTCATTCAACACATGAATGTTAATAGTGTATGGTTCATCTTAACAGCATGTTTTCGAGTTCTTGAACAATACTAGGAAATTAGGCAAAAAAATTCATTCATAGAAATATGATGTTTTTAGTAACCGTGAATGCTGTAGAAATGAGATTCCTGAGGCGAATGTGTGGTAAAGCCATGTACGATCGTAAGAGAAACGTGGAGATCCGCAAAGACTGCAAGGCTGATGTAAGCGTGATGTGTAAGATTAAGAAAGGGACTCTCCGATGGTTTGGGCATGTAGAGCGAATGAACGAGGAAAGGAGTGTAAGGAGAATATATGACGCATATGTGAATGGTAGAAGAAGTTGAGGACGCCCGAGGAAGACATGGCACGACCAAGTGAATCAGATGCTTGAGTCGGGCCATGTGAAGAGTCGGAATAATGGAAGAGCATGTATGAGACGATGTATGAATGTGAACGAGGCAAAGAGTGTGTGCCAAGATCGAGTTGTGTGGCGGTCGTCCTCTCTGCCTACCCCTGCGGGGAAGCGGCGTGATGGTTAGTTAGTTAGTTAGTTAGTGATAACACTTATTAATTTTAAGCGATACTGTTAGTTAAAAAACTATTTGGATGACTTATATAGATGTTTTTCACGCCGTTTTTGTGAAAAATCACTTCAAGGGCGCTATAAAAACTTATAGTACATTTCTACAATCTTACTTCTAACATCAAACTAGACAAACCACTACAACTTATGGCTAAGTATTGCATCCACTGGTTCATCGATCACGATTATTTTGGCGACATCATGTGTAAAAAGGATGATAAGAGGTGAACCTAAAACGGATCCCTGGGGTACCCGTGAAGAAATTGTTGCGAAGTTCGAGAGTTTATTTCCAACCTTCACGGCTTGTAAGCGATTGGATAGAAATGACGCCAGCCAATTTTTGATGTCGGAACTCAAACCAAATATTTCCTCCAATCTCTTTATTATGAGAGGAGTCATAAGATGTTATAAAATTAGTTTTCTTCTTCAAGAAACGCTAATTAATTTTGTGGCATCATTTTTAATTAAATGAAAACAAATCACTTTGGTTCCTTAGTCAGGATAAAATTAAGATATTTTCATAATTATTTTTATGTTTTCCTGACCAAAAAACCATTATGGCCATTTGGCCGTGGTGCTACTTTATATATACTATCAAGGTGCACTTTCTTTTTCAGGTTTTGGTTTATTGCTTTGTGTCATGACAAGTCTGGAAGTGTATTACCTTGATTCCTGGTTCACGTCTCGACACATCACATGCACAAACCAATAAGTTCCAGCATGTTTACGACCAATAAAAATATTAATTCAAAGGAAAATGGTGAAAGCCGGCCGCCTAATTTAACAACACTGACGATTTATTATGCATTCTTCGGTCTGAGGGCTGTAAAATGTGAATAAATATTAAACACATGAAGGAGGTTGCAGAACCCGGTGTAACATTGTTTAATACTTATTTCGTGTAAGAGTACCAAGGGCCAAGTACCCTCAATGGCGTGCAGAATTCCGACTGCAGGCTCACTCAATGGAATACATTATATCAGTTACCTACACAACGATATGGAGAACCTCACTCCTCATATAAGTAAGAAAAAAATATCAGAGTGTGCAATTCACACGCAGTAGAAGTAAAACCTTCAGAAAACTAAGTCAGGGGAGGCTACGAAGGACCGCATAAATAGGAGATCGATAGGCTACGAAGCACCGCACTAGTATTCCAGTACACCTTTACCTATACATTGGTCATCTTATTAGTATTTGTGTTTTCTTCTTCGTAAGAAGATTGTATATTGATTTTACAATAATAACATGATTTTTTTTTAATTTCGTAGGATTTGATCCTTGGTCGCTAAATGTCTGGCCGCTGAGCTTCGTCAGGCGCTTTATACCACCGCACCAACAGAGAGTTGGTGAGATCGACATTTATTTCGTATGTTAAATGCTTTAATTTCTACGAATAAAAAAAACGTTCGTATTTGTCCGCATGAGTGTGCACGATTGCCACCAAGATTTGAAAGAATGCATTGACATCGACAACAAGTCTATCTGCCGGATGACGGGAAGAGGGTTAATTTCCACTTAAAAGATTCCGCTTCATTCATACAATCATTCAATCAAGAAAGCAAAATCAAAAAAAAGATATATTTAAAAATCTTCCAGCTATGTTTCAATTTATAATTCATTTTGACAATAACTAATCCCACAAGGGCGAGCCTTTTCACAATCCGCGATATTTCCGTAATTATTTCTTAATTTAATTAAAAGTATTTTATTTTGAATGTATCTATCCTTTTAAGGTACCCTTGGGGTGATATTTTCCACATAGCAATATGTTAATTTGCAAAGTATTTTTATTCCACGAAGAATGCAAGATGCTACACCCTAACGTCCCTGACCCCTTTAAAATTAAAATCGATCCCTGAAGATTTATGAACATACATTTCAAACAATATTCGTCCACGAACAGAAGGTAGAATATTATATTATTTCAAAACCGCAAACCTGTAAATTGTTTATGTTAAAAAATGTATGGTCCAAATCCAAGAACCTCATCGTATATTTCAAAATAATAATTGGCAAGTCAAAAGCGTATATGTATGTATGTGTGTGAATGGCTCCCTAATTCCAAATTTATTTCAAGCAAGGTGGGCAATCAACAGACACAATAAACTTGCCCAGTCACAATAATTCAATTTGCATTTAGGAAATGCGCAACAAGAAGGTAGCAACTATGTAGTAAGCATGAACTAAGTATGAAGTGGGTACCTACTTCGGTTTTTAATTTAACCCATAGGCTCTCAACCTTATTTTGCCCACCGCCCAATTTTTTTCTTGAGCCCCCCATTTTTTTTTGCTTCCCGTCTGTTGCGAATCTGAAACAATTATTGCCACGATTATATCTGACCCGGCCACGCGTTGCTGTAGCTAACGAAACACAACGCCATCTACTTGATGGTTCCCCTACCTTTATAACCACCGCCATCTGTTAATTTGCATACAAATCAAATCCACACCGCCCGCTTGCTAGCCCGCTGGTTCACCACACAGACATTTTCCTTTATATATGATATATTTCAACCAATTTACAATTTTATCAATCTTAACAATTTATATACCTAAAACTTCCTCATGAACCACTCTATCTTTTGGTGAAAACTGCATTAAAATCTGTTCACTCGTTTTTGAGTTTATCGCGAACAGACAGACAGACAGACGTGGCGGAGGACTTTGTTTCAGAGTATGTAAAGATAATAAAGATTAACGCCCAAGAGGACTTTTAATTAACAAAAGGGAATTATAAGAAAACAACACATACCTTCATAAATAATAAAATTTAGTGCAAAATTCTAATACGATAATTCGATAATAATAATATAATAGTGTTATTATCCTTAGATAGTAAGTAAAAGAAAGAATAACATAAAACACGCGAACAGACAGAACAGCAAACAAACGCGGCGGGGGATTTTAATCTAGGTATTACACTATAACAAAGAGGAAAGATTTGATTGTTTGTTTGCATTGAATAGGTTCCGAAACTACTGAACCGATTTGAAAAATTCTTTCACTTTTGGGAAGCTACACTATCCCCGGGTGACATAGGCTATATAATTTATAAAGTTAGCTAGGAAGGGGGCGCGGGAGGGGGACGGGGACGCACGGGAAAGGTGATTGAGGGAGAAAATGTATTTATTTGAATATGGCATTGCAACGCATGCCGGGAACCAGCTAGTTTATAATATGTAGAGATTATTTGTTTGTTTAGTAAGTTAAAAAAGCATTTATTTTGTATTTTAATTACCGGGTTGCTACTTTCTTCCTTTTGTATTCATGATATAGTATCAATTCTTAATAATAATAATACACGTAAGATTATTAGTATCTACGTGAATAGAGTGTTTTTTTTTGTCTTTTTAAACCATGCCCTCACTGTGCCATCTCAACGCCCCCTAATTTTCTCTGGGTCTTCTACTGCCCCCCCGAAAATCTCAATCACCCTCGAGGGGACGTTATCGGATGAAGTTGCGTCGTCCTGGGGAGGTCTCAGGAAGTCTGCAGTCAGGTTGTAAGGCTGCGCTGCTTTTAGTGCC
The DNA here is from genome assembly GCA_917563855.2 of Limnephilus lunatus. Classification (NCBI taxonomy): domain Eukaryota; kingdom Metazoa; phylum Arthropoda; class Insecta; order Trichoptera; family Limnephilidae; genus Limnephilus; species Limnephilus lunatus. The sequence goes on along the minus strand of OU830598.1, from coordinate 41,911,176 downwards.
TTCTTTCGTTTCAACGCCAAGATTGGCGTACAGTTGAGAGATATTGAGGATTGAGGTTATCCTTGTTTAAACAATTGTGTTTTTACGGATATAATTGTAACTTTTTGATAATAACTTCACAATGAGAGAGAGTGACTGGCAATTAATTAGATAGAGAGCTTAATTGAGTCGGTAAGTTAAGTCTGAGAAGAGAATTAGAGAGCATCAATTTGCAAAACAATAACAAGCGTGATAAGTTTTTTTTTTTTTAGATTTACACGGCCAAAAGCATTTTCGTTGTTAGTTTTTGGGGTGTTATGCCGTGTTGCGCTACCTTCTTCTATAGCCGACGTTTCGGACAGCTTTGCAGTATCCATCATCAGGACAGATCCGGTAGCAATAGCACACATCGTCGGATCTACCTGATCTGCCCTGATGATGGACACTGCAACGCTGTCCGAAACGCCGGCTAACACCCCAAAAACTAACAACGAAAATAACAAGCGTATTTATAAACTTAAAGAGAAAGTTTGACCTGACCACAAAGAAGAAATATTTTAGATACAAAATTCATTACAATATTTCACTATGAAGTAGGATAGACATGAAAAAGTTGATGTAAAGGGCTGTACACATCGAGATTAATAATGAGAAATAAAATGTTTGCGTTGAATGATTTTAAATATAAAATAGGACAACCACAACACAGAAGACGAGACATCGCCCACGTTGAGAATGTATGATTTAACCGGATACTGGATGAGAAATAGGCTACGGATTAAAATACACTGTCTCGCACGAAATGGCACATAAAGGAGTTACTCGGAAGGGGTGTCAGGTTCTTTTGGATTCAGGCACCAGTCAAGTGTTCAGGGAAATGATATAAACCTTATCCGTGAATATCTAGTAAGCGAGAATTAAGATAAGGCCAATTAAAATTAATGCAATTCTCATCATTCGATAAAAGGTTCGGAGAAAAATATTAATCGCTAAGGAATTTTTAATTGGTGTCTTCGGTTACATCACAGATAAATACATTTAAAAATAAATACATTAAAAAAATCTGGCTTTTGTATTCATATATATGTCTACTGTTCGATAAGAATAAAAAATATTTCTTTACGAGTTTGCGATTCACACCCGGTATAAGTGAAACCTTCAGAAAACTAAAGTAGACGAGAGTGGGAAGACTACGAAGCACTTTATCAATGTGAGGGATGATTTTTTTCTATATTTTTGACGTCGAATTCCAGTGCAGCTTTTCTTGTACATTTGGTCATCTATTATTTAGTATTTTTGGTTTCTTCCTGGGAGTCGCTAGAAAATAATTTAGTTTTTTCGGATTTCGTAGATTTCGGATTTTGTAGACGTGAATGTCTGCAAAGGTTCGTCTGGCGCTTTATACCACAACACCAAAGGGTACTTGCGTGGGACCGTGGATTTATTGTATTATATTGGAACCGAGCACCCATTACAATATAAGTGTCGCTTGTTTCCGTTTCATCTAGTTTCAAATCACAACGGTGCTAAAGAAGATTTCACTTTAATAATGCATAAACAAAACTTTTGTTAAAATACCGAAAAAATTGTTGCTTATGTATTCACACATATTTCTAATCTTCAATAAGAAAAAACAGAGTGTGCAATTCACACGCGGTATTCAAACTAAAGTAGACAAGAGTAAGGAGGTTACGAAGCACTGCAAAAATAGGGGTCCGATAGGCTATGAACCACCGCACAAAGAGGAGACCGATTATACTATCTCATTCTCTCGTAGGCTAAATCCTATAGAAGTATGTGTTTTGTCTCATTTTAGTGTCGCTTTCTCGTTTCATCGAATTTAAAATCACAACGGTGCTAAAGAAATTTTCACTTCAAAAACTAGTAGTAACTACCAGTGCTCCGCAAAAAAATACTTCGCACCACAAGCAATTATTAGTTTGAATATTTTCAGTCTGTCTTTCGCCTGTTGCTAGGCTAAAACCCCCCAGCGACTAGCAACGAACAACCTGCTTGATTGTGCTTTATCTGAGTCGAAACGGAAACCAAATAAATTAAAAGTGCAATAATTCTTGCCCCATATTTCGAGGCGGTTATTTTAATATTATTGTTTCCTCCCGAGCTGAAACAATAATTCGTTTTAATTCCCACAATGGGTAAGGTCACCACCAGTTAAACTGGTTATCTTAATACGGTTAAGAAACGTGTAACTTTCTTTTGAATAATTTAGATTCTTCGAAGCTAACCGTTACGAAAATGATTATGGGCGAAACATTAAAACACATTAATTCCTTATTATTTGTAATTAAACAAAACAATAAAGATAAAAAGCTCGGGGTTTGCTTCCTTTTCCAAGCTCACTCTGGAATCTTTAATAAACGAAGCTTTAAGTATAAAGCGGAAACTTTTTATTAATCCTTTATCATTTTAATTCAAAAGCAATCGCGAAGAACTTGATAATGGGAACTAATTAATTATGAAAAACTATTCGCATTTTCTGAAGCTTTACGGGACGGAGAGGTTTCGTGCAATTAAAGTAAAAAAAAATAAACCGTAAGTATATATTTTTTTGTTTTAACTTGATAAGTAAATCTTTAAATTGTAACATTTAATCACTGAAGACAATATTAACGAAAAATTTAGTCAATCGAAAATACGAAACAGAAAAATTATAATAAGATACGGTCACATCTAGGAATCGAACCTAAGACCTTAGCCTTAAGAAATACTCTATCAATGAGCTAATAGGACTATCCATTCGGTCATATTGTATGGTACTTCGACGAAGATATACCAACATTATCTTAATTTTGTTAACGCATATTTTATTTGATGCTATTTTATGTATGATTTCAATATACACCTCGAACTAAATGCTACCTAGATGGTGTCTTGGATAAATTTATCAATTTTTATTTAACATGCGACATCTATTGACTTTTCTGCTAGGATGAATGTTTATTTTTATTGAGTAAAACCTTAAATTGTAAGATTTAATCACTGAAGATAATAACTTACTAAACGGCGCCATAAAAAGTTAACCACTATTATTATAAAGTTAAAAATTAATAGACTAAGACTGACAAAGGACTTGAAATGATATAATAATAATAATATTTGGACGATTTATATAGCGCCGTTTTTGTGAAAAATCACCTCAAGGGCGCTGTACAAACTTACCATACATGCCTAAAATCTAGAAAGACTACAAGCTAGACAAACAATTAAAAACAACTTATGGCTAAAAATTGCATACACCGGTCATCGATCACCGATACGGAAATATATGTACAATATTTTGACCAATGAACGCGATGCTGCCTAAAAATGAATTAATACAGGACCATACTTACCTGGGAGGTCGCTTGAAATTAACACTGTTTATTGTCTAACTAACTAACTAACTAACTAACCATCACGCCGTTTCCCCGCAGGGGTAGGCAGAGAGGACGGACCGCCAAACAACTCGGTCTTGGCACACAGTCTTTGCTTCACTCACATTCATACATCGTCTCATACATACTCTTCTATTATTCCGACTTTTGACATGGCCCGACTCAAGTATCTGATTCACTTGATCGTGCCATGTCTTCCTCGGGCGTCCCCTACTTCTTCTTCCATTCACATTTGCGTCATATATTCTTCTCACATTATTTTCTTCTTTCATTCGCTCTACATGTCCAAACTGTCTATTTAAAGAAATTTAGATAGAGTAATAATAATAATATCTTAGATCTCATCTATTCACACGGTCTTATCCATAAACAGATGATGCCCAATTATTATTCTTAATTACAATTTTTGCTAATATTTTTTAATAATTATTATTTATTTTATTCCGGAATATGGAAGATTAGAGTAGGTACATGTATACATACAGGTAAGAAAGTGCAAGCAAAACAAAACAAAAATATATATAAATGTAAAACAATTAATAATATTATGAATCCATTTGGAATAGAGACGAAGTATGAATGTGAGTGAGGCAAAGAGTGTATGCCAGGTCCGAGTTGTTTGGCGGTCCGTCCTCTTTGCCTATCCCTGCGGGGAAACGGCGTGATGGTTAGTTAGTTAGTTATTTTTTAACAGAAAAATATGATAATGGTCTGCAATATTAGATTGGTGAGGCCAATAACTTTCTCGGGTGTTCTTCGATGTTGGAATCTGGACTCTGGAGGGATTCTATAATGAGGACATTTCCGGAGTTGTGAAGCCTATCCCACCCGAGTTTTCTCATGATGGCTGCAAAACTAGGAACTCACCCATACATTAGTATGTCGGAAGCATGTTTTAAGGTATAGCATATTCGAAAAGCTACACTTAAAAGTTTTTTTCTAAGGTTTTTCAAATAAAAAGTATCTCTAAAAATTGGGCATTTATCATAAATATTATGTACCTAGGATATTTATACCGACATATCAGATGGCCTACCTATATCTCTGAGTAATTTGATTGAATCTCAGTAATAAATTTGGCAGTGAACAGTCATTAAAATTATAATGGTTAATGCTGTTGGAATTCAAGGCTTTGTAATTGGCGCATAGCTCCCCGATGGCGTTATGAAATATGCAATTATTTCATCAAACTCGAGAAATTCTCTCAAAGGAATTTACCCTGCATAAACTACTAACATGAAACTTTTATGAATTTTTCTTGTTATTGCGAAAGGCGGATTTCTTAATCAATTTATGGACATTTTAAAAATGCACATGAAACAGAAATGGCTTAAAGGGGTGGGGCGGGTAAGTGGGTAGTTTGAGAAGATATTTTCGGAGAAAAATGCTTAAATATTGTTAAACCAATTTAATATCCTTCAGACTCATTCAGTTACTTGACAGGTTCCGTGGGCGAAAATATAACTAGAAGGGCAGTAAATTCATAATGTGTTAACGTCACCATGGAGGCAGAGTGACAATTATGATAAAAAAAATTGCGATAAGAATGGAGAAGAGCATAATTATCGGATTAAGGAGATAAGCTCCCGCAAGACACGAACACATGATGATAATTGATATCAAATATTCAAAATCAATGGAACTTATGACACAGTCTTCCTAAATGCCAAACTAAAAAACTAAAATCAGTGTTCAATGCCGCAGCAGGACTAGAACTGAGGTACCCAAAGTTTTGCACATTTCGGAACACCTCCGAAATCTTTATTGGCTGAAGTATCCAGAAAGAATCCAATACAAGTTATGCTGGATAGTTTTTAAATCTATCAATGAAATGGCTCCACACTATATCTCTGAACTATGCATTCCTCAAAATATTGGTCTAAGACAGTCAACTCTTAGATAAGTGTCATCTTCTGCAATCGGGAGGTTAAAAGAACCTAAGCGAAATCCAAACACTAAGTTTGGAGATCGTGCATTCGGAGTATCCGGCTCTGAGGCTTGGAACAAACTTCCCGTGGAATTGAGATGCATAACCAACCCAGCGGAAATTAGATCCAAACTAAAAACTCATATTTTCAGATACTCATTTGCTTAAATTCGTCATTCTATATTTTGTTGATGTCCACGAATTTATAGAATAATTTTTTGTATAATATGTGGGAATCTTACTCCTCAAGCTTTATGTTGAGCGATGAGTCATCTTAATGCGGTACGACGATTCATTTTCATTCCATTTATATACTTTCCTATAGGTAAATCCAGCTAAAATCATTATTGCACTCATAAATAAATTAAGATAATTATTATACCCTTAAATCCAACAAGATTCTTCAACTTCCTTTTTTTTCTGGCGCTAATAAAACTAAAAATAGAATATAATAAATATGAAATGTGTAAGTACACTTGCTTATCGACAATAAACTTAAGAATAATGTGTAATATTTAATACCCTTAACTAATTATTCACTACACTTTGTAATGTTATTATCCGTAGGTACCTACTAATTTATCTATAATTGTTTGTCTTTTGTCATTTGCTTTCAAAACATGTTAAAAATGTTGTTTAAATAAGTGGTGTATACAAAGTGATTTGTATTCACCACTTAAATTGAAAATTATAATTTATTACAAACAGTTTTAACCACATTTATTGTTCATAAAAACCGACTTTACTTAAAACTTAATTCTTAAGTGAACCCTGAGAAAGTTAGTATTGCTCACGAAACATGTCGGTTTTTTATAAACGTGGTAATCTATTAATTAAGTAATCTATTAATTTTCAACTAAAATGGTGCCACAAAATAGGTTTGCTGTGTTTGAAGAAATAATTTAGTATTCAGTGTCGTAATTCTTGATTACTCATTGAGTGATCCTTACAAAATTTTGAGCATATAACATGAAAAAAATAATGTACGGTATACACAAAGCAATGATAGAGGAATAATATGTATTCCGTGTAAGTGAATCGAGAAAATCATATGTTAAGTCGGTCATATCAAGAATTGGAGTAACAGAGTATGAATGTGGAAGAAGCAAGAGTGTGTGCCAAGACTGAATTGTAGGTAGTTCCATACTCTCAGCCTAAATTATTCTTAATAAAATGCATTATTCTTAGCAAGTTAATATCTGTGGGTTAATTTAAGAAGTGTCAGTGTCAATTTAGGCCATTTGAGTTGGGAATCAGAAATAATAATATCTAATAATTGGATAATCTGTATAGCGACGTTTTTGTGAAAAATCACCTCAAGGGCGCTGTACAATTTATTAAGAATTCTTTGTTTCTATCTAATCTTACTATTTACAAATAGATACAGAAACATACTTACCTAGCAGGTCACTTCCGATAAACACACTTTAATTAGAAAGTTTATGCTTGGAGAAGATACGGCTTTGCACGCGGAGGACATTCTGTTTAAAACACTGGACATTGCACGATTTAAGATTTGCTACCCCCATCATTATTAGTATAACATTTATTGAAAGATTAGTGACAAAAGTAGAGTTGATATATATTTTGAAAGACTGGAGAATTTAGGACTATTTAGGGTTGGAGAATGTTCATGAAATGACCTTTAAAAAGGCTTACAATTAAAATTAATTAATTAGAAAGTACGTACTAAAGAAACTCTTCCTATAATTTATATAAATGCATATCAGCCGCTCAAAATGATGAAATTGTGGACTTTTGGCATATCATGCGCCAAGAAATTGACAAAAAATTACCTTATTACCTGAACAATTCAAACACTTGAATAAGGCACTCCCTCATCCCTGTAATCTGGGATGTTTTGAGGGACGAATGAAAGAGCTGCGTGTGCTAGAAATACAGATTGATGTTAGCAGTTGGTCAATGGTCCTATAAACAAGATTTTTCTTTAATTATTTATTTATAACTTTAAGTACTAAGTACTACTTGTAAACTCCTACGTAGTCTCACGGCTCGACTACTGTAACGGTATCTACGATAGCCTTCCAAAATATCAAACTGACAAACTTCTATCCGTGTTTAATGCAGCCGCTCGACTCATAACCGGAGTCTCTAAATATTCACACATTTCAGGACACCTTCGTAATCTTCACTGGCTCAAGTGCCCTCAAAGAATCCAGTACAAATTGTGCTGGATGGTGTTTAAATCAATTGATGAAATGACCCCATCTTACATCTCTGAACTATGTGTCCCAGAAAATACTGGTCCGAGGCAGTCAACCCTTAGATCAGCAACATCATCAGCTATAGGCAGACTAATGGAACCTAAACGCAAGCCAAATACGAAATTTGGAGATCGCGCATTCGGAGTGTCTGGACCTAAGGCTTGGAATAAACTCCCCCCGGAACTTAGATGCATAATAAGCTCAACAGAATTTAGGTCCAAATTAAAAACGTACCTTTTTGGGCTCTCATTCCCTTAAATAAAAATACCTATCGGAGAGTATCATAAAATTTTGCTTTTGTTTTCAAAATACGCTCATTACAGAACATTTTATATATTATAGTTCACAATTATATCCTCTGCGTGCGAACTGTGTCTTAATTGCTCTAAATAAACAATAACAGTGTTAATCTCTAGTGACCCTCCAGGTAAGTATGGTCTTGTAAATATTTTCTGCCTGTACAGTGCATTTTTACAGAGCATCGCGTTCATTGGTCAAATCATTGCACATATAGTTTTGTATCGGTGATCGATGAACCGGTGGATGCAATTTTTAGCCATAAGTTGTTGTTGTCTATAGTTAAAATAAGATTGTATAAACGTTTTATAAATTTGAACAGCGCCCTTGAGGTGATTTTTCACAAAAACGGCGCTATACAAGTCATCCAAATATTATTATTATGATTATAAACTGAAGTACGTATCTAAATAAACACTACGCAACCAACACTGGATACAATTAAGTTTCTTTGACTAAAAATGGGTACTAAATAGTCCACGAGCTGCGCCGCAGTCCAGGATTTTTAATCATAGGGCGTACGGTGTACCTTGTAAGAGTTTTCCATCCAGTGATTTCAGGTAATGCGGGAATGATTGCATTCAAAGTTTACATCAATTAAGGCCGGTGAGGCTCGTCACGGTAGCGTGTCAAAGGCGAGTCCAGCGCGTCTGGCCAGCTAATAAGCGCCATATGCCATACACCATACGAGTACCTAGTACCTACCGCATTATCATTTTCTCTTCATGCAGTGGATGATACTCGCTGGAGAGTGGCCGCACCATTGTTTGGAGCTAATAGGAGCGATTCGTAATTGATTTCGTTAAGGTCTATCAAAACGCCCATTTTCATGGGTATTAAACACCAAAATTTCGTTTTTTCCCCCAATATTAAAACTCTTTCACTCAAATATCATTGGACCTCAAAAGGTGTTGCAACATTGCACAAAGAAATGTTGGTGTTGATAACAATTGGTTCTTTTTAGGCAGTCGAGTTATGTTTTTCAAACTCTGCTCTGAGTCTGAGGCAATTTTTTGGCTTTTTTTATGGACATACCGCAGGAGAATCCCAACTATTCTGAGCCAGTGGAACTACGGCTCCCCACCGGGGTACGTTGTAGGAAGAATAGTCACAAATAATTGCAGGATTGAAAAAAGTAAGAATAATAAACTCCTTGTATCTCCGAAGGAAAAATTGATGTGTTTAAATATAAAGTTGAAATTTGCAGTTCATTCATTGAAATCACGTCATTATACAGTATTTTCACAATTCGGAAGGTGGGTATGGGTACGGCCCCCGCGGGAACCATTTATTGGATAACCCTCTATAAATATAACACCTCTGCCATAGATCACCCCGAGTGGTTCGCTAAGTTTGCTACTTAGAAGGAGTGCCCAAGTTCATGGGGTGAGGTTTGTCCGGATCTTGATTTGCAAATGCACCTGCCCACCAACTGCGTGGCAGGCCAGATCGGGAGAGACTGGTTGACGAAGAATTTTTGACCTCTCCAACAGGACTCTTATCGGAACCTCGCCATCCACCGCAGTAGTAATCATGTATTCGTCACCTCTAGACACACTGACCCCCAGATTCCTACCCACCCCTCATACTTTTTTCCCTCCCAGTACTTCCTCTTTTTCCTTTCCTAAAAAGACCCTCCACACAACATCCCCAAAGATGACATGGGCACTGATGGGTATTATTTTCTTAAAGGCTTCCTGTGTGGTCCTAAAGTGAAGAAAAAACAAAGCACTTTTACATACATTTATCGTTAATCATTTGCAACATTCTGAAATTATTTAAAAACCGGAAACATTACTTTTAAATTAACAAAACATATGTTTGTTGATACAATATCATGGAAATAACAAAAATATTATAAAATCAATCAATAATACTTGATCACTACTTGAAAACGTTTCATATGCAAGTTTCTTGCAGTGGTACATACGACTTATTTGAATTCATAAATTCCTCTGACCTTCATTTCAGCCCTTCACCGCCCATTGTAGGCTTTCACCGCCCCCTAGATCTCACCAACTCTCCCAGGAGGAACAAGTTAGAAATAAACTACTTAGATAAAGGATGAATAAAAAATGCTAATCAAATAAACCAAGTTTAATTTGGCACGCGGAAGCTACATGTTTTCGCCTGCAATGGGGCCAGCATGTATTATTTTAAAATACCTTATTACTCGGACCCATAAGCTTCTTTTCACGATAATATAACATTACCAGACATATGTATGACGTATGAGCCGTACCTAACTTATTAAAGCACGACGACCAGGAATCGAAAAGTAGTCTAATAATTCCGGAAGGAACGCGAAATTTCCATTAAAAGTAAATTAAACGAATTCTGATCCTAATTACACAGCTCATAAAGTTTTATATTAACATTTTGACCAAAATGAATAAGTCATGGCACCGGAGCTGATACGGCGGTGGCGGTTCGTAGAAGTCAATTAATTGTGTCTGGCCATTGCATGCAAAAACTACAGGCGATTTACGTAGTAAGAAACTACAACCTATGAGCTGCAAGGATGACATGCAATTATACCTACCCACAGTCTAAGTGCTTGCTTGTCCAACCATAGACACAGACAATCAGTTAGAACCGCAAATTTAACAGGTGGAAACATCGCTTGTTTATTTATATCACCTGTTAAAAATAATAACATGTTTCAAGATTAATTATTTTAATTAGATTAATGCATTTTACAAATAACCATTAATTAATATCTCTAGCATTGTCTGAATTTAAAATTAATAAAATAATCAGAATTAATAAATAGCCTTTAAAAGGTATAAGTATAATGCAATTAATTTTTTAATGGGGGTCATTAAAAAACAAATTGCTTATTGAATTTTAAAATATATTTTTTTATAAAACATCAAATTATCACCGAGAGGCTAGTAAAACTGAATTTTATCATTAAATAAAAGTTCTATAAATTTACTAGTATACCTACTTAAAATATCGCCGTAGAAGTTTCTGGAAATCCTTACCCAAACATGAAGTTAAACCATAGAAGTCGCTGAAAACTTATCCAAAACATAGTCCCCCTCAGCACAGGATCTTCTAGTGAGGAGGACTACGAATATAATTTCTATTTTATATATATTCCTAAGATGTTTCATATAAAAATGTAAAAAAAAATAAAAATCCAACATTAAATTTATCCAATAAAATATGAGATTTTTTATGTTGACAAATATTAAATTTTTTCTCAAATCCGTATTTTTTTTCTTTTTTGTGAATACTGCACAAGAGTCGAGGCAAAAGGTAGCGGAGAGGGGAAGGAGATGGAGAGAATGAAGGTGGGAAAATTCCTGGATATTCAGATCTGGTCACAAAACACGGTCAAAGCCATTTCAAGCAACGTTTCAATTCTGAATGGTGGTCTTACACCAGGGTGATACTGATAGTATCTTCCATTCTGGAACGTGCCGCAAATACAACATATATTATTATAATACAAATCAATAAAATAAAATTAACTTGCACTCGCCGGGATTTGAACCCGGGTCGCTATTCGAGAGAAAAAGATGGAAAAAAGTGAAGACGATGATAGAAAAATTTTAAAGATGGAAAGATCGAAGAATATGCAAAGATTGAAGAATATGTAAAGGTAGAAGAAAATGAAAAGAATGAAGGGCCTGGAGATTGAAGAAGTTGAGAAGTTTGATGAAGATGGAAAGATTGAAGAACATAAAGATTGAAGATTTTGAAAAGGTTGAAGATGTAAAGAATGAAGACTGAAGAATTTGAAAAGGTTGAAGAAGATGGAATGAATGAAGAACATGAAGAAAATAAAAAGGTTGAAGAAGACGGATAGAATGAAGAACATGAAGATTGAAGAATATGAAAAGATTGAAAAAGATGGAAAGATCGAAGAACTTGAAGAATGAAGAATATGAAAGATTAAAGAAGATGGAAATAATGAAGAACATGAAGATTGAAGAATATGAAAACAATGAACACACCAGGCTTTGAACCCTAGACTTTGGATTGCTAATCGAGAACATTACCCTTCGACCACGGTGGCCGTCATGTCATGAAGGAAATAATCTTGTGAGCGGAAATATAAAATGTTTGGTTTGATTGAAAAATTTCAGACATAAAACCTAATGAAAATGTCATGACGCCATAGCTCACAGATTGAGAGTTTTTTTGTTAATATCTGCATTATAGTAGTTGAGCTCTTTTAGGTGCAATCAAACAACAATTACACAAATAACACAAATATAAAAAGTTACGTATATATATATATATAAAAAAAAATTGGGTACATAAATGGTTTCTTTCAAAATCCCCTTGTTAAAAATATTATGAACTAAATATACAATTTGGCTGTCCTGAAACGGGTATCCTTCCCAGTTTGTAACAGTTTGAATTTACAATGCGAAGTAAGCACCCAGTACAGTACCTAATTAACTTGGCGACTACAGATCATTACAAATAGATTTTTATTCAAAATTAAACAAATGGAATACTGAATTCTTCTATTGTTAAAAATACTACAAGCAAGCTGATTCTTTTATAAAGAGTTCCAAATAAGAAGCCGGGGAGTTTTGTCGTTTGCTCCAAGGACAGAGGCACACTTCGATGGAATCTTAATTTTCCGTGAGCTATTTTCTTTCTTCGTGAGTTTATAATTTTATTTATCATCGATTGTCGATTTACAATTAATTGGTTATTCAATACTATAATTGAACTGGCGCCCCTTAGAATAGTATCTTTCACATGGCGATTTCAATTTAATTAAATATTTATTTTATTTTAAATACGTTACGAGCTATCAATTAATTTACAATTTAGTTTCTCTCGTAGGCTAAACGCGACCCTGAGTATTTTAATTTAATTTTTATTTGCAATAGAGTCTCATGTTCTGGTTTTAAAATAATAATAATTATATTTGTTTTGTCTGAATTCTTTTATTTCAATTTTATATCTTGTTTATTCATAAAGTTTTATTTTTTTAGCAATGTGTACCTACACAACACATAAACATAACTTTAGCAGACATTACAATGGATAATACTTATTAATAATTGTTAATTATTTATATTGGCTACAAGTTGGACAGACAAAGTATCATTTTGTAACGTATTGTAATATGTATGTATATAAATAAATAAAAAACTAAACCGAACAGTAATAATAAATAACTTTCCAATTAACAATTAAATACATTGATTGTGAATTATCATGAGTTCAATTCAATAAATTTTCAAACACACACTTAAGTCAGGTCTAAAATAACAATTTGCATTTATTGTAAAACTACATCCGTAATATTAAAATATACATTATATCCAAGAATTAGGATAGCAAGAATAACATGGACACGATAACATCTTCTATGGTGAGGCTTGAGTAAAATTTTATCTTGTAAATTATGTTGTTCATTTTTTAAACAGGGTTTAATGAATTAAAAAACGATTTATTGGATTAAAGTTCTTTCAACATGAAGTTCATGTAGGGAAGCCGGAAATATTAAAAAAAACAATGGCCTCGACCGAGATATCATCTAGTTATAGTATTATTATTTAATAATATTAATGGTCTAAAGTAGGGTTAATATTTTAATTTAATTATCAATTTGGGAGGCGAGAGTGGTTACCACCGCCCCGGTAATGGTAATTGGATAACCAATACATCTAGGTCACAGGTCACGTGATTCGATTAGTTTGGTGACTTACTAGGGGTGCCCGGGATTATGGAGTGAGGTTTGTCACCAGTTGCGGGCCGGATCGGCTGAGGGTGGGAGAGTTGAGGTAGACCCTTTTTCCTCTCTACATCCGGATCCGACTCATCGCCTTGTCGTAAGTGGACGATGATGGACGGATAGAGGGTGGTTTCCACTTAAATTACTCCTGGATACAGTGTCTCCCTGGTACCCATACATCCTTCACACATCGTTCTTTCAAAGAACTCCCTTTCCTTTCCTTCTTTAAAAAGAATCTTTACAATCCCCAAAGATGACATAGGATTTTTTAATTGCTTTAAGTACATGAAGCTAATATCTACGATAAGGAAAGATCTGCCTTTTCAACCAGCAAATATTTTTTTCCTTTTTAAGAGCAAATCTTTTCAGAGTCGTATATACTCGATCTGGCGAGTAACGCCCCTGTGAAAATCCACCACACAGATATGAAAACTTGCTTGAAATGGCTCAAGTCGTGTTTGGTGACCAGCTCTGAATAGTCAGGAACTTCCCAACCTTTCTATTTATCACCTGCTTTCCTTATGTATGCCGTAGGGGAGCAGTTAGGACTCTTGCACGTTATTAATATACCGCTTTTGCTGAGAAATTGATTAAAAACACTTATAATCTGTCTTTATATGTAGGTATGTGAATTATTATTTTTAATTGATAAACTAACGTTTAAACAAGATTTTTATGCATAGCACAAAGGGTAGATAACAAATATTATAATCAATAATTATCAGCCTGAAACACTCATCTACATTGAAAAAATCTTCCGAGAAAAGATACGTGAGGTATGTGAGGTGTACAGTGAGGGTGGATAGGACTATCGGTGATGGTCATTTAAGGACTTTTCCGCATTTGCCTAGTAACGAAGGAAACCACAAAAATTAATAGGTGCATGAGAATGTGAATGAAGCGCAGACACGTGGCGTTCTGTTCTCCTCACCTACCACAGCAAAACATGGCGTAATGCCTTAGGCAGAATGGGAGATACTCTCAGTTTCGCCCCGGTGAAAGACCACCAATCAAAATGGAAATACGTGAATATTTTAAATGGCTTTAGCCTTGATTGGTGATCAGATTTGACTAGCCAGGTAGGTACTTCTCAACCTTACATCTCCATCTCCTTCCTTTTTAAGATCATCTGGGGACTCCGTCTTCTTCTTCCAATCACTTGTGCGTCATTTTTTTGCACTCTTTCAACACTCCTTCCTTTGTAATGGTTAGTTGGATATATTATTTTATATAAATTAAAATAATTCTGAGGTTTTATGGATAGTGTGCAATGCCCCGAGGTAATTGCGGTTTCGCTCGAGTGACCTCAGACATCATCCAACATTAAGTTAATAGCGTTAACTCCCCACGTACCTACCACCACTTTCAAGTAGGTACTAGACACCTACACTAAAGAATAATAAACCAGTCCCAGCGAGAGCTTGTACGTACGTCATCAATGGTCGTCCTCTTCCTTCTCACACATCTTGTACGAACTACGAACACGAAAAGGACAGAAGATGCTAGAAAGATAACGACACGAACAAACAACCTCTCACTGGGAATATTATATCTTGTTATTAGATTGGGCGGTTCGAAAATGAAAAATACATATGATTAAGCACTAAAGCAAATCATGCGATATTAAAAACATAATTTTGAAAAAGACATTAAAAAATATTTTTTTGTTAAAATATTATAGTATAGATATGTACTTACTTTATAGCTTGAGTAAAATATATAGGGGGGCGGGTATGGGTACCGCCGCCCCGGAAACCATTTATTGGATAACCAACACCCCTACCACAGGTCAACCAAGTGGTTCGCTACGTATGGTGACAAGCAGGGGTTCATGGGGTGAGGTATGTCTAGGTCTTAGCGGCCAATGTGTTTGCCCACCTACTGTGTGACGAAGACCTTACCAGACCCCTTCAGCAGGACTCTCTCGACCCATCACCGTAGAGATAGGGATGGATGCATACGTTCGTCACTACTGGGCATGTTGATCCCCAGATTCCTACCACCCTTTATACTCTTTTTCTTCCCAGAACTCCCTCTCCTTCCTTAAAACGACCCTCCGCACAGCATCCCCAAAGATGACATGGTCCCTGAGGCAGTTTCTGTGTAAAGCTAATGTAAAAAAGGTACTTACTTTATAGATTGAGTAAAATATTCCTCACACACAATTCTAAAAATTGCACTTAAATTCATAGCAAGAGTTAATTGAACCAGATTTCACGCGGGAATACCGCACATCACAGACAATCGAAATTAGTATTTTTGCAGGGAGTGAACTTTGCTTATTGAGTTATAACCGACACTGGTATATCCTAGTGAGACAGGTATCGAAAAATCCCAAGTGAACGTACTTTACATCTACTATCTACTATACACTATATAAAGAGGTAAGATTTGTTTGTTTCTTTGTTTGCATTGAATAGGCTCCGTAACTACTGAACCGATTTGAAGAATTCTTTCGCTGTTGGGAAGCTACACTATCCCTGGGTAACATAGGCTATATTATATTTTCAAAAAAATAGGCATCCTTACTAAAACTTCAATTATGTAACCCAAGGTGTAAAAAAATTACCTAAAATATTCTTTACATCGCGTGCGCTGCGAAAAGTATTGATGATAGAATAAAATACTGTACTACGACTTTGTAGAACAGATAATTTTTTACAAAAAAAGTTTACAACAGCATATGTCTAACTATTATGGTTATGCCACAATAAGTATTCTTTTATTTTAAAAATTTAATTAAAATGTCGCCCCTTGAAAAGGATCTTTATTTGTATCTTGGTTTTAATTATCAAAATAAATTACATCATATTCAAGACAGCTTCAATACCTTTATTTAACTTTTTGAATTTTTCAATTCGGATATTTAATTAGAAAGATATCACGAGTTTAAAAATGTTAGTATAAGAAAAAAGTTTCGGCTACGGGCCGGGCGGGAGCGGAGTCAAGAAATGAAGTGCCAGGGGGGGTTGGCGGGACGGGGGAGCGGGAGAGCGGTGGCGGGGAAGGTGGAAGTGGAACGCTGGAGGGGAACGCACGGGAAAAGACATGCAAGGAGTAACATGTTATTTATTTGAATATGGCATTGCAACGCATGCCGGGAAACAGCTAGTAGATAAATAAATAAAAAACCTTTCTTGGGCGGTGGAGCATCAATAAGTATAAAATGTATCATAACTTAAGTGGCGGCAAAGTGGAACTTAAGTAGGTATTGTATAAACTGTTATCACTTTCAGCATAACATTTCCGACATATATGACTAACTATTATTCATAACTAACTTATACTTCGTTGACTTCACGCGAATTTATCTTTATTGCAAAAAATAACTATCTTTACACGCGAGTTCATGACCAAGTAACACAACTTATGCGTAAGTTTATTACGTAGTTAGCGTATTATTGGCTTTTCTAAAGGAATACTAAATTTCTCAAGTAAAAACGTTTATTTGATTATTGTTAATAATTACGCTATATTGCCTTAAAAGGAAACGCGGTCGCGGAGAAATTTGAATGATAGGTATTTTACAAACCGATACCGACTCCAAAAATAACAATCGTACGAAATTATTTTTTTAAATTTTTGGTGCATTTTTTTAAGTCATTTTTTGTTTTGTTAAAATTTTTGATTTTTAGTGTCGAGCGTGCGTCAAGAAGTTTTACTTCAAAGAAAGAATCATCGAAATCTGTTGGCGTAATATTGAGTTATTCGTCCATTTGTCGCGCAAATGGACGAATAAAAAAATAAAAACTTATTGCAAATTTAAGACATATATGGTTTTCTCATGGATCCCATTGTCAGAACTGGACCAAATTAAAATGGGACTACACGGGAAGCACCAGCTTTCTAATAAAAAAAGAATCATCAATATCGGTTCACCCAATTGAAAGTGCTGAGGTAACAAACATTAAAAAAAAAAAAAAAATTGTCGAATTGAGAACCTCCATCATTTCGAAGTCATTTAAAAAGAAGATAACACTAATGAATCTAAACAAAATATGAAAAGAACAAGAAACATACAAATAATAAGGTACGGTCGTAACTGCGAATCGCACCCTGGATCCCTCGTTTTACCGGGACAAGCGCCTTAACCGATGCGGCCATTGGGACATGCAGAGGTAGATACAGAGGATGGTACGCCACACTAATCTGTGATGGTACAACGCTTAATCCATCCCTCATTCACCTACATACTCCTATTGTACAGAGTTATCTACTGACATATCGGAAACAGACCAAAGCATTCCATAATCGTTTCTCATCTTCCTATGCGTCGACGACTTCGTCACATTTTATTTATACCGAAATATTTGTTCATGAAATTATTTAGAAAAAATACATTACTGTTTACGAACTAATATTGATATTCTGATTATTGGGGCGCATTGAACAAACGGACCTCAACAGTCAAACGACAAAAAACTTATAGCAAAATGCAATTCAAGCGATTGCGATAACATTCAACGTCATAAATTATCGGTTTCACAAATGACATCCATTTTTACATAAATATTGTTGAATGCAATTGAGATAAAAAGGTACGTAACCTTTTTACAGTTAAAAATAGTTTTGTCATTTACTTGTGAAACGAGCAACGGTAATAATATAATACCTACTTTATTACTTCCTCAGGAAGGAATTTGTGTAGTAACAATACCTACTCTCATTAACAATATAATATACTACATGATTCATTGATAACGGATAAAAACCTTTTAGTTCACCTTTTAGTTCAGTGTTGTAGAACACATGCCACAAGGAGGAAGGAATAACTAAAAAAGTACTTAATTGTCAATTACCTACCTACTCATTAAGAAATTGATAGGTAAATACGAAATAATAATTAAGTATTTAAAACTATATTTTTTTATGTCATGAATGTTGCCATTAGCGGATATCTCGCGCATTTGCTTGATAGCCTTTTTTCACGCGTGTGTGCGTGATCGCCCGGAAAACGGTTAACGAAAAATTATGATGGTATAATTAATTGATAAAGTAAATGAAAAAGTTATTATTAGCGTTCTTTATGGCGTCTTTTTTTGTTAGGAAAGTTAAATAAACAAATTATCAGTTCGAAAAATTAAATATTAAAATGTTTTGTACCGCCAAGTTGATCGGATTTACATATTTCAAAATCTGGTTACCTTATACTTTTCTTCGAGGGTTTCGCTTTTTTGAGCCTTTCGATGCTCAGTTTTGGACACGGGCCTGCCCTCAATTGTGTCCAGGTTCGACGATCATTTGCAGCCATCACCCATGCGAAGCCTTTAATTCTCGTTCAACGACAGGTGACGAACCTACTGATGTGATTCCAACGGTCATCTGTATCTACCAATGGCGTTTCACACGATGCTTTTTTTCGTTCAAAATATTATTTTCTCCTTCTGTGTTGGGTGAATGTAAAAAGATGTATAAGCAAATATAGAGTCGCATTCAATAGTATTGTAATAAAGTATAGTTTCAATATAACAAGCCCAACCCAAAAAATTAAAAAATAATATTAAAAATAAAACAAAAACCTTGTTTCGAGATACTACGACAAAATTATTTATACCAGTAGCGTGTGGTCCATAGAAAAATATACCTACCTGATTTTCAAGATAATAAATTTTCTCTGATATACCAAATACTATGTATTAAAAATATTTTTGATCTTTTTGCCGACTTCTTCAAGAACGTTTACGATAAAAGTCAACCCAATCAGTTTTCCTTACCTGACTATACTCCCAGTTTCGATATAAACCTTTCACATGTGCACATCGAACGAGACGACATTATAAAACAAATCAAATTTCAAGATCCCAATAAAAATGCTGGGCCTGACAACATTCCACCATTACTCTTACAGAAGTGTGTCGCCGTTCTTGCTTGTCCCCTGTACACACTCTTGAATCATTGTGTGTCGAAAGGTATATTTCCTGATCTATGGAAACATAGTTATATAACACCTTTATTCAAAAAAGGAGATAAAAACGAAGTAACTAATTAATTTAATTATAGAACGATATGCATACTATCAACTATTCCAAAACTCTTTGAAAAATTGATTCTGGATAAAATAACTAACTTATTTAAATATATTATATGTTAATTAAATGAAGACAATATTAGCGAAACTCAATCGAAAATCTGGAGACAGAAAAATCAGAAAAACATATTGGTTCCACTGGGACTCGAACCCAGGGCCCTTTGTTAACATTACAAGAGCTCTACCAACTGAGCTATGGAACCCACTTCTAATTCGGTCACTTTTTTTACTGTATGTACGACTAAGAACTACCAACATTATCTTAATTTTCTTAACGCACATATTATTGGCTGCTATCTTTATATATGATTGCAAGATTCAACCCGAACTAAATGCTATCTAGATAGTCTCTGGATAAATATTTATCTATTTTATTTTAATACGCGACATCTATTAACTTTTTCTACCAATCTAGGGTGAATATTTTTTATTTTAAACTTTATGAGTAAAATCTGAAATTATAATATTTTAATTAAATGAAGACAATATTAGCGAAACTCAATCGAAAATCTGGAGACAGAAAAATCAGAAAAAGATATTGGTTCCACTGGGACTCGAACCCAGGGCCCTTTGTTGACATGACAAGAGGTCTACCAAAACTGAGGTTCTGGGTTCCATCTAATTAAAATATTATCATTTGAGATTTTACTCATAAAGTTAAAAAAAAATAAAGATATTATATGTCCTGAGCCGCATGGTTTTATAACCGGCAAATCAAATTTAAGTAACCACATTCTATATCAAAATTTCATTTCTAAGCAATGGTGAAGAAGCTTCAAGTTGACTCAATTTACACAGACTTCAGCAAAGCGTTCGTCAAGGTTTGTCACGTATTCTTATAGAAAACTGTTTAAAGCTGGTGTTTATGGTAATATGTTGAATTGGTTTATAAGCTATCTTTCGAACAGAATACTTTGTGTTAAACTAAATGGGGAATCTTCGTATGATTTTTTTGCATCCATTGGTGTTCCGCAAGGTTCCCACCTCGGACCTGTATTATTTATCTTTTTCTTGAATGACATTCGTAATATCTTTAAAGACATTGACGTACTTACGTTTGCAGATGATTTGAAACTTTTTAAAGCAATTCGAAGCCTGGACGACTGTTATATTCTCTCAGCAAACTTGTCAAAATTAATTGAGTGGTGTAGCGTCAACAAGCTATATCTTAATGTTAATAAATGCATAACTATGAGATTTAAAAAAATAAAAAATCCAATTTATTTCAATTACACAATCAATAACATTATTCTCGAATCTGTTGCTGAAATTAATGTCTTAGGTGTTACTTTCGACACTACACTTAGCTTCATATCACACATTGAAAATATCTCAAAGAAGGGTTTAAAAATGTTAGGTTTTGTATTAAGAGTGGCTAAAGATTTTACCAACATTAAAACTTCTGTATACATCAATTGTGAGGAGTCAGGTTGAATATAACTCAACTGTATGGTCTCCGAACTATAACGTGCATTCTCAAACAATAGAAAGAGTACAAAAAAAATCCTAAGCTTTTTAAAATAGAAACTAAAAATACCAAAAGAACAATTAAACTACACCTATCTTCTGTGTTTATCTAATCTATTAAATTTGAGTGACAGAAGAACTGTTTTCGATCTAGTATTTTTTATTTAAAATCTTACATAAAAAAATTAACAGCCCTGAAGTTTCGGCGCTCATATATTTGAATGTACCAGCCAGAAACACAAGGTCACTAACACACAGAAACACAAGGTACTACCGTTTTATTGTAGCAATACTACGACCATGTCCCATTTCAATATACTACACAGAAATCAAAACATAGGCAATATGTTTTCACACATAGATATGTATGAAATGTGTCGCTTATAAAATATAAGCATGAAATAATAAATCGTTTATCCTCTTTAAGTTAAGTTATTTGCATGTATTACAATTTTTTCATTGTTACAATATTGTAATATTTATATATCTTAGCATTTATTTTCGTTTGGTTATCTGAATATCTACTATGTCTTCCTCAACTATTTTCTTTCTGTTTTACAAACTCACCAGAGGTGTATTTTTCATGTTGTTGCTATATACTATGTATTATGTATACAATTTATTATACAATTTATTATACAATTATATTATGTAAAAGCCGAAAGGCGTTAATATTATAAATAAAAAAATAATTATTGATCAAACTTACACTACTACTAACTTTAAGTTTATGCATACGATACTGCCGCCATGGGTCGACCCACAGTGCCCTTCTTGACAATATCAAGGAGGATACTGTGTTTTTACTTATGTCGACAGAATAGCACTCAATCCTAAACATGCGAACACCTCAGCACCATTGATATACATATAATAATCGTCATTTTCAAGCAACAGGTCATTTTTCCTTATGACTAATAAATAAGACATTGAGTAAAAACCTATTTAGAAATGTTTAAGTGATAGCACTGATAAAAAGTGTTTGGATACCAAGTTCTTAAAATAAAATTAAAAAATCGTGAACCATTCTACAGTATTGTCATTTAGGTTATTATTGGGTTCATTCATCTATTTATAAAGGCCAAATAGAAATTATCAAAAATTTCGACATAGTTTTGTGATTAGGGTCATAAATAATACTAAAACATCTCTGTTGTATGGGCGTTCCGGCCACAAAGCAAAAAGTCAACCGAAGTAATACGATAAGCCAGTTTGTTGAAATAACGTCATGAATCACATTAAATAACGCCCCGATATTTCATACGATCAACCTTTGTCTCCTATCAGGGATCATTTTTTGTACATTTCCTAATCAGAAAGCGATAAGTTGGAACGAAGAAATAAATCTTGTTAAAGAAAATAGGCCCAAACCAGATAAGCTCATGTTTACACAGAAAGCAAATATTTGAATAAAAAAATAGATATTTAAAATAAATGTTGGCCGCTTGCAGAAAGGTATTGCCGAAACCAGAAATAGGTGTGAATAGAGAATACAATCCCGGGATCCCGAATTCCGGGGTCCCGGGATCTCGGCTCACTTTCGATCCCGAAAATACCGGGACTGCACTTTGGCTAATCTCGGGATTTTCGGGATTGCCACTTTCAGATCTAGTTCGCATTCACCTGCAATAAGGCGAATGGGCCTGTTCGAAAATGGAGGAATGATAATAAATAATGACAATTAGAAGGAATTGGCTTACAAATATCTATTAACCATTCCTCCGACAAGTGTAGAACGCGAGCGAGCATTATCAGCTGCTGCTTATGTCGGTAATAATTGAAGAAGCAGGCTTGGAATTCAAACACTGGCTATTTTGATATTTCTGCGTTTCTTTTTCTGAAGCTCCTAGTGGTTTTTTTTAATTTTTTTAATTATTTTTTTGTCCTTTATTTCAATATTAATAAATTATGTTTAAGAACTAACTATCTATGCTTTTATTTTATTTTAGTCCAATTAGTAACTATATATCCTAATCCCGGGTTAGTACCGTAGCAAATGTAAAATCATGCAATGTCCAGTGTTTTAAATATAATGTCCTCCACGTGTAAAACCGTATCTTCTCCAAGCATAAACTTTCTAATTAAAGTGTGTTTATCGGAAGTGACCTGCCAGGTAATTATGTTTCCGTATCTATTTGTAAATAGTAGAATTAGATAGAACCGAAGAATTCTTAATAAGTTGTACAGCGCCCTTAAGGTGATTTTTCGCAAAAACGGAGCTCTAGAAATCATCCAATTATTATTATTATTATTACCGGGATCCCGGATTACGCATCAAAAATCCCGAAATCCTGGGATTTAAAAACATGCTCGGGATTGTATTCTCTAGGTGTGAACCGCATTCAGTAGATATTTTGGATAAGACCAAAAATGATCCACTTACAATATGTACTCGACCTGCATACATGATCGATCTGTTTTTTGGTTGACCGATTATTTAACTATTTATTTAGCTCTTCGAATTCTAAAATATGAATCTTGATTCCCTTTTCAACTTTTTCAATCGAGATATATTATCGAACAATTCTAAATCATTCAATTACTAATTTTAAAAGGTACGGTTTACGTTTATTTCAAATAAAAAGCGACCATTAAATTGCTTTGCAAAAAATAGCTCTTAATAAATTAAATTAAAGATTTTTATTTATTAATTCACTATTCTGCAGAACTTGAGGTCGTTTTACAATTTAATAACAATTTATTTATGCCACAAAACCATTCAATTCATTCCTTCCAAAGATCGAATCGACTGCCAAGGTCTTATTTTTTTATAAACTCAACAAATATTTAAAATATTTTAATGATCAATTCATAGTTAATAGGTACATAATACAACAACAAAAAATTATTAACAATCTTGAAAGATATTTGAAAACTATTTTTAAAATTATCATAACAATTCGTCAAATATTTCGACATGCAAGTGACAAGCTTCAAAGTCAATGACAGCGTGTGGCACAGTAGATAAATATGATGAATGCAAGTCAATCAATAGTGACAGCCGACAGCGAACAATTCTGGTCAAGTTTATTTTCACATAGTAGGGGAAACGCGCAGAAGTAAATAATGCCAAAATTGAAACAAGAAATAGGGGTCCTCCGAATTTGTCACATCTTTAGATTGAAATGGGTCGGTTCTGGAAGAAATCAGTTGTCAGATCTCATGTACGAAATTTTCCGTTTCTAACATAGATAAGGATGTAAAGAGTGACTGGGGTATGATGCGACATATTGAAGGATTTAATAGGTGTCAAATAAATGTAACAAATAAAGACAAATTTCAAGAGCTATTATCGCAAATAAACCGCACAGGTAATACAGAACTTAAAATATTGGTTATTCTACCTATAATAATAATTGTATAATTGTATGCTTATATGTACAGCGCCCTTGAGGTGATTTTTCACAAAAACGGCGCTTTATAAATCAGCCAAGTATTATTATTATTATATAACAAAACAAATTACCGCGGAGTTTTTCGATTGTCGTGTTTTTTCGAGCTGATAGTACAACTTTCCGGCACTATCTTCAGAAATGGTCATATTAACAAACATCTAGAGCTCCTGACTCTGGACTCATCCAACACTCGCTGACTTATTAGCTTGCTTCTGATGCCATCAAAGAGTCAGTTCAACAACCTCAACCACAGGAGGAAGTTTGAATATTTTTGTTTCGAAATCGTGTGGCTTATCTCCGGCAGCGAATTATATAAAAAGTTATAAAACCACATTCGGACATAGAAACTACATTTATTTTGCAACTAAACTCCATTATACATATCCTTCCCCAAGACATAAAACTAATAAAAAAAATTAATGAGTACAAATCAACAATAAAAACATGGGTGAAAGAGGTCAACGAAAATACCCTAATAAAGACACTAAAAACGACATAGAAGACAAATAAACTATAATTAAACAATTTTAGTGCGCCTCGGCACAGTAAACCCTAGTGAGGAGGACTAAGAAACACAATATATTTACCTAACATAACCATTATAAACTTATAGAATTATTTTATATAATCGCTTAAATAAATAAAAAAAAAATATATATTATATAATCGGCAATTCAAAAACAACTACAGCCAACTCAGTAAGAATAACGCTAACGAATTACAAAATAGGTGGGTTACAAAATATTTCATTATTTGGACATTAACCATTTTTTACCAAATTTAACCATTCTTATCTCCGTAATGCGAATGAACACTATATTCACATTAACATTTTGTGCACGATTATGTCTTCACGTCCTTAAATATTATACATCAAGTACCAATCACCATGAAAGAACATCGAACATACCACGCCTTAAGATTTGGGTACTAAGTTGGGATAAAGCAATCAATCTTATTTTTTTAGTATTCAGCGACTTGCTAATTGAAATGTCCGTCTTCTGCTTTGATAGAAACTACAACTAAACCGTTAATTTTTAGCGTTCATAGTAGGATAGTCAGTGTACATACTGTGTAGGCACACGAAAGTGATTTTTAGGAATTAATTATATCGTGGATGGTGGTGAACAAAGCGTGAAAAAAATATAACCTTTTTTAAGTTCACATTTTTTAGTTTTGTATAATACCTTTAGTTCAAGGACACTAAGAATATTTTAAAGTAGAGCACCCCTGAATGGAATAACGTATTAAAAAATATATGTGTACACGTAATCCAACTAAACAAGTGTGTTGATAATTGGAGTTCGGATTACCATTTATAATTTTGTTTTACCACCTACCCATATCATGCGGATGTGGACACCTAATGGATTAAAAACTTAAATACATAAATAAAAATATCAATAAATGTCTTCATATATAACTATTTGTTATAAAATACTAAGTTTAAATGTACCATGTTATTTTAATAGAAATGTTGTAAATGTGTTGACAAACTACAAAACTCTGTTGAACGCAAAAATTTCCCAATGTGGAATTTAGAACATCAGGAGATAATTAAAACAATTATAGGGACCTATAATTTTATTTTTTAATATTTTTTTTATTGTAGAGTTACATTTGATATTGATACCCTGTTTATTAAAAAAAACATAAACCTAACACAGGTTGACCCGAGAAAAGTAATTTCCCTCAGGGCATGTGTCATCTTTGAAGATGCTGTGTGGAGGGTTTTTACGAGGAGAGGAAAGAGTAACCATGGGTCTTGAGGAGGGAGGAAACACAGGGACCAGCCAATCGTTCCACAGCCAAGCCGTAGAAAAGACCCGTTCTCGTGCATTGATTTCTCATGTGACGTATGTTGTATTTCAATTTTACAAAATTTTGTAAAATTTGTAAGTCGCGCACCCGGGCCTGTACTCTAGTCGGCCTTCCCAAAACTCAAGAGGAGGGGAGGAAAGGAAGGTGAGATGGGTTGCTATGGGACCCAACATACCTGCGCTCTGGGACTCTATATTATTATATTCGGCAGGATCGAAATTGTATCGATACTGCATTAGCCAATAAGATATATGCGCTTAGGCCGGTTGTTTCTTCTATGTTAGGAAGGTAATGTGGTGGTTAAACAACATTAAATTTAGCAAGAACATCATATTATTTTGAACTCAGTTTTAACCCGTTTAATCACAGGAGACCCAAGTTGTCCCAAAATATCATATGCCCTTATAATAACAGGAGACCCAGATTGTCCCAGAGCCAACGCGCACTATTAAAAGTTAGATATCTCCCTTCCTGTCATGCGGACATTTGTGATTTCTTTTATTAGTTATTAGTTCAAAAACATATTTTTTCACAGAGACGAAACATATCATTGTTGTATCGGAATTTAATAATATTACCGGTGCAGGCCTTATTATGGTACAAAATATTGATTCAGCTTATATCTGAGTCTGATTATAAGAGGAAAGTGGAACGTGAACATAATACAAGGTTCACAAAGAATGAAGGAATGCTTGTTCCAAAATATAATAATAACTACGGACAGCGATCCCTGGAATTTAACGTGCCAAAAATATTTAACATGTTAACAATTAATATAAAATATGCGATTCTACAAACAGATTGAGATATATGCTGAAAAAATGGTTACTTTTAGAAATAGTTTATATTAATAAATGTGTGTTAACTGTGACAATTTGTATAGTTATAGTAATAATATTATGTTTGTATGTTTAAATTGTAATTGAACATTAACATCATGTTGACAAACTGTTTTATTGAGGTTTAACGGGATTTTACCTTGAAAACAATAAAAAATAAATATTAATGTTAGAAAGCGAAAGAAATTATGCTTATAATTGGCGTATGAATATATGAGCTACGTTGTTCAGATATTTTACAAACCCGATCATAAGCGACGGATTTACTTCGCGCTAATTTGTGACGTAATACCATTGACGTAGTCGAAGCGTAATATACACATTTAATTTTGAAATAAAATTGTATGAAAGTTATAAAAAGTGAAGAAACAGTTAAATTTTAATATTTAGAAACAAAAATATTGATTTCTAATAAACACATCAAAAAGATGATTTTATCTAGATTTTATAACAATTTTTGTTTTTGCAAAAGGGTTAAAAAAAAATAATATTTAAAATGCATGGGAAGAAACGAGAATTTTTGCGTGCAAACCTTGACAGGCAAAAGTTTACAGATATTATTTTTAACATTTAAGAACTTTCATTTTAACGATTTGTAATGGTATTTTTAACACTAAACATGGGGCATTGAGGAAAATAATTTCCCTCATTAGGGCTTGTGTAATCTTTGGGAAGATTGTGGTAACAGGAAAAACTAATGTGGAGTGGGTAGGAATCCGGGGGGTCACTGTGTCCAGAAGTGGCGGACTTATGAATTCATCCTCCCACTGCGTTGCAAGGGGATAATAGAGAGAGTCCGACTGAAGACCATTCTAGACGCATTCGCCTCCAAAACCTGGACAAAACTTACACCCATGATCCCAGGCACCCTTGCTAATCACAAATGTAGCGAACCGTTTGGGGTGACTATGGCAGACATTGAGGTATATAAATAGAGAAGCAAACTTCCTTACCGCGCGTCAAAAAAAGCGTAACCACTTTACAACCGCGACGACGTAGCTTTGAGACCACTAAACATTTTAAAGTAAACATATATTTGTCTCACTTGCACAAGTCACGAGAACAATACCGAATAAAGAATTAGACAAAGACAGAACACACAAACTTTGGACTGCGGGTCGGTGTTGCCTACCGTTAGAAATTTTACCCAAAATAAACAATAAAATAGGTTTTATTTAACGTTAGTTTGTATAAACCAAAACTAATTTTAATTATTTTTAATATGTGTTTTTTAATATATGACTAAAAGAAAGCATAACTAACGAAATAATTAAAACATTTTTTGTTTCATTATTTTAATTGTACCAATACTATATATTAATGCTCATAGTATAAAAAATGTATACAATTTCAAAACGAATTATGAGGCTCATACACCTATTAATAGAATACATCATCTGGGCAATAAATTTGGAACTCCGTAGTGAATACACTCTATATTTCTATTTTTTTAAAGTTTTTATATGTCTTTTTACAAATTTCGCTTTCCATACCTATACATTTAATTTGTCTTAAATGTATCATAAATCAATATATATTGAATACTATGTATTTGCTAAAACAACTGTATTACTTATGTATATATCTTGTAAAAGCCCAGTAGGGCGTAAATAAATAAATATAATACTCAAACGGAAAGTGTTTTCAAAGTTCTTTTCTTAGCAGAATTATTTCCACCCACTTCTCATGGCGTGCTGCATCTTTATGGTAGGTACTCTGCAAAATTATTAATATAAAATATGTTAAAAAATATAATTACTAGATTGTTCATTAATAAACAAAAATAAGTTTTAATGAATTATTTTGAATGAATATTAAAATATTTTAATATGGTTACGTCGATAGTAACTTATTCCATAAAATATGTATTCTCCCATTAATGTGGGAAAACCAAAACGACTTCTTAGTGGCAACACTGAACCTATATTAGAGTATTTGACATTTTGTTTCTATTTCTGCGTTTTTTAATTAAATACGAACATTTAAACAATAAACTTATGTCTGGAAAGTAATTCCACTTGCTTTATTATGTTTTTCTGATCATGAATCGCATTTATTTATGACGCATTGAACCATTTTCAAGATAGTTTTGATCGCGTATCGTCCGGTTCAACTCGGTCGGCGTCACAATTAGTACTGAACTGACGTTAGATGGGCATATGCTTTTGGACATATGTAAAGTGGCAATGCTTTGGCGCGGTCATTGCTGATCTAGTGTATATATATCAATGATGGCAGAGGTATTTAAGATGAAGCCATACTAAATAAGACAAAATCATACAAAGTCATATGCTTTTATTTTGAAAATTTTATCGCTTAGAAGTATTACAGATGCTTCAATTAAATACTGCATGTAGAAGATATCTTAGCCCTTAAAAATATCGGTCATTGTCTTTAAATAAGCCTAGAAAAAAATAAATTATGAGGTCTATAAAAAACACTTTGTAGTCCAAACTCTCCCATTTAAAAACCTCTTTGCGGATATGGTTTTATTGTTTGTGGAAAATTCAGTTTATTTTATGATAATCGCAAAAATAATTGAAATTTACGCCCGATCCTCACAAAATAAAATATAATATGCATTTTCACGTTGTTATTTTTGACATCACGGCGACGATACGGCAGTCGATGAATTTGGAATTTCAGAGTGAACCTTATACCGTCAACCGTAGAACGACTGGCAGCCACCAGCCACACCTATTTTCTGTCAGTATTATTCCGGACGGAGCGGGGAATAGACGTATTAGACTCCGCGTCTCTTATTTTCGTGAAATCAATTTTATTTTATTACAATAAACAATGCGTAAAAAGGAATTAATGTTTTTTACAGGCCTTGACGAAATCAACTAACTAACTAACCATCACGTCGTTTCCCCGCAGGGGTAGGCAGAGAGGACGGACCGCCAAACAACTCGGTCTTGGCACACACTCTTTGCCTCACTCACATTCATACATCGTCTCATACATTCTCTTCTATTATTCTGACTTTTGACATGGCCCGACTCAAGTATCTGATTCACTTGATCGTGCCATGTCTTCCTCGGAGGTCCCCGACTTCTTCTACCAAAGACTTCTACTTCTTCTTCTACGAAATCATCCTGTAAAAAAAATTCTCAAATACCTTCTACCAAAGACTATGACTTCTTCTTCTACGAAATCAACCTGTAAAAAAAATTCTCAAATACCTTTTCCAACCTTTCCAAAAGCTTTTTCTCAAGTATTTTTAAACTCCTCCCACTAAGGGGCGTGAATTCCGATTTCGATTTTTTCCTGTACTATTGGATCGCCTTAGTGGTTTCATTTGCATCAGGCGTAGGTTTTAACCATTGTTTTATCCTGAGGCTACTCATGTTTATTCACTATGTCACACTTGTGTTTAGCTTCGTTTCATCAATTAAAACTAAGAATTTGAACGGTTTGTAATCATATTTTTGAAGTGAAACTTCTTTAGCCACGTTGTGACTTGGAATGAGATGAACGGAAATGACGCATACAGCACCTGCGAAGCTTGAAACTCCTATCAAGGCTCCTATTGGTTGAGATATAAAACGGAAATGAAGCTGGGTCTACGCTCATTGGCCGCTTTGATATGACCTCACTTTTCAAGGCTCCTTGGTTCTTCATTGGTTGAGATTGTTTTGATAAAGTTTCGCTTCTACCACGTGTTAACTGCACTCGATTTCTTTTCATTTTCATTATATTTCACGCTTTGTATTAAAATATGTTCTGGCACAGCATAGCATGACAAGAGGAATGGTGCTGTTGAAAGAAATATCGGAAACACTAGATATACCTATATAACTCTTCTTTAGATGGCCTTAAGATTTTTTTGTATACTAATTATCTTC